>CM060923.1:427966803-430635136 GCA_030737875.1 Allium sativum
AAAAACTCCTATGATCACACACGATATCCAAAAATCACGAAAATGGACATACACCTTCAGTTCGACATTACGGACCCAATGGAACTGGTTTCGTCGAATTCCGAATCCGTATGCTTACCACATCGTATTTTTAAAGTCAAAATATCAACTGTTTTTCACATTAAAATCTCGTACGACCACATACTGACGTCAAAAATCACGAAAATTGAAATCTAGCAATAATCTGGTATTGCAGATCCAACAAAATTAGTTTCGTCGAAAACGGAGGTCATTTCAAAACTGGCTATTTTTAAAGCTCTAAATAAACCCATTTAAATATTAATATATTTAAAAATAATTAAATTAAATATAAATAAATTTATATTATCGTATATATTCACAATAGAATATCATACAGCTCCAATTGGATTTATAACTCGATATTCAAATCCCGATTGAATCGATATTCAATTTATATTGAAAAATCCATTTATAATATATATAAATCGTTATAAATTGTAAAGGAATTCCACAGGGACTTTTCGAAAATTTGGTTTGGTCACAACTCACAATCTACACGACGAAATCTTGATTTTTTTCTCTTCCATTAGAAAAATACACTTCACCAGCTCCGAACGTTTCTTGTTTCATAGAAATCCGGCTTAAAACGGATTCTATATATTCATTTTAACTTCGAATCGCCAAATTACGAACTGCCGCGCCATTTCGAGCTCAATTATAATTGAAATATAATTATACGTTCAAACATCATTTATTATATATATTCGTTATTATAATTCAACTCTAAACTGAATTATATTTTATAAATAATCCAATTCACACAATATTGTGAATTCTGTTATTTCTGTTTATTCTGGAAATAAATATATTATTCTATTATTTATATTGATTAAATATTCAATATCATTTAATTTTGGTCATTTTAAATTACCAAACCATTATCTAAATAATTAAATAAATTATTTATTATACCGTAAAAATACGGGACGTTACAGGGCACATCCTGGCTATTACTTGATCCAGAACCACTCCCGCTTTGGATCACCCGCTTTACTGGGAATATCCTCAGTTATCTTCCAACCTCGAGCAGATTCAAAGTAAATAAGGGAAGGAGACTATTTCTCACTACGTTTGGTATGGAAGAAAAAAAGCCAGGACCTCAAAGGTTAGAGGGTAACCCAAACATCTTATAAACAAGAAGTACATGGATAGCAGGCTACCGTACGCCATCGGATGAAATTGCATTGGGGATAAGTTCATGCGCCGTAGGAAGTTGACGACGAATGGATGAAAAGGAGGAATGGCTCCCACGTTACACATCGGGAGAGACATAGCCATGTAACTGGTCGAAGGATTATAGGGTCGATCAGTCTCTTGTGGAAGAAGAACATCCATAAAGGGAATCTTGTGTTTAGCCATTAAGTTCTTTAACCATTCGCAAGTTATCTTAGATTCTGAGGCATTTGGAGGGTTTCTCAAAATTTCATCCCCTGGAAGCATGCCAGGCGCTATCGGAGTCGGATCCGCAGCATTTAATTTAATTTCCACTTCAGGAAGAGCCAATACTTTCATCGATTGGTTTTGAGGACTGTCATTCGAATTTGAACCAGACCCAGTCAAGGACCCGGAAGAACTATCAATCCTGGTGAAAAAAAGCGAGTTCTTGGCCGATTCATGCTTAAGATTGTCCCGTGTCTTGACCATGACTGATTAAAATGCTATCGATTTGAAATTAAAGAAAGGAGTCAGATTCAAGAAGAAATTAACTTTGTTCAAGCCACAGAAAGGCGGAAAATTTCTCCACCCAAGTGGAATAATCGGGTTAACAAGATAAAGCATCATTCGGGGTTTCCCAGGACTAAATCGAATCCACGATCAAGTTCGCCAGAGACCACCGCAACTCCATCAATCCAGACGAGCTGGCATTGGCAACCCTAACCATGGACCTCATGGG
This sequence comes from Allium sativum, assembly GCA_030737875.1. Classification (NCBI taxonomy): domain Eukaryota; kingdom Viridiplantae; phylum Streptophyta; class Magnoliopsida; order Asparagales; family Amaryllidaceae; genus Allium; species Allium sativum. The sequence goes on from CM060923.1 coordinate 427,968,758, forward strand.
GCCCAGATTAGGGCGAAGTAAAGAAAGGGGTGTCCAATGTCGAAATGACATTGATATGCTAAAGATGATATGAAGAAAGGATCTTTACCTGGGAAAGATGGGTTAATGGGAAGGCGATGAACAACCTTCAATCTTTCACTTTGAGCAAAAAAGTAATCTTTTGCAGCAGAAGAAATAAGGAAAGTAGGGTAAAAGAAGTTTTCCCTTTATAGTGTAATGTGGTAAAAAGACTATTTAGATTCAGCTGAAGTAACCCTCAGGCTAGACGTGGATGACGTGTAAAGCGACTGATAAACCAAGGGTCAGCCAATGGGACGAATTACAGTAAAATAGCATAAGTATCTAAGCCCGTTTGCGTCCCCAAAGCAGTTCACGGATCCATTACAGGTTTCGAGATCCATCGAATAGACTCTTCGACCTAGTCTCTAAGACTCTTTGATTGAGGTAAGAATGTTTATTTAGGTCATATGCGTACAAAGAATGTTCCGTTTCCAACACACCATATTTTGGGGGGCAAAGTGTTGATGGGACTTTGGGCAGCCCATCAAGGCATAATGATGCAGCAAAACCACACCTGAGATGTTCAACTTGGGTCGAGCAGTGTGGCCCGACGTCAAAGCTCTCTTCCCTTGTCAGATGCAGCCCCGGAGAAGTTCGATATGACCAAGTATGATTAGTCACGTCACATTCGGTTGAGGTCCGAAAAACTAGCCTGAAGATTAGCTCACCCCGGATCTTTTCTTTCAAGCTATCCAAGTTAGAAGGATCCAGTGCCAGCTCACGCTGATAACTCATAGAGAATGCCAATTCTTTAGGAGATACTGATTCATTCAATAACGACTATTTTTTTGGATCTCACAGCACGTGTCCAAGGTAGCCAGATATTGTATCATCTATAAATACCTCTTTTTAGTTTAGAGAGAGGGGATCCTTTTGGGGAGGAGAATTACAGGAACTGTAATTGTTTGTAGTCTTATTTCTCTCATTCCACTATTATAATCATTCTGTTTGATGGTAGAGATCATATATAAAAGCTTATAAAGTGGACGTATGCTCATTAACGCCGAACCACTATAAATCTGTGTGTGTAATTTTTTACCATTTTACATTTCTTATAATTGTTAATCTTCATTTAATCTCCACACAACTCTCTCTTTGGGTGTTATACCAATTTTTGGTGTCAACAATTTGTTAATATGAACATACTTTGCATGTTAAAACTGATGTGCTTTAGTGATTTATTAAATGAATTAACAAATATTATCTATGAAATTTGTTTAATTAAGTTAAGTTTAAAATTAGGAAATTGTTTTAAACATATTGACTTATTGTAAGAAGAATTAAGAATTTTAGTTTGTAAAATATGTATAAATTAAGGATTTGCTGAAGCTAAAAAGAATTTTGAGATATAACATATGATAAATTCTTGATACAAACAAATCATAATTAATTTACAAATTAAATTTATTATTATTGCTCATACACAAAATTTATATTTTGTGATTTGTACATCTTTATGGTTGAACGAAATTATACCATTATTTTTACGGGAACGACAATTAGGACACAGAATTAGACACATAAATTGTAAAACATTGGAGTTGTTTGTCTTTACATAAAAGGTGAAAATTAGTGGGAGATATAACAGTTGAGATCTGCTGTATCTAAATTTATGTCATCATTTGTGTTTAAAGATGCATTCCCTTTTCCATATATATATATATATATATATATTTTCAATACCTATTAGAAAATTGGACTTAATGTTCGTTAAGATTATTTAAATAATTTGAATTTAAGATTTCATGAATAATTTAAACATATGAGTTTAAATATAAAATATATGATATATAGAATTGAAAGGGGTCATTAAATAATTTTAGAAATGTTAGAATGCAGGTATTTGAAACTATTTTTTTCATTTGTATGATAAATTATTGAGATAAATGAATAACATATTAAATTTTTTGTTATTATTTACGTATGTTATTTATATTTTCGCTTTTTAACTTTATAATTGAATGAAAATTAATTTTATCTCCTTCGTTAATATGAATACGGCACACATTTTGAAATATCGTATTTAGCATTAAGTAGATGAATTAACAGCTGTTTATAGATTGGATTTATTTATTAAATCCTAGATCATATAATTAATTTAAATATATTGACTTAAACGTATAATCTTAAGTGATAGTGTGGAGAGTTTTATAAATAACTAAAGAAAAATTGTAATATAGGTGCTTTTAATATTACAATGCATTAATCCAATGTGAGGTAAATATATTGGTAATGGATTAAAATCAAAACTTGTTATTACTATTTATATGTGTAATTTATGTTATGTTATTGACGTATTTATATATATGAATGATTTTTTTTCTCATTTCTATTATTATGAGTATGGTTAATATTGATGTTATTTTTTAGGTGAATGATTGAATAAATGTTTTCAGAAATTATTTAAATAGTCTTCCTATTATGTAACTAATTATAACATATAACCTTAAATACAAAATGTAAAATATAAAAAAAGAAACGAGAAGCACTTTTTAAATGATTATAGAAAATTTAAATTGTAGGTATTTGGAGGTAAAAGGACATAACTTTGTCATTCTTTAGTATTGTAAGAAATATGTTAAATAATTAGATTAATTTAGACAAATTAATTTTTTGTATGTAGTTAATTTATATACTTGGGCACAAATATAAAATATTAAGAGTTGGTTGATAAATTATTTGTATATAATTGTATAAACTTTAAAATGAAGGGATATGTAAAATGATAGAGAGAATTAGTAAATAATTGTAAAGTGATAAACTAATTTAAAAATAAAATAACTAGAGAGAATTAAGAAGAAGAGTGAAAACTCATAAAATTAAGGAGAGAGCTTCAAATTCTTTGTTTTACTTTTATTTATTTAATAGATATTTCATTATCTTTGATAGCCATCTTTTATGTAGGAACTGCTGAATTATATATTCGTTTGTATGATTTATTGAGGTTAGTCTCTAAGTTATGTTCAGCCGATGGATAATTTTTACTGAGATTATGGCGATGTATGGTTGTATCAGAACAATGTTGCTGAAAAACATAGTATCCATGATCAATTTCCCGTGCAACAACAACATTAGAAACAAAGTTTCAATTGTATGAATTTCACACTTGAATTAAAATAAGCTTTTGGTACTTATTGGTGCATAATAAAACAAAAGCAATTCAAATAAAGAAGTATCCAAATTAATGTGACACAGTCATTTTCTAAATTATAGTTCAATATTTTTCCTTCTTGTTTTTTATACTACGGTGAAATATGCAATACTTTGATTAAGTTTAGAGTGTGTTTAGGTGTCATTTTCAGTTTTCTATTTTGACAAACAATGAATTTTCTTTGTCGTTTTCAAAAATTCATTTTAAAAAAATCTATTATTTTTCAAAACGGGCTAAATGAAGAAAAATAAAAATAGTTTTTTTTCTTCTTTTCTATGTTTTCAAGTCCAACCAAAAATTCAGAAAACCCAAAAACAAGGCAAATGCGTTAAAAAAGACCTAATCTATTTTTTGACAGCTCTATTTCTCTTCTTTAATTTTCGTCCATAATCATAAATTCAGGTAAAACAACATATTTATATGTCACTACTTTTGTGTGCATCTCCATTGCACTTCATTTTGTTATGTTATCATCAAATTCTACAGTACTTTCATTTTATGTTCCTACTCTTTGGCAATCACTCTGGTTTTTTTTAATAAAGTTTCTTTCCTAGCATCCATTTCTAAACTATCTAAATCGACAAGCATAAGATATCTCATTCAGTTTTATGAATATTATGATTGAACTATCACCATTTGCTTTAATTATTTGGTCCCACATTGAAATTTAAGCGATACATGATATTTGAATTGTTACATTATTTACGTGCATGATACATGTTTGAAAGCTTCATTTGTACAAGTCTTTGAACTATTTAACTTTGGTTTGTTTTCGTTTAAAGCATTTAAAATATGAACCATCCATTATGCACATAAGAATGCAGTGGGTAGGCTTCATAGAACTAAAAGCACGTAAATTTGTCTAATAGTGCATGTTTTATTCAAATGAGTTAATGTTTTGATACACGTTATGTTATTTTGTATAAAGATTACTTTTTCATATGCTACTGTGTCTTGATGTGTTAGAACCAAATGTGTTCAGTTCATGATCCATATAAAGAAGTCGTGTTTGCAAAGATCATGTGCATAATTTAGAACTTATGTAATTATGCAGATGGAATTTGACTAAATATGCAACTAGTATGTACCATGTTGTACAGGTGTGCACATTACATATATTTGAAACTTAATATGGATGTAAATATGCTAGTTTGTGCAATCTGTATAGATAGCACGCTTTCAAAAGTATGATGATAAAAATTAGTTTTGAGAAGTTAATTAACGTTAAATACATATAGTCTAAAGTGTTTACTTTACAAAAAAAAATGAATATACGTTTATGTTGTATTAAAATACGAGTAATACAAAAAGCATGTGAACCACTGCTAACGGCAATAGGTAAACCACACTTTTCTTCTTTTCTCTCTTCTCTTTCGTTTCTTCTCTAACTCTACACACTCTCGACTCCACAAATCTTCCATCTTTCACTCTCCTCTAAACCCTTCCTTGATTTTGCCTATGTGGTGGTTCTCACGTTTTACAAATCATATTTCAGATCTGAAGTTGTTTTATGAAATCGATTTGACCTCCAATTCCCTAATTCCTCAACCTCATTTTAACAGCTACTGGTTCCCATCACCACTTCAGATAAGCTCACTTCCATTTTGTTTTAGAAAATTCAGGAAACTACGAGTTTGTTTCGTTCTTCAACTGATTGTCTTCATCTTGGAAGTGTATTTTCACTAATGCGGAGGTATGGGTAAGCAGCAACTCCCTACCAGTTTGTATAGGTTTCAAGTTTCTACTTACGTTTGTGATGGGTCTATTCGTTTCGTATGGTATTCAATGTCTGCCTATATCGTCATGTTGGTAGCACATTTTTGTTTGTTTGGTTATGCGGTTATCGCGTTAGCTGTTTGGGTGTTTGGTTTATACCTCTAGATTTTCGAAGATCAAATTTTAACAAGCTATATTGTAGTTTGTTTGGTATTGCCTGTGGATCTGAATGTATGGACTTCGCTATAGCATCAGCTATGTATGAGATGCATTGCGCTTTTAGTTGGTATTTATGGTGGAGTTTATCATTTTTTATATTCTCAGTTTTGCCCAGAAGTGCATCTCATGTTATTCTTTGGTGCGAAATGGGTTTTTCAGAGGTCTGCGCGCTGGTCTATCATTCTCACTGGTGATCCATGGTGATGCTTACTGTAACAACCCGGAAAATCTGAACCAATTTAAAATTTTTAATTTGGTTATTTTAGTGGATTATGAAAATTTAAAATAAATTATTTTAAATAATAACGACCAAAATTCTATTTTGATCGAATTTATAGCGAATATATTTATTTTAATTATAAAACAAGGCCTGAAATGGCGCGGCAGTTTGAAAATTTGAATTCGAACTTTGACTGACTGTACGGGGTGCAAAATAAAATGGATTTTAGTGAAACCAAAAATATTTAAATCTGTTTATGAATATCTTTCTAACGAATCTGAAAAATCGAAATTTCATAGCAGAAAATCAAAAGTTATGGCCAAATTAATTTTCAGAAAGGTCGCTATGGAGTTTATATAGCCCTTGAAATTAGAAATTTTGCAAATGACCTCCGTTTTCGACGAAACCACTTTTTTTGGATCCGGGATGTCGAAAGATTGCTAGGTTTCAAATTCCATATTTTTTGGAGTTAATATGTGAGCGTGGCAAAGGAAAACGTGTTTTGACGATTTCAGTCAACTTGGATCGATCAGAAAATGGTCATTTTTCAAACGGTCTCCAAATTCGACGAAATCAGTTTTGTTGGGACCGTATCGTCCCAACATAGCTAGATAAATTTTTCGGGAATTTTTGGAACTAGTATGTGGCCCCGGCAAATTAAAATGTACGTTCAAATCAGAATTTGAATGTTTTATATTTTAATTTGAAGAATTACTGATTGTAATAATCGAATGGGCTTACGAAACATATCCCATTGTGTTTGGAATGGGGGTATTTAGCTAGGGGCGACATTCCATGGGTTTGGATTGGAGTTCGTATGAGAAAACCCTAATTTTCAAATTTATATAAATAACGGAAAATCAGAAAATTTCTTTTATAATTTTATTTTCCCAAAATAATTTTCTCTCTCCCCGTATTATAACGACCGATGGCGGATGTGCTTTCTGGCCTTCCCGACCAGATTACGACCAAACCACGCAAAATTAACCTTGACCCCTGTTGAACTTTTTAAAGATCTCAATCCCCTCTTCACATCCATACCCATTGCACCCCAAACCGCTACGCCATCGTCGAGATCTGCTCGTCGAAGTTGTCGCCTTCAAGCAGCCGCCGCCGCCACGCTCCATCGATCTGATCGCCACCCCAGGCCCAGGCGCGCGATTCGAAGCTCTTCGAGGTGCCAAAACTCGATTGCGTCCAGGTGCTACGGATTTGAAGTTATCGCCAAACCTAGGTTCGAATATTCAACCGAGGTACACGGTAGTGGTTTAAATTAGCTGTTTATAACATTTTCAAGCGCTATGAAATATGATTAACTTATAAAAATCATATCTTTCTGCTATGTGGTTGAAATCCAGTGGAGTAAGAGATACCGGGACCGTGTGGACGTCTTCTACATTCTAGAAGAGACCGGAGAATTTTTGGAGCTTCCTACAATTTTAGAAGGAGTGGAACCGAATGTGAGATTTCTAAATTATAAACGATATGGAATGGCGATATATAAATTATATAATCGATGAAAAAGTTATATAAGCATTGTACACCTAATGTATAAGCGTTGTATAAGTTGTATGTGCGATGTATAAGTTATATATACGTTGTGAAAATTATATGTGCGTTGAATGGAATTGAAATGATATTGAACTGAAATCGAAATATATTTATATTTGTATATCTATGTATATATATATATATATACATATGCATACTCCCCTCGTCCACAGACCATGGACGATATATATTGGTTGTGATTGTTTGGATTTTGGTTGATGTGAAATTTGGTTGACAAATGCGAATGGTTGATATGAGTGATTGTGGTTGAAACCCAATAGGAATAGTATGTGGGAAAATTCATCTGCGTATGAACTAGATATTGAAATCCCCACTGTCAAAAGCTGCGAGGCTTTAAGGTAGAGCGAGGAGTCGTACTCAAGATGGTGCCGGTTTTAACTACCCTGCCGTTATGCTACCGAAATTTTCTGAAATATTCCTGTGTTTGATTTATATTCATGTATTGAAATATATTCATGTGTTGGAAAAACATTCATATGACGAATAAAAATTTTGAAAGATAAAAATTACATTTTTATTATATACATAAAGTATATAAAATAATCATGTTTGAAATAAATTGTTTTAATAATAAAAATCACATGGAGTCATACTCGGGACGGTGCCGGTTTTAATTACCCTGTCGTTATGCTACCGAAATTTTCTGAAATATTCTTGTGTTTGATTTATATTCATGTATTGAAATATATTCATGTGTTGGAAAAACATTCATATGACGAATAAAATTTTTGAAAGATAAAAATTACATTTTTATTATATACATGAAGTATATAAAATAATCATGTTTGAAATAAATTGTTTTAGTAATAAAAATCACATTTTTATAATATATATGAATCGCTAAAAATCTTCATTTTGGAAATAAATTGTTTTTACAATAAAAATCACATTTTTATAATATATATGAACTGCTAAAAATAATCGTGTTTGAAATAAATTGTTTTAAAAATAAAAATCACATTTTTATAATATATATGAATCACTAAAAATCTTAATTTTTGAAATAAATGGTTTTAACAATAAAAATAACATTTTTTTAATATATACGAAGTGTTAAAAGTAGTCATGTGTGAAATAAATATTTGTTGGATAAAAATATTATTTTTATCAAATATATGAAAAGAAAATGCTTTGGAAATCGAAGGATGGATTATATTTATATATATATATATATAATTAAATTAAAACGAATAACGAAGCTGTAGTTCGTATTTTGAAATTGTGATTTTAAATGATTATTGCGGGAGATCTGACCATCGGATTTTCCCAAAATCGAAACCGTTGGGTTCGCTTTGGAAATATATTTCCAACTATACCCACTTTGCAAAGATCCAACGGTTAGATTGTATGGAATGTTTAATTCAAATCTGAATGAAAACAGCACCAGAATGGATTATATATATATAATTAAAATAAATCGAATAATGACGCTGTAGTTCGTATTTTGAAATTGTAACTTCAAACGATTGTATCGGGAGATCCAACCGTCGGATTTTCCTAAAACTGGAATCTTGGGTCCGCTTGGAAAAGATCTTTCTAATGACATAAAATTTGTAAAGATCCAATGGTTAGATTTTCCAATATGTGTAAATCAAATCTGAAGAAAAACAGCGTCATGGCCGACTTATGGCCTGAAGCATCGTTTATATAAATTGGCTATTTTTAAATGAATAAAAATGGCGATAAAACATTATAAAATATTATAAACGATATGGAATGGAAATAAACCGAATGTACTCGGTTTATTGGATATTTGATTTTTTAATGTGTTTGACGTGAAAATTACTTTAATGAACTGAATTATGGATGTCAAATAATTTAACCATGAAAATGAATTGATTTGAAATTCTAAATATACGTTAATTTTTTGAAAAGGCCGAGTTAATTCTCATTTCAAATAATTGATCGACGTTTGAAAGTCGAAGATATGAAGATGGTGCAAGACCGATGATCTTCACATCGAATGGATGGCCACTGAGGCCTTTGATGGGAGTTACTGCCCTGAAGGGGTTACAGTGGTAGTTTTTCGGACGTACTTGTTGATTGTTCGGATATGCGAGGGCCTCTCTCCTGTATTGGACATACGGGAGAGGAAAAAGGTGCCTCCGGTTTCGTTTAGACCCAGAGGACTTGTAAATGGGTGTGTGTCTGACGTTGTAGATTGAGAACATGGCATACAGAGTTGCTGTGATCAAGGCTTTTGTTGAAAAGCAGAGTCTTGTGGTTGATGATCAAAGCATAGCTTTAAATAGCTAGCTTTGTGTTTAACGTTGATTCGCGAGCCTCACACCCGGTATGAGCCAGAAACGGGGGAGGACATCAGGAAGGACATGCATTTCTTTTTAGCTAGGAGTGGTGCTTTGGGTTTTACATGCCCGAGCATTTTACTTATGTGGATGATGGAAAGCGAGTCCTCAGTTATTTCGGTCTCTTCGGAGCCGATGGTTTGGTCGGGATATGACCAGTTACGCCCCATAGGGCGGGGAAACGCAGTGTACAGGCATTTTAATCCACTCCGTGTGGACCGGCCCTGACGATCCAAGGCTTGCCTACGCGCTTGCCTGAGGCTCAGGCTAGACAGTCTCGAAACGGTAAGGACGATCCCTTGCCTTGGTTCATGACGGAAATCCAATTTCCAAGTACGACATCATGCGGTTTTGATTGTAAAACTATATATGGCGACATGATATATGGTACCCATGTCGTCTATGATTGATACTTATGATTGAAATTGTTTTTGAAACATATAAACACAAGTAATAATATCAAATGATTTTTTTGTTCGTATCAAGCATATTTTGGCCATTATAAGGTAAAACTTTATCCTCCGGTTTGCGTTACATTGTGTGATGGGAACTAAGTCTTATAATGGCTTCATTTTTGTAAAAAGCATTGCGATGTTTAAATGATTTACTTGTTTTGAGCACTGGCAATCCAATGGAGTAAACCCGTTCTGCGTTAGCAGCGTGGTCCTGTGATTGGCCTTATTATTAAAACAAGTTGAGTAGATTTCTCATACCAGTCCCATACGGACTCATAGTTTGTTTCACTTACAAACTCGGGTGCCCCTATTTCTACATGGGCAGTCTTGTATTCAGGTTTTAGCAGGCTCTTTCTGTATAGCTATGGAGCTGAAGATGGATTCTATCATTTCTTTCTTTTTATGTTGTTCAGCTTCTGTTGTACATATTATGTTTTGATTCCGCTGTAGACATTTTATGTAAAGCTGAACTATATTTTGTACTAAGTATGATCCTGTATACTGTGTAATTTTGATGATTATGTTTATCCAGTGTATTCTGTTGTACATTATCTGGTGTATTTATATATTTCTGTTCTACTGTTATTTGTTTATGTGTTATATTCCAAAGATTACCCTTGCCACCATGGTACGGGGGTTTGGGGTCGTCACAACGTGATGTCAGAGCTTTGGTTAAGCTTAGTTATGGAATATAACATATTAATGAACTCGTCAGAAATAGAATTAGTAATATTCTATGACGAATAACTCATTTCAGATAGGATCAGTAATATACTAGAATGAGTGTAGCAGAATGAAATACACCCTGATAGACACATTTACATTCAAATATATGTCTCTATGCTTTAAAATACCTTTTTTGTTGACCTGACACTTTGTATGTTATTTACAGACATAGAAAATGAGTGGCAGAGGTGGTAGGTCAGAACCAGATATTGAAGCTCTATTAAACAAGTATCGAAATCTGGGTGGAGTACCATTCTTGAGCAATGAGTCCATCATTCGAACTCAAGCTTAGATGCGCTCTACTAAGAAAATTTTTGAAGGTTCAAAGTTGAGAGATGATCAGAAAAGATTACTGGCATCTTGGGCACTCTAAGACGAAGCTTTAATCTGGTGGGATACCATTATTAAAGATAATCCAAAAGGTAATATTACCTGGGATAGATTAAAAGAAATTTTCAATGAAAGATTTATTCCTCCAGAAGCAACTGAGCGGTTAAGTGATGAATTCTACTATCTGATATAAGGAGATATAATCATTCCAGAATATCATAAGAAATTCAAAGAACTTTCTCGTGTTGCCCTGCATCTAATTCAAAATCCAAAGATGAAGACTCTGAGGTTTATTAACAAGCTTCAAAGAAAGTACCAAAGTAGTGTAACTGCACATGTGCAACAATCTTTTCCCAAAATGATATATATGGCTTACCAGTATGAAGATCTGTATAAGCAAGGTCTTTTGGGCGATGAAGAGGAATGTAGTTCTAGCAACAAAGGAAATTTGAAACTGATAGCCCGGAGACAAGTACACAGCCAAAGACAAGTACGTAGCCTGAGATAAGTACGACGTCTGGGGTCAGAAAGAAGCCTAGAATCAATAGGAAGAAGGTTGAGTCTGAGGAAGAACCGGTAATGACTGCCACATGCCTTAACTGCAATCAGAAGGGCCATTTGTCCAGAAAATGTAAATCTTTGAAAATGCAGAGAAATAATGGATCTAAATCCAAGAACAAGTTTCAAGAGAATAGGAAATGCAATCTTTGCCATCAGGCTGGTCATATAAAGCAAGATTGCTAGCTGTTGAAAGTGGCACAAGTGAATGAAGTGGCAGGGGTCCCTGCACCCTCGGCTAGTCAGGGAAGGCCGGATGTTTTAGAAGGCACGCTTACTGTCAAAAACATTCCAGTTAAAGTACTGTTTGATACAGGCGTGTTGCGAAGCTTTATTCCAAGTAATGTGGTTAAGAAACTGGATTTGAATTTGAAAAGGCTCAAAACACCCATGATGTCCATAATCCGATTGGGGGTTCCCTCGATCTTAATTGAATTTGTGGGGTGCCTATTTCTTTTTCCTGTTATCGGTTTCCTACCATCGCGATCGTCATGAATTTCTCGGAGTTTGACCTTATTTTGGGATTGGATTGGTTAACCAAATATGAAGCTTAAGTTAAATGCGCTGACAGAGTCGTAAGGGCGAAGATTAAATCAGGCAATTATATAACCATTCCATGCGAAGGTCTGAATTCTGATAGAAAATATTTTTGGTCAGCTCTAGATGTTTCTCCTGCTCAAATAGAAAATATTCCTGTCATAACAGAGAATACTCCGGTCGACGTAGAAAATATTCCTGTTGTCAAGGATTATGCGGATGTGTTTGAAGAAGTTGTTAGCTTACCTCCGCATAGAGAAATCGATTTCAAAATCTCTTTGATTCTGAATGCAAGGCCGGTAGTTCACGCTATTCGAAGAATGACCTTAAAGGAAAAAATAAGAGTTAGATAATCAAACTTGACAGCTTGTATGGAAGGGTCTGATCAGGCATAGTTTCTCTGATTGGAGAGCAGCAGTGGTGTTTGCCCCAAAGTCAGACGGTACTCTCAGACTATGTGTGGATTATTGTGACTTGAACAAGCAGACATTAAAGAATAAATATCCATTGCCACGAATTGATGATTTGTTGGATCGATTGAATGGCGCACAAGTATTTTCACAAATGGACCTAGCTACAAGTTTCCATCAGCTTCGTATTACCGAACAGGGTGTTCCTTTGATAACATTCAGAGGTCCAGACTTATTCTATGAGTGGTTAGTAATGCCTTTTGGCTTATGTAACGCTCCAGCTTATTTTTTTCGATCTAATGAACAGGGTATTCAGAGAAGTATTGAATAAATTTGTACTGGTTTTCACTGATTACATTTTGATCTTCTCTAAGTCAGAGAGCGAGCATGCAAAACATTTGGAACAAGTGTTAGAGATTTTGAGATAGAATGTTTTAAAAGCAAAGTTTTCCAAATGTATATTCTGGCAAGAAGAGGTAAAATTCTTTGGCTACATTGTATCAAAAGAAGGAATTTCTGTGGATCCCAGTAAGATCATAGCTATTCAAAATTGGAAGTAGCCAACTACGCCCACAGAAGTCCGAAATTTTCTTGGATTGGCTAGTTATTATCAGAAGTTCGTTAAAGATTTTTCGAAGATATCTAGTTCCTTAACAAAGCTTACTAAAAAACATTCAAGGTTCAATTGGACTCCAGAATGTTAGATAGCATTCCAAAAGCTGAAGTTAAGGCTGACAACTGCTCCAATGTTAACAATTATTGATGGAAATCAAGACTTGAAAGTCTGGACAGATGCTTCTAAAGAAGGTCTCGGTGTAGTATTAATGCAAAGAGGCCAAGTAGTCGCTTATGCTAGCCGTCAATTGAGGCCACATGGGAAAAATTATGCAACTCACGATCTTGAATTATTAGCCATCGTGTTTGCTATGAAAATCTGGAGACATTGTCTATTGGGTGAGAAGTTCGAATTATATACTGATCATCAATCATTGAAGTATTTATTTACCCAGAAGGATCTAAATATGAGGTAGCAGCGTTGGTTAGAATTTCTTGCGGCATATGATCTTGATATTTTATATACTTCGGGGAAAGCCAATGTTGTGGCTGATGCGCTCAGCAGAAAGAATGTAATCATTGCCAATCTTATAATCACACCTTCATTGATTGATAACATATCTGCTCTTCAGAAGGATGATCACTTCATTCAGAAGATCAAAGAGAGAACTCAGAAAGGCGAGGCCTCGAGTTTTTAGATTGATAACGATGGAATTCTAAGGTTGAAAGGCCTAATTTATGTTCCAAACATTTCTGAGCTCCGGAGAGAAGTATTGGACGAATGTCACAAAGCCAAACTTAGTATCCATCCAGGATTGAGCAAGATGTATAATGATATCAAATGCACTTTTTGGTGGAGATCTATGAAAAGAGACATTTCCTTATACGTTAGCCGGTGTACTACTTGTCAACAAGTCAAAAGCGATCAACAGAAACTCGCCGGATTGTTGCAACCATTGGAAATTCCATGTAGGAAGTGGGAACAGATTTCTATGGACTTCATAGATGGTTTTCCCAGAACCAGGAAAGGAAGTGACAGTATTTGGGTGATCATAGATTGCTTCACGAATACTTCCCATTTTATACATGTCTGATCGAATAGAACCGCTCAGAGTCTAGCGCAGATTTATTTTAAAGAAATTGTTAAACTTCATGGTGTTCCATGAGTATCGCTAGTGATCGTAACCCAATTTTCGCTAGTAAATTCTGGGAAACATTCCAAGCAGAATTGGGAACAAAACTGAACTTGAGCACCGCTTATCATCCTCAAACAGATGGCCAAACTAAAAGGGTGAATCATATCCTAGAAGATTTATTGCGGGCTTATGTTATTGATTTTGGCGGATCATGGGAAGACCACTTGCATTTGGCCGCATTCTCATATAACAACAGCTACCAAGCGAGCCTGAAAATATCACCATTCGAAGCATTGTATGGTAGACCATGCAAATCTCCCGCTTGTTGGGTAGAACCTGGTAGTAGACTTGTATTGGGACCAGATATGATTCGCGAAGCTGCGGATAAAGTCGATTTCATTAAGAAGCGATTGCAAATGGCTCAAAACTAACAGAAGGGCCATCCAGATGAGAGAAGAAGAGATTTGTCTTTCTCTGTTGGTGATTATGTATATTTGAGGGTTTCTCGAATGAGAGGAGTAGTCCGATTTGGCAAAACAGGGAAGTTGGCACCCAGATTTATTGGTCCATTTCCCGTGATTGAACGGATTGGAACTCTCGCTTATAGAGCTCAACTGCCTGATTGGTTGCCTGGAGTACATGATGTGTTTCACGTATCTCAACTTCGAAAGCATATGCATGATCCAGACTTGGTCGGGGAAGAAGCTGCGCAACAAGATTTGGAAATTACTCCAGAATTGGCTGTGAGAAGAGAGTCGATAAAGATTATTGGCAAAGAAACTAAAGACCTGAGGAACAAGAAGGTTCACTTAGTCAAAATACAATGTAGTGGAGATTCGTGAGACTATACTTGGGAAACTGAGGAGAGCATTAAGCAAGCCTATCCCAATTGCAGGGTGGATATCTCTGATTAATTCTGGTGCAAGTACATTTACCATATTTTGCATTTCCGTATTATTTTCTACTTGGTTGTTGTTTCCTTTTCATGGATGTAAAATTTTAAATTATATAGTCTGAATGATTTTAAAAGAGTAGATAAATTAATTAGTATATTGTTGAAAAGTTAATCAATAAATTGATTGATGTATGTGTTGTGTAGTTAAGAATTTGATTAATCAAATTATTGGAATGATAGTTAATTTAATCAATAAGTGGAAAGTAAATTTAGGCAAATGAATCAAATATTAAACTGATTTGAAATTTGATTGGAATACATGCATGTACATTATATATGTTTGAACAGGTAAATGGATTCGCTGTTGAGCAAAGATTTTATTTGCGTGCCCGACAAATAGGTAAACCTTAATGAGTTGGATGCGCGGTTTTATTATTATATCAACTCCTGTGAATGCCATTGGATGCGGAGTGCTGGTTGTTCTGTGTAGTAACAATTAATTTTGAACTACATTACATGGCATACTTCTTGAAGATAGCATACTTAATCATATACCACATAAGCATTTGGAGCTTATTTGACGAGATTGTAGATTTACTATACGAGCGAGAGGCATGTATGACGATGACTATATATTACCGGTTGAACCGAAGACTGATATGGACTATATAAAATATAACGGTAAAATTTCCAGATTAATAAAAAAAACCACACGGGTCTGGAGATGACAATAAACACGTCTCTCTGGTCATTAAGGCATAAAAACCATTTATAGGGTGATGAGAATTTTTTCTCTGGAGTTATGATCTATACACACTCGCCTGTGGACACCGGAATATATCACTATAAATATATGTATGCTTTTTAGGATTTATTGGGTACCTAATACGGCCCAATAAATTTCCAAACCCTTCCCCGTACAAAGGAGGTTGTGGCGAAATTTTTCGAAAATTTAGGGTGTTAGCAAAATTTTTGAAGAATTTGAAAATTCTTAGAAACTGAAAAGTTGAAGAATGGAAGCCGGAATGAAAGTTGAGTTGGTTAATTAAACAACTTTCAGCTTTGTTCCTTTTCGGGGACGAAAAGATTTTAAGTGGGGGAGATTGTAACAACCCGGAAAATCTGAACCAATTTAAAAATTTTAATTTGGCTATTTTAGTGGATTTTGAATATTTAAAATAAATTATTTTAAATAATAATGACCAAAATTCTATTTTAATCGAAGTTATAGCGAATATATTTATTTTAATCATAAAACAAGGCCGGAAATGGCGCGGTAGTTTGAAAATTTGAAATCGAACTTTGACTGACTGTACAGGGTGCAAAATAAAACGGATTTTAGTGACACCAAAAATATTTAAATCTATTTATGAATATCTTTCCAACGAATCTGAAAAATCGAAATTTCATAGCGGGAATCAAAAGTTATGGCCAAATGAATTTTCAGAAAGGTCGTTACAGAGTTTATATAGCCCTTGAAAATAGACATTTTGTAAACGACCTCCGTTTTCGACGAAACCACTTTTGTTGGATCCAGGATGTCGAATGATTGCTAGGTTTCAAATTCCATAATTTTTGGAGTTAATATGTGTGCGTGGCAAAGGAAAAGGTGTTTTGACAGTTTCAGTCAATTTAGATTGACCATAAAATGGTCATTTTTCAAACGGTCTCCAAATTCGACGAAATCAGTTTTGTTGGGACCGTATCGTCCCAACATAGCTAGATAAATTTTTCGGGAATTTTTAGAGCCAGTGTGTGGCCTCGGCAAATTAAAATGTACATACAAATCAGAAATTGAATGTTTTATATTTTAATTTGAAGAATAACTGACTGTAACAGTCGAATGGGCTTATGAAACATATCCCATTGTGTTCAGAATGGGGGTATTTGGCTAGGGGCGATAGTCATTGGGTTTGGATTGGAGTTCGTATGAGAAAACCTTAATATTCAAATTTATATAAAAAACGGCCAATCAGAAAATTTCTTTTATAATTTTATTTTCCCAAAGTAAATTTCTCTCTCCCCGTAATATCGTGACCGACAGCGGAAGTGCTTTTTGGCCTTCCCGACCAGATTACGGCCAAACAACGCGAAATTAACCTTGACCCCTATTGAACTTTTTGAAGATCTCGACCACCTCTTCACATCCATACCCATCGCACCCCAAACCGCTGCGCCATCATCGAAATCTGCTCCGTCGAAGTTGCCGCCTTCAAGCAGCCACCGCCGCCACGATGCGTCGATCCGAGCGCCACCCCTAGGCCCAGGCATGCGATTCGAAGCTCTTCGAGGTGCCAAAACTCGATTGCGTCCAGGTGCTACGGATTTGAAGTTATCGCCAAACCTAGGTTCGAATATTCAACTGAGGTACACGACAGTGGTTTAAATTAACTGTTTATAACATTTTCAATCTCTACGAAATATGATTAACTTGTAAAAATCATATCTTTCTGGTATGTGGTCGAAATCCAGTGAAGCAAGAGACACCGGGACCGTGTGGACGTCTTCTACATTCTAGAAGAGACTGGAGAAATTTTGGAGCTTCCTGCAATTTTGAAGGAATGGAACCAAATGTGAGATTTCTAAATTATAAACGATATGGAATGGCGATGTATAGATTATATAATCGAAGTATAAGTTATATAAGCGTTGTACACCTCATGTATAAGCGTTGTATAAGTTGTATGTGCGATGTATAAGTTATATATACGTTGTAAAAATATATGTGCATTGAATGGAATTGAAATGATATTGAAGTATAATCAAAATATATTTATATACGTATATACATATATATTATGTATATACTCCCCTCGTCCACAGACCATGGACGATATATATTGGTTGTGACTGATTGGATTTTGGTTGATGTGAAATTTGGTTGATAAATGTGAATGGTTGATATGATTGACTGTGTTTGAAACCCAATAGGATTAGTATATGGGAAAATTCATCTGCATACGAACTAGATATTTAAATCCCCATTGTCAAAGGCTGTGAGGCTTTAAGGTAGAGCGAGGAGCCATACTTGGGACGGTACCGGTTTTAACTACCCTACCATTATGCTGTCGAAATTTTCTGAAATATTCCTGTGTTTAATTTATATTCATGTATTGAAATATATTCATGTGTTGGAAAAAATATTCATATGACAAATAAAATGTTTGAAAGATAAAAATTACATTTTTATTATATACATGAAGGATATAAAATAATCATATTTGAAATAAATTGTTTTAACAATAAAAATCACATTTTCATAATATGTATGAATCGCCAAAAATCTTCATTTTTGAAATAAATTGTTTTAACAATAAAAATCACATTTTTATAATATATATGAACCGCTAAAAATAATCATTTTGAAATAAATTTTTTTAACAATAAAAATCACATTTTTATAATATATATGAATCACTAAAAATCTTCATTTTTGAAATAAATAGTTTTAACAATAAAAAACACATTTTTTTAATATATACAAAGTGTTAAAAGTAGTCATATGTAAAATAGATATTTGTTGGATAAAAATATTATTTTTATCAAATATACGAAAAGAAAATTGTTTGGAAATCAAAGGATGGATTATATTTGTGTATATATATAATTAAATTAAAATGAATAATGAAGCTATAGTTTGTATTTTGAAATCATGACTTTAAACAATTGTTGCGGGAGATACGACCGTCGGATTTTCTCGAAACCGAAACCGTTGGGTTCGCTTTGGAAATAACTTTCCAACAGTACCAACTTTGCAAAGATCCAACAGTTAGATCGTATGGAATGTTTAATTCAAATCTGAATGAAAACAACGCTAGAATGGATTATATTTATATATATATATATATAATTAAAATAAATCGAATAACGACGCTGCAGTTCGTATTTTGAAATCGTAACTTCAAATGATTGTACCGGGAGATCCGATCATTGGATTTTCCCAAAACTGAAACCATTGTGTCCACTTTGAAAAGATCTTTCTAATGACATAAAATTTGTAAAGATCCAACGGTTAAATTTTCTGATATGTGTAAATCAAATCTAAAGAAAAGCAGCGCCATGTCCACGTTATGGCCTGAAGCATCATTTATATAAATTGGCTATTTTTAAATGAATAAAAATGGCGATAAATCATTATAAAATGTTATAAACGATATGGAATGGAAATAAACCGAATTTACCTGGTTTATTGGATATTTGATGGTTGAATGTGTTTGACGTGAAAATTACATTAATGAACTGAATTATGGATGTCAAATAATTTAACCATGAAAATGAATTGATTTGAAATTCTAAATATACGTGAATTTTTTAAAAAGGCAGAGTTAATTCTCATTTCAAATAATTGATCGATATTTGAAAGTCGAAGATATGAAGACGGTGCAAGACCGACGATCTTCACATCGAATGGATGTCCACTGATGCCTTTGATGGGAGTTACTGCCTTGAAGGGGTTACAGTGGTTGCTGTCCGGACGTACTTGTTGATCGTTCGAATGTGCGAGGGCCTCTCTCCTGTATTGGACATACGAGAGAGGAATAAGGTGCCTCCGGTTTTGTTCAGACCCAGAACAGACTTGTAAATGGATGTGTGTCTGACGTTGTAGATTGAGAATGTGGCATACAAAGTTGTTGTGATCAAGGATTTTGTTGAAAAGCTGAGTCTTGTGGTTGATGATCAAATCATGGCTTTAAATAGATAGGTTTGTGTTTAGCGTTGATTCGCGAGCCTCACACCCCGGTATGAGCCAGAAACGGGAGAGGACATCAGGGAGGATATGCGTTTCTTTCTAGCTAGGAGTGGTGCTTTGGGTTTTACATGCCTGGGAATTTTACTTATGTGGATGATGGAAAGCGAGGCCTCGGTTATTTCGGTCTCTTCGGAGCCGATGGTTTGGTCGGGAAATGACCAGTTACGCCCCATAGGGCGGGGAAACGCAATGTTCAGGCATTTTAATCCACTCCATATGGACCGGCCCTGACGATCCAAGGCTTGCCTGCGCGCTTGCTTGAGGCTCGGGCTAGATAGTCTCGAAACGGTAAGGACAATCCCTTGCCTTGGTTCATGACGGAAATCCGATTTCCAAATACGACATTGTGCAGTTTTGATTATAAACCTATATATGGCGACATGATATATGGTACCCATGCCGTCTATGATTGATACTTATGATTGAAATTGTTTTTGAAACATATAAACACAACTAATAATATCAAATGATTTGTTTTGTTTGTATCAAGCATATTTTGGCCATTATAAGGTAAAACTCTATCCTCCGGTTTGCGTTGCATTGTGTGATGGGAACTGCGTCTTATAATGGCTTCATTTTTACAAAAAGCATTGCGATGTTTAAATGATTTACTTGTTTTGAGCACTGGCAATCCGATGGAGTAAATCTGTTCTGCATTAGTTGCGTGGTCCTGTGATTGACATTATTATGAAAATAAGTTAAGTGGATTTCTCATACCAGTCCCATGACTGACTCGTAGTTTGTTTCACTTGCAAACCCGGGTGCCCCTATTTCTACACGGGCATCCTTGTGTTCAGGTTTTAGTAGGCACTTTTTGGATAGCTATGGAGCTGAAGATGGATTCTATATTTTTTTTTCTTTTTATGTTGTTCAGCTCCTGTTGTACATATTATGTTTTGATTCTGCTGCAGATATTTTATGTAAAGCTGAACTGTATTTTGTACTAAGTATGATCCTGTATACTGTGTAACTCTGATGATTATGTTTATCCAGTGTATTATTTTGTACATTATCTGGTGTATTTATATATTTTTGTTCTGCTGTTATTTGTCTATGTGTTATATTCCAAAGATTACCCTTGCCACCTGGAACGAGGGTTTGAGTCGTCACACTTACGCACTCATTCTCACAGTGTATATTATCTCCTTTTTTCTCTATTCATTGCCTGTTTTGGACTAGATGCTGGATATGTTCAAGGTATGTTTTGAGCCCCACTCCTACGTCTGCTTAGCGGCTTTCATAGTTCTTGAAATTGTGCATGTTATCTCTTCATTTCGGTGTGGAGCTCAAGAAAATGGGCAGACAACTGCTTGTACTAGCTAAAGTTGGACTGTTCAGCCTTTGCACACTGTTTGTTCATGTCATGGTACTTTTAATATGTTAATAGCCGAATGCCTTGGGCTTGAATGGTCTTGGAAGTGCTTTGTTACTGTCGTTTGAACTTTGTATTCGTATGTAATTGTGCTACATGGTGTAGTATGTAATCTATGCAATGTATCGTCTCCCTGTGTGAAGTACCCATGAATTATTGTAGTCTAATAATTTAGCTAGCTCCAGTGCTTTAAGCCTGATTAGTAGAGTGGACATAACACTATAAACTCCGTAGGTGGTGGACGATCCACCTTAAAAACTGAATTTTAGTTGACTGCTAACTATAGTCACTTGTACTATATTGTAATTTTATTATTAGTCATAACAAAAGAGTGTTACGGAACAGTATAAAAACTGGTCGACTATGCCAAAAAAAAATACGAGTAATATAACGATAAATTTGTTTAAAACTGAAAAGATAATTATTAGATATGGATGCATTCACATTATCTTTTTTTGAATATTGAATATTTGTAATTGTGGATCACTTGCTTTAACATTATTAACGTGGGGAATTGGTTATTCGCGTAGGCCAACACCCAATGTATGTTTTATAACAAAACAACAATCCAAATCCGAAAAGTAGAGAAATGTAAAGGGAGAACACAACTTTTATAGTGGTTTGATGTTAATGTCTTCGCCCACTTCATAGTAATCATTCACCATATAATTGTCGATTACAAATGTTGGACAAGTTTGGACAATTTGTGTGTACAAAATGTATAAATAAATAGTTTGTTAATTCCAAACTTTGACCAAAATACACTTCATCTTTTTCATTGAGTCTCTAACGTTCAAAAGCAAGAAAATATGTCCAAAAACATGTCAAAAGTCCAATTGAATGTCCAAAAGCTGAAGAAAAACATTTATGTAACTTTTAGAGATCAAAGCTATGTCCAATAGTCATGGAGAAGAATATGACAACCAACAATGATGTTTGAGAGCTTCAAGAATCCCAAAATACCAGATGAGCCCCAACCCCTTTGAATGCCAATATTGGCGGTATTTATAGGTAAATTTTGGCGGAAACGGCTGAAAGTTAGTATCCCAAGAGGATGCGAAATTCGCTTCCCGAAAAAATAGCCAAAAATCAAATCCCTTGGAAAATACCGCATTCTGGCAGAATCTGGAAAAAAATAGTGATCGGCACGTGTCGATCACCGAAAAACAGTAATCGACATGGTTTTGGGGGTAATCTTTCACTTTCTGAGCCAATTGTCAAATCTCTGATTTCGCAACACAAAAGCCATGATCCGGCTGAGTCGCGCAAGCAAAAATGAGTGATCCGCGCTCATTCTCTAATTTTTCAGGTTTTTGGAAATTTTCGCATCCCTGCCATGGCAAGGATTTCACATCCTGATCCCGTGTACTGCATATGTGATTTCGTATTGAATCCCTATGGCAATCAAGGTATTTCACATCCCAAATATGTGCCAAATTTCGCATTTTGGATTTTGACTCTCGAATTTGCAAAATCTGACTGTGCGAGGCCTGATAAGCGCACAGGATTTTTGGTGATCGTGTCATGCCGATTAACAGTTTTTGAGTGCCAAATCCAATGACCAACCAAATTTTCAGAGGTGATCAGCCAGACGTGAACATGCGATTTTCAATGCTTTTTCACGTGTCGATCATCTTATTTTGGACGCGCTAAACCAAAAGTTTGCAAGTACCAAATTTTGATGTAGTGAGTTGCGCAAGCCATTTTTAGTGATCGGCACGTGATTTTGCCAAATCCTGATTTTACCAAGTTTGATTGCGCCGTGAGTTGTGCAAGCCATTTTAGCTGAATGTGCCATGCCGATCAACTATTTAGAGTGATCGACACATGATTCAGCCAAATCTCGATTTTACCAAGTTTGATTGCCTCGTGAGTTGCGCAAGCCATTTTAAGTTATCATGTCATGCCGATCCGCTGTTTCAGAGTCCAAAAAACCAGAATTTGCCAGAATACATATATTTTTCCACGACGAGTTTTGCGACGTGGACGACAGGCTCAAATATTTTGAGTTGATTGACCAATCGATCATGTATTTTTACCATGACAGATTTTCCGAGTTTATTAACGATGATTCCTCGTATCGACGTTATTTCCAAACTTTTCCGAACATGTCGCGATTTCGACCAAATCAATTTGTGCTTTCTGATGACGTTCTCGAAATTTAAGCGTGTCACCAACCAAAATCTTGACTTATGACAGCTTTGACGAAGAAGCATGTCAACACTTTATCCCCCAAAACATGTCTTGCTTGATTGAAGGAAGATGTGTTTGCGAGAAAACTAGAAATCCAAAAGAGAAAGCAAGGAGAAATCCAAAGCAAACTTCTATAACCAAAGAGTCACAATCATGCTGGATCGTATTAACCAATAAAATCAGAAAATCTCAAAACCTAAAATCTAATGAAAGTCGATGATCGCTTCGGATCGTTAGTTTGTGAGATAACCAGAATAATCGTAGCTAGGAAATCGGAAGAACCTGAAATCCGTAATTCTAGAGTATCCAATAACCAGATGAGTTTGGGCAGCCTTGCCGAGGCGAGACGACCAAGAATAGCCAGAATAGTCCAAGGTGGTCGTACCGAGGCGAGACGACCAAGGAAATCCAGAAAAGTAAACCAATTAACCATGAGTTTTTATTTGAGCAGAAAACCGAGGACCGATGAGATTGTAATAAAAAAGACCTTCGATGACCGCTGAGATCATGCTTAGAATAGAAGTCCGATGTTCATTGAGACCGTATTTAGAATGAAGTTCCGACGATCGATGGGATCGTATTACGATGGAATGTTGAGTCCGGGATGCTTCAGATCCAAAAAATAAGAAGTCGTGGTCTTGTTGGGTCTTGTCGGAGCAAGTACGTACCTGTAAAAAAGGATTTTGTACTTAATAGACCAAGTTATGTGATATTATGTACTTGATGGGTGTGACACCCCACGTCCTTTAATGTCACGCATAAGAGAATGCATTAAGCTTCGTGAAGAGCAATAGGTAAACAGTACAGAAAATCACAAGACAGATATAAAATAAGCAGTGAAAAATTTTCAGCTTCAATATTAAAAATAAAATGTAGTCTCAAACAGGTTACATCAAAACCAAGTATCTCAAATCTATCTCATAAAACAATATAATAGAGTGCAGTAATGTAAAACCATATCCCTCATAGAAAGCCATACCAGAGTAAAAAAGCAAGTCAAAACGGTACATCTCAGAAAGTACAGATCCAGACTGAAAGAGAAAGTCCTAAACACTGAGGAGTGCTACCACTCTGAGGACACGGGGGAAAGGAAGAAAGAAGCGAAAACGTAAGGGTCAGACATAAAGTCTGGCGAGTTCCAATGATTTTCAAACATGCATAAATTAAGAATACCAAGACACGTAAACAAGACTAGATGAGAAAGTACAATATCATATAAGGAAAAACTAAACAGAACAGCAGGATAGACAGGAATAATAAGAATAAACTTTGATCTAGCAATGCTTCACATTTATATCCTAAATAGGTTATGTCTGCACCAATACTTCTATAACAGGATTACATGATTAGCTATTTAACCTAATTACATAACAGCAGAATTAAACAGCAGATTAGGCATACGCTAATTACATAACAGGATTAGGTGTTATCCTGATTACATAACAGCAGGATTAGGTGTACCCTAATTACTACACATGCGATCGGCTCCCTACTACGTAAATACCTTGTGTCAACCCCGACAGTAGTAAGTATCACTCCCTAACAAACCAACTTATATAACATAGACCTATTTACTTGTGTTACAGAGGCTTATTTTCCCTAATCGGACTCATGCACACTCATGACTCCACCGGAACACACCCGTACCCACCTTCCCCATGTGAACCTCTTGCTGTCTAGTTAAGTAAAGCGTGTCGTGGCACCTACCCAGTGCAAGGCCCTCTAACAAAATACCAACAGGGATACTGACTGATATGAGTTGCAAACAGCAGATTGACACAGATCAAACCCCCTAAGCTTGTGCCCCCAAGTAACTAGGATTTAAGAGTCCCCAAAACCCAATACAACAGCAGAATGAGGGACCTCTTAGCTTATTAATAATCAGGTTTAACCTAGCAGGTTTAGGTTTACTAATAAGTGTGGTTGTAATGTTACATTTTAATATGTGCATGCAACCCTTCCCCAAAGCACCTACCGAGATGTATACAATTTCCATAGTGGTTCAATTTATTAACCTACATCTAGTACTTACAATATTCTAACATGTAATTTACTTAATGTCTGTATTAATTCAAATCGAACATCTTTATACATATGCATACTATTCATCCAGCGGTAAAGGCATATATTTTACTTATAACAACGACATAGGTGATTAAAAGTGAGGAACATGTATAGAAATTATCTTATAAACACTGTATATCCTAAACCCAATTTTATTTAACTGTAATGATATAATACAGGAAATCAGATCTGAAAATAACAGGGAACTCACAGTGGGTCTTGATGAAGAAGAGATTAAATCTCTTATATATATATATATATATATATATATATATATATGTTTGTGTGTGTGTGTGTGTGTCATTGAAGGAAAGTCCAATCCTATCCCTTTTGTTGTTCTATGCAAATCTTGAATTTTTTGTTATCTCTGTAGGTCTAGGCTTCAGCAGCATTCCCCCGTTTATATATATATATATATATATATATATATATATATATATATATATATATATATGTGTGTGTGTGTGTGTGTGTGTGTGTTTTAGAATAGATTCAGGGAGGCAGAAGGTATGAAGAAATTGTGTGTATTGGAATAGGAGAAAGCCGCCTATTTATATATTCACAGAGTTAACCTTAGCCTTTATATTCTAGGGT
The DNA here is from genome assembly GCA_030737875.1 of Allium sativum. Lineage (NCBI taxonomy): Eukaryota > Viridiplantae > Streptophyta > Magnoliopsida > Asparagales > Amaryllidaceae > Allium > Allium sativum. The sequence continues at coordinate 427,994,577 of CM060923.1, forward strand.
TTTAATCGAAACTGTACACGTAGCGCTGAGTCAGCAACGAATCTAGTCAGAAAAATAATCTGGATATAGACATCAAAACCTACCTAGATCGCCGCTGGGTTGACCCATAGGTCGACCCAGGCCGAGTGCGGGTCTCCTCGTAATAGTCCAGGTTTCCATGTTATTTTTCCTGCTTCGTCTCATTTATTATTTTAAATATTTTTGAATTATATTTATATTTAAGTCCATTATACGTATACAAACTTCTAATGCCTATAACTTCTTCATGCCTCGTCCATTTTACACAAACTTGGGGTCTATCTAAACCAGAATTACGAGACGAACGCAATGGTAAAGCCGGTTTTACTTAATTCTAAAATTTTAATTAAGTAATTCCCATTTTAATTGTCTTTAAAGTGTGGTTGTAGTGTAGTAAATTTTGGTGTGTTACAATGGATTAGGTAGTTAAGATTCCCGTGATAAGAGGGTTACAACAAGGAACATCCATGCTTGATGGACCAAGTCAAATAGTTCTTGTATTTGGTAAACCCATTCGTAGAATCTTAACATCTAATAGACCTAATTTTTGGGGATTCGTAGACCGAAATCCAAATTGAGAATCAGGATTCAAATTTTATGCTTGACTGATATAAAAAGGGGGACCGGAGTTTTATTTTTATATTGGATGGATCCAGTGTGAGGCCAAATCCCTGTGTTTATACTGGGCAAATCTAGTGTGGGCTGAGCCCTATGTTTACACTTGACGGATCCAGTATGTGGCCGGAACCCTATCTTTATACTGGACAAATCCAGTGTGGGGTCGGATCTTATGTTTATACTGTAAGGATCCAGTGTGAGGGGCGGAGCCCAAAGGCAGTCTTTATTGATACCAAGGGATTACAATGGTCGATTGTCCACCGTAGAGCACGAATGGGGACCACAAATCATTTTTGTGCGTGTGTGGGCTGACGTTGCCGCTTTGATTACATAAAAAGAAAGATAAAAAGGCGAGAAGTCGCCAACAACAAAACAAGCATAAGCAACGGACCAAAGTGTTACACCATGTAAAAATGTACCTAAACAAATAAATAATAATATATTAATGGAATGAAAAGTGGAATTCTGCAACATTGGGAATTTGGCTATGAAAATATTGTAGTTGCATTCATGGCGAAATCCTGGTCCAACTCCATATATAATATGTTTAAATCAGAAGCTGTATGAAAGAATTACATTTAAAAGATGTTGTACGTTAATATATATGCAATAACGTTTAAAATTTGAATTTTAATATAAATATACGGAATAAAATATAACTAGTTAATGGTTGATTGCAATATTCCATCCAATTATATATATATATATATACATACATACAACAGGGGACATGAATAAGGTTTAAAAGGCAATATATAAATGAAATAAATAACGTTATATATAAATAAAGAATGTTAAGTCTATATGCATAAATTTGGAAGTATTCTGCATATTTTTTAGTCAACTCCATGAATTATTCAAGACCTTTGGTTTTGGAGAGATTATGGAATAAAAATGGACAATTGAAAACTTGTTAGGATTATATGATAAATTAAGACGCTGAAAGACAGATAATTTTAGAACTTGATGTTATTTCTATGGATAATTGTGTATTTTACTAAAATACCATTAATATAATACATTTTCATTTCAAGCAATTTTGATGATTCATTATTTATTTCATGCAGGTTATTAACAACGTAGTGCCTTTCATTTATTACATTTGATTTGGTTTCTCTATCCTAGTTATGTGTTTTTGGACTAGAACGTCCTTTGATTGCTTTAGACGATTTTTCCCACAATCTATACTACTATTAATTCTTTCTCTCTTTGCAATTGCAGTTGAAAAAAACAAATAAATTTGTCAATTTTTGGTGGTCTCCAATTTTAACTGTGTTTTCATCAAGATTCAAGAACATGGTTTCGAGTTCGGTTTCGATCATCTGAATTTTTGGTAGTTTCGGACGATTTCATCGCTTTGATTGTTTCATTTTTATTTTCGTTTCAGTTCAAGTTTCAATAGTTTAATGATAAATGTAACGTCCCGAATTTTGACTGATTTTACAACATAATTTATTTTGGATTATTTTATTATTGATTTGAGATAATAGATTGTGAATAATATATATGGGGAATTTCAAGTATATATATATATTAAATGGTTTAAAATTCTAGATCAGTATATATTTGTATATAAAACCAATAAGTAATATTTTGTCAATTTTTTTGTATTTTTAGTTGTGTTTTAAAACTCTGGTTAAATATAAATAATATAAGATTAGAATATTATAGAAAATAGATTAAAATTATTTAAAAATTCTATACGTATATTTTTATATGTAAATACACACAAGTAAGCGATGTTTAACATTTTGTTTGTAATTAAATTGTTCTTAACACATTTGAATATAATTTTGGTTCTTAAACTAATTAGAATATTTAAAATAAATCTAGATTACTTCTCACACAAATTTAATAAGAGACATAACATTAAATTGAGGTAAATAAGCATATGATCAAAAACATTTAACTACTTGGAAGCCAAGTTTTAATAATATTTACATGCGTACACATATATGTATGCTAAAATGGTTAGCCTAGCATAGCATTTCTAAGTTGCAGCAGCTTTCATTTCCAATACATAGAGTAGGCAGCCTACAAATTTTTGCATCAATAGCTTAAGGACTAAGCTTAAGCACATGTACGGCCGAAATTCATTTCAAGAAGAAACGTTTAAAATACACCCTCACACATCCTCTCAATCATCCAAATGTACGCAGACAAAGATATATATGTATTTGTGTGCGTGTGTGTTACTACCAAAATTAACTCCGAAATAGGCTGACGGTGAAGGGGTAGTGGGCCGACATAAGAATAAAATGATTCTCCGAAAGCAAAAGCCAATCGCAAGGTAGAGCCGAAAGCATAAAGGAACAATCCGAGAGCCAGGCGACCGACACCATCACCAAAGAAAAGATCTCAGAAGCTACACAAAGAAAAGGGTACCGACAAGGTGGTTTCGGCACAATAGGTAAGCAATGGAGGGTCACCAAAAACCAGAGGCAATGAAAAGAGAGAATGGATATCCTACAAACCGAGACATAAAAGGACGAAATGGCTATCGGTATTAACTTGCTTAATACGGATACATCATGGGACGAAAGCATCAAAGGCACAAAGTTTAAAGCATAAGAGCATTACCCAGGAATCAGCCACCGGAACTCGTATTAGATGATTGCTTAGAGGCCCCTCTAATAAACAACTAATGAAGCACCAGAAGCAACCCTACGGAAGGCCAAGATACATTTCGAGAATCAACCGAAAGGCAAGCCGGAACCCCAAAGAGAGACAAGCTATCCATACTAATCTGCTAAGTGTCAATAGCGATAGGGGTGGCAGACCCGGCAACCATTCACTTGAATCATAAACGCAAGCTCCACAAAGTGTCAACAGCAAGACCGAGAACCCACGACCAAAAGCCTATATCCGGAAGCCCATATCCAGAAGCGAACATCTAAAAGTAGAAACCTTTCGAAAGCTATTCACACCGCTAGGCTCAGAAGCAATACAAAGAAGATAGACATGACATTAGCCAAAATCTCCAAAGACTAGGACCATTCTCCTGAGAACTACATCTGGCATTTTAAAAAGCCACAAGCAAGGCTTTCGGAACAAAAAGGAAAGGCGGCTGAGAGCCAAAACTTTCGAGACCAAAGAGAAAAGCGACCGACAGGGGCTTTTGCTGGCACAATAGCAAAAAGGGTCCCGATTTGTCTATAAATATGACCCTAGGGGTCTCATTTTCGGGACCTATTTCTCATTTTTCATTATTGTACTCTTTTCATGTAGAGTAAATCCTAATTACTAAATCAATTTGGGGATTTCTATTGTAACTACTTATGTATTCCAAATCAAAGATCAATAAAGGGCAGACCAACACTTAGCATATTTTTTTATGAGTTTCTTAGGTAATTTCATAGCTATTTCCTACATAACCATCATAGGCGTCCTACATGGTCATGGTTTCCTACCCAATCTTAGACCCTTCCGAAGAGTTCTTGCAGAACCCCTTCCTACATGTTGTTTATCCTCTTTACCAAGGGTTATGTTTAAGGAACCCTTATCCTAAGATAACTGTTGGTTCTTGAGTTACTTAAGCTTGATGCTCACCTCATTGAGGGAAGAGTAGCTAATCTTTTGGGCTCTAACTAACCCCATTTTCCCCTTAGGTCCACTTTGTAGACCTATTTCCGGTGTTGATGAAAAATATCATTAACATTTTGGCACTAGGAGGGCTTGAACCTCCAACCTTATGGTTAACAACCACATATTTAACTGTGTTGTTCCGTCCAAGGCTAGACTAAGCTTTGAAGAAGCAATATTATAAGAAAAAGGTCCAAACAAGAGTCTTTTGGATCTCTAATGGCTATGTCAGGTACTACTGACCCAAGAGTGATGGAAGAACAAAGGCTACGAATGGAAGCTCTGCAGATAATCAAGTAGAAAAGGGAAGTAGAAAAATACGATTCTAATTATTGTAACGATGACCCTTTCTATGTGGGACAAACATCAATCTTCACTCCAAATGATTCTACACCAAAGGAGTATAACCCCTTCTCTCATGTAAGAAAGTTATCCATGAGTTAGCCAAAGGAATGGCATTCAAACGAGAAATGATAAAGGATTTTAAGCACTTTGCTTCCAAATGGACTAAAAGATAATGCCTTAGTCGCAAGGCACCTTGAAAAAAGAAACAAGGATATGAATACAACAATAGGATTTAATAACAAAAAGGAAAAACCCCAACGGCAAGAAAGTAACCTTATACCCAGAATGCTTAATGAGTGCCACCTTACCACCTCAATAGAAAACATTTACCTCTTGACTCAACAAGAGCTCGATTATTGGTCGTCCGCAAAGAAGAAGCCCAAGTACAAAAGGAAATTGGGAGGGCCTTACTGTCATTACCATAAGATAAATGGACATAAAACCAACCATTGTGAAGCCCTCGGGGGATTGATTATCAAGTTTCTTAATCAAGGCCAGCTGCAAGACTTTGTAAAAAGATCAAACTAAGTCCAATAAAGGTCCTTTTTTTGAAAGGCATACATATTTCATTACACAAAAACAATTACAAATAGTTCTAGACTATTATAAAAAAGAAAAGAAACAAAAAACACTACACAACACTGTAGACAAGATTAGAGGAAAAAACAATGACATATACAAGTATACCCAGAAAAAACTCTTACCGTTGCTAATAGAAATAACTTCCTACAATTCAGCCACCAACTTCATATGAACCTTCATAAACTGGCTTCACATTTCAATCCCTTCCATTCTTCAAATTCTTCAGAATTTTCTTATGAATTACTGCATGGAGCTCATTAACACTCAAAGAAACTGAATTGAAAACTCTCATGTTCCTCTCAGCCCAAATTTCATAAATAAAAATCTTTAGAATTCTTAAAAGAGCATATCATCTATCAGTTCTCTACCTCGTTGACTTGAAAATATTAAAGCATTCAATCCTACTCACCAATGATGGTCTATGATAACCACCATTCAATAATACCCTATGCCAAATCTGGTTAACATAACCACATTCAAAATAAGGATGTGTATTACACTCATAACCTGAATGGCACAATACACATATTTCATCTTGAATGATTACACAGTTTGTCCTTAGTATTCAACGCATTCGACATAACTTTCCATAAAAAGATGTAGGGATCTTCATATTCCAAATTCTGTAACGCCATGGGAAGGATTCTTTTTCAACTTGGAGGAGATCATACACATGCTTGATCATATGCTTCTTTCCCTTCCAAACTAACTGAACGTCACTACAGACATTGTAAATTCCCTCAATTTCTCTCCATAAAGCCCTCAAATTAGCAAAACTACAATATGGCAATTGCAAAACCCCTTCATGATGTAATTACCTACAAGAGCCTTGTCTGGAATACCACTGAGTCTTCTAAGTTCATAGCTAACCACATTACTTAAGATCAAACCTCTACATGACCATGGGGAATGCCAGAAAGAAACTTGTTCCAATCATTTAGTATTGATTTGTATAATGGAAACAAAAAAACACTCCTCAACTTTAAAATCTGCTGCCAACTCCAGCTACATGATAGAGGAATATCCATAGTCCAGAAACATTTATCCCCAATTAAATTATTACTAACGAACTTATCCCATTAACTATCTCTATCAGTGAATAATTTGTCTATATAACCTGAAATAGCAGCTTTATTCCATTATTTCAAATTTATTAAACCAAGTCCTCTGTTTATCCTTTCCGTCATATAATTTGTTAAATGCTATAGGAGTTAACTTCTTAGCAAAAGGATCCCCATGCCACAAAAAATTATTCATTGCACTAGTTACCATATTACCCAATTTCACTGGAAGAATATAATGCCTAGCATAATAATTTGTCATAGTTGTTACAATGGATGGAAGAATAGCTACTCTACTAGCATGAGAAACCCTACAAGAAGGTCATTCTAACAACCTTCCAATAATCTTCTCAAACAAAGGCAAGCATTTATCTTTAGAGACTCTTCCAGTAAACAGTGGAAGGTCTAGATAAGTTGAGTTATGAGGTAATTCACATAAGCCAGAAGTACTAATAATTTCCAACTTCTTATCCAAAGGTAACCCTGCTATCTTAATATGAGATTTACTAACATTTATTTGCAAAACAGTGATCTCTTAAAAAATATGCAGTGTGGACAGAATACATCGAATATTACTCAAGGAGGGCTTAGTGAATATTATCAAATCATCAGCAAAAAGAAAATGAGTGATTAAAGGATTCTTACAACGTGGGTGAAGCTCCAATTTCTTGCTCCTTACTTGTTCCAAAATCAAAGAATTAAGCAACTCCATCACTATAATAAAGAGATAAGATGAAATTGGATCCCCTTGCCTAACTCCACGCTTTCCATTGAAAAACCCATGTTGACCTCCATGTCCTGAAACAGAAAATATTGGAGAGGATATGCATGTATAAATCCATGCTAATAATGGCTTCGGAAGTTCATTCTGGACATGATAGCTAGAATAGAATCCCATGATACCATATCAAACGCTTTCCTAATATCCATCTTGATCATACATCGAGAAAAATGTGTTTCCTATCATAACCCAGCGATAACTCTTGAGTGAGAGGAACACTTATTGTTCTTCCCCTTATAAATGCTGATTGATTACTAGAAATCACAAATGGAAGAACTCATTGAAGTCTATTAGCAACTACTTTTGAGATGATTTTATAGAAAACACTACAACAAGATATAGGCCTGAAATCTGGAATTGTTGATGGATTATCAACCTTTGGAATTAATGCAATGGAGATATCTCTTAAATTCTTAGGTGATCAATTCATTCTGAAGAAAAATTGAACAGCCTAAATCACATCCCTCCCAATCACTTGCTAGTTTTTTTGCAAAAAAAAGAGCATTAAATCCGTCTGATCCACCACAACTATTCGCATCTAATTTAAAAACAGCATTTCTAATTTCTTCCTCTATGATTAAAGCAATAAACTCAAGAGAAAACTAATCAGGAATAGTTGGAAGTACCAAATGAAATAAAGGCTTTACATTGGGAGAAAGAGCATTGATAGGAGCAAGTAAAGATTTAAAATAACTGACAAATGCATCATCAATGCTACATTCAGAAGAATGAATATTACCATCAATGTCCTTGATCATGAAATAAACTTCCTTGGCCTTCTGTTGCTTTAAGAAATTATGAAAATACTTTGTATTTCTATCTGCATCCAATTCCTTCCCAAAGAAATTACTCTGCTTAGCCATTTGCAATTCAAAGTCCAAGGTGTAATTCAATTTATTAATTTGGTCCTTCTCCTCATTAAGCAACTGCACATCAAATGGCTTCAAATTCGACGCTTCTTGCACTTTAAATAAATCTGCTCTAACCAATGTAGAATGTTATGAACTATTCCCAAATTGAAGAGAAGACCAACTTTTAAGTTGTTGCTTCAATAATCTCAATTTACATAGCAACTTATCCATTGGATTTCTACCAGAACAGCTGAACCAAACCTGCAATAAAATGCTAAGATATTATTTATGATTAGTCCAAAAATTAAATGAGGACTTCCCTATGTTGATATTTTCATCTAATCCCCAATTAAGAAGAAGAGGTATGTGATCAGAAATTGATGGAAAAAGGACAAGATAAAAAGAATTAGGCCATAACTAAATGAAAGCTGGATTAACAAAAATATGATCCAATTTGCACATAGTGGGGTTGCCAGAGTGACTTCTATTCGACCAAGTGTATTCCAAGCCAAAAAAAATTGATAGGAGAGAGATTTGATTAAGAAGGGTCTGATATAGAGGAGCAATATTCTTAATTGAGAGAGAACAACCCTCCCATTTTTGAGATGAAGAAAGCATACAATTAAAATCTCCTCCTAATAACCAAGGGCTAGAGGAAGGATCGAGGGAGCTCAAATTTGATAAGAAGTTTTTCCTCAATACAGTTGAATTGTGAGAATAGACTGATGTCAAATGAAAAGTAGAGTTAGAAAGCAAGTGAGTACATTTGTAATGAAGAAATTGATCAGATGAAGATAACTTAACAAGATTGAAGACAGATGGATTCCACAAAGTTAGCAGTCGACCAAAACTTGTATCAGCCAAATTATGATCAAACTGGCAACTAGGGGAAATGAAAGAAATTGATAGTAATGTTGATTGCTTTTCTAGTTTTGTTTCAGATAAACAAAGCAAACGGATCTTCTGATCCCTTATAAAGGCTTTAATCTCACTGTGTTTGGAGGATAAATTCATTCCTCTAATATTCCAAAATGCTATGTTTTGCATCATCATGTAATGGAAAGTGGATCAGTTAAAGGTGTAGGATGCTTCCTTGTACGCCACTTGGATAGATATTTTTGATCGCTAGAAGGTTGAAGCTGATCAGGCTTAAATTCAGTTCCCCCATCAAGATCATCTTCTATCTGATTCTTTTTGGCCTTCTTTTTTCTACCTTTAGCGGATTTTTTGCTTGATTTCAATTGAGAATTCTTATTATGCACAACCTCTGTATTATTAATACCAATGCCAGAAACAAGGTCTAAAGGATTAGGAGATTTATTATGATTAACAATCTCAGAAGAAATATTGAGAGAGGGATTTGAATAGGATGAAGAAAGATTGGGAGGAGGAGGAAGAACAAGTTGCTTAGGCGAAGATAAATGAGAGTATGGAGAAACATTGGAGCTAACATTGGAATTCAATTTGTAACTGAAGGAAGAATTAGTTGTAATTTGAAAACTAAAGGAGGAATCACATGATGTTGATTGCATGGATAAGGAAGAATTCAAGTATACAGAGTTTGACATAGCATTTTGAAGACTAGAACTTGTAGATGCAATCTTAGTTATATCACTCAGCACATCAAAAGGATTTGAAACATGAAATTCCTTATCTACACTTTCATTGGTAGATGCATCATAAACTCTCTTATTTTCATGATCATCAAGTAGCATTGATTTGCCTTTGCGCTCTATTGCATTTTGCAATGTACATTTTCCCATTTCATCAACTAACACAACTTTTTGATTATCCCTTCCAAGAGGGGAATTCCTAACATCCATTTGCTCTTCATTATTTACTTCTTTATCAAGATCAGCATAACCATTCCCAGTTACATTTAGACCTTCTTCCATTGCTTTTTCTACATCCCTATCCACATCAGTTTGAAACCCATTTCATTTCCTCCTCCATATTTACTTCTTTTTACTAAACACTTTTGTCTAACCTTGTTGAGACTTATTAGAAATAGTACCTTGTCTGACATTACTAACCACTTTAGTTGCTGGTGCATTAGCTTGATTGTTTTTCGATGACATTTCTTGTTGATACTTATTAGATGAGTTTCTTGTTGCCAGACTTCCTTATTACTAAAACCTTTAAGAAATTCTTCACAATTTGAAGTAGCATGACCAAACACTTTACAATTTGTACAAATTGCAGGCCTCCAATCATAAGAAACCAAAAATTGAGGACAGTTTTCATCAAATCCACCAATCTCAATACAATCTGGCAATTCTTATTCTGGAGATATTTTAGCTAGTACCTTTGCATATCTAAACCTCTGCATTCTCCCAGTATTATTATCAAAACAAAAGAGCTTACCCACATTGCACGCCAATCAATTAATTACAATTAATGTCCAGAGCAGCACTGGAACTCTATGCAAGTGGATCCAGATTGGAACTTTTTTGATTTGAAGTTGCGCCTTACCAATGGAGGGATTACATGATGTAATGATGAACATTCTACCATTTATGAAAATTGGATATGCTTTCAATATATTTTCTTTATCCATATCATTGAAAAATTTAAAGTACAAATTTCCACCATCTGATTTAATGTCTACTTCATTAAACAATTTCCAACGATTTCGTAAAAAAATAACCACAGTTAAGAAAGACAGAGTACCATCAAGAAAAAAGCCCATCAAATGATTCTACCAGAATTTAATACCCTCTACCTTAACAAAAAATAGTGGAATATTTGGAGATCCATTCCTTTCAATTGCAAACTCTACAGGCTTATAGCTATCTGCATTGCATGGCAAAGAGTTGAAAAGAGTGAGAAAATCAGTCTTAGGAAGCGAGGAATGAGTAGTGGAAGCATTCGAAAGATTGATTTTCATGGCTAGAGTTTGAGGGAGATCAGATAAAGGATTATCTATATGACTAAGGGCAAGGATACCCTCTCAAGAGTTGAAATAACCAAAGATGGGTTAATCTGCAAAAGGATAAAAACCTTGTCACCGCCAAGTTGGCCAGGGCAAGGCATCCCCCGGAGGGAGGTGATATGCAAGCCTTTCTCCGCGCTCGAATCAAAAAGGGCCAGGTTAAAGCATCAAAAGCGTAAGCCTCCGACCCACACTAGAAATGGTCATGACGGAGCATCTAATTAGCACACCCTGCTTCTACTCGCAGAAGAGTATGCCCTGCCTCTACTATGAACTAAGCACGTCATATCTCTACTCGCAGAAGAGCCCGTCTTACCTCTGCTCATGTTTCGCGTTACCGCAGAAGGGACCACTAACCCCTATTGTTAAACCCCGTATTTTTATCAACAGTAAAGATGATAAATTAAAGAATAATTAATTTAATATTCAGAATTAAGTAAAACAGACTGCTCCATTGCGTGCATCTCGAAATTATGGACAAAATTGACACCTGGTTTGCGTAAAACGGACACCATATGAAGAAGTTATTAAAGCTTAAAGTTTGTATACGCACAAGAAGAATATATATATAATTAAATCCAGAATTCAAAAATCTGTTCAAAAATTGAAAACTGGGGAGGCGGGAATTTTCCCGCTCAGGGTTGTCGACCCCAAAAGGGAGGTCGACCCCCATAGGGCAGATCTGGAAGATTAGGGTTTGAGGGATGGCTATATATGGCCTCGTTTCTCTTGTTTCTCCACACCATAAATAATGGAGAACTAGATGTTGTCACTGCCTAGATTGAATCAAATCTTTTCTTCTTCTGCAATCAAGGTATTCAAGTTCAGGGATCTGTGGTTCAATCTTCTTCTATTTTCTAGATCTAAAATCACTGTGAGTCCATGTTAATTTTAGATCTAAATATTTAAAAGCAAAACTTGACATGACTATATCTTGGATTTATGCCTGTGACTATCTGAATCATATCAGATCTGTTATACCCTGTTTATCTAAGTTACTCTGACATGACTATGAACTAGATCTAAGCCTATACTTTTTTATCATGTTAGATCTATCATTATTAGTGGACCTAATTCATTGTTTAGATCCCATCTTGCATGTTCCTATTATGTTTGTGGTTAGATCAGATCTGTTATTAGTTGGATATCTAAATCATTGTTTATATCTCATCATGCCTGTCCCTATTATGTTAGAATCAGTTCTATTATCACATGTTCACTGGATCTGTTCCTATATGCCAACCTTATCATTATTCCACTATATGTGTTTATGCATGTTTCTTTCATTATATATTAATCTTGTTAATATGATCATTCCTGTCATCTTGCCTTCATCCTTTCCCTTTTATTTTCATAGCCAGGCTATCTTCGAGCCTTGGCATGCCGCTGAAATATGCGAATGCATTAGATTGGGAACGAGGGGAAACGTTGAAATTGGGGCATAACTTGTATTAAGAATTTGGGCATAACTTAAATGAAAGTATGAATATGGATTTGAGGCATATGGTTCATTATGAACATGACTTGGGAAAAGGGGCATGAAAACTTATAACGACATAGGAATAATGGAAATGCCTAGGATTACAGTAATTAGAAACTGTAACCGCGCCTAGACACGAGGTTAGATTACACTTGTGGTGGAAGTCTGCCCGGAACCGCCCGGCATATCCAGCGACCACAAGTGGTGAATCTAATGTAAAGGGTCTAGGTGCATAAACATGAGACGCGCTAAGATACGAGGTTAAGTCTGACTTATGGAAGAAGTTTGCCCTGAGCCGACCGACATATCCAGCATCCACAAGTGGTAGGCTTATTATGGGAGGTCTAGCACATTATAACCATAAATGAATATGGTAATGAATTGGAATACTTAACCTAGTTGAATCCATAGGGGTTATATGAACATATAACTTGAATAGAGATTAAGTAAACTTGTTTGAAACAGTGGGTTGGTTAAGTATATCTTGGGTGGGTAGGTAATATTGTATATATAGGCCTAGAAACTTAACCAGTAGGGTTATGTTATCTTTTAAACTAGTAGGGAATAACCTGTGGAAAACCTAGTGGGGATGCAAGCGTAGGGGAAAGCTTGTATCATCTTGTGTGTGGGACCCATTTCAGTTAGTAACCCATATATAGATATCAAACGAGTATTCCGAGCTAGGCCGGAGTCGGTGCACGCTTACTGGGCTGATTATAAGAGATCCAAACGTGGGGAACGGTGTCTGACGGAGCGCTCCATCGGGGTCATGTGTGTGTATGACTCTGCCTGCTCGGGAAAATAAGACACTGTGACATCAGTAGATATGGTTGTGCACATCCGAAAAATGAAGGGTTGCCACTTTAGGGAGTGATACACCCTATTGTGGGGCCATCACAGGGTATCTACGGAGTAGGGAGCCGATCGATTAGGGTAGTAATTAGGGTACATTTAGACTCCGGTATGTTTAGGAGCCCGTTATTATCCTTAGGGGGTAACTGCGGAACGTTCGACTTCCTGTAGATTATATAGGGTGAAAACCTCTCACTGGAAGTACACCTAAGTCTACAATTTTATAGTTGTTAGGATCATCACATTCTGGTTATACTAATATAAGTGCAGAGAAATCGTTAGAGAAGCGTGAAACACCCCACCTCCGTTAAGGTCACTCACAAAGGAAATGCCTTAACTTTGGTGGAGGGTTATAGGTACAAGACACAGAAAAATTTACAAGACAGATAAATATAAGCAGCGAAAATCAAACATTTATTGCATATGTGGTTCAATACAAAAGCATTACAGCAAATTGTCTCAAAAAAACTTCCAAAATATTACACCATAATTTCTATCTTGATTATTTAATAAAAAAGCACAACCCATAAATAAAACTGCATAAATCCCCAAGTGTAGTGTCCAAAAGCCATAGCCAAGGTGAGAGAGTCCCCATCATACATCTACTTTCTTGAAGCTTGCAAAGAGTCTGACTAAGCTGCAGTATTCCCTCCCTGTGGACCTGGGGGGGGATGGAAGAAAAGAGGACGAAAGAAAACGGATCAGACAATAAGTCTGGTAAGTTCAGTGATTACTAGTATTTAAACAAGGAAAGGGATCATGACAGTAATAACAGAACATAGGACAATACCCTAATATAAGATAAGATGAACATGTGATCGCACCCATTACTATAGTCTCTGCACCTAGTAACCATTGGTTCAACTAGCCCCATGTGTTCATAACGAACGATCCCCTTAATGATCGGCTCCTACTCGCATGCATTCATATCCTGTGTCATTCGGCCCCGCTTGACTGTAGATACATGTGCTGGTCCCACCACAGGGTGTATCAGTCCCTCTTGTGGCAGCCTGACACGATTCAAGATGCACAGTGTATACTACTGATGCCTAGTTTCTGCTTTTTCCACTCCGGAGTACGTGCACGCCCGTACTCCGTCGGAACCTACACTGACGCACCAACAGCTGACGTTTTGACCACTTATAATCAACCCAGTAATCGTGCCCCACCCTGCCTAGTTCAGGGTACCATGATACATCTACATGGGTTACTGCTGAAATGGGTCCCCGTTACTAGGGTTTTCTAATCAACATGTTTATTTGGTTAAGTGTCCAAATTTACCTAACCCCACCCATCAGTTTAGTTAACATGTTGAATCGGTTAAGTGTTTCCCTAATTGACTTAACCCTACCAATCCTGACTTAGCTTTAATTTATTCATTAAAGCACCAACCACTCACATTAGACAAGTCTTATTGTGGTCACTGGATGTGTCGGTCGGTTTCGGGCAGTTTTACACCACAACTCAGTCTAACCTCGGGTCCTTTTTGGGCTTGATGCACTAACCACCCACATTAGACATGTCTTGTTGTGGTCACTGGATGTGTCAGTCGGTTCCGGGCAGTTTTACACCACAACTCAGTCTAACCTCGGGTTAGGCATATTCGTCTTTTCTAAATTCACATATTTCTATATATGTCTAATTTTATATGTAAATTAATCTTAATTTAATCGTGTCATAATTATCCTTTTGATTATGCTCACAATAAATGGTATATCAAATATACAATTTTATGAACAAATCTATGCCATGAAATTTTCATGTTTTCCCATCGCTATCCCCGTGGAACGTACGCATGAATCACATAAAAAGTTGGGCTAGTAGCCCAAACCCATAAACAAAAAGGGATAATAAACAAAGGACATGAAACAAACATAAAATAGCATACATTTAACTTATCACGTGTAACTTGGCATAGAAGTATCATTAACTTAATTAAACAGGTAAAGGTGAACTTGTGACTATGTAATGACCCGGGTTTTTGTCGACTTTGGTTATCGCCATAAACTCAATGATGACTAACCAAACATCGAAAAATACCGGATGATAAATGAAAGAAATTAGAGGGTGAGGAAAGATAAGATAGAAACTTAGAATAGAAGAAGAAGAAGAACACAACATCAGAGTAACACGAACCTCACAGCGGAATGAATAACATATAATAGATAACATATCTTTGAAATAAAAGATTGTACTTGATTATACATATCATTGCAGAGTACAACACTTACAACGCAGCGTAAATAACTATAGCTATATAATCCTGAAGCCACCTGCTCCAGCTCTTCAAGTATCTGTAAATCCCGACTACTTGACTGCCCGTACAAAATTGGGCACCCAAGAGTTTAGGGAAAACAAAACAAAATAAACTCCGGGTCAGTCTGGGACTGGTATGAGTAAAACAGTTTAAAACAGTTCAAGCAGGTAAATGATATCTCATAAGACCACACCGTATAACGGAACGGGTTTTTCCCTTACGAGAATCCAAATTATCTTTATATCAAAAACCTTTTGATATTATAATAATGTCTATCAACCACAATATAATAATCATCTAGGAGAAACGCTTTCATCTCACGTTCTACATATATAGTATACAATCAAAACCGCAAGCACGTAGTGGGTAATGGATTTCCAACTATGACAAGGTATGGAACCACCTTTCGCTAGTGTACCTCTAGAGAGGAATACACTGGGTTCAACAAGAACATCTTGCAATCTGGCCACACATGACCGACCACTCATTTCGCTTGAGTGTATCGAATGTATATCGCCAACGGTTGGGATCAGCAACCATTTTCCCGAATGGGACA
The DNA here is from genome assembly GCA_030737875.1 of Allium sativum. Taxonomy (NCBI): domain Eukaryota; kingdom Viridiplantae; phylum Streptophyta; class Magnoliopsida; order Asparagales; family Amaryllidaceae; genus Allium; species Allium sativum. Next base: position 428,010,492 of record CM060923.1, read on the forward strand.
GTATCGACAATAGATTTTTAGAAATAAATGAAACTCTAGATCAGGTGATTATACACCCTACTTTGGAGCGACCGACTTAGCCATGATGCCTGCTCGATTTCTGTCATTTACCGAATGTGAGGCTAGAAGCTACGCTTATCTTTTACATGCCACATCTTCATTCACTTTGAATGTCACATCGTCATACCCGCCAAATCACAAATTGATTTCCCCAAAAATACCACGGGTATACAGCTAAGAGAAACGAATTCCTCCGCCACCAAACGTGAATACTTTTGAAGAGATCAACTTACGTGATCTATTAGATATACTCTGTCAGACATTTTTCCATACAGGTCGTCCTGGGACTGGACAAACCGAAGGCACTATTCTATAAACAGGATAGCCCTTGCATAACTCCGTCTTCAATTATCTTTGGAATATATGATTCGCAACGCTTATGCCAATACGGAGTGGTTCTTCAGATAATAATCCAACCGGTCTCTCCATATTAACAACATTTAAATGGTCAAAAATTTGATAGTCTGTGATTTAACTATCAAAGAAAAACACGTGTGCAAACAATGATATTATTTCCAGATGGAAATTATATCGATCAATCACCATTTTAACATATATATATATATATATGTATGTATGTATGTATATTCACATTTCCTTTTTTCCTATGTTTAGAAAATATATGTTATTAACACTGGAAAACATTTCCATTGTTTATTTACATATTACTACCATTTCACAACTATTAGTCCCTGACTGTAAACTAGTAGGAGAACAATTCTCTAAGTATAAACCCCGAAGGCCGAAACCAACATCAGATAGACACTTAGAAAACCATTCAATTTACAAATCTCTAGTCAGTTTCTAATTTTGTTTAACTCTATTTTGATTGACTCTAATTGAATAACTCTATTTGTTTAACTCTTATTCGATTAACTAATATTCGATTTAACTCCATTCGCTTAACTGTAGATCGCAACGATCACAATGGTTACGCCTGATTCCCTCAGGAAACATCCGACCGCCGTAGGCTATCTGCAGCCCTATGAATTACGCTAGCAGTCGTGCTAAATGGAATCTCATCCCGAATAACTACGTATGTTTCACTCTAACCGATTTACTCTATTTGATTTACTCTAATCGATTAACTCTATTCATTTCCTAAACAAATATTCCTTTATCCTATTTATTTTCGAAATAAATATTCTTCTTTATAATCTCCTATTTATTTTCTAAATAAATATTTTCAAATTATTTCCTTTTATAAAATCGGTTGATTTTACAAAATTCCTTTATTTCAATATACGTTGAAATATTCCTTTTTACATCCCAGGGTTTCTTATGATATTAAAAATATCGAATAACAATGATCAACATCATTCTAACACACATAATCCATAACAGATTATATATCACATCATATATTACAATACATGAACAGAACAGTATTATAAATATTGAGGAGTCCAGTTGGACCCCTCCAACCTGTTTCCCTGCATCACAGATGTTAAACGCACGAATATAAATATTCTATTAAACAGAATCAATATTCGATTAACGATTTATATATGTATATATCGTTATCTATTATTTCAATCAATACACAAACAACTCAACCAACAGTTAACACATAGCAATCAGTCATCATTTATCAGTTCTAAATATATGTTATAAAAATAGAACTGTTCAGAGTTGGTGAGTTTTACTCACATTAGACGATCATCGTTAATAACAATAACCATCGCTTGATTCAGATGGACAATTTATTTGGCCATAAATTGTAACGAGCTCCCATCCTATATCTGTCAGTTCCATTTAGAAGTGCTCGTCCAATGATCCCAACGGATCTTGTTTCGTCAGATTTTGATATCGTATGAATGAGATATCGTGTTTCTTAGTAAATACATGATTTAATTGTAATTAAATTAACAATTTAAACTAATTTCTACCCCACCCTCTACCTTACATGACCTGCCCCTTTCCCCTTCTTATCCAATTCGTGGATCTCCTGTGTCATTACCCCAAAATCGTGTGCACCCATTTACAGTGATACGGAGCTTGGATCTTCAGTTCGAAAAACGGTCTTCGCCAATGCATTTCTTGCCTCGCGCTCGACCTGGCCCTCATCTTCCCCCAAGCTCGCTGCCCTCCGTACAGTTCCGACCTGATGCTCCCCATTGCCACCATGGGTGACACATTTCACCCTAGGCCATTGTTCGGCATTAGAGCCCACCAAAACGCTTCTCTGGTCAACCTGAGTCCATCAGCGCCATCGATTTCATCTCCGGCTCACCCCATCGATTTCCGACCCTCCTCCATTCCTGTAGCCCACGCTACAGGGTACGATCCATTTTGCCACAAAATCCCTTCAAACTCCCTCAATCGATGCGCCTTGCCACCTACAAACCCCTGGCAGTGTCGACCTCTCCTCCACCCTTGCCTAGTTCGCCAGCGCCGCTGCTCTAGGTCACGGCGGAAAATATGGAGCTTCAGAAATTAACACCGTACCCTACAATCTTAACAACAATTTGAAGAGCACTTCCTTAGGATCTCCAACATATAAGTTATAGGATTTATCAATTTTATTCTGAATTTGTGTGGATTTTTGAAGCTTGAGTTTTTAGTTTTGGAAGAGAGAAACAGGCGGCTCCTTTCTTGCGTTTATAAAGATGAGGGTGAGGCTGAGAGGGAAAGAACGTGGCCATGTTTAGGATCATTAATAAGTTAGTATATTTTATTTTTATTTAATTTATATTGTCATATTAGTCTTTAAAAATTCCTATGATCACTTATGATAACCAAAAATCACCAAACTGGACATACTACTAGAGTTTGACATTACAGACCCAACGAAACTAGTTTCGTCAAATTCCGACTCCGTTTGCTTACACAACGTATTTTTACCCGTCAAAATGTTGACTGTTTTTCACATTAAAAATCGGTATGGCCACATACTGACTTCAAAAATCACGGAAATTGAAATCTAACAATAATTTAACATTGTGGATCCAACAAAATTGGTTTCGTCAAATTCTAAGGTTGTTTGTAAAACTGGCTATTTTTAAAGCCTAAATAACCCTTCTAGATATATAAATATATTTAAAAACAATTAAATCAAATATTTATAAATAAATATTATCGTATATATTCACAATGGAATACCATACAGCTCAGCATAAATCCTATATGGATTTCTAACTCGATATTTCAATCTGGGTCGACCCGATATTCGATATATATTTAATTCCTTTTATTGAAATATAAATAAATCGATATGGTCAGGGCGCTGCTTTTTTGAGAATTTGATTTGGAGATAAATCAAAATCTACACGACGAAATCCCGATTCTTCTCTTCCACTAGAAAGATATACTTCACCAGCTCCGTACGTTTCTTGTTTCACAGAAATCTGATTTAAAACGAACTCTGTATATCCAGTTGAAGTTCGAATCGCCAAACAGCGAACTGCCGCATTATTTCGAGCTCTATTTTAATTAAAATAAAATTCTACGTTCAAACTGACGTCGATTGAATATATCCGTCAATATAATTCAACTCTAAGCAGGATTAAATCTTAGGGATGACCCAGTTCACAAAATATTGTGATTTCCAATATTTTTGATTATTTCTGAATTAAATATATTATTCTATTATTTAATTAAATTAAATAACCACTATAATTAATTAAACCACTATTTAAATCTCTAAATCGTTATTTAAATAATTAAATAAATTAATTATTCAACGGCTAACAATGCGGGTCATTATAGACTAAGTTGGATCTAATTATGATGTAAACTTGATATAGGTCTAACATGGAGGTTTAACATATAAACACAATTTTAAACCACAATTTAGCATATTAACTTATGTATGTCAAAACATAAGAAAGCTAATATAAACATATTTAAATCACAACTTAGCATGATAACTTATGTGTGTTAAACATAAGAGAGCTACTATAAACATATTTAAATCACAACTTAGCATGATAACTTATGTGTTAAAACATATGAGAGCTACAAATCCAATCTTGCAACATAAATAGATTCAACATAACATAGTTCTAAATATATGTGAATGTTGATCTAACATGTAAGCATGTGATTTAGATCATAAACTTGCAAGTAACCACCAAATTATAACATGACATGTTTCACCATTCAGTTGGCATAATAAGTTCATTACCCAATCATATTAGATCCCAATGTATACAATATGGTATGTTCATCACCACAAACATATAGACATGGTCAATTGCAACAGTAATTTAAGATAAATGAGAATCAAACTTTATTTATCTTATACATAAGCATCATTCTATATTCGAGTTACAGCATGTCATGATTTCATTTAAAAGAACGTTTAAATCTACGTAATAACCAACTTACAAACTAAAAAGGAATTCTTGTTTTCTAAAATCAAAATTCTGAAGTCGGAATGCTCGCCTTTGATGTAGATCGTTGAATTAGATTACTTATAATTTGATTTTGATGTAGGCTTTTATCTCGTCTTTGAAACTGAAAGCGGTGACGGCTATTCCAAGTTCTCTATTGATGACATGATAGTTTCAGGATTATTTTTGTGTGATTTTTAGGTTGAGCATTAGGTTTTTTATATAGATTTCAATTTAATTAGAGTCATCGTATGAACCTAGATTTAACCACAACTATTCAGTCAGGATAGGGTGACACCTCAGCCCTAATGACTCAGCAAGGAGTCAGAAAGGACTCAGCAATGACTCATAGTCTGGACTAGAACACTCCAGAAATCTGTGTAGGTTTTTAGCCTGGCCTGTGCGCACTTGGCAAGTGTGCTAGTGCATTTTTGTACTGGCACACTTGTGAAGTGAGCCAGTGTACTCTGGTCGACTTCCATTTTCTTGCCTAACTTCGTTCATCCGTATCTCCTTCATACGGTGTCCGTTTTACGCAAACTCGGACTCTATCTCAAGCAGAATTTCGAGATGAACGCAATGGCATAACCCATTTCCCTTGATTCTCGCATTTATAATTAAGTATTGTTTAATTCGTTACTATAATGTTAATAGAAAGTACAGGGTGTTACATTCTCCCCTCCTTTTAGGATTTCGTCCCCGAAATCTTCAAGTAGAGAAGAACTTATATCCTCCCATCCAATCACCCATCTACTCAACCATCAAACACAGGCGTCCATTGTCCTTAAAAGACTTCTAATGCTTCATGATCATATGCATAGTGTGTGTACATGTCCTTATCTAATGCAAAATCAGGCGGTCTACTGATTCAGTTGACCTCCTTAATGCAAGTTATGTCAGTGCCATGAGTCCATTATGTATGCAATTTTTCCTACTCAAAATTTCCTAGATGAGTGCACAATCATTCATACAAATGCAACGTCCATGTGACAATGCATCAAGTTTCAATCCATATACAAATACATATATGCATATGCAATATGAAAGTGAATGAGCCGATCTAATAACTAATATGTGTGTATATGCATCCACGAGCAACCATTAGAAATCCACTTGCAACCACTTGCAACCATCAACCATAACATGTTTCAATTACATGTATGCATCCAAAAAGGTTTCTACCTAAGGATAAGGATAAGGTCGAGGATATATACCTAAAAAGATAGATACAAGCATAAACTTAAGGAAAGAGAGATCAAAGATGTACCCTCAAAAAGAAAAGGGTAGGCTGCACGTATTCTGTTCTCAGTTTCCCAAGTCGCGTCTTCCACGGCGTTGCTCCATTGAACCTTAACAAGCTTGATTTCACGGTTGCGTAGCTTTTTGACTTATGTTCCCAAGATACGGGTTGGAACTCTCCTCACAGTTGCTTCTCATTCAACTTCTACTTCCTCTAGCATGCTTCCGCAGACTCATGTAAGCACTTCCGCAGGTGAGAGACATGAAAGACATTATGAACCCCAGCCAATCATTCGGGCAGCTGTACCCTATAAGCCATCTTCCCAATCTTCTCGATGATAGGGAACGGCCCTACAAATCTTGGTGCTAACTTTCCTGCGAATCCAAAGCGAACGACGTTTCTCAAAGGAGATACTTTAAGGAACACCTTGTCTCCAACTTCGAACTCAAGGTCAGTTCTTCTTTTGTCTGCATAGGACTTCTGTCTATCTTGGGCAGTCTTCATTCTTCTTTGTATCAAGTCCACTTTCTCTGAAGTTTCCCTAATCATGTCTGGTCCAAGTATGAGCTTGTCTGTGGACTCCCACCAGCAAGTTGGTGACCGGCACGGTCTTCCATATAAATCTTCGAAAGGCGTCATGCCTATGGTGGCTTGCTATTGTTGTAAGTGAATTCCACCAAAGGTAGATGATCCTCCCATGTACCTCTAAAGTCAAGAATGCATAGTCTCAAGAGGTATTCTAATACTCTGTTGACTCTTTCCATCTGGTCATCGGCTTGAGGGCGATAGGCCGTGCTTAAGCATAATTGTGTGCCTACAGCCTCTTGTAAACTCTTTCAAAACTCGCTCGTGAAGATAGGATCTCGATCACTCACTATGCTGGAGGGTATCCCATGGAGTCGAACTATCTCTTTAAGATATATGGATGCTAGAGATGAGGCAGTCCTTCTACTCTTGACGGTATAAAATGGGCGCTTTTTGTGAGCCTGTCCACTATTACCCAAATACTGGTATTGCCCCTCCTTGACCTAGGCAACCCATCAACAAAGTCCATTGAAATGCTATCCCATTTCCACTGTGGGACCTCAAGAGGGTGAAGCAAACCTCCAAGCTTCTTCTGTTCCGCCTTGACTTGCTGGCATATCATGCACTTGGAGACGAATTCAACTACATCTCTTTTCATGCCACTCCAAAAGAAAACCCTTTTTATGTCTTTGTACATTTTGTCTCCACTGGGGTGTGTAGTCAACTTGGAATGGTGTGCCTCTTCGAGAACCTTCTTCACCAAATCCCTTGCTTGTGGGACGCATAGTCTTCCATCCCATCTCAACCATCCCTTATCATCGATGGAGTATCTATTGAGGTGACTCGATGTCTCACCCCTAATCAGCTTATCTATTATATCAACTAGCTGATCGTCTTCACGTTGCGCGGTCCTTACTGAGTCCAAAAGCGTAGGTCGCACTTCCAATGTTGCTAATAGGCCAGGTACAAATTCAGAGGAGGGCCTAAAGTCAAAGTTGGCTATGTACTCCAAGCTTTGCCTTTCTAAAAGAGAGGGCTTAAGGTCTGTTTCTTTCTACTCAAGGCGTCTGCTACTGCATTGCCCTTGCCAGGAGTGTAGGAAATCTCAGTATCATAGGAGGCAAGAAACTCCATCCATCTTTGCTACCTCAAGTTGAGATCTTTCTGTGAGAATAGGTATTTCAACGATTTATGGTCAGTATACAATTCAAACTTCTCACCTAGGAGATAATGGCGCCAAGACTTAAGCGCAAAAACGATGGCTACCAACTCTAGGTCATGGGTTGGGTAGTTTTTCTCATGTACTTTCAACTGCCTCCCACCATGAGCCACTACCTTTCCTTCTTGCATAAGAACAGCGCCTAGTCCCGCGCCGCATGCATCTGTGTATACTGTAATAATCTTGCTTCCATCAGGCAATGTCAGAACTGGGGCTGTTGTCAGAGCCCTTTTCAAATGTTGGAACGCAATATCGCAATCCAAATCCCAATTGAAAGCCAGGTTCTACTTTGTCAACCTTGTAAGTGGAGCTGAGATTTTCGCAAAATCTTTGATGAACTTTCGACAAAAGCCTGCTAGCCTGAGAAAGCTTCGGACTTCGGTTGCGTTCCATGGAACCTTCCAATCTTGCACAGCAACCACTTTTGCGGGGTCCACAGCTAACCCCTCTTTGGACACCACATTTCCAAGGAACCTAACTTCTTCTCTCCAGAAATGGAATTTAGAGAATTTAGCTTTCAACTGATGTGCACAGAGAGTATCCATGACTTCCTTTAGATGCACAACATGTTCTTTCTCGCTTTCTGAGAAGATTAAGATGTCGTCCACGAAGACCACCACAAATTTGTTGAGGAATTACCGGAACACCCTGCTCATTGAATCAACGAAGTAAGCGGGTGCATTTGTTAAGCCGAAAGGCATGACAAGACACTCGAAGAAACCATCTGGGGTTCTGAACGCGGTTTTATCAATGCTATCCTCATCCACTCTTAGTTGATGAAACCCGGTAGCCAGATCTAGTTGGGAGAAAACAGATGCACCACGAGCTGATCAAACAGATCGTCAATTCTTGGGAGTGGGTGCCTATTCTTCTTGGTCAGCTTGTTCAGCTCCCGATAATCCACGCATAGGCAGAGTGAACCATAGCTTTGGTCGCGAACACTACTGGAGCACCCCATTCAGAAATACTTCGTCTTATGAACCCCTTTTCAAGCAGCTCTTTAATTTGCTTGCTGAGCTCCTTTCTCTCCCTTGGGGCCATGTGCCTAACGGGTAAAGCAACAGGATTTGCATTATCAACAAGGTATATGCGGAAGTCTATCTATCGCTTCAGAGGTAAGCCCTTTACCTCTTCAAACACATCCGAGTATTCACAGACTACCGTTACAGACTGCAAGTTCTCAACAGACGCATCAAGAGATTCTAGATAACTAAGCATAACAGAGTTTATGGGATTACAAGAAATTTCGAGAGTGTTACCGAGGTGAGTCATGAGTATAACCACTCTCTTTTCATAATCGAGGATGGCACCATTACTGGACAGCCAATCCATGCCTAGAATCAACCCATAGCCCGTGAAGCCCAAAACAAAGGCATTACATCTAAACCCAACGCTTAGTATAGATATTTTCAAATCCAAACAAACCATTAAAAAATAAGCTGAGCCCCTAATTGGATATGAAACAACCAAGGGATCCTCTACTATACTGGTGTTTAGGTGCAGAGATTCCACTAAAGCAGTAGATATAAAAGAGAGCGATGTGCCAGAATCAAATAGTGTACGAACAGGATGATCAAAAAGATAGACTAAACTTTCGACAGAAATATTTCTACCCCGTTCTTACGGAGGTGCCGTGAGAGCGTGTACTTGTCCGCTAGACGAAGGTCCAACTATCTGCCCTTGCTTTCTTGGACAGTCCTTAGCCATGTGTCCTGTCTCACCACAGTGGAAACAGCCACCCATTTTTCTTTTCTTCTTCCTGTAGTCTTTGACCAGATGTCCAGGAATGCCACAAAAATTTCGCTTTCTCTTGTCATGGGTTTGTTGTTCTTCCCGCCTTTCTTTGAATCAGCCTTCTTGTTCTGTGAGCCCTCCACCTTCTTATCTTGAGGCACTTCCGCTTTTGCCTCTTTCTTGCCCTTGTCTTCCTCATGTAAGAGTGCCATGTCCACTAACCTCTCGTAAGTAGCCCCCATGGGTACATGGGTCATAGCCAGGCTGTGAAGTGGCTCATTCAATCCTTTAACAAAATGGATAGCCTTCTTATGAGGAGTATTCACTAAATCCAGTCCAAATCGGGCCAGCTGATTGAATTGGTTGACGTACTCCTTGACCGTCATACTTCCTTGCTTAAGAGATAAGAACTTTTCCAGCTGTAAACTTCGTTCAGCTTGTGAGAGGAATTTCATCTCAAACCTCATTCTGAAATCCATCCATGTTTCAATTGGTCTTTCAGCGTTGGTGACTTCCCACCAATAGGAGGCTTCGTCTTTGAGCAACCACACCACCAACTATATCTTCCGTCTATCATCCACCTTGAAGATATCGAATAGCTCCTCAGTTTCTTTGAGCCAATTCCTTCCTTCTACGAATGCTTCAGTTCCCTTGAAATCCTTTCCACCCATAGCTCCAAAGTCTCTACAAATCTTTGAGAAAGCATTTGCACGAGGAGGAGGAGGAGGAACAGCTGCAGCTGGAGGAGGAGGAATATCTGTTGGGCCCTCATCGTTGGTCCTAGCCTCTAAGTACCTCCCGAACCAACCAGGTATTGGCACACCCTCTGGAAGGTTAAGATTCTCAGACATGCTGAAACGAAAAAGAGAATATTCAAAACAAATGATAGAAAGACAGAGCATATGGCTTTGGGGAATTATGCCTTTAAAATAAAATAACACTTTTTCTTGTAAAAAGCTTCTTTATATTTTTTTTAAAAATAGTTTTTTTTTTTTTTTTAAATATCTGGTTTGGTAAACCTTCAGCTCTTATACCAAGTGAAAACCCCCACCTCCGTTAAGGTCACTCACAAAGGGAATGCCTTAACTTTGGTGGAGGGTTATAGGTACAAGACACAGAAAAATTTACAAGACAGATAAATATAAGCAGCGAAAATCAAACATTTATTGCATAAGTGGTTCAATACAGAAGCATTACAGCAAATTGTCTCAAAATAACTTCCAAAACATTACACCATAATTTGTCTTGATTATTTAATAAAGAAGCATAAACCATAAATAAAACTGCATAAATCCCCAAGTGTAGTGTCCAAAAGCCATAGCCAAGGTGAGAGAGTCCCAATCATACATCTACTTTCTTGAAGTTTGCAAAGAGTCTGACTAAGCTGGAGTATTCCCTCCCTGTGGACCTGGGGGGAAACGGAAGAAAAGAGGAGGAAAGAAAACGGGTCAGACAAAAAGTCTAGTAAGTTCAGTGATTACAAGTATTTAAGCAAGGAAAGGGATCATGACAGTAATAACAGAACATAGGACAATACCCTAATATACGATAAGATGAACATGTGATTGCATCCATTACTAGAGTCTCTGCACCTACTAACCATTGGTTCAACCAACCCCACGTGTTCATAACGAACGATCCCCATAATGATCGGCTCATACTCGCATGCATTCATATCCCGTATCATTCGGCCCTGCTTGACTGTAGATACCTGTGCACGTCCCACCATGGGTGTATCAGTCCCTCTGGTGGCAACCCGACACGATTCAAGATGCACAGTGTATACTACTGATGCCCAGTGCCTGCTTTTTCCACTCCGAGTACGTGCATGACCGTACTCCTTCAGAACCTACACTGACGCACCAACCGCCGACGTTTTGACCGCTTATAATCAGCCCAGTAATCGTGCCCCACCCTGCCTAGTTCAGGGTACCATGATACACTTATGTGGGTTACTGCTGAAATGGGTCCCCATTACTCGGGTTTTCTAATCAATATATTTATTTGGTTAAGTGTCCATGTTTTCCTAACCCCACCCATTAGTTTAGTTAACATGTTGAATCGGTTAAGTGTTTCCCTAATTGACTTAACCCTACCAATCCTGACTTAGCTTTAATTTATTCATTAAAGCACCAACCACTCACATTAGACAGATCTTGTTGTGGTCACTGGATGTGCCGGTCGGTTCCGGGCAGTTTTACACCACAACTCAGTCTATCCTCGGGTCCTTTTTGGGCTTGATGCACTAACCACCCACATTAGACAGGTCTTGTTGTGGTCACTGGATGTGCCGGTCGGTTCCGAGCAGTTTTACACCACAACTCAATCTAACCTCGGGTTAGGCATATTCGTCTTTTCTAAATTCACATATTTCTATATATGTCTAATTTGTATGTAAATTAATCTTAATTTAATCATGTCATAATTATCCTTTTGATTATGCTCACAATAAATGGTATATCAAATATACCATTTTATGAACAAATCTATGCCATGAAATTTTCATGTTTTCCCTATCCCCGTGGAACGTACGCATGAACCACATAAAATGCTGGGCTAGTAAATTAGCCCAAACCCATAAACAAAAAAGTGGTAATAAACAAGGGACATGAAACAAACATAAAATAGCATACATTTAACTTATCACGTGTAACTTGGCATAGAAGTATCATTAACTTAATTAAACAGGTAAAGGTGAACTTGTGACTAAGTTGGATCTAATTATCATATAAACTTGATATAGGTATAACATGGAGGTTTAACATATAAACACAATTTTAAACCACAATTTAGCATATTAACTTATGTATGTCAAAACATAAGAAAACTACTATAAACATATTTAAATCACAACTTAGCATGATAACTTATGTGTGTTAAACATAAGAGAGCTACTATAAACATATTTAAATCACAACTTAGCATGATAGCTTATGTGTTAAAACATAAGAGAGCTACAAATCCAATCTTGCAACATAAATAGATTCAACTTAACATAGTTCTAAATATACGTGAATGTTGATCTAACATGTAAGCATGTGATTTAGATCATAAACTTGCAAGTAACCACCAAATTATAACATGACATGTTTCACCATTCAGTTGGCATAATAAGTTCATTACCCAATCATAATAGATCCCAATGTATACAATATGGTATGTTCATCACCATAAACATATAGACATGGTCAATCGCAATGGTAATTTAAGATAAATGAGAATCAAACTTTATTTATCTTATACATAAGCATCATTCTATATTCGAGTTACAACATGTCATGATTTCATTTAAAAGAACGTTTAAATCTACATAATAACCAACTTACAAATTAAAAAGGAATTCTTGATTTATGAAATCTAAATTTTGAAGTTGGAATGCTCGCCTTTGATGTAGATCGTTGAATTAGATTACTTTCAATTTGATTTTGATGTAGGCTTTTATCTCGTCTTTGAAACTGAAAGAGGTGAGGCTATTCCAAGTTCTCTATTGACGGCATGACCATTCCAGGATTATTTTTGTGTGATTTTTAGGTTGAGCATTATGTTGTTTATATATAATTTCAATTTAATTAGAGCCATCGGATGAACCTAGAGTTAACCACAATCATTCATTCAGGATAGGGTGACACCTCAGCCCTAATGACTCAGCAAGGAGTCAGAAAGGACTCAGCAATGGCTCACAGTTCGGACCAGAACACTCCAGAAACCTGTGCAAGTTTTTAGCCCGGCCTGGGCGCACTTAGCAAGTGCGCCAGTGCATTTTTGTACTGGTGCACTTGTGAAGTGCGCCAGTGTATTCTGGTCGACTTTCTATTTTCTTGTCTAACCTCGTTCATCCATATCTCCTTCGTACTGTGTCCGTTTTACGCAAACTCGGACTCTATCTCAAGCAGAATTTCGAGACGAACGCAATGGCGTAACCCGTTTCCCTTGATTCTTGCAATGGCGTAACCTTATACCACGCAAGGAATGCACGGCTTATAACTACACGATGCAACAACATCTTACCTACCAGCCCGGACCCACGCACGCACGTGACCCCGTTGGACTTGCTTTGCCACCGCTAACTCGTTTTGGCCTCTAACAATCAGACCCAGTAGGCGTGTCCCGTCCTCGACTTGGGTCGAGCTCACAAAGATACTTAATGGGCTACTGGACTGAAAAGGGCCCCCCCCCATGCTTGACACAAGCTTTCCACCTAGGCTTAGTCCCCTCTAGTACATCCCACTTAACCCCCTTCATGTCCACTTACATGTTTTAAATTTGGTTAAGGGTTTCTATTAGTAATTCCACATGCCACCCAAGGCACCCACTTAACCCCTATGTCCCACTTACATGTTTTACCTTGGTTAAGTGTTACTAATCGTATTTCCTCATGCCACCCAAGGCACCCATTTAACCCTCATGTCTCACCATATGTTTTACTTTGGATAAGTGTTTCTTATTTTATTACTACCGTACCCCCTGTAGGACCTCTCACATTAGACTGGCATTTGTGGTTGCTGGATTTGTCGGGCGGGTCCGGGCAGTCTTACACCACAAACGAGCCTAACCTCGTGTTCATACAATTGTTACGCATTTAGTTTGGGCCTTTGACCTCTCACATTAGGCTACCATTTGTGGCTGCTGGATCGCCTGTGCGGGTCCGGGCAGTCTTACACCACAATGAGTCCAACCTCGTGTCTTAGGCAATTAATTATACATAATTAATTTTCCTTAAATTTGAATTACTTTCCCTATTCAAATTTCCATATTTATTTATGTCCATAATTTATCACCTAAATTATGCTCATCTATTTATGGTATATAAATTATACCAATTTCATCACTAATTAATTTTATTCCTTAAAATTAATTACATGCCTTTTTTAGACCATTACATGCCAAATTAACAATATGTGTGTATCCACTATTATCCCCATCGTACCCCCGTCATTTGTTCGCTTAACATGACATATACATATTAGACTAGCAAATGGTCTAATACTTAAAAAAAAGGGAGTAAACTTCACAAAGTCACATACACACAATAATAGATCTAATTTGCATCTAACTTGTAATTAAGAATTAAAACAAACTTGCATAGTCTTTGTATTATTAAGGATCTAAAAAGTGTGAACTTGCATGTATGAACATAGTTTTACACCCAACTAGCCTAGGTAATTATCACAAACTTACATAAACTATGTATGTCGTCAACCTAAACATAAAGTTGTCATCTTGCATAACTATGGATCCAATAAAAGGTGTTAACCTAAGTAAACTATGGATCCACATAAAGGTGTAAACTTGCATAACTATGCATGTCATAGTTTCAACATAAAAATGTCAACTTGAATATGGATCTAAACTTTAAAGGTGTGAACTTGTATATATGTGAATCAAATTATCACTTAAACTTGCATATGAACATAATACTTATACGAACTAGCATATGTTCCACATCCATATTCGCATAAAAACTGATGTTATAAACCTAGGTGATTGGATTATAAAAAGGGATTCATTGACACAAGTTAACATCATGAACTACTAGCATATATTTTAGATCCAAACTTACATAACATCATATAACTCGCATACAACTTGCGTGATCCTATTAACTTGTGTAACATCATATGTACAACTTGCATAATCATATTAATCTTGCATAACATCATATATGAAACTTGCATAATCATATTAACTTGCATAACATCATATATGAAACTTGCATAATCATATTAACTTGCATAACATCATATATGAAACTTGCATAATCATATTAATCTTGCATGACATCATACATGAAACTTACATAACATCATATATAAAACTTGCATAACATCATATAATATGAATCAAGTTAACATACATGATTAAACATATGAATTAGATTCACAACCACAACTTATAATCCAACGTATATCACATCATAATTAATTTAGCAATTATTTTGTTAAAGTGATCAAACTCACAACTCAAAGGCGGTCTTGAGTTCTGAATTCTGATTTCTGAAGTTGAATTAGCTTTCCTTTGAAGAAGATTTGTTGTTAGGGTTGAATAGAACTGATTTGATTTGTTGTTCTTCCTCTATAATTGGTGGCGGCTACTCTAGGGTTCAAGACGACAGCATGACGGCCATAGTTTTAGTTTTAATTCTGATTTAGGGTTTGAGTCTATGGGTCTTTTTATAGAGCTTTGAATTAATTTAAGCCATCGGATCACTCTAGTATCCATCTAGGCCTTAGAAACCAAGAAATGATCTCAACAGACCAACCAGAAATCACCACCTAAGCCCTAAAACATAAAATTTCGTCATAGACCATTTAGGGCCGACGGGACCAATTCCAAACCTCCTGTGTCGACCCTGGGGTCGACCCAGCGGGTCTTAACCATTTTCACACTAAACTAATTTTTGAACCGCGTTCACACTAAGCCGCTTTTTAGCTATTCCCCTAAAACAAAAATATGGCGTTGGCGGGGATCGAACTCTGTACCTCTTGTACGCAAGTCACATTTTCCAACCAAATGAGCTACTAAGTCTTTTGCTTACAAACCTTAGAACAATACTAAAAATTTATTCTTTAATTTTGTTAATTCGATTATTCAAAAATCCGGGGTGTTACAAGGTATCACACCTATCATCGCCTACGACGGTTAGGATAGGGAACCCCTTGGAGGGGGTGGAGTGTAAGCCTCTATCACTACCTACGATGACCAGGGTAGAGCATCAAAAGAGTAAGCCTTAATTCCACGTCTACGATGGCTCGGTTTAAGCATCTAAGACCTTATCATCGCCTATAATGGCCAGGATAAGGCGCCTCCTAAAAGGAGGTTAGGTAAGTCCTTGGGCCTTGCTGCGGATAAGCTAACCATGTGCTCCGGATGCACATGCCCAGAGAGTAGCCAACAAAGCATGTATAACCTCTGCTTTGACGATAAAAGCCTAGAGAGTGGCTCAAGAAGTACGTACTTCCTCTGCTTCTAAAATCAAACCTAGAGGGGAAACAAAACTAATTACCGAGGATAGGTTTTTGGTCTCCTATTAAATGCCTGAATCTGGGTTGATTCGGATTTCAATTATTGCCGAAAGTGGATTTCCGCTCTTATCTTAATACCCGAATCAGGGTTGATTCGAATTTCAATTATTGCCGGAAGTGGATTTCCGATCCTATTTCAATACCTGAATCTGGGTTAATTCGGATTTCAATTATTACCAGAAGTAGGTTCCCTATCTTGACATAAATACCCGAATCTGGGTTGGTTCGAAAGTCTAACTGTCATTGAAAAGAGATATTTGATCTTCTTAATAATCAGAATTTGATTGGGAACCAGACTTCCGTTACGACCAGAAGTTGATATCTGGTCTTACACCTTAATCCAGGGGATGGATCGGAGTCCTAGTGCTATCAAAAGTTGATTTCTGGAAGTCTATCCTTAATACCCTAATCTAGGTCGCAAGGCTCTAATCCTTAAGGAAGGGATGCAACATCAACCAAATAGCAGAAGCCTATTACCTAGGATGTTGTCAAACAAGGGAAGAGGTCTTCTATATTACTCAGGAAGATTTTCTTGTTGAGTCAAAAATTTCATAGAGTTTTGATTTCTGACAAAGAGAAAAGCCGTGATCAACAAAAAGAAGATATTTATTAGGTTGAAGAGACCCAAAGAGCTACATATGGTATTTTACATGAGAGGTTGATTATTTGGTGTTGTAGTAGTGTTACTTATGTTAAAATCTATCCTCAAATAATCACATACCACAAATTTATCAATATATATACAAATATATATGCGTACACACTAATTGTGCACACTGGATGAAACCGGTTGATCGCCTGGATTTCCACCAGTCGACCGTTTCTGTCCAGTTTGCACAATAAACGTGCACACATAAATATAACGTGTATATATATTCAAATTCTTGTCTACTGATCCTTTTAGACATGTCGAACGTTTTCTTTCAGAGGGCAACCTTTCAAATAGACACATCCTTTCTTCAATGGTTGCATCTCTTTCTCTTCACCAACAATCATGGCCATTGTTTGTTACTCTTCACAAAGGGTTATAACCGTTTATTCTTTATATAAACACCATGAGATCATCATTCCTACCATTGATTTCCATCATACAAACTTGACTTATTACTATTTATATTCTTGATCTCATTCTCAAGAGCTCAATTGCTCATATTCAATAAAATATCGTTTGAATCCTAGAATCTATTTAATATTCTTTTGATTCAATACGATATCCACTTCCAAATCTTCATATACACAAATATTCTATTTGAGGATAAGATTATAGGAAGGTTGTACCACAAATGACAAATTCGTGTTATCAAGAACACATATTGTCAACAACAATTGTATTTATCTTTGTTGAAGTCCTCGGTGTTGTAAAAGGCAAGTGTTGAAGTCCTCGATAGTGTTAGAGGACAACAATTGTATTTATCTTTGTTGAAGTCCTCGGTGTTGTAAAAGGCAAGTGTTGAAGTCCTCGATAGTGTTAGAGGCGTGAAATCTCGTTCGTCTACTCAGGAGTTGTATACCTATTCCTCCGGGTGAAGTGAGGTGATTGTTAGTGAAAATCCAGATAGAAGTTTGGGACTGGACGTAGGACGGTGCTCCGAACCAGTATAAAAATCATTGGTGTGATTTTTCTATTTTACTGCATTTACTGTTTTATATAGATTTGTGATTAGCTATTATTTCATACTTGTGTGTTATACATCATATTACACAATCTGTGTGTACTATACTAGCACGTACACGCATTTTCATTTGGTATCAGAGCACGGTCATCACATAACCGTTACACGGTTATTTAATATATTCTAGTAATATAGCAAATAATGCAAGTACCTGCATTATCACTCAAAATACCACTTACACGGAAGGTCAATCGACACAAAGATCTCAATTCTTCAATGGTCTCAACTATCTATTGGGCAACATGTATGTCATTCTTTATGCAATCAAATAGATATAATGCCCTGGAATGCTACCCAAAAAGAAATAGTGAATCCTACAATTGATTATTCAGAATGGACATCGACAGAAAAAATGGCAGCATCCGTAAATGCAAAAGCAATAAACATGTTGTTTTGTGAATTAGACCAAAATGAATATAACCGTGTTAATATCTGCACAGCCACATATCAAATTTGGCAAACGCTGAAAACCACTCATGAAGGTACTAACAAAGTTAAACAAGCTAAAATAGCCATGCTGAAAAGTCAGTTTCAAAATTTCAAAATGAAGCTGAATGAGACAATCAATGATATGTAATCACGGTTTCAAACAATTAATCATGCACTTATCGGTTTAGGACTAAAATATTCAGATTTTGATGTTGTTTCAATAGTACTACATTCTCTGACCAGTGAATAAGAAAGAAAAGTATTAGCAATTGAAGAAGCTAACGACCTTACCGTCATGAAGCCAGATGAATTGATAGGAAATCTAATGTCCTATGAAGCTAATTTATAGGCTAGAAAGGAACAGAAAGAAGAAAAGAAAATTGTAGCATTTCACAGCTAAAAAAGATGAAGATGAACCAGATTCTGAAGATGAAGACCTTGCGTTCATTCCAAAAGGTTTCAAAAAATTCCTGAAACATCGAAAAGCCAGTCGGTATAATAAAAAGAAAATTGGATCAAATAAACCGTCATCATCCGCTATAGAATGTTTCGACAGCCACAAAAAGGGGCACATGCATAAGGATTGCCCAGAGCAAAAGAAGACGCCAGAAAATGACAAATTCAAATACAAGAAGGACAAATCAAAGAAATGAGCATTCTCAGTTACATGGGATGATTCAAACTCATCTTCATCGGAAAACGAAAGTGGTACAGAAAATGAACAAGCAAATGTTTGTTTCATGGCAGCAGAAGATGAGGTACAAATTCCTACATTTGATGAAGTACTTGATATTAATGCTGAATTGATAGTCAAATATAAAGACATGAAACGACAATTTAAAGAAGCCAAAGCAAATTTGAGTAGAGCAGAGTTTAAACGAGATATGTTAAAAGACGAGAAGGAGAACTTGAAAAACTTCAGGAATCATCATCTAATATTGACTCTCAATTATCTCTTTTGAGTCAAGAAATTGAAACTCAAAAGGAGAGAAACGATGCACTTACTACTGAAAATCATGAGCTTAAGGCAAAAGTCAAAATTCTGGACCTAGAAAAGGCTAGTTTACAAACTAAGTTAGATAATATTACTCAAAATGTTTCTAACTTCAACAAAGGTCAAGAAAATTTGACAAAGATTATTGAAAGTTCACAATCTGCTTCAAACAAACATGTTTTGGGATATAAGAGACAAGAAACCAAGAAACATCTCAAAAAGAAGAAAAAAGATATAGTAAAAAATGAAGCTAAGAAAAATCTTAGTTTATTATATTCCAAGCCAAAACCAGTTGTGAAATTTCAAAAGGAAAATGAGAAGACTATCAAAATATGGGTTCCTAAAACAAATAACAATTTGATTAGGAACAAATATATTCCGCATTTCAGAATACTGTGCATCTTAATTCAAATTATTTATATAAAGGGGATACCGGACCCGTATGGGTTTGGACTCCTAAGACCTAACTCTTAAGACCCTATAAAAAGGTGGGTATAATCTTATTTTTTGCAAGTCCCACTTAAGAAAAAAGGAAAGCGGATATTGTATAGTGGTTGCTCAAAGCACATGACTGGAGACAAGAGCTTATTGACAAATATTACATACTCAGATGGTGGCTCCGTCACTTTTGGAGATAATTCAAAAGGCTATATCATCGGCAAAGGCGATGCGAGCAATTACGGTACATCTAACTTACCTCTTATTACCAATGTCATGCTAGTTAGAAATCTGAAACACAATTTACTTAGTATTAGTCAATTATGCAACAAGGGTTTTAAAATTTCCTTTTCAGATAATAAGTGTAGTATACTAGATAAAGATCATAATTTAGTTTTCGTAGGTTATAGAGACAGAAATATATATATTCTGAATATGAATATTACTCATAATTCAGATATGTGTCTAATGGCTAATGATATATGGCTATGGCACAAACGCTTTTGTCATACAAACTTCAGAACTATCGACAAGTTGGCCAAAAACGATCTAGTTAGAGGACTACCCAAACTGAGCTTTAAGGTTGACAACATTTATGATGCATGTCAATTAGGAAATTGACCAAGTCATCTTTTAAATCCAAGAAAGTCATATCAACATTACAACCACTTGAGTTACTGCATATGGATTTATTCGGACCAATTAAGGTTAAGTCAATAAACCATAGTCGATATGTGTTTGTAATTGTTGATGATTACTCTCGTTACACCTGGAAAAATTTTCTAAAGAACAAAAGTGACACTTTCGAACAATTCAAATCTTTCATCAAAAGAATTCAGAAATCGAAAGGGCTTAAAGTTAAAAATATAAGAAGTGATCATGGAGGAGAGTTCGAAAATAACGAGTCTGAACATTTTTATACAAAGAAAGGTATAGATCAAAAAATTTCATTTCCTAGAACTCCACAACAAAATGGAGTTGTAGAGCGGAAAAACCGGACCTTACAAAAATGTGCAAGAACATTATTGAATGGAACCACTTTACCAAAACATTTCTGGGCAGAAGCTGTTGCAACTGCATGTTATGTTTTGAATCATGTATCCATTCGACCTCTCGCCAAGAATATGCCTTATGAATTATTTGACGAAAGAAAGCCTAATATCTCATACTTAAAAGTCGTTGGTTCTAAGTGCTTTATCTTAAATACGAAATACTAGCTCGTTAAATTCAATCCAAAAGCCAATGAAGGAATATTTGTCGGTTATTCGGAACGGAGCAAGGCTTATCATATATTTAATAAACGAACCAAAACTATTGAAGAATCACTTCATGTCTCATTCGACGAATTCTATCACTACCCTCATAATATATCAGATGATGACAAAACTATAGTCACTGATAATCCAATGATCACAAATGTTGATTCTGACTCAGAAATAATTGTTGACGATATTCCTCAAGTATGTGAGTTACGATCTAGACCAAGAATACGATCTCCATCAAAAATATTAAGATATCATCCAGCTCGAAATATAATCGGGGAAGTAACATCACAAATCAGAACAAGAAGTCAACTCCATCAAATGGGTCATGTTGTGTTTCTTTCAAAAATCGAACCTAAAATCCAAAAAAGACTGCTACAGATGATTACTAGATCATTGCCATGCAGGAAGAACTAAATCATTTCGAGCGCAATGATGTCTGGGAACTTGTTCCAAGACCAACTGATCAATCAGTTACTGGTACTAAATGGGTCTATAAAAATAAAGCTGAGGAACAAGGAAATATCACCAGAAATAAAGCAAGATTAGTAGCACAAGGATATAATCAGGAAGAAGGTATCGATTATAAAGAAACATTTGCACCAGTTGCTCGACTAGAAGCTATTAGAATCTTATTATCTTTTGCTTGTCACCACAATTTCAAACTATATCAGATGGATGTCAAGAGTGCTTTTCTCAATGGGTTTATCAAAGAAAATGTATATGTCGAACAACCTTCTTTGTTCGTACATGAAAAATATCCTGACTATGTGTACAAACTTAAGAAAGCTCTGTATGGTCTAAAACAAGCACCTCGTGCTTGGTATGAACGACTACGTAGCTATCTTATTAACTCAGGATTTCAAATAGGCAAAGTTGATCAAACTTTGTTTATCAAACATTCTCGAAAAGATATTCTAGTTATCCAGATATATGTAGATGACATCGTCTTTAGTTCAACAAACGATAAACTCTACAAAGAGTTTGCAAATATTATGACCAAAGAGTTTGAAATGTCTCATATAGGAGAACAATCATATTTTCTTGGACTTCAAATCAAACAACTTTCGAACGATATTTTTATCAATTAAGAAAAATACTGTGGAAATCTTATCAAACGCTTCGGATTAGAAAACACGTCTGGTAAGCCTACTCCCACGAGTACAACTACACATCTTGAAAAAGATGAAAATGGTAAGAGTGTTGACCAGAAGCTATATCGAAGCATGATTGGTTCTCTATCTTACTGCTAGTCGACCCGATATAATGATGAGTGTTTGTCTATGTGCACGATTTCAAGCGGATCCAAAGGAATCACATTTACGAGAAGTGAAACATATAATTCATTATCTTAATAATACCAAAGATTTTGGTCTTTTCTACCCAAAAGAATGTCCATTTGAATTGGTATCATATAGTAATGCTGATTTTGGAGGTTCTCGAATGGATAGAAAGAGTACAAGTGGTACGTGCCATTTTTTTGGAAAATCACTTGTCTCTTGGTTTAGTAAGAAACGGAATTGTATTTCACTATGTGAAGCTGAATATATATCAGTGCCTCTTGCTTGCACTCAAGTTATATATATGCAACAAATACTTCAAGATTTTGATATTCAATTATCAAATTCTATTATATACTATGATAACACCAATTCCATAAATTTATCGACAAATCCTATGAATCATTCTCGGACCAAACATATTGATATGCGTCATCATTTCTTAAGAGATAATATCGAAAAAGGAAATATATGTCTTGAATATGTCCAAACTGATAATCAACTAGCGGACATTTTCACTAAGCCTCTACTTGAGTCTAGTTTCATAAAGTTACGTAGAGAGCTTGGCCTTATCTCCAGAAAAGAACTCGACACTTAGTTTAATCACTAATGTCATATTTCAATTTTCTTTTTTGATAGTTCATTTCACCTTCGGTTTATATTTACTCTAACATTAGCTAATTTTTACCTATTACTAAATTGAGTAAATGAATATGAGCTTTTAAATTATTCTACGGCCAAGTATATCTGATAATTCTTAGCCTCAAGTTTATATATAGAGAAATTCCTATATAAACTAGGTATACTTTCCTTTTTCATCTCTCCCAAGCCAATCATGGCACACATATGTGACCAATGTGCTCAAAATTCCCACATTTCTATCACTAGCTCTGAGTCGGGAGATCATTACTCTCTAGAAACACTACTCCGGACATAAACCAAGACATCATTAATGTAATCGTACCCCATGCACTACGACAACTCCGAAACGGTCAAGGAAAGTTCTGTTTTGCTTACCCTATACCAAAGAGAAGATCGATGAAATTCACCATTACCGGAAACACCAGATTGATCTTCAAAGGCAGCTGCATTATAATAAAAAAGATTTGCAATACGAGGAAAGCTGACCTCAAGTAGATTATCTTATCTATAACAAATGGCAATATTCTTTTGTGGCTCAAAGAAACACGACGTATATGAGCCTATGACAAACATGCCTTCTTCTTCTAGGAGCCCGAATTCTTGGGAAAGAAACTATCAGCGGAACGAAGGAGATAAAGAGAAATGGTCACCATGGAAACCACGTATTGACGATATCGATTAAATTTTTATCAATCACATGTCGTCTACTATAAATTTTATATTGTGGTTATATTGTATTTTCTCATGTACTAATATATATATATATATATATATATATATATATATATGTATATGTATTTGAGTAAATTCGAAGTTTTCTGGACCGACTAATATCAGAAATGAAGAGAAAACCAAAAATAAAACGGCCCAGCATAAAACCAGTCGACATGCCATTTTCTACCAGTCGACCGTTTTAGCTTCTGCTAAAAACGGTCGACCAGTTACGGGAAAACTGTTTTTATATATATATATATATATATTCATATACGGTCATCTCTTCAATCCACCTATTCCCTCCTTCAACTGTTTCTTTTTCAAAAATCCTAAAACCTTAACTTCGAATTTCTTCCTCCAATATCATTCAAATGGCATCTCCTCAGAAGAAATCAAAGAAATCTTCCACTTCTGAACTTCAACCAATTGATATTTCAGTTAAAAAGTGGTTAGTTGATCCAATTGCTGTCAAAAGATGGAATGAAATGCAAGACTTCACAATTCATCCGGGTTCATTCATAAAATTCTCTCATTTCTCTAGTTATCGTGTTCTTAAAGTTAGCGAAGAGTTTTGATATTGAAACCCTAATTGGATTAGATTAAAATAATTTGGAAATTAACCATGTTATGATCAAATTATTTTATGCTAAATTGAATTTAGAAAAATACAAGCCCGAGAATTCCACACAATGCCTTTGGTCCATAGTTTGTAGCAAACATGTATTCATCTCGTGTGATAGGATGGCGAGTGTTCTTGGTTCTCCCTTTTTAGGTGAAAAATTCTCGAGTAACTTTTGCAATATCCATGTACGTGATCATGTTAGTCATCAATTCAATGAAGATGATAAGGATAGCACAAAATCCATAGGGTTACGACCTACTACAAGAGTTCTTCATCACACTCTTATGCACTCTCTATTACCAAGAATAGGAAATTTTGATGTTGTTTATAAAGAAAATTTCAAGGCATTATATGCAATCTACGGGGATATTCGTACCAATTGGATTAGTATGATTTTTGATGAAATTTTGCAAGTGAATGATTGTACTAGGCCACATTTGTTCTATAATGAATATATCACGCGCCTATTGCTTGATTGTGGCATCATACCCCATGAGTCTTCTGTTTCAATACCCAAATGCATTAACAAAGCAACGATTAAACGGATGAAGCTCCCCGATCCATACTTCACAATTATGCCTTTTGAATAATGGAAAGAACAAGGCCATCAAGGAGCTTCATCCTGATCATTCCGTCCAAAACCTGAGGAAGTTAAACTTCGACAATCGTCTTCCTCTACAAAGTAATCTCTTGAAACCATTGCTCGCAACCAATTTCTACTCAAAGCAAGACTTAAGCGTATGTATACAAAGAACGACAAACGCTTTAAAAAGATTAAATCTTTCTTCGGAACATTATGGGAAGCAATGACTTGTGGTGCATCATCATCTTTGCAAGCTCAAGACCCCGGCAAACGTCCAGCTCCCCCTACTTTTGCTTGGACATCTTCGGATAAGGCTGTAAGCTCAGGAACTAGCCATGGACGTGGCCGCGGAAAAACTCAACTTATTGAAAAGGAAGAAGAAGAATAAGAAGAGATGGAATTTTAGTCTTCTTAGTTCACCTCTTAGTTTATCTCTTGTTATGCACTTATGACTTTATTTTGCTTTAAGACTTCATCCGGCACTTGTATCTAAATAGTGTCGTATTTTATTCGTTTTAGACATACGTGTGTATGATCATATTTTGCAACTCTTGGCTGATTTATGGTATTAGTTTATGTTGCATATAACTCTGAAAGTATTATTTACATCCTCACTTGTTATTTATTTATCAACTGCTTTTTGTCGATGGCAAAGGGGGAGAAAGTGGTACTAACAGTGTATATGCAGGAAAATATAGTTCATATACAGGCACAATCTCAGGGGGAGTTTCAAAATTATGTTGTCATCAATCAAAAAGGGGGAGATTGTTGAGTCAAGAATTTCACAGAGTTTTGATTTCAAACAGAGAGAAAAGCCATGATCGACAAAAAGTAGATATTCATTGGGTTGAAGAGACATAAAGAGCTACATATGGTATTTTACATTAGAGGTTGATTATTTGATGTTGTAGTTGTGTTACTTATGTTAAAATCTATCCTCAAATAATCACATACCACGAATTTATTAATATATATACAAATATATACATATGTACACACTAATTGCGCACACTGGGTGAAACCGGTCGACCACCTGGATTTCCACCAGTCGACCATTTCTGCCCAGTTTGCACAGTAAATGTGCATACATAAATATAACGCATTTATATTCAAATTCCTGTCTACTGGTCCTTTTAGACCTGTCGACCGTTTTCTTTCAGAGAGCAACCTTTCAAATAGACACTTCCTTTCTTCAATTGTTGCATCTCTTTCTCTTCACCAACAATCATAGCCATTGTTTGTTACTCTTCACAAAGGGTTACAACCGTTTATTCTTTATATAAACACCATGAGATCATCATTCCTACCATCGATTTCCATCATACAAACTTGATTTATTTCTATCTATATTCTCAATCTCATTCTCAAGTGCTCAATTGCTCATATTTAATAAAATATTGTTTGAATCCTAGAATTTATTTAATATTCTTTTGATTCAATACAATATCCACTTCCAAATCTTCATATACACAAATATTCTATTTGAGGATAAGATTATAGGAAGGTTGTATCACAAGTGACCAGTTCGTGTTATCAAGAACAAATATTATCAACAACAATTGTGTTTATCTTTATTGAAGTCCTCGGTGTTGTAAGAGGCAAGTGTTGAAGTCCTCGGTAGTGTTAAAGGCATGAAATCTCGTTCGTCTGCTCGGGTGTTGTATACCTGTTCCTCCGGGTGAAGTGAGGTGATTGTTAGTGAAAATCCAGATAGAAGTCTGGGACTGGACGTAGGACGGTGCTCCGAACCAGTATAAAAATCTCTGGTGTGATTTTTCTATTTTACAGCATTTACTGTTTTATATAGATTTGTGATTAGCTATTATTTCATACTTGTGTGTTATGCATCATATTACATGATCCGTGTGTACTATACTAGCACGTACACACATTTTCATTTCTTAACTCCTGCATACATTAAGTCTTTACTTATTATGTCAAATGCATATACAATACATATTTCCACACAATACTAGAACTCAAATTCAGGCGAAAGCTCGAGTGTGTATCTTAGGTTCTCTTCAACAAAACCTTGGGATAGGAGTTTCATTTTTCATGAAAACCCCAAAGAGGGAGATTTCCAGGAAATACCTATAACACTAGGAAAAATTCACTAATGCATGAAGTGTAGTTAGACTTGCTAATCATTCATACATTTAAATATCATGATAATGTCAAATTCAACAAAAATAGGTAATACATCGAGTGTGCCCTACGGATTAACGTCTAATAGGGAACATTAAATTTAGCTAGAATAGCACAATAAGATTCTAAAAAGAAAATATCCCAAGCCAAGGAAAAGTATCACATATTAGGTTTTACCAACACAATACACAAACATATTTACATAAAGTTATGTCATAGGTTGTCACGTACAGTTACTACTATTTTAGAGGTTCTACATTAAAGGCACTTGAAAGTGGTGTCACATTATGAACCATGGAGGATTCATGACAGCCAAATCTATCAATCCGAGTTAGGATTATGTAAAACAAATTCTAGGGAGGAGTAACCTGCCTTTGTTTTCTTTAATTTGATCTCTAACTAGTCAACTCGATGACACAGTTTACCTATCTCCGCATCTGAGCTGGTAGAGGGGTTAACCCTTAGCTGGCCTTGCAGCTCATGGATAGTCTTATTTTTCTCTTAATTTGATTCTCTAAATAAGAAACCCATTCTTAAGGTTTTTGATGGTTATCTTTTGTAGATAATACATTCTTTTCAATCTTGAAAGGGGAGCATCCTCAAAAATATCTTTGCGACCAGTGATGGTCAAAGGTTTTTCCCTGAAATGTGAGGAAGGGGTCCAGAATTGATCCTCCTAGTCACATATAAGACAAAGTATAATGATGCGAAAAATCGAGTTGCCAAATAGTATGTAATGACCCGGATTTTCGAACAGTTTATTTTAAATATTTAATATCGTTTAAATATTGAGATGATAGTATAAATGAATTTTTATATTTAATTATCAATTTAGTGATCGAAATATGATTTATTTTGAATATATATAATTATCGAAATACGAAAATAAATTTAATTGGATTCAAAGTTAAAACTGAATTTAAAATAGATTTGATGATCAATACAAAATTCTGTTTGAATTAGAATAATAATATTAATTTATTTTTCATGGAATTTATTGTTTTGAATTAAATTTATATCGATCTAAATTAATATCTTCTCCATGTGATCGAACTAAGCTTCGAAATCTGTCCTAGTGTGTTCAGAGCAGTGTTAAAATGCTAGAAATAGCGGTTATTGTGTTCAAATAGGAGTTCGGAAACCAGTGACAATTTAAATCAGTTCGGTTGGCATTAAATAAAAAATAAATGGGTTATTATCTCCTTCCCATCAAGGGTACAGCCTATTCCTTCCGAACAAAGTAATTCTGTGCCTACCCTAATTAGCTTCCCTGTTCTTTCAAGTCACGTAACTCTGGTTCCCCAACTTAGTAGCAAAGCTATCAGAGAAATTAATGGTTTCAGTACGAACGTCCCCATTCACAGCTATAAATAAACCAATAATCCTTGAACCATCGATGCTCACATTTCAATTCTTTCTCCCAGGGATTCGTAAACAAATTTCCGCCGGTTAATAAAAAATTGCGATTGAAATCAAAATCACTTTCGTGTATAAACTGAAAAAGGGGCGAACTCGGATCTGAATTGAAATTTACATCATCCAACGGTGGATTCGAACAAAGCAAGCTCGATGGTGGATCCATCGCAAACTAGGGTTAGCTCGATTTCGAATAAAGCGGAGATGGATCGATAATGGCGAGGTGTTCTCGGAGTTTAGGCGCACCTGCTCTTCGCAAGTAATGGAATTTGGGAATCACGATTTTTTTTCAATCGACATCGCAAGGCTGAGATCCACCAACAAATGGTATCGCGAGGCATTATTTCAGTTTATGGAGGTCAACTTCACAAGCTAGGGTTCTGAGGAGCTGTCGACGCGGCAGGAGGAAGCGAGTTGACATCGTGATAATCTGGAAGTATAGTTAGTTAATGGAGCGTGCCCTAAGGTGAGGGAAAAGGGTCTTGAACTGGTCGACGTTCGATAGGGTGGTGGAGTTGAATTCACATTTTGAAAGGGAGACGATCAGACAAGGTTTTGTGGTGTTCCGATCAAGCAAAAATCACACGGTTGTTTAAGCATGTTGTACGAGGTCGAAGGTGTATTTTGGTAAAGAGTAACAAGCAGGTTTGACATTTTCAGTTGAAAAAGGGGTTTACTAATAGAAGGAAAGGATGTCTAAGGTAATTTATTTATTTAATTTATTTCAGTTTTGAATATTAATATATAAGTCTAATTACTTTATTTAAACTTGCCTAGATCACTTTAAGAAGAAGAAAAAAATAGTTTATTTAATTTAAAGTGATTAATAGGGATTAAATTAAATAAATAAATAAATTATTGATATGAATCTTGTAAATGAGTTTAATTTATTTACACGATAACAGATCTCAGTGAAACGAGATGCATGGGTTGTGCATCGTCAAATACTTCTCAATGGAATTAAAATGGAAATCAGAATAGATCGGGAAAATAAAATCACGGTGAGTAAATCTCACTCACCTTTTATTAAAATTATTTTTATCAGTTAAAAATAATTGTTTGTTGCTTGTTTGGTTGCGTTTAATATTTTGTGCATCTTAATATATTAGTTATTTAGGCTTGGTGGTTGCTATTATATATATATATATATATATATATATATATATATATATATATATTGGTGTTTGGATTGATTCCCGTAGTCTCATTTGCTGATGCCCGCGGTACCATTAGCGGATGATTTCTCTATGCGCCCCACAAATATATATTAGTGGATGACCTTCATACCGCGATATCCTGCCTCGAAGCAGGATGGGTATTATTTATGTTGACTAACATCTGTGGATGCAGGAAAACAGGTTGGAGGGATCCAACTGGATTCCTCAAAAATATATTATCTGTTTGTTTATTTGTTTGCATATATACTGTCATATATGATGTGTTAGAAACCCTGAAATAAATAATTGGTTGTTTAGTGTTTAAATATCACTGGGCCTGAGGGTTGATTTATAAAATATCATGGAAAGGATATTTGAGATTTTAAAGCGAAATTCTATTTTCTTTTTTCTAAATAGAATTTGAAATTCGAATAGAATAAAAATATTAAATTGTTTTTAATATTTAAAACAAGTAGTTTGTTTGCAAACAAAGTTTAAAAA
The DNA here is from genome assembly GCA_030737875.1 of Allium sativum. NCBI lineage: Eukaryota > Viridiplantae > Streptophyta > Magnoliopsida > Asparagales > Amaryllidaceae > Allium > Allium sativum. Next base: position 428,040,482 of record CM060923.1, read on the forward strand.
GGAGGTGAAATGAATTATCATTTGATAAATTCAGGAAATATAAATACAAGTGGAATTTAAATAAAGGGAAATTTATTTTTCCAAAGTAAAATATTTATTTCAAATGAAGTTGAAGTCGAGACTTGTTTTAATATATATAAACAAGTAAAATAAGGCGATGTTTACAAAGAAAGGTGAAAAACCATAAATTGGATAATATGGATATTTTAAATTCAAATGGAATTTAAACAAAAGGAATTCACATTTAGAATTTGAATATAGAAATTTAAATGGAGTTTGTTTATAGAAATTGAATGGAGATTGGATATAGAAAATTCAAATATGAATTCAAATATAGAATTTGAACAAGAGATTTGAAATAGAATTTGAATATAGAAATTCAAATGTAATTTGAATATAGAATTCAAATAGAATTCAAATGGAATTTGAATATAGAAAATCGAAGTATAAATAAATATATTACCGAGTAAGGAGAAATTGATAATTATAGATAATCGAAAATATTATGTTGAATTGAAAATTTTGATTTGATATATATTAAAAATATATTAGAATGGAGTTGAATTTATAAAACGAAGTTCAAACGTTTATATATATAAATATAATTAAAACGAACTCGCCGCAGCGCTGCAGTTCGTAAATTGGTGATCCGAACTTCAATTGAGTATACAGAACTCAATTGAAGTCAGAATTCTTTGAAACAAGAATCGTCGGGACCGGTTGAATAATAGTTTTCTAATGAAAGAGAAATATCTGGATTTCGTCGTATGGATTTTGAGTTATGTCAAAATCAAGTTTTCAGAAAAACAACGCCATAATCATTTTAAGACGATAACGGTTTATTTAAATAAATAAAAGGATTTTAAAGAAATAAAATCTGAATTTTCCATTAGAAAAATCCAGACTGGAGATATAAAATAAATATGACTGCAGTGAAGTAAGTGAAATGATTTTTGAATAAAAATCAGATTTTTAATTATTAAATAGGTTTAACTAGTTTGAAAATTAAATAGTTAAATCGAGATTTGAATTGGAATGGGGCGTTGAATAAGTGAAAGAGATTTGAAAATTTATATTCGAAATCAAATATGTAACTCAAGTTGAAATGGAATTAGATGGGGTTCATGAGTAGATTAAAATATATTTGAATGTGATATGTTCAAATAAGCAGTGAAATAAGCAAAGGAGCTAACTAAAGAATAAATTAGCAAATTTAGTTAAGACAATTGGATTGAGTTGAAACAGAATTGAAAACAGGTGAGCATGTGTTAGACAGGTATGGGATGAAGTATATGAAGAATTTAATTTATGTGCCCGACAAAAAGGTACATGTTTATATTCATATATGAGATTTTATGCGCCGTATCGGTAAGCTGCTTGGCTTTTTCTTTTTCTTTTGGATTGGTGAGGGCCATGGGAGGCTATTTGAAATATCCCGATGCTCCCGGTACAAGGGAGGTTATGGCGAATTTTTCCGGGAATTTAAGGAGTTAGAATATTTTTAAGAAAAATTTGATAGTTAGAAATAAATGTATCGATATATATATATATATATATATATATATATATATATATATAATTTGATAAGGAAACGAATTTAAAAATAGAATATTATAACCAAAAAGGAAATTGACAGGCTGGTAATAGAAAGAGAAACATATACACGTTTAAAAATGAATAATTGGTTTTCATAATGTTGATTATTCGAGGTAAGTAGTTTTGTTTGATTTGAAGTTAATGATGTTTTCAGTCAAGGTCTGAGAGGTAATTTTACCCCAACTTGATTGATTTCATTTTTATTGATAAATAGCAAGACCCAGTCTCGTAGAGAAGTGTTTGAATAATATTTAATTGAATAAAATATTTTGGGTTGTTGTAACAATGTTTACACAACATTCGTTTTAATCCAAGTGATGGAATTTTGGAACTATAACAGTAAATATTTCCTGAGTATAATTAAAGTAGTCGGGAAAGAGATAAGTGATTGAAATTGTTTTTTTTCAAATGCAAGTAGAATATATTTTCTAACTATAGAAAATAATAGAAGGCGATATATGGAAATGTTTTCCAAATAGCGTAAGAGGCCAAGATGATTATCGAAATTATTTGGTTAACAAATATTGATAGAGAAATAGAGAAGTGAATTAATTAATGAAATATTAATTAATATGCCCAGTGATTGTTTGATGTTTTGAATGGATGTTTGTCTATTTTTCTTTGATAGTTAAACAACCGACTATCGAAGCGTTGCCAATATCGTGTTAATATGGAGAGACGGTTGGATTATTATCCGAGAACCACTCTGTATTGGCAGTAACATTACGAATCAGATTATATGAAGATAATCAAAGACGGAGTAAAATGCAAGGGCATTTTCTATTAACATAAATTGTGCCTTCGGTTTCGTTCAATCCCAGAACGAACGTAAATGGACGAATGACTGACAGAGTATTTCCAATGATCGAATATGTTGGCCTGTATAAATATACATGGTGGCAACGGATTTATTCCCTTAGCATAATATCCAGAATATATTTGTGCAAATCAATGAGTGATTAACGGATCTGACAATGTGGCATTCAAAGTAATTGTGCTATCAATGAAAGGAAAGTAATCGTAGCCTCAGGCCTCAAAAACCAGGAAATGACAAAAATCGGACAGGCAGCATGGCTAAGTGGGTCGCTCCCATTAAAGTGTATTATCACCTATCTAGAGATTCATTTAATTTCTTATTCTCTTCGATGCTGTCCCATTCGGGAAACGGTTGCTGATCCCAACCGTTGGTGATATACATTCGATACACTCAAGCGAAATGAGTGGTCGGTCATGTGTGGGCCGGGTTGCAAGACGTTCTTGTTGAACCCAGTGTATTCCTCTCTAGAGATACACTATCGGAAGGTGGTTCCATACTTTGTCATGTTGAAAATCCAATCTCCAATAAGCACCCTACGGTTTTTGATTTTATATTATATATGGAGCATGAGATGCAAGCATTCTGCTAGATTCTGTTTATTTGATTAGACATTATTATAATATCACTGGATTTTTGTATCAAAGTGTTTTGGGTTATAGTAAGGTAAAAACTATCCATGTTTATGTGTGGCTGGTCTTACTATTATCATTTCTTTAGAAAGGTTTTTAAAGTTAAACAAATGGTTGGAGTTTACTCACACCAGTCCCATGACTAACCCAGAGTTTATTTTGTTTGTTTTCCCTAAACTCTTGGGTGCCCAAATTTGTACGGGCAGTCAAGTAGTTGGGATTTTTCAGATTCACTTGGGGGAGCTAGAAGCAAGAGGCTTCACCAGTTAGCTATAGACTATCTTATATTCCACTGTGAACCATGTTTGTATTTGGAAACAGGTGTTTATAACTGTTCCAGGAATAACTGTTGTGCTCTGACGATGGTATGTATAGAAAGTTACTGATTTGTATTTCAAAAGTTATGTTATATAATATATCTTATTCGTTCCATCTGTGAGATTTGTCTTCTTTGTTTTCTTCTATTCTAATATTTCTTTCTTTCTATTTCTCATCCTCTTACTTCTTTCTAATAATGATTCGTATTTCTGTGCAATTTGGGTTGGACTTGTGGTGTTATTAGTCGACTCAAATAGTACAGATTTGCGGGTCGCTACAGTTGGTATCAGAGCTTAGGTTGAGCGAACACCTAGGCTTTGGTGGGATGTGCTCATTAGAGATAGGGTCAGTAGTATCCTAGAATGAGTTGAGTGTATATACGAGAGCGCGTATTAGTTATTTGATAAAAAAACTATTTTATATTGTGTTGGCTAGTCTATTGGGTGGTTTATGAATTCTGATCGAATCGTGGGACGCCACAAAGTCGATAGGAATTTATAAACACTTGTACAGGAGATTGAACACGATATTGTTTTAAAGTGGGTAAATGAAATAATTTTACCCAATGTTCTATTTTGATATAGAAAGAATATTTTTTGAAATTATTATAATATATGGATGTGTTGGTTGTTATTATAATCAAATTAGATTATAAAAATTGAAATGGTTATACATAACCAAACAAAATTTGTATATGAATAATATATACAAATGAGATGAACTGGAATTGAATTCAGAATCAGAATTTGGAATTTAAATCTTGGGAAGTTTGGAAATATTTTTAGATGTATATTCGAACAAGATTGTCTTGTATTTGAAGATTTTTGAACCAAAATCATTTTGATGAATTTTGAAAGTGGTAAAGCACTGAACTCACTTCAGTGGCTGGGAAATAATTCTGATGATGGTTGCGACATCATCAGTGTTCATTTTCGAGTTTCTGAGTGATAAATTGCTACCTTAGAAAAGTTTTGGTGGAAATTTGTTTTAATGAAAATAAGTTGTTTTGGAAAATTCAAATGATTTGAATTTGAAATGATTATAAATATATGTATATATTTATGTGATTTCAAAAGGATTTGAAATAAAAACCCGAGAATGTGAATTCTGGAATTAAATTTAACTTAGACAAGTTAAATGAATTGAAGTGAATAAGTTGACTAGAATCAATTTGAATGGATTTAAATACATCTGAATGAAATATGAATTGGTGATAAATCATTCAGATTAATTGAATGTGAGCATATACAGTGGGCAATGTAAATGAAAACCAAAATTTTTGGTAGAACTAAAAGTTGTAGAAATATAAAGAGTCGAGTTCAACATAAATGAGTTATGAAAAGATAATTGTTCTAAAGCATTTTTCCTACCTTACTAATTTCGGGGACGAAATTCTTTTAAGGGGGGAAGAATGCAATGACCCGGATTTTCAAACAGTTTATTTTAAATAATTAATATCGTTTAAATAGTGAGATGATAGTATAAATGAATTTTTATATTTAATTATCGATTTAGTGATCAAAATATGATTTATTTTGAATATATATAATTATCGTAATACGAAAATAAATTTAATTGGATTCAAAGTTAAAACTGAATTTAAAATAGGACAGATTTTTCGCGGAATTTATTGTTTTGAATTAAATTTTTATCAACCTAAATTAATATCTTCTCCATGTGATCGAACCGAGCTTCGAAATCTGTCCTAATGTGTTCGGAGCAGTGTTAAAACGCTAGAAATACCGGTTGTTGTGTTCAAATAGGAGTTCGGAAATCAGTGATAATTTAAATCAGTTCGGTTCGCATCAAATAAAAAATAAAAGGGTTGTTATCTCCTTCCCATCAAGGGTACAGCCTATTCCTTCCGAACAAAGTAATTTTGCGCCTACCCTAATTAGCTGCCCTGTTCTTTCAAATCACGTAACTCTGGTTCCCCAACTTCATAGCAAAGCTATCAGAGAAATAAATGGTTTCAGTACAAACGTCCCCATTCATAGCTATAAATAAACCAATAACCTTTGAACCATCGATGCTCACATTTCAATTCTTTCTCCCAGGGATTCATAAAAAATTTCCACCGGTTAATAAAAATCGCGATTGAAATCAAAATCACTTTCGTGTATAAACTGAAAAAGGGGCGAACTCGAATCTGAATTGAAATTTACATCATCCAACGGTGGATTCGAACAAAGCAAGCTCGATGGTGGATCCATCGCAAACTAGGGTTAGCTCGATTTTGAATAAAGCGGAGAAGGATCGATAATGGCGAGGTGTTCTCGGAGTTGAGGCGCACCTGCTCTTCGCAAGTAATGGAATTTGGGAATCACGATTTTTTTTCAATTGACATAGCAAGGCTGAGATCCATCAACAAATGGTATCGCGGGGCATTATTTCAGTTTATGGAGGTCAACTTCACAAGCTAGGGTTTTGAGCAGCTATCGACGTGGCAGAAGGAAGCGAGTTGACATCGTGATAATCTGGAAGTATAGTTAGTTAATGGAGCGTGCCCTAAGGTGAGGGAAAAGGGTCTTGAACTGGTCGGCGGTCGATAGGGTGGTGGAGTTGAATTCACATTTTGAAAGGAGACGATTATACAAGGTTTTGTGGTGTTCCGATCAAGCAAAAATCACACGGTTATTTAAGCATATTGTACGAGGTCGAAGGTGTATTTTGATAAAGAGTAACAAGCGGGTTTGACATTTTCAGTTGAAAAAAGGGTTTACTAATAGAAGGAAAGGATATCTAAGGTAATTTATTTCAGTTTTGAATACTAATATATAAGTCTAATTACTTTATTTAAACTTGCCTATATCACTTTAAGAAGAAGAAAAAAATAGTTTATTTAATTTAAAGTAATTAATAGGGATAAATTAAATAAATAAATAAATTATTGATATGAATCTTGTAAATGAGTTTAATTTATTTACACGATAAAAGATCTCAGTGAAACGAGATGCATGGGTTGTGCATCGTCAAATAGTTCTCAATGGAATTAAAATGGAAATCAGAATAGATCGGGAAAATAAAATCACGGTGAGTAAATCTAACTCACCTTTTATTTAAAATTATTTTTATCAGTTAAAAATAATTGTCTGTAGCTTGTTTGGTTGCGTTTAATATTTTGTGCATCTTAAATGTATTAGTTATTTAGGCTTTGTGGTTGCTATTATTTATATATATATATATATATATATATATATATTGGTGTTTGAATTTAGTGGATGACCTTCATACCGCGATATCCTGCCGCGAAGCAGGATGGGTATTATTTATGTTGACTAACGTCTGTGGATGCAGGAAAACAGGTTGGAGGGATCCAACTGGATTCCTCAAAAATATATTATCTGTTTGTTTATTTGTTTGCATATATACTGTCATATATGATTGTTAGAAACCCTGAAATAAATAATTGGTTGTTTGGTATTTAAATATCACTGGGCCTGAGGGTTGATTTATAAAATATCATGGAAAGGATATTTGAGATTTTAAAGGGAAATTCTATTTTCTTTTTTCTAAATAGAATTTGACATTCGAATAGAATAAAAATATTAACTTGTTTTGAATATTTAAAACAAGTAGTTTGTTTGTAAACAAAGTTTAAAAAGGAGGTGAAATGAATTATCATTTGATAAATTCGGGAAATATAAATACAAGTGGAATTTAAATAAAGGGAAAATTATTTTTCCAAAGTAAAATATTTATTTCAAATGAAGTTGAAGTCGAGACTTGTTTTAATATATATAAACAAGTAATATAAGGCGATGTCTACAAAGAAAGGTGAAAAACCATAAATTGGATAATATGGATATTTTAAATTCAAATAGAATTTAAACAAAGGGAATTCAAATTTAGAATTTGAATATAGAAATTTAAATGGAATTTGTTTATAGAAATTGAATGGAGATTGGATATAGAAAATTCAAATATGAATTCAAAAATAGAATTCGAATAAGAGATTTGAAATAGAATTTGAATATAGAAATTCAAATGTAATTTGAATATAGAATTCAAATGGAATTTGAGTATAGAAAATCGAAGTATAAATAAATATATTACCGAGTAAGGAGAAATTGACAATTATAGATAATCGAAAATATCATGTTGAATTGAAAATTTTGATTTGATATATATTAAAAATATATTAGAATGGAGTTGAATTTATTATAAACGAAGTTCAAACGTTTATATATATAAATATAACTAAAACGAACTAGCCACAGCGCTGCAGCTCGTAAATTGGCGATCTGAACTTCAATTGAGTATACAGAACTCAATTGAAGTCGGAATTCTTTGAAACAAGAATCGTCGGGACCGGTTGAATAATAGTTTTCTAATGAAAGAGAAAAATCTGGATTTCGTCGTATGGATTTTGAGTTATGTCAAAATCAAGTTTTCAGAAAAACAGCGCCATAATCATTTTAAAACGATAATGGTTTATTTAAATAAATAAAAGGATTTTAATGAAATAAAATCCGAATTTGCCATTAGAAAAATCCAGACTGGAGATATAAAATAAATATGAACTCCAATGAAGTAAGTGAAATGATTTTTGAATAAAAATCAGATTTTTAATTATTAAATAGGTTTAACTAGTTTGAAAAATAATTAGTTAAATCGAGATTTGAATTGGAATAGGGTGTTGAATAAGTGAAAGAAATTTGAAAATTTATATTCGAAATCGAATATGTAACTCGAGTTGAAATGGAATTAGATGGGGTTCATGAGTAGATTAAAATATATTTGAATGTGATATGTTCAAATAAGCAGTGAAATAAGCAAATGAGCTAACTAAAGAATAAATTAGCAAATTTAGTTAAGACAATTGGATTGAGTTGAAACAGAATTGAAAACAGGTGAGCATGTGTTAAACATGTACGGGATGAAGTATATGAAGATTTTAATTTATGTGCCTGACAAAAGGTACATGCTTAAATTCATATATGAGATTTTATGCGCCATATCGGCAAGCCGCTTGGCTTTTTCTTTTCCTTTTGGATTGGTGAGGGCCATGGAAGGTTATTTTTAATATCCCGATGCTCCCGGTACAAGGGAGGTTATGGCGAATTTTTCCGGGAATTTAAAGAGTTAGAATATTTTTAAGAAAAATTTGATAGTTAGAAATAAATGTATCGATATATATAGAATTCGATAAGGAAACAAATTTAAAAATAGAATATTATAACCAAAAAAGAAATTGATGGGCTGGTAATAGGAAGAGAAACATATATACGTTTAAAAATGAATAATTGGTTTTCATAATGTTGATTATTCGAGGCAAGTGGTTTTGTCTGCTTTGAAGTTAATGATGTTTTCAGTCAAGGTCTGAGAGGTAATTGTAACAACCCGAAAATCTGGGCCGGTTTAAAATTTTTATTTTGGCGATTTTAGCGAATTTTGATTATTTAAAATGAATTATTTTAAATAATATCGACGAGAAATTTATTTTGAATATAATTCGAACGTATATATTATATACGTCGTTGTTAGAATATAAATAATTATATATAATTATAAATAGAATTGAAAATGGCGCGGTAGTTCGATAATTCGATTTCAAACTTCAATTGAATGTATCGGGTGCAAAACAATCCGGATTTTAGTGAAACCAAAAATGATAGGATCTAATTGATAATATCTTTCTATCGAATCTGAAAAATCAAAATTTCGTAGCGGGAATCAAAATATATGTCCAGTGGAAAATTCTGAATAGTCGCTATGGAATTCAAGCCCTTAAAAATGGACATTTTGCAAACGACCTCGGATTCCGACGAAACCAGTTTTGTTGGGTCCGCAGTGTCGAGTTATTGCTAGATTCCAAATTTCATAATTTTTCGAATCAATATGTGAGCGTGGCGAAGGAAAACGCGTTTGACCAGTTTCAGTTGATTTTACTCGACTGGAAAATGGCCATTTTTCAAATGGTCTCAGAATTCGACGAAACTAGTTTTGTTAGGACCGTATCGTCCATACGAAGCTAGAAAATATTTTTCTGGAATTTTTCTAGTTAGTATGCGACCCCGGTAATTTGAAATGTACGTTTAAAATTCAATATAGTAATTTAAATGTAAATTCAACGGAAACTAATCGAAACGGTCAAATCAGCTTGCGATACATATCCCATTGTGTTCAGAATGGGGGTTAAACGCTAGGGACGACAGTCGGTGGGTTCGATTTTGATTTCGAAATATATGGTTACCTTTTTGAAGTAAAAAGAAAAAAATCAAAAAAAAATAATAATATAAATTTAAATAAACCCCCCTCTCCTCAGTTTCTCTCTCCCCGTCATTTTATAAAAAAAAAGGAAAAAAAAAACGAACGAAGAGGGCGACGGAGCCCTAATCCGCCGCGCCGCCACCCGCGTGGGCAAGCCACCGCCGCTCGCACCTTCTCCCCCCCCCCTCCTGCTCCTCGCGCCTCTCTCTTCCGTTCCCTCTTCTTCCCCTCAATCCCGAGACCCCACGAAAACCCCCAAACCCCTTGGCAGCCGCCGCCCCCTTCCCCTGCTGACCCCGAGCCACCCCTCCCTGCGCGAGCACCCACCTGCGACGCCCTAATCCTCTGCCTCCTCCACTAGAACCCGCACCCCTTCCCAGTCCAGACGACGGCGACAGAAACCCCCCCCCCCTTCGCTGAATAAAAAAAAAACTGTAAGTTCTAATATTTGTTTTTATTTATTTAATTATTTTTGTTTACTTTCTATGTGGTTAGTTTTATATGTCTAGAGAAAAAAAAATCTGTTTTTCTTTATATATAAAATTCTGATTTTCTTGTATGTTCTTTGAAAGGAATTTCTATGTTTGCTATGAAATGATTTTTAAGTTATACAAAAAAATATAATTTCTTACATAAGAAAAATAGGATATTTAGATAAGGCAAAATATAATTTTTATATAAGTAGGAATGTTAAAAATATCATCTTTTTATGTGTAGAAGAATAAAAATGTGATTTTTATAGTGATGAAATCGGTATTTTAAAAAGTGAGAAGATGATATTTTTATAAGTGAAAAGACGATATTTTTAAAATAGAAAAGATTAGATTTTAAAAATAGTAAAGGCATGATTTTTATATATTGAACTTCGAAATAAAAATATGATTTTTATATATTGAACTTCGAAATAAAAATATGATTTTTATATATTGAGCTTCGAAATAAAAATATGATGTTTATATATTGAATAGCGAAGTAAAAACTCGATTTTTACATAGGTAGTGAAAGCGGGCGACGAAGGTAGCAAAAAGGCGAGAACGAAGAAGATCTATATCAAAGTAGAGTCAAGATGATTGGATAGCTTAAGGTGAGAACTTCTCACCTTTCAATTTAAATTTTCTAGTTATATATATATATACTAGGATGCAGACGGTGCTTAGTAGCACCCGACACCCGTCATCCACAGACCATGGATGGCTTGTTTGTTAAATTGTTTGGTTGAATAGTTAGGTATATTATTTGATTGAAATTGAATTGTTTGGTGAGATGAATGGATTTGATTGATGTGTGAATGGCGTGGGCCTTCACTAGACCGGGGATAAGGCTAGGCCTCGTCCCGTTTCTAGTATCGTGCCGTTATGCCGCCGAAATTTTCTAAAATATGTTAGAAAATAAAAATATCATTTTATTGTGTAAATGAATTGAATAGAAATTCATAGGTTGAAATAAAATGTTTTACCGTTAAAAATATAATTTTTAACGTGAATGTGAATAAATGAATAGTTATAAACAAATCGGCCGATTTGTTTGTATATACACTGATTTGACTGATATTGATTGGGTCGATAAATTTCACACATCGCCCAACTGCACAAATAAAATCTGTGTTTGATTGTTTGAAACCCCACACGGGTGTTGGGATGAAATTTGAAGTTCACTCATCCTGATTGATTAAATATGTCGATCGATTGATTGACAGGCCGTTATAAGCGTTAGATATCTATATTTGATGCTTATACAGTGTAGTGCACTTTGGTTGATGGTTGATTATTTTTCAATGCTATTATACATGTGTTGTATGAAAATCCATATAATTAACTTTATATGGTAATTGATTGGGCCTCATTCCAGTTTTAAAATAGAAATATTTGAAATAGAAATATTCGAAATGGAATATTTGAAAATATCAATATATGAAGCCGTGTTGATTAGATTGACGCCATTTTGACGTGAACGATATTTAAACGATTTCGAAATGAATTGAATTGAAAACGATTTCGAAATGAATTGAATTGAAAACGATTGCAAAATGAATTGAATTGAAAACGATTTCGAAATGAATTGAATTGAAAACGATTTCGAAATGAATTGAATTGAAAACGATTTCGAAATGAATTGAATTGAAAACGATTTCGAAATGAATTGAATTGAAAACGATTTCGAAATGAATTGAATTGAAAACGATTTCGAAATGAATTGAATTGAAAACGATTTCGAAATGAATTGAATTGAAAACGAATTCAAATTGAATTGAAATTTGAATTGAATAGAAATGAATTTTGAAACGAATCTATAAAGAAGAATTCAATTTTGCTTTGAATTGAAATGGAAGTTGAAATAGATTTTGAAACGAATTTTAAAACTATTTATATAATTCGTTTTAAATAGAAATCGACGAAATATATTATATATATAATATAATGGCCTGAATAGAACGCGCCGCACCGCGGCAGTTCGCGAATTTCGACCATTGATTTCAAACGGACATTACGGGAGATCCGACCGTCGGATTCTCCTAAAACCGGAACCGTTGGGTTCGTATCGAAGAGAGCTTTCTAACGAATGTGAGAAATTAGAAATCTAACGGTTGGATTTGGAATTATGTCCAAATCAAATTTGAAAAAGGTCGCTGTAAGTGCAGTTCGATGGCCATTGGTGGAAATCGACTGTACGGGCCTTGATAAAATTATTAAAAATAGTAATAATTTGTGTAAAATCATAAGAAATGATTTGTGAAGATTTGGGATGAAAAACTCCATATTTGAAAAGATAAAAATAGATTTTTATCGAAATGAACTAGTTTTGAACTAGAAATATAATTCTATTTATTTTTAAATAAATAAATTGAATTTGAAAAGGGTTAAAAATAACCAGAATTTCCAATGATTGCATTGGAGTGGATTTGAATCGAAATTGTCTTCGGAATATTTCGATGTTGGAATTCGTGATTATACAGATGTTGTTATGGGAATTTGAAAGATATACATTTATATCGTTATTTCAATACGACATTTGTTAATCGTAGAATTTGATATTGAATATAAGCCGATATATTTTCTATTCAGAGCCTTGTATTGAATATCAAATGTGATTTGGGTTTGTCGTGAATGGCGTCTTCACTAACACTGTTCTTGAACCCAGTTGTGAAAAGATTAAATCTTTTTATTTGGATTTAATGAAGTGTACCAATTAAATGAGATTTCATTGGAATTGAATTGATATTGATATTGATTTTTGGGTTTATCGTGAACAGTGTTTTAAATAACACTCGTTCTTTAACCCGATAATTAATGAATGTGATTTTGGGTTTATCGTGAACTGTGTTTTTAAATGACACTGATTCTTTAACCCAGAGAAATATTAAAACTAAGTGGAGTTTTAATGAATCTTTAATTAGATTGAAAAGATCGAGAATGGAGTATCACCAGTTTTACTCCAGGCGATAGTTAAATCTTTAATTAGATTTGAACGTGAAATGGTTATTGAATTTACCGATAACACCGTGGTGTTAGATATGAAGTATAACCAGTTTTACTTCATGGGATGAATAGGTTGGGATTGGGAAATAAAATAAATGAATTCTTCGGTGTGGTTCGCTAATCCCGACTAGTTTGAATTGATATTCAAAGAAGATTAACGAATAAATTTAAAGAATTTATCTTGGATAAAATTAATGGGAACTTTTCCCAAAGTATAGGAATATTTGAATAAAAGAATATTCTGAATTGGAATGGGGCGTATGTTGTGTTTGTGTAACACTTTTATAATATATACGCGAGTTATTCAGAAAGACCGGGTTTATCCCATTCTGAATAACTGATTCGACGTGGTGTCGAAGATGAAGACGATGGTCGAAGACCGGAAGTCTTCACGTCGTTTGGGTGATTACTGATGATCTTGATTGGGCTGTACACCCAAGAAGATGGAAACAGTTGGTGATCGTCCAGACGTACTTGGAGATCGATGGATATGCGGGGTACTAGGTGCCTCCGGTTTCGTTCAGACCCAGAACGGACTTGTAAATGGACTGTGTGTCTGACATTGGATTTTAGTCTGTGTGATTGATTTCTATTAAATATATATCTGTTTGGCGGCGGAGAATTTATTCTCTTGCTTAACGCCCTTCTCTGAGACGTACGAGCTCAGGGGTTATATATTGATGGATATCAAACGCATAGAGTGAATTGCCTGTGTGGCATGCCTAAGTGGCAATAGATCGAGGCTTCTGTTGAAAAGCAAAGTCTTGTGGTGAGGATCAAAGCACAGCCTGTGTGGCACAGCTTTGTGTAACGTGAATTCGCGAGCCTCGCACCCCGGTTGTGAACCAAAAACGGGAGACGGACCTCAGGGAGGGCATGCGTTTCTTTCTAGTTAGAAGTGGCGTCAGTGGTTTTACACGCCCTGACGAGTTTGACTTATGTGGTTGTTGCTGTTGCGAGGCGCCTCGGATTGATCGGTCGTTCTCGAACCGATGGAGTCATTTGGTTGGCTCATTTACGCCCCCAAAGGGCGGGGAAACGTAGTGTTTAGGATTTAAGTTTAATCCACATCGGTGGACCGGCCCTGTCGCTCCAAGGTCACTCGAGCTCTGACCTGTGGCTCGGGCTAGAGAGTCACGAATCGGTTGAGGACTATCTTTTGCCTCGGTTCATAGACGGAAATCCAATTTCCAAATACGTGACATTTGCGGTTTTATTTGTAAACCTATATATGGCGACATGATATATGGTACCCATGCCGCCTATGATTGATACTTATGATTTGAAGTTGTTTTATACACTATGCACTTATAATAGTATCAAATGATTTGTTTTAAACGTATCAAGCATTCTTTGGCTGTTATAAGGGAAAACCCTATCCCCCGGCTTGCGTTGCATTGTGTGATAGGACCTGGGTCTTATAACAGCTTCATTTTTCTTTATTTAGCATTGCGCTGTTTGTTTTATGCACTGGTATTCTTGGGAGGAAATCCGTTCCGTGTTATACGGCGTGGTCCCTTGATTTACCTAACTTTAAAATAAAGATTAACTGTTTTAGTTCTCACACCAGTCCCATGACTGACATGGAGTTTATTGTTTTAACCTAAACTCTGGGTGCCCCTATTTTCGACACGGGCAGCTACTAGTTTTGGTTTTGCAGATTTATATTCACAGGATCCTGGTTTACAGCTGGAACGATATCCGGAAAGCTTTGTATCCGTATATCTACTTCTAGTTGTGTATTGTTTTATTTTCCGCTGCGATGTATTTAAATGTAATTTAAATCTCTGATATTTCTGTGTAATATTCATTTATACTCTGTATATTCTTGTAACCTGATGCATTGTTGTAATATACAATGAAATGTTCTTTTATATGCGTTCTGTTGTGGCTTGTTCTCGAACTATCCGACGCTTTCCTTTACGGGGAAGTTACGGGTCGTTTCATTTGGTATTGGAGCTTTGGTTTGCAAAGCTAGAGAACAAGGCACATTAGAACCATACGAAAGAATTCATCAGATATTGGTTTAGTAATATCCAATGAGAATGACTCGTTAGAGATAGGATCAGTAGTGTCCTAGAACGAGTGTGAAGAGTATATTTTTAAAATGAAAACTAATTTTGTTTTGAAAGTTTAAATCAACTATTCGTATTTGATTATTTATTTATATTGATTTTGGACAATTCAGTATATAAAGATTTTGCATATACGCCTTGCAAACGTGTATTTGAAGTTTTAATATACTGGATAGATATAGATTCACACTCTAGTCGCCCGAAGATGATTCTGATGATTGTAGCTACATCATCAGAATTAGTGTTCGAGTATCGAAGGTGTGATATTTATATATCTCCTATTGACTGGTGTGAGAACCAAAATTAGATAGGGCCTATTGTTGTGATTTGGCATCAAAAATCTGATTTTTGACTATGTATCAAAATTATGAATTTGAAACGTTAATCCACTAATTGATTGATGTTTGTGTTGTTTGTTTATTTGTTTGATAATTTTGAACCATTTAGCCTAATTGAACCAAATATTGAATTATACTGAAAATTAGTCGCATTTGCTTGCATATACATGTATATCATTGAACAGGTCATAGCAAGGAGGCTAGAGCAGAGAATAAAATTTGTTTGCCCGACAAATAGGTACATGTTTACTACATAATTTACTGTTTTGTTTGGGTGATGATGATTTTATGAGCCTATTGGCTAGCCGCTTGGCTTTTTCTTTTTCTTTTTGAGATCTGAAGGACCGGGGAAGCTATTTGAAATTCCCCGATGCTCCCGGTGCAGGGGAGGTTATGGCGAAATTTTTCGAAAATTTAGGGTGTTAGCCAAATTTTTGAAATTTTGAAAATTCTCAGAAACTAAAGAATTGGAGAATGAAAGCCAGATCGAACGTAGAGTTGAATAATCAAACCACTTTCGACTTTGTTCCTTTTCGGGGACGAAAAGTTTTAAGTGGGGGAGATTGTAACAACCCGAAAATCTGGGCCAGATTAAAATTTTTATTTTGGCGATTTTAGCGAATTTTGATTATTTAAAATGAATTATTTTAAATAATATCGACGAGAAATTTATTTTGAATATAATTCGAACGTATATATTATATACGTCGTCGTTAGAATATAAATAATTATATATAATTATAAATAGAATTGAAAATGGCGCGGTAGTTCGATAATTCGATTTCAAACTTCAATTGAATGTACCGGGTGCAAAACAATCCGGATTTTAGTGAAACCAAAAATGATAGGATCTAATTGATAATATCTTTCTATCGAATCTGAAAAATCAAAATTTCGTAGCGGGAATCAAAAAATATGTCCAGTGGAAAATTCTGAATAGTCGCTATGGAATTCAGGCCCTTAAAAATGGACATTTTGCAAACGACTTCGGATTCCGACGAAACCAGTTTTGTTGGGTCCGCAGTGTCGAGTTATTGCTAGATTCCAAATTTCATAATTTTTCGAATCAATATGTGAGCGTGGCGAAGGAAAACGCGTTTGACCAGTTTTAGTTGATTTTACTCGACTGGAAAATGGCCATTTTTCAAATGGTCTCAGAATTCGACGAAACTAGTTTTGTTAGGACCGTATCGTCCATACGAAGCTAGAAAATATTTTTCTGGAATTTTTCTAGTTAGTATGCGACCCCGGTAATTTGAAATGTACGTTTAAAATTCAATATAGTAATTTAAATGTAAATTCAACGGAAACTAATCGAAACGGTCAAATCAGCTTGCGATACATATCCCATTGTGTTCAGAATGGGGGTTAAACGCTAGGGACGACAGTCGGTGGGTTCGATTTTGATTTCGAAATATATGGTTACCTTTTTGAAGTAAAAAGAAAAAAATCAAAAAAATAATAATAATATAAATTTAAATAACCCCCCTCTCCTCAGTTTCTCTCTCCCCGTCATTTTATAAAAAAAAAGGAAAAAAAACGAACGAAGAGGGCGACGGAGCCCTAATCCGCCGCGCCGCCACCCGCGTGGGCAAGCCACCGCCGCTCGCACCTTCTTCCCCCCCCCCTCCTGCTCCTCGCGCCTCTCTCTTCCGTTCCCTCTTCTTCCCCTCAATCCCGAGACCCCACGAAAACCCCCAAACCCCTTGGCAGCCGCCGCCCCCTTCCCCTGCTGACCCCGAGCCACCCCTCCCTGCGCGAGCACCCACCTGCGACGCCCTAATCCTCTGCCTCCTCCACTAGAACCCGCACCCCTTCCCAGTCCAGACGACGGCGACAGAAACCCCCCCCCTTCGCTGAATAAAAAAAAACTGTAAGTTCTAATATTTGTTTTTATTTATTTAATTATTTTTGTTTACTTTCTATGCGGTTAGTTTTATATGTCTAGAGAAAAAAAAATCTGTTTTTCTTTATATATAAAATTCTGATTTTCTTGTATGTTCTTTGAAAGGAATTTCTATGTTTGCTATGAAATGATTTTTAAGTTATACAAAAAAATATAATTTCTTACATAAGAAAAATAGGATATTTAGATAAGGAAAAATATAATTTTTATATAAGTAGGAATGTTAAAAATATCATCTTTTTATGTGTAGAAGAATAAAAATGTGATTTTTATAGTGATGAAATCGGTATTTTAAAAAGTGAGAAGATGATATTTTTATAAGTGAAAAGACGATATTTTTAAAATAGAAAAGATTAGATTTTAAAAATAGTAAAGGCGTGATTTTTATATATTGAACTTCGAAATAAAAATATGATTTTTATATATTGAACTTCGAAATAAAAATATGATTTTTATATATTGAGCTTCGAAATAAAAATATGATGTTTATATATTGAATAGCGAAGTAAAAACTCGATTTTTACATAGGTAGTGAAAGCGGGCGACGAAGGTAGCAAAAAGGCGAGAACGAAGAAGATCTATATCAAAGTAGAGTCAAGATGATTGGATAGCTTAAGGTGAGAACTTCTCACCTTTCAATTTAAATTTTCTAGTTATATATATATATACTAGGATGCAGACGGTGCTTAGTAGCACCCGACACCCGTCATCCACAGACCATGGATGGCTTGTTTGTTAAATTGTTTGGTTGAATAGTTAGGTAGATTATTTGATTGAAATGAATTGTTTGGTGAGATGAATGGATTTGATTGATGTGTGAATGGCGTGGGCCTTCACTAGACCGGGGATAAGGCTAGGCCTCGTCCCGTTTCTAGTATCGTGTCGTTATGCCGCCGAAATTTTCTAAAATATGTTAGAAAATAAAAATATCATTTTATTGTGTAAATGAATTGAATAGAAATTCATAGGTTGAAATAAAATGTTTTACCGTTAAAAATATAATTTTTAACGTGAATGTGAATAAATGAATAGTTATAAACAAATCGGCCGATTTGTTTGTATATACACTGATTTGACTGATATTGATTGGGTCGATAAATTTCACACATCGCCCAACTGCACAAATAAAATCTGTGTTTGATTGTTTGAAACCCCACACGGGTGTTGGGATGAAATTTGAAGTTCACTCATCCTGATTGATTAAATATGTCGATATATTGATTGACAGGCTGTTATAAGCGTTAGATATCTATATTTGATGCTTATACAGTGTAGTGCACTTTGGTTGATGGTTGATTATTTTTCAATGCTATTATACATGTGTTGTATGAAAATCCATATAATTAACTTTATATGGTAATTGATTGGGCCTCATTCCAGTTTTAAAATAGAAATATTTGAAATAGAAATATTCGAAATGGAATATTTGAAAATATCAATATATGAAGCCGTGTTGATTAGATTGACGCCATTTTGACGTGAACGATATTTAAACGATTTCGAAATGAATTGAATTGAAAACGATTTCGAAATGAATTGAATTGAAAACGATTTCGAAATGAATTGAATTGAAAACGATTTCGAAATGAATTGAATTGAAAACGATTTCGAAATGAATTGAATTGAAAACGATTTCGAAATGAATTGAATTGAAAACGATTTCGAAATGAATTGAATTGAAAACGATTTCGAAATGAATTGAATTGAAAACGATTTCGAAATGAATTGAATTGAAAACGAATTCAAATTGAATTGAAATTTGAATTGAATAGAAATGAATTTTGAAACGAATCTATAAAGAAGAATTCAATTTTGCTTTGAATTGAAATGGAAGTTGAAATAGATTTTGAAACGAATTTTAAAACTATTTATATAATTCGTTTTAAATAGAAATCGACGAAATATATTATATATATATTATATATATAATATAATGGCCTGAATAGAACGCGCCGCGCCGCGGCAGTTCGCGAATTTCGACCATTGATTTCAAACGGACATTACGGGAGATCCGACCGTCGGATTCTCCTAAAACCGGAACCGTTGGGTTCGTATCGAAGAGAGCTTTCTAACGAATGTGAAAAATTAGAAATCTAACGGTTGGATTTGGAATTATGTCCAAATTAAATTTGAAAAAGGTCGCTGTAAGTGCAGTTCGATGGCCATTGGTGGAAATCGACTGTACGGGCCTTGATAAAATTATTAAAAATAGTAATAATTTGTGTAAAATCATAAGAAATGATTTGTGAAGATTTGGGATGAAAAACTCCATATTTGAAAAGATAAAAACAGATTTTTATCGAAATGAACTAGTTTTGAACTAGAAATATAATTCTATTTATTTTTAAATAAATAAATTGAATTTGAAAAGGGTTAAAAATAACCAGAATTTCCAATGATTGCATTGGAGTGGATTTGAATCGAAATTGTCTTCGGAATATTTCGATGTTGGAATTCGTGATTATACAGATGTTGTTATGGGAATTTGAAAGATATACATTTATATCGTTATTTCAATACGACATTTGTTAATCGTAGAATTTGATATTGAATATAAGCCGATATATTTTCTATTCAGAGCCTTGTATTGAATATCAAATGTGATTTGGGTTTGTCGTGAATGGCGTCTTCACTAACACTGTTTTTGAACCCAGTTGTGAAAAGATTAAATCTTTTTATTTGGATTTAATGAAGTGTACCAATTAAATGAGATTTCATTGGAATTGAATTGATATTGATTTTTGGGTTTATCGTGAACAGTGTTTTAAATAACACTCGTTCTTTAACCCGATAATTAATGAATGTGATTTTGGGTTTATCGTGAACTGTGTTTTTAAATGACACTGATTCTTTAACCCAGAGAAATATTAAAACTAAGTGGAGTTTTAATGAATCTTTAATTAGATTGAAAAGATCGAGAATGGAGTATTACCAGTTTTACTCCAGGCGATAGTTAAATCTTTAATTAGTTTTGAACGTGAAATGGTAATTGAATTTACCGATAACACCGTGGTGTTAGATATGAAGTATAACCAGTTTTACTTCATGGGATGAATAGGTTGGGATTGGGAAATAAAATAAATGATTTCTTCGGTGTGGTTCGCTAATCCCGACTAGTTTGAATTGATATTCAAAGAAGATTAAAGAATAAATTTAAAGAATTTATCTTGGATAAAATTAATGGGAACTTTTCCCAAAGTATAGGAATATTTGAATAAAAGAATATTCTGAATTGGAATAGGGCGTATGTTGTGTTTGTGTAACACTTTTATAATATATACGCGAGTTATTCAGAAAGACCGGGTTTATCCCATTCTGAATAACTGATTCGACGTGGTGTCGAAGATGAAGACGATGGTCGAAGACCGGAAGTCTTCACGTCGTTTGGGTGATTACTGATGATCTTGATTGGGCTGTACACCCAAGAAGATGGAAACAGTTGGTGATCGTCCAGACGTACTTGGAGATCGATGGATATGCGGGGTACTAGGTGCCTCCGGTTTCGTTCAGACCCAGAACGGACTTGTAAATGGACTGTGTGTCTGACATTGGATTTTAGTCTGTGTGATTGATTTCTATTAAATATATATCTGTTTGGCGGCGGAGAATTTATTCTCTTGCTTAACGCCCTTCTCTGAGACGTACGAGCTCAGGGGTTATATATTGATGGATATCAAACGCATAGAGTGAATTGCCTGTGTGGCATGCCTAAGTGGCAATAGATCGAGGCTTCTGTTGAAAAGCAAAGTCTTGTGGTGATGATCAAAGCACTGTTGGATCTAGAATAACCCTAGAGGGGGGGTGAATAGGGTTTTTCACAGTTTTTAACTGAATTAAAAACTTAACGAGATATATAATAATAAACTGATCGCAGAAAATAGCAGAAACTGAAATGCAAAAAATAAATCACACACAGATATACCCAGCTTCGGCAAAACCCTGCCTACTGCTGCATTTCTAAGGTTTCTACTAGGTGATAGAACAGTTCCCGCATACAAGACCATGTACACTTGCGACTCTCGCTCCTATTCTAACCCTATGCTCAAAACCGTAGACTGATCGATATCCCCTCGATCAGATTTCCCTGTTTACGACGCTGTAACCAGTAACCCAGAATTTTACAGACTCTGAAACTGACAGTCAACACCCTGACTGTTTTACCTAGACTTTACAGATCTAGTCAACTGCTCGTTTGATTTTTACAACACGAATTAAAAAAAAAAAAGCAAAACAAAAAAAATTAAACCCTTAAGGAATTAAAAACAAAGGGGTCATCCCTTAAAAAAAATATGGCCGGCCCATTTCTTTTCTTGCTTCATTCTTCTGCCCGATCCTCTTTTGCCTCTGAGAAAAAAATATGGCGGCTAGGGTTTTATTTAATCCCCAAATCTCGATCGTGTATGCTTGTTTGGATTGATTCTCGGATTGTACTCTCTGGGGCTTTGTATGAGTGAAGCTTTGCTCTCTCTTTCGTCGCTGATTTGGGATAAAACTAATCGATCGAAAATCTGTGAGTATGAGTAAAAATTTTTGATATGATTTTGAATTGTTTTCTATAATTTTCGATGCTCAAACTGCCTGTGATGATGGGTGTGTAAATAGGGATTAGAAAACCCTAATAACACTCTGATTTCTCCGTATGATTTGGCTGATATTTTTGCTGATTGATGCTTTCCCCTTTTGTTCCTTTGTCTGCGTAATTACTGAGATGAACCAAGACATGTTCTTGGCGAGAAATTTCCTGATACGTTGACTTTGTAAAGTTCCCTTGAATTGATTTTGTGTAAATTAATTTTTCCCTGAAATCTTGAATGGTTTGCTCGGCTTTAATTTGATAAGTCAATTCTGGAAAACCTTTAAATTTTCCCTTGCCAAAACTAGAAATATTTGAATTGTTACTCGCCCAAAAAAAAATGCATCTTGATTTCAGAAGCATATTTCCCACTGTAATTGATCCTTGCCAAATATGAATTGATAAATTGCTGAATATTAGTGTATGTCATATATCAGTTTGATGTTGTCCATTTCTGAATGATTCAAAAAATTGGAAATTAAAATTCTTTCACTCTAACCAGTTGGCAAAAAATGTCTTGAGCAAATTCTTTGCTGATTGATAGTCATGCCGAGTTTAAAAAAAATTAATCAAGCCTTGAATATTTTTCTCTGGAAATATTTCTTGCTAAATATTGTTTATTTCATTCCAAAAAAAACTTTGCTGCACTTACTTAAATTGCTTGATAATACCCATGAATATTTGTTCTTCAAGAAATTTGTCGGTCCCATTTCCATTGTTGAATTTTGCATGTTGTCATGCTATTGCCAAATATTGCTCACTGGAAAATAATGTTTGGTTTCTTTGGCATTTTTGAAATACTTGATGAAATCCATTTCGATTTGGCACTTGAATAAATGTTGCCTGGAACCATGTATATAGCTGCTGAGTTACATGCATTTTCCCTTTGATTACTGTCTTGAGTATGGCCACTTGAAACTGGTCAATTGCTCTTTGTAGTTGCACCCATACAATCTGAAAGCTGTATGTACACTTGCATGTAAATTTGAGTACATGATTTGCACCCTGGTTTCTTGTCCCTTGTATTAGTTGCTCCACCATTCTCATGCACATATGTAGATGCTGCTGCCATTATTCTCTGATTGTTTCAAAACTGAGTTACCTATTGGCTGTACTTGCTGTCTTTGCACTGTCATTTGATTGCTGCACATTTTAGTTGTCTTGCATCCTCGACTTCTTTGAATTCTGGTATGTTTGTTGGTCTGAACATCATGTTGTATCGCCGTGCCATTTGTAGCTGTTGCCATCACTTCCCCTGTTTCCTTCTTTGTGGCATGTATATGCTGTTGTGTCCACTTGCAATGCGGCACCACCATGTTCTTTAACTAGTTTGAGTTGCTGTGTCACTTAAGAAACATGTTATGACCCTTGATTCTTTTGATTTAATTCTGGAACCTAGCATAACTATGTATTGCTTGCATTCACTCCTTGCTCGACCACAACCACCATGTTGCCTTGCTGTTTTTATAATTGTGTATTGTTATGCCACTTCATGTTAGCTGCATGCATCACCTTAGCGTATCCCTTCTTGCCACTTTGGTTTGACATTTCTGAAACTGAAATGTGCTCGGCCCTGCACTTGCTCGCCATGTACACTGTTTACCTCCTGCTTGCACTTGATGTTGGCTGCACCTCTGTGTACTTAAACACTCTACTGATTTGTTCACTTGAGCCACTTGAAACATGATGTGCACACCCATTTTCATACTGATTTGACCTTGTTGAATTTGCTGTTGACTTTGACTTGAACTTGAACTAGCTTGTTCATTTTTTACATTGCTGACTTGTTATTTGGCTTTCATGAATGCTGGCTTGTCCATGTTTGACTTGTCAGTTGCACTGAGTTGAGCAGGTCCATGTGGCTACTCCTCAGTTGCAATCTGATTGGCGTGGCAGTGCACACGTGTACACGTGTGTACATGCAGTCATCAGACGAGTTGTCCCTGTACCTACATTGAGATATATGTTGTCTGCCTTGTGGTATTTACAGTGTATCACTGTGAATATCACAAGCTGTCTAGACACAGATTGATGGTTTTTATAAATCAGATCAGGTCATGAAAAATGATGAGAAACACACCAGAAAACTGAGGCAAATAAAATTTTAAAAATAAAATTTATATTTGCATGAATTCTGTTTTATTTCTATTGCAGTGTACTGTGTGTGTGTTTCTGTGAATGACAGGTATGAAGACGATGACTGGACTGACAGTGACTGGACTGAAAAACTGAGGATAAGAAGACAGTGTGTGGTGTCAATGAATGTATGTGTCTGTATATGCAAGTGAAAATGGATATATATGAAATGTAACTGTGTATATGTATGACTGAGTGACAATGAATAAACTGTACTGAGGAACTGTGAGAGAATTGTACAGATATATGTAATAAACAAGTTTGATTGAAATAAAATATCATTTTATTGTTGTCAAACGAACTTGTCCATTATATGCTGTTTATATACAAGTACAATATACAGTAAATGTTTAAATAGTGGAGTTACAAATAGTTGTACTGTTTGAATATTGAAATAAAATATTCTATTTAAATAAAATACTGTGTTAATATTTGAATTTCTGTACAGTCGTATTTTATTTAAATATAAATATTATATTCATTGCTGTGATGTATATATATAACAGTATAGTATCAAACACATTTATAATAAAAATATATTTGGTTGTTATCATCAAACAAAAATCATATGATTGTGTATACAACACCGTTATATACAACAATCTCCCCCTTTTGATGATGACAAACAAATAAAAGATTTTGAGTATAATAAATGTGTTTGTTCGTGGATATTTGAACTCCCCCTATTTAAATGCTCCCCCTACAACAGAAACTCCCCCTATAACTATGCATGAGTGAAATGTATGAATAATTAAATTTTCAAAATTAAAAATATTTATAAAATATTCACTCATAAATCAAAATCTAATCCATTCTCCCCCTTTTGTTATCATCAAAAGGATACAGATTTTTAAAATATAGATGAAAAATGACTAACAAATACTATATCAGCTTAAGAGGAAGAACAGTCATCATAAATCTCAATCAGACAAACAAAAATCATAATATTCTAAGAACAGGTGGCATATTTCACATTGTAGAAAATGACGGATATACGATGAATTTTATAAAAATGAGGAGAGTTAAAAAAAATATGAATATTTCCCAATTATTTTCAAAAGAAAAAATTAAAGCACCAAAAATGGTGATGGATTTGGATTATAATTAAAAATTCAATTTAAGTGAGAAAATCGAATAATCTCAAATTTCAATATCTATCAATCAACAAATCATAATACGTCATAATATTTCAACACATTTCACAGATTAGAATATGGATTGATAGGCTAGTTTTTATATACACAAAGGAGAATTTCAAATTAATTTCAATTTATAGCACAATTTTCCTTTTACCTTTTTTTTTTTTATTTAAGAGCACACTGACCACGCATAACCAGAGCTTGGATTTTTAAATGAAGTCAGTCGCAGCTTAAATTATAAGTCGTCTCTTAACCATGCATGACCAGAGCTTGGATTTTTAAATGAGGTTAGAGACACACTTATATATTTGTTATATATATATTTATCATTTCATCTTTTAAAAAGAAACACTCCTTGGAATAAAACCAATATATGGATGATAGAAAATGTGGTAGGTACAGAAATGGACTGTGAAATAAATTTCTAAATTAATTATATTATGAAATATGACCAACTGTACTGGGATTATTGAAAATTTTCATTTATCACTAATTCTGAATAATAATATAACCACAATTCCATCACAAATATTTTCACTGTTTATTTAAAATGATTTTAAGGAAAAAAAATTTAACAAATATTAAACTCTCCACGTTAATATAAAAAACATGATGGATGGCAGAAAGATGATAGATAAAGGAGATGGTCATGAAATAATTGCCAGTTCAAAGATATTATAATAAATATTAAACCATCATGAAAAATCCAAATAAAATTTCCTCTTGTTGTGAAATATATTGCAGTCACAATTCATCACAATTTCAAAATCTGATAATAATTTTGATGAATTCTAAATGCAGTTCAATTTGAATATTGATTTCAATTTCTGAATGAATAATCAATAAATAATTTTAAAGTTGAAAATCAATTACAAGAGTAATATGCTGATCTATACATGACCAGAGGAAAAAAAATACAGCAAAAAAAAATATGCAGCACTTTTAAACTGATACCACATGGTGTCTCTACAAAGTGAAAAATCAGAACAGATGGATGTGACAAATATAAGGTGCTTCTGAAACCAAATGTTCTCGCTTTCTCGAGAATTTTAATGACACCCCGGTGGCAAACAAACGGTACCTCAGTCAACAGAAAATACTTAATTACAAAGCAAGCAACTCATGCACACAAATTTTATTTATCAAAGCATGATACACCTTTGATACCAAATCAAGCAGTCCTAAAAAAATATATTTACAAATCAATTTCTTATAATCAGAGCAGCATGAATCCAAAACAAACATTTTTCAAAAAAACAGTATCAGAGCAGCACAGAGAAATCAGTATCACAACAGACTTGTCAAGATGTTGGTCACATAAGGTGGTTCATGATCCAAGATTTGCAAATATACTCTATTTTAAATCATTTGAAGAAATGTGAAAGTATTAGGATTTAATGAATCTATCACACCAGGTTATATTTCAGATTCAAGATATGTGTGAGATCCAATAAATCAATAATTCCAATGATTTTAAACAAACATATATTCAAATCAAATAATCATGAAATAACAATGATTTTCAAAGATCATTTTCAAAAAAAAATTCAAGAATTTCTCAAAACTATTTCCGACAAGCCCAAGAGAAATTTCAGGTCATTTACATCAAATTTGAAAATATTCATGATCGGGAATAATTTATTTGAAATCACATGAATCAATGTAAAGTTTTGGGATATAATGAATCAGTCACACGAGATTGACAATTTCAACAATAAGAGGTGTGTGATATTCAAAATATCTAGAATTTCAGATGATTTCAAACAAACATATTTCAATATAATGATCATGAATAAAGATGAATTCCAAGATGTATCACTGATACAAGCCAATCTGAAAATCAATGAAATTATCACAGCTAATAAATAACAGAGTGTTGTAATGAGTATAATATTTTGAGCTTTTCTAAAATGAATTAGAAGGGACTCAAAACAGTATAAGTGTGTGAAATTTCATTAATTATTCAGATCTTCAAAAATTTAGAATTCTAGTTAACAGTGTTCAAGATATGACATGAATACAACAACACCGTTATGAATTCAGAATTAGGAAAATAAACTTCAAAACAATTGCAGATAATTATAAAACTAAATTTAGAATCTGGAAATGATTATAAACAAGAGAGTTTTATTCAAATAAAATGAATTTCCAGAAAATTATGAGAACTGCAATTGGAAGTTTAAGAAGCACAGAATAATCAAAGAGATATAGCAGTGAAAAATTAAAAAAATAGAAGAAAATAAATAAACAATAAAAGAAGGGATAGCAGGAGAAATAAACAGAGAAAAACAAAGAATATTTACAAAGGTGAGTTTAGAGATCATACCAGAATCCTATGAAAAACAGAATCTCTAACTCAACAGATGTGGCTAAGGAACTGTGAATGATTCTGTGATATGTAGCAGTTTTGAATCCAGTTTTTCTTTAGCTATGCAGTTCCTCAACCTCCTTTGGTACCTAACTGTTAAGAGAATTGAGCGGTCTAACAAAATTTGTGAAA
This sequence comes from Allium sativum, assembly GCA_030737875.1. NCBI lineage: Eukaryota > Viridiplantae > Streptophyta > Magnoliopsida > Asparagales > Amaryllidaceae > Allium > Allium sativum. The sequence goes on from CM060923.1 coordinate 428,068,198, forward strand.
CCACCCACAGTTTTGTTCAAATCCTTTGGTACCCAAACTTGTTTATATAACAAACCATCCGAATTTACCTTTGTGCCTTTAGGAACCCAAATCGTTTTGAATTTAACAAAATCCGTTTTATTTCCATTTGAGATCCAAGAATGTTTAAATGGTTTGTTATAAAACAAAAACTCATCTCGATTGTGACTTACAAATCCTTTGAAGTTTTCAGAGTTAGGACTTTCAAAACAAACATTTCTAAAGTGATTTGAGGGATTTTTAAAACCGTTTGTATTCTGCTTTTCAAAATCATTCATTTTCCCAAAACCAAGTCCATTTTTATTTCTAGACGGAAATTGATTTCTCAACAACATATTCAACGATTTTTCTCCATTTGAAAATTTAACCAATGTTGATTCAAGTTGTTGAAGTTTGAATTTGAGATCATCATTTTCTTTCATTAAATCTGAGCAATGATTTTTAGTGATCTTACAATTTTCAGAATCAACTTTCAAAACCAAATTTTCAATTTCAAGCAATTTGATTTTGGCTTGGGTCTCAGAAATCTCAGCTTCAAAAAGTTTTTGTTTTTCCAATTCAAGTTTTTTAACATTCTTGAATTTTTCAATTTCAGATTCAAGCTCTTCCACAATCAAATCCGTTTTCACCAAATTTTCCTTTTCAAAAATTTCATGTTCTAAATTAATCTTATCCAACTCCTTCTGCAAAGCGTTATTTTTATGAGTCAAATCATCTTCGAGATTTTTCAAAAACAAAATTTTATTTTCGAGCTTTCCAGAATGTTCATCAAGTTGAGCTAAATCAGTTTTCACAACCATACAGTTTTTGCAGTCAGAGTTTTCAAATTTTAATTTCAACAAATTGTTATTATGGGTCAACTCAGAGTTTTCAGATTTCAAAGACTTGTTTTTCCGTTTGAGACGATCAACAGTTCTTGTTAAATTATTACAAAGAGATACCAGATCGTCATATGATAAGTCCCCATCGTCTGAATCCACATGAATAGTTCCAGTTAAGCACAGATCTGAATTTGAGTTGGCAGTTGAGGGTTTTGAGGAGTTGTCAGAATTTCCATACCGCGCGTTGAGAGTTTTCCAGATGTCCTGCGCAGTTAAACAATGAGAGATAAAGTCAAGCTGATTATTATCAAGATAAGAATATAAAATATGCATAGCTTGAGCATTTAAAACCTTATTCGTCTTATTTGACATATCTTTCATATTTTCAATAATATTCCAATAATCAAGATTAACAGATTTTAAATATGATTCGAAATTTGATTTCCAAATTGAAAAATCTGTTCCCTTAAAAATAATTGGAATATTACTGGACTGACTCTCATAAGACTGACAACTAGGATCCATGTTTCTAGGGTTAATGAAATAACCTGCTCTGATACCACTTGTTGGATCTAGAATAACCCTAGAGGGGGGGTGAATAGGGTTTTTCACAGTTTTTAACTGAATTAAAAACTTAACGAGATATATAATAATAAACTGATCGCAGAAAATAGCAGAAACTGAAATGCAAAAAATAAATCACACATAGATATACCCAGCTTCGGCAAAACCCTGCCTACTGCTGCATTTCTAAGGTTTCTACTAGGTGATAGAACAGTTCCCGCATACAAGACCATGTACACTTGCGACTCTCGCTCCTATTCTAACCCTATGCTCAAAACCGTAGACTGATCGATATCCCCTCGATCAGATTTCCCTGTTTACGACGCTGTAACCAGTAACCCAGAATTTTACAGACTCTGAAACTGACAGTCAACACCCTGACTGTTTTACCTAGACTTTACAGATCTAGTCAACTGCTCGTTTGATTTTTACAACACGAATTAAAAAAAAAAGCAAAACAAAAAAAATTAAACCCTTAAGGAATTAAAAACAAAGGGGTCATCCCTTAAAAAAAATATGGCCGGCCCATTTCTTTTCTTGCTTCATTCTTCTGCCCGATCCTCTTTTGCCTCTGAGAAAAAAATATGGCGGCTAGGGTTTTATTTAATCCCCAAATCTCGATCGTGTATGCTTGTTTGGATTGATTCTCGGATTGTACTCTCTGGGGCTTTGTATGAGTGAAGCTTTGCTCTCTCTTTCGTCGCTGATTTGGGATAAAACTAATCGATCGAAAATCTGTGAGTATGAGTAAAAATTTTTGATATGATTTTGAATTGTTTTCTATAATTTTCGATGCTCAAACTGCCTGTGATGATGGGTGTGTAAATAGGGATTAGAAAACCCTAATAACACTCTGATTTCTCCGTATGATTTGGCTGATATTTTTGCTGATTGATGCTTTCCCCTTTTGTTCCTTTGTCTGCGTAATTACTGAGATGAACCAAGACATGTTCTTGGCGAGAAATTTCCTGATACGTTGACTTTGTAAAGTTCCCTTGAATTGATTTTGTGTAAATTAATTTTTCCCTGAAATCTTGAATGGTTTGCTCGGCTTTAATTTGATAAGTCAATTCTGGAAAACCTTTAAATTTTCCCTTGCCAAAACTAGAAATATTTGAATTGTTACTCGCCCAAAAAAAATGCATCTTGATTTCAGAAGCATATTTCCCACTGTAATTGATCCTTGCCAAATATGAATTGATAAATTGCTGAATATTAGTGTATGTCATATATCAGTTTGATGTTGTCCATTTCTGAATGATTCAAAAAATTGGAAATTAAAATTCTTTCACTCTAACCAGTTGGCAAAAAATGTCTTGAGCAAATTCTTTGCTGATTGATAGTCATGCCGAGTTTAAAAAAAAATTAATCAAGCCTTGAATATTTTTCTCTGGAAATATTTCTTGCTAAATATTGTTTATTTCATTCCAAAAAAAACTTTGCTGCACTTACTTAAATTGCTTGATAATACCCATGAATATTTGTTCTTCAAGAAATTTGTCGGTCCCATTTCCATTGTTGAATTTTGCATGTTGTCATGCTATTGCCAAATATTGCTCACTGGAAAATAATGTTTGGTTTCTTTGGCATTTTTGAAATACTTGATGAAATCCATTTCGATTTGGCACTTGAATAAATGTTGCCTGGAACCATGTATATAGCTGCTGAGTTACATGCATTTTCCCTTTGATTACTGTCTTGAGTATGGCCACTTGAAACTGGTCAATTGCTCTTTGTAGTTGCACCCATACAATCTGAAAGCTGTATGTACACTTGCATGTAAATTTGAGTACATGATTTGCACCCTGGTTTCTTGTCCCTTGTATTAGTTGCTCCACCATTCTCATGCACATATGTAGATGCTGCTGCCATTATTCTCTGATTGTTTCAAAACTGAGTTACCTATTGGCTGTACTTGCTGTCTTTGCACTGTCATTTGATTGCTGCACATTTTAGTTGTCTTGCATCCTCGACTTCTTTGAATTCTGGTATGTTTGTTGGTCTGAACATCATGTTGTATCGCCGTGCCATTTGTAGTTGTTGCCATCACTTCCCCTGTTTCCTTCTTTGTGGCATGTATATGCTGTTGTGTCCACTTGCAATGCGGCACCACCATGTTCTTTAACTAGTTTGAGTTGCTGTGTCACTTAAGAAACATGCTATGACCCTTGATTCTTTTGATTTAATTCTGGAACCTAGCATAACTATGTATTGCTTGCATTCACTCCTTGCTCGACCACAACCACCATGTTGCCTTGCTGTTTTTATAATTATGTATTGTTATGCCACTTCATGTTAGCTGCATGCATCACCTTAGCGTATCCCTTCTTGCCACTTTGGTTTGACATTTCTGAAACTGAAATGTGCTCGGCCCTGCACTTGCTCGCCATGTACACTGTTTACCTCCTGCTTGCACTTGATGTTGGCTGCACCTCTGTGTACTTAAACACTCTACTGATTTGTTCACTTGAGCCACTTGAAACATGATGTGCACACCCATTTTCATACTGATTTGACCTTGTTGAATTTGCTGTTGACTTTGACTTGAACTTGAACTGGCTTGTTCATTTTTTACATTGCTGACTTGTTATTTGGCTTTCATGAATGCTGGCTTGTCCATGTTTGACTTGTCAGTTGCACTGAGTTGAGCAGGTCCATGTGGCTACTCCTCAGTTGCAATCTGATTGGCGTGGCAGTGCACACGTGTACACGTGTGTACATGCAGTCATCAGACGAGTTGTCCCTGTCCCTACATTGAGATATATGTTGTCTGCCTTGTGGTATTTACAGTGTATCACTGTGAATATCACAAGCTGTCTAGACACAGATTGATGGTTTTTATAAATCAGATCAGGTCATGAAAAATGATGAGAAACACACCAGAAAACTGAGGCAAATAAAATTTTAAAAATAAAATTTATATTTGCATGAATTCTGTTTTATTTCTATTGCAGTGTACTGTGTGTGTGTTTCTGTGAATGACAGGTATGAAGACGATGACTGGACTGACAGTGACTGGACTGAAAAACTGAGGATAAGAAGACAGTGTGTGGTGTCAATGAATGTATGTGTCTGTATATGCAAGTGAAAATGGATATATATGAAATGTAACTGTGTATATGTATGACTGAGTGACAATGAATAAACTGTACTGAGGAACTGTGAGAGAATTGTACAGATATATGTAATAAACAAGTTTGATTGAAATAAAATATCATTTTATTGTTGTCAAACGAACTTGTCCATTATATTCTGTTTATATACAAGTACAATATACAGTAAATGTTTAAATAGTGGAGTTACAAATAGTTGTACTATTTGAATATTGAAATAAAATATTCTATTTAAATAAAATACTGTGTTAATATTTGAATTTCTGTACAGTCGTATTTTATTTAAATATAAATATTATATTCATTGCTGTGATGTATATATATAACAGTACAGTATCAAACACATTTATAATAAAAATATATTTGGTTGTTATCATCAAACAAAAATCATATGATTGTGTATACAACACCGTTATATACAACAAGCACAGCCTGTGTGGCACAGTTTTGTGTAACGTGAATTCGCGAGCCTCGCACCCCGGTTGTGAACCAAAAACGGGAGACGGACCTCAGGGAGGGCATGCGTTTCTTTCTAGTTAGAAGTGGCGTCAGTGGTTTTACACGCCCTGACGAGTTTGACTTATGTGGTTGTTGCTATTGCGAGGCGCCTCGGATTGATCGGTCGTTCTCGAACCGATGGAGTCATTTGGTTGGCTCATTTACGCCCCAAAGGGCGGGGAAACGTAGTGTTCAGGGTTTAAGTTTAATCCACATCGGTGGACCGGCCCTGTCGCTCCAAGGTCACTCGAGCTCTGACCTGTGGCTCGGGCTAGAGAGTCACGAATCGGTTGAGGACTATCTTTTGCCTCGGTTCATAGATGGAAATCCAATTTCCAAATACGTGACATTTGCGGTTTTATTTGTAAACCTATATATGGCCACATGATATATGGTACCCATGCCGCCTATGATTGATACTTATGATTTGAAGTTGTTTTATACACTATGCACTTATAATAGTATCAAATGATTTGTTTTAAACGTATCAAGCATTCTTTGGCTGTTATAAGGGAAAACCCTATCCCCCGGCTTGCGTTGCATTGTGTGATAGGACCTGGGTCTTATAACAGCTTCATTTTTCTTTATTTATCATTGCGCTGTTTGTTTTATGCACTGGTATTCTTGGGAGGAAACCCGTTCCGTGTTATACGACGTGGTCCCTTGATTTACCTAACTTTAAAATAAAGATTAACTGTTTTAGTTCTCACACCAGTCCCATGACTGACCTGGAGTTTATTGTTTTAACCTAAACTCTGGGTGCCCCTATTTTCGACACGGGCAGCTAGTAGTTTTGGTTTTGCAGATTTATATTCACAGGATCCTGGTTTACAGCTGGAACGATATCCGGAAAGCTTTGTATCCGTATATCTACTTCTAGTTGTGTATTGTTTTATTTTCCGCTGCGATGTATTTAAATGTAATTTAAATCTCTGATATTTCTGTGTAATATTCATTTATACTCTGTATATTCTTGTAACCTGATGCATTGTTGTAATATACAATGAAATGTTCTTTTATATGCGTTCTGTTGTGGCTTGTTCTCGAACTATCCGACACTTTCCTTTACGGGGAAGTTACGGGTCGTTTCAGTAATTTTACCCCGACTTGATTGATTTCATTTTTATTGATAAATAGCAAGACCCAGTCTTGAAGAGAAGTTGTTGAATAATATTTAGTTGAATAAAATATTTTGGATTGTTGTAACGATGTTTACACAGCATTCGTTTTAATCCAAGTGATGGAATTTTGGAAATATAACAGTAAATATTTCCTGAGTATAATTAAAGTAGTCGGGAAAGAGATAAGTGATTGAAATTGTTTTTTTTCAAATACAAATAGAATATATTTTCTAACTATAGAAAATAATAGAAGGCGATATATGGAAATGTTTTCCAAATAACGTAAGAGGCCAAGATGATTATCGAAATTATTTGGTTAACAAATATTGATAGAGAAATAGAGAAGTGAAATAATTAATGAAATATTAATTAACAGGCCCAATGATTGTTTGATGTTTTGAATGGATGTTTGTCTATTTTTCTTCGATAATTAAATAACCGACTATCGAAGTTTGCCAATATCGTGTCAATATGGAGAGACCGGTTGGATTATTATCCGAGAACCACTCTGTATTGGCAGTAACGTTGCGAATCAGATTATATGAAGATAATCAAAGATGGAGTAAAATGCAAGGGCTTTTTCTATTAACAGAAATTGTGCCTTCGGTTTCGTTCAATCCCAGAACGAACGTAAATGGACGAATGTCTGACAGAATATTTCCAATGATCGAATATATTGGTCTGTATAAATATACATGGTGGCAACGGATTTATTCCCTTAGCATAATATCCAGAATATAATTGTGCAAATCAATAAGTCATTAACGAATCTGACAATGTGACATTCAAAGTAATTGTGCTATCAATGAATGGAAAGTAATCGTAGCCTCAGGCCTCAACAAATAGGAAATGACAAAAATCGGGCAGGCAGCATGACAAAGTGGGTCACTCCCATTAGGGTGTATTATCACCTATCTAGAGATTCATTTGATTTCTTATTCTCTTCGATGATGTCCCATTCGGGAAACAGTTGCTGATCCCAACCGTTGGTGATATACATTCGATACACTCAAGCGAAATGAGTGGTCGGTCATGTGTGTGCTGGGTTGCAAGACGTTCTTGTTGAACCCAGTGTATTCCTCTCTAGAGATACACTATCGGAAGGTGGTTCCATACCTTGACATGTTGGAAATCCAATTTCCAATAAGCACCCTGTGGTTTTTGATTTTATACTATATATGGAGCGTGAGATGCAAGCGTTCCGCTAGATTCTATTTATTTGATTAGACCTTATTATAATATCACTGGATTTTTGTATCAAAGTGTTTTGGGTTATAGTAAGGTAAAAACCATCCATGTTTATGTGTGGCTGGTCTTACTATTATCATTTCTTTAGAAAGGATTTTTAAAGTTAAACAAATGGTTGGAGCTTACTCACACTAATCCCATGACTGACCCAGAGTTTATTTTGTTTGTTTCCCCTAAACTATTGGGTGCCCAAATTTGTATGGGTAGTCAAGTAGTTGGGATTTCTCATATTCACTTGGGAGAGCTGGAAGTAGGAGGCTTCACCAGTTAACTATAGACTATCATATATTCCGCCGTGAACCATGTTTGTATCTAGAAACAGGTGTTTGTAACTGTTCCAGGAATAATTGTTGTGCTCTGACGATGGTATGTATATAAATTACTGATTTGTATTTCAAAAGTTATGTTATATAATATATTTTATTCGTTCCGCTGTGAGATTTGTCTTCTTTGTTTCTTCTATTCTAATATTTCTTTCTTTCTATTTCTCATCCTCTAACTTCTTTCTAATAATGATTCGTATTTCTGTGCAATTTGGGTTGGACTTGTGGTGTTATTAGTCGACTCAGATAGTACAGATTTGCGGGTTGCTACATAGTAGCACTAGTAAAATTGCACATATCAAAAAGAAAGAAAAAAGGGGCCATATGAACTTTTGACCATACAAGCCCTGAATCATTTCAACGAACATACACATCCACAATATCATGATAGCACAAATCCATTAGTCAGTACACATCATCCACATTATATATATTAATACAACATACTTTACCATAAGTGTTATAAGAAATAAACCACAAGTCACGAAGAAGTTAAAAGTATCTTATGCAAAAACATCTAAGCCTTTCTATTAGATAGTTCCCTGCAGGTTTACGAAACAAGCCCTCTGAAAGTCCTCGGTAGCTAAAAACGATGGATATAAAGCATTACTATGGCTCACATCTTCGGAGAAGCAAAGGGCTGCCGCAATATGAGAAAGCTAATTGTTACAAGGTCAAGGGAAAGAAAAACATTTCAAGAGTGAAAGCCATACTTATGCAGAAAAAATGTTGGGTTGGACAGAAGTTCCTTTACCTTGGGGCTTCGAAGAGCCACCCTCCTTAGGAGAAGTAGTAATTGGACATCGAGCAGGTGGGGTGCTCAGGGAATCGGTATTAATCCCCTCAAGAACAGCTAACCCCACATCATCAGTAGTAGGATCTCCGTCGTTCTTGCTAGACTCATCCTGCTGACCTTCATCTCCTTCTGCCTCCTCGTCAACAATCATGTCTTCTTCCTCATTATCAGAATCCTCTGGAAATTCCTCAATGAACAGAAAAGACTCGGGTTTTACATTGTCCTCCATAAGAACTTTACCTTCCCTCTTAACCTGCTTGATTCTCTCCAAGCTTTAGCCTTGACAGAGGGATACACTAAAGTAAAGTCAATCCCTGGGAATTTCTTATAATTATCGGAAAAAACGAGGAGGAGAACATCTTCGTAGTATTCCATATTGTCATAGAGGTGAAAGTTCAGAAAATCGAATATCCTATCACTAGTTTCGTAAATTATCCCCTTAGAAATAGACAACTTGTTGTTCATCCTGTCCAGTTCGACTACACGATCAATTTCCATCTCTATCTTCTTATTCACAAGACTCTCGACCTGCTTTAATAACTTTCCATAGCCTCTTTCTCCCCCTCCAACAGGGCCACCAATCTCTAACATTCATTATCGCTTACTGTCTTCTCTCATGATAGGATATCAACCTTATCCTTTAAAGCAATGTTTTCTTCCCTAAGAGTAATGGTCTCAGCGGAAGATGAAAAAGTAACTCCCATGGACAAGATCCAACTTTTCATCACCTAGAAGATAAGAAAAAGAATAGATTGAGATCCATATGAAAGTAGCATAAAGAGAGTAAACTAATACCAGAAATTGATCTTTGATTAACCATTGATAAAAATCCTTCGAGTTCAAAGACAAGGAAGACTATGAAATGCTAGCAACTTCGGGAGACGAAAGGTCAAGATTTACAAGCTTATCAAAATCCAAAGCCGATAGGGGGAGAGCAGGAAAAGTGACATGTCAAGAAGAAGACGGTGTGGATGAACTATGCTCTCTGACATCTAGTTCTCTAGGAGAGATGGGTGATGCAGAACTACTGATAATTTTACTTCTCAGAGAAATGTTGGGGGAAGTATCAATCTCAATAACCTTGCCGACATCAGAAGCAGCAGGTTCAAAAATTGTCTGTGTTTCTATCACAATATCAACATTCTCGGAAAAATGGACCGACTTAGCATGCTTTTATTTTTGGGAGATGGCTCAATATTGGAGTCAGCAAGCCTCTTTAAAGCTATAACATTATACTGGTCAAAAACGTTGAGAGCGCAAGTGCTCTTGGAAGCCGTGGATCCTAAACAAAGAGAGCCATATTAGAAAGCTAAGAACTGGAAAATCGATAGGTACAAGTGAAAAACCTTGTCCAACGGAAGTACAATTCTTTTTAAATTACGTGGAAATATAGAAGATGCTGCATTAAACATTTTAGGATTCAGCGGCAAATCCTTAGCGCTGGAAAACTGAATGGGCGGTTGTCCCAAAATCTTTTGTTTAGGAGGAAGAAGGCAATATTGATGAAGCCTATCAACAGTAAGCAGAGATGACTGACATCTAAGATCCTCCGGTGCATTAAAGATAGCATCAACAACCCGAGCCTCCTCTTCTGATAAAGTTGCATTTTTAGAAGGAGGCTCTATGTGAAGTCAAGGGGTTAAACAAGAGATATAAGCATAACGTAATTACTTTCAAAAGGCAAGAAACTTATCAAGTTCAATGAAATTGCCCGATATGCCAGAAGGGCACTTAACAAGAAAGAACTGATCTTTCCAGGGCTTAGTCTTGTTAATACTGTCGCTCATTAGCCTCTTTATAGGATTCACATTCCAAATGGGTGATCTGCACTCTTGGAAAATCGTATCATGCGATGAATGAGCTTAGGGATAAGAGAAGCCTGATTTAAGGCAGCCCCAAAACTTCTAAGCACAAAAGCAAGGTATAGGAGTTGGCCGAGAGTTGGATAGGAGGAACTCCCAAGTAAGACAAAAGCTAGAGCAGGAAGGGTGGAAAAGGAAGGAATCCTCCGTTCCAAATATGAATCGTTGAGTATGCAAAGAACTCTTCTAGAGGGTTTTGAAGGGAATCTTGGGAAGAAGCAGCAATGGAATCTACGTTAGTTATTCCAAAACTGTCAAGAATGGTCTTCACCTTATCTTGAGAATTAATTAAATAATACTTTGAAGCGAACTCCTTCTTGGCTCAAGGAGTATTGGAGCCCTTAGCCTTTGTTTTGATGGGACTCTTTTTGCTAGCCATAACACTGCCAGGTGATACCATTTCATAACATATGTGGTTAACACTACATTCTTCTTATGTAAAAACACATATGGCACCCATAAGTTAATTTAATAGCAAGTACAACTTATTAGTTTAGAGGGCTTGCTTTATTGTATAGTAGATCAATCTTAAGTTTCAGTCTTAAAAGGTTAGCACATAGTTAACCTCCATTTGGAAGCAATTAGGTCTTTGGTGATGATAAAAGTGGCTATCCCAGCATCAAAATTTGAAAAAACGAAAGGCATGTGCCAAGGAAATCAAACTGTTAATGATGTGTAACGGTGGTTCAACCAAGACCAAATAATTTGATATTATCACATAGTCCTAAATGATCCCCAAACCCGGTACGAGTTAAATTAAGATCGAGACATCCTAGCAAATTAAGTTTACAAAGCCTTACCGACACCCACAAGCCAACCCGACACCTCAAGACAGAAGCTAAATAAATACAAGTAACGGTGTTGGCAAGGTCGAAAGCAAAGTTAAAGGGGCAGTAGCAATGGTTAAACTAACTTATACCGGGAGCACAACATTCTACTTTATGATTAAACTACCCCTTTACATAACCAGTTTTGCGTACTAAAATTCTTAAGGGATGCATATAACAAATAAGTAACCTACCATTTCAGTCATTAATTATCATCACAATTGTTATAATTGATTAAACCTGCATTAAGTATGAAAAGATCTTGTTTGATCTTTCAATTGTTTTAAATACATGATTTAAATTATAACTTATAATGGGGATAGAGATACTTACAAAGAATCGAATTCAGAATTCTTGGAGGAAAAGCTTGAGCAGCTTTTAAAGGAAGTGATAATCAGGCTCAAGGACTTAATTTGCAGGTAAAAGGTGGAGACGTAGAAGAAGTATTTATAGTGAACTTCCTTGTAAATCTAAGTCGTACAGGTTGAAACCCATTAACGAACCTGATCGAAGGATGCCAAGAGATACGGGGCCGACACCCGAAAGAAGACAAAAAGTTTGACTTGAAAAGTCGAAATTACCCCTTCACAAGGGGGCAAATGTTATTACCAAAATTAACTCCGAAATAAGCTGACGGTGAAGGAGTTGTAGACCGACATAAGAATAAAAGAATTCTCTAAAAGCAAAAGCCAAGAGCAAGGTAGAGCTGAAAGCATATGGGAACAATCCGATAGCCAGGCGACTAACACCATCACCAAAGAAAAGAGCTCAGAAGCTACACAAAGAAAAGGGTACCGACGAGATGGATCCAGCACGATTGGTAAGCAACGAGGGTCACCGAAAACTGGAAGGCAATAAAGAGAGAGAAACCGGAAATCCTACAAACCGAGATATAGAAGGACGAAAGGGCTATCGATATTAACTTGCTTAATACCGATACATCAAGGGACGAAAGCATTTAAGGCACAGAGTTTGAAGCATAAGAATATTATCCGACAATTAACCACCGTGGAACCCCTATTCGATGATCGTCGAGAGGCCCCTCTAGTAAACAACAAATGAAGCACCAGAAGCAACCCTCCGGAAGGCCAAGATACATTTCAGGAATCTACCGAAAGGCAGGTCGGGACCCCGAAGAGAGATAAGCTATCCATACTAATCTGCTTAGTGTTGATACCGACAGGGATGGAAGACCCGGCAACCATTCACTTGGATCAAAAGGGCAAGCTCCACAAAGTGTTAACATCAAGACCGCGAACCGATGACTGGAAGCCTATATCCGGAAGCCCATATCCGGAAGCCTACATTCGGAAGTAGAAACCTTTAGAAAGTTATTCACACTGCCAGGCTCAGCAGCAATACAAAGAAGATAGACACGACATTAGCCAAAAGATCCAAAGACCTAGACCTTTCTCCTGAGAGCTATAGCTGGAACCTCAAAAAGCCACAAGCAAGGCCTTTGGAACCAAAAGGAAAGGCGGTCCAGAGCCAAAACTTTCAGGACCAAAGGGAAAAGCGGTCGACAAGAGCTTCTGCTGGCCCAATAGCAAAAGGGGACCCAATTTGTATATAAATAAGACCCTAAGGTTCTTATTTTCAGGACTAATTTCTCATTTCTCATTCTTGTACGTACTCTTTTCCTCTAGAGTAAAACCTAATTACTAAATCAATTTGGGGATTTCTATTGTAACTACTTATGTATTCCAAATCAAAGATCAATAAAGGGCAGATCAACACTTAACATATTTTCTTATGAGTTACTTATGTAATTTCTTAGCTATTTCCTACATAACCTATCATAGGCATCTTACATGGTCATGGTTTCCTACCCAAGCTTATACCCTTCTGAATAGCTATTGTAGAACCCCTTCCTACAAGCTGTTTAGCCTCTTTACTGAGGGTTGTGTCTAAGGAACCCTTATCCCAAGATAACTGTTGGTTCTTGAGTCGCTTGAGCATGGTGCTCACCCCATTGAGGGAAGAGTAACTAATATTTTGGGCTTTAAACCATGATATCTAGGAAATGGTGAACTAACTTAGACTCGTGAAAGCTAAATAACCCCATTTTTTCCTTAGATCCACTTCCGTAGACCTATCTCCGGCGTTGACGAAAAATATTGTTAACAATATACACTTTTTAGCACATGCTTTCACATCAAACTTTGAGCAGCCTACCTAGAAAAACATAGCAATATATAGTTTGTATTTCATAAGAACAAAGTAAGCCCTTAAAACATATTTCTGCACATGGGTTGTAAATACATTAATGTACTTGCATAGGTTGGCCATGCACTTCGAATAGCTGGATGAATTGATGCGAGAAGAAACTCTATGCCATTTTATTTCTATCAACTTTGACTTCCCCTGCAAAGCTAAAAAATCAATCATGTTTACCCCTATAAGCTACCTTGTAGTTACTACTAGTGTTCACATATAAATATAGTAGCTTCTCATCACAAACTTACTCACATTTCTAACTAAAATTTGGAGCCAAACTAGAAAATAAATGTCAGAAGGCTTGGACATAAATCTGGAATGAAAATGGTTGAAAAGAACAATGCCAAAATCTGAAAAACTAGTAGCTTCAAAACAAAGAACTTAAAACCAGAATGGCCAAAAATTGTGAACAAACTTTTGTGAGTAAATTTTCCCTTCCCTTGTTTTATTGATTTGCAAAAATATTTACATGTATATAAGAATTGGTTAATGCGTTTAAACTAAAACTAAAACTAGGAATACATGTGATGGTTTATAATATGGGTAAGTAAACCATGTTTTCTTTAAGTCTAAATTAATATGTATGTATATGTGAATTTTTGGTAGGTTATTGATTGATTACACTTATATATGTGCTTGAAATTTATCAAGTATAGGAATCAAATTCTGGAAATGAACACCTCCTTTTTACTGGAACATAAATATAAAAACCTAGACATCAAACAAATACTATGAATAAACTCACTTTAACTGCATTGATTGATTGTTACCTTGACTGTTATGAAATACATACAAGTTGTTTAGCTTTAAACTGTTGGATTTGTATATGTAGTACCTCACATATCACATTTATATATTAGTATGAGATTTGATTTTTACGCAGTAAACATTTGCAAAACAAGCCAATGTGTTCATGAACACAGAAGCTAGGATTACACCCATAGTTCTAAAAATACATAACTTGAATTCAAACAGTTATAGGGGCTGGTTTCGATAGAGAAGTTGTTGATATAAATCCATAGTGTATAATAAAAAGAGTTTCAAATTTTATATCCATATATATTTTTAGATATATACACTTTCCAGTAAGTGAGTTTTCAAACATAGATTTTCGACTATCATGAACTCATGTCTCAGGCATACGAACAGAATTGTATATGAAAATCAGGAATTTTAGTACTAATTTCACGATTTTTTGTGGAGTGGTGATCGAGATATTTTGAGATGACCAAAAAAACTTGCTTAAGTAAATTCTGATGAACCCGGTGGTTGAGTGCAAAAGCATGAAGCCTAGAATAGCATGAGGGTTCAATTATCATAGGAAAAATGTTTAGTGATTTTTCTATTTAGTGATTAGAGCAAATGAAAAGAAATTAGGTCATTGGGTTACATTTTTTGTAACCCTCATTTGTCATGGAAACTGCATCGTCACATAGCAAAGGAGGGTTGCGCACCAGGGGGCATGGGCATAGTGGGTCATTGCCGAAGTATGGCCAGAGTTTGGCGATCACTAGTAAGCAGTGGTGGCTTCCGGAAGCCATACAGTGGCTATTGCTTTTGAGAAGGGGTTACGTTGAATTGTTGTTTTTGGCTATAGGTAGTGGAAGTGCTTTTAGACGGTGGCATTGCTTCGGGAGTTGAAGTATGTCATGTGTCAATGGTCGAGGCAGGGTGGTCATCGAAGTGTGCACAGCGTGCATAGATGGTGTACTAGGTTATGTGCAAGCAGAAGAAGAAGAAGAAGAAGAAGAAAGGAGTAGTAACAACTGTAGTTCAAATGGAAGAAAAAATGAGTGTGTGTGTGGGATGATCATGGTTTACCTCTAACCAAATAGGTGTCTGCATTTTCTTTTATGGGGTTTGGATTCATCAGGCAAAGGAGAAAATTTGTAGCAGCAGTAAGGAAAGAAGATACAGAGGAATAGCGAGTAGCAGAAGAAAGAAAAGAGGGTGGGAAACTTTGGGTGTACAGGTTTAAATTGCTACATGGGCTTTTGGATATGGGGCCTGGCCAAGCCCATAGGAAAAAAGGGAAAAGATTTAGGCTTAAAATTTAAAGTTTAATTATAATTTAAATATGATATATATATATTAGTAAATTTATACAAATAGGCAAGGACTGTTTTATGTGGGCCTCGACCCATTACATTAAAAAAATAAAAAAAAATTGTTTAAGTTGAATCACAAATGATAATAGAACATAAATATATGTATACTTAAGTTATATATATAAATTGATATATATATATATATATGAATGGATCAAGAATATATGTTCTGAATAGTCTTGGCTTGCCCACTCGATTAATGGTGTATGTAAGTAACTTAACATAGTTATAAAAATTTAAACAATTCGGTTTAAATTGAATTAATTAAGTAATTAGATCGGGATTTATTTATAAATCATTTATAAAATTATAAGTAAATTTAGTCATGAACTAAATTAACGCGTCAACTATTGATCAATAATGATCTATAAATTCAATAAATCTGAATTGATTGTTAAATTAATTAATTTATTAATTAAGTTGTATTTAAACATGTTGAACGTAATTAAATATATTTTATTGACATCTGTTAGTGGAAATAAACACCGTTCAACTATATAATTTGCTTGACTGAATTGTTCGAACACCTTATTAGCAGAAATAAAACAGTGTTCTGCTATTGTATTAAACATGTGTTGTTGAGTTATTATATTATCGGTTGAATATATTGAATTGTATTTATATGGTAGGTTGTGCAAATTGGGTTAATAACTTGAATGTCGTCTGAACTGTTATATACCGTTGGAGCTTCTAAGCCGTTTTATGTAAAGTAACTCAGAAAAATATATGTTACTACCAAAATGATCTAAGCATAGGTCGACAGTGAAGGGATGTCGAATGAATATAAGGAAGGGATGAAGAATTCGAGAGCAAATCAAGACGATACCCCCTCTAAAAAGAAAGGGGGCCGAAACCTTCAGAGCGTCAACAAAGGTTCATCCGACATGGTCTACCCACTAGGAATTAAACGATGTAACGCCAACACGTCAGAAGAGGAAGAGTATCGGGTTAGAGCATAAAGATGGTCCGTAACTGACTCCTGAAAAACGGATCCATAGATGACGAAGGGGTTACCTTCGTAAGTAACATGGGTATCCCCAGAAGCTACCTTCCGGGGAGTCAAACTAGAAGGCTAAACCAAGACTCAAGCAAGGATATGGGCTACTCTTACTGATCCATCTAGTACCTGAACCATCAACGGTTCTAAATCGGCGAATGTACACTTGCATCGTGAGGGCGGGCCGCTCTAAGTACCCACGATAAATTCTAAAGCCTACATCTGAAGACCTACGCCAAAGGACCGACACTTAGAGGCATCCACTGAGAAATTCGAAACGTCTCCGCAATCCGTCTCGGTAATAAACTCCTTTCCACCTTGGGGAGGCCCTAATTCACCTGGGACCTTGCTTCGAAAACCGTAACTAGCACCACGAGGATGACCGATAACCAGATACCCGAGATCAAGGAAGATAGCGGCCAACAGGAATCATTCACGCCAAACACCCTAATGATAGAAAGACCCCGGATTCTCTATAAATAGGACCCAGGAGCTTTATAAAAGAGGTGTACTTTTTATTTCTCAATTTAGTTCCTTTCTTTTTAAGAGGAGCAAATCATTAATTCTTGTAATATATCTGCAAACAATGAATGGAGAATTCAGAGTCTCACTCATCTAACGATTTGATAATCTTGTAGTGTCATAATGATGAAACAGGGAGTTAACACTAACCTTTTTGATAAGGAGATCAACCAAGGAGCCCCGACGGCGGAAGAAGAGGGCTTTATGGAAACATGAAGTCTCCATCTCCTCGCCCTAAGGGTCAGCCATGATTGATCCACATTCTCATGCTGAGCTTAACGCTTCCCAAACATTGATGTAAGGGGATCGTCCACGATTTCCTAACCTGATCCCTATCATGATTCAGGCTCCTCTCTTGGACAGATCTGACACAAAGGAATCATCGGAGTTAACGAATATTGCGATGCCTTCATCTTTGAACTCAAGGGAAACGTTAGCCTGTTTTCTTCTTATTGGAATATTTAATGTCATCATCATGGCTTAGAAGCACATTAATTCCATTAAGCCTAAAGACATCAAGTTAAATAACTTTCCCAGGGTCAAATCGAGATATCATCGTGCAATACGTGTGGTATTCACCCTCCGGAGGCATGGTTGATGGCCGTTAGGTTTAAAAATTCCGATTCCCTGAGGAAGGTAATTCAGCTTAAAGTAACAGGCCTAGGATTATATCTTGAAGACTCTAAATCGTGACGACGACAAATCTCATGAACAAATATATTACATACTGTAATCAAGGTGTTGATGAAAAATGTCGTTAACATTTTGGCACTAGAAGGAGGGCCTGAACCTCCGGCCTCGTGGTTAATTTGTTTAAATTAATTGGGTGAATTTATTGTTCCATGGTAGGATGCAATGAAGTCGAAGAGATTGGAGGAACGAAACAGAGAGTTGGATCCCAACGTCACCCTTGAAGGAAATGAGGGCATAGCACCTAACCCAAATAATAATGAGAAAGAAGCCGCGCCTAACCCACAACAACCACCAGACTTAAACGCCATGGAAGATAATGTTGCAAGAATCTCGGTCTTGGAAAAGCGACTTTAAGAAATGCAGGCTCAAGTCAACGCTGTCCAAACATAAAAGTCCTCAAGGATCCCTAGATCTAGTCAGAGAGAGACGAATGAATCTCCAAAAAAGAAGGCTCTCATTCAACAGTCAGAAGCAAAAGGAAAGCCTAAGGCAACTTCTTCCAAGAAAAAGAAGTCTCATCTGACGGGAGTAGATCATCAAGGGAATCAGTGCGAGTAGGAACAGTCGGGTAGCTCCACCTCCAAAGGCTATGATCCCAAAATAGAAAACTATAACAACATGGAAGCTTACATTAGAGATGTCATTCAGAAGACCATCAAAGACTTGTTGGGAAGCAAGGGGAAGAGATCCCAAGATGATAAGGTTAATGACAACAAAAGAGTAGCACCGTTCATCGATGAGATTATGAACACCATAATACCTTCAAGATTCAAAGTTCATATAATATCTGGGAACGGCTGACCCCGACGATCATCTGATGGCTTTCGACAGCCAGATAGACCTTTACAATGCTTTCGGAGCCGTCAGGTGCCGCCTTTTCTCGGTGACCTTCCAAGGGGCAACGGCGAAATGGTACCGCAGTATGGGAAAAACACCATTAACTCGTGGAAACAATTCTCCTACGAATTCTCCGCAAAGTTCTGCATTTGCAAAGATCCAGTAGACTATATAGTTATCGCCAACATCAAACAGAGGCAAGGGGAGTCTCTAGGGGACTATCTGAAAAGGTTCAACATTGAAGCCTTAAAGGCCAAGGATATGAATGACCGTGACAAGCTGATCGCCATACAGTCAAGGTTGATTGAGAACACCCCCTTTTGAAAGGAGTTATATGTCCACAGCTACAAAGACTTGCAAGATTTCCATTTCCAAGCCGACAAGTTCATCCGCATGGATGAACTGTATTTCACGAAGAGGAAGTTCGGGCCCGAGGGGGAAGGAGGAAGGCCGAACTTTGGACGAATGCTCCTGGAAGGGAATATGAAGAGGTCGAGGTGGGAAGACTTTAACACCAACTCGGTTGCCTTGAACAAGCCCATATCGTATGTGTATGCAGTTGCAAGAGAAAGGGTCAGTAACTTCCCATCACCTTCAAAGCCAAAAATTTCCCCGAACCTCATGCCGGTGGTAAATACTGTGAGTTCCATAAAACCAATGGGCACAAGACAGACGAGTGCAAGGTATTAGATGGGATTATCCATAAACTAATCTGAAAGGGACACCTGAAGGAATTTGTTTCAAATAACGCAGTACCAGCTCAACTAGCAGGAGGACAATAGAAGGTCCCAGTAAACATGATAGAGGTCACTACTGAGGAGACAACCTAGAATTGGGGCCTCTCATAAACCAAATCAATGTGATCCATGAGGGGCCAAACCCTGCCGGAAGCTGTCAGAAGGCCAGAAATCAATACGTGAAGGAAGCCCTGGAGGAAATCTTCTCTATCCAAGAAGAACCATCATTGAAGAGCGTGCATTATGCCCTCAAAATGCATAACCTCATGGTCTCTCCGGAAGAAATGAAGAAAGGGGTCCGTCGCCCACATAATGACCCCCTTATGACAACGGCGCAAATAGGGCTTTCGGTCGTCTCTAAAATATTGGTGGATACCGGAAGCGCTCTCAATGTCATCTTCAAGCACGCCTTTGATCAGATGGGGATTTCCGAAAAGAAACTGGAGCCTAGCAATGAACCAATTTTCGGGTTCAACAATAAGGGGGCTACTCCGGTGGGTCAAATCAACCTTTTGGTTCAAGTGGGGTTGTCCCCTCTTCACAGGACTTTCAAAGCTCTCTTCGTCGTGATTTATCAACTATCCTATTACAATGCCTTCTTCGGACGACCGGCTTTAGAGGAGATGGATGCTTTCGTTTTTTCCAAATATCTCATGTTCAAATTCCTGACCAAACAGGGATGGGGTACCATCAGGGGAGAACAGTTTAGCTCCTACGAGTTGTACTTCGCGACGGTTGAAAAATATAAAAGGGAGTATTCTTCGTATTCTGATTCTTCTACTATCTTTATGCCTTCATAAGGGATTCTTATGTTCTCATTCGAAGCTAAGATAAAAATAAATAAGACCGACAACACACTAATGGTAGGTACGCTTCTTTGAAAAGGAAGAGGAAAAGGTCCAATGAGGTAAACTCAACTGAAGAAGGAGAAATCATCACAGATTTGGACTCTAGAGGAGACATCGAAAGGATAAAACCGATTGAAGAAGTAGAAGAAATATATGTTGATTTGAAAGATAAATCGAAGGTCATTAACATAGGGAAAAGGCTAACGGAACCTCTCCGAAGCGACTTAATCCGTTTTCTATAGCTCAACAAAGATGTTTTCACCTGGGCCCATTCAGACATGGTTGGTATCGACCCCGTAATTATGAGCCACACCTTAAACATCGACCTTCGATAACCCCGGTTCGACAGAAGAAGAGACAATATAATAGAGACCGGATAGAGGCCCTAAAGGAGGAAGTCAAAAGGTTGGAAGCTAACGGGTTTATCCGAGAGGTCTTTTACCCGAAATGGTTAGCCAATCCCGTGCTAGTGAAGAAGTCCAATGGGAAGGGGAGGACATGTGTTGATTACATGGATTTAAACAACGCTTGTCCGAAAGATTATTACCGTCTCCCGTGGATCAATCAGCTAGTTGATGCCATGAGTGGACATAAGATACTATCCCTTATGGACGCCTATTTGGGGTACAACCAAATCCCGATGCACAAACTTAACGAGGAACATACAAGCTTTATCACCGACCGAGGAACTTTTGTTATAAAATAATGCCCTTCGGTTTGAGGAATGCAGGGGCAACATACCAAAGGCTGGTAAATAGGATGTTCCAAGAGCAGATAGAGCGCAATATAGAAGTATATGTGGATGACATGCTAGTGAAGTCCACCAAAACAGAGGATCATCTAAAGGATCTGGAAGAAATGTTTGGTGTCTTGAGAACTTACCAGACGAAGCTAAACCCTCAAAAGTGTTCCTTCGGAGTTCAATTGGGGAAGTTTTTTGGATATGTGGTAAGCGAGCAAGGGATTGAAGCTAGTCCCAACCAAATACAATCCATTAGAGACATGGAGGAACCTAAAACCAACAAGGAAGTCATGAACCTAAACGAGAAGGTAGCGGCACTCAGCAGGTTCATTTCTAAGGCCACCGATAAATGTGTTCATTTCTTCGATGTCATAAAGAAAAAGAAGAGTTTTGAATGGAACAAAGAGTGTAGGAAGGCATTCTAGGAGTTAAAAATTTATATGGAAACGCCTCCGGTCTTGTCCGGTCCCGAGAAGGGAGAAAATCTATACCTATACAAGGCTGTCTCCAAACATGCAGTAAGCTCAGTCCTGATAAGAGAGAATAACAGGACCCAACATCCTATCTATTATGTTAGTCGAAGGCTAAAGAACGCGGAAACCCTATACCTTTCATAGAGAAACTAACGTATTGCTTAATCCTTACCACACAAAACTCAGAGGTTATTTCCAGGCTCACCCTATTAAAGTTTTAACTAGCCTCCTGCTCAAATAAGTGTTCAGCAAACCAGAAACCTCAGGGAGGCTAATTAAATAGGGTATTGAGCTTAGCCAATACGAAATTGAGTTCCACCCTCGGGCAGCAATCAAAGGGCAAGCTCTCGCAGATTTCGTAAACAAGTGCACAAACTTCATTTTAGAAGAGTCAATTAAAGAAAATGACTTAAGGACCAAATGGCAGCTCTTTATAGATGAAGCTTCCAACGAGCAGGGAGCAGGGGCAGGTTATGTTATAATCACCCCTGACAGACACCGCTTGCACTTCGCCATGAAGTTAGGGTTCCCGGCAACGAACAATATGGATGAGTACGAATCCATGATAACTGGTTTGAATCTGGCACTACAGTTGAAAATACTGAGGATAGAAATCTTCAGCGATTCGCAATTAATGGTAAACCAAACAAAATAGACATTTCAAACCAAGGACAAGCAGCTCATCCTATACATGAAAAGGGTATTAAAGATGCTCCCCTTATTTGAGGACTTCTCAGTTCATCAAATACCCTGCGGGGAGAATACCGAGGCAGATTCGCTAGACAAATTGGCCAGCTTCCGGGGAGCCCCCGAAACCTGAATAGTGCCGGTAGGATATTAGGAAATGCCCAGCATCAAACATGAAGAATCAGAAATGGGAAAGGAGTTATTGGTTTTGACCAGATCCCAGGCCTTAAGAAGGGGAGACAGAGAAGACTAAGAAGGAAACTCCGAGAGAGATTCCCCAATAATGAGAACAAGCCATCAACAAGAAACTATGTGGATGACTCCCATAGTGGACTACCTCCTAAGAGGGACATTACCCCTTAGTAAGTAAGGCGCAAGAAAGATAAAACATCAAGCTCCCACATTCGCGACCATATACGGCGTACTCTATAAGAAGGGACATTCACTTCCTTATTTAAGTTGTGTAAGTTTCGAAGATGGACTTAGCTTGTTAAAAGAAGCTCATGAAGGATGGTGTGGGGACCATTCCAATGGGATCAAGCTGGCCAAAAGGGTCATGCAACAGGGTTATTATTGGCCGTAGATGGTTAGTCAAGTGGTTGAGTACATCAAGAGATGTGATAAATGTCAGAAGTACTCTAAGGTGCCACGACTTCCTCCCAGTGACCTAACTACTATATCGAGCCCTTGGCCTTTCGATATATGGGGATAGATTTAATTGGGACCTTACTACTCGCCAAGGGCGGAGCTAAATATGTCGTAGTAGCAATTGACTACTTCACTAAGTGGGTGGAGGCGGAACCCCTTCTGATTATCACATCCGAAAAGGTATTATGATTTGTAATAAAGAATATCATTACCAGCTTCGGAATCCCTCATAAGATCATATCGGACAATGGAACACAATTTGAGAGCAAAGAATTCACCCGATTCTGTGAGAAAAATTGAATCATCAAAAGTTTCTCCTTAGTAGCCCACTCGAAAACTAACGGAGCAGTGGAAGCCGCAAATAAGATCATTATGACAATCCTTAAGAAACGCCTAAATCAAGTTAAAGGAAATTGGTAAGAGGAGTTCCCCCTAGTGTTATGAGCATATAGAACTTCTACCAAAACAGCTATGGACAAACCCCTTTTCCCTGACATATGGATGTGAAGCTATGCTTCTGGTTGAGGTCGAAATTTCATCACATAGACGGGTAGCATACACATTTGACCCCAACCAGGAGTTAAGGAAGGAATCACTAGACTTGATACAGGGACTAAGGGATGAGGCTGTAATCAGAACCGCTGAATATCAAAGAAGGATCACAAAATATTATAATTCAAAATTCAAAGCTAGAACCTTCACTAAAGGTGAATTAGTACTGCGAAGAGTAATTGCTAATACCAAAAACCCAATAGACGGCCTTCTCGGTCCAAATTGGGAAAGACCCCTAATTTTCCATCATGAAGTCATACCCGGTACATATCGTCTATGCAGGCCCAACGGTGATCTTGTTCCAAGAACATGGAACTCGTAATATTTGAGGCCATATTTCCCAACCATAAAAGAATAAAAGGACAAGATTTTCCTCTCAAGAAATCATCATATGACCAAGGGCATGGAAACCCTCTCAGTAGCACGAAAGAAACCCAAAACGGGTGGAGCTGAAAAAAGGATTGAATCCCTCGTCATCGCCAAACTGGTCGGGGTAAGGCATCCCCCGGAGGGGGATGATTGTGTTAGTCTTTCTCCATGCCCAAACCAAAGCGGGAAGGGTTAAATCATCAAAAGCGTAAGCCGCCGTTTTACACTAGAGACGGTCGTGGTTGTGCATCTAAAAATTAGCATGCCCTGCCTCTGCTCGCAGAAGAGTACACCTTGCCTTTGCTAGAACTAAGCACGTCCTACCTCTGCTCGCAGAAGAGCATGTCCTACCTTTGCTTATGTTCCACGTTACCCGCAGAAGGGAATACAAACCCCTATAATCGCCTACGATGGTCAGGATAGGGCACCCCTCGAAGGGGGGTGGCGTATAAGCCTCTGTCAGAGCCTACGATGGTCCGTATAGAGCATCAAAAGAGTAAACCTTAGTTCTGTGTCTACGATGGCCTCGTCTAAGTTTATAAGATCTTACCATCGCCTACGATGGTCAGGATAAGGCGCCGGGTAGTCCTTGGGTCTGCTTGTGGATAAGCTAGCCAATCACTCCAAACGCACATGCCTAGAGAGTGGCCAACAAAGCACAAACATCCTCTACTTTGACATCAAAAGCCCAAGGGGAGGTTCAAGAAGCACGTACAACCACTGCTTCCCAAATCAAATCCAAAGGGGATACTTACTTCATTACTACCGGAAGGGTTTCCGGTCCTTAATCTTAAAATACCCGAATCTGGGTGGATTCGGCTGTTCATTAATGCTGGAAGGGTTCCCGTTCCTTAATCTTAAAATACCCGAATCTGGGTGGATTCGGCTCTTCATTAATGCCGAAAGGGTTCCCAGTCCTTAATCTTAAAATACCTGAATCTGGGTGGATTTGGCTCTTCATTAATGCCGGAAGGGTTCCCGGTCCTTAATCTTAAAATACTCGAATCTGGGTGGATTCGGCTCTTCATTAATGCCTGAAGGGTTCCCGATCCTTAATCTTAAAATACCCAAATCTTGGTGGATTCGACTCTTCATTAATGCTAGAAGGCTTCACAGTCCTTAATTTTAAAATACCCGAGTCTGGGTCGATTCGGCTCTTCATTAATGCCGGAAGGGTTTCAGGTCCTTAATCTTTAAAATACCCGAATCCGGGTGGATTCAGCTCTTCATTAATATCAGAAGGGTTTCTGGTCCTTAATCTTTAAATTACCCGAATCTGAGTAGATTCGTCTCTTTATTAATGCATGAAGGGATCCCAGTCCTTGATCCCTAAAACACCCGAATCTGGGTGGATTCGGTTCTTCATTAATACCAGAAGGGTTCCCGGCTTACAACCTTTAGGTACCCGAATTTGGGTGAGTTCAACTCCTTAATCTTAACACGTCTAAGTCAGGGTAGTATTCGACTCAACATCATTATGGGAAAGAACTTTCAACCTTCGGTCAAGGCCTGAATCTAGGTTAATTCATTCCTCCACGAGGCACCGAAAGCGAATCTCTTCGGCAGGACCTACGACGTAACTTAGCATTGTAAAATAACTGGCAAACAAATAGGAGAAAGCCCGAAAAAAAAGCTTGACTTAGAAAGTCGAAGACACGCCTTCACTAGGGGGCAAATGTTACTACCAAAATGATCTTAGCAAAGGTTGACGGTGAAGGGATGTCGAATGAATACAAGGACTGGATGAAGAATTCGAGAGCAACTCAAGACGATAACCCCTTTGAAAAGGAAGGGTCCCGAAACCTATAGAGCATCACCATAGGTTCATCCGACATGGTCTACTAACTAGGAATTAACCGATGTAACGCCAACACGTCAGAAGAGGAAGGGTATCGGGTTAGAGCATAAAGACGGTCTATAACCGACTCTTGAAAAATGGCTCCATAGATGATGAAGGGGTTACCTTCATAAGTAACATGGGTATCACTGGAAGCTACCTTCTGGGGAGTTAAACTGAAAGGCTAAACCAAGACTCAATCAAGGATATAGGCTACTCGTACTAATCCATCTAGTACATGAACCATCAACGGTTCTAAATCGGCTAATGTACATGTACATCGTGAGGGCAGACCCCTCTAATTACCCACGATAAAGCCGAAAGCCTACATCTGAAGACCTACGCCAAAGGATCGACACTTACAGGCATACACCGAGAAATTCGAAACGCCTCTGCAATCCTTCTTGGCAACAAACTCCTTTCCACCTTGGGGAGGCCCCAAATCACCCCGGGACACTTGCTTCGAAAACCGTAACCGACACCATGAGGATGATCGACAGCAAGATACCCGAGACCAAGGAAGATAGCGGCCGAACAGGAATCATTTAGGCCCGACACCCTACTGATAGAAAGACCCCAGATTCTCTATAAACAGGACCCCAGGAGCTCCATAAAAGGGAATGTACTTTTTATTTCTCAATTTAGTTCCTTTCTTCCCAAGAGGAGCAAATCATCAATTCTTGTAATATATCTGCAAACTACGAACGGAGAATTCAGAGTCTCACTCATCTTACAATTTGATAATCTTGTAGTGTCATAATGATGAAACGGGGAGTTAACATTAACCTTTATGATGAGGAGATCAACCAAGGCGCCTTAGAAGTGGAAGAAGAGGGCTTTGTGGAAACACGAAGTCCCCTTCTCCTCGCCCTAAGGGTCAGCCATGATTGATGCACATTCTCATGTTGAGCTTAATTCTTCGCGAACATTGATGTAAGGGGATCGATCACGAATTCCCAACCCGATCCCTATCGTGATTCAGGCTCCTCTCTTGGACAGATCTGAAACGAAGGAATCATCGGAGTTAACGAATATTACGACGCCTTCATCCTTGAACTCAAGGGAAATGTTAGCCTATTTTCTTCTTATTGGAATATTTAATGTCGTCATCATGGCTTAGAAGCTCATCAATTCCATTAAGCCTAATGACATCAAGTTAAATAACTTTCCCATGGTTAAGTCGAGATACCATCGTGTAATACGTGTGGTATTCACCCTCCGAGGGCATGGTTGATGGCCGTTAGGTTTAAAAATTCCAACGCCCCGAGGAAGGTAATTTAGCTTAAAGTCACAGGCCTACGAGACTCTGAGTCGTGATGATGACAAATCTCATGAATGAATAAATTACATGCTGTAATCCGGGGGTTGACAAAAAATGTCGTTAACAATACTCTTGTTTTGATAATTTGATTTAAATTGTTTTAAGAAATAATTAAATGAACTAATATAAATTAATTATTAATTTAGAAAGGAAAGATTAATTAAATCGTTTTAACTATTCATTTTGTTAAATGAATTATGAGAAGTTAATTAGTTATTAATTAACATATTTTAGTATGATAGTAGTGTAATTAAATAGCAGTTTAAATTTGGATAAATTATCTCAAAAGATATTCTTAAACTTAGTTAACCTCTTATTTAAGTTGAGAAGCTAATTTAGTTTTTTTAAGTCAATCATTTGGATTAAATTTCCTTGATTTAATATCAAGTTAAATTGATGAATGTTCAAAACAAAAACATTGTTTGAAATATTTTAAGATTTGGAAATCAAATGGATTTACCAATTTATGGTTTTATCGAATATTTTGGATATCGAACTTCTTTGAATCTTGACGATAAGAATGATTTCGACTCAAGATCTGAGACGTAATTAAAATACCACAACTTGAACGATTTCACTATTATCCGATAGATCGTATTAGTTTGTGTTCAGAATGAGTATTAGAATTGAATATCGACTTCTACTATGAAACAGATATTCGAGAGTAAGATTATCACGTAAGATTGATAATAAGAATTTATAAGTTAAATAATACTTATGTTTCAAATAAATATATATACAAAGTTAATATTTGAATTCAAATAATCAAAGATGATTTAAATAAGACTTAGCAGATCCAATGGAAATAAATTTAATTTATTTTATTTTATATTTGATAGTTAAATAACTGACTATCAAATCTAGACCTTTTCGTTGTCATTTTCGAAGAGTCTTGAATCTAAATTCCACTTCAATACGATAAATACGTTACAAATCAGAAATTATTGAAGATGGAGTTTATGCAAGGGCAGTTCTAGCGATCCTAGGTAGAAATTGCTTAAGATGGATTTACAAGATAACGCCTTCGGTTTGTTCAGGCCCAAGACAATCTGTATAGAGGAATGTTTGACAAATTATGCCTAACTGATCACGTTCGTTGATCTCTTCAAACGTTTTTATGTTGAAGGCGGAGGAATTCGTTTCTCTTGCTTTATACCTGTAATTTTTTTGGGGAAGTCACTTAGTGGTTGGGGGTATTGACGATGTGGCATTCAAAGTAAATAAAGAAATGATTTTTTCAAAGATAATATCAGCCTCAAGCCTCACAACCGGGGAATGGCAAAATCGGGCAGGCAGCATGGCTAAGTGGGTCGCTCCCAATTAGGGTGTATTATCACCTATCTAGAGAAATTCCATTCACTTCTTTATTCTTTGGATGTTGTTCCTTTCGGGAAACGGTGAGTCGCACCCAACCGTTGGTGACAATATATTCGATATACCCAAGCGAAATGAGTGGTCAATCATGTGTGACAGGGTTGCAAGATACTCTTGTTGAACCCAGTGTATTCCCCTCTGGAGACACATTATCGGAAGGTGGTTACATACATTGTCATAGTTGGAAATCCTTTATCTAATAAGCGCTCGTGGTTTTGATTAGGGCTATTATTGGGTCGGGTCCAGATCAGGTCAAGTCATTTTTGAGTTGAGTTCGGGTCGGGTTAGCTCAACCCGTTTATTAAACGGGTCGGTTTCGGGTTAACCCATTTATAATCGTGTGGGTTTCGAGTTTGATTCGTATAACCCGTTAAGAAAAATATTTGAATAAAAAACTTTGTAGGTTTCAAATACTTATATCCTCCAAAGTGAACAGCAATCACGATTTTGGTAAAGAACATAGATTTCACAAACCTTGTCAAATCTATCGTGTATCGAGATTCTCGAGAAGATGCTGTTGCCGATGCTTTTTCCTGGTGCTGCCATTGTTCTTCGATTTGATGCCCGATTTCAGAAGGATATCATAGAATCTAGGGCTCGGTGTAAAAAGGAAAGAGGAAACTGAAGTCTTAAGGAGTGAAGAGGTAGAATCGCAGAAATTAGAATGACCGAATGAGTGGCGTCTTGGTAATTGGTAAATTAAGGTAAAGTGGCAAATGGGTAGTGGACTGGGCTGGGCTTATATTTTGTAGATTGTAGAGTAATAAAAATATGTTTTATACTAAATGGGTCATGGTGGGTCAGAAACGGGTTCATGGGTCAGGTCAAACCATTTACTAAACAGATCAAAGCGGGTTGACCCGAAATTGACCCGTTTATAAATGGGTCGGGTAGGTTTTTTTTTCTTGTGGGTTACGAGTCGTGTTTCAGGTCGTGTTAGAAATTGGTGGCCCTAGTTTTGATTGTATACTATATATGTAGAGCGTGAGAAGCAAGCGTTCTGCAAGATTACTATTTATTTGACTTAGACACTGTTATAATATCAGAATTTTGATATAAAGATTGTTTTGGGTATCGTAAGGTTTACCCATCTGTGTTTATGTGTGGACCGGTCTAAAGATTATCTTTTCTTTCAAAAGGATCTTGAAAGTTAAACAAGTGTTTTAGATTCTTATAAGGAAAAAACCTGTTCTATGTTATACGGCGTGGACTTATGAGATATCGTTCTATTTTCTCAAACTGATTTAAAATCGTCTACTCATACCAGTCTCATGACTGACCCAGAGTCTATTTTTCTATGTTTTCCCTAAACTCTTAGGAGCCTAAATTTGTATGGACAACCAAATAGTTCAGGATTTTACAGATACTATGGAGGAGCTTGGAGCAGGAGGCTTCAATGTTATATATAGAGAGTTTATTCTGCTGTGTTGTATATGTAATGTACTCTGATGATGTATGTAAGTTCAAATATAGTTTATATCTCAAAAAGTGATTATATATTTTATATTTTATTCCGCTGCGATTGTGAGATTCTGTGTTGTGTTCAGTTCTGTCTTCTATATATTTTCTTCTATTCTAATTTTCTATCTTTCTATTTCTCATCCTCTGACTTCTTTCTATTACTGATTCGTATTTTCGTGCAATTTGGATTTGATGTGAGTTGAATTCAGTCAGCTCAAATGGTATGGATTTGTGGGTCGTTACAACAAACTTGTAATAACGATGAAACAAATATGAAATATAGTCTATTAAACCGATCTCTGTAGCATTTGCTTGGGTTTCATAGCGTAATTGTGTATTACGAACGATATTATAAAAAAGAATGAATAACTGTTAAAACAATTAAATAAGTCAAATTAAATTGAGCAAAACTTCATTAACTAAACTAAACAGGCTAGAACTGTGTTAGCTATTGTTAACTTGCTTCGTGACTAGGCCACCCAAATCCCAAGTGATCAAAATGCTAACCTTCTCTTTTGGTTCGACCATCTAAGATCGATTCTCATCCTTGAAGCTACATAGGACTTGAATATAATCTTATGTTGATCGACATTCACTTGGATGAAGTAACAAAGTATTGGAAAACTCGGACTTTACATGAATGAAGCACCGCTTTGGGTCTCGGATCTTGGGTCTCGGGTCTCGAACATTAGAACCACTCCGGGTCTAGAATATTAGAATCGCTCCGGGTCTAGAATATAAGAACCGTTTCGGGTCTAGAACATTAGACCCACACTGGGTCTAGAACATGCGACCCGCACTGGGTCTGGAGCATGCAACCGGCGACCCACTTGGGATGTTTTCTGCACACATGGATGAAGACCTATTCCTTAGCCTATGAACCCGGATCGACCTCCACTTGGCAACCCATGTTATGAAGCTACATCCTCTATTTTTTCCACTACATCACCAAGATCCGTTGGATGAATGACACGTGGCACACAACCCGCTACCCGCCTACAGCTATAAATACACCATTTGAAGGATTTTCAAAGGACTTTTTTGGTTCTTCTTCCACTCAAATATGCCAGGGTCAGCGACAAACAACCTTCACCCGAGCCATTCTTGGATTAAATGATGATAAATCATGAATTCAGAGAGAATTATTCATTGTATTTGAGTGATATATTTGTTGTAATTGTAATTTCTAAATGAATCATAGAACTATGAAGTGGACGTAGGCTCGTTAACGGTGAACCATTATAAATCTCATGTCTCTACTTACTTTTCTATGATTCTTGATTATTCTATATGAAATCTATCTTATTGAGTGTTAGTGTCATTTTTTGGTCTAACAGCTATATTATTATTTACAAATATAATTATGGGAATTGTTATTGACACTCCAAATATTGTTGAAGGGAGGCCAATTTTTTTTAAAAAAAAATTGTTAAGGGGAGTACCAGTGAGGGAAGTAGCCCCTTAACAAATAAAAGTAATTTTACGTTATTACCCATTTAGGCTTAATTTCCCTATTTTGTTCATTAATCTATTTTTTAATGGTTAATCAACACCATTAGTTATGGAGAAATCAAACTCTAACAAAATAACATGATCGAAAAAGAAAACAATATGATATTCACATAGGAGAGTGAGTGTTATGTTGGAGTTGATCAGAGTGATGAGATGATAAAATATAACTTTAGTTTATTAAGTCGTATGCACATGTTGTTAGTGTTAAGATCTAATTTCTATTTTAAATCATATGCATATGATATCAACTATTCCCTGAAGTTATTTGCAGTTAAATAATTTAGCGGTTTGATGATTTTACGGTGCGTAAGTTTTTAAAAGTAAGGGTAAAAATGTAAGAAGTTAAAAAAATTAACTACCTACATTGACCTCCCCTTAACAAATTAGAAAAAGTGAAGTATTCTTAAAATTTGGTAGCACTTAATAAAAATTGGAGTGTCAATAAAAAATACCATAATTATTACTTATAAATATATAATGCAGTCCTAAACAATAAATTCACATTACGGTCGTAAACGCTAAACTCACGTTTTAGCCCTAACCTACAAATTCACGTTTTAGCCCTTAGAGCATCTCCAATCCCAAGACAATGTAATGTCTTCAAAAGCTTACGTGGAAACAATAGTTTTACAATGCCTAGCCTACGTGTCAAGAAACAATGTCTACATAACAAAAAGGCCTCTGAAACGACCCAAACTCGCCCTTATGGGAAAGCCCGGATTGACAAATCAAAAGACAAACAACAGAACATTTCATTGCTCATTACAATAATTTATATCAGAGTACAAGAATATAATAGAGTATGAATAAATAATATACATTTGATAAATGCCAGAGATTCAGATTACAAAGCAGCGGAAAAATAATACATAACACAACTGAAAGAAATCCTCAGATATAGAGCTTTCCGAATATAGTTCCAGCTGTAAATCCAGGATCCTGTGAATATAATATCTACAAAACCAAAACTACTAGCTGCCCGTGCGGAAAATAGGGACACCCAGAGTTTAAGTTAAAACAATAAACTCCAGGTCAGTCATGTGACGGGTGTGAGAACTAAAAAAGTTATTTAAAACTTTACTTTAAAAATAAAGTAAATCAAGGGACCACGCCGTATAACACGGAACGGGTTTCCTCCCAAGAATACCAGTGCACAAAACAAACAGCGCAATACTTTTTGAAAAAAATGTAGCTATTATAAGACTCAGGTCCATCACACAATGCAACGCAAGCCGGAGGATAGAGTTTTACCTTATAATAGCCAAACATGCTTGGTACATTTAAAACAAATCATTTTGATATTACTATAAGTGTATAGTGTCAAAAAAACTTCAAATATAAATGTATCAATCATAGACGGCATAATATCCCATGCTATTATGTAGCCATATAGGTTTACAATTAAAACCGAAATGTCACATATTGGAAATTGGATTCCATATATGAGTCGAGGCCAGGGATGGCTCCTGACTGCTTTGAGACACTCTAGCAAATGTCTCAGGACTACACACTCTGGGCAACTCTTGGATCGATTGGGCCGGTCCTCTCTTACATTTGAGGCTTAGTTATTCCTGAACACACATTTCCCGGTCCTATAGGACCTATCCATCGACTCCATAGTAACCAATATATCTGAGGCGCCTCGCTATCCGTCATCCATATAGGTAAAAAATATATAAATGTCTGGGCTCCATACCATGACACCACCCATAGCTAGAAAGAAACGTCATGTTCTCCCAATGGTCCGATCCCGTTTTTGACTCATACCGAGGTGTGAGGCTCGCGAATTAACGCTATACACAAAGCTATGCCCTTTAAGGCCATGCTTTGATCATCAACCACAAGACTCTGCTTTTCAACAGAAGCCTTGATCATTTGCTTCTCAGCATGCCACACTAACAATTCACGCCATGCAACTGATATCTATTGATATATAACCTCTGAGCTCGTACGTCTCAGAGAAGGGTGGTAAGCAAAAGAATAAATTCTCCGTCACCAAACAGATATATATTTAATAGAGATCAATCTACATAGAATAAAATCCAATGTCAGATACACATCCATTTACTAGTTCGTTCTGGGTTTGAACGAAACCAGAGGCACCTTATTCCTCGTCCCATATGTCTAATACAGGAGAGAGGTCCTCGCATATCCGGTCGATCTCCAAGTACGTCTGGACGATCACCACTTATTATCTTGTCTTGGGTGTACAGCCAATCAAGACATAGTAATCATCCAAACGATGTAAAGACCTTCGGTCTTCAAGCATCGTCTTCATCGTCGACTTATCATCGAATCAATTATTCAGAATGGGTGTAAACCCGGCCTTTCTGAATAACTCATGTATTTTATAAACAAGTGCTATATAAAAATGACATACGCCCCATTCCAATCTAGAATATTCTTTTATTCAAATATTCACATCATTAGGGAAAGATTCTCATTAATTTTATCAAAAATAAATTCTTTAAATTTAGTTTTTAATCATCCTTTGGATATCAATTCAAACCAAATTAAGGTTTATCCAAACTAGTCGGGATTAGCGCACCTTGCCGAAGTAATCATTTGTTATATTTCCTAATCCCAACCTATTCATCCCATGGAGCAAAACTGGTAATACTCCATATCTAACACCACGGTGTTATCGATAAAATTAATTACCGTTTCTCATTCAAATCTAATTAAAGATTTAACTACCGCTTGGAGCAAACCTGGTGATACTCCACTCTCGATCATTTCCTAAATTTGATAATTTAAATTATCACATTCGCATTTCAATATAATTAAAGATTCTTTAAAACTCCACTAGGTTTTAACCTTCCCAAAAATCAATATTAATGATTATTTAACTTTGGAAAATCAAACATGCCGCATCTACAATCTACACCGTACTATTAATTTTTTCCTATATGTAACCTCTAAGCTCGTATGTCTTAGAGAAGGTGTTAAGCAAGAGAATAAATTCTCCGCCACCAAACAGATATATATTTAGCAGGGATCAACCATACAGTTCGAAATACAATGTTAGACATGTAATCCTATCTTTAACTGGTTTAAAGAACTAATGTCATTTAAAACACAGTTTACGATAAACCCAAATCACATTCCATTAATTATGGAATCTTCACGGAAATCAGATCAGTATATAATTGATATCAATTTCCGTATCCGACTAATAATATAAATGGAATAACGACAAAGCCTTTTGAATTCCATATATATTAACAATCTTCCTCCACACAAGCCCACTTCGATTATTATCAAATCGAATTCCATTCAATTCCAATTTAATATATTAAATTGGAAAACTTTACTTTGGAAAATTCCCATTATATCTTAATAAAAAGATTTATAAATTCCAAATCACATTTCATTTTTAATCGGGTTAAAGAACAAGTGTTATTTAAAATACCATTCACGATAAACCCAAAAATCCAATTCTTTCATTCAATTCCAATTAAATACTAATTAATTGTATAACTTCTCTAAATCTTAATTAAAAAAATTATTCTTTTCTCAACTGGGTTTAAGAACATTGTTAATAAAGACACCATTCACGACAAGCCCAAAATCCCATTTGATATTAAATATAAGGCTCTGAATAGGAATTATATCGGCTTATATTCAATATCAAATCCTGAAACCAACAAATATCGTATTGAAAATAACGTATAAATATATCTTCCAAATTTCCATAATAATATCTGTATAATCACGAAATCCAACATCGAAATATTCCGAAGATGATTTCCATTCAAATCCACTCCAATTCATATATTGGAAATTCTGGTTATATTAAAACCCATTCTCAATCCAATTTATTTATTTAAAAATAACTGTATTATAATTCTAGTTGAAAACTAGTTCATTTCGATAAAAATATATTTTTATCTTTTCAAATATGGAATTTTCATCCCATCTCTTTCCAAATCATTTATTATGATTTTACACAAATTATTAATATTTTTAATAATTTTATTAAGGAACTTTCAATCGATTTCCATAAATAGTCATCGAATTGCACTTACAGCGACCTTTTTCAAATTTGATTTGGACATAATTCCAAATAGAACCATTAGATTTCAAATGTCTTGTATTCGTTGGAAAGCTCTTTTCGATACGAACCCCACAGTTCCGGGTTTAGGAGAATTCGGCGGTCGGATCTCCCGTAATGTCAATTCGAAGTCAATGGTCGAAATTCGCAAACGGTCGCGGGGCGACGCGTTTTATTCAGGCCTTTAAACATATATTATATATATTTCGTTGATTTCCATTTAAATCGTATTTTATAAATCGTTTATAAATTCGTTTTAAAACGATTTTAACTTCATTTTCAATTTTAAATCAAAATTGAATATTCCTTATCATTGTAATATTTAAATGATAATATTTTCAAAATATCTGATTTGAAATCATTTCCTTTTCGATATTCATTATAGAAATGAATAAAATCGATATAAATATCGTTCGCGTCAAAATGGCGCATATCTAATCAACATGGCTTCATAAATTTCAATATTTTCATGTCATCCCAAATCGGACATAAAAATCATATTTTTATCCTTTATAGAATATTATTTTAAAATATTCGTTATTTTAAAATATTCGTTATTCC
The DNA here is from genome assembly GCA_030737875.1 of Allium sativum. Lineage (NCBI taxonomy): Eukaryota > Viridiplantae > Streptophyta > Magnoliopsida > Asparagales > Amaryllidaceae > Allium > Allium sativum. The sequence continues at coordinate 428,103,939 of CM060923.1, forward strand.
TAAATTGGAATCAGACACAGTCAATTACCATATAATGTTGTTTATATGGATTTCAAACAATACATATATATAACAACCATGATACACAATCAACCATTATCCAGAGTGCCTTACACAACTGCATAAGCATTAAATAAAACTATTTAATGCTTACAATAGTCTGTCAACCAATCGATTGACATACAACTAAACAATTGGGATTAGTGTACGTTAAATATCATCTCAATACCCGTGTGGGGTTTCAACCAACAAATACTGAATATTATTTGTGCATTTGGGCGATGTGTAAAATATATCGTCTCAATCCATGTCAGTTAAATGGGTGTACATAAACAAATCATCCGGTTTGTATATGAATATTTATTTTCATTTCAGGAGAATTTTTGCCTATATACGTTAAAAATTATAGTTTTAATGATAAAATATTTATTTCAACACATGAGAATTTTTGCCTATATACGTTAAAAATTATAGTTTTAATGATAAAATATTTATTTCAACACATGAATATTTTTAATAGTTCATACATTCAATAAAAGTGATATTTTTATTGTTCAAATATTTATTTCAACATATGAATATTTTATACAGTTCGTATACACATTAAAAATGTTATTTTAACTAACACATTTTATTTTAGAAAATTTCGGCAGCATAACGGCGCGATACTAGAACCGGAATAAGATCTAGCCTTATCCTTCGCCTAATACTGGCTCGCGCCATACACATTCCAATTCCAATCAATTCAATTAACATCCCAAACCAAATTCAACCAATTTCTTAATAGGTTTGCCAAACCCTATTAATTAACAATCAATCAAATAAAACAATCAACCAAACATCCATGGTTTCAATCAAAGGTGTCGGGTGCTACTAAGTACCGTCCGCATCCTAATATATATTTAACTGTAAACAAAATTAGAGTGAGAAGTTATCACCTTTGGTTTCCACTTTGTCATTCTTTAGCGGACGATGGTTTGGATTTGGATTTGTTACAACACATTGTGTCCTTCACCTTGTTTCCAACGAAATCTGCTTCACGCGGTTTATGTTTAAAATCACATTTTTAACAACGCTATATATATTTAAAAATTGTATTTTTACAATACTATGTATACATTAAAAATCATATTTTTATATTCTCTACATATATAAAAATCGTATTTTTAATTCGCCACATATATAAAAATCATATTTTTATATACATATATAAAAATCATATTTTTAATTCGCTACATATATAAAAATCATATTTTTAATATTCTCTACATAAAAAAAAAATCATATTTTTATATTCTACTATTTATTATAAAGATCGTATTTTTATAACGCTACATATATAATAAAGATCATATTTTTATATCGCTACATATATAATAAAGATCATATTTTTATATCGCCACATGTATATAAAAGATCACATTTTTATTCTAACGTTATATATACAAAAATCACATTTTTATTCTAACGTTATATATATAAAAACTCACATTTATTTTAACGTTATATATGTATATAAATCACATTTTTTATAACGCTATCCAGATAATAAAAATCGTACTTTTCTTCAACTAAAAATCATATTTTTATACCACTAAAAATTATATATTTATATCACTAAAAATTATATATTTTTATCGCAGCAACTTATATAAAAATCATATTTTTATTTCGCTATTATATATATAAATCATATTTTTATTTCGCTATTTTCTATACAAAAATCGAATATTTACATTGCTATTTTCTACATAAAAATCGAATCTTTACATTGCAATTCATATATATAAAAATCATATTTTTCAAAATAAATTAAAAAAAATAATAAAAAAAAATTTATAGTGGTCCAAGGGGGGGGGGGGGCGCTGCGATTAAGGAGGAGGAGGGGTGCTCGCGCCTTGGAGGGTCTCGCGGTGTTGAAGAAAAAAGGGGAGGGGGTGCGGTTTCTTCAAATCGGAGGGGGAGGAGAGATGGGGAAGGGGAGAAGGAGGATCGACGGAAGAGGGGGGGGGGGATGTGACGACTCCGGCGGCGGGTCAGGGGATGGGTGCGACGACGGTTAGGGTTTCGGAAGGAGGGGCAGCGACGTCGATCTGGGTTTTTTTGTTTGTTTTTTTGGGTTTTGAACGAGAGGGTGAGGGAGAGAGAATAAGGGTTTGACCCATTCATAAATATATATTTAAGGGGTATTTAGTTTGAAGGACAAGTTTCAAAAAAAAATTAGATCAAAGGACAACTAAGTTTCATAATTAAATTAAGGACAAAGACCAAATTTTATTATGCAACATAAAATTCACTTTAACTCTCATTATTAATGAATTAATTTATGAAATAAAAAAACAATCCTCAAATATGAAAGGAAAAAAATATGATTTTAAAATTATTTTAGTCAGTTTATGTTATTATAAACTTATAAAAATAATCAGTTCGGAAAGCTAAATGAGTATAGCTTTATAATTTAAAAATATAGTTTTATATTGTATCATCTAAATACAGAATTAAGTCATTTTAAAGCTAATATCATTTACACCATAAAAAAGTTATACCGTAAATAAAGAAGCTATATGCATTTAGCTTTCCGTTCAGAATTTTCTAATATTGCTTGTTCTTCCATATTTACAACAAAAAAACATTTCATAATTAATTTTTATTATTTTTTAATCTTATAATCACAGAAAAATATTTTTATATTAATTTTTATTATTTGTGAAATGGCAACACATGTTCTTAGTTTAAAATATTTGGACTTTTTCCAATTAAAGCATGGAAGTAGTCCTTAATTTACATAGCAAAAGTCGCTTGTCCTTTGATCTATTTTTTTTTTAAAATGTGTCCTTGAAACAAATATCCACTATATTTGATTAATTTTAATTTCCAAAAAGTTGATTTTTCATTCCATCTCCAAATCGAACCCAACGACTGTCGTCACTAGCTAATTACCCTCATTCCAAACACAATGGAATATGCCCCGTAAGCCAATTCGACTGTTTCGATTAGTTTTCATCAAAATTAAAATATAAATTAATATTACAGTCAATATTGAATTTAACGTACATTTTAATTTACCGAGGCCACATATTGACTCCAAAAATTCCAGGAAAACAAATATAACTATGTTTAGACGATACAGTCCTAACAAAACTAATTTCGTTGAATTTAGAGATCGTTTGAAAAACGGTCATTCTCCAGTCGATTAAATTTAAACTGAATATACAAAACACGTTTAAATTTACACGCTCACATATAAATTCCAAAAATTATGAAATTGGAATATAAAAATAATTTGACATTCCGGATCCAATAAAAGTGGTTTCGTCGAAAACGGAGGTCGTTTGCAAAATGACTACTATTAAGGGCTATATATATATTAAAATATATATAAATTCCATAGCGACTATTCTGAATTTTAAACTGGACCTAACTATTAATTCCCGTTATGAAATCTGAATTTTTCACGTTCGTTAGAAAGATCTAATTAAACAGATTCAAATATTTTTGGTTTTACTGAAATCCGATTTATTTTGAATCATGCACATTCAATTGAAATTTGAAATCGAATTTTTAAACTACCGCGCTATTTCAGGCTCGTTATATAATTAAAATAAATTTATTCGTTCTGACTTCGTTTAAAATAAATTTTTAGTCATTATTATTTAAAATAAATCATTTTAAATATTCAAAATCCATTAAAATTGCAAAAATTAAATTTTTAAATTGGTTTTGAAAATCTGGATTGTTACAGCTTCCAATGCAAACGTGCTGGAAAAGTAAACCCTGTCTGTATGGCAAAACTGAATATGTTTGATGTGCTGAAAATATGATAAATAAAAAAGAGGCATTTTGCTGTACTTGAAAAAAAAAATGCGGTAGTAGTCTTCCAAATTGTGCGACCCAATGTCTGAAACTGGACAAGCTGCTCCACAATGTCAAATTATTTTTGCCACACGTCAGCTACAACATTGCATTGGAGAAGTGAAAATATAAATTATTGGCAAATGCAAACGTGTCATGGACTTCAGAATCCAATTCAACATGACTGAAGATGCTCTTAACATTAAAATACAAAAGTAAATTAATTAAACCCGGCCCACTATCGCCGAGTCCGATTTTGTTCACACTTTTTTCCAAGTGTGAACAAAACTCTCGGTTCCTATTGGAGGAATTCAGGGGGGTCCATGTGTGACCCACCCAGTTCCTCCAATAGGAACAAAGTGTTTTGTTCACACTTGGAAAAAAAATGTGAACAAAATTCTATTCCACTATCGCCTCTTTAAATTATTTCCGTTCCCCATTTACTTTCAGCCCCAATTTACCCATTGTAGATCTCGGCACACACAAGAAGAAAAAAAAAATGGCTTAAAACACAGTAAATCGATCAAGTTTACGACGCTACGACAATATAAGATAAGAAGGCAAGATTGATCCACCACTGAAGAGGAACCGGGAGTAGAAATAATTTATGTTTCTTTGATGCTGTAAGTATGTAATTGAATCTCTATATTAGACTTTCAAATGAATTTATCATTCATTTTTCCCCTTGTTGATTCACGCTTGGTTCAATTATGTTTTCGATTTTAAGCGTTATTTGATTTCTGTTATTTTTTCCGTTGCTTTCGCTTTCACTGCCATTGTTCCTTCACATGCCGCGCTGATAGATTCGAACTTTTCTGAGGAGAGAAAAAAAAAAGTTACAATAACAAAAAAACGTTTCGATTGTTTTTTTGCCGTAGATCCAAAACGGATTTTCACTGTCGGTTTTGGATCGTAGGCAAACCAAACCAGTCCGGTACCCAAAATGGTAACCTTATTTGTCTACTTGATGGGAGTGAAAGTGAAATGCTCTGTGGCATATCCTGTGAACGCGACACGCTTTCTTTTTTGGCAAATTCTATTTGAACTCAAGAATTTGCTAAGTAAACCCAAAACTAGGTGAACCCAATGTTTTGCTGAATTCACCCATGTATTATTTAAAAAAATGACATTTTTACCCTCATCTCTACGAGATTCTTTACTCCACCTCGTAGAGCCCTACGAGATTCTTTACTTTACCTCATAAAGTCCCCTATGAGATAAAGTAAAGAATCTCGTAGGGGCTCTACGAGGTGGAGTAAAGAATCTCGTAGGGGTCCTACGAGGTATGCTGAAAATTTAAAAAAAAAATGCAAAGTAAAAGCAGTTTTGTCATGGTTTTTTCTGGGTATACTCAGCAAATTCTTGGGTCCAAATAGAATTTGCCTTCTTTTTGATGTTGACATATTATATGGAAGCGGCATGACTGATTTTCACCGTAAAGGATGCTATGCTTATCGACCAGATCCACACAGTATGTCTTTCTCTTTTCTAGCTCGTTTGTTCTTGTAAAATATGATGGTAAAATTTGCCCCTCCCTATTATGCAGGAAAAGACCCTTACGCTTTAGGGTAAGACTAGATTCAAACTTTTTTGCACAATCATTTGTTTGATTAGAAGAAGCAGTCGGCAATCTCTTTTATGATTTCCCTGAAACAACATAAAAGTACTGGAAATGTATGATAAGGGCATAGTGAAGGCGCGCCTAAGGCGCAAGCGCAAGGCCTGTGCCTTCCAGCTGATCGAGGAGCCTCCTCTGACAGAGGCGCACAAAAGGGCGCTTTTGGAGCCTTTTTGCGAGGCTCCAGGCGCAGAAAAGTGCGTCTCGACAGCATTTAGGTTTTCAACCCATTTGAGCCAAGTCGACATCAACATCGAACAAAAAAAACCCTAAAACCCTCAGTCTCCGTCGCTACCGAAATCGAAGTTCAATTTTAGGGTTTTTTGTGATTCGAACTCGAAATTTGTTTTGTTTCGTGATTTTAGGGTTTTTCAATGTCGATTTTGAAATTTCAACTTTGATTTTGAAATTTCAACTTCAAAGTTTCATGAAATCAAAGTTGCAAGTTTACGATCTGTTGCAGTTTTTTTTTTAATATATATGGTGCGCCTTTTTTTAAAAAGTCGCACAAAAAAGCCCTGGGCTCAAGCTGTGCGCGTTTGTGCGCCTTAACTACTATGGATAAGGGTAATCCTAATTTGATAAACCATTTAGAAATTTAAGATGTATGTTTGATAATGAATGATTTGTGATTTTTCCCTTATTAGTAGGAAAATTGAATTAGTAATCAAGAAATCAATAATTAAGGGATTAAAATATCATAGAATGTCAAAATGTTCCTTTGGGTAATTATGATGATAACATAAGCTTAGAAGTCTATACCGAGGATAAAGAAGCCCAAAAATTTATGATAAAGTCTAAATGAGGTATATAAGGTTAGTTGAAAAATATATTATTCTGATCTGCACTGTAAGCCATTTGTAAATTATAGGTAACAAGTTAATCTGATAATTATTCAACACGAGTACAAAATGAATAATTGGAACTTTCGTAAAAACACCCTCTCAAGTTTCAAAATTACACAACCGTCCCACCTAACATAACATGTTCTAAAATAAACCTCTATTTTTAAATATTGGAATATTTTAGGAGAACTCTACGAATATTTTACAGAGAAAATTTGCAAATATTTGAAATTTCTAGATTATATGTATCTGCATAGAACACTGCATATATTTGTATTTGATCAAAAAGAATTAAAAAAATGACCATGGAAATATACGATTAATGTTTAGATTTAATTTATATTTGTTTTTGAAAAAATTAAAAGTATAAGCATCTTAAACATGTTTTTTGAAGGGTTTTTCACATATTAAATTGAAAATAAGGAACAAAATCAAATTTCTGTATGATTAAATGCCAAACCTGCAAACCATACAAGTTTATCATGCTTTAGCCATATTTCCCATGAGAACAATCTCTAATACATACGTATACATACATACATACATATATATATATATACATACATATATATATATGGGAAAGTCTATTGGAACACAAAATGTAGACACAATTGGGGACACAACTAATCTTCACCATTGGATCACCCCATGATTTACACATCTCCACATAAAGACAAAAAGATCCAACGGTTGAGGCTTTATTTCTCTAAGTTTGTGTCTAATTTTGTGTCCAAATAGCCACCCCCTATATATATATGTCAATATGCCTTGCCGCTCCCATAGTTGTGAAAGACGCGCCGCGGCGCGCTCCATGGCGCGGCGAGGCGCGACGCTCATGCCATTTTTGCTTGCGACGCGGCGCACATGAAAATGCGCAGCAAATGGCGCGCAGCGTAGAAATGACACACGGCGCAAAATGACGCGCCTTTTCTTTATTTTATGGTTTTTTTTTTTTTTTTTTTTTGCATTTCAAGCTACAATAACTACTCTACTATAAATACTCTTACCATCACTACTACTATTACTATTATTATCATAATAACATGAAATGTGAATAACTTTGTTAATATCTATTTTTTTTCAATTATATGAAAACATAATGATATTATTATTATTTCCTATTCGATTATCATCAACGAGTTAATAACCTTACAATTATGTAATTGACTTACCTTAGCATGCCGGCATTTAGAACTGACATATGTTCTATTATCGAATGTAGTTTAGATTCATTTTAATTTTGTTAGAAATATATAATGTTTATGTAATATATAAAAGATCATAAAACATTGTCTAGCATAGATGCAAAAGCAAATGAATGAGACTTAGAACCCGTGAACGGTAAATCAAGTGAAGCAGCTTTGGAGGAAGACAAAGCATTCCAAAAAAAATTAATATTCAATCAGCTCCGAAACATACCCTTTGATAGACTTTTTTTTCCCGCATGTGTGAATATGTCCAATATCTATGTACGATTTGTCTACAACATAAAAATATTTCATGATTTGGTATTTGCTAAATACAATCGAGCATTAAATTTATTAGATTCAGATTTCTAGTTTATCAGTAATGTGTATTATTATTTTGAATTTCAAAACTATTGTGCTTGAAATTTTATGCTTTATGTTTTTTTGTAAAATGCATAAAAAAATTGTTGCATATGTTTTAGGAAAAAATATTGAATTTTTTAATTTTTTTGTTAACATATTAAATTTATTAAAAAAATAAACATGCGTGGTAAATTAAAAAGGCGCGTGCCATTTGCCGCGCCATGCGCCAAGGCTTCAAAGAGGGTTTGCGCCTTTTTGCGCCGTGCGCCATTAATAACGTTGGCCGCTCCTAAAACACTATCATTTTGATATTATTTGTCCAGTTTTGGCATATAATACAATCAAATATATGGATTTGCTGCTTTTGGGATTTCGTATGTCAAATGCATTATTCATGAAATTAACGAGGATACTGATTCGCTTGAGTACACTGGTTTTGATATTATTTTATACATATCAAATTGACATCAATGTTTTTAAATAAATGAAACCTTATGTTGTTGAGCTGTCATTACTGACGATTGGTAGTTAGGTTACATTTGTCTCTAATTTGTAATAAGGTAATTTGCTAAAATTTTCTATTTTTCTTCATGGATAAATGTCATACTAAATGGTTTATTAAGAACCGTATATTGATTATAATAATTTATCAATCTTTTATGCGTTGATCAATAAAATAAAATAAAATAAATATCTTAATATATTTTTCTCAGTAGTATTAGTTAGAGCATTATATGTTGAATGCATGTCAAAGTAAATCGCATTTTCTTCGTAATACTCATTAAGTGTAATAATAATAAACAGAACAGTACTTCAAGTATAACAACTATTTCATGTATTTCTGTAGAAACTTGCGATGAAAATCACTTCTGAATAGTATCATTGATGAATCTTTTGGGAGCTTTCACTTCACCTCGAGTTTGGTTTTTAAAGACAACATCATCATCCCATCTTCTCTTAACATTGTATTAGTATCTCTTCAGATGACGTTTTACTTGGTATTTGTTTGGACCCTCATACCTCCTGAGTTATTTGTACAGTTTGTTTATCAATTCTCAAGAAATTCACTTGTGAATTTAATTAAAATCATCTCTTAAATTGATTTAAAACTAGGAAAAGTTTGGTATTTTTGAATCTTTTTCTTTCACTCGTGCATTTGGGATGAGATTATAAATGCCAAATTGTAAGTTCTATCTTACACATGATTCTCTAGTGCTTAAATCTGCCACTTCCTTTTACCTTCAATAGTGGACTAGCGTTTCCTTTTATATTTAGTATTTTTTTACATTAACTATGTACATGCAGTCTTTTGGGAGAACATAAACTTTCACATTTTCATGATTACTCTAATAAGTTCATAATGGAGAGTGCTTATGTTGATATCGACGATGACGACGACGGTTACAACGATGATGACAATGATGAGATCCAATGTTCAACCCGAATAATCAAGTATATCCTACCTCACCCCTATATTAATCCATAATAATTGTTGAAGTCATGTTTATATGGTATCTATTGCAGTTCTTTATGTTAGCCGATATTAAATATAGCACAATTAACTTTTTTTTATATAGAAAAAGAATTAAGTTCATGTAAATGCACGACATATCATTTTCTATGTCCATTGTGTGCCATAAATGGATTTTGTATATTTGTGTATCATTTAAAAATTTTGATGCTTCATATTGTAATATTATAGTAATGTTGAAAATGACCAATATTGTAACAACTCGGAAAATCAAAACCAATTTAAATTTTTTATTTTGGTTATTTCAATGAATTTTGAATAGTTAAAATAATTTTATTTTAAATATATTTAAATCGAAGTTGGAACGAATATATTTATTTTAATTTTAAAAAGATCTTTTAGCACAGTGGTTAGTGTGTGGTGTTGCTTTCCGAGAGGTCGGAGGTTCGAATCTTATAGCACATGAGAAATGACATTTTTAATGACAAATCTTATTTTAACATGTTATCCTTTTATCTATTTAAGGTATTGGTGCGGTGTTATTGTAAAGGGACAAAGTAGTCGCATATGCTAGCTGCTAGTTGAAACCACATGAGAAAAGATACCCCACTCATGATCTTGAGTTGATGGCCATCGTGTTTGCTCTAAAGATATGGAGGCACTATCTTTTGGGTGAGAAGTTCGAACTGTATACTGATCACAAATCCTTGAAGTATCTGTTCACCCAAAGGAATTTGAACTTGAGGCAACAACGTTGGGTTGAATTTCTTGCGGTCTATGACGTGGACATCATATATACTCCAGGGAAAGCCAATGTTGTAGCCGATGCGCTCAGCAGAAGAATGCAGACAGCGCCAATCTTATTATCGTCAGTCTTATCATTACGCCCACATTAATGGATAAGATCTCTGCTCTTCAGAAAGATAATAAATTTATTCAGATGATTAGTGAACGAGTTCGAAAGGGCAAAGCGTCAAGCTTTCAAATAGACAGCAAGGGGACCCTTAGACTGCAAGGGCGAATATGTGTGCCAGATATTCCTGAGCTAAAAAGAGAAGTTATGGATGAATGTCACAAACAGCATCCATCCAGGTGTAAGCAAGATGTATCATGATCTTAAGCGCACCTTTTGGTGGAAGGCGATGAAGAGAGACATTTCCATATATGTTGCTAGATGTTCCACCTGCCAGCAATTCAAAAGCGATCAACAGAAGCTAGCAGGATTGTTGCAACCGCTAGAGATTCCAAGTTGGAAGTGGGCCCAAATTTCTATGGACTTCATTGATGACTTGCACCAAACTAGAAAAATGAATGACAGGATATGGGTGATTGTAAATCGTTTCACAAAGATTGCCTATTTTATTCCTATCAGATCTAACCGAACAACTCGAAGTCTGGTGCAGCTTTATTTAAGAGAGATTGTCAGACTACATGGAGTTCCAAGTAGCATCGTTAGTGATCGCGATCCGATATTTGCTAGCAAATTCTTGGAAGCATTCCAAGAAGAGATTGAGACCAAATTGAATATAGCACCGCTTATCATTCTCAGACAGACGGCTAGACTGAGAGGGTGAACCGCATATTAGAAGACTTGTTGCGAGCATGCATTCATGATTTTGGCGGGTCATGGGAAGATCACTTGCACTTGGTTGAGCTCTTTTATAATAACAGTTACCAAGCAAACTTGCAGATATCGCCATTTGAAGCATTATATGGCAGGCTATGCAGATCTCCCGCATGTTGGGTGAAACCCGACAATCGATTAGTATTGGGTCCCGACATGATTCGTGAAGCATCAGATAAAGTTGATTTTATTAAGATACGACTACTGGCTGCTCAGAGCCGACAGAAGTGCTATACAGACTCACGAAGAAGGGATTTAGAATTCTCTGTTGGTGATCTTGTGTACTTGAGGGTTTCCCCATTGAGAGGTGTAATTCGATTTGGGAAGACTGGGAAATTGGCGCCGAGATTCATTGGTTCATTTCCTATTCTCGAAAGGATTGGGACTCTCGCTTATACGGTACAGTTGCCTGACTGATTGACAGGGGTTCATGATGTATTCCATGTGTCTCAACTTCGGAAGCATGTACATGATCCAGACTTGGTTGTGGAGGAAGCAGCACAACAATATTTGGAGATTACCCCGAGCTTGGCAGTGAGAAGGGAGCCAGTGAAAATTGTTGGGAAAGAGACCCGAGTTCTGGGGAACAAGAGGATCCACCTAGTCAAAGTGCAGTAGAGCGGGAATCCTAGAGACTGTACATGGGAGACTGAGAATAGCATCAAAAAGGCCTATCCCAAGTGCAGAGTGGACATCTCCGAGCAACTCTTGTGTTGAGGAACATTTACAAAACCTTGCATTTTCCGTTTTGTTTCCTACTTTACTATTGTTTCCTTTTCGGGGACGAAAAGCTTTTAAGTGGGGGAGATTGTAACAAGCCGGAAAATCAGAATCAATTTAAAATTTTTATTTTGGCTATTTCGATGAATTCTGAATAGTTAAAATAATTTATTTCAAATAATAACGATTTAAAATTTATTTAAATTGAAGTTAGAACGAATATATTAATTTTAATTTTAAAAAGGTTTTTTAACACAGTGGTTAGTGCGTGGTGTTGCTTTCCGAGAGGTCGGGGTTCGCATCTCGCGGTTGTCACAAATATCTTAGTGAAAGAAAGAGGAAACCTCCATCGAAGCAGGTAGATTCAAACTGCTACTGCTAATTTGTTTGTTCTAATGTCGCTTAAACCATTTATTGCTTGTTTGTGCTTTATGAAGGTGTTGTGGTAAAGGCATTGACAGATGCCATGGACTACAATACTATGCTCGCTGAATATGCAAAAATGTTCAATCAACTTTTGAAGCGTAATGGTACAGCCTTTTATTTTGAATCTTTCCTTACTTGGCTATGTTATTTTTTGAAGTTGTATCTGACAGAGAGAAGCGACCCGGTTCCAAGGTTTGTTTTTGAATTTGATGGGAAGCCTGAATGTAATCCTCAGGTAGTTGCAGTTGATGACTGGATCCGCCAACCCTCTTTCAGTTGCAAGTTCAACAACAATTATCATGATTTACCGATCACTAGGTATTCGGTCAGGTTCTTTGCACACTCCTATTTACATTAATTGTTTACAAAATAATAAAATGTGCTATTATATAACCAGATCGTTATCACCGGAAACGTCATCATCACGGAGAAAGTCGCTGAACTCACCGACCTCCGGCCGTGATTGCTCTATCAACAAAATGGTTGGTGCTTGACGATCTACAATCTGACAGGCTCAAAGGTGGTCATGACCTCAATGCAAACCCCGTTTGTAGCCTCACCTGGCACTGACTGGGTCAACAGCTTGACCACAGGCTCGTGGATTATCTTCCGGCTTGGAAAGAACAAAATGCTAAAGCCACGGGGCAGACTGGAAGCATGGTGGGTGCGTGGAGTCTGCCATGATGCTCTTGGGGTGCAAGTTTGAGCTTATACCCGAGGACAGAGAACTCAATAACGGTAGTGGCAGATCGGTACCGTTAGCCGAGCTAAGAATATGCATGAAAAATGGAGTACCCTTTACCATCGATTTGACGGGTAATGCAACGGTGGCTGAGAATTTTATTGCCTTGGTGTAGCACTAGGGGGAGTGTGGACTTTTGGTTGCCATTGATTTACAATGTTAAAATCAGTACATTTCTGCTTTCACAATCTTTGTGAATTTTGCAAGACACAACAAAAGCATGCATTAGCAAAATTCAGAGCCATTTGGGGTCTTTCCTTCACTGATGATCTGAAATTGAGGTATTGTACTGAATGGCTTATCCAACCTGCATAAAAAAGATAACTTGAATTAGAAAAGGTCGATAGTTTTTTAATTTTTTAGTACATAAATGATTTCATTTATACATATGTAGTAAATTAATATGAATTGAATCATCATTGCAATTAATGGTACAGAAATATTACTGTACATTTGCATTTGGCTTAAGATTTCATCTTCTTATTATTGCAGTTGTTCAGTGTTGTTCAAGTGTGGATGTAATAGGAGTGTCAAACATTTTTTGTGATCCGTTACATTTCTGTAATCAAAATGGTTTTAGAAATATGTATGCATATTTGTCAGAAAGTTTAAAACTGTAGTAAATTCAAATTAGTTTTGAATAATATGTTTTCAGTAAATACTTGTAAAATGAACTAACATATTAATATTTTCCTCCCTGTAACAGAAGTTGATGATCAGTAGGAAAGCAAGCAATGATGATGTCAAAGAGATTCAATGGTCAACCCGAATATCTAACCATGTTTCCAGTTCTTTTTTCTACCATTTTGATTTTAGTATTACATTCCAAAAAACTCTGCAGAACACGTCATTGTAAGACCAATTGCAAACTGGCTTCTTTGAAGGAGCTAAGCTGATATTCAAGACTAAATTGTCTATGTTTTATGTGCATAGATTACCCAGTTTTTGGGATGCGTTGCAAACTGGTTTCTTTGAGGGTGCATGTAGCTCCTCCCTCAACTCCAAGCTGATATTCAAGACTAAATTGTCTATGTTTTATGAGCGTTTATGTACATCATGAATATTAGACCGGAAGCTTACTAACAAGAATTGGAATGTTATGAAGATCTGAGTATTCTTACTTCGAAGTTGTAACTTACCAATAAATATAAATATTTCAATATCTCTGACAACCACTCTTTTATGTAAGAATAGATGAATTTATTCAGTTGTATCTTGAGATTAGTCTCTGAATTATATTCAGCCAATAGATAATTTTTCGGGAGAGAGTGGCAATTTTTATTAGTATAAGATGAATGTTGTTGAAAAATAAAGTATTTCACATATAAACTCAGACTGATGCTAAGTGAAGTAAAAGAAAATTCAATTCTGGTATAGCAACTAAAATCTGATTTTAATGGCTCAGATTGATTTGCCAACCCAATTTTAATGTTCATAGAAATTTTCCAACTAGGCCAAATGACCTAAATGATGGACCACTAGTGGCTGAAATAAAAGAATATTGTTACTATATAGGTAGCGTAGGGACATAAAGTTACCGAGTGCTAGGACGGTTGCTGTGCAGGGAAAGAAGGATGTTGAGTGGATGTTGTTAACACTACAAGAAATTTTGTCATCTATTGGAAAACCATCTAAGGATGGCATTTTTATCCTGGTTGCTATAAGTACTAGTATCCAGATGGAAACAATGTAAGAATAGCAAGTATATGCGCCGTAAATAACTGAGTACATAATTTCATAAGTAGGAACAGAAAAATTTTCATCGCCCGCTTCTTTTACAATTAGAATTATAGTTCGCGTTTGCATCCCTATTTTTCAATCAAATCAAGTGAAATCTATGATCAATCATCTCTATCCCATTCGTTTTAACTTTTGCCTTTGCCATGTTCCCCCATTTGGATCGCCTCCAGGCCTTGAGTCGACTAACATAGTTGCATGACCTTGCTTTTTTTTATTTCCCTTAAATTTGATTCCAATAACCAGAAAATCCTATCTTGTTCTTCAATTTGTTGCTCGAGTTCACATCGCCGGTTACGAGGAACCCAAGCTTCTGCCGTAGTTGCAGCATCTACTAAGGTAAGAATTTCTTTTTTATTCATATTTGTGAAACTTTGAACTTATTTTAAGTTGGAGAAGCAATTGTCTGTTTGATTCTTCTCTATATTATTCCCTACTGAAACTAGCAAACATCATAAATTAAATTTCTGATTTACTGTTTTGGAGCCCCATTTTAAGATAGTCTGAATCAGTATTCTTAGTTGTTTTTTCTACATGTATTACCTTCCCGTGTCTTTATGGATTTTGAAATCCTCAAATCGATTATACTTCTACTCATTTTTGGAGTATTCGCCACTAATGCCTCTTTACCCTATACTGTATTGTTGGATAGTTTTATAATGATCAACGATTCAACATGCTGTCTATATATATCTATGTGGTTGATACGGCAATCATAAGAAAAATAGGCATAGATGGTTTGCTCAAAAATCACTTATCAGCATACATACCGTAAAAGTATTTATTTGCCCAAAAACTGCCATGAGAGTCCCCTTCCATTTTTTAATGGCATTTTTTCTTCTTCTTTAAAGCGGTAAATTAAAACTATGTTGGAGAATTTTATTTTGAACGAGGAATGAAAATATTGTATAAGCGGAATTGTCATTACTTTACTGGAGACTGAGTTTTGAAAATTATACAGTAATCAATCACTATTTGAATATTGATTAGATATTTCTATGAAACACCTGTTAAAAGTAATAAATAGGTTAACTTTAAGCATGATGTTGCTAAATACCATTTTGTTGTAGGGACTGAATGGTAAGATTGTCAGAATATACATGCTTAGGAAATGGCTTGAAATACCAAAACCTGTCTTCTAAATTCAAGGTGATGGGTATTTTATCTAGAGTGGGGGAGTGGATTTGTATTGTTAGCGAGTTTGGTTAGGATATAAATACATAGATTTCCTGTCTTGGGTTACAAATTCTAACTCTTAAGTAGTTAATTTTTTAAGAGATATGCATCTGCATGCGTGCATGCATAAATACATAAATATATGTATCATAGCCGTTTCCTTTAAAAAAAATCTGTAATAGATTGTCATGTTATTTTTGTACGATTTTCTTGCAGAATAAAAATACATAAATATGTGTATATTTAAAAAATGTATTTAATATATTATCATGTTATTTTTATACGATTTTCTTGCAGAATGCAATGTACACTCCTACGCTCGAAATGGTCTTTGTGCAGTTGCATTCATGGATGATCATTATCCTGTTCGTAGTGCATTTTCTGTACTAAACGAGGTAAGTTAATCACATTTTGGATCTGCATACGAATATGCGGAAAAGCAAATAAGTATATAAGGTTTCACAAATATATGTAACTGCTTAATGTCATTTCCAGAATTCTCTGTAGCCTTCGTCACTTAAATAAAGGTAGGTAATTAAAACTGTAGTCGTTATGATGGCGTTGCTGAACTCTCATTCCATCCCAATTATCTAATGTGGTCCACATTAGAGGTCAGTGAAGATATTTCAAAGAGGACATGTAGTTAAGAAAATTGGTATATTCATACCTGAAATTAGCAAAAGGCGAGCTGGTAAAAGATATATGATAAGTACTTAAGAAATACGAAGAGATGTTGATAAATTTGCACTCATTTGAGCTGCAGTATAGCTTATGTATTATTGTTTGTGTCGAAGGTTCTAGATGAATATCGAAAGGCTTTTGGTGAGACAAGGAGAAAAATTGATGTAGATTCTGCACAATGCTCTTACACAATTCCAATATATGTAACTTGATTGCAGGTTAGTATCATAGTAAAATGTAAAATTGGTTTATAGTTTTTACGTAATGTGTAACAACCCGCATTCTACGTATCTAGGATCGTAGAATATTTATTTCTTTTTCGTATGAAGTCATATGGTCGTGTAACTTTGTGAAACAACCATTAGAGTCATTTCCCATGTTCACGATTTTTGTCGATTTTTAAATGACCGTTTTGCCCTTAACTTTTGATTGGAAAGGAATTTTGACGTGAAACCACTTCCATTAGATTCGTCTGATGGTTCACCTTTCCGTAGAGTGGTCACATGTGAAAAACGGACTTACCATTTGGAAGATATGGCTGAAATAAGGTTTGGAAGGTGAAAAACTACTTAACCAGGCCAAATAGGGTGATTAGTGAATGAGCCCATAACCCATTTCGGAATTAGGGTTATGGGGAGGCTGAAAAGGGTTAGAGATTCATTCCATTTCAGTTTTCTAGCCTCCACTTACCCCTTAGAAACCCTAAAAATGGCCTCCAACCTCTAAATCACCTCCAAATCACCTTCTAATCAAGGATTAAGCTTAGCAACATCAAATCAAGGGAGAACTTCACCAATCAACGTTAGAGCTGCTGTTTAGCATTGAGATTCGCGCCAATTCGGGGATTTATTTCAGATCTAAGTTTATTTGTGGCTAAGGTGAGTGATTTGCATAATTCCTCACTAATCATGGTTAATTAAGGGTAATTAGTGTTAATTAGCGAATTTAAACATGATAAAATTCTGGGAAAATATTTATAAAATTCGAAATGATGTTTTAGACCTCTGATATGAATTTGAGTTAATTTGGTTAAGTTTTGCTAATCATATCATTAGTTTCACCTAAACATGCTTAAGGGAAAATATGGGGTTTTGGCTATGTTTGATCCATTTTAACCTATTATATTGTTGTTTTGGTGTTTGTGGTTGATTATGCATGTTGTTATGACTGTATGGTATGCTTTGTGATTGATTAAAATAGTTGGAATAGTCGAAAACGTCGTCGAGTGGCGTAAACTGCTTGCTGGAAAAAGTGCAGAAAGACATCTGAACCGGATCAGATCGGTTAGGAGGACCCGATCCGAACCCCCACTCGAATTCAGAAGCTCCGATCCGCTCTTACGCTCCACACCCCGATCCGAACAGAGGAGAACAACAAGGACTGGGGAAGCTTCTATCCACTTGCATTTCTCGTGGCATGCATCATCCGATCCGACCCGCAAGGCCACCTCCGAACCGAACCGACGCGTTGTGATTGGACTTGAAGAATCCGACCCGATCTGCCAGGGTGATGACGATCTGATCCGACCCAGTGAAGGGAGCACTCCGATCAGAACCGAACTGATGATTAGGGGGAGATCCGAACCGATCCGGTGATGACCAATAAGCCGAGATGCAAAGGTAGTCCAAATGGAAGTTATAGCTCAGGATCCAGTGGGGAACCAATGAGTTCACTTCATGGTTGGGCTTTGCTGCGGGACGGGTGCTAAGGAGTTGTCGACGTTCATAACTTCGATTCACCACTGAAAATGGATGATGGGCTACTTATCAGTGCAGTAGAGTCACTATGACTCGAGGGGCAAGGTGATGGTAGTAAGACTACGTTATCAGTGCAGTAGGGTCACTATGACTCGAGGGGCAAAGTGATGCGTAGTAAGACTATGAGCCAGTGCAGTGGGGTCATTGTGACTCCATGGGGCAGAGTGGACATAGTAAAGGATTAGTAAAGCTATAAGCCAGTACAGTGGGGTCATTGCGACTCTATGGGGCAAAGTGGACATAGCGAAGGATTAGTGACTATGTAGCAGTGCAGTGAAGCCATTTATGACTTCATGGGGCAAAGTGATCATAGCAAGGTATATTGGGTGATCGAAGTGGTGAATATCGTATGTTTTACGCACTGAGTGAGAGATGTGAGGATGGTTTCTATGCTTGATTGTTTGCCATCACTATGACATGCACACCCCCACCCCCGTTATCTTTACACTATTTGAAATGACACCTTAGAGTGTTGTACAGTATGTAGTGCTAACTCTTTGGTTGCAGGTCCAGGTTCATGTATGGTTTAGTATACCTGTTATTGTTCTGTTTAGATGATTATCGCTCATACCAGACTTTTTGTCTGACCCAGAGTTTTATGTCTCTTCTTATTACTCTGGGTGCTCACACGAGCAGACTAGAGACATGTTAGTTGGTGATGTGCGAGTAGCTGATCCGGAGGCGAGCAGGAGGCTTCTACGTACGATATATAGATATTCTCCATGTGTCGTTGGTGGTCGCTACTTGGGCATTAGTAGTGTACCTCCTTTATCTTGCTTTTGTTTTTGAGACAGTTTGAAAAGTTGTAATAATGTTGGCTTTGGATTATAAGTTGTACTTGGATTTTCCGCTGCTATGTTAGTTTATTTTCAGCTTATGCACTGTCTCACCTGTTTTATGTCAAGTATGTTGTTATTATATTTTGTTCCATGCGCTGTGAGACATTCTACAGGTTCCTTGTTAGTTCATTTCCTTCTTTCCTTTACTTCTGACGACCGTCCCGTGCTAACTGGACATGTGTACAACGCACTTTTGGAGTAAATGTCGGTTGGTGCGGGGCGGGCCGTCACATTTGGTATCAGAGCTCTAGGTTGCGTAGTTAACCTAGGGAAGTCATCAGGGATAGATAGTATACGTATATGAGAGCGCGTATTTGTGATTATTTTGGTTTTCAAAAGCTATATATATATATATATATATTATATTAGTAGTATAAGGATGAAGTCGTACTGCACTAGCACCACTATGGAGATGGTTAATCGTTTTCTCTTTACAGATTGCATGATGAGCCGATACGTGAGAGGTGCCGGTAGGGGAGCCAATAATGAGAATGCTGCTGACATGAGGGCGATGTTTACTGACCTCATGAGAGAGATGCTTAGGGATGTGCAGAGGGAAGCCCCCAATCCCGAAAATGGTGGTGGTCCAGTAGTGCAGGCGCCTAGGGTCGATTTTGCCAAGTTGTGCAAGGATTACACTAATCTTGGTGGGAAGTCGTTCCACGGAACGGAGTCGGCCACAGATGTTCAGGATTGGTTGGATAGCTGTGATCGTATCTTCGACGACTTGGGTATCGAGGATGCGATGAAGAGAAGACTAGCGTCTCGTCAGCTGCAAGGGCGAGCGATGAATTGGTGGAATGCCATTAGAACAGCCACTCCAGAAGATCAGGTTACTTGGGATCAGTTCAAGGCTCGCTTTAGCGAGAAGTTTATTCCAGCTGCCCAGAAGTCAGTGTTGTTTAAGAGATTCTTGGAACTCAAGCAGAATGGTAGGGCAGTCTCTGACTATATTGCTGAGTTCGACACTTTGTCGAAGTATGGACTATCTCTTATCGATACTCCTGAGAAGAAGAATGAGACGTTCATTACCGTGTTGGATGGATACTTGGGGGAAAGGCTTACCAACCACATCGATGAGACTTTTGAATCGATTGTGGGGAAAGCTTTGAGATCAGAGAGTCTTTACCCTAAGTCAAAGACTGAGGCTGCATCTGTAGAAGGACTGAAACCGCAAGCGGGCGGTGGAGGCAAGAATAACTCTCAGAATAAGAGAAAACAGAACCAATCTAAGGATGGCCAGAAAAAGAGCAAGAAAGATGTTGAGTGCTTCAGCTGTGGTAAGAAGGGCCATTATGCTAAAGAATGTCGAGCCAAGCCAGCAGATAGGAAGTGCTATAACTGTGGCCAAGTGGGACATCATAAGGATAAGTGTCTGCAACCTCTTAAGGAAAAGAAGATTGTGAAAGCATATGCTATTGATGCTGTTCCTTCTTCGTCGAATGCCCCAACTGTGGCGGAGAAAGGAAAGAATGTCGTTATTCAAGGTATGCTTTCTATTTATGATGTACCAGTTCGAGTTTTGTTTGATACTGGGGCTTCCTGTTCCTTCATATCTAGTGACCTGGTAGATAGGTTGGGACTGGAACCCGAGATAGTCGATAGACCGTTGGTTGTGACGAACCCGATTGGTGGTTCAACTAACCTTAGTATGATTTGTCGAAATTTGGTCTTATCGAGTCATGGATGTATGTTTGTGATTGCTTTGTTTTGGGCTTTACTGGGTATGGCATTATATTGGGGGTCGATTGGCTCCAAAGATACGGGGTGGTGGTAGACTGTGAGGGCTTTTTGGTGACACTTAGGGCGGATGATGGGCGGAGGGTAGTGTTTGGTAGTCTACCTAGTGATGGGGTAATGGCTAGTTTTATAAATTCCCTATACATCCCGCATGATGAGTTGTCAGACGTGCCTGTGGTTGGCCAGTATCCGTACGTCTTCGAGGAGGTGACCGGGCTTCCACCACACCGAGAGATTGAGTTTCGTATTGACTTAGTGAAAGATGCCAGACCTATAGTGATGCCACTTCGCCGTATGGCACCAAGGGAGCATCGAGAGCTTGGGGTGCAAGTCAGAAATTTTTTGAAGAAGGGATTTATTAGAAGAAGTGTCTCCGAGTGGGGAGCACCAGTCGTGTTTGCCACTAAGGCAGATGGTTCCCTTCGTTTGTGTGTGGACTATCGCGAGTTGAATAAGGTAACGAGGAAGAATAAGTATCCTCTACCATGGATAGATGATTTGTTTGACCAACTGGAAGGAGCAAGAGTGTTCTTCCAGTTGGACCTCACGACAGGATTTCATCAGCTCCGAGTAGCGGATGAGAGTGTTCCGAAAACGGCATTTAGGACGCCGTCTGGATTCTATGAGTGGTTGGTCATGCCATTTGGGTTGACCAATGCACCAGCCTATTTTGTGGATCTTATGAATCGAGTATTCAGAGATCAGTTAAATAAGTTTGTTCTTGTGTTCGTAGATGATATCCTTGTTTACTCGAGGACAGAAGAGGAACACAAGGACACTTGAGGATAGTGATGGAGGTGTTGAGGAAACACCAATTGAAAGCGAAATTCTCTAAGTGTCACTTCTGGAGAAGGGAAGTGAGATTCTTGGGCCATGTTGTTTCAGAGAATGGTATTGTCGTGAACCCTGCGAAGGTGGCTACGGTACAGGATTGGCCTACGCCCAAGAATGCAACAGATGTAAGAATTTTCTTGGGGTTGCCTGGATATTATCGTAAGTTTATCCAGGACTTCTCCAAGATAGCAGCACCGTTGACTCAGTTGACTAAGAAGAATCAGGCCTTCGTCTGGGACGGAGTGTGTGAGAATGCATTCAGGAGTCTAAAGGAAAAGTTGACGCGTGCGCCAGTGCTAGTCATTCCTAAAGGGAATGAAGAAATGACGGTATACACGGATGCTTGTGGTACTGGACTAGGTGCTGTATTGATGCAAGGAGGTAGGGTTGTAGCTTATGCTAGTCGGCAATTAAAGCCGCATGAGAAAAGGTACCCTACCCATGATTTGGAATTGGCAGCGATCGTGTTTGCGCTAAAGATGTGGAGACATTATCTCTTGGGAGAAAGATTCGAGTTGTTTACCGATCATAAATCGTTAAAGTATCTCTTCTCCCCAGAAGGATCTGAATCTCCGCCAACAGAGATGGTTAGAGTTCTTGGCTTCGTATGATTTTGATATCGCACACACCTGGGAAAGGTAATGCGGTAGCCGATGCCTTGAGTAGGACACATGCCAGTTTGGGGGCTATGTTTCTTGAATGGAAGCAACTAGAGTATATCGCAGGGTTTGATTTCAGACCAAAGTGCGAATTGGATCCAGAAATGCTAGCTAGTTTAGTGATCAGACCCACTTTGATAGAGCGGATTGGTTCCAGCCAGAGGAACGATCCTAATCTATTGGAAATCATCTCCAAGTTAGAGATGAATATCGACGGTGAGGAGATGAAGTTGTATGGGCTTGATCGAGATGGATGGCTTAGAAAGAATGGAAGACTAGTTGTACCCAACGTGAATGGTTTGAGAGATGAAGTGCTTAAAGAATGTCATCACTCAAAACTGACTATACATCCCGGTGGTAATAAGATGTATCGAGACATGAAACAGACTTACTACTGGGAAGGGATGAAAAGAGACGTTGGGAAGTTTATATCCAAATTCATGAATTTCCAACTAGTTAAAGCTGAGCAAAAGAAGCCTAGTGGTCTGTTGCAACCATTAGAAATTCCTGAATGGAAATGGGAGCAAGTCTCGATGGATTTCATCGATGGTTTACCAAGGACTAGATCGGGACATGATGGCATTTGGGTAATTGTGGATCGATTGACTAAGAGTGCAAGATTTATACCAGTCAAATCGACCAGAACGGCAGCTAAGTTGGCAGAATTGCATATGAAGTGGGTAGTGAGATTTCATGGAGTACCTAAAAGCATTGTGAGTGACCGAGACCCGTTGTTCACTAGTGGGTTTTAGAAGAGCTTACAAGAGGCTCTAGGGTCAGAATTACATCTCAGTACCGCATATCATCCTCAGACCGACGGTCAGACGGAGAGGGTGAGTCGTATATTGGAAGATCTCTTGAGAGCTTGTATATTGGATTTTGGTGGATCATGGGATGACCATTTGCATCTAGTAGAGTTTGCATATAATAATAGCTACCAATCCACTATCGGTATGACTCCATATGAAGCTTTGTATGAAAGACCGTGCAACTCACCATCATGTTGGATAGAGACTGGCGAGAAGTTTATGCTTGGACCAGATGTGGTGAGGGAAACTTCAGATAAGATTAAGATCATTCAACAACGAATGAAAGCTGCCCAAGATAGGCAGAAGGGCTATGCTGATAAGAGGAGAAGAGATTTAAAATTCTCCGTTGGTGACTTGGTGTTTGTCAAGGTTTCTCCGTTGAAGAGCGTGATACGATTTGGCAGGAGAGGCAAGTTGGCACCAAGATTTGTTGGCTCATTCTCAGTTCTCGAACAAGTTGGGAATTTGGCGTATAGAATTGACTTACCAGAGAAGATGGCGGGAGTTCACAACGTATTTCATGTTTCCCAACTAAGGAAGTTCGTACATGATCCAGATGTGACTATTTCACCTGATCAGTTAGAGGACTTCGAAGTAGAACCCGAGGCGGTTGAGAACCGCAAGATGATTCGTATTGTCGAACACGATACGAAGCAACTTCGGAGGAAGGCGGTGAGCTAGTCAAAATTCAGTGGGGCGAGAACGAGAATGACTGTACTTGGGAGACAGAGGAGAGTATTAGGAAGACGTTTCCAGAACTTTTTGTCTGGTAAGATTTACTTTGCAATTTAGTTATTCCGCATGTTAGGATAAACTTGTTTTGCTTGTTTTGCATGTTTGATTGTTGTATATGGTTGGTAGGCATGCGAGATCCTTTGTATGTTTTGGGTTAAGGAATTTCGGAGACGAAATTTCTTAAGCGGGGGAGAATGTAACAACCCGCATTCTACGTATCTAGGATCGTAGAATTTTTTTTTTCCGTATGAAGTCGTATGGTCGTGTAACTTTGGGAAACAACCATTAGAGTCATTTCTCATATTCATGATTTTTGTCGATTTTTAAATGACCGTTTTGCCCCTAGCTGATCTTGTTTCGGCCATAACTTTTGATTGGAAAGAAATTTTGATCTGAAACCACTTCCATTAGATTCGTTTGATGGTTTACCTTTCCGTAGAGTGGTCACATGTGAAAAACGGACTTATCGTTTGGGAGATATGACTGAAATAAGGTTTGGAAGGTGAAAAACTGCTTACCGGGCCAAATAGGGTGATTAGTGAATGAGCTCATAACCCATTTCGGGATTAGGGTTATGGGAGGCTGAAAAGGGTTAGAGATTCATTCCATTTCAGTTTTCTAGCATCCACTTACCCCTTAGAAACCCTAAAATGACCTCCAACCTCTAAATCACCTCCAAATCACCTTCTAATCAAGGATTAAACTTAGCAACATCAAATCAAGGGAGAACTTCACCAAATCAACGTTAGAGCTGCTGTTTAGCATTGTGATTCGCGCCAAATCGGGGATTTATTTCAGATCTAAGTTTATTTGTGGCTAAGGTAAGTGATTTGCATAATTCCTCACTAATCATGGTTAATTAAGGGTAATTAGTGTTGATTAGCGAATTTAAACATGATAAAATTCTGGGAAAATATTTATAAAATTCGAAATGATGTTTTAGACCTCTGATATGAATTTGGGTTAATTTGGTTAAGTTTTGCTAATCATATCATTAGTTTCACCTAAACATGCTTAAGGGAAAATATGGGGTTTTGGCTATGTTTGATCCATTTTAACCTATTATATTGTTGTTTTGGTGTTTGTGGTTGATTATGCATGTTGTTATGACTGTATGGTATGCTTTGTGATTGAATAGAATAGTTGGAATGGTCGAAAACGCCGTCGATTGGCGTAAACTGCTTGCTGGAAAAAGTGCAGGAAGACATCCGAACCTGATCGGATCAGGAGGACCCGATCCGAACCCCCACTCGAATTCAGAAGCTCCGATCCGCTCTTACGCTCCACACCCCGATCCGAACAGAGGAGAACAACAAGGACTGGGGAAGCTTCTATCCACTTGCATTTCTCGTGGCATGCATCATCTGATCCGACCCGCAAGGCCACCTCCGAACCGAACCGACGCGTTGTGATTGGACTTGAAGAATCTGACCCGATCTGCCACGGTGATGACGATCTGATCCGATCCAGTGAAGGGAGCACTCCGATCCGAACCGAACTGATGATTAGGGGGAGATCCGAACCGATCCGGTGATGACCAATAACCCGAGATGCAAAGGTAGTCCAAATGGAAGTTATAGCTCAGGATCCAGTGGGGAACCAATGAGTTCACTTCATGGTTGGGCTTTGCTGCGGGACGTGTGCTAAGGAGTTGTCGACGTTCATAACTTCGATTCACCACTGAAAATGGATGATGGGCTACTTATCAGTGCAGTAGAGTCACTATGACTCGAGGGGCAAGGTGATGGTAGTAAGACTACGTTATCAGTGCAGTAGGGTCACTATGCCTCGAGGGGCAAAGTGATGCGTAGTAAGACTATGAGCCAGTGCAGTGGGGTCATTGTGACTCCATGGGGCAGAGTGAACATAGTAAAGAATTAGTAAAGCCATGAGCCAGTGCATTGGGGTCATTGCGACTCCATGGAGCAAAGTGGACATAGCGAAGGATTAGTGGCTATGTATCTGTGCAGTGAAGCCATTTATGACTTCATGGGGCAAAGTGATCATAGCAAGTTATATTGGGTGATCGAAGTGGTGAATATCGTATGCTTTACGCACTGAGTGAGAGATGTGAGGATGGTTACTATGCTTGATTGTTTGCCATCACTATGACATGCACACCCCCACCCCCGTTATCTTTACACTATTTGAAATGGCACCTTAGAGTGTTGTACAGTATGTAGTGCTAACTCTTTGGTTGCAGGTCCAGGTTCAGGTATGGTTTAGTATACATGTTATTGTTCTGTTTAGATGCTTATCGCTCATACCAGACTTTTTGTCTGACCCAGAGTTTTATGTCTCTTCTTATTACTCTGGATGCTCACACGAGCAGACTAGAGACAGGTTAGCTGGTGATGTGCGAGTAGCTGATCCGAAGGCGAGCAGGAGGCTTCTACGTACGATATATAGATATTCTCCCTGTGTCGTTGGTGGTTGCTACTTGGGCATTAGTAGTGTACCTCCTTTATCTTGCTTTTGTTTTTGAGACAGTTTGAAAAGTTGTAATAATGTTGGCTTTGGATTATAAGTTGTACTTGGATTTTCCGCTGCTATGTTAGTTTATTTTCAGCTTATGCACTGTCTCACCTGTTTTATGTCAAGTATGTTGTTATTATATTTTGTTCCATGCGCTGTGAGACATTCTACAGGTTCCTTGTTAGTTCATTTCCTTCTTTCCTTTACTTCCGACGACCGTCCCGTTCTAACTGGACATGTGTACAGCGCAGTTTTGGAGTAAATGTCGGTTGGTGCGGGGCGGGCCGTCACATAATGCATTTTCTGTTTATTAGTCTTCTAGCATGGTATATGTTTTAAGTTTAATACTAACCATTGTTTGACATGCTTGTATTTGGTAATTTGAATTTGGATAATTTCTTTTTTATCCACACTAATTTCAGGAGATGAGTGCGTTTTCTATTCATTTGTGGCATTAGTTCAAACATTTCATGCCAAGGTCTTCTAGCAAACGCTTCATCGCATTCAATTGTGCAGCCTTCCCTGTTATTTACTTGATTAGGACCTTGCGATCCTTTCACATGGTCATGCTTTACCTTGGTGGCCGTTGCTTCGGCTCTAGGCTCTGTTCTTGGTGGTGCACATGTTGTGCACACTTTTCAGCCATGTTCACACCGTGCTCAAGCTCTTATATGGTCATACCTCAGATAAATGCTTCTTCTACTCATGGACCTAGTATTCATCTTGTTTCATGTGATGGCCAACCACAACACTTTCCATCCCAGGCATACTGCCCAGTCTCTTGGACCAGAAAGTATATTATGGAACAAATAGGTAGCATAAAGTGTGAAAGAGTGGTATTAAAATTAAAATAAGTAAAATATTTTTAGTATTTTGGAGCGGGTATTGCAGTATTGGACTGTATATAGCTGCTCTTGATCTCTAGATCTTTTAATATCCTCTCCATAATAGAGTTTTATAATAAATGGTGTGATATACGCTTGATGCATATCATGAAACAAGAGGATGCATGTTTTGGCGTGAAACTTTTACCTAGTGGACAATCTGTTCTGATATTCTCTTAAGTATTTGTGTGTGGCATCACTGTACAATACACGATCAAAAATTTGTTACTGAAAAGCACTTTTACCTAGTTTAACAGCCATCAGTTCTACCACTTTCACGAATGTTATGGTACATCTTCATTCTCTTCATTTTATAAATTTTGCTCCTTGTGTTCATTTACTTACAGGGGAGATATTGCCGAGCATTTCTCTACTCTCATGCAATGAACATAGTTGTGGAGCCAAAGGAGGATAGACAGCTCATGACTGGGCTTCACGCTGTCGCAGACATACCATTTGTGAATGCCACGAGGTGTTACCATGTTAGGATGGAAGTACGAAAGGGCTTACAAAGCAACCCAAAAATACAAAGAAGGTAAATTCATTCTTGAAAAGTCCAAGATTGTAAAGGGGAATTGGAAGTTTACTCCGTCAATGGGTAACTGTTCACTTTATATTCATCTTGTACACATTCCTTCACTTAAGTTGCTAATTTTTTTTATTTTGCATGCCTAAACTCAAATTGTTTCACTGAAACTTTATTGCTTCACTGAACGCAAATTGACCCTGTTTTTCTTCACCCTTTCGGTGTGGGTTGATTGCGCACTCTGCATTAGCTTCCACATTAGGAAACTGGTATTAACCTGAAAATTGGATTGTAAACACAGATTGATGAACCCTGCTCAATCGCTAGGGCCAGTAGTAGCAACAGGCAATTACAAGAAGATACAGGATATATCTTATGGTGTCAACTGTCGAGGCTATGTCCAAGCTGCTACCTACACATTTGTGAAGCTAAAAGATGAAGATAGTGATGTTACACCATGCCTGGTCAATTTTTCATGGTTTGTTATTTTTGAATGTGTCAGTTCAGTTACATATTTCCTTGAGCTGTGAAATTCTTCAAGGGATGTATAGCATAGCAGCCCATAAACAGGCATGTCGCATAATGTCTTGTAAGCATTAAAAAACTAAATTAGTACTTGAAAAGGATATTTTAGATTCCATATTTATAACTTGGTGAATTGTGTATTATTTAATATAACTATAATTTTAGCTGAGTATAACATTAGTAAGATGAAGTGCTTAAATAAGTATACTATTACCAAACCTGTCTTGCATAACTCTAAAACTTGCAGTTTTGGGGGGTTAAATCTGGGATAATGTGGTACGCCTGTCCCTTGCGTCATTCTACGTGCAGCTTTTGTTCATCCGCACTATCCCTTGACCTTGGTTGTGCGCAGATCCCTTAAATCTGAGTATTGCACTTGTTGAACCCATTAACCCATCCTTGCCTAATTGCCCTTCCGTAAATATGTTGTGATGTAGTTTATGTGAATCATCATATAAAGCAGTATGTAAAGGTGATAACAACAAAGCTGCTACAGAAATAGTTTATAAGACCATAACCAACCATCCGTTCAGTTATTCTCTCTCATGTTCTGAAACTGGTCCAACGAGCCGAGCACCCAGAAGGTGAGAACCAGCCACATATTGGTGGAGGAGTGGGGATACAACGACAAAGATATTGCCGTTATAATATTACAACGGCAAAGTCTTTGCCGTTGTAATATTATAACGACAAACACTTTGCCATTATAACATTATAACGGCAAAGTGTTTGCCGTTATAATGTTACCCCCCCCCCCCCAAAACCCTCGCCGCCTCCCCTCCTCTGCTCCATTTCCCTTTCCTTCTCTTCAAACCCGAAAACCCATATTCCTCCCCCATTTTTCACCCAATTTTCTCCACCAATTCACCAATCCGTCAGTTTTTAACCAAATTAACTAGCTTGTGTGAGATATTAGTTCGAAAATATGGCTAGATTACTAAAAAATTTCGCCAAAAAATTCATGCACGGTGACGATCGTGGCGCCGGCGGGTGTGGTGAAGGTGGTAGTGGCCAACAGCCAGTGCTCGTAATAGAAGATTTACTTGTAGCCGCCGAAAACATGGAGAACGAAGAAGCAGAGGTGCAACAGGGAGGCGGCCATCGGGGATGTGGCGGGCGTAGAGGCGGACGAACAGGCAGGGCACGGGAATCATATGTTGCTTGATTTGTTTTAAATATGTTCTCGTCTTCAACAGTTTCGATAATCTTTGTGTACCGATCACAAGCGTCTGCAAAATGACGATTAGCCATTTGGATTTCAACCGATGTTCGTGTAGTGGGCCGGGAACGATGGTTGTTGTATAGCCTCGTGATCATTGCCCATCTTTCTTCATATGTTAAACCCCCTCCACTTTGCATTAGCAACTCATCTCTCTTTTCAACCTCAATATAGGATTTTACGAGGGCCAGCAAATCCTTAGACGAAAAATCTGGAGTAGGAGAATTATTATAAGCACTATTACTAGGTCGTTGATTTACTGGAGAAGGACGCGGAGCTGTAACCACTCGATGCTGAATCGCGACGGGCACCTCTTCAACTTGTGTATCATGAACTAAACCCTTTTCGTTATCGTTCACTAAGTTTCGTTCGTACTCATCAAAAATCCTTCCCATTTCTTCATCACTTATTTTTGAATTGTCCATGTAACCTGTGCATCAGTAGAATTAGTAGAGTAACTAGAAGTACGAATTTTGTTGATAATAAACGTTACCTTTAAGAAAACAAGAAAATAAATTTTCTCCCTTTACTCTACAACGATGCTGCTTGAAGCTGTAGAAGGTATGAGATGGATTATCAGATATGGAGTACTTATAAGGGCAATGTACGACCAACAGTTACAATTCAACATACTTGAATACGGTTTACAAGGTTCTCGTGTTATTATGGTTGATTCTGTACAATGTCGGTCACATCATTGCATCACGAAAAATGGTGCCATCACATGAAATGTTGGCATTTACTATTAATCTCATGATATTACGTTAGATTCCCTACAGTGTCCGGTCACATCATTGCAGCACGAAAAATGGTGCCATCACATGAAATGTTGGCATGTACTATTAACCTCGTGATATTATGTTAGATTCTCTACATTGTCCAGTCACATCACAACAAATGTGGGCAATTACTATTAATTTCGTATACTGTTGTCATTTAATTCGGAAGAGACTACCAGCACGAAAAAAGGGTCGTCCACCAGTGCTTTAACCATTTCAATATCACGACAACTAGTAGAACTATTGACAAACCATAATCATACAAACTTCAACAACTAGTACAACTATTGAGCAATTAAAACAACTGGAACAACGACAACTAGTAGAACAGAAGGAAATTCCAAACCATAATCATACAAACTACAACAACTGAGCACACCAGCATCAAATTCAAACACGTACACCTACCATGGTTTAGGGAAAGGACCATCTCTTGTCTTACCGGCATTAATCTTGCTCAAGCGTCTTATTTCTGCTTGTGCTTCGAGTGCATACTGACGTCCACGTTCGCAAATGGGAGGGTCAATCCACTCCTTAAAGCAACAACAATCAATGGCACCAGGATAATTCATGTGGTCGTTGAAGGCTTCACAACCGAAAAATCGACGACCGGCATTTGTTTCGGTCTCGTCAACAACAACGACCGACACTTGTCTACAATAGCAAACAGGGTTGGATCCAATCGTCCCTAGTGGCTCGGAAACCTTCCCTTCGAGTACAATTTCTTTTCCAGCTCTTTGATAAACGGAATGAGCATCGTCATTTGAATACTGTTGGGGTTGGACTGGACGTTGCCAGGGATATGACGATGAGTGCTGTTGGGATAGGCGTTTCTTGCTTACACCTTTTTTTCCGCTTCGCTTGGGTGCAGAAGAAGACATTTTTTGGGTTGTACAACTTGAAGTTGAAAAGGTAGTGTGTTAGTGTGGAAGAAGGAGGAGGTAGGTTGATATATAATGGGAGGGATTGCGACCGATTAAGTAGCCGTTGGGGCGTAACGTTGCAAGGGATGTAACCTAAGTAATTCAAATTATCGACTCCAATGTGGATTAAATTAGGATTTAAATATTTTATGTGTAATAACCCACCTCCGCTAGGGTCACTCACAAAGGGAATGCACTAGGTTTGGTGAAGCATTATCGAGGTACACATGCACAGAAATATTACAAGACAGAACATATATATATATAAAACAGTGGAAGTAAAACAAATTTCATTACCTTATAAAATAAGGTCTAAAGCCTTTTACATCAGAATACATCAAAACCTGTCTTGCAAAAATAAAGAAGCATAAAACCATTTCATAAATTATTCCCCAAGTAAACCAGTAAAGTAGCCATAGCCAAGAAAAGTCCAAGCCATGCGTGATGACCTCCAAACAGGAGAAGTCCGAACTAACAATAGCATTTCCTCCCTGTAACCTGGGGGGAGGAAACGGAAGACAAGAGGCGAAACAAAATGGGGTCAGTCATAAAGACTGGTAAGCCCTATCTACTATTAGTATATAAACTAGTAAAGTTAACTGGCATGAGGAACTGAGATGAACATAAGTATGATGACAAGACAGATAAGCTGAACCAAAATAACAGGATGAACCACTGTACCAAGATACACGAGTGTGTCATGATAAACTACGGTGTCAAGATAAATCAAGGTATCACATTGTCAGGTTTCTATCAAGTATACTATCCCAAGGTATCTACCCTATATAACGTCCCACGGTATCTATCATGTATATTTCCCCTAGTTCTAACATGTATATTTGCTCTGCACCTTTCGTACTAATATCCCAACCCGCGTCATGTGTTAACTATGAATGTCCCTTGCCCAATGTCACGTAATGGTCCATGTCAACCTAATATATAGCATATGTAGGTTTTCCTAACTCGTATGTTTCTTTCCATGTATAAGTTCATTCCTTTGCCGTAGGCCATACGGGCTTTCCCATGTGAACATTTTATCCTTGAGGTTATTTTGGACTGCTACCCTTGATCTAGTTATGTTTTCTTACCATGAACTATCGCGTGTCCACTTAGGATTTATGCCACCTAGGACCACAAGGGATTATGCTACCTAATGAACGTTTCCGTGTCTCGGTTTGGGTTCAGCCACCTAGGGCCACTAGGGATTATGCCACCCGTCAACCGCGCCCTTTATCCCACGTATGTATCGTGAACCGTTTTCCATGTCTAGACGCACATGTTTCTCAATGTTCCATCCGAGTTCCGTGCCAGGGCAAACCAAGAAATACAGATCTCGGTCGGGAGCTGTAAGTCGTCTGCTGATGCAGATATCAAGGTCTGTTTTTGTACCCGTGGCTATGGTCCCACGTGACCCCTCCCTCAACTACTGAAAGGCAATCCAAGAAAAATCATGTATGAGAACTACACTAAGGCCCATCGATGCCCACTTCCAGATAGTCAACCTCACCCATAACTTGATAGCTAGTATATGGTCTTTTGGGAGTTCCCTGCCTTTTCGTACGTACACGGTTGACTAAAGATAATAGGTAGTCGACGACCTGCTATCCCGGGGCAAAATCAAGTATCGTCGACTCCACGCTAACCCATCCTAGTCTTTAAGTCGCTCGCATAGCAACCAAGGCATACTCTTGGCTCTTCTACCGCAGACCTTAACCTCTGTGAGGCCGGGTTTCATGGACCACACGCCACCTCACAGAGGGATACCAAGAGTACCCTCACGTTCCCCGAAGCTTCCGCTTCGTCACCCAGTTCGCTGGAGCTTTTATCCAGGTCAGATAACTTGCTCCTCCTCGTATACTAAGCGATGACCTACCGTACCAGGTTACTCATCTCTTTATGAACTAGTCCCATATCCTTAGCTAAGAATTATTACTTAGTTACCCTTAACTAAGGTTTACCACTTAGCCCCTTTTTTTCCTTTATCCTTGTTAACTACGATTTCCAACCTAGTCCCCTGAGCTAGGGTTTTGTCAAATGGGTTAAGTGTTGTGGTCCAAGTTCATGACTTAACCCGCCTACGAATCATGTCAAGATTGGCTAAGTACTCAAGTTCAAGGTTTAGCCCTACAAGTTGGTTAAGTGTACTAAGAAGCTCATGACTTAACCCTATCAAGTCAAATTGGTTAAGTATTTATTTGTCTTAACCCTATCCAATTATCATGTTAGATTGATTAAGCATAGATTATCTTAATCCCATCTGATTGTCGAGTCGGATTGGTTAAGTGTA
Source organism: Allium sativum (assembly GCA_030737875.1). Lineage (NCBI taxonomy): Eukaryota > Viridiplantae > Streptophyta > Magnoliopsida > Asparagales > Amaryllidaceae > Allium > Allium sativum. Next base: position 428,137,372 of record CM060923.1, read on the forward strand.
GGTTAACTTAACCCCATCCACTAATCGTATTACAATGGTTAAGCCTAATTTAAAAGGTCTTTGTGACTTAACCCTACCAGACCCACATATTAGATTGGTTAAGTGTAGGTTACTTAACCTCATCAAATCATCACGTATGATTGGTTAAGTATAAGTTACTTAACCCCATTAAATTACCGTGTTAAGTTGGTTAAGTATTGGTTACTTAACCTCATTGAATTACCACGTTTAGATTGGTTAAGTGTTTAACTTAACCCCATCGAATTACCGTGTTTAGATTATTTAAGTGAAGGCTACTTAACCCCATCTAATTACCATGTTAGACTAGTTAAGTATGGATTACTTAACCTCATCGAATTACCGTGTTTAGATTAGTTAAGTGTGGATTACTTAACCCCATCTAATTACCAAGTCGGATTAGTTAAGCATAAATTACTTAACCCCATCCCCTAATTGTCTTGTATGGTTAAGTGTCATTAAGAAATCAAGCCCGGTCCCACTTAACCTACCCATTCGTGTCATATCGGTTAAGTGTCATTAGTCAAATTTACTTAACCTTATCATGTGGCATTAATTTAATTAATGCACTCTTAACCTCTCACATTAGACCTTGTTGTGGTTACTAGTTAAGCCGGGCGGGTCCGGGTAGTTTTACACCACAACCTAGTCTAACCTCGGGTCTTAAGCGCGACATGACCAACTTCTCACATTGGATCCTATTGTTTGTAGCCACTAGTTAAGCCGCGCGGGTCCGGGTAGATTTATGCTACAAACTCAACCCAACCTCGAGTTGGCCATTTTCATGTTTGGTCTAGTGTCTTGTTACAGTTACAACCCATACGTGTCAAGTTTCCAAGTCCCATGCTCATAGCCAAAGTTACATGTTGTCACGTTTATACCAATTTACCCAAATCATGTTTCATGTCATTAAAGTTTCCCCATAACCTAACCCCAACGCTTTTAAACTCGCATATACATTCACAACAACACATAATGGATTAAAGAAGGAACTTGGCAAAGGCATGACAAAAAGGGTATAAGGCCACAAGTTAATCATGGTGGCATATGAGGTGTAAGTGTGTTCATTAACTTGCATGTTACATTATTAAGCCTCAAAAACATGCATAACCCCAAACTTAGCACATAGGCGAATCATGATGATAGGTGTAACACCCCACTCCCGCTATGATCACTCACTAAGGGAATGCCATAACATCGGTGGAGTATTTTAGTGAATATAGAACAAAAAAATTACAACAAGACAGATATAAGTGATACTTGAAAATTTTAAATCATCATTTCATTGCAGCGGAAAGAAAAACATGTTTGGTTACACCAAAGCCATACATAAGAGTCAAGTACATAATATCCATCCTGATAAAAACGAAAGTACATAATCCCATTACATAACCTAATAGCCATAATAGAAAAGATAAACTGAGCTTTACATCCACGGTCCAAGCTCCAAAAGAGAATAAAGCAGCCTGATCTAAGCCCACTCGTACTGGGCCCACTCTGATAACCTGAGGGTTGGGAAAAAAGATAAAAACAACGGGGTCAGACATAAGTCTGAGTGAGTCCTATAACCCTAACAATACAATCATTAAAGTAATTAGGGTATGATATAACAAGGTACGGTACCTCTGGGGATAATGACTACACTAAGTAGCCAACTAAACACAGGATGTACTAAGATAACCGAAAAGACGCATTTATCCTACCAAAGATAATTACTGGATTACACCACCCCAGATCTACCCACCCAAGGGTAATTCCTACACTGCACCACACCAGTCATTCCTAACTTAAAGGTTGATCCCACCCCTGGACTCATAAAATTAACTTAATACTTTTCGCGTACCCCTAGGTGACTAAGTAGACGCCACGGGGCCCTACCATCTACTAGGTGTACACACTACTCCCCATTCGATCGGCTCCCTAACGTAGATACCCGTGCTGGCCCCACCGTGGGGTGTACCATTCCCCAGCGTGGCAACCGGGTAAAACTAACGGTGCACGGCTTATATCTACACGATGCAACAACGTCTTATTTACCAGCCCGGGTCCACACACGCATATGAAACCCGTTGGTCATGCGTTGCCACCGCTAACCCATTTTGGCCTCTTATAGTCAAGCCCAATATGCGTGTCCCGTCACTCGACTAGAGTCGAGCCCACTAAGATACGTTTGGGATATTGGTTGAAATGGGCCCCCACAAGCTACCACCTAAGCTTGTTATTTTATCTAGTGTATCCCACTTAACCCCAGTTATAATCATGCCCACCTACATGTTAAGGTTTGGTTAAGTCATCTAATCCTATTTCAATTGCCACTTAAGGCCCCCACAAGCTACTACTTAAGCTTGTCATTTAATTGTATTTCAATTGCCACTTAAGGCACCCACTAGATTTCCGCATGCCACCCAAGGCACTTACTTGATTCCCACATGCCACCCAAGGCACTTGCTTAACCCTTTAATCATGTTTAATTACATGTTCTACTTTGGTTAAGTATTCTAATCGTATTTTCTATTGCCACCCAAGGCAACCCACTAGTTTCCTCATGCCACCCAAGGCACCCACTTAACCCCTCATGTCCCTCTACATGCTAATATGGTTAAGTGTTTCTTAATTAATTAATTAAGATCATGACCTCATAAAGACCTCTCACATTAGACCGTCTTTTATGACTGCTGGATATGCCGGTTGGGTCCGGGCAGCCTTACGTCATAAGAAGGGTCTAACCTCGTGTCTTTACTTTAATCACGTATTTAATTTGTGCCTAAGACCTCTCACATTGGGCTAACATTTGTAGCAACTGGTTAAGCCGGTTGGGTCCGGGCAGTTTTACGCTACAACTGAGTCCAACCTCGTGTCTTAGTCGATTAATTACACCTAATTAATCACCCTCATAATTTATATTAATTATCATGTTTATTTTAGGAATATGGGTACACCTAACTTAATAGGCAAATTCCCAACTCCAAAGTGTGGGTACACCTAACTTAATAGGCAAATTCCCAACACATAGTATGGGTACACCTAACTTAATAGGCAAATTCCCATACTATGTTCATTTATTTTATGTTATGCATAATTATATTAATTTCACACAATCTTATTAACATATGCATTTAATTAACCCCATCGTTCCCACGTAATTTCGTTCTCATGACATAACACATATAAAAGGTGTCAACTTGCATATGTATGAACATGTTTCAAAGGGGCCATCTTGCATATTAGCAAACACATGACTTGCATATGAACTTGCATAACATGTCACATAACTTGCATATAATCTGGTATAACATGTCACATAACTTGCATATAATCTTGTATAACATGTCACATAACTTGCATATAATCTTGTATAACATGTCACGTAACTTGCATATAATCTTGTATAATATGTCACATAACTTGCATATAATCTTGTATAACATGTCACATAACTTGCATATAATCTTGTATAACATGTCACATAACTTGCATATAATCTTGTATAACATGTCACATAACTTGCATATTAACAAATACATGACTTGCATATAATATGTCACATAACTTGCATATGAACTTGCATAACATATTACATGACTTGCATATGAACTCATAAACTTGCATATGATCTCATAAACTTGCATATGAACTTATAAACTTGCCTATGATCTCATAAACTTGCATATGAACTTATAAACTTGCATGTGAACATGTATCATAACTTGCATATGAACTTGCATCATAACTTGCATAAAACCAAACACTTAGCATGCATAAAACCAAATACTTAGCATGCATACGATAAAATACTTAGCATGCATAAAATCAAATACTTAGCATGCATAACACCAAATACATAACTTGCATAACATCAAATACTTAGCATGCATAAAACCAAACACTTAGCATGCATAAAATCAAATACTTAGCATGCATAAAATCAAATACTTAGCATGCATAAAACCAAACACTTAGCATGCACAAAACCACATGCATAACTTGCATATCATGTTACATATAACTTGCATATACTCTCACATATAGTTTGCATAACATGTTACATATGCATAAATGTTCAACATAGTGTTTTGCATCATAAAACATGGCATTAAACTTGCATATAGCATAAAACTTGCAAATCACATATCATACAAACTTGCATAAACACATTTATCCACAAACATAGCCATGTCTTATCACATCCTACCATAATCAATTTAACAATTGATTATTAAAGCTATAGGAACTCACCAAAACCAAGATTAGCAAACTTATGTAGTAGAACTAGTTGCTATACAAGAGGAAGATGATGATTAGAGGTTGATTAGCTTGCAACTTTCTTCATAAACTAGTGGAGGCTCCTCTCAAGTTTGATTTTGGCGGCATGGTGGCATCATTTCTATTTTTAGTATGAATTAGGGTAGTATTAGGGTGTATTTATAGATTAGGTGAGTGTTTTAGGCCATTAGATTAACCCTAAATTAGATTAGGACCCTTAGATTTCGGAACCCTCTAGAACACAGCCCAAGACTAACCCAAAAACCAGATCTGGTGCACCCAGATCAACAGGGCCGACACCCTGTGTCGACACCCCTGTCGACAGGGCTGTCGACACCCCTGTCGACATGCCTGTCGACACGGGGCTAGGCGGGAACTTTCCCGCCCTTTCCGCTTTTGGCTCCAAACTTGTTTTAGAACTGAATTTTAAATCTGTTTTTAACTTTGAATTTTCTGAAAACTTCTTTGGGCCATAACTGGGTCATACGGACTCCAATTTACAAAATTTCGGACTCTATTTCGCGTATTTTTCCGAGACGAACGCAATGGCATAGCCCGTTTCCCCTGATTCAAATTATTAAATTTAATTCTGCCCTAATTTCTATTATAACAAGGTATTCAACATACGGGGTGTTACATTCTCCCCTCCTTAAAGGATTTCGTCCCCGAAATCCCTAAGTTAAGGAGAATGCATATCCTACCATCCAAACAACCATCTACTCAATCCATCAAACACGGGCATCCATTGTCCTTAAAGCAGTTTCTAATGATGTATGAGCATATGCAAAAAGTGTGTGTATATGTTCCCTATCTAATGTATGAACATATGCAAACCATGATAGTGCCATGCATCCATTATGTATGCGAGAGAACCCTATTGACACATACTATTTCTACATGTGTGCACAACCATACACCAAAATGCATCATCCATATGATAACGCAACTATTATACATCCATTAATATAGCTACCTACACACATAAATATGCAATATGCAATATGAAGTGACTGAGCCGATCTAGTGCCTAAAGTGTGTGTATATGCATCCACGAGCAACCACTAGCAAACACTTGCATCCACTTGCATCCATCATACATAACATGTCTCAAACACATGTTTCAACCATAGGACTATCCTATCTGAAGGTCAAAGGTACTAACGAGAGGACATACTAAGGATAAGATAAGCACAAGATATGCGATGAAGGAGAAGCAAAAGGACATACCCTCCGAAAGAAAAGGGTACCTCGAACGCATCTTCGCTTCCGTCTCCCAGGTAGCGTCACTCTCTTCATCTCCCCATTGTACTTTGACTAGTTGAACCTCTCTGTTTCTCAACTTCCTAGTTTCTGACCCAAGGATGCGAGTAGGAGCTCGTCGAATCGTCGCATCACGCTCTACCTCTACATCTCTAAGCAAGCTCGGCTCTACGACCTCTGCGGTCTCATGTAAGCACTTCCTCAAATGTGATATATGGAATACATCATGAATACCACTAAGTCTGTCGGGCAACTCCACCCTATATGCCATCCGTCCAATCCTTTCCTTAGTAGGAAACGGCCCAACAAACCTCGGTGTTAACTTCCCAACGGACCCAAAGCGAACAACATTTCTTAACAGAGATACTTTGACAAAAACCATGTCCCCAACCTCAAACTCAAGATCCGTCCTTCTCCGATCCGCATAAGATTTCTGTCTATCTTGCGCTGCCTTCATCCTTCTTCGAATCAAATCAATCTTCTCTGAAGTCTCTCTAACCATATCTGGCCCAAGCAAGATCTTATCCGTAGATTCCCACCAACATGTAGGAAATCGACAAGGCCTTCCATAAAGAGCTTCAAAAGGAGCCATGCCAATACTAGACTGAAAGTTGTTATTGTATGCGAACTCCACCAAAGGAAGATGTTCTTCCCATGTACCTCCAAAATCCAAGATACAAAGCCTCAAGAGATCTTCTAAGATACGGTTCACCCTCTCGGTCTGACCGTCCGTCTGAGGATGATATGCGGTGCTCAAACACAACTCAGTCCCTACCGCCTCTTGCAAACTTCTCCAAAACTCACTAGTGAAGATAGGATCTCGATCACTCACAATGCTGGATGGTACGCCATGCAATCTAACAATCTCTCTAACATAGACTGAAGCAAGCCATGGAGCAGTCCTCTTACTCTTCACGGGTATAAAATGGGCACTCTTGGTAAGTCTGTCTACCACAACCCAAATTCCCGTATTGCCCTTCCTCGATCTCGGTAATCCATCGAGACACTATCCCACTTCCATAGCGGAACTTCCAAAGGGGTGAAGCAACCCATCGGGTTTCTTCTGCTCTGCTTTCATTTGCTAGCACACCAAGCATCTAGCGGCATACTCGGCCACATCTTTCTCCATACCGGCCCAGAAGAAAACTCTCTTCATGTCTTGGTACATCTTGTCCCTACCAGGATGAATGGTCATCTTCGACCGATGTGCATCATCAAATATAGCCTTCCTCAGACCCTCGTCTTGCGGTACACAAAGTCTACCGTCTCTATGCAACCATCCCTTACCATCTAGGGTGTACCTACTCAAATGGCCGGACGACTCCCCCCCTTATGAGCTTCTCTACTAACTCAACCAACTGTGGGTCGTCTCGCTGAGCCTCGCCAATCCGCCCCAAAAGTAGCAAACCGGGTACAAAGTCAACGGAAGGTCTAAAGTCAATCATAGAATTAAACTCCAAGCTTCGTCATCCCACGAACAATGGACTCAAGGACAGCCTTCTTCTGCTTAAGGCGTCTGCCACCACGTTACCCTTGCCAGGGGTATACGCTATCTCAAACTCATAGGATGCTAAGAATTCCATCCACCTTTGTTGTCTTAAGACAATGCGCTCAAAGAGTCTCCAACACTTCCCTAAGATGTAGAGCATGCTTTTCTCCACTTCTAGAGAAAATCAGGATATTCTCCCATGCAAAATCGTCACAACTATCCATCTCTCACGCAGACCACCCTAGTCGAGCTCGATATCCCCCAAATGCAAGCCCCAAAGGCCTAAACCAATATCAGACAAACACCCAAGGGATACCTCCTTCGAATTCAGACGACCTACGTGAGATGATACTAGTAAAAACGGCTAAATAATTAAGTCCTTGTCCAACTCTGGTTGTCCTTGCCAGTCTCGCTCCAAAATCACCGTTTATCCCATAATGGGCTTTGCTCAACCTATTGAGCACATACGAAGACTTATTTCGCTCCTAGAAAAGACCAAGATGTCATCCACCAAGATCATCATGAACTTATTTAGGTACTCCTTGAACACCCTTCTTATCAAATCAACAAAGTATGCGGAGGCATTCGTCTAACCAAATGGCATCACCAGCTACTCATAAAACCACCCGGAGTCCTAAAGGCAATCTTCTCTACACTACCCTCAGCCACACTCAACTGACGAAACCCCGTGGCTGAGTCCAACTGCGAAAATACTGAGGCGCCAACCAACTGATCAAAGAGATCATCAATCCTCGGCAATGGGTGTCTATTCTTCTTTGTGAGTTTATTTAGTTCTCTTTAGCCTACAAAGTCTGAGGGACCCATCCGCCTTTGTGGCAAAAACTACTGGAGCACCCCACTCCGATATACTTTGTCTTATGGACCCCTTCTCAAGCAACTCCCCTACTTGCTTATGGAGTTCCCTCCTCTCGCGAGGAGCCATGTGGCACACTGGCCAAGATACAGGTTTAGCATTGTCTACCAGATATATTCGGAAGTCAATCTCCCGCTCCGGAGGTAAGCCCTTCACCTCCTCAAACACATCCGAGTATTCCCGGACCACTCTAACAGATCGCAAACTCTCGACCGACGTGTCAAGCGATTCTAAATAACTTAGCATAACAGATTCCATGGGATTACAAGAGATCTCGAGAGTGTTACCCAAGCGGGTCATAAGCCTAACAACTCTCCCTTCAAAATCAAGAACGGCACCCTTACTGGATAACCAATCCATGCCCAAACTATCCCGTAGCCCGTGAAGCCCAAAAAGCATCACATCTAAACTCAATGCTAAGTATAGAAACTTTCAAACCCAAACACATCATGGAGCCCCAATTGGGTTTGAAACAACTAAGGGATCATCTACCAAACTGGTGTCTAAGCGCAGTGACTCAACTAACAATGATGAGATAAACGAACTCGATGCGTCAGAATCAAATAAAATTCGAATCGGATAATAAAGAAATCCAAATTCCAACCTAGACGGTCTATCCCCATTCGGTACCCTAGTCGTGAGGGAATACAACTACCCTCCAGGAGATTCCATACCTTGCCCTTGCCTCTTTGGACAACCCTAATAAGGGGTCCTATTCCTCTCAAAAGGATAACTACTCACCTTCTTCATCCCATTCTCCACTTGTAACCTCCCACCAATGAGGTTTCATCCTTCATTAACCAAACAACTATTTGAGCCTTCCTCCCTTCGTCTATCCAATAGATACCTACCAGTCCTCCTCCTTCTTGAACCAACTTCTAATCTGACTAACGTCTAAGTCCCTTAAAGTGGTTTTCCGTTCTTATCTATCTTAGGAAGGTCATCTATACGCGGAGGGGAAGCTCAAAACGGGAGAGGAAGAGATTCAAACCGGAGAATTCGAAAGATAAAGATATGGCTATCGGGGATTATGCTTTTCTTTCAAAAACTTTTCTCTTAAAAGACATGTTTTTGAAAATACTCCTTTCAAAAATATTCTTAGAAGATAGTTTTTCTAAAAAATTTATCTGTTCTGGTAACCTTAAGCTCTGATACCACGTGTAACACCCCACTCCCGCTATGATCACTCACTAAGGGAATGCCATAGCATCGGTGGAGTATTTTAGTGAATATAGAACAGAAAAATTACAACAAGACAGATATAAGTGATACTTGAAAATTTTAAATCATCATTTCATTGCAGCGGAAAGTAAAACATGTTTGGTTACACCAAAGCCATACATAAGAGTCAAGTACATAATATCCATCCTAATAAAAACGAAAGTACATAATCCCATTACATAACCTAATAGCCATAATAGAAAAGATAAACTGAGCTTTACATCCACGGTCCAAGCTCCAAAAGAGAATAAAGCAGCCTGATCTTAGCCCACTCGTACTGGGCCCACTCTGATAACCTGAGGGTTGGGAAAAAAGATAAAAACAACGGGGTCAGACATAAGTCTGAGTGAGTCCTATAACCCTAACAATACAATCATTAAAGTAATTAGGGTATGATATAACAAGGTACGGTACCTCTGGGGATAATGACTACACTAAGTAGCCAACTAAACACAGGATGTACTAAGATAACCGAAAAGACGCATTTATCCTACCAAAGATAATTACTGGATTACACCACCCCAGATCTACCCACCCAAGGGTAATTCCTACACTGCACCACACCAGTCATTCCTAACTTAAAGGTTGATCCCACCCCTGGACTCATAAAATTAACTTAATAGTTTTCGCGTACCCCTAGGTGACTAAGTAGACGCCACAGGGCCCTACCATCTACTAGGTGTACACACTACTCCCCATTCGATCGGCTCCCTAACGTAGATACCCGTGCTGGCCCCACCGTGGGGTGTACCATTCCCCAGCGTGGCAACCTGGTAAAACTAACGGTGCACGGCTTATATCTACACGATGCAACAACGTCTTATTTACCAGCCCGGGTCCACACACGCATATGAAACCCGTTGGTCATGCGTTGCCACCGCTAACCCATTTTGGCCTCTTATAGTCAAGCCCAATATGCGTGTCCCGTCACTCGACTAGAGTCGAGCCCACTAAGATACGTTTGGGATATTGGTTGAAATGGGCCCCCACAAGCTACCACCTAAGCTTGTTATTTTATCTAGTGTATCCCACTTAACCCCAGTTATAATCATGCCTACCTACATGTTAAGGTTTGGTTATGTCATCTAATCCTATTTCAATTGCCACTTAAGGCCCCCACAAGCTACTACTTAAGCTTGTCATTTAATTGTATTTCAATTGCCACTTAAGGCACCCACTAGATTTCCGCATGCCACCCAAGGCACTTACTTGATTCCCACATGCCACCCAAGGCACTTGCTTAACCCTTTAATCATGTTTAATTACATGTTCTACTTTGGTTAAGTATTCTAATCGTATTTTCTATTGCCACCCAAGGAACCCACTAGTTTCCTCATGCCACCCAAGGCACCCACTTAACCCCTCATGTCCCTCTACATGCTAATATGGTTAAGTGTTTCTTAATTAATTAATTAAGATCATGACCTCATAAAGACCTCTCACATTAGACCGTCTTTTATGACTGCTGGATATGCCGGTTGGGTCCGGGCAGCCTTACGTCATAAGAAGGGTCTAACCTCGTGTCTTTACTTTAATCACATATTTAATTTGTGCCTAAGACCTCTCACATTGGGCTAACATTTGTAGCAACTGGTTAAGCCGGTTGGGTCCGGGCAGTTTTACGCTACAACTGAGTCCAACCTCGTGTCTTAGTCGATTAATTACACCTAATTAATCACCCTCATAATTTATATTAATTATCATGTTTATTTTAGGAATATGGGTACACCTAACTTAATAGGCAAATTCCCAACTCCAAAGTGTGGGTACACCTAACTTAATAGGCAAATTCCCAACACATAGTATGGGTACACCTAACTTAATAGGCAAATTCCCATACTATGTTCATTTATTTTATGTTATGCATAATTATATTAATTTCACACAATCTTATTAACATATGCATTTAATTAACCCCATCGTTCCCACGTAATTTCGTTCTCATGACATAACACATATAAAAGGTGTCAACTTGCATATGTATGAACATGTTTCAAAGGGGCCATCTTGCATATTAGCAAACACATGACTTGCATATGAACTTGCATAACATGTCACATAACTTGCATATAATCTGGTATAACATGTCACATAACTTGCATATAATCTTGTATAACATGTCACATAACTTGCATATAATCTTGTATAACATGTCACATAACTTGCATATAATCTTGTATAACATGTCACATAACTTGCATATAATCTTGTATAACATGTCACATAACTTACATATTAACAATTACATGACTTGCATATAATATGTCACATAACTTGCATATGAACTTGCATAACATATTACATGACTTGCATATGAACTCATAAACTTGCATATGATCTCATAAACTTGCATATGAACTTATAAACTTGCCTATGATCTCATAAACTTGCATATGAACTTATAAACTTGCATGTGAACATGTATCATAACTTGCATATGAACTTGCATCATAACTTGCATAAAACCAAACACTTAGCATGCATAAAACCAAATACTTAGCATGCATACGATCAAATACTTAGCATGCATAAAATCAAATACTTAGCATGCATAACACCAAATACATAACTTGCATAACATCAAATACTTAGCATGCATAAAACCAAACACTTAGCATGCATAAAATCAAATACTTAGCATGCATAAAATCAAATACTTAGCATGCATAAAACCAAACACTTAGCATGCACAAAACCACATGCATAACTTGCATATCATGTTACATATAACTTGCATATACTCACATATAGTTTGCATAACATGTTACATATGCATAAATGTTCAACATAGTGTTTTGCATCATAAAACATGGCATTAAACTTGCATATAGCATAAAACTTGCAAATCACATATCATACAAACTAGCATAAACACATTTATCCACAAACATAGCCATGTCTTATCACATCCTACCATAATCAATTTAACAATTGATTATTAAAGCTATAGGAACTCACCAAAACCAAGATTAGCAAACTTATGTAGTAGAACTAGTTGCTATACAAGAGGAAGATGATGATTAGAGGTTGATTAGCTTGCAACTTTCTTCATAAACTAGTGGAGGCTCCTCTCAAGTTTGATTTTGGCGGCATGGTGGCATCATTTCTATTTTTAGTATGAATTAGGGTAGTATTAGGGTGTATTTATAGATTAGGTGAGTGTTTTAGGCCATTAGATTAACCCTAAATTAGATTAGGACCCTTAGATTTCGGAACCCTCTAGAACACAGCCCAAGACTAACCCAAAAACCAGATCTGGTGCACCCAGATCAACAGGGCCGACACCCTGTGTCGACACCCCTGTCGACAGGGCTGTCGACACCCCTGTCGACATGCCTGTCGACACGGGGCTAGGCGGGAACTTTCCCGCCCTTTCCGCTTTTGGCTCCAAACTTGTTTTAGAACTGAATTTTAAATCTGTTTTTAACTTTGAATTTTCTGAAAACTTCTTTGGGCCATAACTGGGTCATACGGACTCCAATTTACAAAATTTCGGACTCTATTTCGCGTATTTTTCCGAGACGAACGCAATGGCATAGCCCGTTTCCCCTGATTCAAATTATTAAATTTAATTCTGCCCTAATTTCTATTATAACAAGGTATTCAACATACGGGGTGTTACAATAGGTGACATAGAAAGATGCCAGAAGTTCGCATATAGCATTACATGCAAGTTATCATAAGGGATATGATAGCTCTCATGTTGCATAATGCAACATTTAACATAAAGCTTATAGCTTTTAGCCCATAAGATCAAGATGGTGTCTTTACAAACATGATGGGATACATAACATGATAGCATGTATGATACTTAATGTTCAAACCCAACTTGCAACATTCATTTAACTTCATAGTTAATATCTAAGAGTAGGAGGGGGCTTACAATGCTATGAAGGCACAAATCAACATATAAAACAAAGATTGAGACGAAGCCATTCATGCTATCACCCAAAAACCCCAAAAGAACAAGCTCCAAATGAAACCCTTGAGCAAATATCAATAAAAATCCTTGCTTTGAAGAAGAAAGGTTTCAACTTTGGCTTTGAATGAAGCTTATGAGCTCTCATGCAAGATCCTTGCTTTTTGGTCAAGAAAAGGTTGCAACTTTGGCTAGAATGCAACTTAAGAACACTCATACAAGTTTGAAAGCACTTGTATGAACTCACAATCTCTCATAGAAGTAGGCTTAGGAATTTTAGCATGAGAGTGGAGGCCATGAGAGGAACAAATTTGACATAGTTTAGTTGTAGGATTGAATAATGGTGATTTAGGCTAGGTTTAGGGGTCTTTTTATAGAGGATTAGGATAGTATTAGCCATAGGATTAACCCTAAATTCAATCCAAGCCATCAAAGCCTGTCTTGGGGAAGAAGTCAAGTGTAGGAACCATCTAGGGCCTTTAAATTAAAGTTGAACCATGAGAACCATTCAAATGCAAAATCTGCATTTGAGCGAATCGGCCCACGGGTTGACAGCCAAACACCCTAGATTAACCCCTAGTCGACCCAGCGAGCTCGGGTCGACCTCAAAAATCGGCCGGTTTGGTTATTCCCCTCTCCCAATTCGCTATTTTGGACATTTTTGCATATTTATTTATTTAATTTTCAATTATATATATATATATATATCAATATATATATATTTCTCTGCGCAACCCATTTCACTTAATTAAGTATACTTTAATTTGTGAATTTTTATGTTCAAATTACGGGGTGTTACATTCTCCTCTCCTTAAAGGATTTCGTCCCCGAAATCTCCAAGTTAGGAAGAACGTATCCTACCATCCATCATCCATCTACTCAAAACATCATCCACAGGCAACCATTGTCCTTAGACGATTTCTAATGCCATATGAACACATGTAGAAAGTGTGTGTATATGTTCCTTAGCTAATGCTAATGATCAGGCCTGAATGATCTTTCTAATGCAAAGTATGTTTAGTGCCATGAATCCAACATGTATGCAAATAATCCTAGTCGTATAAGTACTACATGCGTGCACAAACATTCATTCATATGCAACATCCGCATGACAACACATTCAATTTCATCCATAAACAAGTATAAATACTCGTGCATATGCAATATGAAATGTGAGTGCGTCGATCTAGTATCTAATGTGTATTCGTGCATTCACGAGCAACCACTTGCAACATATCAAACATAACATGTTTCAAGCACATGTTTACATCCATAGGATTCTACCTAAGGTTCCCAAGATAAGATCGAGGAGATAAACAAGACAAACTCCTTACAGGGTTTGCAACAGAAACAGGATCGAGAGGATATCCACCAAGCGATAGCATGCAAGCAAGCTCTACAGGAGAACCAGGGATCAACCATATACTCTTAAAAAGAGATATGATGCGTGCGCCTAAGCCGCATTTCCTTGAGCTTAATTCCATTGTGCCTTGACCATCTTTGACTTCATGATTTTCGTAGCTCCTTGATTCCCATTTCCAAGATATGAGTTGGAACTCATTTCACTGTCGCCTCTCGTTCCACTTTCACTTATTCTTTCCCTAGCATACTTGGCTCAAATATATCCGCGTACTCATGCAAGCTCTCCAAAATTCGCTAGTGAATTTTGGACCTCGTTTACCGATGCCAATCCCTGTTGCCAAGTGTACCTACTAGGGTGATCTCGACAACTCATGCACTAGCGAAATGAACCATTCGCCTTAGTGGCGAACTCTACTCGAGCAGATTACCAACGAATGCATCATGAGATTCTAGGTAACTAACCATGACAGAACCCAAAAGGTTACACAGGACTTCGAGGGTATTACCAAGGCAAGTCAAGAGTCTAACTACCCTCTTTCCAAAACCGAGAATGGCACCCCTTATTGGGTGACCACTTTATCCCTAGAACCCATCCTTGGCTCCAAAAACATGGGCACTCTCAAATCCAAACAAGTCATGAATAAATGGACCGATTATCTAACAAGAATTGGGACAAAAATGGGATCCTCTTCTATGCTAGTACTAAGGTGCAGAGACTCACTATCCAAGCAGACTTAAATGATGCGATGATCAAAACAAAGTCTGGACGGGATGATAGAAAAGGAAGGCCGAACCTCTAACAGAAACGGTACCATTTCTTTTAGGTACCCTAGAAATGGGAGCGTACGATTTCTCTCTCCGATGATCTTGTCCTTGTCCTCCTTGATCGACTAAGCCGTACCAACAGTTGCTTATCCTTAAGCTCGCGTCCTTTATCCTTACTCTTATTATCCTTCCTTGTACCACGGCAACAGGTCTCTCAAGAACCACCTCCATCGTACGGGAAACACCTACGTGGCTAGACAAAGATTAGTCACAGTCAGAACTACTGTGACCACAGATGGAGGAAAGAAAGGAAAGGAGATTCAATCAAGGAATCAAAGGATAATGCTAATGGCCTTTGGGGAATAGCCTTTTAAAACAAACTTTTCTTGAAAAATGCTTCTTTGTAAACGGTTTTTCAAATAGTTTTCAGAAGGTTTTAAAAACTTTTGCCCAGTCTGGTAACCTTCTGCTCTGATACCAAATGTAATACCCCACCTCCGCTAGGGTCACTCACAAAGGGAATGCACTAGGTTTGGTGAAGCATTATCGAGGTACACATGCACAGAAATATTACAAGACAGAACATATATATATATAAAACAGCGGAAGTAAAACAAATTTCATTACCTTATAAAATAAGGTCTAAAGCCTTTTACATCAGAATACATCAAAACCTGTCTTGCAAAAATAAAGAAGCATAAAACCATTTCATAAATTATTCCCCAAGTAAACCAGTAAAGTAGCCATAGCCAAGAAAAGTCCAAGCCATGCGTGATGACCTTCAAACAGGAGAAGTCCGAACTAACAATAGCATTTCCTCCCTGTAACCTGGGGGGAGGAAACGGAAGACAAGAGGCGAAACAAAACGGGGTCAGTCATAAAGACTGGTAAGCCCTATCTACTATTAGTATATAAACTAGTAAAGTTAACTGGCATGAGGAACTGAGATGAACATAAGTATGATGACAAGACAGATAAGCTGAACCAAAATAACAGGATGAACTACTGTACCAAGATACACGAGTCTGTCATGATAAACTACGGTGTCAAGATAAATCAAGGTATCACATTGTCAGGTTTCTATCAAGTATACTATCCCAAGGTATCTACCCTATATAACGTCCCACGGTATTTATCATGTATATTTCCCCTAGTTCTAACATGTATATTTGCTCTGCACCTTTCGTACTAATATCCCAACCCGCGTCATGTGTTAACTATGAATGTCCCTTGCCCAATGTCATGTAATGGTCCATGTCAACCTAATATATAGCATATGTAGGTTTTCCTAACTTGTATGTTTCTTTCCATGTATAAGTTCAGTCCTTTGCCGTAGGCCATACGGGATTTCCCATGTGAACATTTTATCCTTGAGGTTATTTTGGACTGCTACCCTTGATCTAGTTATGTTTTCTTACCATGAACTATCGCGTGTCCACTTAGGTTTATGCCACCTAGGACCACTAGGGATTATGCTACCTAATGAACGTTTCCGTGTCTCGGTTTGGGTTCAGCCACCTAGGGCCACTAGGGATTATGCCACCCGTCAACCGCGCCCTTTATCCCACGTATGTATCGTGAACCGTTTTCCATGTCTAGACGCACATGTTTCTCAATGTGCCATCCGAGTTCCATGCCAGGGCAAACCAAGAAATACGGAACTCGGTCAGGAGCTTTAAGTCGTCTGCTGATGCAGATATCAAGGTCTGTTTTTGTACCCGTGGCTATGGTCCCACGTGACCCCTCCCTCAACTACTGAAAGGCAATCCAAGAAAAATCATGTATGAGAACTACACTAAGGCCCAACGATGCCCACTTCCAGATAGCCAACCTCACCCATAACTTGATAGCTAGTATATGGTCTTTTGGGAGTTCCCTGCCTTTCCGTACGTACACGATTGACTAAAGATGGTAGGTAGTCGGCGACCTGCTATCCCGGGGCAAAATCAAGTATCGTCGACTCCACGCTAACCCATCCTAGTCTTTAGGTCGCTCGCATAGCAACCAAGGCATACTCTTGGCTCTTCTACCGCAGACCTTAACCTCTGTGAGGCCGGGTTTCATGGACCACACGCCACCTCACAGAGGGATACCAAGAGTACCCTCACGTTCCCCGAAGCTTCCGCTTCGTCACCCAGTTCGCTGGAGCTTTTATCCAGGTCAGATAACTTGCTCCTCCTCGTATACTAAGCGATGACCTACCGTACCAGGTTACTCATCTCTTTATGAACTAGTCCCATATTCTTAGCTAAGAATTATTACTTAGTTACCCTTAACTAAGGTTTACCACTTAGCCCCTTTTTTTCCGCTATCCTTGTTAACTATGATTTCCAACCTAGTCCCCTGAGCTAGGATTTTGTCAAATGGGTTAAGTGTTGTGGTCCAAGTTCATGACTTAACCCGCCTACGAATCATGTCAAGATTGGCTAAGTACTCAAGTTCAAGGTTTAGCCCTACAAGTTGGTTAAGTGTACTAAGAAGCTCATGACTTAACCCTATCAAGTCAAATTGGTTAAGTATTTATTTGTCTTAACCCTATCCAATTATCATGTTAGATTGATTAAGCATAGATTATCTTAATCCCATCTGATTGTCGAGTCGGATTGGTTAAGTGTAGGTTAACTTAACCCCATCCACTAATCGTATTACAATGGTTAAGCCTAATTTAAAAGGTCTTTGTGACTTAACCCTACCAGACCCACGTATTAGATTGGTTAAGTGTAGGTTACTTAACCTCATCAAATCATCACGTATGATTGGTTAAGTATAAGTTACTTAACCCCATTAAATTACCGTGTTAAGTTGGTTAAGTATTGGTTACTTAACCTCATTGAATTACCACGTTTAGATTGGTTAAGTGTTTAACTTAACCCCATCGAATTACTGTGTTTAGATTAGTTAAGTGAAGGTTACTTAACCCCATCTAATTACCATGTTAGACTAGTTAAGTATGGATTACTTAACCTCGTCGAATTACCGTGTTTAGATTAGTTAAGTGTGGATTACTTAACCCCATCTAATTACCAAGTCGGATTAGTTAAGCATAAATTACTTAACCCCATCCCCTAATTGTCTTGTATGGTTAAGTGTCATTAAGAAATCAAGCCCGGTCCCACTTAACCTACCCATTCGTGTCATATCGGTTAAGTGTCATTAGTCAAATTTACTTAACCTTATCATGTGGCATTAATTTTATTAATGCACACTTAACCTCTCACATTAGACCTTGTTGTGGTTACTAGTTAAGCCGGGCGGGTCCGGGTAGTTTTACAACACAACCTAGTCTAACCTCGGGTCTTAAGCGCGACATGACCAACTTCTCACATTGGATCCTATTGCTTGTAGCCACTAGTTAAGCCGGGCGGGTCCGGGTAGATTTATGCTATAAACTCAACCCAACCTCGAGTTGGCCATTTTCATGTTTGGTCTAGTGTCTTGTTACACTTACAACCCATACGTGTCAAGTTTCCAAGTCCCATGCTCATAGCCAAAGTTACATGTTGTCACGTTTATACCAATTTACCCAAATCATGTTTCATGTCATTAAAGTTTCCCCATAACCTAACCCCAACGCTTTTAAACTCGCATATACATTCCCAACAACGCATAATGGATTAAAGAAGGAACTTGGCAAAGGCATGACAAAAAGGGTATAAGGCCACAAGTTAATCATGGTGGCATATGAGGCGTAAGTGTGTTCATTAACTTGCATGTTACATTATTAAGCCTCAAAAACATGCATAACCCCAAACTTAGCACATAGGCGAATCATGATGATAGGTGACATAGAAAGATGCCTAGAAGTTCGCATATAGCATTACATGCAAGTTATCATAAGGGATATGATAGCTCTCATGTTGCATAATGCAACATTCAACATAAAGCTTATAGCTTTTAGCCCATAAGATCAAGATGGTGTCTTTACAAACATGATGGGATACATAACATGATTGCATGTATGATACTTAATGTTCAAACCCAACTTGCAACATTCATTTAACTTCATAGTTAATATCTAAGAGTAGGAGGGGACTTACAATGCTATGAAGGCACAAATCAACATATAAAACAAAGATTGAGACGAAGCCATTCATGCTATCACCCAAAAACCCCAAAAGAACAAGCTCCAAATGAAACCCTTGAGCAAATATCAATAAAAATCCTTGCTTTGAAGAAGAAAGGTTTCAACTTTGGCTTTGAATGAAGCTTATGAGCTCTCATGCAAGATCCTTGCTTTTTGGTCAAGAAAAGGTTTCAACTTTGGCTAGAATGCAACTTAAGAACACTCATACAAGTTTGAAAGCACTTGTATGAACTCACAATCTCTCATAGAAGTAGGCTTAGGAATTTTAGCATGAGAGTGGAGGCCATGAGAGGAACAAATTTGACATAGTTTAGTTGTAGGATTGAATAATGGTGATTTAGGCTAGGTTTAGGGGTCTTTTTATAGAGGATTAGGATAGTATTAGCCATAGGATTAACCCTAGATTCAATCCAAGCCATCAAAGCATGTCTTGGGGAAGAAGTCAAGTGTAGGAACCATCTAGGGCCTTTAGATTAAAGTTGAACCATGAGAACCATTCAAATGCAAAATCTGCATTTGAGCGAATCGGCCCACAGGTTGACAGCCAAACACCCTAGATTAACCCCTAGTCGACCCAGCGGGCTCGGGTCGACCTCAAAAATCGGCCGGTTTGGTTATTCCCCTCTCCCAATTCGCTATTTTGAACATTTTTGCATATTTATTTATTTAATTTTCAATTATATATATATATCAATATATATATTTCTCTGCGCAACCCATTTCACTTAATTAAGTATTCTTTAATTTGTGAATTTTTATGTTCAAATTACGGGGTGTTACATTATGCTATGCTAATATGTACTGTATCGTTACGCGTCCTATCACTTGTATTGTATCGCTTGTATCGTATCACTTGTATCGTTATTTGATGTTACTATGTTCTGCTGTTCTAGTTCCTGTATGTGTTGTTTGAAATGTATTAACGTTTCGTAACCATTTGTAGTTGGTCGACGGACTGTAGCTCATTGACTGGTCACGTCTTGCACAATTCGCATAGTGCAGTCATCTTTTATGTGACAGTGGCGTCATGTCACTCTTTGTCGAGAGTTATTGGAATATAGTCCAGCTCTCAGTCTGTAGCCACAGGGGGTCGTCCTCGATACACTTTATCACTAAAAAGCAGATTCCCTACAGTGTTCCCTACAGTCGTACCAGTGACCGGTTACATCAGTATTTTGTTGGTTTACCTACACAAGCTTTGAAAATCACAAAGTGTAGCTAGTGACCACTCACACCATAACTAATATTGCAGCTATATATACATATGTTACTTAGTCACAACTTACCGCACTCAAACACCTTCGTTCTCATTCTTAGAGCACATCTTTCTATTAGAACTCACTGAAGATGTCTTCGTGGTCACCTTCTACAGACTCCGAGGAACAGGCGTACAACGAAATGAGGCTACAGGAGCTTGAAGACGAATTCCAGTTCCTAAACCAAATTAGACCGCAAACTGAACCGCCGTACGAACAGCTGAACGTTCAACCTCCATATGAAACTCAAGTCCCACCTGTTCAAGTATCATCTGAACAAGCTGTCACTCAGTCAACTCAGGAAGCAGAGTTCTTTCGTGTACCACTGCAGGAACAAATAGTTGATTCCTATCCAGTTCATTGCTACTGCGGGTACGCGGTTGAAGTTGTGGTTCAAGCAGAGGGAAACAATATAGGTCGGCGCATTCAGCGATGCCCAGCCTTTCCAAATGGTTGCAATTACACGGAATGGATAGACCAACCTTTGTGTCCTCGGGGAATAGCATATTGTAACGAACTCGAACGGGAAAATAGACGTGTTCGAAGTGATAATGAGCAGTTGCGATTGAACATCAGGCGACGCCCGTAAGACTAAACGTAAAATGCATTTTAATGAAGTTACTTATTCCTACTCCATGCTTTGATTGAGCTAGTTCGCATGTACTATCGTCAGTTGTTGTGTCTGTATGAACTATTTCAATCATAAATATAAATTTCAATCATAAATATAAACCGTTTGAAAAATGGTCATTTTCCAGTCGATTAAAATCAACTGAAACTGGTCAAACACGTTTTCCTTTGCCACGCTCACATATTGATTCGAAAAATTATGAAATTTGAAACCTAGTAATAACTTGACATCACGGATCCAACAAAAGTGGTTTCGTCGAAATCCGAGGTCGTTTGCAAAATTTCCATTTTAAGGGCCTGAATTCCATAGCGACTGTTCAGAATTTTCAATTGGACATATCTTTTGACTCCCGCTATGAAATCTTGATTTTTCGGATTCGTTGGAAAGATATTCTCGATTAGATCCTAATGTTTTTGGTTTCACTAAAATCCGGATTGTTTTGCACCCGGTACATTCAATTGAAGTTTGAAATCGAATTATCGAACTACCGCGCCATTTTCAATTCTATTTATAATTATATATAATTATTTATATTCTAATGACGACGTATATAATATATACGTTCGAATTATATTCAAAATAAATTTCTAGTCGATATTATTTAAAATAATCTATTTTAAATGTCCAAAATTCGCTAAAATCGCCAAAATAAAAATTTTAAACTGGTTCAGAATTTCTGGGTTATTACAGTGACATTGATTGTTAGTTATGTTTGTTTTAAATTTTAAAATAGCCGCCAACCTTTCACATCACAACAACTGTCCGAATTGACTACTCAATGACAGAGCCATTATTGGCAACCAATTAGTGCCAACCTTTCACATCACAACAACTGTCCGAATTGAGTACTCAATGACAGAACCATTATTGCCAACCATTTAGTGCCAACCTTTCACATCACAACAACTATCCGAATTGACTACTCAATGACAGAACCATCATGTTGGAACCATTATTGCCACACATTATTGCCTACATGTACTCTATGTCAGAGATATTTAGTTCACCATCCCTGCTTATATATATCTCTCGTTCGGATACGCTTAGAGAGAACAACGAAACTCAACTTATAAAAAAGCAAGCAATGGATCCAAATCTATACTACCATTACTACAAAAACAAGAAGAATCAAACTGATAATTCCGAACTAGAAGTGGAGCAAGAGACGGAGGAGGAGCTGGAACAGCACGCAATGGTTGCGTATTCCAATTATTTCGCTGAAGGCTCAACTAGCAACCATCGGGGTAGCATGCATGGCCGGATTGACCGACGGTATAAGAGAGACTACAAGGATGGACATGAAAAGCTAATGAGGGATTACTTCATCGACAATCCAACCTTTGATATAACTTTGTTCCGCCGTCGTTACCGTATGAGTCCGACTATTTTCTCAAAAATATATCTTAAACTTCACCAGTCAAATCCATATTTCACTTATAGACTGAACGGAGCACAAGAAATCGGCCATTCACCACACATCAAAATCACCTCGGCGTTGAGGATGTTAAGCTATGGAACATCTGGCGATCAAATGGATGAATATTTCAGAATCGCAGCGTCAACAGCAATAGAGTGTCTGAAAGAATTCTGTAAAACAGTTGTTGCAGAGTTTGGGAAGGAGTATCTACGGACGCCTGGACCTAACGATATAACCAGGATACTACACAGGGCAGAAGCCAGAGGATTTCCAGGTATGATTGGAAGTTTAGATTGCATGCATTGGGCTTGGAAAAACTGCCCAACGGGATGGAAAGGAATGTTCACCGGACATAAGAAAGTGCCATCAATGATCCTTGAAGAAGTAGCAACAAACGATTTATGGGTTTGGCATGCTTTTTTTGGAGTCCCAGGTTCATTGAATGATATAAATGTTTTAAAACAATCATATCTTTTCACAGAACTTGCTAACGGACTGTCAACAGATGTTTCATATAAACTTGGTAATATCGAACACAAAACTGGGTACTACCTAGTCGATGGAATATACCCAAAGTGGAGAACTTTGATGCAAGGGTACAGAGTTCCATCAAATGATAAAGAAAGGTATTTCACTGAAAAAGTAGCTAGCTACAGAAAGGACATCGAACGTACGTTTGGTGTTTTACAAGCCCGATTTCATATTTTACGAAATCCTGCTCGTTTTCATGATGCAAGAGTGCTTTCAGAAATCATGTATGCTTGTATAATAATACATAACATGATTGTGGAGTCTGAAAGAGGCGGATATAAGAATCAAATGTCTAATTATCCTGACATGTTTACAGGCTCAAATGCAAAACCCCATAAAGATGTAAACTCAATGGAAGAATATGTTGATATGGTTCAACACATTGAAGATCAAGCTGCACACTTCCAATTGCGTGACCAGTTGGTGGAACATTTGTGGGCGCATAAAGGAAGGAATAGTCGGAATCAGTAGTTGGTACTAGAACTATGTATCAGTGTGTAGTCGTGTACTATGTATCATTTGAACTATCTATCAGTGCGTGCTTGAGTCAATAAATCTGGTTTCCAATCATATTGTAGATTGTATCATTATTTCAACTCAACCCAACATATACAGCTCGTACATAAACAACAACTACTACATTAATATTAGAAACAGGTCACAATCATATTATCGACTCACCCCAACATATATAGCTAGTACATAAACACCCACCAGTACATAAATACTACAAACAGTTCACAATCATATTGCAACTTAACCCAACATACATAGCTAGTCCATATACAAGCCACTAACGCTTCCGCTTCTGCTTCCTTTGTTTTTTCTGTAGTCTCCAATCTGCTCGGCTACTAGTTCTTGCTGTAGAGGGGTAAGCTTACTAAAATCACATGTAATCATTTTAACATAATTATTCTCTCGCGCCAAAGCTTTCTGCTCCTCCAGCTTCTTTTCTTCCATGGCTTGTTTCTCCGCATGTTCTTGTCTGCGGAGCTCTCGATCATCCCTAACTGCCTTTTGGAAATATTCGTCGCTAGGTTTCTTTCCACCGAAAATCGAGCTCTATGCTCTTTTGTTGCCTTAGATGAACTCTCCATTGTTTCCATAAATCTAGCAAACTCTGCACCTCGTTGCTCCGGCTGAATTGCCTTGGATCTGCCGACAGGTCGTCCATCACTACTTCCAAATAAAGGGTTTCTTTCTTGCGAACTCGGGCCACTTCCTGGACTAGAATCAGAGTAGTTCATCCTTCTAGCTTTATTCTGCTGCTCAAACATGAAGTTGCTGGGGTTCTTCCACTTCGGCAACCTAGACAGAAGCTCATAAAAGTCTTGAAATTTAAATGGATGACCATACTTTTGCTGGTAGGCCTTTCGTGACTCTTCAATCTATAACACAAAGTGGATATTGTATGAGCGTATGTCATTTCTAACTAATCGATCATAGTATAGTAAGTTATTTTTCAAAGTAATCTACGGTACTTACAACGTCATAAGGTGCAGCACCGCTTTGCTGTCTGTTCTCCAAGGCTGTCAGTATTGCAAGATAGTTCTGACATGCGGCATTCATAACTCTATAACCGCCTCTAAGTGATGCCCATGTTCTATTCCTCGCTTCCAACGAATTGTAGAACTCTGCTACTCTTTCCCAAAATTTCTCACCTTTCATATTATTTCCAACAATGTTGTCTTGTGAAATGCGTATCCACGATTTAGCAAGTGAAACGTACTGCTCGGAAGTAAACTTACATTGTTTTCTTCTTCCATCCGCTGGTATATCTTCCCCTTCAGCATTATCATCCTCAATATCTTCTATTCCGTGATTCGGCTCCGATTCAACTTCGGTTTGGTGTCGTTTACTGAAAATGCTCCTTAAAGACTTCTCCTTCTTCTTCTTCTTTTGGTTATATTCGGGACTGATAGGTGCAACGTATTCTTCATTCAATTCTTCAGAATTTGTAACATTTACTTCCTCATTTGCATCTTCCTCCTCCTCCTCCGTAGAAGTCCCAACATTTTCTTCGGTAGTAGGAGAGACATACCCATACGAAAACTGTCTTTGCAGATTTTGCATCGCTTCGCGGTCACGAACCTCGGTCTGTTGCGGAGTTAGGTGAGGTTGTTGACTTTGCTCGGTCTGCATCATCATTGACATATACGACGAATGATCATCGTACACGTCTACCCCGGGCGGTCGTTGGTAAAACTGTGGTGGGACGGACGATTGGATGGGAGGAAAATTAGGAGGACCGAGCGGTTGGTACGGTGGACGGTATGGATAATTTGAATACGGCGAGTAGCCATATTCGTGAGATGGCTGCAACGGTTACTGTTGTTGGATTGACCGTTGCATGGCATACGATGACGAGTGCGGTTGGGACATGAGTTTCTTGTTTATGGTTTTTTTCCCGCTTCGCTTGGGTGCAGACGAAGACATTTTGTTGATGAAGAAGTTGGGAAGGTGGAGTGGTTGTGTGGAGGAGGAAGAAGAAGGAGGTAGGGTGGTTTATAGGGAGGAAGTGAACTAGCCGTTGGTGTTTCAACGGCTAGTGACTACAACGGCAAACTGTTTGCCGTTATAAGATTATAACGGCAAACACTTTGCCGTTATAATCTTATAACGGCAAAGTGTTTGCCGTTATAATCTTATAACGGCGAACAGTTTGCCGTTATAAGAACTAGCCTCTGTTGGGTGAACCAGCCACGGAGGAGCTCAAAACTAGCCACAGACCAGCCACGGATGAGTGAACAAGCCACACCTGGTTGCCGCGTGGCTTGTTTAGTAACTGAACAAGCCATTGTTGGTTGTGCTCTAAGGTTAAACTTTTCTCGAGCCATTTGAAATAACCAAGTATCATTTTAGTTAAATTCTGGAACTTAGAATTTATCAGTATAGTGGTTACTTTTGACCACTAAGTAGCATATCATATTTTGAGAATTCTACGTCCAATATAGCAGTGTTTTCTAAGAGACTAGAGCCACCATGCATGTTACAAGATTTTTTACATGATTTTATGTTGTTTTATATATAATCGCAGATGTGCATTCATATTATAAAGTATATTTTAGAAGCATCCATGTAAAAATCCACATTTGAATCTATGAGTAAATCTGGATAAGTATCTATACTAAAATCAAAAATCTTTATGAACTGTTAGGTGTTCATCTAGGTCTTTGCGTGATATTGTTTCTAGTACATTAAGTTGTTGATAATCTTTGATGTTGCACCTGTTTCTCACTATAATTTTCCTGAAAATTTGATGCTGGGAAATCTAGTTTTGGTCTTTGTTTTGTATTTTGTTGTTTTGATTTACCTGAGATGCGCACTTGCAATTTGATCAAGGTGCACTTGTGTATGCTGCCTCATCTTGTTTCCACACGTGCATTTGGTTTTGTCTGATGTGCATTTTAACCTTGTCACAGTTGTTTAATGTTTTATATTTAAACCACTTCATAGTAAATTGGATACTTCCAGGCCGTATAGTTGAAATTAACCCAGATCATATGCACAATAACTTTAGTTTTAGATTAGATCATATGCACAATAACTTTAGTTTTAGATTACAACACATCTAATGATAAACAAATGGAAGTGTATATTTAATATCAAATGAATGAAATGATGATAAATGTAAATGAGAATTAGCATAAGTTGTTTACTGACTCTGTGTACATATGCTTGTACACGAGTTATAAATAACTGGTTTATGTTCTGTATTTGTGACTTTCACTGTTTCACATGTGTGGATATAGCATTTTATTCGCATACCATTTTTACGTAGCAGCAATGTGTTTTAATGATTTTTGTTTTATACTAAAAAAAGTAAAAACTGTTCTATGTACTTGTCATATTTTAACTGTACTGCAGTTAATCGTAATGCTAAAACTATAATTTGTTCAGAATGGATGTGGGTCTGATCACTGGTCCGACAACTGGCCTGCTCAGTCTATCAGTTGGTATGGCTTTTGGAATATTGGGATCCCAATTCAAGGTATATTTTTCCATTTATATGATAACTAGCAGAACCAAGCATGATGCCTGTACGTCATCCCCTCCCCGCACCACACATGTTGGACAAGTTCTCCATATGAATAGTAGACATATATGGATGCCTACATATAACAAAATTTAGCAATGAAAATAAGGCATGTAGAAAACTATTTGTAACACGATTAATTGGCTAAAAATGAACTAAGACAGCTAACAGTTGGTGTTTGGGATTACATGTAAATTTTCGACATTGTTATTTAATAAAATTCTGTTATTGATGACCTGAAATATTTCAAAAATGACAAAAAATGCAGTTCTATTATTTTGGCCTGCACTTTTACTATGCTCATCAATACAAGTTAACAAAAATTGGAGAGTATCAAAGATAAGCATCTATGTAAACTATGCATTTTGGCTATGATAAATTATTATTTGCATTGATTGGTGAATACGGTGAATTTTGACCGTAATGGTTTAACTAAATTTTTATTCTTTGGATTTATATTATCAACAGAGAAATGATTAGCAAATGTAATGAGCCTTTATATTAAATGTAGATTTACGTGTGTACATGTACATGGATAGATGGAAATCCTACCTGTTAGGCTGTTATTCATTTTGCTACAGAAGTTAATGGTGTCTACAACTTTTTTTTTTTTGATAGAAATTATATTTTATAAAAATATAAACTGGGAGCAATGACAAGGTTTTAAAAATGCTCACTTTTATAAACTGAGTAAATCCTGAGATTGTTATTTCCATTTTACGTCAGTTGAAGTATTAATTGGATTTAGGGAAAAAAAATGAGATTCTCCTAAAGCTTTGTTTGTTTTGTTTTATTTTACCCAAATGGCTCGTCGCTTGAATTATTCAAAGTCAGATCCAATGTGTTTGTTTGACATTGATTCATGGTATGGTAAATGATCGGACACCACACTTTCTGTCAGATTTTAAGTTCCCAAAACGGTAATTAGTGGACCAAGCTATAATGTATTTCATCTTAGTATACTTAAGTAAACCTGCTAAGCCATGTGTAGACATGCTTGCTCGTGAAGTAACATATGGACACTAGATAACCAAAGTACTTATCTGGTATATGCATGCATCCACTATACTGTACTAAGATTTGATCTTATTAGTAGGCAATACTGTTGGAAAATTTTCTTTATCATTACATGATTGTATTACAAAGTTAAATCTTTTGTCAATACATCATTGTATTGCAAATTAAACGGTAACAACAAACAATGTTGTTCAATAATTGTAACAAATTCAATGTTACTAATTTATTCAACAATTGTCACGTCAAACTGTGTTCATAGTAACCACAGAAAGCGCAATCGATTGTACAACAAATTGAAGCAGTACAGAACCGTCTTCAATAGAAAAAAAAAGTTATGTCCGAGTCCAGAGATGTTTCTGTTTCCTTGAAACAATATTGCCGTCGTATGCACCAAAAGACGTTTTTGCAATTTGTTTCCCAGGATATAACGGACCAACTCCGTAGCGTAGTGCTAGCATACAGAGCCCTGATGAACTGAAAAAGTTATAGAAACTAGATCGGAGAAATTACGTTGAAGAAGAAGCAATGCAAGCAGATCCAAAAGTATGTTCTGTCTTGTTTTGTGTAGTGAATTTATAGGCTGGAGGAGTGCCTATTCGTATGTATTAGTAACCGCTGAAGTGGAAAGGTTGCGACCCTTTAACCACTCGGTTATTAATGTGCATGTGCTCAGAATTCCAATGGTTGTAATTTGAACAGTCATGCCTTTCGAATTTCGGACTGAACAGGCATGCCTTTCATATTCCGAGTAAACAATTCTCATTTAACGCACTAGCCCAAGTAGCAACTATAGTCCCTACATTTTAATGATGTTGAGCAATAAATTGCTAACTCTTTTTTTTCCCAAATTTCTCTTACTCATGCTCATTCATATTCCAACAATCCCCTACATGAATGAGCAGTTGATCTTAGTTTTTGCGAACCATTTATCGCATCGGTTAAAGTAGCACATGGGCCTTGAACTTTCCTAGTAATTACCTATTTGAATCACAGGCGAATCAGTAGACACAGGTTGTCCTTGAACTGTAAGCCGTTTGTGTAATTCCAAAGTAGATAACACACGATAAATGTTTCTTATAACCCTTCGTTCTCTATATGTGTTCGTTTGTGCCTTGAACACCTGCCTGGTTTCATAAGTGCTTAGAGAATTTGGCCTCATAATTCTCTTTGAAGCGGCGCCTTCGCACTTACGTAGGTGATTCTATAAAGGGTATTCTCTAATTCCTCAAATACAGACATTATTAAAATTATTAATACTTATCCTTATTCACCATATAGTGCACTGACTTATCATAGGAATGGTTTGTGTATAACAGTGCCATCAAGTTTCTCTTAAACTTCGTTGTCCCTTTGAACCTAGATCTTGGGATCTCCAGTCAACTAGGTGGGGTTTCCATTTTAGAAAAACCTTTAGTTTACAGGCCTTAGCTCCATTCCCTTCGATAAGGTTTGAACTTTCTCTCTTGGCAAGCCTTTTGTAAGTGGATTCGCTAAGTTATCTTTAGATTGAAGGTAATTTATTGTGATAACCTCCGTTAGAGAGAAGTTGTCTTATCTTTTTATGTCTACGACGAATATGCCTAGACTTACCATTGTATAGTGTACTATTGACTATCACAATGTATACATATTGGAGACATATGTTTTCTCCTATTAGGAATGTCTTCTAAGAAGATTCAAACCCATTCTGCTTATTATGCAGTCTTGTCTAGTGCAATAAACTTCAATTTCATCGTAGATCTAGTGATACAAGTCTGTTTGGATGATTTCCATAAAATTGCTTCATTTCCTAATGTGAACACATATCCACTTGTAGACTTTGTATCATGTAATCCAGTGATCCAATTTCCATCACTGTATCCTTCCACTATTGAAGGATATTTTGTATAGTATAGACCATAGCTCTGCGTATACATTCGATATCCTAGAGCTCTGATTATCACTTTCCAATGATGTTTACCAGGATTGCTGGTAAATCTTCTTAGTTTGCTTACAGCACATGTGACATAACATACATGTTACTTTCTAGTATACGAGAGTATTCTAACTGGTAGATACCATCATCAGTGTTCTTTATCCAATTTTGGATCATATCTACTGATGATTTTGCAATAGTTACATTGTATTGCTTGAATTTTTCAAGTGTTTTAGTGATGTAATGCGATTGGGATAATTCATTTCCCTGTGTTGTTCTCATAATTTTTGCACCTAATATCACATCAGCCAGTCCTAGGTCTTTCATATTCAATCTAAAGGATGACATATCCTTTGTAAATGTTATTATGCCCTTGTTATTGCCTAGGAGCGACATGTCATCAACACAGAGACAAACAATGACATATCCAATATGTATGTGTTTTATGTACACACATTTGTCTGATTCATTTACCGTGAATCCATAGTTTTATCAAACTTCTCATACCACTGTTTTGGAGCTTACTTAGGATCATAAAGTGATTTTTACCAGTTTGCAAACTTTATTCTCATTTTCTGAGGTTAGAAATCCTTCGGGTTGTTTCAAATAGATTTCTTTCTCTAGTTCACCATTCAAAGGTGCGGTTTTAACATCCATTTGATGTATTTCTAAGTCATGTAATTGCAATAATCATTATTATTGACGTTATCCATGTTCTAAGGAGATATACACGACAATAACTGGTACATTCGTTAATGAATGTAATAAAATACCCTTTTCCACCTCTAGTTTGACAAATTTTCAAATCACATACATTAGTATGTATTAAGTCTAAAGGTTTGGTTTCTCGTTCAACATGATGAAACGAGGTTCTTGTCAATTTTATTTCTGCACAAACTTGACATTTATAGTTGGAATTTATATTGCATTTTGGTAAAAATTCTAGATTAATCAATTTTCGCAATGTATCAAATTTTACATGCTCTAATCTAGAATGCCATATGTTGGAAGATTCAACAATATAAGCAGAAGATGCACTTTTATTCTTATTAATGTGTGGTACAATAGTGGTTACATTTGCTTTAAACAAACCATCGCACACATATCCTCTTCCAACACACTTCATTCTTGGAAAGTACAAATTTATCGGTTTCAAAGATTAAGTTGAAACCATGATTACTCAGTAATGATCCTGAATTCAAGTTCATTTAAAGTTAGTTCCTTTCCAGAAATCAGTTTCAGCACAACTTTTCCTTTGCCTTCCACCTTTGAAGTAGATGAATTGCCCATAAAAGTTGTACATCAGCATTTGTAGTTTTGTACTTGTCTATTAAACCATCAAGTTTCAATTTCCTTTTAAGTATCCATTTATTATCTAAGGTCTTACACCATTGAGGTAAATCAACCAATTCACATGTATGATTAGACATAATGTACTCAATCTTATTGTTAATCGCCTCTTTCAATGAGGGGCATTGCTGGAAGACACATTTTGTTTGTATGACAATGGATCATCTTCTAACACAAAAGTATAGAAGTCTGTTCCAAGGTTTGTAAGGTCCTTGGCCTTTTTCTTTTTCTTGGTTCTTCCACTTGCTGCTCGCTGAGTTTTATTTTGTTCAATATTCTCAAGAGAATAAGGAACTTCATCTTCCCTTGGTCTCTTAGGTGCATGATTTTCAGTACCATGTTTCAAGGGAAATACAAGTTCGAAAAATCTAGCATTTCTCGACTCAATGATGGTATTTTCATGAATATCATCAATTTCAGATTTGTGTACCAAAAAATTGATATGCGACATTGTTTTGTGCATATCTAATGAATACACAATCAATTATTTTGGTCCAATTTTTACCTTCTTTAGTTTTGGTACTTCTACTTTGGCAAGACACCCCCACACTTTTAGCTATTTGTAGGATGGTGGTCTATTTTTTTTTTCCAAAGTTCATGAGGAGACTTTGAAGTTTTCTTTCGGGATTTTATTTAAAATATGATTTCCCAAAGGAATAGCTTCTCCCCAAAAGTTATCTGACAAGCCCCAAATTGACATCAATAAAATATTATGTCACGGACTCCAAGAATCCCAAGGAACTAGGCCCAATTTGACATCAATATAATATTGTGTCTTGGCTTAGCCACACCTGTTTACAAGTCCCCTTCCCCTTTATTTATATTAGCATATAGAGAGATGGGTACTCATATTTCATAATGTGGGACTTTTGTTTGTTTTCTTATTAAGTTGATTCGCAACTTCCATTTTGTATTGTTTAAACACATCAAATGCTAACATTACCAAAAAATATTGCAACTACATGGCAATATTGAAAAGTCAAACCTTGGAAAGCAAGTCAAAAAAGCAATTTCATAATATAATTCATACAATTCACACTAAGATATGAATATGCTGAAACATGTCATGCGTTACAAGCCACATGATTCATTAAATATACTTTTAAATCACAAATCATTTTGAATATGAATAGTCAAATGTCAGTTACCAACATATGAATTTCATATTTAATTCACACAAGTTTCCAATTTCAGAAGAGGAAAAGACTGACAATATATATGTATGACCTTTAAATGGTATTGCGATTGATATAATATAAATGGATCATTTAATAATATAAATGAATCATTTAAAACTTGAAGATGTTTGCAGCAACTGAATCAGAGAAGAAGAAAAATGAATCTTAAGAATATCAGTACAAATCCAAACAAATTCAATATATTTTAAGATTCAAATGTTTCAATAATTCATGTCTTAAATAAAAACAAAGATTCCTCAATAGAATTAACCAAGAGTGGCTTTGATACCACTTGTAGAAAACACAATGTTTTTAAATCTGAACATGAAACTCAGGTTAATTTAATTGAGAAACAAATACACGAAAATAACTGAATCAACAGCAAAGCATACCTGAGTGTATAGCAGATTTATGAAGATAAGATATGTTTATAATCTATCAAATTAGCATACGTTCAAACAAGTAAAATATTGTTTCAAGATTGTTGGAAAATTTTCTTTATCAATACATGATTGTATTACAAAGTTAAATCTTTTGTCAATACATCATTGTATTGCAAACTAAACGGTAACAACAAACAATGTTGTTCAATAATTGTAACAAATTCAATGTTACTAATTTATTCAACAATTGTCACGTCAAACTGTGTTCATAGTAACCACAGAAAGCGCAACCGATTGTACAACAAATTGAAACAGTACAGAACCGTCTTCAATAGAAAAAAGAAAGAAAGTAATGTCCTAGTCCAGAGATGTTTCTGTTTCCTTGAAACAATATTGCCGTCGTATGCACCAAAAGACGTTGTTGCAATTTGTTTCCCAGGATAAAACGGACCAATTCCGTAGCGTAGTGCCAGCATACAGAGTCCTGACGAACTGAAAAAGTTATAGAAACTAGATCGGAGAAATTACGTTGAAGAAGAAGCAATGCAAGCAGATCCAAAGGTATGTTCTGTCTTGTTTTGTGTAGTGAATTTATAGGCTGGAGGAGTGCCTATTCGTATGTATTAGTAACCGCTGAAGTGGAAAGGTTGCGACCCTTTAACCACTCGTTTATTAATGTGCATGTGCTCAGAATTCCAATGGTTGTAATTTGAACAGTCATGCCTTTCGAATTTCGGACTGAACAGGCATGCCTTTCATATTCTGAGTAAACAATTCTCATTTAACGCACTAGCCCAAGTAGCAACTATAGTCCCTACATTTTAATGATGTTGAGCAATAAATTGCTAACTCTTCTTTTTCCCAAATTTCTCTTACTCATGCTCATTCATATTCCAACAATCCCTACATTTTAATGATGTTGAGCAATAAATTGCTAACTCTTCTTTTTCCCAAATTTCTCTTACTCATGCTCATTCATATTCCAACAAATACGGGTTTAGTGGGATATGAATAAAATTGAGGAATTGATGCGATGAACTCACAAATGAAATGATATGTGATTGATATTATTTTTATATTAATACAGTAGAAAATGAAACGTGTAAACTAATATGCACCTACCTGGTTTCACA
Organism: Allium sativum; assembly: GCA_030737875.1. NCBI lineage: Eukaryota > Viridiplantae > Streptophyta > Magnoliopsida > Asparagales > Amaryllidaceae > Allium > Allium sativum. Next base: position 428,171,474 of record CM060923.1, read on the forward strand.
GATGCCAAAGATTTATGGTTATACTGAATGTGGCATGGACACATTCACACACCTGTATATATAATTATAAACACAAATGTAAAACTAAAACCAAGAGTAGAGAATGATATGAGATGTATTTTCCTAATTTTTGGAAATCATATGCTCACGAGAATGGATCTCGCTATTTTTCCAAGGGCTGGGAAGCCGTGTCCTCAGATTAACCCATTTCTGATTGTGGTAGATGAAAATTGCAAATCTGACAAAGTGATAATTATTGGATGAGATTTGAAATTGCTTGTGTGGATTGAGTTTTTTGCCTGAGTGAGGGGGTTATGGAATGGCAAGAGCTAGAGTTGAACATGGTGGTCGGGGCCGGCAAGCTCATAAAGTTTGGAAAAATAAAATGGCTTTTGGTCATTATTTTTTGAACATAGGCTGGTGGAGGCTGAACAGATGTTGGAGGAAGCGATCTTCGGTAGTGTCCAAGGTGTTCCGTTTAGTCAGATGAAGATTAGCCGGAGGCAGAGCTGATAGATGCATCTTTGGTTTAGTTGGTGATGTGCGGTGGTGGTGCTTGGTTGCATGCGTGCAAGGACATAACCAATATTGTCATCTGTAGGTAGGCATAACTAGATAAATTGCACAAAAATATATTTTTTAAACTAAATTGCATTAGACTGAATAAACTAAGCAAATTTGTAGTAAAAAAAAATTAAAAATTAAAAAGATCCCAAAAATCATATTTAATAATATCTTAATTTTAAGGAAACAATCTAGATCAATTATATGTTCTGATATATATTCCATATATTATGTAAAAGCGGATTTGCAGATATTTCAATGTTAGTTTTGTGGAACGAAAACAATATTTTGTTTGTATTTGGACATAAATTTAAAACTGTAATACAAAATTATGCATTGTCCTCTAATTAATATTTGCAAAATGTATATTACTTAACTGCAAAAGATTTTGACCTAGCATGAAAAAACTAAATAGTAAAACATTTATTGATGTCTAAACTTGCAACTAAACATCTCAAGAGAATTTGTTCACAAATTGCATGCTTTAACCTAATATGAACATATAAAAAAAGACAGTTCTTTTTGCTTATGAGATTCTCAAGTGGTCAATATAAATGTATACAGCAGATACTTGAGGAGTTTGAAAGGTCGTGGTTGGGGTCCAATCTAATTTCAGCATACACAAATTTTCTAATTATATAGATTTCACAATCTTTAAAATGAAATTCTAAGTAGGAAATCACCTATAAACATATAATTACCAAACTCAGCACCGCAAAGGCATAAGGTTAGTTGAAAGATTGCTGCATCTCAAAACAATATATAAGGTCAGTTTACAGCTTAACTAATACAATTTTTTTTAACAACCAGCCTGAAAATCCCTCCTACAAATGTTAGTGACCACAAAAGTTAAAATTCTATAATATGGCTGCACCTTAGATCAGTGCACAAGATTAGTTGAAATAAATTGAATTATCATATAAGATGGTAAACTGAATGCTTACTTGGAAGACAACACTTGCAGTTCATTTTCATATAATTCTAAACAAAATATAGTGAAAATGTCCTCCTTTATATTCATTGAAATTATTTATCTTACAATCAACTATCTACAGAGAACAAAAGAATTAATGATCGTATTTCCATACATAATCAGTGAATCTAAAAAAATTAAACGAATGCTAAGCAGGTACCAAAAACAAAGACTTCACATCCAATTTTTTATCTGTTTTACCAATATTATTCTGTAACCATCTACTAAATAAATTCTATAAGTGATCGGTTTACTTTGTTTCTGCTAAACTTTAGTAATCTGTTTAAAATTCGCACATGTAACGCCTTTTCTATCTTACACACAAAATTTATAATTTATTTGTTAAATGAGTTGCAAGGCTTGAGCCGAAAATTTTATGTCACTGGTTTTTTTTTGAATATAATAATGCATTTGGATTACCTGGCACTTGAATAATATAATGAGTGCTTTAGATTGATAAATATTCTTATGTATACCAATTATAAAGCACATAAATGTATAGCATATATATTTCGTACTGTGAGCAAACTATATTGCGTTAAATATGATGAATTTTTCATTTGATCGTAATACTTTTATTCTTGTATAAATCAGCAACATAATCTGCAGCTTAACATATTTTTTCACGTCATGCTGTGAAGTTATGATTAATAAAATTAAAAACATTTGACAAACATTGCTTTTATTTTCACTACCTACGAAGGCCAAACACATATAATATAACACTAACAAGTTAGATTACAAAATATGATTTTCTAATGTCACATATCCTAAAGCATGCATGCACTAGTATAATGCACGCATCCTATAATCTGTATGTAAATATTATTTTTAGTGGGTTTAAGAAGAAAAAAAAAATTAGAAAAAAAAGGTATATATGAAATACTTGTGTCAGTAACTGTGATAGTTTAAATATGATGCTTTGGAGAGTGAGCAGGAAATTCATTCTATGAAGTACGACTTCATCTTACTCATGGTCATGCACCTATGGTATTGTCAGCTGGAAGAGTGCATACATGTTCTATCTGTTCTAAAACGTTCGAGGCACATGATTTCTCAAACTTGGTTTCTGATCGAGTCCACAAACTTGGTAAGCTGTTGACATAATAATCAATTGTCTTAGAAGAAGTGTATAGATGTAGATGGATTCTACTTTGGTAATTTGGTTATTAATAAGGCAAGTATTTATAGATGTTAAATGGTCCCTCTCATTATTGTTTAGAATATTATTATCCTGTCACAGTCTCTGTAGATATTTGTCCTATATAATTTTTTTTCCTTCTTAAGCCCACTAAAAATAATATTTGCATACAGAGTACAGAATGCGTGCAATATATTAGTGGATGCATGCTTTAGGACATGTGGACATTAGAAAACCATATTTTGTTATTTAACTTGTTAATGTTATATTATATGCGTTTGGCCTTCCTAGGTAGTGAAAATAAAAGCAATGTTAGTCAAATATTTTTAATTTTATTAATCATAACTTCATAGTAGGACATGAAAAGATATGCTAAACTACAGATTATGTTGCTGATTTATATAAGACTAAAAATATCACGTTCAAATGAAAAATTCATCATATTTAATGCAGTATAGTTTGCTCACAGTACTAAATATATATGTTATACGTTTACGTGCTTTATAGTTGGTATACATAAGAATATTTATCAATCTAAAGTAGTCATTATATTATTTAAGTGTCAAGTAATCCAAATGCATTATTATATTCAAAAAACTAGTGGCATAAATTTTTTGGCTTAAATGTTACAACTCATTCAACAAATAAATTATAAATTTTGCTGTGTAAGATAGAAAAGGTGTTACATGTGCGAACTTTAAACAGATTACTAAAGTTCAGAAGAAACAAAGTAAACCGATCACTTATAGAATTTATTTAGTAGATGGTCACAAAATAATATTGGTAAAACAGATGAAAATTTGGATGTGAAGTCTTTGTTTTTGGTACATGCTTAGCATACGTTTAATTTTTTTTTAGATTCACTGATTATGTATAGAAATACGATTATTAATTCTTCTGTTCTCTGCAGATAGTTGATTGTATAAAGGAAGACATTTTCACTATATTTTGTTTTGAATTTATATGAAAATGAACTGCAAGTGCTGTCTTTCAAGTATGCATTTCATTTTACCATTTTATATTATAATTCTATTTTTTTCAACTAATCTTATGCATTGATCTGAGGTGCAGCCATGTTATAGAATTTTAACTTTTGTGGTCATTGACATTTGTAGGAGGGATTTTCAGGTTGGTTGTTAATTTTATTTTGTATTAGTTAAGCTGTAAACTGACCTTATATATTGTTTTGAGATGCAACTAACCTTATATGCCTTTGCAGTGCTGAGTTTGGTAATTATACGTTTATAAGTGATTTCCTACTTAGAATTTCATTTTAAAGATATGAGTACAATTCGAGTATTACTTTTACTAACACAACAAACTTCATTTTGCAGGGATTCCTTGTAAAATTTGTGGTGGAATGCAAGCAGTTTAGGATGTCACTTTAATCACCACTGTAAAATTTGTGGTGGAATACATAGCAAACTTCATTTTACATGGATACCATATAAAATTTGTGGCGGATTGCTTGTTGCATACAGTTGAATGTCACTTTATGATGTTCTGTATTTGAAAACTAAACTAATTTTGAATGATAATGATATTGCTTCTTTTGTACTGGCTTAAATCCTGAATTTTCTTTTGTTGATCTTGATTGTTTTTGTGTTTATCTTGAATTTTTCAAACTGAACTTATGAGAATGGAGTATGCTAGTTGTTGATTGTACAACCTGTCGATGCTGACTATTTTTATATAAGTTAATACAAAATGAGTTAAATGTGTAAACCTGGGTTGACCCATTAAATCAATGGGTTGGGCTGGGTTTACCCATTTAATAAATGGGTCGGGTTCGTTTCTATTTTAAAAGGATTGGGTAATTTTTAACCCAACCCAACCTATTTGACACCCCTACTGTCAAATACAGGTCTAGAAAATACGCGAGTGCACTCTGTAGAACATAACAAATCCAACATCGAAAATTATGCGTCAAACAAATTCCAAGCATAGGTGTGTCATGCTTCATTTTGATTTTCAAGTATATATATATATATATATATATCTTATATTGCACGTGAACTCTTCCCCTTAATCTCCACCACTCATTTTCCCACTCGTTCTCTCTCTTCTCATTTGAATATTATTTCTTAGTGGGAAGAGAGTGAGGAAATGAGTGGTGGAGATTAAGGGGGAGGGTTCACGTGCAATATAAGAGGTGTAGAGGAACCCTCCTCTATATATATGTATATGTATATGTATATATATGTGTGTGTGTGTGTGTCGAGGTCCATCACGCAAAACAAAACCCAGACCAAGATCATTTCCTTTCATCTTGCTACTTGCAGGAGGTTAATTAGGGTAAGAGAACCAAAGAATTATAAGTTCTTAATTGTAGTTTAATAATTTCCTAAGCATCATTCTGACAAAAGCAAACAACTTCAACTAATTAAATTGACGACGTACACAATAACCTGGAATGTGACAAAGCTTTAGGAACAAAAATCTACTAATCTTTTGAGTTATCACTTATCCTATGAGTATCATGTTATTAAATTAGCTTTAAAACAGAACAATGGTTATATTCTGAACTCATTCTAATTGCATTAAGTAATAACTGGTTGTATCAGTTCATTCCAAACAAACTCTATTCCTTTTTTTTGCTGCAATAAATACTAAGTAACTATTGCTACTGATAAAGGCTCCTTGTTCGCAAACAAGGTTTCAGAAAACCAATAATTGTTCAAGATATATAGAAAATGATAGAGAATGTAATGATGTAGGACTTAGGAATGATATATGGTAAATTAGGGAATTCAACAATTGTTGTTGATAAATGAAGATATAAAGGAAAGTAGACAACCAAAATACCTTTCACTCACAGTTACGGATTGGGAATACTAAATTTCCAAAGAAGCTGGGACCTTGGAAAGGACTGAAATTGAGCGACAGATGAAGTGGAACGGTAGTTACCTGACGTCAATAAAGTATGCAACAAAGTCTAAGGCTGTAAACAAGGAAGTGAGCAACATTCTAGCTCGATCACACAAACCCTAGAAATTGAAGAGAAATGGATGATTCGGTGGTAACCCTAGCTTTTTTTAAACGATTAGAAGCAGAGATGAGTGGTTAAATTGTTGCAAGATCTGGTATAAATTAATGGAAGAAACCTAATTTCGTTTCATTTTGGATGGGCGAAAGACCTCGAGGAAGGAAGAAAGCGCAGAAATGGGTTAAATGGGTAAATAAAAAATAAGTGGGCTAGAACCGCCTGAACCAATTAATTAGATGGTTAAATGAGTTTTGCCCAAATAAACCACTTCTTTTGATGGATATAACCCAACCTCTTTATTTTTAGGGTATTTGGGCTGGGTAGCTTTTTGACAGCCCTAAATACACACGTCGTTGTCTGTACCGTGACAGAATCCAATTATTATTTTTTGTTATCTGCTTTTCATATTGCAAATTGAAATATGACAAATTGCGGTATGAGCGATTAGTAGTTTGCTGTTTTGTCACACTGTCTTTTACAGTTATCTTTCTCGCATTTTTTGTCTCTAACAAGTAAACTGATCGTGTTAGAATCTAATTATTGTTCTGTTATTTGTTTTAAATTATTATTTTTTGTTGTCTCTCTGTCTTTTACAGTTTTACTATTTCTTTAGCGCTGTCTGTCATCAGTCTTTTACTATTTTAGTCTTATATGTGAACATACTTATATATGTTAAGAGTACTTATATATGCTAATAGTACTTATACAGTCATATAAGTTTTTTTTGACAGGTATTGTATGATACTTTTGAGGTTGTTACATGATGTCGCATTCTTTCAAATTGTTCATGCTTGCATTCATGTATTATCTATCGGCGTTCATATGTTTTTATTTTTAGTATGTATCGTTTTTATTTGCTACAGTCGTATGTATTGCTAATTTTTATCGCAAATACTTATATTTTTATTTTTACGTGTATGAAATATTATGGATATATATATTTTGTGGTTTGGCTTATGACTCCATTTGTGTACTACATTACATGTAGTGAATGTGTTTTTAGAATTGTTATAATATATTAGTATAATTGAAATTGTAAGCTTTGAATGTTATGGTAGCAAAAATGTGCTATAATAAGTTTTTCTACAGCATTTTAACTATGCAATGGAAAGAAAAATTGTTACATTTTTGTTATATTATACCATTATGCCAGTGCAATACAAAATATTTTGCGAGGAGTAAATAGTTTTCATAACAACTAAATGGTGCTACAATAGATCGTAATGAATTCTTATGGTGTTTCAATGCATTATAAAAACTTGGTACGATTATTCCGTAGCGTGTTCAAATGCTATAATAATATGGCATGTTAACATACTATAGCAATCAAATGAGGTCATAATAGTTCTATAATACATTTGAAAATGCTATAGAAAAGCAGTTCCACTGGCAACAAAATTACGCTTTCCATTGCAAGTGACACTATACTATCTATCTAACTTTTCACAATATGTTGATCCATGACGTTTATAGAATCGATATATAATGTTTTTATAGCGGTTTTTAAACGCTATAAATAAACCTGTTTGTTGTAGTGTTTAGTGGCGTTTTTATTAGATAAAAAAATTTGCTATTCATTTTAGTGAAACCAGTGCAATCACATAGCTGTGGGAAGTGATTGTCAAATTACATAATTTAATAAAGAAAAAAAAAACCTTTTTTTATTAATCTTAGTTGAATATAAAGAGAATATTTAAGAAGGGTTTTTAGCCTCAAGGAAAAAATGAACCAAAAATTGTTCCTTAAGGACAAGGGGCTAAATTTTTATTCGTAAGGACAAATTTCAGTGTAAAGGGAGGAATTAAGGGGTCCACTATAATTCCTCCCTTTACACTAAAATTTGTCCTTGTCCTTATGGAACAATTTTTTTGTTCATTTTGTCCTTTACACTATTTTCCTGTATTTAAAATTATAGAGATTTAAAAAGACATATTGTAGATACTTTTCATGTTTTTCTAACTTCGGAAAAATTGATTTTGGCTAAATGATAGTATGGAAACCTTCATAACAGTCCGTTTGATAATGTTGAATAATGACATTTTTTATAGTGGCGACTAGGTTTTATAGGGAAAGGCCTACCAAGTCATGATAATGTTGGACCATGACGTTTTTTATTGCTTTTGTGTGAGGAACAAGAAAGACTATTGCTTACATAATTACAATCTATTTAAATAGCTAGTCCTACTATTTTGTATTGCATGTATTTTATGTGACCATCGACAGTGAACTTTATATATTCGTAAGTATATGTCCGTATTAGAAAAAGAAGCCAGAAAATCTTCTTTCATCCCGAGCAAGAAACATCCGTAAGAAAGACACATACAAGTATCAATAAAAATTCCACATGCTAGAAGAAAATCTTACTTACATGAAGAAGCATGATGTAATGCCAAATAACTAAAACTTCTCTTAAAAGAAAAATAAGCAGCTTCTCCAACATAAATGTGTTGAATGTCATGGGGTGAGATATGAATGCAGGATATCATAATAAATCATGCAGTTACACTTTTGCAGTTACATGCTCCCAGTTATGAGTTTGAATGAGTAAAAATGGATACGAAAAGCATCTATAAATATAAATAAAGATCATACACTAGTTGGGATCTAATAGGCAAATATGACGTGGGCTATAAAGGTAGAATCTTTGCCGGTATGACAACCATCATTGTCTCAGGTGGTTAGAGCATAAGACAAAGATGCAAGATATTATGAACTCGATTTTGTCGGACCCTTTTGTTAGGATAATATGGTTTGTACCATCCAACTTTGTATATAAGTAACCAATTTCAAAAATAATAATATTAAGGATCAAATACGATGAAGCGATGCAATCATATTGTGCTTTATTTATTTTACATGGGTCACCACCATTTGGGCCGAATCCCATTTTACTTTCTGTCCACAAATAATCCTATGTAAATTATAAACGAATATATAATCATTCTATTTGCAATAATAAATTCTCCTTTCTCATTGCAAAGTTTTTATGGTATCGGAGCACCAGCCCAACAACATCCGTTTTTTGATCATCGCCAGCGTCTCTGCACCTATTTTGTCCTATAGAATCACCTGCTCAAATTGATCAGAGTCTCTTGATGTTTAATATTGCCCAGAGTAGTCTCATTATAGGAGTTTATACCCTTCTCTTTTTAAGAAGCAGTGTTTGCATCTGTTCTTATCATTCTCGTGCCTCGTCAAGGAGAAATCAAAGTTGTTTCATCACTTTTCTCCTAACTGCATCGAATTCTTGATCATCAGAGCAGTGGTGCTCGTCATTTGATCCACAATCGATCAGTTCTTGGGGCCATACCATCATTCCTTGTAGATATCACTACATACTTCTTTCTGATCACTGCCGAACCAACTTCTTGGTTGTAGTATATCACTATCCTACCTCGCTAATTCATTGCTCCATGACTTCTTTTTTGATCCAAGAGTCTACATCTCCCGATCCTCCCTTTTTCATCAAGCCATGGCGGATAATGATAATGAAGTCACCTCGATATCATCAAAAACTAATGCTGGCGAAGTATCAACATCAGCCACCGCCCTGATCAAACCCAAAAGGAAAGTGATCATTATACCACTCGACGAAGACAACTTCATATTGTGGAAATATCAAGTTGAAATTGCTCTAAAAGGTTATGGTCTCCAGACTATGAGAAAGGAACCATCATAATCCCACCAGTCATGACTATCGTCGACAAAGAAGGGAGAACTGTCAGTAATCCAGACTACATCAGATATCGAAAGCAAGATAGCATATTATCATCATGGTTACTCTCTTCAATTAGTGCTAATCTACTATCTCAAATTGAGGGTTGCAACACTTCATATGAGATATGGACAACAATACAACAAATGTTCAACTTACAATCATCATCAAGAATAATACACTACAAAAAATGAATTGTAGAATATCAGAAAGGAAGATATGAGCAATAGGGATTATTTAAAGTGAAAAATTTATGTGACAAGTTAAATGCAATGGGACCTAAAATTTCAAGCACCGAGCAAATCTTTTTTTTGTTGTTGAGAGAAACGGTTGTGTAGTGTGGAGCTACAAAACTGATTAGTTAAATAATTATAATAATATAGCCGGTCAACATGCCAAACCAGTAGCCAAAACAAGTAGTTCAGGATCTAAGATGATCTATAAAGTCACCAACAAACAACAAAAAAATCAGAAGTGCAAAATACACATTGTTACCACCGTAATTCAGCACTGAAACAGGCTATCGGTGAAGGGGTATCAGATCGCCGCCAGCATAAAAGAACAATCCGAAAGTATAAGACTTGGCACTATCATTAAAGAAGAAAGCTTGGATGTGATATGAAGTAAGAATACCGACAGGGTAGTCCCGATTCAAAAGGAAGGCAAACCGCCTGGAACCGGAAGAAGATTGAAAGAAAGGACTAAAGCTTATAACCCTAACCCAAGGGATGATGAAAGAGCTATCAGTAGTAACTTGCTTAATGCTGATACGGAAGGAGATGAATGTGTCAAAGGCAACAGAGGCTGAAACATAAGAGGAGCCTTCTGAAAGCCAGCTATCGAGATCAAAGCTTGAAGATCACCGAGAGGCAGCCTCAGGAATCAAAAAATAATACACCGAAAACATCCTTTCGGAAGACCGAAATCCCTTCCAGAGGTTCACCGAAAGCAAACCAAAGCCTCTGAAAAGAGAAGCTATCCACACTAACTTGCTTAGTGTCGATACCGAAAGGGGTGACAGTTTCCGAAACATGGGAAGTTGAAGCACGAATGCTAATACTATGAAGACTTGAAGACAAGACCGGAAGCTTATGATCGGAAGCCGAAAGCCTTTCTGAAAGCTATCCATACCAACGGGTTTGGTATAGATACAAGATAAAGAAGTAACATCAGGGAGAGGCTCCCAAAGGCCGAGACCAGTTTTCCGAGAGCCAAGACCGACACTCCGAAGGCTCCATTATATCCATTAAAAATGCCAAAAGTACGACTGAAAGACAAGGCAACATGTACCGAAGGGTAAAGGGCGGCCGACACACAGCTGCTGCACCCAAAAGAGGCTTCTGCTGATCCAATGATAAAAGGAGTCTCAATTTGTCTATAAATAAGATCCTAGGAGTCATATTTTTTAGGCTGAATTCTCATTCCCCAATCTTGTATTCTTTTCTTATACAGTAAACCCTAATTTCTAAATCAGTTTGGGGATTTCCTTTGTAAACACTTATGTACTCAAGTCAATGAGGAATAAAGAGGGAATCGACACTTAGCTTAATTTCTATAAGTTGTTAGCTACTTCCTTTACATATTCCCGTATGCTTTCTACACGACAAAGATGTCCTATACAAGTCCTAACCCTTACTCAAAATTTTTGAAAGAGCCTTTTTTACAAACCGTTTTGCTTTATATCTTGTGTTGTGCTTAGGGAACCCTTATCCTAAGGTAATTTTTGGTTGTTAAGTCTCGTAAGCATGATACTCGCCCTTGAGGGAAGAGTAACTAATCTTCGGGCTTAAGACCTTGACATATAGGAACTAACCAAGCTTGTAAGAACTAAAAAAATCTCATTTTCCCATTAGGTCCATTTCCTTTGATTTATCTCCGGTGTTGACAAAAAATATCGTTAACATTTTGATGCTAGAAGGAGAGCTTGAACCTACAACCTTGTGGTTAACATCCACATATCTAACTGCGTTGTTCCGTCCCAGATTGGACTAAGCTTTGAAGAAGCAAGAATTTGGGAAAAGAGTCCCAGCAAGAGTCTTTTGGATCTCAGATGGCTATGTCAGGTATTACTGACCCAAAAGTGATGGAAGAGCAAAGGTTAAGAATGGAAGCCTTGCGGATAGTCAATTGGAAAAAGTAAACAGAACGATACAATCTTGATTATTGGAGCGACAACCCTTCCTACTTGAGACTAACCTCAATCTTTACCCTAAGTGATTATACATCAAGGGAATATGACCCATTCTCTCATATAAGAGAAGTTATCCATGCACAAGCCAAAGGGATGGTATTCGAACAAGGAATAACGAGGAATTTCAACCGTTTTGCTTCCAAATAAACTGAGAGAACAGTACTTCATTCTCAATACACCTTGAAAAGGCGGAACGAGGATATGGATGAAGTAATAAGGCCATGTAACAAAAGGGCTAAGCTCATACAGCAGGAAAAGAACTTTACATTAAAACTACCTAATGGAGGCCACTTTACCACTCCAATTGAAGATATCTATTTCCTAACTAAAACATGAGCTCTTCTTCTGGCCATCCAAAAAGAAAAATCCCAGTATGAAAGAAAGTTGGGAGGATCTTACTGCCACTATCACATGGTAAACGAACACGAAACTAATCATTGTAGAGTTCTTGAAGGGATGATCATCAGGTTCCTTAATCATGACCAATTACGAGATTTTGTAAAAGGATCAAACTAAGTTTAACCAAGGTCCATTGGAAAAGGATCGTTTGCATAGTTAACGGTATGGAAACCCCCTCAAACTTTGGAAAACCCCGAAAAGGGTCAAATTACAAGTGGATAAATAAACCTTTTCATCGCCAAGTTGGTCGGGGTAAGGCACCCCTCAGAGGGGGTTGGTGTGTAAGCCTTTAACATCGTCCAAACCAAAAAGGACCGGGTTAAAGCATAAAAAGCGTAAGCTTCTGATCCACGCCAAAAATGGTTGGGATGGAGTATCTAATTAGCACGCCCTGCCTCTGCTCGTAGAAGAGTACGCCCTACCTCTACTGTGAAGTAAACATGTCCTACCTCTGCTCGTAGAAGAGCGCGTCATACCTCTGCTTATGTTCTCGTTACCCATAGAAGGGAACGAAAACCCTTATCATCGCCTACGATGGCCGGGGTAGGGCACCCCTCGGGATGGGGGAGTGGATTGTAAGCCTTTATCATCGCTTATGATGGCCGGGTAGAGCATCAAAATAGTAAGACTTAAGTCCGTGTCTACGATGTCCCGGTTTAAGCATCTAATCCCTTATTATCACATATGATGGCTGGAATAAGGCGCCTCTTGGAGGGCGGTCGAGTAAGCCCTTGGGCTCTGCTTGAGAATAAGCTAGCCAAGCGCACCCGCCTAGAGAGTGGCCAACAAAGCACATACATCCTCTACTTTGACTACCAAAAGCCCAGAGAGTGGATCACGAAGCACGTACATCCTCTGCTTCATAAATCAAGCCCAAAGGGGGTAACAAAACTAATTGCCAGAAGTGGATTTCTGGTCTTCAATTCTTAATAACCGAATCTGGGTTGGTTCGAAGTTTCTATCAACTGCCAGAAGTGGATTTGTTGTCTTCTATTCTTAATACCCGAATCTATGTTGGTTTGGAACTTTTATCAACTGCCAGGAGTGGATTTCTGGTCTTCTATTCTTAATACCGGAATCTGGGTTGGTTCGGACCATGTATCAACTGCCGAAGTGGATTTCTTGTCTTCTATTCTTAAAACCCGAATATGGGTTGGTTCGGAGCTTCTATCAACTGTTAGAAGTATATTTCTTTTCTTCTATTATCAATACCTGAATATGGGTTGGTACGAGACTTCCGTCGTTAGTAGAAGCTGTCTCTGAACTCCTATCGAGGACCTGAGTCTAGGTTATGGTTTAGAATTTCCACTCATTGCCATGGGAAAGTAATGTGGTTATTTATTATCAATACCCTAATTTAGGTTACAAGATTCTAATTCTTATCCCTAAAGAAGGGGTCTACTATCAACACTCGGGAGTAATGACTCGATTCTACCACCTCAAAGCCTTCAGACAAGGATTGTGGTCTTTCATCTTGCTCAGGGAGATTTTCTTAACTCGCTTACATAACAATTCATTACTCATTATTCCAAATAAATATGTGATGTGAATAACCACATAACACAAAAGCATAAGTTCAAGTATGTTAAGCTTCCCCGATAGAACCTTATGACAGTGGTGTGCTTTTCTCAAATGCCTCATGAGGGGAGATTCTTTGGGAACACCTATCTAAGGTCGTTGTCCTTAATATGAGAAATATGAATAGGTCTGTAACGCCTCACCTCTATACTCGTGTTAGGCAAGGCCACTGCTAGCAATGATTTCAACTAATCCAAAGAATATGGCTGTTGAGGAGCGACCATCTGTATATTAGCTTTGAACGAGTGTTAAATATGTCGGATAATGCGGTCTAACTTTTTAAATCTCATGAGGAAATCCGACACATCTAAATCAAGTTCAAATCAACTACATAGTGGCTATATGTAATTCAAAACCAATATAAAATACACAACAAATTAATCAGAGTCAGATACAGATATTCACACCACTAAGGCGAAAATAGAAATGAATATAGCACATAAATGTAAATACAAGATAGCGGTCATAGTTGATCCACTATACAAAAAAAGAATAGGTACATGGCTACTCAAAATAATATGTATGCAAAGGAGTCTCATATACATATAACCCAAAAAGTACAACACTAAAGTAGTTAGCCCAAAAGTGGAGGATACTCCATGCCGAAGTCAAGAAGAATCACCTGAAATACCTCGGTCTGACCCGAGTATTATTTACAAAAAGATAAACAATAAACGGATCAGTCTAGCTGTACTTATCTCATAAACTGGGATATAATAAGAGATATGAATAAATGTAGGCATATATAAATATTCTAATAACAATGTCACACATAAAGGTGAAGCTCAAGAATATCTACAGTATATCTCAAAAATATATACCAGAGCTATAGAAGGATATCTCATTCAAAATTATATAGCTACTCACGGAAATGATAAGTCATATCAAATCAATACAAAAATTGATAACACAATATCAAAGTAACTCATATTGATAAGACAACATCAATGGAAGTCAAATTTTTCACAAGAAATGATATCACCTATCAAATCTACATAAATTCTAGAAATCAGCAATTAGAAATCCAGAATATCATAAAATAATCTGAAGATCCACCAGAACCAGAGTTCCTAAATCAATGATCCGAAGATCAAGATGATCTGAAGATCCACCAGAACGAAAGTTCCTAAAACAGTGATCCGAAGATCCACCAGAACCGAAGTTCCTAAAACAATGATCTGAAGATCCACCAGAACCGAAGTTCCTTAAACAATGATTCGAAGATCCACCAGAACCAAAGTTCCTAAAACAATGATCCGAAGACCCACCAGAACTGAAGTTCCTACATTGTGATAGCCCGTAACTTCCTCGGTAAGGAAAACACGGATTATCTTGAGAACATGACAGAATAGAACGCAAACAGAAGAACATTTCATTGTTTATTACAATAATTCCATCAGATTACAAGAATATACAGAGTATGAATAAATATTACACATAAAATATCAGAGGTTTAAATTACATTTAAATACATCGCAGCAGAAAAATAATACAATACACAACTGAAAGTAATACACGGATACCGAGCTTTCTTAGCATCGTTCCAGCTGTAAATCAGGATCCTGTGAATATAAATCTGCAAAACCAAAACTACTAGCTGCCCGTGTCGAAAATAAGGGCACCCAGAGTTTAGGTTAAAACAATAAACTCCAGGTCAGTCATGTGACTGGTGTGAGAACTAAAACAGTTATTAATCTTTACTTTAAAAGAGAGTAATTCCAGGGACACGCCGTATAACACGGAACGGGTTTCCTCCTAATAATATCAGTGCATAGAGTAAACAACGCAATGCTTTTTCGAAAAATGATGCTATTATAAGACCCAGATCCCATCACACAATGAAACGCAAGCCGGAGGATAGGGTTTTCCCTTATAATAGCCAAATATGCTTGGTACGTTTGAAACAAATCATTTGATACTATTATAAGTGTATAGTGTCTAAACAATTTCAATCATAAATATCAATCATAGGCGGCATGGGTACCATCTATCATGTCGCCAATACTAGGCTCTACAAATAAAACCGAAATATCTCATATTGGAAATTGGATTTCCGTCATGAGTCGAGGCAAGGGGAAAGCTCCTCTCTGCTTCGAGACACTCTAGCAAATGTCTCAGGACTACACACTCTGGGTAACCCTTGGATGCTTCAGGGCCGGTCCTCCCTTACGTTTGAGGATTAATTATTCCTAAACACACGTTTCCCGGTCCTAACAGACCTAAAATCGTGGCGCCTCATTCCAACAACCACATAGGTAAAAATATATATAAATGTCAGCTAGTTTAAGCACTGACACCACCCATAGCTAGAAAGAAACGTCGTGCTCTCCCTGTAGTCCTTATCCCATTTTTGACTCATACCGAGGTGTGAGGCTCGCGAATCCACGCTATACACAAAGCTGGGCCACGTAGGCCGTGCTTTGATCACCAACCACAAGACTTTGCTTTTCAACAGAAGCCTTGATCATCTACCACTTAAGCATGCCACACATGCAATTCACTCCATGCAACTGATGTCCATCGATATACAACCTCTGAGCTCGTACGTCTCAGAGAAGGGCGTTAAGCAAGAGAATAAATTCTCCTCCGCCAAACAGATGTATATTTAATAGAGATCAATCAACACAGAATAAAATCCATTGTCAGACACACAGTCCATTTACAAGTTCGTTCTGGTTCTTAACGAAACCGGAGGCACTTTCCTCGCATATCCATCGATCTCCAAGTACGTCTGGACGATCACTAACTGATTCCCTCATCTCGGGTGTAAAGCCCAATCAAGATGATAAGTAATCACCCAAACGATGTGAAGACTTCCGGTCTTCAACCACCGTCTTCCTCTTCGACATATCGTTGAATCAGTTATTCAGAATGGGTATAAACCCGGCCTTTCTGAATGACCCGCGTATATAATAAACAAATGTTACATAAACACAATATATGCCTCATTCCAATTCATCAGTCACTAACCGTAAAATAGCAAGAGAATAATTCCCCAAATATTAACCCCGAAGGCCGAAACCAACATTAGATCAGTACCCAGGAAACCATTCTTCTTAGCTAACCTACAGTTAGTTTCTAAATTTCACATTCTTAGGGAAAGGTTCCCATTAATTTTATCAAAGATAAGTCCTTCTAAATTTATTCTTTAATCTTCCTTTGGATGTCATTCCAAACCATGTTAAGGTTTTCCAAACTAGTCGGGATTAGCGAAACACACCGAAGAAATTATTTATTTTATTTCCCAATCCCAATACTCCATATCTAAAACCACGGTGTTATCGGTAAAATTAATTACCATTTCACGTTCAAATCTAATTAAAAATTTAACTATCGCTTTGGAGCAAAACTGGTGATACTCCATTCTCGCTCACTTTCTAAATTTGATAATTTAAATTATCAATTCACATTTCAATCTAATTACAGATTCATTAAAACTCCTTTTACTGGGTTAAAGAACTAATGTCATTTAAAACACAGTTCACGATAAACCCACATCACATTCTATTTATTATCGGGTTAAAGAACAAGTGTTATTTAAAACACCGTTCACGATAAACCCACAAATCAATTCTAATTCAATTCGAATTAAATATATTAATTAATTGGTACTTCATTAAATCTAAATAAAAAGATTAAATCTTTTCCCAACGGGGTTTAAGAACAGTGTTGATGAAGACACCATTCACGACAAACCCAAATCTCATTTGATATTAAATACAAGGCTCTGAATAGGAAATATATCGGCTTATATTCAATATCAAATTCTGAAACCCACAAATATCACTTTGGAAATAACGATATAAAATATATCTTCCAAATTTCCTCCAAATTATCTGTATAATCGCGGAATCTAATATCGAAATATTCCAAAGTCAATTTCGATTCAAATCCATTCCAATTCATATATTGGAAATTCTGGTTATTTCAAATCCATTTCAAATCCCATTTATTTATTTAAAAATAATTGGATTTTAATTCTAGTTAAAAACTAGTTCATTTCGATGAAAATCTATTTTTATCTTTCAAACATGGAGTTTTTCATCCCAATTCTTCACAAATCATTTCATATGATTTTACACAAATTATTGATATTTTTTATAATTTTATCAAGGCCCGTACAGTCGATTTCCAATAACGGCCATCGAACTGCACTTACAACGACCTTTTCTGAAATTGATTTGGACGTATCTCCAAATCCAACCGTCAGATTTCAAATCTCTTGTATTCGTTAGAAAGCTCTTTTCGATACGAACCCAACGGTTCCGGTTTTAGGAGAATCCGACGGCCGGATCTCCCGTAATATCCGTTCGAAGTCAATG
The DNA here is from genome assembly GCA_030737875.1 of Allium sativum. Taxonomy (NCBI): domain Eukaryota; kingdom Viridiplantae; phylum Streptophyta; class Magnoliopsida; order Asparagales; family Amaryllidaceae; genus Allium; species Allium sativum. The sequence goes on from CM060923.1 coordinate 428,189,343, forward strand.
GTCGAAATTCACGAACTGCCGCAGCCCGGCGCGTTCTGTTTGGGCCATTATATATATAATATATATATTATATATATTTCGTCGATTTCCTTTTAAAAGGAATTTTATAAATCGTTTCAAATTTGTTTCAAAAACAATTTCAATCTACATTTCAAATTCAAATCCAAAATTGAATTTTCCATTGTAAATTCTTTTTACATTCATTTCTTTTTTATTTCAATTCAAATCGATTTCAATTCAATTTCAGTTCATTTTCAATTCGATTTGAATTCATTTCAAATCGATTTCACTTTGATTTCCAATTGCATTTCTATTTAATTCAATTTCAATTCGATTACAATTCGATTTGAATTCATTAAATTCGAATTCATTATTATATTCAATTCAATTCTAATTCATTTTATATTCAATTCAATTCGAATTCATTTTATATTCAATTCAATTCGAATTCATTTTATATTCAATTCGAATTCATTTTATATTCAATTCAATTCGAATTTATTTTATATTCAATTTTTATATCTCTTTTCAATATTTATTATAAAAATGAATATAATCGATATAAATATCGTTCGCGTCAAAATAGCGCATCTCTAATCAACACGGCTTTATATTTTTCATTAACTTCATTATTCTATTCAACAAATGAATATTTATTGTATTCAACACATGAATCTATATTTCTTTCAATACATGACTAATCTCAACACATGAGTACTGTCAACACGTGACTATTTTTGTTATTTAATATATTTTATAAAATTATGATTTTTATCGTTAAATTTTTAATCAAACTCTAACCATAAATTAGCAAGAGAGCAATTCCCTAAATATTAACCCCGAAGGCCGAAACCAACATCAGATCAATACCCAGGAGACCACTCATCTTATCTATTTTCCAGTTCGTTTCTAATTTTATATATGATTAAGATGCGAATTTGATTGTTAAAATATTTCGTTCAACACATGAATCTATATTTCTTTCAACACATGAGTACTGTCAATACCTGAATCTTTATTTTATAATATTCTTTATTTTCCCAATTGGAATGAGGCCCAATCAATTACCATATAATGTTAATTATATGGATTCCATACAACACATGTATATAATAGCAATGATAAATAATCAACCATCATCCAAAGTGTACCACACAACTGCATAAGCATTAAATATAAATAATCAACGCTCACACAGTCTGTCGACCAATCGATCGACATACAACTAAATAATTGGGATTAGTGTACACCAAATATCATCCCAACACCCGTGTGGGATTTCAATCCACAAACATTGAATATTATTTGTGCCATTGGGCGACATGTAAAATTTATCGTCCCAATCAATGTCCTTCAAATAGGTGTTCATAAACAAATCGTTCGGCTGTAAATGAATATTTATTTATTCACATTCACGTTTAAAAATTATATTTTTAACGATAAAATATTTTTAACTATATAAATATTTTATTTTAATTCACATCACACAATCAATTTTCATCACAACAAACAACCAAACATACAAACCATCCATGGTCTGTGGACGACGGCTGTCGGGTGCTACTAAACACCGTCTGCATCCTAGTATATATTTCTAACTAGAAAACAAGATTAAAAGTGAGGAGTTCTCACCGAGGGTTCCACTCCGCCGTGCTTTGCTTCTTAACTTCTGAACCGTCTGGATTGGTTTGAAATTCCAATGCAGCCCTATTTACGCTGTTCAAATATAAAAATTATATTTTTATATTTTTATTCCTTCTATAAAGATCGAATTTTTTTCTATCTATATAATATAAAAATTATATTTCTAACCTTTCTATAATATAAAAATTATATTTTACTATTGCTACTTTTATAAAGATCACATCTTTATCTTCACTACATATGTATAAAAATCGAAATTTTATCCTCACTTCCTTTATATAAAAATCATATCTTTTTCTATTTTAAAAATCACGCCTTTTCACTACTAAAAATCCCATCTTTGCACGAAGAAAGATCCTATTTTTACACCGCTATATTTATTTATAAATTATTTCTTTGTATGTATAAAATCATTCATTCGATCATAGAAAAATTACTTCTTTTTATTGATAAAAATCGAACCTCAAATAACTAAAAATCGAGTCTTTATCACTCTAAAAATCAAGTCTTTATCATTCTAAAAATCGAGTTTTTATCACTTTAAAAATCGAGTCATTAACACTTTAAAAATCTAGCCTTCTTTAAAGTAAAAATCATATTTTTATTATTTAAAAAAAATCTAATATTTCTTACGATAAAAATCTAATCTTTACTGTGATAAAAACCATATTTTTAATACTCTACATAAATAAAAATCATATTTTTATTTGCTATATACAATAAAAACCACATTTTTATTTGCAACTCTATAATTAACATTACCTAATATAATTAATAAATTAATTTAATTTACCTTTTCTCTCCGATTAGTATTGCAATGGCTATAGGCTTCGATTTCGGAGCTCAATGATGGCTTCAGCGTTGAATTCCACTGACGAAGGGAGGAGCTCGCGACTGGAGGCGGTGGTTGGCAGCAGAGGGGCGGCGCTGTGTTCGGTCTGGTGGCGGGGAGGCTCGATTGGCCGACGGTGAGCCAAGGGAGAGGCCAACGACGGGTTTCAATCGGGTTTGGATGCTTAGGGTTTGAAGTGGCGCAAATCGAGGAGGAGACAGGGAAGCGTGGCAGATGGGGATGAGCTGAGGGGCGGAGCAGGTGGGGAGGAGGGTGGCGGTCCCCCCTGGTGGCGGCCCGGAGGCGCGCCAGCCTCGGTTGGCCGCATCGGTGGAATCTCCCCCCAGTCGCTTTTTTTATTTAAACTTCGAACTGAATGAGGACGGGGAAAGAAAAAAGGGAGGAGGGCTTAAGTGTATATATTAATTATTTAATTATTTTATTGTCCTTTTAAAGTTGACTTTTCTTTCGAATCCCAAATCGAGCCTAGTGACTGTCGGCCCTAGGGTAATACCCCCATTCCGAACATAATGGGATATGTATCACAGGCCAATTCTATCGTTACGATCAGTTACCACTAAATTTAAAATATAACTCAATGTATATTGAATTTGAACGCACATTTCAATTTACCGGGGCCACGTACTAACTCTAAAAATTCCCGAAAAATTATATCTAGCTTCGTATTGACGATACGGTCCTAACAAAACTAATTTCGTCAAATTCCGAGACCGTTTGAAAAATGGCCATTTTCTAGTCGATCGAAATTGACTAAAACTGTTAAAATACGTTTAACTCCGCCACGCTCAGATATTGATTCAGAAAATTATGAATTTTGAAACCTAGCAATAATTTGACATCCCGGATCCAACAAAAGTGGTTTCATCGAAATCCGAGGTCATTTGCAAAATTTCCATTTTTAAGGGCCAGAATTCCATAGCGACTATTCTGAATTTTGAACTGGACGAATCTTTTGATTCCCGCTATGAAATTTTGATTTTTCAGATTCGTTGGAAAGATATTCTCAAATAGATTCTAATGTTTTTGGTTTCGCTAATATCCGGTTTATTTTGAATCCTGTACTTTAATTTGAATTTTGAAATCGTATTATCGAACTACCGCGCCATTTTCAATTCCTTTTATAATTAAAATAAAATATTTATATTCTAACGACGCTCTATATAAATATATACATTCGAATTCTATTCAAAATAAATTTCTCGTTAATATTATTTAAAATAATCCATTTTAAATATGCAAACTTCATTAAAATTGCCAAAATAAAAATTGGCTCAGAATTTCCGAGTTATTACAATCTCCCCCACTTAAAACTTTTCATCCCCGAAAAGGAATGAAGTCGAAAGTTGTTCAACTAATCAACTCAACTTCCATTATTTTCGTTACGGCTTAAGTTCTTCAACTTTTCAGTTTCTAAGAACTTTTCAAATTTTTCAAAAATTTGGCTAACACCCTATATTTCCAAAAAAATTCGCCATAACCTCCCCTGCACCGGGGACTTTGGGATATTTCATATAGCCTCCCATGGCCTTCTTCAATCCAAAATAAAAAGAAAAAGCCAAGCGGCTAGCCAATCGGCTCATAAAATCATCCAAACCCAAAGAAATACAATAAACATGTACCTATTTGTCTGGCAAACAATTTTATTCTCTGCTCTAGCCTCCTTGCTGTGACCTGTTCAATGTAAGTGCATGTATATGCATGCATTTGTAATCATTTTTCAATACAGTTCAATATTTGGTTCAATTAGGCCTAAATGGTTCAACATATAATTAATTCAAACAATAATCAAACAACACAACCATCAATCAATTAGTGAATTAACGTTTCAAATTCATAACTTTGATATATATACAGAAAATCTTGTTTTTGGTGCCAATTCACAACAATGAACCTATCTAGCTTTGGTTCTCACACCAACCTAATGGAAATATATAGATATCACACCTTCGAAACCCGAACATAAATATTGGTGATGGAGCTCCATCATCAAAATCATCTCCGAGCGACTAGAGTGTGATCCTATATCTATCCAATATATTAAAACTTTGACTATACGTTCATGACGCGTATATGCAAAATATTTATATACTCGATTGTCCAAAATCAATATAAATAAAGTATTCAAATACGTATACGTGAATTTCATTTTCAAAACAAAGTTTGTTTTCATTTGAAAAATATACTCTTCACACTCGTTCTAGGATACTACTGATCCTATCTCTAACGAGTCATTCTAATTGGACATTACTAATCCAATATCTGATGAATTCTTTCGTTTAGTTCTAATGTGTCTTCTTCTCGAGCTCGGTAAACCAAAGCTCTGATACCAGCTGTGATAGCCCGTAACTTCCCCGGTAAGGAAAGCCCGGATTATCTTGAGAACACGATAAAATAAAACGCAAACAGAAGAACATTTCATTGTTTATTACAACAATTCCATCAGATTACAGGAATATACAGAGTATGAATAAATATTACACAGAAAATATCAGAGGTTTAAATTACATTTAAATACATCGCAGCGGAAAAATAATACAATACACAACTGAAAGTAATACACGGATACAGAGCTTTCCGAGCATCGCTCCAGCTGTAAATTAGGATCCTATGAATATAAATCTGCAAAACCAAAACAACTAGCTGCCCGTGTCGAAAATAAGGGCACCCAGAGTTTAGGTTAAAACAACAAACTCCAGGTCAGTCATGTGACCAGTGTGAGAACTAAAACAGAAATTAATCTTTACTTTAAAAGAGAGTAATTCCAGGGACTATGCCGTATAACACGGAACGGGTTTCTTCCCAAGAATACCAGTGCATAGAGTAAACAACACAATGCTTTTTCGAAAAATGAAGCTATTATAAGACCCAGGTCCCATCACACAATGCAACGCAAGCCGTAGAATAAGGTTTTCCCTTATAATAGCCAAACATGATTGGTACGTTTAAAACAAATCATTTGATACTATTATAAGTGTATAGTGTCAAATAAATTCAATCATAAATATCAATCATAGGCGGCATGGGTACCATCTATCATGTCGCCAATACTAGGCTCTACAAACAAAACCAAAATATCTCGTATTGGAAATTGGATTTCCGTCATGAGTCGAGGCAAGAGGCAAGCTCCTCTCCGCTTCGAGACACTCTATCAAATGTCTCAGGACTACACACTCTGGGTAACCCTTGGATGCTTCAGGGCCGATCCTACCTTACCTTTGAGGATTAATTATTCCTGAACACATGTTTCCCGGTCCTAACAGACCTAAAATCGAGGCGCCTCATTCCAACAACCACATAGGTAAAAATATACATAAATGTCAGCCAGTTTAATCACTGACACCACCCAAAGCTAGAAAGAAACGTCGTGCTCTCCCTGCAGCCCTTATCCCGTTTTTGACTCATACCGAGGTGTGAGGCTTGCGAATCCATGCTATACACAAAGCTGGGCCACGTAGGCCGTGCTTTGATCATCAACCACAAGACTTTACTTTTCAATAGAAGCCTTGATTATCTACCACTTAGGCATGCCACACAGGCAGTTCACTCCATGCGACTGATGTCCATCGATATACAACCTCTGAGCTCGTACGTCTCAGAGAAGGGCGTTAAGCAAGAGAATAAATTCTCCGCTGCCAAACAGATGTTTATTTAATAGAGATCAATCAACACAGAATAAAATCCAATGTCAGATACACAGTCCATTTACAAGTTCGTTCTGGGTCTGAATGAAACCGGAGGCACTTTCCTCGCATATCCATCGATCTCCAAGTACGTCTGGACGATCACCAACTGATTCCCTCATCTTGGGTGTACAGCCCGATCAAGATCATCAATAATCACCCAAACGATGTGAAGACTTCCGGTCTTCAACCACCGTCTTCCTCTTCGACATATCGACGAATCGGTTATTCTATAAACCCGACCATTTTAAATGACCCGTGTATATAATAAACAAATGTTACACAAACACAACATACGCCTCATTCCAATTCATCTGTCGCTAACCGTAAATTAGCAAGAGAACAATTCCCCAAATATTAACCCCGAAGGCCGAAACCAACATCAGATCAGTACCCAGGAAACTATTCTTCTTAGCTAACCTACAGTTAGTTTCTAAATTTCACATTCTTAGGGAAAGGTTCCCATTAGTTTTATCAAAGATAAATCTTTTTAAATCTATTCTTTAATCTTCCTTTGGATGTCATTCCAAACCATGTTAAGGTTTTCCAAACTAGTCGGGATTAGCGAACCACACCAAAGTAATTATTTATTTTATTTCCCAATCCCAACATATTCATCCCATGAAGCAAAACTGGTAATACTCCATATCTAACACCATGGTGTTATCGGTAAAATTAATTACCATTTCAAGTTCAAATCTAATTAAAGATTTAACTATCGCTTTGGAGCAAAACTGGTGATACTCCATTCTCACTCACTTTCCAAATTTTATAATTTAAATTATCAATTCACATTTCAATCTAATTACAGATTCATTAAAACTCCTTTTACTGGGTTAAAGAACTAATGTCATTTAAAACACAGTTCACGATAAACCCAAATCACATTCTATTTATTATCGGGTTAAAGAACAAGTGTTATTTAAAACACCGTTCACGATAAACCCACAAATCAATTCTAATTCAATTCCAATTAAATATATTAATTAATTGGTATACTTCATTAAATCTAAATAAAAGGAATTAATCTTTTCCCAACGGGGTTTAAGAACAGTGTTGATGAAGACACCATTCACGACAAACCCAAATCCCATTTGATATTAAATACAAGGCTCTGAATAGGAAATATATCGGCTTATATTCAATATCAAATTCTGAAACCCATAAATATCGCTTTGGAAATAATGATATAAACTATATCTTCCAAATTTCCTCCAAATTATCTGTATAATCGCGGAATCTAATATCGAAATATTCCAAAGATAATTTCGATTCAAATCCATTCCAATTCATATATTGGAAATTATGGTTATTTCAAATCCATTTCAAATCACATTTATTTATTTAAAAATAATTGGATTTTAATTCTAGTTCAAAACTAGTTCATTTCGATAAAAATCTATTTTTATCTTTTCAAACATGGAGTTTTTCATACCAATTCTTCACAAATCATTTCTTATGATTTTGCACAAATTATTGATATTTTTGATAATTATATCAAGGCCCGTACAGTCGATTTCCAATAACGGCCATCAAACTGCACTTACAGCGACCTTTTCTGAAATTGATTTGGATATATCTCCAAATCCAACCGTCAGATTTCAAATCTCAGAAAGCTCTTTTCGATACAAACCCAATGGTTCCAGTTTTAGGAGAATCCGACGGTCGGATCTCCCGTAATGTCCGTTCGAAGTCAATGGTCGAAATTCACGAACTACCGCGGCGCGTTCTATTCAGGCCATTATATATATAATATATATATTTCGTCGATTTCCTTTTAAAACGAATTTTATAAATCATTTCAATTTTTTTTCAAAAACAATTTCAACCTTCATTTCAAATTCAAATCCAAAATTGAATTTTCCATTGTAAATTCTTTTTACATTCATTTCTATTTGATTTTAATTCAAATCGATTTCAATTCAATTTCAGTTCATTTTCAATTCGATTTGAATTCATTTCAAATCGATTTCACTTGATTTCCAATTGAATTTCTCTTTAATTTAATTTCAATTCGATTACATTTCGATTTGAATTTATTTCAATTCGAATTCATTTTATATTCAATTAAATTAGAATTTATTTTATATTCAATTCAATTCGAATTCATTTTATATTCAATTCAATTCGAATTCATTTTATATTCAATTCAGTTTGAATTTATTTTATATTCAATTCAATTCGAATTCATTTTATATTCAATTCAATTCGAATTCATTTTATATTCAATTCAATTCGAATTCATTTTATATTCAATTCAATTCGAATTCATTTTATATTCAATTCAATTCGAATTTATTTTATATTCAATTCAATTCGAATTTATTTTATATTCAATTTTTAAATCTCTTTTCAATATTCATTAAGAAAACGAATATAATTGATATAAATAATGTTCGCGTCAAAATAGCACATCTCTAATCAACACGGCTTTATATTTTTCAATAACTTTGTTATTTTATTCAACAAATGAATATTTATTCTATTCAACACATGAATATATATTTCTTTCAACATATGACTAATCTCAACACATGAGTACTGTCAACACGTGACTATTTTTGTTATTTAATATTTTTTATAAAATTTTGATTTCTATCGTTAAATTTTTAATCAAACTCTAACCGTAAATTAGCAAGAGTGCAATTCCCTAAATATTAGCCCCGAAGGCCGAAACCAACATCAGATCAATACCCAGGAGACCACTCATCTTATCTATTTTCCAGTTAGTTTCTAATTTTATATATGATAAAGATGTGAATTTGATTGTTAAAATATTTCGTTCAACACATGAATCTATATTTCTTTCAACACATGACTAATCTCAACACATGACTAATCTCAACACATGACTAATCTCAACACATGAGTACTGTCAATACCTGAATCTTTATTTTATAATATTCTTTATTTTCCCAATTGTAATGAGGCCCAATCAATTACCATATAATGTTAATTATATGGATTCCATACAACACATGTATTTAATAACAACGATAAATAATCAACCATCATCCAAAGTGCACCACACAACTGCATAAGCATTAAATATAAATAATTAACGCTCACACAGTCTGTCAACCAATCGATCGACATACAACTAAATAATTGGGATTAGTGTACGCCAAATATCATCCCAACACCCGTGTGGGATTTCAGTCTGCAAACACTGAATATTATTTGTGTAGTTGGGCGACGTGTAAAATTTATCGTCCCAATCAATGTCCTTCAAATAGGTGTTCATAAACAAACTGTCCGGTTGTAAATGAATATTTATTTATTCACATTCATGTTTAAAAATTATTTTTTTAACGATAAAATATTTTTAACTATATAAATATTTTATTTTAATTCACATCACACAATCAATTTTCATCACAATAAACAATCAAACATACAAGCCATCCATGTTCTGTGGACGACGGGTGTCGGGTGCTACTAAACACCGTCTGCATCCTAGTATATATTTCTAACTAGAAAACAAGATTAAAAGTGAGGAGTTCTCACCGAGGATTCCACTCTGCCGTGCTTTGCTTCTTAACTTCTGAACCGTCTGGATTGGTTTGAAATTCCAATGCAGCCCTTTTTACGCCGTTCAAATATAAAAATTATATTTTTTATATTTCTATTCCTTATATAAAGATTGAATTTTTTTTCTATCTATATAATATAAAAATCATATTTCTAACCTTTCTATAATATAAAAATTATAATTTTCTATTGCTACTTTTATAAAGATCACATATTTATCTTCACTACATATGTATAAAAATCGAATTTTTATCCTCACTTCCTATATATAAAAATCATATCTTTTTCTATTTTAAAAATCACGCCTTTTCACTACTAAAAATCCCATCTTTACATGAAGAAAGATCCTATTTTTACACCGCTAGATTTATATATAAATTATTTCTTTGTATGTATAAAATCATTCATTCGATCATAGAAAAATCACTTCTTTTTATTGATAAAAATCAAAGCTCAAATAACTAAAAATCGAATCTTTATCACTCTAAAAATCAAGTCTTTATCATTCTAAAAATCAAGTTTTTATCACTTTAAAAATCGAGTCATTAACACTTTAAAAATCTAGCCTTCTTTAAAGTAAAAATCATATTTTTATTATTTTAAAAAAATCTAATATTTCTTACGATAAAAATCTAATCTTTACTGTGATAAAAATCATATTTTTAATACTCTACATAAATAAAAATCATATTTTTATTTGCTATATACAATAAAAAACCACATTTTTATTTGCAACTATATAATTAACATTACCTAATATAAATAATAAATTAGTTTAAATTACCTTTTCTCTCCGATTAGTATTGCAATGGCTATAGGGTTTGATTTCGGAGCTTACTGATGGCTTCAGCGTTGAATTCCACTGACGAAGGGAGGAGCTCGCGGCTGGAGGCGGTGGCGGGCAGCAGAGGGGCGATGCTGGGTTCGGTCTGGTGGCGGGGAGGCTCGATTAACCGACGGTGGGCCAGGGGAGAGGCTAACGACGGGTTTTAATCGGGTTAGGATGCTTGGGGTTTGAAGTGGTGCAAATCGAGGAGGATAGAGGGAAGCGTGGTGGATAGCGATGAGCTAAGGGGCGGAGTAGGTGGGGAGGAGGGCGGCGATCCCCCTGGTGGCGGCGCCGGAGGTGTGCCAGCCTCCGTTGGCCGCGTCGGTGGAATCTCCCCCCCAGTCGCTTTTTTTTAAATTAAACTTCGAACTGAATGAGGTCGGGGAAAGAAAAAAGGGAGGAGGGCTTAAGTGTATATATTAATTATTTAATTATTTTATTGTCCTTTTAAAGTTGACTTTTCTTTTGAATCCTAAATCGAGCCTAACGACTGTCGGCCCTAGGGTAATACCCCCATTCCGAACACAATGGGATGTGTATCGCAGGCCAATTCTATCGTTACGATCAGTTACCATTAAATTTAAAATATAACTCAATGTATATTGAATTTGAACGCACATTTCAATTTACCAGGGCCACACACTAGCTCTAAAAATTCCCGACAAATTATATGTAGCTTCGTATTGACGATACGGTCGTAACAAAACTAATTTCGTCAAATTTCGAGACCGTTTGAAAAATGGCCATTTTTTAGTCGATCGAAATTAACTAAAACTGTTGAAACATGTTTAACTCCGCCACGCTCACATATTGATTCAGAAAATTATGAATTTTGAAACCGAGCAATAATTTGACATCCCGGATCCAACAAAAGTGGTTTCGTGGAAATCCAAGGTCGTTTGCAAAATTTCCATTTTTAAGGGCCAGAATTCCATAGCGACTATTCTGAATTTTCAACTGGACGTATCTTTTGATTCCCGCTATGAAATTTTAATTTTTTGAATTCGTTGGAAAGTTATTCTCAAATAGATTCTAATATTTTTGGTTTCGCTAAAATCCAGTTTATTTTGAATCCTATACTTTCATTTGAATTTTGAAATCGAATTATCGAACTACCGCGCCGTTTTCAATTCCTTTTATAATTAAAATAAAATATTTATATTCTAACAACACTCTATATAAATATATACGTTCGAATTCTATTCAAAATAAATTTCTCGTCGATATTATTTAAAATAATTCATTTTAAATACACAAACTTCATTAAAATTGCCAAAATAAAAATTGGCTCAGAATTTCCGGGTTATTACATACATGATCAAAATTGATCAAGTATAGTGTAAACTACGCCAAGCTAGTAAGCTACATATCCCATAACCACTTGCTTTACTCGAATGTTTACAAACAAGTTATATGTTCCACTAGAAATACCAAACGATCATTGCCACGGTATTCAATCGGACGAGTCAAAGAACTAAATGTCAAAGCAAAAACAAGAGGTCATCGTCTTTGTTTTTACTAAGGCATTTAATTGGATTTCTCATACGAATGAGAAAAAAGTTTATAAAATATATACCAGTAGATTTGAAAACGATTTATAAAATGATTTCGTAAAACAGCTTCATATAATGAAGTAAGATTGGAAACCATTTTGGTAAAAGAATTTGATGTCTACTAATAACATAAAACCTTTTTATATAAATTCAAAGTGGCAAATCTCATGTTATATCGATCGAAATAACGATTGAACTAAGAATCCACGTTTAAATAACATAAATTAAATCTTATAAATATTGATTATAAAATTCATTCATAATGAATAAATCGAAAATCCATAAAAATCGAGCTATAGAAATATGTGCTGCAGGGAGACTAAAAACTCAAAAAAAAAAAAAAAAAAAAAAAAAGTCGAAATGGGGGCGAAACTCGGCTGGGAATGAGCTCAAATGGCCCTAAATAGTAGACCGTGTTTCCACTGGTCTACTGCAGTAAAACAGCTGGTCAACTTAACAGAAGACTGCATATTTGTTTATTTCTCGGATACCAAGTACCAGTTGACTGGCGCATTTTAGACCAGTCGACTGGTTGAGACCTGCTGTGTAATAAAACATAAGGCTTGGCCTTATGGCCAAGCCGACTCTCATGGATTTTAGGTGATCATTGAAGGGTAATAACTTTACCGAAGTGAAAATGAGACCTCAGTGGTTAGCCGAAACATTGCATAACACAAAAATCAAACATCCACAAAGATTTATACTCAAAATCATTGAAATGAAATCAAAACTCATGAATTAGGAAGTTCACACATAAACAACCTAAAACACATAATAAATACACAATACAAACGTGCCAAAGGCACATTATACAAGCTTAGAGCTTGAGGCATATATGTGAGTTCTAAAAGAACTCACCTTTTGGATTTTGCAAGAGAAGAGATGAATGAAGACCTAGCCAAATCAGCCTCCCTTCGAATATAAGAGACAATTCTTCAACCTATACACATATAAATGACAATCCCAATAATTAGGTTTAGGAAAATCCCCAAAAATTGAAGGGGAATCAAGTTGGGGAAGATGGAGATGTTATCCAGGTTTTCCCCCTTGAATTAGATTAGCTACAACTAGAATCCATAATATTAGAGCTTAGGAATTTAGATTTCCTCTTCCTTAAGGCTTAGAATTTTACTTAGAAAATGAAACTAGAAGTTATGATGGAGTTGGATGGGGAAAGGAGGCTATATAGGCTGTCTTCATTTGGTTAGTGGCTAGTTTAACCCAACCAAGCCCAACGTCCCAATTTTCCAAAACTCAGAATATATCAATGCTTGTAGTAAAAAAGGTTGTAAACGATGATCCAGACTCAATGGAAGTGGTTTCGAGTACAAATTCAACCGTATGCAAAATTTCACTTTTTGGGCACATACACGATTAATGATTAACGACGTTATATTTAAATAAATTATTTAAATATATTTTCTTTAAATATGCGGGTTGTTACAAGGTCCATCATTTCATTAGGCATTCATTACTTAAACATAGTCCCACGAAAATCAGATAAATCATCATACATATCCTATGAGTTTAACAGCGAACAGTGTGCGTTAAGTTTGTGCAGGACAATACGGTAGGACTCGTAAAAAAGAAAAAAGAAAGAGCATCCCCATCATAGACTATGACTACAACTCATAACTCCATTTGTGGTACTATTGCTACAGATTATTGTATATGAAATATGATAACATCAAGTACCCAACATTCCGCATATCTACTTACAAGGAAATTTTAAAATAAGCATGTCTCCAATAAGAAAGACAACCTAGTTCTAATATCACAAGTTATACGTAACCATAACCAAGTTCTCAAAAAGCACAATTATAGGTGACCAGTATAATTTTCAGGGAAGGAAGCGAATTTCTTAACTCTGTTCAAAGTATCAGCAGAAAGATTAAGCGAGGAATCAAATGGAATTCCAAATCCCTCAGGTGTGTAATCTGGAGGACACTTGCAAAAATCCCATTTCCCAATAGGCGGACTACTGTAACCTCGAGTCAACTTCGACCGATATGTGCGGATTTCTCTTAGAAATTGGTCGTTTTCTTCACTAAGAAAATCAAGGCGGATCCGTGGATATTGAGCGTAAACCTTCTCAAGGCCCCTTAGGAAGAAATACCGCGACAATAATGAGGGCTTAATGACAAAAGACTTCTTTTGATGTTCTCTTTTCAACTTAACGTAATCCCTTAGGAAATCCTCAGAAACCAAACTTGTAGCAGAAGACAGATTCCGAAGAAAATATTAAAGGGATTAGAAGAAGGACAATTCATTACATTAGAAATTTAGGAAATACACACATTATAGACAATCCTCCCATTATACAAAATGGATCCCTTAAAGGTTTTAGATACAAATCGTTTCTTATTAAACTTAAGTTTGTTTAATGGTAGCTCTCTGGGAATATAGGTAACTCGTGGGAGGTTCCAGCAAACACCAGGGTGAAGATCAACGCCATGTTCATCTAAGCATCTTACATGGAGACGCCTAAGCAATCCCCCGCTATGATCACCTAAAAAGGAAGAATCCACCATTTCATATCTATTGTAAATTTGATACAAAATTTTACTAATATATCCCTATCTTCGATCAACATCCAAAACAAGGTCGTGAGCTCAGCATTTTCTTTCAAAAGCCTGTCGCATCGCAACCGAGCGGTCTTTAGCCTAGGGGCAGCTTCTTTCTTTTTGAAAAGCAATAATATCACAACAATTTAATCAAGAAGGTGATATCATTGGACATGATGTTATATTCACTTGTTTGTTTGCTCAGTTCCTTGGTAAGACGAGCCACTTTCGATCGAGCCTTTTCAAGGAGGGAATGCCTAAAAACTAATCTTTTCCTCTTCGTCTATGCCAAAAGGAGGGGATACCAATTATTGGAAGTAAAAGTAAAAAGAATATTGGAGAAGTCACCATACCTCAGAAACGAGAGCAGGAACTTGTAAAGGTTCAACAGACTTAGCACCCTTGAAGTTTGGATCTTTTCTCATCTGTTGTGCTCTAGGAAGACTAGAGGTCCCAACTAGAACTACGCCGTTTTCAAGATTTCTTTCAAGCGCCTTATCTTGACCATCAAGGGCTAGGGAAGTACCACCGACACCAATGAAATCGTTATTGTGATCATCTTCATTTTCAATAATGCTTGTGTGCTTAAGATTATGATCACCAGTATATGCAACCTTTGGCACACCCAATGAAATTTCCTTCATCATTCGCATGTGGTTCTTCAAAGGAAATGTCCTCTATAAATAGAAATTTGGCCATGTCGGTCTCCTCTCTCAGGAACATCGTCCCCTTTCTTCATACAAGTTATTTTGGACATAAATCTTGGACAGGTCGAGAGAAGAAAATTATAAGTCCGAGCATTTCTTCTTGTTGTACACATAAAGAAGAAAGAAAGCATTCTCAAAAGAATTGGCCACAATTTCATCCAAGGTGGTCTGGAGGAAGTAAGAAATCCTTTGCTTAACGTCATTCACTACTTTCACAGCCTTGATCAGTAAGGCTTTCTTCTTATCAAGCTCGACCTTGAGAGAATCACTATTTTCATCCAAAAGAGAAATTTTCTTTTGTAAAGAGGAACAGTAAGAATCAAGCATAGAAACCTCTTCTTTGGACTTCTCCAAAGCCCCTTTCAGAACCCGAATCTCTTCGAACAAGACCGAGTGGGATTCCTTCTCCACGCCTCGGCAAGAGCATACTCTAATCTCTTTTGCTTCCTAACCGCATCTTCTTTAGCGTGAATAAAAGCGTCATTTTCCTGCCTCAAAGACAAGTTTTCCTCTTTAAGCCTTGACAAATTTGAGTGAGGTTGGGAAACGTCATCTTGCAATAGAAACCACCGCTTAATAGCTTAAAAGTAGCAAAAAAATGTGTATATACAACAGTTACAAACAAGACAATTGGAAAAGTTTAGAAAGGCAAGAAAGGTAAAACTCAAACTAGGAATAGTTGTTCAACCAAAGTATGACAATGACTGGGAGAATTAAGCGGAAGATCAATATTAGAAAATGTGGAAGAAGAGATGATTTGCTTAACCAGTTCATCAAAGCCATCGCCGGTAGGAGTCTTGGAAAAGTTCTGGGGATTAAGATCCTCAGAAGAAGAAGAAAACCCCATCGCATGATGTAACTCATTTGAAAGTTCCAATGATCCAACAAGGTGAACATTTGAGTAAGGAGCCATCTTTGGGGAGATGGCCATGAGAGAATAAGTGATCACATCAAGATAGGGAATTGAACTCGCCGCATCCATGGACCTTTTTGGGAAAGATCCCTCTGGGTTCATACCCATGAGTTTCCTTTCCACGTTTTCTCTATACCTGAACAAAGCCTCCCTAAGAGAGGAAACGCCAACCCTAGGAACTAAGGAAGACGATTCCATTTTACTAGACTTGGTACGGAGAACCCTAACGTATGGTAAAAAGCTGAATTAATAAAACAAAATGCTACTAAATTCCGGATTATCATGCAAGAAGCTTACCTAGATTGTCTAGAAACAGAGGAGAATTAGGAGAAAAAGGAGCATCTCTTCCTAGTGATATAGAAAAAAATCCCTTTACTAAGTGAAATCAAGGGAGGTTTCCCGATAATGGATTGGCCAGGCGGCAAAAGGGAATGCCTTCGTAGGATAGCAGAGGTCAGTAACGAGGACCTGTTTCCCAATTTTTCAAAAGCAGGACCAAGAAGGTCTATTAACCCCTTATCTGAAAACCCTGGAAGTTTGGGGGCAGCATATGCAGTAAAAACGGATATGGAATGAAGGTTTGACCATCAATGATTAAAAAAACAAAAAAAGATTGTATTTAAGTTTAATACCTAGATTGTGGAAGCAGGCAGAAATGCCAAAGGGGCATCGTACGAAGAAAAACTAGGTTTCCCTGTCTTTAAATCTCACAATTCCTTCAGATAACAGTTTTTTTGTGGGGTTCACACGAAAAATTTGGTGATTCACATCACTAAGCTTGGAAGGAGGGACTAGGAAATCAAGAAGAGAGGGGTTTAAATAAGGATTATCAGCCTCTATGGATAAAAAATTCTAAGCCTAGCAAGTAGGTATAAGTATTTGGGGAAAGCTGGATAGGAGCAATGTTAGGGATTGCGAAATGGATCGTTAAGGAAAAATAAACACTAGAAGGGGGTAAATAGTGTTTTCGAGAATTTAAACTAAATCTAAAACTTATGTGATAAACTATATGAATCAAACACCATAGAAATAATCACAGATGCAAAATAAGCAGAAATAAAAATGCAGGAAAGGAAAGAGCACACCAGATTTTATATTGGATCGGAATTGCTCCTACATCTAGTCCCACAAAACTCTGGATTGCGTAGAGTTTTATTACTATATCAATATCCAACTACAACCCCCTTAATTTCATGGCTACAAGGGATACCGCCGTTTCCACACACACTTGATCATGTTTTGCCCGTCCTTGATTTCACGATTACAAGGGATATCACGATTACCCGTCCTTTATTTCACGGCTACAAGAGATACCACCTCTTACCCCAAATACAACCCAAACAATTACAAACAACCCTATTACTCTTCAATAACACTTGATTTGGAGAGTAATGAGTAGAGAGTGAGAAGAGAAGAAGTTTGTTTGATCAAAACGGAATTGAATTTGGTAGAGTATAAGTGTAGAAATCATAAAAATGGTTAAGAATAACGGTGTAATGGAAGAGAGTGAAGTTAGAGAAGAAGAGCTGATTAAAAATTCGAATTCTAGCCCTTTTTATAGTGTGTGAAAGGTTGCAATGTCTTAGAACTGTCACAAATAGTGAAAAGACACTTCCTTTCAAAATTTAATTTCTGACAGTTATATGTCGATATAGAAATAAGTATATGTCGACATATCTATCATATTTTTGATTTTTAACTCATACTTAAAGTATTTAAATCAATATTTGAATTCTGGAACTTCCTAAAACAAAACTATTGAAAACAAGAATTTTGATTAATGTCAACAAAGAGAAAAGCAATGGAAATCATGTCATGGAGATAAGGTTATATATATACGTATTAAGTCATAATTATGTTAAAATCTATCCTCAAGTATAACATGAATTTACAAAACAAAGTGTATATATATATTATAAGGCTTTAAAAAAGCCATGACTGTACAGACTCAGCTTTACCAGCCGACTGGTAGAAATATAACCAATCGACTGGTCAGTCTGTTTCTGTACAATAACAAGTTCTAAAAGGTTTTAAATCCAAACGTTTTACAGTATGATTCAATCAGTCGACTGATGGTTTTCAGACCAGTTGACTGATTCAAAACAGAAACCTTTATTGTGAAGAGTCGCCTTCTTTCATGAAGATATTTCTCTTCAATTATGAATGGAAATGGGCGCAACTTTTTGCTGAAATCTTTCATGAAGGAATGTTATTTTCTACTATTATACAAGCAAAACAAACATGTTTTTCAAATAACCGATTCTCATTCTATTCTATCTATTTTCTACTTTACACTTCTATATACATTGCATTCTAAAGCTCTCTCAAATTCACGTTACTTGTTGAATCATTGATAACATTTTGCGTCCCTTGATTCGACAAGAACAAACTTCCTTCAATCTTCGCAAACATTCCGATTACTTGAGGATAAGATTATAGGATGGGTGTACTTCATCGTGACTATTCCATGTTGATTAGAGAACACATTCAAGAGTCAAAACACTTGTAAATTGTGAAGTCCTGTGTGGGTTCTCAGGCGTGGACATCCTTGTTGGTGCTCGGGTGTATTGTGACCTATTCCTCCGGGTTAAGAGAGGGCGTGATAGTGAATTACGAAGAGGAGTTTCGGGACTGGACATAGGGAAGGAAGTCTGGATCAGCATAAAATTCCTGGTGTCTTTACTTACTGCATTTTATTTATTTGTGATATATTTCTATAGTTTAGTTTTATTTGCATAACCATTGTAAATTAACTAGTTAGCTTATCATTTACATTTCCGCTATATCCATATAAAGATCCTATTTAAGTCACATCGACTGTTCAATTTGCATCATTTAACCATAAAATCATTATCTGATACGTTGTTAATTTGGATAACAACACTAGTACTAGCAACATTACTGGATATACTGAAGGCCAATCCACTGCAACACCACCCTTTTTTAATGGCATGAACTATAGCTGTTGGGCTACACGAATGAGGATATATATGCAAGAAAATAGTTTTGATGCTTGGAACATTACACAAAAAGAGTATACACAACCTAAAACTCTATATACTGAATGGTTTACAAATGAAAAAGTAGAGGCTACCACCAATGCTAAATCCATGAATATGTTGCATTGTGGCTTAGATAGAGACGAGTTTAACCAGGTTTGTATGTGCAAGACAGCATATGAAACTGGAGAACACTCAAAGTTACTCATGAAGGAACTAATAAGGTCAAACAAAGCAAGATGTCCATAATTAAAAATCAGTTTCAAAATTTTAAGATGAACGAGGATGAGTCTATCAATGACATGTACTCACGTTTTCAAAACATTTATTATTCTATGTTAGGATTAGGAGAAAAGTACTCTGATTTTGATATAGTCTCAAAAAATTTAAACTCTTTAACGGATGAATTCGAAAGAAAGGTGTTAACTGTAGAAGAAGCAAATGATCTCTCTGCCATGAAACCAGAAGAGTTAATCGGTAATCTCATGTCCTATGAAGTAAATTTGCAGGCAAAAAAAGCACATGTATAAGACAACAAAAATTTAGCTTTACATGCTGAAGATTCAGATTCAGACGAAGAGGATATAGCATTTGTAGCAAAGAATTTTAAAAAGTTTGTAAAATATAGAAAAGTCCAGAGAAATAATGTGAAAAAGAATTCATCAAAAGAGCTTGATCCAGCACCGGTGGAATGCTTTAATTGTCACAAAACCGGACATTATCAAAATAATTGTCCAGAATTGAAGAAAAATCGCAAAAAGGAAAAATAAAAAAGACGAGAATTTTCAGTCACTTGGGATAATTCTGATTCATCATCTTCCGATAGTTACAACGATAGTGACAACGAAAATAGCAAATGTATGCTTCATAGCAAAGGATACTGAGATTAGTGAATTTACTTATGATGAATTAATTGAAATTAATACGGAAGTTTTAGAATCTAGAAATAATTTTTAAAGAAAGCATAAACAAGCTAATGAAGATAGAAAAAATGCAAAATTTGAAAGAGACTTATTAAAAGATGAAAAAGAAATTTTAGTATATGAGATTAGAAAAGTACAAGAATCTCTTTCAGTAGCAAATTCTCAAATTTCTATGTTGAGTCGAGTAATCGAGACTCAAAAGCGTAAAAATGATATATTAGCTTCTGAAAATCATAACTTGAATACTAAGGTTAAATGTATAGAATTAGAAAACTTTAGTTTAAAAGTTAAACTGGAAAGCATTTCTAAAAATGTTAACAATTTTGATAAAGGAAGAGAAAATTTATCTAAAATATTAGAAAATTCTCAACCAGTTTATAGTAAAAAGGGACTAGGATATGATCAAAAAGTTAAATAGAAATCTAGTTCTAAGAAATCGATTATTAAACCTGTAATTCCTAGTAGTAAATTAAATGTTTCTACTAAGAAAAACTACTTGGGAAATACTAGTATATGGGTTCCAAAGACCAATAATGTTCTTATTATAAATAAATATATTAAGAATTTTTTAGATTCTGTTCATAATAATGTTAATTATATTTTCAAAAAGGATCCTGAACCCTCTTGGGTTTGGCTTCCTAAGATTTAACCCTTAGGACCCTAACAGAGGAAGTGGGTACCATTTTAAATCTTATTTTTTGCAGGTACCACCAATATATGTCAGTGACTAGCTCAAAACAAAATTGAGTTTTAATTAGTGCTTACTTATTTCTGTAAGTTATTTTTAATATACTTCTAAAAATATTCTTCTTTATATATATGCATAGCTTACTTAATATGGTTTCATTTTTAAACTAAAATAGAATATTATATTTTTAGCACATCGTTTAACAGACAAGCCTTCCATTTAGCTTCTATATCTAGTTTTTATCTAATCAATTTTGTTTTAAATGAATGGATAAAACTAGTTTTACCATTCATTTGCATATACTATATTTATTGTGTATTCTTTTATAAATACTTTAGAAAAGTTTCCTACTTTAATCAAAACTATAGAAACAATTATCCGAAAAGCTTTCTTGTGTCATGTCGAATAAAGTAAGTTCTCCATCTACACCAACCAAGTCCTTTGAGAAAATCTCATCTAATTCTATTAATATTATCATGTCCCCTACTGCAAATAAAGAACCAACTCTTCGGTGGTAAGAATACCGAACCAGATATACTCCGGATTCCGAGAAAAGAAGAGAGGTTTCAGTGTCTCCATCAACGAAAGACAAAATTGATGAAATACATCATTACCAAATGAACAAATACGGTTACAAAGAGAATTATATTTTGAGAAAAAACAGACCTCAGATAGATTAACATTTTTAGAAACAGTCGCACTTCGTATATGTGGTAGCTCGGTCGTACTTGAACGCATGCATCATCCTTTCTCTACGACTCCTGAAACACCAAGAAGACCATCTACTTCATGGAGTCCTTGGAAAAAAATCACACAAGAGTAAGAAGGCGAGTTTAAATTCATGGGAAAAGAACTATCAAGAGAATGAAGGAGCTGGTTCTAAGACCCCGAGAAAATCAACCTCATCCAAAGGGAAACAATACGATAATCATAGAAATTCTTCTTTTATGTAATAAGATTTGCATTGAACGAGAATGCAAAATTTTCAAGGTCTTGTTTCCTTTTAATCTTTGCAATAAGTATGTATTTTTTATATGTATGAAAATACATATTCTTGTTTCAAGAAATCAGACGTAAGTATATATAATCTATACATAAGATAAAAGTTTAAAAACTGAGACAGGTGTTGCTTTTATCAGCAACCAGTCGACCGGTTATATTTGTACCAGTCGACTAGTTAGTGAAAAACCGAAAAACAAATACCTGCTACATTTTGGTCCTTATAACTCCTTTTACCCCACTTCTCTTCATTTCTAACGTCTCCCTATTATTTATCAAAAACCCTAACACTTAGAAATATCATTTCTTTTTCTTTTTCAATCATCAATTCAATGACACCTCTAAAATGGCAAATGGATATTGGTTCATCTTCTACATCTAGAGCAAAGAAACCAGCTGATCCATCCATAGATCAATGATTATGGAATGACCTTGCTAAAAGAAGATGGAAGCTCACATCAAACCTAAAGTTTATTTCAGGATCTTTTGTCAAATTTCAAGACTTTGAGTCTTATGGTCTACAACAATTAGCTCGAAAAGGTAGACTTTAATCTCTTTTGGATTATTCTCAAAATAATAAGAAGATAAATGTTGCGATGGTCAAATTATTCTTGGCTAATTTGAATTTGGATCATCAAACTCCTACCAGTACACAAAATTATGTTTGGAGTATGGTTTGTGGGCAACCTATCTTTATTTATATTGAAAGGCTAGGAAATATTCTAAACTCTCCTACAGATGGAATAGCCTTACCGGAAGTGAATTGCGAATTTTGAGTTAGAGATGAAGTAAGCCACCTCTTTATTGATGATAATTCTGATGGCTCTCGAACCAAAGGCTTACGACCAAGTGCTAGAATTATTCACCATGCACATACACGTACAATCCTACCATGATCTGGAACACATGATCTTGTATATGCGGATAAGTTTCGAGCTTTATATGCAACTTATGATAACATAAAAGTAAGTTGGATGATAATGATAATGGATCATCTTATGCTATTCACACCAGGTATAGGCACTTATTTTCATTTTGGCGAATATTTAATGATAGTGTTCGAAAGTGCAAACATCCTACAACTGGATTCCGATATGATAGAAACTAAGATTTAGATAGCAAAAATTTGAAGCAAATGCACATGCCTCCTCCAACCATTAGAATCATGAATTTAGAAGAGTGGAAAAAGAGACATACGGATCGATCATCTTCATGCTCGACTCATGCAGATCCTGAAGATATCTGTTTGATAGAATTATCACAAACTTCTAAACAAGCACTTGATGTTATCGCTCGCAATCAACTTTTTTTAGAAGCTCGCCTTAAAAGGACGGACAAGAAAATGGATAAAAATTTCGATAAAATTAAGGATTTTCTGGGAAAGATATGGACATTGATATCATGCTCTATTGCATCTACTGGACATGTCACGGATCCGGAAAGAGGCCTATATCTCCTTTTAACTGGACTACTTCTGAAAGTACGGAATCCGATGAAATTTAGCTCGCATATTCGTGTCCTTAGTAATATATATGTTTTGCTTTAGCATCTTTTCATTCCAAACTTGTTATTTCTTGCTTTTGGTTGTGTAAAAAATTATGGTAGGAAGCTTTATGTTTTGGTTGTGTTGAACAATGTGCATGTATGAAATGTCTATGTTTTATTTTGCAATAATGGTTTGATTACTTTGTGCTCATAGTATTTAAATGTTTTTTAATCGATGACAAAGGAGGGAATTATATTTTCTATGCTTACAATGATGAATCTATGAATCTATTTATTTATTGAAAATATATATGCTAACATTTTGTTGTAGGAATCAAAACAGTAAGTTTATAAATTTATGAACTAACAAAATGTTGCAGAAATTCACGAGGAGCCAAATATTCAGGGGGAGAAATTCAAAACTTTTCAACAAGATTTAATATGTTGTCATCAATCAAAAAGAGGGAGAATGTTGAAAACAAGAATTTTGATTAATGTCAATAAAGAGAAGAGCAAGGGAAATCATGTCATGGAAATAAGGTTATATATATATATACGTATGGAGTTAGAATTATGTTAAAATCTATCCTCAAGTATAACATGAATTTATTAAACAAAGTATATATATATTATAAGGCTTTAAAAAAGCCATGATTGTAAAGACTCAGCTACACCAGTCGATTGGTAGAAAAATACCAGTCGACTGGTCAGCTTGTTTCTGTACAATAACGGCTAGTTTTAAAAGGTTTTGAATCCAAATGTTTTACAGTATGATTCAATCAGTCGACTGATGGATTTTAGACCAGTTGAGTGATTCGAAATAGAAACATTTATTATGAAGAGCCACCTTCTTTCATGAAGAGATTTCTCTTCAATTACAAATGGAAATGGATGCATCTTTTTGCTGAAACCTTTCATGATGGAATGCTACTCTTCTACTATTATATAAGCAACACAAACATGTTTTCCAAATAACCGATTCTCATTCTATTCTATCTATTTTTTGATTTACACTTCTATATACATTGAATTCTAAAGCTCTCTCAAATTCAAGTTACTTGTTGAATCCTTGATAACATTTTACATCTCTTGGTTTGACAAGCAACAAACTTCCTTCAACCTTCTCAAACATTTCAATTACTTGAGGACAAGATTATAGGGAAGGTGTACTTCATCATGACTATTCCGTGTTGACTAGAGAACAAATTCAAGAGTCAAACACTTGTAAATTGTGAAGTCCTGTGTGAGTTCTCAGGCGTGGACATCCTTAATGGTGCTCGAGTGTATTATGGCCTATTCCTCCGGGTTAAGAGAGGGCGTGATAGTGAATTCCAGAGTAGAGCTTTGGGACTGGACATAGGGCCGGAAGTCCGAACCAGTATAAAATTCCTGGTGTCTTTACTTACTGCATTTTGTTTATTTTTGATACATTTCTGTAGTTTAGTTTTATTTACATAACTATTGTAAATTAACTAGTTAGCTTATCATTTACATTTCCTCTATATCCATATAAAGATCCTACTTAAGTCACACCGACTTTTCAAAATCTAGTTGCTAAAACATTATTTTTCTAGTATAAAAACATAAGAAAATATTATTTAATCATATAATTAAATAATTAATATATATGTGATATGAAAACTATATATAATATAATTATAAACATATATAATATAATTATAAATATATATAGGAATTTATAAAGAAATATTTATAAACTATATATAAACAAAAGGTTATATGAAGAATCAAATATAAACTTAATAAAATATGTTTAATAAAACTATAAAAATAATAATACTTATAATTTAGAAAACATATTTGAAATCATAAGTTTGAAATTCTTTAATCAAAACTTGATAATATAAATAAATATTATAAAGTGTAAAATGATACAAAATCATATACATATAAAGTTATAAGGTTTAAAACTATATAACTATATAAACTTATATAAACATATATAATATAATTAAAACTTTAAATTTATTTGTTTGAAATCATAAGTAAAATAATTTAGAATTTGAAATTTGAAAATCATAATTTTGAAATTTGATAAATTGATAAGGAGAACTTGAAATTTGAAAAACAGAATTTGAACCTGGTGTGTTATTCAGAATCTTACATAAACTAGACTCTATTACTATATTTATCTTGAGCTCTTGAACTCTTGAACTCTTGATTACTCATGAGTCTTGAACCTTGAATCTCTAAAACTCTAAAACTATACAATCTTCAATACTTAAGTCTTGTATATAAAACTTGCATATATATATATATATATATATGTCTATATATTCTAAATAGAGATGTTAGTATATATTTTATAATCAATGGTAATTGAAATAAGGTTGTTGTCATCAAAACTTCATTCTCCAACAGTCTCCTCCTTTTTGTTGATGACAACCTTAGTTTATAAAATATCATACATGTACATACTTGTTGATGATGATTCTTCTAATACTCCCCCTGACTATGTGAATCCTATAAACTATGCCTGTATTTTATAATTTCTCCCCCTTTGGCATTATAAAAAAATTTCTAAAACTACTCCCCTTAAATCCTATAACTATCTAAATAATTCCTATTCTAAAGTAAAATACTCCCCTTTAATTCTAAATCTATCTATATATATAATACTAAAGTAAAATCCCGCCAAATTTATGCCTATGCAATATACTTATATCTATAAATTTCTATAACTCCCCCTAAATCTATGACTACACTAGTCTAATAAACTAAATAAAAGGATAATAAACTAAGCAAACCAATTAATATTTATAATCATTTCAAACAAGCAAATCAATCCAAATAAGCAATTCAAACAAGCAATTCAATCCAAATAAGCAATTCAAACAAACAAGCAATTCAATCAATCAACCTAAACAATTAAATCAACAAAAACATTCCTTAACCTTCAACTAATCCTTAGAAACTCTAAAACTCCCCCTTAATCTAATATAAGACTAAACCTATCCTAAACTCTAATTCCCTTAAAACTATAATGAGACCTCAATCTAGACTAAGAATTAACTTTGATAAAATATCCTTAAAATTATGATATAAGTAAAGCAATTAAATCCAATCAATCAATTTATTTATGTTTTGTTGTCACAAAACATCAATTCAAACATGAAACCAAGCATTTCTTGTAAATTCTATTTATCCTAAAACCTATAATCTCCTACAAATGCTTAAGTATACTTCTAACAAACTTACCAACCAGTAATGAAATTCAACCATGTCAAACAATTCAAACAAGTCAATCAAATCAAGCAAACCAAAATAAGTCAATCAATTCAACCAAGCCAAACAAATCAATCAAGACAACGTAAATGTGTTATGTATTTGGTTAATAATCCTTAATTTCTAATTAGATAAAAAACTTCACATAAAGTACGCTTGTTATGTGTGGAGTTAAAGTTAACATGTAATGCAGTGTGTGCAGTGTGTTGGTTGTAGTGTAGTATGTCATATGCAAAGCTATATGAAGTAATATATTGAATGAAGTGCAACTTGTGTTGTGAATGATTTTAGTTTGAGATGCACTGTAATTTATAATGCTGTATGATATGAAATAAGATGTGTAATGATAGTATGCAGAATGATTTGGTAATTACATCTATTTAGGTAATATATTCAAAGTACTATCTAACTATTATGCATATAGATATATACTACAATTATTTGAATTAAACAAGGATAATATATGTTAGTTTCTAGACTTAAGTTAATGATACTTATGAAAGAGATTGAAAGACTAGTAAAGTTAAAAGTTTTATGATATAATAAAATATTTAAAATAATTCTATGAGAAATGTGGAGTTAAATATTCTTAATAGGGTGCTTCTTTAATATAGTAAAATTGAAGATCTTTTTAAAGAGAATATAGAATTGTATCATATAAAGTAAACATACAGTCATAGTTGTATATATTAAAACAATTTTTTAAAATAGGATTTAAATTTAATTTATTATGAAATATAAATCAATCTTTTGATACAAATCAATTTTAAATTTAAACTTTTAGAAATCAAAATATATTAATTTGATAAGGAACCATTTATATGTTAAAATTTTAAAAAGAAATCTATAGTCATAAAAAAATTATGAAATCTGGATATAAATTAAACTCGAAAACTATAATTTCTTATATTTAAGACATAAAATCATATATATTATTATTTTTATACCAAAATATTAGGTTAAATATTTAAGCTTTTATAAATCTTAATAACAAATCAAAATAAGTATTTAGGTTACAAATAATATAATGTAACCCAAAATTGTTATGAAATCATACGAATAATATAGAAGTTAAATTATGTATGTTTAAACTATATAAAAGATGAATAAATTTGTATTTTATAACAATATCAAAAAGTTATATTAATTTTGTATATCACATTAACATGTTCATACAATTTTAATAATTTATATACTTTTAATATATATATATATATATATATATATATATATTTAGAAACAAGGTATAAGAAAAATAAGTAGACAGACAAAGTTAATAACCAGAATTTGAATTGGCATTTTCTTATTGAAAGGATGAAGGGAAGTTTGAAAATTCAAAATTTAAATTTATTGGAACATATGTCGGCATGATCATTTATGTATGTCAACATACATGTATAATTTCAAAGGACATATGGTTTTGTAACTCTTGGTTTTAAATTATCGATTTATATTTCAGGTTTAACTATTTCCTGAAATAATATTAATCCCAACAAACATTCAAATTTTATTATTATATTTATTATTATTATAATATTGATATTTTGAATTTCAAAATTCAAATTTCAAAGTTGACTTTTAAATTTCAAGTTTGAATTTTAATTTTCAAATTCAAAATAAAGCAAACAAAACAAAGCAAAAAAAACATCCATTTAACCAAAAAATTAAAAATTAATTAAGGCTTGCCTGGTTTTTAGATCCATTTCTTAGATATTGTCTGAATTTTAAATTGTTGTGAAACACATATTTGAATCTTCGGTTTTTGGCTCTCCATCGCTTGATGACAAATCTGAATCATATATACATCTCCAAGAATTTAACGATGAGATCGATGATTTCGTAGTTTAACCAACTTGGCTCCAAAATTTTGAATATTGAATAGATGGACACTTCAACTACTATAACCCAAAAAGTCATATCTCTTCATAAACATTTCTTGATTGATGAATAACCGTCTTGGTGTCTTTCGGCCAATAGTCATTAGACATAACTCTTTCCCTGGAAAACAACATACCTTTTCAAAGAATCAAGTGACTTTTCAAAATAACAAATTGTAATTTGAAATAATAGCATCATGATTATTCTATGACATATCCATTTAAACTTTTCAAGAAATCATATCATGATAACTCAATATTTCAATAAAATTGAGTATGATACTGATGCAATACATGAATTTAAACTACTGTTCAAAATTTGCTATTTAAAACTTTCAAAAATCAGATTATGAACTTGTTGAAAAACCTTGCTCCGATACCAATTGTTAGGGATTGCGGAATGGATCGTTAAGGCAAAACAAATATAAGAGGGGGGGGGGGTGAATAGTGTTTTTGAGAATTTAAACTAAATCTAAAACGTATGTGATAAACTATACGAATCAAACATTACAAAAATAATTAAAGACATAGAGTTAAACACAGATGAAAAATAAACAGAAATAAAAATGCAGAAAAGGAAAGAACACACCAGATTTTATACTGGTTCAGAATTGCTCCTGTAACACCCCACATCCATTAAGGTCACTCACAAAGGAAATGCCTTAACTTCAATGGAGCATTATGGGTACTGGAACAAAAATATTACAAGACAGACATATATAAAACAGCGGAAAGTAAAGTGGAAGTACTTAAAATCATTTATTGAATATGATTGTTTACAATAAAAGCCCATCAACTTCCAATACCCAATTACATAGTTAAAATATCTGTCTTGCTCAAAAACAAAGAAGCATAAAAACAAACTGTAGTATTCCCCAATAAAGCAAAGCAAGCCATAGCCAAGAGAAATCCAAGCCATACATGAAAGAGCCTTGGAGCTTGGTAAGATCCGAACTAAGCTGTATTCCCACCCTGTGAACCTGGGGGGAGGGGGGGAAACGGAAGAAAAAGAGGCGAAACAAAATGGGTCAGTCATAAAGACTGAGTAAGTCCTAGTGACTTTCAGCATAAAAATAGTTGTAGGATAATATGGCATGAGTAAATTGAAAGTAAACATAAGCATGATGACAAGGCAAGCAACAGGCAAGATAACTAAGGTTAACATGATGTGATTTTTGTCAAGTAACATCGCAAGGTTCCCATTCAAGATAAACTAAGTATAATTTCGTAAGATTCCAATCAAACATAACAAGATTCCTCTGCTTCACCATTAAAATATTTCTATGAGATCTACTTGCTCTGCACCACGTAACTAGCATCTTTACAAGTGTCTTACATGGAATGTTTCGTATTTCTACTAGTACTCCAACTAGTGTCCCCTGTTACAAGGATCCTTACCCCCTACTAGTGTCCCAACTAGTAGCCCGTGTTATATAATAACGTGATCCTGCCTACTGAACATAAGTGATAATAATAATGGTAGTTTTGTGTACCCCTAGCTACTGTCATAGGAGCCGCCTGCTCCTATCTCCACTAGTGGTACCCACTACCCTCCCCATTCTAATTCCAATATTCATAATATGGTAGCTGTACTCCTAGCTGCTGTCATAGGTGCCGCCTGCTCCTATCTCCACTAGTCATACCCACTACCTTCCCCATTCGATCGGCTCCCTAACTCGTAGATACCCGTGCTGGACCCACAGTGGGGTGTATCATTTCCCAAAGTGGCAACCCGATACAACTTGAGGATGCACGGCTTATACCTACACGATGCAACAACGTCTTACCTACTAGCCCGGGTCCACACACGCATATGAAACCCGTTGGACTTGCGTTGCCATTGCTAACCCGTTTTGACCTCTTACAATCAAACCCAGTATGCGTGTCCCGTCCTCGACATGGGTCGAGCTCACAAAGATACGTGATGGGCTACTGGTCTGAAAAGGGTCCCCTTTCCTCGACACAAGCTTCCCTCCTATGCTTGGTCCCCTCTAGTAATTCTTACTTAACCCCTTCTTGTTCATGTCTACTTACATGCTTAAATTTTGGTTAAGTATAAACCAGTTATGTCTTACATGTTACCCATGTCCTCCACTTAACCCCTACATCATCCTCATGTCTTAATACATGCTTTATCTTGGTTAAGTGCTTACAGGTTATATTTTACATGTCATTCATATTACCCCCAACGTCTGGGTTTAACCAAGAGCCTTGGCTTTATCTGCCATTAGACCTTATGTCTATCCATTAACTATGCGTTTGTGCTACCTCATCAGTCTTATCATTTAACTTGGTTATTTCCATTTATACCAACCTTCAACTTGCTTATTAATTCAATTCTTAACTTGAACTATACTAAGTCCATTAATAAGCTAACAACATGTTATTCCTACGATTCATACATTAACCCCTGTTATGGTACAATAACATGTTCTTATTCAATGTTTACAACCAAGTACCCCTTAACTTACAAACACACTGGAGAGAGAGAATAATTCCCTAAATACCAACCCCGAAGACCGGAATCAACATCAGATTGATACTCAGAGGATTATCCAACCTAACCAATGTTTTGTTCCTTCTTATAATATAACTTATGTCGCCTTCAATTGTAAATTCATTCTTGTCTTTACGTATTGCCTAATCTACAATGAAGCACATCTTTCCTTGTTACATAAGTTATCTCATCTTATC
This sequence comes from Allium sativum, assembly GCA_030737875.1. NCBI lineage: Eukaryota > Viridiplantae > Streptophyta > Magnoliopsida > Asparagales > Amaryllidaceae > Allium > Allium sativum. Next base: position 428,220,528 of record CM060923.1, read on the forward strand.
TATTGTTCCGCCTAACTTACTTTATTCCATAAATTATCATTCCCACTTAGGCATTAATTAAGATTTACTTAACTCAACCATTCATGTCATAACAGTTAAGTGTCATTAGCCTGGTCATATTACTTAACCCACCCATTCATACCATATTGGTTAAGTGTCATTAGCCTAATCATATTACTTAACCCACCCACTCATACCATATTGGTTAAGTGTCATTAGCCTAATCATATTACTTAACCCACCCATTCATACCATATTGGTTAAGTGTTCTTAGTTTACTTAACCCTACCCACTGGTCTAATTACCATGTTATGTTGGTTAAGTATTACAATTCGTATTTCCACATGTCACCCACTTAACCCCCATGTCCCACCACATGTTTATCTGGTTAAGTATTTCTTAATTCATTAAGGCCGTAACCTTATAAAGACCTCTCACATTAGACTGACATTTATGGCAGCTGGATTTGCCGGGCGGGTCTGGGCAGTCTTACACCATAAAAGAGTCTAACCTCGTGTCTTTACAACTGTTACGCTTTTAATTTGGGCCTAGGACCTATCACATTGGGCTACCATTTGTGACTACTGGATTCGTCAGGCGGGTCCGGGCAGTTTTACGTCACAAATGTGTCCAACCTCGTGTCCTAAGCATTGATTATCACTTATAATCATTTACCCCAGTCTTAATAATTCCCTATTCAAATTATTAATTAATTCCTAATTTAACGATGTCCATAATTGACTCAATTATGTTCATCAATTAATGGTATGCAAAATCATACCAATTTTATCACAATTTATCTTATGCCATTAAAGGAAACTTATCTCAATTTATATTTATCCCTCCTTTAAGGCTATTACATGCCAACTACCCAAAACCCACTTAGGCGTGTTCATATTATCCCTTTTTCAAGTCATAAATTATCATATGTGTTTCAACTACAAATTCTCACATAATTAACATATGCCCAAGTTCTAGATTACATATCAGTTTTACATATGCCCAATTCATACCAAATCTACATATGTTCAGTTCATGCCGTTTTATACGTATGTCAATTTTTATGTCAATTTACACATATCAAGTTCTAGCCAAAAATTACATATGCCAATCCCAATTCTTACAATTACCATTTTAATGGCAATACCCAATTATCCAATTCTATATTATGCCTTCGATTCTACCAAACACACATATATCTAACTAGGCAATATCTCGGTATTTCCCCCGTATCCAATCACACATAAATCGCAGTTTAGGCCTAGGTCCGAAATTGACCTAGGTTCATCAAAGGAAAATAAATAGGGGGAGGTAGAAGTTGCAATGAAACAAGATCAGGGAGAAAACAGCATAGATCATCATGATAGGCATAAAGATTAGATCTTGATAATAATATCAACATGAATCCAAGAAACTGATTTACAACGACTGAATAGTGCATGAACTAGACATAAGAATGGAGATGAACAAGTCTCAAAACTCAAGGTTCAAAGGTAAACATGAATAGGTCTGAATTGATAAACATGCTTATATCCAATTACACTTTATTCCATAGCCATATTAAAATTAAGTATTTTAATCTAAAAAGTAACTAGAACTTATTTAGCATGGCTAGCGAATTAAGAACTGAAATCGATGTAGAAACATTATAGAGTTGTTAATTCATCTCCTTGAATTGTTGTAGAAGTCTTCATCTTTGCATTGGATTGCGTATGAAAGCTTAAGAAGAAGATTAGAGACGGCGGCCATGACCAAGAGGGATTTTAGCAGTATAATGGTGGCTAGACATGTTGTAGTGAATTAGGGTTTAGGCATCAGGGGGTTTATATAGGATTTAGGACTAGTTTAGGCCCTTAAATTAACCCTAGTTTAGATCTGAACCATCCAATCTCGTCATAGGCCAACAGAACAGACCCAAAGGAGCAAGCAGGTGCACCAGGCCAACCTGGCCCGACCAAGGAGGTCGACCCCAGGTCGACACCCAGGTCGACTCCCCAGTCGACCTGGTCCTGGAGGGCCGACTCCCCAGTCGACTCCCCATTCGACCTGGGGCTGGGCGGGAAATTTTCCCGCCCAGCCTGTTTGGGGCTAAATTCGAAATCTGAAAATCTGTTTTCGTTTTCTGATTTTTCGTGAAACTTCTAGAGGCCATATCTCGATCATACGGACTCCGATTTATGAAATTTCGGACTCGTTTCCAACCAGAATTCCGAGACGAACGCAACAGCCCAACTCGTTTCTCTTGATTCTTATTTTAAAATTTATTTCTGCCTTGATTCTTGTATTAACATGTTATAAAAATTCGGGTTGATACATTCTCCCCTCCTTAAAGGATTTCGTCCCCGAAATCTTCAAGTTAAGAAGAATGTGTCCTACCATCCAATCATTCATCTACTCAATCATCAATCACAGGCATTCATTGTCCTTAAGAAATTTCTAATGCTGTATGAATGTATGCGAGAAGTGTGTGTATATGTTCCTTATCTAATGTAAATGATCAGGCCTGATTGATCTTCTAGATGCAAAATATGTTTAGTACCATGAGTCCAACATGTATGCAAATAGTCCTAGTCACATAAACACTATATGTGTGCACAAACATCCATCCATATGCAACATCTGTATGATAACACATTCAATTCCATCCATAAACAAGTGCAAATACTTCTGCATATGCAATATGAAAGGTGACTGAGCCGATCTAGTGCCTAATGTGCGTGTATATGCATCCACGAGCAACCACTAGCAACCACTTGCAACCATCAATCATAACATGTCTCAGACACATGTTTACACCCAGCTGTTCCTACCTAAAGATATAGTCGAATGATAGAAGCAAGTAAAAACTCTGCGCCCATCAAAGCTGGAAATCTACGTCACATATATACTGATTAGGAGAAGAATTCCCTAAGCACCAGCCCCGAAGACCGAAATCAACATCAGACTGACACCTAAAGAAATTCTCAACCCAACCAATATATATGTGATTCTAGGAAACTAAGCATGATGGACTCCTTTTAGGTCACAAGAAATCCCTTCCTAAAACCAACCCATATCCTATAAAACCCAAAAGGTTTAATCAACCCAACGGACATCCTCAAGCCCCAACATGTAAAACTAACAGATGAGTCATACTCCCTATGGGGTTTGCAACAGAAATTGGATTGAGAATAGGACCGAGAGGATATACACAAAATATAGCATGCAAGTAAGCTCTGCAGGAAAAAGGAATCAAGAATATACTCTTAAAAAGAGATGTGATGCATGAATCTAGTCTTCAATCTTCTAAGTCGCATTTCCTTGAGCTTAACTCCATTGTGTTTTGACCGTCTTTAACTCCACAATTTCATAGCTTCTTAATTCTTGTTTCCAACATATGAGTTGGAACTCATTTCACTATTGCCTCACGTTCCACTTTCACTTATCCTCCTCCTAGTATACTCGGCTTAAACATAACTGCGTACTCATGGTTTCACACAAGCTCTCCAAAATTCACTAGTGAATCTTGGATCTCGTTCACTTACTAGAAAGTATTCCACATAGATGAATTATCTCTTGAAAAAAAACAAATGTCAACCATGTTGCCCAATGTACTTACTTAGGTGACTCTCTACAACTCATGCATAAGCGAAATGACCCATCCGCCTTAGTGGCGAACACTACTCGAGTGGATCAACTAATGTATCAAGAGATTCTAGGTAACTAATCCTAATAGAACCCTAAAGGTTACACGCGACTTCGAGGGTATTACCGAGGCAAGTCAAAAGTCATAGCCCACTTTCGAAACCAAGAATGGCACCCTTATTGGATAACCACTTCATCCCTAGAATCAAACCATAGCTCACAAAAACATGAGCATTCCTTCTAAAATCAACACTTAGCATAGACATTCTCAAATCCTAACAAGTCATGAATAAATGAGCCAATTCCCCAATAGGATTTGAGACAAAAATTGGGATCCTCCAATATGCTAGTACTAAGGTGCAAAGACTCAACTATCGAAGCAGAATTAAAAGGATGCGATGTACAAAAACAAAGTTCTAGCGGGATGATAGAAAAGAAAAGCTAAACCTTTAACAGAAACGTTACCGCCTCTCTTAGGTATACAATTTCCCTCTTGACGATCCTGTCCTTTTGCCCTTGTCCTTGTCCTATACTTAACTACATGTCCCTTTTTACCATACTAAAGATACTCTCTCTTGTCATGGATTTCACTATTCTTTCACTTTGGCCTCTTTCCTTTCACATTTTTCCTCCTTCGTGGATTAAACTATAACAACTAGTCTCTTGTTCTTACTGTCCTTGTATAGTTTGCTGACAAGTCCTTCGAAGCTACCTCCAACGCACGGCAACTCTACACAGCTTGAAATAAGATTAGACGTAGATGGAACTACTACGGCTACGGATAGAGGTTGGGCACTTCTTTGCCCTCTGACATATGTCAGATGCCTACTAAACTATGGTGAAAAGAGAGAGAGGAGAGATTTCAAGAGGGAATCAAAAGATAGTGCATATGGCTTTGGGGAATATGCCATTTAATCAAAACAAAATTTTCTTGAAAATTTGCTTCTCTGTAAACGTTTTGAAAACTAGTTTCAGAAGGTTTTTGAAAACTTTTGCCCAGTATGGTAACCTTCTGCTCTGATACCAATTGTAACACCCCACATCCATTAAGGTCACTCACAAAGGGAATGTCTTAACTTCAATGGAGCATTATGTGTACTGGAATAGAAATATTACAAGACAGACATATATAAAATAGCGGAAAGTAAAGTGGAAGTACTTAAAATCATTTATTGAATATGATTGTTTACAATAAAAGCCCATCAACTTCCAATACCCAAATACATAGTTAAAATATTTGTCTTGCTCAAAAACAAAGAAGCATAAAAACAAACTGTAGTATTCCCCAATAAAGCAAAGCAAGCCATAGCCAAGAGAAATCCAAGCCATACATGAAAGAGCCTTGGAGCTTGGTAAGATCTGAAGTAAACTGTATTCCCACCCTGTGAACCTGGGGGGGGGGGGGGGTGGGAACGGAAGAAAAAGAGGCGAAACAAAACGGGTCAGTCATAAAGACTGAGTAAGTCCTAGTAACTTTCAGCATAAAAATAGTTAAGGATAATATGGCATGAGTAAACTGAAAGTAAACATAAGCATGATGACAAGGTAAGCAACAGGCAAGATAACTAAGGTTAACATGATGTGATTTTTGTCAAGTAACATCGCAAGGTTCCCATTCAAGATAAACTAAGTATAATTTCGTAAGATTCCTATCAAACATAACAAGATTCCTCTGCTTCGCCATTAAAATATTTCTATGAGATCTACTTGCTCTGCACCACTTAACTAGCATCTTTACAAGTGTCTTACATGGAATGTTTCGTATTCCTACTAGTACTCCAACTAGTGTCCCCTGTTACAAGGATCCTTGCCCCCTACTAGTGTCCCAACTAGAAGCCCGCGTTATATAATAAGGTGATCCTTCCTACTGAACATAAGTGATAATAATAATGGTAGTTTCGTGTACCCCTAGCTGCTGTCATAGGTGCCGCCTGCTCCTATCTCCACTAGTGGTACCCACTACCCTCCCCATTCTAATTACAATATTCATAATATGGTAGCTGTACTCCTAGCTGCTGTCATAGGTGCCGCCTGCTCCTATCTCTACTAGTCGTACCCACTACTTCCCCATTCGATCGGCTCCCTAACTCGTAGATACCCGTGCTGGCCCCATAGTGGGGTGTATCATTTCCCAAAGTGGCAACCCGATACAACTTGAGGATGCACGACTTATACCTACATGATGCAATAACGTCTTACCTACCATCCCGGGTCCACACACGCATATGAAACTTGTTGGACTTGCGTTCCCACCGCTAACCCGTTTTGACCTCTTACAATCAAACCCAGTATGCGTGTCCCGTCCTCGACATGGGTCGAGCTCACAAAGATACGTAATGGGCTACTGGTCTGAAAAGGGTCCCCTTTCCTCGACACAAGCTTCCCTCCTATGCTTGGTCCCCTCTAGTAATTCTTACTTAACTCCTTCATATTCATGTCCACTTACATGCTTAAATTTTGGTTAAGTATACACCAGTTATGTCTTACATGAATATGATTGTTTATAATAAAAGCCCATCAACTTCCAATACCCAACTACATAGTTAAAATATCTGTCTTGCTCAAAAATAAAGAAGCATAAAAACAAACTGTAGTATTCCCCAATAAAGCAAAGCAAGCCATAGCCAAGAGAAATCCAAGCCATACATGAAAGAGACTTGGAGCTTGGTAAGATCCGAACTAAGCTGTATTCCCACCCTGTGAACCGGGGGGGGGGGACGGAAGAAAAAGAGGAGAAACAAAACGGGTCAGTCATAAAGACTGAGTAAGTCCTAGTGACTTTCAGCATAAAAATAGTTAAGGATAATATGACATGAGTAAACTGAAAGTAAACATAAGCCTTATGACAAGGTAAGCAACAGGCAAGATAACTAAGGTTAACATGATGTGATTTTTGTCAAGTAACATCGCAAGGTTCCCATTCAAGATAAACTAAGTATAATTTCGTAAGATTCCTATCAAACATAACAAGATTCCTCTGCTTCGCCATTAAAATATTTCTATGAGATCTACTTGCTCTGCACCACGTAACTAGCATCTTTACAAGTGTCTTACATGGAATGTTTCGTATTCCTACTAGTACTCCAACTAGTGTCCTCTGTTACAAGGATCCTTACCCCCTACTAGTGTCCCAACTAGTAGCCCGTGTTATATAATAAGGTGATCCTGCCTACTGAACATAAGTGATAATAATAATGGTAGTTTCGTGTACCCCTAGCTGTTGTCATAGGTGCCGCCTGCTCCTATCTCCACTAGTGGTACCCACTACCCTCCCCATTCTAATTACAATATTCATAATATGGTAGTTGTACTCGTAGCTGCTGTCATAGGTGCCGCCTGCTCCTATCTCCACTAGTCGTACCCACTACCTTCCCCATTCGATCGGCTCCCTACTTCGTAGATACCCGTGTTGGCCCCACAGTGGGGTGTATCATTTCCCAAAGTGGCAACCCGATACAACTTGAGGATGCACGGCTTATACCTACACGATGCAACAACGTCTTACCTACCAGCCTGGGTCCACACACGCATATGAAACCCGTTGGACTTGCGTTGCCACCGCTAACCCGTTTTGACCTCTTACAATCAAACCCCGTATGCGTGTCCCGTCCTCGACATGGGTCGAGCTCACAAAGATACGTAATGGGCTACTAGTCTGAAAAGGGTCCCCTTTCCTCGACACAAGCTTCCCTCCTATGCTTGGTCCCCTCTAGTAATTCTTACTTAACCCCTTCTTATTCATGTCCACTTACATGCTTAAATTTTGGTTAAGTGTACACCAATTATGTCTTACATGTTACCCATGTCCTCCACTTAACCCCTACATCATCCTCATGTCTTAATACATGCTTTATCTTGGTTAAGTGCTTATAGGTTATATTTTACATGTCATTCATATTACCCCCAACGTCTGGGTTTAACCAAGCGCCTTGGCTTTATCTGCCATTAGACCTTATGTCTATCCATTAACTATGCGCTTGTGCTACCTCATCAGTCTTATCATTTAACTTGGTTATTTCCATTTATACCAACCTTCAACTTGCTTATTAATTCAATTCTTAACTTGAACTATACTAAGTCCATTAATAAGCCCACAACATGTTATTCCTATGATTCATACATTAACCCCTGTTATGGTACAATAACATGTTCTTATTCAATGTTTACAACCAAGTACCCCTTAACTTACAAACACACTGGAGAGAGAGAATAATTCCCTAAATACCAACCCCGAAGACCGGAATCAACATCAGATTGATACTCAGAGGATTATCCAACCTAACCAATGTTTTGTTCCTTCTTATAATATAACTTATGTCGCCTTCAATTGTAAATTCATTCTTGTCTTTACGTATTGCCTAATCTACAATGAAGCACATCTTTCCTTGTTACATAAGTTATCTCATCTTATCTATTGTTCCGCCTAACTTACTTTATTCCATAAGTTATCATTCCCACTTAGGCATTAATTAAGATTTACTTAACTCAACCATTCATGTCATAACAGTTAAGTGTCATTAGCCTGGTCATACACTACAACAAAATGGACATTAGATAGCAAATTGAAATAGCGTTCCGTTTCCAAAACGTTCAAACGACTTTGGCACGTGGGTTTTGAACGCTATTCAACAAAACAATTATTCTTCGGTTCTCGTGCAACGCTATTCAAAGAAGGAAAAAATAAGGCGGTAAGGAATTTATTTTCGTGGGAACTAAATCCTTCTTGTGAAAAAGCTTTTGTCCTTTCATCCAGAAAACAACAAAATCTCCCCAAATCAAAAATCGCTTCACACTCTATCTCCTTCAGAAGCTACGATCCCTAATCTCGACGTTGATCCACAAAATCCCTAAACCGCAAAATCATAAATCGTTGATTCTCCTCTATCATCAAAAGCGGAAACCGCATCTCCCTATTTTGAACAGGAACGAGAGGTATTAAATTCTCTATTATATGTTTTTTTTTTACTACTTGTGCTTATGATGTTTAATTTGTTTATAATTTGAATTATTTGACCGAAATTGGCATGGAGTTAATGTATTTGATAAATTTTTAGTTAACTAGTATAAATTAACGTATTAGTTTAACTAATGTGAGAATTTGCTCCTATCTGAATCAACGTTCGATTGTTGGATTAACCACCAATATTACATATCAGTATTGGTCGGAGATGCTTTTAAACGTATTAAATGAATCAGCAATGTTAACATGACATGTTTCGCTGTTAATAACTGCCAAGGGTTTTCCACAGAGATAAACCTGAGGTGTAAAGCATTAAATTGTTATCAGCAGTTAATTCAATTTTACAAGCAATAAAAAGCAATGAATTGACAACACATGAATTCATAGACTAACTAAAACTACAAACTAGTTGTACGCTCAACCTTATAGATTATACATGCTTTTGATAGTGTGAAGATGAAAATTACGTTGATAATTTTTTTGTGTTATTTTAGATAAATTGTACCACAAAAGCTATAACAAATTTCTTTTTCCAATAATTAGTTTTGAAAAAACAAAGTATTGTGGAGTATTTGGTGCAAATGGAACACAACATGCCTGCATAGTAGTACCAATTGTGACTACCAATTACCGAATAATACAAAGTTGATTAGAACCACCATCCAAGCACGAGTTGAAATGCAAACAATGCTTTGTGCACTCATAACTTGGTAACAATATTTAGTTTTGTTTGCCCAAAAATGAGTAAACGCCTCAGAGAAAAATCCAGGAAAAGCATAAAATCTGATATGTGATTATGGACTAAGTTATCGAGGAGTTTAAAGATCTATGAGGGTGTGATTTGCCGATCAATTTTAATATTAATTTCAAACATAAGCTTGGTTTAGTGATGGTTTACAAACCAGAAACATGTACATATGACTGGCGGTACTTAGTAAAATATCATGGCTTTTATACTGATGAAAACTTATTACAAGTATATGTAATATTATGGTTATCGTTTTAGGAAAGGACCCAACATTGATTTGCATGTAGAACCACTATTCACCCATTTGATGTTTCGTAAGATGATGCAACATCTACGACATTCGAAATAATGACATGAATGGACTAGGCATATGAGACTCAGAATGAATCACTGTATCATCTCCATGATTAAGTCAAGCCAACTGGGTAACACGGCCCCCAACTGTTGTTAGTCGTCGACGATATTTTGTAGGAACCGAGGCAATAGTGACAGCCAATAGGGCTGTGAACCGATGCATGGAACCGCCACTTGCGTCAACCAACACTATAACAACAGCTTTGCAATGGCTTCGTTAAGGACGTTAATGATGGTTAGTGTCGCTCAACTGTTGTCTATCATCGTAGGTCGCCACCAATTGATAGACACGTGCAAGGGCGGATACAGCCCTGGGCTCAACAGGGCTGCAGCCCAGGGCAGTTTTTTTTCTTCTTTCATTTTTAAAAAACCATTGAAATACTACCCTATCCCTACCTAAAACGAAATCAGGTAAGCAGAAGTCCATCTCATTCTTCGTATGTTCTTCATGTCAGTTTGCCACAAAACTCATTTGAAAAGACCAGTGGACAGTCGACTTTAATTCATGCGCGTATTTTCAATTCAGTCGATCAAGCCAAGTGAAAAACCATTTGCTTTCTAGGTAGGAGATCAGTTCTTTGAAAGAAAAAAAAACCTAATTTTCATGTTTCATACATCCCAAATCTCAGGTTTGGTTGCAATTTCCATTACGGAATACATCTTTTTGCAAGGCTAATTGCTTTAATTTCACTAGCTGCAGATTTGATTTTTTAAGTTCATTAATCTGTTCTTGTTGATGCTTTATTAAATACATAAAGAAACCATGGTGCATAAGGCTGGCCTTATTGAAGATTATTGTGTCTGCTTCTTAAACATGTTTAAATAGTGTTTGGTGTTGTTCGGCAAGGAGCTTCACTGAATATTTTCTTTCAAGTATGACATTCTTATTTTTATATTTTGTACTATTTTGCCCAAGTGCGACCCTTTTTAACTGTAACATTAAGGTTTCCAAAAAAAAAAAGCCAACTTTTTTCGCTTTCATGTGCTTCAATATCATAAAGTGACAACCATCTTTCATTTTTTTTAATGCTTGTTAATTAGCCTTTATGGATAGTTTTCTTAAAAGTTTTGCTCCTATTTTAAGTTATGTTTGATCATCTACCAAAGATAGGTGCTGCAAATATTCTAGAGCTTATATTGAGCAAAACATATCAGATTTAAAGTCAGCCCATCCTTGGTTCAATTCCTGGGTCCGCCCTTGGACATGTGTCAATCCTTCTATACGTAACTTTTATATCATTGTCATCACTAGCCATCCTTAGACGTCATTTACCTGTGACACTTAAGTCGTTCTCAGCTGGCATTAGCTGTCGATAGCCTGGAACGTTCGAGCTTCTTCTGTACTTAGCAGCTGTGTGCACTGTTCAGTGGTACAAGTGTGTGAAGTGCAGGAATCTATCTTGGTGTAGTGAGCATTAGTGTAATTTTGGCTATGGGTTGAGCATTCATGAGATGTGGTGCTCTTGGTTATTCAGTTTCTGCTATTAGGCTATAGGTTATATGGTTTTCATGTGTAGACATTGGTGGTAGTTCTGGTCATCCATAATCATGCTGAGAGATTCATTATTCTTGCTAAGAGATACAATAAGAAGCAACTCATATGTCTATTTTTTGGCAATAAGCAGTTTTGAGTTTTTTCCGTATAACAATTGTACTTATGATTTTGATTTTTCTCATTACTGCTTTGTTTTGTGTCATGTGTGTTGTATATTAGTTAAGTTGATAGGGGTGATATATTGTAACTATTGTAATCATTTACTGTGTCAATAAAAGTTTAATTGCCTTTCTAAAAAAAACTTTTTTATAGACCACCCAAACACATACATATATTTGTATTTCTATCCATGTCATTTATAAATCATCCAAGCTCAATCTCAAACAATATAATGTGTGTACACACACACACACATATGAGCGTGGAACATAAAAACGTCTTGCCACCTAACGATGCTATTTATAATAATGCCTCAACAATAGATATCGAGGATGCAAATGCACCATGGCCAGTGTTATCTTCATGTGTCATCCATGTGTTAGTTCATTAACCAGTGTAATACCTCACAGCTCCAAACATGCGTTATTACATCTCAGTTTTGTCCAAGATTGTGTATCACAACTTGTTAAACATTTAATCACCTTGAAATGCCTACACATATTATTTTACATGTACTAATATTAATTACCAGATCAATTTATTTTTCATCCAATATTCCATCTCTTTTATATGTTGTAACCTCCAACAAAAATGCTTTTATAGGATACCTGTTTCAAGAGGACTAGCAAACATATTAAACTTAAGAAACATTTCGGCCACAATCTGGCTTGGATCCTCTAAAGTAAGATTCTTGCTTGGGTTAAGAAAAAGAGCATTGCGATTAGTTGCCTATTGGATTTCGTATGTCTACTTGCGCACACATTCTGTCGGACTAAATTTGTTTCCTATCATTATGTGTTTGCTATTTTCTAACATTAGTTTACTTATGCCTGGTCTCTATTCATCTTTTTTCTATGTTGCTCTATGTTTTCAGATCAGCTGTTCTGTTTTCCATGTGTTTAGTCCTCTACTAAACTACGTACTTCATGCTTTGGTCCATGTTTTGCTACCTGACTTAACATTGATTCTCAGATTGCCTTATGCTTCAACCCGCACTTTGGTTTTTAGTGCATATTTCTTTTATCTATTTCCCGCATCTGCATGATGTCTTTTATATATATGTTTCTAAATTTCTATATTCATATGCCTCATGATTACCTATATATAGTTCTCTATCACTACAGATCTAACCTACGTTGATTAGTTATCAAACTTATTCAATAGTTTGTCTAACTTATTTTGATATAATTAAAGAACTGCGGTGTGTTTATATTTTCTTGCCACCATTTTAGTCTAACATCTATTAAATGGTATAAAATTAAAATAACCAAATGATATGGATGATTTGGTGTTATACATGTCTTCATGATTTTTCCTGTCTTATTGTGAGAAAAAAATTATGCCTGAAATATACGATACCTTATTTAATATTACCATAAATGATTAATATGCATTTACAATGGCTAAAAGGAAATTCAGTGAGCACAATGAAGTGGTTAAGAAAACTAACTTTATGGAGAAAAAAAGTTCACTGACGATAGAACCATCAGTATTTGAGCAAATGCAAAAGAATTTAAAGAAACCATAGGCTTGAAGTCTAAAAGCTCTGTAAGTACAATAATATTATTCTGTCATGTTTTTGAAGCATGAAATTTCAGTTTCGCTGGCTTCACATATCCCATATGGTATAATCATCGACATCAAATTATTTGAATAATATTATTTTGGTTTACATTAGGAAAAGTGTATTATCTTTGAATTTTTTATAAATATTTATTTTGGTCTTGATAAACATTCTGGCTTACATTAGGAAAAGTTTTTTTTTTTTGAACTGGCCATGGGAGATACGGTATTTTTGGTCTTCTGAGTCGTTTTTCACGCTTGTCAATGATGATGTTATTTTACAATATGTTTAGTCATTTTTCATACATAAAGCCTTCAAGTGTTATGGATTTTTTACTTAATCTCTCCAAATGAAGGTGGTCTCTTATTCCATTATTGTTGCATTGATTTGTTTTGAAAAGCATAAGTAGTCCATCATAAGAAAAACATCAAATTTAAATGTAAAATCTAATGATGACCATTGTAGTTTATCATCAAATTAATAATGAAATTATCATTTTCATGTTCATAATGACCTGAAATATTTCATATAAAAAATTCATCACATGAAATGTTTCATTAAAGAATTGAATGCTATTTTTTTGAATTTTGTCTTTATAATTTTTTTTACATGTTAGAATTGAATGGTTTCTTTGCTCGTACCTAATAACTAATTGTTTCTTTGAATTTTAGATTTTTGTTTGCTTATATATAGAAATGATGGATAAAGATTGGGTACGTTTGAACAGGTATTCATTACAATACTCAATTTTAATATTGAATTTAAAACATATTTTAATACATAAGGTTATTGTTCTTTTTCGCTTTTTGCGCGTAGAACCACTAAAGAGTATGAGCAAGCGGCTTGGAATTTTGTGAATGATGCAAAGAGGAATATGGGTAATGTAGAAAAAAATTTGTGTCCATGTTTAGATTGTAGAAATCTTACTCGTCATTCTGGAGAAGTTATTGCTGAGCATTTGATTATAAGAGGAATGGACCCTAAGTATATGAGTAGTGAGTGGTATAATCACGATGAGCGGATAAATAAAAAGAAGGAAGCAAAGTCGGGTGATGCATATGATTTGCTTCAGGCCCTCATCTATGAAGATGAAGACTTTGTTAATAATACATTTTTTAACGATGATAGATGTGAAGATGATGCACAAAGACGAGAGGATGATTTGCATAAAAATTTAGAAGATGCAGAAACTCCATTATATCCTGGTTGCTCAGATCAAACAAAGTTATCCGCTATCTTCGCATTGTATAATCTTAAATGTGAAACTGGATTGTCTGATAATGGTTTCGATAAGCTTTTAAATGTGCAACAATTGTTATTGCCAAAGAATAATGTACTTCCTAAGTCGTTATATGAATTAAAAAAATTCCTTAAGTTATTTGACATGGGCTTTGAGAAGATTCATGCATGTCAAAACGATTGCTGCCTTTTTAGGAATGAATATAAAGATTTGAGTAATTGCCCAAAATGTGGATTTTCAAGGTGGAAGGTAAATGAACGGACAAAGGAGATTATGCATGGGATTCCTACTAAAGTATTGCGTTATTTTCCAATAATTCCAAGGTTTAGAAGAATGTTTAGATCTAAAACAATGGCGGAAGATTTAAGGTGGCATTTCAATAATAGAAGCACCAATGGAAAAATGCGTCATCCTGTAGATTCTATTACTTGGAACGTAGTGGATGAGAAATGGAAACCATTTTCAGTAGATCCTCGCAATCTCAGGCTTGGCCTTGCAACAGACGGTTTTAATCCTTTTTCTATGCTAAGTTCCAAATATAGTTGTTGGCCTGTAATGCTCGTCACATATAATCTTTTGCCTATGTTATGCATGAAGAAAGATAATATTATGTTAACTTTATTGATTCCTGGTCCGAAGCAATCAGAAAATGACATTAATGTATATTTAGCATCACTGATAGAAGATTTACATCATTTATGGAATGTCGGAGTTGAGACTTATGATGCATACAGCCAATCTATTTTTAATATGAAAGCGATTTTGCTTTGGACAATAAATGACTTTCCAGCCTATAGTAGTCTTGCTGGCTGCTGTGTAAAAGGTAAAAAATCCTGTCCATTATGCGGTGTCAACGCTCATCATCGATGGCTAAATCACAGTAGAAAGACCGTCTATATGGGTCATAGAAGATTTCTATCCCCTTCAAACCCCTTAAGAAAAAAATAAGGCCTTGTTTGATAACACCGTGGAGGAAGGGTATAAGCCTAGGATTCTAACTGGAAGAAATATATCTATTATTCTAAAAGATTTTCCAAATAATTTTGGAAATGTAAAGAAAAGCCAAAAAAAGAATAATAGAAAAAAGAAAAACAAGAATGGCCAAAGTAAGGTAGGGGCTAAAAGAAGAGTTGAATATAGCAAGAAAAATGAAGATGATGAGGACACAGATCCTGTTAGAATGGAGCTATTAAGATGGAAAAAGAAATCTATTTTTTTTTCAATTGCCATATTGGGAGGTTAGTGCACACGTTTTATTTTATTTCACTAAATAACGTTATGAAATTATATAATTAAAATGCTCCATTATTGATTTTATAGGAGCTTCCATTACGTCATAATTTAGATGTAATGCATGTGGAGAAAAATTCCGGTGAAAGTCTTATGGGCACAATGTTGCACGACAAAAAAATCAAAGGATGGAGTTAATTCTAGAAAAGATTTGGAAGATTGGGGAATTCGACATGGTCTTCATACACAACCTCGTGGGAACAAGACATATCTTCCACCAGCTCCATATACATTGTCAAAAATTGAAAAAAACTATTTTGTAAACGGTTATATGACTTTACAGGACCCGATGATTATTGCTCAAATTTTAAAAGATGTGTGTCATTGGACGATTGCAAAATCAGTGGTTTGAAGTCTCACGACTATCACGTTTTAATGCAACAATTATTACCCATCTTAATAAGAGGATTACTTCCAAAAAAGCCAAGGAAAACAATATCTCATTTATGTTCATTCTTTAATAAATTATGCCAGCGCATTATTGATAAAGAGAAACTGCAACATCTGATGGATGAGATTATTGTGATTTTGTGCGAGCTTGAAAGATATTTTCCGCCGTCTTTTTTTGATATAATGATACATCTGATAATTCATCTTGCAAGGGAAGCACGACTGTGTGGGCCAGTCCATTTTCGTTGGATGTTCCCTTTGAAAGGTACATGAAAACGCTAAAAGATCATGTAAGAAATTATGCTCGTCCTGAGGGGTGTATTGCAGAATCTTATCTTGCTGAAGAATATATGAGATTTTTTGGTGAATTTTTGAGAAAATCGCATGAGAAAGAAGTCAGAAATGAAGATTACCAAAGTAATGTAATACTTGAAGGACGTCCAATATCAGCATGTAAGACAATCACATTGTCTTTTAATGAAAAAGAGTCCGCTCATTTGGCTGTGCTAATGAATATGGCCATAATAGAACCATATTTAGAGTACGTGCATACCTAATATTTTCCTATGTTTTGATTGTTTGTAATGTCAAGTGTAACGTAACTTTTTGTTTCTACACCCCAGTTTGCATTTGGAGGAGCTACAAACTTTAGACAAGCGCATGGAAAGAAATGAAACATTACTTTGGAAAAATCATATAGCTACGTTCTCCAGTTGAATTAAAAAAAAGGTGAATTAAAATTTTAAATGTTACTAATTTATTTTAAATCGTATTACAACTATCTTTATCGAATGAAATCAATTGTTTATAGATACCTATTAGCTCCAAAGAGCACGACGACATGCTAAAATGGATTGCTTATGGTCCGAAGAACGATGCGTTGTCCTATACAGGATACATCATTAATGGATCACCCAAAAGACGTTGGAAGGGAGACTCAAAATAGTGGAGTGACTTATGATGCAACAACAATGTGCAGAGCAAGTGCAAAAGATGTTTCTCAAGTGGTTGATGTTGTCACTTATTATGGGATACTTACCGATATAATTTTGTTAGACTATAATGTTTTTTATGTTCCAATATTTAAGTGTCATTGGGCAAACATAAGAAATGGTGTAAAGGTTGAGGATGGGTTTACTCTTGTCAATTTACATCAAAGCCAAGCTTCATTTTTAAAAGATCCATATATACTTACATCCCAAGCGAAACAAGTTTTTTATTTAAGAGAGGATGATTCTTCTAATTGGTATGTGGTAATGAAAGCACCTTGAAGAATTTTTGATGAATTAGAGATCCAATACGCTATTGAGGAAGTAGGCCATGTTGAGGAAGATTGCCAAGATATCAATATGGATGTCGATGGATATGTTGATGATGTTTCTTTTGTTAGAGAAGATTGTGAAGGCATACTCGAATAGTTTTGATATGCATGTTAGTCAATGGATATGTTGCTAGTGCTTGCACCATTTATTTGAAATATTGAACTTCTTGGATATTTTATTTCACTTAGATATAAGTTTCCTCTTTGCATTCTCAGATATTACATAAATTAAGTTTTGACATTCTGAAGTCAAAAAAAGTTTTTTGTACCTTCTTTCAGTTTATGAGGATCTGATGTTGTTTTGATTGGCTGTTTGTTTTGCTTTTCTTTCACTTATTCATTTATACGAAATTATAGCAATCACGTATATAATACTTTTGCAAGTGATAAAAATTAAGAACCACACAACAATTGTATGCACATCGATGCATAAATGTGGTCCCTACAAGTCAAAATATAATCAAGTTTTTTTTTTCAAATGTACTGCTTCGTGCTTAATTTTTTTTGGAAGGAGGTTGGCATCTATTTCTTTTTTTTCGGACAATGACTTATTCCGCTTTTTTTTTTGGACAATGACCTATTCCGCCTTTCGGAAACACGCTTTGTGTTGTGTCAAAGACCAAACGAATATGGGTAATCCCTTTATCCTTCTACATATTTATTTTCTTATAATATGTTGCTTTTGTTTGAGTAAGATATAATAGTTGTTGCTTCTACCGACTTTATTCTACGGCTAAAGATGTGAGTGATTTAGTTCAGATTTGTGTTTAGACAGTTTATTGTACATAATATTGTAAATAATTCTGGTGAATATTTTATTTAATTATATTGGCAGTATTTAGACAGTTTATGTAGACAGTTTATTTTTAAAGTATCATTATGATGAATAATTTTGTTAATGTTACAGAACATTGTAAATGCATGATTATCTTTACTATGTATTTCTGAGAATTTCATTTTGTTAATGTAGGAAATGGCGAAGAAGAGGAAGATTACTCGCAAACAAAAACAAGCTGTGGACTCCCATGGAGAACTTGAAGCAAATATTGAATCCAACGAGCAACCTGAAGCAAATGCAGAAATCAATGTGCAACATGAAGCAAATTTACAAACCAATGAGCATCATGAAGCAAATTTAGAAACAACCGTGCAAGGAACAGAAGCATGTAGAGAAAATGCGATGCAATCTGAATTAAATATTGAGACCAATGAGTTTGAAGATGAAAATAATTTGGTGGAAAACGAGACTGATATTCAACTACATGAAAATCTGGTCGAAAAGAAAAAAAGAGAGGTCGGACTAAAATGAAAAGACTTCCATCAGATGGTGTATCTCGGATTACCGTTGAATTCAACGAAAATGCTATCCCAGTAGGTGAAGGTTCTGTAAAATTGTCTTCATACTTAGGACCGCTCGTACGGGAGCATGTTCCATTCACAATTGATGATTGGCGGCAAATTGGCGATGATTTAAAGTTTGTATTGTGGAGCTCCATTCAGGTACCATTTTCTTATAATATCATAAATTTATCATGTATTCTCTAGTTCTAGTTAATGGTAGCCTGTTGTGCATCTTTGTCTTTGATGTGATGGGTCCTAATGATAAGAAGATTGGTTTAGGTAAATTTAAAAAAGATCTGTGTTACAACGGTAAGTTAGAAGAGTAGGGTACACGCATTTTTGATTGTTTTTAGCCAAACTGAAACCGTAGATTTTTTTTTTCCATTCTTGGATACATGACAAAGACAAAGGAACGCGACTGATTTAATTGGCAGCAAGACATAAATACACATTTGTTGATTCAATTCACAATTGTCGATTTTATAATATAAAATGAACGCGACTGATTTAATTGGAAGCAAGACATAAATCTCGGACCTCCATGTCAATAATTTTTTGGCTCAAGTGTAATATAATTCTACCTGGAATTACATAAAAAACTTTATATGGTATATATTCATAGAAACATATTTACAGGGAATTACATGAAAAACTTATATGGTATATATACATGAAAAACTTTATATGGTATAATTACATGGAATTACATGAAACACATTTAAACAAATTCTATTATCAATTCCTTTGTGCTAGTTGGGATAAAATTAAACTTTATTGTTGAAGCTATAGGTGTTTAATTGTTTTATGATGACTGATTTTCCTTTTTATATTTATATACATTACCATATTACTATAACGACCTCCACTCAGATCTTTATATGGCATGTATACATTGAAATACCGTCAAACCATGTTTTTTAATTAGTTATCAATTTATTAAATATTTACACTTAACTAAATAAGAAAAATTATACTAAAAATATTATAAATCTATACTCTACTCTTCAGTTTATATTTACACATAAAATACATTAGAAATTCTTAAGTCTAAAAATATTTGAACCATATTGTTCATTTTATTTTTTTGTAAACAAAATGTATGATATTAGAACATAACCATCGACTGTATATAGTGGTAAACTCAGTCAAACTAAAGTCTTAACGTCCACAAGTCAGAATACTTGCATATTAAAATTGGCTTGCAAAACCAGCAATCTAATATGATCTCAAACAAAATCTATATTATGATTTCACCTAGAACCAATCTTACTTGGATTCACAAAGAATTCGAACTTTTTCCTACGTGAACTTTCCTACTGGTCTGTCTATAGTGCTTGGGCCGGCACTACAAAAATTGTTTAGTTTTATGATCCACATACCATGCGTAGCCCTCTACTTTTATATGATCTGTAAAATATTATGTTTAGCAGATTTCATCAGCCTTCTCAACAATAACCTCCAGGAACAAAACTAGGGAGATATAAAAAGTATCTCTTCTGTTAAAATCCGTTGATTGAGATTCCGCAAAACAGGGAACAAAAATCCTGCATGCACCAATGAGACATAATTAAATAGATTGCATGATATAATTAAATAGTAAGGGCACAAACAAACACACATGTTTTTTAAAGCAAAATGGTAAAATATACGGTTTATGCATTAATGTGACTCATTGACATTGTGAAGGATCGCTGGACTATCATGGTTCAATAATGTGTTCATGCACAAGGACAAGACAACTGTTCCAGAAAGAAGGATATTGTGTTCATGTGTGAAAAAGACTTAATCTATTATGTTTCAGTTAGCAATAATACAACTACAAGATAAAAACTAATAGCTGCCGAAAATTATTCTAATAACATGTAATCAACTGCAATTTATCTTTTTACATGGAAACGAATACGGAAACCGAAATTTTGAATCTAACTCCGACTCTAACATTTTACTGTCAACTAAGGGTACTTTTTGAACTCTATGAACGAACCTATAAACAAGCCATAAGATCAAAGATAAAACGGTATGAAACATTCGTGCATTTTAAGCATCTCTAATATTTTTGAATTGCTCTAGATTAATTTCCACATCATTATTTTTTTAACAAGAAAAATAGCATAATGGCTCTCTTAAGCACACTAAAGGCGATCCAATATTTTCCGTGTTCTTCTTGCTATAACAAAAAGATAAGTAGTGGCATTTGAAGTCAATTACCGTATACATCAAAGATAACGCATGTGGTTAAGTTTGCTACATTTCAGCTATTAACATTTTAACTCTCACAACTTGTGTTGTTTTTCCTTCTGCACACAATATGATATCATCAACTGGCATGGCCTTCTCTTTTCTTAGTTTGCCGTTGAACTAAATTCAAATGTGTGCTCAACTTCTTTGAGTTTGCTTCGAAAACAAATATATATTTACCCAGTTCATTCAATTTACAACTGTATGGGGCATTCAAGTGAGATGTAGAAAGTAATGTCATATGTATTTATAGCTAACACTGCTCCATTTGGTTTATATATAGAACCAATCTATATCATGACATTTAAATGTCACTTCTATTATTATATTTTTTCCCTAAAAACTATATGCTGCTGACATTCAGCTAAGGATGCATGGCGAGTTTCCTTTCAAAGCCATGACATACAAAGAATGAGTACTTATTGCCATACATCAATTTTCCTTTCAATAAATGATCACTGAATTTTGTTTCTATCAAATATTAATCAAAGTGCCAAATCATTTCTCAAATCTATCGCTTTAATATCAAATGTACCTTAGGCCTTAGTATAATTACTGGGAGTCGAGTTGGTGTACATTATCTTTGTAATTTCAACTTCTGATCTATCACTTATACATGTTATTATATAAGAAAAAAAACAGTGGCAGCATGGCTGCTGGTTTAAAGAGGCCTGCTGCTGGTTTAAGATGGCTGTTGTGTTCATAATATTGTAGTGTGATCATTTTTTTGTATAGTCGGTACTTGTTTTCTTTAGTATTGGTCTAAGTGAAAGTTACATTTTGCAGGCAAGATTTAAACTTGATGAGGAATGGAAGAAAGTGCCTATTTTTCAACAAATGGGATGCATCTGGAGAGCTTCAAAAAGCAGACTAGTTAGGCAAATAATGAAAGCAAAGAACATAGAGGAAAGGATTAAGCTCAAACCTAGCAATGTCGAAAATATGAACGATTGGAGGAATTTTATAAAGAAAAAACAGACTCAAAGTTTAAGGTAAATAAATATAAAATTTAATTATATTTAATAAATATAATTAAATAATTTATTATATTTTTTCATCTTAGGCACAAAGCGATAAATTCAAAGCTATCAGAAGTGTTCAAGTGCCGCATACAGTTAGTCGCAAAGGAATGGCTCGACTAGCGGAGGAAATAGTGAGGAAGAACAGTCGATTTAATTAATTTTACATGTCACTTTTTTCACTTACAACCATTTATTTTACTTATCATTTTTACTAATAGAGAAACGAGAGTGGCAATAATATCCCCATTCCTAGAGCTAAAATTTGGATTAAATCCCGCATTCGAAAAAATGGCGAACCGGTGAATACATATGTCCACGATACTATTGTAAGACACTCTACAGTATTGATAAAAATCCTATAATATTGTTTTTCTAACATTTATTCGCATTTTGTCTAGTACTTGTAAATATGTAACAAAACATTAACTTTTGTAGGAAAAGATGAAAAAAATTGAATCTGAAATGCAATCAAACTCAACAAATAGTTCTATGAGAGAAGATGTTGTCTCTCAAGTGTTAGGGCAAGATAGGCCTGGACGACTACGGGCAATGGGGAGAGGTGCAAACTATACTAATTTTTTGCTGCTACAAGCTAAAGATGCGAGAATTTCACAATTGGAAGAAGAGATTCGCATGTTGAAGAAAAATTTGGTATATAACTTCAATTTTTGTTGTACTAATTGCGTAGTAATATTAGAAATAATTTTTGATTTTGTTTTTCATATGAATTTTTAATCCACATTCAACAAATTTGCAATTTTTTGGTTAATGGATCTCAAAGAGGAGAATCCATATCTCAGGTAAATATCAAATATTTTGTCATTGTAAATGTAGTAATCAACTTAATGCACTTTTTATTAAATGCAGGGTAATTACGGAAACACTGATGGTAAATGTGATTTGTTGGATTGGAATGGAACCGATGATATAGTAGCTGAAGGAAGAGTAGTGTCAAGTGATCCAAACGAACTCGTACACATAATTCCTCTTGGACCAAATGCGAAGGCAGTTTTGATTGAGTTTCCTAGGAAAGTGGATGCTTTTCTATGGAGAGCCGTGTCTAATACGATACATCTTGGAGAGGCTACGGGCATGTTAGTAGCATGGCCTTGTGATAAAGTTATTATGTGTGACTTGGATCAATCTGATAATAAGGTAAATTAAATTTTTTTAAGTACAAATTAATTTTATGCATGACAAAGTTATGATGCACTCTATTTTAATAGAGTAAAACTAGCCGCACAGAAAAATTATGCAAGCTATATGATTGGATTGGAGGTGAAGAACTAGTTGCTGAAGGACGATTGTACTCTAACGATCCAAACTAGCTTGTGAATGACATTCCTATTGGACTATCGGCTATGTTAGTTTCTATTGACAATCCAAAAAAGTCTGATGCATTTTTATGGAGACCAGCAAATAATATGATACATGTTGGAGAAGCTGTTGGTACTAAAGTAGCTTGGCCAGAATCAAAAGTGGTTGTTGAAACGGTCAATGACGCATCAATTGTTTCTAGCGCTGTCAATGTAACATCTCATGTAGTAATACATTAAAGCGAATTGTAGTAATTTGTTATCAAGTTTACTCACTGAAATATATATTAAAACACTCATGTTTATACTTTTGTTTGATAGGGTGGAAATCGAACCCTCCCAACCCTTAAGAGTAAATGCAAGCTGATTGATGTTGGTGGAACAGGAGCACTGGTTGCAGAAGGAGTTGTGGCTTCAACCGATCCAAATGAAATGGTCCATTTTGTTCAACTTGGAAGAGACGCTATTAAAGTTTGGGTAGTGAACGCTACGGTTCCAGATGCAGTTCTCTGGAGACCAACTTCTGATCTTGTATGCATTGAAGATGCCGTAGGCTCTACAGTAGCGTGGCCAGCCACAAAAGTTGTAACAGAATCTAGTTCTAGTAAGCAAGCATTATTTTTTTATAGATGTAATTTTTTAAAAATGTATACACATTTGACATTTCGCCACATTTATATAGGTAACCACTGTTAAAGTTTGTTAGCTGACCAGAAGGATATAAAAAGCTATTTTTGTCCTAACTGTAAGTTTAGAATTCCTGCATTTTTTCTGTTTACTGTCCTTATGCCTTTTAGTTGAATATATCTAATCGTAGTGGTCTAAATGTAGTTGATCCTTGTGTTTGAGTTTTTGGTTGACTTTGAGACTCGACTTTGAATTACGTCCGATCTCCAGTTTTTATTTGCATTTCACCTGTTGCATCATTTCTTCTTGCTAATGTTTTTTTTTTTTTTTTTTTTGCATTTGAGTTGTAAAGGGCATTTTGGAGAATGAACGTTTTATTTTCAAATATTCGTAGTTATTTTGGTTAATAATATTAAAATTGAGGGAGAGAGTGATTAATATGCTAAGGTGGTAGTATAGAAGACGGCTTAAACATGTATTATGTGTGAGTTTTAAATTAAAGAGTAAGCAGACGTTAGAATTGCTAATTTGGGCATTATATAAATGTGTTAGTTGCCCATTTTATGACCACTGCATTAAATTTCTATTACAATGATGTTCCTGAACCTGAAGGAATAATTGCCAATTGTGTTAGTCATTTTGAGTTTTTATTCAAAAAAAAAATAAAAATTTGGAAATAAGAAGAAAACAATACATGTCTTTTTCCTTGGTTTTCACTTCTCAATGACAGAAAATCATTCATTTTGAGTTTTTATTAAAATAAAAAAATTGAATATGCTCAGTCCTGCACAACTATGTTTTTTTTTTGATTTTCAAAAAATAAGGATCCAATTCATAAAGTTTAAGACAAGAAGTTTTTGTGTCTTTTGAAACTTAACACGGACGTTAGCTAAACTATCCCCGGTTAAAATATAAAAGCACAAGTTTTGATTATTTTTGATGCAAACGCAAAAGGATTTCTAAATAAAAAGAGGAAAGCATTAGGATTATTATCATTATACTTAGAAGTTCGATAATGGCGAGGAAGATGGAGGCTGCTGACGTGGTTTCAAATTTGCATAATTTTACATACAAAATACATACTGCATTTGCAAATGTTCCCTTTATGTTTTAGCCAGTGTGGCTTTGAGTATAAAACAGACGTAATTGAGTAATAACGTCCCAAAATATGGCCAAGTTCAACATGAGAAAAAGAAATAGAGGTGGCCATTAAATTCTACATATGATAAATAGACTCGTGGCGATGAATATAGTCATCTTATTTTATATTTCATTATTACTAGGTTATTTTCACAAACTTGTTTGTTACATCTAAAATTCAAATTAACTATGCTTAGCGGTCTGTGGTGGTGAATTTCAAAACAGTGTGGTAGTCAGTAACATATCCGAGTTAAAGTTGGCGAGATGCATTTGTAACGATATCATTGTGATTCAACTTTATCTAAATAACATACATTTAAAAATTAATGTAAAAGGTTTATCCTAACTTACCCTTGTATATATATATTGTGCTTGCCAATTAATATTAGATCATAATGTTCTGCATATCATGCACACATCAGCATATACGCTTCATCCTTTCAGCAGAGTGAGGAGAGGAAAAAACGAAAAGGCACCCTCACATGACAAGGTGAAGTCAAAACACCAGTATTTCTGATTTCTTTTTTTTATTATTAGATTCAGCATTAACATTGCTTCAATTTTTTCTTATATTAAAAAAAAAAATCAAAACAAAAGATTTTGTCATTTCATTTTATTTTAATTTTTTTGGCCGTTGTTTGCCTAATGAATGGTATACATAGTCCTCCTTCCAAGAATGTCAGAGTCGAGTATAGATGACATGAATGTAATCCTCAGACCGCAGCTGGTTTGCCTGTTTCTGCTTGTCTTGTCATCTCGTTGCCAGCTACTAGAAAGAACGCTGTATGCCTGCGAGTAAAACCATTGCGTGAGAACACTATTACAATAACACTTTTCAAAAAAGAATTCACCAACTATTAAGTAGTAATATCTGATATGGATAAAACGTTGCGTGAAAATGATAACACCGTGTGCAGATTGAATAGCACCCTTAAAAATATAAGACAATTGTCTATGAAGCAAAAATAAAAGATGGTAGCAACAGTAATTCACAAGATAAATTTGAAATTGTGGTGAATTTTAAGATGGTAGCACCCTTAGTAATATCTGATTTAAAATCAAAACTGCCATTTACATTAGGCAACCAAAAACAGAATTCCCTGTCAAAATTGTGGTGAATTTTAATATTGTTAATGTCTTGAGCAATAGAAGAAGCTAAATGATTAACATTAACTTGCCGGCTGTTATCAGTAAGTGTAGACACTTGACTATTTGAGCCTCCAACCAACACTAAATATTGCGACCCTGCTTTATCAGTGAGTGAAAAACCATTTAGCCAAGGATCCTACCACATGCTGATATGAGAACCAGTTACATTCTTCTTATCAATTTAATATTTGCAATGTCTAGCCTTAAGCAACATTTTCCAAGTATTAGATGCATTAGTATCGATTTGGATAATCCGGATTTTTCTTATTAGCACAATATTTATTATTCATCCACTTTGCCTATAGACTGTCACCTTGTAAGAAATTCCAAACAAGCTTCATAGCTGCAGCTTTTAGGCTTTATCCATATCGTCCAAACGCCTTGTACCGATATCACCTTCAGAATTAGGTTTACATACTGAATCCCAAGATATTTTGTGTTGCTTTGATCTCCAAATAAAGTTAGAGCATAAAGAATTTATCTTGTGAATGACTGAAGTTTGGGATTGACAAAAGTTCAGGAATTCAGGGACATGTTATCGGATGATGTGTTGCTGGAATTAGCCTGTCCAGATGTGAACAGGTACAATTGTTGAGAATGGTCTAATAAAAAGATACAAAAGATATTAATGCTTTCGTGATAAGAATGATACAAAAGATACACTACTGCAAGTTACTTTATATTCCTATAATTGTTTGTGATCACATTTGGGCACCTTTGGCTTCTCACGTTGTGGACTGATTGTGGAGAAAAACACTACTGCAAGTTGGGTTAAGGTTTCCACGTTAAACTTTCAGTTTAGCTTGGGTTTTATAAAGTTTTTAAAAAAAATCAAGAGAATGAATTTGATTATTCTTATACGTAATACATTCATACCTATACCACTATTATTTTGTAAAAGTTTATAATTTGAACAGTGTAAATTAACTTGAGGTTTGTGTTTTTCATTTTTAACGTATAAAATATATTTTAATTTACTAATTAGAGTGTCTGGCTTTTTTGTTTTCTTGGTTTACTAAACAACCTGCTGTCATTTTGAGATATGGCAGAGTGAACAGGTACAATTGTTGAGAATGGTCTAATAAATCGCACGTGCTTGTCACACAAGCCTCTTTTAGCTAGTCTACTGCACCTCCATTATTGATCGAAGCCCAATTATTATTTGTGTGCTTATTATAAAGTGAAAATATTAACCAAACGTTCTCACCTGTGAAAAGCCAAAAGCAAGATTTGGTTATATATTGATCATGGCATTAAGCTTAATTGTATACTATCAGGAAGGTTGCAGACTTTTGAGTCAAATTTACATTTGATGCAAGTAAAAAAAAACCAGAACGGTCAGAGAATCATGTCGATCAAACTATGAATGTTCTACCTTTCATGTTGCGTCATTTATCTATACAACTAAATAAAAGTAGAAATTCAAGTTTTGATTTTTTCGAAAGCATCTTTCTCAAGTTATTATCCACTGGAGCAGATATTGTATAAATTTGTGACAATATCAACTTGTATTAAAAATATATTGGTAGTGCCTATATTTATTGGAAGATATATTGTTACTAAGGAATACATCTTAAGTTTGTTTATATGAATATATGCAGGTTTATTTATTTGTGGAATGGACATTGGTGCATTGTATTTTGGAACAACTTTGGTAATTTACTGCTGCTGTGCTACTTGCCATGATACTCTTTTTTAGCATTTTCACTGTTTTTCCTCTTGAATCATTTTTTAGTTATGTTGTGCCTCTGTGTATGTGTACACACACACACACACAATATGTTTAAATATTTTGATCTAAATATTGCTTATTTTTGTTGTGACAGGACCAAATTGCTCATGTTTTGGACAGAATATCAGAAGCAAAGCATGATTTAGTATTTGACTACTTTTTAGGTAACTTGTTAACGCAAGTATAAATGACGTATTATGGACATGGAAGAGTTGAACAAACTTATGTATGAATTGTTAAGTTTGGATATGTGAGAAGTAATTTGAATTATATGTACGAAATATTAAGTTTGAATATACGAATGTTGTTTCAATGATATCTATGAAACATTATGTTGTCGTTTACATGTTTGTTTGTGAAATGTGTTATGTTTGTGTACATTTGAGAAATAGATAATGTATGATCGTTGTTTGAATGATATATACGTATTAAAAATTAATGAAAGAGCTGAAACGGTGGTACAAAATTGGTAAATTTTATGATTTCCATGCATAGCGTTTTTAAAACCCTATAAAATTATCAGACAAAACGCTATTAAAAGTATGTAGTAATCGCTATTCAATTGTGCTTTTCAACGCAATAAAAGTAAATAGAAACGCTGTAGTAGAAGCTCGACAAACGCTATAACAGATTGCAGTTGGTTATGGTTTCATATAGCGTTTAGGCTCAATAGCAAAGAAAAACGCTATAGAATTTGTAGTTTTGATAGCGTTTTACTATGTGCTATTTAAAGTCGATGGTCTAAGATAGCATGTCGTTATATGGCGTTCTCTGAAACGCTATATTTGACTACAATAGCGTTTTTCAAACGCTATAAAATCCCTGTTTTGTTGTAGTGATATTACTTAACCCACCCATTCATACCATATTGGTTAAGTGTCATTAGCCTAATCATATTACTTAACCCACCCACTCATACCATATTGGTTAAGTGTCATTAGCCTAATCATATTACTTAACCCACCCATTCATACCATATTGGTTAAGTGTTCTTAGTTTACTTAACCCTACCCACTGGTCTAATTACCATGTTATGTTGGTTAAGTATTACTATTTGTATTTCCACATGTCACCCACTTAACCCCATGTCCCACCACATGTTTATCTGGTTAAGTATTTCTTAATTCATTAAGGTCGTAACCCTATAAAGACCTCTCACGTTAGACTGACATTTATGGCAGTTGGATTTGCCGGGCGGGTCCGGGCAGTCTTACACCATAAAAGAGTCTAACCTCGTGTCTTTACAACTGTTACGCTTTTAATTTGGGCCTAGGACCTCTCACATTTGGCTACCATTTGTGACTACTGGATTCGTCGGGCGGGTCCGGGCAGTTTTACGTCACAAATGAGTCCAACCTCGTGTCCTAAGCACTGATTATCACTTATAATAATTTACCCCAGTCTTAATAATTCCCTATTCAAATTATTAATTAATTCCTAATTTAACGATGTCCATAATTGACTCAATTATGTTCATCAATTAATGGTATGCAAAATCATACCAATTTTATCACAATTTATCTTATGCCATTAAAGGCAACTTATCTCAATTTATATTTATCCCTCCTTTAAGGCTATTACATGCCAACTACCCAAAACCCACTTAGGCGTGTTCATATTAGCCCTTTTTCAAGACATAAACTATCATATGTGTTTCAACTACAAATTCTCACATAATTAACATATGCCCAAGTTCTAGATTACATATCAGTTTTACATATGCCCAATTCATACCAAATCTACATATGTTCAGTTCATGCCGTTTTATACGTATGTCAATTTATATGTCAATTTACACATATCAAGTTCTAGCCAAAAATTACATATACAATCCCAATTCTTACAATTACCATTTTAATGGCAATACCCAATTATCCAATTCTATATTATGCCTTCGATTCTACCAAACACACATATATCTAACTAGGCAATATCTCGGTATTTCCCCCGTATCCAATCACACATAAATCGCAGTTTAGGCCTAGGTCCGAAATTGACCTAGGTTCATCAAAGGAAAATAAATAGGGGGAGGTAGAAGTTGCAATGAAATAAGATCAGGGAGAAAACAACATAGATCATCATGATAGGCATAAAGATTAGATCTTGATAATAATATCAACATGAATCCAAGAAACTGATTTACAACGACTGAATAGAGCATGAACTAGACATGAGAATGGAGATGAACAAGTCTCAAAACTCAAGGTTCAAGGGTAAACAGGAATAGGTCTGAATTGATAAACATGCTTATATCCAATTACACTTTATTCCATAGCCATATTAAAATTAAGTATTTTAATCTAAAAAGTAACTAGAACTTACTTAGCATGGCTAGCGAATTAAGAACTGAAATCGATGTAGAAACGTTGTAGAGTTGTTAATTCATCTCCTTGAATTGTTGTAGAAGTCTTCATCTTTGCATTGGATTGCGTATGAAAGCTTAAGAAGAAGATTAGAGACGGCGGCCATGACCAAGAGGGATTTTAGCAGTATAATGGTGGCTAGACATGTTGTAGTGAATTAGGGTTTAGGCATCAGGGGGTTTATATAGGATTTAGGACTAGTTTAGGCCCTTAGATTAACCCTAGTTTAGATCTGAACCATCCAATCTCGTCACAGGCCAACAGAACAGACCCAAAGGAGCAAGCAGGTGCACCAGGCCAATCTGGCCCGACCAAGGAGGTCGACCCCCAGGTCGACACCCAGGTCGACTCCCCAGTCGACCTGGTCCTGGGGGGTCGACTCCCCAGTCGACCTGGGGCTTGGCGGGAAATTTTCCCGCCCAGTCTGTTTGGGGCTAAATTCGAAATTTGAAAATCTGTATTCGTTTTCTGATTTTTTGTGAAACTTCTAGAGGCCATATCTCGGTCATACAGACTCCGATTTACGAAATTTCAGACTCGTTTCCAACCAGAATTCCAAGACGAATGCAACGACGCAACCTGTTTCTCTTGATTCTTATTTTAAAATTTAATTCTGCCTTGATTCTTGTATTAACATGTTATAAAAATTTAGGTTGTTACAGCTCCTACGTCCAGTCCTACGCGACGCTGGATTGTGCAGAGTTTTATTACTATTTCAATGTACAATTACAACCCTCCTTGATTTCACGGCTACAAGGGTTACCACCATTTCCACACACACTTGATCAAGTTTTGCATGTCCTTGATTTCATGGCTACAAGGGATACCACCGATTACCCGTCCTTGATTTCATGGCTACAAGGAATACCACCTCTTACCCAAAATACAACCAAAATAATTACAAATAGCCCTACAACTCTTTAATAGCACTTGATTCAGAGAGTAATGAGTAGAGAGTGAGAAGAAAAGAAGTTTGATCAAAACGAAATTGAATTCGGTAGAGTATAAGTGTAGAAATCATAAAAATGATCAAGAATAATGGTGTAATGGAAGAGAGTGAAGTTAGAGAAGAAGAGATGATTAAAAAATCGAATTCAAGCCCTTTTTATAGTGTGTGAAAGGTTGCAACATCTCGAAACCGTCACAAATAGTGAAAAGACACTTCCTTTCAAATTTAAATTTTCGACAGTTATATGCCGACATAGAAATAAGTATATGTCGACATATCTACCATATTTTTGATTTTTAAATCATATTTAAAGTATTTAAATCAATATTTAAATTCTGGAAATTCCTGAAACAAAACTAATTGCTAAAACATTATTTTTCAAGTATAAAAAGATAAGAAATTATTATTTAAACGCATGATTAAATACTTAATATATATGTGATATGATAATTATATATAATATAATTATAAACATATATAATACAATTATAAATATATATAGGAGTTTATAAG
The DNA here is from genome assembly GCA_030737875.1 of Allium sativum. Classification (NCBI taxonomy): domain Eukaryota; kingdom Viridiplantae; phylum Streptophyta; class Magnoliopsida; order Asparagales; family Amaryllidaceae; genus Allium; species Allium sativum. Next base: position 428,252,063 of record CM060923.1, read on the forward strand.
GAAATATTTATAAACTGTATATAAACAAAAGGTTATATGAAGAATCAAATATAAACTTAGTAAAATATGTTTAATAAAACTATAAAAATACGAATACTTATAAATTAGAAAATATATTTGAAATCATAAGTTTGAAATTCTTTAATTAAAATTTGATAATATAAATAAGTATTCTAAAGTGTAAAATCATATGAAATCATGTACATACTTATAAAGTTATAAGGTTTAAAACTATATAACTATTTAAACTTATATAAACATCTAAAAAAATAATTAAAACTTTAAATTTATATGTTTGAAATCATCGGTAAAATAATTTAGAATTTAAAATTTGAAAATCAGAAATTTGAAATTTGAAAATTTGAAAAGGAGAATTTGAAAAACATAATTTGAACCTGGAGTGCTATTCGAAGTCTTACATAAATTAGACTTTATTACTATATTTATCTTGAGCTCTTGAGCTCTTGAAATCTTGATTACTTATGAGTCTTGAATCTTGAATCTCTAAAACTGTACAGTCTTCAGTACTTAAGTCCTGTATACAAAACCTGCATATATATATATGTCTATATATTCTAGATAGAGATGTTAGTATATATTTTATAATTAATGATAATTGAAGTAAAGTTGTTTTCATCAAAACTCCATTCTCCAACAAGCAATTCCTAAATACAGCAAGAATCGAGAAATGAACTCAGGAAAAGGAGTAAAAAACCCATGCCAAATATGAATAGCGGAATATGCAAAGTAGCCTTCGGGCGAAGAGGAGATGGTATCTGTTTCATATGGGGGAATAACTTCAATGGCATAGATGTTAAAATCCTAAAAAATAGCATAGACTTGCTCTTGGGATGAAATCAAAGAATGCTTTTCGACTGCACCAATCTTCTTCCGAGAAGAAGAATTACTCGACAAAGGACAAATGCTGTCAGGTTTGGAAGCAGAGTGTTTCTTTCTCATAGTGCCAGTATAATATGTATATTTTATAAATCAAGGTAAGATACTACCAAGAAGAGGCAGTTTCTAATCTCTTAGGAGCATTCCAACGATAACAATAGGTTATCCCCCATGCATCATCGGAGAATAGAACAGAAAAGAACATAAAAATGCTTTGTGAAACTGCTAAGTCAAATCGAGATTGATTCCCAAAAATTGGTTTTGACTGTAAAGGCCGAAACCAATTCACGACAAACATGTCTGATAATAACATCATCTCGGATGGATGAGGAATAATAAATGTTTCAACTGTATAACCAATGGAACAAGTGTAGGTAACTTTTCTAAATATGCTTGTTTGAGGCCAAATAAAGATTCATATTGCACCTCCGTACTGGTTACACCATTAATAAAGATAGCGAAACTGATTGGATGAAATCATTTCAAATTTCTTCGAAAGGAACAAAGTGATACATGCTTGAGAATAATTTGAGTACAGAAATTTGGAACAACAGATACATTTCCGAAAAAAAATTCAAATGCAGGAAACGATGAAGAAGACGTGTAACACCCCGAAATTACATACACTATAACCATTTTATAAAGAAAATTTATTAAAGAGTTAATTAATTAATGAAAATGAATAGATGCATATATATATATATATATATATATATATACACACACATAATGCAGTTATGTTAGGAAGGTGCAAGATTAAAAATGAACATTGAAAAAAGAAAAGAAAAGCGCATGTGAATTTAATTAGGCTACAGTAAAAGGAAGATTACTATAATTAATATGTACGGCAGAAAGAGGAAAATTTTATGCAATTAATGCAACACAATAATGCTTAAGAAAAGAGCGCATAAAAATAAGGAAAAATTGGCGCAATAATGGATGTTGTAGAAAGGAGTAAATAAAAATGAATAGATTCGCAAAGTGATGTATGTATTTAAAAGGGAAGAAGATAAATGCAAACAAATAACGCAATGCATGCATGAGAAATGTTTTATGCAAGGGAAAGAAAAGGATGCATGTAAGAGAATTGAATTACATGCAATAAATTAAACATATTGTATAAAATAAATAAATAAATAAATAAAAGGCTAACATACAAATTTATGCAATCAATTAATTTTCTTAAAAAGGAGGGAAGGATTTATGCATGTGATTACATTAAGTGGCATGTAATAGGCATGCGTCAATAAGAATAAAGTAATTGTTGCGGTAATTAAATAGGTTTGCATGTAACAAAATAAGGGGATATGAATTAAAAACAGAAACATATCTATACATGCAAGTTAGTGATGGGAGAAAATAAATGTTAAAAAGATTAAAAAAAATATGTATGTATATATATACATACAAAAGAAAGAAAGAAAAGCATGATGAAAAGAGGGAAAACATTAATGTAAGGCATGCAAACGTATACAATGAAAATTCAAATTAAAAAGTAGCATATTATTAATGCATTATAAATGGACATTTATTGCAATAGTTAAATAGAAAGATAAGGAAATGTATATATTTATATATAATTCAAACTTGGTAAAGAGAAGGCACAACTAAAGAAAGGCAAGATAAGGAATATATTGAGAAAAGGAAGCAAGGAATGAAGTCCCATTTATTCAGCGTTTAAACATATACCATTTCTTTATGTTATGTTTAATTAGGTTATTTGCATAAGGAAGGTATGTATTATGCATGTAAGAAATTAATGTTTGAGAGATAGAGGGGAATGTATGTAGTTATACATACGCAATATTTAAAAAATTCAATTGAATATATTTAAGGTTCCCAATTAATAAAAAGGAGAAAGTAATCAAATGTTTTAATTAAAATGTTACAAACATTGCATAGCTTTTGAACGTGGACTTGTTTCGTGGCTTGATTCATTGAACCTATGTTATAAGTATGACTCCATTTCTCTTTTTTTCTACACTGAAAAAATTAGAGGGCTAAATGCTGCTGGTGCTTTGACTGAATCAAAACTATATCTTCTTCTTCTACAAACAATCAAATCAAGTTAATCAAGGGTAGATCTGAAATCCAAACTTCCTTTTTTCCTCCTATTCTTCTAGATCCGATCATTGTAAGTTCAAGTTACCTTTAAAATTTAATAATTAAAAGTAAGTCATGATATGACTTAATTTGGGTATATGCTTACGATTGAATCATATCAGATCTATTGTAATTTGTGAATCTATGAAATTCTGAATTAACCATGACTTAGATCTTAACCTTTATCATGTTAGATTTAACGACCCGGAAAATTTGAACCAATTTAAAATTTTTAAATTGGCTATTTTAGTGGATTTTAAATATTTAAAATAAATATTTTAAATAATAACAACTAAAAGTAAGTTTGAATAGACGTTTGAAAATAAATATAATTACTTTGGATTATAAACAAGGCTAGAAATGGCACGGTAGTTTCAAAATTTGAATTCAAACTTTGACTGACTGTACCGGGTGCAAAACAAAATGGATTTGAGTAAAACCAAAAATATTTAAATCTTTTAGTGAATATCTTTCTAACGAATCTGAAAAATCGAAGTTTCATAGCGGGAAGAAAAGGTTATGGCTAAATGAATTTTCAGAAAGGTCGCTATGGAATTTATATAGCCCGTGAAAATGGCCATTTTGCAAACGACCTCGGAATTCGACGAAACAACTTTTGTTGCATCCGGGATGTCAAATTATTACTAGGTTTCAAATTTCATAATTTTTGAAGCTAGTATGTGAGCGTGGCAAAGGAAAATGTGTTTGGTCGATTTCTATTAAATTGGGTCGACCAGAAAAGGGCCATTTTTCAAACGGTCTCAGAATTCGACGAAACTAATTTTGTTGGGACCGTATCGTCAAAACATAGCTAGATTTATTTTTCTGGAATTTTTCGAATTAGTTTGTGGCCCTGGCAAATTGAAATGTACGTTCAAATTCAATATTGAACGTTTTATATTTTAATTTGAAGTAAAACTGACTGAAACTGTCGAATGGGCCTACGAAACATATCCCATTGTGTTCGGAATGGGGGTGAAATGCTAGGGACAACAGTCGTTGGGTTTGGATTGGAGTTCGTATGAGATAAGGGGTATTTTAGAATTTTTAAAAATATATAAATAAAAAAATATCATTGGTTGACTTCACTTTCTCTCTCCCCGACTCTATCCAAAACCGATGACGGAAATCACCCCAAACCTTCTCTCCTAGATCTTGCTCCAATCTCTCAACGAAACACCATAGTTCTTTGGAAGATTTTGAATACCATCACGAGATCTTCAAATCCATACCAACTGTGTAATTTATCGTTGAACGTGCGTGAAGAACCAACGCTCCAAAGCTGCTGATTTTCGACCGTCGCCGTGGGTTCCTGACACCGTCGAACTGAAGGTGGGTCCCAGCGCCGCGAATCCCTCTCCTCCCCCTTCAACCTCGCGCAACCCGATCGTGGAACCGTTACACTAATTGATCGAAAAATCCAAACCTAGTTTGGAACCATTTCAGAAAAGGTACGGCAGAAATTAATTAAACTATTTAATAGTAGTTTAAAGCGCTACCGTTTTTGATTTCACTGTAAAAATCATATCTTTTTCGTTTGTTGACGAAATTCAGTGAAAAAAGAGACAGTGGACTCGTGTGGACGTCTTCTACATTCTAGAAGAGACCGCATATTTTTCTGAGCCTTCTGCTATTTTTGGTGGAGTGGAACCCAAGGTGAGATTTCTAAATTATAAACGATACGGAAAACGACGATGTATAAATTATATAGTCGATGTATGAGTTATATAAGCATTGTACACCTCTTGTATAAGCGTTGTATAAGTTGTACGTTCGATGTATAAGTTATATATGCGTTGTAAAAATTACATATGTGTTGAAATAGAAGTGAAATGCTTATAATATATATATATATATATATATATACGCCCCTCGTCCACAAACCATGGACGATATTTATTGGTTGTGATTGGTGTGAAAATTGATTGATAGCGAATGGTTGATTAGAATTGTTTGTGGTTGAAATTGATTGATTGTGGTTGAAAAATACCCGTTGGTGGTTGAGAATTATTTGGTTGAAACCACATAGGATTAGTTTGTGGAAATGAAAAAAATATACATGCCGCCTGCGTGCGAACTAGATGCATGAATCCCCATTGTCAAAAGCTGCGAGGCTTTAAGGTAGAGCAAGGAGCCGTACTAGGGACGACCCCGGTTTTAACTACCCTGCCATTATGCGGCCGAAATTTTGAATAATATTCATGTGTTAGAATTATTTTCATATATTGAATAACATTCATGTGTTGAATCGAAATTCATTCGTTGAATAGAAATTCATGTGTTGAATGGTATTCGTGTTTTAAATAAACTGTTTTAACAATATAAAAATCGCTTTTTTATTGTATATATACGAATTTTGAATAACATTTCATGTGTTGAATAGAAATTCATGTGTTGAATGGTATTCGGGTTCGAAAGAAATTGTTTTATTTTAAAAATCATATTTTTATCATCTATATGAACTGTATAAAATAGTTGTGTTTTGAAAGAAATTGTTTTATAATAAAAATCAGATTATTTTTATCATCTATATGAACTATATAAAATAGTCGTGTTTTGAAAGAAATTGTTTTATAATAAAAATCATATTATTTTTATCATCTATATGAACTATATAAAATAGTCATGTTTTGAAAGAAATTGTTTTATAATAAAAATCATATTATTTTTATCATCTATATGAACTATATAAAATAGTCGTGTTTTGAAATAAATAGTTTTACATTAAAAATCACATTTTTATTATATACATGGATTGTTGAAAATAGTGAAGTGTTGAAATAAATGTCGGTTGGATAAAAATATCATTTTTATCAAATGTATAAGAAGAATATAATTTTGAAATCGAAGAATCTATATATGTATATATATGTATATATATATATGGAATTGAAATACATCGAATAACGAAGCTACAGTTCGTGTTTTGAAACTGTGATTTCAAACGATTAATGCGGGAGATCCGACCATCGGATTTTCCCGAAACCGAAACCGTAGGGTTCGCTTTGGAAATATCTTTCCAACTACACCAATTTTGTAAAGATCCAACGGTTGGATTGTCTGGAATGTTTAATTCAAATCTGAAGAAAAACAGTGCCATAATCGATTATATTTATATATATATATAAATATAATTAAATTAAATCGAATAACGACGCTGTAGTTCGTATTTTGAAATCGAAACTTCAAACGATTATACCGGGAGATCCGACCGTCGGATTTTCCCGAAACTGGAACCGTTGGATTCCTTTTGAAAAGATCTTTCTAATGATATAAATTTTGTGAAGATCCAACGGTTAGATTGTCAGATATGTGTAAATCAAATATGAAGAAAAACAGCGCCACGGTCGCGTTATGGCCCGAAGCGTCGTTTGAATAAATTGGCTATTTTAAAATAAATAAAAATGGCGATAAATCGTTATAAAATATTATAAAAGATATGGATGTGAAATTTAGAAACTAACCGAAGGTTGGCTAAGTGGAATGGTTTCCTGGGTTTTGATCTGATGTTGGTTTCGGCCTTCGGGGTTAATATTTGGGAAATCGTTCTCTTACTGATTAACGGTTAGCGACTAATGAATTGAAATGATGCGTATGTATGTTTGTGTTGCACTTGTTTATTATATACGCGAGTTGCTCAGAAAGACCGGGTTTATCCCATTCTGAATAACTAAATCGATGATATGAAATCGAAGATGAAGACGGTGGTTGAAGACCGGAAATCTTCACCTCGTTTGGATGGTAACTGATGTCCTGATTGGGAGGCATCCCGAAATATGGATAATGAGTGGTGATCATCCAGGCGTACATGGAGATCGATGGGTTTCGAGGTATACAGTGCCTCCGGTTTCATTCCGACCCAGAACGGACTTGTAAATGGATTGTGTGTCTGACATTGGAATTTATTCTGTGTGATTGATAGCCATCAGTTTCATGGTGTGAATTACCTGTGTGGCATGCTAAGATGCAGTGATCAGGGCTTCTGTTGAAAAGCAAAGTCTTGTGGTTGATGATCAAAGCACCGCCTGTGTGGCATAGCTTTGTCTATAACGTGAATTCGCGAACCTCACACCCCGGTATGAACCAGAAACGGGAGAGGACATTAGGGAGGGCATGCGTTTCCTTCTAGCTAGAGGTGGTGTCGGTGCTTAAACTGGCTGACATTTATATTATTTTCACCTATGTGGTTGTTGCTGTTGTGAGGCACCTCGGTTATATCGGTCGATCTGGGACCGATGGAGTCATCTGTTGGCTCATTTACGCCCCATAGGGCGGGGAAACGCATTGTTCAGGCGTTTTAATCCACATTGGTGGACCTACCCTGACGATCCAAGGGTTTGACTGAGTACTTGCCCTGAGACTCGGGCTAGATAGTCTCGAATTCGGTAAGAACTATCTTTTGCCTTGGTTCATGACGGAAATCCAATTTCCAAATACGTGATTGTGCGGTTTTGATTGTATATTTATATATGGCGACATAGTGGTATGGGGCATTAATGTTGTCTATGATTGATACTTATGATTTGAAATTGTTTTTGAAACATATAAACACTAGAAATAATATCAAATTCTTTTGTTTTATTCGTATCAAGCATATTTTGGCCATTATAAGGTAAAAACTCTATCCTCCGGTTTGCATTGCATTGTGTGATGGGAACTGAGTCTTATAATGGCTTCATTTTTATAAAGTTGATTGCAATGTTTAAAAGAATGATTTGTTTTAAAGCACTGGCAATCCAATGGAGTAAACCCGTTCCACGAAAGTGGCGTGATCCTGAGATTGGCCATATTGTAAATGTGTTAAGTAGATTTCTCATACCAGTCCCGTGACTGACTCGTAGTTTGTTTCACTTGCAAACTCGGGTGCCCCTTTTTCTACACGGGCAGCCTTGTCTTCAGGTTTTAGAAGGCTCTTTCTGGATAGCTGGAGCTAAAGATGGATCCTAGCATTTATCTCTTTTTATGTTGTTCAGCTCCTATTGTACATATTATGTTTATTTCCGCTGTAGACATTTATGTATAGCTGAACTGTATTTGTACTAAGTATGATCATGTATACTGTGTAACTCTGATGATTATGTTTATCCAGTGTATTATTTGTTCATTATCTGGTGTATTTATTTAATTCTGTTCTACTGTTATCTGTTTATGTGTTATATTCCAAAGATTACCCTTGCCGCCGTCTGTACAGGGTTTTGGGGTCGTCACATCGTGGTATCAGAGCTTTGGTTAAGCTTAGTGCTGGAATATAACATATTAACGAACTCGTCAGAAATAGAACCAGTAGTGTTCTAGGACGGGTAACTTATTACAGATAGGATCAGTAATATCCTAGTATGAGTAAAGCAGAATGAAATACACCCCACTAGACACATTTACATTAGAAGTATATGTTTCTATGTTTTAAAATACCTTTTCTGTGACCTGACACTTGATCTGCTATTTGCAGAAGTACTAGAAAATGAGTGTCAGAAATAGAAGAAATGCAGAACCCGATCTAGAGGCTCTAAAAGAGATATCGAAATCTGGGCGGAGCACAATTCTCGGGCAATGAATCTATAATTCAGACTCAAGCTTGGATGAGTTCTGTTGAAAGAATTTTTGAACGTATCCAGTTGAGAGATGATCAGAAAAGATTAGTAGCATCTTGGGCGCTCAAAGAAGAAGCTTTAATCTGGTGGGAAACAATCATCAGATATAATCCAGAAGGTGATATCACCTGGGATAGATCAAAGAGATTTTCCTAGAAAGATTTACTCCTCCTGAAGTGACTGAGCGATTATGTGATCAATTCTCTTATCTGATACAAGGAGATATGACCATTCCAGAATATCATAAGAAATTCAACGAACTTTCTCACTTTGCTCTTCATTTGATTCAAGATCCAAAGAGGAAGAATATGAGATTTATTCATGGCCTGCAAAGAAAATATCAGAATAATGTGATGAGGAAAGTGAAGCTTCCTTTTTCTGAAATGATATACATGGCTTATCAGTATGAAGATCTCCATAAGAAAGGTATGTTGCGGGACGAAGAGGAAGTCAGTTCTAGTAACAAAGTGGAGTCTGTGATTGATAGTCCCGAGGTAAGTAAAAAACCCGGTGCAAAAGAAAAAGGGCTAAATCTGATAAAGAACACATAACGACGGCCACGTGCTCTAACTGCAAGAAACAAGGGCATTTGACCAGGAATTGCAAACCTGCCAAGAAGAAAAAGAAGTCTCATGATGAAAGGAAATGCCATAAGTGCCACCAAGCAGGCCATATTGCATGGGAGTGCCTACTCTCAAAGAAATCTGAAGCAGTACATATAAATGAAGTGGCAGAAGTGCCTGCATCTTCGTCTGCTCAGGAAAGGGCTGATGTTTTGGAAGGCACGCTTAATGTCAAAAATATTCCAGTTAAAGTACTGTTTGATACAGGCGCGTCGCGAAGCTTTATTGCAAAGAATGCAGTTAAGAATCTGGATTTGAATTTGAAGAAGCTCAAAGAACCAATAACTGCCCATAATCCGGTTGGGGGTTCCCTCGATCTCAGTTGGGTTTGTGCGGTACCTGTCTCTTTTTCCTGTTATAAGTTCCTTACCATCTCTGTTGTCATGAATTTTACTGAATTCGATCTTATTTTGGGATTGGATTGGCTAACCAAATATGAAGCAGAGGTTAGATGCACCGAGAGAGTTGTTAGGGCAAAGATTAAATCAGGGAATTATATAACCATACCATGTGAAGGCCCGAATTCAAATAGAAAAGACTTCTGGTCAGCTCTTGATGTTTCTCCTGCTCAAATAGAAAATATCCCTGTAGTCACGGAGAATATTCCCGACCTCATCAAAGATATTCATGTTGTCAAGAATTATGCAGATGTGTTTGAAGAAGTCGTTAGTCTACCTCCGCAGAGAGAAATTGATTTCAAGATTGCTTTAATTCCGAATGCTAGGCCAGTAGTGCACGCTATTCGAAGGATGACCCTAAAGGAGAAAGAAGAACTAGACAATCAAACTCGACAACTGGTATGGACGGGTCTGATCAGGCCTAGTTTCTCAGATTGGGGAGCAGCAGTGGTGTTTTTCCCGAAGTCTGACGGTACTCTACGGCTATGTGTGGATTATCGGGATCTGAACAAATAGACAATAAAGAATAAATATCCATTGCCACGAATCGATGATTTATTGGATCGTCTGAATGGCGCACAAGTATTTACAAGGATGGACCTAGCTACAGGCTTCCATCAGCTTCGTATTGCCGAAGAGTGTGTTCCTATGACAGCATTCAGAGGTCCAGACTTATTCTATGAGTGGTTAGTAATGCCGTTCGACTTATGTAACGCTCCATCTTACTTCGTCGATTTGATGAATAGAGTGTTCAGAGGAGTCCTGAATAAATTTGTTCTGGTTTTTATTGACGATATTCTAATCTTCTCTAAATCAAAGGCCGAACATGAAAAGCATTTGGAACAGGTTCTAGAAATTCTGAGAAGGAATGTATTGAAAGCTAAACTTTCCAAATGTATATTCTAGCAAGATGAAGTGAAATTTCTTGGCCACGTCGTTTCGAAAGAAGGAATTGCTGTGGATCCAAGTAAAATCATAGCTATTCAAAACTGGAAGCAGCCAAGTACTCCCACAGAAGTCCGCAGTTTTCTAGGATTGGCTAGTTATTACCGGAAGTTCGTTAAAGATTTTTCGAAGATATCTAGTCACTTAACGAGGCTTACAAAGAAACACACGAAATTCAAGTGGACTCCCGAATGTGAGGAAGCTTTTCATAAGCTAAAGGTCAGATTAACGACTTGAAACACCCCACCTTCGTTAGGGTCACTCTCAAAGGGAATGCCCTAATTTTGGTGGAGGTTTATAAGTATAAGTCACAGATACACAAGACAGATATAAATACACATATTTTTGAACAGCGGAAAACAACAGCAACTTTTATTTCATCAAAATACGTGTTACACAAACCATGCCATAATTGTCTTACAATACTTCCAAAAACATTACATTTTCATAACTGTCTTGATTTCATAACTTAAAGAAGCATAAAAACATAAGTAAACTGCATAAGTCCCCATAAGTGCTATCCAAAGCCATAGTCCAAAACGAAAGAGATCCAAGCAATACATTCTTTCTCTTCAAGCTGGATGTGAAAATTGGTCAAGCTGCGGTATTCCCTCCCTGTGGACCTGGGGGGGGGGGGGAACGAAAGAAAAGTAGAGTCAGACATAAAGCCTGAGTAAGTCTAGGACTATTTAGTCTATGAATAAAGAAATGAGCATGATGAGTATAAACTGGAAATGGGGAAGCACCATAAACTAAGTTAAGTTGTCTAGAGTCGAATATACTATCGTACCCCTTATTAATCTCTGCACCCCGATCAACTAGTTCCCAACAGGCACCCCATAATCAAGGTGAAGTGATCCATTTCTAATGATCGGCTCCTACTCGCATAGTTGCATGTGTCTTACGGCCCTCGATGTTGTAGCTACCTATGCTGGTCCCACCATGGGGTGTATCAAGTCCCATGGTGGCGGCCCGACACAATTCTAGAATGCACAGGTATACTACTGGTGCCCAGTGCCTAATTTTTCTGCGCCGGAGTGTGTGCACGCCCGCACCCCGTTAGAACCTGCACTGCTGCACCACCGCCGTCGATTTGACCTCTTACAGTCAGCCCAGTAATCGTGCCCCACCCTGCCTAGTTCAGGGTATCCTGATACACCTTTTAGGGTTACTACTGAAAAGGGTCCCTCGCTATTAGGTTTTCTATTTCTAGCCAACATGCCAAGTTGGTTAAGTGTTCTGTATAAACCTAACCCCCAATCAGTCTGTATAGTTTAGCATGTTCAATTTGATTAAGTATTAATTCAATTTACTTAATCCTATCAATCCTGACTCATCCTTAATTGTCTTATTAAAGCCTCAACCACTCACATTAGACAGGTATTGTTGTGACTGCCTGTTGTCGGTTGGGTCCGGGCAGTCTTACGTCACAACTCAGTCTAACCTCGGGTCTTTATTGGGCTCAATGTTTAACCACCCACATTGGATAGGTATTGTTGTGACTACTGGATAGCCGGGCGGGTCCGGGCAGGTTTATGTCACAACGCAATCCAACCTCGGGTTAAACACATCGTATTTTCTAAGTTTACATATTTTGTCTCTTTTCTTTTTATATGTAAATATTTGTATCCCATTATTCATCTTTATTGGGTAAAATTGATTTATACCACTTAAATGTTCACAAGGTCGTTGGCGTGCGTCAGACATGCCAACACATATGTTTTATATTTTTAACCCAACGTCATTACCCCCGTTTTATACGTTCGCTATAATATAACATATGTGGGGCTTAACATTTAAGCCCAACTTAGCCACATGAAAAAGGGGAGGCTTAGAACATGGTGTTTATATATCCTAAACAACATCAAAAGGGGTGTGTGAACGCATGAACTTGCAACATAGCGATCTAATTAACATAAATTAGGCACTTGTGAACTTGCATTGTAATAGCATATAATCTTAACATAAAACATACCTAAACATGAATCATGGTTTTAAATCTAGCCATGTAAACTTGCATTTAAAATGTGAATCTAACTTAATTATGTGTCACATATATTATCATATGGTTTTGATAACAATATAGGCCTAAAACATATTTTCAATTAGGCATAACACCAAACGTAATCTAGTCATGTTCATAGAATTAACACAAGTTCACAAAGATGCTTGCTTTTGTCACTAATACAAAAGTATGGTTTTCACTTGAATCATAATGCCTATTTCAACATAAATTCATATGAATCCTAACACCCAAATGGATCCAACTACGCTAAAAATGATCATAAAAATATACATAGAAGGATCTAAAATCATGTTGGCATAATAGTGAATCATATACTTGCATGAGTCTCAACTTGGTTGTAATAAACTACCACAAACATATAGTTGTTAACTTTCAACATGAATCGTATACTTGCAAATATCCAATAGGTCTAACATCATTATACCACAACATCCCAAATTCATTCATAATTAGAATCATAGCCACAGACAATTATGAATTATCATAACCACAAATTAAGTACAATTCCATTTCTCATTTTACACAAATCAAAACTCAATTATTCATTCACATCGGAATAGCACTCTACTTACAATGTATGACGAATCTTCAATTCAGGATTCTAAATTCTGAATTTGGAGATGTTATCCTTTGTTGTAGGCGTTGTTTTGATTTAATTGTCGTTGCTTTAAGCTTTCGAATCAACTCCTGACTTGACGGCTATTCCTAGTCTTTCTTCAGCAGCATGACAACTCTATTCTCATTTTTATTTGTGTGAATTAGGTGGAGTCTTAGGTTCATTTTATAGAGTTTGTGAATTGATTAGAGCCGTCGATGGAGCTTAGATTAATATTAGCCATTCGTTTTAAAGAGAAACCAATCAGGAGCTGACACATAGCCCTAGTGACAAGACAAAGCTCAGAAATTCGGCCAAGCACAGACCAGGCCAGCCAGGAGGGGCTGGGTTCGACCTGGCTTAGGGGACAGGTCGACTACCCAGTCGACCCCCAGGTCGACTACCCAGTCGACCTGGGTGCCTTGGGCGGGAAAATTCCCGCCCAGCCCAATCTAGGTCGGATTTTTGAATTTCGAACGTGTTTCCGAACAGTTTCTGTCTGTTTGAATTTTAAACTGAATTCTGAAACTTCCGTAGGTCATATCTCTCTCATACGGAGTCTGTTTTACGCAAACTCGGACTCTATCTCAAGCAGAATTCCGAGACGAACACAATGGCGTATCCCGTTTCCCTTAATTCTTTGATTTGTAATTAATTATCTTTAATTTATGAATTTCACTGTTATAGAATATAGGGGGTGTTACATTCTCCCCCACTTAAAAGGATTTCATCCCCGAAATCTTCAAGTTTAGGAAGAATGTATATCCTACATCCAAACCTCCATCTACTCATCCATCAAACACGAGCGTCCATTGTCCTTAAAAGACTTCTAATGCTTCATGATCATATGCGAGGTGTGTGTATATGTACTTATCTAATGCAAAATCAGGCGGTCTACTGATTCATTTGACCTCCTTAATGCAAATTATGTAAGTGTCATGAATCCATTATGTATGAAAATTTTCCTATTCATGATTCTACATGAGTGCACAATCATCCATATAAATGCAACATCCATATGACAACACATTAAACTTCAACCATATAAGAATGCAAACACATATATGCATATGCAATATGAGGTGACTGAGCCGATCTAAAACCTATATGGTGTGTGTATATGCAACCACTAGCAATCACTTGCAACCATCATCCATAACATGCTTCAATTACATGTTTTCATCCAAAGGGTTTCTACCTAAAAGATAAGGTCGAGGAGATATATCCTAAAAGATAGATAAAGCATAACTTAAGGAAAAAGAGAGATCAAAGATGTACCCTCGAAAAGAAAAGGGTATGCTGCGCGTATTCTAGCCTCAGTTTCCCAAGTCGCGTCTTCCTCGGCGTCGCTCCACTGAACTTTGACGAGCTTGACTTCGCGGTTGCGTAGCTTTTTCACTTCAGTTCCTAAGATGCGTGTTGGAACTCTTCTCACAGTTGCTTCTCATTCCACTTCGGCTTCTTCTAGAATGCTAGGCTCTACTATTTCAGTAGACTCGTGCAAACACTTCCGGAGGTGAGAAACATGAAAGACGTTGTGAACTCCGGCCAGTTTTTCGGGTAGCTCTAATCTATAGGCCATCTTCCCAACCTTCTCGATGATAGGAAATGGTCCTACAAATCTCGGTGCTAGCTTTCCAGTGGTTCCAAAACGGACAATGTTCCTCAGAGGAGATACCTTAAGAAAAACTCTGTCTCCAACCTCAAATTCAAGGTCGGTCCTCCTCTTGTCTGCGTAGGATTTTTGTCTGTCTTGGGCTGTCTTCATTCTTCTCCGTATTAAGTCTACTTTCTCTGAAGTCTCTCGGATCATATCTTGTCCAAGTATGAGCTTGTCAGTAGACTCCCACCAACAAGTGGGCGATCGGCACGGTCTTCCATATAAAGCCTCGAAGGGCGCCATTCCGATGGTGGCTTGGTAGCTGTTGTTGTAGGCAAATTCCACCAAAGGAAGATGGTCTTCCCACGTCCCTCCGAAGTCAAGGATGCACAGTCTTAAAAGGTCCTCCAAAACTCTGTTCACTCTTTCTGTCTGGCCGTCGGTTTGGGGGTGATAGGCTGTACTCAAGCATAACTGTGTGCCTACTGCTTCTTGCAGACTCCGCCAAAATTCACTTGTGAAGATAGGGTCTCGGTCACTAACAATGCTGGAGGGTATTCCATGGAGTCGAACAATTTCCTTGAGATAAAGAGATGCTAGGGATGAGGCAGTCCTTTTACTCTTGACAGGTAAAAAGTGGGCGCTTTTAGTAAGCCTATCCACTATTACCCAAATGCTAGTGTTGCCTCTTCTAGACCTAGGCAGCCCATCAATGAAGTCCATTGAAATGCTATCCCACTTCCACTGTGGGACCTCTAGAGGATGGAGCAGACCGCCAGGCTTCTTCTGCTCCGCCTTAACCTGTTGGCAAGTCATACACTTAGAAACGAAATCTGCCACGTCCTTCTTCATGCCACTCCAAAAGAAAGTTCTCTTTATGTCCTTATACATTTTATCTCCGCCTGGATGTATCGTCATCTTGGAGTGATGTGCTTCTTCGAGAACCGTCTTTACTAAATCCATTGTCCGTGGGACGCATAGTCTTCCGTCTCGCCTTAGCCAACCCTTATCGTCGATGGAGTATCTGTTGAGGTGACTTGAAGTCTCACCCCTAATTAGCCTATCAATCGTCTCCACAAGCTGAGGGTCTTCGCGTTGTGCTGTCCCTATTGAGTCCACTAGAGTCGGGCGTACTTTGAGAGATGCTAGCAAGCCCGGTATAAAATCGGAGGAGGGCCTAAAGTTAAAACTGGCTATATACTCCAAGCTTTGCCTTTCTATAAAGAGAAGGCTTAGGGTCAGTTTCTTTCGGCTCAACGCGTCTGCCACTACGTTGCCTTTGCCCGGAGTGTAGGAGATCTCGAAATCGTACGAGGCAAGAAACTCCATCCACCTTTGTTGCCTCAAGTTAAGATCTTTCTGCGAGAAAAGATATTTCAACGATTTATGGTCAGTGTAAAGTTCGAACTTCTCACCTAGGAGATAGTGTCGCCAAGACTTAAGTGCAAAGACGATGGCGGCTAACTCAAGATCGTGGGTCGGGTAGTTCTTTTCATGAACCTTCAATTGCCTTCCACCATAAGCTACTACCTTCCCTTCTTGCATCAAGACAGCGCCTAGCCCTGTCCTACATGCATCTGTATAAACTGTGAACATCTTGCTTCCATCTGGCAACGTCAGAACTGGGGCTGTTGTAAGAGCCCTTTTTAGTTGTTGGAAAACAAACTCGCAATCCAAGTCCCAATTGAACACTAGATTCTTCTTTGTCAGCCTTGTGAGTGGAGCTGAGATTTTCGCAAAATCCCTTATGAATTTTCGGTAGAAACCTGCTAGTCCTAGAAAACTTCGGACCTCAGTTGCATTCCTTTGTGTCTTCCAATCCTGTACCGCTACTACCTTAGCAGGGTCCACAGCTAACCCTTCTTTGGATACTACGTGCCCAAGAAACCTTACTTTCTCTCTCCAAAAGTGGCACTTGGAGAATTTGGCTTTTAGTTGATGGACTCGCAGAGTTTCCATGATTGCCCTTAGGTGTTGAGCATGTTCTTCTTCACTCTTTGAGAAGATCAAGATATCGTCTACGAAGACTACTACGAACTTGTTGAGGAATTCTCTGAACACCCTACTCATCAGGTCCACGAAGTAAGCGGGTGCGTTTGTCAAGCCGAAAGGCATGACAAGCCATTCAAAGAAGCCGTCTGGGGTTCTGAATGCTGTCTTATCGATGCTATCTTCAGCCACCCTTAGCTGATGAAATCCGGTCGCTAAATCGAGTTGGGAGAAAACTGACGCTCCTACAAGCTAATCAAACAGATCGTCAATTCTGGGGAGAGGGTGCCTATTATTTTTCGTTAGTTTGTTGAGCTCCCTATAGTCAACACATAGACGGAGTGAACCATCCGCCTTTGTGGCGAACACCACTGGAGCACCCCATTCTGAAATGCTTCTTCTAATGAACCCCTTCTCTAGAAGCTCTTTAACCTGTTTACTGAGCTCTTTCCTTTCCCGTGGAGCCATGTGTCTAACGGGCAACGCAACGGGCTTTGCATTATCTACAAGATATATGCGGAAGTCTATCTCTCGCTTCGTAGGTAAGCCCTTCACTTCTTCGAAGACATCCGGATATTCACGGACCACTTTAACCGATTGCAAACTCTCAACAGAAGCATCTAGCGATTCAAGATAACTAAGCATAACCGCATACGAGGGATTACAAGTAATTTCCAGGGTGTTACCGAGGGTCAGAAGCCTAACCACCCTTTTCTCACAATCAAGGATGGAACCATTACTGGATAGCCAATCCATGCCCAAAATCAAACCATATCCCGAGAAGCCCAAAACAAGGCACTACATCTAAATTCTACGCTTAGAATAGAAATTTTCAATCCCACACAGATCATAGACAAATGAGCTGGGCCCCCGATTGGATTTGAAACAATTAAGGGGTCCTCTACCATACTAGTTTCTAGGTGCAGAGATTCTACTAAAGCAGATGAAATAAAGGAGTGTGATGCGCCAAAATCAAATGAAGCGCGAAATGGGTGATCATAAAGATAAACTACACTTTCTACAGAAGTATTTATACCTCGCTGTTGCAGAGGTGGCGCTTCTAGCAGATGAACCTGTGCCCCTGAGGTGGATCCAGCCTTCTGCCCCTGCCCTCGCTTCTTTGGGCAATCCTTAGCCATGTGGCCTGTCTCACCGCAAGAAAAGCACCCACCATTCAACTTGGCCTTCTTTTTCCGGCAGTCTTTCACTAAGTGCCCCACTTTGCCACAGAAATTACACTTCCTCTTCTCTTGGGACTTGTTGTCTTTCCCGCCCTTCTTAAAGTCTGTCTTCTTAGACTGTAAACCCTCTTTCTTCCCTTGAGAGCTTTCTGAATTTGTCTCCTTCTTGCCCTTATCCTCTTTGTTCAGCAATGCCATCTGCACCAACCTTTCATACGTAGCTCCCATAGGTATATGGGTCATGGCCAAGCTGTGTAATGGCTCATTCAATCCTTTGACAAAGCGGAGAGCCTTCTTGTACGGAGTGTTGACTAGGTCCAGTCCGAACCTAGCCAGCTGATCGAACTGATTAACGTACTCTTTGACTGTCATATTCCCTTGCTTAAGAAATAAGAATCTTTCCAATTGGAGGCTCCTTTCAGCTTCTGAGAGAAATTTAGACTCAAACCTCGCCCTAAAGTCTTCCCATGTTTCCACTGGTCTTTCTGCATTGGTAACTTCCCACCAGTAGGAAGCCTCGCCTTTAAGTAGCCATACTGCCAGTTGTACCTTCTGCCTATCTTCTACCTCAAAGATGACGAATAAGTCCTCGGTTTCCTTCAACCAGTTCCTGGATGCCACGAAGGACTCGGTTCCATGAAAGTCCTTCCCTCCCATGGCTTTGAAATCTTTACATATCTTAGCAAAAGTATTACCACGCGGAGGAGGTGGAGGAGGAGGTGCTGCTGCAGCTGGATGATTTTCTGCACCTGGATGATTTCCTGCAGCTGGGGGAGGAGGAATAGTGGGACCTAGCTGATTGGCCCTTGCTTCTAAGAATCATCTGAACCAACCAGGTATTTTTACACCCTCTGGCAAGTTAAGTTCTTCGGACAAGCTGAAACAAAAAGGGTAGATTCAAAACAAAGGATAAAAGATAGTACCTATGGCTTTGGGGGACTATGCCTTTTTAAAAATAAAATAACATTTTATCTAAAAAAATGCTTCTTTAAATTTTCTTTTGAAAATAAATTTTCAAAACTTTGTATCTTATCTGTTAAACCTATGCTCTGATACCAAGTGAAACACCCCACCTCCGTTAGGGCCACTCTCAAAGGGAATGCCCTAATTTTGGTGGAGGTTTATAAGTATAAGTCACAGATACACAAGACAGATATAAATACACATATTTTTGAACAGCGGAAAACAACAGCAACTTTTATTTCATCAAAATACGTGTTACACAAACCATGCCATAATTGTCTTACAATACTTCCAAAAACATTACATTTTCATAACTGTCTTGATTTCATAACTTAAAGAAGCATAAAAACATAAGTAAACTACATAAGTCCCCATAAGTGCTATCCAAAGCCATAGTCCAAAACGAAACAGATCCAAGCAATACATTCTTTCTCTTCAAGCTGGATGTGAAAACTGGTCAAGCTGCAGTATTCCCTCCCTGTGGACCTGGGGGGGGGGGGGGGGTGGGGGGAAACGAAAGAAAAGAAGACGAAATAAAAGTAGAGTCAGACATAAAGCCTGAGTAAGTCTAAGACTATTCAGTCTATGAATAAAGAAATGAGCATGATGAGTATAACCTGGAAATGGGGAAGCACCATAAACTAAGTTAAGATGTCTAGAGTCAAATATACTATCGTACCCCTTATTAATCTCTGCACCCCTATCAACTAGTTCCTAACAGGCACCCCATAATCAAGGTGAAGTGATCCGTTTCTAATGATCGGCTCCTACTCGCATAGTTACATGTGTCTTACGGCCCCCGATGTTGTAGCTACCTGTGCTGGTCCCACCATGGGGTGTATCAAGTCCCATGGTGGCGGCCCGACACAAATCTAGAATGCACAGGTATACTACTGGTGCCCAGTGCCTAATTTTTCTGCGCCGGAGTGTGTGCACACCCGCACCCCGTTAGAACCTACACTGCTGCACCACCGCCGTCGATTTGACCTCTTACAGTCAGCCCAGTAATCGTGCCCCACCCTGCCTAGTTCAGGGTATCCTGATACACCTTGTAGGGTTACTGCTGAAAAGGGTCCCCCGCTATTAGGTTTTCTATTTCTAGCCAGCATGCCAAGTTGGTTAAGTGTTCTGTATAAACCTAACCCCCAATCAATCTGTATAGTTTAGCATGTTCAATTTGATTAAGTATTAATTCAATTTACTTAATCCTATCAATCCTGACTTAGCCTTAATTGTCTTATTAAAGCCTCAACCACTCACATTAGACAGGTATTGTTGTGACTGCCTGTTGCCGGTTGGGTCCGGGCAGTCTTACGTCACAACTCAGTCTAACCTCGGGTCTTTATTGGGCTCAATGTTTAACCACCCACATTGGATAGGTATTGTTGTGACTACTGGACAGCCGGGCGGGTCCGAGCAGGTTTATGTCACAACGCAATCCAACCTCGGGTTAAACACATCGTATTTTCTAAGTTTACATGTTTTGTCTCTTTTCTTTTTATATGTAAATATTTGTATCCCATTATTCATCTTTATTGGGTAAAATTGATTTATACCACTTAAATGTTCACAAGGTCGTTGGCGTGCGTCAGACATGCCAACACATATGTTTTATATTTTTAACCCAACGTCATTACCCCCGTTTTATACGTTCGCTATAATATAACATATGTGGGGCTTAACATTTAAGCCCAACTTAGCCACATGAAAAAGGGGAGGCTTAGAACATGGTATTTATATATCCTAAGCAACATCAAAAGGGGTGTGTGAACGTATGAACTTGCAACATAGCGATCTAATTAACATAAATTAGGCACTTGTGAACTTGCATTGTAATAGCATATAATTTTAACATAAAACATACCTAAACATGAATCATGGTTTTAAATCTAGCCATGTAAACTTGCATTTAAAATGTGAATCTAACTTAATTATGTGTCACATATATTATCATATGGTTTTGATAACAATATAGGCCTAAAACATATTTTCAATTAGGCATAACACCAAACGTAATCTAGTCATGTTCATAGAGTTAACACAAGTTCACAAAGATGCTTGCTTTTGTCACCAATACAAAATTATGGTTTTCACTTGAATCGTAACGCCTATTTCAACATAAATCAATATGAATCATAACACCCAAATGGATCCAACTACGCTAAAAATGATCATAAAAATATACATAGAAGGATCTAAAATCATGTTGGCATAATAGTGAATGATATACTTGCATGAGTCTCAACTTGGTTGTAATAAACTACTACAAACATATAGTTGTTAACTTTCAACATGAATCATATACTTGCAAATATCCAATAGGTCTAACATCATTATACCACAACATCCCAAATCCATTCATAATTAGAATCATAGCCACATACAATTATGAATTATCATCACCACAAATTAAGTACAATTCCATTTCTCATTTTACACAAATCAAAACTCAATTATTCATTCACATCGGAATAGCACTCTACTTACAACGTATGACGAATCTTCAATTCAGGATTCTGAATTCAGAATTTGGAGATGCTATCCTTTTTTGTAGGCATTGTTTTGATTTAATTATCGTTGCTTTAAGCTTTCGAATCAACTCCTGACTTGACGGCTATTCCTAGTCTTTCTTCAGCAGCATGACAGCTATATTTTCATTTTTATTTGTGTGAATTAGGTGGAGTCTTAGGTTCTTTTTATAGAGTTTGTGAATTGATTAGAGCCGTCGATGGAGCTTAGATTAATATTAGCCATTCATTTTAAAGAGAAACCAATCGTGAGCTGACACATAGCCCTAGTGACAAGACAAAGCTCAGAAATTCGGCCAAGCACATACCAGGCCAGCCAGGAGGGGCTGGGTTCGACCTGGCTCAGGGGCCAGGTCGACTACCCAGTCGACCCCAGGTCGACTACCCAGTCGACCCCAGGTCGACTACCCAGTCGACCCCCAGGTCGACTACCCAGTCGACCCGGGTGCCTTGGGCGGGAAAATTCCCGCCCAACCCAATCTGGGTCCGATTTTTGAATTTCGAACTTGTTTCTGAACTGTTTCTGTCTGTTTGAATTTTAAACTGAATTCTGAAACTTTCGGAGGTCATATCTCCCTCATACGGAGTCCGTTTTACGCAAACTTGGACTCTATCTCAAGCAGAATTCAGAGACGAACGCAATGGAGTATCCCGTTTCCCTTAATTCTTTAATTTGAAATTAATTATCTTTAATTTATGAATTTCACTATTATAGAATATACGGGGTATTACACGACTGCTCCAGTGTTAACCATTATCGACGGAGATCAAGATTTAAAAGTCTGGACAGATGCCTCTAGAGAAGGCCTGGGTGCAGTACTAATGCAAAGGGGTCAAGTGATCGCTTATGCTAGCCGTCAGCTGAATCCGCACGAGAAAAACTACGTCACTCATGATCTTGAGTTATTGGCTATAGTATTTGCTTTGAAAATCTGGAGACACTATCTTCGGGGTGAGAAATTCGAACTGTTTACAGATCACCAGTCATTAAAGTATCTAATCACCCAGAAAGACCTGAATCTAAGGCAACAACGTTGGCTAGAGTTCCTTGTAGCATACGATTTTGAGATTCTATACACTCCAGGGAAAGCCAATGTCGTGGCCGATGCGTTAAGCCGAAAGAATGTAATGATTGCCAGTTTTATTATTACGACTTCCTTGATTGACAAAATATCTATTTTCAAAATGAGGATAACTTTATTAAGGATATGATCAAAAGGATTCAGAAAGGAGAACCCTCGTGTTTTCAAATAGATAACGATGGGACCCTGAGATTGAAAGGAAGGATTTGTGTTCCCGACATCCCAGAGTTAAAAAGGGAAGTGTTAGACGAGTGTCACAAATCCAGGCTGAGTATCCATCCTGGTGTGGTCAAAATGTATAACGATCTCAAGTGAACATTCTGGTGAAAGGCTATGAAAAGAGACGTTTCAATATATGTTAGCCGATGCCCTACTTTCCAGCTAGTCAAAAGCGACCAACAGAAACTGGCTGGATTGTTACAACCGCTAAACGTTCTAGGTTGGAAATGGGAACATATTTCCATGGACTTCATAGATGGTTTGCCCAGAACTAGAAAAGGGATTGACAGTATTTGGGTGATAGTAGATCACTTCACGAAGACCGCCCATTTCATACCTGTCAGATCAAACAGAACTGCTCAGAGTCTGGCGCAGATATATTTCAAGGAAATTGTTAGACTACACGGAGTGCCAATCAGTATAGTTAGTGATAGAGATCCAATATTTACTAGCAAATTCTGGGAGGCATTTCAAGTAGAACTGGGAACAAAGCTGAATCTAAGCACCGCCTATCATCCTCAGACAGATGGTAAAATTGAGAGGGTGAATCGTATTTTAGAAGATCTATTGCGGGCTTATGTTCTAGATTTCGGTGGATCATGGGAGGACCATATGCATTTGGCTGAGTTCTCGTATAACAACAGCTACCAGGCGAGCTTGACAATGTCGCCATTCGAAGCATTGTATGGTAGACCATGCCGATCTCCTGCTTGTTGGGTTGAACCCGGTAATAGACTTGTTTAGGACCAGATATGATCCGAGAAGCTGCCAACAAAGTCGATTTCGTTAAGAAACGATTACTCGCCGCTCAAAGCCAAAAAAAGAGCTATGCCAAAAAGAGAAGAAGAGATATATTGTTTGCTGTTGGCAACTATGTATATTTGAAAGTATCGCCGATGAGAGGAGTTATCCGGTTTGGTAAAACAGGGAAATTGGCGCCCAAATTCATTGGTCCGTTTCCTATTCTTGAACGGATTGGAACTCTCGCTTATAGGGTTCAACTGCCTTATTGGTTTCCTGGAGTGCATGATGTATTTCACATATCTCAACTTCGAAAGCACGTTCATGATCAGGACTTGATCGTGGAAGAAGCAGCGCAACAGGATATTGAAATTACCCCAGAATTGGTTGTGAGAAGAGAGCTGCTAAAGAACATCGGCAAAGAAACCAAAGAGCTGAGGGACAAGAAGGTTCACTTAGTCAAAGTGCAATGGAGTGGGGATCCGCGAGATTGTACTTGGGAAACTGAAGAGAGCATTTGGAAAGCCTATACTAAGTGTCGAGTAGATATCTCTGATTGACTCCGGTGCAAGGTACATTTACCATACTTTGTGTTACCAATTAGTTCTCTACTTTGTAGTTATTTTCTTTCCATGGATGTGCACTTTTAATTCTATATTCTGATTAATTTTAAAAGGGTATATGAATTGATTAGGACATTTTTGAAAAGTTAAAAATAAATTTGATTATTGTTTGTGTTGTGTGATAGTAGATTTGATTAATTAAAATTATTAGAACGATAGTTAATTTAATCAATAAGAGAATGAATGGTAGAATTTATTCGATTAAATCACACATTGAACTGGTTAGAAAATAGATAGGAATATAAACTTGTACATTATATATGTTTGAACAGGTAAATGGATAGCTGTTGAGTAAAGAAATTATTTGCGTGTCCGACAAATAGGTAAACCTTAATGAGTTGGATGTGAAATATTATTATATCAACTCCTGTGAATGCCATTGGATGTGGAGTGCTGGTTATTCTGTGTGTAATAATAAACGTCGCCATAGGATAGTAACAATTAATTTTGAACTACACTACATGGCATACTTCTCGAAGATAGGCATACTTCATCATATACCACATAAGCATTTGGAGCTTGTGTGGCGAGGTGGAAGATTTACCATATGAGCGAGAGGCTTGTATGGCGATGAGTATATATTACAGGTTAAACTGATGACTGATATTGACCATATAAAATTGTAATGATAAATTGCCAGAATAATAAAAACCCCACACGGGTCTGGAGTTGACAATAATCACGTCTCTCTAGTCATTAGATACGGCACATGGATTATTTATTTCCCACACGGGACGAGGTGACGAGAATTTATTCTCTGGAGCAATTAAAATACACACTCCCTCAAGCTTTGACAGGATGACGAGAATTTATTCTCTGGAGTTATTATCTATACACGCTCCCCTGTAAACACTAGAATATATCACTATAAATATGTGTATGCTTTATAGGATTTATTGGGTACCTAATACGGCCCAATAAATTTCCAAACCCCTCCCCGTATAAAAGGAGGTTATGGCGAATTTTTTTGAAAATTCCGAGTGTTAGCCAAATTTTTGAAGAATTTGAGAATTCTTAGAAATTGAAAAGTTAGAGAATGGAAGCCAGATTGAATGTAGAGTTGATTAATCAAACCACTTTCGACTTTGTTCCTTTTCGGGGATGAAAAGTTTTAAGTGTGGGAGATTGCAACGACTCGGAAAATCTGAACCAATTTAAATTTTTTAAATTGGCTATTTTAGTGGATTTTAAATATTTAAAATAAATATTTTAAATAATAATGACGAAAAGTAAGTTTGAATCGACGTTTGAAAATAAATATAATTACTTTTGATTATAAACACGGCCTGAAATGGCGCGGTAGTTTCAAAATTTGAATTCAAACTTTGACTGACTGTACCAGGTGCAAAACAAAACGGATTTGAGTGAAACCAAAAATATTTAAATCTGTTAGTGAATATCTTTCTAACGAATCTGAAAAATCGAAGTTTCGTAGCGGGAAGCAAAAGTTATGGCTAAATGAATTTTCAGAAATCGCTATGGAATTTATATAGCCCGTGAAAATGGCCATTTTGCAAACAACCTCGGAATTCGACGAAACTACTTTTTTTGGATCCGGGATGTCAAATTATTGCTAGGTTTCGAATTTCATAATTTTTGAAGCTAGTATGTGAGCGTGGCAATGGAAAATGTGTTTGGTCGATTTCTATTAAATTAGATCGACCAGAAAAGGGCCATTTTTCAAATGGTGTCAGAATTTGACGAAACTAGTTTTGTTGGGACCGTATCGTCAAAACATCGCTAGATTTATTTTTCTAGAATTTTTCGAATCAGTTTGTGGCCCTGGCAAATTGAAATGTACGTTCAAATTAAATATTGAATGTTTTATATTTTAATTTGAAGTAAAACTGACTGAAATAGCCGAATAAGCCTACGAAACATATCCCATTGTGTTCAGAATGGGGGTAAAACGCTGGGGACGACAGTCGTTGGGTTTGGATTGGAGTTCGTATGAGATAAGGGTATTTTTGAATTTTAAAAAATATATAAATAAAAAAATATCATTGGTTGACTTCACTTTCTCTCTCCTCGACTCTATCCAAAACCGACGACGGAAATCACCCCAAACCTTCTCTCCTTGATCTTGCTCAAATCTCCCAACGAAACACCATAGTTCTTTGGAAGATTTTGAAGACTATCACGAGATCTTCAAATCCATACCAACTGTGTAATTTATCGTTGAACGTGCGTGAAGATCCAACGCTCCAAAGCTACTGATTTTCGACCGTCGCCGTGGGTTCCTGACACCGTCGAACTAAAGGTGGGTCCCAGCGCCGCGAAGCCCACTCCTCCCCCTTCGACCTCGCGCAACCCGATCGTGGAACCGTTACACCGATTGATCGAAAAATCCAAACCTGGTTTGGAACCATTTGAGAAAAGGTACGGCAGAAATTAATTAAACTATTTAATAGCAGTTTAAAGCGCTACCGTTTTTGATTTCACTGTAAAAATCATATCTTTTTCGTTTGTTAACGAAATTCAGTGAAACATGAGACAGTGGACTCGTGTGGATGTCTTCTACATTCTAGAAGAGACTGCATATTTTTCTGAGCCTTCTGCTATTTTTGGTAGAGTGGAACCCAAGGTGAGATTTCTAAATTATAAACGATATGGAGAACGACGATGTATAAATTATATAGTCGATGTATGAGTTATATAAGCGTTGTACACCTCTTGTATAAGCGTTGTATAAGTTGTACGTTCGATGTATAAGTTATATATGCATTGTAAAAATTACATTTGTGTTGAAATAGAAGTGAAATGTTTATAATATATATATATATATATATATACGCCCCTCGTCCACAAACCATGGACGATATTTATTGGTTCTGATTGGTGTGAAAATTGATTGATTGCGAATGGTTGATTAGAATTGTTTGTGGTTGAAATTGATTGATTGTGGTTGAAAAATACCCGTTGGTGGTTGAGAATTATTTGGTTGAAACCACATAGGATTAGTTTGTGGAAATGAAAAAAATATACATGCCGCCTACGTGCGAACTAGATGCATGAATCCCCATTGTCAAAAGCTGTGAGGCTTTAAGGTAAAGCGAGGAGCCGTACTAGGGACGACCCCGGTTTTAACAACCCTGCCGTTATGCTGCCGAAATTTTGAATAATATTCATGTGTTAGAATTATTTTCATATATTGAATAACATTCATGTGTTGAATCAAAATTCATTTGTTGAATAGAAATTCATGTGTTGAATGGTATTCGTGTTTTAAATAAATTGTTTTAACAATATAAAAATCACCTTTTTATTGTATATATACGAATTTTGAATTACATTTCATGTGTTGAATAGAAATTCATTCGTTGAATAGAAATTCATGTGTTGAATGGTATTCGGGTTCGAAAGAAATTGTTTTATTATAAAAATCATATTTTTATCATCTATATGAACTATATAAAATAGTCGTGTTTTGAAAGAAATTGTTTTATAATAAAAATCATATTATTTTTATCATCTATATGAACTATATAAAATAGTTGTGTTTTGAAAGAAATTGTTTTATAATAAATATCATATTATTTTTATCATATATATGAACTATATAAAATAGTCGTGTTTTGAAAGAAAATGTTTTATAATAAAAATCATATTATTTTCATCATCTATATGAACTATATAAAATAGTCGTGTTTTGAAATAAATAGTTTTACATTAAAAATCACATTTTTATTATATACATGGAATGTTGAAAATAGTGAAGTGTTGAAATAAATGTCGGTTGGATATAAATATCATTTTTATCAAATGTATAAAAAGAATATAATTTTGAAATCGAAGAATCGATATATATATATATATATATATATAAATGGAATTGAAATATATCGAATAACGAAGCTGCAGTTTGTGTTTTGAAACCATGATTTCAAACGATTAGTATGGTAGATCCGACCATCGGATTTTCCCGAAACCGAAACCGTTGGGTTCGCTTTGGAAATATCTTTCCAACGACACCAATTTGGTAAAGATCCAACGGTTGGATTGTCTGGAATGTTTAATTCAAATCTGAAGAAAAACAGCGCCAGAATCGATTATATTTATATATATATATATAAATATAATTAAATTAAATCGAATAACGACCCTGCAGTTCGTATTTTGAAATCGAAACTTCAAATGATTATACCGGGAGATCCGACCGTCGGATTTTCCCGAAACTGGAACCATTGGATTCGTTTTGAAAAGATCTTTCTAATGATACAATTCTTGTGAAGATCCAACGGTTAGATTTTCAGATATGTGTAAATCAAATCTGAAGAAAAACAGGGCCACGGCCGCGTTATGGCCCGAAGCGTCGTTTGAATAAATTGGCAATTTTAAAATAAATAAAAATGGTGATAAATCATTATAAAATATTATAAACGATATGGATGCGAAATTTAGAAACTAACTGAAGGTTGGCTAAGTGGAATGGTTTCCTAGGTTTTGATCTGATGTTGGTTTCGGCTTTCGGGGTTAATATTTGGGAAATCGTTCTCTAACTGATTTACGGTTAGCGACTAATGAATTGAAATGATGCGTATGTATGTTTGTGTTGCACTTGTTCATTATATACGCGAGTTGCTCAGAAAGACCGGATTTATCCCATTCTGAATAACTAAATCGATGATAAGAAATCGAAGATGAAGACGGTGGTTGAAGACCAGAAATCTTCACCTCGTTTGGATGTTAACTGATGTCCTGATTAGGAGGCATCCCAAAATATGGATAATGAGTAGTGATCGTCTAGGCGTACGTGGAGATCGATGGGTTTGTGACGTATATAGTGCCTCCGGTTTCGTTCTGACCCAGAACGGACTTGTAAATGAATTGTGTGTCTGACATTGGAATTTATTCTGTGTGATTGATAGCCATCAGTTGCATGGTGTGAATTGCCTGTGTGGTATGCTAAGATGCAGTGATCAGGGCTTCTGTTGAAAAGCAAAGTCTTGTGGTTGATGATCAAAGCACCGCCTATGTGGCGTAGCTTTGTGTATAACGTGAATTCGCGAACCTCACACCCCGGTATGAACCAGAAACGGGAGAGGACATCAGGGAGGGCATGCGTTTCCTTCTAGCTAGAGGTGGTGTTGGTGCTTAAACTGACTGACATTTATATTATTTTCACCTATGTGGTTGTTGCTGTTGCGAGGCGCCTCAGTTACATCGGTCGATCCGGGACCGATGGAGTCATTCGTTGACTCACTTACGCCCCTAAGGGCGGGGAAATGTAGTGTTCAGGCATTTTAATCCACTCCGTGTGGACCGGCCCTGACGATCCAAGGGTCGATGCGTTCTGATCCTGAGACTCGGGCTAGGCAGTCTCGAAGTCGGTAAGGACTATCTTTTGCCTTGGTTCATGACGGAAATCCAATTCCTAAATACGTGACTGTGCGGTTTTGATTGTATACCCATATTTGGCGACATAGTGGCATGGGACGTTTATGTCGTCTATGATTGATAGTTATGATCTGAAATTGTTTTTGAAACATATAAACACTAGTAGTAATATCAAATGCTTTTGTTTTATTCGTATCAAGCATATTTTGGCCATTATAAGGTAAAACTGTATCCTTCGGTTTGCGTTGCATTGTGTGATGGGAACTGAGTCTTATAATGGCTTCATTTTTATAAAAAGCATTGCGATGTTTAAAAGAATAATTTGTTTTAAAGCACTGGCAATCCGATGGAGTAAACCCGTTCCATGAAAGTGGCGTGATCCTGAGATTAGCCATATTGTAAATGTGTTAAGTAGATTTCTCATACCAGTCCCATGACTGACTCATAGTTTGTTTCACTTGCAAACTGGGGTGCCCCTTTTTCTACACGGGCAGCCTTGTCTTCAGGTTTTATCAGGCTTCTTCTGGATAGCTGGAGCTGAAGATGGATCCTAGCATTTATCTCTTTTTATGTTGTTCAGCTCCTGTTGTACATGTTATGTTTATTTCCGCTGTAGACATTTATGTATAGCTGAACTGTATTTGTACTAAGTATGATCCTGTATACTGTGTAACTCTAATGATTATGTTTATCCAGTGTATTATTTGTTCATTATCTGGTGTATTTATTTAATTCTGTTCTGCTGTTATCTGTTTATGTGTTATATTCCAAAGATTACCCTTGCCGCCGTCTGTATGGGGTTTTGGGGTCGTCATATTAGATCTACTTTTTATTATAGATTTAATTCTATTTAGATCATTTTGTACCTATCATGTTGTAGTTGATTTGGGTCTTAACCGTTATCATATTAGATCCACTTTTGATTATGGATCTAATTTACTTTTTAGATTATTTTGTACCTATCATGTTGTGGTTATTTTGGATCTATCATTAGTTGGACATGTTTTAGATTTAGATCTAAACTTTCACCTAATTGTCATGACAAGTCTACCTTGGTTTCACTATTTAGATTACCTTGTTCCTATCATATTAAGGTTAAATAGGATCTATTATTAGTTTGACATAAAATTATTATTTAGATCTTATCATGCCAGTTATGACATCCCTATTATGTTAGATTCAGTCTATTATCATATATTTGTTAGATCTCTCTCAATATGCCATTACGTCACCATATGTTTATGCCTAAATTCTATCGTTTTATGTCATTCATGTTGGTATGATCTTTTCTACTATCTTCCCTTCGCCTACCTTTTTAATTTTATATAGCTTGGCTAATTTCGAGCCTAGGCATGCCGCTGAAACATGCGAATACGTTAAAACGGGGAATGAGGGGATAACGATGAAAATTGGGAATAACTTGTAATTGAAAGTTTAGGCATAACTTGAATGAAATATATGAATATGAATTTGGGGCAATAATTAATTAGTGATTAAAGACCTTAAATTGGGCATATTTTTTATTATGTACAAAATTAGAAAAAATGGCACGAAAAACCTATAATTGCATAGGTATAATTGATTATATAGAAAGATGCCTAAAATTAAAATAATTAATTGTAAACCGCACTTAGACACATGAGACGTGCTAAGACACGAAGTTAAGCCCGATTTGTGGAATAAATCTGCCCGGACCCGTCCGGCATATCCAACATCCACAAGTTGTAGGCTTAATGTGGGAGGTCTAGCACATTATAATCATAAACGGATAAATGGTAATGAATTAGAATAAACAAGGAATTATAGTAACCTATTATCATTAATTAATTTAATGAAAACTATTATATAATAGGTAGGCTTGTCCTAGGGACAAGTGGAAATTATAATATATGTTATAATAAAAAGGAAAGGATGCTTATTTGCAAGCCTAAGTTAAGAAAACTAAGTTAATAAGTAAACAACGTCAAGTTGTAGTGATATGTTAAACAGAAAACAGCTGAACTGAGATGAAGTATACTTAATTACATGCTAAGTAAAACATGTTATTGTAACTATGGAATCAGACAATGAATAATACAAAGGGATTGCGAGATTACTTCCGTTAATTACAATCCAAAGGTAAAGGATTGTAAGATTATTTTTGTTAATTACAATCTAAAGAATAACATGTAATGGGGCATATTAATGAACTTAAATGGATTAAGTTATATTTATATGAAATTAATAAGCAAGTGGAATTTTGGCAAGTGAAAGGAAGTCAATGGGAATGGGGATAAACTATTAGTCTGTAATACTTAACCAAGTTGAATCCATAGGGATTGTATGAACATGAACTTGAAAAAGGGGTTAAGTAAATTTGTTTGGACAATGGGCGGGTTATGTAAATCTGAGGGGTTGGGTAATATTTATTGTAACGACCCGAAAATTTGGAACCAATTTAAAATTTTCAAATTTCATAAAGATTAGAATTAATTTGGATTTGGGCAGGAATAAAATTGAAATAGTCCAAAAAGAATGAATTTTGGATTGAAAGTAGTACGTTTACAAAGGATGTAGTAGCTAACGAACTCGGATTTCAATAGAATTAGTTTCATTAAATCCGAAATGACGAAATTAGGTAACAAACCAAGTTACGCCAAAAAGGCATCCGTTAGATATATTAAATTCAAAAAAGATTCAAAATTTGAACTAAAAACGAATGATTTTGAGGATATCTTAAGAACGGAATATCGCTAGATCGTGAGACCACCGCCGTTGGATCAGGAATAGTGAATTTTAGTACTCAGGGAAGTTTCGCGTAAAACGACATCCGTATGTGAAAAAGAAAAGGTTAAAGGCCAAAATTTGAACTAAACTTTGACGGTAATTGGAATTTGATAGTGCTAACGGAAAAACTAGAACCTGGGACCTATCCAAAATTTTTTAGAACATGGAATATTAGCTATGTATGAAGTCTGGGAAAATCCCGTATCGAATATAAAAAGTTATCAAGAAAACAAAATTAAAATAAATTATTTGAAAATCCAAACGAACTCCGATAGGATTGAAGTACTTTAGAAACCGGACAATATAGTTGAAGAATTTCTGAAAACCGTTATTGTTTGATACTTTGAAATAAGATTGGAAAGTGGATGAGAAAACACATGAGAAAGCATAGTTTTGGATAAGTATGAAAATGGATAAGGATTAATCTAAGCCATTCATTTCTCCTCCCTTATGTAACACCCCACATCCTTTAGTGTCACTCACAAAGGGAACGCACTAAGTTCTGTGGAGCATTTAGGGTAAAAGATGCAGATAAGTTACAAGACAGACAGAATTAAAACAGCGGAAAATAAAACTTTACTTTATTGATAAAATAGTTTGTACAACAATTGTTTTCCAATATCAGAGTATCATCTGTCTTACAAAATAAAGAAGCATAAAATAACATTTATATTCCCCAATGTAGCATAAGCCAGCCATAGCAGCAGAAAAAGAGAGTCCAAAGCACTTTGTCAAAGAATCTTCGAGCTTGGGAAGACTGACGGTCCAATCTAACCTGAGCTATACTATTCCCTCCTTAACTACCTTGGGGGGGAACGGAAGAAAAGAAGACGAAAGAAAACTGGGTCAGACATAAAGTCTGGTAAGTTCAGTTACTTCTAGCATGTGAACAAGGAAAAACAAAACGACATGAATTAACTGAATACAAGACAATACCATGATGATAGGGCCAACAAGATAGGATAAGATTAACAAAAGATATGCTAAGACAAGATAAACTGGATATGATTTAATACTTTCTCCGCTTCGCTATTAACCTGTTATTATGGTTTCTATGTCTCTGCACCACCTATCTAGTGTCCCAACTAGTAATCTGTCCAAAATGATAACGCGATCCCAATCCCAGTAATTGTGGTTGCCTTTAGGCGTACATTTATTATTTATTACCTAGATCTAATCTAGGGTTTTCTTATCGAGCGCTTCCTAAATTCAACTAGGGTTTATGCGACTTATCTAATACTTCTCGGATTCAGGATTTATGCCACCTAGGTCCAACTAGGGATTATGCTACCTGTCGAACGATGCCCCTAGTCTAGGACGCACTACCTAGAGTGGTATATGTTCCTAGATTTTCCCCACATATGTGTCGCGAATCGTTTATCGCTGTCTAGATGCACATGTCATGAAATGTGCGACCCGAGTCTCGTGGCAGGGCTATTCTAGAAACACGGAACTCGGTCGGGAGCTTTCAGATATCTGCCAATGCAGATGCTAAGGTCTGTTTTTTCCAGTGGTTATGGTCCCACCTGACCCCTCCCTCAACTAATGAAAGGCCACCCTTGAAAAATTGAGAACTATACGCAGGCCCCCTATGCCCCACTGTCTTATGGCCATCCTCACCCATAACTAGATAGCAAGTATATGGTCTTTTGGAGTTCTCCGCCTTTCCGCTTTACGTATCTCGACTGACTCAAGATGGTAGGTAGACGACGAGTTGCTATCACAGGGCTACTGGTCTCGCCAAATCACGCTAGTCCATCCTAGTCTTTAGGTTGCCTTATATTGCAACCAAGGCATACCCTTGGTTCTTCTAACGCAGACCTTAACCTCTGTGAGCCCAGGAGGATCATCTGCAGCCTCACAGAGGGATACCAAGAATACCCTCACGTCCTCTCAAAGCCTCGGGCTTCGTAACCCAATTTGTTGGAGCCTTTTTTAAGATTAAATGGACGTTCGCTCCTCCTCGTGTTATACTAAGAAATACTACTTAGTTTTCCTAACTAAGGTTTACCACTAAGTTTCCTGAATTGTCGTTTTCTTAACTAAGGTTTACTACTTAGCCCCTTTCAACTATGGTTTACTACTTAGTTCTCTTTCTCGTCAAGTTGGATTGGTTAAGTGTCATTAGTCGATACAAGTTAACTTAACCCATTCATTTGTCATGTTAAACTGGTTAAGTGTTATCAGTAATCCATGTTGACTTAACCTTACCAGCATCAAGTTATATTGGTTAAGTATTTACTTAACCCTACCCATTCATCTTGTTTAAGTGTTCCTTTTTAACTTAACCTTGCCTATCTGTTTTAACTAACATGTTATAACGGTTAAGTGTTCCCTTAGTTAACTTAACCCTAACATTGGTTTGATTAACATGTTCTAATGGTTAAGTATTGTCCCTTCATGTTTTTAACTTAACCCTATTCATTTATCACACTCTGATGGTTAAGTGTTCAAGCTTACTTAACCCTACGGTCTAGTCCAACTAACATATTAAATTGGCTAAGTGTATTAAATTTACTTAACCCCAACCTCTAGTCTAGTTAGCATGTTAAATTGGCTAAGTGTATTAACTTTACTTATCCCCAACCTCTAGTCTAGTTAACATGTTAAATTGGCTAAGTGTATTGAATTTACTTAACCCCCACTTTCTAGTCTGGTTAACATATTAAATTGGCTAAGTGTTTTTCTTAGTTACTTAACCCCTACAAATCTTGTCTTGTTACCATGTTAAGTTGGTTAAGTGTTCTAGTTAACTTAACCCTATTGTTCTAACTTAACTGTGTTAAGTTGGTTAAGTGTTCCTATGGACTTAACCCTCCCATTCTAGCTTAACTGTGTTAAGTTGGTTAAGTGTTCTTATAGACTTAACCCTCCCATTCTAGCTTAACTTTAATTGTCTTATTAAAGCACCGGCCACTCACATTTGACAGGTATTGTTGTGGCTGCCGGTATGCCGGTTGGTTCCGGGCAGTCTTACGCCACAACTCAGTCTAACCTCGGGCCTTTATCGGGCTCAATGCCTTAACCTCCCACATTGGATAGGTATTGTTGTGATCATTGGACAGCCGGGCGGGTCCGGGCACGTTTACATCACAACTCAATCCAACCTCGGGTTAAGCATGTTCGTACTGTCTAAATTTACTTTTCTCATTTAGGATAAATTCTTTAAGTAAATTTTCCCTAATTTACTTATTCCATTATTACTCTTTTAATGTACATTGTCAACATTTATTATTATGGCCCATTTTCCCTATATATCATATTTATAGTTTTTGGTATGTAAATTATACCAAATTAAGTGTCACTAACCATGATTATCCTAAACATGACAATTACTCACAATTATGACTAAATTCAAAATTTGTGCTAATATACTTATTATGCCAAATTAACTTTAATTGACCCAATTCTGATTTAACACCCTAATTTACAGTTTATGGCAAGACTAGAATTATTATTCTAGTTTACCGTTTACGCCTAAAACTTAGCTTACTTGCCAATACTAAATTTAATATGTCAAATTACATATTCCATAATTCATATCAAATTTTCAAATTTGCGTTCTAATAAACATGCCATAATACATGTTCTAAATTATGTCAATCATAATTATGTTAATGTTCCACATTATGCCAATTTTCAAGTTTACAACCATGTTTAAGTCAAATTTATGATTTGCCCAAATCGTATTCCCATCGTTCGTGTAATCGTGATTTCATCCTAGATTATAGATAAATCTAGATTCGTGGATAAATAGGGAATGAACCAAAATGCCATGAAATGATAGACATAATGACTGGCAGAAGATGATAATTCACTAATCACAGATCTAACAAATTACACTGAATAAATTGATTAAAGCATCGAAGGCCTATAGATCTGATAATATTATGACATAAAAAGGGTTGAACCAATAACATAGGTTCAAGTATATGGGTAGTTCTAACTTAATAGATAAATTCCCATAATCAAGATCCAAGGATAATTAAGAATAAACTTAATAGATAATCAAGTTTAGATCCAATCTCACAGTCATAATCCTAGGCAATAATATCATGTTCATGAATCAAAGGTAATTATCCACTATTGTCCTTGTCATAGTCATAGGCATTGGTTTATGCTCCTTGTCAAAGGCTTATGTTCATAGTCAAAGCTTATGTTCATAGTCAAAGGCTTATGGTTTCAAAGGCCACAGTTCCATAGTCATAATCTTAAGCATTGGCAATTTAGTCACAATGTGTTCTAGGCCATAATCAAGAATCAGATCCAAAGTCATAAACAAGCACATATTCAATGAAATGATAAGGAATATTTCTTATATTCTTTTAATTTCATGTCACAAATAGAAAAGGCGTTCAAAACTAAAAAGTAATCGACTTACATTGATTGGATCTAGAAAAGAATAGAAAGATAGTGTTGCTTGAAGCCGTTGAATCTTTACTTGAATCCTAACTTGTTTTGAATCTTCTCTTGAAAGACTTGAGCAGGATATCCTCGTCTTGATTTATATTTTATTTTAATTTATTTATTTAGATTTTGAGGAAGAAGAAGAATCCATGTCCATCAAGAATTTATGCAGCATAAGGTTAGAGAAGAATGGTGCAAAGAGAAGGAGACTAGGGGGCTGTTTATATAGGATTGCAAGTTAATTTGAGTCGTAGATGAAGCCAAGGTTAATCAAAGCCATCCGTTCTAAAGAGAAGCCAATTATGTTCACAATTACTTTCTTAATGTACATTATTAACATTTTTATTAAATTTGTATGCACATTAGATACATCCCCCTTTACACATTTATTATTAAATTTGTATGCACATTATATACATCTCCCCTTTACACATTTATTATTAAATTTGTATGCACATTAGATACATCTCCCCTTTACACATTTATTATTAAATTAGTAACTTTAGTGTTAACAGAAATACGGGGTGTTACACCTTAGATTTGTGACATGTCACCAATCCATGTGTCTTTCTAAGCTATAAAAAGACCACCACCCCCACTTTAATCTCACTTCCATCTTCTTCTTCCTCCCTCTCCCTTAAGCTTATGGCCATGACCGAAAATCATTAATAAAAAATAAATAAAAAAATAAGGCAAAGGAAAAGGAAGAAAAGAAGAAAGGAGGGCAAGACTAGAAGCCAAGGAACCTTAGGCAAAAGTTTGGACTTCACTGGGTGAGAAAAACTGAACTTTTAAATGGTTTTGTTTCTTGATTTAATAATTGCATCTATGATGTTTGTTATGGTGGATGATGGTTTTGTAGTTTAGAACACACGAACAATTAAGCATTAGTGTTATAACACTTGTACAATATTATTATTTAATTATGTTAATGATGGTTGCTAGGAATATTTATAATGGTTCTTGTTTCGCACACGTCATGACACATCAATTATGATATTAGATTAGTGATTGGAAAATCTTCTTCTTAATTAGAAGCAAATTTTTTTAAGTTGAAGGATAATAATTTATGATAAAGTCTGTTTAAATGAATAAATAAATACCAGAACATTCAAGGGTGACAGAGAGGATAGTGTCTATGCTTGGGTTTGGAAAATATAGTTTCATGCTCTCTCTGACTATCCCTAATTGATCCGACGAATGATATGGTCAATGCAAGATTTAATTATTTGGATATAAAAATAAATTGGAATTTAATTTAATAAGTATAAATAAAAGTTGAATTTTAAACCTCAAATATTTCGGGGAGATAAATTAAAAATGATTTTGAATGGTTTATATAAGTACATAATGGTTTTCTAATGTATTTTGAAGTATCGTAGAATAATTTTTATGGTGATCAAAATAGCTTTTGTCGCATAATGGCAATTCGCGTATTTTTAGTTGTTAACTTTAAATGCTTATAACTTTTGCAATTTAAATGAGATTTCCACGAAACAAAGTACGTCTGATTCCTATTTACGAGAGCTTTCAAACGAGTGAAAGCAGATTTTAATTTCGGGTTATAATTTTCAAGTTATAAAGGGGTTTATTTGCTAGTTTTATATGATGCCTATAAGATGTTTGATGATATGTATCTTAGGAAAATAATGGTTTGTATGTGGTTATATTAATGATATATGTTGGCTAATGATTCTTAAATAGATTCATGGAGTAAAAATGACATCTTTATGGAAATTGGAAGTGAAACACCTTATGTTAATTCACAAAATTACACCTTTATGGAATATCATAAATATGCATGCCTTGATTTAATTTTGGAAATATGGTTAAAGGCGTTAAATCCCTAAAAATTCGACCTAGTTTAATATCGATAATTGTTAGTGAGCTTATATGATTATATGTAGTTGATAATATAGGTTCATTATTGTGATTGAATGATTGGTTGGATTGCGCTCGACCAGTTTATGAGCAAATAATTGCTTTTATATTTAGCATGGGGATGGGTACATAATACTTATATGCTAACACGTTGTGAAACACTTCACGA
Organism: Allium sativum; assembly: GCA_030737875.1. Taxonomy (NCBI): domain Eukaryota; kingdom Viridiplantae; phylum Streptophyta; class Magnoliopsida; order Asparagales; family Amaryllidaceae; genus Allium; species Allium sativum. The sequence goes on from CM060923.1 coordinate 428,290,727, forward strand.
TTTGACTATGAGGTGTTTAGCGATGCTTTTAGGTTCATTTCAATTTGATGAATGTTTTGAAATGTGATTTTCTTAAGTGAAAAGAACTGTTTTCCCGATTTTGGACAGGGAAAGTTTTATAAAAATGTTTTATAAAATAGCTAGAATGGATTTCGAGGGAAAAATGCGATGTTTTCGAAATGATTTAGAAATGTATTATTTGTTTGACATTGTAGTTCATAACATAACCGATTAGTTACTCTTAATGATATATTTTTTAGGTAGCGGAGAATTTATTCTCTTGCTTAACACCCTTATTTGAGATGTATGAGCTCAAAGGTTATATGATTAATCATGATCAATCATATGTGTGAAATGCTGGTGTGAAGTACTGTAGTTTGAAAGTACTTGTGATTATTATTGTGTAAATGGTTTTTGCCACTTCAGGATATAAAAATGATTTATGTGTATTACCAATGATCGGGTAACGACGCTGGTGATCAAACTTGGGCATGTATGGTATGGTTCACTCTCGAGGTGGAGAGAGGACGTGCCTGGATTATTATCGTGACGGTAAGGTGTATATGGAGCCTGGTCATCAGGAGGATCTCTCGATCAGGTGGCATGTATTTTAATATGCTTAGATATTTGAGGTTTTCAAATATGTTTTGGTTTGAGACCCCGAAGTAAAACCTAATTTGATATGAAAGCTATATATGTATTTCAACTGATTTGAAATAAGAAACCGGGTATATAGTCCAAAGGAATAATTTGTAAAAAGTTAATTGGATTTTTGAAAATCTATGTTAGGGAATTAAACCTTAGTGGGCTGTTTGAGGAGCTGCATGTTGTTCTTTGCATTATAGGCTCCATAAGTATATTTTTTGTTTGGTAGTTGGTGGTGCACGTATCCTTGGGAGGAAACCCGTTCCGCGACATGCGGCGTGGTTCTGAGATACCTTATTCAAAATAAGGCTAAGTATAAGATTAGTTAATAAAGTTTTCTCACAACAGTCCCATGACTGACTCGTAGATTGTTTTTCCCTTACAAACTGCGGGTGCCCACAATTTCCACATAGGAAGTTTGTTAGTTTGTTTTTCTATTATCGAGATCGGGTTCAAGCTTGAAGACTTTGAGTTCCTGAGAGAGACGGAGTTTCATATAAAGGCCGGGCGTACCCTAAGTATATTATGTTAAATCTTCATGGAGTAATGGTATGTAAAATCAGATTTTGTATTCGAAAATGTTTCCGCTGCAATAATATATTCTTATTATATTATATATGTTCCGCTGTGAGCTTTGTATTCCGCTGTTTTTGCTCTGATAAACCCTAATGAAACGTACTTTTTGCTTACCTTGAATCGTCGTGGGTTTCGGTTTTTAGTTGGTTTCAAGTAGGTGGAAGTGCGGGTCGTCACACTTGGTATCAGAGTTTTGGTTAGATAAACCTTGGCTCTATGGGATACAAAATTGTCAAAGATGGGATCAGCAGTATCCTAGGACAACTAACTCGTTAGAGATAGAGTTAGTAATACCCTAGAATGAGTTGTGAGTGTGTGTATATATATGAGAGACGTATTTGTAATTTGATATACAAATGGTTTTGTGTTGGATTAATTTGTTGAGTGGGTTATGAACATTGGTCTGTACAGTAAGAGCTCACTATATCGATAGATGTTTCTAAAAACTTAAACAGAGTAGTCTAACCAAGTTTTATGGATAAATGAAATATGTTTTTCCAAAAGTATATTTTCATACGAAAAAGGATATATGTTTCGATGAAAGTTATGTTTTGGAAATTTTAATCCACTAATTAATTGCTGGATGTGCTAATTAGTATAACTAATTAAGAAATTTAAATTCTCGACGATTTTTGGAGGTCGAGGTATTGGTTAGGTATGCAACCATTAGTTCTGACTTCGATTTCGAAGACGAAATCATTTGAAGTGGGGCAGAATGTAACCATCGGAAATTTGGAACCAATCTAAAATTTTCAAATTTAATAAAGATTAGAATTAATTTGGATTTGGGCAGGAATAAAATTGAAATAGTCCAAAAAGAATGAATATTGGATTGAAAATAGTACGTTTCCAAAGGAAGTAGTAGCTAACGAACTCGAATTTCGATAGAAACAGTTTCATTAAATCCAGAATGATGAAATTAGGTGACCAACCAAGTTACGTCAAAAACGACATCGGTTAGATATGTTAAATTCATAAAAAAATCAAAATTTGAACACAAAACGGACGATTTTGAGGATATCTTAAGAACGGAATATCGCTAGATCGTGAGCCCACCTCCGTTGGATCCGGAATAGTGAATTTTAATATCCAGGAAAGTTTCACGTAAAACGACATCCGTATATGGAAAAGAAAAAACAAAAGGCCAAAATTTGAACTAAATTTTGACGGTAATTGGAATTTGAAAGTGCTAACGATAAAACTGGTACCTGAGACCTATCCAGAAAAATTTAAAACATGGAATATTAGCTATGTATGAAGTTTGGGAAAATTCCGTGTCGAATGTAAAAAGTTATTAAGAAAACAAAGTTAAAACAAATTATTTGAAAATCCAAATGAACTCCGATTTTGGATTTGAACACATAGGATTGAAGTACTTTAGAAACCGGACAATATGGTTGAAGAATTTCTGAAAACCGTTATCGTCTGATACTCCGAAATGAGATCAGAAAGTGGATGAGAAAACACATGAGAAAACACAGTTTTGGATAAGTATGAAAATGGATAAGGATGAATCTAAGCCATTCATTTCTCTTCCCTTAGATTTGTGACTTTTCACTAATCCATGTGACTTTCTAAGGTATAAAAAGACCAAGGTTTTAAATCTCGGATATCGGTCGCGTTTCGTCTTGGGGTTTTTATAGACTCGGTCTCGTATCGGGGGAGATCTCGGACGAGATGAGTCTAACTCAGGAGTTCGTCTCGGATTTTCATCTCGGGTCTGAAAGTTCGTATCGGAACAATTTCGGGGTACATGATATGTTAAAAATCATATTTTAACAAAATGATTTTTATAAATGTTATTAAAAACATGGTAACTTAAACTTAAAATAAAAAATAACTTTATTATTCTTTATTTTGCAAAAGATCATTCATACTATAAACTGTAATATGCTTAAAACATGAATATTGTTAGAGAGGAAACATTAAAAGGATCCAAAACATTAAAAAATTCGGCATAAATAGACCATAAAATACATAATTTCATAAGTAACATGTATGTAAAAAGACGAATATGAAAATCATAAGCATTGTAAAACATATACAAACATACAATATAGTCATTTAACATGTAAAATGTAAAATAACAAAAGATTGATATGGCTAGATTTGAGTTTTTTAATTATAGTTCTAGTACAGGCACAAATTTAAATTTTAACCATAAAAATTAAGATCTCGGACGATATTCCAGTATTTCGTCTCGGTCAATATATCGTTCGATATTGCAATATCTCGGGCGATATATTCGAAAGGAGATTTAGAGTGATATTTATTGTTTCGTTTCGGAAAGAGCCCAAAGCGAGATCTCAAAGGAGATCTCGGGTTATATTTGTGAGATGGGAAACAGTGAAAAGACCTTTCCCCTCCACTTTCATCTCACTTCCATCTTATTCTTCCTCCCGCCCCCTTAATCTCATGGCCATGGCCGAAAATCATTAATAAAAAAATAAAAAAAATAAAGCAAAGGCAAAGGAAGAAAAGGAGAAAGGAGTGCAAGACTAGACGTCTGGAAACCTTAGGCAAAAGCTTGGACTTCACGGGTGAGAAAAACTGAAATCTTAATGCGTTTTGTTGCTTGATTTAATAATTGCATATATGATGTTTGTTATGATGGATGATGGTTGTGTAGTTTAGAACACACAAACAATTAAGGGCTAGTGTTATAACACTTATGCCCAATTATTATTTAACAAGTGCATACCCGTGCTTCGCACACGGGCATGACAAAAATAATGTAGGCTATTAATATTTATATTTACAATTGAAAGCACGTGTTACATAAATAACAACTATCCATGGGGATAAAGATTGCAAAAAATATATATAGTTTTAGAGCATATATACCGCATATCAAAATAATAAAGAGGGACAAATTTATTATTTAAAAACAAATGAGATGAGATATCACGTCACTTATGTCAAAAATATTTATAAAGGTTATAGAACTGATTAGCAAAATGGTTGCTAATATACTATACGTATGTACTCTTCTCCAATTCTATGCATATGTACTTTTCTCTTCCGCTTTCCTACAACAACTTTGGAAACTTGATTTTTAGCTTTTTCAACTTTTTATCCCAGCAATCAATTTCTGCAGCCATAAATGTGCAGTAAGCCTACTTGAGTAAGTAAGAAATTCTCACATTACTATAGCTCGGTAGAATGATTCATAATGTACTGTGGTATTTTTGGTAAATATTCAAAAACCATGTAAATATATCCATAGTGAAGCTGTAAAACAAAAAATTTACTGCCAACTCATTGAGTTAAAATCATTGGTGGTAACAAAATAACAACAGAAGTTTGAATAGTACATCACAATAGAAGTAAACATTCTGACTAAGTTAAGCTAGTTGAAACGTATAAGTAGGCTGGTGAAAATACATAAACACCACCAGATACATAGCTTTTTCTCTTTTCACGTAGAACAAAAAGATTTTATTTTCTAATTTAATTGACAAACGGGTAACTAAAGTTCTCTGTTTATTTCTTAAAAAGATAAATTTTCATTTAGTGAAAAAATATAATGACATTTTTTCCCTTATATTTTTTCCATAGGAACAAAAAAAATTGAAAATCTTAGCCTTCTCTTTATAAATTCTTTAACCTGAATTTTTTTATTGTAATTTTATCTTCTTTCAAAAGGATAAATTCTTTAACTTATTTTAACAAAACTTTCCAAATACCTTTATTATTTTCACAGCTTGTGTGCGTCACACAAAGTTGCGGTTGAACCCATACACATTATACCATGCAGATTGATCTGTCATATCAAATGAGATTTTTTTCAACTCAATCCATTAGTTCAAACATGAGGGATTCTCACGTGATTCACTATGATAATTATGGTTTAAGCAGCCACTGATGAATCTTTATAAATAAAATCCATGAGCCTATAAAGACACCCCTGCAGAACTACTTGTACAACGGCATAGCATATGGATGTGCACAACATGATAGTTATGAATGTGGACATTATAGGAAGATGCTGCAGATTAAATCATCACATTTATGGCCTGCAGTTATATTTTCCAAAGAAAATAGGTTCGGACAACAAAGGCTTTACTTATTTCAAGTTTTTACCAAATAAAGGAAGTATTCCTTAATACATTAAACAGTTCTTTTCATTATTTCATTGAGCAAACTTGAAATGTATAAACAAATCATGGACTCAATTGGTACATAAATATGCTTATTTGATTGCCACAAACTCTTCCTTCCCTTTAGCTATCTTTTCCCTTAATCATGTAGCTTTCATCTCATTACCATCTTCCAGCATCTCATTATAAATTGCCCAGAAGCATGATTCCCTGCAATCTTCATACTCACAGACAATAAATAATAAGCTTTGAAAGTATCTGGCCTGTGAATATATACTAACTATTTTTCTCTTGCACATCAATGTCAATGTATGTTGAAGTTTAAACAATAAAGTAATTATATGTTCAAGTAAATGAGAAATGTATATGTAATTAATTAGAATTAAGAGATGTAATTTGTTGATTTCCACAATAGTTGAAGCACACTTCTGAATAAAATGAATCAACAAAACCAACTCTAATTCATATGTATGATACCGAACTTGTATTATATTTAAACTAATTACTTATAGGCTAAAATTCAAACTCACATTTGATAAATGAACCTACTATTAAATAAATGTTATCCGAACTCCGTACTTTTTCGAAGCATGAAATAGAACTGAGATAAGGAAAAAAACTTCAGATTTGCATTAAAATTTCATTGACCAACAGGCATTCAAAGGTATGTCCACTTCAAATTTGTAAAATAGTACAATATGTTTTCAAAATCATGTTACAAAATATATAAAGCAACAACTCACTTTAGCCTCTTCTCATCATTGCAAAAGGCTAAGGTAAGGTTTAACTTCCAAACAGTTGTTCTTTTTTTTTTTTTTTGAATGACAGTGGAAATTAAGTTTTTACCTTTCAAACAAAAATAGGGGAAATTTACATAACCATGTGGCCATACTAAGCATACATTCATATAGAGAACAGGATGACTAAGTTAATGACCTTGAATTCCTCATGTCATTGTCCATTACTTGAAGTATAGTAGAATCTGAACTTGATAACATTAAGGAACATAATTGTGAATAACTAAAGAAAAATGTGGTTTTCAAGACATGCTAAATAAACTAAGAATTAGAAATGGGGACCAAAATATAAAAGGGAATGCATTATCAGTCACTGGAAAATGGAAATACCGGCAAGAGCTAGAACATACATATAGGCTCAGCATGTTAGTCCCTCATCATTGCTCAAATATCCATAACAGTCGAAGCATTAATTATGAACGAAACTTCATCATGGTAATCCTTCTTTTTCAAGTAGAACGGATATTCTTGCTTCTAACCTACCATTGCAACAAAAAAGAGGAAATAAAACTAAATTAGTTAACACATTAAAACTGTATGATTAACATTGTGCATTCAATTAGTGGTTGACGTAAAACAAAAATAATTATATCAAATTCGGTTTCAAAGTAAGAGATCAAAACATAAACTCAAGCAAATGTAAGATGAAAATAAACTATTAATTATTATGGTAAACTCAAAGAACAAACCAACTGTGCAAGTGAATTAAATAAATTATAACTAAACTATTAATCTATTGATGGTAAAGTCGAAGAACATACCAATTGTGCCAGTGAATTAGGTAAATTATAACCTTTACTCACCTTTTATTAAAATTTCCCTCTTTGAATGCTCAACAACATTAAAGATTGTTAAGTCTTGACAATTTAAATTATGCAAGTGAATTAGGTAAATTAAGTCTTGATAATTTAGATAACTAAAATTTCTTAAGTTAAAATATTAAAGAATATGTACATTGATATATGCCTCAACAACTGATCATGAATCAATGTATATCTTGATCAATTCGCAAAATGTTATGAAATATTATTAGATTCTGACACTAATGTGCTACGTATATGGACTAATTTTTAATCACTGTAAACGCAACTTGTTGATTTGATGTGTTTGATTTTCTTAGTATATTTTTCTAGCTTAATTTCCTTGGTGATAATTTAAAAATGTATGTCTCAACCAAATAATCAATGATTCATAAAATAACCATTTGTAGCATAATGTGCATTTATTTTTTGCTTACAAAATTATCAGTTTAATTAAATTTTCTGTAATAAAAAAATCGTTCAATTGAAATATTAGAGTGTATGGGTTTGCACTCTTTTTCCTCAGCAGTTCTTGTATTTCATCAATAGTTTAGCTTTGATTCTTTTTTTCTCATGATTTTGACAGATGTTCTAATAAAAGAAGGAAGCTTCAAATTTTGATCCTTGGGTAGCATGTCTTCTTCTCTCAACATATGTTTCTCATCGAAGTAACCATTAAAAGCAATAAGAAATGCATCTATAAGCTTAATGTTGTCCTCACCTCTTCTTAGAATTGTCGTTCAATTTGTACTGAATTCAAAAGATATAAATACCTCACACTTGACTAATTTCTTGAACTTTATCATGCTCTGATGGCATATAGTGTACTCCTATAGCTAAAATAAGTATTCCGACAATCATAAGCTTTTTTTATCTCTTGTCTCTTGGTTGTCTTCCTGTTTTCAGTGCTAAAGCAAGTTATAATGCTTCGTTGTAAATATAATTTCATTAGTAAGCACCATATCATTATGCCAACTGTGCACTTGGAAGAATAGGAAGTCTCTCGTACATAAAGGTTTTTCCAACAGTGAGTATCAACCATATAGGAGAGGAGAAAATCAATAGTTTTAAGAAATAGAAAACGAAGGGAGGATCATAGAAAAGAAGGGGGAAATAAATTGCATTAGAAATATTGTATTCCATTTCATTAGATTTCAGAACAGTAGCCTAAAAAAATGTTAATGCGTTTTGTCAAAGCAACATAAATTATGTTCTTTCTCGAATTATCAAAACTAAATGTAATATGATATACTAAGTATGACAACCGCGGTGTTTAGAATTTAATGTGCAGAAACATGACTGGTAATGTAGAACAGGAAACTATTGTTTTGACAGAAAATATACATAGTCTTCTAAGAGCAGGCACACAGAACAAAAATCATAACATTACAACATCAGTTGTTAAAATCCAATTATGCATGCAAGAGATATGATCTATGTAAGCTTATTATTACAATCATACCAATGATTTTACAGCTGTAGATTTATCTGCAACCATCTCCATCCTTAAGTATTAAATGCAGCTTTTAATTCATCATGCAGTTGTACTCATTCATTATTGGAAATATCCAATGCATAAGTAGATAAAGAACTGTAACAATATTAAGTAAAATTTATCAACCAAGGGAGGAAGATTAAGGATATAAATTTTTAGCAAATAACACTGTACTTTTGTAATAAAAATATATGCAACACTATTACATCACAAAACTGCTGACATAGTGGATGCTCATTGCACACCTAACCAAAATAGTTGCGACAAACCATTATAATTGAAACCGAAATAGCTGGTAGCAACTTCTATAAAAGTGATTAAAGGAAAAGCTAGTGCTCAACACATATAGCATACATTTAAAGACATTTTGCTTTTGAAATGGTATATTAAAATAAATAAATAAATTTACATGTATATGCATTGTACATGTTAGTGTGTTGGTTTAGAAAACATCAGTTTCAAATAGCAGTTCCAGCTAAAATAAAGTTAATAGGTATAAGGCTTTATTCTGAAATAACTGCAGTATATTTTTGTTTAGAAATACACGTGGTAATTTGCAGTTTAAACAAATCACCTTATTACTTAACTTCAAACTGCATAAAATTTATGACCTGAAAATATTTAAGTACTGACTGAAGAAATTGATCCTAGATTGAAGAAATTAGTTTCAATATGCAACCATTAAATACATATGCATAAATACATACATACGTGCTACTGAGCACAGTCTATCTTTTATCAGTTTAATATGGCATGCGTGCTTCTATTTCACATCTTCCAGAGGTTGTTAAAAGACACTGCATGGTTTTCTTTTGAGGAGTAGATTGGTTCGGTCAGGCAAATGAGTTTTTCGCTACTGTTTATAGGAGGACTGTATAGCTGTAGATCGGTGCAGAGTATAAAGTTGGTAATAGTTGATGATTGTATAGCTGTAGAGAGTTTTTCTTGCATAGTAAATACTGTATTAGAATTCAATGTATATCGAGGAACACTGAAGGCTTTTGGAAATTCTAATACAGCAAATGTAGTTTGGCAGCCGTAAAGCAGAAGTCAAGATGAGCAGTAGTTTTGAGTTTTTTTTGGGTTCATTTGTATATTGGTTTTTTTTTTCTCAATTCTGTCTGCTGAGAGATTAGAGAGTGATTGTTGTCTAGTATAGGTGTTGTATATCCTGAGATATATGTTGTAATATCTTGTAACTGTTCTTTAGTGTTAATAAAATTTAACTTGCCTCTCAAAAAAAAAATGTATGCATAAAGTAATTATGGCATTTAAAAAAAAGGAAGAGCGTTCATAGGTGGCTTGATGCCAGCAGTAAATGGTCATTAAACTCAAATACTATGATCAAGCTGCATATTAAACGGGTTCAACTAACAAAAATTTACAAATTTAAAAATTCATAGGGTGAAATAAAATTGATTGAAAAATTTAAAAGGGTAATGGACTGGACAATGCGGTGGTTGAAATAAAATTATGACAGGCATTTGAAATAGAAGAGACAAAAATTTAAACTAATATAGAGAAAGATAACAAAAATGACTTACTCAGCACATGAATTTGTTATCTTATAGTGCTCATTCCTATCACAGTCGCAAAACTTTACTTCATTTTCAAATGATTTTTTTTCAATTGGAGTGCTACGTCAAAGCAGGAAACCGTCAGACTGAGCAGAAATGATTAACTGCAACCAAATTATAACATAGATGTAACCACGTAGCACAAAGTTTTTTTTTCAACAGCTGCAAATTCATTCCTTTTTAGCTAAAACCTGCATCGGTGGGGGAAGGTTGGGCAAACCATTGTTTCTGATAAATTAAATGCATAAAAGGGAGGAATTAATAAACGAAAACATAAAAATACAAAGTCAGTAGAAGAAGGCATTATTTCAAACACTTTATGTATGAAAAAATTTCAACGAAAAGATGAAACAAAACCATATTAAAAGGAAAATAAGATCTGACCAACCAAAACCAACAAAACAATGCATATCAACCTAGCACAATTTATATGTACTACACAGTTACCATAAAAAGAGAACAAAATACAGAATATACGGATGTAATTTCTGGAACTTTAGATTGTTGGTATTGTCTAACCAAAGTGTTGAATAGGATTAATTACGACATGTACAAATAAATCAATCTGAGAATGATGGCATAAAAAAGTAAAAATAGAGAAATGGCATGTAAGCTAGTTTTCACCACAAATTGAAGAATTTGGCCATCGCTCGCCCAAAATGAAAACATACCCGACGTTTGAAAGCTATAGATTCAGAAGAATAGTAAGTATAAATAGAGGACTTCACCTCAGATAGGAGCAATCGATCGACTGAGCAACGTTGATACGTCGGCAGTCTCAAGCATGTAATCATCGATTAGGTTTGTGGATCATTATTGGAAAGGGATGGACCTAAGCTACAGCTGGAAAAAAGGAAAGAGGTGGAAGGCGAAAGAAGTCCTTTTCTCCATTTTCGGCCAAGATTCAGATCTGTCAAGAAAGAAGACTTCAAGTGGGAAGAGGAATGTTTTGGGGTAGAATGAGAACACGGGAAGGGTAAAAGCATTAAAAGGTGCAATTATAAATTACAGGGTTAAAAACCAAGAAGGGGAAGGTCGGGAATTAACAGAACAACTTTTTCAGAGAGACGGTTCGTGGATGCCTTCATAGCTCCAGAAGCCTAACCCAGTAATTATAATATAGTATAGATTATGTTAATGATGGTTGCTAGGAATGTTTATAATGATTCTTGTTTCGCACACATCATGACACATGAATTATGATATTACATTGGTGATCGACAAATCTCTTTCTTAAATAGAAGCAATATTTTTTTTAAGTTGAAGGATAATAATTTATGATAAAGTATTTTTAAATTAATAAATAAATACCTCAACATTCAAGGGTGACAGAGAGGATAGTGTCTAGGCTTAGATTTGGAAAATATAGTTTCCTGCTCTTCCTGATTATCCCTAACTGATCCGACGAATGGGATGATTAATGCAAGATTTAATTATTTGGATTTAAAGATAAATTGGAATTTAATTTATTAAGTAAAAATAAAAGTTGAATTTTAAACCCCAAATATTTTGGGGAAATAAATTTAAAATGACTTTTAATGGTTTATATAAGTACATAATGGTTTTCTAAGGTATTGTGAAGTATTGTAGAATAATTTTTATGGCGATCAAAATAGCTTTTATCGCATAATGGCAATTCACATATTTTTAGTTGTAAAATTTAAATGCTTATAACTTTTGCAATTTAAATCGGATTTCCACGAAAAAAGTATGTTTGATTCCTATTTACGAGAGCTTTCAAATGAGTGAAAGCAGATTTTAATTTCGGGTAATAATTTTCAAGTTATAAAGAGGTTTATTTGCTAGTTTTATATGATGCCTATAGGTTGTTTGATGATATGTCTCTTAGGAAATTAATGATTTATATGTGGTTATATTGATGATATATGTTGGCTAATGATTCTTAAATAGATTCATGGAGTAAAAATGACATCTTTATGGAAATTGAAAGTGAAATACATTATGTTAATTCACAAAATTACACCGTTATGGAATATCGTAAATATGTATGCTTTGATTTAATTTTGGAAATATGGTTAAAGGTGTTAAATCCCTAAAAATTCGACCTAGTTTAATATCGATAATTGTTAGTGAGCGTATATGATTATATGTGGTTGATAATATAGGTTCATTATTGTGATTGATTGATTGGTTGGATGTGCTTGACCAGTTTATGAGCAAATAATTGCTTTTATATTTAGCATGGGGATGGGTAGATAATACTTGTATGCAAACACCTTGTGAAACACTTCACGACTTGACTATGAGGTGTTTAGCGATGCTTTTAGGTTCATTTCAATTTAATGAATGTTTTGAAATGTGATATTCTTAAGTGAAAAGAAATGTTTTTCCGATTTCGGACAAGGAAAGTTTTATAAAAATATTTTATAAAACAGAATGGATTTCAAAGGCTAAAACCGATGTTTTCGAAATGATTTAGAAATGTATTATGTGTTTGACATTGTAGTTCATTACATAACCGATTAGTTACTCTTAATGATATATCTGTTTGGTGGCGGAGAATTTATTCTCTTGCTTAACACTCTTCTTTGAGATGTACGAGCTCAAAGGTTATACGATTAATCGTGATTAATCATATGTGTGAATTGCTGATGTGAAGTACTATAGTTTGAAAGTACTTGTGATTATTATTGGTGTTAATGGTTTTTGCCACTTCGGGTTATAAAAACGTTTTCTATGTGTTACCAATGGTCGGGTAGCAGCGCTGGTGATCAAAGTCGGGGATGTATGGTATGGTTTGCTCTCGAGGTGGAGAGAGGACGTACCCTGGATTATTATCGTGACGGTAAGGTGTACCTGGAGCCTGGTCATCAGGAGGATCTCTTGATTAGGTGGCATGTATTTTAATATGCTTAGATATTTGAGGTTTTCAATTATGTTTTGGTTTGAGACCCCGACGTGAAAGCTAATTTGATATGAAAGCTATATATGTATTTCAAATGATTTGAAATAAGAAATCACATATATATGTATTTCAAATGAAAAGTTAATTGAATTTTTGAAAATCTAAGTAAGAGAATTAAACCACTACAACAATATTGGCTTTTCACAACGATTGAAAAACGCTATTGTATCCTAACATAGCGTTTCAGAGAACGCCATGTAACGACATGCTATGCTAGGCCTTCAGCTTTAGATAGCAGAAGCAAAAACGCTATGAAAAATGTACTTTCAATAGCGTTTTATGTTTGCTATCCAACAAAACGCTATGTAATATACCATCTGATAGTTACTTTCTATAGCGTTTGTTTGTATATTTTTATAGCATTTTAGTTATAGTCCTTTAATAGCGTTTAATAACATGTGTTTAATTGCGTTTATGAAACGCTACTGATTATAATATTAATTTACATATTTTATTTATGATCATTTCAGCAGTCATTTGTATGTACATACACACACACACACACACACACACACACACACACACACACATATATATATATATATTACATATTTTTCCAAACAATAAATTACATCACAATATTGTATACATATCATTCAAATAATTTTTCATATACCAAAACTTAGTACTGCATAAACATCGTTCAAACAACTCTTCACATACTCAAACTTAGTACTTCATACATCGCTTTACCAAATTTTCCATGTTAATAACATATAATTTTGCATCAACAAGTTACTTACAAAGTGGACAAACAATAGATTTAATCTTGTTTTGCTTTGATATTTTCTCTTAAACATCAACAATTATAGTCCTGCAAATGTCAAAATAAACGAAGGTGTTAGTAATTGTTATCATATATTCTCACAGTGAAAAAAACTTGAATGAAATTCAAAAGAGTGTTTGATTAATTTTACCAACAATAACATGTGCTCTTAGGATATACATACATAATTCATTACCGCCTGCAATACATGCACTGACTTCTAAATTTGGAACACAAGAAGTAAGAAAAAAAACCCGATGATGTACACAAAATAGCTTAAAAAGGAAGGGACTGAAAAACACATAGGTTTCAAAAAGAAAAACGTGTTACTAATTTCCACTTTTAAAATCCTCTTTAGACCCTAAATAGCTTTTCACACACCATCAAAGCACTAAATTGTTTCAAAAAAACAATTCAGTGTATTTTACACTTGAGATTTAAACTAAAAAAAATCCACTTAAGAGCTAAATGGTTACAACTTCCTTTAAAAAATTCAGCCTATTTATAAAACCATTTTTCTTTTAAAGAATCCTCTTAACGAATTCACTGTACTATTCCATCTTTAATTGACTGCACAAATAAATAACTTATCTTTAGCTATCCCAACAATTTAAACCATTATCTACATTATGTATTTGTCGCTTGTAACACGAATACATGCATTTTTAGCGCAGTCGCCAAAGACTAACCAAACACAAAAAAATAACACAAAACATAGGAAAATACCGCAATGCATAAATATTTCCATGACGAAGTAAACAAATGAATACCTCAATTTTTCGCTTACTCCACTTCTTATCATTTGATACCACAGCACAAGCCAAGCCATATCTAGACAAAAGTTCAAAATATTAGTTTATAGCAATAAAGTTATAATAACTTACTAGTAAGCTTAAAAAATTCTGACTGGCCTTCCTATGGTGCTCTTCGGATACAAGCACCTTACATTTTGATTTTCAACAGGGAAACAAAAAAGTTAATGCTAAGTTGCACATTTTTGAAGATCTTCTTTTCATCATACCACAGTTACCGACAACAACACCCGTGCAAAGTACCTTCTTCAACTGAAACTTAACCATTGCCTTGGTCACATTCACTTTAGCTTAAAAGGATTCCTGATGACTGGCTAGAGTAGGAAACTTACCTCCCTTGTCAAGGCCAGGTCCAAGAAGACGTGGAATCTGCTTAATGACGACTTCAGATGCAAGGAAAACATGGTATTTCTTTGCAATCTTTTTTACCAACTTTTTGTTCTTGTTGAATTTCTTCAAAGTCTCAACATCCATGAACGAAAGGTTCATCTTCTCTGCCTCATCACAATGTTGAGCATCACCAAGCATGCAGACCTTCATTTTGGGTTGAGGAATGTGTGACGCGTTTGGCTGAAAAAAAAAAGGATCAAAAACAGGTAAATATGTAAGAAAAAGAACTATCATTGCAGTCACCTTCTTTAAATTTTTTATATCCTTAGACACCATCACTAATTAAACAACCACCACCTTCGTATACTTCACCCACCCACAACTTGCTGCCGTCTCCAATCACCAACAATCAGTCCACTAAAACTGCCTCTACCGCCTAGTCTTGTTATGGGAAGTTCCGTATTCTTCACCAGAAAAATACCATAACATAAAAAAATGTTAGAAAATATAAACTAAAATATCAGAATACAAAAGAAATGTAAATGAAGTACCAAGTTCTATTAAAAGTCATAGTTAAATTATTTTACGATCCTTTGATTTGTAAAATATGGGTAGCTACAAAAAGTTGTTTTTGGTGGTTCTAGAAGACAACAACCAAAGGCCTATCTACTTCTCAAGCATACTCCTGTTAAGAGCATAGCTCAGCTACTAAACCATTGAGAAGCTAGGTTATAATCTGCTTTACATAGAATGAAAAGTGTGGCCATACCTCCAAGCATATCCCATTAAGTTTCTCACATCCAGCTGCTAGAAATAATGGACATCATGTCACCTTCTGAAGTAAGGATGGAGCTCAATTGGTATAATATTATACTGTCCACGAAGAGAAATAAAAGGTCAAGCACTAACAGATTCCATCATGCACTGCATATTATCCACCGAGCCTTAACCTGAGGCATAAACAACCACACGACAATTTTAGCGATTATTACTGTACAGAGCCTGAAATGAACAGAGGGTAGAGATATGATATGCGCTGATGATTCCAGATGAGTAGAAACTTTACAGAGCAGTATAGCTTGGATTATAAGCTACCAATAGCACAATGAAATATTAGGCTCTCTTCGTAGGTTTAAGGATGACTCAATTTATAAAAGTAATCCATATTTGAATTCACAGTGGTTCCTAATTATATGTGAACCAAGTGTTGGGAATAATCAAGTTAAAATGCTAACTCTAGAAAAATGCTTTGGACTTTCTAAAAATTATTAGACCAGTTCAAATAGTTTGATACATAACAAATTCCACATGAGAACGACTTTCTGTTGGCTCATTAGCCAAACTTGCTAACACAGAAGTAGTAAACGAAATAAAATCCAACCAAAAATACCACAACAAAAAATACCTCCATTTCTCAGTAACCACTCCAACCTGCCACCAAACCCTCAACTTCACAACTCAATCAAACTGCTTCCCGCTAACAATACCGCAACAAAAGCTCACTACCTAATCACGATGTCCAATAGCTTATTTCAAACCCGCCATCTCCTTAAACCTGAACTTACAACAACTCCTAAACCACCTGCTGCAATTATGCACCTCAACCATCATCCGCAAAACCTGCTTGAACTGCAACTGCACCATGAATAGCCTAAAATCCACCATCATCTTAACATGCTTGTGATAAAAATATGTAAATGTTATATGCTCCTCAAAAGAGGCTCCTAAAATTTAAATAGTGTTGCGTGTTTAGAGATTGCTGCTGAGAAGTTCGGTAAGAATGTTGAAGAAAAACAAAGGAGGCCTGGATGTGTAATAACCATGCAATAATCAAATTTAAAGAAATATCATTATGTATCCTCATTGAAATAATCAGCAGTGTTTCATGCATACAAATGGAGATAACAGGAAGTCTATGAGTGTTTACGTCCACAAAAGGTATGAATTTGGAATCTGATTATGTTTTTTTATAAAATAACAATAATTACATTAATAATAATGCAATTCAGGCTTACTAGCAAGTGCAATGATTCTATATTTGGGGGCTTTGGGTTCTGCTATACATACTAATTTATGAGAAACTTTCTTCATGTCTATTAATTTTATAAAAAAAATGCAAATTTGTAGAAATTTCCATTGACAAAGTCTAATTGTAAAATTCACCTTCCTGTACCAGTTCTGCAGCGTCCTCATTCTAAATCTTTAGCTCTGCATCTGATCGCTTTTCCCCCTGTTTTGGCTGCATAGTATAGAACTACTGAATGTGCATCCAAAGCGGCAGGCTTCCATGCTTTGCCAAGGGAAGCCTTAAGGTTTATCGCTATATTGACACAAAAGTTTTAATTAATTAATGAAAAAATATTGCTGAAAGTAACAATTTGCAGTGACGAATTCTTCACAGAAGAAATCAAAGATCTTTTATGCTAAGTCAGCAAGGATTGAAAATCAAAGTATCCAACTTAAAAAATTTATTTGATTCCTCTGTTATCAGAATATGCCAATCTAGCTATAATGGCTATTTTATTTTCAGATTAATATTTCTTGATAGCATTATTAGAAATGCTACTTGAAGATCTTAATTTCATACTATTGGAGTGGTTTATTTTGTGGAAAACAACTTGGAGCAAGTGAATTCAAGAACTAAAGAGCTATAAATTGAAATTAATATCTATGCATAAAAGTGAAATATTAGTAAAATGATAATTTCTCATAATATTACTTTTTATATTCCTGATAAAAGGAGTTACTAATCCAAAATTATATAATCATGATTAAGAAATATTTAATTATAAATAACATTATAGTATTTCACAATCTTACAAATATCTCAATTCAAAATTCAAATATCTCTATTCGCCCTAAGACACCGAGAATATTGATTGCCCTGTATTTTGAGTTCATGCATGCCTACTTTAAACATCCAAGAGTCAATCTCCGATAAACTATGATTAAATATAGTTTCCACCTCTCTTTTTAGTGGCAAATCTAACGTAATTAAAGTCGCCTGTTATTATCCAAGCCTTATAGATGGCTGTAGCATCATCTACTAAGTATTCCCATAATTTTTACCTTAAAATTCAAAGCTATGACCGTATACAAAAGTGCAATAACAACTAAAACCACTTATGTCCATAATCTCAACGTGACGTGTTGGTTGCTCATAATAACAATGTTGGTTTTCCAAATTTCTAAATCAGTAATAATAAATATTCTACATTTGTAGTAGCATGATACATTACTGATAATCACCCAACTATTACCCATTTTTCTGTTTAAGTCAGCAATTTCATGAAATTTCAACTTGTGCACCAATATACCAAAACAACCAATATTGTACTTATTTATTAATATACACATCTTTGTACATGTATTACGCTTACGAAAGACTCTCATGTTCGAACTAGCAAAAGGCAGTTATTTATTTCTGGTCGAACTTTAAGCATCCTGTCGTGCTTCCAACCAGGCACCTCTTTTTCCCCTGTGCTTTGCATCCTAATCGGGAATGGGAATGACCAGAAGAACCTTACCGATTTTATCATTTACATCCTCCTTTTCAAGGACTGATCCCATTACATTGGCACTCTCACCTTATTCCCGAAGTTTTCAACCCTAGCCTGAGAATCTGTTGTGGTTTTATTAAACCAACAGAGGTTATCTGGTCCACTAGAATATCCTATCTATCTATCTCTGATATTGTCACAGACTTGATCTATAACACCAGCATTTCATCAACATTATAATTAATACAAAAATCCTTAATGCAAGCATCAAACTTTAAAGTGTTTAAGTGTAAAGACAAAGGTTTGTCTTTATTTATAACTTGGACAGAACATTCATACCACGTTTGAGAATCTGCACTGCTTCCTTATGGGATTTATTCACTTGCATAGGCCAAATTTTAAAATGACAACATTATACTAACAGGCCTATAAGTAAATAATATAATTTATATTATAGTCCATTAATTAAGAATAATCTTATTTACTAAAACAACATATTTGTTTTAGTAAATATTAATTTTACATATATTAATTACAACTAATAATATTATTGTAAATTATTATCTAATTGTCATATTAATATTAAATGGTATTATTAAATAATATTATTTTATATTTTTGCTTGACCAAAATTAAAACATTTTATTATTCTTGGTATATCTTTGACCTAATAATATTATTTTTACCAAGAAGATAATATTATTTTAAATAAGTTCTGTTAATACTAAATAATATAATTAGGTAAGTTTAGAAATATTTAATTACAACTAGAAATAATGATAATTTCTCATATTATTTTATGTTCCACATCCGCTAGAATCCATGTTAATAAGATGCATCGCACACTGAGTCATTTATAGCATTGATATTCAATTACAATCATGATTTTTAACATGATAATGAAAAAAAAAAGTGCATCTAACAGCACACTAATTCACATCCATTTATAACATTGATTTTTTGAATCCTTTTTCATGTTTATTCAGCTCATATATTTTTGTTCTCAATTCCTGTACATAAACATTTATCTTATTTTTCATCAAAACAAATTTAATAACCTAAGGTTGCAAATTAGAAAAGCTAAAAAATAAAACAAAGTTTGTATTATTAATCAGGACTGAGTTAAAATAAGGACGGATTTGTTTCATGTGATAAATAAAAAATGAACCATAATAATGAGAAAGGAGAGAATGGAAGAATGCAACAGCCAATGCATGCGTTGGTGATTTGTTTCAAGGTTGTTGCGAGGACCATTGCATAAAAACTACTCATGAGATGCTAATGCTGGTTCATGTTCCCAATTCAATTTTTCCTATTCATTTATGTACTGACAACAAAGGAAACAAAAACTGTACTGATAGCATCTAATTTACCATATCTTAAAACAAAAATAAGCTAAAATCATGTTTACATATTAGATCGTCTAGACCTCACAAATATTCCATAACCGTGCTTTCAAATACCTAACATTAGATTTTATTACCACTAGCTCATCAAAATTGAATTTAACAACAATACTAAATACTAGGAAGATGGTAAGAAGAAGAAAGTTTAGTTTCGTGTGATTACTTGAGATTCCCGTCGTTTTCCTTTAATTTATACTTACTTATTTGAGTAATCTTTGTTTAGCTACGAGATAGATGTAATTGAACGAGACCATCCCGTCTTTAGAATGATTTAAAAAAATACTAGGTCGGTTGGCTGTGTATAAAACCATGTTAAAATATATATAGTTAAACATAGACAAATGTAAATTTTATTAACAAGAATATATAGAAAGATCGTCCATCAGTAAATTCAGATCCTCACCAGAATTGGTTCACGTGAAAATAATAGAAAAAGATCTTATGGTGGTGAAGTTGATATATATTCTATTTCTTAGCTCACTATAAGGCATAACTCAGCATGTTTGAATTGTATTAATATTTTCATACTGTTTTTGATTGTCACCGAAAGGATTCTTACAAAAAAGTAGTCCATAGATTTGAACTTATTTCAAATATTTAAAGAGTAGAAAAGGCAATAACAGATGTAGATGGAAATGCTTGATATAATAACAAAAAATAACTTAAAGTGATAAAGTATAAATGAATAAATAAGAATTTCACATAAGTATAATCAGAACATTGTAAGAAGTCAGGTCAACAACAAACAACACCAATGAGTTCTACTATATAACAAATAAAACCATATCATATATGTTCCTAGGTCTCAAACATTAGAGTTGTAAAACAACTAACAAAGTTAAAAATTAATAGCAACAACAGTAAATTATATGAGTATTTATTATTTCCTTAAGTTGATAATTACTCATTTTCTACAAATATAAAATAGCCTTTCAATTTTATTTAGGACGTGTTTTATTTTTCAATTGGTTGATTATTTTCAAAATAAGTTACTCTCTACTCTCCATTTCTTATTCCAATTGGGAAAATATAGTTTACTAGAAAATTTTGTTTCCTCCTTTAATTCTAACAAGGGAAAAGTTTTTAACTTTTCCTGTTGTTGTTTCTGAAGTATAAACTACTAATGCTTGAAATTTCCAAGTGTTTTTTCTTTATTATGCACACACTATGGATTAATCACATGATATACATCTACCTAATAAACCACTCAAAGAAATATAGTGTTGTAAATAAGGTTGTCATTTCAGGGTGATTTTGATGAGAAGAGCCTTGCTTTTAGTGTGACTCAGATCTTGAGAACATGGACAATCTTACAAAAGATGAAACAAATAAGCCAAATAAAATGTATAGTGATAATATATAAAAAGTCCAAGAAGCAGTAGCATATTAAAAGTAGTTTGAAGCTGGACTAGACAACCTAACCAACTATTTGACATGATAAACAAATACCCTAACATTATCTATTTGCCCAAAAGTTGTCTAGTGTTGCAACTGAAGGTAACAATACATTATGTAATTACTATAACTGAGTATTGGAATATATCGTTTTTATTCCATCATACAAACAACGCCTTAACTCTGAGAAAAGAACGTAGTGGTAACATCATTCTGCAAACTTGTAACTGTACGGCTGCAGTAGCATACACATAGTGTCTTAACTTCTAATAAAATGTAAGATGAGCTCTGTACAAATGCAAAATTGAGCAATCTTGGTTATGTAACACGAGTGTTAAATCATTCTGTGAACAAAATCATTAGCACGGAAATATTTTCCATTGAAAGCTAATAAAATTTAGTTAACCATAAATTTTTATGAAATTTAGCCTGGGTAATCTCTGAAGAAGATCTGTTTTACATTCACAATTACTTAGAAAATGTATGATATTATTAATGCGTAATTAAAAAATTAGTATTCAAGTATTACTTATGCATTCTAAGTTAATCAAAATATAGGTCAACAACTTTGCAAACAATTTCTAGGAAAGCAGTAAGATTAATTTCATATTTTATTATATTAATCAAATATCTAAACGATATTCATAAAATATTTTCATACTTACAATATAATAAATTACTATTATTCAGTCTTTGATTACTTATCAACGTCATTTCTACAGCCACATGATAGACTTCCATATGTGTTGCATGAGTTAAGCATTAATAATAAATAAATTAACAGAATAAAGAGCAATGAAAATATACGATAAAATTTGTATTACCTTTGATGCCCGTTCGCAATGGTGGATTTGCGATTCTCGGTTTGCGATTCGGATGAAGGATACAAGCAATATTTGGGGAGATGTGAAATCGATTACTGATCAATGTGGTGACTCAAATAGATGCGAGATGTGGAGTCGGTTCTTTCTGGGGGTAGAGGCGGCGGAGTGAACAAGCAAAGTTGTTTTCTGAAGGAAAGGGTAAAAGTGTGTTTATTTCATTTCCCGCACAAAAGAAATTATTCCCGCCCCTCTCTGAATAACATTGAGTATACGAAATATCTCCCAAATAGCGTTTATACCCTTTATTTTGAGAGCATTTAATGATCAAAAAGAGCGAACGCTATTCAAATCTGCTATACAAACATCATTTTGTTGTAGTGAACCCTAGTGGATAGTTTGAGGAACTGCATATTGTTCGTTGTATTGTAGGCTCCATAAGTCTATTTTTTGTTTGGTAGTTGGTGGTGCACGTATTCTTGGGAGGAAACCCATTCCGTGACATGCGGCGTGGTCCTGAGATACCTTATTCGAAATAAGGCTAAGTATAAGATTAGTTAATAAAGTTTTCTCACACTAGTCCCATGAGTGACTCATAATTTGTTTTCCCTTGCAAACTACGAGTGCCCACAATTTCCACACAGGCAGTCTGTTAGTTTGTTTTTCAGTTATCGAGATCGGGTTCAAGCTTGAAGACTGGGAGTTCATGAGAGAGATGGAGTTTCATATAAAGGCCGGACGTACCCTAAGTATATTATGTTAAATCTTCATGGAGTAATGGTATGTAAAATCAGATTTTGTATTAAAAAAATGTTTCCGCTGCAATAATATATTCTTATTATATTTTATCTGTTCCACTTTGATTTTGTATTCCGTTGTGTTTGCTCTGATAAACACTAACGAAACATACTTTTTGCTTACCTATCTTGAATCGACGTGGGTTTCGGTTTTTAGTCGGTTTCAAGTAGGTGGAAGTGCGGGTCGTCACATTTATATATAGGCCCACAAACTTAACCTAAGGGGGTTATGTAATTAAAAACACCAATAGGCATGCATAACCCGTGGAAATCCTATTGAGGATACAAGACAAGGGGAAAGCTTGTATCATTTTGTGTGGGGACCCATTTCAGTCAGTAACCCATATAACAGTATCAAATGAGTACTTCGTCCTAGGTCAGAGTGGAGCATGCTTACTGGGCTGATTGTAAGAGATCCAAACGTGGAGGACAGTGTGGGCGGCGCGTACCGACTGAGTCATGTGCGTGCATGGTCCGGACAGAGGAAAATAAGACGCCGTGACACCAGTAGATATGGTTGTGCACATCGACAAAGGGGTTGCCACTTTAGGAAGTGATACATCCTACTATAGGGCCAGCACAATGTATCTACGGAATAGGGAGCCGATCGATTAGGGTAGTAGTTATGGTACATCTAGATTCTGGTAAGTTAGGAGTCCGTTATAGGGGCTGCATGTGGATTGTATGGGGTTAAAACCTCCCACTAGAAGTACGCCTAAGTCTACCATCTTATACATGTTAGGGATCATCCCATTCTGGTTATACTAGTATTAGTGCAGATAAAAAAAAGTAATCATTAGGGAAGCGTATACACACTATCATTTGTCATACTTAGCTTTTAGGATGTTACCTTTCTTGTCCATTTTATATGCCTGTCATAATACTCTTACTTATTTACTTGCTCAAAGTAACTGGACTCGCCAGACTTTATATCTGACCCATTTTGTTTCCTCTTCTTTCTTCCGTTCTCCCCAGGTTTGCAGGGTGGGAATTCTCAGGCTTAGTCAGGACTCAGTTAATATCTTGCTTGGAGAAGCTTTTGAAGTATTGCTTAAGTTCTTATCTCTACTATGGCTTTGTCTTTTTTTGGGGAATTATGCTTTTTATGCACTCTGATGGAATAAGACAGAAAGTTTTTTATTTTTGTAATGACTTTTATATAGTTTTAGACTTGTGATACTTTTAGACCACGATGTTATGATTTATGTTTGAAATAAAAATTTAAATTCCATTGTTGCTTTTATATCTGTCTTGTAATGTTTCTGTTTCTGTTTACCTATAACACTTCATGAAACTTAATGCATTCTCTTAATGAGTGACATTAACGAACGTGCGGTGTCATAAGACAAATGGAGGTAATAAAAGGAAGTGCAAGGGGTGTATATAGGAGAAAAGAAGCGGTTACTTAAGCCGAAGTTTGACTTGAAATTTCGAAAATACCCCCTCACAAAAGCGGGGAATTTTACTACCAAAATTCAACACTGAAACAGGCTATCGGTGAAGGGGTATCGGACAACCATGAGCATAAAAGAACAATCCAAAAGTATAAGAATCGACACTATCATTAAAGAAGAAAGATTGGATGTGACATGAAGGAAGAATACTGAAAGGGTAGTCTCGATTCGAAAGGTAGTTAACAAAGTGTAACGAACCGACATTTCTCGATCTTGATTATCGATACAAATACCATATCGACTAACTAAACAACAGAAATTATCGGATCATTAAAAGAAAGAAGTTAGAGGGTGAGAAATAGAAAGAAAAGGAACAGAGCTGAAAGTCGTTTAATTAACCAACTCAAATTTCAATTCTAATCGATTTCGAATTCAGTTCAATATTAAATTTGATTTAGCTAAATTTATTATTCTTTTACATACTGGTTTAATTAATTATCATTCCTATATTTTTATTTGTTAAACTAATAATCAAACATCACAACCAACAATCAATTAGGTGATTAACTTTTCAAATGCATAACTTTAATATATATATATATATATATATATATATATATATTCAAGAATCATGTTTCAGTGCAAATCGAAACAATATATTCTAACTAAGTTTTTGGTTCTTACACCAGTCAATGGAAATATATAGATATACCACTTTCGAAACTCGAACATAAATACTGATGATGGAGCTCCATCATCAGAATCATCTTCGGGCGACTAGATTGTGATTCTATATCTATCCAGTATATTAAAACTTCAAATATCCGTTAATTACTCATCTATTCGAAATCTTTATATACTCGATTGCCCAAATTGAAACATAATAATATCTCAAATACGTATTTTAAGATAAGATTTTTAAAACTAAATTTGTTTTCTTATTTTTATTTAAAGGAAAATAATACTCTTCACACTCGTTCTAGGATACTATTGATCCCGTCTCTAACAAGTCATTCTTATTGGATATTACTAATCCAATCTCTGATGAATTCTTTCGTTCGGTTCTAATGTGTCTTGTTCTCGAGCTCTGTAAACCAACGCTCTGATACCAAATGAAACGACCCAAACTTCCCAGCAAAGGAAAGCCCGGATTGCTTTGAAAACAACACACATCAGGACACAAAACAGAAGATCATTTTATTGCTATTACAACAATTACATCAGAGTACAAGAATTTTCCAGAGTATGAATAATAATATGCATTGGAGATACAATAATATCATAGATGAATAATAATTTACATTGGAGACACAATAATATCATAGTTTAGATTACATTTAAATAGCAGCGGAAAAATAATACAAAATACAACTGAGACAAATACACGGATACAGAGCTTTCCGGATATCGCTTCAACTGTAAACCAGGATCCTGGGAAAATAACATCTGCAAAACCAAAACTACTAGATGCCCGTGCGGAAAATATGGGCACCAAGAGTTAAGGTTAAAACAATAAACTCCAGGTCAGTCGTGGGACTGGTATGAGAACTTAAAACAGTTATTAACTTTATTTTAAAGTTGGGTAAGTCAAGGGACCACGCCGCTATCGCGGAACGGGTTTCCTCCCAAGAATACCAGTGCATAAAAAACAACGTAATGCTTTTAGAAAATGAAACCATTATAAGACTTAAGTCCCTTGCAACGAAAGCCGAAGGATAGAGTTTACCTTATAATGGTCAAAAATGCTTAATACGCGAAATTCATCTTTTATACTATAAGTGGACAGTGTAGAAATCAATTTTCGAATATAAATGTATCAATATTAGGTGGCATAATATGCTATGTAAGCGGCATAATATATTATGTCACCATATAAGTATACAACTAAAAACCGCAAAGATCGTATTGGAAAGTTGGATTTCACATCATAATGGCTCCTGATTCGAAAGACATATCGCGAATGTATCTCCATGGCTTACGTCCCGGTAAGAGAAAACACCGTAATACATATAATACGCACTTTGGAAGAACATTCTAGTGTTCTATCCCCATGGGCTTCGGCTGATATCACAGCCCAATCTCCAGATGTGGAGCGACCACACCCAGCAACGCTCAGTTGACCCAATCCATGTATATATAAAGTATATTGGTCAACCTACAAATCAAACAAACTGTTCACCATCATACCGGGGTGTGAGGCTCGCAAAGTAATGTTATACTCAAAGCTATGCTAATTGACGCCGTGCTTTGATCTTCACCCTCAAGGCTCTGCTTTTCAACAAAGCATTGATCATATGCATCTTAGCATGCCACATTGTTAGACCATACCATATCATTAATCATCTACCAATATATAGCAGGGTGTTAAGCAAGGGAATAAATTCTCTGCCACCAAACCGCTATATATTAGATAGAGATCAACGAATACAGTATAAAGGAATACAATGTCAGACACACAATCCATTTACTAGTCCATTCTGGGTTTGAACGAAACCATATCCGGTAGATCTCCAAATACGTCTTAATGATCACCAATTTTCCCTCATCTTGGGTGTACGGTCCAATCAAGATATCAATAATCATCCATTCGATATGGAAATTCCCTGGTCTTTAATAACCGTCTTCATCGTCGATCTTCGATCGTCATATGAATTATTCAGAATGGGTTAAACCCGGTCCTTCTGAATAATTTGCGCAATTTAAAATCATGTGCTTTAAAACACAACCAACGCCTCACTCCAATCAAGAGTATTATTTGATTATAATTTAAGCCAAATTATGGTTTATTCAACTAGTCGGGATTAACGTCTTACCGAAGTAATCATTTATTAATATCCCATTCCCATCCTATACAACCCATGGAGTAAAACTGGTGGTACTCCATATCTAGCACCTAATGTGTTATGGTAAACTTAATTACCATTTTATCATTCAAATCTAATTAAAGATTTAACTATTGCTTAGAGTAAAAATGGTGGTTCCCCATTATCGTTCATTTCTTGAATTAAGTAAATTTAATTTCTTTTATCCTCATTCAATTCAATTAAAGATTTATTAAAACTATATTTTGTTTTAATCTTCAAGAATCATTATTTAATGATTATTTAACTTCCAAGAAATAATCTTGCCTTATTTGGGTTAAAGAACAAATGTCGCTTAAAAACATCATTCACAATAAACCCAAATTCATATTCCTATTTAATATATTAAATTGAAAACTTCTCTCTAGAATGTTTTGTTAAATCTTAATTAAAATATTTATGAATTACCAATCTAAATTTCACTGTCACTCGGGTTTTAAGAACTAATGTCATTTAAAACCATTGTTCACAATAAACCCAAAAGTCAGTTTCACTAAATTTTCAATTATGTTTAATAATTGTTAATCTTATTTAAATATTAATTAGAAGATTTATTCTTTCTCAAATGGGTTTAAGAACAGTGTTATTTAAGACACTATTCACGACAAAACCAAATTCTAATCTGATATTAAATATCATGCTTTGAATAGAAATTATATCGATTCATGTTCAATATCAAATTCCGAAAATTAACGTATATCAAACTGGGAATAACGATATTAATATCTTCCAAATTCCCGCAATAACATCCGTATAATCACAGAATCCAAATTGAAATAATCCGAAGATTATTCCCATTCAAATCCATTCCAATATATGTATTGGAAAATCTTGGTTTTACTAACACCATTTTAATCCTTTTATTTTCTTTTACATAAAAATGTATATTTACACTAAAATGAATCCTTTTCTTTCTTTTGAAACAAATTAACTATAAAAATGTATTCTTTCTATGTAATCAATCTTAAATAAAATGAAATCTTTTTAATGTAATCTTTTTAGTTCAACCTTTATTACATTGAAAGATGTAATATTTTCATTATTTCAATCTTTATTACATTGAAAATGTAATATTTTCAATTTTAAATCCAAATTAAATATTCAATCTATTATCATATTAAAATAATATTATTTATGAAATATTAATTTTGAAATTAGCTCTTTCAATATGCATTATAAAATGGATAAAATAAATCGATAAACACATTTGGGTTAAAATGGCATTGCTATTTAAAATAGATTAAATAGCCCAATTCATTATCTTATTCATTTATATTTTAAACTGGGCTAGACCTCCCACATTAAACCTGCGACTTATGGATGCTGGATATACTGGTTGGTTCCGGGCAGACTTATCCCACAAGTTGGGCTTAACCTCGTGTCATGACTCAATTCGTATTTGTGCACGTGGACCTCTCACATTAGGCCCAACATTTGTGGCTGCTGGATATGCCGGGCAGGTCCGGGCAGACTTATTCCACAAATGTAACGCAACCTCGTGTCCAAGTACAATTATAATTAATAATTATAATTAATTCACTGAAAATCTTATTTTTAAATATTCTTTTAAAATAAAGATATGATCTTTACATTAAATTGTCACCAATTTTATAAAACCCTTTGTTTCCGAATATCCTAACCGACATTTCAATTTTTAATGAAAAATTGAACTTTCTATATTATTATTATATTATAATAATAATCTTCTCTAATGTTCAAATTTTGAAATCAAACCTTCTTATCTTATCTTATCATACTGACCGTAAAGATGTAATCTTTCTAATTTAGTCCTTTTTATTATAACTTTTAAACAATAAAGATATAATTTTTCTAATTCATACGTCAATTAATTCCATTAACTGAATATTAAATTTGTAACACTCCGTATTTTCAGTGAATGTATAAGTAACAAATCAGAGAATAATTAATTTTTAAAAAATAAGAATCAAGGGAAACGGGTTGCGCCATTGCGTTCGTCTCGAAATTCTACTTGAAAACTAGTCCGAGTTTTCAAAAAACGGAGTCCGTATGACCAAGTTATGAACCTCCGAAGTTTCAGGAATTTAAATAAAATAAAACAACTCGAAAATAAAGCCAGAAATTCGAAATTCAAACCTAGAGAAGGCTAGCGGGAAAATTCCCGCCCATATACCCAGATCGACCAGGGAGTCGACCGCCCCCAACCAGGTCGACTGTGGAGTCGACTGGGGTGTCGACCTCCCCATGACCAGGTCGACTAGGGAGTCGACCTGGGGGTCGACCTGCTCCTGAAACCCAGTTTTTGAACCTGGTTCATTCTGATGTATCCGGTCTCGTTTTCTATCTTGATTCGTCCGCCTAATCTTATATAAACAGCCCCCTAGCCTCATTTTCTCTACACAATTTCATTCTGTCTATATTTTGCCTCTATTCTAGTTACAAATAAAAATGGCATCACTACTCTGATGGAATCAAAACTTGGACTGATGCATCTTCTTCCAACCTAAATAGAATTAAAAGCTAAATCAAATCTCAAATCAAAGTCTAGAGCTACAACAACAATTAAAGAGGAGTAATTCAACATTTATGCATCAACAATAGTTTATTATCCTTTCTTAAAACCACGAAAGGCAAGTACAGTTATTTTTCGATATAAACTTTAATTATGGTTGTGGCATGATTATAAATCTGAATCTGAGGTTATGTATATTCTTATCTGTCAGATCTGTTTTTCTGTGACTATTCTGTACCTCTTTCTTCTTTCTGTTCTATAGCTAGGCTACTACGAGCCTGCGCCGAATCTCATAAGAGATTAATGCATGAACGCTAAATTTTGGGACAAATAATGAATAATGCATAATTGGTCACGAAACTGTTGCCTATGAGACTATTGCCTATGACTATGATTCATGCCTATGAGACTATTGCCTATGACTATAATTCACGCCTATGAGACTATTGCCTATGACTATGATTCATGACTATGAGACTATTGCCTATGACATTGAATAAGAAAGTATTGTAATTAGTCACCCATGACTATTGTGGTTAGTTGCCTATTACTATTATAGTTAGTTTCTTATGCCTATTCCCTTAATGATGTTAGATCTCATATTTAGTATGTAACTTTGCTAGTTTATTCCCATTCACTGTTATGTACATCGAGCCTAGAGGGGCCATTATCATTGTATTTGGTTCATTATTGCATGCCTATTCTTTCTTGTGCTTATCCCCTATTCCTTTTTCTACGGCCATATCATGAGTATTTAGAGAACTTGTGGAAACATGTTATACGGGGATTGGGCGTAGCTTAATTAAGTTAATTTGGCATAGCAAATATGTTGGCATAATCTGAATTGGCTATACTAGAGAATGATTTACATGTGTATTAGTCCTGGACATAAATGGTAAAATAGAATATTAAATCTAGTTTTGACATGAACTGTAAATGGGAATATTAAGGCTAAAATTTGGGGCATATATTGTATTATGAATTATGACCTTGATTTGGGCATGTAAGTTTAGGCTAAATTTATAATTAGGCAAGATATGTCAATGAAACTTTAAGGAATGATTAAATCTATTATATTGCCTAATCCGCTAGTTCTGTTATATTGCACAAACTGCTAATTAGATTGAATTGCCTAATCTGCTAATTGTGTTAAAATTGCCTTATCCGCTAGACCTGCTAAATCGCCTAATCTGCAAGATCTGTTATCTGTTTAGTCTGTTGAATGGCGTAATCTGTTGGAATTGAAATGCTGAAATTTGAAGTATGTAAATCTGTAGGCTCGATTTAAAATTGAGCAAAACTTGTTAATAGAACCACGAATAATCTGCTGTAACCCGTACAGAAGTTAATTTGTTAAATTAGCATGATTAGCCTGATATTAGCACAGTATGTGAATGAATGCATTGGCTAAACATGAAAAATGGCTAACTCGAGGTTAGAATGAGTTTGCGGCGTAATCCTGCTCGGAACCGCCCGACACATCCAGTGGCCGCAAACAATAGGTTCTAATGTGAGAAGTTAGTCATAACGTGCTTGAAACCCGAGGTTAGACTCAGTTTGGGGCAGAAACCTGCCCGGAACCAGTCGGCCTAACTAGTGGCCGCAAACTGTTAGTCTAATGTGAGAGGTCTGCGTGTTAATTTTTAATTGATACAAATCTGAGATAAATATGATGTCTAAAGCATGTTGGGTGGGTAGGGTTAAACCAACTGGACTAATGAATTTAACAAACCCGTTTCGTGAATCTGTAGGCCCAATTACAAAGTTAGACAAATCTGTAAATCTGTTAATCCGTATATCTGATCCGTTAGTCTGAAACTTGTCTGATCTGTGAACTAGTTGATCTGAACTGTGTATGTCTGAACTTGTAAACAAGTTAATCTGATATCTGTTAGTCTGGGGACACAAGGTTAGGAGGGAAATTACTTTTGTCATCTGTTGTTTGGGACCCATATTAGTCAGTAACCCTTTCTGGTAAACTTTGACCCAACAATAGGTAGGGTCCGAGCACGCTTACTGAACTAATTATAAGCGGTTCATTCTGATAATGGCGAGGGGTGTTGATGGTGCGTTCCAACCGGGTCATGTGCGTGCGTGGATCCCGGTCTGCCTCTGAGGATGTAAGACGCCGTGACATCTGTAAATAGGTTTGTGCCAATTAGTTGTCACTTTAGGGAGTGATACACCCTACTGTGGGGCCGACACAGGGTATTTATGTATTAGGGAGCCGATTGCTTGGGTTAGAGTTTTAGGGTACACTTAGTTCTGTCTGTTTCTGTTTGTACCGTCTACTTCTGTTGGGTGGTAACACCTGTCTTTTTCTGCGTGGTGCCGTCTGTTCGGGTGGTAAAGGCCCATTTACTAGTGTAACCTAATTCTACATTCCGTTTCCGTAGGGATTAATATATTTCTGTTTCTATACCTTCTGTTCGGGTGGTAAAGACCCATTATTAGCATTGTGTTTCTGTCTGTTTCTGTTCGGGTGGTAAAGGCCCATTACTAGCATTCTCTTCTGTGGAAATTATTCTGTTCCCGTTTCTGTTTCAGTTTAGACATTGGGGTGACACCTAATCCTGTTATACTAGTATTAGTGCAGAGAAATGAAAAGTAATATTATTCTGTTTCTTCTGTTTAACCTAAGTACATCTGCTACTCCTGTTACTGTTATCTCTTATCCAGCTTATTTTCATGTCATAATTATTATTATCTGTTCATATGCTGAAAGTCACTGGACTTGCCAGACTTTATGTCTGACCTTTCTTGTTTTCGCCCCTTTTTCTTCCGTTTCCCCCCAAGTTTTCCAAGGAGGGAATAATTTAGCTTGATCCGGATTTTTTCTACTTG
This sequence comes from Allium sativum, assembly GCA_030737875.1. Taxonomy (NCBI): domain Eukaryota; kingdom Viridiplantae; phylum Streptophyta; class Magnoliopsida; order Asparagales; family Amaryllidaceae; genus Allium; species Allium sativum. The sequence continues at coordinate 428,323,060 of CM060923.1, forward strand.
AAGTACTTAGAGTGCTTAAAGTATGGCTTGACTCCTTATGGCAGCTTCTGTGGGGATTATGATTTTAGAATTTTGTACTCTGATGATTTTCTGAACAAGACTGATATTTATGTACTTGGGTTTTTGGTAAAGATGTAACCAAACTGATTTCTGTTTTCCGCTGTAATAAAGTTATAATTTCTTTAGTATTGTTTATCTGTCTTGTAAATTTCTGTTATGTCTACTAAAACGCTCCACCAAAGTTAAGGCATTCCCTTTGTGAGTGACCTTAATGGAGGTGGGGTGTTACACTTGGTATCAGAGCTGAAGGTTACCAGATTTGATTAAAAAAATTGAAAACTATTTTCAAAAAGGTTTTAAAAAGGAAGTATTTTCAAAAGTAAAGCTTATTTTTGAAAAACATAATCCCTAAAAAGCCATATATCTATCTTTTCAGTTCTCCGTTTTAAATCTTTTTCTTTCAATCCAGCATGTCTGGGAATCTTAACTTTCCAGAGGGCGTGCCAATACCTGGCTGGTTCAGGAGGTACTTAGAGGCTAGGGTCAACGATGCAGGCCCAGCAGATATTCCTCCTCTAGCTGCACGATTCCTCCTCCTCCGCCCCCTCCTCGTGCAATTGCTTTTTCAAAGATCTGTAAAGATTTTAGGGCCATGGGTGGAAAGGATTTCAAGGGAACTGAATCATTCGTAGAAGCGAGGAACTGGCTCAAAGAAACTGAGGATCTGTTCGTTATTTTCGAGGTGGAGGAGAGGCAGAAGGTACAATTGGCGGTATGGTTGCTCAAGGACGAAGCTTCTTATTGTTGGGAAGTCACTAACGCCGAGAGGCTGGTTGAAACATGGATGGATTTCAGAACAAGGTTTGAGACGAAATTCCTCTCGCAAGCTGAACGAAGTCTACAACTGGAAAAGTTCTTATCTCTTAAGCAAGGAAGTATGACGGTCAAGGAATACGTCAACCAGTTCAACCAACTGGCTAGGTTCGGACTAGATTTAGTCAACACCCAGCATAAAAAGGCTCTCCGCTTTGTTAAAGGATTGAACGAGCCACTGCACAACCTAGCCATGACCCATGTACCCATGGGAGCGACTTACGAGAGATTGGTGGATGTGGCACTACTGCACGAGGAAGACAACGACAAGAAAGAGGCAAAGAAGGAAGAACCACAGAATAAGAAAGCATGGCCCAAAAAGGAAACACAAAAGAAGGGTGAAAAGTCTGAAGATAAGAAGAAGAAAAAGTGCTTTACTTATGGAAAATCGACTCATCTGAACAAGGATTGCAGAAAAAGAAAGGGCACTTGCTTCAACTGTGGTGAGATGTGACACTTCACTAGGGACTGTCCGAAGAAACGAGGGCAAGGGCAGAGGGCAGGACCAACTTCTGGAAGGCAGACGAACACTCTCGAGGCTAGTGGATAGGATAGAAATAGGAAAACTTTCTGTAGGAGGTTTAATTTCTTTATCTGATTTTTGATTTAAAACTCTTTTCTGATTCTGGCATTTCAATTCTGTAATCGATACTCTGCACTTGAATACTAGTATTGTTTCTGATTCCGCTGTAGACTCAGACCCATAAGGGTTATGACTCATCTAAGCGTGGTAAGTTGGGTATCTGTGTTGAGCATTAAGTTGACTATGACGCATACATTCTGGGTTTTTATCATGCTTAGTTTCCTAAGAATCATTTAGTAATCTGATCTGTACCGGTAATCTGTAAATATCTGAATATTTCTGATAAGGTTGAGATTTCCAGTTTTGACATTGTCTAAAGACGGTAATCCTCTGGGTGTCAATCTGATGTTGATTTCGGTCTTCGGGGTTAATACTTAGGGGAATTTGTCTCTCAACCAAGGTCTAATAGAAACCAAGTTTTTGTTTATCTACACTCGCTCCCATCACTCGACTGTATCCTATCGATCGAGTCTTCGACCTATAGATAGGAATCCTGTGGATGTAAACATGTGTTTGAGACATGTTATGTTTGATGGTTGCAAGTGGATGCAAGTGGTTGCTAGTGGTTGCTCGTGGATGCATATACACGCACTAGGCACTAGATCGGCTCGAAAATACTCTCATACTGCATATGGATGTGTGAGCATTTTCAATTTCTGTGGATGCAAAATGATTGACTCATCACATGGATGTTGCATATGAATGAATGGTTGTCACTCATATAACAATAATATATATCAAATAGGAAAATTGCATACATGTTGGACTCATGATACTGACATAGTTCGCATTAAGGAGGTCAACTGAATCAGTGGACCGCCTGATCTTTGCATTAGATAAGGAACATATACACACACTTTTGCATATGTTCATACAACATTAGAAGTTTTCTAAGGACAATGGATGCTTGTGGATGATGGTTGAGTAGATGGATGACTGGATGGTAGGACACATTCTTCTTAACTTCAAGATTTTGGGGACGAAATCCTTTAAGGATGGGAGAATGTAACACCCCGTATTTTCTGTGAACGTATAAGTAACAAATCAGAGAATAATTATTTTTTTTAAAAATAAGAATCAAGGGAAATGGGTTGCACCATTGCGTTCGTCTCGAAATTCTGCTTGAAAATGAGTCCGAGTTTTCAAAAAACGGAGTCCGTATGACCAAGTTATGACTCTCCGAAGTTTCAGGAATTTAAATAAAATAAAACAGCTCGAAAATAAAGCCAGAAATTTGAAATTCAAACCCAGAGAAGGCTGGCAGGAAAATTCCCGCCAATATACCCAGGGTCGACTGGGGTGTCGACCTCCCCATGACCAGGTCGACTAGGGAGTCGACCTGGGGGTCGACCTGCTCCCGAAACCCAGTTTTTGAACCTGGTTCATTTTGATGTATCCGGTCTCGTTTTCTGTCTAGATTCGTCCGCCTAATCCTATATAAACAAACCCCTAGCCTCACTTTCTCTACACAATTTCATTCTGTCTATATTCTGTCTCTATTCTAATTACAAATAAAAATGGCATCACTACTCTGCTGGAATCAGAGCTTGGACTTATGCATCTTCTTCCAAGCTGAATAGAATTAAAAGCTAAATCAGATCTCAAATCAAAGTATAGAGCTACAACAACAATTAAAGGGGAGTAATTCAACATTACTGCATCAACAACAATTTATTATCCTTTCTTAAAACCACGAAAGGCAAGAACAATTATTTTCCGATATAAACTTTAATTATGGTTGTGGTATGATTATAAATCTGAATCTGAGGTTATGTATAATCTTATCTGTCAGATCTGTTTTTCTGTGACTATTCTGTACCTCTTTCTTCTTTCTGTTCTATAGCCAGGCTACTACGAGCCTGCACCGAATCTCATAAGAGATTAACGCACGAATGCTAAATTTTGGGACAAATAATGAATAATGCATAATTGGACATGAAACTGTTGCCTATGAGACTATTGCCTATGACTATGATTCATGCCTATGAGACTATTGCCTATGACTATAATTCATGCCTATGAGACTATTGCCTATGACTATGATTCATGACTATGAGACTATTGCCTATGACATTGAATAAGAAACTGTTGTAATTAGTCGCCCATGACTATTATGGTTAGTTGCCTATAACTATTGTAGTTAGTTTCTTATGCCTATTCCCTTAATGATGTTAGATCTCATATTTAGTATGTAACTTTGCTAGTTTATTCCCATTCACTATTATGTACATCGAGCCTGGAGGGGCCATTATCATTGTATTTGGTTCATTATTGCATGCCTATTCTTTCTTGTGCTTATCCCCTATTCCTTTTTCTAGGGCCATTTCATGAGTATTTAGAGAACTTGTGGAAACATGTTATACGGGGATTGGGCGTAGCTTAATTAATTTAATTTGGCATAGCAAATATGTTGGCATAATCTGAATTGTCTATAATAGAGAATGATTTACATGTGTATTAGTCCTGGGCATAAATGGTAAACTAGAATATTAAATCTAGTTTTGACATGAACTGTAAATGGGAATATTAAGGCTAAAATTTGGGGCATATATTGTATTATGAATTATGACCTTGATTTGGGCATGTAAGTTTAGGCTAAATTTATAATTAGGCAAGATATGTTAATGAAACTTTAAGGAATGATTAAATCTGTTATATTGCCTAATCCGCTAGTTCTGTTATATTGCCTAAACTGCTAATTAGATTGAATTGCCTAATCTGCTAATTATGTTAAAATTGCCTTATCTACTAGACCTGCTAAATTGCCTAATCTGCAAGATCTGTTATCTGTTTAGTCTGATGAATGGCGTAATCTGTTGGAACTGAAATGCTGAAATTTGAAGTATGTAAATCTGTAGGCTCAATTTAAAATTAAGAAAAACTTGTTAATAGAACCTCGAATAATCTGTTGTAACTCGTACAGAAGTTAGTTTGTTAAATTAGCATGATTAGTCTGATATTAGCACAGTCTGTGAATGAATGCATTGGCTAAACATGAAACATGGATAACTTGAGGTTAGAATGAGTTTGCGGCGTAATCCTGCCCGGAACCGCCCGGCACATCCAGTGGCCGCAAACAATAGGTTCTAATGTGAGAAGTTAGTCATAATGTGCTTAAAACGCAAGGTTAGACTCAGTTTGTGGCAGAAACCTGCTCGGAACCAACCGGCCTAACCAGTGGCCGCAAACTGTCAGTCTAATATGAGAGGTTTGCACGTTAATTTTTAATTGATACAAATCTGAGATAAATATGATGTCTAAAATGTGTTGGGTGGGTAGGGATAAACCAATTGGACTAATGAATTTAACAAACCCGTTTCGTGAATCTGTAGGCCCAATTACAAAGTTAGACAAATCTGTAAATCTGTTAAATCCGTATATCTGATCCATTAGTCTGAAACTTGTCTGATCTGTGAACTAGTTGATCTGAACTCTGTAGGTCTGAACTTGTAAACAAGTTAATCTGAAATCTGTTAGTCTGGGGACACAAGGTTAGGAGGGAAATTACTTGTGTCATCTGTCGTTTGGGACCCATATTAGTCAGTAACCCTTTCTGGTATCAAACTTTGACACAACAGTAGGTAGGTTCTGGGCACGCTTACTGAACTAATTATAAGCGGTTCATTCTGATAATGGCGAGGGGTGTTGATGGTGCGTTCCAACTGAGTCGTGTGCGTGCATGGATCTCGGTCTGCCTCTGAGGATGTAAGACGCCGTGACATCTGTAAATAGGTATGTGCCAATTGGTTGTCACTTTAGGGAGTGTTAAACCCTACTGTGGGGCCGACATAGGGTATTTATGTATTAGGGAGCCGATCGCTTAGAGTACGGTTTTAGGGTACACTTAGTTCTGTCTATTTCTGTTAGTACCGTCTGTTTCTGTTGGGTGGTAACACCTGTCTGTTTCTGCGTGGTACCGTCTGTTCGGGTGGTAAAGGCCCATTTACTAGTGTACACCTAATTCTACATTCCGTTTCCATAGGGATTAATCTGTTTCTGTACCTTCTGTTCGGGTGGTAAAGGCCCATTATTAGCATTCTGTTTCTGTCTATTTCTGTTCGGGTGGTAAAGGCCCATTATTAGCAATCTGTTTCTGTCTGTTTCTGATGGGGTGGTAAAGGCCCACTACTAGCATTCCCTTCTGTGGAAATTTTTCTGTTCCCGTTTCTGTTTCAGTTTAGACATTGGGGTGACACCAAATCCTTTTATACTAGTATTAGTGCAGAGAAATGAAAAGTAATGTTATTCTGTTTCTTCTGTTTAACCTAAGTACATCTGTTTCTCATGTTACTGTTATCTCTTATCCAGCTTATTTTCATGTCATAATTATTATTATCTGTTCATATGCTGAAAGTCACTGGACTTGCCAGACTTTATGTCTGACCTTGCTTGTTTTCGCCCCTTTTTCTTCCGTTCCCCCCCAGGTTTTCCAAGGAGGGAATACTTTAGCTTGATTCAGATTTCTTCTACTTGAAGTACTTAGAGTGCTTAAAGTATGGCTTGACTCCTTATGGCAACTTCTTTGGGGATTATGATTTTACAGTTTTGTACTCTGATGATTTTCTGAACAAGACTGATATTTATGTACTTGAGTTTTTGGTAAAGATGTAACCAAACTGATTTCTGTTTTCCACTGTAATAAAGTAATAATTTCTTTAGTATTGTTTATTTGTCTGGTAAATTTCTGTTCTGTCTACTAAAACGCTCCACCAAAGTTAAAGCATTCCCTTTGTGAGTGACCTTAATGGAGGTGGGGTGTTACAAAATTAAAATACTCTTTTAATTCAAAATTGGAATGAGACCCAATCCATTACCATATAATTTTAATTATACGGATTTCAAACATCGCATTAATTCCATGAAAAAATATTCAATAACAGCCAAAGTGCCTTCTAAACTAATCACAAGGGCGATGTGTAGTCAGAATATCAACCCAAGACCCGTGTGGGGTTTCAACCAACACAAATTCAAATAATATATTTGTAACGAACTAGGATTTTCCACCCAGAAAATCAACATAAACCCCATGTTAATTATTCAGGCATCGAACATTCTAGATCATTAATAGAAAGAAGTTAGAGGGTGAGAATAGATAAGATTGAAAATTAGAATAGAAGAAGAAGAACACAATCAGAGTAAACACGAATCTCATAGCGGAACGAACAAAATATAATATATAACATAACTTTGCAATAAAACATATAATAACATTATCAGAGTACAATGGTTACACACAACGGAAATATCAATAGCTATATAATCCTGAAGCCTCCTGCTTCAAGCTCTTCCACGTATATCTGTAAAGACCCGAACTACATGACTGCTTCAAGCTCTTCCAATTCCAATTTAATTTAGTTTTAATTAATCTTCTTTTAAATTATACGAACTTAAATTGGTTATTTATGTAATCATTTCAATTATAACCAACCAACACATCCAATATACTATAATAATTCTAATATAAATAATTACTTTATATCGAAATATACATTGGGTAAAATTATCTCATTTTCCCTTTTTCAAAACATACTATGTCAGTTTATCGTATTCAAGTGTTTAGAAATCCTTATCGATACAGTGGATCAAACTGATCGACCAGAATTCATAAACAACTCAATCAATAAATCTTCACAATATAAAAATCATTTTTATTCAATCTACAAATACATTCACTTGTAGATATACACTCAAACTCAATCTAGGGCATTACTAACCCCATCTCTACCGAGTCACGCCACAGAGCCAAGGTAATCACTTAACCTTCATCTCTGATACCACTGTAACGAACTGGGATTTTCGACCCAGAAAATCAACATAAAACCCATGTTAATTATTCAGGTATCGAACATTCCAGATCATTAATAGAAAGAAGTTAGAGGGTGAGAATAGATAAGATTGAAAATTAGAATAGAAGAAGAAGAAGAACATAATCAGAGTAAACACGAATCTCACAGCGAAACGAACAAAATATAATATATAACATAACTTTGCAATAAAACAATATAATAACATTATTAGAGTACAATGCTTACACACAGCGGAAATATCAATAGCTATATAATCCTAAAGCCTCCTGCTTCAAGCTCTTCCACGTATATCTGTAAAGACCCGAACTACATGACTGCTCGTACAAATATGGGCACCCAAGAGTTTAGGGAAAACAAAACAAAATGAACTCTGGGTCAATCATGGGACTGGTGTGAGTAAACTCAAATCATCGGTTTAACTTTTCAAAATCCTTTTCAAGAGAAAAGATAATCGTAAGACCAATCCACACATAAACACGGATGGTTTTTACCTTACGATAACCCAAACCAGTTTTGGAAATCACTACTTCCCTAATATTATAATAATGTCTAATCACAAGTAATTACCAATCTAGCAGAACGATTGCATCTCACGTTCCACATATATAGTATATAAACAAAACCGCGGGCGCTTATTGGAGATTGGATTCCGGCTATGACAAGGTATGGGACCACCTGCCATTAGTGTATCTCTAGAGGCGAATACACTGGGTTCAACAAGAACATCTTGCAACCCGGCCCACACATGACTGACCACTCATTTCGTTTGAGTGTATCGAATGTATACCACCAACGGCTGGGAGCTACCCACCATCTTCCCGAAAAGAGACAGCATCGATAATAGATAACAGAATGAAATGGATTTTCTCTAGATAGGTGATATACACCCTAATAGGAGCGACCCACTTAGCCATGCTGCCTGCCCGATTTCTGTCATTTCCCGGTTGATGAGGCTTGAGGTCATAAAGTATCTTTGATAGATCATACATTCATTTACTTTGAATGCCACATCGTCATACCCACCAAATCACAAATTGATTTCCTCAAAAATACCATGGGTATAAAGCTAAGAGAAACGAATTCCTTTTCCACCAAACGTAAGTACGTTTGAAGAGATCAACTTACATGATCCGTTAGATATACTTTATCAGACATTTGTCCATTCATGTTTGTCCTGGGACTGGACAAACCGAAGGCACTATTCTGTAAATAGGATAGCCCTTGCATAACTCCGTCTTCAATATTTGATCGCAACAGTAACGTCCATATAGAGTAGTTTTCAGATAATATATCCGATCCCAGTCTCTCCGTATTGACGATGGAAAAATGGTCAAAAACTTCGATAGTCGGTGATTTAACTATCAAAGAAAAACAGGTGTGCAACCAACGATATTATTTCCATATGGAAATTCTATCGATCAATCATCATTCAAAGATTTATTTCTTTTAATTAAATTATCATTAATTTATCCATTTTCCCTTTCTATATATTCGTAAATTCTTAATTTCTAAATTTGGAAAAAAACATACTTTATAAATCGCTTGGACCACATCACCATATTTACTTCTATTTCTTATTTCCTATATTGGAAAACATTTCTGATCCTTATTTAGAAAACGTTTCCAAACTTCTTCATTTGATTTAAACCGATGTTTAAATAAAACATCACTAAGCCAATTCAAATCATTTCACCCGTTAACTAAATCAGCTTAATCAATCTTCACTATCGAACCTTACCCATCCCTCTGTTAAAAACGAAGTCAATAAAGTTGGGGTATAATTACCTCTCAGACCTTAACTGAACAACATTTCTAACCTCGAAATAGACAAAGTTCACCTTTCACATCTTTAACACTTCCTTATATACTCGGATTCTATTTAGGAATTCCCTTCTTTATTTTAAAATATTGATTTAACTATAGCGTTAAAATTCCTTTCTTCTTGAATATCCAACTTCAAAATGTAACTTTTATCCTTAATTTAACTCAATAACTAAACCACTCATCTATAAATAAATAAGTAATTCTTGATTTAACCGGAAAGCAAATATTACTTTCCCCAATTTCGATATAATCGAATTCAATGTATAACTCCCTTTTCGAATAATCTCTATTCGATAGCTCCTTTTCGAATAAACTATATTCGGTAACTCTTTCTTCGAATAACTATGTTAGATAATCTCTCTTCGAATGATTTACATTCGATTAACTTTCTATGAATGATTTACATTCGATTAATCTCCTTTTGAATAAACAATATTCGATTAACTCCTTTAACTCTATTCGAATAAACTATTTCGAATAACGCCTTTGGATTATCTCATTTTGACTAACTCGGTTTGATTAACTCATCTTGACTAACTCAACTCGATTAACTCAACTTGATTAACTTACTTGATTAACTCAACTTATTTAATTCCTATCGAATAACTAATCTTCGATTTACTTATATTCGAATAACTATGTCTGTTTTAACTTTATTTCGAATGGCTAATATTCAATTTAACACCATTCGCTTGACTCTAGATCGCAGCGATCACAATGGTTACGCCTGATTCCCTCAGGAAACATCCGACCGCCGTAGGCTATCTACAGCCCTGCGAATTACGCTAGCAGTCATACGAAATGGAAACACATCTTAATTAACTATGTTTGACTAATTCTATATCAAATAACTATATTCGATCAACTCTAATTGAATAACTAATATTCAATTAATTCTAATTCGGTTAACTCTATCTAATTAACTCTAGGTTTATTCAGTTTCAAATATTGATGTTGAAATCGATTCTTACTTCTCTATATAATTCCTGACTTATATATTCTATTTATACAATGATAAATATCTTATTTAATTTATAAAATATTATTTATAAATTTATCTTCTTACTTTACCTATTAAAACAGATTCTACTTAAAATCTTTATTTTAAATTTATAGCATGTTTTACCCGTGTGCGAATCACGGGTTTAAATCTTTCAAATATAAAATTCCCCTTTTTACAATTCTAGTCACCTTTCAAGTATTTCCTTTTAAAATTTATTTATTTACAAAATAAATCCCTTTTTGATCATTCTATTTATTTATAAAATATTTTCTATTTATATAAAATCTATTGATTTTATAAGTACTTTCTTTGAAAATCTAACTATTTTCTTTTTCTATTTACTTTACACGCATTTCCCCTTCCTATTCTATTTATTTTTCAAATAAATATCCCTTTCCAATTCCATTTGTAAATAGTTACAAATACTTCTTTTTCAATGCTATCTATTTGATTTACAAATAAATATTCCTTTTATATCTATTTATTTTCTAAATAAATATTATCTTGTTACAAAATCTTTTGATTTTATAAATAATTCTTTTTCAATTTAACATTGAAAATTTCCTTTTTAACATTCTAGTATTATTTATGGTATTTAACGTACCATACAACAATGGTCATCATCATTCAACCATACAAAATCAGCAACAGATTTCATATCACATCATATAACACAATATATGAAAACAGCAAAATAAATGTTGAGGAACCCAGTTGGGTCCCTCCGACCTGTTTCCCTACATCCACAGATGTTAAACAATAATATTAACATCAATTTCATTTCACTATGAAATATTCTGCTAAACAGAATCAATATTTGATTAACGATTTATATCTATATCGTTAACTATATTTTCAATCAACTGACTAGCATTTCAACCAAACAGCCAACACATAACAAACAACCATTATTTATCATTTCTAAAAATATTTTAGAAAGATATAAACTGAGCAGAGTTAGTGAGATTACTCACCTTGGACGATTATCGTTAATACCGATAATTGGTCGTTGATTTGATTCAGGCAATAAATTCCACCATAAATCCAAATAAGCTTCAATTCCCTCTCGGTCAGTTCCATGGTGTAGCCGGCGTCCATACGATCCTAACGGATCTGGTTTCATCCAATTCTGATATCGTATGACGAAGTTATATATTATAGAAGTTAATACACATTTAAATAATAACTTAAATTTATTTTAAACCATTGGGCCTTACTCTTGAAATCTCCGTCCCAAAACCTTCTTGACCCGCACCCACAATTCTTTTTCTTCCTTGATGGAAAAGCATGGTCACAGTTCCTTCGTTGATGGCCACTCACGAAACTTAAAGCATACGGTCCTCCTTCACCAAACTACGGATTAACAAACTGAATACACCAATCTCCTCCTTATCTCGAACTCGTCCTCCCTATACCACTAAGATCGAACTCGCCCCTCTTCACTGACTCGCGTCGAAACCCCTCAACTGTCGCACCAGTAAATCGCACGACATTTTTCGATGCTGATCATCCCCAAAAAATCCAAGCAATTTCTCTACACCTCGCCGAGCTCCAACCCGAACCCCATTTCACCCATCGATTCCTAAATCTCCAGCAACTATAAACCCTAGCTACCGAAACCCAAAACTGATAAACTCAACACAGTGATCGCACCAAACAAAAGGAGTATATAATTGAAGAGAACTGATTCACGAATGCAAATACATATGTGATATGATTTATAGAAATTTCCATGATTTTATTTTGAATTTCAAAGGAGGATTTTTGCTATAGATTTTATTTGGTGGTGGCGGCGCACTTTTGACCAGAGAGAAAAAGGTCCTTAGGGTTATAAGGAATGGAGATGTATTTATAGTGTAGTTTTAATATTTTTTCATTTGATTATTCTATTTTAAGCAAACACTACTTTTTTGTGTCCTCTAAAATTCATGTGATCACACTTGACTCCCAAAAATCACGAGAATGGACATGTAACTACTGTTTTACATTGCGGACTCAACGAACTGGTTTCGTCGAATTCCGACTCCGTGTGCACACACCGCGTATTTTTAACCATTGAAATACCAACTTTTTTTCACATTAAAATCCCGTACGGCCACATACTGGCTCTAAAAATCACGAAACTTGATATCTAGCAATAATTTAATATTGCGGACCCAACAAAATTAGTTTCGGCGAATTCTGAGGTCGTTTGAAAAACTGGCTATTTTTAAAGCTCTAAATAACCCTTTTAAATATATAAATATATTTAAAAACATTCAAATTTAATATTTAAAAATAAATATTATCGCATATATTCACAACAAAATATCATACTACTACACCGGGATTTATAACTCGATATTCCAAATCCAGTGTTACATCGATATTCGATTTATATTTAAAAATCCATTTTAAAATATAAATAAATCGACATAAATTTTAAAGGAATTCCATAGCGGCTTTTCTAAAATTTTATTTGGACACAAATCAAAATCTAAACGGTGAAATCCCGATTTTTGTCTTCCGCTAGAAAATTATACTTCACCAGCTCCTGACGTTTCTTGTTTCACAGAAATCCGATTTAAAACGAATCCTGTACATTCAGTTGAAGTTCAAATTGCCAAATAGCGAACTACCGCGCCATTTCGAGCTCGATTATAATTATATTATAATTATACATTCAAACTGTCGTTAAAATAATGTATTCGTTATTCTAATTCAATTCTAAACTGAATTAAATATCACCGATGATCCAATTCACACCATTTTGTGAATTCTACCATTTCTGACTATTTCAGAAATTAAATATATTATTATATTATTTATTTTAATTAAATATTCAACAATATTTAATTCTGGTTATTTTAAATAACCAAACCATTATCTAAATAATTAAATAATTTTTTTATACACCGTAAAAATACGGGTCGTTACATTCTTCCCCCCTTAAAATAATTTCGTCCTCGAAATTGCTAAGGTAGAGGATAGACCCTATTAACTAGTTTAAAAACTATTCATTCACTTTTAACTTCAATTTCAACTGAACCAATTTATTTCAATTAAAATATTAATTAATTCTTACTAACGAAAATTTTCAAAAATCCTGAAAATTTTCTAACACCCGAAATTTTCAAAAAATTTCGCCAGCACCTCCTTTGTACCGGTCAATAGTTCAAACCCCAACTCGCCTCTCTAGGCCCTTCTTTTTCAAAAAGAAAATAAAAAATCCAAGTAGCTTGCCAATTCGGCGCATAAAACCTTATATGGAAATTTAAACATGTACCTTTCGTCGGGCATATCATTATATCCTTGCACTTGCTTCTACTCAATACCTGCAATCATATATCCATCTATACCAATCGATTTCCAATCAATTTCAATCAATCAAATCTCAAATCCAGTCAAACCAAATCTCATTCTTAATCTTCAAATTCCATTACTAATTCCAACTCTTACTTAACAGTCCAATATACTTAACCAAATTCATAACTCACAATCCAATTTTATTTGATAACATTCTATTTCAATTCAATTTCCACTTAATTGGTTTCAATTTAATTCATATTTGCTTTAATTTGTTTTTAATTCAGACGATCCTTTCCTGAGAGTTTTAAGTAACTTTGCTTTTCACAAAAAACAAATATTCATTTTCAGGATTCAAAACCACTTGTTTTCCTCAAAACAGTTCAACACAAAATCTTGGTAGTAATCTGTCACTTAGGACTCGAAAATGAACACTGATGATGTGGCCAACATCATTAGAGTTATTTTCCAGTTATCAAAGTGAGTTCAATTCTATATCACTTCAAAACTCAAATTTTAAACACTTCCATTTTGGAATCTTTCTCCAAAAGTCATTCACGATACTTGTAAACAATTTAAAATCTCCCAGGATCTTAAAATTTTCTTATACTTAACTCAAATCCACTTACAACACCTTTTTCCAGTTTTCCAGAATTTTAATTCCAATTCCAATTTAATTTAGTTTTAATTAATCTGCTTTTAAATTATACGAACTCAAATTGGTTATTTATGTAATCATTTCAATTATAACCAACCAACACATCCAATATACTATAATAATTCTAATATAAATAATTACTTTATATCGAAATATACATTGGGTAAAATTATCTCATTTTCCCTTTTTCAAAACATACTATGTCAGTTTATCGTATTCAAGTGTTTAGAAATCCTTATCGATACAGTGGATCAAACTGATCGACCAGAATTCATAAACAACTCAATCAATAAATCTTCACAATATAAAAATCATTTTTATTCAATCTACAAATACATTCACTTGTAGATATACACTCAAACTCAATCTAGGGCATTACTAACCCCATCTCTACCGAATCACGCCACAGAGCCAAGGTAATCACTTAACCTTCATCTCTGATACCACTGTAACGAACTGGGATTTTCGACCCAGAAAATCAACATAAAACCCATGTTAATTATTCAGGTATCGAACATTCCAGATCATTAATAGAAAGAAGTTAGAGGGTGAGAATAGATAAGATTGAAAATTAGAATAGAAGAAGAAGAAGAACATAATCAGAGTAAACACGAATCTCATGGCGAAACGAACAAAATATAATATATAACATAACTTTGCAATAAAACAATATAATAACATTATTAGAGTACAATGCTTACACACAGCGGAAATATCAATAGCTATATAATCCTGAAGCCTCCTGCTTCAAGCTTTTCCACGTATATCTGTAAAGACCCGAACTACATGACTGCTCGTACAAATATGGGCACCCAAGAGTTTAGGGAAAACAAAAAAAATGAACTCTAGGTCAGTCATGGGACTAGTGTGAGTAAACTCAAATCATCGGTTTAACTTTTCAAAATCCTTTTCATAAGAAAAGATAATGACCAATCCACACATAAACACGGACGGTTTTTACCTTACGATAACCCAAACCAGTTTTGGAAATCACTGCTTCTCTGATATTATAATAATGTCCAATCACAAGTAATTAACAATCTAGCAGAACACTTGCATCTCACGTTCCGTATATATAGTATACAAACAAAACAACGGGCGCTTGTTGGAGATTGGATTCCGACGATGACAAGGTATGGGACTACCTGCCGTTAGTGTATCTCTAGATGCAAATACACTGGGTTCAACAAGAACATCTTGCAACTGGCCCACACATGACCGACCACTCATTTCGCTTGAGTGTATCGAATGCATACCACCAACGGTTGGGAGCTACCCACCGTCTTACCAAAAAGGGACAGCATCGATAATAGATAACAGAACGAAATGGATTTTCTCTAAATAGGTGATATACGCCCTAATAGGAGCGACCCACTTAGCCATGCTGCCTGCCCGATTTCTGTCATTTCCCGGTTGATGAGGCTTGAGGTCATAACATATCTTTGACAGATCATACATTCATTTACTTTGAATGCCACATCGTCATACCCGCCAAATCACAAATTGATTTCCTCAAAAATACCATGGGTATAAAGCTAAGAGAAACGAATTCCTCTTCCACCAAACGTAAGTACGTTTGAAGAGATCAACTTATGCGATCCATTAGATATACTTTGTCAGACATTCGTCCATTCACGTTTGTCCTAGGACTGGACAAACCGAAGGCACTATTTTGTAAACAGGATAGCCCTTGCATAACTCCGTCTATAATATTTGATCGCAACGCTAACGTCCATACATAGTGGTTTTTAGATAATATATCTGATCCCGGTCTCTCCATATTGACGACGGAAAAATGATCAAAATTTTTGAAAGTCGGTGATTTAACTATCAAAGAAAAACAGGTGTGCAACCAATGATATTATTTCCAGATGGAAATTCTATTGATCTATCATCATTCAAAGGTTTATTTCTTTTAATTAAATTATCATTAATTTATCCATTTTCCCTTTCTATATATTCGTAAATTCTTAATTTCTAAATTTGAAAAAAAACATACTTTATAAATCAATTGGACCACATCACCATATTTACTTCTATTTCTTATTTCCTATATTCGAAAACATTTCTGATCATTATTTGGAAAACGTTTCCAAACTTCTTCATTTGATTTAAACCGATGTTTAAACAAAACATCACTAAGCCAATTCAAATCATTTCACTCGTTAACTAAATCCACTTAATCAATCTTCACTACCGAACCTTACCCAGCCCTCAGTTAAAAACGAAGTCAATCAAGTTGGGGTATAATTACCTCGTAGACCTTAACTGAACAACATTTCTAACCTCGAAATAAACAAAGTTCACCTTTCACATCTTTAACACTTCCTTATATACTCGAATTCTATTTAGGAATTCCCTTCTTTATTTTAAAACATTGATTTAACTATAGCATTAAAATTCCTTTCTTCTTGAATATCCAACTTCAAAATGTAACTTTCATCCTTAATTTAACTCAATAACTAAACCACTCATCTATAAATAAATAAGTAATTCTTGATTTAACCGGAAAGCAAATATTACTTTCCCCAATTTCGATATAATCGAATTCAATGTATAACTCCCTTTTCGAATAATCTCTATTCGATAGCTCCTTTTCGAATAAACTATATTCGGTAACTCTTTCTTCGAATAACTATGTTAGATAATCTCTCTTCGAATGATTTACATTCGATTAACTTTCTATGAATGAATTACATTTGATTAATCTCCTTTTGAATAAACAATATTCGATTAACTCCTTTAACTCTGTTCGAATAAACTATTTCGAATAACGCCTTTGGATTATCTCATTTTGACTAACTCGGTTTGATTAACTCATCTTGACTAACTCAACTCGATTAACTCAACTTGATTAACTTACTTGATTAACTCAACTTATTTAATTCCTATCGAATAACTAATATTCGATTTACTTATATTCGAATAACTATGTCTGTTTTAACTTTATTTCGAATGGCTAATATTCAATTTAACACCATTCGCTTGACTCTAGATCGCAGCGATCACAATGGTTACGCCTGATTCCCTCAGGAAACATCCGACCGCCGTAGGCTATCTACAGCCCTGCGAATTACGCTAGCAGTCGTACGAAATGGAAACACATCTTAATTAACTATGTTTGACTAATTCTATCTCAAATAACTATATTCGACCAACTCTAATTGAATAACTAATATTCAATTAATTCTAATTCGGTTAACTCTATCTAATTAACTTTAGGTTTAGTCAATTTCAAATATCGATGTTGAAATCGATTCTTACTTCTCTATATAAGTCCTGACTTATATATTCTATCTATACAACGATAAATATCTTATTTAATTTATAAAATATTATTTATAAATTTATCTTCTTACTTTATCTGTTAAAACAGATTCTACTTAACATCTTTACTTTAAATTTATAGCATGTTTTACCCGTGTGCGAAGCACGGGTTTAAATCTTTCAAATGTAAAATTCCACTTTTTACAATTCTAGTCACCTTTCAAGTATTTCCTTTTAAAATTTATTTATTTACAAAATAAATCCCTTTTTGATCATTCTATTTATTTATAAAATATTTTCTATTTATATAAAATCTATTGATTTTATAAGTAATTTCTTTGAAAATCTAACTATTTTCTTTTTCTATTTACTTTACACGCATTTCCCCTTCCTATTCTATTTATTTTTCAAATAAATATCCCTTTTCAATTCTATTTGTAAATAGTTACAAATACTTCTGTTTCAATCCTATCTATTTGATTTACAAATAAATATTCCTTTTATATCTATTTATTTTCTAAATAATTATTCTCTTCTTACAAAATCTTTTGATTTTATAAATAATTCTTTTTCAATTTAACATTGAAAATTTCCTTTTTAACATTCCAGTATTCTTTATGGTATTAAACGTACCATACAACAATGATCAGCATCATTCAACCATACAAAATCAGCAACAGATTTCATATCACATCATATAACACAATATATGAAAACGATAAAATAAATGTTGAGGAACCCAGTTGGGTCCCTCCGACCTGTTTCCCTGCATCCACAGATGTTAAGCAATAATATTAACATCAATTTCATTTCACTATGAAATATTCTGCTAAACAGAATCAATATTTGATTAACGATTTATATCTATATCGTTATCTATATTTTCAATCAACTGACTAGCAGTTCAACCAAACAGCCAACACATAGCAAATAACCATTATTTATCATTTCTAAAAATATTTTAGAAAGATATAAATTAAGCAGAGTTAGTGAGATTACTCACCTTGGAAGATTATTGTTAATAACGATAACTGGTCGTTGATTTGATTCAGGCGTTAAATTCCATCATAAATCCAAACGAGCTTCAATTCACTCTCGATCAGTTCCATGGTGCAGCCGCCGTCCATACGATCCTGATGGAACTTGTTTCATCCAATTCTGATATTGTATGACGAAGTTACATATTATAGAAGTTAATACACATTTAAATAATAACTTAAATTTATTTTAAACCATTGGACCTTACTCTTGAAATCTCCGGCCCAAAACCGTCTTGACCCGCACCCACAATTCTTTTTCTTCCTCGATGGAAAAGTACGGTCACAGTTCCTTCATTGATGGCCATTCACGAAACTTAAAGCATACGGTCCTCCTTCACCAAACTACGGATTTACAAACTAAATACACCAATCTCCTCCTTATCTCAAACTCGTCCTCCCCATACCACTAAGATCGTACTCGCCCCTCTTCACTGAATCGCGTCGAAACCCCTAAACTGTCGCACCAGTAAATTGCACGACATTTTTCGATGCTAATCATCCCCAAAAAATCCAAGCAAGCTCTCTACACCTTGCCAAGCTCAAATCCGAACCCCATTTCACTCATTGATTCCTGAATCTCCAGCAACCGTAAACCCTAGCTACCGAAACCCAAAACTGATAAACTCAACACAACGATCGCACCCCACAAAAGGAGTATATAATTGAAGAGAATTGATTCACGAATGCAAATATATATGTGATATGATTTATAGAAATTTCCATGATTTTATTTCGAATTTCTAAGGAGGATTTTTGCTGTAGATTTTATTTGGGGGTGGCGGCACACTTTTGACCAGAGAGAAAATGGTCCTTAGGATTACAAGGAATGGAGATGTATTTATAGTGTAGTTTTAATATATTTTTATTTGATTATTCTATTTTATTTTAAGCAAACGCTACTTTTCTGTGTCCTCTAAAATTCATGTGATCACACATGACCCCCAAAAATCAAGAGAATGGACATGTAGCTACTGTTTGACATTGCGGACTCAACGAAACTGGTTCCGTCGAATTCCGACTCTGTTTGCTCACACAACATATTTTTAACCATCTAAATACCGAATGTTTTTCACATTAAAATCCGTACGACCACATACTGGCTCTAAAAATCACAAAACTTGATATCTAACAATAATTTAATATTATGGACCCAACAAAATTAGTTTCGTCGAATTCTGAGGTCGTTCGAAAAACTGGCTATTTTTAAAGCTCTAAATAACCCTTTTAAATATATAAATATATTTAAAAACATTTAAATTTAATATTTAAAAATAAATATTATCGCATATATTCACAACAGAATATCATACTACTAAACCGGGATTTATAACTCGATATTCCAAATCCAGTGTTACATCGATATTCGATTTATATTTAAAAATCCATTTTAAAATATAAATAAATCGATATAAATTATAAAGGAATTCCATAGCGACTTTTCTAAAATTTGATTTGGACATAAATCAAAATCTACACGATGAAATCCTAATTTTTCTCTTCCGCAAGAAAAATATACTTCACCAGCTGTTGACGTTTCTTGTTTCACAGAAATCCGATTTAAAACGAATCCTGTACATTCAGTTGAAGTTCAAGTCGCCAAATAGCGAGCTGCCGCGCCATTTCGAGCTCGATTATAATTATATTATAATTATACGTTCAAACTGTCATTAAAATAATATATTCGTTATTCTAATTCAATTCTAAACTGAATTAAATATCACCGATGATCCAGTTCACACCATTTTGTGAATTCTACCATTTCTGACTATTTCAGAAATTAAATATAATATAATATTATTTATTTTAATTAAATATTCAATAACATTTAATTCTGGTCATTTTAAATAACCGAACCATTATCTAAATAATTAAATATTTTTTATATACAGTAAAAATACGGGTCGTTACAATATTATTAATTGTGCTCTTGGACGATGTGTGAAAATTTATCGTCCAATCAACATAAAAAAGTCAGGAAACTTGTAAATGGTAGTGTAAACATGTTTTAAATATCATAAATGTCATAACAACATGTTACATATTTCGAATTTCAAACTTCAAACAGTTCACAACAGCCAAATCAACATTTATACAATGAACAATAATTTCAACACAGATAATTAATTAACATTTAACAATAAAAATAATTAACCGTTTCAAAAAATTGAGTGAGATAAAAGTTCTCACTTTTTTAAAAAAAGAAAATCTTTTTATTACGATACCGAATTTGTCATTTACATGTTCTCTGTAACAACCCGAATTTTTATAACATGTTAAAACAAGAAATCAGGGCAGAATTAAATTATAAGTTAAGAATTAATGGGAAAGGGTTACGCCATTGCGTTCATCTCAAAATTCTGCTTGAAAACGAGTCCGAAATTTCGTAAATCGGAGTCCGTATGACCAAGTTATAGCCCATAGAAGACTTCAGAAAATTCAAAATTCAGCCCGAAATTCAAATTTAGCCCCAAACAGATTGGGGGGGAAAATTTCCCGCCCAGCCCCAGGTCGACTGGGAGTCGACCTGCCCAGCCCCAGGTCGACTGCCCAGTCGACTTGGGTGTCGACCTGGAGGTCGACTTCCCTGATCGGCCATGTTTGCCTGGTGCACATGTTTGCTCCTTTGGGTCTGTTCAGTTGGCCTGTGATGGGATTTGATGGTTCAGATCTAAACTAGGGTTAATCCTATGGCCTAAACTTGTCTCTACACCTATAAAAACACCCTAAGACCTAGCTTAAACCACCACAAATCATCCTAACAACTAAGTGCTGCCAAAATTCTCCTAATCATGGCCTCCATCTTCATTAAAGAGAGCTTGAGAGTTCTAAACTAGATCTAAGGCAAAAGGAGCAATCTTTCTCCATCAAATCAAACGAGCTACTTATTTCTCAAGGCTTCTAGTGTTGCTACATCATTCCTAGAGCTTCTACAACGTCTCTATCTTGTTCTATTTTGTTCTAGCTCTCATAGCCACCATTTGTAAGCCCCACTCTACTCTTAGATTTAAACTATGAAATTAATATGAACATGTAGCAAGTTGAAATGAGATTCTTGTGTAATACTTGTCTTTGGTCTATCATTTGTATGCATAGATCCATTCATGACTCTTTTTATCTATGATTGTGGAACTATCATGAACCTAGTACCGTTCATCTTGATTTTTGGGTAGAAAGCTATGAGCTTTATTTGGGGATTATGCATAATGCAACATAGAACCCCTCATAACCTTGATGTTAACTTGCCTATGATGTTGAACCACATGCTAGTCACAAGTTTATAACTGTATGTCAACTATTATCATGTTATCACCCTATTTGCTAAGTTTGATGTCATACATGTTTTGAGGCCAATAATCCTATATTCTAGTTGTGATGAACACCTTTTCCACAAATATCATCATGTTTAACTTATGACCAACTTTACCACCTTATGCCCATCTTTGTCATATTGTTATGTTCCCCTTCTTGATCTATTTGTATTGATGCGAATTTACGTGCGATGGGAATACGTTATGGGTAGTTAGGCAAACTAGAAATGACATGAAAAACATGATTTGAAATATGACATGAAAATTGATTATGCTTGAAAACTTGAATGTGGTCATGACATGTAGAAAACCATAAAGTGGCCAACTCGAGGTTGGGTTGAGTTTGTAGCGTAAATCAGCCCGGAACCGCCCGACAAATCCAGTGGCTACAAACAATAGGACCCAATGTGAGTAGTTGGTCATATCGCGCTTGAAACCCGAGGTTAGATTAGGTTGTGGTGTAAATCTGCCCGGACCCGCCCGACACATCCAGTAACCACAACAAAGTCTAATGTGAAAGGTTGGGCGCATTAAGTTAATTAATGCCACATGATAGGGTTAAGTCATGAACCACTTGGATACACTTAACCAACTTGATACATGATTGGATAGGGTTAACCACACTTAACCCGTTAGAAACCCTAGTTACGTTGTTCTTTTCAGTAGTAACCCTCTTGGATGTATCACGATACCCTAGGGACTAGGCTAGGGTGGGGCACGATTACTGGGCTGGTTGTAAGGGACCAGAAAGACGGCTGAGTAAGTGCGCCAGTGTAGGTTCAGGTGGGCTATGGTCGTGCACATAGTCCGGAGTTGAAAAAAAAACAGACATGGGCACCAGTAGGTTTAGACTGTGTGTGCTTGATTTGTGTCAGTGGTTGGCACCCTAGGGCTTGATACACCCTAGGGTGGACCTAGCACAGTTGACTACATTCCGTGATTGGGCCGTATGACACCGACACTCGACGGGTTAGGCTTATAGGGAGCCGATCGACTAGATCGTATAGTTGGGCCTTGACTTGGGTCATCTCATGATATTGGGCCAACGGATCATTTCTTGTTTACACTTGACATGGGTCAGAATACTAGTACTTTTGGTGCAAAACTAAACCTTGTATATGCGATGCCACACTTGATCTACCTTGTTATCTATTTTTCATGCCAGTTAGTTACCATCTTTATGTTTCATTTCAGTTTCTCATGTTTGGTTAACTTCATTAGTTTTTATACTAATGGTAGGTAGGACTTACCAGTCTTTATGACTGACCCTTTTTCTTTCACCTCTTTTCTTCCGTTTCCCCCCTAGGTTCTCAGGGAGGGAATACTAGTGCTTAGCTTGGACATTTGGCTTGCTTTCTTGACAGCTCATGTACGGTTTGGACTTGAGCTTGCTATGGCTTCATTACATCTATTTTGGGGATAGTTTACTTTATGTTATTTTCAGTTTATGTTTTCTAGACTTGTGGTAGTTGGAAAATGATGACTAAGTACTTTGATGTAAGTTGACTTTGGTTTTGAAATGGTTAACTATGGTTTTTAAATTTCTACCGCTGCTTTACTTATTTATTTATCTATGTTCTGTCTTGTGATATCTCTGTGCATGTTTACCTAGACAACACCCCTCCAAAGCTAGTGCAATCACTCGTGAGTGGCCCTGGCGGAGGTGGGGTGTTACATTTGGTATCAGAGCATGAGGTTTACTAGACCGGACAAAAGTTTTAAAAACCCTTTTGAAAAACTATTTTCAAAACCAATTAAGTATTTTTCCAAGGAAAGTGTAGTTTATTTTAAAAGGCTATTCCCCAAAAGCCATTAGCACTATCCTTTGTTTCCTCGTTCTAAATCTATCTTTTACTTCGTTTCAGTATGGCCGATAACTTTATCATCCCGGAGGGAATACTGGTACCTCTTTGGTTTAGGAGGTACATGGAGGCTAGGTCAAATGGAGCCGGCCCAGCAAACACTCCCACTCCTCCTCCCGTACCTGAGGTTCCTCCTCCTTCTCCTCCTCAGCGTCCACAAGCGGATTTCGCGAAGATTTGCAAAGAGTTTAGGGCGATGGGTGGCAAGAATTTTGTTGGGACAGAGACTTTTGTTGAGGCAAGAAACTGGTTAAGGGAAACTGAAGACCTTTTTGCTATCTTTGATGTAGAAGATCGTAGGAAAGTTCTGTTGGCAGTATGGCTATTGAAAGAGGAAGCTGCTTATTGGTGGGAAGTCACCAATGCTACTAGGCCTATAGAGACTTGGGCCGACTTTAGGATGAGTTTTGGGCTTAAGTTTCTATCATTTGCTGAAGAGAATCTGCAAATGGAGAGGTTTATATCTTTGAAGCAAGGGGACATGACTGTGAGAAAATATGTGAATAAGTTTAACTAGCTTGCTCGATTCAGTCTAGACATGGTTAACACACCTCAGAAGAAGGCTCTACGCTTTGCTCGAGGATTGAATGATCCATTGCAAGGTTTGGCCATGTCTCATATACCCATGGGGGCCACTTTTGAGAGCTTAGTGGATATGGCCTTGCTTCAAGGAGATGATAAGAATGACAAGAAAGAAGTTAAGCTTAATGAGACTCAAACCAAGAAGGTGGACTCCAAGTGGGGAGGCAATCAGAGCAACCAGAACAACCAGAACAACAAGGGTAACAAGGCCAACAACAACAAGGCAAGGGAGACAAGGAAGTGCAACTTCTGTGGGATCACTGGACACATAATCAAAGATTGTAGGAAGAAAAAGAGGAAGTTGGGAGAATGCTTTCATTGCGGAGAGTCTGGACACTACACTAAGGATTGCCCAAAGAAGCAAGGGCAGGGGAAAGGACAGACTCAGAGGGCAGGACCTTCTGGAGGGCAGATGCATGCTCTCAACACTACTCCAGCTCCGGACCGAGGTAGTATTTATGTAGAAAGCCTTGTTTACATTTCTGGTTTTCCTGTTCGAACTTTATTTGATTCTGGCGCATCACATACCTTTATTTCTTCTGACATTGTTGAAAGTTTGCACCTAAGTACTAGTCTAGTTCAGGATCCCGTTAGTGTTTCAAATCCAATTGGGGGTTCCGCCCATCTATCTATGATTTGTATGGATTTGAGGATTTCTATCTTGACCGTAGAATTCACATGTAATGCTAATGTTCTCGGGTTCATGGGATACGGGTTGATTTTGGGCATGGATTGGTTGTCCAGTTATGGAGCCATTCTCGATTGTGAGCATAGGGTAGTGAGGCTTATGACTCGCCTTGGCAATACTCTAGAGATTTCTTGTAACCCTATGGATCCCGTCATGTTATGTTATCTTGAATCCCTCGACTCGTCTATTGACAATCTTCAATCTGTGAGGGTGGTCCGAGAATATCCTGATGTCTTTGATGAGGTGAAGGGGTTACGCCCTAAACGCGAGATAGACTTTTGTATTTATCTTGTTGATAATGCCAAGCCAGTTTCATTACCTGTTAGGCATATGGCCCCGCGAGAAAGAAGAGAGCTTAGCAAGTAAGTCAAGGAGTTGCTTGAGAAAAATTTCACTAGGCGAAGCATTTCTGAATGGGGTGCTCCTGTGGTATTCGCTACTAAGGCGGATGGTTCACTTCGTCTATGTGTTGATTATCGTGAGTTAAACAAGCTGACAAAGAAGAATAGGCACCCATTACCGAGGATTGATGATTTCTTTGACCAGCTTGTAGGTGCTTCTATTTTCTCTCAACTCGATCTAGCCACCGGATTCCATCAGCTTAGAGTGGCTGAGGATAGTATTGACAAGACTGCGTTTAGGACTCCAGATGGATTCTTTGAATGGCTCGTCATGCCGTTCAGTTTGACTAATGCACCCGCATACTTCGTTGATTTGATGAGTAGGGTGTTTAGGGAGTTCCTTAACAAGTTTGTGGTTGTCTTCGTGGATGATATTCTGATCTTCTCTAAGGACGAGGAAGAGCAAGCTACACATCTCAAGGAGGTTATGGATACGCTTAGAGCTCATCAGTTAAAAGCCAAGTTCTCCAAATGCCATTTTTGGAGAAGGGAAGTTCGGTTCCTTGGGCATATAGTTTTTAAGCAAGGCATAGCTGTGGATACCGCTAAAGTAGTGGCGGTACAAGACTGGAAAGTTCCGAAGAATGCAACTGAAGTGAGAAGCTTTCTCGGTCTGGCAGGATTTTATAGGAAGTTCATTAAGGACTTCGCTAAGATTTCGGCCCCTCTTACTAAGTTAACGAAGAAGAACTTAGTCTTTGCATGGGACTTAGAGTGTGAGCTTGCTTTTCAAAGGCTCAAGAAAGCCCTCACCACAGCTCCAGTTCTAGCATTACCCGATGGAGGGAAGTTGTTTACCGTGTACACCGATGCATGTGGCACGGGATTAGGCACTGTCCTGATGCAAGAAGGGAGAGTGATATGCTTTGGGAGTAGGCAACTCAAAGTTCATGAGAAGAACTATCCCACTCATGATTTGGAGTTGGCGGCGATCGTCTTTGCAATCAAATCTTGGCGCCATTATTTTCTAGGTGAAAGGTTTGAGTTATATACTGATCACAAGTCGCTCAAGTACCTCTTCTCGTAGAAAGATTTGAATCTAAGGCAGCAGAGGTGGATGGAATTCTTGGCATCATATGACTTCGATACTGCTTATACCCCTGGCAAGGGTAATGTTGTGGCGGATGCGCTAAGTAGAAAAAGGTTGACTTTGAGTCCCTTGTTTGTTGAGATGAAGAGCCTAGAGTTCTTGGCAACCTTTGATTTTACACCTGCGGTTGAGTCGATGACTGGTTCGTTAGCATCCCTTGAGCTTAGACCTACACTTCTTGATCAAGTTGGGACTTCACAGAGGGATGACCGGAAGATAGTCGAGATCATGGACAAGTTGATTCGTGGTGAGACGTCAAGTCACCTCGCTAGATATACTATTGATGACAAGGGATGGCTAAGGTGTGATGAAAGACTATGTGTCCCACAAGTGGGAGACCTAGTAAATAAAGTTCTTGAGGAGGCGCATCACTCGAGGATGACCATACATCCCGGAGGGGATAAGATGTACCGGGATATGAAGCGCATTTTCTTTTGGGATGGGATGAAAAAGGATGTTGCAGAGTTTGTTTCTAGATGCATTGTTTGCCAACAAGTAAAGGCCAAGTCGAAGAAGTCCGGTGGGCTACTGCATCCATTGGAGGTCCCGTAATGGAAGTGGGAAAGTATCTCTATGGATTTTGTGGATGGATTGCCGAGATCAAGGAAGGGGAATACTAGCATATGGGTCATAGTGGATAGACTCACGAAGAGCGCTCATTTCATTCCAGTGAAGAGCAAGAGGACCGCATCATGGCTAGCATCTGTTTATCTTCGAGAGATAGTGCGATTGCATGGAGTTCCTTCTAGCATAGTTAGCGATCGTGACCCAATCTTCACTAGCCAATTTTGGAATAGTTTGCAAGAAGCGATGGGTACGCGATTGAATCTAAGTACAACCTATCACCCACAGACGGATGGTCAGACCGAAAGGGTGAATAGGGTACTAGAAGATCTGTTGAGGCTATGCATTCTTGACTTTGGTGGCACTTGGGAAGACCACCTTCCTCTCGTAGAGTTTGCTTATAATAACAGCTACCAAGCAAGCATAGGGATGGCACCATTCGAAGCTTTGTATGGGAGGCCGTGCAAGTCACCAACATGTTAGTGGGAGACAACGGATAAGCTTATACTTGGGCCCGACATGATAAGGGACACATCCGAGAAGGTTGAGTTGATTCGAAGGCAGATGAAAACGGCCCAAAACAGACAGAAATCCTATGCAGACAAGCGAAGGACAGACTTAGAGTTTGAAGTTGGAGATATGATCTTTGTGAAGGTTTCTCCCTTGCGAAATGTGGTTCGTTTTGGAGCAGTTGGAAAGCTAGCACCAAGGTTCGTAGGACCCTTCCCTATCATCGAGAAGATTGAGCAAATGGCTTATAGGGTGGAATTGCCCGAGAAGCTGGCTGGAGTGCACAATGTCTTTCATGTCTCGCATCTCCGAAAATGCCTACATGAACTAGCCGAAATTTTGAGCCTAGCATTCTTGAAGACGTGGAGGTAGAGAAAGAGGAAACCCTGAGGCGAGCTCCAATTCGTATCTTGGGAACGGAGATCAAGAAGCCGAGGAATTGAGAAGTCAAGTTAGTAAAGGTTCAGTGGAGTGAAGCCGATGAAGATGCAACTTGGGAAACCGAGGAGAAGATGCGTGGGCTTTATCCATTTATTTTTGAGGGTACATTCTCAATCTCTTTTCCTAGTTAGCATATCTTCCTTTTGCTATCCATGTTTATCTTGTTATCTCGTTAATCTTGTCATGAGAACCTTAGGTAGAAACCCTTTGGATGAAACATGCATTTGAAACATGTTATGCTTGATGGTTGCAAATGGTTGCAAGTGTTTGCAAGTGGTTACTTGTGGATGCATGATACACGTTAGGCACTAAGATCGGCTCACACACTTTCATATTGCATATGCATGAGTGTTTATGCTTATTCATGGATGAAACTTGTTATGCTATCACGTGGATGTTGCATATGAATGAATGTTATGTGCACTCATGTAGAGATTATAAATTATGTTAGGAATTTGCATACATTTGGACTCATTTCACTAAAATATTCTGCATTAAGGAGGTTTACTGAGTCAGTAACCGCTTGATTTTCGCATTAGATAGGTGCATATACTCACACTTTTGCATATGTTCATACAACATTAGAAATCTTTTAAGGACAATGATTACTTGTGGATGATGTTTTGAGTAGATGGATGATGGTTAGTAGGATACGTTCTTCCTAAATTGGAGATTTCGGGGACGAAATCCTTTAAGGTGGGGAGAATGTAATAACCCGAATTTTTATAACATGTCAAAACAAGAAATCAGGGTAGAATTAAATTATAAGTTAAGAATCAATGGGAACGGGTTGCGCCATTGCGTTTGTCTCGAAATTCTGCTTGAAAACGAGTCCGAAATTTCGTAAATCCGAGTCCGTATGACCAAGTTATGGCCCATAGAAGATTTCAGAAAATTCAAAATTCAGCCCGAAATTCAAATTCGGCCCCAAACAGATTAGGCGGGAAAATTTCCCGCCCAGCCCCAGGTCGACTGCGGAGTCGACTGGGGATTCGACCTGCCCAGCCCCAGGTGGACTGCCCAGTCGACTTGGGTGTCGACCTGGGAGTCGACTTCCCTGGTCGGCCATGTTTGCCTGGTGCACCTGTTTGCTCCTTTGGGTCTGTTCAGTTGGCCTGTGACGGGATTTGATGGTTCAGATCTAAACTAGGGTTAATCCTATGGCCTAAACTTGTCTCTACACCTATAAAAACACCCTAAGACCTAGCCTAAACCACCACAAATCATCCTAACAACTAAGTGCTGCCAAAATGCTCCTAATCATGGCCTCCATCTTCATCAAAGAGAGCTTAAGAGTTCTAAACTAGATCTAAGGCAAAAGGAGCAATCTTTCTCCATCAAATCAAAGGAGCTACTTATTTCTCAAGGCTTCTAATATTGCTACATCATTCCTAGAGCTTCTACAACGTCTCTATCTGGTTCTATTTTGTTCTAGCTCTCATAGCCACGATTTGTAAGCCCCATTCTACTCTTAGATTTAAACTATGAAATTAATATGAACATGTAGCAAGTTGAAATGAGATTCTTGTGTAATACTTTTCTTTGGTCTATCATTTGTATGCATAGATCCATTCATGACTCTTTTGATCTATGATTATGGAACTATCATGAGCCTAGTACCGTTCATCCTGATTTTTGGGTAGAAAGCTATGAGCTTTATTTGGGGATTATGCATAATGCAACATAGAACCCCTCATAACCTCGATGTTAACTTGCCTATGATGTTGAACCACATGCTAGTCACAAGTTTATCACTCTATGTCAACTATTATCATGTTATCACCCTATTTGCTAAGTTTGATGTCATACATGTTTTGAGGCCAATAATCCTATATGCTAGTTGTGATGAACAACTTTGCCTCAAATATCATCATGTTTAATTTAGGACCAACTTTACCACCTTATGCCCATCTTTGTCATATTTTTATGTTCCCCTTCTTGATCTATTTGTATTGATGCGAATTTACGTGCGATGGGAATACGTTATGGGTAGTTAGGCAAACTAGAAATGACATGAAAAACATGATTTGAAATATGACATGAAAATTGATTATGCTTGAAAACTTGAATGTGGTCATGACATGTAGAAAACCATAAATGGCCAACTCGAGGTTGGGTTGAGTTTGTAGCGTAAATCGGCCCGGAACCGCCCGGCAAATCCAGTGGCTACAAACAATAGGACCCAATGTGAGTAGTTGGTCATATCATGCTTGAAACCCGAGGTTAGACTAGGTTGTGATGTAAATCTGCCCGGACCCGCCCGGCACATCCAGTAACCACAACAAAGTCTAATGTGAGAGGTTGGGCGCATTAAGTTAATTAATGCCACATGATAGGGTTAAGTCATGAACCACTTGGATACACTTAACCAACTTGATACATGATTGGATAGGGTTAACCACACTTAACCCATTAGAAACCCTAGTTACGTGGTCCTTTTCAGCAGTAACCCTCTTGGATGTATCACGATACCCTAGGGACTAGGCTAAGGTGGGGGCACGATTACTGGGCTGATTGTAAGCGACCAGAAAGACGGCTGAGTAGGTGCGCCAGTTTAGGTTCAGGCGGGCTATGGTCGTGCACAAAGTCCGGAGTTGAAAAAAAAAACAGACATGGGCACCAGTAGGTTTAGACTGTGCGTGCTTGATTTGTGTCAGTGGTTGGCACCCTAGGTTTTGATACACCCTAGGGTGGACCTAGCACAGTTGACTACATTCCGTGATTGGGCCGTATGACACCGACACTCGACGGGTTAGGCTTATAGGGAGCCGATCGACTAGATCGTATAGTTGGGCCTTGACTTGGGTCATCTCATGATATTGGGCCAAGGGATCATTTCTTGTTTACACTTGACATGGGTCAGAATACTAGTACTTTTGGTGCAAAACTAAACCTTGTATATGTGATGCCATACTTGATCTACCTTGTTATCTATTTATCATGCTAGTTAGTTACCATCTTTATGTTTCATCTCAGTTTCTCATGTTTAGTTAACTTCATTAGTTTTTATACTAATGGTAGGTAGGACTTACCAGTCTTTATGACTGACCCTTTTTCTTTCGTCTCTTTTCTTCCGTTCCCCCCCCCCCAGGTTCTCAGGGAGGGAATACTAGTGCTTAGCTTGGACATTTGGCTTGCTTTCTTGACAGCTCATGTACGGTTTGGACTTGAGCTTGCTATGGCTTCATCACATCTATTTTGGGGATAGTTTACTTTATGTTATTTTCAGTTTATGTTTTCTAGACTTGTGGTAGTTGGAAAATGATGACTAAGTACTTTGATGTAAGTTGACTTTGGTTTTGAAATGGTTAACTATGGTTTTTAAATTTCTACCGCTGCTTTACTTATTTATTTATCTATGTTCTGTCTTGTGATATCTCTATGCATGTTTACCTAGACAACACCCCTCCAAAGCTAGTGCAATCACTCGTGAGTGGCCCTGGCGGAGGTGGGGTGTTACATTCTCAATTGAAATAAAAAGAAAATCCTTTTATTACAAAACCCAATTTGTCATTTAAATGTTCTCAATAGAAATAAAAAGAAAAACTTTTTATTACAAAACCCAATTTGTAATTTATTTGACAAATATATGTTCAAATCTACATGACATATAAAAATGTAAATTTTAATATGTATACAAAACTAATGTATACATGACATATAAAAATGTTAATTTTATCTTTAACAATTCTAAATGAATCATAAATGACATTTCTAAATGAACATAAATGATACTTCATTTTCTGACAATTCTAAATGAATATAAATGGCAGTTATTATTATTATATTATAATAATAATCTTTTCAAATGTTCAATTTTTGAAATCAAACCTTCTTATCTTATCATACTGACCGTAAAGATGTAATCTTTCTAATTTAATCCTTTTTATTATAACTTTTAAATAATAAAGATATAATTTTTCTAATTCATACGTCAATTAATTCCATTAACTGGATATTAAATTAAAATATTCTTTTAATTCAAAATTGGAATGAGACCCAATCCATTACCATATAATTTTAATTATATAGATTTCAAACATCTCATTAATTCCATGATAAAACATTCAATAACAGCCAAAGTGCATTCTAAACTAATCACAAGGGCGATGTATAGCCAGAATATCAACCCAAGACCCGTGTAAATTCAAATAATATATTATTAATTGTAACGACCTGGAAAATCTGAACCAATTTAAATTTTTTAAATTGGCTGAAATAGTGGATTTTAAATATTTAAAATAAATATTTTAAATAAGAAACATGAAAACTGAGTTTGAATCGGCAATTGAAAAGGAATATAATTAATTCTAATTATAAACATGGCCTGAAATGGTGCGGTAGTTTCAAAATTTGAATTCAAACTTTGACTGACTATACCGGGTGCAAAACAAAACGGATTTGAGTGAAACCAAAAATATTTAAATCTGTTAGTGAATACCTTTCTAACGAATCTGAAAAATCGAAGTTTCATAGCGGAAAACAAAAGTTATGGCCAAATGAATTTTTAGAAAGGTCGCTATAGAAATTATATAGCCCGTGAAAATGACCATTTTGCATACGACCTCGGAATTCGACGAAACCACTTTTGTTGGATTCGGGGTGTGAAGTTATTGCTAGGTTTCAAATTTCATAATTTTTGAAGCTAGTATGTGAGCGTGGTAAAGGAAAATGTGTTTTGGTCGATTTATATTAAATTGGATCGAGTAGAAATGGGCCATTTTTCAAACGGTCTCAGAATTCGACGAAACTAGTTTTGTTGCGAACGTATCGTCAAAACATAGCTAGATTTATTTTTCTGGAATTTTTCGAATCAGTTTGTGGCCCTGGCAAATTGAAATGTACGTTCAAATCGAATATTAAATGTTATATATTTTAAATTGAATGAAAACTAACTAAAATAGTCGAATAGGCCTACGAAACATATCCCATTATGTTCGGAATGGGGGTAAAACGCTATGGACGACAGTCTTTGGGTTTAGATTGGTGGTCGTGTCAGAAAACCCCTTTTAAAACCCATCGGCCAATCAGATTTTTTATAAAAAAAAGGAAAAACCTTTTTTCTCTCTCCCCGACTCGACCTGGCGCACGACGGAAATTGATCTTCACCTTCTCTCCTCTTTTTCTTTTGATCCGCTCAATGAAATCCAACACCACAGTTATGGTTTTTGTAGTACTTCTCATGATCTTCAAATCCATATAAGTATTGGATTTTTTCATGCAGAATTGAAGGAGAATTTGAGCTCGAATGTCGAGCCCTTCATCTCGCCGCCGCCGTCAACCAGGGCCACCGAATTGGGCCCCGCTCCAGGCGCCAGTGCGCCTCTCTCCCCTCTTCCTCGCTGCGAAGGCCGATCGTCGATCCGCTTCACCGTTTGATCGAAAAGATCAAACCTAGTTTTGAAGAATTCAGAGAGGTAACGGCTAATTTTCTTTGAACTGATTTTAACACCTTTAAACCGTTGCAAACTTTGAAAAATCATATCTTTTTCGTTTGTTGATGAAATTCGATGAAACAGGAAACATCGTGACCGTGTGGACGTCTTCTACATTCTAGAAGAGACCGCATATTTTTCTGAGCCTTCTACTATTTTTGGTGGAGTGGAACCCAAAGTGAGATTTCTAATTTATAAACGATATGGAAAACGACGATGTATAAATTATATAGTCGATGTATGAGTTATATAAGCGTTGTACACCTCTTGTATATGCATTGTATAAGTTGTATGTTCGATGTATAAGTTATATATGCGTTGTAAAAATTATATATGTGTTGAAATAGAAATGAAATGCTATATATATATATATATATATATATATATATACGCCCCTCGTCCACAAACCATGGACGATATTTATTGGTTGTGATTGGTGTGAAAATTGATTGATAGCGAATGGTTGATTGAAATTGTTTGTGGTTGAAATTGATTGATTGTGGTTGAAAAATACCCGTCTGTGGTTGAGAAATATTTGGTTGAAACCACATAGGATTAGTTCGTGGAAATAAAAAAATATTAATGCCGCCTACGTGCGAACTAGATGCATGATTCTCCATTGTCAAAAGCTGCGAGGCTTTAAGATAGAGCGAGGAGCCGTACTAGGGACGGCCCCGGTTTTAACTACCCTGCCGTTATGCTGCCGAAATTTTGAATAATATTCATGTGTTAGAATTATTTTCATTTGTTGAAACTATATTTTTTCGTTGAATAGAAAACCTTCATGTGTTGAATCGATATTCATTCGTTGGATAGAAATTCATGTGTCGAATGGTATTCATGTTTTAAATATAAAAATCACATTTTTACTCTATATATATAAACTATAGAAAACCTTCATGTGTTGAATCGATATTCATTCGTTGAATAGAATTCATGTGTTGAATGGTATTCGTGTTTTTAAATATAAAAATCACCTTTTTATATATATATATATAAACTATAGAAAACCTTCATGTGTTGAATCGAAATTCATTCGTTGAATTGAAATTCATGTGTTGAATGTTATTCATATTTTGAAATAAATTGTTTTATAATAAAAACCACATTTTTATCATCTATATGAACTATATAAAATAATCATATTTTGAAATAAATTGTTTTATAATAAAAATCCTATTTTTGTTACCTATATGAACTATATAAAATAATCGTGTTTTGAAATGAATTGTTTTACAATAAAAATCACATTTGTATTATATACATGAATTGTTAAAAATAGTGAAGTGTTGAAATAGAAGACAGATAGATAAAAACATCATTTTTACCAAATGTATGAAACTCATATAGTTTTGAAATCGAAGAATCGATATAAATATATAAATAGAATTAAAATATATCGATTAACGAAGCTGCAGTTCGTATTTTGAAACCGTGATTTCAAACGATTAGTGCGGGAGATCCGACCATCGGATTTTCCCGAAACCGCAACCATTGGGTTCGCTTTGGAAATATCTTTCCAAAGGCACCAACTTTGTAAAAATCCAACGGTTGGATTATCTGGAATGTTTAATTCAAATCTGAAGAAAAACAGCGCCAGAATCGATTATATATATATATATAATTATATTTAATCGAATAACGACGCTGCAGTTCGTATTTTGAAATCGAAACTTCAAACGATTGTACCAGGAGATCCGACCGTCGGATTTTCCCAAAACTGGAACCGTTGGATTCGTTTTGAAAAGATCTTTCTAATGATGTAAATTTTGTGAAGATCCAACGGTTAGATTTTCATATATGTGTAAATCAAATCTGAAGAAAAACAGCGCCACCGCCGCGTTATGGCCCGAAGCGTCTTTTGAATAAATTGGCTATTTTAAAATAAATAAAAATAGCGATAAATCATTATAAAATATTATAAACGATATGGATGTGAAATTTATAAATTAACTGAAGGTTAGCTAAGTCGAATGGTTTCCTGGATTTTGATCTGATGTTGGTTTCGGCCTTCGAGGTTAATATTTGGGAAATCGTTCTCTTACTGATTGACGGTTAGTGACTAATGAATTGAAATGATGCGTAGTAGTGTTTGTGTAGCACTTGTTTATTATATACGCGAGTTGCTCAGAAAGACTGGGTTTATCCCATTTTGAATAACTGAATCAACGATAAGAAATCGAAGATGAAGACGGTGGTCGAAGACCGGAGATCTTCACCACGTTTGGATGGTAACCGAGGTCCTGATTGGGAGGCATCCTGAAATATGGATAATGAGTGGTGATCGTCCAGACGTACGTGGTGATCGATGGGTTTGCGAGGTATATAGTGCCTCCGGTTTCGTTCAGACCCAGAACGGACTTGCAAATGAAAAGTGTGTCTGACATTGGAATTTATTCTGTGTGATCGATAACTATCAGTTGCACGGTGTGAATTGCCTTTGTGGCATGTTAACATGCAGTGATCAGGGCTTCTGTTGAAAAACAAAGTCTTGTGGTGATGATCAAAGCCCCGCCTGTGTGGCGTAGCTTTGTGTATAACGTAAATTCGCGAGCCTCACACCCCGGTATGAACCAGAAACGGGAGAGGACATCAGGGAGGGCCTGCGTTTCTTCCTAGCTAGAAGTGGCGTCAGTGGTTTTAGACGCCCTGACAAGTTTGACTTATGTGGTTGTTGCTGTTGCGAGGCTCCTCGGATATATCGGTCGATCCGGGACCGATGGAGTCATTCGTCGACTCACTTACGCCCTAAAGTGCGGGGAAACGTAATGTTCAGGCATTTTAATCCACTCCGTGTGGACCGGCCCTGACGATCCAAGGGTCGATGCGTTCTGATCCTGAGACTCGGGCTAGGCAGTCTCGAAGTCGGTAAGGACTATCTTTTGCCTAGGTTCATGACGGAAATCCAATTCCCAAATACGTGACTATGCGGTTTTGATTGTATACCCATATGTGGCGACATAGTGGCATGGGACGTTCATGTCGTCTATGATTGATAGTTATGATCTGAAATAGTTTTTGAAACATATAAACACTAGTAGTAATATCAAATGCTTTTGTTTTATTCGTATCAAGCATATTTTGGCCATTATAAGGTAAAATTGTATCCTCCGGTTTGCGTTGCATTGTGTGATGGGAACTAAGTCTTATAATGGCTTCATTTTTATAAAAAGCATTGCGATGTTTCAAAGAATTATTTATTTTAAAGCACTGGCGATCCGATGGAGTAAACCCGTTCAATGAAAGTGGCGTGGTCCTGTGATTAGCCATATTTTAAATGTGTTGATTAGATTTCTCATACCAGTCCCATGACTTACTCGTAGTTTGTTTCACTTTCAAACTCGGGTGCCCCTTTTTCTACACGAGCAACCTTGTATTCAGGTTTAGATGGTTGTTTCTGGATAGTTGGAGCTGAAGATGGATTCTATTATTTATCTCTTTTTATGTTGTTCATATCCTATTGTACATTATGTTTGTTTTCCGCTGTAGACATTTATGTATAGCTGAACTGTATTTGTACAAAGTATGATCCTGTATAATGTGTAACTCTAATGATTATGTTTATCCGGTGTATTCTATTGTACATTATCTGGTGTATTTATTTGTTTCTGTTCTGCTATTATCTGTTTATGTGTTATATTCCAAAGATTACCCTTGCCACCGCCAGTACGGGGTTTGGGGTCGTCACACGTGGTATCAAAGCTTTGGTTAAGCTTAGTTCTGGATTATAACATATTAACGAACTCGTCAGAAATAGAACCAAAAGTGTTCTAGGATGGGTAACTCAATACAGATAGGATCAGTAATATCCTAGTATGAGTAGCAGAATGAAATAACACCTAGATAGACACATTTACATTCAAGTATTTGTCTCTATATTTTGAAATATCTTTCCTGTGACCTGACACTTGATCTGCTATTTGCAGAAGTACTAGAAAATGATTGCCAGAAATAGAAGAAGTAATACTGACCCGGATATTGAAGCCCTATTCATGAAATATAGAAATCTGGGTGGAAAACCCTTCTCGGGCGAAGAGTCTATTATGAGAACACAAGCTTGGATTCGTTCGGCCGAGAAAATCTTTGAAGGATTAAAGCCGAGGGATGACCAGAGAAGATTACTGGCCTCCTGGGCACTCAAAGACGAAGCTTTGTTCTGGTGGGATTCAGTTATTAAGGATAATCCAGAAGGTGATATCACCTAGGATAGATTCAAAGTGATTTTCCTGGAAAGATTTACTCCTCCTGAAGCGATTGAGCGACTATGTGATGAATTTTCTTATCTGATACAACGAGATATGACCATTCCCGAATATCATAAGAAATTCAATGAACTTTCTCACTTTGCCCCTCATCTAATTGAGAATCCGAAGAGGAAGAATTTGAGATTTATCAACGGGCTTCAAAGAAAATATCAGAACAGTGTAATAAGGAATGTGAAGTTCCCCTTTTCTAAAATGATATACATGGCTTACCAGTACGAAGATCTAGACAAGAAAGGTATGTTACGGTACGAAGAGGAAGTCAGCTCTAGTAATAAAATTGAGTCTGAAACTGATCGTCCTGAGGCCAGTACCATGCCAGAGGTCAGTAAGAAGCCTAAAGTAAACCGGAAAAGGGCTAGATCTGAAAAAGAACCAACAACAACGGCAACATGCTCTAACTGCAAGAAACCAGGGCATTTGACCAGGA
Organism: Allium sativum; assembly: GCA_030737875.1. NCBI lineage: Eukaryota > Viridiplantae > Streptophyta > Magnoliopsida > Asparagales > Amaryllidaceae > Allium > Allium sativum. Next base: position 428,360,973 of record CM060923.1, read on the forward strand.
ATTGTAAAACCTCGAAGAAACGAAAGAAGGGGTTTAAACCCGATAACCAGTTTCGAGAGAACAGAAAATGCAGTCAATGCCATCAGACTGGTCATCTTGAAAAGGACTGCAAGCAATTTAAGGAATCCAAAGCAGTGCATGTAAATGAAGTGGCAGAAGTGCCTGCATCTTCGTCTACTCAGGAAAGGTCTGATGTTTTAGAAGGCACGCTCAATGTCAAGAACATTCCAGTTAAAGTATTGTTTGATACTGGTGCGTCACGAAGCTTTATTGCAAAGAGTGCAGTCAAGAAGTTGGATTTGAAATTGAAGAAGCTCAAAGAACCAATGACTGCCCAAACTCCATTTGGGGGTTCCATCGATCTCAGTTGGGTTTGTGGGGTGCCTGTCTCTTTTTCCTGCTATAAATTCCCTACTATCTCTATCGTCATGAATTTTAATGAGTTCGATCTTATTCTGGGATTGGATTGGCTAACCAGATATGAAGCAGAGGTTAGATGCGCCGAGAGAGTTGTTGGGGCTAAGATTAAATCAGGGAATTATATAACCATACCGTGTGATGGTCAGAAATCTAATAGAAAAGGCTTCTGGGCAGCTCTCGATGTTTCTCCAACCCAAATAGAAAATATCCCTGAAGTTACAGAGAATATTACCGACCTCATAAAAGATATTCCTGTTGTCCAGAACGATGCGGATGTGTTTGAAGAAGTTGTTCGCTTACCTCCGCAGAGAGAAATTGATTTCAAAACTGCTTTAATTCCGAATGCAAGGCCGGTAGTTCACGCTATTCAAAGAATGTCCTTGAAAGAGAAAGAGGAATTAGACAATCAAACACGACAGCTCGTATGGAAGGGTCTGATCAGGCCTAGTTTCTCTGATTGAGGAGCAGTAGTGGTGTTTGTCCCAAAATCTGACGGTACTCTATGGCTGTGTGTGGATTATCGTGATTTGAACAAGCAGACAATAAAGAACAAATGTCCATTGCCGCGAATTGATGATTTATTGGATCGTCTGAATGGAGCACAAGTATTTTCAAGAATGAATCTAGCCACAGGCTTCAATCAGCTTTGAATTACCGAAGAGTGTGTTCCAATGACAACATTCAGGGGTCCAGACTTATTCTACGAGTGGTTAGTAATGCCATTCGGCTTATGTAACGCTCCAGCATACTTTGTCGATCTGATGAATAGAGTGTTCACAGGGGTTTTGAATAAATTTGTTCTGGTTTTTATTGACGATATTCTAATCTTCTCTAAATCAAAGGTTGAACATGAAAAGCATTTGGAACAGGTTCTGGAAATCCTCAAAAGGAATGTATTAAAAGCCAAATTATCCAAATGTATATTCTGGCAAGATGAAGTAAAATTTCTGGGCCATGTCGTATCAAAAGAAGGAATTGCTGTGGATCCAAGTAAAATCACAGCAATTCAGAAATGGAAACAACCCAGTACTCCTACAGAAGTCCGCAGTTTTCTCAGATTGGCTAGTTATTACCGGAAGTTCGTTAAAAACTTTTCGAAGATATCTTGTCACTTAACGAAGCTTACAAAGAAGCACTCTAAATTCAAATGGACTCCAGAAAGTGAGGAGGCTTTTGAAGAGCTAAAGGTAAGATTAACGACAGCTCCAGTGTTATCCATCATCGATGGCAATCAGGATTTGAAAGTCTGAACTGATGCTTCTAGAGAAGGCCTTGGCGTAGTGTTAATGCAAAGGGGCCAAGTGATTTCTTATGCTAGCCGTCAACTGAAGCCGCACGAAAAAAACTATGTAACTCATGATCTTGAGTTGTTGGCTATCGTATTCTCTTTGAAAATCTGGAGACACTATCTTCTGGGTGAGAAATTCGAACTGTATACAGTCCATCAATCGTTAAAGTATCTGTTCACTCAGAAAGACCTGAATCTGAGGCAGCAACGTTGGCTAGAGTTCCTTGCAGCATATGATTTTAAGATTCTATACACTCCAGGGAAAGCCAATGTCGTGGCCGATGCGTTAAGCCGAAAGAATGAAATGATCGCCAGTTTTATCATTGCGACTTCGTTGATTGACAAGATATCGGCTCTCCAAAAAGACGACCAATTTATTAAAGGAATGAGTCAGCGAATTCGTGTAGGCAATGCTTCGGATTTCCAGCTCGACAGCGAAGGGATTCTGTGGTTGGAAGAACAAATTTGTGTTCCAGAAATTCCTAAACTCAGAAGATATGTGCTTGATGAATGCCATAAATCTAAGCTCAGTATCCATCCGGGTGTGAGTAAAATGTATAACGATATCAAGTGAACATTCTGGTGGAAGTCGTTAAAAAGAGACATCTTGATATATGTTAGTCGATGCCTTACTTGCCAGCTAGTCAAAAGCGACCAACAGAAACTGGCTGGATTGTTACAACCGCTAGACGTTCCAGGCTGGAAGTGGGAACATATTTCCATGGACTTCATTGATGGTTTGCCTAGAACCAGAAAAGGAAATGTTAGTATTTGGGTGATCGTAGATCGCTTCACGAAGACCGCCCATTTTATACCTGTCAGATCAAATAGAACTGCTCAGAGTCTGGCGTAGATATACTTCAGGAAATTGTTAGACTACATGGAGTGCTGCTCAGTATAGTTAGTGATAGAGATACAATATTTACTAGCAAATTCTGGGAGGCATTTCAAGTAGAGCTGGGAACAAAGCTGAACCTAAGCACCGCCTATCATCCTCAGACAGATGGTCAAACTGAGAGGGTGAATCGTATACTAGAAGATCTATTGCGGGCTTGTGTTCTAGATTTCGGTGGATCAGGGGAAGACCATTTGCATTTGGCTGAATTCTCATATAACAACAGCTACTAGGCGAGCCTGACAATGTCGCCATTCGAAGCGTTGTATGATAGAACGTGCCGATATCCTGCTTGTTGGGTCGAACCCGGTAATAGACTTGTATTGGGACCAGATATGATCCGAGAAGCTGCCGACAAAGTCGACTTTATTAAGAAGCGATTACTCGCCGCTCAAAGCCGACAAAAGAGCTATGCCGATAGGAGAAGAAGAGATATATCGTTTGCAGTTGGCGACTATGTATAATTGGAAGTATCGCCGATGAGAGGAGTAATCCGGTTCGGTAAAACTGGGAAGTTGGTGCCCAAATTCATTGGTCTGTTTCCTATTCTTGAATGGATCGAAACGCTCGCTTATAGAGTTAAATTGCCTGATTGGTTGCTTGGAGTTCATGATGTATTTCACATATCTCAAATTCGAAAGCACGTTCATGATCCATACTTGATCGCGGAAGAAGCAGCTCAACAGGATATTGAAATTACTCCAGAATTAGTTGTGAGAAAAGAGCCGCTCAAGATTATCGGCAAAGAAACCAAAGAGCTGAGGAACAAGAAGGTTCACTTAGTCAAATTGCAATGGAGTGGAGATCCACGAGATTGTACTTGGGAAACCGAGGAGAGCATTCAGAAAGCCTATCTTAGATGCCGAGTGGATATATCTGATTGACTCCGGTGCAAGGTACATTTACCATACTTTGCATTACCAATTAGTTCTATACTCTGTTGTTATTTTCCTTCCATGGATGCACACTTATAATTCTATAGTCTGAATGATTTTAAAAGAGTATAAAAATTGATTAGTATGTTTTTGAAAAGTTAAAAACAAATTGATTGCTGTTTGTGTTGTGTGATAGTAGATTTGATTAATTAAAATTATTAAAACGATAGTTAATTTAATCAATAATAGAATGAATGGTAGAATTTATTCGATTAAATCACACATTAAACTGATTAGAAAATAGATAGAAATGTATACTTGTGCATTATATATGTTTGAACAGGTAATTGGATAGCTGTTGAGTAAAGATTTTATTTGCGTGCCCGACAAATAGGTAAACCTTAGTGAGTTGGATGCGAAATATTATTATATCAACTCCTGTGAATGCCATTGGATGCGGAGTGCTGGTTATTTTGTGTGTAATAGTAAACGTCGCCATAGGATAGTAACAATTAATTTTGAACTACATTACATGGCATACTTCTGAAGATAGGCGTACTTCATCATATACCACATAAGCATTTGGAGCTTGTGTGACGAGGTGGAAGATTTACCATATGAGCGAGAGGCTTGTATGGCGATGACTATATTTTACAGGTTGAACTGATGACTGATATGGACTATTTAAATTGTAACGATAAAATTGCCAGATTAATAAAAACCCCACACGGGTCTGGATTTAACAATAATCACGTCTCTCTAGTTATTAGATACGGCACATGGACTATTTATTTCCCACACGGGACGAGGTGACGAGGATTTATCCTCTGGAGCAATTAAAATACACACTCCCTCAGGCTTTGACAGGGTAACGAGAATTTATTCTCTGGAGTTATTATCTATACCCGCTCCCCTGTAAACACCAGAATATATCACTATAAATATGTGTATGCTTATTAGGATTTATTGGGTACCTAATACGGCCCAATAAATTTCCAAACCTCTCCCCGTACAAAGGAGGTTATGGCGAAATTTTTCGAAAATTCCGGGTGTTAGCCAAATTTTTGAAGAATTTGAAAATTCTCAGAAACTGAAAAGTTGGAGAATGGAAGCCAGATTGAACGTAGAGTTGATTAATCAAACCACATTCGGCTTTGTTCCTTTTCGGGGACGAAAAGTTTTAAGTGGGGGAGATTGTAACGACCCGGAAAATCTGAACCAATTTAAAATTTTTAAATTGGCTAAAATAGTGGATTTTAAACATTTAAAATAAATATTTTAAATAAGAAAGATGAAAACTGAGTTTGAATCGACAATTGAAAAGGAATATAATTGATTCTAATTATAAACAAGGCCTGAAATGGCGCGGTAGTTTCAAAATTTGAATTCAAACTTTGACTGATTGTACCGGGTGCAAAACAAAACGGATTTGAGTGAAACCAAAATTATTTAAATATGTTAGTGAATACCTTTCTAAAGAATCTGAATAATCAAAGTTTCATAGCGGAAAGCAAAAGTTATGGCCAAATGAATTTTCAGAAAGGTCGCTATAGAAATTATATAGCCCGTGAAAATGGCCATTTTGCATACGACCTCGGAATTCGACGAAACCACTTTTGTTGGATCCGGGGTGTGAAGTTATTGCTAGGTTTCAAATTTCATAATTTTTGAAGCTAGTATGTGAGCGTGGCAAAGGAAAATGTGTTTTGGTCGATTTCTATTAAATTGGATTGACCAGAAATGGGCCATTTTTCAAACGGTCTCAGAATTCGACGAAACTAGTTTTGTTGCGACCGTATCGTCAATACATTGCTAGATTTATTTTTCTGGAATTTTTCAAATCAGTTTGTGGCCCTGGCAAATTGAAATGTACGTTCAAATCGAATATTGAATGTTATATATTTTAAATTGAATGAAAACTAAATAAAACAGTCGAACGGGCCTACGAAACATATCCCATTGTGTTCGGAATGGGGGTAAAACGCTGAGGACGATAGTCGTTGGGTTTAGATTGGTGGTCGTGTCAGAAAACCCATTTTAAAACCCACCGGCCAATCAGATTTTTTATAAAAAAAGGAAAAACCTTTTTTCTCTCTCCCCGACTCGACCTGGCGCACGACGGAAATTGATCTTCACCTTCTCTCCTCTTTTTCTTTTGATCTGCTCAATGAAATCCAACACCATAGTTATGGTTTTTGTAGTACTTCTCATAATCTTCAAATCCATATAAGTATTGGATTTTTTCGTGTAGAATTGAAGGAGAATTTGAGCTCGAAAGTTGAGCCCTTCATCTCGCCGCCGCCGTCAACTAGGGCCACCGAAGTGGGCCCCGCTCCAAGCGCCAGTGCGCCTCTCTCCCCTCTTCCTCGCTGCGAAGGCCGATCGTTGATCCGCTTCACCGTTTGATCGAAAAGATCAAACCTAGTTTTGAAGAATTCAGAGAGGTAACGACTGATTTTCTTTGAACTGATTTTAACACCTTTACACCGTTGCAAACTTTGAAAAATCATATCTTTTTCGTTTCTTGACGAAATTCGATGAAACAGGAAACATCGTAACCCTGTGGACGTCTTCTACATTCTAGAAGAGACAGCATATTTTTCTGAGCCTTCTGCTATTTTTGGTGGAGTGGAACCCAAAGTGAGATTTCTAATTTATAAACGATATGGAAAACGATGATGTATAAATTATATAGTCGATGTATGAGTTATATAAGCATTGTACAGCTCTTGTATAAGCGTTGTATAAGTTGTACGTTCGATGTATAAGTTATATATGCGTTGTAAAAATTATATATGTGTTGAAATAGAAGTGAAATGCTATATATATATACATACACGCCCCTCGTCCACAAACCATGGACGATATTTATTGGTTGTGATTGGTGTGAAAATTGATTGATAGCGAATGGTTGATTGAAATTGATTGATTGTGGTTGAAAAATACCCGTCTGTGGTTGAGAAATATTTGGTTGAAACCACATAGGATTAGTTTGTGGAAATGAAAAAAATATACGTGACGCCTGCGTGCGAACTAGATGCATGATTCCCCATTGTCAAAAGCTGCGAGGCTTTAAGGTAGAGCGAGGAGCCGTACTAGGGACGGCCCCGGTTTTAACTACCCTGCCGTTATGCTGCCGAAATTTTGAATAATATTCATGTGTTAGAATTATTTTCATTTGTTGAAACTATATTTATTCGTTGAATAGAAAACCTTCATGTGTTGAATCGATATTCATTCGTTGGATAGAAATTCATGTGTTGAATGGTATTCGTGTTTTAAATATAAAAATCACATTTTTACTATATATATATATATAAACTATAGAAAACCTTCATGTGTTGAATCGATATTCATTCGTTGAATAGAATTCATGTGTTGAATGGTATTATGTTTTTAAATATAAAAATCACCTTTATATATATATATATATAAAAACTATAGAAAACCTTCATGTGTTGAATCGAAATTCATTCGTTGAATTGAAATTCATGTGTTGAATGGTATTCATATTTTGAAATAAATTGTTTTATAATAAAAACCACATTTTTATCATCTATATGAACTATATAAAATAATCATATTTTGAAATAAATTGTTTTATAATAAAAATCCTATTTTTGTTACCTATATGAACTATATAAAATAATCGTGTTTTGAAATGAATTGTTTTACAATAAAAATCACATTTGTATTATATACATGAATTGTTAAAAATAGTGAAGTGTTGAAATAGAAGACAGATAGATAAAAACATCATTTTTACCAAATGTATGAAACTCATATAGTTTTGAAATTGAAGAATCGATATAAATATATAAATAGAATTAAAATATATCGATTAACGAAGCTGCAGTTCGTATTTTGAAACCGTGATTTCAAACGATTAGTGCGGGAGATCCGACCATCGGATTTTCCCGAAACCGCAACCGTTGGGTTCGCTTTGGAAATATCTTTCCAACGGCATCAACTTTGTAAAAATCTGAAGAAAAACAACGCCAGAATCGATTATATTTATATATATATATATATATATATAAATATAATTATATTTAATCGAATAACGACGCTGCAGTTCGTATTTTGAAATCGAAATTTCAAACGATTGTACCGGGAGATCCGACCGTCGGATTTTCCCAAAACTGGAACCGTTGGATTCATTTTGAAAAGATCTTTCTAATGATGTAAATTTTGTGAAGATCCAACGGTTAGATTTTCAGATATGTGTAAATCAAATCTGAAGAAAAACAACGCCACGACCGCATTATGGCCTGAAGCGTCGTTTGAATAAATTGGCTATTTTAATATAAATAAAAATAGCGATAAGTCGTTATAAAATACTATAACGATATGGATGTGAAATTCAGAAATTAACTGAAGGTTAGCTAAGTCGAATGGTTTCCTGGATTTTGATCTGATGTTGGTTTTGGCCTTCGGGGTTAATATTTGGGAAATCGTTCTCTTACTGATTGACGGTTAGTGACTAATGAATTGAAATGATGCGTAGTAGTGTTTGTGTAGCACTTGTTTATTATATACGCGAGTTGCACCGAAAGACTGGGTTTATCCCATTCTGAATAACTGAATTGACGATAAGAAATCGAAGATGAAGACGGTGGTCGAAGACCGGAGATCTTCACCTCGTTTGGATGGTAACCGAGGTCCTGATTGGGAGGCATCCCGAAATATGGATAATGAGTGGTGATCGTCCAGACGTACGTGGTGATCGATGGGTTTGCGAGGTATATAGTGCCTCCGGTTTCGTTCAGACCCAGAACGGACTTGTAAATGGACAGTGTGTCTGACGTTGGAATTTATTCTGTGTGATTGATAGCTATTAGTTGCACGGTGTGAATTGCCTGTGTGGCATGCTAAGATGCAGTGATTATGGCTTCTGTTGAAAAACAAAGTCTTGTGGTGATGATCAAAGCCCCGCCTGTGTGGCGTAGCTTTGTGTATAACGTAAATTCGCGAGCCTCACACCCCGGTATGAACCAGAAACGGGAGAGGACATCATGGAGGGCCTGCGTTTCTTCCTAGCTAAAAGTGGCGTCAATGGTTTTACACGCCCTGACGAGTTTGACTTATGTGGTTGTTGCTATTGCGAGGCGCCTCAGATATATCGGTCGATCCGGGACCGATGGAGTCATTCGTTGACTCACTTACGCCCCTAAGGGCGAGGAAACGTAGTGTTCAGGCATTTTAATCCACTCCGTGTGGACCGGCCCTGACGATCCAAGGGTCGATGCGTTCTGATCCTGAGATTCGGGCTAGGCAGTCTCGAAGTCGGTAAGGACTATCTTTTGCCTTGGTTCATGACGGAAATCCAATTCCCAAATACGTGACTGTGCGGTTTTGATTGTATACCCATATTTGGCGACATAGTGGCATGGGACGTTTATGTCGTCTATGATTGATAGTTATGATCTGAAATTGTTTTTGAAACATATAAACACTATTAGTAATATCAAATGCTTTTGTTTTATTCGTATCAAGCATATTTTGGCCATTATAAGGTAAAACTGTATCCTCCGGTTTGCGTTGCATTGTGTGATGGGAACTGAGTCTTATAATGGCTTCATTTTTATAAAAAGCATTGCGATGTTTCAAAGAATTATTTATTTTAAAGCACTGGCGATCCGATGGAGTAAACCCGTTCCACGAAAGTGGCGTGGTCTTGTGATTAGCCATATTTTAAATGTGTTGAGTAGATTTCTCATACAAGTCCCATGACTGACTCGTAGTTTGTTTCACTTTCAAACTCGGGAACCCCTTTTTCTACACGGGCAGCCTTGTTTTCAGGTTTAGCTGGTTCTTTCTGGATAGTTGGAGCTGAAGATGGATTCTATTATTTATCTCTTTTTATGCTGTTCATCTCCTATTGTACATTATGTTTGTTTTCCGCTGTAGACATTTATGTATAGCTGAACTGTATTTGTACTAAGTATGATCCTGTATACTGTGTAACTCTGATGATTACGTTTATCCGGTGTATTCTATTGTACATTATCTAGTGTATTTATTTGTTTCTGTTCTGCTATTATCTGGTTATGTATTATATTCCAAAGATTACCCTTACCACCGCCAGTATGGGGTTTGGGGTCGTCATACGTGGTATCAGAGCTTTGGTTAAGCTTAGTTATGGAATATAACATATTAACGAACTCGTTAGAAATAGAACCAGTAGTGTTCTAGGATGGGTAACTCAATACAGATAGGATCAGTAATATCCTAGTATGAGTAGCAGATTAAAATAACACCTAGATAGACACATTTACATTCAAGTATTTGTCTCTATTTTTTGAAATATCTTTCCTGTGACCTGACACTTGATCTGCTATTTGCAGAAGTACTAGAAAATGAGTGCCAGAAACAGAAGAAGTAATACTGACCCGGATATTGAAGCCCTATTCATGAAATATAGAAATCTGGGTGGAAAACCCTTCTCGGGCGAAGAGTCTATTATGAGAACACAAGCTTGGATTCGTTCGGCCGAGAAAATCTTTGAAGGATTAAAGCCGAGGGATGACCAGAGAAGATTACTGGCCTCCTGGGCACTCAAAGACGAAGCTTTGTTCTGGTGGGATTCAGTTATTAAGGATAATCCAGAAGGTGATATCACCTGGGATAGATTCAAAGTGATTTTCCTGGAAAGATTTACTCCTCCTGAAGCGATTGAGCGACTATGTGATGAATTTTCTTATCTGATACAAGGAGATATGACCATTCCCGAATATCATAAGAAATTCAATGAACTTTCTCAATTTGCCCCTCATCTAATTGAGAATCCAAAGAGTAAGAATTTGAGATTTATCAACGGGCTTCAAAGAAAATATCAGAACAGTGTAATGAGGAATGTGAAGCTCCCCTTTTCTGAAATGATATACATGGCTTACCAGTACGAAGATCTAGACAAGAAAGGTATGTTACAGTACGAAGAGGAAGTCAGCTCTAGTAATAAAATTGAGTCTGAAACTGATCGTCCTGAGGCCAGTACGATGTCAGAGGTCAGTAAGAAGCCTAAAGTAAACCGGAAAAGGGCTAGATCTGAAAAAGAACCAGCAACGACGGCCACATGCTCTAACTGCAAGAAACCAGGGCATTTGACCAGGAATTGTAAAACCTCGAAGAAACGAAAGAAGGGGTTTAAACCCGATAACCAATTTCGAGAGAATAGAAAATGTAGTCAATGCCATCAGACTGGTCATCTTGAAAAGGACTGTAGGCAATTTAAGGAATCCAAAGCAGTGCATGTAAACGAAGTGGCAGAAGTGCCTGCATCTTCGTATGCTTAGGAAAGGTCTGATGTTTTAGAAGGCACGCTCAATGTCAAGAACATTCCAGTTAAAGTATTGTTTGATACTGGCGCGTCACGAAGCTTTATTGCAAAGAGTGCAGTCAAGTATTTGGATTTGAAATTGAAGAAGCTCAAAGAACCAATGACTGTCCAAAATCCAGTTGGGGGTTCCATCGATCTCAGTTGGGTTTGTGGGGTGCCTGTCTCTTTTTCCTGCTATAAATTCCCTACTATCTCTATCGTCATGAATTTTAATGAATTTGATCTTATTCTGGGATTGGATTGGCTAACCAAATATGAAGCAGAGGTTAGATGCGCCAAGAGAGTTGTTATGGCTAAGATTAAATCAGGGAATTATATAACCATACCGTGTGAAGGTCAGAAATCTAATAGAAAAGACTTCTGGACAACTCTCGATGTTTCTCCAGCCCAAATAGAAAATATCCCTGAAGTTACAGAGAATATTCCTGACCTCATAAAAGATATTCCTATCGTCCAGAACTATGTGGATGTGTTTGAAGAAGTTGTTCGCTTACCTCCACAGAGAGAAATTGATTTCTGTAGGATCTAAATTAACCCTAGAGGGGGGGGGTGAATAGGGTTTATCACAGATTTTCACAGATTTTCCCAGATTTTCACAGAGTAATTAAATAATCAGAGTAAATGCGGAAAATAAATAACACACAGATATACCCAGCTTCGGCAAAACCCTGCCTACTGCTGCATTCCCCAAGGTTTCTACTAGGAGTTGAAACAATCTCTACGCTTACAATCCTCTGTAAACTCGCGACACTCGCTCCCAACTGTTCTTAACCCTACGCTCAAAACCCTGCACTGGTTTTTATCCCCAAAACCAGATTTCCCCGAATTACAAACCCTGTAATTCGTCTCCCTAGTTTTAGAGACAAACTAGAAAACTGTAGACTGATTACAAAGTTGAAATTAAAGACAAACAAAATCAAGATAATAAGAAAAACCCTTAATATAAACTTTGAAAACCCTAGTTTTTAAATAAGGGTTATCCCCTTAAACTTGGCCGGCCCACTTTAGTTATTGCTTCACCACTTTATTCTTGAGTCCGATCTCTTTTCTCTGGAAAAAAATATGGCGGCTAAAAGAAAAACTAGGGTTTCTCTTGAACACACTGAATCGAGATGCCTGGTTGATGGAAATTAGTTGTCTGCTACTTGATTCTTCGGCTTCAATCTCTGGTGACTTGAATCGTCTTCGATTGAGTTTATGGACTCTGATTTGGATCCCAGTTTTCTCGATTTCTGGTATGATTTTACTATTCGATTTTTATGCTTTAATTGTGCTTGAACTAGGATGATTCTAGCCGATGATGATGTGGGTGTTCTTATAGGGTTTTGAAACCCTAATTTCGTGCTCTGATTTCGTATTATACTCTGGTTATGATATATACGGAAATATTGGAACTTTAAATCATCGTATGTTCTGGAATTTTTGATTAAGTCTTGATTTTTGAAACCCTTGATTTGAAAATTTTGGGGCTTTTGAAATCGGCTTTTATTTGTTCTTGAATTTCTGGCAATTTCTTGCGGCTGATCTGGAACTTTGAATTGGTCTTGAAAAATTAAAGCCTTCTGGAGTAACTTGTGTTAGACTTTATATTCTGGACTTGGATTTTCGACTTTGAATTAATCCCACGATTTCTGTAACTTTAAATCTTTTATTTCCTGGTTGACCATTTTAAATTTTAACTTCCCAAAGGAAACCTTCAATTGGATTATTTGTCTTGAATAAACTGGTACGAACAAATGCTATGGTAGAACTTTCCTGTAGTTCTTTAGACAATTTCTGAATCTTTAAATTAATATTGCTTTATGGTTCTTTGATCATAATATTACTCTTGTCAACTGCTAAGAACAGATACTACTGTAGAACCTTGAAATATTGTTGCATCATGTCCATGATTGTGTCTAGTTTGAAATATCCAGTCTTTCTGGAATATACTGCGAGATGAAATCATTGACTTTGAAATTTTTTGGGTTTGAACTTTTCTTCCGAGTTTTCTTATTTAAACTTGGCTTTTTCAATGTTTATTCTCCTTGATTTTGAACTGGTAAGAACAGACCCTATGTTTTGCCAAACATTTGAACTGGTACTATATTATTATACTTTGGTGTTTGGCATGTTTGATCTTTAGCTGCTCCACTGTTTTGAGTTTGTGCCTTGTCTTTGCATTTCTTGCTTTTTCCCATGACTAGTTGAATTGATTTATTCATGCTTTGATAAGATCAGACACTATACTTGATCATGTACACCCTTGAATCTGAATCAAACAGTTTACTCATGTATATACTGCCTTGATCAAACTTGTTTAACTGATGTCGCACTTGATATTTGTTTTCTAACAAAACTTGATCATTGAATGTATCACTGATTTTTCAACAAATTTAAACTGATGCTATACTTGAATTGCTTGTATCCCGAGCAGACTTGTGTTCGAGCTGTTTGTTTTGTTGCTGTGCTCTTTTACTGCAGCATGCATGTTGGTACTTGTTGTTTTGTTGACTACTTTAGTATCTTTGGAAACTGCTGGACCATGTCTCGACCATATTCATGCTGTTGCCATTAACACCACTTATTGAACTAATCTTAAATTTGTGCATCATCACTCATTCTTGCTAGCCGATCATTGAACTGTTGCTTTACTCTTCTTTGTGACTTCACTTGTAAATGCTCCTATGTTGCTGCACTTGTGACTGCACTTGTGACCTCAGTTTTGCTCAGTTTTGCTTGTGACTGCACTTGTGACTGCACTTTACCTTGTGACTGTTGTGATCTCATGTATGTCTTACCATATTGGTACAAAGCAGTTTAAACAGTATGTTTCTGATTTAAACTAATATTGTTCTTGATATTATTGCCTCGACCTTGGTTTGCTGTTTTGACCATTTCAGAGTTGTTGATGCTTGTGCAGCTTTGAGTTTTACCATTTTTGTGTTTGCCTTGATCAAACTGTTTTCCTTGCACATCATACTTGAGTTTTGTGGTCGAGTTGCCTTTGTTGCTGTGTACTAATTAACTTAGTTCTATTTGCATGTTTCCAACACTGCATTAGTTGTTGTTTTGATTTAGCACTCTCGACCATATGCACTGAGTTGAGATGGTCCTTGTGGCTACTCCTCAGATGCATATTGATTGGCGTGGCAGTGCACACGTGTATACGTGTGTACATGCAGCCATCAGACGAGATTTTTCTGTCCCTGCATATCAAACAAAGTCTAGAAAAATGATGAGAAACACGCCGCAATTCTGAGGCAAATGAAAATTAAAAATAAATTTTTATTTGCTTTTGTTTAATTTTTATTTTTGTGGCAGTCTACTGTGTGTGTTCTTCTGTATGTGACAGGTATGAAGATAACTGGATTGGCTGTGCAATGCTGTGAAGTCAAGAAGACTGAAGATGATGATATTTATATGTGTCACCATATATGAGTGAACTGTATAGAAATGTAATGAATATGAAAGTGTAAGTGTTGTAAAGAGGAGCTAAGTACGAAATTGAATATATTGAAATGTATATTAGTGATGTATGTACAAATAGTGGAATTGTAAATCTGTACTGTTTTAAATATTGAAATAAAATATTCTTGTTCAAATAAAATACTGTGTGAATTTTTAAATTTTTGTATAGTTGTACTTTATTTAAACAGAAATATTATATTCCTGTCTGATGTGTAGTATACCAGTACAGTTATAAACACATTCAATAATAAAATATATTTGGTTGTTATCATCAAACAAAAATCATATAATTGTGTATACAACACTGTTATATACAACAATCTCCCCCTTTTGATGATGACAAACAAATAAAAGATTTTGAATGTGTTTTGAAAGTGAAATATATTACTCCCCATATTTGTATGCTCCCCCTACAACTGAACTCCCCCTATATATGTGGAAAAATATGAATGATGAAATCCAATTGACCATTTCCCCTCTAGATATTTAATTTCCAATCTTAAAATATTTTTGAATTAAATACTCATCAATCAAAATCTTGACCATTCTCCCCATTTTGTTATCATCAAAAGGAAAATAGAAATCGATACAGTGATGAATATAGACTAAAAATATAAATTCATATTCAGAGAGAGAATATATATCGTAAAACCCATTTAATCAAACAAAAATCATAATAATCTTTAAATCAGAAGCAGATTTCACTTTCAGAATGAATGGATTTACGATGGATTTTATCGAATGAGGAGAGTTCAATAAAAATTGAATATTTGAATATAAATTTTAAAGATTTTAAATATGCAAAAAAAAAAAAAATGTGTTAAGCACTTTCTAACCACGCATAGCCCAAAGGTCTTTTAAATGGGGTTAGTAGTAACTTAACTTTATCCTCTCTAATGAGTTCCATCCATGCACAGCCCGAAGGTCTTTTAAGTGAGAATGGAAGCACATAGAAATTAAGGTAATTCACCCACGCATAACCGCGAGGATTTTTAAATGGGAGTGAATACCAAGGATAAATTATTTATTTTTTTTTTTTTTTTTTTTAAGAATAATTAGAACTCCCCAAATTAAATAAAACCATGATGAATGATAGAAATATGATAGATATAGAAGATGGTCGTGAAATAAGCTCTAATTCAAAGATATTATAAAATTTGTTTAATCATCATGAGATTTAAAATAATATCTCTTCTAATTATGAATTATACCATAGTCGCAACTCATCACAGTTTCATAAATCTATCAATGATTTTGATGAGTCCCAAAACGGTTTAAATTAATCAATAATTTCAATTTTTGAATAAATAATCAAAAATAATTTTAAAATTGAAAATATCAATTTTAAGAGGAGTTTTTGAAAAAAAATGCAAGTTGAAAAACAGCTTAAAATCAATCAGTTAGAAAATGAAATTTTCTAATATTTTTAACACTGATTGCTCCTAGACAATTTTTAAAACCATTTATATATTAATTCAAATTGTCCATGAATTTTAACTAAATCCAGTTACTGATTTTCCAACTTATCATTTAAACACCAATAAATCAATTTCCTTATCAGAGCAGCACAAGATCATTTTCAAAGCAAGAATCACAAGTGACATCCTCAGAGAATTTTTAGACAAACTCAAGAAACAGTCAACATATCAAATTTGAAGATAATTGTTTGAAATCACCAAAAAAAAATCAATTTTTTTTTATAGTCCAAGATTTTCAACAATTCATAACGAATGATTTTAAAAAAAACAACCAAGTAAAAATAACCTAAAGAAATAAAAGTACGAGTTTGGAGATCATACCTGACTTACCATAATCAACGTGATGCAATGAATCTCCAACTCTGAATCTATGGCTAAGGAACTCCAAATAATTTGATATATGAATCAACTTGAATTTTATCTAACTTAAGCACAGTTGTTCCTCAGCCTCCCATAGTACCTAAATGTTTATATGATCGAGTGGTCTAACAAAAGTTGTTTTACCACTCTTATCTTCGTTTACACGTTTTAGTACCCAAACCCGTTTATATAACAATCCATTACTATTCACTAGCGTACCCTTTGGAACCCAAATTTGTTTAGATTTGCTTAAATTTATTTTGTTAATTTTTGGAATCCAAACAGATTTAAATGAATTGTTTTTAAACGAGTTATCAATTTGTTTATGATTTAAAAACCCTTTGAAATTATTAAATTTCAAAAATTCAATTTGATTGTTTTCAAAGCCAATTAAAGGATTTTTAAAATCATTAAAATTTTGTTTTTCAACTTGATCAGATTCAAATCCAAGTCCCTTTTTATTCTGAACAAAAAATTGATTTTTTAACAACATGTTCAACGATTTCTCTCCTTTAGAAAATTTAGTCAAAGCTGACTCCAGTCGTTGAATTTTAAATTTAAGATCGCTATTTTCTTTCATTAAATTTGAACAACGGTTAATAGCGATTTTCCTCTTTTCAGCATCAGTTTGTTTTAAAATCAAATTTTCGTTTTCAAGTGCTTTGATTCTAGCATTGGACTTGGAAATTTCAATTTCAAATTGTTCTAGCTTTTCAAAATCAAGTTTTTCAGTTTCTCTAAACTTTCCAATCATCTTTTCAAAATCAAGATTTTCATTTTTCAAATTCATGTTTTCTCTTTTAAGTAACTCAAGATCAGTTTTTAATTTCAAAAAATCGTTACTCAAAAATTTACATTTTTCACATTCTGAAAATGGTGAATTCTTAACTTTTTCAAGTTTTGTTTCTAAACTGTTATTTTCTTGAACTAGTTTTGACCTATCAGATTTTAATTTCTTAACTTTTAGTTCAAGAGAATCAACGGTTTTTGTGAGATCGTGACACATTAAAATTAAATCTTTATAAGTAAAACTCGATACCTCACTTGAATTCTCTTCACTGCTTTCTGAATCAGAATGAGCCATAAGACACAAATTAGCTTCCTCTTCTTCACTTTCAGAAACTTCTTCTCCTTCTTCATCATCCCATGTAGCGGAAAAAGCTTTCTTCTTTCTTCTGAACTTCTTCCTCTTTTCATTTTTAAGCTGTGGGCAATTTGGTTTGATATGACCGGGTTTCTTGCAATTGTAGCAATATACTTCATCGTCTGAATTATCTGAACTTTCGGACTTGTTGGTTTTTGAATTCTTCTTTCGTGGTTTGTATTTTCCTTTGGCCCACCTTTTTAAAACCATGGCTAGCTCTTCATCGGGATCATCATCATTATTTTCAACAGAATTATTTAGAGCGATCGTCTTCTTCTTTGATTCAGAATCCTTTCGTTCTTCTC
Source organism: Allium sativum (assembly GCA_030737875.1). Lineage (NCBI taxonomy): Eukaryota > Viridiplantae > Streptophyta > Magnoliopsida > Asparagales > Amaryllidaceae > Allium > Allium sativum. The sequence goes on from CM060923.1 coordinate 428,378,527, forward strand.
TTGCTTTCAACTCCATCTCGTAAGTAATCAGATTTCCGATCAACTCTTCCATGCTTACTTTATTCAGATCTTTTGATTCTTGAATCGCCGTCACCTTTGCTTCAAAATTCATCGGTAGCACTCTCAGTATTTTTCTGATCAATTCCACTTCAGTATAGGTTTTGCCGAGAGCTTTTTCATTGTAGACCAGTGATGAGAAGCGTCCATACATCTCTTTTATATCTTCGTCTTTTTGCATAGAGAAATTTTCATATTCGTTGCTGAGTAGAGCGAGACGAGATTCCTTTACTTGAGATGTACCTTCGTGTGTGACCTCCAACGTATGCCATATTTCCTGTGCTGTCTCACAATGAGAAATTCGATTAAATTCAGTTTTATCAAGAGCACAAATTAAAGCATTCATTGCTTTGGCATTTGTTGAAAATAATTTTTTATCATTAGCATCCCACCTATCTTTTGGTTTAGGAATTTCAACACCACTAACAATAACAGTAGGAGATCTATAACCCGTTTCAATAATATCCCACACATCATAATCGACAGAACTTAAGTAAATTTTCATCCTAGCTTTCCAATAGGCATAATCAGTTCCATTAAACATTGGTGGCCTAGCTATGGACTGACCCTCAGAAAAAGCGTTGTTTGACAAATTCATGACTCTAGAGTTAAAATAAAATAAAAAATACCTGCTCTGATACCACTTGTAGGATCTAAATTAACCCTAGAGGGGGGGGGGGGTGAATAGGGTTTATCACAGATTTTCACAGAGTAATTAAATAATCACAGCACAGATAATAATCAGAGTAAATGCGGAAAATAAATAACACACAGATATACCCAGCTTCGGCAAAACCCTGCCTACTGCTGCATTCCCCAAGGTTTCTACTAGGAGTTGAAACAATCTCTACGCTTACAATCCTCTGTAAACTCGCGACACTCGCTCCCAACTGTTCTTAACCCTATGCTCAAAACCCTGCACTGGTTTTTATCCCCAAAACCAGATTTCCCCGAATTACAAACCCTGTAATTCGTCTCCCTAGTTTTAGAGACAAACTAGAAAACTGTAGACTGATTACAAAGTTGAAATTAAAGACAAACAAAATCAAGATAATAAGAAAAACCCTTAATATAAACTTTGAAAACCCTAGTTTTTAAATAAGGGTTATCCCCTTAAACTTGGCCGGCCCCCTTTAGTTATTGCTTCACCACTTTATTCTTGAGTCCGATCTCTTTTCTCTGGAAAGAAATATGGAGGCTAAAAGAAAAACTAGGGTTTCTCTTGAACACACTGAATCGAGATGCCTGGTTGATGGAAATTAGTTGTCTGCTACTTGATTCTTCGGCTTCAATCTCTGGTGACTTGAATCGTCTTCGATTGAGTTTATGGACTCTGATTTGGATCCCAGTTTTCTCGATTTCTGGTATGATTTTACTATTCGATTTTTATGCTTTAATTGTGCTTGAACTAGGATGATTCTAGCCGATGATGATGTGGGTGTTCTTATAGGGTTTTGAAACCCTAATTTCGTGCTCTGATTTCGTATTATACTCTGGTTATGATATATACGGAAATATTGGAACTTTAAATCATCGTATGTTCTGGAATTTTTGATTAAGTCTTGATTTTTGAAACCCTTGATTTGAAAATTTTGGGGCTTTTGAAATCGGCTTTTATTTGTTCTTGAATTTCTGGCAATTTCTTGCGGCTGATCTGGAACTTTGAATTGGTCTTGAAAAATTAAAGCCTTCTGGAGTAACTTGTGTTAGACTTTATATTCTGGACTTGGATTTTCGACTTTGAATTAATCCCACGATTTCTGTAACTTTAAATCTTTTATTTCCTGGTTGACCATTTTAAATTTTAACTTCCCAAAGGAAACCTTCAATTGGATTATTTGTCTTGAATAAACTGGTACGAACAAATGCTATGGTAGAACTTTCCTGTAGTTCTTTAGACAATTTCTGAATCTTTAAATTAATATTGCTTTATGGTTCTTTGATCATAATATTACTCTTGTCAACTGCTAAGAACAGATACTACTGTAGAACCTTGAAATATTGTTGCACCATGTCCATGATTGTGTCTAGTTTGAAATATCCAGTCTTTCTGGAATATACTGCGAGATGAAATCATTGACTTTGAAATTTTTTGGGTTTGAACTTTTCTTCCGAGTTTTCTTATTTAAACTTGGCTTTTTCAATGTTTATTCTCCTTGATTTTGAACTGGTAAGAACAGACCCTATGTTTTGCCAAACATTTGAACTGGTACTATATTATTATACTTTGGTGTTTGGCATGTTTGATCTTTAGCTGCTCCACTGTTTTGAGTTTGTGCCTTGTCTTTGCATTTCTTGCTTTTTCCCATGACTAGTTGAATTGATTTATTCATGCTTTGATAAGATCAGACACTATACTTGATCATGTACACCCTTGAATCTGAATCAAACAGTTTACTCATGTATATACTGCCTTGATCAAACTTGTTTAACTGATGTCGCACTTGATATTTGTTTTCTAACAAAACTTGATCATTGAATGTATCACTGATTTTTCAACAAATTTAAACTGATGCTATACTTGAATTGCTTGTATCCCGAGCAGACTTGTGTTCGAGCTGTTTGTTTTGTTGCTGTGCTCTTTTACTGCAGCATGCATGTTGGTACTTGTTGTTTTGTTGACTACTTTAGTATCTTTGGAAACTGCTGGACCATGTCTCGACCATATTCATGCTGTTGCCATTAACACCACTTATTGAACTAATCTTAAATTTGTGCATCATCACTCATTCTTGCTAGCCGATCATTGAACTGTTGCTTTACTCTTCTTTGTGACTTCACTTGTAAATGCTCCTATGTTGCTGCACTTGTGACTGCACTTGTGACCTCAGTTTTGCTCAGTTTTGCTTGTGACTGCACTTGTGACTGCACTTTACCTTGTGACTGTTGTGATCTCATGTATGTCTTACCATATTGGTACAAAGCAGTTTAAACAATATGTTTCTGATTTAAACTAATATTGTTCTTGATATTATTGCCTCGACCTTGGTTTGCTGTTTTGACCATTTCAGAGTTGTTGATGCTTGTGCAGCTTTGAGTTTTACCATTTTTGTGTTTGCCTTGATCAAACTGTTTTCCTTGCACATCATACTTGAGTTTTGTGGTCGAGTTGCCTTTGTTGCTGTGTACTAATTAACTTAGTTCTATTTGCATGTTTCCAACACTGCATTAGTTGTTGTTTTGATTTAGCACTCTCGACCATATGCACTGAGTTGAGATGGTCCTTGTGGCTACTCCTCAGATGCATATTGATTGGCGTGGCAGTGCACACGTGTATACGTGTGTACATGCAGCCATCAGACGAGATTTTTCTGTCCCTGCATATCAAACAAAGTCTAGAAAAATGATGAGAAACACGCCGCAATTCTGAGGCAAATGAAAATTAAAAATAAATTTTTATTTGCTTTTGTTTAATTTTTATTTTTGTGGCAGTCTACTGTGTGTGTTCTTCTGTATGTGACAGGTATGAAGATAACTGGATTGGCTGTGCAATGCTGTGAAGTCAAGAAGACTGAAGATGATGATATTTATATGTGTCACCATATATGAGTGAACTGTATAGAAATGTAATGTATATGAAAGTGTAAGTGTTGTAAAGAGGAGCTAAGTACGAAATTGAATATATTGAAATGTATATTAGTGATGTATGTACAAATAGTGGAATTGTAAATCTGTACTGTTTTAAATATTGAAATAAAATATTCTTGTTCAAATAAAATACTGTGTGAATTTTTAAATTTTTGTATAGTTGTACTTTATTTAAACAGAAATATTATATTCCTGTCTGATGTGTAGTATACCAGTACAGTTATAAACACATTCAATAATAAAATATATTTGGTTGTTATCATCAAACAAAAATCATATAATTGTGCATACAACACTGTTATATACAACAATTTCAAAATTGCTTTAATTCCGAATGCAAGGCCGGTAGTTCACGCTATTCGAAGGATGTCCTTGAAAGAGAAAGAGGAATTAAACAATCAAACACGACAACTCATATGGAAGGGTCTGATCAGGCCTAGTTTCTCTGATTGGGGAGCAACAGTGGTGTTTGTCCCAAAATATGACGGTACTCTACGACTATGTGTGGATTATCGTGATTTGAACAAGCAGACAATAAAGAACAAATATTCATTGCCGCGAATTGATGATTTATTGGATCGTCTGAATGGAGCACAAGTATTTTTAAGAATGGACCTAGCTACAGGCTTCCATCAGCTTCGAATTGCCGAAGAGTGTGTTCCAATGACAACATTCAGGGGTCCAGACTTATTCTACGAGTGGTTAGCAATGTCGTTCGGCTTATGTAACGCTCCAGCATACTTCGTCGATCTGATGAATAGAGTGTTCAAAGGGGTTTTGAATAAATTTGTTCTGGTTTTTATTAACGATATTCTAATCTTCTCTAAATCAAAGGCCGAACATGAAAAGCATTTGGAACAGGTTCTGGAAATCCTCAGAAGGAATGTATTAAAATCCAAACTATCCAAATGTATATTCTGGCAAGATGAAGTAAAATTTCTGGGCTATGTCGTATCAAAAGAAGGAATTGCTGTGGATCCAAGTAAAATCACAGCTATTCAGAAATGGAAACAGCCCAGTACTCCTACAGAAGTCCGCAGTTTTCTCGGATTGGCTAGTTATTACCGGAAGTTCGTTAAAAAAAATTCGAAGATATCTGGTCACTTAACGAAGCTTACAAAGAAGCACTCTAAATTCAAATGGACTCCAGAAAGTGAGGAGGCTTTTGAAGAGCTAAAGTTAAGATTAGCGACAGCTCCAGTGTTAACCATCATCGATGGCAATCAGGATTTGAAAGTCTGGACTGATGCTTCTAGAGAAGGCCTTGGCGCAGTGTTAATGCAAAGGGGCTAAGTGATTGATTATGTTAGCCGTCAATTGAAGCCGCACGATAAAAACTATGTAACTCATGATCTTGAGTTATTGGCTATCGTATTCTCTTTGAAAATCTGGAGACACTATCTTTTGGGTAAGAAATTCGAACTGTATACAGACCATCAGTCGTTAAAGTATCTGTTCACTCAGAAAGACCTGAATCTGAGGCAACAACGTTGGCTAGAGTTCCTTGCAGCATATGATTTTGAGATTCTATACACTCCAAGGAAAGCCAATGTCGTGGCCGATGCGTGAAGCCGAAAGAATGAAATGATCGCCAGTTTTATCATTGCGACTTCGTTGATTGAAAAGATATCGGCTCTCCAAAAAGACGACCAATTTATTAAAGGAACGAGTCACCGAATTCGTGAAGGCAATGCTTCGGATTTCCAGCTCGACAGCGAATGGATTCTGAGGTTAGAAGAATGAATTTGTGTTCCAGAAATTCCTGAACTCAGAAGAGATGTGCTTGATGAGTGCCACAAATCTAAGCTCAGTATCCATCTGGGTGTGAGTAAAATGTATAACGATATCAAGCGAACATTCTGGTGGAAGTCGTTAAAAAGAGACATCTCGATATATGTTAGTCGATGCCCTACTTGGCAGCTAGTCAAAAGCGACCAACAGAAACTGGCTGGATTGTTACAACCGCTAGACATTCCAGGCTGGAAGTGGGAACATATTTCCATGGACTTCATTGATGGTTTGCCCAGAACCAAAAAAGGAAATGACAGTATTTGGGTGATCGTAGATCGCTTCACGAAGACCGCCCATTTCATACCTGTCAGATCAAACAGAACTGCTTAGAGTCTGGCGTAGATATACTTCAGGGAAATTGTTAGACTACATGGAGTGCTGCTCAGTATAGTTAGTGATAAAGATACAATATTTGTAACACCCCACTTCCGTTAAGGTCACTCACAAAGGGAATGCCTTAACTTTGATGGAGCATTTTAGTAAACAGAACAGAATGTTACAAGAAAGATATAAAAATTGTACTTGAAAAACTTTATAACTTTATTGCAGCGGAAAGAAATCAGTTTGGTTACAACTTTACCAAAAACTCAAGTACATATATATCAGCCTTGTTCAAAAGCCATCAGAGTACAAAACTTTAAAATCATAATCCCCACAGAACGGAAGCTATACAGAGCCAAGCCATACTTTAAGCACTTCAAGCAGAAGGAATCCGGATCAAGCTAAAGTATTCCATCCTTGGATAACCTGGGGGGAAACGGAAGAAAAAGGGGCGAAACAACAAGGGTCGGACAAAAAGTCTGGCAAGTCCAGTGATTTTCAGTTATGAACAGATAATAATAACATGACATGAAAATAAAACTGGATGAGAGATAACCGTAACAGATGTAATAGATATAACAGAAGAACAGAATGATATAAGCTATTGCTTTACACTTTTCTGCACTAATACTAGTATAACAGGATTAGGTGTCACCCTAATGCCTAAACTGAAACAGAAACGGGTACAGAATAATTTCCATAGAAGAGAATGCTAGTAATGGGCCTTTACCACCCTAACAGAAACAGACAGAAGCAGAATGCTGATAATGGGCCTTTACCACCCGAACAGAAACATACAGAAACAGAATATTAATAATGGGCCTTTACCACCCGAACAGAAACAGTCAGATTAATCCCTACAGAAACAGAATGTAGAATTAGGTGTACACTAGTAATGGGCCTTTACCACCCGAACAGACGGTACCACGCAGAAACAGATAGGTGTTACCACCCAACAGAAACAGATGGTACCAACAGAAACAGACAGAACTAAGTGTACCCTAAAACCCTACCCCAAGCGATCGGCTCCCTAATACATAAATATCCTGTGTCGGCCCCACAGTAGGGTATATCACTCCTTAAAGTGACAACCAATTGGCACAGACCTATTTACAGATGTCACGGCGTCTTACATCCTCAGAGGCAGACCAGGATCCATGCACGCACATGACCCAGTTGGAACGCACCATCAACACCCCTCGCCATTATCAGAATGAACCGCTTATAATTAGTTTAGTAAGCGTGCCCGGACCCTACTTACTGTTGGGTCAAAGTTTTGATACCAGAAAGGGTTACTGACTAATATGGGTCCCAAACAACAGATGACACAAGTAATTCCCCTCCTAACCTTGTGTCCCCAGACTAACAGATTTCAGCTTAACTTGTCTACAAGTTTCAGACATACAAAATTTAGATTAACTAGTTCACAAATCATACAATCAAGTTAACAGGTTTTCAGACTAACGGATCAGATATTCGGATTAACAGGCTTACAGATTAACTGGTTACAGATTAACAGACTTACAGATTAACTGGTTACAGATTATCTAACTTTGTATCGGGCCTACGGATTCACGAAACGGGTTTATCAGATTCATTGGTCCAATTGGTTTAGCCTTACCCAACACGTTTTAGACTTCATAATTATCTCAGATTTTCATTAATTAAATATTAATGCCCAAACCTCTCACATTAGACTGACAGTTTGCGGCTACTGGTTAGGCCGGTTGGTTCCGGGTAGGTTTCTGTCGCAAACTGAGTCTAACCTCGGGTTTCAAGCACATTATGACTAGCTTCTCACATTAGAACCTATTGTTCGCGACCACTGGAATATACCGGGCAGTTCCGGGCAGAATTACGCCGCAAACTCATTCTAACCTCGAGTTAGCCATGTTTATCTTTGCGGCCAATTAATTAATGATTCACCATTTATACCCACGCCTAATATACATGTCAATTATTCATAGCTAATTCAGATTATGTCAATAACAGACTGAATATATCAACTTAACAGACATACAGCAGATTAAGCAAACTAGCAGATTTAGCAGATAGCAGATTAGGCATCTCAACAAATTTAGTTTAGCAGATTTAGCATTTCCAACAGACTTAGCAGATGACAGATTTGGCAGATCTAGCAGACTAGGAAGTAGAGTAGAACTAGCAGATTAAGCAATATAACAGAACTAGCAGATTAGGCAATGTAACAAAACTAGCAAATTAGGCAAGTATAACAGATTTAATTATTTCTTAAAGTTTCACAAACAAATCTTGCCTAATTATAAATCTTGCCTAAGTTCACATGCATAAATAATAGTCTTGATTCACAGTATGATCATATACCCCATGTTTGCATTAAATTTACATAACCTAGATTATGGTCATAATTTACCATATAACACACGTCTCAAATTTAGTTAAACTTGCCTAGTACAAAAGATTCACATATAAATTATACCAAATATAGCCATCGATTTCAATGCATGTCATATATTCAAAAATCTCCCACTTAGGTGTTACTCACATTTAATAGTTATCAAATCTTAACATAAATCTTCACACCTAAGTCATATTCCCTTTTTATCCCAAATCATGAATCTCTATATAAACAATATGCCCAACAATCTAAAACTTTAAATTATAACAGATCTTTAATTCAAAAATATGCGTTATGTCTAATGTCTCAAGTCACATGTTAATATACAATGGTTCCTCTTCTTCCAATTCACAGAATATGCACAGATCTAAATCTAGTTTACAAGCTATGTCCTTTTAGTCACAGATTATCCATGTCCAATTATGCCATCATTCATTATTTGTCCCAAAGTTTAACGTTCGTGCGTTAATCTCTTATGAGATTTGGCGTAGGCTCGGGGTAGCCTGGCTATAGAACAGAAAGAAGAAAGAGATATAGAATAAAATAGATCAGAACAGAACATACGCAATCTCAAATTCAGATTTTCAATCATGTCACAATTATAATTAAAGTTTATATCGGAAAATAACTGCAATTGCCTTGATTGGATTCTAAAAGAAAAAGGTGTTGTAGCTGTTCTCTTTTAATCCTAATCAGAATTGGAGGAAGAAGAAGCACAAGTCCTAGCTTAGGTTTTAGCAAAGTAGAGACGCCATTGATTTATTTTTTTAGAGAGGAAGAGAGCAATGGAGGCTAGTGAATTGTATATGAGATTTAGGTTTAGGTTAGGGATGTATATATAGGTGTAGGAAGTTATTTAGGACCATTAGATTAACCCTGAATCATGAGAACCATTCAAATGCAAAATCTGCATTTGAGCGAATCGGCCCACGGGATGACAGCCAAACACCCTGGATTAACCCCTAGTCGACCCAGCGAGGCTCGGGGCGACCTCAAAAATGGACTGGTTCGGTTATTCCCCCTCCCAATTCTCTATTTTGAACCTTTTTTGCATGTTTATTTATTTAATTTATATATATATATATATATTTCTCTCATATGCATATAAACTTCAAGGCTTAATAACTTCTTCATAATTAACCATTTTTTTTAATATTCTCAGAAAATACGGGGTGTTACAATATTTACTAGCAAATTATGGGAGGCATTTCGAGTAGAGATGGGAACAAAGCTGAACCTAAGCACCGCCTATCATCCTCAGACAGATGGTCAAACTGAGAGGGTGAATCGTATACTAGAAGATCTATTGCGGGCTTGTGTTCTAGATTTCGGTGGATCATGGGAAGACCATTTGCATTTGGCTGAATTCTCATATAACAACATCTACCAAGCGAGCCTAATAATGTCGCCATTCGAAGCGTTGTATGGTAGACCGTGCTGATCTCCTGCTTGTTGGGTCGAACCCGGTAATAGACTTGTATTGGGACCAGATATGATCCGAGAAGCTGCCGACAAAGTCGACTTTATTAAGAAGCGATTACTCGCCGCTCAAAGCCGACAAAAGAGCTATGCCGATAGGAGAAGAAGAGATATCGACTATGTATATTTGAAAGTATCGTCGATGAGAGGAGTAATCCGGTTCGGTAAAATTGGGAAGTTGGCGCCCAAATTCATTGGTCCGTTTCCTATTCTTGAACGGATTGGAACGCTCGCTTATAGAGTTAAATTGCCTGATTGGTCGCCTAGAGTTCATGATGTATTTCACATATCTCAACTTCGAAAGCACGTTCATGATCCAGACTTGATCGTGGAAGAATCAACTCAACATGATATTGAAATTACTCCAGAATTACCTGTGAGAAGAGAACCGCTCAAGGTTATCGGCAAAGAAACCAAAGAGCTGAGGAACAAGAAGGTTCACTTAGTCCAAGTGCAATGGAGTGGAGATCCGCGAGATTGTACTTGGGAAACTGAGGAGAGCATTCAGAAAGCCTATCCTAGATGCCGAGTGGATATATCTGATTGACTCCGGTGCAAGGTACATTTACCATACTTTGCATTACCAATTAGTTCTCTACTCTGTTGTTATTTTCCTTCCATGGATGTGCACTTTTAATTCTATAGTCTGAATGATTTTTAAAGAGTATAGAAATTGATTAGTAGTGTTTTTGAAAGTTAAAAACAAATTTATTGTTGTTTGTGTTGTGTGATAGTAGATTTGATTAATTAAAATTATTAAAACGATAGTTAATTTAATCAATAATAGAATGAATGGTAGAATTTATTCGATTAAATCACACATTGAACTGATTAGAAAATAGATAGAAATGTATACTTGTGCATTATATATGTTTGAACAGGTAATTGGATAGCTGTTGAGTAAAGATTTTATTTGCGTGCCCCACAAATAGGTAAACCTTAATGAGTTGGATGCGAAATAATATTATATCAACTCTTGTGAATGCCATTGGATGCGGAGTGCTGGTTATTCTGTGTGTAATAATAAACGTCGCCATAGGATAGTAACAATTAATTTTGAACTACATTACATGGCATACTTCTGAAGATAGGCATACTTCATCATATACCACATAAGCATTTGGAGCTTGTGTGACGAGGTGGAAGATTTACCATACGAGCGAGAGGCTTGTATGGCGATGACTATATTTTACAGGTTGAACTGATGACTGATAAGGACTATTTAAATTATAACGATAAAATTGCCAGATTAATAAAACCCCACACGGGTCTGGAGTTGACAATAATCACGTCTCTCTAGTTATTAGATACAGCACATTGACTATTTATTTCCCACACGGGACGAGGTGACGAGAATTTATCCTCTGGAGCAATTAAAATACACACTCCCTCAGGCTTTGACAGGGTGACGAGAATTTATTCTCTGGAGTTATTATCTATACACGCTCCCCTGTAAACACCAGAATATATCACTATAAATATGTGTATGCTTATTAGGATTTATTGGGCACCTAATACGGCCCAATAAATTTCCAAACCTCTCCCCGTACAAAGGAGGTTATGACAAAAATTTTCAAAAATTCCTGGTGTTAGCCAAATTTTTGAAGAATTTGAAAATTCTCAGAAACTGAAAAGTTGGAGAATGGAAGCCATATTGAACGTAGAGTTGATTAATCAAACTACTTTCGACTTTGTTCCTTTTCGGTGACGAAAAGTTTTAAGTGGGGGAGATTGTAACGACCCGGAAAATCTGAACCAATTAAATTTTTTTAAATTGGCTAAAATAGTGGATTTTAAATATTTAAAATAATTAGTTTAAATAAGAAAGATGAAAACTGAATTTGAATCGACAATTGAAAAGGAATACAATTAATTCTAATTATAAACAAGGCCTGAAATGGCGCGGTAGTTTCAAAATTTGAATTCAAACTTTGATTGACTGTACCAGGTGCAAAACAAAACGGATTTGAGTGAAACCAAAAATATTTAAATCTGTTAGTGAATACCTTTCTAACGAATTTGAAAAATCGAAGTTTCATAGCGGAAAGCAAAAGTTATGGCCAAATGAATTTTCAGAAAGGTCGCTATAGAAATTATATAGCCCGTGAAAATGACCATTTTGCATACGACCTCGGAATTCGACGAAACCACTTTTGTTGGATCCGGGGTGTGAAGTTATTGATAGGTTTCAAATTTATTAATTTTTGAAGCTAGTATGTGAGCGTGGCAAAGGAAAATGTGTTTTGGTCGATTTCTATTAAATTGGATCGACTAGAAATGGGCCATTTTTAAATGGTCTCAGAATTCGACGAAACTAGTTTTGTTGCGACCGTATCGTCAAAAAATAGCTAGAATTATTTTTCTTGAATTTTTCGAATCAGTTTGTGGCCATGGCAAATTGAAATGTACGTCCAAATCGAATATTGAATGTTATATATTTTAAATTGAATGAAAACTGACTAAAATAGTCGAATGGGCCTACGAAACATATCCCATTGTGTTCGGAATGGGGGTAAAACGCTAAGGACGACAGTCGTTGGGTTTAGATTGGTGGCCGTGTCAGAAAACCCCTTTTAAAACCCACCGACCAATCAGATTTTTTATAAAAAAAAGGAAAAACCTTTTTTCTCTCTCTTCGACTCGACCTGGCGCACGACAGAAATTGATCTTCACCTTCTCTCCTCTTTTTCTTTTGATCCGCTCAATGTAATCCAACACTACAGTTATGGTTTTTGTAGTACTTCTCATGATCTTCAAATCCATATAAGTATTGGATTTTTTCGTGCAGAATTGAAGGGGAATTTGAGCTCGAAAGTCGAGCCCTTCATCTCGCCGCCGCCGTCAACCAGGACCACCGAAGTGGGCCCCGCTCTAGGCGCCAGTGCGCCTCTCTCCCCTCTTCCTCGCTGCGAAGGCCGATCGTCGATCCGCTTCACCGTTTGATCGAAAAGATCAAATCTAGTTTTGAATAATTCAGAGAGGTAACGGCTGATTTTCTTTGAAATGATTTTAACACCTTTAAACCGTTGCAAACTTTGAAAAATCATATATTTTTCGTTTCTAGACGAAATTCGATGAAACAGGAAACATCTTGACCGTGTGGACGTCTTCTACATTCTAGAAGAGACCGCATATTTTTCTGAGCCTTCTGCTATTTTTGGTGGAGTGGAACCCAAAGTGAGATTTCTAATTTATAAACGATATGGAAAATGACGATGTATAAATTATATAGTCGATGTATGAGTTATATAAGCGTTGTACACCTCTTGTATAAGCGTTGTATAAGTTGTACGTTTGATGTATAAGTTATACATGCGTTGTAAAAATTATATATGTATTGAAATAGAAGTGAAATGCTATATATATATATACATACACGCCCCTCGTCCACAAACCATGGACGATATTTATTGGTTATGATTGGTGTGAAAATTGATTGATAGCGAATGGTTGATTGAAATTGATTGATTGTGGTTGAAAAATACCCGTCTGTGGTTGAGAAATATTTGGTTGAAACCACATAGGATTAGTTTGTGGAAATGAAAAAAATATACATGCCGCCTGCGTGCGAACTAGATGCATGATTCCCCATTGTCAAAAGCTGCGAGGCTTTAAGGTAGAGCGAGGAGCCGTACTAGGGACGACCCCGGTTTTAACTACCCTGCCGTTATGCTGCCGAAATTTTGAATAATATTCATGTGTTAGAATTATTTTCCTTTGTTGAAACTATATTTATTCGTTGAATAGAAAACCTTCATGTGTTGAATCGATATTCATTCGTTGGATAGAAATTCATGTGTTGAATGGTATTCGTGTTTTAAATATAAAAATCACATTTTTACTCTATATATATAAACTATAGAAAACCTTCATGTGTTGAATCGATGTTCATTCATTGAATAGAATTCATGTGTTGAATGGTATTCGTGTTTTTAAATATAAAAATCACCTTTTTATCTATATATATAAACTATAGAAAACCTTCATGTGTTGAATCGAAATTCATTCGTTGAATTGAAATTCATGTGTTGAATGGTATTCATATTTTGAAATAAATTGTTTTATAATAAAAATCACATTTTTATCATCTATATGAACTATATAAAATAATCATATTTTGAAATAAATTGTTTTATAATAAAAATCCTATTTTTATTATCTACATGAACTATATAAATTAATCGTGTTTTGAAATGAATTGTTTTACAATAAAAATCATATTTTTATTATATACATGAATTGTTAAAAATAGTGAAGTGTTGAAATAGAAGACAGATAGATAAAAACATCATTTTTATCAAATGTATGAAATTCATATAGTTTTGAAATCGAAGAATCGATATAAATATATAAATAGAATTAAAATATATCGAATAACGAAGCTGCAGTTCGTATTTTGAAACCGTGATTTCAAACGATTAGTGCGGGAGATCCGACCATCGGATTTTCCCGAAACCGCAACCGTTGGGTTCACTTTGGAAATATCTTTCCAACGGCACCAACTTTGTAAAAATCCAACGGTTGGATTGTCTGGAATGTTTAATTCAAATCTGAAGAAAAACAACGCTAGAATCGATTATATATATATATATATAATTATACCTAATCGAATAACGACGCTGCAGTTCGTATTTTGAAATCGAAAATTCAAACGATTGTACCTGGAGATCCGACCGTCGGATTTTCTCAAAATTTGGACCGTTGGATTCGTTTTGAAAAGATCTTTCTAGTGATGTAAATTTTGTGAAGATCCAACGGTTAGATTTTCAGATATGTGTAAATCAAATCTGAAGAAAAACAGCGTCACGACCGCGTTATGGCCCGAAGCGTCGTTTGAATAAATTGGCTATTTTAAAATAAATAAAAATAGCTATAAATCGTTATAAAATATTATAAACGATATGGATGTGAAATTTAGAAATTAACTGAAGGTTAGCTAAGTCGAATGGTTTCCTGGATTTTGATCTGATGTTTGTTTTGGCCTTCGGGATTAATATTTGGGAAATCGTTCTCTTACTGATTGACGGTTAGTGACTAATGAATTGAAATGATGCGTAGTAGTGTTTGTGTAGCACTTGTTTATTATATACGCGAGTTGCTCAGAAAGACCGGGTTTATCCCATTCTGAATAACTGAATCAACGATAAGAAATCGAAGATGAAGACAGTGGTCGAAGACCGGAGATCTTCACCTCGTTTGGATGGTAGCCGAGGTCCTGATTGGGAGGCATCCCGAAATATGGATAATGAGTGGTGATCGTCCAGACGTACGTGGTGATCGATGGGTTTGCGAGGTATATAGTGCCTCCGGTTTCGTTCAGACCCAGAACGGACTTGCAAATGGACAGTGTGTCTGACATTGGAATTTATTCTGTGTGATTGATAGCTATCAGTTGCACGGTGTGAATTGCCTATGTAGCATGCTAAGATGCAGTGATCAGGGCTTCTGTAGATAAACAAAGTCTTGTGGTGATGATCAAAGCCCCGCCTGTGTGGTGTAGCTTTGTGTATAACGTAAATTCACGAGCCTCACACCCCGGTATGAACCAGAAACGAGAGAGGACATTAGGGAGGGCCTGCGTTTCTTCCTAGCTAGAAGTGGCATCAGTGGTTTTACATGCCCTGACGAGTTTGACTTATGTGGTTGTTGCTGTTGCGAGGCGCCTCGGATATATCGGTCGATCCGGGACCGATGGAGTCATTCGTTGACTCACTTACGCCCCAAAGGGTGGGGAAACGTAGTGTTCAGGCATTTTAATCCACTCCGTATGGACCGGCCCTGACGATCCAAGGGTCGATGCGTACTGATCCTGAGACTCAGGCTAGGCAGTCTCGAAGCCGGTAAGGACTATCGTTTGCCTTGGTTCATGACGGAAATCCAATTCCCAAATACGTGACTGTGCAGTTTTGATTGTATACCCATATTTGGCGACATAGTGGCATGGGACGCTCATGTCGTCTATGATTGATAGTTATGATCTGAAATTGTTTTTGAAACATGTAAACACTAGTAGTAATATCAAATGCTTTTGTTTTATTCATATCAAACATATTTTGGCCATTATAAGGTAAAACTCTATCCTTCGGTTTGCGTTGCATTGTGTGATGGGAACTGAGTCTTATAATGGCTTCATTTTTATAAAAAGCATTGCGATGTTTCAAAGAATTATTTGTTTTAAAGCACTGGCGATCCGATGGAGTAAACCCGTTCCACGAAAGTGGCGTGGTCCTGTGATTAGCCATATTTTAAATGTGTTGAGTTGATTTCTCGTACCAGTCCCATGACTGACTCGTAGTTTGTTTCACTTTCAAACTCGGGTGCCCCTTTTTCTACACGGGCAGCCTTGTATTCAGGTGTAGCTGGTTCTTTCTGGATAGCTGGAGCTGAAGATGGATTCTATTATTTATCTCTTTTTATGCTGTTCAGCTCCTATTGTACATTATGTTTGTTTTCCGCTGTAGTCATTTATGTATAGCTGAACTGTATTTGTACTAAGTATGATCCTGTATACTGTGTAACTCTGATGATTACGTTTATCCAGTGTATTCTATTGTACATTATCTGGTGTATTTATTTATTTCTGTTCTGCTATTATATGTTTATGTGTTATATTCCAAAGATTACCCTTGCCACCGCCAGTACGGGGTTTGGGGTCGTCACATTAATTGTGCTCTTGGACGATGTGTGAAAATTTATCGTCCAATCAACATAAACAAGTCAGGCAACTTGTAAATGGCAGTGTAAACATGTTTTAAATGTCATAACAACATGTTACATATTTCAAATTTCAAACAATTCACAAAAGTCATCCAAATCAACATTTATCCAACGAACAATAATTTCAACACAGATACTTAATTAATATTTAACAATAAAAATAATTAACTGTTTCAAAAACTTGAGTGAGATAAAAGTACTCGCTTTAAAAAAAAAAATCTTTTTATTACGATATCGAATTTGTCATTTACATGTTCTCAATTGAAATAAAAAGAAAATCTTTTTATTACAAAACCCAATTTGTCATTTACATGTTCTTAATTGAAAAAAAAAGAAAAACTTTTTATTACAAAACCCAATTTGTCATTTATTTGACAAATATATGTTCAAATCTACATGACATATAAAAATATAAATTTTAACATGTATACAAAACTAATGTATACATGACATATAAAAATGTTAATTTTATCTTTGACAATTCTAAATGAATCATAAATGATATTTCTAAATGAACATAAATGATACTTCATTTTTTGACAATTCTAAATGAATATAAATGGCAGTTTTATTTAGCAAAACATGTTTTTACTAAATGATATTCTTATTTAACAAATGGTCATTTTATAATAACTAAATTAACATGTAAATGTTATGATCTTAACCTAACGAAGTATATATATAACAAATGGTATTTTTATTCAATTACAACATTTTATGACAAAAATGTTATTTTTATTTTCATGCCTCGTGTTATTTTCAATTACATAACAACTTCTAACGAAAAAAAATGTTATTTTTATTCAAATGTGACATCTTCTAATTAAATGACATATTTACTTGTCATAAATGACCTATTTACTTTCTAACATAAATGACCTATTTGCTTTCTAACAAAAGATAATATTCTATTCTCTTACAAAAGATGACATTTTTGTTCTCAAACAAAAGATGACTTTTTTTATTAACATGAAACACAATCTATATAAATGACATATTTGTAACATGTCATTATTCTAATTTAACGCTTCAAAATAAAAACGAAATTTGTATGCTCTAACATAGATGACAAATTTGTTTTCTAACATAAATGGCAAATTTATGCTATATGAATATATATTTTTTTATCTTTATTTTATTCTATTCATGAAAAATAAAAATGTAATTTTATTTCACAAAGACATTATCCAACAAAGATGACACTTTTATTTCAAGATTATATTTTACACAAGTAAAATTTAACCAATCATCACCACTACAAGTCAAATCAACCAACCTCAATTTTTCATGATACAGACATGTGTTTTATATATAGCGTAAATATTCAACATTACAATCAAAATCAATTTGAATATATATTTATTTTAAAAAACGAGAAATCTCACATGAATGCTCCACCGCCGCACGCACCTAAGACAACCGGGTCCACATCAAACCACCTTACATCGAAGCCTATGCCAGCCTCCACCTTCTCCTGCCGTATGGGGAAACTCGCCGCCCCCTATAGCCCCCAATTCGACCATGAACCCGCCACCTTTGAACCCAAAAATATTCCCATTCATGATGTTTTAAATGATCACTACCGTTCATCTTCATGAGCTAGAAGAGGCGAATGTTTTTCGTTCATAAGATTTTTAAATTTATTGTTTGGATTAGAAGAAAAAGGAGGAGGAACAAGAGAACATTTTGGCTATTGGACATGTTTGGCAGTGGCTGGTCATGTTAGTGGATTAGGGATTTGGGAAAAAGAACAAAAGCAATTTTATAATAGTTTATTTCTAATTTTACAATTAAATCCATACATTATTATTCCTTAATATTTTTGGAATATTTTTGAATCATCCAAATTTAACATTTACATCTTTCCTATTAAATAGTGTGTATATTTGCTTTAATATAAAGCTATTATGTAACTTATATACTCAAGAATGTATTCCATATTTAAATAAATTTTACCTATAGTAGATTAAGACCATTTTTAAACATATCACAACTCATATTTTTTTTTTAAAAGTTATGAAACCAAAATAGGAAAACATATCAATTTTAATTATCTATCTTTCTGTAACATTTTGTTATTATTATTATGCAAAGAAATTCAGCAAGCCTATTATTTGGCGAGTATGTATATCAACTATTTTCAGCATGTAACCAACAAGGCCATTACAAATTTGACAGTGGGGCAAAGTTTTGTTTTTATTCCAGAAACCATGCATGTGCATTACAAATAAATACGTTTTATGTTTTAATTGTGTTTTATAAATGTTTCCTTAAATCCCCTTTTGATTACACGCTATAATGACACATTTATTCAATTCTTTATTATTCAAATTTCAAAAGTAGATGACAATGAAAGAGAGAGAAAGAGGATAAAATGGAAAGAATTAACGCTAGATTAATGCTATTTGTTTATGAATATATAATCTACATTTTGAATTTCTAAAAGTTAAATTTGAATTGACAGGGGAAACATTTAAGAGGACAGACAAAGAGATGCACATATATATACATACAAATATATATTAATATATATATATATATATATTGTTAGAATTTATTTCATTTATGACCTACACATTATTTTCAATCAGTAAATTAATAAATGTCACTAAAGTTCCTAAGACATTTTTAATGTTAACATATTTGTCAATCAAGCATACTTTTTTTAATGAATCATATTGCCTATTGCACATTTAAAATATAATCTTTTATTGTAGGCTTCTTTACATTAAACAAATGTTGCATAAGAATATAATCTTTTTATATTACCTAAAAATGTAAATTTTTATGTTACATCATTTAAACAAGCCATGATTCATTTTACTAGAATCAATATTACATAAAAATGTACATTTTTATGTTATATGGACTTTCCTATTTAAATAAATGTCCATTTTTCATATTTCCTTTTTTACAATAAAAATGTAAACTTTTTATTAATATTTTTTTTAAGAATTCTAAATTCTGACGCATTTTCTACTTAAAATTTCTTAAAATAAAATTTTAAATTGGTTCTGATTTTCCGGGTTGTTACACATTCCCTTTTGTGAGTGACTTTAACAGAGGTGGTGTGTTTCACATGGGCATCCGCTAATGGTGTTGAAGGAAATATCCTATATATATATATATATATATATATATATATATATATATAATAGCCACAATCACCATGGCTGTAACAACCCGGAAAATCAGAACCAATTTAATTTTTTTTTGGCAATTTTAATGAAATTTGAATATATAAAATGATTTATTTTAAATAATAATGAATATAAATTTATTTTGAATAGAATTAGAACGTATATGTAACACATAGCATAAAACTTGCATACCTAGCATCATGGACATACAACATAAAACTTGCATAACTAACATCATGAGCACATAGCATATGATAACATAACTTGCATTGATCCACATTCATAACCATAAACTCATTACATCCTATCATAATTAGTTTAGCAATTGCTTGCTAAAGGCATAGAAATTAACAACTTGTTGATTAGCACTCCTATGAAGAAGATTAAGTTGCTAGAGTTGATTAGAAGTTGATTTGAGAAGCTATCTTCTTCTAAAATGTGATGCAGGCTCCTTCTAATTGCATTTTGATGGCATGACGGGCTTGTATCTATTTTTAGTATGAATTAGGGTAGTCTTAGGGTGTATTTATAGATTTAGGATGTAGTTTAGGCCCTTAGATTAACCCTAGTTTATATCTAAACCATCAAAAATCGTCACAGGTCAGCAGAACAGACCAGAGAACCAAAACAGGTGCACCAGGCTAGCCAGGGTCAAACCAGAAAGCTGTGCAGGTTTCTGGCTCGACACAGGCGCATTTCCCAAGTGCGCCAGTGTATTTTTGTGCTGGCACACTTCACAAGTGCGCCAGTGCATTCTGGCTTGTTTTCAGTTTTTCTGCCTAACTTCGTTCGTCCATATCTTCTTCATACGGACTCCGATTTTCGAAAACTCGGACTCTATTTCGCGTATTTTTCCGAGACGAACGCAATGGCGTAACCCGTTTCCCCTAATTCCCACATCTGGGATTAGTTATTCTTTAATTTGTGAATGTTAATATTAACTGAAATTCGGGGTGTTACATTCTCCCCTACTTAAAGGATTTCGTCCCCGAAATCTCTAAGTCCAGAAGAACGTATCCTACCATCCAAACAACCATCTACTAAACCATCAAACACTGGCATCCATTGTCCTTAAAGTTTCTAATGCTGTATGAACATATGCAAAAAGTGTGGTGTATATGTTCCCTGTCTAATGCAAAATCAGGCGGTCTACTGATTCAGTTGACCCCCTTAATGCAAACCGTGATAGTGCCATGCATCCAATATGTATGCGAAAGAACCCTATCGACACATACTATTTCTACATGTGTGCACAACCATACACCAAAATGCATCATCCGTATGATAACACAACCATTATACATCCATTAATATAGCTACCTACACACAATTATATGCAATATGCAATATGAAGTGACTGAGCCGATCTAGTGTCTAAAGTGTGTGTATATGCATCCACGAGCAAACACTTGCATCCACACGCATCCATCAATCATAACATGTCTCAAACACATGTTTCAACCATAGGTTCACCCTATCTAAAGGTCAAAGGTACTAATGAGAGGACATACTAAAGATAAGATAAGAACTAGACAAACGATAAAGGAGAAATTAAAAGACATACCCTCAAAAAGGAATGGGTACAGTGAACGCATCTTCGCTTATATCTCCCAAGTAGCGTTGCTCTCATCATCTCCCCATTGCACTTTGACTAGTTGAACCTCTCTGTTTCTCAACTTCCTAATCTCTGACCCAAGGATGCGAGTAGGAGCTCGTCGAATCGTCGCATCACGCTCTACCTCCACTTCTCTAAGCAAGCTCGGCTCTACCACCTCTGCGGTCTCATGTAGGCACTTCCTCAAATGTGACACATGGAATACGTCATGTACACCACTAAGTCTCTCGGGCAAATCCACTCTATAGGCCATCTTTCTAATCCTTTCCTTAATAGGAAACGGACCTACAAACTGGTGCTAACTTCCCAACGGACCCAAAGCGAACAACATTCCGTAATGGAGATACTTTGACAAAGACCATGTCCCCAACATCAAACTCAAGATCTATTCTCCTCTTATCCGCATAAGATTTCTGTCTGTCTTGCGTCGCTTTCATCCTTCTTCGAATCAAATCAATCTTTTCCGAAGTTTCTCTAACCATATCGGGCCCAAGCAAGATCTTATCCGTAGATTCCCCCCAACATGTAGGTGACCGATAAGGCCTTCCGTAAAGAGCTTCGAAAGGAGCCATGCCAATACTAGACTGAAAGCTGTTATTATATGCAAACTCCACCAATGGAAGATGCTCTTCCCATGTACCTCCAAAATCTAAGATACATAGCCTCAAAAGGTCTTCTAGAATACGGTTCACCCTCTCGGTCTGGCCGTCCGTCTGAGGATGATATGCGGTGCTCAAACACAACTGAGTCCCTACCGTTTCTTGCAAGCTCTTCCAAAACTCGCTAGTGAAGATAGGATCTCGATCGCTCACTATGCTAGAAGGTACACCATGTAACCGAACTATCTCTCGAATGTAGACTGAAGCTAGCCATGGAGCAGTCCTCTTACTCTTCACGGGTATAAAATGGGCGCTCTTAGTAAGTTTGTTTACCACAACCCAAATTCCCGTATTACCCTTCCTCGATCTCGGTAATCCATCGATAAAATCCATCGAGACGCTATCCCACTTCCATTGCGGAACCTCCAATGGGTGAAGCAACCCACCGGGTTTCTTTTGCTCCACTTTCACTTGTTGGCACACCAAACATCTAGCGACATACTCGGCCACATCCTTCTTCATACCGTCCCAAAAGAAAACTCGCTTCATGTCTTGGTACATCTTGTCCCCACCGGGATGAATGGTCATCTTTGAACGATGTGCATCATCAAGTATAGCCTTCCTCAAACCCTCATCTTGCGGTACACAAAGTCTACCGTCTCTACGCAACCACCCCTTATCATCTAGGGTGTACCTACTCAAATGGCTGGACGACTCCCCCTTATGAGCTTCTCTACTAACTCAACCAACTGTGGGTCGTCCCACTGTGCCTCACCAACCCGTCCCAAAAGAGTAGGTCTGACCTCTAAGGATGCTAGCAAACCGGGTATAAAGTCAACGGAAGGTCTGAAATCAAACATCGAGATAAATTCCAAGCTTCGTCGTTCAACGAACAATGGACTCAAAGACAACCTTTTTCTGCTTAAGGCGTCTGCCACCACATTACCCTTGCCAGGGGTATATGCTATCTCAAAATCATAGGATGCTAAGAACTCCATCCACCTTTGTTGCCTTAAGTTCAAATCCTTTTGAGAAAACAAGTACTTCAACGATTTGTGGTCAGTGAACAATTCGAACCTCTCGCCAAGAAGATAATGGCGCCAAGACTTAAGCGCAAAAACAATAGCGGCCAACTCGAGATCATGCGTAGGGTAATTTTTCTCATGAACTCTTAACTGCCTTCCCCCATAGGTTATTACCCTTCCCTCTTGCATTAAGACTGCGCCTAGACCTTTCCCACAAGCATCGGTATAAACAACAAATGGCTTACTCCCATCCGGCAGCACTAAGACTGGAGCTGTGGTTAAAGCTCTCTTTAACCGTTGGAACGCATCATCACAATCTACGTCCCATGTGAAGACTAGATTCTTCTTTGTCAAGCGAGTTAATGGGGCTGATATCTTCGTGAAATCCTTGATAAACTTCCTATAGTAGCCAGCCAACCCCAAGAAACTCCTCACCTCTGTAGCATTCTTCGGAACCTTCCAATCTTGGATGGATACTACCCTCGCGGGATCCACAGCTATCCCTTCCTTAGAGACCACGTGCCCTAAGAACCGCACTTCCTTCCTCCAAAAGTGACATTTAGAGAATTTAGCCTTAAGGCTATGCGCTCGAAGAGTCTCCAACACTTCCCTAAGATGTAGGGCATGCTCTTCTTCACTCTTAGAAAAGACCAAGATGTCATCCACAAATCAACAAAGTATGCAGGGGCGTTCGTCAAACCAAAGGGCATCACCAGCCACTCATAGAAACCATCCGGAGTCCTAAAGGCAATCTTCTCTATACTATCCTCAGCCACTCTCAACTGATGAAAACCCGTGGCTAAGTCCAACTGCGAAAACACTGAGGCGCCAACCAACTGATCAAAGAGATCATCAATCCTCGGCAATGGGTGTCTATTCTTCTTTGTAAGCTTGTTGAGTTCTCTATAGTCTACACAAAGTCTGAGGGACCCATCCGCCTTCGTGGCAAAAACTACTGGAGCACCCCACTCCGATATACTTCGTCTTATGAACCCCTTCTCAAGCAACTCCCCTACTTGCTTATGGAGTTCCCTCCTCTCACGAGGAGCCATGTGGCGCACTGGAAAAGATACTGGTTTAGCATTGTCTACCAGATATATTCGGAAGTCTATCTCCCGCTTCGGAGGTAAGCCCTTCACCTCCTCAAACACATCCGAGTATTCCCGGACCACTCTAACAGATCGCAAACTCTCGACCGAAGCGTCAAGCGATTCAAGATAACTTAGCATAACAGAATCCATGGGATTACAAGAGATCTCGAGAGTGTTACCCAAGCGGGTCATGAACCTAACAACTCTCCTTTCACAATCAAGAACGACACCATTACTGGATAACCAGTCCATGCCCAAAATTAACCCATAGCCCGTGAAGGCCAAAACAAAAGCATCACATCTAAACTCAACGCTAAGTATGGAAATCTTCAAACCCAAACATATCATGGACAAATAAGTGGAGCCCCCAATTGGGTTTGAAACAACCAAGGGATCATCTACTAGTCTGGTGTCTAAGTGCAGTGACTCAACTAATGATGATGAGATAAACGAATGTGATGCGCCAGAATCGAATAAAGTACGGACAGGATGATCAAACAGAAAAACCAGACTTTCAACGGAAATAGTTCTACCTCTTTCCTGAATCGGTGGAACTGTGAGAGCCTGAACTTGCCTCCTTGCCTGACCTGGTGCCATAAGAGCTTGATCCTGTCCTCCTGAGGTAGATCCTGTCCTCTGCCCCTTCTTAGGGAAGTCCTTCACTAGATGCCCTGCTTCGCCATAGTGGAAGCAACCAGTCTTCTTCTTCTTCCGACAATCTTTGCTTAGGTGGCCTGGTGTCCCGCAATTGAAGCACTTCTTCTTTCTCTTGCCACCGTTGCCTTTCCCACCCTTGTTTTGTTGTTTCTGTTGAGGTCTCTTCTGATCTCCTTTCTTCTCGGGTGCCTTATTAGCATTGGGACCCTTCTCTTCCTCATGCACGAGTGCCATGTCTACTAGCTTCTCAAAGGTGGCCCCCATAGGGATGTGAGTCATAGCCAATCCATGCATCGGTTCATTCAAGCCTTTAACGAACCTCAGAGCCTTCTTCTTCGGTGTATTCACCATGTCCATGCCAAACCTTGCTAGCTGATTAAACTTGTTGACATATTCCTTCAATGATAAGTTTCCTTGCTTTAATGTCAAGAACCTTTCCATATAAAGATTTTCTTCCGCACGTGAGAGAAACTTTGCCTCAAACCTTTGCCTGAAGTCCGCCCAAGAGTCAACAGGGTGCTCTCCATTAGTGACCTCCCACCAGAACGAAGCCTCTCCCTTCATTAACCAAGCAGCTAACTTGACTTTCTTTCCTTCTTCCATCTCAAAGATATCTATCAACTCTTCCACCTCCTTAAGCCAATCCCTAGCTTCCACAAAAGTTTCTGATCCTTGAAAAGGTTTCCCTCCCATAGCCTTAAATTCCTTGCAAGTCTTAGCAAAAGTATCCGCGCGAGGAGGAGGAGGGGGAGGAAGATCGGGTGCAACCGGTGGTGGAGGAACATTTGCTGGACCCGCAGCGGCGGCCCTAGCCTCCATCAATCTTCTATACCATACTGGTATCGCTACACCCTCCGGAAAGTTAAGATCTTCAGCCATGCTGAAACGAAAAAGGAAAGATTCAAAACGGAGAATTCGAAAGATAAAGATATGGCTATTAGGGATTATGCTTTATTTTCAAAAACTTTTCTCTTAAAAGACATGTTTTTGAAAATACTCCTTCAAAAATGTTTTTAGAAAAATAATTTTTCCAAAAAATTTTATCTGTTCTGGTAACCTTTAGCTCTGATACCACGTGTAACACATAGCATAAAACTTGCATAACTAGCATCATGGACATATAGCATAAAACTTGCATAACTAACATCATGAGCACATAGCATATGATAACATAACTTGCATTGATCCACATTCATAACCATAACCTCATTACATCCTATCATAATTAGTTTGGCAATTGCTTGCTAAAGGCATAGAAACTCACAACCTGTTGATTAGCACTCCTATGAAGAAGATTAAGTTGCTAGAGTTGATTAGAAGTTGATTTGAGAAGCTATCTTCTTCTAAAATGTGATGGAGGCTCCTTCTAATTGCATTTTGACGGCATGACGGCCTTGTATCTATTTTTATTATGAATTAGGGTAGTCTTAGGGTGTATTTATAAATTTAGGATGTAGTTTAGGCCCTTAGATTAACCCTAGTTTAGATCTAAACCATCAAAAATCGTCACAGGTCAGCAGAACAGACCAGAGAACCAAAACAGGTGCACCAGGCCAGCCAGGGTCAAACCAGAAAGCTGTGCAGGTTTCTGGCTCGACACGGGCGCACTTCCCAAGTGCGCCAGTGTATTTTTGTGCTGGCGCACTTCACAAGTGCGCCAGTGCATTCTGGCTTGTTTTCTGTTTTTCTTCCTAAATTCGTTCGTCCATATCTTCTTCATACGGACTCCGATTTTCGAAAACTCGGACTCTATTTCACGTATTTTTCTGAGACGAACGCAATGGCGCAACCCGTTTCCCCTATTTCCCACATCTGGGATTAGTTATTCTTTAATTTGTGAATGTTAATATTAACTGAAATTCGGGGTGTTACAGTATATATGGATTTAAATCGAAGTTAGAATATAAATATTTATATTAATTATAAAAGGAACTAGAATTGGCGCGGTAGTTTGAAAATTCGATTTCAAATTTCAGATGAATGTACATGATTCAAATAAACCGGATTTTAGTGAAACCAAGAATATTTGAACCTGTTTGAAAATATCTTTCCAAGGAAAGTGAAAAATCCAGATTTCACAATGGGAATAAAAAGTTATGTCCAGTTGAAAATTTAGAATAGTCACTATGGAATTTATATAATATATAGCCCTTGAAAATAACAATTTTGCAAATGACCTCCATTTTTTACGAGACCACTTTTGTCAGATCCGGAATGTCAAATTATTGCTAGATTCCAAAATTCATAATTTTTGAAATTAATATGTGAGCGTGGAAAAAGAAAACGTGTTTTGACAGTTTTAGTCAATTTGAGTCGACCAGAAAATGACCATTTTTCCAACAGTCTCCAAATTCAATGAAATTAGTTTTGTTAGGACCGTATCATCAAAACATAGCCAAATTTATTTATTTTGGATTTTTGGAGTTAGTATGTGGCCCCGGTAAATTAAAATGTGCGTTTGAATTCAATATACATTGATTATATTTTAATTTGACGAAAACTGATCGTAACAGTTGAATTAGCTTACGAGACATATCAAATTGTGTCCGGAATGGGGTAATTGGCTAGGGTTGACAGTCGTTGGGTGTGAATTGGAGTTCGGATATCAAAAATTCACTTTTAAGAATTAAATTAAATATTATAATAAAAAAAAAATAGCCTTATCCGAAAACCCTATTTCACTTCGGCCCAGGCTGCCGCCAATGGCTGAGACTCTCCCAACTTTGTAGTGATTTTTCTTTTGATCCACAACTCGATTCAATATCATTCAAAAGCAAAAATTGAAGTTCTATTCAGGCTCTCTGAAATCATATGGGTTTGATTATATTTCATTAAGGGATGCTCGAGTTCTCTGAGCTCGAACACATCGCATTCGAGCGTGATTTCCAAGCAAGAGGGGTCGTCGAGTTTGGCCAAACGGCGGCGGGTGGTGGCGCCCTCCACGACACAGCTCGTGGGTCAAGAGATCGGGTTCCGACGGTCCTTTGGCGATGCAAGTTGAAGCCCTATGTGGTGAACATCGTTGGATCGTGTTACAGGAGTTATCGGTTGAAGGAAGAGAGTGATTAAATGGTTAATTAATTGTTTAATTATATTGATTACTTTACATTAATCCAATTATGTAATTAAGGTTTAAAAATTCATATCTCCTTTGTACTAGATCCAAATCAGATGATTTCAATTGCATTGAGATCGTGTCAAAGAGCTCTACAGCATGGAACTCACTAGAAGCGATTTGGAGCAAATCAGAATTTTAGGCAAATTCAAATTCAAACTGTTCAGAAATTCAGAAATAAAACTGGTGGAGTGGAAACGGACTGTGAGAATTTCTCACTAAAATCTCTTGTACAGTTATTTATTTTATAACTGCATATATGAACTGCTCTCGTCGTCCACAGACCATGGACGACTTGTTTGATTGGACTATATTGTATTGTATTGTATTGTGTTGTGATGTATGAATATAAAATATTCATGGAATAAAATATTTGAATAATAAAAATATCATTTTTATTGAATTTATATAATATATAAAATATTCGTGTATGGAATAAAATATTTGAATAATAAAAATATCATTTTTATTGAATGTATATAATATATAAAATATTCATGTATGGAATAAAATATTTGAATAATAAAAATATCATTTTTATTGAATGAATATAATATATAAAATATTCATGTACGGAATAAAATATTTGGACATAAAAATATAATTTTTATTAAATATATGAACCATATAAAATGTTCATGTGTTGAAAATAAATATTCATTTACAAATCAGACGATTTGTTTATGTACACCCATTTAACCGATATTGATTGGGACGACGAATTTTACACATCGTCCAACTGCACAAATAATGATCAGTATGTGTTGTTTGAAAACCCCACATGGGTATTGGGATGATATTTGATATAGACTAATCCTGATATTTAATGGTATGTCAATTGATGTGTTGACAGGCTGTGATGAGCGTTAATTATTTATTTTTAATGCTTATACAGTTGTAAATTGCACTCTGGATGATGGTTGACTATGTTTGATTATTGTGGTGTACATGTGTGTATAAAATCCATATAAATAAAATTATTTGGTAATTGACCGTGTTTGATTCCAGTTCAAAATTAATGAATATTTTAAAATAATATTCAGTAAATATTGAAATGTGAAGCCGTGTTAAGTAGTTAAATGCCATTTTAACACGAACGGGAATTTTGTCGATTTTATAATGAAAATCGAAAAGTGATTTCAAAATTTGATATTTTGAAAATATTATCATTTTAATATTAAAATGATATGGAATATTCAAATTTGATTGGAAATTTGAAATGAAATTGAAATCATATTAAAATGAATATAAAACGAATTCAATATGAATTTATTAAGGAATATTCAAATTTGATTTGAAATTTGAAATGAAATTGAAATCGTTTTAAAATGAATTTAAAACGAATTTATTATGGAATATTCAAATTTGATTTGAAATGAAATTGAAATCGTTTTAAAACGAATTTATTAAGGAGTATTCAAATTTAATTTGAAATTGAAAAATGAAGTTGAAATCATTTTTAAAACGAATTTATAAAATATGTTTTAAATGGAAATTGACTAAATATATATAATATATATATTATATATATTTAATGGCCTGAATAAAACGCGCCGCGGCTGTTCGCGAATTTCGACCATTGACTTCGAATGGACATTATCGGAGATCCGACCATCGCATTCTCCTAAAACCGAAACTGTTGGGTCTTTATCAAAAAGAGCTTTCCAACGAATATAGTAGATTTGAAATCTAATGGTTTGATTTGGAATTATGTCCAAATCAAATTTGGAAAAGGTCGTTATAAGTGCAGTTCGACGACCATTTATGGAAATCGATTGTACGGGCCTTGATAAAATTATTAAAAATATTAATAATTTGTGTAAAATCATAACAAATGAAGAACTGGGATGAAAAATTCCATATTTGAAAGGATAAAAATATATTTTTAACAAAATGAACTAGTTATTAACTAGATTTGAAATCCAATACTTTTTAAATAAAATAAATTGGATTTTTGAAATGGTTTTAAAAATAATCAGGATTTCCAGTATATGAGGAGTGGATTTGAATAAAAATTGCCTTCGGAATATCTTGATGTTGGATTTCGTGATTATACAGATATTGTTATGGAAATTTGAAAGATATATTTATATCGTTATTTCCAATACGATATTTGTTGGTTATAAAATTTGATATTGAATATAAGCTGATATATTTTCTATTCAGAGCCTTGTATTTAATACCAAATGGGATTTTGGGTTTGTCGTGAATGGTGTCTTAAATAACACCGTTCTTAAAACCAGTTGAGGAAAGAATAAATCTTTTTATTAAGATTTAGTGAAAATTTCCAATTAATTAATATTTAACAGGAATTGAATAAAGGAATTGGATTTTGGGTTTGTCGTGAATGGTGTTTTAAATAACATTGTTCTTAAACCCCGTTTGAAAAGAATAAATCTTTTAATTAAGATTGTTAGAGTTTCCAATTATATTTAATAATTGGAATAAAATGGAATGTGAATTGGGTTTATCGTTAACTGTATTTTTAATGACATTCATTCTTTAACCCGATTTACAGTGAAATGTAATTTGGAATTTATAATTCTTTTTGTTAAGATTTAAAGGAGATTTTCCAAAGTAAAGTTTCCCAATTTAATACTATAAATTGGAACAGAATGTAATTCAATTGGATAATAATCAAAGTGAGCTTCTGTGAAGGAAGACTGTTAATGTATATGGAATTTAAGAGGCTTCGCCATTATTCCATTTATATTATCGGTTGGATATGGAAGTTTATATCAATTATATATATTGATATGTTTTCCCTAATAATGGAATGTGATTTGGGCTTATCGTGAATTGTGTTTTAAATGACATTAGTTCTTTAACCCAGTTAAAGATAAGATTAATATCTTAGCTTTGAAAAATCATTAAGTAATGATTTTTGGAGATTAAAACTGAATTAGAGTTTTAATGAATCTTTAATTATATTGGAATGTGAATGGGATAATTAAAATTATCGAATTCATGAAATGATCGAGAATGTAGTACCACCAGTTTTACTCCAAGTGATAGTTAAATCTTTGATTAGATTTGAACGTGAAATGGTAATTGAATTTACCGATAACACCATGGTGTTGGATATAGAGTACTACCAGTTTTGCTCTATGGGATGAATAGGTTGGGATTGGGAAATAAAACAAATGATTACTTCGGTAAGGTTCACTAATCTCGACTAGTTTGGATAAGCCTTAATTGGTTTGAATTGATATCCGAAGGAAGATTAAAGAAGAAATTTAAAGAATTTATCTTTGATAAAATTAATGGGAACCTTTCCCAAAGGATATGAATATTTAAATAAAAGAATATTCAGAATTGGAGTGAGGCGTATGTTGTGTTTTTATAGCACTTGTTTATTACATACGCGAGTTATTCGGAAAGACCAGGTTTATCCCATACTGAGTAACTGAATCGGCGATGAGTTGACAATGAAGACGGTGGTTGAAGATCGGAGGTCTTCACATCGTTTGGATGATTATTGATGTCTTGATTGGGTTGTACACCCAAGACAAGGTAACAAGTGGTGATCGTCCAGATGTACTTGGAGATCGACCGGATATGCGAAGATCTCTCTCCTGTTTGGACATATAGGACGAGGAATAAGGTGCCTCCGGTTTCGTTCAGATCCAGAACGAACTTGTAAATGGATGTGTGTCTGACATTGGATTTTATTCTGTGTTGATTGATTTCTATTAAATATATATCTGTTTGGCGGCGGAGAATTTATTCTTTTGCTTAACGCCCTTTTCTGAGACGTACGAGCTCAGAGGTTATATATCAATAGACATCAATCGCATGGCATGAATTTCCTATGTGGCATGATGAGATGCAAATGATCAAGGCTTCTGTTGAAAAGCAGAGTCTTATGGTTGATGATCAAAGCACAGTTTTAATATAGCATAACTTTGTGTATAACGTTAATTCGCGAGCCTCACACCCCGATGTGAACCAGAAACGGGAAGGACCTCAGGGAGGACATGCGTTTCTTTCAAGCTAGGAGTGGTGTCGGGGTTCTGCAAGCCCGGACGTTTTACTTGTGTTGATGATGGATAGCAAGGCGCCTCGGTTATATCGGTCACTACGGGGCCGATGGATGTTCTGGTCGACATACTGATCAGATATACGCCCCATAGGGCGGGGAGATGCATGTTCAGGGATTTTTAATCCACTTGAAATGTGGACCGGCCTTGTCGCTCTGGGTGTAGTCGCGGCTGAGACCTGAGGCTCGGGCTAGAGAGTCTCGAATTGGCACAGGATGTTCCCTTTGCCTTGGTTCACAGATGGAAATCCAACTTCCAATACGTGACATTGCGGTTTTGGTTGTAGAGCCTAGTACTGACGACATGATATATGGTACCCTTGCCGTCCAGGATTGATACATTTATATTTAAAGTTGTTTTATACATTGTGCACTTATAATAGTATCAAATAATTTGTTTTAAACGTACCAAGCATGTTTGGCTATTATAAGGGAAAGTCCTATCCTCCGGCTTGCGTTGCATTGTGTGATGGGACCTGGGTCATATAACAGCTTCATTTTTCCGAAAAGCATTGCGCTGTTTTGTTATATGCACGGATATTTTGGGAAGAAACCCGTTCCGTGTTATATTGCTTGGTCCCTTGATTTACTTTATTTTAAAGTAAAGTTTTAAATAACTGTTTTAGTTCTCACACTAGTCACATTACTTACTTGGAGTTTATTGTTTTAACCAAAACTCTGGGTGCCCCTATTTTCCACGTGGCCAGCTAGTAGTTTTGGTTTTGTTGATTTATATTCGCAGGATCCTGATTTATTGTTGGAATGATATTCAGAAAGCTCTATATCCGTGTATCTCTTTCAGTTGTGTTTTGCATTATTTTCCATTACATTGTACTTTGTAAATATCTGACATTTATCAAATGTATAATATTTGTTCATATTCTGTATATTCTTCTACTCTGATGTAAATTGTTGTAATAAGCAATAAATTGTTCTTCTGTTTACGTTCTAATTTGTTGTGTTCTCAACTCAATCGGGCTTTCCTTACGGGGAAGTTCGGGTCGTGTCAATGCCTAAATATAACTAATATATACATATACATATACATGTACATATACATATACATATAAGCCACAATAATATTTCAATGCATCCAAACAACCAACAAATAGCATATAACATTATATTAAATAAATATTCATTTATTATAAATTATAAACGAATCCAGAAAATGAGTTTACTCACGTGATCTTCATTGTCAAAGTAGCAATTTGTTTTCGATTAACTTAAACTGATGTTCAATTTAACCGAAAAATCCAACTTCCTCCGAAAAACTTTCAATTAATTCCAAAGCGTAGTCTTCGTCTATACCAATTCAACAAACTTCAATTTATCTTATTTTTATTTCGTACAACATAAATATTAGCTTTACAATTTCACAAACTATTGTAAAAAAATTAAATTTACTAGTAATACCATTACTTCCTTCTTTCTTTTATTACCTAACCTTTGATAAAAGGAGACATGAATGCTCAAATATACTAATGATCTTGTTCGGGTTAACTTATACTTTATCAACTATTACGATTATTAACTAACCTAGAGACATAAGGGTTAACTTGTTAGTTACTAATACTGATGTAGGATAATATAGATATAAGAAGATTTTACAATCTATTTAGTTTATTTACTGTAATTAACTTTAAATAATTACCTCCTCAATGTAAACTACTCCCGACTATCACCAGCCCATTGAACTTGCCTTCCTATTTTTTTTCCATGACTTGGAGAATTTGAGTTCTGGAATTTGAAGCTGCGTGCACCACTAGTGAGTCATACCCCATTACTTGATGCTCCAAACTCCATCTTACCCCCTGGTAACAACCTGAAATTTCACAACAAATTTAAAATTACTTTTAATATAATTTTAAGGAAAAAATGCGTTTGAATATAAAATTTTGATTTTTAAGTCATCGCATAGCCCTTAAAAAGTGAAAATTTGACAGCAACCTCATAATTCGATGAGACCAATTTCATTGGAATCGTAATAATGAATCATTGCTAGATTTCAAATTTCACGTGAAACAGAGTCAGCATGTGGTCGTGCGAGCCAGACACATTTGCTAATAAACAAATGCTAAGTTTACAAAGGAACAGTATTGAGACGAACTCAAAATTCGATTTCACTTTTTTTTCTGGACTCGTATCTCCAAATAATGTAGGAATACAATGATTCAAGATTTTGGAATTAGCATGTGGGCGTGCAAGACGAAAAGGTACGCAAAAATCACATTTTTGAAGCTAATTTGAGCTAGAGAGATATTTAAAACAAAAGGAAAAATGAACTCGGAATTCAGCAAAACTTGATTCGTTGGATTTGTATTGATGAGTACTAGCTCGTGGATAATTTTCGTAGCAAACGGTTTGCAGTCGGGCAGTCGGAGAGAGTGGGAGATAAATTCCTACATAAACACTCCATTCTCTCTTTCTCTCCACACTTCTCTCATTTCTCTCCTTCCTCCATTTTCTTCAAAATTATGGCCTCCTCCCCAAATCCCCAAACCCTAGCCACCACCCTCCCCCTCCCTACTCATAGCCCATGCCTAGACCCCCATCACGCAGTCAATGGCAAGACCCCCCCCCCCCGCAGCGCGACATACCCCTTCCCTCCCACCGTCCCACGCGCAAGCACCTCCTTCTCTTCCTCCTCCACTTCAGAACTCCTCCTTTCCTCCTCCATAAGCTTCATACACTCCATACATCTCCTCCTACCTCTTCTAAACTCCATTTCCACTCTCTTAGCCCCCTTTAATCACTTCACAAAACCCGAACAGTGGAGAATTAGTGTTCGAGCAATCCGCACGAGCTTGATTTCATCTGCATTGAGCATTGAAGAAAAACTTGAACACTTTAGGGTCTTCGGATTGTCGCATTCAAGCTAAGCAAAGTCGAATTCTTCCGAATTTAAAGAATAGGCGGAGTGCGACTCGTAGTGAGAAATTTTACCTCACTTTAGAAAAGGGGTAGATAGATTTATGAGGTCATGAAATAAATTTTAGTTAGTTAAAATGTGATTTTTAACTAATGTATGACATCAAAAAAAAATATTTAGTTGAAAAATATGATTTTTCGCTAGTATATAACATGAGATAAATTTTAGTTAGTTAAAAATATGATTTTTAACTAATGTTCGACATGAAACAAATTTTAGTTAGTTAAAAATATGATTTTTAATTAGTGTATTACTTGAAATAAATTTTAGTTAGTTAAAAAATGCGATTTTTAACTAATGTGTGCGATGTAGCTTACATGCATGAGATGTAAATAAAACCATATTGACATCATGAGATTGTAACTATGATGAGCTAAATAAAATTAACTACGAAGTAATATGATAATAAAATTTATTAAGACTTTGAGTAAGCGACTGATGGTAAAAATATTATTTTAATTGTTATACAACTAAATTTATTTGATTAAGTAGTTGGTGATTAAAAATATTTAATCATTTTTTTTATGTTTTTATGTTCATTATTGCATACATGCATGCATATATATATATATATATATTCTTGTTAGTTCAACACTTGAACTATTCACAAATCATTTGAATTAGAAGAGTTGTATGAATATGTGACACTCACATGACATAAGACGTGGATGGACACTTGTGGCGCCTTTGATGGCATTGGATGTTGATTATTTACTTATTTATGATTTTTGTGTGTGCATTGGATGCAAGTGATGGACTTTGGATTAATTAAACATCACTATGGAATAGAAAGAAGGTATTGGACTATCCTACACAAGCATAGTTGGACAAACCCAAATAATCATGTAGCTGCTTGATGCTTATATGATGTGAACCACATTGTATTCATTTATTTGATGCTATACGATGAGAAAAATGACTGGAGATCAGGTATACTGCATATTGATCAGATTTGAGCAGAGGACATGATTTGGACTAAATTGAACCTATAAATAAATTTGCAAGATTAATAATAAACCCTACACAGGTCAGGAGGTGACAAAAATATACACGCCACTATTGCATAGTTATGGTACATGGAAATTAGGGTGATAAAATTGTACACATTGCCTGGGGGTGATGTGTAAGGCACAATGGTTGTTCACATGATTTCTAATTCCCACACGGGCATTGAGCTGATTTATTTTCACACATCCCTCGGTGTACACATGTTGTATTGATATACTGTGATTTATTGGAGCCTTTTTAGGCTGTTTTCGATTTTTCGGAGCTCTCCGTACAAAAGATGTTATGGCGAAATTTTCCAAAATTTAAAGACGTTAGCCAAATATTTGGTCAAATAAATAGTTTGAAGGCCAGTTAACGAATTATATTTTTATATGAAAAATATAAATTAAATTAAACATACTGCACAACGGTAGTTCGCGTTTTCGACTCGTAATTTTAAATGAGTATATAGGGAGATCCGACCATCAGATTTTCCCAAAATTTGAACCATTTGGTTCGTTTCGAAAAGATCTTTCCAACGATAATAAATACATTAAGATCTGGTGGTTAGATCATTAGGAATGTTTAATTCAAAATTGAATGAAAACAGTGCCAGCACAGTCGAATGACCTGAAACCTTATGCGACTGAATTGTGCTATATATATATATATATAATAGCGAAAAATCGTTATAAATTAAAATGAGCAATTTAGAACGTGAGTAAACCAATTATGATTGGTTTATAAAAATGAAAATGGTTGAGTGTGATTTGGCAAGAAAACTTATTTAATGAATATTGGGTATATTGTGACGGAGTATTTAATTCGACGACCAGATTAAATTCTCGATTAAACCTTTTAAAACAAAGTAGTGAAATGAATTATAAAGGCCAATAACTTAACCAAAAAGAAAGAATTGATTTGATTTATATATGCGAGAATTATTTGGAAGGACTGAGTTAATTCTCATTTCAAATTAAACGACGACTACAAGTCAATGAAAGGAAGACAGTGTAAGAACGACATTCTTCACATCGAGTGAATTACTACTGATGCCTTCGATATTGGTAGCTCCCTTAAAAGGGTT
The DNA here is from genome assembly GCA_030737875.1 of Allium sativum. Classification (NCBI taxonomy): domain Eukaryota; kingdom Viridiplantae; phylum Streptophyta; class Magnoliopsida; order Asparagales; family Amaryllidaceae; genus Allium; species Allium sativum. The sequence continues at coordinate 428,415,144 of CM060923.1, forward strand.
ATAATGGCAGTTGTCCGGACATACTTGTTGATTGTCCATATATGCGAGGGCCTCTCTTCTGTATTGGACATATAGGATGAGGAATAAGATGCCTCCGGTTTTGTTCAGACCCAGAACGAATGTATGAATGGATTGTATGTTTGACATTGTATTGTGTGCTATGTTGTTGATCTCTGCTAAATATATATATCTGTTTTGTAGCGGAGGATTTATTCTCTTGTTTAGCACCCTTCTCTGAGACGTACGAGCTTTGAGGCTATATATTGGTGGAAATCAATGACATGGAATGGATTGACAGTGTGGCATGCAAAGATGCATGTGATCAAGGCTTTTGTTGAAAAGAAGAGTCTTGTGGATGATGATCAAAGCACAACTTTAACTAGCATAGCTTTGTGTATAGCGTTGACTTTCGAGCCTCACGCACCGATATGAGTCTAAAACAGGATAGTGACTACAGGGAGTGCATGCATTTCTTTCTAGCAAGAAGTTGTGTCATGGTATGGAGCCTAGAAGTTTTTACTTATGTGGTTGATGGATTGCGAGGCATCTCAGATATAGAGCCGACTAAAAGGCTCGAGTGATAGATCCGATAGTACCAGGAAACGTATTGTTCAGGAATAACTGATCCACAAACGTTAGGTATGGACCAGCCCTGAAGATCCAAGGGTTGCCCATAGGTGTGATCCTGAGGAATTTGCTAGAGTGTCTCGAAACCGATATGTAGACATCCCTTGCCTTGACTCATGATGGAAATCCAATTTCCAATACGACATTATGCAGTTTTAATTGTAAACCTATATGGCGACATAATATATGGTACCTATGCCATCTATGATTGATACATTTATGATGAAATTGTTTTTGAAACATATAGACACTAATAATAATATCAAATGACTTTTTTATGCGTATCAAGCATGTTTGGCCATTATAAGGTAAAAATCTATCCTTCGGCTTGCATTGCATTGTGTGATGGGACCCGAGTCTTATAATGGCTTCATTTTCTAAAAAAAGCATTGCATTGTTTATTAATTAATTTATTTATTTCATGATATGCACTGGCAATCCAATGGAGTAAACCTGTTCCGTGACATACAGTGTGGTCCTATGACTTGCCTTATTCTAAATCAGTTAAGTAACTGTATGACTTCTCATACCAGTCCCATGACTGACTCGTAGTTTGTTTTTCCCTTGCAAACTCGGGTGCCTCTATTTTCACATGGGAAGCCAAGTGAACAAGCGACTGGCTTTCTTTTGGATATGCACCGTAGCGTTGGGTGCCCTTTTTGGCTGAAGATGAAAACTTATCTTTTATCATTTATTTTGGACTCTTAAGCAATTATCTTATGCACATTTATATTTGATTCTGCTATAGGCATATTTTCTACTTAGTGAAACCTTTTATGTACTAAGTATGATCATGTATCTGTGTAAATCTGATGATGGTTATGGCATTGATGATTTCCGCTGTTATGATATGACGTAAATTATTCTATGATTTTATGTTTTATGCTATATTCTGTAATCTGCTGATGTGATTAATGCAATATTCCAAAGATAGACCTTGTCACCATGGCGTAGGGGTTTGGTTCATGTCAACATAAGAGATTTTAGCTCGATCAACCCAAAGGTCACGACCCGCGCCCTAAATGAATTCTGGCCATTTCTAGCTCATCGCCACTCTCATCAGTCCATGCATGTTCGAACGCCGTCCATCCCTGATCAACTTGTTCAAGCATCACTTTAGATCTGACTCCCTTTAAATCACGAACTATGATGTCGAGCTATAGGAGGAAGGCGACGCTTCTCAACATCGAACTCCACAATCTACTCACCAACGCCACTTCTTTCCATCGAGTATTCATCCATGCGCATAAGCTAACCTTCGACTTTGTCGTTCACTACATCAATCTCAAGTTCCCTACACGATCACACACCCTAACGAAGACCTAGGATTAAAGCTTTGTCCATTTGACATTAAAAGTAGAGTTTAGGGATTTTTGGAATTTATTTTGTTCGATTTCGAGATACTGAAATTGAAATAGGGTAGTAGCTTTGAAATATGAGGCTTCAATTTGGTTTTAGTTTGGGAGAAAAGAACCAAGGGAATGCAGAGGAATTTACTTGATTTCATTGGTATTGTAAAGAGAGAAGGGGAACATTGAAGTGATCGATTTCTTGCTAGAGAGAATGGTATAAATAGAAGAAAAATTGGAGGATAAAACAACGTCGATCTCAAAATGTACTTGTAGAGTTGGACATAGGCATGATAGGGTAGGCTTGCAGCGTCCTTGATGGGTAGCTTAAGGTAGAAGAAAAATAATGTGGTACAAGTGTTTATATTTTTTTATAATTTTATTTGAATCGACTAGATTTAATTTAATTTAAAATAATTTATGATTTTGAACACCTAATTAAGCGCATTAACCAACATTCCTAGGGTTGTACCATTATTCCAAACACAATGGAACAAGTTTCGAAGCCTAATTCGATCATATGGAGAAGATATCAATTTAAAGTCATAATATAAATTAAATTCAAAACAATTAATTCCTTGATAACAAATTATTACTGTTACCATTTATACTCAAATAAATTTTATATTGATCAATTGAATTATTTCGATTCAGTTTTATCTTCGAATTCAATTATTCCTATTTTTGCATTACGATAATTCGATATATCTGAAATTTAGTAGTATATCAATTATTAAATAGATAAACTCCATATAAAAACCATTTATATTATCAAATCAACATTTAAGCAATATTAAATTTTCAAAAAGAATTAACCAAAAATCTGGGTCGTTACATTATTCCGCCCCTAAAAGAATTTTGTCCTCGAAATTACTAAGGTAGAGAAAATGTTTCAAACCCATTGACTTTTCAAAAACTTACATATGTTAAAATTCAACATTTCAAGTTTCTACAAATTTAGTTCAAATAAAACTTTCGGTTTTCATTCATATCGCACACCATATATGCTTATATTCATTAAATCTGAATGATTTACAACCAGTATAGTCACATCCAATTCATATTCCATTCATATGCATTCAAATTCATTCAGTTTGATTCTAGTCAATTTATTCACTTCGATCCATTTAACTTGCTTAAGTTAAAATTAAATTCCAACATTCACATTCCTAAGTTTTTATTTTCAAATCCTTTAGAAACCATATAAATATATAGATATATTTATAATAATCTCAAATTCAAAACATTTGAATTTTCAACCATACTTATTTTCAAACAATTTTCCATTAAAATTTTTTCTAAGGTAGCAATCCATCACTTTGAAACTCGAATATGAATACTGATGATGTCGCGATCACCATTAGAATTATTTTCCAGCCATTGAATTGAGTTCAGTGCTTTAACAATTTCAAAATCCATTCAAAATGATTTTTATTTATAAATCCTTCCAAAACAAAGCTATGTTATTTTAATATACTTTGAAAAATATTTTCCAACTTTCGTGGACTTTAAATTCCAAAGTCTGGTTTGAATTCAATTTTAATTCATCTCATTTGCATATATAATTCATATACAAATTATATTTGGTTATATAAAACCATTCCAATTTTATTATCTTATTTGATTATAGTAATAACAACCAACACATTGTATATTATAATAATTTCAAAAAATTATTCCTTCTATATCAAAATAGAATTTTGCGTAAAATTATTTCATTCACCCACCTTAAAACAATATTATGTCCAACCATTTGTTCAAGTGTTTATAATTACTTATCGATGTCATGGAGTCCCACGATTTGACCATAATTCATAAGCCACTCAATAGATAAGCCAACACAATAAGAAACAAATTTTATATGAACTAACAAATACGCGCCCTTGTATATATACACCCAACTCATTCTAGGGTACTACTGACCCTATCTCTAATGAGTAAATCCCACCAAATCCTAGATGTTCGATCAACCTAAGCTCTGATACCACTATAACGAAACAACATTTTCCCGATTCCAATTATCGATACAAATACCATATCGACTAACAAACACCAGAAATTACTGGGTCACTAATAGAAAGAAGTTAGAAGGTGAGAAATAGAAAGAAATATTAAATAGAAGAAGGAGAAAACATAAATACAACATCAGAGTAAAAATGAACCTCACAGCAGAATGAATAAAATACATTATATAATATAAATTTTTAAATATAAATTTGATGGTATATACATAACATTATCAGAGTACAACATTTGTTCATCACATATACAACACAGCGGAATAAGCTATGTATATATCTAACATTGAAGCCTCCTACTCCAAGCTCCTCCAAGGATATCAGAAAATACCTGAACTACTTGACTACCCATGAAAATTTGGCAATCTAAGATTTTAGGGTAAAACAAAACAAAATAAACTCTGGGTCAGTTATGGGACTGGTGTCAGTAAACTCCAACCATTTGGTTTAACTTTTTAAAATCCTTTCCAAAATAAAAGATAATCGTAAGAGATCTACGCATAAACACAGATGGTTTTTACCTTATGATAACCTAATAAATTCTTTGAAATCAACACTATTATGATATTATAATAGTGTCTAAATCAAATAAATAGCAGTCTAGCTGAACGCTTGCATCTCACGCTTTATATACATAGTACACAATCAAAGCCGTGGGCTTTTATTGGATAATAGATTCCAACTGGCAAGTATGGGACCACATTCTGACAATGTCTCTCAAGATAGGAATACACCGGGTTCAACAATAACATCTTGCAACCCAGGCTAAACATGACTGACTACTCATTTCGCTGGAGTGTTCCGAATGTATTGTCACCAATGGTTAGGATCAGCAACCGTTATTGAAAGCATACATCAGCAATAGAATAAAGAAGTAAATGGATTTTCTCTAGATCAGGTGACAATATGCCCTATTTGGGAGCTACCCACTTAGTCATGCGACCTACCCAATTTTATACTATTTCCCGGTTGTGAGGCTTAAGGCCACACTTATCTTTTTGACATGACACATCTTCATTTACTTTGAATGCCACATCGTCCAACCCGCCAAAATCACTTATTGATTTCCCCAAAAATATCACAGGTAAAAAGGTAAGAGAAACGAATTCCTCCGCCACCAACGTAGATATGTTTGAAGAGATCAATGTAGACTATATGTTATGCATACTCTGTCTGACATTCGTCAATATAAATTGTCCTGCTACTGGACAAACCGAAGGCACTTTTCCATCAATCCATCTTAGGTAATTTCTGACTATGATTAACAGAACAGTCCTTGCACTTTACTCCATCTTCAATTATCTTCAGCATATCTGATTCGCAATGCTTATGCCTATACGGAGTGTTTTTAGATAATAAATTTGATCGGTCTCTCCGTATTGACAACGATGTTATTAAGTTGACCAATACTTCGATAGTCGGTTATTTGACTATTGAAGAAATAAACATTCATCCATGATCCTATTCCTAAAGGGAATACTATTTATTAACATCAAACAATTACTCAACCCTTTTTATTAATATTTTATTAATTATATTCATCATTTCCCAATTTCTCTTTCATATCTTTACCTAGACATTTCTCCAAACCCGTTTAGCCTCTCATGATTCGTGGAAAAACATTTCCATATATCATAACTATTTATTTTCTATATTCTAGAAAATATCTCTTTTTAACATCGGAAAACATTTCCATGTATTCACATATCACTATTCTTTCATATTCATCAGTCCCCAACCGTAAACTAATAAGAGTGTAACAACTCGGAATTTTGGAACCAATTAATTTTTTTTAATTGATTTTCATGAAAATTAAATACTTCAGCTGAATTATTTTGAGTTTTAAATTGAAGTTTGAACGTATAAATTTAAAATTTAATTAAAATGATCTTGTAATGGCGCGGTAGTTTGAAAATTCGATTTTGAACTTTGAATGAATATACAGAATTCAATATAAGTCAGAATTTGAATAAACAAGAAAAGTTATGAGGTTTTGAATTTGCATTTTCTAGCGAGTATATGAAATTGAGATTTCACTTTATAAATTGTAAGTTGTGTCTAAATTAAAATTTAGAATAGTTTCTATGGAATTTAAATATATTTTTAAAAGGTATATATAGCCCATAGATAACTCACATTTTGTATACGGTTGAATATGGACTCGAAACTATTTCCATTGAGTTCAAAATGTCGTTTCCATGTTCGAAAACTATAAGCATCAATGCCTTTAGTGTAACAACCCGAAAATCAGGGCCAATTTAAATTTTTTATTTTTTTAGAATTTTATAGGAAAATCTGCCAGAATTTAAAATTTCCATTTTTATATAATATTTTGATTATGGAAAAATAGACATTTTGCAAACGAACCCCGTTTTCGACGAAACCACTTTTGTTGGAACCAGAATGTCATATTATTGCTAGGGTTCAATTTTAATAATTTTCAGAATAAGTATATGAGCGTGGCAGAAGAAACTGGGTTTGGGTCATTACAGTCAAAATTGAACGACTTAAAAATGGCCGTTTTTCAAACAGCCTCAGAATTTGACGAAAATAATTTTGTTGGGTTTGTATCGTCAAGACATAGCCAAAAATATTTTTTTGGGATTTTTCGGAGTCTGTATGTGGCTCCGGCGGATTTTTGATTGTGTCAGAATTAAAAATATAAAAGAATTTATTTTCAATTTCGAAAATTGAGGGTCGAGATGACCTTTTGGGCCGGCCAGACATGGCTAGATGGATCCGGAATGGGGGTTATTGGGTAGGGTAGCTTTCTGTTGGACCGGATTTTGAATAATATGAGAGAAATGGATTTTTTTTTAAATTACAATAAAATAATATAAAAAGGAGAAACCCTAATATCTAAAATCACTATTCCTTCTCTTCCTCACAGCCGTCGACCCCTACCTCTCCAATGGCCGAAATTTCTTCTTCCAATTGCTCCCTCTCTTCTCCAAATTAAAATCCAATTCTCATCCCACATCAAAGATCATCTCCTCCTCTTCAATCTCATACGGTAGGATCTCGTCTGGAGCCACCAATTCACCGAAACCCAAACCCAAACCGCTGCCGTTCGGACCCGTCGCCACCCCCTAGGCCGAACCGAGTTCAGCCATTCCAGTCCCCCTTCGAGCGCCTCTCTCCCCTCTCCGCTCTGGTGTCTTCTGATCAGGCCCTAGTGCTGTGTATCGAAGATTAGATCCTACCCTAGTTTTGAACGTGAGGTAGAAGGTGCGGCCGAATACTGGAGGTAGAAGAGAAGGATTAATTTCCTAATTACTTACTTAATTAATTAATTAATCTAATTTATTTGATAATTTATTTTGACCATATCTAATTCATTTCAAACCGGAATTCGATGATTTCAGCGACGTTGTGATCGTATTGAGCAGATCTACGCAGCTGGACTGAAACGGAGCAATTCTGAACACTTTGAATTTTGGGCAAAAATCGCAACGACTGTGAGATTCTTTATTTAAATTTAATAATTAATTAAATTATTCAATTACGATGTAAATTAAATATGACAATGATTCAGATCTGTTTATTTGGTCATGGTTTGCGATGATTGTTCAATGTTTGAATTATTCGTATAGATCCATATGATTATCATTTTATTTTATGCTATGTTATCACTTGTTATCACTTTATACTAGAGATTAAATTGATCTAATTATCAATTTAAAGAAAAAGAATTATATAATCATAACATGTTACCCCTTGTGTCAGTATTGGATTGATTTTATTTATCAACTCGAATCAATAGAAATTTGATTTTCATATTATCGCTTGTGTTCGAATTAAATTGAATTAATTTGATTATCCATTCAAATCAAAAGGAATTTGACTATCACCTTTATTTAAATTGATCTAGGATTATCAACTCGATATAGGAAATGTAAAGAAAAATAAAAAGAACAAAAGCCATTTGAGTCATTCATTTGCAATTCCTATTTGCAAATGAAAAGAACACAAAACATTAGAATCATGTATTTGTAAATTTCTATTGTAAGAAATGAAAAGAACACAAAACATTGAAATCATTTTGTTTGCAAATTTCTATTGTAAGAAAAGAAAAGAACACAAAACATTGAAATCATTTTATTTGCAATTTCAATGTAAAGAAAAGAAAAGAAACAAAATTTGTGAAGTGTCTTTATTTATATTTTCTAATATAAAAGAAGAGAACAAAATATGTACATCATTTTATTTTGCATTTTCTATGTAAAGTAAAAGAGAACAAAATATGTACATCATTTTATTTTACGTTTTCTATGTAAAGTAAAAGAGAACAAAATATGTACATCATTTTATTTTGCATTTTCTATGTAAAGTAAAAGAGAACAAAATATGTACATCATTTTATTTTGCATTTTCTATGTAAAGTAAAAGAGAACAAAATATGTACATCATTTTATTTTGCATTTTCTATGTAAAGTAAAAGAGAACAAAATATGTACATCATTTTATATTACGTTTTCTATGTAAAGTAAAAGAGAACAAAATATGTACATCGTTTTATTTTGCATTTTCTATGTAAAGTAAAAGAGAACAAAATATGTACATCATTTTATTTTGCATTTTCTGTGTAAAGTAAAAGAGAACAAAATTTGTACATCATTTTATTTTGCATTTTCTATGTAAAGTAAAAGAGAACAAAATATGTCCATCATTTTATTTTGCATTTTCTATGTAAAGTAAAAGAGAACAAAATATGTACATCATTTTATTTTGCATTTTATATGTAAAACAAAAGAGATCAAAAATATTTAAATCATTTTGTTCACATTTTATATGTAAAACAAAAGAGAACATGATATGTAAATCATTTTGTCACATTTTATATATAAAACAAAAGAGAACAAAAATGTGTAAATCATTTTGTTCACATTTTATATGTAAAACAAAAGAGAACATGATATGTAAATCATTTTGTCACATTTTATATGTAACACAAAAGAGAACAAAAATTTGTGAAGTGTCTTTATTGATATTTTCTCATGTAAAGAAAAAGAACAAATATGTGAATTGTTTTTATTCACATTTTCTAGAGCGAATAAAAAGTGTAAATTATGTGAACCTCTTGTATTTACATTTTTAGTGTAAATGAAAGATACAAACTATGTGAATCACTTTTATTTGCAAATTTCTATTGTAAATAAAAGATATAAGATTGGAAATGTACTTTTATTAATATTATATTTATTAATAAAAAGACTAGATTAAAATATCATTTTTATTTACATTGTTTTGATGAAATGAAAAGATAAAGTTATGAAATACATTTTCATACATAAATAAACCGATAAAGTTATGAAATACAATTTCATATACAAATAAAGAGGTTTTGAACTGGAAATGTCATTTTATCAAAATCTACATATGATAAGAGAGAAGACAAAAACCATAAACAGAATCATGTTATGATTGACTGCACTTGCTTGTTTGTATTGACCGACTTGTGTGAATCGCCAAATGGATTTATATTTATTTATAAATATAAATATTAATTAAATTAAAACGAATCGCGTACGGTAGTTCGCGTTTCGAAAATATAACTTTAAATGATCTTACAGAAAGATCCAACCGTCGGATTTTTCCAAAGCCTGACCCGTTAGGACCGTCTTGGGAAAATCTTTCCAACGGTATAAATTTAGTCAAAATCCAACGGTCAGATCTTGAGTTAGGTGTAAATCAACATTTGGGGAAAACAGCGCCACGGCCATCTCTTGACCTAAAGCGTCGTTAAGTAAAATAAAACTATTTTAACTAAATAGAAATAGTGGAAATCATTATAAAGCATTTCTAGCGATATAAATTGGTTTTGTAATTTATACAACTACGAAAATTATTTGGAAAACCGAGTTTAATCTCATTTCAAATAATTATACGGCGACATTAAATTGAAGAGTTGAAGACGACGGTCGAAGACCGACGATTTTTAAGGCGGATGGTTGTATTGCTATTGTTGGCCTTAATGGGAGTAGCTACCTTGATGGGTCGATGGTGGTGATCGTCCGGACGTTCTTGTTGATGGTTAGGATTTGCGAGTCTCTTTATTTCCCACGAAATAAGACGACTCCGGTTTCGTTCAGACCCAGAACGGACTTGTAAATGGATCGAATGCCTGACGTCGAAATTTATTTCATGTAATAAAATTGGTTTTTATTTAATGTATAAAGGCTTGGTGGTAGAGGATTTATCCTCTTGCTTAACACCCCTTTTTATGTTAAATAATTATCGATTGCGTGATATGAGTTGTCGATGTGACATTCCAAGTGGCACTCGAACAAGGCTTATTGTTGCAAAGCAGAGCCTTGTAGGATGATCAAAGCATGGTCCAGTATGGACACAGCTTTGTGTATACGTTACTTCGCGAGCCTCACACCCCGATGGAGTCTAAAACGGAGCAAGGGAACGCAGGGAGTGCGCACGTTTCTTTCTAGCTAAAAGTGGTGTCAGTTACCTACCAGCACTGATATTTACTAAGTGGTTGTTGGATTTGAGGTAGCTCGGTTATATTGGTCGCGACTGGCCAATTTAGAGATCCGTTAGGATCGGGAAACGTGTGTTCAGGCATTTCTAATCCACAAAAGTAAGTGTGGACCGGCCCTGCAGGATCCAAGGGTTGGACATAGTACCAATCCTGGGGCATTGCTAGAGTGTCTCGAATCGGTAAGGATTTCGCTCCTAGCCTTGACTCAGTATGGAAACCCAACTTTCCAATACGAGATAACGGACTTGATTGTATATTTATTATGGCAACATAATAGGATGGGGTACTATGCCGTCTAGGATTAATACATTTATTTTGAAATATTTTAAAACATATTACACACTTATGATATAAAAATAGTATTTGACTCGTACTCTGCATTTTTGATCATTATAAGGAAAAAACTCTATCCTCTGGTGTGCGTTGCATTGTGTGATAGGACCTGAGTCTTATAATGATTTCATTTTTACAAAAGCATTGCGTTACTCTTTTTATTTAATAAATATATGCACAGGCAATCTATTGGAGGAAACCCGTTCCACGAAAGTGGCGTGGTCCTTAGATTTGTCGTATTCAGTTGTTATTATAAGTTTCTCACACCAGCCCTATGACTGACCTGTTGTTTGTTTCACTTTGCAAACTCGGGTGCCCTCTCTCTACACGGGCAGCCAATTGACAGGTTTCTATTTATCTTGCTTGGAGTTCTTGCTTGAAGTTCTTGATTGGAGATTTCTATTGTGGAGGTGACTTGGAGGATGAAGACTTGCTACCTTTCCTTTTTTTTCATTTCATTTTATTTTAGACATTTTCTGAGTTCTTGAGACATTTAGACTTATCCAGTTTTAATCCTGTACTTTGGAATTTTGAGTCACGTTACATTCTATTTGGCTCTGATGTAATAATTAGAACTTCTGTGACTGTGGGATTCTATATTTTGATGACATCTATTTCCGCTGCCATGATGTTGTTATGATGTAGTTTTCTTATATTTATGTTGTTATCTGTGTTATGTATTGCCATATTTATGTTGTATTCCAATGATCATCCTTGCTTTCGTTATGCGGAAGTTGGGCGTTATAACAGTTGGTATCAGAGCTTTGGTTTTAACCTTAGTTTTGGAATATAACATATTTATAGCAATACGCCTCATTAGAGATGGGATTATTTAGTCCTAGAATGAGTATGACAGTTTAGCGCATATTTTACAGTCATTTATCCATTTCCATCTTTTCTACCTTTTCCTTTGAATTTTCATTTCACTTGGTCTGACACCTTTTTCTTGAACGTACAGATTAAGTAAAATGGCAACTCGAGCCAGAGTTAGAGCTAGAGGTGGAGCAGCTAGAGTGAGGGAAAATACCGCTTCAGTAGCCCCCAACCAACCAGATAGAGAGGAGGAAGTACGACCACCACCTCCACCTGCTTTCGATCTTGATAAAGTTAAGAAGAAAATAAATAATTTGGGGGGAGTCCATTTCACGGGCCAAGGATCTGTCATGGAGGCCCAAGCTTGGTTAAAGACTATAGAGAGGATTCTGGATGGTTTGGAGCTAGAGGATCACCGCAAGCGATTCATGGCGGTATGGTTTTTGCAAGGACAAGCCCAAATTTGGTGGGAGCTCAGTATGATAGGAGTTGTGGAAGCTGAAGTTACATGGGCCAAATTCAAGGAGTTATTCAATGCCAAGTATGTCCCACCTCATGAAGTGGAAAAATTGCATGATGAGTTTGCCAACCTCCAGCAAGGAGGAATGACAGTTTCTGAATATGTAAAGAAATTTGAAGAGCTCTCAAGGTATGCTCCAGAGTTGGTGCAGGATGCAACTCAGAAGAATAAAAGGTTTATCTATGGCTTGGCAAGGAAGTATCACAACCGTGTCACGAACCATATAGAGCGTCCCTTTGCTAAGATTATAGAGATGGCTTGTCGCTTTGAAGAGATTGACCAGAAAGCAAGCCAACAAGATAAGGAGAAGAAGCAATCCAATACCAAGAAGAAGGAGGCAGATAAAAAGCCAGAAACAGGAAGTTCCTCTTCAGAAAGCCATATAGTCAGAAGAGAGATAGGGCGAAGATCAAGTGTTATAATTGTGGAAAGACTGGCCATTATGAAAAAGAGTGCCGAGCTCCTAAGAAGGTAAAAAGAAATGAGTCCGAACCCAGCCAAAGCTCACACGACAAGAGGGAGTGTTTCAACTGTCACAAAACTGGACATATTATCAGAGATTGCCCATTGCTTAAGAAATCAGAGGTGGCTCATGTCTATGGTAAACCTGCTGCACCAGCTTCTAATTCTGAAGGTACAGGTAAACCTGATGTTCTCAGTGGTTCCATTAATGTTAAGAATATCCCCGTTACTGTCCTTTTTGACACTGGTGCTTCTAGAAGTTTTATTTCTTTCAACACAATTAAGAAGCTGAAATTAAAACCAAGAAAATTAAAAGAACCATTCAATGCACATAGTCCGATAGGTGGCACACTCTATCTGGACCAGTATTGTCGAGTACCCATTTCTTACTCCTATTTCCAATTCCCATTTAACTTAATCATTATGAGTTTTTCTGGGTATGATATTATTCTTGGACTCGACTGGCTTGAAAATTTTGAAGCTGAATTAATTTGCGCTGAAAGGTTGGTTAGAATTAAAACCAAATTTGGCGATATTATCACTATTCCTTGCCATGGTTCTGCCACCGACAGAAAAGAATTTTGGTCTTCTTTAGAAGTCACCCCGGCTTCTATTGAAGATATTCCTATTGTAAGAGATTATGCTGATGTTTTCGAAGAGGTGGATAGCTTGCCTCCTCGTCGAGAAATTGACTTCAAAATCGAATTAGTTCCTGATGCTAGACCAGTTGTTCATGCTATACGGAGGATGTCTCCAAAAGAGAAAGAAGAGCTGAGCAACCAAACCAAACAGCTTTTATGGAAGGGTCTAATCAGACCAAGCTTTTCTAGTTGGGGCGCAGCAGTGGTGTTTGTGCCTAAATCTGACGGTACCCTCAGGCTTTGCGTGGACTACCTTGATCTTAATAAACAGACATTAAAGAACAAATACCCTCTTCCCCGCATTGATGATCTTCTTGATAGATTGCATCGAGCTCGTGTATTCTCTAAGATGGATCTAGCCACAGGTTTCCATCAACTGCGCATCGCAGAAGAGTGTATTCCTCTCACTGCTTTTAGAGGGCCTGACACATTTTATGAATGGCTAGTAATGCCTTTTGGACTGTGCAATGCTCCAGCTTATTTTGTTGACTTGATGAATCGCGTTTTTAGAAATGTCCTTAATAAATTCGTACTTGTATTCATTGACAATATTCTTATCTTTTCAAAATCTATTGAGGAGCACGAAAAACATTTGAGCCAAGTCTTAGAAATTCTTTGCAGAAATGTGCTGAAAGCCAAATTCTCTAAGTGTATGTTTTGGCAAGAAGAGGTGAAATTCCTCGGCCACGTAGTTTCCAAAGAAGGTATTTCAGTTGATCCTGGAAAGATTTCAGCCATCCAAGAATGGAAGCAGCCTACTACCCCCACTGAAGTACGAAGTTTCTTGGGTTTGGCTGGCTACTATCGCAAATTCGTGAGAGATTTCTCTAAATTATCTGGTCCATTGACTGAGCTGACTAAAAAGCATAAGAATTTCATTTGGACACCAAAGTGCGAGGCATCTTTCCAAGAGCTTAAAAAGAGGCTGACCATTGCTCCTGTCTTGACCATCATCGATGGGAATCAGGATTTGAAGGTTTGGACCGACGCTTCCAAAGAAGGTTGTCCCTATTTTATTTTAAATAAACATGTTTGAGGTGACATTTTCCTTTTTGTCAAAACTCATTTTAACATGTTACGCTTCATCTTTAATTTTAAGGTATTGGCGCGGTGCTTATGCAAAGAGACAAAGTTGTCGCTTATGCTAGTCGCCAACTAAAAGTCCATGAGAAGAAGTACCCCACCCACGACCTTGAACTTATGGCTATTGTCTTCGCTCTGAAAATTTGGAGACATTATTTATTGGGGGAAAAGTTCGAGCTTTACACTGACCATCAATCTCTGAAATATCTCTTCACTCAAAAAGATCTAAATTTCAGACAGCAGAGATGGGTGGAATTCCTTGCAGCTTATGACTTGGATATTCTATATACGCCTGGAAAGGCGAATGTTGTGGTAGATGCGCTCAGTCGAAAGAATGCCGCCAACACTAATCTCATTCTCGCCCATCTCATTATCACTCCTTCTCTGATAGACAAGATTGCCGCTCTTCAGAGGAATGACAAATTTATTCAAATGATTGCTGAGCGTGTTCAAAAGGGTGAAGCATCAAGCTTTTCTATTGATGACAAGGGAATTCTCAGAATGCAAGGGCGTATTTGTGTGCCTGACATCCCAGAACTAAAAAGGGAAGTCATGGATGAGAGCCACAAATCAAAAATCAGTGTTCATCCCGGGGTTAGCAAGATGTACAAGGATCTAAAGCGTACATTTTGGTGGAAATCTATGAAGCGGGATATTTCTATGTATGTTGCTAGATGTCCCACCTGCCAGCTAGTAAAGAGTGATCAGCAGAAGCTAGCTTGATTATTACAGCCGCTAGAGATTTCAGGTTGGAAATGGGACCAGGTCTCCATGGACTTCATAGATGGCTTACCCCGCTCTAGAAAGGGGAATGACGGTATCTGGGTGATTGTTGACCGTCTTACAAAAACTGCTCATTTTATTCCGGTCAAATCCAACCGTACAGCTAGAAGTTTGGCGCAGCTGATGTGAAAGAGATTGTCATATTGCATGGTGTCCCTAGTAGCATCGTCAGTGATCACGACCTAGTTTTCACTAGCAAATTTTGGGAAGCCTTTCAAGAAGAATTGGGAACCAAGCTGAATTTTAGTACGGCATATCACCCTCAGACAGACGGGCAGACTGAGAGGGTGAACCGCATCCTAGAAGATCTGTTGCGAGCTTGCATTTTAGATTTTGGTGGCTCATGGGAGGATCATATACATTTGGTCGAGTTTTCTTATAACAACAGTTACCAAGCAAGTATTGGGATGTTGCCTTTTGAAGCTCTTTATGGCAGACCATGCAGATCCCCCGCTTGTTGGGTGGAATCCGGTGATCGTCTAGTGCTGGGGCCTGACATGATTCGAGAGGCAGCAGATAAAGTTGATTTTATTAAGAAGAAATTATTAGCTACCCAAAGCCGACAGAAAAGTTATGCTGATACTAGAAGGAGAGACTTACGATTTTCTGTTGGTGATATGGTATATCTTAGAGTTTCCCCATTACGTGGTGTAATACGATTTGGGAAGACTGGCAAGCTGGCACCTAGATTCATTGGCCCCTTCCCCATTACTGAAAGGATTGGCGCACTTGCTTATATATTACAGTTGCCAGATTGGCTGCCAGGCGTACACGATGTCTTTCATGTATCCCAACTGCGTAGGCATGTCCATGATCTAGATCTTGTTGTAGAGGAAGCTGCACAGCAGGATTTAGAAATTACACCGACCTTGCAAGTGAGAAGAGAACCAATTAAAATAGTGGGTAGAGAAAACCGTGAGCTAAGAAATAAAAGAATCAATCTTGTGAAGGTGCAATGGAGTGGAGACCCTAGAGACTGCACCTGGGAAAGAGATGAGAGTATCAAGCAAGCCTACCCCACGTGCAGAATGGATATATCCGACTGATGGTTGTGTGAGGTACATTTTCAATACTTCACATTTTCCCGTTTTGTTCCTACTTTACTTTTCCTTTTCGAGGACGAAAAGCTTTTAAGTGGGGGCGATTGTAACAACCCGAAAATCAGGGCCAATTTAAAATTCTTATTTTTTAGAATTTTATAGGAAAATCTGCCAGAATTTAAAATTTCCATTTTTATATAATATTTTAATTATGGAAAAATAGACATTTTGCAATCGAACCCCGTTTTCGACGAAACCACTTTTGTTGGAACCAGAATGTCATATTATTGCTAGGGTTCAATTTTCATAATTTTCAGAATCAGTATATGAGCATGGCAGAAGAAACTGTGTTTGGGTCATTACAGTCAAAATTGAACGACTTAAAAATGGCCGTTTTTCAAACAGCCTCAGAATTCGACGAAAATAATTGGGTTCGTATCGTCGAGACATAGCCAAAAATATTTTTTTGGGATTTTTCGGAGTCCGTATGTGGCTCAGGCGGATTTTTGATTGTGTCAGAATTAAAAATATAAAAGAATTTATTTTTAATTTCGAAAATTGAGGGTCGAGATGACCTTTTGGTCCTGCGATACATGGCTAGATGGATCCGGAATGGGGGTTATTGGGTAGGGTAGCTTTCTGTTGGACCGGATTCTGTATAATATGAGAGAAATGGATTTTTTTTTAAAATTACAATAAAATAATATAAAAAGGAGAAACCCTAATATATAAAATCACTATTCCTTCTCTTCCTCACAGCCGCCGACCCCTACCTCTCCAATGGCCGAAATTTCTTCTTCCAATTGCTCCCTCTCTTCTCTAAATTAAAATCCAATTCTCATCCCACATCAAAGATCATCTCCTCCTCTTCAATCTCATATGGTTGGATCTCGTCTGGAGCCACCAATTCACCGAAACCCGAACCCAAACCGCTGCCGTTCGGACCCGTCGCCACCCCCTAGGCCGAACCGAGTTCATCCATTCCAGTCCCCCTTCGAGCGCCTCTCTCCCCTCTCCGCTCTGGTGTCTTCTGATCAGGCCCTAGTGCTGTGTATCGAAGATTAGATCCTACCCTAGTTTTGAACATAAGGTAGAAGGTGCGGCCGAATACTGGAGGTAGAAGAGAAGGATTAATTTCCTAATTAATTAATTAATTAATCTAATTTATTTGATAATTTATTTTGACCATATCTAATTCATTTCAAACCGGAATTCGATGATTTCAACGACGTTGTGATCATATTGAGCAGATCTACGCAGCTGGACTGAAACGGAGCAATTCTGAACACTTTTAATTTTGGGCAAAAATCGCAATGACTGTGAGATTCTTTATTTAAATTTAATAATTAATTAAATTATTCAATTACGATGTAAATTAAATATGATTATGATTCAGATCTGTTTATTTGGTCATGGTTTGTGATGATTGTTCTATGTTTGAATAATTCGTATAGATCCATATGATTATCATTTTATTTTATGCTATGTTATCACTTGTTATCACTTTAAACTAGAGATTAAATTGATCTAATTATCAATTTAAAGAAAAAGAATTATATAATCATCACATGTTACCCCTTGTGTCAGTATTGGATTGATTTTATTTATCAACTTGAATCAATAGAAATTTGATTTTCATATTATCGCTTGTGTTCGAATTAAATTCAATTGATTTGATTATCCATTCAAATCAAAAGGAATTTGACTATCACCTTTATTTAAATTGATCTAGGATTATCAACTCGATATAGGAAATGTAATGAAAAATAAAAAGAACAAAAGCCATTTGAGTCATTCATTTGCAATTCCTATCTGTAAATGAAAAGAACACAAAACATTAGAATCATGTATTTGTAAATTTTTATTGTAAGAAATGAAAAGAACACAAAACATTAGAATCATGTATTTGTAAATTTCTATTGTAAGAAATGAAAAGAATACAAAACATTGAAGTCATTTTGTTTGAAAATTTCTATTGTAAGAAAAGAAAAGAACACATAACATTGAAATCATTTTATTTGCAATTTCAATGTAAAGAAAAGAAAAGAAACAAAATTTGTGAAGTGTCTTTATTTATATTTTCTAATATAAAAGAAGAGAACAAAATATGTACATCATTTTATTTTGCATTTTCTATGTAAAGTAAAAGAGAACAAAATATGTACATCATTTTATTTTACGTTTTCTATGTAAAGTAAAAGAGAACAAAATATGTACATCATTTTATTTTGCATTTTCTATGTAAAGTAAAAGAGAACAAAATATGTACATCATTTTATTTTGCATTTTCTATGTAAAGTAAAAGAGAACAAAATATGTACATCATTTTATTTTGCATTTTCTATGTAAAGTAAAAGAGAACAAAATATGTACATCATTTTATTTTCCGTTTTCTATGTAAAGTAAAAGAGAACAAAATATGTACATCATTTTATTTTGCATTTTCTATGTAAAGTAAAAGAGAACAAAATATGTACATCATTTTATTTTGCATTTTCTACGTAAAGTAAAAGAGAACAAAATATGTACATCATTTTATTTTGCATTTTCTACGTAAAGTAAAAGAGAACAAAATATGTACATCATTTTATTTTGCATTTTCTACGTAAAGTAAAAGAGAACAAAATTTGTACATCATTTTATTTTGCATTTTCTATGTAAAGTAAAAGAGAACAAAATATGTACATCATTTTATTTTGCATTTTATATGTAAAACAAAAGAGGACAAAAATATGTAAATCATTTTGTTCACATTTTATATGTAAAACAAAAGAGAACATGATATGTAAATCATTTTGTCACATTATATATGTAAAACAAAAGAGAAAAAAAATGTGTAAATCATTTTGTTCACATTTTATATGTAAAACAAAAGAGAACATGATATGTAAATCATTTTGTCACATTTTATATGTAACACAAAAGAGAACAAAAATTTGTGTAGTGTCTTTATTGATATTTTCTCATGTAAAGAAAAAGAACAAATATGTGAATTGTTTTTATTCACATTTTCTAGAGCGAATAAAAAGTGTAAATTATGTGAACCTCTTGTATTTACATTTTTAGTGTAAATGAAAGATACAAACTATGTGAATCACTTTTATTTGCAAATTTCTATTGTAAATAAAAGATATAAGATTGGAAATGTACTTTTATTAATATTATATTTATTAATAAAAAGGCAAGATTAAAATTTCATTTTTATTTACATTGTTTTGATGAAATGAAAAGATAAAGTTATGAAATACATTTTCATACATAAATAAACCGATAAAGTTATGAAATACAATTTCATATACAAATAAAGAGGTTTTGAACTGGAAATGTCATTTTATCAAAATCTACATATGATAAGAGAGAAGACAAAAACCATAAACAGAATCATGTTATGATTGACTGCACTTGCTTGTTTGTATTGACCGACTTGTGTGAATCGCCAAATGGATTTATATTTATTTATAAATAAAAATAAAATTAAAACGAATCGCGTACGGTAGTTCGCGTTTCGAAAATATAACTTTAAATGATCTTACAGAAAGATCCAACCGTCGGATTTTTCCAAAGCCGGACCCGTTAGGACCGTCTTGGGAAAATCTTTCCAACGGTATAAATTTAGTCAAAATCCAACGGTCAGATCTTGAGTTAGGTGTAAAGCAACATTTGGGGAAAACAGCGCCACGGCCATCTCTTGACCAGAAGCGTCGTCAAGTAAAATAAAACTATTTTAACTAAATAGAAATAGTGGAAATCATTATAAAGCATTTCTAGCGATATAAATTGGTTTTGTAATTTATACAACTACGAAAATTATTTGGAAAACCGAGTTTAATCTCATTTCAAATAATTATACGGCGACATTAAATTGAAGAGTTGAAGACGACGGTCGAAGACCGACGAACTTCAAGGCGGATGGTTGTATTGCTATTGTTGGCCTTAATGGGAGTAGCTACCTTGATGGGTCGATGGTGGTGATCGTCCGGACGTTCTTGTTGATGGTTAGGATTTGCGAGTGTCTTTATTTCCCACGAAATAAGACGACTCCGGTTTCGTTCAGACCCAGAACGGACTTGTAAATGGATCGAATGCCTGACGTCGAAATTTATTTCATGTAATAAAATTGGTTTTTATTTAATGTATAAAGGCTTGGTGGCGGAGGATTTATCCTCTTGCTTAACACCCCTTTTTATGTTAAATAATTATCGATTGCGTGATATGAGTTGTCGATGTGACATGCCAAGTTGCACTCGAACAAGGCTTATTGTTGCAAAGCAGAGCCTTGTAGGATGATCAAAGCATGGTCCAGTATGGACACAGCTTTGTGTATACGTTACTTCGCGAGCCTCACACACCGATGGAGTCTAAAACGGAGCAAGGAAACGCAGGGAGTGCGCACGTTTCTTTCTAGCTAAAAGTGGTGTCAGTGACCTACCAGCACTGATATTTACTAAGTGGTTGTTGGATTTGAGGTACCTCGGTTATATTGGTCGCGACTGGCCAATTTAGAGATCCGTTAGGATCGGGAAACGTGTGTTCAGGCATTTCTAATCCACAAAAGTAAGTGTGGACCGGCCCTGCAGGATCCAAGGGTTGGACATAGTACCAATCCTGGGGCATTGCTAGAGTGACTCGAATCGGTAAGGATTTCGCTCCTAGCCTTGACTCAGTATGGAAACCCAACTTTCCAATACGAGATAACGGACTTGATTGTATATTTATTATGGCGACATAATATGATGGGGTACTATGCCGTCTAGGATTAATACATTTATTTTGAAATATTTTAAAACATATTACACACTTATGATATAAAAATAGTATTTGACTCGTACTCTGCATTTTTGATCATTATAAGGAAAAAACTCTATCCTCTGGTGTGCGTTGCATTGTGTGATAGGACCTGAGTCTTATAATGATTTCATTTTTACAAAAGCATTGCGTTACTCTTTTTATTTAATAAATATATGCATAGGCAATCTATTGGAGGAAACCCGTTCCACGAAAGTGGCGTGGTCCTTAGATTTGTCATATTCAGTAGTTATTATAAGTTTCTCACACCAGTCCTATGACTGACCTGTTGTTTGTTTCACTTTGCAAACTCGGGTGCCCTCTCTCTACACGGGCAGCCAATTGATAGGTTTCTATTTATCTTGCTTGGAGTTCTTGCTTGATGTTCTTGATTGGAGATTTCTATTGTGGAGGTGACTTGGAGGATGAAGACTTGCTACCTTTCCTTTTTTTTCATTTCATTTTCTTTTAGACATTTTCTGAGTTCTTGAGACATTTAGACTTATCCAGTTTTAATCCTGTACTTTGGAATTTTGAGTCGCGTTACATTCTATTTGGCTCTGATGTAATAATTAGAACTTCTGTGACTGTGGGATTCTATATTTTGATGACATCTATTTCCGCTGCCATGATGTTGTTATGATGTAGTTTTCTTATATTTATGTTGTTATCTGTGTTATGTATTGCCATATTTATGTTGTATTCCAATGATCATCCTTGCTTTCGTTATGCGGAAGTTGGGGGTTATAACATTTAGAGTTGAAGAAATTTGGTCTCTTTCATGGGGTGTATGACCAAAATATCACTTTTTGAATGTGGACGAATTTGGACTCGAAACCACTTCCATTGAGTTCGAAATGTCATTTGCGTGCTCGAAAAGCATAAACTTCGATATATTCCGAGCTTCGGAGTTTTAACATTTTGATTAGGGCTTGGTTAGCCAACTTAGCCCACTTTACTTAAGTGCCCCAAATCAGCCCCTCGCCTCATTCATTCAAACACTAGTCAAACTTAGAAAATGGAGAGTGGAAAGGGAAATTAAAATTCCTAAGCTAGGTTTTGCAAATCCAAGCCCAAATCAAGGGGAAAATCATAGAGACAACATGAGTAATCTTTTCCATCTCTTTCTCCATCTTATCCTACTTGTTTCCCCTTTGATTTCTAAGATTTCCTATGACCCAACTTCTAGGATATTTGTGCATTCATGTTTATTTGAAGATTCGTTAGTAGTATTGGAAAAGAGGTTGTTCTATCTTGTCATTTGATCGATTTCTTGCTTCTAGCCATCAAAGATGAGAGCTTTGTGAGTTATTGATGAACCCATATCTATGCCATGAGTTTTTAGCTTGTAAAAGTGTATCTTAGAATCCATTTGAGTTTGCATATGCTAGAGAATTAGATAGGAGTGAAACTTAGTTGGTTTTATATATTCATGTTTCAGTAAATTGGAAATTATGATTAGAATAGTCCACACAATCGAATGCATATTCTATAAGTGGTTTAGGCGATATTGTGAAGCTCCGTTGTCGCATCGGCAAGTTCTAAGACTTCAAAATTCGCTTGAATCGGGCTTGATTGCTTTTGTTAGGAAACTTGTCCATTTATGAGCTTATAACCCAAACCATTGCAAATCTCTAGCATGAATGTTTGTGCACGTGCATTTGGGTGTTATAAGTTGTTTCAGTAAGTCTTTGAAGCCTCATATACATGCATGTAATATCATAGGCCTTTGGGAATTTGTCGATATCGTTTTGAACATGTTTTCTAGGCTAATTGTGCTTTGGAATAGGATTCAGACATCTGAATTAGGTCAAACGTCTGACCTGCTCCAAATAATTATGGAATCAAGAAGAGCAATTTGGATGTCTAATTTTTTAATTTAGATGTCTGAATTTTAATTCAGACGTCTGACCAAAAAAATTCAAACGTCTGAAATAGCTCAAAAATGAACTAAATCCTTGCTGTCATAGGAAACTGCAAATTAAGACGTCTGAATTTTTAATTCAGATGTCTGAATTTTTAATTCAGATGTCTGAATTCTGTATTCGGGCTGTCAACCAATGGAGACCACAGTCAACAGTTTATGTCCATCCAAGCTCTTTCCGGGCCGAATTTCGGTCCATTTCGACTTCGTTTGTGACTTATCAGTTTCTCTAATTCTCAAATTTCTACAGCTCGATTTTTGCGAAATCGTTTTATAAATCATCAATTAAAGAATGATGGAGTGGAAACCAAAGGTAAGAACTCTCTCACTCAAAATTTTTTACAGTTATTTATAACCGAATATATGATGATTGTGTGTGATTGCAATATTTGTTATGTGATTGATGGATGTTCATAGTTTTAATGTTATTATTATAAAACAATGATTATAAATGTTTATAAATTAAACGTTTATATTATGGATATTTTGGGATGACAATTTACCTACTCGTCTCCCAAATAACAGATAAGTTCACATGGGTTATGATTTAAACCCCACACGGGTATTGGGACGATAATTTTACATGTCGCCCAAGCATACAAATAATAATTATTGGATGTTGATTGAAAACCCCACATGGGTATGGGGACGATGATAACTTCACACATCTCCCATGTGTTTAGTTGCATGTCAATCGGTTGATCGACAGACCATAGTAAGTGTTATTTAATTATTTAATGTTTATACAGTTGTAGATTACACTCTGAATATGAATGGGATGTTTAATAGTTGTTCACCACTATTTTTGAATTCATGATATGTATGGAATCCATATAAATAAAATTATATGGTGACTGATTGAGTCACATTCTGATTAAGAATATAATCAAATATTTTGATATTATATTCAATGAAGAAGCAAAATATGATTTTGATGTCCGATTTTGGATGGACATGAATACATTATGTAAAATCATAATAAATGATTTGAAAAGATTTTGGATGAAATATTCCACGTTTGTAAAGATAAAAGATATTTTTATCTAAATGAACTAGTTAACAACTAGAATAGAGAACGGGTAGGAATTGAAATGTTTTTGAATGGAAATAATCTTCGGAATATTTCGATATTGGATCCCATGATTATACAGATATTATTGAGGAATTTGGAAGATATAGAAATCATTTTTCCCAATACGATATCTGTTGGTCTCAGAATTTATTATTGAATATAAGTCGATATGATTTCTATTTAGATCCTTGTATTTAATATCAAATTAGGTTTTGGGTTTGTCGTGAATGGTGTCTTATATAACACTGTTCTGAATCCCAGTTGGGAAAACAATAAATCTTTTAATTAAGATTACTGAAGTTTTCCAATTTATAAATATAAATTGGAATTAAATGGTAGTTGAGTTTGGGTTTATCATGAACGATGTTTTAAATGACATTTGTTCTTAAAACCAATTAACATTGAAGATATGATTTGGAATTTATAGATCTTTTAATTAAGATTTAATGGAAATTTTCCAAAGTAAAGTTTGCAAATTTAATAACAGAAATTGGAATTGAATGGAATTCAATTTTGTGATAATTGAGATGAGCTTCTATGAAGGAAGGCATTTACTATTTATGGAATTTAAAAAGGCTTTGCCGTGGTTCGGTTTATAGTATTAGTCCGATACGGAAAATTAAATAGATTATATATGATTATGATTTCCGTGAAGATTCCATTTTAATGGAAGATGATTTTGGGGTTTATCGTGAACTGTATTTTAAATGACACTAGTTTTTTAACCCAGTTAAAAGACAAGATTAATTTTCCTAAAATTGAATAATCATTAAGTAATGATTTTTTCGATTAAAACCAAGTTGGTGCTTTAACGAATCTTTAGTTAGACTGAAATGTGAATAAGATAATTAAATTTACTGAATTCAAGAAATGATCCAGAATGGAGTATCACTAGTTTTACTCCATGCGATAGTAAATCTTTAATTAGATTCAAAATGGGAAATGGTAATTAATTTTACCGATAACACAATGGGTGTTAGATATGGATTACTACCAGTTTTGCTCCATGAGATGAATAAGTTGGGATTGGGATAATAAAATAAATAATTATTTCGGTAAGGCTCGATAATCCCGATTAGTTTGATAAACCTTAATTGGGTTTAAGTGGTGGAAGGATAAAATAAAATCGTTTGAAAATGATATCAAAAGGATGATTAAAGAATAAGTTTAAAAGAACTTATCTTCGATAAAATTAATGGGAACCTTTCCCCTAAGATGTGAATATTTGAATAAAAGAATATTCTGAGTTGGAATGAGGCGTATGATGTGTTTTTGTAGCACTTGATTATAAGATACGCGAGGTATTCAGAGAGACCGGGTTTAACCCATTTAGAATAACCATTACGGCGACTAAAAGTCGAAGATATGAAGACGATGGTTAAAGACCAGAGATCTTCACATCGTTTGGATGATTACTGATGTCTTGATTGGGATGTACACCCAAGACAAGGTAATAAGTGGTGATCATCCAAACGTACATGGAGATCGACCGGGTATGCGAGGGCCTCTCTCCTGTATTGGACATATGGGGCGAGGAATATGGTGCCTCTGGTTTCGTTCAGACCCAGAACGGACTTCCAAATGGATGATCTCTGACATTGTCTTCCTTTATATTGTATTCGTTGATCTCTGCTAAATATATATCTGTTTGGTGGAGGAGAATTTATTCACTTGCTTAACACCCTTCTCTGAGACGTACGAGCTTAGAGGTTATATATTGGTTGAAATCAATGGTATGATATGGATTGATAATCTGGCATGCTGTGCATGGATCAAAGCTTTTATTGAAAAGAAAGGCTTTGTGATTGATGATCAAAGCATAGCTTTAAGTAGCACAGCTTTCTGTAGCATTGATTCGCGAGCTTCACACCTCCGTATGAACCAAAAATGGGATGAGGACCGCAGGGAAATGGACATACTTTGGTTTCTTGCTATGGGTGATGTCATGGTATGGAGCCCATATATTTACTTATGTGGATTGCTGGATATTATTTTATGGATAGCAAGGTGCCTCGGATTATATATCAGGACTAACTAAAAGGTCCTAGATGGTGGACGTGACTGACCATTTCGGAGGTTCGATAGAACCGGCTAACGTATAGTTTATGGTATAACTAATCAGCGTTGGCTGATCGGCCTGCCGCTAACATAGGGATCACCAGAGTCTGAGGCCTGAGGCATTGCTAGTGTGGCTCGAAATCGGTGTGGAAGATTGCTTGCCTCGGTTCATAGATGGAAATCCAATTTCCAATATGCGACTTTTCGGTTTTAGTTGTAAACCTATGTATGGCGACATAATTTATGGCACCTATGCCGGCTATGATTGATACATTTATATTTGAAGTGGTTTTGACACTATGCACTTATTGTATTTCAAAATGATTTGTTTTAAAGAGTATTAAGCATATTTGGCTATTATAAGGGAAAACTCTATCCTCCGGCTTACGTTACATTATGTGATGTGACCCGAGTCTTGTAATAGATTCATTATTCAAAAAGCATTGCGTTGTTTATGAATTGTTTTATTTCAGAGTATTCATGGAAGTAAAACTGTCCCGTGACATACGGAGTGGTCCCGTGATTTACCATATTTTAAAAGTAAAAGTTTAATAATTGTTTGAGCTCTCACACCAGTCCCATGACTAACTTGGAGTTTATTATTTCTACCTAAACTCTGGGTGCCCATATTTTTTACATGGACAGCTAGTAGTTTTGGATTTATAGATATTTATTTTCACAGGATCCTAGATTACAGCTGGAGCTATATTCAAAAAACTTTGTATCCGTGTATTTCTTTCAGTTGTGTTAGTCGATGTATTTCCACTGTACATTGTGTCCATACATTTTAAATTTATGTTTTTTAATCTCTGATATTTTTTTGATGTATTATTTATTTGTATTATTTATTTGTACTATGATATCTTGTGCTCTGATGTAAATTGTTGTAATAGCAATGAAATGTTCTCATATTTGTGTTATGATGTGTCGTGTTCTCATACAATCAGCGTTCTCCCGTCTCTTCGGAGGCTGGGTGAATTTTGTGCGTGATAGCTTGGTATCATAGCTTTGGTTTACAAAGCTCGAGAACAAGACACATTAGAACCAAACAAAAGAATTCATCATAGATAGGATTAGTAATATCCTATAAGAATAACTCGTTAGAGATGGGATCAGTAGCGCCCTAGAATGAGTTTGAAGATTGTTATTTGTAAAAAGGATTTAGTTTTGAAAATTACATCTTAGTATAGTATTTGAGTATTTTATTTTATATCCATTTTGGACTATCGAGTATAAGAATGTTTTGAATATACATGTAATCAACGTGTATTTGAAGTCTCAAATATACTGGATAGTTATAGAATCACACTCTAGTCGCCCGGAGATGATTTTGATAATAGGCTAGACATCATCAGTATTTATGTTTGAGTTTCGAAAGTAGGATATCTATATGATTCTAATTAACTGGTGTGAGAACCAAAACTTAATTAGGGTTTATGTTTGTGATTGGACATTGAAATATGATTTTTGGGTATATTAAAGTTATATATTTAAAAAGCTAATGAACTAATTTATTGCTGGTTGTGATGTGTGATTATTAGTTTAACTAATAAAAATATTGGAATAATAAAACTAACATGGGAATGAAAGATAAATTAAGCCAAATTGAATATAATGATGAATTGATTTTTTTTTGAATTGGATAGATACATGTACATGTATATATATTGAATAGGTCATAGCATGGAAGCTAAGAAGAGGAATAACATTGTATGTCCGACAAATAGGTACATATTTATTGTATTTATTGGATTTGATGATTCTATGAGCCGATTGGCTAGCCGCTTGGCTTTTGATTTTCTTTTGATAAATGAGAGCCTATAGAGGCCATCAGTAGTTGTACCGATCAACCCGTACAAAGGAGGTAATGGTGAAATTTTTCAAAAATTAAAGGCCTTAGCCAAATTTTGAGAAACTAGATAGTTCTTAAAAACTAAAAAATTGAAGAATTTGAGTCAAGCGAAGGTTGAGTTGGTTGAGTAAACGACCTTCAGTTTCTTTTTTATTTTCGAGGATGAAAATATTTTAAGTGGCGGAGATTGTAACAACCCGAAATTTTGGAATCAATTTAAAATTTATTTTTAATAGATTTTCAAGAAAATTAAATACTTTAAATGAATTATTTTGAGAATTAACGAATTAAAATTTGTTTAAATTGAAGTTAGAACATATGAATTTAAAATTTAATTAAAACGATCTTGAAATGGTGTGGTAGTTTGAAAATTCGGTTTCGAATTTTGAATGAATATACAGAATTCAATATGAGTCAGAATTTGTCAAAACAAGAAATGTTGGAATGTTTTGAATTTGGATTTTCTAACGAGTATATGAAATTGAGATTTCACTTTATAAATTGTAAGTTGTGCCTAAATTAAAATTTAGAATAGTCGCTATGGAAATTAAATATATTTTTAAAAGGTATATACAGCCCGTAGAAAACTCACATTTTGCATACGTTGAATTTGGACTCGAAACCACTTCTATTGAGTTCAAAATGTTGTTTGTGTGTTCGAAAACTATAAGCATCAATACCTTTGGAGTTGAAGAAATTTGGTCTCTTTCATAGGATGTATGACCAAAATATCACTTTTTGCATATGGACGAATTTGGACTCGAAATCACTTCCATTGAGTTCAAAATGCCGTTTGCGTGCTTAAAAAGTATAAACTTCATATATTCCGAGCTTCGGGGTTTTGACACTTTGGTTAGGGCTTAGTTGGCCAACTAAGCCCGCTTCACTTAAGTGCCCCAAATCAGCCCCTCTCCCTCATTCATTCAAACACTTAGTCAAAATTAGAAAATAAAGAGTGGGAAGGGAAATTGAATTTCCTAAGCTAGGTTTTGCAAATCCAAGCCCAAATCAAGGGGAAAATCAAAGGAACAACATGAGTAAGCTTCTCCATCTCTTTCTCCACCTTCTCCTACTTGTTTTCCCTTCAATTTCTAAGATTTCCTATAACCTAACTTCTAGAAAATTTGTGCATTCATGTTTATATTGAAGATTCATGAGTAGTATTATAAGAGAGGTTATTCTAGCTTGTCATTGGATCGATTTCTTGCTTCTAGCCATCAAAGATGAGAGCTTTATGAGTTATTCATGGACCTACATCTACGCCATGAGTTTTTAGCTTGTAAAAGTATAGTTTAGAATCCATTTGAGTTTGCATATGCTAGTGAATTGGATAGGATAGTGAAACTTAATCGGTTTTATGTATTCATGTTTCATTAAATATTAGAATAGTCCACACAATCAAATGCATATGTTATAAGTGGTTTAGGCGATATTGTGAAGCTCCGTTGTTGCATCGGCAAGTTCTAAGACTTCACAATTCGCTTGAATCGGGGTTGATTCCTTTTATTAGGAAATTTTCCGATTTATGAGCTTATAGACCAAACCATTGCAAATCTCTTGCATGAATGTTTATGCATGTGCATTTGGGTGTTATAATTTGTTTCGACAAGTCTTTGAAGCCTCATATACATGTATGTAACATGATAGGCCTTCGGGCATTTGTCGATATTGTTTTGAACATGTTTTCTATGTGCATTGAAACAGGATTCAGACGTCTGAATTTTTCAGGTCATATGTCTGACCCACTCCAAATAATTATGGAATCTAGCAGAGCAATTAAGACATCTGAAATTTTTAATTCAGATATTTAAATTTTTATTCAGACGTCTGACCAAAAGAATTCAGACATCAGAAATAGCTCAAAAATGAACTAAATCCTTGTTGTCTCAGGAAACTGCAAATTCAGTCGTCTGAATTGTGTTTTTGGGCAATTGACCGGTGGAGACCACGGTCAACAGTTTAGGTCCATCCAGGCTCTTTCCCGCCCGTGTTTCAACCCATTTCGACTTCGTTTGTGACTTGTCCATTTCTCTGATTTGAAGATTTCTACAGCTCGATTTTTACGAAATTGTTTTATAAATCGTCAATTAAAGAATGACGGAGTGGAAACAAAAGGTGAGAACCCTCTCAGTCAAAATTTTGTATAGTTATTTTTATAATTGAATATATGTTGATTGCATGTGATTGCAATATTTGTTATGTGATTAATGGATGTTCACATTTTTAATGTTATCATTATCAAAAGTGATTATTAATGTTTATAAATAAAATGTTTATATTATGGATATTTTGGGATGACATTTAACCTGCCCGTCTCCCAAATAATAAATAAATTCACATAGATTGTGATGTAAACCCACACAGGTATTGGGACGATAATTTTACACATCCCCCAAGTATTAAAATAATAATTGTTGGATGTTGATTGAAAACCCCACACGGGTCTGGGGACGATAATAACTTCACATATCTCCTTTGTTTTTAGTTGTATGTCAATCGATTGATTGACAGACGATAGTAAGCGTTATTTAATTATTTAATGCTTATACAGTTGTAGATACACTCTGGATGTGAATTGGATGTTTAATAGTTGTTCATCACTATTTTTGAATTCATGAGATGTATGGAATCCATATAAATAAAATTATATAGTAATTGATTGAGTCACATTCTAGTTCATAATATAATCGAATATTTTGATATTATATTCAGTAAAGAAGCAAAATATGATTTTGATGTCTGATTTCGGATGGACATGAATACATTATGTAAAATCATAATAAATGATTTGAAAAGATTTTGGATGAAATATTCCACATTTGTAAAGATAAAAGATATTTTTATCTAAATGAACTAGTTAACAATTAGAACAGAGAACGGAAAGGAATTGAAATGTTTTTGAATGGAAACAGTCTTCAGAATATTTCGATATTGGATCCCGTGATTATACAGATATTATTGAGGAACTTGGAAGATACAGATATCGTTATTCCCGGTACGATATCCGTTGGTCTCAGAATTTGATATTGAATATAGGTCAATATGATTTCTATTTAGAGCCTTGTATTTAATATCAAATTGGATTTTGGATTTGTCATGAATGGTGTCTTAAATAACACTGTCTTGAACCCAGTTGGGAAAGGGATAAATCTTTTAATTAGTATTACTGAAGTTTTCCAATTTATAAATATAAATTGGAATTAAATGGTAGTTGAGTTTGGGTTCATTGTGAACGATGTTTTAAATGACATTTGTTCTTAAAACCCAATTAACATTGAAGATATGATTTAAAATTTATAAATCTTTCAATTAAGGTTTAATGGAAATTTTCCACAGTAAAGTTTTCCAATTTAATAAAATAAATTGGAATTGAATGGAATTCCATTTAGTGATAATCGAGATGAGCTTCTGTGAATGTATTTCCAGTGTACATTGTATTCATACATTTTATATTTGTGTATCTTAATCGCTAATATTTTTCCGCTTTATTATTTATTTGTATTCTGATATATTTTACTTTGACGTAAATTGTTGTAATAGCAATGAAATGTTCTCATGTTTGTGTTATGATGTGTCATGTTCTCATTACGATTCATGTTTTCCCGTCTCTTCGGAGGCCGAGCGAGTTCGGTGCATGACAAAAAGAACCACTCCCTAAGTATCTCGAAGGCCGAAACAAACATTAGACCGACACTCATGAAGCCATTCAACTTGACTTATGTCCAGTCAGTTTTTAATTTACTTAACTCAATTTCTTAACTTCTTAACAACAAAATGATTTCAACCCGGAAAACGTTTGCTTTTAAACCATCATTCACTTTAAAACATGTGTACGTTTCTCCTTCCGACCTCTCAAGATTTAATTTCATAAATTACATTTTTTTCATTAAAAAATTCATTATACGTTTATTCTCTTATTAAATTCTATAATAATTGAGAAGTCGATTCTAATTATCAAAATTTCTTAAAAATATTCTGTCTCCTTAAATTTCCAGAAAATTACACCAACGTATCCTCTGTATGGCTCACTCAATACAACTACAAATCGCCTATCTATGCCCTTTCCATTCAAAAAGAAAATCAAAAAGCCAAGCGGCTTGCCAAACAGGCTCATAAAATCTCATATTGAATTAAATACGTACCTCTTTTGTCGGGCATTCAATTAATTTCTTCCATTACTTCATTCCATAAATGCTTAACATATATCCAAACATTCCCAGTTTATTCCAACTCGGTCCAATCATTTTTAACTCAATTCGCTAATTTATTCTCTAATTATATCCTTTGCCTATTTCACTTTTTATTTGAACTTAACATGTTCAAATATATTTTTTACTTGCTTATAACTAATTGAATTCCATTTTTAATTCAAGTTTCATATTCGATTTCAAATATGAATTCTCAAATCCATTTTACTTATCCAAGGTCAAAGTCAATCGAAAACTCAATTAACTAATTATTCTTCTACTTAATTAATTTTATTCAATAAAAAAATGATTTTGTTTCAAAAATCAATCCATTCACTTCACTTGAGTTCATATTTTTCTCATCTCAAGTTTGGAATGTTCTAATGGAAGTTTAATATTTATTTACTTAAAATCTTTTTATTTTATTAAATAAACCATTATGGTTTTTAAACGATTATAGCGCTGTTTTTTCTGAAAATTTTATTTTGACATAACTCAAAATCCATAAGACTAAATCCAGATTTTTCTCTTCCATCAGAAAAATATTATTTAATAGATTCAGACGATTCTTGTTTCAAAGAATTCTGACTTAAATTGAGTTATATATACTCAACTGAAGTTCAAACCGTCAAATTACGAACTACAACATCGCGTTGAGCTCATTTTAACTATATTTAAATATAAATGTTTAAATTTCATTTATTAATAAATCCCAACTTCATTCTTCCATATATTTTAAATATAAATTAATCCAATTTTCCAAATCCAACTTAATATTTTCGATTATCCCTAATCGTCGATTATTTCGTTACTCAGTTATAAATTTATTTACAACTCAATCTTCTATATAAAATTCCATTTCCTTTTATCAATTATATTATTTCAACTCAGTTTACATTCTAGATTTTGGAATAAAATTCATCGTTTACTTTTTGAAATGATTCAAATTTCCTGTTTAAATTCATACTTGAATTTAAACTTCTAAATTATACAATGATAATTTCTTCACTAGATTTATAAACATAGTTTATAAATTACTTCCTTGTTTTATATATTAAACAAGCTTCTATTTCAACATCTATTTAAAACTCAAACCTTATGTTAGAATATTTTATTTACTATAACTTATATATATATATACAACATACAATTTATTTTCGTATTTAATTTTAGTCTCTATCTTATACAATTCCAATATTTTTTTGGAAATAATTTATTTTTAATAAATTCAACATAATTGAATTCAAATCATAAATCTATATGGGTTTATATTTATTCAATTTACACTCTGAACGTCGGAATAGATTTCATGTTTTCTATTTAAAACGATTCCCAATTCCCATTTTAAATTGACATTTAATTTAAATATTCAAATTATCCAATGATTATTTATTTCCCTTCATTTATAAACATCGTTTATGAATTCAACTACTTATTATTATCAAACAAGTTTATATTTTCTAGTCCATCCGAAATTCAAATTCTATTTTAGAAAAATACTTTTTTTCCCTTTTAAATCTCAAAAGTTCCTTTTCACGATATATATATATATATATATATATATATATCAATATATAGGGCATGTGATATTCAACATCCAAAAAACCTAATTATCAACCATAAGTTTTCTAACACATCATATATGATAATATATATGAAAACAAACAATAATAAATTTTTGAGGAATCCAGTTGGATCCCTCCAACCTATTTTCCTTCATCCACAGATGTTAGCCAACATAAATAATAGCCATCCTGCTTCAAGGTAGGATATTGCAATATAGAAGATCATCCACTATATATATTGTAGGGTGCATAGGAAAATCATCTACTAAAAGTACTATGGGCATCCGGTAATGGTATTGCGGGAAATACCCTATATATATAATAACCACAACCACCAAGGCTAAATTTAACTTATATATATATAACCACAATAATATTTCAATGCATACAAACAACCAACAAATAACATATAACATTAAATTAAATAAATATTCGTTTAAATAAATTATAAACGAATCCAGAGAGTGAGTTTACTCACTTGATTTTCATTGTCGAACTAGTAATTTGTTTTCAATTGAGTTAAATTGATGTTCAAATTAACTGAAAAATCCAACTTCCTCCAAACAACATATGATTAATTCTATACCGTAGTCTTCATCCATACCAATTCAACATACTTCAATTTATCTGATTTTGATTTC
Organism: Allium sativum; assembly: GCA_030737875.1. Classification (NCBI taxonomy): domain Eukaryota; kingdom Viridiplantae; phylum Streptophyta; class Magnoliopsida; order Asparagales; family Amaryllidaceae; genus Allium; species Allium sativum. Next base: position 428,449,390 of record CM060923.1, read on the forward strand.
GTACGACATAAATATTAGCTTTACAATTTTACAAACTATTGTAGATAATCTAATAATACCATTACTTCCTTCTTTCTGTTATTACCTAACCTTTGATAAAAGGAGACATGAATGCTCGAATATACTAATGATCTTGTTCAGGTTAACTTATACTTTATGAACTATTACGATTATTAACTAACCTAAAGACATAAGGGTTAACTTGTTATTTACTAATACTTTTGTAGGATAATGTAGATGTTACTTATAATATTAAGATTTCAATCTATTTGGTTTATTTACTGTAATTAACACTAAACAGTTATCTCCTCCACGCAAGCTTCTCCTGACTATCACTAACCCATTGAACTTGCCTTCCTATTTTTTCCCATGACCTAGAGAATTCGAGTTTTGGAGTTTGAAGTTGTGTCCACCACTAGGGAGTCGTACCTCATTAGTTTGTGCTCCAAACTCTAGCGTACCCCCGATATAAGATATTTTAGCTCGATCAACATAAAGGTCACGACCCGTTCCCTAAACCACTTCTGGCCAATTCTAGCTCATCGCCACTATCATTAGTCCATGCCTATTCGAACGCCGGCCACCCTAGATCCACTTGTTCGAGCATCACTCAAGATCCAACTCCGCTGAAATCGTGAACTACGACCTCAGCTACAGAAGGAAGGCGACTCTTCTCAGCATCGAACTCCAACAGTCTATTCACCAATGCCACTTCTTTCCATCGAGCATTCATCCATTTCCCATAGGACAACCATCGACCTCGCCGTTCACAACCTCAATCTCAAGTTACCTAATAATGATCGCACACCTAATGAAGATCTAGGAATAAAGCTCTGTCCATATGAGATTGAAATCAATGTTTAGGGATTTTAGGAATTTATTTTGTTCAATTTCGAGTTTCTGAAATCGAAATAGGGGAGCAACTTTTGAAATATAAGGCATCAATTTGGTTTTAGTTTGGGAAAAAAGAACTAAGGGAATCCAGAGGAATTTGCTTGATTTCGTTGGTTTTGTAAAGAGAAAGTGGGAAATCAAAGTGATTGATTTTTTGTTGGAAAGAATGGTACAAAAAGAAGAAAGATTGAAGGATAAGAACAACATCAATCTCAAAATGGTAATTCTAGAGTTGGACATAGACATGATAAGGTAGGCTTGCAGCGTCCTTGATGGGTAGCTTAAGGTAGAAGGAAACCAATGTAGTACAAGTGCTTATATTTTTATATATATAATTTTATTTAAACCAACTAGATTTTATTTAATTTAAAATACCTTATGATTTTGCACTCCTATTTGAGCGCAACAACCGACATTCCTAAGGTTATACCACTACTTTAAACAGAATAGAAAATGTTCCGAAGCCTAATTCGATATGGAGAAGATATCAATTAAAAACGATATAATATAAATTAAATTCAAAACAATTAATTACTTGTTAATAAATTATTATTATTATTTATACCCAAATAAAATTTATATTGATCATCTGAATTATTTCAATTCAGTTTTATCTTTTAATTCAATTATTCCTATTTTTGGATTACGCTAATTCGACATATCCAAAATTTAATAGTATATCGATTATTATATCGATAAAATCTTATGTTATCAGCTCAACGTTTAAACAATATTAAACGTTCAAAATGAATGGACCAAAATCCGAGTCGTTACACATAGGTTTAGTTCCGAAGGCAAACCGTTTGGAACCAAAAGCAGATGGAAAGAAAGGACTAAAGCTTATAACCCAAAGCCCAAAGGATGACAAAAGGGCTATTGATATTAACTTGCTTAATGCCGATACGGAAGGAGATAAAGGCGTCAAAGTCACAAGAAGCTGAAACATAAAAGGAGACTTCCGAAAGCCAGCTATCAAGATCAAAGCTTGAAGTTCATCGAAAGGAAAACTTAGGAATTAACAAATAATACACCAAAAGCATCATTTTGAAAGACCGAAATCCCTTCCAGAGGTTTACCGAAAGCAAACCAAAGCCTCTGAAAAGAAAAGCTATCCACACTAAGTTGCTTATTGTCGATACTGAAAGGGGTGACAGTTCCCGGAACATGGGAACTTGAAGCACGAATGGTAATACTATAAAGACTTGAAGACAAGACCGGAAGCTTATGACTGGAAGTCGAAAGCCTTTCTCAAAGCTATCCATACCAACGGGCTTGGTATAGATACGAGAGGAAAAAGTAACATCAGGGAGAGGCTCTCAAAGGCCGAGTTCAGTTTTCCGAGAGCTAAGACCGACACTCTGATGGCTCAACTGTATCCATTAACAATGCCAAAAAATGATCGAAAGTCAAGGAAACCGGAACCGAATGGTAAAAGGCGACCGACACATAGCTGGTGCACCCGAAAGAGGATTCTGTTGATCTAGTGACAAAAGGAGTCCCAATTTGTCAATAAGTACGACCCTAGGGTCAAATTTTTGAAGCTGAATTCTCATTCCCCAATCTTCTATTCTTTTCTTATACAGTAAACCCTAATTTCAAAATCTATTTAGGAATTTCCTTTGTAAACACTTATGTACACAAGTAAATGTGAAATAAAGAGGGAACCGATACTTAGCTTAATTTCTATTAGTTTCTTAGCTACTTCCTTTACATATTCCCTTATGCTTTCTACACGACAATGATGTCCTACACAAGTAACATCCCTTCCTCAAGATTATTGAAAGACCGCTTTTTACAAACAGTTTTTCTTTCTATCTTGTGTCGTGCTTAGGGAACCCATATCCCAAGGTAACTGTTGGTTGTTAGGTCTCGTAAGCGTGATACTCACCCCTTGAGGGAATAATAACTAATTTTCGGGATTAAGACGTTGATATTTAGGAAACAGTGAACTAAATCAAGCTTTTTAGAACTAAATAATCCATCTTTCCCCTTAGGTCCATTCCTTAGACCTATCTCCGGTGTTGACTAAAAATATCGTTACACACATATTCTAGATAAAAAAGGTAAAGATAAAAATTGCTATGATGTTACACAACGGTGATCAAGACTGTGATCTCGAAACTCAACCAATGGCGGTTGGCACTGGTGCTTACCTAGGATTCAGTCGTTGGAGAAACTAGTGGTAGGGAAAGCCTGAAAGGAGCTGAGTGGGCTGAACCTGACCAAGTATGAAATAAATAAGTAATACGTCTATAGATTCTAGCAAAATTACTTTTTGGTCTGTTAGACACATACGCGTCACGCTCCTTCCAAATGCACCAACAATAAATAGCAATGAATGAATAGACATAGTGATTTGGCGGGTTGTATTGCCAATAATCATAGAATGAGGAGAGCGTATTGATGAAGTTAAGGAGATAAGAACTTGTCGCGGCCCAGATGGGATAGGAGAAAACACAATCCAAAAAGAAATGTTGTATGGATTGATCTTAAAGTAAACAAAGGGCGCAAGTAGGATTTAGGGGGATATTAAAACAACGGAGCCTATCTTTGGTGTTAATATGATCATGAATGAGGCAAGATTGAAAGAATAAAATGCAAGGAGGAAGATGACATTTCCAAAGTCTTGCAAAGGAGAAGAGACAACCATGATGGTTGAGGTCATCATAATAGGATGAAACTGTAAAATCTTTAATAGGGGACAAAGCCCAGAAGTACCAGTCCGACAACTTAAAGAGATGGAGGGAAAGCAGTAGGTTGGAGGCTGCAAGGAAGTCATTGAGGGTGTCAAAGTCGAAGAGCGAGGGAGGACAAAGGCAGGTCAGACCGAGACTCGCGACATCACTAAAGGAAAGGTCATGAAGAGCAGTGTGAGAGAAAATATTAGGTAACGAGCAAAACATGGGGGAATGACCATGCCATATATCAAACCAAAAGAGACGGTTGTTTCCAACACCAATTTTGACTTGGAAAAGGGATCTAACATAGGGAAGTGTAAGTAAAAATTCCAGACAAGAAGGGTGAAGGTCTAAAATGAGAAGGGTAGTAAGTGCTAAATGTGGGTTAATGTGGTAGTGCAACGAGAGAATCCATTCCTTCCAATTAATTAAACCATGAATACGAGTCATTAGTGACATACATAACAACTCAAAGAGCATTACTTGACTTCCAGTTCATTCACTCAGTCTTGATGGCATAAGAAATGAGAGCTAAGCAAGGAAAAACAATGTAGAATGAGTACTCAATCAATTATGGTGCAAACTCAAGAAATAAGAACCAACATGGAAACACATTCACTTAAAATAGACAAGATACTACAAGTCAGAGAGGCAACACAACACAAATAAGAAGGGGCAGAGGCAAATGGAGTGATAACAACAGAGTGAATTGTCAAATATACGAGAAAGTTGTCCATATAGCCAGCATGTGATATTTGTGATTTAACTCGGAATATAACGTGACTTAGCAAGGAAATGCAAACCAGAGAACACAAAGTGAAAATATGGTGCAACTCAACAGTTAGAGCAGAAGTAACACAGCCGGTGTGTGTGCACAGTCAGATGATGGTGAGGATACAAGACAACAATAAGGCATAAATATAGATGACCAGTATCTTGATTATGGAGCAACCAATCACCTCACCAGCAACTTACAAAACCTCAATCTAGGCAACAAGAAATACTCAGGCAAACAAGTTTTTCATATCAATAATGGTGAAGCAATTGGCATATAACTTATTAGTGTTGGCTATATAAAAAGCAACAGACAACTTTATTTAAATAACTTGTTAAGAGTGTCTATAATTAAGAAAAAATTAAGTAGTGTATCTCAATTTTCCAACAAAAACAATGTGTAATTTGAGTTTCACCCCAAATTTTGCCTTGTAAAAGACTAAGTCAAAATGCATTGTTATAGGGTAAAATGGACAATGGTTTATACAAGTTCACCACTAGAAAGATAAGAAATGCTTATGACAATGCTTGTAACATACCATATTATAACCATGCTTAAAAATAATAAATTAAGAATCACTTAATTAAATATTCTGAATTAAGTGAAATCGGCATTACCGTTGGAATTATAGTTCAGATAAACCCCAAGTTTACGTAAAACGAATAGTGTATGAAGAATTTATGGGCTTTAGAAGTTTTTGTATATATATATATATATATATATATATATATATATAACAAGCTTGTATATGGATAAATAAATCCTAGAAATCAAACGAACATAGTGGGAAAAACGAGTGGGAAAATGTCTCATTGGGGGACGACCCAAGCTCAACCTAGGTCGACCTATGGGTCAACTCATAGGAGGCTGGGTCAACCCTAGGGTCGAGCCATTTGTCGACCCACCGTGGAACTGGGTAGAACCATTCTCCGAACCTAGACTGTTTTGTGCACTATATTCGTTGCTGACTCAACTTGACTTATACGGTTTGGATTTAAAACCTAAAATATAAGTGTTGATGTTGATTCTGTAACTCTAAAAATAGATGGCTTCCCTCATTCCCAATTCACACAAATTCTTCATATCTTCTCCTGCCTCCATGAAATTATTCTGAAAATTATAAACATATAAATGGGGGAATTCTGTCAAATATTGGATCAAACAGAGGTAACATCAAGATTTGCATACATACAACTTGAATTGGACTTGGACTTCTTACGGCATAGTGTTATATAATTATCTTCACCAAGATTCACTGTGAGTTACAGTTATTTACAGATCTGATTTCTTAGGTGTAATAGCCTGCATTTTATGTATTGGAAGATCGTAAAATATTTTTATTTTATTCCTCGTGGGTTTGATCATTCTCATATTTTAATATGTTTCTTATGGGGATGTGATACATGTCCATAATTTTTACCAATTTTTTTTGTGACCATTTTACCCCTATCAGTCTTGTACAGGGGATAACTTTTGACTTAGGTCGAATCATGTGGTGAGACCGATGCCATTGGAAAGGAAATGACGATTTCCTTTCCTTAGAGTGGTTACATTAAAGATTTGGCTCAACTGTTTGGGAGGAATCGTTTTTTTAATGTTTTCCAGTTGGCTGTCCAAGTTTTGAGAGCCATAGTGGGTTGATTTGGGAAGATCCATTAATGGGCTGGCGGAAGCTATAAATAGGGGGAGAGTGATATGGAAAATGGTTTAGTTTCTCCATTCTCTCATTATGTGGTTTATGTCCATTCTTCCTCTAACAACTTTCCACCATTAAAAAGCAAAATCTAAGGAAGAAAATCGAAGATCTACACCATTGGAGAGGCTATATCTACATCATTTGAAGTGAAAGTTTATCGAATCAAGGGGTTTGGTTCGAATTTCTTCCTTTTCGGAATTTTATTACATTGATTCTATCTTGTTATGAAGAATCAATGAGTGATTTGCATCTCTCACATGGATTCAATGATGTATATGAATGTTTGATCGTGTTTTTCATCAAATTCAAGTGTTTTTTCATATATCTATACCCTCTTAAGTCCATTTTCATATGAATCACTTTATGATCTAGTTTAGAAGTTAAAATCGACAATTTCTATATCATTCCACATGTATATGTAAGTTAGATCTATAATTTAATTCATATGTTCATTATCATGATTTTGGTGAATTTGCATAATTTTAGGGATAATCATCATATTCATGTTGCTAGCGATATTATGACATGTTTATGATTGTATCTGGCGAATCGGATGAGTTGGTTTCGTCGAATCCATGGTTTGGCGAAGTTTTGGTCGGAATCGGAGCGGGATTGGAGTTGTACAGGCTTGGGTCGGCCGGTACATTGGGTTGGTCATTCAGGTCCTCTCCCAATCGGTCGAACTGAAGTGGTTCAATCGTTACTTGTTCGGAGTTCCTGTTTTGGATCAGGGAGTAGGCGGTCGATCAGAAAGGAAGCTAGTCGGGTCGGTATCGAATTGTCGGGTCAGTCGGTCTTAATTATTTGGGTTGGTCGGTCAAGACATGTAGATGAGGGGTCGATCTGGTGGTTTCAACATAGGTGGGGTCGGTCCTACCTGGTCGGTCGGTCTCGTCTGGTTTGGGAAGGAGAGACGGGTCAGTCGGTAGGTTGTGGCCTGGTCGGTCTTAGTTGAAGAATTGGGTCGGTCATAGTCTATGTTTTGGGGAAATAATCCAAGTGGGTCGGTCCGCTACTGAAGAAGCGGGTCGGTCGGGTCGGTCTGATGGTTTCAAGGGGTGGGGGTCGGTCGGCCTATTCCTGTTGGGTCGGTTGGCCAGTAAATTGTAGGGGTTTTTGCAGTGCTTTTAACGTTGTGGTGGATGGCTTAAGTGTTGTGGTCTATTTCCTTAGTAGGTATATATAAATGCTATGGACTATATTGAACCTTATATTGATGTTGTTTATTTTGATGATGATGGCTTCGACGAGAATCCAGAAGAGGATGGTTGAAGTGATGTGATGTGTTCGTTGATCGGTGTGAAGCAACGAATGAGAATACGACTTAAGGGTGTTTTGAGTTAATGGATAATGGATACTCAAGGGGGAACTTGAGTTAATGAATGGTCATCGGAGTTGATGGCTAGGGATGCGAAGGCTGAGAGGCTACGGTTATCCTAAGTTCTAGCAGACTCAAAGAAAGGGTAGTTTGTGCAGTCGTGAAGGGCCTTGTTGTTGAGATTTGAGAAGACAAACATATGAGTCATGATGGTGTATGAAGTTATGCTAGAATTGGGGTTACCATTAGCCCTTGACATATGGCAGTCATGATGGGTTGTCATACGACTAACGATGGTTACAAAGCAGGATTGGCGGTGATAGCCTGAGTTAGTCATGGATGTTTGATTGTTTGGTTGCACTTTTTGTACCATCTCACGTAGATTGTCTAACGTCAAAGGAGATGTTCCTTGGGTGCTTGTCTGATATTGGTTTAGGCCTCTGGGGCTTGTGCTCAAAGAATGTTGAATTTGATTAGTATGGTTTACATGAGATGTATAATTTGAATGTGATGAGTGCTTTACTATGATTGAATGGGTGTTCTGGTTTCCATGGGTGTATGGTTGAATTGTTTAATGTAAAGGCTTTCATTGTCTGATGTGGGGAGGATGGGAGTTGAGTTCTTCTCTGGTGTTTGGTAGATTGGTTTGTTAATCTACCTATTCTCATATATTTTATTGATGAAGTTTGTTAGTTGTTCTATCGCTCACTAAGACTGTTGTCTGACTCAAGGTTTTATGTTTCCCTCTTATTACCTTGGGCTGCTCATCCATTTTTGGATGGGCAGACTAGGTAGCACGTTGCAGGCGATTGCTTAGTGTGGATGATGTAGCTATTCGGAGGCGAGCAGGAGGCTGAAATACTATCTTTTTAATATATAGTATTTGGATTTCCGCTGTCTGTTATTCTCTAAGTGATGTAGTGAGGCAATTTGTATAAACACTATTCCCAAGTGTATGATATTGCTTTCTAGTTGTTATGAAAGTCTAGTGTTTTCTGCTTCACTATTACTACCTATAGTATATGTTCTATTATATTTTATCCTTGCGGTGTTAGTAACGACAGGTTCCGATTGTGTTTACCTACTTTGGTGATCGTCCATAGCTTCCTAGCACACCTTTTAGTTCACTTTTCCTCTTATTAGTGCAATGGTTATGGGCGGTCGTCACATTTGGTATCAGAGCCCTGGTTAATGATTTTAGAGAAAGTTCAAGAAGGTAATTACGTATGAGAGACGTACTTGTAGATTTCAGTTGGACACTTAATATATATATATATATTAGTGTATATAGTAGTAGTTGTTTTCCTTTAGCAATTTTTCTTGGAAGTGGCTAATTATTATAAATTGCAGATTTAGAATGAGTAAAAGACCATCAAGACACGCTGCTAGGGGAGCTAATACTGGAGGGGGAAATGGCAGTGAACCAGACTACCCTACCATGTTTGAATCCATGATGGAGGCATTCATGCGAAGGGTCCCTGCTCCAGTGGCAGCAACGGTAGACGTAGGAGTTCAGTTGCCTAAAGTTGTGGATTTTGCGAAGCTATGCAAAGATTATACATCTCTAGGAGGGAAACCATTCAAAGGATCTGAGCTAGCTGAGGAGGTTCAGAGGTGGATGGATTCTTGTGTGTGAATCTTTGGAGATTTGGGATTGGATGGTGCAACAACGAGAAAGCTAGCATCAAGGCAACTGCAAGGCATGCCATGGATTGGTGGAATTTTATTACACTCGAGACTCCAGGGGAAGATATTTCATGGGAACAATTCTAGGCTAAGTTTGAAGCAAAGTTTATCTCCATAGCTCAGAAACCTTCTCTATTCAAGAAATTTGTTGAATTGAAGCAGAATGGTTGTCGTGTGCTTGACTATATTTCTGACTTCGAAGCCTTGTCCCGATTTGCTCATTCATATATTGATACACCGGATCAGAAGAACGAGAAGTTTGTTATGGGTCTGGATTCCTACATAGGATGACCATTGGTCGATCACCTTGATGATTCATTTGAGAAGCTTGTGGAAAATGTTGTTCACCATGAGAGCCTGTTTCCTAAAGAAGCAAATGTCGTCGCTGCAACCAAGGAAGTTCAAAAACCAAAGTTGGGTGCTAATAATAAGAAGAGGAAGAAACAAACGGAATAAAGGAAAGGATGGACAGAAGAAGCCTAATACTGAGGTGGTTTGCTTTAACTGCCAACAGAAAGGCCATTTTGCTAATGACTGCAAGAATCCGAAGGTTGAGAGGAAGTGTCACAATTATGGAAAAACTGGGCATCTCAAGAAGGACTGTCCAGAACCAGCTAAAGGGAAGTAGATTGTGAAGGAATATGAATTGGAAGCTGTGTCATCTTCTTCGAGAGCTCCTATTGCAGAGGAGAAGGGAAAGGGTGTCATCGTTCAAGGTACTCTTTCTGTCTGAGGTGTTTCAGTTCGAGTTTTTTTCGATACTAGAGCAGCACATTCTTTCATTTGCAATGAGCTTATGTGCCACTTAGGTGTGGAACCCAAGATTTGTGATAGACCATTGATCGTGACTAATCCAGTTGGAGGTTCGTCCAGTTTGTGCATGTTATGTTGTGGTTTAGTGTTATCGAATCATGGTTGCTCTTTTGTGTGTGATTGCTTTGTTCTTAACTTCGCTGGGTTTGGGATCATCTTGGACATGGATTGGGTCAAGAAGTATGCGGCAAGAGTGAATTGCGAGAAGCTAGAGGTAAGGGTCGGAGATGTCACTACACCAGAAATACCAATTAGGCAGTGCTCATGGCCATATCTAAATCGATTGGCGGTGCTTTAGGCCGTATCAAAAAAATGACGTTTTTGTCAAATTGATACAGTCATTAGCCGTATCAAATTGAGAATTTGATACGGTCATTAGCCGTATCAAATTCTCAGTTTGATACAGATCAAATTTTAAAAAAAAGATACGACTAATGGTCGTATCTTTATTTAAATTAGATATAGCCATTAGCCATATCTAATTTTAAAAAGGAATAAAAAAATATAATTAGCTGCTTCTAGAAAATGTTAATAAGCACTGAAAACACTCAAGATAGAAACACAATGACAAAATTAAATACATTTATCAAAATATGAAAGAAAAATTATTATACGCTAAAATTCCCTCATTCACTGTTACATTGTTATAATTACATTTTGTATATTACATTGCATTTCATTCTAATACAAACACACCTTACCATCTTCTCACAACCCTCAATACAACAATCACACCACTAAATACAACTGTTCATCAACGGTCTCTTACATCAAAGAACTGTTCATCAACAAACAACCCATTTGCCAGCTACAACATGCCATCGACCCTCCATCGCAATGACAACTAGAGCACCAGGCCACTATGGATGTTGTGGTACTTCAGTCATAGTAAATTAAATCTTCATGTCTTCCACATCAATATGTAAAATGGATAAAAATGACACATGGACTGTGAAGAGGTAGAGGAAGTGGTAGAGCAAAGAAAGAACGAAATCAAAACCATGGTTAAGCCAAACGTCTCTCAAATGCTGATGATGGAGAATGAGTAGTAGAAAGTAGTCCATAATGATTAGTAGCTGTAGCTGTAGCCGCAACAGTCATGCTAGTCAAAACTGCTTTATGGCAAAGCACACTGTTAAAGAAATATGTTAGTATTATTAATAGATCAAAAAAGAAAATGCCATAACAGAATGAAAAACCTTTAACTGAAATAATAATATTACCAATGGATTAATGTAAAACATACTGGGCTAATTTTTCCTGGTACAAAATTAATGCTCTTGTTTTAGTTCTGAATCAGAGTTGGTGATTCAATTTCCATGTTTATGAAGGAATTCACACAATTAAAAGGTGTTTATGCTGCATAATGTAGTCTGAAATCACATGGCATAACCTAGGATCTCTGAAGTTTCTAAGTATATCTAGCATAATTTGGTGTCTAATTATAATCTACGGACTAATCTGGTTGAGAAGTACCTGGTGTTAGTGCCATGGATGCACCATAATACTGCTGGTCAAACCCAGTAACTGAAGTGGATGAAAGATACAGAAACATCAGAGGATATTGCACTGAGTTATATTCTTGAAAGTTACTAAGGTAGTCTTTACCGACCGTAGGCAATTATGGTTATGCATGTTGCTCCTTGTTGTCCGATCAGAAAGTAGGGATAGTATGCACTGTTTGCTGCTGCCACTGCCCTTGCGCCATACATCTGTAGGTATTGAGCAGTTGCTACCCCTCCTCTATACATGTTGTAGTAGTTCTCTTATACATTTTAAAAAATTCAATTAAATTTGAAACATCTAATAGGATTAAATACTCAAGCTACAAAGCTTCTGGTCCAATATATAGACTAAGGATCGAAATGCTTCAAGTGAAATGACTTTAGAATATTTAAGATTAATATATTTTTTCCCAACCAGTTCTCCTATATATCTCACATAGTGATACATTGTTCATATTCAAGATATGAAAGGAAAATTATATGTTTGACTTGAACAGTCTAGGCTATTTAAGATTTTACTTTTGATCACAGTTCCTTTAATATTTAGCTATACACAGTAGAGTTTGTCTTGTTCCTTTTTCTTCTAGACATAAAATAAAATGAATAGTTTATCAGCCTTTGGACCTGTTAATTTGTAAATGTACAAAAATACATTTTTGGGTAGAGTATGTATAATATCTGTGTTAGGAAAGCATAATTCAAATTTAAAACCTATTTTATCCTACAGTGTTTACCAGCAAGTTTTTACCAAATTTAAAACCTATTTTATCATAATGTTGATGCAAAATTTTCACGGTAACCTTCTCCAGTTATGAGCAGGGAGTTCAATTAAAGATTTGTCTACATAATAAGATATGTAATTTTTTAATTAAAAAAAAATCATTCTAGAAAATTTATTGCTTCACGTATGAAGCACATTTACTAGATTCTTATTTTAGGGAAAGGATGGCCATCCATTTAATCATTCGGTGATAGCTCAATATGTGTTTTGTATAAATAATCACAACCAAAAATTGAATTATTTCTCATCATCAAGTTTTTATTAATTTTTTAATCTGTTAGACACAAATGAATTAAGGTTTATGGTACAATAAACTTAACTTTATTAGCTATTTCTGATTCTCCATTTGTGAATGACTCATACACGACATCATGTAAATATTATTCGATGTACCCACATAAGTTTCTGTATACAATTTAGTATACTATATGCATATTGGCATAGTTAGGTGTAAATGAAAAATGCATTATACCATCTATTTTGATAGTTCTTTGGTAGTCTACTATATATATTTTTAATCAAAAATCTCAATAAAAAATCAAAAAAAATCTTAGGGTCAACTTTTGATTGTTTACATCAACGTATCTTTCATAAATCAAACCTAAGATGACCAACGATTACAAATCAAATAGAGCTATTTAACATGCTAATCAAACTGGTTTCATTTACTGCATAAAAAACAATAGTATGTAACAATTCAAATCATTTCAACAATAAATTGTTGAAAACTTACACTATTAGCTTCTTCAGTAAGATCGGTTGTATAACTTCCTCTATGCTGGGACTAAGAGCTTCGAATTTCCTTTCCAGAGGCAAGAGTTGGGGATTCTTTTTCATGAAGTTCAGAAGTGGAAGAGTAATCAATGCGAGGAGTCATGGAGATGGTGTGGATCGGTAATCAATGAGAGTAATCAATAAGAGGAGTATGGGAAGAGTAATCAACAATTCAAATCATTTTACTCATATGATTTGGAACCGATTGTGAATGGGAAAATGGATGAAAAGGAAAATGAAAACGGACAAAGGGGGAAATGAATTGGGTAGCAATTGTGAAAAATGAATAAACAATGGGAGAAAAAATTTGACACGGCTCAAACTCATATCAAATGAACCGATCCAAAATTTTGAAGATGTGTGGTTAGATTGTAGTTGTTGGAGAAGGTGTGGATTGGTTGCGTTGTAGCAAAAAAGTTTTATATGGCTGAAAGTCGTATCAAATTTGATTCGACTGAAAGCCGTATCAAATCTCTACATACTGTTGTGCCAAATTTGTTGTTTTGGTGTAGTGTGTGGAAGGGAGAAAGGTGTTGATTAGATGTAAGCATGAAGACGGGGTCTTTGTAAGCTATCTATATTCACTTGGGATTCCACAAGAAGACTTGTCATCTGTGCTGATTGCTAACGAGTATGAGGATGTATTTGAGGAGGTCAAAGGCATGCCGCCTCTTCGTGAGATCGAGTTTAGGATCGATTTGGTCGAGGGTCGGAGATGAAAGTTCGTGACCTTCTAGGGAAGGGATTCATTCGGAGAAGTGTTTCGGAGTGGAAAGTACCAGTAGTGTTTGCAACCAAGGCAGATGGCTCGTTGAGATTGTGTGTGGACTATCGTGAGCTAAACAAGGTGACTAAGAAGAACAAATATCCGTTGCCAAGGATTGATGACTTGTTCGATTAGCTTCACAAAGCCAAAGTATTTTCTCAGATGGATTTGGCAACGGGGTTTCACCAGTTGAGGGTGGCAAAGGATAGTGTGCTGAAGACTGCTTTTAGGACACCATCCGGGTTCTTCGAATGGTTGGAGATGCCATTTGGGTTGACTAACACGCCAGCGTATTTTGGGGATCATATGAACAGAGTTTTCAGAGATCAGTTGAATAAGTATGTGCTTGTGTTCGTGGGTGATATTCTAGTTTATTCTCGGAATAAGGAGGAACACAAGACGCACTTGTGAGTTGCGTGGGAAATCTTACGAAAACATCAACTAAAGGCTAAGTTTTCAAAGTGTCGCTTCCAGAAGAGCGAAGTGAGGTTCTTAGGTGTAACGAACCAGAAAATTCGATGCTCGAATTTTCGACACAATCACATCACGTGTCCCAAATTCGAGTACCAAACATCCAGAAAGTTATTACAAAGAAATTAGAAGGTGAGAAAAGAAAGAAAGAAATATTAGGATAGAAGAAAGAAGAAGAACACAAGAGAATCACACAGCGGAACGAATAAAATATAATATATCAAATCTCTTTATATAAAAGAAAACTGTATATACATACCAATCATCAGAGTACAACATATATATGTCACATTGGAATTACACTTTATATAACTAACGGTCAAGCCTCCTTCTTCTAGCTCTTGGACTCCAAGAAAAAACCTAACCTGTAAATATACTCGGTCTGACCTGAGCACATTTGAAGCAAAGAAAAATTCATCCAGATCAGTCTGGAATACTTTCAGTGATAAATTCACAGCACAAACAGCTTGTTTAACTTTGAAAAATCCTTTTTGAAAGAAAAGGATAATAGTAAGACAAGCCCACAGATAAACACAGACATATTTTTCCTTACTATAACCGAAAACATTTTTGAAAACAATATCTTTCCTGATATTATAGTAGTGTCTATCAAATCACAAATAAATATCAATCTAGCAGAACGCTTGCATCTCACGCACCACAAAAATAATACAATCAAAACCGCAGGTTCTTATTGGAGAACGGATCCCAACTATGAAAAGGTATAGGACCACCTTCCGACAGTGTACCTCCAGAGATTAATACATTGGGGGTTCAACAGGAACGTCTTGCAACCTGCTCACACATGACCGACCTTCATTTCTCTTGAAAGCAACGAATATATCATTACCACGGTTGGGGGCCAGCCAACCGAACCGATAGCATACATATAAAAATAAAAATTTCTCCATATCATGTAATGATATACCCTTTTAATGGGTGCAACCCACATAACCATGCTTCCTACGTGATTTTGTGGCATTTCCCGGTTAATGAGGCTAAAGGTTACGCTTATCCTTCAGAACAGTATATCTCCATCCACTTTGAATGCCACATTGTCAGATCCTCCAGAAATCACTAATTGATTTCCACAAAAATACTTTAGTTGTTAAGATAAAGAAGTTTCCCTTCTACGCCGCCAACTCGGTACGTTTAAAGAAATCAATGTACATGATCCCTTTGGAAATACTCAGTCAGACATTCGTCCGTACAAGTCGTCCAAGAAAAGGATGAACCGAATGCACTCTCCTACCGCATCCTAGGAATCACCCTATAGATCAGCGGTGAGTAAAACTTGCAAATCCACAGATTTTAACCACGACAGAACCATAGTATATCTCCGGTCATGAGACACAGATTTAATTAGTTCTTCCATTTTATAAATATCTACAGTCTTTAGTTTACTCCGTCTAGATCTCCTGCAAGTTAGTCGCATCCATACATTTGATTCGAAGTGGTTTTTGGTCTACTTTTCATCCTGGTCTCTTCGAAACAACACATCAAAAAGGTCCAGAATAATATTCATTTGATAATCGGTTATTTAACTATCAAATCATAACAATATTGTTAAGTACATTGGCAACTTAGGTATTTTATATAAAATATTTCATTTAACCATTTTATCGATTCTTACGATCGATTTCATAAATTCTATTTCAAAAAAACTCTTTGGTTCATTACTTTAAAAAAGTATTAATCCATATTTTCTTTGGGATAACGAATTTACCAAACTTCACTTTTTATTCCCTTTATCATGGAACATTACTATAGTTCATAAAACATCTTGTATTACCCTTTTATCTTGGAACGTTGTTTGTATTCTCAAAACCCTTTCGTACTTCTTATTTTTGGAAAAATATCACTATAGTTTATGCCCTCCTTTCATTTCCTTTATCACTGGAATTGTCGTTGTATTTCTATTTATACAAACGACATGGTTTAATTACCAAAATCCATCCGTTAATTCAATTAAAACATTTTACATAATTCAGCTCTTAGGTGTACGCTATTTTAAAATCATCGTCTTGGGTAAAACCCTTTTTACCAACTTTATTAATATGATTTGAATTAAATTTGAATCCTTTCCGTAACTTTTATTCGTTTTAAATAAAAGAAATTCCAATTGTCCAACACCCGCTTTAGTTATTATTAAATAAAAGTAGTTATCTTTCCGATTAACTAAAACTAGCTTAGTTAATCCATTTAAAAGGGTTATTTAAACAAATGATAAATTTTATTAATCATAAATAACTCGATAATCACATTCCTACCCATTACAACTAATACTATCTCTCGATAAAAGCAAAATCGTTCAAGTACGGGGTATTCTAATTACTTCTCAGACCTTGACCGACAACATTCTTATCTTAAGATAATAGAAGTTTGCCTCTCAAGCATCTATTATTCCATTTCCATTCCCATTTATTATGGTTTTATAAACCATTTTCTTTTACTTGAGAACCAACTTTACAAGTTGATTCTTTTTGCTTCATTAAGTAAACTTTCCAATCTTATTTATCATTCGATTCCAATATGATTTTTTTTTTATAAACCATATCCTAAATTGGTAATTGTCTTCTAGTCAATTCACTTACGCTATTAAACTATCCGATATCCTTTTGCATGAATCCATTTAACCATCCTATTATAATAACCTCTATTTTTACTTAATAAAATCATGTTGAAATTCCTGCGTTAGCTTATAAACCACTTTTACAAACTTTGTCCGTAAACTCGGATTATAATCCTTTTATAAAACACCTACTAGGCTTTGATCAAACCTTATCGCCACTTAATCGCTTCATAGTTGAATTACAATTAAAAATCATCGCTTTAATTATTATTAATTATAATAATAGCTAAATTTAAAATAAACTACATTAAAATAGTTAACTTTGATATTAACTACAAAATAGAATAATTATCGTTTCAAAAGCTTATTAAATAATAATTAACTTTATTAACACTAAACAATTCGATAATTACCTTACATTATAGTTAATCGAGGATTAACTAACATTTAACCCCATTTGTTATATTTAACGAATATTCAAAAACTATTGATTTGATTTATTTAAATCAAATTAGTCCAATTGTCCATTTCCAATTAAAACGGTTGATTTTCGCCAACCGTACATATCAATTAACTGTTAACTGATTTCCAATATTATTTCCTCCTTAAGTTAATTAAATAACTTAATTAATTTAAAACATCAGTTAATTGTTTTATAGAACAATTATTCAATTCCACTAACCTGTAGGTTAGTTTCTGACTGCAGTTTACGAATCTCGTTAATTAACAACATTAAAATTCTTATTATAAAATATTTAATAAATTTTATTAAAACATGATTCTAACGGATAAATATATTTATAAACTTCTTTTCATTTCTTAAATAAATTAGACTCAAAAACTTTAATTCAGTTATAAAATAATTTTTATAGCTTAAAATGCGTCAATTCACCTGACGACAATACGACATCTTGAAATGATAGATTTTAGGCCCTCACTGTCAACCAGTTAATCAATACTGTCGATTGATTAAAATCACAACAACGGTCAACATACATTCACTCATTAACATTCAAACAGATTTCAGTGTCATTTGGGGTTCAATCAGTTCATGTGTAAACAATATAAAAATAAATAACATATATGATATTAGAGGAATCCGACCAGATCCCCCCAACCTGTTCTTTCGTGCATCACAGATTACTATAACATTTCAAGATAGCATAAAATTTTAAACAAATAAATTAACGAGGATAATATAATTAACAGCAACCATTAAGTCAACCATAAGCATCCAAGGCAGCTAATCAACCAATATAAAATATTAATGGTATTATATGGATTTATCACATCATAGCAGTCCAGAAAAGTACGAGAGTAAACTCATCACTTTGTCGATTCACGATTGTCACGTTATATCGTATAATTTTAAACTGGCATTTAAAATTACACGAATTTCCCACTGCTTCCATTTCAGACCAAACCAGCTCGACAACGTAGTGCTCGTTGACACGATCCCAACGAGTCCTTATCTAACGTTGTCCATGTCAGCAAGGGAGGACGCGTTTTCTAACATCAGAAATTCTGAAGCCTGATCTTTCTTCATCTGTTCAAACTATTGAGACACCGTCCCCATAGATGACCAATGCTGCCATTCTGATCGACCTAGGACCCACCTCGCCCCTCCATCTGAACGACGCTTCCACCGTGACCACACGCCGACGGACCTCCAATGAACCTCGAATCACCTTGATTCTCCCTTCGACCGGAACTGCTTTGACCCAGAAATCCAACGCCGCCCGACAGCTGCATTCGTCGCCACCACCACGATCAGACCGACCCCACCTCCTACTACCATTTTTCTTCAGACCATATCGCCTAACTTTGCCCCTATCGACGACAATAATCAGTAATCCTACCGGAGCTTTCAAACACAGCCCAAAAAATGGCTTTTCCAATCAACTAAGCACAATGATCGCCACGGTCAATTTCTGGTCCATCGACCTGAAGCAGAGTTGAACCTCTCGATCTCCTCTACAAAACTCCCTTTGACACCTTCATCTTAAACAACTTCTATCACTGTCAAAACCACCAAAAACGAAAATGGATTCTCGCCGTAATTTGCGATTTCTGGCCACTTCAGGCAACAGATCACCCCCAAATTTTTACGATAGGTAGCTATAAACCAGATCTAAAACTTTTGTGTTGGTTGCTCCTTTAATTTCTCGACCAAATGGAAGGAATAAATTATTTTAAGATGGAGGACTATTCTGCAATTTTTTGAGAAATGGTGAAAGGGTTTGGAGAGTTATAAGTTAGGCTGAGGTGTTTTGGGTATATTAAGGGAAAACAATATTAATTTATGTCGATGTGGCGAATGATATTTTATTTCGTGTCTATCGCAATTCTAAACGCTGTTTATTGGTTCCTGCGCTCACATAACAACTCCGTTCGTGACGAGAATGGATGTCATGGTATAATTTAATGTTACGGTCCTAATGAAACTTGTTTCATCGAATTCCGAGTCCATTTGCTCAAATGGCGCTCGTTCACATCCAAATTCTTTTTTTTATTTGCATTTAATTTTGCTGCGCTCACAAATTGACTCCAATTGACGCAAAACTTGACATCTAGCAATAAAATTTGTTTCGTTGAAAATGGACGTCGTTTGAATAAATTCTCTTTCTAAGGGTCCAATTTAAATTAAAATAAACCAATTTTAAAATACCTCAATGTAATAATATTAAAATATTATTGTTGGCCATACTCGACCATAATTTTATATAGAATCAAAATTAAATGCTCTGAGTTGAAATCCAAGCCAATTCGATGTAAAAAAATATTCAAAAACCCTTTATTTTATATAATAAATCGATATAATATATAAACAAATTCCATAGTGACTATTTTAAAATTTGATTTGGACATAAAACAAAATTGACAACATAAAAACTGGATTTTTCTCCTCCATTAGAAAAATATTACTCAATAGATTTAGACGTTCCTTGTTTTGAGAAAATCCGACTTATATTGGATCTTGTACAACCAATTAAAGCTAAAAACGTTATATTACGAACTACCACGCCGCTGCAGCTCTTTTTACAATATAATTTTAAATTAAACATACTAACGTTGTTTATTTAACGAATCGTTAATATAATTTCACTATAAACAATATTAAACCATTTTAAATTGCCCGTTCATATTATAATGCAAACACAACATTTTCCGACTGTTTTGGAAATAAATTATTATTATATTATTAATATTAATAAAATATTCAAAATAAAATGGTTAAATTGGATTATTTAAATTCAAATCAATATTTAAAAAAAATCAAATTATTGGCCAGAAAATATGGGACGTTACATTCCTTCCCCCTTAATAGAATTTCGCCCTCCGAAATTGCTAAGGTAGAAGAAATGCGAAAAACCCTGTAAATTCATAAAAATATCTAGTGATAATTCTGTTTTATTTCAAAAACTAGTCTAACTGGGTTTAAAACCAATTTAATCCAAATAACAAAATTTTCCAAAAAATCTTCAAAATTTTCTAACACCTTAAATTTTGGAAAATTTTTGCTAGAGTCTCCCATGTACGGAGGGACATCTGCGATATTCCAAGTTCAACAAAAAGATATAAATAAACCAACATAGTCAGAAAAATTCAAAATCCAAACAAAACCCAAATAAAAACCAAAATTTCATATTTTGCATAAGCATACCTTTTTGCGAGCGTTATTATTCGATAAGTGACAAACTATATTCGAGCTTGCCCAATTAGCATGCCAACTGGATTTAATTAACTCCAGAACTCTCTCGGAAAGGTTTTTAAAGTGGAAATAGCTCTTCTGCACCTGTTCTCAACTCCAATGAAATTCATTGTAATCATATATAATGATCCAAATATTCAGATTATCTACCCCAAACGATTTTATATATCATCCAATTTCACAAGGAATTGTCTATAACCATTCCTTAACAAATCCAATTTATTTCTGTATATGTTTCACTGGAATTCATTATCTTTGAATTCATTTAATAAGCTCGACTTATTCATACTAAATGGGTTTCAATCAAGTTTTACATATATATCCATGTAATCAACTATTCAATGCAAACATTCCCTTCAAATTAACATTAGTAAATGTTCTATTTTCCAACTCAAGTCAAATACCTACCGACTTAAGTTAAATTCATTTCGATATTCTAATCCAAATCATAACTTATATAATTCATTTTATCTCATCTTTTTTTTTTTTTTTGAAACAAAAATGTGTGGTCTTCCAGAGGGAAGAGAGCACACATATATATATAATAAAAATAGAGTGGTACAAAATCCAAATACAAACACCAAAAACACTGACCCAAAAACAAGGGTCTCGAAAAAAAAAAAAAGGAATGTAAGGGACAGTAGATAGATGAGTTCCGGCAAGGCCACCACCCATCATACTTCGTTATCGAATTCCGGCAAGGCCACCACCCGATAAGAAGTATATCTACACCCTTACATATAATAACTAAAAATCAATGATGTAATAGATCACCAAAAACAAAAAAATACAGACACTCCTACTCCTCATACACCAATATATCCAAAGCAAGCCAAAAGATAATCAATCCGAAGCAGCCTAATCCAAAAGCTCCACAGCTTCATCCACAAACTGAAATACAAGTGAGTCCTAAGCAAGTACAATGACCAATCCAGACAGTAATCCAAAGAGCTCCTCTGCTACATCAACAACCTAGAATCAAAAACAACTGAACCAAATTATCAGTAGCTAATATGTATATATGAGTATATGCATGCATATATATATATATATATATATATATATATATATATATATGGCATATAACCATATATACATATGTAAAAAAAACCAAACCAAGGAACTAACCTGAAGTAAAACAAAGGAAATACCCATGTATATGATTATATATATGAATGTATGTGTGTGTGCGAGTGTGTGTGTATATATATATATATATATATAAATAGACATATAACCATATATATAGACATATATCCATGTTAATACGTGCAAAACAAAAAAAACAAGAAATCAAAAGTCAACAACAAATACGAGGTCTATTAACTCTAAAATAACTATTAATTCTTATAAATAAACTCAGGTTAAATCTAACCTTATACAAAAAACACCCAAATCTCAAATCACCATAAAGCTTGTAGTGTGAGTTAGACATCCATCCCAAACAGAAGTTAACTATCTTAATGATTAAATTATCAGCAGAAACAGAAATAGAATGAATAAACCTCTGATTCCGTTCTATCCAAATAAACCAACTTATGATTGTAACTAGCGAATCCAAAACATATCTCTGACTGGAATTATACCTAAATCTATAACAATCCCAATAATCGATGCAACTATTGAAAGTACTAAAACAGTCAAAGGTAAATAACCTTAAAATCATATTAAAAATAAAAAAGGTTAAATAGCAAGAAAAAAATAGATGATCTACATCCTCCTCCATAATACTACAAAAACAACACTTGACATTAAAAATTATATTCTTCCTTCTCAAAAGTTCAATAGTATTAACCTTCTTATGAATGATCAGCCACATAAGAAACTTGGCTTTGGGAGGGGAATTAGACTTCCATAAAAATTTAAAGGGATGCAAATATACACCAGAAAAATTAATAAAATTATACATGCTATTGACAGTGTAAACTAAACTCTTTTCTAAGCTCCAACAAATTGTATCACTATTTTCATCTAAATGATACAATGCTAATTTAGCTTTAAGCAAGGCCAATTGTCTTAATAAATCCCCCTCTAATATATTGTCAAAGGACAACTCCCATGGAGGATCTAACTCAACCCTGTAAACATCTTTAATTAAAGCGTTTTTAAATCTACTAATATTAAAAAGCTTATGAAATTCAATTTTAAGTGGTACACAAGAAATCCAAGCATCATGCCAAAAATAAGCAAGATTACCTGAATGGACTGTCACCTTACATCCTAAATTAAAAAAATCATAACAATCTAAGACGGACTTCCAAAAGTGAGATAACCTATTAAACCAACCTATACTATTCCCAACAATAAATTCGTCTCTAGAATAATATGCTTTGGAAACAATTAATTTCCATGATGCCTTCACGTCAGGGCATCTATACTTCCATAACCATTTGGCTATAAGAGAAGAATTAAAATTATATAAGTTAATGATCCCTAGTCCTCCCTCTTCCTTAGGTTTACAACACGTTTCCCAGTTAACTAAGCATTTAAAGCCTCTATAAGACGGAGTACCATTCCAAAGGTAATTACGCCTGATCCTATCGATCTTCTCTATAACCCAATGAGGAAGACGATGAACGGCCATCCAATATGAAGGAATGGCCGATAATACCGAGTTAACGAGAACTAATCTGCCTCCCCTAGACAGAAATCTATTGTTCCAACTTAATAACCTATTATTTATTTTATCAATAATGCCTAACCAATCCTCCCTCTTGAGCTTCGAAGGCCTAATCTTAAAACCTAAGTAATCAAAAGGGAACTTCATAACAGAACAGTTTAAGGTGCTAGCCACCAAAGCCTCTACATTGTTAAAGTCATTAAGAATCATAACAGCGCTCTTGTCAAAATTAATTCTAAGTCCTGATAGCATTTCAAAACAGTAAAGAATGAACTTAAGAGTAATAATATGATTAGGCAGATGGGAAGAAAATAATAATGTATCATCCGCAAATTGGAGAATAGATAATTCATTATTGAATTCTTCATTTCCAACACTACCTAGGACACCTAATCTACCAGCTCTTTTTATAATTCTAGAAAAAACATCAACCGCTAAGTTAAATAAAAAAGGTGATAAGGGATCCCCTTGCCTAAGACCCCTCTTAGATTGTATCTTCTTTCCCACTACCCCATTAACAACAATACTGGAACATCCCGACCTGAGCATTGACAAGATCCAGTTAGTCCACCTGATGCTAAAACCTCTCGCAAGACATAGTTCACATATAAAATCCCAATCAATTGAGTCAAAAGCTTTCTCAAAGTCTAACTTCAAAATGGCACAGGAAATATTATTTTTACAACAAATATTTATGTATTCCTGTACCGCTGCTACTCCATCTACTATATTCCTGCCTTTGATGAAGGCAGTTTGGGAACAATCAATAAGTTCGTTCATCTTAGTACTAAGTCTATTCGCTAGAACTTTAGAAATTATCCTAACAGAGACATTAATTAAGGAAATAGGCCTAAAATCCTTGAGAGAATTGGCTCCCTCCCTCTTATGAATAAGAATGACATTGGCAAAGTTAAAACTACCTATACGCAAATCACCACTATAAAATTCATTAAAAAGTTCAATAATATCATACTTTAAAACTTCCCAAAATTGTTTGTAAAAAAGAACCGAGAAACCATCAGGCCCAGGAGCTTTATCACTAGGCATATCACTGATAGCCTCCCAAATCTCCTGCTCAGTGAAAGGTTTATCTAAATCAACAAGGTCCACCTTAGTATTAGATGGATATAGTTCATTCCATCTGACATTTATTCTTCTCCTAATCTTAGTACCAAATATCTGCACATAATACCTAGTGAAAGCTTCATTTAAATCCTTTTGCAAGGTCAATTCCACATCATTTAAAATAATAGAATGAATCTGATTATCTCTTCTTCTCTTATTAGCTACACTATGAAAAAACTTTGTATTATTATCCCCCTCCTTAATCCATTGGATACGGGATCTTTGCCTCCACATTATATCTTCTTTTTCTAAAATCTGTTTTAGGTCTTGTCTAAGGTTATAATATCTGTCCTTCTCAGTGGAATTAAGATTTCTTGACTCACTACTTTTATCTAAGTCTAACAACTCACACATTATCTTATCTTTTCTAATTCTTACACTACCAAAAATAAATTTATTCCAACGTTTAAGAAAGAATCTCAACTTTCCTAGTTTTGCTACAAATATCTTAGCGGAGTTACCCCTATACACATTATTAAAGTAAAACAAAGACTTCCATTTAACAGAAACCAAATTAATAAAACTAGGATCAAGTAACCACATTTTCTCGAATTTGAAACTCCTACTAATTGCAATATTCGACTCACACGTAAGGATAATCGGACAATGATCAGAATGCAAAAAAGGTAAGCCCTTAACTCTACAAACCGAAAATCTATCATCTACCTCAGTACTAATAAAAAACCTATCTAATAGGGCAAAAGAAGGACTATCACGAGGAATATTTGACCATGTGTACGATCTATTTGTTAGAGGAATTTCAATCAAATTATTTATTAAGATGAAATCATTAAATTCCTCCATATTAGAGAAATCACCTTCCCGAGGTGATCTCTCACCTAAAAACCTAGTGACGTTGAAATCCCCCCCCCACTATCCAAAGATTGGAGAAGTGATTTCTAAAATCAGAACACTCTTCCCATAGTATTCTCCTCTCAATCTTAGTGTGGGGACCATACACATTTGTAATACCCAGAGAAGAATTATCGACAAAGGATGTTAAAATAATATGTAACGAATGTAATTTAGGAACCTCCTGTACTAATCTGTATTGATTCTCTTTCCACCCAATCATGAGCCCCCCGGCAGTACCATTTGCCGGAAGACAAGCCCAATTACGAATAAGAGACCCACCTAATCTAGCATAAAAACTATGATCAGGGTTTTCAATTTTTGTCTCTTGAAGTAAAACAATATCAATGTGATGATCTTTAAAAAAAGTCTTTATTTTAGAACATTTTTTAGGATCATTTAGACCCCTAATATTCCAGCTAACGATCCTCATCTACTCAAAGAAGAAACTCTCTCTAGTTCCCTACTTCTAATGAAATCTGAATCTAACTCAATATCGGTAAAAATAAATGCAGTATCACTGGCAATCTGTAATAACTGACTAGACGAGAGACAACCTAATGCATAAGGAGAATATTCACTACCATAACCAGAAGTCATACCTGAGCCCGAATCCGAAATACTACCATTAGTATCCGAACTCTGGGACCTACCTCGAGAATAGGAGGGACTAGATCTGATCCTCGCACTACGACGAATCAATCCCGAACTAGGAACTACTCTCCTACTCTTCCTTCTCCTTGACGAGGAAGAGGGTTCCTGTCCACTCTGGACTATAACCCCACTAGACCCCATCAAACCTTCTCTACTCAAGAATCCAATATCATCCATCTTAAAATCCAACTTTGCACATTCCTCGTCCTCCTTAACTGATCTACCAAAGTCAAATGAACTGGTAGTTAAACCAACGTCAAATGAATTATTAACTACCAAATCTGCGAACCCATCAAATGAAGACAGAGTGCTTGACTGATCAACGTCAACCATCCCCAAACGGAACATTAGTAGTATCTCTCGCAACTCATCCAAACACAGACTCCCAACAGAAGAAGAAACATAATCCAAAGATATTATCAACCGAATCATGTCCCCTGTCTTACCCAAACTCACCAAAAAACAATGTAAACCGCTACAGTCCATCAGCTTTGACTGTACAAACCCTTCACCTATCCAGCCTTCATTACTGTTACATACCCCACTACTAACAACAGCTTTATTAATACCACCAGCAAGCTCCTTCAAACCCCTTCTAACAACATCCACTTCCAACATTTCCTTACCTGTAACAATACGTTGATCTGAGGTGATCCTCCTTTCAAAATCAAAGCATGACAACTTCTTACGCCTCTTTACTATTTTACATTTTCCAACTCTACAGCCCATCCGTCCCTTCGAAGTAGTGGACAACTGGACCATATCACTCCCATCAACTTCCTTTAGGTCCTTCAATATATCAAAACAATTATCCAAATCTACATCTTCTGCCACATACCAATCCTTCCCCTCCTCAAAACTATGGAGCTGCACACCACTAGAAGAGGAATCGTAGCCTGACATATCCACCGAGTCATCCCCCGTCATCACCTCCTTATCCTTACCATTTCTCTCCAATTTGTCGAAGTTATGCCAGATATCACAAATAATGCCGCAACAGATCAATACCGAAGGGTCATTACACATAGAGGCAAATTTCAGAGGAGACTTCTCCCTCTCAACAACACCCACCATTTCTTCCACAAACATCCCGTCAAACCTAACAATTAAATCAGACAGTCTCCTCATTTTTGTAGGATCAGCCCCCAAATACGACGAGTCCCATTCCGACCTTAATGATGCAAAATCAGTACAATTACTAGAGTACCGAAAGTCAGTAACACAACCTTCGCAGTTAATTGCTGTGTTAATCACATCAAAATGACCCAAAATTCCTCCCAACAACATAATGGCACGCTTCTTATACCTTGCAGTCGAATCTGAATACAGTCTCATCAGTTTCATGAGGTTTAAGCTGAACTTATGCGCATGTTCCTTTCTGCTCATCGGGTTTGGTAATGGAGGAAACACATGGTTGAGAGGGAAGCTTTTACGCCACAACAAGCCATCAATTAGACCTTCTAGATGCCACCCCAGCAATAGCAAAGAATAAGCCCCACCACTTTCCTTATACAAAAAATCCAGAACATATAAATCAATGAGAGCAGACAGTTTCAGACATAGTCTCGAACAGTTGTGATGCATGAGATCAAAAACAGATTTACCCCTGAAAACGTCCGGACAATTGGATGATTTATGACCTATGCCTTTGCATTTAAGACATAGAGTACCATTCCTACATTCCCTTGCAATGTGATCATGGTCTCCACATTTAAAACATGAACGAGCACTGAAAGTTTTCCAATTAGTCGATGCAGTCTTCCATGGAATGTGAGAATTAGAATTCCTGAGAATTTCCGCATACGATCTCCTTGATGAATTTGATACAGACTGAGGAACAACAGGAGTAACCACAACAGGATTTGTATCCACAAAGGGGTATTCCTTTTGTAATGGTAAGGATCCTTGTCTGAACGTAAGATTAAGACGCCCTGGTCTCAATTTGGTCTCATCAATAAGCCAATCTGGAGCTGTATCTTTGAAGATACACGTAATTCCATGAAAAATATGTCTAGATTTACCTCCAAAAAGTAATACATCCCCTGATTCCAGCAATACTTTCTTGAGCTTACCACTATCTCTCTCATCACCATACACAAATTCCGCAGTATCCCCAATTGAGAAAGATACTACAGGAAGTCCAGCCGAGAGACTCTCTTCGCTCTCGTCCCTATCTTGATGAAGACCCAATGTTCCTTCATTGTTATAGAAATTAATAATGCATATATCCGGAATCATTTTTGGGAGCTCTTCAGTCCTACCTCCATTTACCGATATTTGTTTAAGAGCATCACCAAGAGAGACATCTACTAAGACTTTGAACTCTTCTGGAATTTCATGAGGAACCGCACCATCATTTGTTCTATCATCATACGTTTTTGTCATCGGATTCCAATGTTTTCCAAGGCACATCATATAAAGATTTAATTTTGCACCATTATCATACCCCGGCCTATGAAATCCTCCTTCCCCAATTCCTAATTCTTGACATTTTCTGACAACATTAATTTGATCTTGAGCACTCATGTATTTCTTTAAAAGAACCATACCAGAATTCAGAACTTGATGATGGGATTCAATACCACTCAACTCCTTCCGACCTGCCCTTTTATTTTGTGAACAGATATTAAACCCTTTTCTCCCCAAAGAGTCGTTTAAATTTCTGTCGAATAATTTTCCAACTATGTTGCCACAACCAGAATCCGCACAATCATAACTTCTGTGACCAAATTTACCACAATTGAAACACTTAACTTGATTTCTACAGCTTCCCACAAAATGATTTTGTTCCCCACATCGATAGCAGTGTCTGAGGCGTTTGTGGATTCTTGATGAAAACGGATGAGAATTTGAAGACGTCTTATTCACCTCAACATTCGAACTGGAAACACCAGTAAAAGATTGATGAAATATCTGATTAGCATATGTTCTATTCAACGGTGAAGACGAGAGATTTTCAGCCGCCATTTCAATCGCTAGCAAGTTTTCATTTTATCTCATCTTAAGTTAACATTTCATATTTTCACATTTCAAATATGAAATGTCCTCTGGTTGGTTCAAACCGACCTCATAATCAACCCATTCCAATCAACACTGGTAGATCTAATTGCCCATATTATAATAATTTAAAAAAATTATTACCTTACTGCTTTATAAAATATACTAGGCAAAAATAATTTAAAAATAAATTAAATCAAATTACAAATACGTGCTCTTATATATATATACATATATATATATATACATATATATATATATATACTCAAACTCAATATAGGATATTACTGATCCTATCTCTATCGAGTTACGCCATAGAGCCAAGGTTATCGCTAAACCAATAGCTCTGATGCCACTGTAACGAACCAGAAAATTTGATGCTCGAATTTTCGACACAATCATATCCCGTGTCCCAAATTTGAGTACCGAACATCTAGAAAATTATTAGAAAGAAATTAGAAGGTGAGAAAAGAAAGAACGAAATATTAGAATAGAAGAAAGAAGAAGAACACAACAGAATCTCATAGCGAAACGAATAAAATATAATATATCAAATCTCTTTATACAAAAGAAAACTGTATATACATACTAATCATCAGAGTACAACATATATCTATCACAGCGGAATTACACTTTATATAACTAACGGTCAAGCCTCCTGCTTCTAGCTCCTGGACTCCAAGTGAAAATCTAACCTGTAAATATACACAGTCTGACCCAAGCACATTTGTAGCACAGAAAAATTCACCTGGATTTGTCTGGAATACTTTCGGTGATAAATTCATAGCACAAACAACTCGTTTAACTTTGAAAAACCCTTTATGAAAGAAAAGGATAATACTAGGACCAGCCCACACATAAACACGGACGGATTTTACCTTACTATAACCCAAAACATTTTTGAAACTAATATCTTTTCTGATATTATAATAGTGTCTATCAAATCACAAATACAAATCAATCTAGCATAACGCTTGCATCTCACGCTCCACATAAATAGTATACAATCGAAACCACGGGTTCTTATTGGAGAATGGATTCCAACTATGGAAAGGTTTGGGACCACCTTCCGCTAATGTACCTCCGGAGATGAATACATTAGGGTTCAACAAGAACGTCTTGCAACCCGACTCACACATGACAGGCCCCTCATTTCTCTTGAGAGTATCGAATATATCATTACCACGGTTGGGGGCTAGTCTCAACCGAACCGACAGCATACATATAAAAATAAAATGGAAAACCAAAGTTATTTGATTTCTCCAGGTCAGGTAGTGATATACCCTTTTAATGGGTGCAACCCATATAGCCATGCTGCCTACCCGATTTTGGGCCATTTCCCGGCTGATGAGGCTCAAGGTTAAGCTTATCCTTCAGAACAATTATATCTCCATCCACTTTGAATGCCACATTGTCAGATCCTCCATAAATCACTAATTGATTTCCACAAAAATACTTTAGTTATTAAGACAAAGAAGTTTCCCTTCTACGCAACCAACTTGGTACATTTGAAAAAATCAATCTATGCGATCCCTTTGGAAATACTCAGTCAGACATTTGTCCATACCAGTCATCCAGGAACAAGATGAACCGAAGGCACTCTCCTACCACATTCTAGGAATCACCCTATAGACCAGTGGTGAGTAGTCCTTGCAAATCCACAGATTTTAACCACGATAGAACCACAATATATCTCTGGTCATGAGTCAGAGTTTTAAGTAGTTCTTCCATTTTATAAATATCTACAGTCTTCAATTTACTCCGTCTTTATCTCCTACAAGTTAGTCGCATCCGTACATTTGATTCGAAGTGGTTTTGGGTCTAGTTCCCATCTCGGTCTCTTCGAAACAACACGTCAAAAAGGTCCAGAATAATATTCACTTGATAGTCGGTTATTTAACTGTCAAATCATAATAATACTGTTAAGTACATTTGCAGCTCAGGTTTTTTATATAAAATATTTCATTTAACCATTTTATCGATTCGTATGATTGATTTCATGAATTATATTTCGACAAAACTCTCTGGTTCATTACTTTAAAAATATTAATCCATATTTTCTTTGGGATGACGAATTTACCAAACTTCACTTTTTATTCCCTTTGTCATGGAACATTACTATATTACATAAAACATCTTGTATTACCCTTTTATCTTGAAACGTCGTTTGTATTCTCAAAACCCTTTCATACTTCTTATTTTTGAAAAAATATCACTATAGTTTATTCCCTCCTTTCATTTCATTTATCATAGGAATTACCATTATATTTTAATTTAAACAAACGACATGGTTTAATTACCAAAATCCTTCCCTTATTTCAAATAAAACATTTTACTTAATTCAGCTCTTAGGTGAACGCTATTTTAAAATCATCGCCTTGGGTAAAACCCTTTTTACCAACTTTATTTATATGATTTGAATTAACTTCAAATCCTTTCCATAACTTTTATTTTGTTTTAAATAAAAGAAATTCCAATTGTCCAACACCTGCTTTAGTTATTATTAAATAAAAGTAGTTATCTTTCTGATTAACTAACACTAGCATAGTTAATCCATTTAGAAAGGTTATTTAAATAAATGATAAATTTTATTAATCGTAAATAACTTGATAATCACTTTCCTACCCATTACAACTAATGCTATCTCCCGATAATAACAAAACAGCTCATGTTGCGGTATTCTAATTACTTCTCAGACCTTGATTGACAATGTTCTTATCTTAAGATAATAGAAGTTTGCCTCTCAAACATCTGTTATTCCATTACCATTTATTATGGTTTTATAAACCTTTTTCTTTTACTTGAGAACCCACTTTATAAGTTGATTCTTTTTACCTTATTGAGTAAACTTTCCAATCTAATTTATCATTCGATTCCAATATGGTTTTTTATAAACCACATCCTATATTGGTAATTGCCTTCTAATCTCTTCACTTATGCTATTAAACTATCTGATATCCTTTTGCACGAATCCATTTAACCATCCTATTATAATCACCTCTATTTTTACTTAATGAAATCATGTCGAAATTCCCGCATTAGCTTATAAACCACTTCTACAAACTTTGTCCGTTAACTCGGATTATAATCCTTTTATAAAACACTTATTAGGCTTTGATAAAACCTTATCGCCTCATAATTGAATTCCAATTAAAAATCATTTCTTTAATTACTATTAATTAAAATGATAATTAAATGTAAAATTAACTATATTAAAATAGTTAACTTCGATATTAACTACAAAATAGAATAATTATCGTTTTAAAATCTTATTAAATAATAATTAACTTTATTAACACAAAACAATTAGATAATTACCTTAAATTATAGTTAATCGAAGACTAACATTTAACACTATTTGTTAAATTTAACGAATATTCAAAAAATTATTGATTTGATTTATTTAAATCAATTTAGTCCAATTGTCAGTTTCCAATTAAAACGGTTGATTTTCGCCAACCGTGCATATCAGTTAACTGTTAAATGATTTCCATTATCATTTCCTCCTTAAATTAATTAAATAACTTAATTAATTTAAAACATCAGTTAATTGTTTTATAAAACAATTATTCAATTCCACTAACCTGTAGGTAAGTTTCTGACTGTAGTTTACGAGTCTAGTTAACGACATTAAAATTCTTATTATAAAATATTTAATAATTTTAATTAAAACATGACTCTAACATATAAATATATTTATAAACTTCTTTTCATTTACTAAATAAAATAGACTCAAAGACTTTAATTCAGTTATAAAATATTAAAACTACTTCAATTCGCCTGACGGCAACACGACGTCTTGAAACAATTGATTTTAGGCCCTCAGTGCCAACCACTTAATCAATACTGTCGATTGATTAAAATCACAACAATGGTCAACATCCATTCACTCATTAACATTCAAACAAATTTCAGTGTCATTTGGGGTTCAATCAGTTTGTGTGTAAAAAAATACAAAAATAAATAACATATATGATATTTGAGGAATCTGGTCGGATCCCCTCAAACTGTTCTTCCCTGCATCACCGATTATGATAACATTTCATGATAGCATAAAATTTTAAACAAATAAATTAATGACGATAATATAATTAACAATAACCATTAAATCAACCCTAAGCATCCAAGGCAGCCAATCAACCAATATATAATATTAATGATATTATATGTATTTATCACATCATAGTAGTCAAGAAAAGTGTGAGAGTAAACTCACCATTTTGTCGGTTCACGATTGTCCCATTATATCATATAATTTTAAACTGGTGTTTAAAATTACACGAATTTCCCATTACTTCCATTTTAGACCAAACCAGCTCGACAGCGTAGTGCTCGTTGCCACGATCCCAATGAGTCCTTATGTAACAACCCGGAATTTCAGAACAAATTTAAAATTTTTATTTTAGCTATTTTAATGGATTTTCAAAATTTAAAATGATTTATTTTAAATAATAACAACTAAAATTTTATTTAAATCGAAGTTAGAACATATAAATTTATTTCAATTGTATAACGAGCCTGGAATGGAGCGGTAGTTGAAAATTCGATTTTAAATTTCAATTGAATGTACAGAATTCAATATAAATCGGAACTGGATGAAACAAGAAACAATAGAATCTGTTTAACCTTATCTTTCTAACGAATGTGAAAAACTAAGATTTCATAATATAAATTGAAAGACATGTCCAGTTTAAAATTTTAAATAGTCGTTATGGAATTTATATATATATATTAATATAATATATAGCCATTAAAAATAGCCCTTTTGCAAACGACCTCCATTTTCGACGAAACCACTTTTGTTGGATCAGAAATGACAAATTATTGCTAGATTCCAATTTTCAAAATTTTTGGAATTATTATGTGGGCGCGGTGAATTTAAACGTGTTTGGTACTTTTAGTTTAAATTTGATCGACTGGAAAATGACCATTTTTCAAACGGCCTCCAAATTCGACGAAATTAGTTTTGTTAGGACCATCTCGTCAAAATAAAGCTAGAATTATTTTTCTAGAATTTTTGGAGTCAGTATATGGCCCCGGTAAAGTAAATTATACGTAGAAATCAATTTTGAACATTAAATTAATTTGTATTTTAATTTTAAGGAAAACTGATCGAAACAGTCGAACTGGCTTTTGAATGAAACATATTCCATTATGTCCGGAATAAGGGTATTTAGTTGGAGGCATCAGCCGTTGGGTTTGATTTGGAGTTCGGATATAAAATCTATTTTTTATGGAATTAAAGAATATAAAATATAAATATTATATAAGGTTAAACCCTAGTCAAAACCCTTGCATTATTTTCTATGTGGTCACATATATACCGCCGCTCCTCTCATTACGAACGAACAGGGAACTCTATCGTTCTTCCTCAAAAATCTCATAATCAACTCAATAATTTCAGAAATTCATAAATGGAAAATGGTATAGAACACCGAGATCTCGTCGACCAACGGTGGTAATCTGAGATTTCTTCTTGGATTGGCCAAAATCGGAGCTCCAACGTGCGTAGTTCAAACTGCTTTTCTGATCAGCGGGCAAGCGCGAGTTAGGGTTTGTTGATGGTGGTGAGGGAGGAAGCGATAACCTTCGACGAGGTGTCGTCTGATCGTGCTTCAGCGCTACGATTGGGGAGAGAATTGGAGCCCTAGTTTTGGGCGTTGGGTTCGAGTATACCTAGTAGCGGTCAGAAGGAAAAACTGTAACGTCCTAGAAATTTCGACAACTGGAATAGGAAATAAACTATTAATAATCAATATTGATACCTGAGTTAGAAATTAAAAATCGAATATAATGTTTTGTATATGAATGGAATCCATAATGGTTAGTTGAAAATCAAATATTTATTGCTGAATATTTGAATTTGATAGAATATTCGAGCTAGATTAGGAATTTGACTGAATAAAATAAACAGTTGAATTTAAAGAGAAACGTAGCGACATAAAACGAATTGGAAACTTATTTGTTAAAACATATGGAAATTCGATTTGAAGATATAGATGGTTGAAATTGGAAATAAACGTTACTAACGTTAAATAAGTTGGAGTTTTTATTTGTTAAATATATGAAGAAATTGACTTGGATTTGTGTGTATAGGAATTTAATTTAACGTTTCAAATATGGGAATGAAATGGAATTATTGGTGAACAATTGGAATAAAATTTGTTACATAATAAACAATTTAAAATTTAAAAATAATGTCGTATAAACCCGGAGTCGGATCACGACCGGTTTAATTTTATTAAATTCAGAATGTTAAAACGAAGAGGAAAGCATAATTTTTATCGCAATTAGAGATTGTGTTTGCGGCATGAATTTTTAGCGGTAAAATTTATATTTAATTTTACCCGAATATTGCCTACCTTAAATATAACCTACATCATTTGTAAACTTATCCGACCTATTCATTGGAATTCACAGCTGCCCTAAATCTATCGATGGAACTTTGTTCTTATCTTCCCCCACTTTGCTTCTATAAATCACAGTGATAAATCACTTCTTTTTGCCCTAAAAATAATTCTGCCCAAATCATTTTCATGGCCGAAATCCTTTCTCTCAATTTACGAGAATCAGAAAATCCTCTTTCCCTCAAATTATGCTCCCCTAAGCCATCGTTAATGGTAGCTCTAAATCGTTTTTTCCCTGTCTCGAGCTATGAATTCGCTGCTTCAATTGTAGTAACTAGCTCGCGCAAGCTGAGCCACCTCACTTCCTCTCTGTTCCATTACGCTCGAGCCTTCGGATCACCTCGTCTAGTGCAGCCTGAAGCCAAGCAGTTACCGTAGGCACATATGGCCACCAGTCTCGAGACACGTCGAAGCTACTGCCTCTTACCTGTTTCGTTTTCACTTATTCAAGGTGAATACTCACTCACGATTAATCATTGATTCAAGTTTGTTAACTTCAGTTATTTGCTTAAATAAAATAGTTAGTTTGCGCTATTAGGGTTGAATTACTCCACTCCGTGTTTGCTACCTTGTGTGTATTCACTTGATTTTGGCGTTTTACTGCATTCTTTTGGTAATCACCTCATGCCTGTACCTTATCCTGATAAGAACAGTGCTAGATTGATGCTGCACTTTGACTTTCCATGACTAGTTGAACTATACATTATTCTTTACTGTAACTGTGCTCTTGCCTTGGTCATAAGAATAAATACTACTTGATGAATGCTAGGGTAACTTTGATTTTTGCCTCAAGCACTTAAGTCTGCTGTGCATTGTTGTAGAGGTGCATTTGGTTGACTTGAGAAATATAAATCCATTATCACCTTCATGTAAATTATTGACTGCGTACATGTAGAGACCTCTGTTAACTTGAAAAACATAAGCACATATATGATGGATGACCTCATTTGTAAACTTGTTTGTCGCCCATTATAAGGCCAACCCTGTACACTCTTGCCATAGAAGTAGTGCATGTGAATTTTTTTTAAAGCTCATGATTAAGCTGGTACAAGGGTATTAACTTCAATATTTAACCGAAATATCGTCGGTCTCACCTGTGGTTTGATTGCCATGATTTTATGGGTTTGTTCATTTAATTGTTTGGCACTTTACTATGGTCTTGTTGCTATCTTGGCTTATGTGGTTTAATGTGTTACATGTGTGTTGTGTAAGAGTCATGACCACCAATCATGTCCGTGTCTGTTTATTTTTGAGTTTGAGATGTTTAAGGATACCAAAATTGTTCATATCTACAAATTACATGTTAGAATAAGAACGGTGAATATAACATTATTTTTGCATGAAATTTATTCTATTTTATTTGAAAATTGTAACTCATTTACAATTTAATCCAATGAATATGTAACTCGGAGAATACATGAATTATACAATAGGATATTGCCTTACCAGAAATTAGATCAAGAGTCTTGTATGAGAGGTAGGACTTTTGGAGGGTTAGTGAAGTGGGTTCCCATATGTCTTCACCCCATCATCAGTAAGTAAACCACTACAAATGTCAATGGATTTAAGGTTCTTGACACCTGATTATGGTATGCAATCATTTCATTAGGGATGAAAGCTTAAAGGTTGTGCACGCTTACAAATATGGGCAATTTTTTAAGGCTTTACCAACTGTGTAAATTAAGCTGATTGGGTGGCTACATGATAATCATGGCTCCACTTTTTATTTGGTTAATTGAAGCACATGTGGATTCTTTAAAGCTCATGTGTAGATGTTGAAATAAATACCTTTCACTATTCTTGTTTTTCTACTTGCTGTGATAAGCACAAATGCATGTACACCTTATTTAAAACATGCATGTTGGTCTGGTCTCAAGTTTAATTGAAATAAAGGCTTGCTATGGAAATTGTATAATTTGTTCACCTCTTATTTTTACATGTACACAAATGAAAAATGAACCAGCCCTGTCCTAATTTAATTTGTGCCATTGTGTCATTTTATTTGGCACATTAGAACCGTGTGTTACCTATGGTCTGTCAAAATGGGTTTAGTATACTTGGTCAGTCAACTTGTAAACGTGGGGAAGTAAACCCTTCTGGTTTTTTTTTTCAGTTTTAATCTGTCATAGAGAAATGTTATTTATTCATTTATACACCAGAATGTAATACCCTGCGAACATGCAAAAGTTTTAGATAGCCAGAACTTTGATACACTTGAAGTCGGGTTGCTTGTTCTTGAGTACACTGAAATGTGGTATAACTCTTTGCCATTGTTACCTGTGGTGATGCTGTCATATATACATATGGTTCATTAACATCTAATACGATGTCCTCGTATATCAGAGAACAATTTGCTATGCTGTAACTTCAACCTTTGCAAAGAAAGAAGCATTCAGGAATACATGTTAAGCATTTCTTTATTTCCACTTAGCTATATATTTTAGTAAAAATTAATTGTATCTTCCTTTCACATTTTACTGCATAGTAAGTGGAGAGTTTAATCAATTATGACAAACAACGTCAATGGAATAACTAACTGAAAATCTAAAATCTTAATATCCTAGTTATTTGCACTGCAATATGAATATGTGTTCCAATTATTAGTATTAAATCTAGAATACAATGTATTGTCCTGGTGTGTTAATTTTTCTGAGAGATCACCAAGATGTACTAATATATCCTATCCCTCGTGCGATATAGTCTTGACCCTTCATCTCGGGATGTTACACTTGTTTGTTTGTTGACATACCTAGGCTCATACTTATTTTAGACGGATATACAAAAATTCCCTATATATTGTAATCTATAGAGAATTTAAGTCTAAACTAGAATGTTTCCTTATTTCTAATAAACTGGGTCTTGAATATATAAATGTTGCACCATGTATTTGTTGCTTTGACATTGAATGTATCAGCCAATGCTACACTAAATTACTTTATCTTGGAATCATGGTAGATAGTAATGTGTGAATATGATATTTAAATTTTGTTAACCTAATAGGATTCATGCAGGCACTTTGAATATGGGGATTGAATAGGTACCTAAAACCCACCACTTTGACTTGATTTGACTAAAACTTATGTTGCCATTTTGAAAGGTTGTATGCTGATCTGATTAGCAAAATTTTATACCTTGGCCTGGTTCTTTATAAACTTTATAAAGTCAAAGTACATTAGTTGTGTATTCACTTAGTTGTGCCTATTTAAATGCATACCTACACTCTTGATTCATATACATGTATGTATATGCTTACACAGTATGTGTATACATATATTTGTTTACCCACATGTTCATATTTTGATTCATTTACCTTCCTCATATTTTGTAAATATGAAAGTTGTCTATAGTTTGGACACGTCCGAAAATATAAATAGAAACTGCATTCTACTTTTATCAAATGCACTTGTGTATTTCCATCATATGTATACACATAGGCCGCTATGTGTATATATGTATTTGATTGAAGATAAAATAGATACGACTCATTGTTTTGTCATATTTCAATCCTTATTGAATTTAATTTACTTGAACTATGACTAATCCTGACTCGAGTGTTTTATGTTTTTGCTTGGAACGCTTGGGTCAGACTCGATTGTTACAGATTTGATCACAGCTTAGGATTCGAAGATTGGCGAAGCTGGGGGTTCTAAAGATGCGCATTCTGAAGTTTTAAACTAGTAAAGATTTTTTTCTTGAATTTAAATTGTTTCTTTTAAATTTCGATGTATAAGAAAATATTGTATCAAAAATTATGATTAATATATAAAAGAATATTTTGTTGTTCAATACTGTGCTATTTATCTATTCTATTTTTCTATATTGATTATTTTAAACACTATAAGATAAATAACGATCCGTCAATTCAGACTTTTTATATTGGTTTAATTGCCAATTTGAAGCAGTCAAAAAGGCGAGACATTACAAGTGGTATCAGAGCTTTGGTTTATTCAAAGCATAGCTTATCGAGTTTGAATAAGAAATCGACATTAGGAAAAACAGATTTTGAAAATAAAAAGATTTTGAAATATAAATTTGGAAAGTGTAAATAATTTTAGAAATAAAATTTTAAAGGGAAATTATTTTGGGAATATTATATATTTTAAAACTGATATAGCAGAAAATTTTGTTTTGAGATTTAAATTTTTTGGAATCCCCAGTCTTCAGGATCTCAATTTGCTAGAGCTAGTTCTTCGATAAGGTCTCCTTAGGTTTGAATCTCGAATCCATTATCGAACGATATCCTAAGAGAATAAGTATAACATAATCAACGAACCAATTTCCGTAATCTTGTGTTTTAGAAATCAAAGACAACTGAAATTTATTAAAATAAATTTCAGGTAAGAATTTGAATAAAAAGAGGGAATTCAAAATCGTTTCAAGAAAATGAGACGATGAATTTTATTTCGATATTCGAAATATAAATTAATGGAAATTAGAAGGTTATAATTACAATTCGATTGTGTCAAATGTTATTCAAAACTTTGCGAGAAAAATTATAATTTGTTTTAAGCCAATAATGTATGGTCAGATATGAATTCGATAGTAAGTTATCGACTTGTTAATTTATTTAAAAAAGTGAATTGAAACGAGGGTTATAAAGGAAGCGAAATGTGAGTAAGGATTTTAATGAGATGTGACCTTATATTTGAATGACATCAAAACTAATTTGATACGACGAGTCCATATTCCTATAAAAGGAATAATGTTTACTTTTTAGAAGCAGATAACGTGTGAAATCAAGAATGTTGCAGATGGAATTGGGAATAAGGGAAATGGGGTGATCAGGATGGTGAGATATTCTGACGTTCAAAATACAAATCAAATATGATTTTTTTCAAAGTTCGGAATATATCATCGAATAATAGATTATTCGAAAGAAGGATATGCGTGGAGTCAATTATGTTAAAATTCAGGAAAATACTGTTTACTTCCTGTTTTAATTAAAAATTTAATTTTTTAATTGTTCATGTATTCAGATTAAAGAATAAGGTATATTTTAAAGTTAAATTTTGTGAAGGCGTGAATCATTGTTATAATCGATGATTTTCATAAAATAAATAAAATTTTAACTTGAATTCGAAAGTTACGAGAGTGAACATTCTGTTGATAATAGAAATTGTGAACTTATCTGTTTCGAAGTTAATAATGTTGTTCAGTTAAGGTCTGAGAGGTAAATATACCCCAACTTGATTGACTTCATTATTGACTAAGAAATGGTTAAGGTTCGATAGTAAGAGTGGTTAAGAGGAGTAAATGAGTGACAATAGTTAAGTAACGATGTTTTATTCAACATCTTTTTAAACAACGAATTTTGAATGTGCTTCCCCTTGAAAATAAAGTATATTTTCTATAGAAAATAAAGATGTGTAAAAATGTTGAATTACTTTCCAATGGCAATAAGAGATTTTCTAGAATTACAGATAATAAATAGGATAATGAAAAATGTTTTTAAAAAAGATCGTGAGAGGCTAACGAATATGTATGAGTCAGAATGGCAATGATTGAAGAACAAAGAGCCGCACGTCGAAAACGAAAGGCGGCAAAGCGTAAGAGAAATGAATTTGCAAACTGAATTCGAGAATTATGTAAGAATTTATCTGATAAGAAATTGAGAAATGGAGTTAATAAATTTAGAAACTGACCGAAGATTAGTTAAGTTAAATAATTTCCTGAGTGTTTCTCTGATGTTGGTTTCGGCCTTCGGGGTTGACGCTTAGGGAGTTGTTTGGTTGCTAGTTTATAGTCGATGGATGTGAATATGGAAAAGTAATTGTGTGGAAGTGAGAAATTTGTTATTAGAAGGAAAAATTCTGGAATTTTGATAACATAAAGATTTGAGTTAAGCGATGAATGCAATAATGGAAATTTGGGAAAAAATTTGGTTTATAACCTGAGTTTGAAGAGATATTAGAACTGGTCAAAACAGAAATTTTGAAATTTGGAATGGAAAATTGAGGATATTTGATATTGGATTGGAAGGGATCAATTTGAAATGAAATCTTATATAATAGAATTTATATACAAATGAGATGTTTCGAAATATGATTTGGAAAGAAAAACTTATGTATGATTTACAGGTATACGAAATAAGTATTATATGTTTAGAAAGAAAAATATGGGAAGTACCATCCTTCTTTCAATTTCGAGCTTAGTTGAGATGTGCTGCTGGTGGTAGTAGGTTGTCCGGACATAAAACTTGAGTTGTCATTGTTCTTGGAACACGACCGTGTAGCGTAGTTCGCAGGGCTGTAGATGGCCTACGGAAGATGGATGTTTCTTGGGGGAACCAAGCTTAACCATTATGTCTGCTGCGATCTACAGTCGTGATGATGGCGTAATCCACAGAGCTATGAAAGCTTACGGGTATGGATGTTTTCTGAGGGAATCAGGCGTAACCATTGTATACCTGCGGTCCACATGGTATATCTACAAGTGAAAGAGATGTAACCACACTAGAGTTACTAAAGGTAGAATGGAGCAATGCGATGTTGAAGTATCTTAGTGATGTGGAGCCACCTGTTTGGTGCAGCATTGTGTCTTCGTGACTTGATTCATCTTCGTGATGTGAATTGTTCTTGTGACTTGATTGACCCTCGTGTCTTGATTTATTTTCATAATTTTTTTCGTGACACTGAGATAGAGTAGTCAACGCTCAGTGACCTCAGATTTTCCTTTAATTCTTAAATATTTTCCATTGATCTGTCCATGATGAAATTCACAAGGAAGTGATTTCCTACGGATACAGACGTTTTGTGGTGGATCCAGACGAAACCATTGTGTATCTGCGATTTATGAACAATCAACATATCATTATCACATTGGTACTTTCTGTATCTGTTTTAACAAAGAATTTTTGAAATATTTTCACTGGGAGTTGAAGCAAGGATATTTAGTACTTGGAGATTTCTGTCGTGCGCTTGGCCAGTGTATGCCTAACATCTGCGAGAACGACAATAGACATGTCAAACTTCGAGTTATCAAGTATTTTTAAAATAAATAATTTGATATTAAACGTACCAAACTAAATAAGTTAAAAAAAGAATTTCAGAGAATTTTCAAGTCCATGGCTTTAAGATAATAATACCAAAATTTCAGATTTTAAAGATTTCAAGTCGGCAATTTGTGACTTGAAAAGAAAATGGTAATTACACTCTTCAATGAGTGTTGGAAAATATTAAATGGATTGAATATAAGGAGATTGGGTTAAAGGTTGCTAAGCGTAGACCCATCATAGTTACAACGATGGATAAGTAACATTGACAGATGATGTTTATAATGAAATTTGGAATAGCTGAGATGCATAAATTCAACCTAAGCAGAAATTGAAATATAAAAAGAGTGGTTTTGAAAGAAGTTATATGATTTTGAATTCCATTGAAGACCCAATGAGAAATTGTGGAATATCTCAAAACAATCTGAGATAGAAATTGGTCTAAGAGAAATTGAGTATAGTTTCAAAGAGCATGGATATAAATAAAACACTAATTCGGAAGGCAAGAAAACGTGTTTGATCAAAATTGATCTCCAACTATAAGAAATAAAATTTGATTTTTTGGATAAACTGAAAATGATGAATAAACAAAGAAGTTTGATGCTTAAATATAAATATTTAAATTAGTTATATGAGGAGTTGAGGTATGCATTGGTATAAATATAACGATCTCTCCTTTTCGAGGACGAAAAGTTTTAAAGGGAGGAAATTGTAACGTCCCAGAAATTTCGACAACCGGAGTAGGAAATCTAACTATTAATAAACAATATTGATACCTGAGATAGAAATTAAAAATAGAATATAATGTTTTTTATATGAATGGAATCTAGAATGGTTAGTTGAAAATCAAATATTTATTGTTGAATATTTGAACTTGATAGAATATTCAAACTAGATTTGGAATTTAACTGAATAAAATAAACAGTTGAATTTAAAGAGGAACGTAGCGACATTAAATGAATTAGAAATTTATTTGTTAAAACATATGGAAAT
Source organism: Allium sativum (assembly GCA_030737875.1). Lineage (NCBI taxonomy): Eukaryota > Viridiplantae > Streptophyta > Magnoliopsida > Asparagales > Amaryllidaceae > Allium > Allium sativum. The sequence continues at coordinate 428,492,470 of CM060923.1, forward strand.
TCGATTTGAAGATATAGATGGTTGAAATTGGAAATAAACGTTATTAACGTTAAATAAGTTGGAGTTTTTATTTGTTAAATATATGAAGAAATTGACTTGGATTTTTGTGTACAGAAATTTAATTTAACGTTTCAAATATGGGAATGAAACAGAATTGTTGGTGAACAATTTGAATAAAATCTATTAAGTGATAAACAATTTAAAATTTAAAAATAATGTCCTATAAACCCGGAGTCGAATTATGACCAGTTTAATTTTATTAAATTCAGAACGTTGAAACGAGGAGGAAAGCATAATTTTTATCGCAATTAGAGACTGTGTTTGCGGCACAAATTTTTAGCGGTAAAAATTTATATTTAATTTTACCCGGATATTGCTTACCTTAAATATAACCTACATCAGTTGTAAACTTAGCTGACCTATTCGTTGGAATTCACAGTTACCCTAAATCTATCAATGGAACTTTATTCTTATCTTCCCCCACTTTGCTTCTATAAATCATAGTGATAAATTACTTCTTTTTATCCTGAAACTAATTCTTCCCAAATCGTTTTCATGGTCGAAATCCTTTCTCCTAATTTACAAGAGTCAGAAAACCCTGTTTCCCTCAAATTATGCTCCCCCGAGACATCGTTAATGGAAGCTCCAAATCGTTTTTTCCCGGTCTCGAGCTACGAATTCGCTGCTTCAATTGATGTAACTAGCTCGCGCAAGCTGAGCCACCGCACTTCCTCTCTGTTCCATTACGCTCGAGCCTTCGGATCGCCTCGTTCAGCGCAGCCTGAAGCCAAGCCGTTACCGTAGGAACACATGGCCACCAGTCTCGAGATGCATCAAAGCCGCTGCCTCTTACCTATTTCGTTTTCGCTTATTCAAGGTGAATACTCACTCACGATTAATCATTGATTCAAGTTTGTTAATGTCGGTTATTATCTTAAATAAAATAGTTAGTTCGCACTGTTAGGGTTGAATTACTCCACCCCGTGTTTGTTGCCTTGTGGATATTCGCTTGATTTAGGTGTTTTACTGCATTCTTATGGTAATCACCTCGTGCCTGTATGCTATCCTGATAAGAAAAGTGCTAGACTGATGCTGCACTTTGACTTCCATGACTAGTTGAACTATACATTATCCTTTATTATAACTGTGCTCTTGCATTTGTAATGACCCGAGTTTTTGACGACTTTGGTTATCGCCATAAACTCAATGATGACTAACCAAACGTCGAAAAATACCGGTCATCAGTGAGTGAAATTAGAGGGTGAGAGTAGATAAGATAGAAACTTAGAATAGAAGAAGAAGAGCCCAACATCAGAGTAACACGAATCTCACAGCGAAACGAATAACATATAATATATATATAACATAACTTGAAATATACATCTATACTTGAATATACATCATTATCAAAGTACAACACTTACAACACAGCGGAAATAAACTATAGCTATATGATCCTGAAGCCTCCTGCTCCAGCTCTTCCAGTATATCTGTAAATCCCGAATACTTGACAACCCGTTCAAATTTAGGCACCCAAGAGTTTAGGGAAAACAAAAAAATAAACTCCGGGTCAGTCATGGGACTGGTGTAAGTAAAACAGTTTAAAACAGTTCAAGCAGGTAATTGATGTCTCATAAGACTACGCCGTATAACGGAACGGGTTTTTCCCCTATGAGAATCCAAATTATCTTTATATCAAAAACCCTTTTGATATTATAATAATGTCTATAAACCACAATATAATAATCATCTAGCAGAAACGCTTTCATCTCACGTTCTACATACATAATATACAATCAAAACCGCAAGCACGTATTGGGTAATGGATTTCCAACTATGGCAAGGTATGGAACCACCTTTCGCTAGTGTACCTCTAGAAAGGAATACACTGGGTTCAACAAGAACATCTTGCAACCCGGCCACACATGACCGACCACTCATTTCGCTTGAGTGTATCGAATGTATATCATCAACGGTTGGGATCAGCAACCGTTTCCCGAGTGGGACAGCATCAACAATAGATTTTTAGAAGTAAATGAAACTCTAGATCAGGTGATTATACACCCTACTTCGGTGCGACCGACTTAGCCATGCTGCCTGCCCAATTTTTGTCATTTATTGGATGTGAGGCTAGAAGCTACGCTTTATCATCACACCAGATTCACTTTAAATGCCACATCGTCAAATCCATCAAATCACCGATTGACGTCCTCAACCATACATTATGTGTTAGCTAAAAGAAGTTTCCTTCTTCGCTCCACTCTTGGTACGGTTGGAGAAATCAATATACATGATCGTCTGGAAATACTCTGTTAGACATCCGTCCATACAAGTCATCCAGGAACAGGATGAACCGAAGGCACTATTCAATACATCCATCTTAGACACTGTTATCTAAGACTTATACAATAGCCCTTGCACTTTACTCCGTCTTCAATTATCTTTGGCATATATGATTCGCAACGCTTATGCCAATACAGAGTGGTTCTTTGGATAATAACCCAACTGGTCTCTCCATATTAACAACGTTAAAATGGTCAAAACTTCGATAGTCTGTGATTTAACTATCAAAGAAAAACAGGTGTGAAAACAACGATATTATTTCCAGATGGAAATTTATATCGATCAAACATCATTTAACATTTATCTCCTGTTTCCCTAAATTCAACATTTCTTATTTTCTAAATTTAGAAAATATATGTTATTACCATTGGAAAACATTTCCATTTCTTGTTTTCTATATCAGAAAACATTTCCGCTTCTTATTTTGAAAACATTTCCAAAATTCCTTTACTTAGATTTAAACAGATGTTTAAATCAACATTTGCGACGACAACTCAAACCACTTTACTTATTTACTAAATTCACTTAACCACTTTCACTCTCGAACCTTAACCATTTCTAAATTAAAACGAAGTCAATCAAGTTAGGATATAACTACCTCTCAGACCGTAACTGAACAACATTTCAAATCTTGATATAGGTTAAGTTCATCTTTTGACTCTTTAACAAACTTCCTTACGCAACTCTCTTTCGAATCATCTCTATTCGAAAATTCTTTCCTTCGAATAAAGTATATTCGATAATCTCTCTTACGAATAATTAGATTTGATTACCTTTCTTCGAATAAACTAAATTCGATTAAATCTTATCAATTAACTCTATTGGACTAACGCTATTGGATTAACTCCATTGGACTAACGCTATTGGATTAACTCTATCGGACTAACGCTATTGATTTACTCGTTTCACTTAACTCCTTTCGAATAAACTATATTCGATAACTCCTTTAACTCTATTCGAATAAACTATATTCGATTAACTCCTTTTACTTTCTATTCGAATAAACTATATTCGATTAACTCCTTTTACTTTCTATTCGAATAGACTATATTCGATTAACTCCTTTTACCTTCTATTCGAATAAACTATATTCGATTAACTCCTTTTACTTTCTATTCGAATGAACTATATTCGATTAACTCCTTTTACTTTCTATTCGAATAAACTATATTTGATTAACTCCTTTTACCTTCTATTCGAATAAACTATATTCGATTAACTCCTTTTACTCGATTAAACTAACATCGATTAACTCCTTTTACTGTCTATTCGAATAAACTATATTCGATTAACTCCTTTTACTTTCTATTCGAATAAACTATATTCGATTAACTCCTTTTACTTTTTGTTCGAATAAACTGTATTTGATTAACTCCTTTTACTCGATTAAACTAACATCGATTAACTCCTTTTAACTCGATTAAACTAACATCGATTAACTCCTTTTAACTCGATTAAACTAACATCGATTAACTCCTTTTAACTCGATTAAACTAACATCGATTAACTCCTTTTAACTTGGTTTGACTAACTCATTTGATTTATCCCTTTCGCTACTCATTTTGATTAACTCCATTTGAATAAGTCTATTTGACTAATTCAAATCGATTAACTCCTTTCAATTTTATTTAACAAATATTTTCTCTTGTATTTGATTTCACAAATATTTTCCTTTTATATTTGATTTCACAAATATTTCTCCTTTATATTTCATTTGTAAATGGTTTACAAATCTTTCTCTTTTGATTTTATAAATAATTTATTTTCAAATATCACTTTGAAAATTCCCTTATCAACATTCCGGTATGATATGGTACATACCACAGTAATCAGTATCATTTACACATATAAAATCATCAACAGATTTCATATCACATCTTATAACACAATATATAAAACAAAACAGTATTTATATATTGAGGAACCCAGTTGGGTCCCTCCAACCTGTTTCCCTGCATCCACAGATGTTCCACAATATCATCAACATCACTTTTAGTTCCATATGATATATTCTGTTAAACAGAATCAATATAGAAATTCAACTAACTGTCTAGCAGTTCAATCAAACAGTCAATACACGATCAATCAATCAATATTTAACAGTTCTAAAAATACAACATGAAATCATAAGCTGTTCAGCGTTAGTGAGATTTACTCACATTGGCAGTTCATCATTAAAGAACGATAAACTTATGTTTGATCTAAATCAAACAGTTTATTTTGCCATAAATTCATACGAGCTCCAATGGATTTCCAGTCAGTTTCATCGTGGAGTGCACGTCCATACGATCCCAACGGATCCAGTTCCGTCCAATTCCGATAACATATGACCCAAATATTAGATTTTACAAGTTAAACACTAGTTTATATTTAAAAATAACTTAACTCATTTCAAATTGGGCCTTCACCTTGAATTATGGCCCATCTTCATATTTAAAACCCAAGACCCGTTCGCTCATCTTCCCCAAACCAAGAATACCCTATTCCAGCTAAAACTTCGAACCCCTTTTACCCTGATTTCATCTTTCCACCGCACAAATTCTACTGCACAATTTCAAAATCAAACTTCACCAAAAATCCTCTTTTCGATTCGTATTTAACATCACGCCCTCAGTGTAACGCTCGATCATGGTCGTCGCAACCCGTCGAGCACCTTCGATCGTCTGCTCAACACAAAACCCGTGATGCTTTTCGTGACCAAATTCCATCAAACTTCCACAAATGAAGCATCCCCTTCCCATAACCTCAAAACTAGTATCAAACTCGAGATCAACGCCTCCTATTTGCCGACGTTTGGAACCCTAGCTTTACTGTGACCAACGCTGGAAAAGTACAGCACCAGAAAAAGGCACCGAACCAAGTGAAACTGACATAGAGTTGTTGAGGAGGATTAATGAAGTTAATTAATCATTGTTAAATGATTTTAGGGATTTTCTGTGGATTGTATTTGATTTTCTAACTTCCACATTTTCTGAAAGAAAGATGAAGAAGTGGCAGCGCATTTTATTTCCTGTAGAAGATGGAAAAGTGATTTTTAGGTCTTAAGGTTTTGAACGGTTATTTATAAACAAAAGGTTTGAGATATTTTTGTTTAGATATTTTCATTATATTTTATTATAATATTCGGTTTCCCTTCTAAAAATCCGTACGATCACATATGATACCTAAAAATCACGAAACTGGACATGTAGCTAGAGTTCGACATTACGGTCCCAACGAAACTGGTTTCGTCGAATTCCGACTTCGTTTGCAAAAATTGCTATTTTTTAAAGCTCTGGATGACCCATTTAAATATACAAATATATTTAAATATAATTAAATTAAATATAAACAAATTTATCTTATTGTATATATTCATAGTGGAATACCATACAGCTCTACTGGGGTTTATAACTTGATATTTCAAATCCCGATTAAATCGATATGCGATTTACAATGAAATTCCTATTTAAAATATAAATAATTCCTTTATTAATTATAAAGGAACTCCACAGCGACTTTTCTAAAATTTGATTTGGACGTAAATCAAAATCTACACAATGAAATCCCGATTTTTCTCTTCCACTAGAAAGATATACTCCACCAGCTCCACACGTTTCCTGTTTCATAGAAATCCGATTTAAAATGGCTTCTGTATAATCGTTTAAAGTTCAAATCGCCAAATCGCGAACTGCCGCGCCATTTCGAGCTCGATTATAATTATAATATAACTCTACGTTCAAAGTGTCGTTTATATAATATATTCGTTATTCAAATTAAATTTTAAATTGAATTAAATATCACAGATGATCCAGTTCACACCATATCTCCATTTCAGCCAATTCTGATTATTTCAGAATTTTATATATTATTTTATTTATTATTTTAATTAAATATTCATCGTTATTTAATCCCACAACCATTAAATTCTCTAAACCACCATTTATATAATTAAATAAATTAATTATAATACCTCTGCTAATGCGGGTCATTACAATCTTCCCCACTTAAAATAATTTCGTCCTCGAAATTGCTAAGGTAGAGAACAACCCTATCGACTGGTTAGAACATATTTGTTCACTTCTTAACTTCAGTTTCAACTGAACCAATTTAATTTCAATTTAAAAATTTATTTAATTCTTATCAACGAAAATTTTCAAAAATCCTGAAAATTTTCTAATGCTTTAACTTTTCGAAAAATTTCGCCAGCACCTCCTTTGTACCGGTCAATCGGTCAAACTCCAAATTGCCTCTCTGGGCCATCTCCAACCCAAAAGAAAATCAAACAGCCAAGCGGCTTGCCAATCCGGCTCATAAATCTTATATCCAATAGAAATATAAACTTGTACCTTTTGTCGGCATATCTGTGATGACCCCAAACTTCCGTAGACCGAAAGTAAGGATGATCATTTTGGAATACAACATATTTACAACAAAAACAGATCTCAGATTATTATCATAACACATAAACCATCGCAGCGGAAATAAATGTCATCAACATTACAGCAAAACATCAGAGTATGCAGTTTTACAGGATCCACTTAGCATAAAAGAAGTCTAAACAAAAGAGAAAACAAGTCTCAAATGAAAGGAAATAAGTTTCAAACCCCATTACATACATCAAAAGTGAAAGATAGAAAAATGTCTCAAAGCAGAATAAAAGATAGAGAAAAGGTCTTCTTCTTCTTCCTTCCAAAGCAAGCTCCAACCAGAAAGTATCACCTAGAAACCTATCAATTGGCTGCCCGTGTAGAAAGAGGGCACCCGAGTTTGCAAAAGTGAAACAAACTACGAGTCAATCATGGGACTGGTGTGAGAATTCTTAACTAAATTAACTATCAAGATGGCGAATCTCAGGACCACGCCGCTAACGCGGAACGGGTTTACTCCATTGGATTGCCAGTGCAATATTTTATAAAGTTTATATAAAACAGCGAAATGACTTTTGAAAAATGAAACCATCATAAGACTCAAGTCCTATCACACAATGTAATGCACACAGGAGGATATAGTTTTCCCTTATGATGATCAAACATGCTTAATATGTGAAAAGTAATATTTTAATACTATCATTAGTGTTTAGGCAGTATTAAAATACTTCAATATAAATATATAAATCCTAGACGGCATAGTACCCCATCCTACTATGTCGACGTATATAAGTTTACAATCAAAACCGAATTGTCGTCGTACTGGGAATTGGTTTTCTGTCATGAAATCGAGGCTAGGGATCGTCCTCTTTCGATTCGAGACATTCTAGCAAATGCCCCAGGATCACACCTATGGGCAACCCTTGGATGCGGTAGGGCTGGTCCCTACCTAACGGTAGTGGATTAGTTATGCCTGAACACACGTTTCCCGGTCCCTTTGGACCTATAATATGACCACTTCCGGCCTATAAAAACCCGAGGTACCTCAATCCAAAATCCACATAAGTAAAATGTCGGGTCGTGTCAAAACCCAAGCACCACTCCTAGCTAGAAAGAAACGTGTGCACTCCCTACGGTCCATATCCCGTTTTTGACTCATACCGGGGTGCGATGCTCGCGAAGTTACATTATACACAAAGCTATGCCCAAACAGGCTATGCTTTGATCATCAGCCACAAGGCCTGCTTTTCAACAAAGCCTTGATCATTGCATCTTGGCGTGCCACGTTGACAATTCAACGCCATGCTATCGATAACTACTACTACGTTTCCGGGTGTTAAGTAGAGAATAAATTCTCTACCACCAAACAGACATATATTAACAGAAATCGATTTACTTACATGAAGTGGATTTCAACGTCAGACACGCAACCATTTACGAGTCCGTTCTGGGTCTGAACGAAACCGGAGACACCAAAAAGGCGCTCGCTTATCCACACGACCAACACACACGTCCCGGCAATTACTGCTTCAACCCAGTTTTGGGAGCAAGTCAGTCCAAGGTATCAGAAGTCATCGTCCATTCGATGTGAAGATCGCCGGTCTTCAACCATCGTCATCTTACATCTTTGATTCAATCGCCGTTCAATTATTTGAGATGAGTTAAACTCGGCCTTTTCAAATAATTGCCGCATAATTATAGTTTAAAGCATTTCATATATATTTATAACTATTTATCGCTATTTTTATTTATTAAAAATAGCTCGAAATAAATAAACGACGTTTCGGGTCAATGGGTGGCGCTGGCGCTGCTTTTACCAAAATTTGATTTACACATATCTTAAAATCTAACCGTCGGATTTTGATGAAATTTATATCGTTGGAAAACTCTTCCCAAAGCGGTCCTAACGGTTCCAGTTTTGGGAAAATTCAACGGTCGGATCTTTCTATATATTCATTTGAAGTTACGATTGTCGATACGCGAACTGCAGCGCTCGTTTCGTTTAATTTTATATTTTATATTTATATATAATATATAAACCATTTAGGCGATTTCCTTTATTAAAATTCATTCCTTTTATTCTATGAAAGAAATATTTTCGTCCGCCAATTCTAGTGCGACAAAAATGATGGTTTCAACAATGTATCATTTTATGTCAAATAGACATGACATTTTTGTTCACTAACTCTAATGCGACCAAAAATGATAATTTAAAATGTATAATTTCAATATTCAACAAAATGACATTTTTGTTCGCCAATTCTAATGCAACCAAAAATGATATTTTAAAATGTATAATTTCTATATTCGACAAAATGACATTTTTGTTCGCCAATTCCAATGCGACCAAAAAATGATGTTTTAAAATGTATAATAAACAAAAATATAAAAGTCCCTTATTCTTTTATTTACATATAAAATGTAAATCTCTTTTTATTCTTTCCAATTACATTGAAAATGAAAATGTCTTTTTTATTCATTTCTATCACATTAAAAATGAAAATGTCTTTTATTCTTTTCTATAACTAAGGGAACTCAATTTAAAAGTTAATTCATCTTTCTATGTAATATTTGCATTGTAAAATGCAATTAAAAAGGTGGACTTTATTTCCAATGTAAACATCTTTTCTAGCGTCAACATTCCTAAAATAAATATATTTTCTAATGTCAAGATTTGATTCATTTCAACTATATTAACATAACGATGAAATTTTGTTCATTTCAACTATACTAACATGACGATGAAATTTGGTTCATTTCAATTATACTAACAAGACGATGAAATTTGGGTGTCATTACAACTAATTTAACATACGATGAATTTTGTGCATTACAACAATGGCAACATATGATTGGTTGTAAAATTTCTATGAATCAAAAATAAAAGATCCCACCTTTATTTTGTGAAATAAAACAAAATATATGTACTTTATTCATTTAATAGGATAAAAGATATAAATCTTTATTCATTATATATATTCAACTTCTTTTATTTTATATGCCAAAATAAAAGATCAAATCTTTATTTATTATTTAAAACAAAATGTAAGGAAAACAAAAGATTGAACTTTATTTTATTTTGTTTTCAAAAAACAAAAGATCAAACTTTCCTTTATATTTTGTTTTTGAAAAACAAAATTCTGTTAATCAAAACAAAAGACTAAAACTTTGTTTTATTCGTAGATCAAAAACAAAAGATTCAACTTTAATTTGTTTTCAAAAACAAAAGATTAGAACTTTATTTTGTTTTCAAAACATAAGATACAAACTTAATTTTTTTTTTCAAAACAAAAAATTAAAACTTAATTATATTTTATTTCAAATCAAAAAAAAAATCAAAACTTTTACCCAAAGATCCCAACTTTATTATATTTTATTTTCAAATCAAAAGATCAATTTCAAAAGAAAGGAATAAAAAAAATAAAAAAAATAAATAAAGGCGAGAACTTTATTATGATTACATCTGAATTTTACAGATCCAAACAGTCAAATTATAACATGACATCACAACGAATAAAATTCAACAATACAACAATCACCACATAACAGATCATAATAATATACTATGATTCAACTGATCGAATAGAATTTAAAATAAATTATTTAATTATTTAAATTCAGAATCTCACAGTCATTGACGATTTTTGCCAAAATTCAAACTATTCAGAATCAACTCCAGTCAGTCTAGATGCGTAGATCTCATTCACACGATTACAACGTCGCTGAAATCATCGAATTTCGAATTGAAATGAGTTAGATATGGTTAATCGAAGATTTAAAATAATTTAAATTAATTAATTAATAAATAAGGTAAATCACCTTCTTCCTCTCTAAGAGACTACAGGCCGACACCACTTCCTACTGTTCAATACTAGGGTTCGGATTTGCTCTTGGATGGAGGCACTAGAGGCTGATCGGATGGCGGGACGTCGACGGGCTACGGGTGGCGCACCAGCGCCTGGAGCACTGTCCAACTCGGTGGCGAGTTGCGGCCTGGGCGGGGGTTCGACGGCGGGATGTTCAGGGGGTCGAGGCGGGCGCTACAGGCACTGGTACGGGATGATGACCGTATGGATGTAGAGAGGAGAGAAGGGGCTTTGAGGTGGTATATGGGTTGAGGTCTGAAAGTTAATGATGGAGGAGAAATCAGGAGGAGAAGAAACGAACGACATCGGCCATTGAAATTGAGGGGCGGCGGCAACGAAGATGGTGAATAGTGTTTTTTGATTTTTAGGGTTTTAATCTCCTATTTTTATAATATTAAAATGTATTTTTACAAAAAAAACCATATCTTCCAAACCGTTTCAAATTCAGTCCAGCAGAAAGTGACCTTTGCCAATAGCCCATATTCCGGACCCAATGGGACAGGTCCCGTCAGCCCAAACGGCTGTCTGTGGTATGTATTATTTAATTTAATATTTAATACCTTTATTAATTTAATTCGTCTACATAAATAAATTCACCGAGGCCACAAACGGACTCAGAAAAATCCAAAAAAATATATTTGTCTATGTTATGACGATACGGTCCTAACAAAATTAATTTCGTCGAATTCTGACACTATTTGAAAAAATGGCTATTTTTCAGTCGATTAAATTTGATTGTAATCGACCAAACACATTTTCCTTCGCCACGCTCACATATTAAATCAAAAAAGTCTATAAATTGAAACCTAGCAATAATATGTCATTCCGGTTCCAATGAAAGTGGTTTCGTCGAAAACAGAGATTGTTTGAAAATTGACTATTTTCACTGGCTTTAATATTTTTTAAAAATGAAAATTTTAATTTCTTCCACATTTTTCCACCAAAAATTTAAAATAAATTTTTTAAATTGATTCGGATTTTCCGGGTCGTTACAATCTCCCCCACTTAAGAATTTTCGTCCTCGAAAAGGAAACAAAGTAAAGTAGGAACCAAGATGGAAAATGTAAATTGAGGAAATGTACCTTAACCCAAGAGTTATTCGGAGATATCCACTCTGCACTTGGGGTAAGCCTTTTTGATGCTATCCTCTGTCTCCCAAGTACAGTCTCTAGGATCCCCACTCCATTGAACCTTGACTAGATTGATCTTCTTGTTCCTCAAGATTTTGGTTTCTTTGCCAATGATCGTAATCGGGTCCTTTCTCACCATCAGATTTGGAGCAATATCTAGGACCTGTTGGTTTAGTTCATCCTCAATCAGATCTGGATCGTGCACATGCTTGCGTAGTTGAGACACATGAAATACATCATGCACCCCTGGCAACCAGTCGGGCAGCTGCACTCTATAAGCGAGAGTACCAATCCTTTCGAGAATAGCGAATGGACCAATGAATCTCGGTGCCAACTTTCCCGTCTTCCCAAAACTAATCATGCCTCTCAAAGGAGAAACCTTCAAGTATACTCGATCACCCACAGAGAATTCTAGATTCCTTCTTCGCTGGTCTGCATAGCTCTTTTATTGACTCTGAGCAGTCAACAAGCGCTTCTTAATCAAGTCAACCTTATCTGATGCGTCTAGAACCATGTCGGGGCCCAAGACTAGTTGATTGCCTAACTCTACCCAACATGCCGGGGATCTGCACGGCCTGCCATAAAGTAATTCAAACGGTGACATCCCCAAGCTTGCTTGGTAGCTATTATTATAGGAGAATTCCACCAAGTGCAAGTGGTCCTCCCATGAACCGCCATAGTCAAGAATGCAAGCACGCAATAAGTCTTCCAAAACACGATTCACCCTCTCAGTCTGGCCATCTGTCTGAAGGTGATAGGCAGAGCTCAGATTTAACTTGGTCCCAAGATCTTCTTGAAAAGCTTCCCAGAATTTACTGGTAAACAATGGATCCCGATCACTGACAATGCTTTTGGGAACCCCATGCAGTCTGACTATCTCTTTAAGATAGAGCTGTGCTAAACTTCGAGCTGTTATATTGGACAAAACAGGGATAAAATGGGCAGATTTTGTTAAGCGATCGACAATCACCCAAATGCTATCGTTGCCCTTTCGGCTTCGGGGCAAGCGGTTTATAAAATCCATAGAAATTTCCTCCCACTTCCAACCAGGAACTCCTAGCAGTTGCAACAAACCTGCCAGTTTCTGTTGATCACTTTTAAGTTGCTGACAAGTGGGAAATCTAGCAACATAAATAGAAATATCTCTCTTCATCGATTTCCACCAAAAGGTGCGCTTGAGATCTTGGTATATTTTGTTTACACCTAGATGGACGCTGATTTTAGATTTGTGGCACTCATCCATCACTTCTCTTTTTAGCTCAGCAATGTCAGGCACACAAATTCGCCCTTGTAATCTAAGGGTCCCGTTATCATCAATCTGGAAACTTGAGGCTTTGCCCTTACGGACTCGCTCACAAAGCTTCTGAATAAACTCATCATTCTTTTGAAGAGCAGAGACTTTATCAATCAAAGAAGGAGTGATAATGAGACTGGCGATAATGAGATTGTTGCATTCTGCGTTCTTTCTACTGAGTGCATCGGCTACAACGTTTGCTTGTTGAGATCATGGTAGTCCACACATAGCCTGAGAGTACCGTCTGATTTTGGGACGAACACCACTGCTGCTCCCCATTCCGAGAAGCTGGGCCTGATCAGACCCTTCCACAAAAGCTGCTTGGTTTGATTTTTCAGCTCCTCTCTTTCTTTTGGCGATATTCTCCGAATGGGATGTACAACAGGCCTTGCATTCGGAACTAAATCAATTCGGAAGCTGATTTCTCCATGTGGAGGTAGACCCTCGACTTCTTTGAAAACATCAGCGTAATCTTTGACGACAGGGATATCCTCAATAGAAGTAGGGGTAACTTCTAGAGAAGACCAGAATGTTTTCCTATCGGTGGCTGAGCCATGGCAGGGGATACATACATTTCCGAGATTAGTTTTAACTTTGACAATTCTTTCGGCGCATACTAACTCAGCTTCATATTTTGCTAACCAATCTATACCAAGTATGTTGTCATATCTAGAAAACTCCATGATGATCAAATTAAAAGGAAACTGATAGCGAGAATAGGAGATAAGCACTTTACAATACTGATCTAGAATGAGGGAACCTCCTGTCGAACTATTAGCTCTAATCAAATTTTTGAGTTTTCTAGGTTTCAATTTCAACTTTTTACTTGCATCTTTAGAAATAAAGCTTCTTGCAGCACCAATATCAAATAAGACAGTAATAGGCATGTTCTTAATATTAAGCGTACCTCCTAAGACATCAGGTTTATTAGGCCCCTCAGTCGAAGCTGGTGCAACTGCTCCCTCACAAAAATGTGCCACTTTGGTTTTCTTCAATAGAGGACAGTTTCTGGCAAAGTGCCCTGGCTTATAAGATAGTAATAGGGATGTTCTTAATATTAAGCGTACCTCCTAAGACATCAGGCTTATTAGGCCCCTCAGTCGAAGCTGGTGCAACTGCTCCCTCACAAACATGTTCCACTTCAGTTTTCTTCAACAGAGGACAGTTTCTGGCAAAGTGCCCTAGCTTATGGCAGTTATAACAATCCTGTGTGTTCCTGGGGTTCTGACCACGATTCTGAGAATTCTGACCACGGTTCTTGAATTTCTTTGACATTCTCTCCAAATCGAAAGGCTGCGGAGGTGGAGGTGGTTCAACTACGACCTCTGAATTATGCTGGTCTTGAGTGATGGGTGTCTCGTCTCTAGCTTGCCCTCCAGCTCCTACTCGGGCTCCTCCTCTAGCCCCGCCTCGAGCTCCACCACGGGCTCCGTCTCGGGCTGTTCTTGCTCTAGTATCCATTTAAATCAGTTTGTACCATCAAGGAAAGAGTCAGACCAACAAAATGAAAATTTTCGAGAAAAGATAAGATAAGAATGAGATGAAAAGATAATGATGTAATGACTGGTAAATATGTGCTATTCTGCTGTGCTCACTCTAGGACATTACTAGTCCTATCTCTAATGAGCTACTCGTCTTAGAATAATATGGATTCTATCTAGATGAATTGTTCTAAATATCTTATATTTCGTAGCTAAGGTTAACCTTAGGCTCTGATACCAACTGTGATGACCCCAAAACTTCCGTAGACCGAAAGTAAGGATGATCATTTTGGAATACTACATATTTACAACAAAAACAGATCTCAGATAATTATCATAACACATAAACCATCGCAACAGAAATAAATGTCATCAACATTACAGCAAAACATCAGAGTATGCAGTTTTACAGGATCTACTTGGAATAAAAGAAGTCTTAACAAAAGAGAAAACAAGTCTCAAATGAAAGGAAATAAGTTTCAAACCCCATTACATACATCAAAAGTGAAAGATAGAAAAATGTCTCAAAGCAGAATAAAAGATAGACAAAAGGTCTTCTTCCTTCCAAAGCAAGCTCCAACCAGAAAGTATCACTTAGAAACCTGTCAATTGGCTGCCCGTGTAGAAAGAGGGCACCCGAGTTTGCAAAATTGAAACAAACTACGAGTCAGTCATGGGACTGGTGTGAGAATTCTTAACTAAATTAACTATCAAGATGGCGAATCTCAGGACCACGCCGCTAACGCGGAACGGGTTTACTCCATTGGATTGCCAGTGCAATATTTTATAAAGTTTATATAAAACAGCGAAATGACTTTTGAAAAATGAAACCATCATAAGACTCAAGTCCTATCACACAATGCAACGCACACAGGAGGATAGAGTTTTCCCTTATGATGACTAAACATGCTTAATACGTGAAAAGTAATATTTTAAAATTATCATTAGTGTCTAGGCAGTATTAAAATACTTCAATATAAATATATCAATCCTAGACGGCATAGTACCCCATCCTACTATGTCGACGTATATAAGTTTACAATCAAAACCGAATTGTCGTCGTATTGGGAATTGATTTTCTGTCATGAAATCGAGGCTAGGGATCGTCCTCTTCCGATTCGAGACATTCTAGCAAATGCCCCAGGATCACACCTATGGGCAACCCCTTGGATGCGGTAGGGCCGGTCCCTACCTAATGGTAGTGGATTAGTTATGCCTGAACACACGTTTCCCGTTCCCTTTGGATCTATAATATGACCACTTCCGGCCTATAAAAACCCGAGGTACCTCAATCCAAAATCCACATAAGTAAAATGCCGGGCCGTGTCAAAACCCAAGCACCACTCCTAGCTAAAAAGAAATGTGTGCACTCCCTACGGTCCATATCCCGTTTTTGACTCATACCGGGGTGTGAGGCTCGTGAAGTTACGTTATACATAAAGCTATGCCCAAACAGGCTATGCTTTGATCATCAGCCACAAGGCCTGCTTTTCAACAAAGCCTTGATCATTGCATCTTGGCGTGCCACGTTGACAATTCAACGCCATGCTATCGATAACTACTACTACGTATCCGGGTGTTAAGTAGAGAATAAATTCTCTACCACCAAACAGACATATATTAACAGAAATCGATTTAATTACATGAAGTGGATTTCAACGTCAGACACGCAACCATTTACAAGTCCGTTCTGGGTCTGAACGAAACCGGAGACACCAAAAAGGCGCTCGCTTATCCGCACGACCAACACACACATCCGGACAATTACTGCTTCAACCCAGTCCTGGGAGCAAGTCAGTCCAAGGTATCAGAAGTCATCGTCCATTCGATGTGAAGATCGCCGGTCTTCAACCATCGTCTTCTTACATCTTTGATTCAATCGCCGTTCAATTATTTGAAATGAGTTAAACTCGGCCTTTTCAAATAATTGCCACATAATTATAGTTTAAAATATTTCATACATATTTATAACTATTTATCGCTATTTTTATTTATTAAAAATAGCTCGAAATAAATAAACGATGTTTCGGGTCAATGGGTGGCGCTGGCGCTGTTTTTACCAAAATTTGATTTACACATATCTTAAAATCTAACCGTCGGATTTTAATGAAATTTATATCTTGGAAAACTCTTCCCAAAGCGGTCCTAACGGTTCCAGTTTTGGGAAAATCCAACGGTCGGATCTTTCTATATATTCGTTTGAAGTTACGATTGTCGATACGCGAACTGCAGCGCTCGTTTCGTTTAATTTTATATTTTATATTTATATATAATATATAAACAATTTGGGTGATTTCCTTTATTAAAATTCATTCCTTTTATTCTATGAAAGAAATATTTTCGTCCGCCAATTCTAGTGCGACAAAAATGATGGTTTCAACAATGTATCATTTTATATCAAATAGACATGACATTTTTGTTCGCCAACTCTAATGCGACCAAAAATGATAATTTAAAATGTATAATTTCAATATTCAACAAAATGACATTTTTGTTCTCCAATTCTAATGCGACCAAAAATGATATTTTAAAATGTATAATTTCTATATTCGACAAAATGACATTTTTGTTCGCTAATTCTAATGCGACCAAAAAATGATGTTTTAAAATGTATAATAAATAAAAATGTAAAAGTCCCTTATTCTTTTATTTACATATAAAATGTAAATCTCTTTTTATTCTTTCCAATTACATTGAAAATGAAAATGTCTTTTTTATTCATTTCTATCACATTAAAAATGAAAATGTCTTTTATTCTTTTCTATAACTAAGGGAACTCAATTTAAAAGTTAATTCATCTTTCTATGTAATATTTGCATTGTAAAATGCAATTAAAAAGGTGGACTTTATTTCCAATGTAAACATCTTTTCTAGCGTCAACATTCCTAGAATAAATATATTTTCTAATGTCAAGATTTGATTCATTTCAACTATATTAACATAACTATGAAATTTTGTTCATTTCAACTATACTAACATGACGATGAAATTTGGTTCATTTCAACTATACTAACATGACGATGAAATTTGGGTGTCATTACAACTAATTTAACATACGATGAATTTTGTGCATTACAACAATGGCAACATATGATTGGTTGTAAAATTTCTATGAATCAAAAATAAAAGATCCCGCCTTTATTTTTTGAAATAAAACAAAATATATGAACTTTATTCATTTTATAGGTTAAAAGATCAAATCTTTATTCATTATATAAATTCAACTTCTTTCATTTTATATGTCAAAATAAAAGATCAAATCTTTATTTATTATTTAAAACAAAATGAAAGGAAAACAAAAGATTGAACTTTATTTTATTTTGTTTTCAAAAAACAAAAGATCAAACTTTCCTTTATATTTTGTTTTTGAAAAACAAAATTCTGTTAATCAAAACAAACGACTAAAACTTTGTTTTATTCGTAGATCAAAACCAAAAGATTCAACTTTAATTTGTTTTCAAAAATAAAAGATTAGAACTTTATTTTGTTTTCAAAACATAAGATCCAAACTTAATTTTGTTTTCAAAACAAAAGATTAAAACTTAATTATATTTTATTTCAAATAAAAAAAATCAAAATTTTTACACAAAGATCCCAACTTTATTATATTTTATTTTCAAATCAAAAGATCAATTTCAAAAGAAAGGAATAAAAATAAAAAAATAAAAATAAAGGCGAGAACTTTATTATGATTACATCTGAATTTTACAGATCCAAACAGTCAAATTATAACATGACATCACAACGAATAAAATTCAACAATACAACAATCACCACATAACAGATCAGAATAATATACAATGATTCAACTAATCGAATAGAATTTAAAATAAATTATTTAATTATTTAAATTCAGAATCTCACAGTCGTTGACGATTTTTTGCCAAAATTCAAACTGTTCGGAATCAACTCCAGTCAGTCTAGATGCGTAGATCTCAGTCACACGATTACAGCGTCACTGAAATCATCGAATTTCGAATTGAAATGAGTTAGATATGGTTAATCGAAGTTTTAAAATAATTTAAAAAAATTAATTAATAAATAAATAAGGTAAATCACCTTCTTCCTCTCTCAGACACTACATGCCGACACCACTTCCTACTATTCAATACTAGGGTTCGGATTTTCTCTTGGATGGAGGCACTAGAGGCTGATCGGATGGCAGGACGTCGACGGGCTACGGGTGGCGCACTATCGCCTGGAGCACTGTCCAACTCGGTGGCGAGTTGCGGCCTGGGCGGGGGTTCGACGGCGGGATGTTCAGGGGGTCGAGGCAGGCGCTACAGGCACTGGTACGGGATGATGACCGTATGGATGTGGAGAGGAGAGAAGGAGCTTTGAGGTGGTATATGGGTTGAGGTCTGAAAGTTACTGATGGAGGAGAAATTAGGAGAAGAAGAAATGAACGACATCGGCCATTGAAATTGGGGGGTGGCGGCAACGAAGATGGTGAATAGTGTTTTTTGATTTTTAGGGTTTTAATCTCCTATTTTTATAATATTAAAATGTATTTTTCCAAAAAAAAACCATATCTTCCAAACCGGTTCAAATTCAGTCCAGCAGAAAGTGACCCTAGCCAATAGCCCATATTCCGGACCCAATTGGACAGGTCCTGTCAGCCCAAACGGCTGTCTGTGGTCTGTATTATTTAATTTAATATTTAATACCTTTATTAATTTAATTCGTCTGCATAAATAAATTCACCGAGGCCATAAACGGACTCAGAAAAATCCAAAAAAAATATATTTGTCTATGTTATGACGATACGGTCCTAACAAAATTAATTTCGTCGAATTCTGACACTGTTTTTAAAAATGGCTATTTTTCAGTCGATTAAATTTGATTGTAATCGACCAAACACATTTTCCTTCGCCACGCTCACATATTAAATCAAAAAATTCTATAAATTGAAACCTAGCTATAATATGACATTCCGGTTCCAATGAAAGTGGTTTCGTCGAAAACAGAGATCGTTTGAAAATTGACCATTTTCACTGGCTTTAATATTATTTAAAAATGAAATTTTTATTTTCTGCCACATTTTTCCACCACAAAATTAAAATAAAATTTTTAAATTGGTTCGGATTTTCTGGGTCGTTACAATATCATTATATCCTTTCCACCTGTTATCAATTCAGCGGATACAAGGGTCATCCCAATCAAATTCCAATATTCTTTTATCCACGACACAACCATTCGCTTATATCCGAGCCAAATATCATTTCAACTCGAGTTTCTTCTAGATTCCCAACTCTTAACTTGATTATCACATTACACTTCAAATTTGAATCTTACAATCCAATTTGTCTTGATATCATTCTAATTCAACCTCAGTTACCACTTTGTTGGCTTTACTTTAATTCAAATTTTCTTTCACAAATTTCTATTAAATTTGTTTTTAATTCAAACAGTCTTTCCCCGGGAGTTTTTAAACAGTTTACTCTTTTCAAAAATCAAATTTTCCTTTCGAAATCAAAACCACTTGTTTTTCTCACAACAATTCAAAAACAAAATCTTTTGGTAGTAATTCGTCACTTACAACTCGAAAATGAATACTGGTGATGCAGCTGCCATCATCAGAATCTATTTTCCAGCGATTGAAGTGAGTTCAATACTATAAAACGATTTCTAACATTTCCACTTTGAAATTCATTTCAAGATATAATTCACATTGCTTGTAAAACAATTTAAATCTCCCAGGATCTTAAATTTTCCTTATTTTTAATCCAAATCCATTTACAAACACTTATCCAATTTTCTAGAATTTTAATTCTACTTCTGGTTTAAATTCAGATTTAACTCATCTGATTTCACGTATTTCACTTATATGAATTCTGATTAGTTATTTACATAACCATTTAATTTATAATCTTACTCGATTATAATAACAACCAATATATCCACTATATTATAATTTTGATATATGTATCTTCTCTATATCAAGATATACCTTGGGTAAACTTATTTTAATTTACCCTCTTTTCAAAACATATCGTGTCGACCCATCGTATTCGAGTGTTTATAAACTCCTACCGATACAGTGGATCAAACTGATCGACCAGAACTCATAAACAACTCAACCAATAAATCACCACAATATAAAACAATTTTTATATCAAATAACAAATACGTTCACTCGTATATATACACTCAACTCAATCTAGGGTATTACTAACCCTATCTCTACTGAGTCACACCACAGAGCCAAGGTAATTCTTAACTTAAGCTCTGATACCAACTGTAATTACGCGGGTTTTTGACGACTTTGGTTATCGCTATAAACTCAATGATGACTAACCAAACGTCAAAAAATACCGGTCATTAGTGAAAGAAATTAGAGGGTGAGAATAGATAAGATAGAAACTTAGAATAGAAGAAGAAGAAGAAGAGCCCAACATCAGAGTAACACGAACCTCACAGCGGAACGAATAACATATAATATATATAACATAACTTGAAATATATGTTTGTACTTTAGTATACATCATTATCAAAGTACAACACTTGCAACACAACGGAAATAAACTATAGCTATATGATCCTGAAGCCTCCTGCTCCAGCTCTTCCAGTATATCTGTAAATCCCGACTACTTGACTGCCTGTACAAATTTAGGAACCCAAGAGTTTAGGGAAAACAACAAAATAAACTCTGGGTCAGTCATGGGACTGGTGTGAGTAAAACAGTTTAAAACAGTTCAAGCAGGTAATTGATGTCTCATAAGACCACGCCGTATAATGGAACGGGTTTTTCCCCTATGAGAATCCAAATTATCTTTATATCAAAAACCCTTGATATTATAATAATGTCTATCAACCACAATATAATAATCATCTAGCAGAAACACTTTCATCTCACGTTCTACATTCATAATACACAATCAAAACCGCAAGCACGTATTGGGTAATGGATTTCCAACTATGACAAGGTATGGAACCACCTTTCGCTAGTGTACCTCTAGAAAGGAATACACTGGGTTCAACAAGAACATCTTGCAACCCGGCCACACATGACCGACCACTCATTTCGCTTGAGTGTATCGAATGTATATCACCAACGGTTGGGATCAACAAACGTTTCCCGAATGGGACAGTATCAACAATATATTTTTAGAAGTAAATGAAACTCTAGTTCAGGTGATTATACACCCTACTTCGGTGCGACCGACTTAGCCATGCTGCCTGCCCGATTTCTGTCATTTACCGGATGTGAGGATAGAAGCTACGCTTTATCATCACACCAGATTCACTTTGAATGCCACATCGTCAAATCCATCAAATCACCGATTGACGTCCTCAACCATACATTATGTGTTAGCTAAAAGAAGTTTCCTTCTTCGCTTCCACTCTTGGTACGGTTGGAGAAACCAATATACATGATCGTATGGAAATACTCTGTCAGACATCCGTCCATACAAGTCATCCAGGAACAGGATGAACCGAAGGCACTATTCAATACATCCATCTTAGACACTGTTATCTAAGACTTTGTGATTTAACAATCAAAGAAAAACAGGTGTGCAAACAACGATATTATTTCCAGATGGAAATTTATATTAATCAAACATCAGTTAACATTTATCTACTGTTTCCCTATATTCAACATTTCTTATTTTCTAAATTTAGAAAATATATGTTATTACCATTGGAAAACATTTCCATTTCTTGTTTTCTATATCAGAAAACATTTCTGGTTCTTATTTGGAAAATATTTCCAAAATTCCTTTACTTGGATTTAAACAGATGTTTAAATCAATATTTGCGATGACAACTCAAACCACTTTACTTATTTACTAAATTCACTTAACCACTTTCACTCTCGAACCTTAACCATTTCTAAATTAAAATGAAGTCAATCAAGTTGGGGTATAACTACCTCTCAGACCTTAACTGAACAACATTTCAAATCTCGATATAGGTTAAGTTCATCTTTTAACACTTTAACAAACTTCCTTACGTAACTCTCTTTCGAATCATCTCTATTCAAAAATTCTTTCCTTCGAATAAAGTATATTCGATAATCTCTCTTACGAATAACTAGATTTGATTACCTTTCTTCGAATAAACTAAATTCGATTAACTCTATTGGACTAACGCTATTGGATTAACTCCATTGGACTAACGCTATTGGATTAACTCTATCGGACTAACGCTATTGATTTACTCGTTTCACTTAACTCCTTTCGAATAAACTATATTCGATAACTCCTTTAACTCTATTCGAATAAACTATATTCGATTAACTCCTTTTACTTTTCGATTAACTCCTTTTACTTTCTATTCGAATAAACTATATTCGATTTACTCCTTTTACTTTCTATTCGAATAAACTATATTCGATTAACTCCTTTTACTCGATTAAACTAACATTGATTAACTACTTTTACTTTCTATTCGAATAAACTATATTCGATTAACTCCTTTTACTTTCTATTCGAATAAACTATATTCGATTAACTACTTTTATTTTTTATTCGAATAAACTATATTCGATTAACTCCTTTTACTCGATTAAACTAACATCGATTAACTCCTTTTAACTTGATTAAACTAACATCGATTAACTCCTTTTAACTCGATTAAACTAACATCGATTAACTCCTTTTAACTCGATTAAACTAACATCGATTAACTCCTTTTAACTTGGTTTGACTAACTCATTTGATTTATCCCTTTCGCTACTCATTTTGATTAACTCCATTTGAATAAGTCTATTTGAGTAATTCAAATCGATTAACTCCTTTCAATTTTATTTAACAAATATTCTCTCTTATATTTGATTTCACAAATATTTTCCTTTTATATTTGATTTCACAAATATTTCTCCTTTATATTTCATTTGTAAATGGTTTACAAATCTTTCTCTATTGATTTTATAAATAATTTATTTTCAAATATCACTTTGAAAATTCCCTTATCAACATTCCGGTATGTTATGGTATTTAACATACCATACAACAATGATCAGTATCATTTACACATATAAAATCATCAACAGATTTCATATCACATCGTATAACACAATATATAAAACAAAACAGTATTTATATATTGAAGAACCTAGTTGGGTCCCTCCAAACGGTTTCCCTGCATCCACAGATGTTCCACAATATCATCAACATCACTTTCAGTTCCATATGATATATTCTGTTAAATAGAATCAATATAGAAATTCAACTAACTATCTAGCAGTTCAATCAAACAGTCAATACACAATCAATCAATCAATATTTAACAGTTCTAAAAATACAACATGAAATCATAAGCTATTCAGCGTTAGTGAGATTTACTCACATTGGCAGTTAATCATTAAAGAACGATAAACTGTTGTTTGATCATACGAGCTCCAATGGATTTCCAGTCGGTTTCATGTGGAGTGCTCATCCATACGATCCCAACGGATCCAGTTCCATCCAATTCCGATAACATATGACCCAGATATTAGATTTTACAAGTTAAACACTAATTTATATTTAAAAATAACTTAACTCATTTCAAATTGGGCCTTTACCTTGAATTATGGCACATCTTCATATTTAAAACCCAAGACCCGTTCGCTTATCTTCCCCAAACCAAGAATACGTTGTTCCAGCTAAAACTTCGAATCCCCTTTACCCTGATTTCATCTTTCCACCGCACAAATTCTACTACACAATTTCGAAATCAAACTTCACCAAAAATCCTCTTTTTGATTCCTCTTTAACATCACGCCCTTATTGTAACGCTCGATCATGGCCATCGTAACCCGTCGATAACCTTCGATCGTCTGCTCAACACAAAACCCGCGATGCTTTTCGTGACCAAAATCCGTCAAACTTCCACAAACGAAGCATCCCCTTCCCACAACCTCAAAACTAGTATCGAACTCGAGATCAACGCCTCCTATTTGCCGACGTTTGGAACCCTAGCTTTACTTTGACCAACGCTGGAAAAGTACAGCGCTAGAAAAAGGCACTGAACCAAGTAAAACTGACATAGAGTTGTTGAGGAGGATTAAAGAAGTTAATTAATCCTTTTTAAATGATTTTAGGGATTTTCTGTGGATTGTATTTGATTTTCTAACTTCCACATTTTCTGAAAGAAAGTTGAAGAAGTGGCAGCGCATTTTATTTCCTACAGAAGATGGAAAAGTGATTTTTAGGTCTTAAGGTTTTGAATGGTTATTTATAAACAAAAGGGTTGAGATATTTTTGTTTAGATATTTTCATTATATTTTATTATAATATTCGGTTTCCCTTCTAAAAATCCATACGATCACATATGATACCTAAAAATCACGAAACTGGACATGTAGCTAGAGTTCGACATTACGGTCCCAACGAAACTGGTTTCGAATTCCGACTTCGTTTGCAAAAATGGCTATATTTTAAAGCTCTGGATGACCCATTTAAATATATAAATATATTTAAATATAATTAAATTAAATATAAACAAATTTATATAATCATATATATTCACAGTGGAATACCATACAGCTCTACTGGGATTTATAACTTGATATTTCAAATCCCGATTAATTCGATATTCGATTTAAAATGAAATTCCTTTTTAAATTATAAAGGAATTCCACAGCGACTTTTTTAAAATTTGATTTGGACATAAATCAAAATCTACACAATGAAATCCCGATTTTTCTCTTCCACTAGAAAGATATACTCCACCAGCTCCACACTTTCTTGTTTCACAGAAATCCGATTTAAAACGGCTTCTGTATAATCGTTTAAAGTTCAAATCGCCAAAATTATAATATAACTCTATGTTCAAACTGTCGTTTATATAATATATTCGTTATTCAAATTAAATTTTAAACTGAATTAAATATCACAGATAATCCAGTTCACTCCATATCGCCATTTCAGCCAATTCTGATTATTTTAGAATTTTATATATTATTTAATTTATTATTTTAATTAAATATTCATCGTTATTTAATCCCACGACCATTAAATTCTCTAAACCACCATTTATATAATTAAATAAATTAATTATAATACCTCTGCCAATGCGGGTCATTACAGCATTGGTCATAAGAATAAATACTACTTGATGAATGCTTAGGTAACTTTGATTTTTGCCACAAGCACTTACATCTGATGTGCATTGTTGTAGCGGTACATTTGGTTGACTTGAAAAATATAATCCATTATCACCTTCATATGAATTATTGACTGCGTATATGTTGAAACCTTTGTTAACTTGGAAAACATAAGTCCATATATGATGAATAATTTACTTCATTTTAAACTTGTTTGTTGCCCATTATAAAACCAACCCTGTATACTCTTGCCACAGAAATAGTGCATGCGAATTTTTTTAAAGCTCACGATTAACTTGGTACAAGGGTATTAACTTCAATATTTAACCGAAATATCGTCAGTCTCACCTGTGGTTTGACTGCCGTGATTTTACGGGTTTGTTCATTTGATAGTTTGGCACTTTACTACGGTCTTGTTGCTATCTTGGCTTCTGTGGTTTAATGTGTTACATGTGTGTTGTGTATGAGTTATGACCACCAATCATGTCTGTGTCTGTTTATTTTTGAGTTTGTGATGTTTAAGGATGCCAAATTGGTCATATCTACAAATTACAAGTTAGAATAAGAACGATGAATATAAAATTATTTTTGCATGCAATTTACTCTATTTTATTTGAAAATTGTAACTCATTTACAATTTAATCCAATGAATATGTAACTCGGAGAATACATGAATTATACAATATGATATTGCCTTACTAGAAATCAGATCAAGAGTTTTGTCTGAGAGGTAGGACTTTTGGAGTGTTAGTGAAGTGGGTTTCCGTATGTCTTCACCCCATCATCAGTAAGTAAACCACCACAAATGTCAAGGGATTTCAGGTTCTTGAAACCTGATTATAGTATGCAATCATTTCATTAGGGATGAAGCTTAAAGGTTGTGCACACTTACAAATATAGGCAAATTTTTAAGGCATTACCAACTGTGTAAATTGAGCTGATTGGGTGGCTAGATGATAATCATGGCTCCCCTTTTTGTTTGCTTAATTGAAGCACACATGGATTCTTTAAAGCTCATATGTAGATGTTGAAATAAATAACTTTCACTATTCTTGTTTTTCTACTTGTTATGACAAGCACAAATGCATGTATACCTTATTTAAAACAACCATGTTGGTCTGGTCTAAGTTTAATTGAAATAAAGGCTTGCTATGGAAATTATATAATCTGTTCACCTCTTATTTTTAGATGTACATAAATGAAAAATGAACCAGCCCTATCCTAATTTAATTTGTGCCATTGTGTCATTTTATTTGGCATACTGGAACCGTGTGTTATCTATGGTCTGTCAAAATGGGTTTAGTATACCTAGTCAGTCAACTTGTACACGTGGGGAAGTAAACCCTTCTTTTTTTTTTCCAGTTTTAATCTATCATAGAGAAATGTTATATATGCATTTATACACCAGAATGTAATACCCTGCGAACATGCAAAAGTTTTAGATAGCTAGAACTTTGATACACTTGAAGTCGGGTTGCTTGTTCTTGAGTAACTAAAATGCTGTTTAACTCTTTGCCATATTTACCTGTGGCGATGTTGTCATATATACATATAGTTCATTAACATCAAATATGATGTCCGCGTATATTAGAGAATAATTTGCTATGTTGTAACTTCAACTTTGCAAAGAAAGAAGCATTCTGGAAGACATGTTAAGCATTTCTTTATTTCCACTTAGCTATATATTTTAGTTAAAATAAATTGTATCTACCTTTCACATTTTAGTGCATAGTAAGTGGAAAGTTTAATCAATGATGGCAAACAACCTCAATGTAATTGCTAACTGAAAATCTGAAATCTTAATATCCTAGTTATTTTGTAACGACCCGTATTTTTTCGGTATATAAATAATTTATTTAATTATTTAAATAATGGTTTGGTTATTTAAAATGAACAAAATTAAATAATATTGAATATTTAATTAAAATAAATAATATATTTAATTTCTGAAATAATCAGAAATAGTGGAATTCACAATATAGTGCGAATTGGATCATCGTGATATTTAATTCAGTTTAGAAATTGAATTAGAATAAAGAATATATTATTTAAATGACAGTTGAACGTATATTTTATATTATAATTATAATCGAGCTCAAAATGGCATGGCAGTTCGCTATTTGGTGATTTGAACTTCAACTGCATGTACAGGGTCCATTTTAAATCGGATTTCTGTAAAACAAGAAACGTTAGGAGCTGGTGAAGTATATTTTCCTATTGGAAGAGAAAAATCAAGATTTCATTGTGTAGATTTTTAGTTATGTCCAAATCAAATTTTATAAAAGTCGCAATGGAATTTCCTTTATAATTTATAATGGTATATAAAAGGAATTTCAATATAAATTTGGATATCGATTTAACCGGGATTTGAATATCGATTTAACCGGGATTTGAATATCGAGTTGTAAAATCCAATTGGAGCTGTATGATATTCTAGTGTGAATATATATGATAATATTTATTTTTAAGTATTAAATTTAAATGTTTTTAAATATATTTATATATTTAAATGGGTCATTTAGAGCTTTAAAAATAGTCAGTTTTGCAAACGACCTCAGAATTCGTGAAACTAATTTTATTGGATCCGCAATGTTAAATTATTGTTAGATTTTAGTTTTCATGATTTTTGAAGTCAGTATGTGGCCGTACGCGATTTTAAAGTGAAAACAGTCAGTATTTTGACGATTGAAAATACGCTGTGTAAGCAAACGAAGTCATAATTCGACGAAATCAGTTTTGTTGGGACCATAATATCAAACTGAAGCTGCATGTTCAGTTTCGTGAGTTTTAGGTACCGTACGTGATCACATGAATTTTAGAGGACAAATGTAAACAACGATTGCATAAAATAAAATAGAATAATCGAATAAAAAAATAATATAACCTACCTATAAATAGCCTAATATCCTTCTAACCCTAAGAAAAATCTTTCGCAAGTCAAAAACATTGCGCCGCCGTTCTTTCTCCTTCTCAAAGCAAAACGCAATCTTTAAAAATTCATAGAAAGTAAAACAAAAATCCTAAAATCCCAAAGCAAGTATATTCGAGCTCCTTTGGACTTCCTCTTCGAAACCCTATACGTATTTCTGGGTCTGACGTTAGTTTGAGGTTGTCACGAGATACTAGGGTTCATGATTTTTGTTGATTGAGGAGGCGATAGTGGTTTTCGAATACGATATTGAGTTTGTGGTGGTTTGTAGCATCTCGTGGAGAAGTTTTGTGGGTTTTGGTTCGAAACGGGGTCACGGTTTTCATTATAACCGCGATGAAAGTTGTTCGACGCTATTGAGAAGGGGGGTTCGAGTATCATGTTGTTATTATGGGAGGAAGGAGATCGAGGGGAGGAGCAGTTCTGCGATGGTCTTGGGTGTTTCCATTGAGTAATGAAGGCGGACGGTATGGTTGAAGTCAACGTAATGGTGTTCTGAGAGGGAGCGATTATGTTTATGGGAGATGAAGTGCGGACGGGCTTGGCGGGTTTGGGCCGAACGAAAGAGGGTAAAAGCCCATTTGAAGTTTTAATTTAAGTGTTCAAACTTGTAAATGCCATATCTTTGTCATACTATATTAGATTTGGACAAAACAAGATCCATTGGGATCGTATGGACGGGAGCTACACCATGGAACTGACTGGGAGTGCATTGGGGCTCATTCGGATTTATGGTGAAATTAAAACACCTAAATCAAATCAATGACCAATTATCGTTATTTAACGATAACCGTCCAATGTGAGTAAAACTCACAAACTCTTCTTAGTTATATTTTTATAACGTATTTTCATAACTGATAAATAATGGTTGTTTGCTGCGTGTTGGCTATTTGGTTGAACTGCTAGTCAGTTGATTGAAAATATAGATAACGATAGGGATATAAATTGTTAATCAAATATTGATTTTGTTTAGCAGAATGCTTCATAGTGAAATGAAATTGATGTTAATTTTTATTGTTTAACATCTGTGGATGCAGGGAAACAGGTTGGAGGGACCCAACTGGGTTACTCAACATTTATTTCACTGTTTTCATATATTATGTTATATGATGTGATATGAAATTTGTTGTTGATTTTGTACGGTTGAATGATACCGGTATTTGTTATATGGTACGTTAAATACCATAAGGAATACTTGAATGTTAAAAAGGAAATTTTCAATGTTATATTGAAAAAGGAATATTTATAAAATCAAAAGATTTTATAAAAAGAAAACCATTTATTTAGAAAATAAATAGATTAAAATGGAATATTTATTTGTTAATCAAATAGGCAGAATTGAAGGGAAATATTTGCAAAACGATTACAGATAGAATTGAAAAAGAAATATTTGTAAACTATTTACAAATAGAATTAAAAAGGAATATTTATTTGAAAAATAAATAGAATAGAAAGTGGAAATATGTGTAAAATAAATAGAAAGGGAATAGTTAGATTATCAAAGGAATTACTTATAAAATCAATAGATTTTATAAATTGGAAATGTTTTATAAAATAAACAAAATTATCAAAAAGGGATTTATTTTGTAAATAAATTCATTTTTAAAAGGAAATACTTGAAAGGTGACTAGAATTGTATAAAAGGAGAATTTTACATTTGAAAGATTTAAACCCGGGCTTCGCCCACGGGTATAACATGCTATGGATTTAAAGCAAAGATTTTAAATAGAATCTATTCTAACAGATAGATTGAGAAGATAAATTTAAAAATAATATTTTATAAATCAAATAAAATGTTTATCATTTAATAAATAGAATGTATAAGTCAGGAGTTATATAGAGAAGTAAGAATCGATTTCAACATTGATATTTGAAACTGAATAATCAGTAGAGTCAATCAGTAGGAGTTAATCAGTTAGAGTAAATCGATTAGAGTTGGAATTAATCGAATTAGAGTTAACTGAACATTGTTATTCGAATTAGAATTAATTTAATATTAGTTATTCAATTAGAGTTGATCGAATATATTATTTGAGATAGAGTTAGTCAAACATAGTTAATCAGGACGATTTGCCATTTCGTACGACTGCTAGCGAAATTCGCAGGGCTGCAGATAACCTACGGCGGTCAAATGTTTCCTGAGGGAATCAGGCGTAACCATTGTGATCGCTGCGATCTAGAGTCAAGCGAATAGGGTTAAATCAAATATTAGCCATTCGAAATAAAGTTAAAACAGACATAGTTATTCGAATATTAGTTATTAGATAGGAGTAAAATAAGTTGAGTTAGATAAGTTGAGTTAATCAAGTAAGTTAATCAAGTTGAGTTAATCGAGTTGAGTTATTCAAGATGAGTTAATAAATCGAATTTATTCAAATGAGTTAATCCAAATGAGTTATTGGAAATAGTTAATTCGAATAGAATTAAGGGAGTTAATCGAATATAGTTTATTCGAAAAGAGATTGATTGAATGTAAATCATTCGAAGAGAATTAATCGAATGTAAATCATTCAAAGAGAGATTATCAAATATAGTTATTCATAGAAAGAGTTATCGAATATAGTTTATTCGAAAAGGAGTTGTCGAATAGAGATTTTTTCGAAAGAGAGCTATATGTCAGAATCGATTATATCGAATTAAGAAAAGTAATAATTACTTCTCGTTTCAAATCAAGTTTTACTAATTTAATAATAAGTTAGTTGTTTGTTTATTTATTCAAATTTAGATAGAAAAGTAATTATTAAGTTATTATATTTCGAAAGTATGAGATTATATCACTATGTTATAATCAAGTGATTTTGGTAAAAGAAGTGGATTCGTAAATAGACACCGAGTTACGTAAGGAAGTTGTTAAAGGTTTAAAAGGTGAATCTTGTCTATTTCGAAGTTAGAAATGTTGTTCATTTAAGGTCTGAGAGGTAGTTATACCCCAACTTGACAGGCTTCGTTTTTAACTAAGGGATGGGTAAGGTTCGATAGTGAAGGTTGGTTAAGTGGAATTAGTTAATCAGGGTAACGGTTTGAATGACATAGTGATGTTTTATTTAAACATCTGTTAAATCAAATGTATAAATTTTGGAAACATTTTCAAAATATAATTAGAGATATTTTCTAATCATAGAAAACGAAATGTTGATGAGAAAGAATACTGGAATGACAGTGATACGTGAAACAGAGATGGAAATGTTTTCCAATGATTGATGACGTATATTTCCTAAATTTAGGAAATAAGAAATGTTGAGTATATAGAAATGGGAAACGAATAAATATATGATTAATTTAATTAAAAGAGATAAGTGTTGATTGATGTTTGATCGATCGAATTTCTATCTGGAAATAAGATCGTTGGTTGTATACCTATTTTTCTTTGATAGTTAAATCACCGACTATCGAAATTTTTGACCATTTTTCCGTCGTCAATACGGAGAGACCGGGATTAGATTCATTATCTGAAAGCCACTCTGTATAGACGTTAGTGTTGCGAGGAAATATGATGGAGATAATGAAGACAGAGTTATGCAAGGGCTATCCTATTTACATAATAGTGCCTTCGGTTTGTCCAGTCCCAGGACAAACGTGAATGGACGAATGTCTGACAAAGTATATCTAACGGATCGCGTAAGTTGATCTCTTCAAACGTACTTACGTTTGGTGGCGGAGGAATTTGTTTCTCTTAGGTTTATACCCGTGGTATTTTTGGGGAAATCAATTTGTGATTTGGCGGGTATGACGATGTGGCATTCAAAGTGAATGTTGGTCAAGTGTTTTAAATGATACGTTATGACCTCAAGCCACATCAACCAGGAAATGACAGAAATCAGGCAGGCAACATGGCTAAGTGGGTCGTTCCTATTAGGGTGTATATCACCTATCTAGAGAAAATCCATTTCATTCTTTTATCTATTATCAATGCTGTCCCTTTTCGGAAATGGTGGGTAGCTCCCAACTGTTGGTGGTATACATTCGATACACTCAAGCGAAATGAGTGGTCGGTCATGTGTAGGCCGGGTTGCAAGACGTTCTTGTTGAACCCAGTGTATTCGTCTCTAGAGATACACTATCGGCAAGTGGTCCCATACCTTGTCATAGTTGGAATCCAATCTTCAATAAGCGCCTGCGGTTTTGTTTGTATACTATATATGTGGAACGTGAGATGCAAGCGTTCTGCTAGATTGTTAATTACTTTGATTAGACATTATTATAATATCAGAGAAGTATTGATTTCTAAAGTGTTTTGGTTATCGTAAGGTAAAAACCATCCGTTTTTATGTGTGGATTGGTCTTACGATTATCTTTTCTTTTGAAAAGGATTTTGAAAAGTTAAACCAAATGATTTGAGTTTACTCACACCAGTCCCATGACTGACCCAGAGTTTATTTTGTTTTGTTTCCCTAAACACTTGGGTGCCCAAATTTGTACGGGCAGTCAACTAGTTCAGGCTTTACAGATATACTTGAAGGAGCTTGAAGCAGGAGGCTTCAGGATTATATAGCTATTGTTATTTCTGCTATGTGTAAGTGTTGTACTCTGATAATGTCGTTGTATATATATCCTGTTTTATTTTAAAGTTATGTTATATATTATATTTCATTCGTTCCGCTGTGAGATTCGTATTACTCTGATTCTGTTCTGTGGTGATCTTCTTCTTCTTCTATTCTAATTTTCTATCTTATCTATTCTCACCCTCTCACTTCTTTATATTAATGATCTGGTATTTCCGATATCTGAATAGTCAACATGGTAGTTGTGTGTTGATTTTCGGAGTCGAAAATCCCAGTTCATTACAGTGGTATCAGGGCTAGTTGCTTAATTGGTACGAATGATAGGGGGTTCTCGCTTCGCATTAGGTGGCGAACGGGAGACTCTTACCCCTACATCCCCCGACTATGTGGGTTGGTCGAGTCGCGAGGCTGGTCGTAAAAGCAGTTCTGAGGTACCAGTGTAAGCCATGGGGGGAGGTTAGCCCTCTGCCTTGGGGGTTGAGGGATGGTTGAAAACCCTACCGAAATCCCCAGTTTGTTACAGTGGTATCAGAGCTTAAGGTTGAGTGATTACCTTGGCTCTGTGGCGTGACTCAGTAGAGATAGGGTTAGCAATACCCTAGATTGAGTTTGAGTGTATATATACGAGTGAACGTATTTGTCATTTGATATAAAAAAATTATACTTTGGAGATTTATTGATTGAGTTGTTTATGAATTTTGGTCGATCCGTTTGATCCACTGTATCGATAGGAGTTTCTAAACACTCAAGTACGATAAACCGACACAGTATGTTTTGAAAGAGGGTAAATGAAAATTTTTTACCCAAAATATATTTTGATATAAAAGAAGGGTATATCTTGGAAGTATTATCATATATTGGATGTGTTGGTTGATTATAATTGAAATGGTTATATAAATAACCAATTTGAGTTCGTATAATATAAAAGCAGATTAATTAAATCTGAATTAAATCAGAATTGGAATTAAAATTCTGAAAACTGGGAAAGTGTTCATAAATGGATTTGAGTTAAATATAAGAAAATTTTAAGATCCTGAGAGATTTTAAATTGTTTACAAGTATCGTGAATGATATTTTGAAAAAGATTTCAAAATGAAAGTGTTTAAAAATTTGAGTTTTGAAGTGATATTGTATTGAACTCACTTCGATAGCTGGGAAACAACTCTGATGATACTGGCCACATCATCAGTGTTCATTTTCAAGTTGTAAGTAATGGATTACTACCAAAGATGTTGTTTTCAAATTATTTTGGAAAAAGGAAGTTGTTTTGAATCCCGAAAGGGAATAATTTATTTTAGAAAAACTAAACTGTTTAAAATCCCCACGAAGATAGTATGAATTAAAAACAAATTAAAGGAATTTGTGAAAGCAAATATGCATTGAATTGAAACCAATTAACTGAAAATTTAATTGGAATATAAATATATCAAGTTAAATCAGATTTTGAATTATGAGATAAGAATCTGAAATGGTATTGGATTGGTGAGTTAGGAGTTGGAAGCAAGAATGGAACTTTGGTTTGAAATGGAATTCGGCTTGGATATGTGAATGATTTGGTTTTGAGGAAAAAAATTTGGAATTTTGTTTGGAAAGGCATTTGTGTATGCTGGCAGGATAGCAGAATGAAAGGATAAAATGATATGCCTGTAATAACCCGCAAAATCTGGGCCAGTTTAAAATTTTTATTTTGGCAAATTTAGCGAATTTTAATTATTTAAAATAGAATATTTTAAATAATATCGATGAGAAAATTTATTTTGAATATAATTCGACGTATATATTATACGCGTCGTCGTTAGAATATAAATATTTATATATAATTATAAATAGAATTGAAAATGGCGCGGTAGTTCGATAATTCGATTTCGAACTTCAATTGAATATACCGGGTGCAAAACAATCCGGATTTTAGTGAAACCAAAAATGATAGGATCTAATTGATAATATCTTTCCAACGAATCCGAAAAATCGAAATTTGATAGCGGGAATCAAAAGATATGTCCAGTTGAAAATTCTGAATAGTCGCTATGGAATTCAGGCCCTTAAAAATGGACATTTTGCAAACGACCTCGGATTTCGACGAAACCAGTTTTGTTGGGTTCGGGATGTAAAGTTATTGCTAGATTCCAAATTTCATAATTTTTCGAATCAATATGTGAGCGTGGCAAAGGAAAACGTGTTTTGACCATTTCAGTTGATTTTAATCGACTGGAAAATGGCCATTTTTCAGACGGTCTCAGAATTCGACGAAACTAGTTTTGTTAGGACCGTATCGTCAATACGAAGCTAGAAAATATTTTTCTGGAATTTTTCTAGTTAGTATGTGGCCCCGGTAATTTGAAATGTACGTTTAAAATTCAATAAAGTGATTTAAATGTAAATTCAACGGAAACTGATTGTTGTGATCAAATCAGCTTACGATACATATCCCATTGTGTTCGGAATGGGGGTGAAACGCTACGGGCGGCAGGCGGTGGGCCTCGTTTCGAGTTCGGTAGTAAAAGTTAACTTTTTGCGATTAAATGAATTAAATTAAAAATATAAAATATAATATATAGGCCCCCCCCCTTCTCGTTTCATTCAACAGATATATAAAAAAAAAAAAAAAAAAAAAAAAAAAGGGGAAAAGAAAAAGAGGCGAACGACGGGGGGCCAAAGCCGCCGCCGCCGCTGCCACCAGGGCCGCCGCACCCTGGCGCCGACCTCCAGGGATCCTCCGCCTCTCTTCCCCCTTCTCCTCCACATCGAGACCCCCTTCCTCCACAGTAAACGCGCCGCCACCACATCGCCCTTCCCCCTTCGAAACCCCTGCTCCGCGCCGCCCCTCCTTCTTCCCCCCCCTCTCCTCCATCGACAGCCGCACCCCCCCCCTCGCAATCCACCGCAGTCGACAGTTCTTTCCCCGCCCTGTAAGTAGTTTTTTAATTTATTTGTTTTATTTTTTTTTATTTTATATAAGTGAAAGTAAATTAAAACTGATTTTTTTTAGGAAAAATTAAAACTGATTTTAAAAGCAAATTAAAACTGATTTTTTTTAGGAAAAATTAAAACTGATTTTAAAAGCAAATTAAAACTGATTTTAAAAAAAGAATTTAAAATAAAAAAGGTATGATCTTTATATTTTTAAAGTGATAAAAATATGATTTTTATATTTTTAAAGTATTAAAAATATAGTCTTTACTATATAGAAATATTAAAAATGGGGTTTTTATATTTTTAAAGTATTAAAAATATAATCTTTATAGGATAGACAATATAAAAATATCATCTGTGTGTATGTAGCAAAATAAAAATCTGATTTTTATTTTATATACGTTGAAATGAAGTGTTTATTTTTATAAAGGCGAAAACTTTATAGTTGAAAAGGCAAGATCTTTATATATAGAATAACGATGTAAAAATAGAATTTTTATATATTGAACTTTAAAATAAAAATTCGATTTTTATATATTGAACTTTAAAGTAAAAATTCGATTTTTATATATTGAACTTTGAAATAAAAATTCGATTTTTATATATGTAGTAGCTACGGACAACGAAGGTGACAAAAAGGCGAAACGACGAAGACTTCTGCAAATGAAGAGCCGTGGAGCTAGGATAGCTATATGTGAGAATTTCTCACCTTTCAATTTATTTTTCTAGTTATATATATATATATATATATACTAGGATGCAGACGGTGCTTAGTAGCACCCGACACAATCGTCCACAGACCATGGACTTGTTTGTTTGACTGTTTGGTGATTGATTGCGATATTGGTTTGAATGTGGTTTGTGGTGTGAAAAAAATCGAATCGATAAATTGGTTAGGATTAGACGTGCGCCGTTATAAGGCGAAGGAGTAAGGCTAGGTTAGACCCTTACTCCAAAGTTTGTGGTTTGCATAACGAATTGATTTGATTGATGTGTGAATGGCGTGGGCCTTCACTAGACCGGGGATAAGGCTAGGCCTTGTCCCGTTTCTAGTATCGTGCCGTTATGCCGCCGAAATTTTCTAAAACGTGTTAGAAAAATAAAAATATCATTTTATTTAAAGAATGAACTTAATAGAAATTCATATGTTGGAATAAAATGTTTTATCGTTAAAAATATAATTTTTAACGTGAATGTGAATAAATAAATATTCATTTACAAACCGAACGGTTTGTTTATGTACACCTATTTGAATGACATTGATTGGGTCGATAAATTTTACACATCGCCTAACTGCACAAATAAAACATGTGTTTGATTGTTTGAAACCCCACACGGGTGTTAGGATGAAATTTGAAGTTCACTCATCCTGATTGATTAAATATGTCGATCGATTGATTGACAAGCTGCTATAAGCGTTAAATGTCTATATTTGATGCTTATACAGTGTAGTGCACTTTGGTTGATGGTTGATTATTTTTCAAGGCTATTATACATGTGTTGTATGAAAATCCATATAATTAACTTTATATGGTAAATGATTGGGCCTCATTCCAGTTTTGAAAAAGAAATATTTGAAAAAGAAATATTTGAAATAGAATATTTGAAAATAGAAAATTTATGAAGCCGTGTTGATTAGATTGACGCCATTTTGACGTGAACGATATTTATATCAATTTTAAATAATTTCGAAATGAATTGAATTGAAAACGATTTCGAAATGAATTGAATTGAAAACGATTTCGAAATGAATTGAATTGAAAACGATTTCGAAATGAATTGAATTGAAAACGATTTCGAAATGAATTGAATTGAAAACGATTTCGAATTGAATTGAAAACAAATTGAAATGAATTCAAATTGAATTGAAATTTGAATTGAATAGAAATGAATTTTAAAACGAATTTATAAAGAAGAATTCAATTTTGATTTGAATTGAAAAGGAAGTTGAAATTGTTTTTGAAACGAATTCAAAACTATTTATATAATTCGTTTTAAATAGAAATCGATGAAATATATATTATATATATTATATATATAATATAATGGCCTGAATGGAACGCGCCGCGCCGCGGCAGTTCGCGAATTTCGACCATTTATTTCAAACGGACATTACGGGAGATCCGACCGTCGGATTCTCCTAAAACCGGAACCGTTGGGTTCGTATCGAAAAGAGCTTTCTAATGAATGTTAGAAATTTGAAATCTAACGGTTGGATTTGGAGATACGTCCAAATCAAATTCGAAAAAGGTCGCTGTAAGTGCAGTTCGATGGCCGTTGTTGGAAATCGACTGTACGGGCCTTGATAAAATTATTAAAAATAGTAATAATTTGTGTAAAATCATAAGAAATGATTTGTGAAAGTTTGGGATGAAAAACTCCATATTTGAAAAGATAAAAATAGATTTTTATCGAAATGAACTAGTTTTGAACTAGAATTATAATTCTATTTATTTTTAAATAAATAAATTGAATTTGAAATGGTTTTGAAAATAACCAAAATTTCCAATGATTGCATTGGAGTGGATTTGAATCGAAATTGTCTTCGGAATATTTCGATGTTGGAATTCGTGATTATACAGGTGTTGTTATGGAAATTTGAAAGATATATATTTATATCGTTATTTCCAATACGACATTTGTTAGTCGTAGAATTCGATATTGAATATAAGCCGATATATTTTCTATTCAGAGCCTTGTATTGAATATCGAATGTGATTTGGGTTTGTCGTGAATGGTGTCTTCACTAACACTGTTCTTGAACCCAGTTGAGAAAAGATTAAATCTTTTTATTTAGATTTAATGAAGTGTACCAATTAAATGATATTTAATTGGAATTGAATTGGTATTGATTTTTGGGTTTATCGTGAACAGTGTTTTAAATAACACTTGTTCTTTAACCCGATAATTAATCGAATGTGATTTGGGTTTGTCGTGAATGGTGTCTTCACTAACACTGTTCTTGAACCCAGTTGAGAAAAGATTAAATCTTTTTATTTAGATTTAATGAAGTGTACCAATTAAATGATATTTAATTGGAATTGAATTGGTATTGATTTTTGGGTTTATCGTGAACAGTGTTTTAAATAACACTTGTTCTTTAACCCGATAATTAATGGAATGTGATTTTGGGTTTATCGTGAATCGTGTTTTAAATGACACTGATTCTTTAACCCAGATAAGGATTAAAACTAAGTGGAGTTTTAATGAATCTTTAATTAGATTGAAAAGATCGAGAATGGAGTATCACCAGTTTTGCTCCAGGCGATAGTTAAATCTTTAATTAGATTTGAACGTGAAATTTAGAAACTAACTGTCGGTTAGCCAAGCAGAATGGTTTTCTGGATATTGATCTGATGTTGGTTTCGGCCTTCGGGGTTAATATTTGGGGAATTATTCTCTTGATTAATTTACGGTTAGTGACTAATGAATTGGAATGAGGCGTATGTTGTGTTTGTGTAACACTTATTTAAAATATACGCGAGTTATTCGGAAAGACCGGGTTTATCCCATTCTGAATAACTGATACGACGATAAGTCGAAGATGAAGACGATGGTCGAAGACCAGAGGTCTTCACGTCGTTTGGGTGATAACTGATGATCTTGATTGGGCTGTACACCCAAGAAGATGGAAACAGTTAGTGATCGTCCAGACGTACTTGGAGATCGATGGATATGCGGGGTACTAGGTGCCTCCGGTTTCGTTCAGACCCAGAACGGACTTGTAAATGGACTGTGTGTCTGACATTGGATTTCATTCTGTGTGACTGATATCGGTTGCATAGAGTGGTTTGCCTGTGTGGCATGCTAAGATGCAAATGATCGAGGCTTCTGTTGAAAAGCAAAGTCTCGTGGTGATGATCAAAGCACGGCCTTTGTGGCGTAGCTTTGTGTAACGTTTACTTCGCGAGTTTCGCACCCGGTATGAACCAAAAACGGGAGAGGACATCAGGGAGGACTTGCGTTTCTTTCTAGCTAGAAGTGGCGTCAGTGGTTTTACACGCCCTGACGAGTTTGACTTATGTGGTTGTTGCGGTTGCGAGGCGCCTCGGTTATATCGGTTTCGGCCGAATGCATTCTGGTCGGCTGACGGACCAGACTTACACCCCATAGGGTGGGGAGACGTATTGTTCAGGCATAATAATCCACTCCGTGTGGACCGGCCCTGACGATCCAAGGCTTGCCTGCGCGCTTGCCTGAGGGGCGGGCTAGAGCGTCTCGAATCGGTTGAGGACTATCTTTTGCCTCGGTTCATAGACGGAAATCCAATTTCCAAATACGTGATTTTGCGATTTTGATTGTATAACCTATATATGGCGACATAGTGGTATGGGGCATTCATGCCGTCTATGATTGATACTTATGATTTGAAGTTGTTTTATACACTATGCACTTATAATAGTATCAAATGATTTGTTTTAAACGTATCAAGCATTCTTTGGCCGTTATAAGGTAAAAACCCTATCCCCCGGCTTGCGTTGCATTGTGTGATAGGACCTGGGTCTTATAACAGCTTCATTTTTCTTCATTTAGCATTGCGCTGTTGTTTTATGCACTGGTGTTCTTGGGAGGAAACCCGTTCCGTGTTATACGGCGTGGTCCCTTGATTTACCTAATGATTTAAAATAAAGATTTATAACTGTTTTAGTTCTCACACCAGTCACATGACTGACCTGGAGTTTATTGTTTTAACCTAAACTCTGGGTGCCCCTATTTTGACACGGGCAGCTAGTAGTTTCGGTTTTGCAGATTTATATTCACAGGATCCTGGTTTACAGCTGGAACGATATCCGGAAAGCTTTGTATCCGTATATCTACTTCTAGTTGTGTATTGTATTATTTTCCGCTGCTATGTATTTAAATGTAATTTAAATCTCTGATATTTCTGTGTAATATTGTTTCATACTCTGTATATTCTTGTAATCTGATGCATTGTTGTAATATACAATGAAATGTTCTTCTGTAT
This sequence comes from Allium sativum, assembly GCA_030737875.1. Lineage (NCBI taxonomy): Eukaryota > Viridiplantae > Streptophyta > Magnoliopsida > Asparagales > Amaryllidaceae > Allium > Allium sativum. Next base: position 428,533,275 of record CM060923.1, read on the forward strand.
GCGTTCTGTTTTGTCGTGTTCTCAAACGATAGGGCGTTTCGAACGGTCTGGATCGGTTTAGCGACTGGTTCGGACCGAGCGAAATTCCTTCTCGTCACAGTTGGTATCGGAGCTTTGGTTTACAAAGCAGAGAACAAGGCACATTAGAACCTTACGAAAGAATTCATCAGATATTGGATTAGTAATATCCAATTAGAATGACTCGTTAGAGATAGGATCAGTAGTATCCTAGAACGAGTGTGAAGAGTATATTTTTGAAAATGAAAACAAATCTTTGTTTTAAAAATTTAAATCAACTATTCGTATTTGATTATTTATTTTAATGATTTGGACAATTCAGTATATAAAGAATTTGCATATACGCCTTGCAAACGTATATTCAAAGTTTTAATATATTGGATAGATATAGCATCACACTCTAGTCGCCCGGGGATGATGCTGATAATTGTGATCACATTATCAGTATTTATATTCGAGTGACGAAAGTGAGATTTCTATATATTTCCATTAGACTGGTGTGAGAACCAAAATTAGATAGGGCCTAGTGTTGTGATTTGGCATCAAGAATCTGATTTTTGACTATGTATCAAAATTATCAATTTCGAAACGTTAATCCACTAATTGATTGATGTTTGTGTTGTTTGTTTAATTGTTTGCTAATTTTGAACCATTTAGCCTAATTGTACCAAATATTGAATTATATCGAAAATTGGTTGCGTTTGCTTGCATATACATATGTATCATTGAACAGGTCATAGCAAGGAGGCTAGAGCCGAAGAATAAAATTTGTTTGCCCGACAAATAGGTACATGTTTACTACATAATTTCCTGTTTTGTTTGGGTGATGATGATTTTGTGAGCCTATTGGCTAGCCGCTTGGCTTTTTCTTTTTCTTTTTGAGATCTGAAGGACCGGGGAAGCTATTTGAAATTCCCCGATGCTCCCGGTGCAGGGGAGGTTATGGCGAAATTTTTCAAAAATTTAGGGTGTTAGCCAAATTTTTGAAATTTTGAAAATTCTCAGAAACTGAAAAGTTGGAGAAGGAAGCCAGATCGAACTTAGAGCTGAATAATCAAACCATTTTCGACTTTGTTCCTTTTCGGGGACGAAAAGTTTTAAGTGGGGGAGATTGTAATAACCCGCAAAATCTGGGCCAGTTTAAAATTTTTATTTTGGCAAATTTAGCGAATTTTAATTATTTAAAATAGAATATTTTAAATAATATCGATGAGAAAATTTATTTTGAATATAATTCGACGTATATATTATACGCGTCGTCGTTAGAATATAAATATTTATATATAATTATAAATAGAATTGAAAATGGCGCGGTAGTTCGATAATTCGATTTCGAACTTCAATTGAATATACCGGGTGCAAAACAATCCGGATTTTAGTGAAACCAAAAATGATAGGATCTAATTGATAATATCTTTCCAACGAATCCGAAAAATCGAAATTTGATAGCGGGAATCAAAAGATATGTCCAGTTGAAAATTCTGAATAGTCGCTATGGAATTCAGGCCCTTAAAAATGGACATTTTGCAAACGACCTCGGATTTCGACGAAACCAGTTTTGTTGGGTTCGGGATGTAAAGTTATTGCTAGATTCCAAATTTCATAATTTTTCGAATCAATATGTGAGCGTGGCAAAGGAAAACGTGTTTTGACCATTTCAGTTGATTTTAATCGACTGGAAAATGGCCATTTTTCAGACGGTCTCAGAATTCGACGAAACTAGTTTTGTTAGGACCGTATCGTCAATACGAAGCTAGAAAATATTTTTCTGGAATTTTTCTAGTTAGTATGTGGCCCCGGTAATTTGAAATGTACGTTTAAAATTCAATAAAGTGATTTAAATGTAAATTCAACGGAAACTGATTGTTGTGATCAAATCAGCTTACGATACATATCCCATTGTGTTCGGAATGGGGGTGAAACGCTACGGGCGGCAGGCGGTGGGCCTCGTTTCGAGTTCGGTAGTAAAAGTTAACTTTTTGCGATTAAATGAATTAAATTAAAAATATAAAATATAATATATAGGCCCCCCCCCTTCTCGTTTCATTCAACAGATATATATAAAAAAAAAAAAAAAAAAAAAAAAAGGGGAAAAGAAAAAGAGGCGAACGACGGGGGGCCAAAGCCGCCGCCGCCGCTGCCACCAGGGCCGCCGCACCCTGGCGCCGACCTCCAGGGATCCTCCGCCTCTCTTCCCCCTTCTCCTCCACATCGAGACCCCCTTCCTCCACAGTAAACGCGCCGCCACCACATCGCCCTTCCCCCTTCGAAACCCCTGCTCCGCGCCGCCCCTCCTTCTTCCCCCCCCTCTCCTCCATCGACAGCCGCACCCCCCCCCTCGCAATCCACCGCAGTCGACAGTTCTTTCCCCGCCCTGTAAGTAGTTTTTTAATTTATTTGTTTTATTTTTTTTTATTTTATATAAGTGAAAGTAAATTAAAACTGATTTTTTTTAGGAAAAATTAAAACTGATTTTAAAAGCAAATTAAAACTGATTTTTTTTAGGAAAAATTAAAACTGATTTTAAAAGCAAATTAAAACTGATTTTAAAAAAAGAATTTAAAATAAAAAAGGTATGATCTTTATATTTTTAAAGTGATAAAAATATGATTTTTATATTTTTAAAGTATTAAAAATATAGTCTTTACTATATAGAAATATTAAAAATGGGGTTTTTATATTTTTAAAGTATTAAAAATATAATCTTTATAGGATAGACAATATAAAAATATCATCTGTGTGTATGTAGCAAAATAAAAATCTGATTTTTATTTTATATACGTTGAAATGAAGTGTTTATTTTTATAAAGGCGAAAACTTTATAGTTGAAAAGGCAAGATCTTTATATATAGAATAACGATGTAAAAATAGAATTTTTATATATTGAACTTTAAAATAAAAATTCGATTTTTATATATTGAACTTTAAAGTAAAAATTCGATTTTTATATATTGAACTTTGAAATAAAAATTCGATTTTTATATATGTAGTAGCTACGGACAACGAAGGTGACAAAAAGGCGAAACGACGAAGACTTCTGCAAATGAAGAGCCGTGGAGCTAGGATAGCTATATGTGAGAATTTCTCACCTTTCAATTTATTTTTCTAGTTATATATATATATATATATACTAGGATGCAGACGGTGCTTAGTAGCACCCGACACAATCGTCCACAGACCATGGACTTGTTTGTTTGACTGTTTGGTGATTGATTGCGATATTGGTTTGAATGTGGTTTGTGGTGTGAAAAAAATCGAATCGATAAATTGGTTAGGATTAGACGTGCGCCGTTATAAGGCGAAGGAGTAAGGCTAGGTTAGACCCTTACTCCAAAGTTTGTGGTTTGCATAACGAATTGATTTGATTGATGTGTGAATGGCGTGGGCCTTCACTAGACCGGGGATAAGGCTAGGCCTTGTCCCGTTTCTAGTATCGTGCCGTTATGCCGCCGAAATTTTCTAAAACGTGTTAGAAAAATAAAAATATCATTTTATTTAAAGAATGAACTTAATAGAAATTCATATGTTGGAATAAAATGTTTTATCGTTAAAAATATAATTTTTAACGTGAATGTGAATAAATAAATATTCATTTACAAACCGAACGGTTTGTTTATGTACACCTATTTGAATGACATTGATTGGGTCGATAAATTTTACACATCGCCTAACTGCACAAATAAAACATGTGTTTGATTGTTTGAAACCCCACACGGGTGTTAGGATGAAATTTGAAGTTCACTCATCCTGATTGATTAAATATGTCGATCGATTGATTGACAAGCTGCTATAAGCGTTAAATGTCTATATTTGATGCTTATACAGTGTAGTGCACTTTGGTTGATGGTTGATTATTTTTCAAGGCTATTATACATGTGTTGTATGAAAATCCATATAATTAACTTTATATGGTAAATGATTGGGCCTCATTCCAGTTTTGAAAAAGAAATATTTGAAAAAGAAATATTTGAAATAGAATATTTGAAAATAGAAAATTTATGAAGCCGTGTTGATTAGATTGACGCCATTTTGACGTGAACGATATTTATATCAATTTTAAATAATTTCGAAATGAATTGAATTGAAAACGATTTCGAAATGAATTGAATTGAAAACGATTTCGAAATGAATTGAATTGAAAACGATTTCGAAATGAATTGAATTGAAAACGATTTCGAAATGAATTGAATTGAAAACGATTTCGAATTGAATTGAAAACAAATTGAAATGAATTCAAATTGAATTGAAATTTGAATTGAATAGAAATGAATTTTAAAACGAATTTATAAAGAAGAATTCAATTTTGATTTGAATTGAAAAGGAAGTTGAAATTGTTTTTGAAACGAATTCAAAACTATTTATATAATTCGTTTTAAATAGAAATCGATGAAATATATATTATATATATTATATATATAATATAATGGCCTGAATGGAACGCGCCGCGCCGCGGCAGTTCGCGAATTTCGACCATTTATTTCAAACGGACATTACGGGAGATCCGACCGTCGGATTCTCCTAAAACCGGAACCGTTGGGTTCGTATCGAAAAGAGCTTTCTAATGAATGTTAGAAATTTGAAATCTAACGGTTGGATTTGGAGATACGTCCAAATCAAATTCGAAAAAGGTCGCTGTAAGTGCAGTTCGATGGCCGTTGTTGGAAATCGACTGTACGGGCCTTGATAAAATTATTAAAAATAGTAATAATTTGTGTAAAATCATAAGAAATGATTTGTGAAAGTTTGGGATGAAAAACTCCATATTTGAAAAGATAAAAATAGATTTTTATCGAAATGAACTAGTTTTGAACTAGAATTATAATTCTATTTATTTTTAAATAAATAAATTGAATTTGAAATGGTTTTGAAAATAACCAAAATTTCCAATGATTGCATTGGAGTGGATTTGAATCGAAATTGTCTTCGGAATATTTCGATGTTGGAATTCGTGATTATACAGGTGTTGTTATGGAAATTTGAAAGATATATATTTATATCGTTATTTCCAATACGACATTTGTTAGTCGTAGAATTCGATATTGAATATAAGCCGATATATTTTCTATTCAGAGCCTTGTATTGAATATCGAATGTGATTTGGGTTTGTCGTGAATGGTGTCTTCACTAACACTGTTCTTGAACCCAGTTGAGAAAAGATTAAATCTTTTTATTTAGATTTAATGAAGTGTACCAATTAAATGATATTTAATTGGAATTGAATTGGTATTGATTTTTGGGTTTATCGTGAACAGTGTTTTAAATAACACTTGTTCTTTAACCCGATAATTAATCGAATGTGATTTGGGTTTGTCGTGAATGGTGTCTTCACTAACACTGTTCTTGAACCCAGTTGAGAAAAGATTAAATCTTTTTATTTAGATTTAATGAAGTGTACCAATTAAATGATATTTAATTGGAATTGAATTGGTATTGATTTTTGGGTTTATCGTGAACAGTGTTTTAAATAACACTTGTTCTTTAACCCGATAATTAATGGAATGTGATTTTGGGTTTATCGTGAATCGTGTTTTAAATGACACTGATTCTTTAACCCAGATAAGGATTAAAACTAAGTGGAGTTTTAATGAATCTTTAATTAGATTGAAAAGATCGAGAATGGAGTATCACCAGTTTTGCTCCAGGCGATAGTTAAATCTTTAATTAGATTTGAACGTGAAATTTAGAAACTAACTGTCGGTTAGCCAAGCAGAATGGTTTTCTGGATATTGATCTGATGTTGGTTTCGGCCTTCGGGGTTAATATTTGGGGAATTATTCTCTTGATTAATTTACGGTTAGTGACTAATGAATTGGAATGAGGCGTATGTTGTGTTTGTGTAACACTTATTTAAAATATACGCGAGTTATTCGGAAAGACCGGGTTTATCCCATTCTGAATAACTGATACGACGATAAGTCGAAGATGAAGACGATGGTCGAAGACCAGAGGTCTTCACGTCGTTTGGGTGATAACTGATGATCTTGATTGGGCTGTACACCCAAGAAGATGGAAACAGTTAGTGATCGTCCAGACGTACTTGGAGATCGATGGATATGCGGGGTACTAGGTGCCTCCGGTTTCGTTCAGACCCAGAACGGACTTGTAAATGGACTGTGTGTCTGACATTGGATTTCATTCTGTGTGACTGATATCGGTTGCATAGAGTGGTTTGCCTGTGTGGCATGCTAAGATGCAAATGATCGAGGCTTCTGTTGAAAAGCAAAGTCTCGTGGTGATGATCAAAGCACGGCCTTTGTGGCGTAGCTTTGTGTAACGTTTACTTCGCGAGTTTCGCACCCGGTATGAACCAAAAACGGGAGAGGACATCAGGGAGGACTTGCGTTTCTTTCTAGCTAGAAGTGGCGTCAGTGGTTTTACACGCCCTGACGAGTTTGACTTATGTGGTTGTTGCGGTTGCGAGGCGCCTCGGTTATATCGGTTTCGGCCGAATGCATTCTGGTCGGCTGACGGACCAGACTTACACCCCATAGGGTGGGGAGACGTATTGTTCAGGCATAATAATCCACTCCGTGTGGACCGGCCCTGACGATCCAAGGCTTGCCTGCGCGCTTGCCTGAGGGGCGGGCTAGAGCGTCTCGAATCGGTTGAGGACTATCTTTTGCCTCGGTTCATAGACGGAAATCCAATTTCCAAATACGTGATTTTGCGATTTTGATTGTATAACCTATATATGGCGACATAGTGGTATGGGGCATTCATGCCGTCTATGATTGATACTTATGATTTGAAGTTGTTTTATACACTATGCACTTATAATAGTATCAAATGATTTGTTTTAAACGTATCAAGCATTCTTTGGCCGTTATAAGGTAAAAACCCTATCCCCCGGCTTGCGTTGCATTGTGTGATAGGACCTGGGTCTTATAACAGCTTCATTTTTCTTCATTTAGCATTGCGCTGTTGTTTTATGCACTGGTGTTCTTGGGAGGAAACCCGTTCCGTGTTATACGGCGTGGTCCCTTGATTTACCTAATGATTTAAAATAAAGATTTATAACTGTTTTAGTTCTCACACCAGTCACATGACTGACCTGGAGTTTATTGTTTTAACCTAAACTCTGGGTGCCCCTATTTTGACACGGGCAGCTAGTAGTTTCGGTTTTGCAGATTTATATTCACAGGATCCTGGTTTACAGCTGGAACGATATCCGGAAAGCTTTGTATCCGTATATCTACTTCTAGTTGTGTATTGTATTATTTTCCGCTGCTATGTATTTAAATGTAATTTAAATCTCTGATATTTCTGTGTAATATTGTTTCATACTCTGTATATTCTTGTAATCTGATGCATTGTTGTAATATACAATGAAATGTTCTTCTGTATGCGTTCTGTTTTGTCGTGTTCTCAAACGATAGGGCGTTTCGAACGGTCTGGATCGGTTTAGCGACTGGTTCGGACCGAGCGAAATTCCTTCTCGTCACAATGCCCGACAAAACGGTACATGTTTAAATTTCCATATGAGGTTTTATGCATCGAATTGGCAAGCCGCTTGGCTTTTTGATTTTCTTTTCGAAAGGAAAGGGCCTAGAGAGGCGAGTTGGGGTTTGAACTATTGACTGGTACAAAGGAGGTGCTGGCGAAATTTTTCGAAAATTTCGGGTGTTAGAAAATTTTCAGGATTTTAGAAAATTTTCGTTGATAAGAATTAATTAATATTTTAATTGAAATTAATTGTTTTAGTTGAAAATAAATAAAAAGGTAAACCAATAATTTTTAACCAGTCAATAGAGATGTTTTCTACCTTAGCAATTTCGAGGACGAAATTATTTGAAGGGGGGAAGAATGTAACGACCCGTATTTTTTTGGTATATAAATAATTTATTTAATTATTTAAATAATGGTTTGGTTATTTAAAATGACCAAAATTAAATAATATTGAATATTTAATTAAAATAAATAATATATTTAATTTCTGAAATAATCAGAAATAGTGGAATTCACAATATAGTGTGAATTGGATCATCTGTGATATTCAATTCAGTTTAGAAATTGAATTAGAATAACGAATATATTATTTAAACGACAGTTGAACGTATGTTTTAAATTATAATTAGAATCGAGCTTGAAATGGCGCGGCAGTTCGCTATTTGGCGATTTGAACTTCAACTGCATGTACAGGGTCCATTTTAAATCGGATTTCTGTAAAACAAGAAACGTTAGGAGCTGGTGAAGTATATTTTTCTATCGGAAGAGAAAAATCGAAATTTCATCGCGTATATTTTTAGTTATGTCCAAATCAAATTTTAGAAAAGTCGCTATGGAATTTCCTTTATAATTTACAACGGTATATAAAAGGAATTTCAATATAAATTTGAATATCGATTTAACCGGGATTTGAATATTGAGTTGTAAAATCCAATTGGAGCTGTATGGTATTCTAATATGAATATAAACAATAATATTTATTTTTAAATATTAAATTTAAATGTTTTTAAATATATTTATATATTTAAATAGGTTATTTAGAGCTTTAAAAATAGCCAGTTTTGCAAACAACCTCAGAATTCGACGAAACTAATTTTGTTGGATCCGCAATGTTAAATTATTGTTAAATTTCAGTTTTCGTAATTTTTGAAGTCAGTATGTGGTCGTACGGGATTTTAATGTGAAAACAGTCAGTATTTTGACGATTAAAAATACGTTGTGTAAGCAAACGAAGTCGGAATTCGACGAAACCAGTTTCGTTGGGACCGTAATGTCAAACTGAAGCTGCATGTTCAGTTTCATGATTTTTAGGTACCGTACGTAAGACAAATGTAAACAACGATTGCTTAAAATAAAATAGAATAATTGAATAAAAAAATAATATAACCTACATATAAATAGCCTAACATCCTTCTAAATCTTTCGCTGGTCAAAAACATTGCGCCGCCGTTCTTTCTCCTTCTCAAAGCAAAACGCAATCTTTAAAAATTCATAGAAAGTGAAACAAAAATCCTAAAATCCCAAAGCAAGTATATTCGAGCACCTTTGGACTTCCTCTTCAAAACTGTATACGTATTTCTGGGTCCGACGTCAGTTTGAGGTTGTCACGAGATACTAGGGTTCATGATTTCTGTTGATTGAGGAGGCAATAGTGGTTTTCGAATACGATATTGAGTTTGTGGTGGTTTGTAGCATCTCATGGAGGAGTTTTGTGGGTTTTGGTTCGAAATGGGGTCACGGTTTTCATTGTAACCACGATGAAAGCTGTTCGATGCTATTGAGAAGGGGGTTCGAGTATCATGTTTTTGGTATGGGAAGAAGGAGATCGAGGGGAGGAGCAGTTCGGCGATGGTCTTGGGTGTTTCCATTTAGGAATGAAGGCGGGCGGTATGGTTGAAGTCAACGTAATGGTGTTATGAGAGGGAGCGATTATGTTTGTGGGAGATGAAGTGCGGACGGGCTTGGCGGGTTTGGGCCGAACGAAAGAGGGTAAAAGCCCATTTGAAGTTTCAATTTAAGTGTTTTTAAATTAAATAAGGTTCAAACTTGTAAATGCCATTTCTTCATCATACGGTATCAGATTTGGACAAAACAAGATCCGTTAGGATCGTATGGACGGGAGCTACACCATGGAACTGACCAGAGTGAATTGGGGCTCGTTCGGATTTATGGTGAAATTAAAATGTCTGAATCAAATCAATGACCAATTATCGTTATTTAACGATAACCGTCCAATGTGAGTAAAACTCATCAACTCTTCTCAGTTATATTTTTATAACGTATTTTTATAACTGATAAATAATGGTTGTATGATGTGTGTTGGCTGTTTGGTTGAACTGCTAGTCAGTTGATTGAAAATATAGATAATGATAGGGATATAAATCGTTAATCAAATATTGATTCTATTTAGCAGAATGCTTCATAGTGAAATGAAATTGATGTTAATTTTTATTGTTAACATCTGTGGATGCAGGGAAACAGGTCAGAGGGACCCAACTGGGTTCCTCAACATTTATTTTACTGTTTTTCATATATTGTGTTATATGATGTGATATGAAATCTGTTGCTGATTTTGTATGGTTGAATGATACCGGTCATTGTTATATGATAGTTAGATACCATAAGGAATACTGGAATGTTAAAAAGGAAATTTTCAATGTTATATTGAAAAAGGAAGATTTATAAAATCAAAATATTTTATAAAAAGAAAACCAATTATTTAGAAAATAAATAGATTAAAAAGGAATATTTAATTGTTAATCAAATAGACAGAATTGAAGGGAAATATTTGCAAAACGTTTACAGATATAATTGAAAAAGAAATATTTGTAAACTATTTACAAATAGAATTAAAAAGGAATATATATTTGAAAAATAAGTAGAATAGAAAGAGGAAATATGTGTAAAATAAATAGAAAGGGAATATTTAGATTATCAAAGGAATTACTTATAAAATCAACAGATTTTATAAATAGGAAATATTTTATAAAATAAATAGAATTGTCAAAAAGGGAATTATTTTGTAAATAAATGGATTTTAAAAAGGAAATACTAGAAAGGTGACTAGAATTGTATAAATGGAGAATTTTACATTTGAAAGATTTAAACCCATGCTTCGCACATGGGTATAACATGCTATGGATTTAAAGCAAAGATTTTAAATAGAATCTATTCTAACCAATAGATTGAGAAGATAAATTTATAAATAATATTTTATAAATCAAATAAAATGTATAGCATTGGATAAATAGAATACATAAGTCAGGATTTATATAGAGAAGTAAGAATCGATTTCAACATCGATATTTGAAACTGAATAATCAGTAGAGTCAATCAGTAGGAGTTAATCAGTTAGAGTAAATCGATTAGAGTTAGAATTAATGGAATTAGAGTTAACTGAACATAGTTAATCAAATTAGAATTAATTGAATATTAGTTATTCAATTAGAGTTGATCGAATATAGTTATTTGAGATAGAGTTAGTCAAAATAGTTATTCAGGATGAGTTGCCATTTCGTAAGACTGCTAGCGAAATTCGCAGGGCTGCAGATAGCCTACGGCGGTCGGATGTTTCCTGAGGGAATCAGGCGTAACCATTGTGATCGCTGCGATCTAGAGTCAAGCGAATGGAGTTAAATCGAATATTAGCCATTCGAAACAAAGTTAAAACAGTCATAGTTATTCGAATATTAGTTATTAGATATGAGTTAAATAAGTTGAGTTAGATAAGTTGAGTTAATCAAGTAAGTTAATCAAGTTGAGTTAATCGAGTTGAGTTAGTCAAGATGAGTTAATCAAACCGAATTTATCCAAATGAGTTAATCCAAAGGAGTTATTCGAAATAGTTTATTCGAATAGAATTAAGGGAGTTAATCGAATATAGTTTATTCGAAAAGAGATTGATTGAATGTAAATCATTCGAAGAGAATTAATCGAATGTAAATCATTCGAAGAGAGATTATCAAATATAGTTATTCGAAGAAAGAGTTATCAAATATAGTTTATTCGAAAAGGAGTTGTCGAATAGATATTTTTTCGAAAGAGAGCTATATGTCAGAATCGATTATAACGAATTAAGAAAAGTAATATTTACTTCTCGTTTCAAATCAATTTTTACTAATTTAATAATAAGTTAGTTGTTTGTTTATTTATTCAAATTTAGAAAGAAATTTTTTATTTAAGTTATTATATTTCGAAAGTATGAGATTATAACACTATGTTATAATCAAGTGATTTTGGTAAAAGAAGTGGATTCGTAAATAGAATCCGAGTTACGTAAGGAAGTTGTTAAAGGTTTATAAGGTGAATCTTGTCTATTTCGTAGTTAGAAATGTTGTTCAGTTAAGGTCTGAGAGGTAGTTATACCCCAACTTGACTGGCTTCGTTTTTAACTAAGGGATGGTTAAGGTTCGATAGTGAAGGTTGATTAAGTGGAATTAGTTAATCAGGGTAACGGTTTGAATGACATAGTGATGTTTTATTTAAACATCTGTTTAAATCAAATGTATAAATTTTGGAAACATTTTCAAAATATAATTAGAGATATTTTCTAATCATAGAATATGAAATGTTGATGAGAAAGAATACTAGAATGACAGTGATATGTGAAACAGAGATGGAAATGTTTTCCAATGATTGATGATGTATATTTCCTAAATTTAGGAAATAAGAAATGTTGAGTATATAGAAATGGGAAACGAATAAATACATGATTAATTTAATTAAAAGAGATAAGTGTTGATTGATGATTGATCGATCGAATTTATGTCTGGAAATATGATCGTTGGTTATATACCTATTTTTCTTTGATAGTTAAATCACCGACTATCGAAGTTTTTGACCATTTTTCCATCGTCAATACGGAGAGACCGGGATCAGATTCATTATCTGAAAACCACTCTGTATAGACGTTAGCGTTGCGATCAAATATGATGGAGATAATGAAGACGGAGTTATGCAAGGGCTATCCTATTTACATAATAGTGCCTTCGGTTTGTCCAGTCCTAGGACAAACGTGAATGGACGAATGTCTGACAAAGTATATCTAACGGATCGCGTAAGTTGATCTCTTCAAACGTACTTACGTTTGGTGGCGGAGGAATTTGTTTCTCTTAGGTTTATACCCGTGGTATTTTTGGGGAAATCAATTTGTGATTTGGCGGGTATGACGATGTGGCATTCAAAGTGAATGCTGGTCAGGTGTTTTAAATGATAGGTTATGACCTCAAGCCTCATCAACCGGGAAATGACAGAAATCGGGTAGGCAGCATGGCTAAGTGGGTCGCTCCCATTAGGGTGTATATCACCTATCTAGAGAAAATCCATTTCATTCTTTTATCTATTATCGATGTTGTCCCTTTTTGGGAAACGGTGGGTAGCTCCCAACAGTTGGTGGTATACATTCGATATACTCAAGCGAAATGAGTGGTTGGTCATGTGTGAGCCGGGTTGCAAGACGTTCTTGTTGAACCCAGTGCATTCATCTCTAGAGATACACTATCGGCAGGTGGTCCCATACCTTGTCATAGTAGGAATTCAATCTCCAATAAGCGCCCGCGGTTTTGTTTGTATACTATATATGTGGAACGTGAGATGCAAGGGTTCTGCTAGATTGTTAATTACTTGTGATTAGACATTATTATAATATCTGAGAAGTATTGATTTCCAAAGTGTTTTGGTTATCGTAAGGTAAAAACCATCCGTGTTTATGTGTGGATTGGTCTTACAATTATCTTTTTTTTTGAAAAGGATTTTGAAAAGTTAAACCAAATGATTTGAGTTTACTCACACCAGTCCCATGACTGACCCAGAGTTTATTTTGTTTCCCTAAACTCTTGGGTGCCCAAATTTGTACGGGCAGTCAAGTAGTTCAGTCCTTTACAGATATACTTGGAGGAGCTTGAAGCAGGAGGCTTCAGGGTTATATAGCTATTGTTATTTCCGCAGTGTGTAAGTGTTATACTCTGATAATGTCATTGTATATATATCCTGTTTTATTTCAAAGTTATGTTATATATTATATTTCATTCGTTCCGCTGTGAGATTCGTATTACTCTGATTCTGTTCTGTGGTGATCTTCTTCTTCTTCTATTCTAATTTTCTATCTTATCTTTTCTCACCCTCTTACTTCTTTCTATTAGTGATCATGTATTTCCGATATCTGAATAGTCAACATGGCAGTTGTGTGTTGATTTTCGGAGTCGAAAATCCCAGTTCGTTACATATTTGCACTGCAATATGAATATGCGTTCCAATTATTAGTACTAAATGCTAGAATAAAATGTAATGTCCTGATGTGTTAATTTTTCTGAGAGATCACCAAGATGTACTAATATATCCTATCCCTCATGGGATATAGTCTTGACCCTTCTTCTCAGGATGTTACACTTTTTTGCTTGCTAACATACCTAGGCTCATACTTATTTTAGCCGAATATACAGAAACTACTTGTATATCGTAATCTGTTGAGAGTTTAAGTCTGAATTGGAATGTTTCCTTATTTCTAATAAACTGGATCTTGAACATATAAATGTTGCACCATGTATTTGTTGCTTTGACATTGAATGCATCAGCCAATGCCACCGTAAATTACTTTATCTTGAAATCATGGTAGGTAGTAATGTGTGAATATGATATTTAAATTTAGTTAACCTAATAGGATTCATGCAGGCACTTTGAATATGGGGATTGAATAGGTGCCTAAAACCCACCACTTTGACTTGATTTGACTAAAACTTATGTTGCCATTTTGAAAGGCTGTATGCTAATCGGATTAGCAAAATTTTATACCTTGGCCTTGTTCTTTATAAACTTTATAACTCGAAGTACATTAGTTGTGTATTCACCTGGCTGTGCCTATTTAAATGCATGCAGTACCTACACTCTTGATTCATATATATGTATGTATATGCTTACACAGTATGTGTATACATATATTTGTTTACCCACATGTTCATATTTTGATTCATTTACCTTCCTCATGTTTTGCAAACATGAAAGTTTTCCGTAGTTTGGACACATCCAAAAATAAAAATAGAAACTGCATTCTAGTTTTATCAAATGTACTTGTGTATTTCCATCATATGTACACATATAGGCCGCTATGTGTATATATGTATTTGATTGAAGATAAAATAGTCACGACTCATTATTTTGCCATATTTCAGTCCTTATTTAAGTTAATTTACTTTGAACTTTGATTAATCCTGAATCGAGTGTTTTATGTTTATGCATGGAACGCACTAGTCAGACTCGAATGTTACAGATTTGATCATAGCTTAGGATTCGAAGATTGGAGAAGCTGGGGGTTCCGAAGATGCGCACTCTGAAGTTTTAAACCAGTAAAGATTTTTTTTCTTGAATTTAAATTGTTTCTTTTAAATTTCAATGTATAGGAAAATATTGTATCAAAAATTATGATTAATATATAAAAGATTATTTTACTGTCCAATACTGTGTTATCTATCTATTCATTTTTCTGTGTTGATTTTGTTTTAAACTCTATAAGCTAAATAACGATCTGTCAATTTGGACGTTTTTATATTGGTTTAATTACCAATTCGAAGCGGTCAAAAAGGCGTGACGTTACAAAACGATGAAGGAGGAAGGTTTAGTTAAATAACTAAATTAATTATAGTAATTAATTAGTTCATTAATGTCATTAGCGAATAAAATATCATATCTTTTCCAAATGAAATCAGAATTCAGCAAAGAAGTGCTCGTTGGAACTGTGAAGTTGAACTCTACACAATGGAACTGACCAGAACAGAAGCGGTGCGCGTTTGAATTTCAAGTAAATTTTAATCCAAACTGTACCAGAAATTCAGAAATAAACACTGATGGAGTGGAACCCAACGTGAGAACTTCTCACTAATTTGTACTGTTATTTATTTTATAACTGCATATATGAACTGTTAGTATTGATTTTTATCAGTTTTTAATTATCACAAATGTTATATGGTGCCTGTTAGCTCACCTCCCTCGTCCATAGACCATGGACGATTTAATTTATTGTATTGTGTTTTGTTTGTAATGTTGAAACGTAAAAAAAAATGCAATCTGAAAAATAAATATATATGTGATATAAAATAAATATATATGCGATATGAAATAAATATATATGCGATGTGAAAAATAAATATATATGCGATGTGAAAAATAAAATATATGCGTTGATTATATATATATGCAATGAGAATAAAGTATATATATGAGATGTGAATAAAAAATATATAAGTATTGTATAAAATTATATATACGATATATAAAATGGTCATGATATGGAATAAATATTTGTTTGCTAAAAATAATATTTTTAGCTTATATATGCGATATATAAAATTGTCATGTATTGAAATAAATATTTGTTCACTAAAAATATTATTTTTAGCTTATATATGAGATATATATAACGAACGTGAAATGGAATAATTATTGGATTGTTAAAAATATTATTTTTAACATATATATGCACTGTATATAATTGTCGTATAATGGAATATTCAATTTTGATTTAAAATTGAAATGGAAGTTGGAATCGTTTTAAAATGAATTTATAAACGATTTATAAAATACGCTTTAAATGGAAATCGACGATATATAAATTATATATATTTAATGGCTTGAATAGAACGCGCTGCACAGCGACTGTTCACGAATTTCAACCATTAACTTCGAATTGATGTAACGGGTGATCCGACCATCGGGTTCCCCTAAAATTGGAACCATTAGGTTCGTATCGAAAAGATCTTTCCAACGAATATATGAGATTAAAATTTGAATGGTAAGATTATAAAATATGTCCAAATCAATTTTAGAAAGGTCGCTATAAATGCAGTTTGTGGCCGATATTGGAAACTGACTGTAAGGGCCTTAATAAAATTATTAAAAATATGGAAAAATTATGTAAAATCATAATAAATGATTTGGAAAGATTTTGGATGACAAATTCCAAGTTTGAAAAGATAAAAATATATTTTTATCGAAATGAACAAATTAATAACCAGAATAATAATCAAATGATTTTTAGAAATAATAAATTGGATTGAAAACAAAATGGGTTTTAAAATAACCAGAGTTATCCAATTCATAAATTGGAATGGATTTGAATGGAAATAATCTTCTAAATATTTCGATATTGGATTTCGTGATTATAGGGATATTGTTGAGGAATTTGGAAGATATATATATATATATCGTTATTCCCCATACAATATTTGTTGGTTTCAGAATTTGATATTGAATATAAGCCTGTATAATTTCAGTTTAGAGCCTTGTGTAAAATATCAAATTTGGATTTTGGGTTTCTCATGAATGGTGTCTTTATTAGCACTTTTCTTAAACCCAGTTGAGAAAAGAATAAATCTTTTAATCAAGATTTAGAGAAGTTTACCAATTAATTAATATTTAATTGGAATTGAATTAGAATTGGATTTAGGGGTTTATAGGGAACAATGTTTTAAATAACATTAGTCCTTTAACCCGATTAACAGTGAAGTTATGATTTGGAATTTATAAATCTTTTTATTAAGATTTAATAGAAATTTTCCAAAGTAAAGTTTTCCAATTTAGTGTATTAAATTGGAATTAAATGGAATTCGATTTGGTAATAATCGAGATGAGCTTCTGTAAAGGAAGACCGTTACTATTTATGGAATTTAAAAGGCCTAGTCGCTATTCCACTTATAGTATTAGTTTGATACGGAAATTTATATCAATTATATATGGTTAGGATTTCCGTGAAGATTTCATTTTTATGGAAAATGATTTTGGGTCTACCGTGAACTGTGTTTTAAGGACATTGGTTCTTTAACCCAGTTAAAAGCAGGGTTAATTTCCAAAAAGTTAAATAATTCTTAAGTAATGATTTTTTTTAAGATTAAAACTAATAAGAGTTTTAATAAATCTTTGATTTGATTTGAATGAATGAATGGTGATTAAATTTACCAAAACATGAGATGTGGTATAAACCAAATATACTTGGTTGTTGATATTGATTGTGATTGATTGTTTGGATTATGCTCGACCAGTTAATGGGCAAGATATGCTTTTACATTTAGCATTGGGTTGGGTAGAAATATTTATATGCTAACATCTTGTGAAACACTTCACGGTTTGACTATCAGATGTTTAGCGATGTTTTTGAGTTTATTTCAAATTTAATGAATGATTTTTAAATGATATTTTTTCTAAAGTGAAAAGAAATGTATTCGCGATTTTGGACAGGGAATGTTTTATAAAAATGTTTTATAAAACAGAAAGGATTTCGAGGCCTAAACCCGATATTGTCGAGATGATTTCGAAATGTATTATGTGTTTGACATTGTAGTTCAACGCATAACCGATTAGTTGCTATTGATGATATATCTGTTTGGTGGTGGAGAATTTATTCTCATGCTTAACACACTTCTTTGGGACGTATGAGCTCAAAGGTTATGTGATTATTAGTGACTAATCATATGTATGAATTGCTAATGTAAAGTACTATATTTTGAAAAATATTTGTGATTATTATGTTGTGAAATGATTTTCCCTAATCTGGGATATGAAGTGATTTGGTATGTGGCTAAAGATTCGAGTAACCCGGATGACTAAAAGTATGGGTGAGAGGGTAGTGTATGTCTTCCCCTAAAGTGTGGGATGGTGCATCATCAGTGTAGCCTGCTCCATCATGGGAGGTACACATTTGTATATCGAGTTGCTTAGGTGCGTGCCCCTTGCCTTGTCTGAGGGGAGCCCGATATTTGGTTGCATACTTGTTTGTATGCATTGTTATGTTTTGGAATTCAAATTTCCAAAATATTTTGGTTTGAGACCCGAAGTGAAATCTACTTTGATATAAAGCTAGATATGTATTTCAAATGATTTGAAATAAGAAATCGGGAAATAAAGTCCAAAAGAATAATTTCTGTAAAATGAATTGGATTTTGAAAAATCTAAATTTGGGATTAAGCCTCAATAGGTAGATTGAGGAATTTCATGGTGTATGATGCATAGTAAATCCATATTTCTATTATTGTTGTTGTTTATGCACTAGTATTCATGGTGATAAACCCGTTCTGTGACATGCGGCGTGGTCCCGTGATTTACCTTATTTAAAAGTAAAGTTTACTAACTATTTTGAGTTCTCACACCAGTCCCATGACTGACTCGGAATTTATTGTTTCTACCTAAACTCTGGGTGCCCATATTTTCCACATGGGCAGCTTGTAGTTTTGGTTTTGCTGATTATTTCATTTAGCAGGATTCTGGATTGTAGCTTAAAGTTATGTCCAGAGCATTGATTGTCTTCCATTGTGTTAGTTTATTTGTTTCTGCTGCATTGTATTACATTTATTGTAAATTTATTTTCCGCTGTATATTATTTTCGATACTCTGATATTCTGTACTCTGATGTAATATTATTATGATGTTTATAAAAGTCTTCTGTTATTTGTTCTGATGTGTTTTGCGCCCAAAGTTAGCGTATCCGCCTTTTTGGTTCGATTTAAGTCAGTTTAACGATCGATTTGGATCGACCGAGTGGTACGGTCACTACACCTTATCTAATGTTGTCCATGTCAGCAAGGGAGTACGCATTTTCTTCCATCAGAAATACTGAAGCCCGATCCTTCTTCGTCCGTTCAAACTACTGAGACACCGTCCCCATCGATGACCAACACTACCATTCTGATCGACCTGGGACCCACCTCGTCCCTCCATTTGAATGGCCCTTCCACCATGACCACATGCCGGTGACATCGGCCTCCCCTGAACCTCCAATCACCTTGATTCTCCCTTCAACCGGAATTGCTTTAACCCCAAAATCCAACGCCGTCCGACCACTACAGTCGGCGCCACCACCACGATCAGACTGACCCCACTTCCTGCTTCCATTTTTCTTCAGACCGTATCGCATAACTCCGCCTCTATCGACGACATTCACCGGTAATCCAAATGGAGCTTTCAAACACAACCCAAAAAAGTGGCTTTTCCGATCAACTAAACACCGTGATCGCCATGTTCAGTTTTAGGTCCATCGACCTGAAGAAAGGTTGAACCTCTCGATCTCCTCTACAAAACTCCCTTTGATACCTCCACATGAAACAACTTCTATCACCATCAAAATCACCAAAAACAAAAATGAATTCTCGCCGTGATTCGCGATTTCCGGCCACTTCAGGCAACCGATCAGCCCTAAATTTTTATAGTAGCAGGTATAAACCAGATCTACAACTTTCGGGTTGGTTGCTCCTTTAATTTCAAGGCCGAATGGAAGGAATAAATTATTTTAAGATGGAGGACTTTTCTGCAAATTTTTTGAGAAATGGTGAATGGGTTTGGAGAGTTCTGATTTAGGTTGAGGTGTTTAGGGGTATATATAAGGGAAAACAAAATTAATTTATGTCGATGTGATGAACGATATTTTATTTCAAGTCTATCGCAATTCTAAATGTTGTTTATTCGTTCCTACGCTCACATAACAACTCCATTCGTGACGAAAATGGACGTCATGGTATAATTTGACATTATGGCCCTAATGAAACTTGTTTCATCGAATTACGAGTCTGTTTGCTTAAACAGCGCTCGTTCACATCCAAATGCTAGTTTTATTTGCACTTAATTTTTCTACGCTCACAAATTGACTCCAATTGACACGAAACAAGACATCTTGCAATAATTAGCTGTTACGGTTGTAATTAAATTTGTTTCATTGAAAACAGAGGTTTTTGAATAAAGTCCGTTTCTAAGGGTCCAATTTAAATTAAAATAAACCAATTTTAAAATACTTCAATGTAATAATATTAAAATATTATTGTTGGTCATACTCAACCAGAATTTTATATAGATACAAAATAAAATACTCCGAGTTGAAATCCAAGCCAATTCAATATAAAAATATATTTAAAAACCCTTAATTTTATATAATAAATCGATATAATATATAAAAGAATTCAATAGAGACTATTTTAAATTTTTATTTAGACATAAACCAAAATCTACAATATAAAAACTGGATTTTTCTCTTCCATTAGAAAAATATTATCCAATGATTCAGACGTTTCTTGTTTCGAGAAAATCCGACTTGTATTGGATCTTGTACGGCCAGTTAAAGTTAAAAATGTTATATTACGAACTATCACGCTGCTGCAACTCATTTTATAATATAATTTTAAACTAAACATACTAACGCTGTTTAATTAACGAATCGTTAATATAATTTCACTATAAACAATATTAAACCTGTTTAAACCGCATGTTCACATTATAATGCAAACACAACATTTTTCGACTGTTTTGGAAATAAAATATTATTATATTATTAATATTAATAACATATTTAAAATAAAATGGTTAAATTCGATTATTTAAATTCAAATCAATATTTTTAAAAATAAAGTTATTCAAATTATTGGCCATAAAATACGGGACGTTATATTAAGCCATGTTGTTTCTGGAAATGGGATAGCGATTGACCCCACTAAAGTAGAAGCAATCCGGGACTGGGTTAGACCAAAGAATGCGACGGATGTAAGAAGTTTCCATGGGTTGGAAGGATATTACCAACGGTTTATCAAGGATTTCTCCAAGGTAGCTGCACCGTTGACAGGATTGATGAAGAAGAACCAAGTGTTCGCATGGAATGCAAAGTGTGAACAAGCGTTCGGGATCCTAAAAGAGAGACTGACGAGTGCTCCCGTGTTATCCATTCCAAATGGGAATGAATATATGGTGATATATACCGATGCATGTGGCACTGGGATTGGAGCAATGCTAATGCAGAAGGATAAGGTTGTGGCCTACGCGAGTCGAAATCTGAAGCTGCATGAAAGGTATTGCCCAACTCATGATTTAGAGTTGGTGGCGATTTTGTTTTCTCTGAAGATGTGGAGACATTACATATTAGGAGTTCGATTCGAGTTGTTTACGGATCATAAGTCATTGAAGTATCTTTTCTCCCAAAAGGATTCGAATATTCGGCAGCAACGATGGCTAGAGTTTTTGGCATCGTATGATTTCGGTATAGCCTATACTCTTGGTAAAGGTAACGCGATTGCAGATACGTTGAGTCGAAGACACACAAGCTTGGAAGTGTTGTTTTTGGAATGGAAGAGCCTCGAGTATTTGGCAAGATTCCATTTCAAGCCACAGTGTGAGATGGAACTAGAAATATTGGCAAGTTCATCGACCTACTCTTATCGAAAGGATTGGCGAGAGCCAAAAGAAAGATGCAAAGCTTATCGACTTTATCCAAAATTTGAACCAAAGAATAAGGAGTTCAAAGTTCGATCGAGAAGGTTGGATTCGGAAGCAAGGGCGATTATTTGTCCCTGATATCGATGGATTGAGAGATGAGGTTCTAAGAGAATGTCATCACTCGAAGTTGATGATTCATCCCAGTGGAAATAAGATGTATCAAGACATGAAGAGAGTCAACAACTGGGAAGGGATGAAGCTAGATATTGGAAAGTTCATTTCCAAGTGAATGAACTGTCAATTAGTGAAAACTGAACAGAAGAAGCTGAGTGGTTTGCTTCAGCCACTTGGAGTTCCTATATGGAAGAGGGAATAGATATCGATGGATTTTATCGATGGACTACCTAGAACTAGGGCAGGAAACGAAGGGATTTAGGTCATCGTGGATCGCTTGACCAAAAGTGCATGGTTCATTCCTGTCAAGTCGACTAGGATGACATAGAAATTGGCTGAACTTTATATGAAATGGATAGTTCGATTCCATGGTATCCCGAAGAGCATAGTGAGTGACCAAGATCCATTATTTACGAGTGGATTTTGGAAGAGTTTATAAGAAGCTTCGGGAACCGAGTTGTGTTTAAGTATAGCTTATCATCCCCAAATTGATGGTCAAACCGAGAGCGTTAACCGAGTTTTGGAAGATCTCCTGAGGGCTTGGGTGTTATACTTCGAAGGATCATGGGAATACCATCTACATCTAGTTGATTTTTCATATAATAACATTTACTAGTCTAGTATTGGGATGGCACCATACGAGGCATTGTATGGGAGGTCGTGCAATTCTCCCGTTTGTTGGTTAGAGACTGGAGATAAGTTGATACTTGGGCCTGAAATGATTAGACATACCTCGTATTGTATCGAGATCGTTCGACAATGAATGAAGGTAGCCCAAGATCATCAGAAGAGTTATGCGGATAAACATCGAAAAGATTTGGAATTTGATGTTGGGGATATGGTTTTCATGAAGATTTCTCCATTAAATCCTGTGGTTCGATTCGGATGTAATGGAAAATTATCTCCTAGGTTTGTTGGACCATTTTCCGATAGTAGAGCGAATAGGAAAGCTCACATATAGATTGGAGTTACCCATGAAGATGTCGAATGTGCATAATATGTTCCATGCTTCGTTTTTACGGAAGTTCATGTGTGATTCGAATGTGTGGTATCTCCAGAGGATTACGAAGACCAAGAAGTGGAAACTGCAGTGACAAGACCGCATAAGCCGCTTCGTGTTGTGAGGAATGACATTAAACAACTTAGGAGGAAAACTATTAAGTTAGTCAAGGTACAATGGAGTGAAGATAGTGACGATTGAACGTGGGAGACGGAAGAGAGCATGAGGGTGACTCATTCAGAACTCTTCGTCGGTAGGACCCTTTGATATTGTATCATACTTATATCGTTGTATCTTGTTGTTGTTTGATAGAATTTTACGTGCTAGGATAACGCTATGGATGCATGGCTTGATGATCGCTAGCAAGATGATAGAATTGGCTTCTCATGGATGATAGGCATGCGAAATTATCACGGTTGCTTGTGTTTGCTTGGAATTTTGGGGGTAAAATTCTTAAAGGGGAGAATGTAATAGCCCGCATTTTACGTATCAGAAGATCGTAAAATGTTTTTATTTTATTCCTTGAGTTGGAACATTCTCATATTTTAATATGTTACTTATGGGGATGTGAGACATGTCCATTATTTTAACCAATTTTGTTTATGACCATTTTCCCCTGTCAATCTTGTACAGGGGACAACTTTTGACTCAGGTCGAATCAGGTGGTAAGACCAATGTTATTGGAAAGTAAACGATGATTTCCTTTCCGTAGAGTGGTTACACTAAAGATTTGGCTCAGCGGTTTGGGAGGAGTTTCTGTTTTAAGGTATTTCAGTTGGTTTTTCAGGTTTTGAGAGCCACAGTGGGCAGATTCGGGAAGGCCCATTAATGGGCTGGTGGAAGCTATAAATAGGGGGTGAATGATATGGGAAATGGTTTAGTTTCTCCATTCTCTCATTAGGTGGCCTATTTCCTCCTTCCTCTAACAACTTTCCACCATTAGAAATCAAAATCTAAGGAAGAATATCAAAGATCTACACCATTGGAGGCTAGATCTACATCATTTGAAGTGAGAATTCATCGGATTAAGAGGTTTGGTTCGAATTGCTTGCTACTAGAATCTTATTACATTGATTTTAGCTTGTTTGGAAGAATCGGTGAGTGATTTGCATCTCTCACATGGATTCAATGAAATATATGAATGTTTGATCATGTTTTTCATCAAATTCAAGTGTTTTCCCGTAGATTTATACCTTCTTAAGTCCTTTTTCATATGAATCACTTTTTGATCTAGTTTAGAAGTTAAAACCAATAATTTCTATATCATTCCACATGTATATGTAAGTTAGATATATAATTTAGTTCATATGTTCATTATCATGATTTTGGTGAATTTGCATAATTTTAGTGGTGATCGTTATATTCATGTTGTTAGCGATCTTATGACATGTTTATGATTGTATTTGGCGAATCGGATGAGTTGGTTTTGTCAGATTCAGGGTTTGGAGAAGTTTTGGTCGGAATCGGAGCAGGATTGGAGTTGTACAGGTTTGGGTCGGCCGGTACATTGGGTCGGTCTTTTAGGTCCTCTCCTAGTCGGTCGAACTGAAGTGGTTCGATCACTACTGGTTCAGAGTTCTTTTTTTGGATCAGGGAGCAGGCGGTTGGTCAGAAAGGAAGCTGGTCAGGTTGGTCTCGAATTGTCGGGTCGGTCGGGCTTAAGGATTTGGGTTGTCGGTCAAGACATGCAGAAGAGGGATCGGTCTGGTGGTTTCAACACGAGTCGGGTCTATCCTACTTGTATGGTTGGCCTCGTCTGGTTTGGGAAGGCGAGACGGGTTGGTCAGTAGATTGTAGCCTGGTCGGCCTTAGTGGAAGAATTGGGTCAGCTGTAGTCTGTGCAGTTTATGCCCTGCTATTACCCCGCAATATCCCCTCTATATCGTGTAGCAGATTTCTACAGCTATGCTATTTCCAAATAGCCTCTGATATAGTCTTTCCGCTTTAAGCCCCGCTATAATCCAATATTTCCGATATATCCCACTATTTCAGCTATATTCTACTATTTCGGCTATATCTTCTATAAAAGAAATGAATTGAAAATGGACATTTTCACATTATAAAATTTATAAAATTAGTATTTTAATTAAAAAAATTGACATAAATTTTCAGGATAGAAAATACTATAATATTCTATTTAATTTAATCATACTAAATAAAAGTTTACATATATTTGTACATGCTTTTATTTAAAATTAAGAATATACTAATTATAATCAATTTGAATGTTAATTTTCCACTTATTTATCACTTGTATATTCGTAAAAGTAATAAATATGAGTCTATATGCTATTTTAGACTCATCCGCTATATCTTGCTTTTTCCTCGCTTTATCCCCGCTACAACTTTTTGCACCTCCGCCACATTGGATCAGTAGAGCGCTTTAATTGCACAGGCTGTAGTCTATGTTTTCGGGAAATAAAACAAGTGGGTCGGTCAGCTACTGGAGAAGTGGGTTGGTCTGGTCAGTCTGATGGCTTCATGGGGTGGGGTTGGCCGGCCCATTCCTGTTGAGTTGGCCGGCCAATAAATTGTAGGGGTTTTTGCAGTGCTTTTCAAACGTTGTGGTGGATGGCTTAAGTATTGTCGTCTATTTCCTTAGCAAGTGTATATAAATGCTATGGGCCATATTAAACATTATATTGATGTTGTTTGGTTTGATGATGATGGCTTCGACGAGATTCCAGAAGAGGATGACTGAAGTGATGTGATGTGTTCGTTCATTGGCTTAAAGCAACGAACTTGAAGACGATTCAAGGGTGTTTTGAGTTCGTAGATAATGGATACTCAAAGGGGAACTTGAGTTAATGAATAGTCAATGGAGTTGATGGCTAGGGATGCTAAGGCTGAGAGATTATCGATATCGTAAGTTCTAACAGACTCAAAGCAAGGGTACTTTGGGCAGTCGTGAAGGGCCTCGTACCTTGGGCAGTCGCGAAGGGCCTAGTTATCGAGACTTGAGAAGACAAACATATGAGTCATGATGGCGTATGGAGTTGTGCTAGAACTGGAGTTACCATTATCCCTTGACATATGACAGTCATGATGGGTCGTCATACGATTAACGATGGTTTCAAAGCAGGATTGGCGGTGATATCCAGAGCTAGTCATGGATGTTTGATTGTTTGGTTGCTCTATTTGGACCGTCTTATGTAGATTGCCCAACGTCAAAGGAGATGTTCCTTGGGTGCTTGTCTGATATTGGTTTAGGCCTATGGGGATTGTGCTTAAGGGATGTTGAATTTGATTAGGGTGGTTTACATGAGATATATATAATCTAGATTAGATGAGTGCTTTACCATGACAGAATGGGTGTTCTGGTTTCCATGGGTGTATGGTTGAATTGTTTAATGTAAAGGCTATCACTGTTCGATGTGGGGAAGACCGGAGTTCAGTTCTTCTCTGGCGTTTAGTAGATTGGTTTGGTAATCAACCTATTCTCATATATTTTATTGATGTAGTTGTTAGCTGTTTTATCGCTCACTAAGACTATTGTCTGACTCAAGGTTTTATGTTTCCCTCTTATTACCTTGGGTTGTTCATCCATTTTTGGATGGGCAAACTAGGTGGCAAGTGACAAGTGATTACTTAGTGTGGACGATGTACTTATTCAGAGGCGAGTATGAGGTTGGCATACAATCTTTTACTATGTAGTATTTGTATTTCCGCTGTCTGTTATTCTTTGAGTGATGTAGTGAGGCAATTTGTATAAACACTATTCCCAAGTGTATGGATATTACTTTCTAGTTGTTATGAAAGTCTAGTGTTTTCTGCTTACTATTACTACCTGTTGTATATGTTGTATTATATCTTATCCTTATGCTGTGAGTTACGACAGGTTCTGATTGTGTTTACCTACTTTGACGATCGTCCATAGCTGCCTGGCACACCTTTTAGCGCACTTTTCCTCTTTTTACTGTAGGGGTTATGGGTGGTCGTCACATTAGGCCTTGAACATGACATTTAAATAAATCAGGTTAGGATCTGTAGTGTGAGTAAATTAAATATTATACATGTTTATACTATTAATCACCTGTGCCGTTAGAATCAGTTATGTATGTACATGCCTGTGATGTTAAACAAGGTATAAATATGCCTGTAATGTTAAACAAGTTATACATATGCATGTGATTTTAATTAGATAAGTTATACATATGCCTGTGATGATTAATTAAATAAGTTATACATATGCCGGTGGTGCTGGTTAAATGTATCTATCTTCCTTTTCCCATTTTCTATGTTTATTTTAGTCTTGCTTATATGCCTATATAATTGTATTCTTCTTCCTTTGTTTCCTTTTTATTTTATGCCAAGCCAAGGCTCTAGGCTATACCCGATTAGAGTGTGCGTATAATTAGGGTAATAATGAATGGCATAAAAAGGAAATTAGGCATGTTAATTAATTGGGACTAGTTGACTGTATTTTGGGAAAAAGGACAATTTTACACATGTTAGACTTGTTGTAAACTAATAAGAGGGATAATGTGTATATGTTACTATAACTTGGCAGAAATATGCATAAACCTATATATGTTGTAGTACTTAATATGCATATGAAAGGGACACGTTAAATTTGACTTAAAACAGACATAAAGTAATTTGACATGTTAAGAATAGGGTAAATACCAGATGTAGTTTAACAAACTAAAATGCTGTGGGGATTGTATACATCTTGGCAGGTGTTTTGGGAAGGGTTGTACACTTAATGAAATGTAATAATTGTAACGATGCTTATTAATAAACTTAAACCTACTAGGTTAAATATGAGTATTAATAAGCTAAGAGGTCATATGTTCTTGCTGTTGTATCGCGTTTTGGGACTCTTAAATCCTAGTTTTAGGGGCATAAGCTTAGGGGGCTTGTCTTGTGTCAATCTGCTGTTTGGAACCCATATCAGTCAGTATCCCTATTGGTATCTTATTAGAAGAGGCCTCATACTAGGTACGGGCCAAGGCATGCTTTACTGAACTGGATAGTAAGAGGTTCACATGGGGGTGGTAACGGGCGCATTTCGGCGGAGTCATGTGTGTACATGGGTCCGACTAGGGAGGATAAGACGCTATAACACCTATAGATATTATTGTGTTTTGTAAGTTGTTGGGTTAGTGAGTGATGCACCCTACTGTCAGGGATGACATAGGGTATTCGGGTAATAGGGAGCCAATCTCCTTGGTAGTAATTAAGGTACACCTAATCGTCCTATTATGTAATTAGGTTAACACCTAATCCTGTTATGTGATTAGGTTATGCCTAATCCCGTTGTTAAGTAATTAAGTTAAACACCTAATCCTGTACCTACTGTCATTCCTGCTGTTAATCCTGTTGGGATGTAATCATGTTGAACTTGTTATACTAGTATTGGTGCAGACTTAAGACCTAATACATAAGACGTATAGGTTCAGACATTACCTGTTTTAGGATATAAATGTGAAGCATTACTTGATCATAAGTTTATTCCTGTTATAATGTCCATTATTCTATTTTTTTAGTTTAGTTTACCTTTCATGACACTATACCTTTCTCATCCAGTCTTACTTTACCTGTCTTGGCATTCCTATTTATGCATATTTGCTAATCACTAGAACTCGCCAGGTTATATGTCTGACCCTTTTCTTTCACTTCTTTCTTCCTTTTTCCCCTCTAGGTCCTCAGAGTGGAAGCAGTCAACAGTGACTAGGACTTTCTATAGCAGATTGGACTTAGCTTGGATTTCTTAAGATGTATCGTTTTGACTTGCTCGCCACTTTAGTATGGCTTACGGCAAGGGACATGAATTTATGTAATCTGATATTTTATTTCACGAGTTATTGGGTAAGGCATATTTGATACATGTGGTTATTTGTGACTGGTTTTGGTCGATGTACCTTTGAAACTATGTTTTATTTTTAGTAATGAAGTTAAAAAAAATTCCGTTGCTTATTTTATCTGTCTTGCAAATTTTCTGTAATGATTCCCTTTTGCGCTTCATGAAACTTAACGCATTCTCTTATAAGTGACATTAGCGGACGTGGGGTGTCACAATGCTGTTTGGTGCAACTACAGTAACACTAGTCACTAATGTTGATACTGACAATAAGGAAAGTGATAATATCAATGCTAACTGTAATAATGAGTACACTAATACTGGTTGTGTTGCTAGTCATAATGATGGTCTAAAAAAGTGGCATTGTAAGTAGGAATCCCCCCAGCATGAACATTGTAAAACAAATTTTAAATGAATGTAAAATTTATTTTGTGGATTTACCTTCATCGCACATGTGCACTCACTGCCAACTAAGCAAAATCAAAAACTTCCTTCTAGGAACTTTGAGATTGTGTACAATCAACCTTTTCTGTTGATAGCAACAGCCTTGTGGAGATCGACACCAATGAATTCAATTCTTGGCCACCGGTACTTATATCTTTCCCTTGTGGATGCTCACCCTAGATACACTTGGATATAATTTCTTAAGGTAAAATCAGAAACTTGCAATGTAGTTATGCATTTTATAACACTAACTGGAAAACAAATTAACTACAGTGTTAAGATATTTCAAACTGATCGTGAACTGAATTTAAACCACTTAAGGATTTTTTACACAAAAAGGAATTATGCACATACTTCTAAACAAAATGGCCTAGTATAGAGAAAACATAGATACATAGTCGAAACAGGTATTATATTACTGTCTCGAGCATCATTGCCAATGAAAGATTGGAATGAAGCATTTAATACAGTTGTATATCTCATAAATAGACCACCAACCAAAGTCTTCAATCACAAATGTCCTGATGGAAAACTGTTTGAGGTTAAACTAGACTACAGACAGTTAAGAACATTTGGGTGCCTATGTTTTCTATGTCTTAGACCATTTAGTAAACACAAAACTAAGCCTTAGATCTAGTTTATGCATATCATTGGTTATGCTTACAATAAAAAGGGCTATAAGTGCATGAACAATAAAGGCAATATCCACATATACATATGTGATGTTTGATAAGAATGTATTCCCATTTGCAGAAAAAGGAGCATCAATGAGCAAAAGTAATTGTGCTACCAATACAAACAATGCTAGAATGGACAAACAATGTTGGAGTTGAGACATAGGAAAGCAGTTCAATATAACAAACAATTGTACCCAACACAGAATCTGATTACAGCTATAATGACAGCAATGATCAACTTGGTCAAAGCCCAAATGATGAAGTGCTTTGAATAGAGGATAATGAATGTAACACCCCACCCCGAGACCCACCGTAATAAAAATCATTAAGCGTAATGTTGCCTATTAGAGAAGAAAATAAGGCTGGTTAGGAGTGACCACTCCCAATCTGGTGTTGGCAAGACTTAAGTACGTTGAGGGTGTGCTCTTTTTTCATGCTGCTCGGCATACTTAATACTTACGTAATACAATACATGATCAGTTCAGAACAAGACATATATTACGTAATATATCATAGTTCATAGAATAGTATCACGACCGCATGTACATACATATATTTACATCTAGTACTGTACAAAATAATACACATAGGTCCATCCCAAATGAATAAGTATAACAAATAGTGTTTAGTACGAATCTAAAGTAAAAACTAAATTCTCTTAAAGCGAACCAAAAAGAAGTAGTCCATCCTTAAGTAAATTTAAGCAGTGAAGAGACAACTTCAAGTATTACCTCAAAGATCTCGGTCTGTCCCGAGCATTAACACAAATGGGTCTGTCTAGTTAACAATAAGAATAGATTTATAATGATAGCATAAGGACAAAATGTGTAACTCTTCATCAAGAAGAGTAAACTAGGTGAACTTCAAGAGTGAACCAAAGTCGTAAGTTGAATTCTAACTTCAATGAGAAGGTGCCATCTAATGTTTATACTAAGTTATAAGCTAAGTACATAGTATTATCAACTATAAACAACGAGCTCAATACATTAGTTTCATCGAAAGACAATGTTTATATAAAACTCGAATGAGTTTAATGATTCTAACGCGATCTTAAACAACAAACACAAGAAATTATCAGAAGTATCGATAGAATCCAATATCAAAGAACCGTCGAAATATGAACATAAGATCAAAATAATCAAAATGACGAGTAGGGTCCAATCGTCATAATATTTTAGTAAAGACCCACTATCTACAAAGCATCAATGTATGACTCTAATGTCACAAAGCAACAATTCATCAATGTTACAATTTGTCAAATAATACTTCAAATCTGAAGCATCATAATATTGCATATAAGCTTCCCCCGAGCTTTGCTAAGTACCATGTATTGGGAGACTTGTCAGCCCCTAGTCGTGATCCAACTGCCCGATCTAAGGCCCACAGTCTTCACCAAACAACTAACATTAAACAACTTTGTGTGTATATATATATATATATATATATATATCCCCAGGTACTGGCTCAACAACAAGCATCAACATGTGTTATAGATTGACACTTAGTAACCCAAGTAGTGGTAACTATGCATCTCATACCACACATTCTTACTATTGGTTCCCTACCTGTTAGTCAGCTCCACAAAATGGTGCAATTTTTTCAAGACACGACAAAGATAGAGTTGCCTAATGTAGCACCTTGACAGCTTTGTCAACAGAAAATAAATTTTATAAACATAAGCTATAGACTTTCAACAAACTTGTATAGATTCATCACAAATAGTAAAAACTTCACTGTAACTAGAAAATTGTGACATTCCACTCACTTGGAATTCAAAATTAAAGATGTACCGAAATAATTTTGATGGAGAAATTGAACTTGGAGCTTCAAAAGGCCATCTCAAAGCCTATAGGAAAGGTTACTGTGACATGCAACCTCAAATCATCAAAACACAGCAACTGAAATTAATAACAGAGAGTATTGATGAAATAAAAGTTAGTTTCTAGGATGATTACCTGCTGTATACACACTTTACAACTTGTTTTCAAAATTTGAAGTGTTTAGGGATTGTGATTTTTGCCGGGAGTTTGAATTTACTTTTAGCTTTAGCTACATGCATAGAAAAATGAATAAGAAGGATTTGGTGTGAAGGAAAGTATGTATTGGAGAAAGTTCTCCACACTCTTTTCCCTTTAACAATCGATTAGAGGCCAAATTAACTTAATTAGGGCCACTAAGAGAAGATTGGGCCTTAGTAATTTAACTTGGTTTAACTATGTTTAAGTTGTTTTCAACACAAACCTTTCATTATTTCATCTTTGTTTGTTGCAATTTGTATTACAAAATACACAATACATTGTAAGAGATAATTAAAACACATTTTTACATTATTCTAGGGATTACAATTTAATTTACTTTTACAATTGTTTACAACTTTCCATTTTGTTTGAGAAACTCTTACAGTTTTAATTTTATAATAATTCTTACATCTTTAATTTGCTACAAAATAATTCTACAACTTATAAAATTGTTTTTTTACCACATACTTTTATATTGTTGCAACAAAATTAACATTTAATGTCTTTATTCCAACTCAATGCTTAAGAAAACACTGGTTGACACAAAAAGTCATTATTTTCTTGTAATTTGCAATTCAATCAAACTAATAAATCCGAAAATCACAAAACTCTTATTATAACTTCAAATTTATTTACAAAGACATTTAAAACATTTATTTTCCTTCTCAACTCTTGAAATATTAATTTCTATTCGATTTCAATGCCAACATACTACATTATATTAAATTTACAACTATTACCATTCTCATTTATTTTAAACAGCATATTAACCTTATATATATATATTCATAAATGACATATATATATATATATACATATTTATAAGCTCACATGATTCAAAAAAATTTATAGTTTACATAAATTTCAACAAAACTCTCTAAATGATCATATAATCAGATTTCCCAAAAATTTCCAATTTGTAATTACATTAATCGCCATTTTAGTCAACTAGATCCAACTTATAATATAAATGACATTTATTTCCTGATTAACAAATTATAATTCATATTATAATTTATTAATCACTGTAGCAGGTAATCGCCTCAAACCAATGTTGTTACGGACTTTTCCCTTACAAAAAACTGTATCGTTGCAATTTCCTTATGGATAAGTTGTATACAACCTAATTTTTTTCATCAATACAAGGAACAAACAACAAAGGAGATGGGCTTGGACATAGAATTTCCCCTCCCTAAGCTCGAAATCTTAAATGCTAGGACACACATGATCGATAAGCCCAATAGTAACTAAGTATAGTCATTGGAATTTTTCAACTACTGAAGATTTTCTAAAGGCTCTAAGTCATTGAAGAAAGAGTACAAAAAGGTATTTGATGAGAGATACAACATGGATGGTTTCCAATAAGCATAATGAACAAACACAGGCGCCGAATCAAGGTCCAGTAAACACTTCCTCAACTTAGGAGGCAAAAGTACACTGAAAAATTCTAATGACCGACTAGTGAGTGCTATGCAGAAAGTACCAGGACTAATGTCGATAAGGCTGCCAAAGGAAGAACCGAGAGACCTTATATGATTGTTTGCGAGAAAGTTGAGGCAACCTGACGCCTCTAAGAGCAATGTTTGAGGTACGACATAATCCTCCTCAACACGATTCACGTGCTTAGTCTGGTCACCAGACTAAGGTGGAAACAAATTATAATAAAGTTTTACTCAAAGTTTTCTGGAAATTCCGTCAACATCATGGTTAATTAGCTTTCTCGATTTCAAGCAACCGAAGACAGAATATGTGGTAGCTGCATAACTTCTATGATGTAAGAATAACAAGAATAGGTGGAACTTAATTGGATCAAATAAGAAAGGACGATTAATTTTGCTAGGTAGTCAACCAAACTTCTTACAAAAACAACAAAGAGTATTAAAGCTAAATTCCCTCAACACTTGGCATGGCTTCAAGCCAATCCTGTAGGATAAGATACACGAATTCTAGACTTTACTTCAAACAATCGACACAACAATCAAAAGGTTTTCAAGTATAATAAATTTTAATTTTTATTCTCATAAGGTAGCCTTTACTATGTTTATAACTATTTAGGTTTTACTTCAAAATTTAAAATTGCTAAAGATAATAGAACCATTTTAAGTTTCAAATATCCCTTTACTCTTATTTATAAAAGATTACAAAGTTATTAAAATCTTAGTTTATCAAAAATCCCTATTACCACTATTGTAGGGTTCTAAATCTCACACAGATTATTATAAATTACAAGGTTATAAAAACCTAAGTTTATCAAAAAATTAATTTACCACCATTGTAGGATTTTAAATCTCACTCAGATTCTTGTAAAACCCTATTTTCACAAAATCTACTCATTATTGGTTAATTAGAAAAATTACTTAATTTTTTTACAATTAAAAGGATAATTTTTTCGAACTACTTTGTCTACATTCTATATTTTAAAACCTATGATTAAATTTTAAATCTTGAAATTTTAAAATTGTTTCCTAAATCCAATTCAATCATCCTTGGTTAAATTTTAAATCCCATCAAAATAGAAGTTACGAATCAACTTACTGGATGATTACAGAATCATTATTTAAAAGCTCAAATTTTACTAAATCCTTTATTTCAACTTGAATTCATAAATTAAATAACTAGAAGAAATACAAGAATCAATTCTTGAAATTAAAATCTGTTATTTCTGATGTCAATAATGCCTTATATGTCATTTTGGAACCCTATCGACAATAGCGACCTGGTAGAATTCGACGCCTAAATTTCGACAATAATACTTAAAACCATATTACTTACCAAAATTCAGATATCGAAAACACCATATTGTTAACTGAAAGAAATTAGAGGGGGAGATAAGAAAGAAAGAAATATTAGAATACAAGAAAAAAGAAGATTAGCACACAACAGAATCAAAGTCTCAAATTGCAGCGGAATAAAATATAATATGGAAATAAATCTTTATTGAGAGCTTGGAATAAATACTTACAATCATCAGAGTACATCTTACAGTCAACACATTTGGACAGTTATAAAATCTGCCCTTAAATACAACACACATCAGAATACACACTAAATATATATCATATGTCTGAACTCCTCTAAAACATATTCTTAAGTTCACGACATCCAAACCTGAACCAGTAAAACTCGGTCTAACCTGAGCATTGCAGACGTCAGATCAGTCTGATGAACCATAGTGAGAAAACTCGCTAAGTTTATAATATCATCCAACTTGATTTTAAAGTCAAAATGTTTCTTTTCGAAAGAAAAGGAAAATCATCAGACTAGTCCACACATACGCACGAATGGTTTTCACCTTACGATAACCCAAAGCATTTTGAAATCATATCTATTCTGATATTATAATAGTGTCTAAATCAAATAAATAATCATCTAGAAGAACGCTTTCATCTTACTCTCTACATACATTGTATATAATAAAAACTGTTGGCTCTTATTGGATAATGGATTCCGACTATGACAAGGTATGGCACCATCTGCCGATAGTGTATCTCTAGAGGGAAATACACTGGGTTCAACAAGAACATCTTGCAACCCGGTCACACATGATCGACCACTCATTTCGCTTGAGTGTATCAAATGTATATCACCAATGGTTGGACGCTACTCAATGTTTCCCGAAAAGGGACATCATCGAAAGAATAATGAGAGGTGATAATACACCCTATTCGGGAGCGCTCCACTTAGCCATGTTGCATGCCCAATTTTTGTCATTTCCCGGTTGTGAGAATTAAGGTTAGTATTACCTTTTTAAGAACATCACATTATCATTTACTTTGAATGCCACATTGTCAGATCCGCCAAATCACTAATTGATGTCCAAAAATGTACTCTGGGTGTTAAGCAAAGAAGTTTCCTTCTCCGCCACTAACTCGATATATTTGTAAAAATCAATGTACATGACTCTTAGGAAATACTTTGTCAGACATTTGTTCATAAAAGTCACACAGGAACAGGATGAACCAAAGGTACCCTACCACCACATCCTAGGAATCACCCTATAAATCAATAGTGAGTAGTCCTTGAAAATTCGAAGATTTCAATCATGAAAAAATCACCGTAAAAATATCTCTGGCACTAACTAGAGAAATTCAACAAGCAGTCCTTCCGCTCGTGAAGATCGGTCCCCAATTGCTCCATCTTCAATCAACATCTTCAACATTCACGTATTAGTTGGTTCAGAATGGTTTTCAAATATAAATTCGATCTCGGTCTTTCCGTACCAATAATCATATAGTCCAGATTTGATAGTTGGTTATTTAACTATCAAATAAATAACCATTCAACCATAAAAATAAAATGAATTCACTTGTTCGATATATAACATTACTTTGCTTCTTTAATTAAAAATAATTAACAAAAGGTTAATTTAAAATGTCTAAATCTTTCAATAATTCAAAGATGATTTTCCACTTCTTATTTTAATGCACAAATACATTTAAAATCATTTCCTTTTAATATACTTAGAAAAATATCTTATAATCATATCAAGTTTCTTATCTTACTGTCATTTTCAAAACATTTGCTACATCATTATTCATTATATATAATTTGGAAATCAATTCAACTTATCACTCGTAAAACAATGTTACGAAATCCCTTTTGTTCATTATTTGAAAATAATAACCAATACTTATTCTTATTGAATAAACCTATTTCAAAACTCCACTTTTCATTTCCCTTTACCTAGAAAATCTCGTTATATTTTCACATCATCTCCTTTTGTTTTCCATTATTTTGGAAATATCATTATACATCTTCAAATCTTTTTAAAGTAGGAAACATTCCTTTACTAATCCCTGTCCGTAAATTGGTAAGAGAATAATCCCCTAAGCATCAACCTCAAAGACCGAAATTAACATCATATTAATACTCATAAAATCACTCAACATAACAAATCTCCAGTTAGGTTCCAATTCTATAATTTCCTATCTTAGTTCCTTATCAACCCATATTATTCCACTTCTAATCCATTCAACCATTTTCTGCTTTTAAAATCTCATTTCAATTCTGTTCATTTCGCTTAATTCATTATTAAATGTTGCCAATTTAAAATCAACGTTTTAATTTCACATTCCTCTTATAAACCTTCTTTATAAACACAGGTTTAATATAAACCCCTTTAGTCTCGATTTCTTTTACTTAATTCAAAATGTTATGTAACCATTAATTTTAATCTATCATATTCGCTTAAAATCTCTTTTATAAATTCGTTATAAAAACTCAGGTTTAATATAAATCCCATTCATAAACTCCTATCCAAATCCAACTTAATTTCATTTCAACTTCGGTTACTTAATTGAATTTCATTTAAGATAAGTAATCACTTAAATTATTATTGATTAAATTAATAATTTACCTCCTCATTAACTAAACATAAATATTAAATTTCTTTTAAAAATATATTTAAAATTTAAACAAAAATTCGTTAAACTATTTCATTAGGTTAATTGACAACAAATATAACACCTCGTAATTTTTAGCAACACTAAAGAGGACAAATTAAATAATGATTTATTTAATATTAAAAATTAATGGAAACGGACTGCCCCATTGCGCCCAACTCGAAATTCTCGTCAAGATAGACATTTGGTTTGTGTAAAATGGACACCATATGAAGAAGTTATGAAGGTTTTAAGTTTATATACGCGCAAGAGAATTATATATATATATATATATAATAAATCAGAATATCAAATTTCAGTTCAGAATTCAAAATTCCTTTGGTGGAAAATTTCCCGCCCTAGGGAGTCGATCCCTTGGGGGGTGTCGACCCCAGGGTCGACCCATCAAGGGGGGTGTCGACCCATAGGTCGACCCCCCTACGGCTGAGGTGGCAGTCGAATTCTGGGGGCTGGCAGCTGTAAATACATGAACATTTCTATTGTTTTCTTGACTGAAAATCAATGGAGGCCTAAATGTTGTCGATGTCTGGACTGAATCAAACCGTTTCTTCTTCAGCAATCAACTAAAGCTAATCAAGTTTAGAGATTCAAGTGTAGATATGTGATTCGCCAACTGCTTTTATCCTTCTATTGTTCTTAATCCAAACACTGTGAGTTTGAGTTACTTTTAGATTTAAATAATAAAAAGTAAAACATGATATGACTGTAATTTGGATCTATGCCTATGACTATTTGAATCATATCAGATCTATAATAACTTGTGAATCTATGATGTTATGAAATGATGATGACTTAGATCTAAACCTTCACCTATTCATCATGTCAGATCTGCCGTTGTTTCACTATTAAGATCACTTTATACCTATCATGTCTGTGGTTAAATTCGATCTGTTATTTGGACATCTGAATTACTGTCTAGATCTTATCATGCCTATTATGACATCCATATTATGTTAGAATATGTTTTACTATCTTATGTTCACCAGATTTGTTCTTATATGTCCATCTTAACATTATGCCATTTAATGTTTATGTCAATTTTACTAGAATAATCGCTCTGTCATCTTCCCTTTACCCTTTCCCTTTTATTTTATATAGTCAGGCTACTTTCGAGCCTAGGCATGCCGCTGAAATATGCGAATGCGTTAGATAGGGAACGAGGGAAATAACCTTGAAATTGGACATATATTGTAATTAGGGATTTGGGCATAACTTGAATAATATATATGAACAAGAATTTGGGCATATAGTCTATTATGAACATAACTTAGGTAAAAAGGGGCATGAAACCTATAATGGCATTGGTAAAATTGGCTAATAATGAAATGCCAAAAATTATAGTTATTAGAAAATGTAACTGCGCCCAGATATGAGGTTAGATTACACTTGTGGTGGAAGTCTGCCCGTAACCTCCCGGCATATCCAGCGTCGACCACAAGTTGTGAGTCTAATGTGAGGGTTCTAGGTGCACAAACACGAGATGTGCTAAGACACGAGGTTAAGCATGATTTGTGGAATAAGTCTTCCCGGACCTGTCCGGCATATCCAACATCCTCAAATTGTAGGCTTAATGTGAGGGGTCTAGCACATTATAACCATAAATGGACATGGTGATGAATTGGAACACTTAACATAGTTGAATCCATAGGGATTGTATGAACATGAACTTGAATAAGGGTTAAGTAAATTTGGTTGAACAAGTGGGTGGGTTAAGTAAAATCTGAGGGGGTGGGTAATATTTATATATAAGCCCACAAACTTAACCTAAGGGGGTTATGTAATTAAAGACACCAATAGGTATACATAGCCCGTAGAAATCCAAGTGGGGATATAAGAAAAGGGGTATAGCTTGTATAATATTGTGTGTGGGACCCTTTTCAGTTAGTAACCCATATAATGGTATAGAACGAGCACTGTGTCCTAGGTCATAGTAGGGACAAGCTTACTGGGCTGATTGTAAGAGATCCAAATGTGAAGAATGGTGTGGGCGACGCAAATCAACCGGGGACATGTGCGTGCATGGGCCAGGTAGAGGGGGATAAGATGACCGTAACACTAGTAGATATGGTTATGCACATCACGAAGGGTTGCCACTTTAGGAAAGTAATATCTCCTACTGTGGGGTCGACACAGGGTATCTACGGAGTAGGGAGTTGATAGATTAGGGTAGTAGTTAAGGTGCATCCAGACTATGGAAAAGTTTAGGAGCCTGTTAGGTTGGGCTATCTGTGGATTGTATAAGGTTAAAACCTCTCACTAGAAGTACGCCTAAGTCTACCATCTTATAGTTATTGGGTTCATCTCATTCTGGTTATACTAGTATTAGTGCAGAGTAATCATTAGAGAAGCGTACACACTCTATCCTGTTTATCTTGTTTGCCTTGTCATACCTACCTTATATGTTGATTATCTTTCTGATCTACTTTATATGCCTATCGTGATACTTTTATTTATTTACTTGCTAAAAGTAACTGGACTTGCCAGACTTTATGTCTGACCCTTTTTGTTTCCTCTTCTTTCTTCCATTCCCCCCCTCAGGTTCTCAGGGATGGAACACTCAGGCTTGACCGTGATTCTGCTTTTGTAACACCCCACCTCCATTAAGGTCACTCTCAAAGGGAATGCCTTAACTTCGATTGAGAGTTTTAAGGTACAAGATACTAATAAATTACAAGACAGAAATTTTATGCAGCGGAAAAAGAACAATATTATTTCATAAATACTTGTTCAACACAACAATCCAACAATTGTTTCAACCTTCCAAATTATTACAACTTTTCATCTGTCTTGAAAACATAAAGAAGCAATACTGAAAATAAAATGACATAAATCCCCAATAAGTGCTTGACCATAGCCATAGCTCAAAAAGGAAAGTCCAAGCCTTACATCTACGGTCTTCAAGCTTTGGCTAACCTGGACTAAGCAAAAGTGTTTCCTCCCTGCGGACCTGGGAGGGGGGAAACGAAAGAAAAGAAGCGAAAGGAAAATGGGTCAGCCATAAGTCTAGTAAGCCCAGTTATTTAATAGCATGTAAACAAGTAAAAGACTATGACATGAATAAACTGAACTTAGAATGATACCACAAGGATAGGGTAGTCCTAAAACGAGGTAAAGTAATATTAACTAGGTTTGGCTATCGCACCCACTTTTACTTCTCTACACCCACTAAGAGTTGTTTAACTAGCAGTGTATGTTCATGAAAAAGGGATCCCATTCATGGATTGATCGGCTTCTACTCGCATTAATATATTCCCGGTGTCATGCGGCCCCACGTGATTTTTAAGTACTTGTGCTGGTTCCAGTATAGGGTGTATCAAGTCCTATAATGGCAACCCTG
The DNA here is from genome assembly GCA_030737875.1 of Allium sativum. Lineage (NCBI taxonomy): Eukaryota > Viridiplantae > Streptophyta > Magnoliopsida > Asparagales > Amaryllidaceae > Allium > Allium sativum. The sequence continues at coordinate 428,573,769 of CM060923.1, forward strand.
ACATGGTTCAAAGATGCACAAGTGTACGCCTGGTGCCCAATGGCTACTTTTTCCACTCCGGAGCCCATGCACGCTCGTACTCCGTCGGAACCTACACTGACACACCTAACCGCCGCCCTTTTGACCGCTTATATTCAGCCCAGTAATCGTGCCCCACCCTGCCTAGTTCAGGGTACCTTGATACATCCATGTGGGTTATTATTGAAACGGGTTCCAGTTACTAGGGTTTTTCTAGTCAACATGCTAAAGTGGTTAAGTGTCCCTTGGTTTGACTTAACCCCTATCAATCTTGTCTAGTTAACATGTTAAGTTGGTTAAGTGTTTCCTCAATTACTTAACCCCACCAATCTTGTCTTGTTAACATGTTAAGTTGGTTAAGTGTTCCCTTAATTACTTAATCTCACCATTTCTAGCTTGATTGTTCATGAGCTTTAATTAATTAATTAATTAAAGCACCAATCACTCACATTAGACAGGTATTGTTGTGGTCACTGGATGTGCCGGTCGGTTCCGGGCAATTTTACACTACAACTCAGTCTAACCTCGGGTCTTTCTGGGCTTGATGCACTAACCTCTCACATTAGACAGGTATTGTTGTGGTTACTGAATGTGTCGGTCTGTTCTGGGCAGGTTTACACCACAACTCAGTCTAATCTCGGGTTAGGCATATTCATCTTTTACATTTTATATATGTGAATTTTCTACATTCATGTCACATATTTTAATTATGTTCAAGACTAATGGTATAAATTATACCATTCATGGCCTTAACCATTTACACGGTTTTGGGCCCACCTACATTATTAACATGTTATGATTTAATAACTATCCCAACGTTACCCCCGTTTGTTCGTTTGTATTAATCACATAAAGTCATTGGGCCCGCATATTAGCCCAATTTATAAACAAGAGGTAAAGAAGGGAACATGCATAATATAGATTCAACCAAACATGTAAATTTTGCATAAAACTTTATTCATATAATTTAACATGTCACATGAACTTGCATATAATTTAGACTTAGATAATCATAAGCCTAAAACATGTTAATATGTAGATCTAGGCATGTGTGAACATAACCTCAATTATAAACTAGCATAGACATAATCCTGACATGTCCAATCCCAAGGCATGTATAATTTTAACATTAACATATAGGTGTGAACTAGATCTAACAAGGTGAACTTGCATAAGTCCACTTTACAAATATGCATATAAATATAGATATAGTTTTTGATCTAACATGTAACCTGCATATGAACATATGTATAATTAGATCATGACTTGGATCTATCATAAAACGTATAACTTGCATTAATCATATGAACCTAGATATATCTTGACATGGATCCAACATAAAATTTGTATCTTGCATATGAACATATGAACATATATATAGGCATATGGATCTAACATAATGCATATGAATATATATATATATATATATAGATATTGACTTGGTCTAACATAATACATACAACTTGCATTAATCATATAAACATATATATGTAGATCTTAACATGAAACGTATAACTTGCATTAATCATATGAACCTAGATAGATCTTGACATGGATCCAACATAAAACTTATAAATTGCATATGAATTTGATAGTTTCATTCTCATTCTTTAATAGATCCAACTCGAAGACAAATAAGCCACAAACATTCAAAGACAATTCATGATAAAATCATCACAAGAAACAAACATGAATTAGCATCGTCAATATTATACAACATGGTATAATTCTATTTTTCACTTTATATCAAATCACGTCTTAAATTTATTTACATCTAAAAGATAACTACACTTACAAAAGACATCTTGATTTTTGGAATCTGTATTCTGAAGATGAAATGCTTGCCTTTGATGTAGACAATCGTTGTTTTAGTTTAATTTTGATTTGGTTTGGTTTGTCTCTTTTAATTTTCTTCAAGTTGAAAGGCGACTACTCGAGGTTGTACAATGGCAGCAAGACCGCTTTTGGTTTGATTTTTAATATGATTTAGGGTTGAGGTATTAGGTTGCTTGTTTAGAAGTTTGATTTAATAGGAACCATCAGATTAACCTAGAGCAAATCAAAGCCATTCAGACAAGATAGAATAGCCACATCAGCCCTAATCACTCAGCAAGGAGTCCATCAGAACCAATCAGATGCCACATCTGCCTTAGAGCGAATCGGCCCACGGGTTGACAGCCAAACATCCTGAATCAACCCCTATTCGACCCAGTACAGCTCGGGTCGACCTCAAAAATGGGCCGGTTCGGTTATTCCCAGCCCGATTCGCTGATCTGATCTTTTTTGCATATTTATTTATTTAATTTTTACATATATCTATATACATATTTTTCCCATGTGGATACAAACTTCAAGGCTGAATAACTTCTTCATAAGTTATCCATTTTATGCAAACCAAATGTCTATCTTAACCAAAATTTTGAGATGAACGTAATAGCGCAACCCATTTCACTTAATTCTTCTTTAAAAATTAAGTGTTCTTGAATTTGTTAATTTTAATATTCTTAGAAAATTCAGGGTGTTACATTCTCCCCTCCTTAGAGGATTTTGTCCCCGAAATCTTCAAGTTAAGAAGAATGCATCTTAACATCCAATCATCCATCTACTCATCCATCATCCATAAGCATCCATTGTCCTTAAAAGACTTCTATTGCCATATGAACATATGCAGAGTGTGTGTATATGTCTCTTATCTAATGCAAAATCAGGCGGTCTACTGATCCAGTTGAACTCCTTAATGCGAATCATGAGAGTGCCATGAGTCCATTATGTATGCAGTTTTTCCTACTCATAATTCTACATGAGTGCACAATCATTCATACAAATGCAACATCCATATGATAACACATCAAGTTTCAATCCACATACAATTTCATGCGTTCATATGCAAATGCAATATGAAAGTGATTGAGCTGATCTAGAACCTAATGTGTATGTGCATATGCATCCACGAGCAATCACTAGCAACCACTTGCAACCACTTTGCAACCATCAACCATAGCATGTTTCAAATACATGTTTACATCCATTGATTTCTACTAAGGATTAAGAAATAGGATCGAGAAGATGATAAAGGAGAGATCAAAGATGTACCCTCAAAAAGATAAGGGTAGGCTGCGCGTATCTTGCTTTCGGTCTCTCAAATCGCGTCTTCTTCATTGTCACTCCATTGTACTTTAACAAGCTTGAATTTGACAGTTGCGTAGCTTTTTGACTTATGTTCCCAAGATACAAGTTAGGATTCTTCTCACTGTTGCTTCTTGTTCTACTTCTACCTCTTCTAGTATCTTTGGTTCTACCACTTCCGCAGACTCATGTAAGCACTTTCGTAGGTGAGAAACATGAAAGACATTGTGAACTCCAACCAACTTTTCAGGTTGCTCTAATCTGTAGGCCATCGTCCCAATTCTTTCAATGATAGGAAATGGTCCTATGAATCCAGGTGCCAATTTCCCTTTGGATCCAAAGCGAACAACATTCCTCAAAGGAAATACTTTAAGGAACACTTTGTCTCCAACCTCAAACTCAAGGTCGGTCCTTCTTTTATCTGCATAGGACTTCTATCTATCTTGAGCAGTCTTCATTCGTCTTCTTATTAGGTCCACCTTTTTTGAGGTTTCCCTAATCATGTCTGGCCCAAGTATAAGCTTATCTGTGGATTCCCACCAACAGGTTGGTGATTGACACGGTCTCCCGTATATGGCTTCGAAGGGTGCCATGCCTATTGTAGCTTGGTAGCTATTGTTGTAGGCGAACTCCACCAGAGGAAGATGATCTTCCCATGTCCCTCCAAAGTCAAGAACACACAATCTCAAGAGGTCTTCTAAGACCCTGTTCACCCTTTCCGTCTATCCATCGGTTTGGGGGTGGTAGGCCGTGCTTAAACATAGTTGTGTGCCTACAACCTCTTGCAAACTCTTCCAGAACTCGCTTGTAAAGATAGGGTCTCGACTGCTTACTATGCTGGAAGGTATCCCATACAGTCGAACTATCTCTTTAAGATATAGAGATGCTAGAGATGAGGCAGTCCTTCTACTTTTGATAGGTATAAAGAGAGCGCTTTTTGTGAGCCAGCCCACTATTACCCAAATACTAGTATTGCCCCTTCTTGACCTAGGCAACCCATCAATATAGTCCATCGAAATGCTATCCCATTTCCACTGTGGGACCTCTAGAGGATGAAGCAAACCACCAGGCTTCTTCTGCTCTGCCTTGACCTATTGGCATATCATGCACTTAGAAACGAATTCAGCTACGTCCCTCTTCATGCCATTCCAAAAAAAAAACTCTTTTGATGTCTTTATACATTTTGTCTCTGCCTGGGTATATGGTCAGCTTTGAATGTTGTGCTTCGTCTAGAACCATTTTCACTAAATCTCTTACTTATGGGACGCATAGCCTTCCATCCCATCTCAACCATCCCTTATCATTGATGGAGTATCTATTGAGGTGACTCGAAGTCTCACCCCTAATCAGCTTATCTATCACATCTACTGGCTGAGGGTCTTCACGTTGTGCGGTTCCTATTGAGTCAAAAAGTGTAGGCCGCACTTCCAGTGTTGCTAACAAGCCAAGTACAAATTCAGAGGAGGGTCTAAAGTCAAAGTTGCCTATGTACTCCAAGCTTTGCCTTTCTACAAAGAGAGGGCTTAAGGTCAGCTTCATTCTACTTAGAGCATCTGCTACCACATTGCCCTTGCCAGGAGTATAGGAAATCTCAAAATCATATGAGGCAAGAAACTCCATCCATCTTTGCTGCCTCAAGTTGAGATCTTTCTACGAGAAAAGGTACTTCAACGATTTATGGTCAGTAAACAATTCAAACTTCTCACCTAGGAGATAATGGCGCCAAGACTTAAGAGCGAAAACGATGGCCACCAATTCTAGGTCATGGCTTGGGTAGTTTTTCTCATGTACTTTCAACTGCCTTCCACTATAAGCTACTACCTTCCCTTCTTGCATCAAGACAGCGCCTAATCCTCTACCGCATGCATCCGTGTATATGGTAAACTTCTTGCTCCCATCAGGCAATGTCAGAACTGGGGCTGTTGTTAGAGCCCTTTTCAAGCATTGGAAAGCAATATCGCAATCCAAGTCCCAAGCGAAAACTAGGTTCTTCTTCGTCAACCTTGTAAGTGGAGTTGGGATTTTCGCAAAGTCTTTGATGAACTTGCGGTAAAAGCCTGCTAGCCCGAGAAAGCTTCGGACTTCAGTTGCATTTTGTGGAATCTTCCAATCTTACACATCAACCACTTTTGCAGGGTCCACGGCTAACCACTCTTTGGACACCACATGTCCAAGGAATCTAACTTCTTCTCTCCAGAAATGGAATTTGGAGAATTTGGCTTTCAACAGATGTGCACAGAGAGTATCCATGACTTCCCTTAAGTGCTAAGCATGCTCTTCCTCACTCTTCGAGAAGATCAAAATATCGTCCATGAAGACCACCACAAACTTATTGAGGAATTCCTGGAACACCCTGCTCATCAAGTCCACGAAATAGGCAGGTGAGTTTGTCAAGCCGAAAGGCATGACAAGCCACTCGAAGAAACAATCCGGGGTCCTAAATGCGGTCTTGTCAATGTTATCCTCAGCCACTCTTAGCTGATGAAACCCGGTAGCCAGATCTAGTTGGGAGAAAACGGATGCACCTACAAGCTGATCAAACAGATCGTCAATTCTTGGGAGTAGGTGCCTATTCTTCTTGATCAGCTTGTTCAACTCCCTATAATCCACACATAGCCGGAGTAAACCAACGGCTTTGGTCGCGAACACTACTGGTGCACCCCATTCAGAAATACTCCGTCTTATGAACCCCTTTTCAAGCAGCTCTTTAACTTGCTTGTTGAGTTCTTTTCTCTCCCTTGGAGCCATGTGTATAACGGGTAAGGAAACAGGTTTTCATTGTCAATGAGGTATATGCGGTAGTCTATCTCCCACTTCGGAGGTAAGCCCTTTACCTCTTCAAACGCATCCGAGTATTCACGGACCACTCTAACAGACTGCAAATTCTCAACAGACGCATCAAGAGATTATAGATAACTTAGCATAACAGAATTCATGGGATTACAAGAGATTTCGAGAGGGTTACCAGGCGAGTCATGAGTCTAACCACTCTCTTTTCACAATCGAGGATGGCACCATTACTGGATAGCCAGTCCATGCCTAGAATCATCCCATAGCCCGTGAAGCCCAAAACATAAGCATTACATTTAAACCCAATGCTTAGAATAGAGATTTCCAAATCCAAACAAATCATTGACAAATAAACTGAGCCCCTAATTGGATTTGAAACAACCAAGGGATCCTCTACTATATGGGTGTCTAGGTGCAGAGATTCAACCAAAGCAGTAGATATAAAACAGTGCGATGCGCCAGAATCAAAGAGAGTACGAACACGATTATCAAACAGATAAACTAAACTCTCAACAGAAATATGTCTACCTTGTTCCTGTAGAGGTGCAACGAGAGCATGAACCTTACCTCCAGATGATGATCCAGTCCTCTGTCCCTGCCCTTGCCTTTTTGGGCAGTCCTTAGACAAGTGTCCAGCATCCCCGCACTGGAAACAAGCGCCCAATTTCCTCTTTTTCTTTCTACAGTCCCTTGCCAAGTGTCCAGGTATCCCACAGAAATTTCACTTCATCTTCTTATGGGATTTATTATCCTTCTCGCCTTTCTTGGGGTCCGTCTTCTTGTTTTGAGATCCATCTCCTTTCTTGTTTTGAGGCTCTTCCTTCTTCACCTCCTTCTTGCCATCTTTGTTCTCCTCTTGCAACAGAGCCACGCCCACCAGTCTCTCGTATGTCACTCCCATAGGTAGATGGGACATTGCCAAACCTTGCAGTGGCTCATTCAGTCCTTTGGCAAAGTGGAGAGCCTTCTTGTGTGGAGTGTTTATTAACTCCAGTCCAAATCGAGCAAGCTGGTTGAATTTATTGACGTATTCTTTGACCGACAAGCTGCCCTGTTTAAGTGATAAGAACTTCTCCATTTGCAGATTCTGCTCAGCTTGTGAGAGGAACTTCATTTCAAATCTCGCCCCGAAGTCCTCTCAAGTCTCTATCATCTTTCAGCATTAGTGACTTCCCACCAGAAGGAGGCTTTGTCTTTGCGCAACCACACCACCAACTGTAGTTTCTACCTCTCATCTACTTCAAAGAAAACGAATAAGTCATCAGTCTCCATGAGCCAGTTTCTGGCTTCCACGAATGATTCGCTCCCCTTAAAGTCTTTTCCACCCACGGATCTAAAGTCTCTACAGATATTTGAGAAAAGCATTTCCTCTCGGAGGAGGAGGAGGAGGAGGAGCAGCTGGGGGAGGAGGAACATCTGCTAGGCCCGCGTCATTGGCCCTAGTTTCTAGGTATCTCCTGAACCAGCTAGGTATCGGTACACCCTCTGGAAGGTTAATGAAACACCCTACCCTCCATTAAGGTCACTCACAAGGGACTGCCTTAACTTTGGTGGAGGTTTGTAAGTAAAAGTCACAGATAAAACACAAGACAGATATAAACACACACACACACACATACACACACACACACACACATATATATATATATATAAGCAGCGGAAAACATCAGACTTTTATTTCATAAAATACTTGTTCATACAACACATTTAAATAATTGTCTCATAACAACTTCCAAAACATTACAACATCATTTCTGTCTTGGTTTTTAAATAAAGAAGCATAAAACGTGAATAAAACTGCATAAATCCCCATAGAGTGTGTCCAACAGCCATAGCCAAGGAAAGAGACTCCAAACCGTACATCAACTATCTTGAAGCTTTTAAAGAATCTGACTAAGTTGAGTTATTTCCTCCCTGCGGACCTGGGGGGAAACGGAAGAAAAGAAGATGAAAGAAAATAGGGTCAGACATAAAGCCTGGTAAGTCTAGTGACTCTTCAGTATGAGAATAAGAATAAGGGCATGATAGGTATAAACTGGAACAGGAAAGTATCATAAACTAAGATGAAGTAGTTTTGAAACGAATATACTATCGCACCCCACACTATATCTCTGCACCTACTTGTATTATCTTAACTGTCACCCCATGCTGGAGGTAAAGTGATCCCCTTTTCTAAAGATTGGCTCCTACTCGCATAATCATCTGTGTCTTACGGCCCCTAAAGATTGTAGATACTTATGCTGGCCCCACCATGGGGTGTATCAAGTCCCATGGTGGCGACCCGACACAAACCTTAGAATGCATAGGTTATACTACTGGTGCCCATAGTGCCATGTTTGTCTGCTCCGAAGTGTGTGCACGCCCGCACTCCGTTAGAACCCACACTGTTGCATCCACCGCCGTCGCTTTGACTGCTTACAATCAGCCCAGTAATCGTGCCGCACCCTGCCTAGTTTCAGGGTACCATGATACCTAATTGGGTTACTCCTGAAATAGGTCCCCGTTACTAGGGTTTTCTAGTCAAACATGTTAAGTGGTTAAGTGTCTGTATTTACCTAACCCCACCCATCAATTTCATTAACATGTTGAATTGGTTAAGTGTTTTAGTTAACTTAACCCTACCATCCTGACTTGTCTGTCCTTACCCTTTTAAAGCACCGACCACTCACATTAGACATATATTGTTACGGTTACTGGATGTACCGGTCGGTTCCGGGAAGATTTACACCGTAACTCAGTCTAACCTCGGGTCCTTATTGGGCTCAATGCTTAACCACCCACATTGGATAGGTATTGTTGTGACTACTGGACAGCCGGGAGGGTCCAGGCAGATTTATATCACAACTCAATCCAACCTCGTGTTAAGCATATTCGTATTTTCTAAATTTATATATTTGTCTTTATTTCTGAATATATGTAAATTTGTCAACAATTAAATGTTATGGCCCACATTCCAAGTTTAACATTTTTGGTATAAGAATTTATACCTTTTAAATGCCACCAATTTTGGCATGTGACAAACATGCCAATTTCATATATTTTTATGTCAAGTTTTACTAATATTCCCAAAGTTACCCCGTTTAAACATTAGGCTAACAATCTTAGCCTAATTTTCGTTCGCATAGTCTTAACATATAATATTAGGCTAAAAATTTAGCCTAATTTAGCGCACACAAATAGGCATAAGGGAACTCATAAACATAAACATAACATAGGTGTAAACTTGGCATTTTTGGCATAGTCAATATGAACATCATAGGTGTGAACTTGCAAAATAGTCAACATGAATGTCATAGATGTGAACTTGCAAAATAGTCAATATACATATATGTGAATTTGCAACATAGCGTAAACAAATTTACATATATGTGAATTTGCATTGAAATAAGGGTCTAACCAAATAGGTGTCACATGAATTAGCATATGATTTAGACAACATAAGTCTAAACTTGTTTTTGGATCTAGGCATAACATCGAACATCACTAGCACATGACAAGAATATGACATTTTCAGAAATATGTATAACTTTATGACAAGGGTGTGAACTAGATCCAATCGCATATCTAATTACAACTTGAAACATGTACTAAAGTGGATCTTGAAATGGATCCAATTAGGAACTTGCAACTTTTGTATAAACATAGGGGCATTTATATGAATATAACCATTTAGGCATAAAGATTTCTAGCATAAAGTATATACATGAGGTTCTAATCACAAACAACCTATAAAATCACATAAACATGAACTATACAACTTGCTTGTGATGTTGTTGTCATTCTAAAAGTACAATAGGATCAACATGAATCTTAATTATACCACAAACATCCCAATTTCATTTGCAACACAATCATTTCAATACATAGATATGAATTAACATCGTCGTTACATAATAGCACAATTGCACTTCCAATTTACATCGGATCAAGTCTTAGTTTTATTCTCATCGGAAAAATCACTATACTTACAACGAATGACAAACTTGGATTCTGGATTCTGACTTCTGAATTTGATATGCTTTCCTTTGAGTAGACTAACATTGTTTTGATTCGTGTTTTACTATAGTATTGGCTTGTCTCTAGGCTTTCTAACTGACGACCACTCCTAGTTTCTTTCCAGCAGCATGACGGCTTTAGTATTATATTATTTGTGTGAATTTCGGGTTAGACTTGAGTTGTATTTATAGAATTCTAATCTGATTAGAGCCGTCGATGAAGTTAGAGTGAATCCAGACCATCCATCTCAAGAGAAGCCCACCAGAAAGTGACATGTAAGCCCAAGTGACTCAGCCAAGCCTCAGAAATCGACCAGAACCCGACCAGGCCAGCCAGGGCCTGACCAACCAGGGTTTCAGGCCTGGGCGCACTTGGCAGGTGCGCCAGTGCTAAAATTGTACTGGCGCACTTCCCAAGTGCGCCGGTGCAATTTTGTTCTGGCGCACTTCCTAAGGGCGCCAGTGCATTCTGACCCATTTCTAGTTTTTTTGCCCTACTTCGTTCGTCCATATCTTCTTCATACGGTATCCGTTTTACGCATACTTGGACTCTATCTCAAGCAGAATTTCGAGACGAACGCAATGGCGTAACCCATTTCCCTTGGTTTCATCATTTAGAATTAATTATACTTCAATTTGTTAAGTTATAGTTAACAAAAAATTTGGGGTGTTACATTCTCCCCTCCTTAAAGGATTTCGTCCCCGAAATCTTCAAGTCTTGGAGAACGTAAGTCCTAACATCCAATCGTCCATCTACTCAACCAACAAACACAGGCGTCCATTATCCTTAAAAGACTTCTAATGCTTTATGATTATATGCACAGTGTGTTTATATGTCCTTAACTAATGCAAAATCTGGCGGTATACTGATCCAGTTGACCTCCTTAATGCAAATCATGTAAGTGTCATGAATCGATTATGTATGCAAATTTGTCCTTACTCATAATTTTACATGAGTGCGCAACCATCAATACAAATGCGACATCCATATGACAACATATCAAGTTTCAACCACATACAAATATGAATACATATATGCATATGCAATATGAAGTGACTGAGCCGATCTAAAACCTAGGTTGTGTGTGTATATGCATCCACGAGCAACCACTAACAACCACTTGCAACCACTTGCAGCCACCAACCATAACATGTTTCAAGTACATGTTTACATCCAAAGGGGTTTCTACCTAAGGATAAAGGATAATATCGAGGAGATATACCTAAAAAGATAGATACAAGCACAACTTAAGGAAAAAGAGAGGTCAAAGATGTACCCTCAAAGAGAAAAGGGTAGGCTGCGCGTATTCTATCCTCAGTTTCCCAAGTCGCGTCTTCCTCGGCGTCGCTCCACTAAACCTTAACGAGCTTCACTTTGCGGTTGCGTAGCTTTTTGATTTCAGTTCCTACGATTCGAGTTGGAACTCTCATCATAATTGCTTCGCGTTCCACTTCGGCTTCTTCTAGAATGCTTTGCTCCACCACTTCCGTTGATTCATGTAGACATTTCCGGAGATGAGAAACATGAAAGACGTTGTGAATTCCAGCCAATCTTCCAGGTAGCTCTACTCTATAAGCCATTTTCCCAACCTTCTCGATGATAGGGAACGGTCCTACAAATCTTGGTGCTAGCTTTCCTGCGGATCCAAAGCGAACGGCGTTCCTTAAAGGGGATACCTTAAGCAGAACCCTATCCCCAACCTCAAACTCAAGGTCTGTCCTTCTTTTGTCGGCGTAGGATTTCCGTCTGTCTTGGGCAGTCTTCATTCTCCTTCGTATCAAGTACACTTTTTCTGAAGTCTCTCTAATCATGTCTGGCCCAAGTATAACCTTGTCAGTGGACTCCCACTAACAAGTTGGTGATCGGCAAGGTCTTCCATACAAAACTTCGAAAGGCGCCATACCGATGGTGGCTTGGTAATTGTTGTTATAGGTGAATTCCACTAAAGGAGGGTGATCCTCCCAAGTCCCTCCGAAGTCAAGAACGCGCAGTCTTAGAAGATCTTCTAGTACTCTATTCACCCTTTCTGTCTGACCATCAGTTTGGGGGTGATAGGCCGTGCTCAAACATAACTGTGTGCCGACAGCTTCTTGCAGACTCCGCCAAAATTCGCTCGTGAAGATGGGGTCTCTGTCACTCACTATGCTGGAGGGTATTCCACGGAGTTGAACTATTTCCTTGAGATAAAGAGAAGCTAGAGACGAAGCAATCTTTCTACTCTTGATAGGTATAAAGTGGACGCTTTTAGTAAGCCTGTCCACTATTACCCAAATGCTAGTATTGCCTCTTCTTGACCTAGGAAACCCGTCAATGAAGTCCATTGAAATGCTATCCCACTTCCATTGCGAGACTTCTAGAGGATGAAGCAGTCCTCCAGGTTTCTTTTGTTCCGCCTTGACCTGTTGGCATGTCACGCACTTAGAAACGAAATTTGTCACGTCCTTCTTCATGCCGCACCAATAGAAAGCTCTCTTTACGTCCTTGTACATCTTGTCTCCACCTGGCTGTATTGTCATCTTGGAATGATGTGCCTCCTTGAGAACCTTCTTCACAAAATCCCTATCTTGTGGGACGCATAGTCTTCCATCTCGCCTCAGCCGACCCTTATCATCGATGGAATATCTATTGTGGTGACTAGAAGTTTCACCCCTAATTAGTTTATCAATCACATCCACAAGTTGTGGGTCTTCTCGTTGTGCGGCCCCTATTGAGTCTAAAAGCGTGGGCCGTACTTCTAGGGATGCCAATAAACCAGGTATAAAATCTGAGGGCCTAAAGTCAAAACTGGCTATATACTCCAAGCTTTGCCTTTCTACAAAGAGAGGGCTTAAGATCAGTTTCTTTCATCTCAACGCGTCTGCTACTACGTTGCCTTTGCCGGGAGTATAGGAAATTTCAAAATCATACGAGGCAAGAAACTCCATCCACCTTTGCTGCCTCAAGTTTAGATCCTTCTGCGAGAAGAGATATTTCAATGATTTATGGTCAGTGTATAATTCGAACTTCTCAACTAGGAGATAATGGCGCCAAGACTTAAGCGCAAAGACGATGGCGGCCAACTCAAGATCGTGGGTTGGGTAGTTCTTTTCATGCTCTTTCAATTGTCTTCCACCATAAGCTACTACCCTCCCTTCTTGTATCAGAACAGCGCCCAGCCCTGTACCACAAGCATCCATATATACTGTGAACATTTTTCTTCCATCTGGCAAAGTCAGAACTGGGGCTGTTGTGAGAGCCCTTTTTAATCGTTGGAAAGCAAACTCGCAATCCAAATCCCAAGTGAATGCCAGATTCTTATTTGTTAGCCTTGTGAGTGGAGCTGGGATTTTCGCGAAATCCCTAATGAACTTTCGTAAAAACCGGCTAGCCCAAGAAAGCTTCGAACTTCGGTTGCATTTCTTGGTGTCTTCCAATCTTGCACTACCACCACTTTCGCGGGGTCCACAGTCAACCCCTCTGTGGACATTATATGCCCCAGAAATCTTACTTCCATTCTCCAAAAGTGGCATTTGGAGAATTTGGCTTTTAGCTGATGTGCACGGAGAGTATCCATGATCTCTTTCAGATGCTGAGCATGTTCTTCCTCATTCTTTGAGAAGATCAAAATATCGTCTACGAAGACCACCACGAACTTATTGAGGAATTCTCTGAACACCCTGCTCATTAGGTCTACGAAATAAGCGGGTGCGGTTTTCAAACCGAAAGGCATGACAAGCCACTCGAAGAAACCGTCTGGGGTTCTGAACGTCGTTTTGTCAATGCTATCTTCAGCTACCCTTAGCTGATGGAACCCAGTAGCTAAATCAAGTTGGGAGAAGACCGACGCACCTACAAGCTGATCAAACAAATCGTCTATTCGGGGAAGCGGGTGTCTATTCTTTTTAGTCAGCTTGTTTAGCTCCCTACAGTCCACACAAAGATGTAGTGAACCATCTGCTTTGGTGGCGAACACCACTGGAGCACCCCATTCCGAGATACTCCTTCTTATAAACCCCTTCTCGAGAAGCTCCTTAACTTGCTTATTGAGCTCCCTTCTCTCCTTTGGAGCCATGTGTCTAACAGGGAGAGCCACGGGCTTTGCATTATCAACAAGATATATGCGGAAGTCTATTTCCCGCTTCGGAGGTAAGCCTTTCACCTCTTCAAAGACATCCGGATATTCCCGGACTACTCTAATCGACTGCAAATTCTCAACAGAAGTGTCAAGCGACTCTAGATAACTAAGTATAACAGCATTCAAGGGATTACAAGAAATTTCTAGAGTGTTAGCGAGCCGAGTCAAGAGCCTAACCACTCTTTTCTTACAATCAAGAATGGCACCATTACTGGATAACTAGTCCATACCCTGAGAAGCCCAAAACAAAGGCACTACATCTAAATTTAACACTTAGAATAGAGATTTTCAAATCCAAGCAAACCATCGACAAATAAGCCGAGCCTCCAATTGGATTTGAAAAAACCAAGGGATCTTCTACCATACTAGTGTCTAGGTGTAGAGATTCTACTAAAGCGGATGAAATAAAGGAGTGTGATGCACCAGAATCAAAGAGAGTGCGAACTGAATGATCATACAAATAAACTAAGCTTTCTACAAAAATATTTCTACTTAAGGTTCTCAAGATAAGATTGAGAAGATAAGCAAGATAAAACAAAGCATCTAGAAGAAGAAGTTAAAGATGTACCCCCAGAAGGTCCTGCTTGCGGGCCTTGCCCTTGCTTCTTAAGGCAGTTCTTGCGGATATGTCCAGTATCACCACACTGAAAGCATGCTCCCCTCTTCCTCTTCTTCTTTCTACAATCCTAGACTATATGACCAACAATGCCACAGAAATAACATTTCCTTTTATCACGTGCCTTATTATTATTGTTGTGGTCCTTTCCTCCTTGACTATTATCCGCCTTCTTGTTCTGCGATTCTTCCGCTTGTCGTTTCACGTAGAGGAGGAGGAGGGGTAAAAGCATCTGTAGCTGGGGAGTAAGGTCCCCAGACATGATGAAACGAAAAGGAAAGATTCAAGACAAAAGGATAGAGAGATAGTGCATATGGCTTTTGGGGAATTATGCCTTTTAAAAACAATGCTTTTTCTTGAAAACAATGCTTATTTAAACTTCTTTTTGAAAATAGTTTCAAAATTTTTTATTTAGTCTGGTAAACCTATGCTCTGATACAAAGTGAAACACCCCACCCTCCATTAAGGTCACTCACAAGGGACTGTCTTAACTTTAGTGGAGGTTTATAAGTAAAAGTCACAGATAAAACACAAAACAGATATAAACACATATATATATAAGCAGCGGAAAACATCAGACTTTTATTTCATAAAATACTTGTTCATACAACACATTTAAATAATTGTCTCATAACAACTTCCAAAACATTACAACATCATTTCTGTCTTGGTTTTTAAATAAAGAAGCATAAAACGTGAATAAAACTGCATAAATCCCCATAGAGTGTGTCCAACAGCCATAGCCAAGGAAAGAGACTCCAAACCGTACATCAACTATCTTGAAGCTTTTAAAGAATCTGACTAAGTTGAGTTATTTCCTCCCTGCGGACCTGGGGGGAAACGGAAGAAAAGAAGACGAAAGAAAATAGGGTCAGACATAAAGCCTGGTAAGTCTAGTGACTCTTCAGTATGAGAATAAGAATAAGGGCATGATAGGTATAAACTGGAACAGGAAAGTATCATAAACTAAGATGAAGTAGTTTTGAAACGAATATACTATCGCACCCCACACTATATCTCTGCACCTACTTGTATTATCTTAGCTGTCACCCCATGCTGGAGGTAAAGTGATCCCCTTTTCTAAATATTGGCTCCTACTCGCATAATCATCTGTGTCTTACGGCCCCTAAAGATTGTAGATACCTATGCTGGCCCCACCATGGGGTGTATCAAGTCCCATGGTGGCGACCCGACACAAACCTTAGAATGCATAGGTTATACTACTGGTGCCCATAGTGCCATGTTTGTCTGCTCCGAAGTGTGTGCACACCCGCACTCCGTTAGAACCCACACTGTTGCACCCACCGCCGTCGCTTTGACTGCTTACAATCAGCCCAGTAATCGTGCTGCACCCTGCCTAGTTTCAGGGTACCATGATACCTAATTGGGTTACTGCTGAAATAGGTCCCCGTTACTAGGGTTTTCTAGTCAAACATGTTAAGTGGTTAAGTGTCTGTATTTACCTAACCCCACCCATCAATTTCATTAACATGTTGAATTGGTTAAGTGTTTTAGTTAACTTAACCCTACCATCCTGACTTGTCTGTCCTTACCCTTTTAAAGCACCGACCACTCACATTAGACATATATTGTTACGGTTACTGGATGTACCGGTCGGTTCCGGGAAGATTTACACCGTAACTCAGTCTAACCTCGGGTCCTTATTGGGCTCAATGCTTAACCACCCATATTGGATAGGTATTGTTGTGACTACTAGACAGCCGGGAGGGTCCAGGCAGATTTATATCACAACTCAATCCAACCTCGTGTTAAGCATATTCGTATTTTCTAAATTTACATATTTGTCTTTATTTCTGAATATATGTAAATTTGTCAACAATTAAATGTTATGGCCCACATTCCAAGTTTAACATTTTTGGTATAAGAATTTATACCTTTTAAATGCCACCAATTTTGGCATGTGACAAACATGCCAATTTCATATATTTTTATGTCAAGTTTTACTAATATTCCCAAAGTTACCCCGTTTAAACATTAGGCTAACAATCTTAGCCTAATTTTCGTTCGCATAGTCTTAACATATAATATTAGGCTAAAAACATAGCCTAATTTAGCGCACACAAATAGGCATAAGGGAATTCATAAACATAAACATAACATAGGTGTAAACTTGGCATTTTTGGCATAGTCAATATGAACATCATAGGTGTGAACTTGCAAAATAGTCAACATGAATGTCATAGATGTGAACTTGCAAAATAGTCAATATACATATATGTGAATTTGCAACATAACTTAAATCAATTTACATATATGTGAATTTGCATTGAAATAAGGGTCTAACCAAATAGGTGTCACATGAATTAGCATATGATTTAGACAACATAAGTCCAAACTTGTTTTTGGATCTAGGAATAACATCGAACATCACTAGCACATGACAAGAATACGACATTTTCATAAATATGTATAACTTTATGGCAAGGGTGTGAACTAGATCCAATCGCATATCTAATTACAACATGAAACATGTACTAAAGTGGATCTTGACATGGATCCAATTAGGAACTTGCAACTTTTGTATAAACATAGGGGCATGTATATGAATATAAACATTTAGGCATAAAGATTTCTGGCATAAAGTATATACATGAGGTTCTAATCACAAACGACCTATATAATCACATAAACATGAACTATACAACTTGCTTGTGATGTTGTTGTCATTCTAAAAGTACAATAGGATCAACATCAATCTTAATTATACCACAAACATCCCAATTTCACTCACAACACAATCATTTCAATACATAGATATGAATTAACATCGTCGTTACATAATAGCACAATTCCACTTCCAATTTACATCGGACCAAGTCTTAGTTTTATTCTCATCGGAAAAATCACTATACTTACAACGAATGACGAACTTGGATTCTGGATTTTGAATTTGATATGCTTTCCTTTGGGTAGACTAACATTGTTTTGATTCTTGTTTTACTATAGTATTGGCTTGTCTCTAGGCTTTCTAACTGACGACCACTCCTAGTTTCTTTCCAGCAGCATGACGGCTTTAGTTTTATATTATTTGTGTGAATTTCGGGTTAGACTTGAGTTGTATTTATAGAATTCTAATCTGATTAGAGCCGTCGATGAAGCTAGAGTGAATCCAGACCATCCATCTCAAGAGAAGCCAACCATAAAGTGACATGTAAGCCTTAGTGACTCAGCCAAGCCTCAGAAATCGACCAGAACCCGACCAGGCCAGCCAGGGCCTGACCAACTAGGGTTTCAGGCCTGGGCGCACTTGGTAGGTGCGCCAGTGCTAAAATTGTACTGGCGTACTTCCCGGGTGCGCCATTGCAATTTTGTTCTGGCGCACTTCCCAAGTGCGCCAATGCATTCTGACCCGTTTCTGGTTTTTCTGCCCAACTTCGTTCGTCCATATCTTCTTCATACAGTATCCGTTTTACGCAAACTTGGACTCTATCTCAAGCATAATTTCGAGACGAACGCAATGGCATAATCCATTTCCCTTGATTTCATCATTTAGAATTAATTATACTTTAATTTGTTAAGTTACAATTAACAGAAAATTAGGGTGTTACAGTTAAGATTCCCAGACATGCGGAAACAAAAAGGAAAGATTCACAATGAAGGATAGAAAGATAGTGCATATGGCTTTGGGGATTATGCCTTTTTAAATTAACACTTTTAATTGAAAATGCTTCTTTATGACTTCTCTTTGAGAAATAGTTTCAAAAATTTTATCCGATCTGGCAACCTTTATCTCTGATACCAAGTGTAACACCCCACCTCCGTTAAGGTCACTCTCAAAGGGAATGCCTTAACTTCGGTGGAGCGTTTTAAGGTACAAGATACTAAAAAATTACAAGATAGAAAATTTATGCAGCGGAAAAAGATCAATATTATTTCATAAATACTTGTTCAACACAACAATTCAACAACTGTTTCAACCTTCCAATTTATTACAACTTTTCATCTGTCTTAAAAACTTAAAGAAGCAATACTGAAAATAAAATGACATAAATCCCCAATAAGTGCTTGACCATAGCCATAGCTCAAAAAGGAAAGTCCAAGCCTTACATCTACGGACTTCAAGCTTTGGCTAACCTGGACTAAGCAGAAGTGTTTCCTCCCTGTGGACCGGGGGGGGGGGGGGGAGGGGAGAAAAGAAGCGAAAGGAAAATGGATCAGACATAAGTCTGGTAAGCCCAGTTATTTAATAGCATGTAAATAAGTAAAAGACTATGGCATGAGTAAACTGAACTTAGAATGATACCACAAGGATAGTGTAGTCCTAAAATGAGGGAAAGTAAGATTTAACTAGGTTTGCCTATCGCACCCACTTTTACTTCTCTGCACCCACTAAGAGTTGTTTAACTAGCAATGTATTGTCATGATAAAGTGATCCCATTCATGTATTGATCGGCTCCTACTTGCATTCATATATTCCCGGTGTCATGCGGCCCCACGTGATTTTTAAGTATTTGTGCTGGTTCCAGTATAGGGTGTATCAAGTCCTATAATGGCAACCCTGACACGATTCAAAGATGCACAAGTGTACGCCTGGTGCCCAATGCCTGCTTTTTCCACTCCAGAGCCGTGCACGCCCGTACTCCGTTGGAACCTACAATGACGTCCCTAACCGCCGCCCTTTTGACCGCTTATATTCAGCCCAGTAATCATGCCCCACCCTGCCTGGATGTGGATTACTGCTGAAACGTGTCCCCGTTACTAGGGTTTTTCTAGTCAACATGCTAAATTGGTTAAGTGTCCCTTGGTTCGACTCAACCCCTATCAATCTTGTCTAGTTAACATGTTAAGTTGGTTAAGTGTTTCCTCAATTACTTAACCCCACCAATCTTGTCTTGTTAAAATGTTAAGTTGGTTAAGTGTTCCCTTAATTACTTAAATTCACCATTTCTAGCTTGATTGTTCATGAGCATTAATTAATTAATTAAAGCACCAACCACTCACATTAGATAGGTATTGTTGTGGTTACTGGATGTGTCGGTCGGTTCCGGGCAGTTTTACACCACAACTCAGTCTAACCTCGGGTCTTTCTGGGCTTGATGCACTAACCTCTCACATTAGACAGGTATTGTTGTGGTTACTGGATGTGTCGGTCGGTTCTGGCATGTTTACTCCACAACTCGGTTTAACCTCGGGTTAGGCATATTCATCTTTTACATTTTATATATGTGAATTTTCTATAAGTGTTTCATGCCACATATTTTAATTATGTTCAAGACTAATGGTATAAATTATACCATTCATGTCCTTAACCATTTACATGGTTTTGGGCCCACCTATATTATTAACATGTTTTGATTTAATAACTATCGCAACGTTACCCCCGTTTGTTCGTTCGTATTAATCACATAAAGTCATTGAGCCCGCATATTAGCCCAATTTATAAACAGGAGGTAAAGAAAAGAACATGTATAATATAGATTCAACCAAACTTGTAAGTTTTGCATAAAAATTTATTCATATAATTTAACATGTCACATGAACTTGCATATAATTTAGACTTAGATAATCATATGCCTGAAACATGTTATTATGTAGATCTAGGCATTTGTGAACATAACCTCAATTATAAACTAGCATATGACATAATCATGACATGTCCAATCCCAAGGCATGTATAATTTTAACATTAACATATAGGTGTGAACTAGATCTAACAAGGTGAACTTGCATAAGTCCACTTTACAAACATGCATACAAATATAGATCTAGCTTTGGATCTGACGTGTAACTTGCATATGAACATATGTATAATTGATCGTGACTTGGAACTATCATAAAACATATAACTTGCATTAATCATAGGAACCTAGATAGATCTTGACATGGATCCAACATAAAACTTGTAACTTGCATATGAATTTGTGTAATGGCGCGTTTTGTTAGCTGTCGAATAATTAATTTATTTAATTATTTATATATCGATTTGGCGATATCGATAACTTAAAGTACAACGTTCGAACTTATAATGGTGAATATTTAAGTTAAAATAATAAATTAAAGATTTTATTTAATTCTGAAATAATCAGAGTTGGCTGAAATGGCGATATGGTATGAACCGGATCATCTGTGATATTTAATTCAGCTTGGAATTGAGTTTGAACAACGAATATATTCAATCGTCGACAGTTGAACATATAGTTTATAATATAATTATAATCGAGCTCGAAATGGCGCTGGAGTTCGCAATTTGGCGATTCGAACTTAAACCGAATGTACAGGATTCATTTTAAACCGGATTTCTGTGAAATAAGAAACGTGTGGAGCTGGTGGAGTATATCTTTCTAGTGGAAGAGAAAAATCAGGATTTCGTCGTATAGATTTTGAGATATGTCCAAATCAAATTTTAAAATAGTCGCTATAGAATCGTTTATCGACCGTATCAGTTTATCCGATATAACTAGAGATCGGGTTTGAATTTAGACAAGGTTCTTTTGGGAAATAGTGATAAAATAATTTTTAGAATTTTTCTGTAATTTTTAATTAAATAAAATAAGCAACTTTTTATTTGGGGTATTTTGCACCCTGTTATCAACATTTTGTGATTTCACAATATGAGTTAATCTACCAGTATTATTATATTTTTGGGATTTTGGCACATTGTTCTTCATAACGGTATTTTTTGTTATTGTCTACTGCAGTTCGTATGTGGATCAAAATATACGAGACGGACACCCTTATTGTATAACGTTAAAACAAATATTTATAAAAGTATGGACTAAATTCATTTCATCGATCAAATAGAAGCCCACGTCTTTCCTCTTCCAACCACACAATTACGTGGACTTCCCCTGTTCCTTAACACAATGATGTGGACTTCAAACATCCGTAAATACGCACTAAATAGATACCCCACTAACAAGCCTTAAGACCTAAAAACCAAAATCGCCTGTAACACAAAAATTGAGCCGTCACCAAACAAACTCCAACAGCAAAAATCGAGCAAAAGGAAAATCAAATGAAAATGAAATAAAATCTCTAAATTCATGAAATTAGTATCCTCGAATTCCACAGATCTTTCTCTTCTTTCTGATATGAATATTGAGTAGTGCGATTCAGTTTTTGGGGTCCTTGGATTTCGAACAGCAACGATAGGGTTTCCGATCAACCAAGTTTCTGAAGCGACGTAGATTACAGCAGCGATGGGGGTGTTGAAGAGTTGTATTTTCTGGTGTGTGGTGAAGGATGGAAGACTTTCAACAACTGGAAAAGCAGCAGGAGGGGCGGAGTTCTGTTCGAATTAGAGTGGAGGCACAAGGGTCTTCTTTCGTGAGCATGTGCTAAGCACGTTACTTTTGAGGAAGGAGCATTTCTAGTTTATGTCTGAACGTGTGGTGTAAAGGAGCAGCTGGTAGCCTCATTTCAGGTAGAAGAAACATGTATAGAGAAGGGAAGAACAAAGAACTGGAATGGGTGTTGTTATCAGGAGGAGCAGGCGGCATGTTTCCCTTCATTGATGATGGAGGATTGAGCTGGAGGTGTTAGGGACTTTGGTGATGTCGGAGGGTTAATCTTTGAGTCGGTGAAGGATACCCTACAGGAGCCGATGTTTGTGAGTCACGATTTCTTGGTGGTGGAAGAAGGATTGGTTGGAGCGGGCCTTGAATGAAGCGGGTTGGGTTTAGCTATGGGTCGGAATAATAAAGCTAAGGCCCAAGTTTTCATTTTCAATTCAAGTTTTATTTATATTAAAATGTATGATAACTTCAAAGTATTATAACTCGGTCATACATGAACGAAAATCAGTGAAACAAGATC
The DNA here is from genome assembly GCA_030737875.1 of Allium sativum. NCBI lineage: Eukaryota > Viridiplantae > Streptophyta > Magnoliopsida > Asparagales > Amaryllidaceae > Allium > Allium sativum. The sequence continues at coordinate 428,596,205 of CM060923.1, forward strand.
CGACAGGATCGTATGGACGGGAGCAACACAATGACACTGACCGGGAGTGAATCCGAGCTAGTTACAATTTATGGCAAAATAAATTGTCCGTCGCAAATCAAATAACGCAAACCGTTATTTAACGATTAACGCGCCAATGTGAGTAAACCTCACTAACTCTGAACAGTTATAATTTCATGTTGTATTGTTAGAACTGTTAAAATTGTCTGTTTGACTGTGTGTTGATTGTTTGCTTGAACTGCTAGTCAGTTAGTAGAAATTATATATATATATATTTACGTATATATTTATATATATAAACCATCAAATAGTTATATGTTGATTCTGTTTATCAGAATATTATACTGGGGTTGTCTAACATCTGTGGTGCAGGGAAACAGGTTGGAGGAATCCAACTGGATTCCTCAACAGTTATTTTACTGTGATTTTTATATTGTGATATATAATGTGATGTATATAATCTGTGTGATTATGTGTGGTGGGACGATATTTATCGTTGTTATATGGTGTGTTAAATACCATGAGAAATTCCAGAATGTAGGAGAGGAGTTTTCAAAGTATATTTTGAAAATAGTTTATTTATATAAAATCAAGGGATTTTATATATATATATATATATATAAGAAAAAGGATTTTGAATATAAAGGAATATAGTTGGTAAAACAAATATAAAAGAATTATATTGTAAATCAAATACAAGGGGATATATATGTTAATCGAATATAAGGGGATATATTTGTTAATCAAAATATAAAGGAATTATATTCGTTAAAAGAAATATAACGGATATTTATTTAGAGATTAAATAAATAGAATTAAACTAAAGGAGATATTTATTTGTTAAATAAATAGGAGTTAACCAAGTGAATTGGTCGAGTTAATCGAAGTGAATTCGTTAAGTTAACTAAGTGGTTAATCGAAGTGAATTAGTTGAGTTAAACTAAGTGAATCGGTTAGAGTTAATCAACGTGAATTAGCTAAGTTAAACTAAGTGGATTTGTTCAGTTAATCAAGACGAGCTAACCAGTTAGGTTAAACCAGTTGAGTTGACCAGTAAAAATTGACCAGTTAAAGTTGACCAGTTAGAGTTGACCAGTTAGAGTTACTCAGTTAGAGTTGACCAGTTAGAGTTATCCAAGTGGAGTTAATCGAGTAGAGTTGCCGAATATCACTTATTCGAAGTAGAGTTATCGAATATAGAGTATTCGAGAGAAGAGAAATCGAATATAGTTTATTCGAGTGGAGAAGTCAAATGTTATTCATTTGAGAAGAGTTATCGAATATTATTTATTCAAAGAGTAGTTATCGAATATTAGTTATTCAAAGTTAGTTAATCCAAAGGAGTTATTCGAAGTTAGTTAATCCGAAGGAGTTAATCGAAGAGTTAATCCGAAGGAGTTAGTCGAAGAGTTAATCCAAAGGAGTTATTCGAAGTAGTTAATCCGAAGGAGTTAATCGATGAGTTAATCCAAAGGAGTTATTCGAAGTTAGTAAATCCAAAGGAGTTATTCGAAGTTAGTTAATCCGAAGGAGTTAATCGATGAGTTAATCCGAAGGAGTTAGTCGAAGAGTTAATCCAAAGGAGTTATTCGAAGTTAGTAAATCCAAAGGAGTTATTCGAAGTTAGTTAATCCGAAGGAGTTAATCGATGAGTTAATCCAAAGGAGTTAGTCGAAGAGTTAATCCAAAGGAGTTATTCGAAGTTAGTTAATCCGAAGGAGTTAGTCGAAGAGTTAATCCAAAGGAGTTATTCGAAGAGTTAATCCAAAGGAGTTAGACGAAGAGTTAATCGAATATAGTTATTCGAAAGAAAGTGTTAATCGAATATAGCTTATTCGAGTAAAGTTAAAAGAGTTAATCGAATATAATTTATTCGAGTAGAGTTAGAGAAGTTAAATCGAATTTAGTTATTCGAAAGGAGTTAATCAATTTGAGTTAAGTTAATCGATTTGAATTAAGTTGAATCGAAATGGAGTAAATCGATTAGAATTAAGTTAATCGAGTTAGAGTAAATCGAATATTGGTTATTCGAAGGTAAGTTATTCGAATTAGTTATTCGAAGGAGTTAATCAAATGAGTTGATCCAAAGGAGTTAGTCGAATATTAGTTATTCGAATAGAGTTAAAGGAGTTATCGATTTTAGTTTGATCGAAAGGAGTTATCGATTAGTAAATCGAAAGGAGATTTTCGAATATAGCATATTCGAAAGAAAGAGATCGAATATTGTTTATTCGAAAGAGAGAGATTTCGAATATGAGTTATTCGAAGAGAGATAATCGAATATAGGTTATTCGAAGAAGAGTTAATCAAATAGAGATTTCTCGAAAGAGAGTTATACGTCGAATTCGATTATAGCAAATTCGGGAAAGTACTATTTACTTTCCAGGGTTTAAATCAAGATTTAGTTATTGATTTAGAAATTAGGTGTCTGTTAAATTATTCGAGTTAGGAGATAAAGTTATAATTTAGGTTAGATATTGCAGAAGTAGGAATTATAACGTTATAGTTATAATCAAACGTTTTCATATAAGAAGTAGATTCGTAACCTGAATCCGAGAATTTGCGTAAACAGATAATTGGAAAAAGTGAGTGAAGAGCTTCATCTATTTCACAGTAAAGGACGTTGTTCAATTAAGGTCTGAGAGGTAATTATACCCCAACTTGATTGACTTCAGAATTGACAAAGGAATAGTTGTGGTTCGACAGAAAGGTTGATTTGAAATATAGTTAAGTAATAAGCGATTAATGGATTAAGCGTAACGATGTTTTATACAACGTTCATTGGAAATCCGTAAATGAGTTTTTGGAAACGTTTTCCAAATATAGTCAGATATGTTTTCTAAACATAGAAAATGAAATGTTTTCATGATAAGAATTTAAGAAATAGAGTTAAGCAAATTCAGAAACTAACTGGAGAGGGTAAGTTGAACGGTTTTCTAAGTGACGATATGATGTTGGTTTCGACCTTCCGGATTGATACTTAGAGAATTGTTCTCATACTAGTTACAGTTAGGGACTGATAGTTGCGAAATAATAGTGATGTGAAAATAAGCTATGGAAATGTTTTCCAATGATTAATAACATATATTTTCTAATATATGGAATAAGGAAATATGAACATATGATGATTGATCGATCGAATTTCCATTTGGAAATAAGATCGTTGTTTGTACACCGACATGTTTTCATTTGATAGTTGAATCACAGACTATCAAAGTCTTTACCATTTTAACGTTGTTAATATGGAGAGACCGGTTGGATTATTATCCAAAGAACCACTCTGTATCGGCATAAGCGTTACGAGCAATATATGCCAAAGATAAATTGAAGACGGAGTAAAGTGCAAGGGCTGTTGTATAAGTCTTAGATAACAGTGACTAAGATGGATATACTGAATAGTGCCTTCGGTTTGTCCAGTCCCAGGACAACGTATATGGAAGAAGGTCTGACAGAGTATATTCAATAGATCGCGTAAGTTGATCTGTTCAAACGTATTCACGTTTGGTGGCGGAGGAATTCGTTTCTCTTAGCTATATACCCGTGTTATTTTGGATAAGTCAATTTGTGATTTGGCGGGTATGACAATGTGGCATTCAAAGTGAATGATGATCAGATGTTCTGAAGATAGACGTAGCTTCTAGCCTCACACCAGGAAGTAACAAAAGTTGGGCTAGGCAGCATGGCTAGTTGGGTCATCCCCAAGCAGGGTGTATTGTCACCGATCTAGGGAATATCCATATTTATACTTCTTTTTGATTCTGTATCTTCGAATGACGGTTTGATGGCCTATAACCGTGGTGGCAATATATTCGCGACACTCAAGCTAAATGAGTGAGCGGTCATGTGTGGCCGGGTTGCAAGACGTTCTTGTTGAACCCTGAGTGTATCACCTCTAGAGTACACTATTCAGAAGGTGCTCCCATACCTTGTCTGTTGGAATCCATTCTCCGATAAGAGCCCTGCGGTTTATGATTTTATACTATGTATGTAGAACGTGAGATGCAAGCGTTTCTGCTAGATTGATACCTATTTGTACTTAGACATTATTATAATATCACAATGATATTGCTTGTCAAAGTTGTTCAGATACTCATAAGGGAAAAACCCGTTCCGTATTCACGGCGTGGTCTTATGAGATATCCTATACCTATTTTAAACTATTTTACTCATACCAGTCCCATGACTGACCCGGAGTTTACTTTGTTGTTTTCCCTAAACTCTTGGGTGCCTAAATTTGTACGGGCAGTCAAGTAGTCGGGATTTACAGATATACTTGGAGAGCTTGGAGCAGGAGGCTGCAAGATTTTATAGCTATAGTTATTTCCGCTGTGTTGTAAGTGTTGTACTCTGATAAGTGCTATTGTACATATATATAATTGTTTACTTCAAAGTTATGTTATATATTATATGTTATTCGTTCCGCTGTGAGATTCGTGTTACTCTGATGATTCTGATGTTCTTCTTCTTCTATTCTATTAGTTCTATCTTTTCTTTCTCAACTTCTAAATTCTTTCACTAACGTCTCGGAATTTCCGACTCTCGAGGAGTCGGAAATTTCCAGCCGTTACAATTTGATAGTTTCATTCTCAATCTTTAATAGATCCAACACCAAGTCCAATAATCCGCAAACATTCAAAGACAATTCATAATAAAATCATCACAAGAAACAAACATGAATTAGCATCGTCAATATTATACAACATGGTATAATTCTATTTTTCACTTTATATCAAATCACGTCTTAAATTTATTTACATCTAAAAGATAACTACACTTACAAAAGACAATCTTGATTTCTGGAATCTGTATTCTGAAGTTGAAATGCTCGCCTTTGATGTAGACAATCGTTGTTTTAGTTTAATTTTGATTTGATTTGGTTTGTCTCTTTTAATTTGCTCAAGTTGAATGGCGGCTACTCGAGGTTGTACAATGGCAGCATGTGGGCTCTTGGTTTAATTTTTAATATGATTTAGGGTTGAGGTATTAGGTTGCTTATATAGAAGTTTGATTTAATAGGAACCATCAGATTAACCTAGAGAAAATCAAAGCCATTCAGACAAGATAGAATAGCCACATCAGCCCTAATGACTCAGCAAGGGGTCCATCAGAACCAATCAGATGCCACATCTGCCTTAGAGCGAATCGGCCCACGAGTTGACAGCCAAACACCCTGAATCAACCCCTAGTCGATCCAGCAGGGCTTGGTTCGACCTCAAAAATGGGCCGGTTCGGTTATTCCCCCTCACGATTCGCTGTTTTGAACTTTTATGCATATTTATTTATTTAATTTTTGTATATATCTATATATATATATATTTCTCATATGCATACAATCTTCAAGGTTTAATAACTTCTTCATAAGGTATCCGTTTTATGCAAACCATATGTCTATCTTGACCAAAATTTTGAGATGAACATAATAGCACAACCCATTTCACTTAATTTTTCTTCTACAAATTAAGTGTTCTTGAATTTGTTAATTTTAATATTCTCAGAAAATTCGGGGTGTTACAGCTTTTGTCTTGCTAGCAGCTGCTCTCAAAGTATTCTCAAGTTCTTCTCTTTACTATTATGGCTTTGTCTCTTTTGGGGAATTATGCTTTTTCTTTTATGTATTTCTGCACTCTGTTGTTACAAGACAAAAGCTTTATATTATTATAGTGGTTTTATCTATTTCAGACGTAAGTTGTTTTGAACCATGGTGTTGTGAACAATGTTTTAAATCAAATTTTAAATTCCGCTGTTGCTTTTATATCTGTCTTGTAATATTCTGTGTCTGTTTACCTAAATGCCTCACGTAACTTAATGCATTCTCTTAATGAGTGACATTAACGAACGTGGGGTGTCACACTTGGTATCAGAGCTGAAGGTTACTAGATTAGATAAAAGATTTTGAAAATTATTTTTAAAAAGGGTTTAAAAGAAAGCATTTTCAAAAATAATTCTACTTTGATAAACATTCCCCAAAAAGCCATCAGTAATATCCTTCGATCCCTTCTTTGAATCTCTTTCCTTTTCTTTTTCCGCATGTCTGGGGAATCTAATATTCCATAGGGCATTACGATACCAGGCTGGTTTCGTAGGTATCTGGAAGCTACGGCGCCTGCCGAAAGCTAAGAAAACGTTCCTCCCCCAATTTCACACTTTGTTCCTCCTCCACCTCATCCGCGTGCACACAACTTCTCTGAGATCTGCAAATATTTCTGTGCTATGGGTGGAAAGCCATTCCATGGAACTGAGACATTCGTAGAGGCAAGGAATTGGCTCAAGGAGACCGAAGACTAGTTTGTAATCTTTGAAGTGGAAGATCGAAGGAAGATTCAGTTAGCTGCCTGGCTACTGAAAGATGAAGCTTTGTTCTGGTGGGAAGTAACCCAAGCAGGCCGTCCATTGGAAACTAGGATGATTTTAGACAGAGATTTAAAATGAAGTTTCATTCCCAAGCTGAGAAAAGAATGCAAATGGAGAGGTTCTTGGCGCTCAAGTAAGGAAACATGACTGTTAAAGAGTATGTGAACAAATTCAATCAACTAGCAAGGTTTGGATTGGAACTGGTAGATACTCCGCATAAGAAAGCTTTGCGGTTTTCTAAAGGGCTAAATGAACCCCTTCATGGGTTAGCTATGTCTCATATTCCAATGGGGGCAACTTTTGAAAGGCTTGTCGATATGGCCCTGATGCATGAGGAAGACAAGGGAGAGAAGAAGGAAGTTAAGGCTAAGGAAACAACACAAAACAAGAAGGCATGGCCTAAGAAAGGACAACAACAACAACAACAGAAGAAGAAGGGTGGAAAGAATGACAAGGATGAGAGTAAGTGTCACAGTTGTGGACGTGAGGGTCACTTGGTGAAAGACTGTAAAAGAAGGATGAATGCTTGCTTCAGTTGTAGTGAAGTCGGACACTATTCTAGGGAGTGCCCGAAGAAATAGGGACAAGGTTAAAGGGCAGGAACTTCTGGAGGGTAGATACATGCTCTCGAGATCAGTGCTTCTGATAGAGGTTGAAAAATTTCTGTGGAAGGTTTAGTTTCTCTTTCAAATCATCCTATTAGAACTCTTTTTTATTCCGGCGCTTCACATTCATTTATATCTAGTTCTATGGTTGAATCTCTGCACTTAAATACTAGTATCGTGGTGGATCCCGTAGTTGTCTTAAACCCCATTGATAGTTCGGCTCCTGTATCTATGATTTTTCTGGGTTTGAGAATATCTGTGTTAGGCATCGAGTTTGAATGCGACGCATATGTGCTCGGTTTTATGGGCTATGGTTTGATTCCAGGGATGTATTGGTTAACCATGTATGGTGAAATTCTAGATTGTGAGAGGAGGATCGTTAGACTTTTGACTTGCCATGGGAGGACCCTCGAGATTTCTTGTGAGCCCCAAGGGTCTGTTATGCTTAGTTTCCTAGGGTCTCTTGATGCATCTATACATGATTTGCAGTCTATTCCAGTAGTCCGAGATTATTCTGATGTTTTTGAGGAGGTCCGAGGCTTACCTTCGAGACGCGAGATCGATTTTCATATATATTTGGTGGACAATGCAAAGCCAATTGCACTGCCTGTGCGCCATATTGCTCCAAAGAAAAGGAGGGAGCTTAGCAAACAAGTAGGGGAGCTACTTGAAAAAGGGTTTATTAGGCGAAGCATATCTAAATGGGGTGCTCCAGTAGTATTCGCGACTAAGGCGGATGGTTTGCTTCGTTTATGTGTAGACTATAGAGAATTGAATATACTCACTAAAAAGAACAGGCACACACTTCCAAGGATAGATGACTTGTTTAACCATCTTGTTGGTGCCTCGGTATTCTCTCAATTAGTCTTAGCCATGGGGTTTCATCAGTTGAGAGTGGCTGAGAACAGTGTAGACAAGACTGCTTTTAGGACTCCATATGGTTTCTTTGAATGGCTAGTTATGACTTTTGGGTTGACTAATGCTCGCCTATTTCTTTGATCTGATGAGTAGGGTGTTTCGAGAGATTATAAATAAATATGTCGTGGTCTTTGTTGATGATTTCTTGATCTTCTCCAAAAACGAAGAAGAGTATGCCCAACATTTGAGAGAAGTCTTGAAAACTCTTCGTGCGCATTAACTTAAGGCAAAGTTCTCCAAATGCCATTTTTGGAGAAAAGAGGTGAGGTTTCTAGGGAATGTGGTTTCCAAAGATGGGATAGCCATTGATCCCGCAAAGGTGGTTGCAATGCAAGATTGGCGTATTTTGAAAAATGCAACAGAAGTGAGAAGATTTTTTGGATTAGCAGGCTATTATCGGAAGTTTATTAAGGACTTCATAAAGATATCAGCCCCTCTCACTAGGCTGACGAAGAAGACTTTGGCATTTTCATGGGATATAGATTTTGATGTTTCTTACCAACGGCTGAAAAGGGCTCTGACAACAGTTCCAGTCTTGACCTTGCCTGGTGGGAATAAAGTGTTTGCAGTTTACACTGATGAATGTGGTACAAGGCTTGGTGCGGTTCTGAAGCAAGAAGGAAAGGTAGTGTGTTATGGGGGTAGACAGTTGATAGTTCATGAGAAGAACTAATCTACCCATGATTTAGAGTTAGCTGCCATGGTATTCGCACTTAAGACATGGCGTCATTATATACTTGGAGAGAAGTTCGAATTATACACCGATCATAAATCTCTCAAGTACCTGTTCTTGTAGAAGGATCTTCATTTAAGGCAACAAAGGTGGATGGAGTTCCTAGCTTCTTATGATTTTGAAATTGCTTATACCCTTAGCAAGGGTAATGTGGTGGCTGACGCTCTAAGTAGGCAGAGGATGGCCTTAAGTCCTCTGTTTGTGGAGAGGAAAAGCTTGGAGTTCATATCGGCTTTTGACTTTAGACCTTCCATCGAGATTTTGCATGATTTGTTTGCATCACTAGAGATACGACCTACTCTTATGGATCAGATAGGAGCTTCGCAATAAGATGATCCACAAATTTTATACATCATGGATAAGCTTACTAAAGGGGAGACTTCTAGTCACCTCAGTAGATATTCCATGTAACAGACCAGAATTTGGGGCCAATTTAAATTTTTCCTTTTATAGATTTTAGGGGTGTTTAAATATTTAAAATAAATTATTTCAAATAAAAATGAATGGAAATTTATTTCGAGCAAAGTTAATAGAAATATATTCAATTAAATTACATAAAGAATTAGAAATAGGACGGTAGTTTGAAAAGTCAAACTTGAACTTTGACTAACTACACAGGATGCAGAATAAACCGGATTTTGATGAAACGAAAAATATTTAAATCTGTTAATGAATATCTTTCTAACGAATCTGAAAAATCGAAGTTTCATAGCGGGAATCAAAAGCTATGGCCAAATGAATTTTCAGAAAGGTCGCTATAGAGATTATATCGCCCTTGAAAATCGACATTTTGCATACGACCTCGGAATTCGACGAAACCACTTTTGTTGGGTCCGGGATGTAAAATTATTGCTAGGTTTCAAATTTCATGATTTTTGAAGCTAGTATGTGAGCGTGGCAAAAGAAACTGCGTTTTTTCAATTTCGGTCAAAATTAATTGACTGAAAAATAGTCATTTTTCAAACAATCTCAGAATTCGATGAAATAAATTTTGTTAGGACCGTATCGTCATAAGAAAGCTAAAAATAATTTTTCTGAATTCGTTTGTGACCCCAGTAAAATTAGAAAGTACATTTGAATTGAAAATAAAAGAATTAATTTGAAAATAAAGAAAACACACGGTAAACTTCAGAATAAGACCACGGCACTAGCGCCATTGCGTTCAGAAGACGTCAAAACCTATTGTTCGACAGTCGTTGGGGTCCGTTTGGTGATCGTATGGAGTAACCCTAATTTTGGGGATTAATTAAATAAATAAAATAAAAATACGCCGTATACTGTATAAATACGGACCATGTACCATCGTTCTTCTTCCCCGATCGACAGAACCCATAGCCGCCCCCCCCCCCCCCCCCTTTGAATTTTCATCTCCATTTTCCCACTAATCCACACACAATTAGACTTAGCCGTAGTTGAACTTTTTGAAGCTCTTCCCTTCCTCTCCAATCTCGGACAAGTTTCATTCGATTTCACAGCCTGTAGCTTTCGAACCGAGCACCCGAACCTGCGACCTTCATTGCCCCGCCGCCGCCACGTGTCGCCGCCGCACCCCCCATACTCCCGGCGTGGATGCGCCTCCCCTAGGCCTTCCATCTCCGACAAACGGCGCCTCAATCCATTCACCGTAGCTCGCGAATTTGCAAATCAAAGTTTTGAACTTTTCGGAAATTATAAAGGTATGAATACTTCAGTTTTGCCACGCTTTTAAGCGTTACAGCGAAAGCTGTTAAAAGTCAGTTCTAATTTGTTCGTATGAACTTCCAATTGAAATCTTTCAGATCCAAAACTGCCGTGACCTTGAGCACGAAATCTGATTGAACCCGAACATTCATTTCAAATCCAAGTTAGGTGAAAATTTATTTTTAATTAAATTTAATTAATTTAAATATTATTATTGCGTTATGTGAAATTGAAAGTCAAACACAATTAGATCTGCGATGAATGTTACCATGGGTTATGGATTCAAATTGTTGTGATGTTATGATTTTAGATTCGTCATTTTCAATTATAGATCTGTTAATTAAAATTATAGATCGGTAGGAAGAATTAGATTTTTACCTTGTTTAAATTTGTTGAAGTATGCCTTGTGGATATGAATCATGTATAAATCTATCATCTTGTTCATCGTTATGAAATTTTCATCGTTATGAAATTTACATCGTTATGTAATTTACATTATTTTAATGTGAATTAAAGTAGGAATTCACATCGTTATGAAATTTACATCGTTATGCAACTTACATTATTTTAATGTGGATTAAAGTAGGAATTTACATTTTTATAATGTTAATATAAAGTAGAATTTGACATAAAATTAAATTTACATTTTTATATAGGTTAATAAAGTAGGAATTTACGATGTAAGGAATTTACATTCTTATAATGTTAAAATAAAGTAGATTTGGCATAGTGGAAAAAAATTACATTTTTCTTTGTAATTAACATGTGAATTTCATCGTATGTTAAAATTTACATTTTTATATGTAAATTATATAGGGAATTACACCGTATGATAAAAATTACATTATTCCTTGTAATTAACATGTGAATTTCATCATATGTTAAAATTTACATTTTTATATGTAAATTATATAGGGAATTACACCATAGGATAAAAATTACATTTTTCTTTGTAATTAACATGTGAATTTCATCGTAGGTTAAAATTTACATTTTTATATGTAAATTATATAGGGAATTAAACCGCAGGATAAAAATTACATTTTTCTTTGTAATTAACATGTGAATTTCATCGTATGTTAAAATTTACATTTTTATATGTAAATTATATAGGGAATTACACTGTAGGATAAAAATTACATTTTTCTTTGTAATTAACATGTGAATTTCATCGTATGTTAAAATTTACATTTTTATATGTAAATTATATAGGGAATTACACCGTAGGATAAAAATTACATTTTTATATGTAATTAAAACATGAATTTACATTGTACGTTAAATATTACATTTTTATATGTAATGTCTATAGGAAATTATACCGTATGATAAAAACTACATTTTTCTATGTAATTAAAAGATGCATTTCCATCGTATGATAGAATTCACATTTTTTTATATATGTAACATAGAATGAGAATAAACATTAGAAATAAAATTTATTTATTTTATATGTAAATAAGATGTAGGAATTTGACATGGAAATTAAATTTACATTTTACATGTAAATAAGATGTAGGAATGTGGCTTGAGATTAAAGTTATATTTTTAGGATGTAAATGAAAAGTAGATTTTGCATTGTATAGACAATTTACATTTTTATAAAAATGAGAATTGGCATCGCAAATAAAATTGCATTTTTACATGCAATAAAAGAATGAACTTTTACATTGTGAAATAAAATTTACATTTTGATACGTAGGTAAAAGTTGGGTATGTTCATTGAAAATTTACAGAGTAATTAAAATAATGAATTCAACGTAAAATGGAATTTACCTTTTTATGTAAATAAAAGGGTTAGGAGAATTATATTTATATATTTATATATAAATATAATTAAAATTATCGAATCGAGCGCAGCAGTTCACATTTTGAAATCGTATCTTTAAACGATTATACCGGAAGATCTGACCGTCAGATTTTCCCAAAACTGAAAATATTAGGACCATCTCGGAAAATTCTTTCCAATGATATAAGATACGTTATGATCCAACGGTTAGATTTTGTGGAATGTGAAAATCAAAATTTATTCAGGGTCGCCCGTTGACCTGAAGCGTCGTTAATTAAAATTTAATTATTTTAAATAATTAAAATAGGAATGAATCGTTAATAAAAATAATTATTAATGTATAAGAAGGATTTTAAATATATATATATATATACGAGGATTATTTAGGAAGTCCGGGTTCTCTCAATCCAAATAATCAAACGACGTTAATGGAAGTGCAAAGATGGCGTATGAGGACCGTAAATCTTCCCTCGAATGGGCAACGATCAAGGCCCTAATTTGACTTGCTCCCAACTCAAGGGTCATGGTCATTGCCCAAACGTACGTGTTGATTTCACGGGTTTGGCTTTCGCTCAGACCCAGAGCATAAGCTAATAAATGAATTGTGTGTCTGACATCATACCCTATCAAATATCATGTTATTGATCTTCTGTCGAATATATGGATGTTTGGTGGCGGAGAATTTATTCTCTTGCTTAACACCCGTTCGTATATTTCTTCAAAGGATTGGTAGTGCGATATGGAGTGATGATGTGGCATGCTAAGATGCATAGGATCAAGGTTTTGTTGAAAAGCAGGCCTTGTAGGACGATTAAAGCATAGCCTGTTTAGGCATAGCTTTGTGTACAGCGTGACTTCGCGAGCCTCACACATCGGCGGAGTATAAAACGGGAGAAGGGAACGCAGGGAGAGCAGCACGTTTCTTTCTTGCTAGAAGTGGTGATTGGGCTTTAACACGACCCAACACTTTACTTATGTGGATGATGAAATGAGGCGCCTCGGATGATAGGTCCTACAGGATCGGGAAATGTGTGTTCAGGAATTGCCAATCCACGAAACTGTATGTGTGGACCGGCCCTGCAGGATCCAAGGGTTCACTACGGGGGGTCCTGAGACATTAGCTAGAGTGTCTCGAATCGGTAAGAGCTCCTCCCTAGCCTTGACTCATGATGGAAACCAAAATCCAAATACGACCCCACGAATTTGATTGTATTACTAGTATGGAGGCATAGTAGTATGGGATACTATTCTTCCTAGGATTTATACATTTACTTTGAAATGTTTTGATAAATAATAATAATAAAATTAAACTCGTATTTGCCGTATTTAGCATGTTTAATCACTATAAGGTAAAACCCTATCCTCTGGTTTGTGTTGCATTGTGTGATGGGACCTGGGTCTTATGGTGATTCCATTTTTCTAAAAAGCATAACGTTGTTGTATGATTTACTTATTAGTTGTTTCTGACACTTTTATGCACGGCAATCCATTAGAGAAAACCCGTTCCGCGTTAGCGGCGTGGTCTTTGGATTTGTCCTATTAATAGTGATTAATTAGTTAAGAATTCTCACACCAGTCCCATGACTGACCCGTTGTTTGTTTCCACCTTTTTGCAAACTCGGGTGCCCTCCTTTCTACACGGGCAGCCAAGTAAACATGTTTATTCTTCGCTTGGATTCTTTTCTTTGGAGCTGCTTATTATCTTTCTTGGATTTGCTTTTGTGAAGAGGTGATGACTTGGAGCTTGAAGACATCTATCATTTGCTGCTATTGCATTTTTCTCTTTTTAATTTCAGACATTAAACTTGTTTCATTTCACGTTGTTTAAGTTGGTGTTGGAACTTATTTCTCTTTCTGCAAACTTGATGTAATAATTTAGAATTCTGTGACTGTAGACTTTCTATGGTTAATGACATTATATTTCCGCTGCTATAATGTTGTTACTCTATGAATTTCCTATGCTATGTTGTATACGTGATATGTATTATTGTATTTATGTTGTATTCCAAATGATCATTCCTTACTTAATTCTGTGGAAGTTTGGGGTCATCACAGTTGGTATCAGAGCTTTGGTTAAACTTAGCTTTGGGATATAACATATTTATGATAATTCGTTTACATAGAATCACAATATTCTATGGCGAACATTTCATGTGAATACATAATAGTCAGTCATTCTATCATTATCTTTTATCCGTCCTTTTATCTTGATCAACTCCTCAAATCACCATTATAGTTGTTCTGACTCTTTCCTTGATCGTACAGAACTAACTAGAAATGAGTACCGCTGCCGCTAGAGCTAGAGCAAGGAGGCAAAATGCTGTTGGAACTGAGGAGGCTACTGTCCAACAACCACCACCACCGCAGCCCTTTGATTTGGATAAGATGGCAAAGAAATACAAAAACCTGGGAGGAGTGCCATTCAAGGGTACTGAGACTATGACACAAGCTCAAGCTTGGCTGAGGAACTGTGAAAAGATTTTTGGAGGATTAGAGTTGGAGGATCATAGGAAAAGATTAGTGGCTTCATGGCTGCTACAAGAGGAAGCTCAAAACTGGTGGGACACAGTCACGGTTGGAGGGATTGCAGACAATATGACTTGGACAAGGTTTAAGGAGCTTTTCAATGACAAATACATTCCAAGGCAGGAGGTAGAAAGACAACATGATGAGTTCGCCAATCTGAAGCAAGGCGACAAGACCATTTCAGAATATGTACGAAGATTTGAAGACCTCTCCCGCTATGCCCCTGAATTGATTCAGGATGACTTTCAGAAGAACAAGAGGTTCAGAATGGGCTTGCGAGGAAGTATATTGATAGAGCCACTTCCCACATCGACCTTTCCTTCAATAGGCTGGTGGAGTTTGCTTGTCGATATGAGGAAAATGATAGGAAGAATTCTCAACAAGACAGGGAAAGGAGATTGGCCAACAATAAGAGGAAGCAAACAGAGAAGAAGACTGAAGGAAGCAATTTTGGAGCTGCTAAGGCGCACGATAAGTCAAAGGTGCAATGCTACAACTGCCAAAAGTTTGGGCACTACAGCAAGGACTGCAGAAATCTAAAGAAGGCCCGAAGCGACGACACCAAGGAATGCTACAACTGCCACAAGAAGGGTCATATCAAGCCAAACTGTCCGCTGTTGAAAGGAGCGCAGGTTGCACATGTGTATGAGGGGACAAGTGCGCCATCTTCTTCCGCTCCTGCTTCTTCTGAAGGAGCAGGTAAGCCTAATGTTTTAGATGGTACCGTTTTTGTTAAAAATATCCCTGTTACTGCCTTGTTTGATACGGGTGCATCATGAAGTTTTATTTCTAGCAACACGGTCCAGAAATTGAAACTAAAACAAAGAAATCTTAAAGAGCCAGTTAATGTTCATAATCCTGAAGGAGGCTCTATCGTCCTTGATTCGTACTGTCGGGTGCCTATTTCCTACTCTTACTTTCAATTCCCTTTTGACTTGACCATTATGAATTTTTCTGAATTTGATATCATCCTTGGTCTGGATTGGCTAACAAAATTTGATGCCGAAGTAAGGTGTGCAGATAGAATAGTTGTAATAAAAACAAAGTTTGGAGATATTATTTCCATACCTTGCCATGGTTCAAAATCTGATAGGAAGGAATTTTGGTCTTCCCTGGAGATCACTCCTATTTCCTTAGAAAATATTCCCGTGGTCAAAGATTACGCAGACGTATTTGAAGAAGTGGACAGCCTACCCCCGCGAAGGGAAATCGATTTCAGGATTGATCTTGTTCCTAATGCAAGACCTGTAGTTCATGCTATCAGAAGGATGACTCCTAAAGAAAATAAAGAATTGCAAACCCAAACTAAGCAGCTCCTGTGGAAGGGACTCATCCGACCTAGCTTTTCTAATTGGGGTGCAGCTGTGGTGTTTGTCCCCAAATCGGACGGTACTCTAAGACTTTGTGTCGATTACCGCGATCTTAACAAACAAACATTGAAGAACAAATACCCCTTGCCCCGCATAGATGATTTGATGGACCAATTGAATGAAGCCAAGGTGTTTTCGAAGATGGACCTAGCCACAGGTTTCTACCAACTCCGCATAGCTGAAGAATGCATACCTTTGACCGCCTTCAGAGGTCCCGATATATTCTATGAATGGTTAGTGATGCCGTTTGGTTTATGCAATGCTCCAGCCTACTTTGTTGACTTGATGAATAGGTTCTTCCGAGAGGTCCTAAATAAATTCGTCCTAGTCTTCATTGATGATATTCTAATCTATTCTAAAACTAAGGAGGAGCATAAAGGGCATTTAAGGGAAGTGTTGGAAATTCTGCGACGAAATGTTTTAAAAGCAAAGTTTTCCAAATGCACATTTTGGCAAGAGGAAGTAAAGTTCTTGGGCCATGTTTTGTCAAAAGAAGGAATCGCAGTTGATCCAAGTAAAATTGCCGTCATTCGAGATTGGAAGCAGCCCGGTACACCCGCTGAAGTAAGAAGCTTCCTAGGATTGGCCGGATATTACAGGAAATTTGTCAAAGATTTCGCCAAGCTGTCTAGCCCATTAACAAAGCTTACTAAGAAGCATGCCAAGTTCAATTGGACATCGGACTGTGAGGAGGCATTCCAAAAGCTAAAGGTGAGTTTGACTACTGCTCCCGTACTTACCATCATCGATGTCAACCAAGATTTGAAGGTCTACACCGTTGCTTCTCAAAGTGGTAGTCTTGGTGCGGTACTGATGCAAAGAGGCAAAGTTGTTGCATATGCAAGTCGTCAATTAAAGCCGCATGAGAAAAATTATCGTGTCCATGACTTAGAGTTATTGGCCGTAGTCTTTGCTTTGAAAATTTGGAGACATTATCTTTTGGGCGAAAATTTTGAATTATTCACAGACCATCAATCTTTGAAATATCTCTTCGATCAAAAGGATCTGAATTTAAGGCAACAACGATGGCTAGAATTTCTAGCGGCATATGATCTTGGCATCTTATATATGCCGGGGAAAGCCAATGTTGTGGTAGACGCGCTTAGTAGGAAGGACGCCATTGTCGTAAGCCTCATCGTTACCCCTTCCTTGATTGATAAAATTTCTGCTCTTCAAAAGGATGATGAATTCATTTAGAGAATGATCAAGAGAATTGAAGCAGGTGAAAACACGAACTTCCAAATATATGGCAAGGGAATTCTTAGATTGCACGGGCGGATTTGTGTTTCAAGTATCCCCGAGCTCATAAGAGAAGTTTTAGATGAGGGTCACAAATCAAAGCTTTACATCCACCCCGGTGTGAGCAAAATGTATCAGGACTTAAAAGCGCACATTTTGGTGGAGATCTATGAAGAGGGATATATCCATTTATGTGAGTAGATGCCCCACATGCCAACAAGTAAAAAGTGATCAACAAAAGCTTGCGGGGTTGTTGCAGCCATTAGAAGTACCAGATTGGAAGTGGGACCAAATCTCCATGGATTTTATAGATGGTCTGCCTCATACTAGGAAAGGAAATGACAGCATATGGGTGATCATGGATCGCTTCACAAAGTCCACTCTTTTCATACCTGTCAAATCCACTAGAACTGCTCAAAGTCTGGCACAAATCTATTTCAAAGAAATCGTCAGGCTACATGGGTAATAAAACTAAATCTTTCCTTTTCATCATAATCTAAATGAAAATTTTCTTTTCAAACTAAATAATAATCTTTTCTTTTACACAGAGTTCCTAGTAGCATCGTTAGCGACCGTGATCCTATCTTTGCTAGCAAATTTTGGGAAGCACTCCAAAATGAGTTGGGAACGAAGCTAATCTCAGTACCGCCTATCACCCACAGACTGACGGCCAGACTGAGCGAGTGAATCGCATTCTTGAAGATCTATTGCGGTCTTGCATACTCGATATTGGAGGTTCTTGGGAGGATCACTTGCATTTTGTTGAATTCTCGTATAACAATAGCTATCAAGCAAGTTTGAAAATGTCTCCATTTGAAGCCTTATATGGTAGGCCGTGTAGATCGCCGGCATGTTGGGTTGAAAAAGGAAATCGGCTTGTGTTGGGTCCAGACATGATCCGAGAAGCTTCGGAAAAAGTTGACTTTATTAAGAAGCGACTATTGGATGCCCAAAGTAGACAGAAAAGCTATGCAGATGTAAGAAGGCGAGAGCTAGCTTTTGAAGTGGGTGACTGTGTCTATCTCAAAGTCGCTCCAATGTGAGGTGTTATCCGGTTTGGGAAGACAGGAAAATTAGCACCTAGATTCATCAGCCCCTTCCCTATTCTTGAAAAGATTGGCACCCTAGCTTATAGAATTCAGATGCCCGACTGGTTTCCTGGACTGCACGATGTATTCCATGTATCTCAAGTTCGAAGGCATGTCCATGATCCAGATCTGATTGTGGAAGAAGCATTACAACAAGATTTGGAGATTACCCCAAGCCTTGCAGTGAGAAGAGAACCACCGAAAATTATTGGCAAGGAGACTAGGAAGCGGAGAAATAAAAGTATCAACCTAGTCAAGGTGCAATGGAGCGGTGATCCTAGAGACTGCACTTGGGAAACCGAGGAGAGTATCAAACAAGCCTATCCCAAATGCAGAGTGGATATTTCCGACTAGTTTTATTTTGAGGTACGCTTAAAATATTTTCTATTTTTTATGTTGGTTCCTACTCTTCTATTCTTCCCTTTTCCTTTTCGAGGACGAAAAGTTCTTAAGCGGGGGAGATTGTAACAACCCAGAATTTGGGGCCAATTTAAAATTTTCCTTTTAGAGATTTTAGGGGTGTTTAAATATTTAAAATAAATTATTTCAAATAAAAATGAATGGAAATTTATTTTGAGCAAAATTAATACAAATATATTCAATTAAATTACATAAAGAATTAGAAATAGGACGGTAGTTTGAAAAGTCAAACTTGAACTTTGACTAACTACACAGGATGCAGAATAAACCGGATTTTGATGAAACGAAAAATATTTAAATCTGTTACTGAATATCTTTCTAACGAATCTGAAAAATCGAAGTCTCATAGCGGGAATCAAAAGTTATGGCCAAATGAATTTTCAGAAAGGTCGCTATAGAGATTATATCGCCCTTGAAAATCGACATTTTGCATACAACCTCGGAATTCGACGAAACCAGTTTTGTTGGGTCTGGGATATAAAATTATTGCTAGGTTTCAAATTTCATGATTTTTGAAACCAGTATGTGAGCGTGGCAAAAGAAACTGCGTTTTGTCAATTTTGGTCAAAATTAATTGACCGAAAAATAGCCATTTTTCAAACAGTCTCAGAATTCGATGAAATAAATTTTGTTAGGACCGTATCGTCATAAGAAAGCCAAAAATATTTTTTCTGGATTTTTCTGACTTCATATGTGACCCCAGTAAAATTAGAAAGTACGTTCGAATTGAAAATAAAAGAATTAATTTGAAAATAAAGAAAACACATGGTAAACTTCAGAATTAGACCTCGGCACTAGCGCCATTGCGTTCAGAAGACGTCAAAACCTATTGTTCGACAGTCGTTGGGGTCCGTTTGGTGATCATATGGAGAAACCCTAATTTTGAGGATTAATTAAATAAATAAATAAAATAAAAATACGCCGTATACTGTATAAATACGGACCATGTACCATCGTTCTTCTTCCCCGATCGACAGAACCCACAGCTGCCCCTACCCCTTTGAATTTTCATCCCCATTTTCCCACTAATCCACACACAATTAGACTTAGCCGTAGTTGAACTTTTTGAAGCTCTTCCCTTCCTCTCCAATCTCTGACAAGTTTCATTCGATTTCACAGCCTGTAACTCTCGAACCGAGCACCCGAACCCGCGACCTTCATTGCCCCGCCGCCGCCACGTGTCGCCGCCGCACCCCCCATACTCCCGGCGTGGATGCGCCTCCCCTAGGCCTTCCATCTCTGACAAACGGCGCCTCAATCCATTCACCGTAGCTCGCAAATTTGTAAATCAAAGTTTTGAACTTTTCTGAAATTATAAAGGTATGAATACTTCAGTTTTTCCACGCTTTTAAGCGTTACAGCGACAGTTGTTAAAAGTCAGTTCTAATTTATTCGTATGAACTTCCAGTTGAAATCTTTTAGATCCGAAACTGCCGTGACCTTGAACATGAGATCTGATTGAATCCGAACCTTCATTTCTAATCCAAGTTAGATGAGAATTTATTTTTAATTAAATTTTATTAATTTAAATATTATTATTGCGTTATGTGAAATTGAAAGTCAAACACAATTAGATCTGCGATGAATGTTACCATGGGTTATGGATTCAAATTGTTGTGATGTTATGATTTTAGATTCGTCATTTTCAATTATAGATCTGTTAATTAAAATTATAGATCGGTAGGAAAAATTAGATTTTTACCTTGTTTAAATTTGTTGAAGTATACCTTGTGGATATGAATCATGTATAAATCTATCATCTTGTTCATCGTTATGAAATTTTCATCGTTATGAAATTTTCATCATTATGAAATTTACATCGTTATGTAATTTACATTATTTTAATGTGAATTAAAGTAGGAATTCACATCATTACGAAATTTACATTGTTATGCAACTTACATTATTTTAATGTGGATTAAATTAGGAATTTACATTTTTATAATGTTAATCTAAAGTAGAATTTTACATAAGATTAAATTTACATTTTTATATAGGTTAATAAAGTAGGAATTTACGATGTAAGGAATTTACATTCTTATAATGTTAAAATAAAGTAGATTTGGCATAGTGGAAAAAAAATTACATTTTTCTTTATAATTAACATGTGAATTTCATCGTATGTTAAAATTTACATTTTTATATGTAAATTATATAGGGAATTACACCGTAGGATAAAAATTACATTTTTCTTTGTAATTAACATGTGAATTTCATCGTATGTTAAAATTTACATTTTTATATGTAAATTATATAGGGAATTACACCGTAGGATAAAAATTACATTTTTCTTTGTAATTAACATGTGAATTTCATCGTATGTTAAAATTTACATTTTTATATGTAAATTATATAGGGAATCACACCGTAGGATAAAAATTACATTTTTCTTTGTAATTAACATGTGAATTTCATCGTATGTTAAAATTTACTTTTTTATATGTAAATTATATAGGGAATTACACCGTAGGATAAAAATTACATTTTTATATGTTATTAAAACATGAAT
Organism: Allium sativum; assembly: GCA_030737875.1. Lineage (NCBI taxonomy): Eukaryota > Viridiplantae > Streptophyta > Magnoliopsida > Asparagales > Amaryllidaceae > Allium > Allium sativum. The sequence continues at coordinate 428,617,433 of CM060923.1, forward strand.
TTACATTGTATGTTAAATATTACATTTTTATATGTAATGTCTATAGGAAATTATACCGTATGATAAAAATTACATTTTTCTATGTAATTAAAAGATGCATTTCCATATTTCCATCGTATGATAGAATTCACATTTTTTTTATATATGTAACATAGAATGAGAATGAACATTAGAAATAAAATTTATTTGTTTTATATGTAAATAAGATGTAGGAATTTGACATGTAAATTAAATTTACATTTTACATGTAAATAAGATGTAGGAATGTGGCTTGAGATTAAAGTTATATTTTTAGGATGTAAATGAAAAGTAGATTTTGCATTGTATAGACAATTTACATTTTTATAAAAATGAGAATTGGCATCGCAAATAAAATTGCATTTTTACATGCAATAAAAGAATGAACTTTTACATTGTGAAATAAAATTTACATTTTCATACATAGGTAAAAGTTGGGTATATTCATTGAAAATTTACAAAATAATTAAAATAATGAATTCAACATAAAATGGAATTTATCTTTTTATGTAAATAAAAGGGGTAGGAGAATTATATTTATATATTTATATATTAATATAATTATAACTTATCGAATCGAGCGCAGCAGTTCACATTTTGAAATCGTATCTTTAAACGATTATACCGGAAGATCCGACCGTCGGATTTTCCCAAAACTGAAAATATTAGGACCATCTCGGAAAATTCTTTCCAACGATATAAGATACGTCATGATCCAACGGTTAGATTTTGTGGAATGTGAAAATCAAAATTTGTTGAAAGCAGCGCCAGGGTCGCCCATTGACCTGAAGCGTCGTTAATTAAAATTTAATTATTTTAAATAATTAAAATAGGAATGAATCGTTAATAAAAATAATTATTAATGTATAAGAAGGATTTTAAATATATATATATATATGTACGAAGATTATTTGGGAAGTCCGTGTTCTCTCATTCCAAATAATCAAACGACGTTAATGGAAGTACAAAGATGGCGTATGAAGACCGTAAATCTTCCCTCGAATGGGCAACGATCGAGGCCCTGATTTGACTTACTCCCAACTCAAGGGTCATGGTCATTGCCCAAACGTACGTGTTGATTTCACGGGTTTGGCTTTCGCTCAGACCTAGAGCATAAGCTAATAAATGGATTGTGTGTCTGACATCGTACCCTATCAAATATCATGTTATTGATCTTCTGTCGAATGTATGGATGTTTGGTGGCGAAGAATTTATTCTCTTGCTTAACACCCGTTCATATATTTCTTCAAAGGATTGGTAGTGCGATATGGAGTGATGATGTGGCATGCTAAGATGCATAGGATCAAGGTTTTGTTGAAAAGCAGGCCTTGTGGGACGATCAAAGCATAGCCTGTTTAGGCATAGCTTTGCGTGACTTCGCGAGCCTCACACACCGGCGGAGTCTAAAACGGGAGAAGGGAACGCAGGGATAGTAGCACGTTTCTTTCTAGCTAGAAGTGGTGATTGGGCTTTAACACGGCCCAACACTTTACTTATGTGGATGATGGAATGAGGCGCCTCGGATGATAGGTCCAATAGGATCGGGAAACGTGTGTTCAGGAATCGCCAATCCACGAAGCTGTATGTGTGGACCAGCCCTACAGGATCCAAGGGTTCACTGCGGGGGATCCTGAGATATTAGCTAGAGTGTCTCGAATCGGTAGGAGCTCCTCCCTAGCCTTGACTCATGATGGAAACCGAAATCCAAATACGACCCCATGAATTTGATTGTATTACTAGTATGGAGGCATAGTAGTATGGGATACTATTCTTCCTAGGATTTATACATTTACTTTGAAATGTTTTGATATATACTAATAATAAAATTAAACTCGTATTTGCCGTATTTAGCATGTTTAATCACTATAAGGTAAAACCCTATCCTCTGGTTTGTGTTGCACTGTGTGTTGGGACCTGGGTCTTATGGTGATTCCATTTTTCTAAAAAGCATAACGTTGTTTTACGATTTACTTATTAGTTGTTTCTGACACTTTTATGCACGACAATCCATTAGAGCAAACCCGTTCCGCGTTAGCGGCGTGGTTTTTGGATTTGTCCTGTTAATAGTGATTAATTAGTTAAGAATTCTCACACCAGTCCCACGACTGACCCGTTGTTTGTTTCCACCTTTTTGCAAACTCGGGTGCCCTCCTTTCTACACGGGCAGCCAAGTAAATAGGTTTATTCTTCGCTTGGAGTCTTTTCTTTGGAGTTGCTTATTATCTTTCTTGGATTTGCTTTTGTGAAGAGGTGATGACTTGGAGCTTGAAGACATCTATTATTTGCTGCTATTGCATTTTTCTCTTGTTAATTTCATACATTAAACTTGTTTCATTTCACGTTGTTTAAGTTGGTGTTGGAACTTATTTCTCTTTCTGCAAACTTGATGTAATAATTTAGAATTCTGTGACTGTGGACTTTCTGTGGTTAATGACATTATATTTCCACTGCTATGATGTTGTTACTCTACGAATTTCCTATGCTATGTTGTATCTGTGATATGTATTATTGTATTTATGTTGTATTCCAAATGATCATTCCTTACTTTCATTCTGTGGAAGTTTGGGGTCATCACATTCCATAGATGAAAAGGGGTGGTTGTGACGAGATGAAAGGCTTTATGTTCCACAAATTGGACGCTTGATAAAGACAATCCTAGAAGAAGCCCACCATTCTAAGATGACTATTCATCCAGGTGGTGATAAGATGTACAAAGACATGAAGAGGGTTTTCTTTTGGGCTAGGATGAAGAAAGATGTGGCAGAGTTTGTTTCTCAATGTTTAGTTTGTCAGCAAGTCAAAGCTGAGAAAAAGAAGCCCGGTGGTTTACTTCTTCCTTTGGAGGTTCCACAGTGGAAGTGGGAGAGCGTCTCTATGGATTTCATAGATGGTTTTCCTAGATCGAAGAAAGGCAACACCAGTATTTAGGTTGTGGTTGATAAGCTCATTAAGAGAGCTCATTTCATTCCAGTTAAGTGTAAGAGGACGGCATCATGGTTGGCAGCAATTTATGTACGTGAGATAGTCCGTCTTCATGGAGTACCTTCCAGCATCGTAAGCGATCTTGACCCCATCATCACCAGTGAATTTTAGAGAAGCTTGCAAGAAGAATTAAGTACACAGTTGTGTTTGAGAACAGCTTATCACCCACATACCGGTGCGCAAACGGAGAGGGTGAACAGAATTCATAAGGATCTTTTAAGGCTGTGTATCCTAGACTTCGGAGGGACTTGGGAAGAGCATCTTCCTTTAGTAGAGTTTGCCTACAACAACAGTTATCAAGCTAGCATCAGCATGGCACCCTTCGAAGCATTGTATGGACGACCCTGTAGTTCACTAACTTGATGGTGGGAATCTACAGAAAGATTATTACTTGGACCTAATATGGTTAGAGAAACGTTCGAGAAGATTGACCTTATTCGACGGCGGATGAAGATAGTCCAAGATAGGCAGAAATCTTACTTAGACAAGAGAAGTAATGACATCGAATTTGAGGTGAGAGACTTAGTTTTTATTAAAGTATCACCTCTGAGGAATGTGGTTCGCTTCGGATATGTTGGTAAGTTGGCACCAAGATTTGTAGGACCATTTCCCATAACCGAAAGGATCAACCAAATGGCCTATAGAGTAAAACTACTAGAAAATCTATCCGTAGTTCACGATGTTTTCCACATTTTTCATCTGTGGAAGTGCTTGCATGACACTGCGGAAGTTGTTGAGCCAAGTATATTAGAAGAAGTAGAAGTGGAGCGGGAGTCGATGGTCAGGCGAGACCCTACACGTATTCTTGAATCAGAAGTTAAGAAGCTATGCAATAAAGAAATCAAGTTGATAAAGGTTCAATGCGGAGATAACCCAGAGGATGCAACTTGGGAGACCGAAGACAAGATTCGTGCTTCGTATCCTTTCCTTTTCGAGGGTATATTCTTAACTCCTTTTTCCAAAGTTTTATCTATGCTTGTTCTATCATATGAGTATGTCCTATTGATAAAATTTTCGACCTTTAGATAGGAATCCTATGGATATAAACTTGTGTTTGAGACATGTTATGTTTGATGGATGCAAGCGGATGCAAGTGTTTGCCGTGGATGCATACACACACACACATTAGGCACTAGATCGGCTCAATCACTCCCATACCGCATATGGATGTGTGTGCATTTTTCTTTTCTTTTAATGGATGGAAATGGATGTATTAACATATGGATGTTGCATTCGGATGAATGAGTGTGCACACATATAGAACTTACATGTTATAATAGGATTATTTGCATACATGTTAGATTCATGGCACTAACATACATTGCATTAAGGAGGTCTACTGAATCAGTGGACAGCCTTATCTTCGCATTAGTGTTGGGACTTATACACACACCTTTGCATATACACATTATAAGTCTTTAAGGACAATGGATGCCTGTAATTGATGGATGAGTAGATGGGTGATGGATGGTAGGATATACATTCTTCTTAACTTGGAGATTTCGGGACGAAATCCTTTGAGTAGGGGAGAATGTAACCCTCCGTAATTTTTAACAACACTAAAGAGGAAAAATTAAATAATAATAAATTTAATATTCAAAATTAAGGGAAACGGACTGCACCATTGCGTTCGTCTTGAAATTCTGGTCAAGATAGACATTTGGTTTGTGTAAAACGGACTCCGTATGAAGAAGTTATGAAGGTTTGAAGTTTGTATACGCACAAGAGAATTATATATATAATAAATCAGAAAATCAAATTTCAGTTCAAAATTCGAAATTCCATAGGTGGAAAATTTCCCTCCCCAGAGGAGTCGACCCCTTGAGGGGGTGTCGACCCTGGGGTCGACCCCTCAAGGGAATGTCGACCCACAGGTTGACCCCCTAAGGGGGGTCGACCCCATTAGGACTGAGGTGGCAGTCGAATTATGGAGGCTGATAGCTATAAATACAGGAACATTTCTCTTGTTTTCTTGACTGAAATTCAATGGAGGCCTAAATGCTGCCGGTGTCTGTAATGAATCAAACCTGTAACAAACAGGCGATTTTCGACCCCGAAAATCGACACAAAACAAAATGTCGACTATTCAAGAATCGGAAATACCAGATCTTTAATAGAAAGAACTTAGAGGATGAGGAATAGAAAGTGTTAGATCCAAAATTGGGTCTAACACACAAGCTGTTCTGATCTACGAAGAATTATAACTACAATATGAAGAAAAAGCCGAAAACACACGAAATTTATAGTGGTTCGGCGTTAACGAGCCTACGTCCACTTTATATGTAATTGATTATATGCTGAATGCAAGTACAATCAATAGTTTCACTTGATCTCACTCTAACAATTATGATTCTCTCAATAATCTCAGGATAACTCTAAGTAGAAACAATGGAGATATGATAATGGTGGAGTCAGATCTCTCAATTGCCAAAAGATCCTTAAAAATGTCAAGTTCTGGGCTATTTATAGCTGATTTCTTTAGAAGGATCGCGGTCATACACGGCATACATCCCGAGGATCTCGTACTGGTTCATATCTTGATGAAGAAATTGTCAAATTAGCCATTGTGGACAGGTGTCGTAAGATCCATACATTTCAGATCGTGGTTGAACAAGTCGTGGTCTTCATTTTCTGACTTCTGGAATTCGATCGGGTCGAGCTAGTGTTGGACGGATCGGATCGCGAGACATGGGGCGATCGCGATTGTGGTGATGTAGAGCAATCCGACCGGGTCTTCGACGGCCAGAGGAGTGAAATTCCACATTTTCTTCGTGTGTGTAGACCTTGGTGGCTTGGTCAAAAAGCTAGCCAACATTTTGCCCCCTCGAAGTATGTTTTACGTGGCGGAACATGCTTCGAAATTGCTGAAAAATCCTCTCGCGAATTGACACAAATCAGTGGTTGCATATGTTCAGAACACTGTGTTGCTTCAAAGAGTCGCGTCCTTTGACGGATATAAATATCAAGTAAAATCTTCAATCTTTTCTCCGTTTATCGGATAATTTCTATCTCTGGAATTTTTGGAAACTTCGTTGTCGAATTGCCAGGTAAACTTCTGAACTCTCACAAGTATTTCTGAGTTTTCACTTCTGTCTATCGTTCGTCGGTTCGGATCTCGCAAGCGCGCCATGGTCCGTGGAGCGAGACGCTCGTTTCAACCTTTGGTGAGCATCCGGGCCTTTTCTCGAAGCGTAATGGGCTTCGCCACGAAGAACGATGGGCTTGGGCTCGCAGCCCATCTATTTTCACGTTCCGAATAAGACAAGAAGGGGAATTACTAACAGTCGCTTCGTGGTCTGTATAATCCGAACCCTTCTTCATTTCTTCCTTTCTTCTTCCTTCGTTGCCGCCGCTAGTCCTCTTCGAGTTAAACCCTAATCTCCGATTTCCAAAAAACCCACTCTTTTTACCCATTTTTAAGAAAGGTAATCATGAAAAACGTATTCTCACACTTGTATTCTCGTTTTTCTTGAGCTTTTGCTAATTTGGGAGGAGAAAGCGTAGTTTTGTGGTGTTCGAGGTTTTTTAGAGGCTGCTCAGACGCCATGATTCGAACGTTCGAGCTCAGCGATGGATAGGAGAAGTGGAGAGGAAGAAGAAGAGGAGAAAAGCGCTGAGCAGATCGGTCGTGAGTGAGGTTTGGGTACGGATCGTGGGTGAGGTGGAAAGAGGAGAAAGATGTAAGGAGAACGGCGAGGCAGTGGATCGTGGCGATGACCAAGGAGCGGATCGTGGTGGGAGTAAACGGAAGGATTAGGAGTTAGAGAGCGGACCAGATTGTGGTGGTAAGCTGTGAATAGTAGGGAGTTACAGCGATCTGATCCGGTTCCCGATCTGACATGATGCTCTATCACGATCCGAACCCCATCACGTGATCCAGTGATGTACCACGATCCAAATACTGAACGATCCCATGTACTTGTTAAATAAACATTGCAGCTTGACTTTGGTATATCAATGGATAGTTAGGCTAGAGCCCTTGAAACTTTCTGAACTGGACAGTAGCATAACTTGACTGCATATGACAACTAATACTTCGATGATCTTGCTAATTTTTATGCTTTCTTCCTATGCATGCACAAACACACACTTGCATATACGGGGGACGGGTAATTATATTCTAATTTCTCATGTTTATTCGCCTAAACAGTAATGTCGGATAATCGTTCCCCTTCAAGATCTGAAATAGAGATGGATCCCGGGACGTCTAAGCACCACAGCCCCGAGGTTCTTCCAATTAACCCAGAGGGTGAGGACTCTGAATCCGAATACGAGGCAGAAACAGAATCGGATTCATCTGAGAGTACCTCGCTTGATGAAGAGTCCGAAGTGGATGACCGAGCTCCCAATGAGATTCCTGGTGCACTAGAAATAGAGAAATTCACTGACTCTTTAGCTTCCAAACTAGACGACATAAAACTTAAGAAAATCTGCTTGAAACACAGGATTCCTTGGGATGATGTGAGAACACCTGGAAGCGAAGATAAACCTCATCTGGCTCGGAAGGGTATATGACAGTCAGTCGACTCATGTGCTGGGTAGGCGCTATTCCTCCGTTTCCTCCAATCATCATTGAAACCTTAAAACGATTGGGTATTGCTCCGATGCAGCTTCATCCCAATGCCTATGCAGCCCTATACACTTTATACATCGCGTATGCGGAAATCCTGCAAACTAAGCTCACGTTTAAAGACTTGAAGTTCTGTTACCTTTTCAAGCATCGTTATACAGCAACCCCAAATTTTTCTTTCTTCGAGTCTGTAGTCAATAGGAAGGTCTTGTCTGATGGTTACAGCAACATAGGGGATCCCAAGGCCGATTGGTTCTATATAAAGAGACAGGATGGGTGTGCAAGAAGATGGCTTAAATCAAGTAAATTTTAAACCTTTGAATGAATAACCTGTTTAAGAAATCGAAATGCTAACATACTTCTTTCCTTTATGCAGATCACACCTTTCCAAAGACGGAAGGCTCGGGGTATAGTAATCGACTATCCCTTCTTCTGAAAAGCAAATCTGACTTCCTAAGAATCAAGAAATGTATTACTGATGAGAATCTTCACCGGCACTGCCTTCTGGATATAAGATTTGGACTTGGCGCAGGTGGAAAACCTTACAAATATGCGCCCCCGGCCGAGGGAGAAGGAACATCACAGGCAGCAGAGACAACTAAACCTCACAAGAGTCCATCACCGATGATTAACCAGGACGATGAAGATTTAAAAGTATATAGAGGAGATGAGGCCCGTGATGACGAGCTTAAGGAAATCCCAGCCTCTTCGAGGGATTCCCCCTCAAGGGCCTCTCCACCGATTGAGCCTGACGCTCCCGATGATTTAACAGAGGAGCAGTTATTCAAGGAATTGAACAAGATTCCAATACCTGAAGATGTATATACAAATGAAGATTTCGAAGGGGAGCCATTTTTTCCAATCTTTGAGGAAACAAATGCTCCAGTTGAAGAACGAGAAACCACCCCGATGAGCCTAACTTCGGGCCCTGGTCTGTTAGGGGGAATTATATGGGATGCACAAATCACATGCACTGTCTGACTCCACACTTTTATACCAACTGTATTCAAAGTTTTAATGTGTAATTGTTTCTCTTGCAGGAAAGATGACTCGCAAACGATCTTATTCTTATCGCTCCCTTCGTGAAGGCACACCTAGTCTTCATTTAAATCCAAATCCTGTTCGCAGTGATAGTCGGGGAAGGGATAGTTATCGGCCTCGCGATCCTCCTCAAACCTATTCTACACGATCCCAATCTCCTTCCAGGCATGGTTCCGGGAAACCTTACAGTCGTCCACTGCCACCGGCTGAGGGTAAGCAGCTTCCTAGGGACTTAAACCCTCCAAAAAGTACGCCTTCTCACATCCAATCTTCCAAGAAACGGCGTGAGTCAGAGGACAAAAATAAAGACGAGGGAAAGATTGTGAAGAAAGGAAAAGAAGCTCTGGTCTCCCCTGATGATCACGACTCTGACAGTCTTGTTGCACGAGATGCTATCCATGGCCCCGAAAATTAGGCTAGATTGGCGCGCTTGCACAAGGAATTCCCCGATATTTTCTTTTAGAGGATGATGTTTGTTCCGGATCTTGAGCCGGTTCCCAGGGACTGGGATACTAAGGTGATAGGATATGTGTGCCATGTAGCCAAACAGTACGAGGTAATGAAAAAGCACGCCGTTAACCTCTCAGATGCCATCCGTCGCCTAGAAACGGACGCGGCCAGGTCCAAGGTGAGAATTGAGAATAATGACAGGGCCAGGAGCAAAATGGAAAAAGACTTGGAAGACGCACAGGCCCGTCTGGCTTTAGCTCAGCGAGACGCAGAGAACTACAAGACAGATTTGGAGGAAGCTAGGAAGCGTTTTCATAGCGAGCTAGATTCTAACAGCCAAGAACGATTATCTTTAAAAAAGGAAATAGAGGATCTTAGAATGGCCAATTCTGATTTGAGGACAGCGCAGAGTCATTTCGATGTTGAGAAGGCTGCTTGGGAGAAGGAGTGAGCGGACTTGAAAAACAGTCTTGTGGCTACCGAGAAAGAAAAGGAGGCCTTAAGTGACCAACTTGTTCAGGCTGAGGAGCGAGCGGTTCTTGCTGAGACTAATGCTAACAGCATTCTTGAATCGGCTTCCACCACTGCCGACAAGCTTGCCGAAGCTGAAAAATAAATAGAAGGTTTTGGGGAGTTGATATTTGACTTCTTAGGCCAAGTCATCAAAACTCGAGATATCTCTTGGATCCCAGACTACCACATTACTCTTGACAACATATGGGATGCAATTGTCGAGGATGAGAAGCAGCGATTGAAGGTCAATGAGATTGACGAAGGCCAGCTAATGCAGAGACTCCTCAAAGGAAAAGAACCCGATGATTTGGAGGAGGGGAGATGCCTAATCCAAGAAGACGTGGAAAGGGAGAAGACTGAGGCCAAAGGAATAAACAAACTTGATGAAGGCTCGAGCTCAGTGGAGGAACCCAAAGCCTCTGAAGTAGAGGAGTATAGTCCAGATGATCCGTTGATTCCTTTGCTCCCAACACCGGTTGTCGTAGCTCCTGTTGTAAGCTTGGATGAAAAGTCAGCTGAAGGTATTTCCACATTTTCCCCGCAATTCGTCAAAGCAGTTATGACATTTCGTCGTTCTAAGGAGAAGCCCGTTGAGTTACTAACATGTGCCTCTCATAATACAGGTGACACATTGACTGAGAAAAGGGGAGAAAAGAAAGCAGAAGCAGAAAAAATTGACATCCCCTCAGGCACTGATGCTGAAATTTCTGAGATTTCAAAGCAAACTGAGGGTGGTGAAAAGGTAACCATGACATCTGTGGTACCAAGCACTGATGTTCCTGCAGATGCCGAGGTTATTGCTGCTTTGAAGGACACAGACGGTGGTCACGGGGATGAAGAGGATGACATTGTTATTACAGATAAAGTCAAGGGTGGTGGTGATGAAACCTTGGTTGATCAACAGGCTGAGGAGGAGAGGCAGTTGCTTCTTATGAAAGGGGAACAGGACCCAGTATATGTGCCCCCTATCTCTGAAATCGATCCCAAAACTGGGTTGGTCATAATATTTTCCTCCCGATCAATAACTTCACAACTCGCCTCTCAATCTTCTAGTTCTTCGCCAGAGCGTCGTGTTGATAAGAGGAAGAGGAAAAAAGGTGATCGTTCAGATGTTGACAAAGAGGAGTCGGGGAAGCAGAAAAAGAGCAAGAAGCCAAAATAACCCCCCAAGCATGAGTAGGATGCAGATATTAGTCCATATTTTGTTCTTAGGATTTTTAGACTTTCCACTGGCCAGAAAATGTAACTGTGAGAATGGCCCTCACTTTTGTTTAGCTATCATATCTTGTATCCCTGCATCTTAGTAAATAAAAATTAAATTTTTTTGCCTTTAATTTAATATGTAATGCAGTGATTCCAAGTTCCTTGCATCTCTGTGCAAATTCCTGAGTAGCCAACATAACGGCATGAGGGGATGATTCGTCTTGGTCGACCTTGACTTTCATCCTTGTTGTGATATGAAGAGGAGTTTCCCTTCAAGATAGATCAGTCACATAAAAAAGGGGAACTAAACCTGTGAACCTGCAATTTTAATTTATCGTGTTAGCCACAAATATTTAAACTATAACTAATCGAAAATTAAATCATGAATCGCATTAGCAAAATTTTAAAATTTCTGTGCAGAGATGTGATGTGTGTGTATATGCCCCCAATCAATCATTTAATATGATGCCTGGCCAGCGCTTATTAATGATTGATTTGAGTCATGTGTGTTACCCCCTATTACGAGAGGTGGGGGAAAGGATTCTTTTAGCGCTAAATTTCTAACAATTTTATACTCTCCCGATCCTTCAGTGGATTAGAGTTCGAGCTCGTTTCAGGTCTGCTCTCCGATCCTTCAGCGGGGCAGAAATTCTGAGGGCGCTAAATCTCTGGCGCCTTTATACTCTCCCGATCCTTCAGCGGGTTAGAGTGGTGGCAAGGCAGTTTTATCATGGTGCACCTTCACGCCTTGCGGACGTCATCTTCGCATCCTTTATACTCTCTCCTGATTCTGGGGAGTTAGAGTTTGATCGTGGGATGATTAACTTTGTCGCACCTTGTGGTCCTCGATTATGGTTCCTCTTTCACCTTGTGGCACAGTGCATTGGGTGTTCCAATATTGCTGCATAATCTGTGACAGACTCAAAAAACAACAATAATTTATATTAATCGAGATAAAGCAAATAGGTAATGGTGCAGTAAAGGTAAATGACACACGATATTTTATAGTGGTTCAGTCGAATCATGACCTACGTCCACTTTATAATCTTTTGTTCAAGTAACCAGACTATTCTAGGAAAGTCGTGCCTTTTTACATGGTCCTAAAAACAAAAGAATGAAACTGACGATTTCACGTCAGGTAAGGCCGCAAATGCTGGTAGATCCACACTCTGGGGATTTCGTCTCCATCTATGGTTGCTAACTTGAAGGTTCCATTATCAAGTCTTCGCAGGATGGAATATGGTCCTTCCCATTTTGGACCCATATGCTCTGAGTATGGGAAGACACGTTTTAGAACCAAGTCTCCAGGTTCAAAGGTTCGTGCTCGGACTTTCTTGTTGTAATATTGAGCTATCAGCTGCTTATGTCTTAAGGCACGTAAATCGGCCTCATCCCTCTTCTCTTCGATTAGGTCCAAGGCTTCAAGGAGCAACTCATTGTTGGTCATTGGGTTGTAATAGGTGACTCAGTGAGAAGGTACTTCTAACTCGATCGGGATGATCGCTTCGGTTCCAAAGCCGAGAGAAAACGGTGTATGGCCTGATGCTGATTTATAGGTCGTTCTATAAGCCCATAGTGCCAAGGGCAATTCATCGACCCACATGGCCTTGGCCCACTTCAATATCTTCTTCAGGATAGATTTAATCGCTTTATTTGCCGCCTCCACTTGGCCGTTCGCTTGCGGATATGCCACAGAGGTGTACTTTTTCTCGATGTGGTATTTCCGGCAAAAATCTCTGAACTCGGTGCTGTCAAACTGAGTTCCATTATCCGTTATGACGAATCTTGGGATCCCAAATCGGCATATGATGTTTCTAACAACGAAGCTGACTACTCGCTTGGTTGTTATTATGGTTAATGGCTCTGCTTCTACCCATTTGGTAAAATAATCCATGGCTACGATAGCGAATTTTGCTCCGCCTTTTGCTATGGTGAGGCTTCCGCTGATATCAATTCCCCACATAGCGAAGGGACACGGACTCGTCACCATCTTCAGCTGGCTTGATGGGGCCCTATGGATCTTAGAAAATCTTTGGCAGGCGTCACAACGTCGCACGTATTTGGCCGCATCCTTATTTACGGTTGGCCAGAAATAACCATATCATATTATTTTCTTTGCCAATGTTTGGCCTCCCGTGTGATCTCCACATTCGCCTTCATGTACTTCTTGCAATACGCGCTGAATATGGTGTGGGCAATACACCGGAGGAGGGGCATTGAAAATCCTTGTCTATACAGGACTCCCTCTTGCAACACATACCGAGAGGCCTTTCGAATTATTGCACACCTCTCACTTTTCTTCGTAGGGAGCGTTCCATACATTAGGAAATTCTTCAAAGGAGTCATCCACGACTCCTTTTCAGGTTCAACATCTAGTACCGGATCAACTTCCATCTGATCCATACTAGGTGACGGTAAGACTTCCATCGGGACCAGTTCTGTATTTTCAGGACTATCAGAACTGGCCATTTTCGCCAATTTATCTGCTTTTTGGTTCCCTGTTCGAGGAATGTGGGATATGGTGTGATGGTCAAAACCATCCAACAACTTTTTAACTTTTTCTAAATATGATACCAGCCTAGGACTTTTGGCCTGGAATTTTCCTATGACCTGGTTTAAAACTATTTTGGAGTCGCAAAAGATGTCTAACTTCGTAATCTTCAACTCCTTTGCAAGTTTCAAACCAGCAATTAGGGCTTCGTAATCTGAGTCGTTGTTAGTGGCGTGGAACTCCAATCTGAGAGCACAGTACATCAGCTGTTTTTCTGGAGTTTCGAGCACCACTCCGGCACCAGATCGTCTATCGATCTTTGCCCCGTCAGTGAATAACTTTCAGGCACTGGGATCGATGAGTAGCCTTGGCGAATCGACTTCTTTGCTTATTGTGTCATCTTCTGGGATGGTAAACTCTGCTATGAAGTCCGCCAGCACTTGCCCCCTTATTGATCGCCGGGGTTGAAAATTCAGATCGAACTGACTTAGTTCAATGTTCCACTTAAGTAATCTTCCTGAAGCCTCTGGCCTTTGAAGAACTTGTTTCAACGGGTGATCAGTGTATATAGTAATCGGGTGAGCTTGAAAATAGTGGCGAAGCTTCCTTGATGCAATCAACAAACTGTACGCAAGCTTTTCTATCCTTGGATAATTTCGTTCAGCTGCCGCCAACTTCTTACTCACATAATATACTGGTCTTTGCACCTTATCTTCTTCTCTAACCAAAGCCGAACTGATCGCATTGGATGACACTGCTAAATATACGAATAATTCTTCATGATCAATGGGTTTAGACAGAATCGAGGGTTTTTCTAAATGATTCAAGAGATTCTGGAATGCTTCAACACAATCAGGGATCCATTCGAAGTTGCGCTTTCCTCGCTTTATTAATTCGAAAAACAGGATACATTTATCTGTAGCTTTGGAGATAAATCTACTCAACGTCGCTACTTTCCCTGCGAGGCTTTGCACATCTTTAATCTGTCTAGGTTTTTGAATATTCCTGATTGCTACGATCTGGTCTGGATTAATATCGATCCCACGCGAATTGACAATAAATCCTAAAAAAATTCTCAATGCTACGCCAAATGAGCATTTCAAAGGGTTCAATTTCATTCCACATTTTCGGAGAATTTCAAACATTTCCGCTAAATCGGCAGTATGGTCGGATGATTGTTTAGACTTCACTAACATGTCATCGACATACACCTCCATCGTCTTCCCAATCTGGTTGTAAAACATCCTATTGACTAATCGCTGATATGTAGCATCGGCGTTCTTCAAACCAAAAGGCATCACTACATAGCAATACAATCCCAAATCTATAATGAAGCTCGTGTGCTCTTGGTCTGGGATGTGCATAGGGATCTGATTGTACCCCGAATAAGCATCCATGAAAGAGAGGAATTCGTGGCCAGCCGTCGAATCCACCAGCTGGCCAATTCTTGGCAACGGAAAACTGTCCTTTGGGCAAGCTTTATTCAGGTCCAAGAAATCAATACAGATGCGCCACTTTCCATTGGCCTTTTTTACCAAGACCGGGTTGGAAATCCAATCTGGATATGCTGAGTCTCTAATGAACCCATTACTTCTCAATTTCTCAACTTCCTCCTTCAAAGCAGCCGACCTCTCCGGGCCAAGCATTCGCCTTTTCTATTTGACAGGAGGATGCTTTGGGTTGATGCTTAGCAAATGACTCATGATCGAAAGAGATATCCCACACATATCCGAGTGGGTCCAAGGGAATACATCTAAATTGGCTTTCAAGAAATCCGTTAGCTCTTCGGCTCGAATAGGGTCTAACTAGGATCCAATCTTCAGGACCTTCTCTGGGTCTCCATCATCGATTGGAATATCCACAGTTGTTTCATTGAGAGTCGCCATTCTGCCCCCAGTCTCTTCATCCTCTCTAGGATCTATGTCCTCGGGCAGTTCTTTGGGCGACTCTCACATGGTTATTTTCTTTAGTTGCTATAATGTTTCCTCCCTTGCCGGGGAGGAAGCGCCTTTGGTCTCTACATCTTTTCCTTTGCTGATCATCTTCAACTCTGCAATGTAGCATGCTCGGGCCACGACTTGATCTCCTCTTATTATACCTATACCAGCTTCAGTCGGGAACTTCATTAATAAACACCAAGGGGCTATACAAGCTCTGAACTTTGCTAGGGCCGGTCGACCTAGAAATGCGTTGTATGGGGATTCGACATGCAGAACCACAAAAGGAAGGATTCTTACTCTCTGGCACTCCCCTTCCCCAAGGGTTACCGACAACTCTACATATCCCATTGGAGCAGTTGAGGCTCCATTGAATAGACGTATCCACCCTTCACATGGTTTCAAATCCTTCGGCTCAAGTTTCATTTGGTCGAACGTTTTCTTGAACAAAATGTTGACCGAGCTCCCGTTATCTACCAGAACTTTATGGACTAAGGCCGGACCAATTGCGGCTGTGATTACTAATGGATCTTCGGTTGGGGAGTGAATGCCAACGCTATCTCTATCGTGAAAGATGATGTCATTAGTCATTGTCTTCTGTTGTTTGACTGGAGCAATGTCCTCAGGGTTACTGCCTTCTCCTACCATGAGGGGTTGTTTAGCTACATTGACATACTGGTCCATTGCCCTAAAGCTATGCCCGGCCAAATGAAGCCCTCCTACTATGGTGTTAATGACGATGTTCTTCCCTTTTTGCTGAGCAGTCAGCCGGGGAGTAGGCTGGCTCTGATTCTGGTTTTGATTTTGGTTTGGGGAAGATGCGGCTTGCCCCCTGTCTCTGGGTGTGACCCTATACTCATCGAGTTTTCCTTCTCGGAGTAGCCTCTCGACCAAGTCTCTCAGATGACGACATTCATTTGTGGAATGACCATGGATTTGGTGAAATAGACAGAACTTTCCAGTTTCGCGCCCTTTGTCTGTCGACTCTCTCGGGGGAGTCCTTTTATATGGAAGGACATTATAGGTATCCAGTAAGATATTTTCCAATGTATCATTTAACGGTGTAAAACTCTCAAATGGCCTGGGTCGAGATCTTCTCTGAGAATCATTTCCTAGGTTTCTCTTCCGATTATTTATATTATTGTTTCCCGGTTGGCGACCATTTTCTTGATTTTTATTCCCAACATTGACTTCAACCTTTCCTGGGCTATCTCCTATCTGCTTGATGGCCACATTGCTCTGGATATCTTCCTTATCAGTAGCCTTCCCTTTTCGATTAGCATATATCTCTTCCTGTCGTAAACGGACATTAGCTTTTTCATAAAATATTTCTCTAGTCGGAGGTGGTTTGCCGGCCAGATATCTTCCAAACTCGGTATCTTTATCGACACCGTCAATTAAGGCCATTAACACAGTTTGCTCATGCGGATATTTAACTTCTCTGACTGCTAAATTAAAACGATCCAAGTACGACCTTAAGCTTTCGTCCGGTCGCTGCTTAATAAGAGGCAACTCAACCACATTCTTAGATCTCTGAGCGTGAAGGCGGAATTGGTTTACGAACTTCTCACTCAATTCCATGAAACTGGATACCGATCGGGCTGGCAAGCGGGTAAACCACACTAATTCCATATCTTCCAAAAATATAGGGAATGCCTTACACTTTATCACGTTTGTAGCTGCGGTGGCATTCATGGACCAAGAATATCGCATCAGATGCTGGATTGGGTCAGATTTTCCCGCATAGCGATTCATTGTCTACTTATTAAAACTTCTCGGGAATGTGACCTCTAATATATCATCGGTAAAAGGCGTATGACTACGATCTATGCCCCATTCTTCATCCCTATACCCTCGGTTAGCTATTATGTTTTCCCTAATCATTGCTTCAACATCTGCCCGGGTCAAGGTGGACTCGGGATCGGCACTTCTTGCCCGATGGGCTTCTTCAGCATTTCTTTGACGTGCAACTACAAAGTCTAGGATTCGGGAGGAGCTTCCCTGCCCCCTGTTGCCGAAGTCAACTAAGCGACGAGCGGGGGGATTGGGTCGATTCTGAGCAGGGTCAACCACGTTTCCACTCCTCAGCGGTAAAGCAAGTTCATTCAAGTTACGATTGCTAGTTCCCTGGTTAAGCACTTCTTCCCGAGATCGAAGTTGCTCTATGTTCTCAGCTCTTTCTAGCAGAGGCCAATGTCGGTTTCTTCGGGGCTCCTCAGACGAGGATGTGTGTTTCGGGGAAGGAAGACGGGTTGGTGAGGAAACCCTCTGCCTTATGAGGTCGTCAATTCGCCTGTCCATAGCAGTCAGATTTTGTCGCAATACTGAACTCTCTTGCTGCTGAGCAGCTAACTCGTCAAATAATCTTTCCCACATGTCAATAATGCGAGAGAGATCCCCTTCAGTAGCCGGGGCAGAAGGGTCAAATTGGTCGCCAACATTCTCTCTTATACGTAAAGAGCTTGTGCCAGATCGAGCAGATGTACCAGCATGGGAGGATCGAGCCACAACCTCCTTTCCGGGTCGGGTCGTAGTCTACTTGTCCTTTTGGATCGAGGGACCCTTACCTCGATGGCTCGGAGCGCCTCCCTGGGATCGGATCGCGGAAGTGTTATGGGGACGGTTCGAGACGTGGTCATGGGAGCGTGTGGCAACTCCTTCAGCTGGTTGGATCGCGATCCCCTCAACGGATCGGTTCGCCCCCTCCTCTCAGCGATCCGTGACCTCCTCCTCGGGCTGCTCGTGCACACTTTCTTCAATTGCTTCATTTTCAGCTTCGTTCGCCTGCGAAGCTCGTACTTCCTTAGACTTCTTTCCAGCCATGATATCTGAATTTCACTGAAATCTTCAAAAACTGAAACAGTGGAATTTTGGACTGTTTTCTTCGGACTTGAGTATCCAAACAACGGAACAACAATCCAATGTACTAAAAATTCGTTCTCAGTGAAAGCACCAAAATGTTAAATCCAAAATTGGGTCTAACACCCAAGCTGTTCTGATCTACGAAGAATTATAACTAATATGAAGAAAAAGCAGAAAAACACACAAAATTTATAGTGGTTCGGCGTTAACGAGCCTACGTCCACTTTATATGTAATTGATTATATGCTGAATGCAAGTACAATCAATAGTTTCACTCGATCTCACTCTTACAATTATGATTCTCTCAATAATCTCAGGATAACTCTAAGTAGAAATAATGGAGATATGATAATGGTGGAGTCAGATCTCTCAATTGCCAAAAGATCCTTAAAAATGTCAAGTTCTGGGCTATTTATAGCTGATTTCTTCAGACGGATCATGGTCATACGTGGCACACATCCCGAGGATCTCGTACTGGTTCGTATCTTGATGAAGAAATGTCAAATTAGCCGTTGTGGATAGGTGTCGCAAGATCCATACATTTCGGATCGTGGTTGAATAGGTTGTGGTGTTCATTTTCTGGCTTCTGGAATTCGATCGGGTCGAGCTAGTGTTGGACGGATCGAATCGTGAGACATGGGGCGATCGCGATTGTGGTGATGTAGGGCGATCTTATCGGGTCTTCGACGGCCAAAGGAGTGAAGTTACACATTTTCTTCATGTGTGTAGAGCTTGGTGGCTTGGTCAAAAAGCTAGCCAACAGAAAGAAAGAAAATTAGAATAGAAGAAGAAGATCACAACAGAACAAAATTTGAGTAAACACGAATCTCACAGCGGAACGGATGAAATATATAATATAACATAACTTTAAAATACAACTATATTTGTACTTACATTCATCACCATCAGAGTACATAACATATATACCACAGCGGAAATAAACTCTATATATGACTAATGCTGAAGCCTCCTGCTCCAAGTTCCTCTAAGGGTATCTGAAAAATTTCAGCTGCTTGACTGCCTGTACAAATTTAGGCACCCAAGAGTTAAGGGTGAAACAAAACAAAATAAACTCTAGGTCGGTCATGGGACTGATGTGAGTAAACTCCAGTCATTTCGGTTTAAGTTTTCAAAATCCTTTTCAAAAGAAAAGACAATCGTAAGACCGATCCACACATAAACACGGATGGTTTTTACCTTACGATAACTCAAAAAAAAATCAAAATCAATACTACTATGATATTATAATAGTGTCTAATCACAAGCAAATAATAATCTAGCGGAACTTGCATCTCACGCTCCGCATATATAATATACAATAAAACCATGGGCTCTTATTGGAGATTGGATTCTGACTATGACAAGGTATGGAACCGCCTTCCGATCAGTGTACTCAAAAGGGAATACACTGGAGTTCAACAAGAACATCTTGCAACTCGGCCTACACATGACCGACCATTCATTTCGCTTGAATGTTCCGAATATATTGTCATCTTTACGTTTGGTATACCAACATAACCTTTCCCAGGAGATACAGAAGTGAAAAGAAGTAACGAATATAAATATTCTTTAGATGGTGATAATATACCCTAATTGGGTGTGACCCACTTAGCCATGCTGCCTACCCAATTTTTGTCATTTCCCGGTTAATGAGGCTTGAGGTCATAACGTATCTTTTGGAACACCTGGCCACCATTCACTTTGAATGCCACATCGTCATACTCGCCAAATCACAAATTGATTTCCCCAAAAATACCACGGGTATAAAGCTAAGAGAATCGAAATCCTCCGCCACCATACTTGAATACGTTTGAAGAGATCAACTTACGCGATCTATTAGATATACTCTGTCAGACATTCGTCCATTCAAGTTGTCCTGGGTCCAGAAAAACCGAAGACACTATTCTGTAAATCCATCATAGGAAATTTCTACTTAGGATTTCCCGAACAGCGCTTGCATAAACTCCGTCTTCAATTAACTTCATCATATTTGATTCACCATACTAATGGCCGTACGAGTGGTTTTCAGATAATAGATTTGATACTAGTCTCTCCGTATTGACAACGGAAAATTTGTCAAAATCTTTGATAGCTGATGATTTAGCTATCAAAGGAAAACATCCTTACATACAATGATTCTATTTACAAATGAAAACTTTATCAATCAACCATCAATCAACGCTGAGCCCTTTTAATTTTATTTATCATTAAATTATTCATTTCGCAATTTCCCTTTGATATCTTCACCCAACATTTTCTCCAACTCACTTATCTACTCATGATCCCTTGGAAAACATTTCCACCTATTCAAACTATTTATTTTCTATATTTCAGAAAATATGTGTTCTTTAACAATGGAAACATTTCCATCTCTATTCACGCATCACTAACCTTACATATCCAATCGTCCCTAACCGTAAACTAGTAAGAGAATAACTACCTAAGTATCAACCCCGAAGGCTGAAACCAACATCAGATCAACACTCAAGAAGCCATTCAACTTGATCAATTTCCAGTCAGTTTCTAATTTTCTTAACTTTATCTCTTAATTTATTATTATCAAAACTACTTACACAACTCCCGTATTCAATTTACCAATCCACTTCTTTTACAAAAATCTTTGTTTATAACTATAACGTTATAATCTCTGCTTTTGAAATATTTAATTTCCAAATATAACTTTTATTCAAATAAATAAACAAATAATTTAATTAAATAGATAAATAAATAAATCTTGATTATAGCCGGAAAGTAAATGGTACCTTTCTAAATTCGATAGAATCGAGTTCCAACTTACAACTCACTTTTGAATACTCTCTATTCAATTAATGTTCTGAATGTCGGAGTAAACTCACCATTTCAGGTTAACTTGATTTCTAAATTCATTTTTGAATTTATCACTTCCAAAATATCACCAATTCACTTTATAACCATTCTATTTTGCAAAACGTTTGCTTTTAGCACATTATTCACTTTAAAACGTGAATATTATTTCTTTATAGAAAAAAACTGGACTCGTTATATCAAATCAAACCTTGATTTATATTGTTTAACTCCTATTTATCGAGTTATTTCATATTTTAAATTCAGGTTTCACTTTACAAACTCCATTTTTATAAATCAACTTCTTGTTAATAATAACCAAGTTTATACTTTAATCTCGATTACATATTCGATTATAATTATTAGTTCCAAACCAAATATAAACTATCTTATCAAAATCCTAAATTATATAATATATCATTTCTAAAAATAAATTATCATCGAATTATAATTACAAATCCTTATGGTTTTATTCAATTCATATTCACATTTCGAACGTCGAAATAAATTCAACGATTTCCTTTTTATTTCTCATTTTTGAATTACATTCACGAATTATTTATTTAATAATAATTATTTAACGATAATTATTTTATTCTATTTATAAATATCGTTTACAAACCAAACTTTTTGTTTTAATATAATTAAAACAAGTTATTATATTCTAGCCAATCGAAATTCAATCTCTATTTTAAAAATAGAAAATCCCTTTTTTAAAACCCCCATTTCTTTACGAATATATTCAAATATAATTTACGGTATTTAAATACTAATTATTTCAAGCCAATGTTTTCCAAACATCCCAAAACACACAATAATCATTATCAGATTATTTATCACATCATATAAAACAATATATGGAAATCCACAATAAAATTGTTATGGAATCTAGTTGGCTCCCTCCAACCTGTTCCCCGCATCCACAGATGTTAATCAACATAAATAACACTAATACGAAATATTATGATAGATGGGATCAATGTTTAACTAACAGTTGATAAGTATAATTGTATCTAAAATTTTAAAAAATTAATAAGCAATTCATCAAATCAACCATCGCACAACAATCGATTATCATTTATCTATATAACGTTTACAAAATTATAGAACTGATCAGAGTTAGTGAGTTTAATCACCTCGTTCCTTGATCGTTAAATAACAGTTAACGTTCGATTGACCGTATCAGGCGTTTATTTCCGTCATAAATTGAAACGATCTCTAAATCTCTCCTGTCTAGTTCCATTGTGCAACCTTTGTCCATACGATCCTAACGGATCCTGTTTTAGAGAATTCTGACATCGTATGCATACGTTATGGTAATAACAAGTTAATACGTTATATAAATTTTAAATTAAACTCAATATATTAATTTCTAGGCTTTACCAACTCTATTGTAACGGCCCAGATTTTTTGACCATTTAGTTATTATTTAAAAATGTTTTTATTGTTTTGGAAGTTTAAATGATTTAATTTCAATAATTTTGAATATTTTATGTTATTCCGAAATGGTAGAAATTTAGTGGATCTGCAATATAATGTGAACTGGCAGTATAAAAGAATAAATTTTTAATTAAAAATGGTACGTTTACAAAGGAAGTAGTAGCTAACGAACTCGGATTTCGATGAAATCAGTTTCATTAAATCCGAAATGATGAAATTAGGTAACCAACCAAGTTACGTCAAAAATGGCATCCGTATGTGGAAAAGAAAAAATAAAAGGCCAAAATTTGAACTAAATTTTGATGGTAATTGGATTTTGCTAATGCTAACGGCAAAACTGGAATCTGAGACCTATCCAGGAAAATTCTAAACATAGGATATTAGCTATATATGAAATCTGGGAAAATCCTATAACGGATATAGAAAGTTATTAAGGAAACAAAATTTAAATAAATTATTTTAAAATCTAAACGAACTCCGATTTTTGATTTGAATACATAGGATTGAAGTACGTTAAAAACCGGACCAGATGGTGGAAGAATTTCTGAAAACCGTTATCGTTTGATACTCCAACATAAGACCGGAAGGTGTTGAAACTAACACAAAACACTATTTTGAATTTGAATTTAAATTATTTGAAAGTTCAAACAAATTCAAAATTGGTATATTTTTATATAGTATTGAAGAGCAAGAAAAATTGAACAACATGGTTGAAAAAGATTTTGGATAAGGTATCAATAAGTAAGTCAAATTAACGTCCGAATAGGGTTGAGAAAACACACTTTACTATTCATAAATTATTAAATTTATTTATAATTTAATTAATTTAAGGATTAATCCTAGCCATCCATTTTCGACCATTGGATTCGCGCCACCTCAGCAATCCATGTGACTCCTTCGGCTATAAATACCCCCCACCCTTTCATTTTAAACTCACTCCTCCTCCTCTTCTTTCAAGCTTTGGCAATGACAGAAATAATAATAAAATATTAGGAAATAGGGAAAAGGGAAGAAAGGGAGAAAGGAGGGCAAGACGGGGAGCTAGGGACTCTTAGGCAGAGGCTTGGGCTTCACGGGGTAAGTTTTTAAATAATATTTATTTATTTATTTTATTTTATATATATAATAATTAAAATAGAATTTGTAAAAATAAATATCGGAACATTCTAAGGGTGACCGAGAGGATAGTGTCTAAGGCTTGAGTTTGGAAAATATAGTTTCCTGCTCTCCCTGGCTATCCCTAACTAATCCGACGAATGGGATGATTAATTTAAATTTTAAATTTTAAATTTAATTTGAATTTAAAACAGACCAGGGGCATTTTCGTAATTTTTAACCATAAACTTTAAAAGCTTATAACTTTTTCAAAACAAGTCGGATTTCCACGAAACAAGGACCATTGGATTCTTATCGAAAAATACTTTAAAATGAGTGGAAGCAGATTTTTGATCCGGGTTAAAAAATTTAAGTTATAATTAAATGAATATTTTTAAATATTTTTTTTTGAAAATTAAATTTAATTAATATTAAAATGGTTTTTCAATTTTAAAGAAAAATTGGATATGGCTAGAGATGGGAAAGTAGGATTTTTTAGAAGGGCGGGGAAGGTAATTTGGCTAATAACGCAATTAGAAATTAATCAAGATAAAAATAATTTAATTAATTTAATTAAATATATATTCATTTAAATTAGGTAAATATTGTAAATAGCATAACTTTTGCATACATTAACGAAATTTAACGAAACAGGATCCGTTGGGATCGTATGGACAAGCACTACGCAATGGAACTGACCGCAAGTGGATTGGAGCTCGTTTGGATTTGTGGCAAAATTAAACGCCTGAACCAAATCAATGACCGATTATCGTTATTCAACGATAAACCGTCCAATGTGAGTAAACCTCACTAACTCTGAACACTTTATATTTCTCTAAAGTATTTTTAGAATTGATAAATATTGGCTGATTTGTTGTGTATTGGTTGTTTGGTTGAACTGCTAGTCAGTTGATTGAAAATATCGATAACGATATATATAAATCGTATCGAAATATTGATTCTGTTTATCAGAATATTTTACCTCCATGTTATTTATGTTGATGACATCTGTGGATGCAGGGAAACAGGTCGGAGGAATCCAACTGGATTCCTCAACATTTATTTACCGTTTTTCATATATTCTGATATATGATGTGTTATATCATCTGTTGTTGAACCTGTGTGTTTGGATGATGATTGAACCTTTTGATTTGGTATTTTTATACCATAAGTGATACTAGAAAGTGAAAAAGGGATTTTCAAAGTTTATTTTGAAAATAAATTATTTATATAAAATCAATAGATTTTATATATAAAAGGAAGAGAATTTCATGAGAGAAAATGATTATAGAATCAAAGCATTTGTTAAAAAACAAATATTGGTGAAATCAAATAGAAGGGAAAATATTGGTGAAATCAAATAGAAGGGAAAATATTAGTGAAATCAAATAGAAGGGAAAATATTGGTGAAATCAAATAGAAGGGAAATATTTGTGAAACGATTACAAATAGAAATAAAAAGGGAAACATTCGTAAAAGTATTTACAAATGGAATTGAAAAGGGAATATTCATGTAGGGAATAAAGAAAAGTTGAAAGAAGTACTTATTTGTTAAATAAATAGAAAAGTTAAAAGAAATATTTATTTGTTGAATAAATAGAAAAGTTAAAGGGAATATTTATTTGTTAAATAAATAGAAGCGAAAAGAGAATAGTTATTTGTTGAGTAAACGAATAGAAAAAAAATCTATTCAAGGGAGGTAATTCAAAGGAATTATTCCAAAGGAATTATTCAAAAGAGAAAAGTCAAAGGGATTAATTCAAAAGAGTTAATCAACTAGAGTTAAACCGTTGGAGTTAAACTGTTAGAGTTAAACAGTTGGAGTTAAACTGTTAGAGTTAAACAGTTGGAGTTAAACTGTTAGAGTTAAACCGTTGAAGTTAAACTGTCAGAGTTAAACCGTAAAGTTAAACAGTTAGAGTTAGTTAGTTAGAGTTAACCAGTTAGAGTTATTCAGTTAGAGTTATCTAGTTAGAGTTATTCAGTTAGAATTAACCAGTTAGAGTTAATCAGTTAGAGTTAGTCGTTTTGAGTCAAATCGAACTAGAGTTATTCAAATATAGTAATCGAATAAGGGTTAATTGAATATTAGTTATTCAATTAGAATTGATCGAATCTAATTATTCGAGATAGAGTTAAAAATAGACAAAGTTATTTAAGGATGAATTTCCATTTAGCACGACTGCTAGCGTAATTCGCATGGCTGCTGATAGCCTACGGCGGTCGGATGTTTCCTGGGGGAATCAGGCATAACCATTGTGATCGCTGCGATCTAGAGTCAAGCAAATGGTGTTAAATCAAATAGTAATTAATCAATAGAAGTTAATTAAGTCGAGTTAGTCGAGTATTAGTAAATTAAGTAGGGTTAGTCAAAAAGGGAATTAATCGAATTTCACCTATTCGAAGTAGAGTTATCGAATATAGTTTATTCGAGAAGAGTAATCGAATATAGTTCGTTCGAAGTGTGTTAAATCGAATATAGTTATTCGAAGGAGAGAATTATCGAATATGGTTTATTCGAAGTGAGATTTTTCGAATATTAGTTATTCGAAGAAAAGGATTATCGAATATTAGTTATTCGAACAGGGGAATCGAATATAGTTTATTCGAAAGAGAATTATCGGATAGTGATTATTCGAGAGTGAATCATACATGGAAATTCGATTATATCGAATCAAGGGAAGTAATGTTTACTTTCCATTTCAAATCAAGTTTTAATTATCTGTTAATAAAGTAGTTGGTTGTTTATTTATCCAAATTAAGATATGGAAATATATTTAAGTTAACATAGTTTGAAAGCATGGAATTATAACATTTATAGTTATAATCAAATGATTCAGTAAAGGAAGTGGATTCATAAATAGAATCCGAGAGTTCGCAAGGAAGTTTCTTAAAGAGTGAAGTTTGAACTTTGTCTATTTCGAAGTTAGAAATGCTGTTCAGTTAAGGTCTGAGAGGTAATTATACCCCAACTTGATTGACTTCGTTTTAACTAAGAAGTGGATAAGGTTCGAGAGTGAAAGTGGTTAAGTGAATTTAGTTAATGAGCGAAATGGTTGGTGTTGGCATAGCGATGTTTATTCAAACATCAGTTTAAACCCAATGAAGGAGATTTGGAAATGTCTTCCAAATGAAAAATCAGAAATGTTTTCTGAATATAGAAAATGAGAAGTGGAATTGTTTTCCATTGTTAATAACGTATATTTTCTAAATATAGTAAATAAGAAATATAGGAAAACAAGAATAAGGAAAAGGGTAAATTTATGATAATTTGATGAATGATGATTGATCGATAGAATTTCCATCTGGAAATAATATCGTTGTTTACACACAGACATGTTTTCATTTGATAGTTAAATCACCGACTATCAAAGTTTTTGACCATTTTACGTTGTTAATATGGAGAGACCGGTTGGATTATTATCCAGAGAACCACTCCGTATTGGCATAAGCGTTGCGAATCATGTATGTTGAATATATTGAAGAGGGAGTTATGCAAGGGCTATCCTATTTACAGAATAGTGCCTTCGGTTTGTCCAGTCCCAGGACAAACGTGAATGGACGAATGTCTGACAGAGTATATTCAAAGGATCGCGTAAGTTGATCTCTTCAAACGTACTTACGTTTGGTGGCGGAGGAATTCGTTTCTCTTAGCTGTATACCCGTGGTATATTTGGTGAAATCAATTTGTGATTTGGCGGGTATGACGATGTGGCATTCAAAGTAATGGAGGTGTGATCTGTCAAAAGATACGTTATGACCTCTAGCCTCATCAACCGGGAAATGACAAAAATCGGGCAGGCAGCATGGCTATGTGGGTCGCACCCATTAGGATGTATGATCACCTATCTAGAGAAATTCCAATTGCTTCTTAAATCTATCGATGCTGCCCCATTCGGGAGACGGTTGCTGATCCCAACCGTTGGTGATATACATTCGATACACTCAAGCGAAATGAGTGGTCGGTCATGTGAGGGCCGGGTTGCAAGATGTTCTTGTTGAACCCAGTGTATTCGCCTCTAGAGATACACTATCGGCAGGTGGTCCCATACCTTGTCAAAGTCGGAATCCAATCTCCAATAAGTGCCCGCGAGTTTGATTTGTATAATATATATGTAGAGCGTGAGATGCAAGCGTTCTACTAGATTTTAATTACTTGTGATTAGACATTATTATAATATCAAATAATATATGATTTCCAAAGTGTTTTGGGTTATCGTAAGGTAAAAGCCATCCGTATTTATGTGTGGATTGGTCTTACGATTATCTTTTCTTTTGAAAAGGATTTTGAAAAGTTAAACCAAATGATTTGAGTTTACTCACACCAGTCCCATGACTGACCCAGAGTTTTATTTTGTTTTGTTTCCCCTAAACTCTTGGGTGCCCAAATTTGTACGGGCAGTCAAGTAGTCAGGATTTTACAGATAGACTTGGAGAGCTTGGAACAGGAGGCTTCAGGACTTATATAGCTATTGTTTATTTCCGCTGTGATGCAAGGGTTGTACTCTTATAATGGTATTGTATGCATATACTGCTTTTGATTTCAAGTTATGTGATATATTATATTTTATTCGTGAGATTCGTGTTACTCTGATGTTGTGTTCTTCTTTTTCTTCTTATATTCTAATTTTCTATCTTATCTATCCTCACCCTCTAAATTCTTTCATTAACTATTCGGTAATTGTCGACCCTTGATGTTCGATATGTGTTGTATATCGGATAATCAAGGTCGTCTTTTCCCGGGTCGTTACAGTTGGTATCAGAGCTGAAGGTTTAGTGATTTACCTTGGCTCTGCGGCGTGACTCAGTAGAGATGGGGTTAGTAATGCCCTAGACTGAGTTTGAGTGTATATATACGAGTGAACGTATTTGTTAATTGATATAAAAATGGTTTTATATTGTGGAGATTTATTGGTTGAGTTGTTTATGAGTTCTAGTCGATCAGTTTGATCCACTATATCGATAGGAGTTTATAAACACTTGAATACGATGGGTCGACACGATATGTTTTGAAAAAAAGGGTAAATGAAATAATTTTACCCAAATTATATTTTGATATAAGCAAAGTATAGATATTTGAAATTATTATAGTATATTGAATGTGTTGGTTGTGATTATAATCGAACAAGATTATAAAATGTGAAATGGTTATGTAAATAACAAATCAAAATTCATATAAGTGAAATATATGAAATCAGATGAATTAAATCTGAATTTAAGTTCAGAATTGGAATTAAAATTGCTAAAATATGAATAAGCGTTGTAAATGGAATTAAATTGAATATATGTGAATTTTAAAATCCTGGGAGATTTTAAATTTGTTACAAGCATTGAAAAGGGATATTTTGAAATGAATTTCAAAATGAAAATGTTTTAAAATGGGTTTTGAAAGTGCTATAGTATTGAACTCACTTCGATAGCTAGAAAATAAATTCTGATGTTGATCCGGACATCATCGGTGCTCATTTTCGAGTTTGTAAGTGACGGATTACTACCAAAGATTTTGTTTTTGAATTGTTTTGAGAAACCGAGTTGTTTTGATATTCCAAAGGGATATTTGATTTTTGGAAAAGGCAAAGCTATTTGAAACTCCCAGGTACAGATTATTGAAATAAACACAAATTAAATAGAAATTTGTGAAAGCAAATTTGAAATTGAATTGAAGGCAGTTCAGTGGAAATTGAGTTGAATTGAAATAGAATGGTATCAAGTAGAATTGGACTAGATTAGAGATAATCTGGGATAGAAATGGATGGTCGAGCAAGAAATTTGAATTGAGATTGGAATTGCAGTTTGATTGAAATTTGGCTTGGTTATAAGCGGATGGTCATGTTGAAGATAAAAGTGATTGGGAGTTTGATTGGGATGATAGTGGTATATGCTAAATTGATAGCAGAATTGAATGCCGACAAAAAGGTACACGTACATATTCATATGAGTTGGATGAGATTTATGAGCCTGTTTGGCAAGCCACTTGGCTGTTTGATTTTCTTTTGGGTTGAAGAAGGCCTAGAGAGGCGAGTTGGAGTTTGAGCTATTGACCAATACAAAGGAGATGCTGGCGAAATTTTTCAGAAATTTCGAATGTTAGAAAATTTTCAGAATTTTTGAAATTTTCGTTTGTAGAAATAAATTAATAAATTAATTAGAATTAATTGGTTTAGTGAAACCGGAGTAAATAAATAATTTTAACCTAGTTATAAAGTTCATTTTTCTACCTTAGCAATTTCGAGGACGAAATTATTTTAAGGGGGAAAGAATGTAACGGCCCAGATTTTTTGACCATTTAGTTTTTATTTAAAAATGTTTTTATTGTTTTGGAAGTTTAAATGGTTTAATTTCAATAATTTTGAATATTTTATGTTATTCCGAAATGGTAGAAATTTAGTGGATCTGCAATATAATGTGAACTGGCAGTATAAAAGGATAAATTTTTAATTAAAAATAGTACGTTTACAAAGGAAGTAGTAGCTAACGAACTCGGATTTCGATGAAATCAGTTTCATTAAATCCGAAATGATGAAATTAGGTAACCAACCAAGTTACGTCAAAAATGGCATCCGTATATGGAAAAGAAAAAATAAAAGGCCAAAATTTGAACTAAATTTTGATGGTAATTGGAATTTGCTAATGCTAACGGCAAAACTGGAATCTGAGACCTATCCAGGAAAATTCTAAACATAGGATATTAGCTATATATGAAATCTGGGAAAATCCTATAACGGATATAGAAAGTTATTAAGGAAACAAAATTTAAATAAATTATTTTAAAATCTAAACGAACTCCGATTTTTGATTTGAATACATAGGATTGAAGTACGTTAAAAACCGGACCAGATGGTGGAAGAATTTCTGAAAACCGTTATCGTTTGATACTCCAACATAAGACCGGAAGGTGTTGAAACTAACACAAAACACTATTTTGAATTTGAATTTAAATTATTTGAAAGTTCAAACAAATTCAAAATTGATATATTTTTATATAGTATTGAAGAGCAAGAAAAATTGAACAACATGGTTGAAAAAGATTTTGGATAAGGTATCAATAAGTAAGTCAAATTAACGTCCGAATAGGGTTGAGAAAACACACTTTACTATTCATAAATTATTAAATTTATTTATAATTTAATTAATTTAAGGATTAATCCTAGCCATCCATTTTCGACCATTGGATTCGCGCCACCTCAGCAATCCATGTGACTCCTTCGGCTATAAATACCCCCCCCCCCTTTCATTTTAAACTCACTCCTCCTCCTCTTCTTTCAAGCTTTGGCAATGACAGAAATAATAATAAAATATTAGGAAATAGGGAAAAGGGAAGAAAGGGAGAAAGGAGGGCAAGACGGGGAGCTAGGGACTCTTAGGCAGAGGCTTGGGCTTCACGGGGTAAGTTTTTAAATAATATTTATTTATTTATTTATTTTATTTTAATATATATATAATAATTAAAATAGAATTTGTAAAAATAAATATCGGAACATTCTAAGGGTGACAGAGAGGATAGTGTCTAAGGCTTGAGTTTGGAAAATATAGTTTCCTGCTCTCCCTGGCTATTCCTAACTAATCCGACGAATGGGATGATTAATTTAAATTTTAAATTTTAAATTTAATTTGAATTTAAAATAGACCAGGGGCATTTTCGTAATTTTTAACCATAAACTTTAAAAGCTTATAACTTTTTCAAAACAAGTCGGATTTCCACGAAACAAGGACCGTTGGATTCTTATCGAAAAATACTTTAAAATGAGTGGAAGCAGATTTTTGATCCGGGTTAAAAATTTTAAGTTATAATTAAATGAATATTTTTAAATATTTTATTTGAAAATTAAATTTAATTAATATTAAAATGGTTTTTCAATTTTAAAGAAAAATTGGATATGGCTAGAGATGGGAAAGTAGGATTTTTTAGAAGGGCAGGGAAGGTAATTTGGCTAATAACGCAATTAGAAATTAATCAAGATAAAAATAATTTAATTAATTTAATTAAATATATATTCATTTAAATTAGGTAAATATTGTAAATAGCATAACTTTTGCATACATTAACGAAATTTAACGAAACAGGATCCGTTGGGATCGTATGGACAAGCACTACGCAATGGAACTGACCGCAAGTGGATTGGAGCTCGTTTGGATTTGTGGCAAAATTAAACGCCTGAACCAAATCAATGACCGATTATCGTTATTCAACGATAAACCGTCCAATGTGAGTAAACCTCACTAACTCTGAACACTTTATATTTCTCTAAAGTATTTTTAGAATTGATAAATATTGGCTGATTTGCTGTGTATTGGCTATTTGGTTGAACTGCTAGTCAGTTGATTGAAAATATCGATAACGATATATATAAATCGTATCGAAATATTGATTCTGTTTATCAGAATATTTTACCTCCATGTTATTTATGTTGACTGACATCTGTGGATGCAGGGAAACAGGTCGGAGGAATCCAACTGGATTCCTCAACATTTATTTACCGTTTTTCATATATTCTGATATATGATGTGTTATATCATCTGTTGTTGAACCTGTGTGTTTGGATGATGATTGAACCTTTTGATTTGGTATTTTTATACCATAAGTGATACTAGAAAGTGAAAAAGGGATTTTCAAAGTTTATTTTGAAAATAAATTATTTATATAAAATCAATAGATTTTATATATAAAAGGAAGAGAATTTCATGAGAGAAAATGATTATAGAATCAAGCATTTGTTAAAAAACAAATATTGGTGAAATCAAATAGAAGGGAAAATATTGGTGAAATCAAATAGAAGGGAAAATATTGGTGAAATCAAATAGAAGGGAAATATTTGTGAAACGATTACAAATAGAAATAAAAAGGGAAACATTCGTAAAAGTATTTACAAATGGAATTGAAAAGGGAATATTCATGTAGTGAATAAAGAAAAGTTGAAAGAAGTACTTATTTGTTAAATAAATAGAAAAGTTAAAAGAAATATTTATTTGTTGAATAAATAGAAAAGTTAAAGGGAATATTTATTTGTTAAATAAATAGAAGCGAAAAGAGAATAGTTATTTGTTGAGTAAACGAATAGAAAAAGAATATATTCAAGGGAGGTAATTCAAAGGAATTATTCCAAAGGAATTATTCAAAAGAGAAAAGTCAAAGGGATTAATTCAAAAGAGTTAATCAACTAGAGTTAAACCGTTGGAGTTAAACTATTAGAGTTAAACAGTTGGAGTTAAACTGTTAGAGTTAAACAGTTGGAGTTAAACTGTTAGAGTTAAACCGTTGAAGTTAAACTATCAGAGTTAAACCGTAAAGTTAAACAGTTAGAGTTAGTTAGTTAGAGTTAACCAGTTAGAGTTATTCAGTTAGAGTTATCCAGTTAGAGTTATTCAGTTAGAATTAACCAGTTAGAGTTAATCAGTTAGAGTTAATCGTTTTGAGTCAAATCGAACTAGAGTTATTCAAATATAGTAATCGAATAAGGGTTAATTGAATATTAGTTATTCAATTAGAATTGATCGAATCTAATTATTCGAGATAGAGTTAAAAATAGACAAAGTTATTTAAGGATGAATTTCCATTTAGCACGACTGCTAGCGTAATTCGCATGGCTGCTGATAGCCTACGACGGTCGGATGTTTTCTGGGGGAATCAGGCATAACCATTGTGATCGCTGCGATCTAGAGTCAAGCAAATGGTGTTAAATCAAATAGTAATTAATCAATAGAAGTTAATTAAGTCGAGTTAGTCGAGTATTAGTAAATTAAGTAGGGTTAGTCAAAAAGGGAATTAATCGAATATCACCTATTCGAAGTAGAGTTATCGAATATAGTTTATTCGAGAAGAGTAATCGAATATAGTTCGTTCGAAGTGTGTTAAATCGAATATAGTTATTCGAAGGAGAGAATTATCGAATATGGTTTATTCGAAGTGAGATTTTTCGAATATTAGTTATTCGAAGAAAAGGATTATCGAATATTAGTTATTCGAACAGGGGAATCGAATATAGTTTATTCGAAAGAGAATTATCGGATAGTGATTATTCGAGAGTGAATCATACATGGAAATTCGATTATATCGAATCAAGGGAAGTAATGTTTACTTTACATTTCAAATCAATTTTTAATTATCTGTTAATAAAGTAGTTGGTTGTTTATTTATCCAAATTAAGATATGGAAATATATTTAAGTTAACATATTTTGAAAGCATGGAATTATAACATTTATAGTTATAATCAAATGATTCAGTAAAGGAAGTGGATTCATAAATAGAATCCGAGAGTTCGCAAGGAAGTTTCTTAAAGAGTGAAGTTTGAACTTTGTCTATTTTGAAGTTAGAAATGTTGTTCAGTTAAGGTCTGAGAGGTAATTATACCCCAACTTGATTGACTTCGTTTTAACTAAGAAGTGGATAAGGTTCGAGAGTGAAAGTGGTTAAGTGAATTTAGTTAATGAGCGAAATGGTTGGTGTTGGCATAGCGATGTTTATTCAAACATCAGTTTAAACCCATTGAAGGAGATTTGGAAATGTCTTCCAAATGAAAAATCAGAAATGTTTTCTAAATATAGAAAATGAGAAGTGGAATTGTTTTCCATTGTTAATAACGTATATTTTCTAAATATAGTAAATAAGAAATATAGGAAAACAAGAATAAGGAAAAGGGTAAATTTATGATAATTTGATGAATGATGATTGATCGATAGAATTTCCATCTGGAAATAATATCGTTGTTTGCACACAGACATGTTTTCATTTGATAGTTAAATCACCGACTATCAAAGTTTTTGACCATTTTACGTTGTTAATATGGAGAGACCGGTTGGATTATTATCCAGAGAACCACTCCGTATTGGCATAAGCGTTGCGAATCATGTATGCTGAATATATTGAAGAGGGAGTTATGCAAGGGCTATCCTATTTACAGAATAGTGCCTTCGGTTTGTCCAGTCCCAGGACAAACGTGAATGGACGAATGTCTGACAGAGTATATTCAAAGGATCGCGTAAGTTGATCTCTTCAAACGTACTTACGTTTGGTGGCGGAGGAATTCGTTTCTCTTAGCTGTATACCCGTGGTATATTTGGTGAAATCAATTTGTGATTTGGCGGGTATGACGATGTGGCATTCAAAGTAATGGAGGTGTGATCTGTCAAAAGATACGTTATGACCTCTAGCCTCATCAACCGGGAAATGACAAAAATCGGGCAGGCAGCATGGCTATGTGGGTCGCACCCATTAGGATGTATGATCACCTATCTAGAGAAATTCCAATTGCTTCTTAAATCTATCGATGCTGCCCCATTCGGGAGACGGTTGCTGATCCCAACCGTTGGTGATATACATTCGATACACTCAAGCGAAATGAGTGGTCGGTCATGTGAGGGTCGGGTTGCAAGATGTTCTTGTTGAACCCAGTGTATTCGCCTCTAGAGATACACTATCGGTAGGTGGTCCCATACCTTGTCAAAGTCGGAATCCAATCTCCAATAAGTGCCCGCGAGTTTGATTTGTATAATATATATGTAGAGCGTGAGATGCAAGCGTTCTACTAGATTTTAATTACTTGTGATTAGACATTATTATAATATCAGATAATATATGATTTCCAAAGTGTTTTGGGTTATCGTAAGGTAAAAGCCATCCGTATTTATGTGTGGATTGGTCTTACGATTATCTTTTCTTTTGAAAAGGATTTTGAAAAGTTAAACCAAATGATTTGAGTTTACTCACACCAGTCCCATGACTGACCCAGAGTTTTATTTTGTTTTGTTTCCCCTAAACTCTTGGGTGCCCAAATTTGTACGGGCAGTCAAGTAGTCAGGATTTTACAGATAGACTTGGAGAGCTTGGAACAGGAGGCTTCAGGACTTATATAGCTATTGTTTATTTCCGCTGTGATGCAAGGGTTGTACTCTGATAATGGTATTGTATGCATATACTGCTTTTGATTTCAAGTTATGTGATATATTATATTTTATTCGTTCCGCTGTGAGATTCGTGTTACTCTGATGTTGTGTTCTTCTTTTTCTTCTTCTATTCTAATTTTCTATCTTATCTATCCTCACCCTCTAAATTCTTTCATTAACTATTCGGTAATTGTCGACCCTTGATGTTCGATATGTGTTGTATATCGGATAATCAAGGTCGTCTTTTCCCGGGTCGTTACATCTATGTCTCGGCCCAATCTCCACATACGCGCCTTAACATCAGCGGTTCTATCTTCCAAAACTTTAGCTCTTGTCTCCTTCTTCTCTGTTAATTCACGTTTCTTCATTCTGGCCCTTTTTTTTATTTGGGCTTCTCAAATTTCGGCCCACCCACTCTTTCTCAAAACCATGACCACTCCGTATAAACCCAACTACCATGTTTAAAATAACGGTCCCCTACCTTCTTCTTCGTTTTTAAAGAAACCATGACTTGCTCTCTGCATAAGAACGCCATTTCCCATATTTCTTCCACTTTATTCTCTCCATTCGCACCACTGTTCGTCGGACTGAAACCGGTGTGGGCCTCTCCTTCCATCCCTCCACCATCCTATCCTCACCCGTTAACAACAGAACTTGTCTTCCACAACTTAACGTCCCTTGCCAGAAGCATTATCCAGCATTTCTTTGAATCCATCCAACTACCCCTATATTCATGCATGTGCACCTTAACAGCAGACTACCTTCTTTTGCCAAAGAAAATCTGCACCTTAACTGTGATGACCCCAAACTCTCGTAGTACGAAAGTAAGGATAATCATGGGAATATAACACATAAATAACAACAGAACAGAAATATAGAATTATAACAGATAATGTTTCTCAAAATTAGACTGGAAATAATATCATCAGAGTTACACAACATAATAGGATCATACTTAGTACATAATGCAGTTTTCAACTTAATATAAAATGTCTGCAGCGGAATCAAACATAGTATACAAATGAAATCTGAACAGCATAATAGAAATGATAAGATCCATCTTCAGCTCCATAGCTATCCAGAATGAATCTGCTAAAACCTGTATACAAGGCTGCCCGTATGGAAAAGAGGGCACCCGAGTTTGCAAAGTGAAACAAACTACGTGTAATGACCCGGGGTTTTCGCGATCCTGGATATCGGCATACAACACTATGTCGACTAATCAAGCATCAGAAATACCGAATAGTCCATGAAAGAAATTAGAGGGTGAGGATAAATAAGATAGAAACTTATAATAAAAGAAGAAGAAGAACATACAACATCAGAGTAAACATGAATCTCACAACGTGACGAATAAATATATTTCATAACATAACTTTGAAATATAAATCTGTACCTGAATATACATATCATTTCCAAAGTACAGCACTTACAACACAACAGAAAAACCATAGCTATATAATTCTGAAGCCTCCAGCTCCAGCTCTTCAAGTATCTGTAAATCCCGACTACTTGATTGCCCGTACAAAATTAGGCACCCAAGAGTTTAGGGAAAACAAAACAAAATAAACTACGGGTCAGTCATGTGACTGGTGTGACTAAACTCAAATCATTTGTTTAACTTTAAAAATCCTTTCAAAAGAAAGAATAATCGTAAGACCAATCCACACATAATCACGGATGGTTTTTACATTACGATAACCCAAATCATTTGTAAAACAATATTATTCTGATATTACAATAATGTCTAACACAAGTAATATCAATCTAGTAGAAACGCTTGCATCTAACGTTCTACATATATAATATACAATCAAAACCACGGGCTCTTATTTGGGGAGTGGATTCCAACTATGAAAAGGTATGGATCCACCTACCTCTCAGTGTACTCTAGAAGCGATACACTGGAGTTCAACAAGAACATCTTGCAACTTGGCCACACATGACCGACCACTCATTTCGCTTGAGTGTATCGAATATATTGTCACCTTACAGCTGGTAAACCAACATAACCATTCCCGGGAGATACAGAATTGAAAGAAGTAACAAATATGAATATTCTCTAGATGGTGACAATATACCCTACTTGGTTGCGAACCACTTAGCCATGCTGTCTGCCCGAATTCTATCATTTCCCAGTTGATGAGGCTTGAGGTTATAACGTATCTTTTAACAGATCGCTCCTCCATTTACTTCGAATACCACATCGTTATAACCATCAAATCACAAATTAATTTCCCTAAAAATACCACGTGTATAAGCAAAGAGAAACAAATTCCTCCGCCACCAACGTAAGTACCTTTGAAACGATCAACTTACGCGATCTACCAGATATACTCTGTCAGACATTCGTCCAATCAAGTTGTCCTGGGACTGGACAAACCGAAGGCACTATTCCGTACATCCATCCTAGCTAATCTCTACCCAGGACTTATACAACAGCCCTTGCACTTTACTTCGTCTTCAATTTGTCTTTGATCTATTTGATTCGAAACGCTAACGCCCATACGGAGTGGTTCTTTGGATAAGAATCCAACTGGTCTCTCCGTATTGATGACGGAAAAATGGTCAAAACTTTGATAATCTGTGATTTAATTATCAAAGAAAAATACGTGTGCAAAAACGATATTATTTTCAAATGGAAATTTTATCGATCAATCAACATTCAACATTTATCCCTTTAAATTAATTTATCATTAATTTATTCATTTCCTTATTTCCCGTTTTCATATATTCGTAAATCCTTATTTTCTATTATCAGAAAACATTTCTGATTCTTATTTGGAAACATTTCCAAAACTCCTTCACTAGATTTAAACTGATGTTTAAATCAAACATCGCCATGCCAACTCAAACCAGTTAACTCATTAACTAAACTCACTTAACCATCATTCACTATCAAACCTTACCATTCCTTAGTTTAGAAGGGAGTCAATCAAGTTGGGGTATAATTACCTCTCAGACCTTAACTGAACAACGTTTTAACTTCAAAATAGTCAAAGTTTATCTTTTAAATCTTTTATAGACTTCCTTATGTAACTCTCTTTCGAATAAATCTCTATTCGATAACTCTTTCCTTCGAATAAACTATATTCGATAATCTCTCTTCCTCGAATAACCTATATTCGAATAACTCTATTCAATTAACACTATTCGATTAACTCTAATCGATTTACTCTTATCAGTTAGCTCTATTTGATTAACTCAATTCTATTAACTCTATTTGATTAACTCTATTGGATTAACACTATTTGATTTACCCTACTGGATTAACTCTATTCAATTAACTCTAACTAATTTACTCTTATCAATTAACTCCTTTTGAATAAACTATATTCAATTAACTCCTTTTGAATAACTAATATTCGATTAACTCCTTTCGAATAACTAATATTCGGTAAATCCTTTCGAATAACTAATATTCGATATCTCCTTTCGAATAACTAATATTAGATAACTCCTTTCGAATAACTAATATTCGATAACTCCTTTCGAATAACTAATATTTGATAACTACTTTTGAATAACTAATATTCGATAACTCCTTTCGAATAACTAATATTCGATAAACTCCTTTCGAATAACTAATATTCGATAACTCCTTTCGAATAATCACTCGATAACTACTTTCGAATAACTAATATTCGATTAACTCCTTTCGAATAACTAATATTCGATAAACTCCTTTCGAATAATTAATATTCGATAAACTCCTTTTGAATAACTATTATTCGATAACTCCTTTCGAATAGCTATTATTCGATAACTCCTTTCAAATAGCTATTATTCGATAACTCCTTTCGAATAACTAATATTCGATTAACTCCTTTCGAATAACTAATATTTGATTAACTCCTTTCGAATAACTAATATTCGATTAACTCCTTTCGAATAACTAATATTCGATAAACTCCTTTCTCTATTCGAATAAACTATATTCGAATAAATCTAATCCGACTAACTCTAATTCAATTAACTCTAGTCGATATAACAAATATTCGACTAACTCTTGTTCGATTAACTCTATTCGAATAACTCTAGTTCGATTTAACTCTAATCGATTAACTCTACCTGATTAACTCTAACTGGTTAACTCTAACTCTAATCGATTAAATCCTCTAACTCATTTTGATTAACACCTTTGATTAACTCTACGTCCATATTCAGTTTCAAATATCAATGTTGAAATCGATTCTTACTTCTCTATGTAAGCCATGACTTAAATATTCTATTTATCCAATGATAAATATTTTATTTAATTTATAAAATATTATTTATAAATTAATCTTCTCAATCTATTGGTAACAACAGATTCTATTTAAAATCTTTGCTTTAAATCCATATCATGTCATACCCGTGTGTGAAGCACGGGTCTAAACTTTCCTGATGTAAAATTATATTCATTTGCCAAATATCCCCTTATATGACATTCTTTTCATTTCCCAGTAAATCCCTTTTATAACTCTATTTATTTTCTAAATAAATATTTCCTTTTTATAACTCTATTTATTTAACAAATAAATATTATTTTCCAATCCTATTTATTTAACAAATAAATATTTTCTTTTCAATTCTATTTGTAAATATTTTACAAATATATCCTTTTCATTTCATTTTGTAAATGGTTTACAAAAATATCATTTTCATTTCTATTTGTAAATGGTTTACAAATATATCATTTTCATTTCTATTTGTAAATGGTTTACAAATATGTCCTTCTTCTATTTTATCATATAAATTTCCTATGAATATTTCCTTTTCTCATCATATTTATTTTCCATAAATATTTCCTTTTTCTCATCATATTTATTTTCCATAAATATTTCCTTTTCAAAACCCTTTTGATTTTATAACTATTTTCTCTTATAAAATCCTTTTTCTTTTATATATAATGTAATGACCCGCATCGTCAAGGGTATAATAATTAATTTATTTAATTATTTAAAAGGTGAATTAAAAGGATTTAATGGTCGTTGAATTAAATAATGGTGAATATTTAATTAAAATAATAAATTAAATAATATATTTAATTCATAAATAATCAAAAATATTGGAAATCACAATATTCTGTGAACGGGGTCATCCCTAAGATTTAATTCAGCTTAGAGTTGGATTATATTGACGAATATATCCAATCGACGTCAGTTTGAATGTAGAATTATAATATAATTAAAATAGAGCTTGAAATGGCACGGCAGTTCGCTAGTTGGCGATTTGAACTTCAACTGGATATACAGGGTTCATTTTAAATCGGATTTCTGTGAAATAAGAAATGTGTGGAGCTGGTGGAGTATATCTTTCTAGTGGAAGAGAAAAATCGGGATTTCGTCGTGTAGATTTTGAGTTATGTCCAAATCAAATTCTCAGAAATGCAGCGCCCTGACCATAACGATTTAATTATATTTTATATAAGGATTTAAATAGAAATCGAACATCGATATAACTCTGACGATGTAATATCGAGTTGTAAATCCATATAGGATTTATTCTGAGCTGTATGGTATTCCTCTGTGAATGTAGACGATAATATTTATTTTTTAAATAATAAATTTAATTATATTTAAATATATTTATATATTTAAATAGGTTATTTAGAGCGTTAAAAATAGCCACTTTTGCAAACGAAGTCGGAATTCGACGAAACCAGTTTTGTTGGATCCGCAATATCAAATAGTTGTTAGATTTCTAGTTTCGTGGTTTTTAGAGTCACTGTGTGGCCGTACCGATTTTTAGAGTGAAAAACAGTCGTTATTGTGACAGTTAAAAATACGCTGTGTGAACATACGGAGTCGGAATTCGACGAAACCAGTTTCGTTGGGACCGTAATGTCGAACTGTAGCTGCATGTCAATTTCCATGATTTTTAGGTATCGTGTGTGACCACACGAATTTTTAGAAAGTAAAAATAGATAATAAAACTAAAATATCTAGATATTTATGTTGGTTATAAATACCCCCCTTTAAGAAAATTCCTTATAACCTAATTTCAGCTCTTCCTTAGTCAACTCTATTCTGCCGCATTCTTTCTCTTCAGGAAAAACATGAAAATCCTCTCCTTCAAAAATCAAAATAAATTCAAAAGAAAATCTGTAAATCATTATATAAATATATTTGTGATCTAGGTAGGATTCTCTTCAATCCTATATATGATTTTATGGGTCCAGTCGCATTCTTATTCGTTGGAAGATATACAGCGTCGATTAGGGTTAGAAACCGAGAGGGATTGAGGCAATATCCTTCGATTTTGAGTACATATGTGGAATCAGGGGATCGAATCGCTTTGGTTGCGATTTTTTTGGGATTTTATCAAATTTAAAAATGTCGAACTGTACTGTGTTCGTCGTTTATCTTCTGTGCGACGCATTTGAGAAAGTGGGTTCGAGTTCTTTGAAATTGGTGTGGTGATGATGAGATTTCGATGGAGATTTTTATGGTGGTTTTTGTTTCGAGGTCGGTGAAGGAAATGAGGGGCTGTGAGGCGGTTGAAAGTTGGTAATGGAGCAGCGGGTTCCTGGAGTTTCATTCGGGAAGAAGAGGAGTATCATTATGGTGCGGGTCTGGTTTCTTTCAAACGGGGATGGGCTGATGGGCCGGGCCTAAGGAGGAAAAATATAAATAAAGTTTATGTATACATAAAGGAAGGATTATGGGCCGGAGGATTTCAATAAGAGAAGATTGGAGAGAAACTTGGCATGCTGGCAAGGGAATAGAAGAAAACGTTGAACGTTTGGGTCAACGAAGAAGTGTGCGGATCCGGGTTGAAATGGTAGGTCAAAATTTTAACTACCATAAGTTTAGTTTAATTAAATCACGTATTACCTTGTAAATATAATATCTCCTGCGTACGATATTAGAATCAGACGCCGTCAGTTGCGTTCGGATCGTAGGGACGGCACCTATGCCATGGAACTGACCAGGAGTCAATTGGAGCCCATTACAATTTATAGCGAAATAAATTGTCCGTTGGAATCAAGCGATGGATATCGTTATTAACGATGATCGTCCAATGTGAGTAAAACTCACCAACTCTGAACATTTCTATTTTTATAACGTATATTTAGAATTGATAAATGATGACTGATTGCTGTGTGTTAACTGTTGGTTGAGTTGTTTGTGTATTAATTGAAATCATAGATAACGATATATATATAAATCGTTGATCGAATATTTGATTCTGTTTTACCAGAATATTTTATATATGTGTTGTTTAAAATATGTGATGCAGGGGAACAGGTTGGAGGGGTCCAACTGGACTCCTAAATATTTATGATACTGTTCTGTTCATGTATTATAATAAATGATGTGATATATAATCTGTTGGATTATGTGTGTTAGAATGATGTTGATCATTGTTATTCGATATTTTTAATATCACAAAAAGACCCTGGGATGTAAAAAGAAATATTCCAATGTATATTGAAATAAAGGAATTTTATAAAATCAACCGATTTTAAAAAAGGAAATATTTTGAAAATAAAGTATTTATAAAATCATAGGATTTTATAAAGGGGAATATCTATTTAGAAAATAAATAGAATAAAGGAATATTTATTTAGGAAATAAATAGAGTAAATAAAGGAATATTTATTTAGGAAATAAATAGGATTTATAAAAAGGGAAGTGGACGAGATATAAAAGAGTTAATCGAATTTAGTTAATCGAATATGGTTAGTCGAATAGAATTAGTCAAACATAGTTATTCAGGATAAGTTGCCATTTTGCACGATTGCTAGCGTAATTCGCAGGGCTGTAGATAGCCTACGGCAGTCGGATGTTTCCTGAGGGAATCAGGCGTAACCATTGTGATCGCTGCGATCTAGAGTCAAGCGAATGGAGTTAAATTCAATATTAGTTATTTGAATAGGAGTTAAACAATTAGAGTATTCAATTAGAGTTAATCGAAATAGAGTTAAACAAAATTAGAAACTGACTAGAGATTAGTTAAGTTGAATAGTTTTCTGAGTATCGATCTGATGTTGGTTTCGGCCTTCGGGGTTTATACTTAGGGAATTGTTCTCATACTAGTTTACAGTCAGGGACTGATAGTTGTGAAATGATAGTGATATGTAAATAAACAATGGAAAGGTTTTCCAGTGTTAATAACGAATATTTTCTAAACATAGAAAATAAGGAAATGTAAATATATATATGTTAAGTGATGATTGATCAATATAATTTCCATCTGGAAATAATATTGTTGTTTGCACATGTGTTTTTCTTTTATAGTTAACTCATCGACTATCGAAGTTTTCGACCATTTTAATGTTGTTAATATGGAGAGACCGGTTGGATTATTATCCGAAGAACCACTTTGTATTGGCATAAGCGTTGCGAATCATATATGCCAAAGATAATTGAAGACGGAGTTATGCAAG
The DNA here is from genome assembly GCA_030737875.1 of Allium sativum. Taxonomy (NCBI): domain Eukaryota; kingdom Viridiplantae; phylum Streptophyta; class Magnoliopsida; order Asparagales; family Amaryllidaceae; genus Allium; species Allium sativum. Next base: position 428,661,113 of record CM060923.1, read on the forward strand.
GGCTATCCTGTTTACAGAATAGTGCCTTCGGTTTGTCCAGTCCCAGGACGACCTGTATGGAAGAATGACTGACAGAGTATATCTAATAGATCGCGTAAGTTGATCTCTTCAAATGTATTCACGTTTGGTGGCGGAGGAATTCGTTTCTCTTAGCTGTATACCCGTGGTATTTTTGGGGAAATCAATTTGTGATTTGGCGGGTATGACAATGTGACATTCAAAGTGAATGAAGATGTGGCATGTAAAAGATAAGCGTAGCTTCTAGCCTCACATCCGGTAAATGACAGAAATCGGGAAGGTAGCATGGCTAAGTCGGTCGCACCGAAGTAGGGTGTATAATCACCTATCTAGAGAATATTCATTTGCTTCTTTAATCTATCAAATGCTATCCCATATATATATATATATATATATATATATATATATATATACAGGAACGGTTGCTGATCCCAACCGCTGGTGATGTACATTCGATACACTCAAGCGAAATGAGTGGTCGGTCATGTGTGGCTGAGTTGCAGGATGTTCTTTTTGAACTCCAGTGTATCATTCCTAGAGTACACTGATCGGAAGGTGGTTCTGTACCTTGTCATAGTTGGAAATCCATTACCCAATACGTGCTTGCGGTTTTGATTGTATACTATATATGTAGAACGTGAGATGAAAGCGTTTCTGCTAGATGATTAATATATTGTGGTTGATAGACATTATTATAATATCAAAAGGTTTTTGATATAAAGATATTTTGGATTCTCATAAGGGAAAAACCCATTCCGTTATACGGCGTGGTCTTATGAGATATCGTTTACTTGTTCAAACTGTTTTACTCATACCAGTTCCATGACTGATCCGGAGTTTATTTTGTTTTGTTTCCCTAAACTCTTGGGTGCCTAAATTTGTACAGGCAGTCAAGTAGTCGGGACTTTACAGATACACTTGAAGAGCTTGGAGTAGGAGGCTTAAAGATTCTATAGCTATTATTATTTCCGCTGTTGTTGTAAGTGTTGTACTCTGATAAGTGCTATTGTATACATAATGGTTTTATTTCAACAGTTATGTTATATTTTATTCGTTCCACTGTGAGTTTCGTGTTTACTCCAATGATGATGTTCTTCTTCTTCTTCTATTCTATAAAGTTTCTATCTTATCTTTCCTCACCCTCTATCTTCTTTCTATTAATTTTTTGAATTTCCAGTGCAATTTGGGGTTGGACTTGTGTTATTTGGTCAGCTCAAATTGGTCTGGATTTTCGGGTCATTACATATAAAATCCATTGATTTTATATATAAAAATTATTTTCAAAATACACTTTGAAAATCCCCTTTTCTACATCCCAATATTTCTTACGGTATTTAAAACACCAAATAACAATGATCGATATCATTCAAACACACATAATCAACACAGATTATATATCACATCATATATTCCAATATATGAAGAACAGTAAAATAAATGTTGAGGAATCCAGTTGGATTCCTCTGACCTGTTTCCCTGCATCACAGATGTTAAACAATATAATTAACATCGATTTCATTTTAACATGAAATATTCTGCTAAACAGAATCAATATTTGATTAACGACTTATATATATATATCGTTATCTATAATTTCAACCAACTGACTAGCAGTTCATCAAAATAATCAACACACAGAAATCAATCATCATTTAGCAGTTCTAAACATACGTTATAAAAATATAACTGTTCAGAGTTGGTGAGTTGTACTCACATTGGACGATCATCGTTAATAACGATAACCATCGCTTGATTCAAACGAACAATTTATTTTGCTATAAATTGTAACGAGCTTCGATTCACTCCCCGTTAGTTCCATTATGTAGCCACCATCCATACGATCCCAAAGGATCTTGTTTCGCTAAATTCTGATATCGTATGACCAAGTTATAACATTACGAAGTTAATACATTTTTATGTTAAATAAAAACTTAGAGATTTAAATCCGTTGGGCCTCACCCCTCATTCCACGTCGGCCCATCAACCCGTCAAAGCCCCAACCCGCTCCTTTATCTTCCCCAAATCAAAAACTGGTAAACCGCTATTCCTACCCAGCGTTGACCTTCCCTTTAACCGTCCTCTGACATCATCTCAGCCACCCATTCCCGGTGCCACCTCCACCAGAGAACTCCCCGACTCCTCCTCTACCCAGCCAACCCATCAATTCCCTACTCGATCCCGTCAGCCCAATTCGACCTGCTTCCCTGAACACGCCATCTCCACTGTCGTACTTCGACCTCAACCACCGGAGATCCTCCAAGTGCCACCATCTGATGCCTCATACCTCCAGAAACTCGATCTCATCATCGAAACTAGTCCCAGCCTTCCCATGTAACAGCGAACCTCTGCCCTAGCTCCACGTTAAGAACATCGACAACCAATAAAAATGATCGAACCGTGCTTGAGGCATACTGCGTTGAAGCTCTTCAACAGTCAAATCCAACGAATCCGAAACCACTCGATTTCATTAGCCAGAACTCGAGAATTTATTAAATGAAGCATTAAGGAAGTGGCGGCTTACTTTATTTTTTTGATTTATAGAGGAGGACTTTGTGATTAGGTTATAAGAGTTCTATGGGGTATTTATAAGGAAAGATATTATTTTTGTGATGAAGGTAAACAGAATGTATAGATGAAGGTGACCGCTCATTTAATTTAGGTGAACAGCTATGAGGAATAGTATTCGAAATGGAAATACACAGAAAAGTCAACTTAAATTTTTAGCTAAGAAGTACCGCTATGGACAAAAATAAAAACACCATCGTGACAAGCGAGGTGTCCCGACTCCAAACATATAATAATATCTGTAAGTTAACTTATATTGTGAAACCCCAAAATCGCTGATTAAGGGTGCAAAATACTCCAAATAAAAAGTTGCTTATTTAATTAATTAAAAATTACAGTAAAATTCTAAAAATTAAATTATCACTACATCTCAAAGGGCTTGTCTAAATACGAGGCCAATATTAAATTATAATTAAATATATCGTTATGGTTGGTAACGATTCCATAGCGACTATTCGAAAATTTGATTTGATCACAACTCAAAATCTACACGATGAAATCTCGGTTTATCTCTTCCACTAGAAAATTATACTTCACCAGTTCCTAACGTTTCTTCTTTCATAGAAATCTGATTTCAAATAGCTTCTGTATATTCGGTTGAAGTTCGAATCGCCAAATTGCGAACTACCGCGCCATTTCAAGCTCGAATTTAATTATAATATAATTATACGTTCAAACTTTCGTTCAAATAATATATTCATCATTCTAATTCAATTCTAAGTTGAATTAAAAACTTTGAATTGTCTAGTTCACATTATATTGTCATTTCAGTTAATTCTGATTATCCCAGAATTAATATATTATTATATTATTTATTTTAATTAAATATTCACTATTATTTAATTCAACGACCCTTTAAATTTTCTAAATCACTACTTAAATAATTAAATTAATTAATTATTATCCGTAAAAATACGGGTCGTTACATTCTTACCCCCTTAAAATAATTTCATCCTCGAAATTTGATAAGGTAGAAAACAAACCCTATTGACTGGGTAAAAATTATTTGTTTACTTTTAACTTCAGTTTCAACTGAACTAATTTAATTTTAATTAAATATTTGTTCATTCTTACTAACGAAAATTTTCAAAAATCCTAAAAATTTTCTAACCCCTTAACTTTTCGAAAAATTTCACCAGCACCTCCTTTGTACTGATCAATAGCTCAAACTCCAACTCGCCTCTCTAGGCCTTCTCCAACCCAAAATAAAATCAAACAGTCAAGCGGCTTGCCAATTCGACTCATAAATCTCATGCTTATATCAAATATAAACTTGTACCTTTTTGTCGGGCATATCACTATGTCCTTTGCATCTGTTACCGATTCAACCTATACCAATGCCATCCCAATCAAATTCCAATCTGTTTTTATCCACAATTCCAACCATTTGCTTATACCTAAGTCGAATTCAATTTCAAATCAAAGTTCCCTTCTTGATTTTTATATTCTTAACTCCTCAATCTAATACCATTTCGAATTCAAATCTCACAAATCCAATTTGTCTCGATATCATTCTAATCCCATTCAATTTCAACCTAATTTGTTTTCAATTCAATTCCAATTTATTTCCACAAATTTTTATTTAAATTCGTTTTAACTCAACAATCTATTTCTGGGAGTTTTTAAACAGATTTGCTTTTCTCAAAAGTCAAACTTTCCTTTTCAGGATTTCAACCAACTTGTTTTTCTCAAAACAATTCAAAAACAAAATCTTTGGTAGCAAACCGTCACTTACATACTCGAAAATGAACACTAATGATGTCGCGATTCATCGTCAGGGTTATTTCCCAGCGATTGAAGTGAGTTCAATACTATAACACTTTTCAAAACTCGTTCTTCAAACACTTTCATTTGAAATATATTTCAAAATAATCTTCTCCATGTTTGTAAACAATTTAAAATCTCCCAGGATTTTAAAATTCTCCTATATTCAATCCAAGTTCATTTACAAACACTTTTCAAATTTCCAGGGTTTTAATTTAAATTCTGATTTTAATTTCAGATTCAATTCATCGGATTTCATATGTTTCTCTTATATGATTTCTGATTGGTTATTTACATAATCATTTAATTTATAATCTTACTCGATTATAATAGCAACCAATATATGCAATATATCATAATTCCAATATAAATAATTTCTCTATATCAAAATATACTTTGGGTAAAACTATTTTCATTTACCCTCTTTTCAAAACATATCGTGTCGACCCATCGTATTCGAGTGTTTATAAACTCCTACCGATAGAGTGGATCAAACTGATCGACCAGAACTCATAACAACTCAACCAATAAATCTCCACAATATAAAACCATTTTATATCAAATAACGAATACGTTCAATCGTATATATACACTCAACTCAATCTAGGGTATTGCTAACCCTATCTCTACTGCGTCACACCACAGAGCCAAGGTAATTACTTAACCTTAAGCTCTGATACAACTGTAACGACCTGGGGTTTTCGTGAACCTGGATATCGGCATACAACACTATGTCGACTAATCAAGCATCGGAAATACCGGATAGTCCATAAAAGAAATTAGAGGGTGAGGATAGATAAGATAAAAACTCAGAATAGAAAAAGAAGAAGAACATACAATATCAGAGTAAACACGAATCTCACAACGGAAATATAAATCTGTACTTGTATATACATATCATTTCCAAAGTACAGCACTTGCAACACAGCAGAAAAACCATAGCTATATAATTCTGAAGCCTCCTGCTCCAGCTCTTCAAGTATCTGTAAATCCCGACTACTTGACTGCCTGTACAAAATTGGGCACCCAAGAGTTTAGGGAAAACAAAACAAAATAAACTCCGGGTCAGTCATGTGACCAGTGTGAGTAAACTCAAATCATTTGTTTAACTTTAAAAATGCTTTCAAAAGAATGAATAATCGTAAGACCGATCCACACATAATCACGGATGGTTTTTACCTTACGATAACCCAAATCATTTGTAAAACAATATTATTCTGAGATTATAATAATGTCTAACACAAGTAATATCAATCTTGTAGAAACGCTTGCATCTAACGTTCTACATATACAATATACAATCAAAACCACGGGCTCTTATTTGGGGAACGGATTCCAACTATGACAAGGTATGGATCCACCTTCCGCTAAGTGGACTGTACAAGCGATACACTGGAGTTCAACAAGAACATCTTGCAACTCGACCACACATGACTGACCACTCATTTCGCTTGAGTGTATCGAATATATTGTCACCTTACAGTTAGTAAACCAACATAACCATTCCCGGGAGATACAGAATTGAAAGAAGTAACAATTATGAATATTCTCTAGATGGTGACAATATACCCTACTTGGTTGCAAACCACTTAGCCATGCTGCTTGCCTGATTTCTATCATTTCCCAGTTGATGAGGCTTGAGGTTATAACGTATCTTTTAACAGATCACTCCTCCATTTACTTCGAATGCCACATCGTCATACCCGTCAAATCACAAATTGATTTTCCCAAAAATAACACGGGTATAAGCTAAGAGAAATGAATTCCTCCGCCACCAACGTAAATACGTTTGAAACGATCAACTTACGCAATCTACCACATATACTTTGTCAGACATTCGTCCATTCAAGTTGTCCTGGGACTGGACAAACCGAAGGCACTATTCCGTACATCCATCCTAAGTAATCTCTACCTAGGACTTATACAACAGCCCTTGCACATTACTCCATCTTCAATTTGTCCTCGATCTATTTGATTCGAAATGCTAACGCTCATACGGAGTGGCTTTTTGGATAAGAATCCAACCGGTCTCTCTGTATTGGCGACGGAAAAATGGTCAAAACTTTGATAGTCTGTGATTTAACTATCAAAGAAAAATACGTGTGCAAACAACGTTATTATTTCCAAATGGAAATTTTATCGATCAATCAACATTCAACATTTATCCCTTTAAATTAACTTATCATTAATTTATTCATTTCCTTATTTCCCGTTTTCATATATTCGTAAATCCTTATTTTCTATTGTTAGAAAACATTTCTGATTCTTATTTGGGAACATTTCCAAAACTCCTCCACTGGATTTAAACTGATGTTTAAATCAAACATCGCCATCCAGCTCAAACCATTTCACTCATTAACTAAATTCACTTAACCATCATTCACTATCAAACTTTACCATTCCTTAGTTAAGAAGGAAGTCAATCAAGTTGGGGTATACTTACCTCTCAGACCTTAACTGAGAAATGTTTTAACATCGAAATAGTCAAAGTTTATCTTTTAAATCTTTAACAAACTTCCTTACGTAACTCTCTTTCGAATAAATCTCTATTCGATAACTCTTTCCTTCGAATAAAATATATTCGATAATCTCTCTTCTTCGAATAACTCTATTCAATTAACACTATTCGATTAACTCTAATCGATTTACTCTTATCAGTTAGCTCTATTTGATTAACTCAATTCTATTAACTCTATTTGATTAACTCTACTAGATTAACTCTGTTTGATTTACCCTACTGGATTAACTCTATTCAATTAACTCTAACTAATTTACTCTTATCAATTAACTCCTTCCAAATAAACTATATTCGATTACCTCCTTTCGAATAACTAATATTCGATTAACTCCTTTCGAATAACTAATATTCGATAACTCCTTTCGAACAACTAATATTCGATAACTCCCTTCAAATAACTAATATCCGATAACTCCTTTCGAATAACTAATATTCAATAACTCCTTTCAAATAACTAATATTCGATAACTCCTTCCGAATAACTAATATTCGATTAACTCCTTTTGAATAACTAATATTCGATAAACTCCTTTCTCTGTTCGAATAAACTATATTCGAATAACTCTAATCCAACTAACTCTAATTCAATTAACTCTATTCGATATAACAAATATTCGACTAACTCTTGTTCGATTAACTCTATTCGAATAACTCTAGTTCGATTTAACTCTAATCGATTAACTCTAACTGGTTAACTCTAACTCTAATCGATTAACTATAACTCTAATCGCTTAACTCTAACTCTAATCGATTAACTCCTCTAACTCTAATCGATTAACTCCTCTAACTCATTTTGATTAACACATTTTGATTAACTCCTTTGATTAACTCTACATCCATATTCAGTTTCAAATATCGATGTTGAAATCGACTCTTACTTCTCTATATAAGCTCTAACTTATATATTCTATTTATCCAATGATAAATATTTTATTTAATCTATAAAATATTATTTTTAAATTAATCTTCTCATTCTATTGTTTACAACAGATTTAATTTAAAATCTTTGCTTTAAATCCATATCATGTTATACCCGTGTGTGAAGCACGGGTCTAAACTTTCCTGATGTAAAATTCTATTCATTTGCCAAAAATCTCCTTATATGACATTCATTTCATTTCCCAATAAATCCCTTTTATAACTCTATTTATTTTCTATATAAATATTTTCATTTTATAACTCTATTTATTTAACAAATAAATATTCTTTTCCAATCCTATTTACTTAACAAATAAATTTTTTCTTTTCAATTCTATTTGTAAATGGTTTACAAATATATCCTTTTCATTTCTATTTGTAAATGGTTTACAAATATATCCTTTTCATTTCTATTTGTAAAAGGTTTACAAATATATCCTTCTTCTATTTTATCATATAAATTTCCCATAAATATTTCCTTTTCTCATCATATTTATTATCCATAAATATTTACTTTTCTCATCATATTTATCTTCCATAAATATTTCCTTTTCAAAACCCTTTTGATTTTATAACTATTTTCTCTTATAAAATCCTTTTTCTTTTATATATAAAATCCATTGATTTTGTATAAATAATTTATTTTCAAAATACGCTTTGAAAATCCCCTTTTCTACATCCCAGTATTTCTTACGGTATTTAAAACACCAAATAACAATGATCGATATCATTCAAACACACATAATCAACACAGATTATATATCACATCATATATTACAATATATGAAGAACAATAAAATAAATGTTGAGGAATCCAGTTGAATTCCTCCGACCTATTTCCCTGCATCACAGATGTTAAATAATATAATTAACATCGATTTCATTTTAACATGAAATATTCTGCTAAACAGAATCAATATTTGATTAACGACTTATATATATATCGTTGTCTATAATTTCAACGAACTGACTAGCAGTTCATCCAAACAATGAACACACAGAAATCAATCATCATTTAATAGTTCTAATAATACGTTATGAAAATATAACTGTTCAGAGTTGGTGAGTTTTACTCACATTGGACGATCATCGTTAAAAACGATAACCATCGCTTGATTCAGAGGGACAATTTATTTTGCTATAAATTGTAACAAGTTTCGATTCACTCCCCATCAGTTCCATTGTGTAGCCACCTTCCATACGATCCCAATGGATCCTGTTTCGCTAAATTCTGATATCGTATGACTAAGTTATAGCATTACGAAGTTAATACATTTTTATGTTAAATAAAAACTTAGATATTTAAATCCGTTGGGCCTCACCCCTCATTTCTCGTCGGCCCATCAACCCGTCAAAGCCCAAACCCGCTCCTTTATCTTCCCCAAATCCAAAACTGGTAAACCGCTAATCCTACCCAGCATTGACCCTCCCTTTGACTGTCCTCTGATATTATCTCGGCCACCCATTCCCGGTGCTACCTCCACCAGAGAACTTCCCGACTCCTGCTCTACCCGGCCAACCCCTCACCTCCCTACTCGATCCCATCAGCCCAATTCGACCTGCTTCCCTGAACACGCCATCTCCACTATCGTACTTCGACCTCAACCACCAGAGATCCTCTAAGTGCCACCATCTGATGTCTCATACCTCCAAAAACTCGATCTCATCGTCGAAACTAGTCCCGGCCTTCCCATGTAACAGCGAACCTCTGCCCTAGCTCCACGGTAAGAACAACGACACCCAATAAACATGATCGAACCGTGCTTTAGGCATACTGCGTTGAAGCTCTTCGACAGTAAAATCCAACGAATCCGAAACCATGCGATTTCATTAACCAGAACTCGAGAATTTATTGAATGAAGCATTAAGGAAGTGGCGGCCTACTTTTTTTTTTGGTTTATAGAGGAGGACTTTGTGATTAGATTATAAGAGTTTAATGGGGTATTTATAAGGAAAGATATTATTTTTGTGGTGAAGGTGAACAAAACGTATAGATGAAGATGACCGCTCATTTAATTTAGGTGAACAACTAAGGGGAATAGTATTCGAAATAGAAATACATAGAAAAGTCAACTTAAATTTTTAGCTAAGAAGTACCGCTATGGACAGAAATAAAAACACCATTGTGACGAGCGAGGTGCCCTGACTCCAAACATATAATAATATCGGTAGGTTAACTTATATTGTGAAACCCCAAAATCGATGATTAAGGGTGCAAAACACTCCAGATAAAAAGTTGCTTATTTAATTAATTAAAAATTACAGTAAAATTCAAAAAATTAAATTATCACTATGTCTTAAAGGGCTTGTCTAAATACGAGGCCAATATTTAATTATAATTAAATATATCGTTATGGTTGATAAAGATTCCATAGCGACTATTCGAAAATTTGATTTGATCACAACTCAAAATCTACACGTCGAAATCTCTATTTTTCTCTTCCACTAGAAAAATATACTTCACCAGCTCATAATGTTTCTTGTTTCACAGAAATCCTATTTCAAACGGCTTCTGTATATTCGGTTGAAGTTCAAATCGCCAAAATACGAACTGCCGCGCTATAATTATATGTTCAAACTATCTTTCAAATATTATATTCGTCATTCTAATTCAATTCTAAGCTGAATTAAATACTTTGAATTATCCAGTTCACATTATATTGTCATTTCAGTTAATTTTGATAATCCAGAATTAAATATATTATTCTATTATTTATTTTAATTAAATATTTACTATTATTTAATTCAATGACCATTTAAATTCTCTGAATCACTATTTAAATAATTAAATTAATTAATTATTATCCATAAAAATACGGGTCGTTACACTACGAGTCAGTCATGGGATTGGTATGAGAAATCTTATTTAACCTTTTTAATAATGAGGCTAATCACAGGACCACGCTGGTAATGTGGAATGGGTTTACTCCATTGGATTGCTAGTGCGTAAATAAAGTAAATCGTTAAACAATGCAATGCTTTTTAGAAAAATGAAACCACTATAAGACTCAAGTCCCATCACACAATGCAACGCAAACCGGAGGATAGAGTTTTACCTTATAATGGTCAAAAATGCTTGATACGATAAAAACGGACTGATATTATTATTATTATTGTATATATATTTTCAAAAACAGTTCAATTATAATGTATCAATCCTAGACGACATAACTACAATATACTATGTCGCCAAATATAGGTTTACAGTCAAAACCGCATGGGTCATGTTTGAAGTCGGGTTTCCATCATGAACCAAGGAAAAAGATAGTCCTTACCGAATTCGAGACAATCTAGTCCATGTCTCACGACAAGTACTCGGTCAAGCCTCAGGAGCCACAAGGCCGGTCCACACATATGATTATATAAAATTCCTGAACAATACGTCTCCCCGCCCAATAGGGCATAAATAGAGCCACTAGGGACTCAATATCCGAGGTACCTCTCTTTCCATCATCCACATAAGTAAAAATATATGGGTTGGTAAAACCCAGACACCACGTCTAGCTAGAAAGAAACACATGTTCTCCCTGGATCCTTCTCCTGTTTCTGGTTCATACCGAGATGTGAGGCTCGCGAAGTAACGCTATACACAAAGCTATACTACAATAAAGCTGTGCTTTGATCATCAACCATAAGGCTCTAGTTTTCAACAATAAGCCTTGATCATTTGCATCTTGGCATGCCACGCTGGCAGTTCACGCCATGCGATCGATAACTACCAATATATAACCTCTGAGCTCGTGCGTCTCAGAGAAGGGTGTTAAGCAAGAGAATGAATTCTCTGCTACCAAACAGATATATATTAAATAGAAATTAATTTACATGGAATGAAATCCAATGTCAAACACACATCCATTTACAAGTCCGTTCTGGGTCTGAAAGGAACCGGAGACACCTTATTCCTCGTCCCATATGTCCAATATGGAAGAGATGCGCTCGCTAATCTGGACAATCAACAAGTACGTCTGGACAACTACCACTGCAACCCTTTCCTGGGAGCAAATCAGTCCAGGGCATTAGTAGTCATCCATTCGATGTAAAGATCGCTGGTCTTCGATCACCGTCTTCAAATTTTCGACTTCCAATCGTCGTATAATTATTTGAAATGAGAGTTAACTTGGACTTTTCAAATAATTCTTGAATATATATAATTTAAATTAATTCTTTTCATTCTATATCGTTTATATTATTTTATAACGATTTATCGCTATTTTTATTTATTTAAAATTAGCCATTTTTAATTAAACGACGCTTCAGGTCATTACATGGCCCTTGCGTTGTTTTCACCAAAATTTGATTTAAACATTTCTCAAAATCTAACCATTGGATCTTAACAAATTATATATCGTTGGAAAGATCTTTCCAAACTGAACCCAACTGTTCCAATTTTGGGAAAATCCGATGGTCGGATCTTTCAGTATAATCGTTTGAAGTTACGATTCAAAAACGCAAACTACAGCGGCGCGATTCATTTTATTTTAATTTATATTTATATATATAATATATAAATATAAATTGTTCGACAATATCAAACTATTTTCAATTCAAAATTGATTTCTTTTATATACGAAATCATATATTACATTAAAAATGAAATTTTTAATGATAATACAGTTTCTTCCAACATTTGATCTTTTATAAGCTTCATATACATTACATGGAAATGAAATTTGTTTTATCATTCATCTATAAAATTAAAATTGTAATCTTTTCTTTCAATACAATATTACATTGAAAAACTTAATCTCTTATTTCAATATATGTTTACATTGAAAATGTAACTTTCTATTTCAATATTTATTTATATTGAAATGTAAACTTCTAATTCAATATTTATTTACATTGAAAATGTAAACTTTTATTTCAATATATTATTTACATTGAAAATGTAAACTTCTAATCATTCTTTTATTTGAATTGAAAAATGCAAATGTCTATATAATCTTTATTTACATTGAGAATTGTAAATTTCTATTCTTTGCTTTGATTACATATAAAAATGTAACTTATGATTTCATAATATGATCACATTAAAAATGTAATTTTCCATTCAATATGTGATTACATTGTAAAAAATGTAAATTTTCATTTCAATATATGATTACATATAAAAATGTAATTTTTATACTTCATTCTTTGATTATATATAAAGACGTAATTTTTTTATACTTCAATGTATTATTTCATTGAGAAATGTAACTTTTATTTCAACCTTCACTTACATTGAAAAATGTAACTTTTTATTTCAATGTATGATTACATTGAAAAATGCAACTTTTTACTCACATTTATGATTGCATTGAAAAATGTAACCTTTTCATTCATATTTTATTTACATTGAAAAATGTGAATCTCTATTCATATTTTATTTACATTGAATGACGTAAATCTCTATTCATATTTTATTTACATTGAAGAACGTAAATATCTATTCATTCTTCTATTCACATTTAAAAATGTAAATTCCTATTTCATATTTATTTACATTGAAAAATGTAAATCTCTATATGACAAATGGTTATTTTTAATGTTGCATTACATTAAAAATGTATATTCTAATATAAATACACTTCTGTTTAACAATATCTATTTTTATTGTTGCCTTACATTTAAAAATGTATATTTCAAAGTAAAGACATTTCTATTTAACAAACAACTATTTTTAATCTTGCATTACATTAAAAATGTATATTTCCAAGTAAAGACATTTTAATATAACAATGGTCATTTTCAATGTTTTGTTTACATAAAAAAAATGTAACTTTCAAAGAAAACACTTTTTGCTATTTCAATGACCATTTTAAAAGATTCATTGGCATAAGAATGTAAAATCTAATGTAAAACATTTTTATTGTAACAATGTACATTTTAATGTATAACATTTAAAATGTACAATCTAATGTAAATGCATTTTATATAGCAATGTGGCATTTTAATGTTTTCATATACATTAAAATGTAATACTTCAATGTAAATACATTTCATATAGTAATGTTTTATATTTTAATGTTTTCCTATACATTGAAATGTAAATCTAATGCAAACACATTTTTATTTCATAATGTTTTATTCTTAATGTATCATTTACATTAAAATGTGAAATCTAATGTCAAAACATTTTTATATCCAAATGTCTATTTTAAAGTTGCATTACATAAAAAATGTAGATGAAATGCAAATACAATTCATATTAAAATGTTTATTTTAATGTTTTATTTACATTAAAAATGTAAGATCACATGTAAATTCTTTTTTCTCTAATTAAAAATGTAAAATCAAATGTAAATTCATTCTTATGAAACAAATGACCATTTTTGATTACATTGTAGATTTTATGTTGGCGTATAACGATCATTTTCATATATTTATATATATATTAAAAATTTGATTTTCATATTATTCAAACAAATAATGTATAATAGCATGAATATTTTATAACACAAAAATATTTCAAAAAATTTCAGTAGCATAACAACACGGTAATTAAAACCGGCATCGTCCCAATGTACGGCTCCTCGCACTACCTTAGGCCTCGCGGCTTCACATGGGGTTTCATTTCCTGATACATTTTTCTAGGCAGTCTAATGCCAAAATATCAATCAATTTTCATTTTTCAACCACAATCAAACACCAAAAATCAACCAATCACATACCACAAAACAATCAAGTCGTCCATGGTCTATGGACGGCGGGTGTCGGGAGTTTCTAAACTCCGTCTGCATCCTAATATAATTTTATTTAATTTATTTGGATTCAGAAAACTCACTTTGCTTTTTAATTCTTCTAAATTTGTCGAATGCTCCAAAAATTCTCCGATCAGTTTTGAGATGTAAATCTCGATTTTACGGTCCTAATGAATCCTGTTTCATTGAATTTAATTATCGTTTGAGCAAGATACGAATTTTTAAAGTTAACAAAAATTTAAAATTAATCAAGGAATAAATTAAAAAAACCTTCTTCCTCCTTTAAACTCCTGGTCGCGTTCGTAACTAGTCGTTCAAATCTAGGGCTCGATTTGGCGAGCAAAACACGACGCCTGCTGTTGATCGGAGGCTTCCACGGCGTGCTCCTCCGCGACAGCTACCACTGGACTCAATAATGGCGAACTTGGTGGTCCTTGTGGCATTGAAAACAAGGACGAGCGATTGCTTTTTGAAGCAGCGATACAAGCACTACACGAAATGTGAGCTCATCAAACCTGTACCATTCCAAAGATCGAACAAAGCTCTTGAATTATGCTTTTGATCTCGTGATTTAATTTGAATCGTAGGTGGAGATATCGGGGTTTGAAATCGGGAGCAAATCCATCGTGTATTGGGGGAGTGGCGGCTACGTATAACGATATTATAGGGTTTAGGGAAGAATAGGCGTTTTTATAACGTATACCATTTTAATTTATTTTATATAATTTTCATTTAATTCTTTTAATTTCTGTATCGCTCTTAAATCCAAATCAAACCCAACGAGTGATGCCCCCAGCTAAATACCCCCATTCTGGACACAATGGGATATGTCTCGTAGGCCCATTCGACTGTTTCAGTTGGTTATTCTTCAAGTTAAATAATAAAATATTTAATTATAATTTTATTGAATATTTTAATTTACCGGGGCCACAAACTGACTCCAAAAATTCCCGAAAAACAAATCTAGCTATGTTTTGACAATACGGTCCTAAAAAACCAATTTCATGGAATTTGGTGACCGTTTGAAAAATGGCCATTTTCTGGTCGATTGAAATTGACCAAAATTGTGAAAGCACATTTTCTTTTGCCACGCTCACATATTAATTCCAAAAATTATGAAAATTGGACTCCTGCAATAATTTGACATTTCGGATCCAACAAAAGGGGTTTCGTCAAAAACGGAGGTCGTTCGCAAAATGCCTATTTATACGGGCTATGTATTATATTAAATTCCATAGCAACTATTCTGAATATTCAACTGACCATAAATTTTGATTCCCGCTATGAAATTTCAATTTTTCGGATTCGTTTGAAAGATATTATTAAGCAAATTTAAATATTTTTGTTTCACCAAAATCCGATTTATTTTGCATCATGTACAGTCAATCAAAGGTTGAATTTAAATTTTCAAACTACCGCGCTATTTCTAACTCATTTTAAAATTAGAATAAATATATTCTTTCAAACTTCGATGTAAACAAATTTTTAATCGTTATTATTTAAAATAAATTATTTTAACTATTCAAAATTCAATAAAATAGCCAAAAATAAAAAAATTAAATTGGCTCTGTTTTTTCGGGTTGTTACAATCTCCCCTACTTAAAATCTTTTCATCCCCGAAAAGGAAACAATAGAAAAGTAGGAAACTGTGACGACCCAAACTTCCCAGTAAAGGAAAGCCTGGATTGCTTTGAGAACAACACATATTAGAACACAAACTGGGGAACATTTTAATGCTGATTACAACAATTACATCAGAGTACAAGAATGTAACAGAGTATGAATACTTATTACATAATAGGAATAAAATAATATCAGAGTTTTAAATTACATTTAAATAGCAGCGGAAAAATAATACAAATATACAACTGGAAGGAATACACGGATACAGAGCTTTCTGAATACTTCTTCAATTGTAAGCCAGGATCCTGTAAAAATATCTGCAAAAAGCTACTCGACTGCCCGTGTGGAAAATATGGGCACCCGAGTTTGCCAGTGAAACAAACTACAGGTCAGTCATGGGACTGGTATGAGAAATCGAACTTAACTATCTAATAATAAGGCTAATCACAGGACCACACCGCTAACGCGGAACGGGTTTACTCCATTGGATTGCCAGTGGATAAAATAAAGTAAAACGTTAAACAACGCAATGCTTTTTAGAAAAATGAAACCATTATAAGACCCAAGTCCCATCAAACAATGCAACGCAAACCGGAGGATAGGGTTTTACCTTATAATGGTCAAAAAATGCTTGATACGATAAAACAGATTTAGTATTAGTGTGTATATGTTCTAATAAAAACATTTCAATCATAATGTATCAATCATAGACGGCATGGGTACCATATATCATGTCGCCATACTAGTTCTACATGCAAAACCGCAAGGTCGTATTGGAAATTGGATTTCCAACATGAGTCGAGGCTAGGGGCAAGCTCCTCTCCGATTCGAGACACTCTAGCAAATGCCTCAGGATCCCCCGCAGTGAACCCTTGGATGCGATAGGGCCAGTCCCCGCCTATTGGCAATGGATTAGTTACGCCTGAACACATGTTTCCCGGTTCCTTTGAACCTATAGTATGACCACTAACGGCCTATAAAAATCCGAGGCGCCTCAAAATCCATCACCCACATAAGTAAAATGCCAGCCAGTTTAAGCACCGACGCCACTTCTAGCTAGAAAGAAACGTGTGCACTCCCTACGGTCCATATCCCGTTTTTGACTCATATCGGGGTGTGAGGCTCGCGAAGTCACGATATACACAAAGCTATGCCGTAATAGGCTATGCTTTGATCATTCCACAAGGCCCTGCTTTTCAACAAAAGCCTTGATCAGTTGCATCTTGGCGTGCCACATTGACAATTCACGCCATGCGATCAATCACTATTAATATATACCAGGGTGTTAAGTAGAGAATAAATCCTCCACTACCAAAAAGACATACATTAACAGAAATCGATTTAATTCACATGGAACGAAATCCAATGTCAGACACGCATCCATTTACTAGCTTATGCTCTGGGTCTAAGCGAAAACCAAATCCGAACAATCAACAATAGTCCGGACGGCCACCACTGAAGCCCCTTCAAGGTAGCTACTCCCATCAAGGGTCTCTATAGCAACACATCCATTCGATGTGAAGATTGTCGGTCTTCAACCACCGTCTTCATCTTTGACTCTTCATCGTCGTAATAATTATTCGGAATGGGTTAAACCCGGTCTTTCCGAATAACTCGCGTATTTTATAATTAAAAATCAAGTACTATGAAAACACATCCAACGCCTCATTCCAATTCAGAATATTCTTCCGAATAAAATATTCACATTATCTTATCAAAGATAAATTCTTTAAGTTTATTCTTAAATCTTTCTTTTAAAGATTTATTAAGAAACCAATTTGGTTTTAAACATCACAAATCATTATTCAATGATTATTTAAATTTAAGAAATAAATCTTATCTTTAACTTGGTTGAAGAACTAATGTCATTTTAAAACACCGTTCATGATAAACCCAAAATCCAATTTATTTAATTTCAATTAAATATTAACTAATTAGAAAACTTCATTAAATCTTAATTTAATGATTTATTCTAGTTAATAACTAGTTCATTCAATAAAAATATATTTTTCTAAAATATATTCTTTTTTCTAAAATATTCTTTTTCTAAAATATTCTTTTTCTAAATATTCTTTATTGGAACGTGACTCACTCAACAACCATATATTGCATGAAATCAACAAGCATGACAAATAATTATTAAACATCCAAATGATGACCAAAGTGGAATTTTATAACTATGTGAGCATTAAAGTAAATAACTAATGCTCATCACAGACTGTCAATCCATCAATTGACAGATAACTAAATATTGGGATTAGTGTGTATCCAATATCATCCCAATACCCATGTGGGGTTTCATCCATCAAACAAATAGTAAATTATTTGTGCGTTGGGGCGATGTGTGAACATAATCGTCCCAATCACATGAACAAGTCGGGTAACTTGTAAATGGAAGTGTAATATTCAGTTTGAATATACTAACATTATGTTTAACACATCAAACATTCCGACATCACAGATATATATCTTAATTATTTTTATTGTGAACAAATGGTAATAAAAATCTAGTCTTTTATTCCCATTCTTTTTATTGTTAACAAGTGACAATAAAAATCTTAACTTTTACTTCTAATCTTTCGAGTAATCCTTTTTCAATGACCAAAAATGAATATTTTTGGTGAAATCCTTTTAAGTGACAAGAATGTCCTTTTCATTTTAATTTACATTTTCTAACAGAAATGTACTTTTTATTCTAATCTTCATTTCTAGAAAAAATGTACTCTTTGTTCCAATATACATTTTCTAGCAAAAATGTACTTTTTAAAGTGACAAAAATTGTAATTTTGTCTATTTCCTTTTAACGTACAAAATATGATACTTTTGTTAAATTCTTTTTCATAAACCAAGTTTTGACCAAAAATGTCATTTTTATTTATTTAAACAAAATATGATGGTTTTGTTTAATCTATTTCTATTCAACAAAAATATGAATTTTTTTTTACACTGGTTTTCTATACAACAAAAATAAGTATTTTGAAAATTCCTTATTAAATGACCAAGAATAAATATTTTGGATTCATTCCTTATAAATGACAAAATGTGTATTTTTACTCATTCTTTTTAGTGTGACCAAAGTGTCCATTACTAATTCATTCTTTTCAATGTATAAAAATATACATTTTTAACTCATTCTTTTTAATGTATAAAAATATATATTTTTAACTTATTCTCTTTAATGTATAAAAATATACATTTTATTTCATTCATGTCAAAGTGACAAAAATGTCCTTTTAATTTCATTCATCTTAAGGTGACAAAAATGTTCTTTTATCATATTTAACATTTTTAAACAAAAATGTCCTTTTATCATACAATTAACCAAAACGTTAATTTTGTCCTTTTTAATGTATAAAAATATACATTTTCAATTTATACTTTTAAATGTATATATTTTTTTTTTGTATAATTCCTTTTTAGTGAACAAAGATATTCATTTTTTTTCTCTAACCAATCTTTCTTTTGACAAAAATGCGCTAATCTTTCTTTGACAAAAGTGTTATTTTATCGCCAATCTTTCTTTGACAAAAGTGTTCATTTCTTTAAATTGACAAACATAAATGTTTCCAATACACTTCTTTAAATTGACAAAAATGACTATTCTTATTCATCTTTTCAAATATGACAAAAATGTATATTTTTTGTTTGCAAAACACATTTCAAATAAAAATGTGATTTTATTTATATACATGTTTTAAATCAAAAATGTCATCTTTATATGCATAATACATTTCAAATAAAATTTTGTTTTTATCTAACATAATCTAATTAACAAAAATGTTAATTTCGATCTAACAAAATTTAATTAACAAAAATGTTAATTCTACTTGCTAATCAAATCTGGACAAAAATGAAAACCCTATTCACTAATCATATTTTGACAGAAATATGTTGTTCTATTCATTAATCATATTTTGACAAAAATCTGCTGATTTTATCCAGTAATCAAATTTTGACAAAAAAAAGTTAATTCTATTCACTAATCAAGTTTTGACAAGAAAAGTTAATTCTATTCACTAATCAAGTTTTGACAAAAAAAAATGTTAGTTCCAAATGAACATCATTAACAAAAGTGATGTTTTAATTCTAAAGTAACATTTCTAGAAAAATGTGTATATTTAATCATGTATGACATTTCTAACAAAATGTATATTTTAATCATGTATGACATTTCCAACAAAATGTATATTTTGTTCATGTATGACATTTCTAACAAAATGTATATTTTAATCATGTATGACATTTCTAACAAAATGTATATTTTGTTTATCATGTATGACATTTCTAACAAAATGTATATTTTAATCATGTATGACATTTCTAACAAAATGTATATTTTGTTTATCATTCAACATTTTGTAACAAAAATGTATATTTATTCTCATGTACACTTTATTTATAACAGTTCTTATTGACGTAAAATGAAAATTCAATTTAACATGTCATTTTGTCTAACATGATAATTAAAATTAACATGTCATTTTAATCTAAAAATGATAATTTTAAACTAACATGTCATTTCATTTTTTTTATCTAACAAAACATGAAGTAACATGTTATTCTTGTATTTCTAATCTAACATAACTGATATTTCAATTCTAACATAAATGGCATTTTATATTAACATGACAATTCTACTAATTCTTTGTTTTATATGTTACGATAAAAAAAATATTTTTATCGTCTCACAATTCTAACAATTCTATGTTAACATAACAAAATACAAATGAGTATTTTTATTTTTACAAATTTTTTATTTTAACAAATAAATTGAATATTTTTATTTGTACACCATTTCAATCTTTAATATAACAAATAGGTGTGAATATTTATTTATTCACAAATTTCAATTTTTAATGTAACAAATAAATGTGAATATTTATTTGTTCACAAATCTCAATCTTTAACGTGACAAATAAACATTAATATTTATTTGTACACAAATCTAATTTTAACATAGCATATAAAAATAATATTTTTATTTTGCATCTAATTCTAGTTTTCAATCATGACAAATAAAAATGGTATTTTTATTTGTATAACAATTATATTCTAAACATAACAAATCAAAATTGAATGTTTATTTGATCACAAAATTCTACCATTCTATTATTCGATTCAATTAAACAAATCACCACAACATCATCAATAAATTCAAATCACGTACCACAAGAAATAGAAATCTTAGCAGCGAATAAATAATGATATTCAATGCATAACCATTTATTTTTAATTATAAATTAAGAAATCTCACATTGGTTTGAATTTCGATTTGTCTGATTTTCCAATGCGCTCTATTTCTGCTCTGATTTGTTCCATCACGTAGATCAGGCCAAGACGGTTCCATAGCATCTGATTTCAATGGTTTAAAAAAGAATAAGTCATGGCCGCCTCTTTTTTTTTCTTCTTCCTTCAGCGATGTACAGAACCCATCGTGCTCCTCTTCCAGGGTCCCACTGCGCGCGAGTTACGAGGCACTTGCCTCGGATCTAACTGCACCACGACCTCCGTCCATGTCTGAGCTCCCCACGGCTCCTTCCTCGTTGAACTCGAAATCCCCTTTCACCCATATTAAAGAGTATATGAATCTCTTCAATCCTTGTATGGAATTCGTGTTTTAATTTGCTATAGATTAGGAGAATTTTGGATTTGAATGTCGGAAACGTGGTGGCCATTGGTTCATGAAGGTGGCGGCTACTGTTGTATACTAGGCTTAGGGTTTGTGTATTCTAATATATTTATAATATTAAATTATTAAATCCTTAAATTAACAAAAAGGCCCGATTTAATTCAATCTATTAATCTCTTCATGGCAATTAATTACTCTCTTCATGGCAATGTTCTAAATGCATACCATTAGTATATATAGCATGTAGTCAATTAATTAGAAATTTAACATGTAGTCAATTAATCATACTTCAATTCTATCATTCATATATGTAGCATTTGCTAAATATATAGTATTTTTTTTATAAGCAATGTTTTAAATGTATACCATTAGTATATATATCTATATATATATATATTGTTTTTAAATTTCTTTAGTTTCATTCCCCTAATGTGTTTATTACAATATAGTAGGTTACTAAGGATTTAATTAGATCTAGGCGTGATGGGACCACGCTATTTATTAATTATATATATTTTTATTCAAATTTCGAAAGTAAATTACAAAGAGGGAGAGAGAATAAATGGAAAGGAATGAATGTATGATTTATTGTCTGATGTTGATTGCTAGAAAGTTGTGTGTCCCTTTAAATTTCAAACACATAACATTAAATATCAAAATTTAAGTGACATATTCAATGGGTTGGAAAGAATAAATAGAAGAGAAATATGTATATATATATATAGGTGATTTGTTTGTGAAGAAAATAATAACAAGGAAAAAGCAAAAGGAAGGAAAGATAATGAATGCATGGTTAATGCTAATTGTTAGAAATTAAAACTAACACTACATGATTAAGTATTATTTTTAGAAATGAATGTTTGCATTTAAATGTTAATACCTAACAAACTTCTAACATGTAAATGTTTAATATTAAACAAACGGACATTTTCTACTGTTAAAACTTTTTTTTTTCCTTTTTCTAAATTCTAACGTAATTTCTAAAATAAAAATTTTAAATTGGCCCCAAAATTCCGGGTTGTTACAGAAACAAAACGGAAAATGTAAATATGGTAAATGTACCTTGCACTAGATCTAGTCAAAGATATCCACTCTGCACTAGGGATAAGCCTGTTTGATGCTATCCTCAGTTTCCCATGTACAGTCTTTGGGATCTCCGCTCCACTGCACTTTGACTAGATGAATTCTTTTGTTCCTCGGAACTTGGGTTTCTGTGCCAATGATCTTTACCGGCTCCCTTCTTGCTGCTAAATTCGGGGTAATCTCCAAATCTTGTTGTGTAACTTCCTCCACAATCAAGTTTGGATCATGCACATCCTTCCGAAGTTGAAACACATGGAATACATCATGTGAAACAACCCGAACTTCCCCGTGAAGGAAAGCACGGATTGAGTTGAGAACATGACAATTTAGAACACAAACAGAAGAACATTTCATTGTTTACTACAACAATTTCATCAGAGTACAAGAATATACAGAGTATAAATAAATAATATACATCAGAAAAATATCAGAGATTTAAATTAGATTACATAGCAGCGGAAAATAATACAAACACAACTGAAAGAGATAAACGGATACAGAGCTTTCCGAGTATCGTTCTAGCTGCAAACTAGGATCCTGTGAATATAAATCTGCAAAACCAAAACTACTAGCTGCCGTGTGAAAAATAGGGGCACCCACAGTTTAGGTTAAAACAATAAACTCCAGGTCAGACATGTGACTGGAGTGAGAACTAAAACAGTCATTAATCTTTATTTTTAAAGTTAGGTAAATCCAGGGACCATGCCGTATGACACGGAACGGGTTTCCTCCCAAGAACACCAGTGCATAAAACAATAGTGCAATGCTAAATAAAGAACAATGAAGCTATTATAAGACTCAGGTCCCATCACACAATGCAACGCAAGCCGGAGGATAGAGTTTTTACCTTATAATAGCCAAGAATGCTTGGTACATAAAATTTCATGTTTTATTATTACTATAAGTGTATAGTGTCAAAACAATTTCAATCATAAGTATCAATCATAGACGACATAAGTGCCCCATACCACTATGTCGACATATATAGGTAAACAATCAAAACCGCACGATGTCGTATTTGGAAATTGGATTTCCATCTATGAACTGAGGCAAGGCATTGTCCTCACTGCTTCGAGACAATATAGCCTACCATGTCTCAGGACCCAGACTCAGGTGGGCCCTTGGATCATCAGGGATGGCCCATCAAAGTGCAATGTGGATTAAAAAACCTTGGACAATACGTTTCCCTGCCCTATGGAGGCGTAAATGAGCCAAATGACTCCATCGGTCCTAGATCGACCGATATAACCGAGGTGCCTCGCAATCCATCATCCACATAAGTAAAATGTCCGGGCATGTAAAACCCAAAACACCACTCCTAGCTAGAAGGAAACGCATGCCCTCCCTGATGTCCTCTCCCGTTTCTGGTTCACACCGGGGTGTGCGGCTCGCGAATTAATGCTACACAAAGCTATGCCACAAAGGTCGTGCTTTGATCATCAACCACAAGACTTTGCTTTTCAACAAAAGCCTTGATCATTTTCATCTCAGCATGCCATACAGGCAATTCACGCTATGCAACCGATGTATATCAATCACACAAAATGAAATTCGATGTCAGACACACATCCATCTACAAGTCCGTTATGGATCTGAACAAAACCAGAGGAACCTCATTCCTCGCATATCCATCGATCTCCAAGTACGTCTGGACGATCACCAACTGATTCCCTCCTCTTAGGTGTACAGTCCAATCAAGATCATCAGTAATTATCCAAACGATGTGAAGACCTCCTGTCTTCAACCACCGTCTTCATCGTCGACACATCGTCGAATCAGTTATTCAGAATGGGATAAACCCGGTCTTTCAGAATAACTCGCGTATATAATAAACAGTGTTATGAAACACAACATACGCCTCATTCCAATCCAGAGTATTCCTTTATTCAAATATTCTTATATTTTGGGAAAGGTTCCCATTAATTTTATCAAAGATAAATTCTTTAAATTTATTCTTTAACCTTCTTTTGAATATTGACTCAAACTAAATTATGGTTTATCCAAACTAGTCGGGATTAACGAACCTTACCGAAGTAACCATTTGTTTTATTTTCTCAATCCCAACCTATTCATCCCATGAAGTAAAACTGGTAATACTTCATTTCTAACAACACGGTGCTATCGGTAAATTCAATTACCATTTAGCGTTCAAATCTAATTAAAGATTTAACTATCGCCTGGAGCAAAATTGGTGATACTCCATTCTCGATCATTTCAATCTAATTAAAGATTCATTAAAACTACAGTTGGTTTTAATCTTCCCAAAAATCAATATTAACGATTGTTTAACTTAGGAAATCATATCCTATCTTTAACTGGGTTAAAGAACCAATGTCATTTAAAACACGGTTCACGATAAACCCAAAATCACATTTTATTCCATCATCCTTTAACCGTAAATTAGCAAGTGAACAATTCCCGAAGTATTAACCCCGAAGGCCAAAACCAACATCATATCAATACCCAGGAAATCATTCAACTTAACTAATCTCCAGTTAGTTTCTGAATTTCTTAACTTCGTTGGGTCTAGGAATAGTATTATTAAAGATACCATTCACGACAACCCAAATCACATTCCATTAATTATGGAATCTTCACGGAAGAACAAATCAATATTTAATCGATATCAATTTCCATATCCGACCAATAATACAAATGGAATATCGGCAACGTCTTTTAAATTCCATCTGTATTAACAGTCTTCTTCCAAAGAATTTCATTTCGATTATTATCATATCGAATTCCATTCAATTCTAATTTAATATATATTAAATTGGAAAACTTTACTTTGGAAAATTCTTGTTAAATCTTAATAAAAAGATTTATAAATTCCAAATCACATTTCACTGTAAATCGGGTTAAAGAAAGAATGTTGTTAAAAACACAGTTCACAATAAACCCAATTCACATTAGCCTCTAACCGTAAATTAGTAAGAGAACAATCCACTAAGTATTAACCTCGAAGGCCGAAACCAACATCAGATCAATACCCAGGAAACCATTCAACTTAACTAATCTCCAGTCAATTTCTAATTTTCTTAACTCCATTGGGTTCAAGAACAGTATTATTAAAGATACCATTCACAACAAACCCAAAATCCAATTTGATATTAAATACAAGGCTCTGAATAGAAAATATATCGGCTTATATTCAATATCAAATTCTGAAATCAACAAATATCGTATTGGAAATAACAATATATATATATATCTTTCAAATTTCCATAATAATATCTGTATATTCACGAAATCCAACATCGAAATATTCTAAAGGCAATTTTTATTCAAATCCATTTCCAATTTATATATTGGAAATTCTGGTTATTTTTAAAACCATTTCAAAACCAATTTATTTATTTTAAAAATAATTGAATTATAATTCTAGTTCAAGACTAGTTCATTTTGATAAAAAAATATTTTTATCTTTTCAAATATGGAATTTTTCATCCCAATTCTTTTCAAATCATTTGTTATGATTTTACACAAATTATTGATATTTTTAAAAAAATTATCAAGGCCCGTACAGTCGATTTTCATAAACGGCCATCGAACTGCACTTATAGCGACCTTTTCCAAATTTGATTTGGACATAATTCCAAATCCAACTATTAGATTTCAAATCACTAACATTCATTAGAAAGCTCTTTTCGATACAAACCCAACGGTTTTAGTTTTAGGAGAATCCGACGGTCGGATCTCCCGTAATGTCCATTCGAAGTCAATGGTCGAAATTCGCGAACTGCCGCGGCGCGGCACGTTCTATTCAGGCCATCATATTATATATATAATATATTTTGTCGATTTCCATTTAAAATGTATTTTATAAATTGTTTTAAATTCGTTTTCAAAACAGTTTCAACTTTATATTCAATTC
This sequence comes from Allium sativum, assembly GCA_030737875.1. Lineage (NCBI taxonomy): Eukaryota > Viridiplantae > Streptophyta > Magnoliopsida > Asparagales > Amaryllidaceae > Allium > Allium sativum. The sequence goes on from CM060923.1 coordinate 428,687,788, forward strand.
CAAATCAAAATTGAATTTTACATTATAAATTCGTTTTAAATTCATTTCAAATTGATTTCAATTCAATTCAATTTTAATTCATTTTGAATTCACTTTAAATAGAATTCGATTCAATTTAATTTCAATTCATTTTGAATTCATTTTAAATCGATTTCAATTCAATTTCATTTCACTTTAATTTGAATTTCAAATTCATTTCAATTAATTCGAATTTCAAATTCATTTCAAAATATCAGATTTTGAAATCTCTTTTCGATATTCATTATAAAATGAATAAAATCGACCAAACTGTCGTTTGTGTTAAAATGGCGTTTAAGTACTTAACATGGCTTCACAATTCAATGTTTTCCGAATATTATTTTAAAATATTCGATAATTCTGAACTGGAATCAGACTCAGTCAATTACCATATAATTTATTTATATGGATTTCATCCAATACATGTACACAACAATGAAGATAAACAATCAACCATCATCCAAAGTGCATTCTACACTGTATAAACATTAAATATAAATATTCAACGCTTACAACAGTCTGTCAAACTATCGATTGACATACAACTAAACAGTTAGGATTAGTGTACGTCAAATATCATCCCAACACCCGTAAGGGATTTTCAAACAACGAACATAGATTTTATTTGTGCAGTTGGGCGATATGTAAAATTTATCGACCCAATCAATATCAGTCAAATATGTGTATATAAACAAATCGTCCGATTTGTTTATAAATATTTATTTCATTCATATACACATTAAAAATTATATTTTTAACTATAAAATATTTATTCATTCCACATCACACAATCAATTTCACAACATAGTCAAACAAACAAACACGTCGTCCATGATCTGTGGACGATGGGTGTCGGGTGCTGCTAAGCATCGTCTGCATCCTAGTATATATTTTAACTAAAAAATAAAATAAAAGTGAGAAGTTCTCACCGAGAAGCTAAACCAAACGCCGCGACTCTTCATATGTAGGAAATCTTCGCCGTGTTTCCAACGAGATCTGTTTCACACCATTTATGTTAAAAATCACATTTTTAACATAACGCTTTACATATAAAAATCACATTTTTATATTGCCGCTATGTATATAAAAATCGTATTTTTTATAATATCACTTCATGTACGAAAATCATATTTTTATATCGATGTTTTCATTATAAAAATCATATTTTTATATTCATACTATTATTATAAAAATGACAATTTTATATAGCTATAACATATATGAAAATCGCATTTCTATAACATTACTACATATATGAAAATCCTATTCTTATGTCACTGCATATATAAAAATCTTCGCTAATTCGTATCTAAAAACTAATCTTTGATCTTATATAAAAGTCATATTTTTACTACTCTACCTTAATAAAAATTATATTTTTACTATTCTACCTTAATAAAAATCATATTTTTATTGCTTTACATTAATAAAAAACATATTTTTATTCCCTATGTTTTCATATATAAAAACTAATCTTTGTAATTTCAAAAATCAAATCTTTTTCATTTATAAAAATCAAATCTTTTTATATTTCAAAATCGAATCTTTTTACATTTATAAAAATCAAATCTTTTTATATTTCAAAATCAAATCTTTGTATATTTCAAAATCAAATCTTTTTACATTTATAAAGATCAAATCTTTTTACATTTCAAAATCAAATCTTTTTACATTTCAAAATCAAATCTTTTTAATTTAAAAATCTAATCTTTTCGAGTTATAAAAATTGTATCTTTCTAGTTTAAAAATCGTATATTTCTAGTTTAAAAATCGTATATTTTCCTAGATAAAAATCACTATTAACCTAAATAAATATCACTATCTTTTCTAACTAAAAATCACTATTTTTTCTAACAAAAAATCACTATTTTTTCTAACTAAAAATCACTATTTTCACAATGCTTTTAACATAAAGGTTACTTACAGTTTTTAGCAAATGGGGGAGGGGGCTTTCTGCGTGTTGCCGGAGGCGGAGGGTTTCATTGCAGCGCTGGGGAGGTCTGAGGTGGTGGAGGAAGGGCGCAGCCGGTCTAAGGGAGGTGCTCCGGCCATCGGCGGGCCTACTTTGGATTTGGGGCTTTCTTCGTTCGAAAACCGATCTGCTTGAGGGGTGCGGACGCGAGGAGGAGGAGGTGAGGGGGATGGAGGCAGCGGCACCGCCATTTGGGGGGCGCGATCGATCACCTGAGGGGGGCGATGGTGCAGCAAATCACATTCTCCATTTTTTTTACTTCGGGCTTGACTTCTGTGAGGAGAGAGAGATGTGAGGATGTGTGTGTGTGTATATATATTATTATATTTAATTTCAAAAAGTAACTTTTTATATTGACCTCCAAACGAGACCCACCGACTGTCATCCCCAGCTAATTATCCCCATTTCGAACATAATGGGATATGTATCATAAGCCAGTTCGACCGTTTCAATCAGTTTCCGTCAAAATCAAAATATAAATCTATATATAGAATTTGATCGCGCATTTAAATTTATCGGGGCCACATATGGACTTGAAAAATTCCAAAAAAATATTTTCTAGCTTCGTATTGATGATATGGTCCTAACAAAACTAATTTCGTCATATTTGGAGACCGTTTGAAAAATGGCCATTTTCTGGTCGATCCAAATTGACTGAAACTGTTAAAACACGTTTTACTGCACCACGCTTACATATTGATTCAAAAAATTATGAATTTTGGAATCTAGTAATAACTTGACATCCCAGATCCAACAAAAGTGGTTTCGTCGAAAATGGAGGTCGTTCGCAAAATTTCCATTTTTAAGGGCCAAAATTCCATAGCGACTATTCTGAATTTCCAATTGGGCATAACTTTTTATCCCCGCTATGAAATTTCAATTTTTCAGATTCGTTGGAAAGATATTCTCAAATAGATTCTAATAATTTTGGTTTCGCTAAATCCAGTTTATTTTGAATCCTGTACATTCATTTGAAATTAGAAATCAAATTTTCGAACTACCACGCCATTTCCAATTCCTTTTATAATTAAAAATAAATATTTATATTCTAACGTCAATTCAAACAAATACATACATTCTAATTCTATTCAAAACAAATTTCTCTTCATCGTTATTTAAAATAATTCATTTCAAATATCCAAAATTCACTAAAATTGCCAAAATAAATTTTTTAAAATTGGTTCAGATTTTCCGGGTTATTACATCATGTACCCCTGGCAACCAGTCAGGTAACTGAACCCTGTAAGCGAGAGTTCTAATCCTTTCTAGAATAGGGAATGGACCAACGAATTTAGGAGCCAACTTCCCAGTCTTCCCAAAACGAACTACTCCTCTTAATGGAGAAACTCTCAAATACACATAATCGCCAACAGCGAATTCCAAATCCCTTCTTCTTGAGTCTGCATAAATTTTCTCTCGGCTCTGAGCAGCTAGTAATCTCTTCTTAATAAAATCAACTTTTTCTGAAGCTTCACGGATCATATCAGGACCCAATAGTAGTCTATTGCCTGGTTCAACCCAACATGCGAGAGATCTACAAGGCCTGCCATATAATGCTTCGAATGGCGACATTTGCAAGCTTGCTTGGTAACTGTTATTGTAGGAGAATTCAACCAAATGCAAGTGGTCTTCCCATGATCCGCCAAAGTGAAGAATACACGCTCGCAACAAAACTTCCAGTATACGGCTCACCCTCTCAGTCTGGCCATCTGTTTGCGGATGATAAGCAGTGCTCATATTTAATGTTGTCCCCAGCTCCTCTTGGAAAGCTTCCCATAATTTACTAGCAAATATAGGTTCATGGTCAGTAACAATGCTACTGGGAACTCCGTGTAGTCGGACAATTTCTTTGAAATAAATTTTCGCCAAGCTTTGAGCTGTTCTAGTTGATTTGACAGGAATAAAATGGGCAGACTTCGTGAAACGATCAACGATCACCCAAATATTGTCATTGCCTTTTCTAGTTCGGGGCAAGCCATCATTAAAATCCATGGAGATTTGATCCCATTTCCAACTTGGAACTTCCAGTGGTTGTAACAATCCGGCAGGTTTTTGCTGGTCATTCTTGACTTGTTGGCAAGTAAAACACCTACTTACATAAATGGAGATGTCTCTTTCCATAGATTTCCACCAGAATGTACGTTATGATACATCTTGCTCACCCCTGGATGAATACAAAGTTTGGATTTGTGACATTCATCCATTACTTCTCTTCTGAGCTCAGGGATATCCGGGACACAAATTCAGCCTTTTAACCTCAGAACTCCTTTTTTTATCAATTTGGAAGCTCGAGGGTTTGCCTTCCTGAACTCTTTTACTAATTCTCTGTATAAATTCATCATCCTTTTAAAGAGCAGAGATTTTGTCAATCAAAGTAGGTGTAATGATGAGATTGGTGATGATAAGATTGGCGATACCTGCATTTTCTCTGTTGAGCGCATCGGCTACAACATTGGCTTTCCCTAGAGTATGCAAGATGTCTAGATCATAGGCCGCAAGAAATTCTACCCAATGTTGTTGCCTCAAATTCAAGCCCCTTTGGGTGAACAGATACTTCAAGGATTTATGATCTGCATATAGTTCGACCTTCTCACCCAAAAGATAGTGCCTCCATATCTTTAAAGAAAACACGATGGCCATCAACTCAAGATCATGAATTGGGTATTTCTTCTCATGTGGTTTCAATTGACGGCTAGCATAAGCAACTACTTTGTCTCTTTACATTAACACCGCACCAATACCTTCAATAGAAGCATCGGTCCAGACTTTCAAATCTTGATTGCCATCAATAATGGTTAACACTAGAGCAGTGGTCAACCTCAATTTCAGCTCTTGAAAAGCTGCCTCACATTCAGTATCCAATTAAACTTTGTATGCTTCTTTGTAAGCTTCGTTAATGGACAAGATAGTTTCGAAAAATCCTTAATGAATTTCCGATAATTGCCAACCAATCCTAGGAAACTTCTGACTTCTGCAGGAGTGCTTGGATGCTTCCAATCTTGGATGGTGGTGATTTTGCTAGGATCCACTGAAATTCCTTCCTTCGATACTACATGACCGAGGAACTTCACTTCTTCTTGCCAGAATACACATTTAGAAAATTTGGCTTTTAATACATACTTTCTTAGAATCTCCAAAGCTTGTTCCAAATGTTTCTCATGCTCGACAGTTGATTTGGAGAAGATTAAGATGTCGTCGTTGAAAACCAGCACAAATTTATTTAGGACATCGCAAAATACTCGGTTCATTAAATCGACAAAATAAGCTGGAGCGTTGCATAAGCCGAACGACATTACTAACCATTCATAAAATATGTCTGGATCTCTGAAAGCTACCAAAGGAACACATTCTTCAGCAATACGCAGTTGATGGAAACCTGTAGCTAGGTCTATTTTAGAAAACACTTTAGCTCCATTCAAACGATCCAACAAATCATCTATACGGGGCAATGGATATTTATTCTTGAGTGTCTGCTTATTTAAATCTTGGTAATCCGAACATAATCTGAGAGTACCGTCTGACTTTGGAACAAACGCTACTGCTGCTCCCCAATTCGAAAAGCTAGGCTTGATCAGACCCTTCCATAACAGCTGTTTAGTTTGATTGCCCAGCTCTTATTTCTCTTTCCATGTCATTCTTCGAATAGGATGTACCACTGGCCTAGCATTCGAGACTAGATCAATCTTAAAGTCTATTTCTCTCCGCGGAGGTAAGCTATTAACTTCTCCGAACACATCCGCATAATTTTTTACGATAGGGATATCTTCAATGGCAGTAGGAGAAACTTCAAGAGCAGCCCAAAATTCCTTTCTATCTGAATATGAGCCTACATAGGGTATAACAATATTGGCAAGCTTAGTTTTAACTTTAACCACCCTTTCTGCACATCTAACCTTGGCTTTATGTTTAGTCAGCCAATCTAGTCCAAGAATAATATCAAATTCAGAAAAATCCATGACGATCAAGGTACAAGGAAATCGATAATGGGAAAAAGAGACGGGCACTTTACAATACACTCCGAGAATAAGGGATCCTCCTATCGGGTTATGAACTCTAACTGATTCCTTAAGGTTCCTTAGTTTTAACTTCAACTTCTTAACCGTATGGCTTGAGATAAAGCTTTGTGACGCGCTCGTATCAAACAATACTTTAACTGGTATATTATTGACAGTGAGAGTGCCTTCTAAAACATCTGGCCTTTGCTGACTAGCCCAGGGTGCTGGAGTTTCTGCTACTTCATTTACATCAGCAATTTTAGACTCCTTTAATGGTAGGCAATCCCTTGCAACATGACCTGTCTAGTGGCACTTATGGCATTTCCTTTTACTATGAGATCTCTTTTGCTTCTTAACGGATTTAGATCCATCATTCCTTTGTTTCTTCGAACCTTTGCAATTCCTGAACTAATGCCCTTGCTTATGAAAGTTATTACATATGACAGTCGTTAATGGTTCTTCTTTAGATTCAACCTCTCTCTTATCATCTTTAGGCTTCTTACCGACCTCAGGCATTATACTTGCCTCAGTGTTATCAGTTTCAAGCTACCTTTTGCTGCTAGTGATGCCTTCTTCCTCATCTTCCCAACCATGTTGTTTATCATTATACTCATAGCGATAAGCCATTTGTATCATTTCAGAGGAAGGGAGATTCGCATGAGCAAGTACTCTGCCTTCGTATTGCTTTTAAAGTCCTTTGATAAATCTCATATTCTTCCTTATAGGATCTTGAATTAGTTCTAGGGCAAAGCGAGAAAGTTCATTGAATTTATTCTGATATTCTTAGATGGTCATATCTCCTTGTTTCAGATTGTAAAACTCATCATATAGCCGCTCAGTTGCTTCTGGAGGAATAAATCTTTCTTTGAACATTTCTTTAAATCTATCCCAGGTAATATTACCTTCTGGATTTTGCTCAGTAACAGTTTCCCACCAGATTAGAGCTTCGTCTTTGAGTGCCCAAGATGCCAGTAATCTTTTTTGATCATCTCTCAGTATTAAGCCTTGAAGGATTCTCTCAGCAGAACGCATCCACGCTTGTGTTTCAGCCACAGATTCTTTGCCCGAGAACTGTACTCCACCCATATTTCGATATTTCATCACTAGAGCTTCTAGATCTGGTTCTGGTTATGGGAGCACGATTGGCTCATTAGATTGTGGAACCATAGAATTACTTCTTCATTTTCTGCCACTCATTTTCTACTATGTCTACAAATAGCATACAAAGAGTCAGGCCAACAGAATAGATATTGTAAAGCATAGGGACATATATTTAAATGTAAATGAATCTATGGAGGGTGTGTTTTTATTCAGCCATACTCATTATAGGACATTACTAGTCCTATATATGATGAGTTATTTGTTTTAGAATACTGCTGATTCTACTTATGTCCGGTTTATTTATATGTTATATTTCAAGCTAATACCAACTGTGATGACACCAAACTCTTGTAGTACGAAAGCAAGGATAATCATCGGAATATAACACATAAACCACAACAACAGAACAAAAATATAGAACTACAGCAGATAATTATCTCAAACTTACACTGGAAATAATATCATTAGAGTTACACAGCATAATAGGATCATACTTAGTACATAATACAGTTTTCAACTTAATATGAAATGTCTGCAGTGGAATCAAACATGGTATACTAAATGAAATCTGAATAGCATAATAGAAATGATAAGATCCATTTTCAGCTCCATAGCTATCCAGAATGAATCTGCTAAAACCTGTATACAAGGCTGCCCATGTGGAAAAGAGGGCACCCGAGTTTGCAAAGTGAAACAAACTACGAGTCAGTCATGGGACTGGTATGAGAAATCTTATTTAACCTATTTAATAATGAGGCTAATCACAGGACCATGCCGCTAACGCGGAACGGGTTTACTCCATTGGATTTCCAGTGCATAAAAAAGTAAATCGTTAAGCAATGCAATGCTAATTAGAAAAATGAAACCATTATAAGACTCAAGCCCCATCACACAATGCAACACAAACCAAAGGATAGAGTTTTACCTTATAATGGTCAAAAATGCTTGATACAATAAAAACGAACTGATATTATTATTAGTGTATATATATTTTCAAAAACAGTTCAATCATAATGTATCAATCCTTGACGGCATAACTACCATATACTATGTCGCCAAATATAGGTTTACAATCAAAACCGCATGGGTCATATTGGAAGTTGGGTTTCCATCTTGAACCAAGGCAAGAGATAGTCCTTACCGAATTCGAGACAATCTAGCCCATGTCTCAGGACAAGTACTAAGTCAAGCCCTTAGGAGCCACAGGGTCGGTCCACACATATGTTAGTGGATTATATAAAATTCCTGAACAATACGTCTCCCCGCCCTATGGGGCATAAATAGAGCCACTGGGGACTCAATATCCGAGGTACCTCGCTTTCCATCATCCACATAAGTAAAAATATCTGGGATGTTAAAACCCAGACACCACTTCTAGCTAGAAAGAAACGCATGTTCTCCCTGGATCCTTCTCCCATTTTTGGTTCATACCGGGGTGTGAGGCAATCGCGAAGTAACGATATACACAATGCTATGCTAAAATAAATCTGTCCTTTGCTCATCAACCATAAGGCTCTGCTTTTCAACAATAATCCTTCATCATTTGCATCTTGGCATGCCACACTGACAGTTCATGCCATGCGATCGATAACTACCAATATATAACCTTTAAGCTCGTGCGTCTCAGAGAAGAGTGTTAAGCAAGAGAATAAATTCTCCGCCACCAAACAGATATATATTAAATAGAAATCAATTAACATAGATTGAAATCCAATGTCAGACACATATCCATTTACAAGTCCGTTCTGGGTATGAACGGAATCGGAGACACCTTATTCCTCGTCCCATATGTCCAATACGGAAGAGAGGCGCTTGCTAATCCGGACAATCAACAAGTACGTCCGGACAACTACCACTTTAACCCTTTCCGGGGAGCAAATCAGTCCAGGGCATCAGTAGTCATCCATTCGATGTGAAGATCGTCGGTCTTCGATCACCGTCTTCAAATCTTCGACTTCCAATCATCGTATAATTATTTGAAATGAGAATTAACTCGGACTTTTCAAATAATTCTCGAATATATATAATTTAAATCAATTCTTTTCATTCTATATTATTTACAATATTTTATAACAATTTATCACTATTTTTATTTATTTAAGATTATCCATTTTTAATTAAATGACGCTTCGGGTCATTACATGGCCCTGGCGCTGTTTCCACCAAAATTTGATTCACACATTTCTCAAAATCTAACCATTGGATCTTAGAAAATTATATATCATTGGAAAGATCTTTCCAGAAAGAATCCAAGGTTCCAGTTTTGGGAAAATTCGACCGTTGGATCTTTCGGTATAATCGTTTGAAGTTAAGATTTCAAAACGCAAACTGCAGTTTTATTTTAATTTATATTTATATATATAATATATAAATATAAATCGTTCGACAATATCAAACTATTTTCAATTCAACATTGATTTCTTTTATATGTGAAATTATATATTACATTAAATATGAAATTTTAATGATAATACAATTTCTTCCAACATTTAATCTTTTAATCTATTGTTCAGCTGTGTATGAATTCCTCTTGAGTTTTAAGGCCTGGATTAGATCTAAACGATGGGAGGGTGATCAATGGTAGGGGTAGTGAGGTTATGACTGGGATTGATTGGATTGACATGCAGCATTGTTCTTATATCTGTAGCTCTGAGTCTCCTCATATTTTTTATTATCAATCCCCTTGCGTAGAGCGTGGAGCTAAATGGATGGTGGTCGAGGACATTGAGCTGAGTAACAGTTTTGGGGTTCTCGAGGAGGTTGATGAGGATGTGGAGGTGGACGGTTATTGTTGTGTATCTAATGATAAGAAGGTGGCTATAAGGAAGAATTCTCCTGTGAAGTCAATGTGTTTCAAGTTAGGTAATAATATTGGTCAGCCTTCTCCATATCATTCTGGGTTGGAATTGGGAATAGGATCTGATTTCATGGTATGTATGGATTCAGTGGTGGGGGACAAATCTGGTTTTGTTCAAAAGCCTGTTAGTACGCAGTTGAGAGGTGGTGTATGGTTTCCTTCATCATGTTGCGCTAGACTGGTTTTTGATGAAGGTAGTATGGTGGAGGGTCTTGATTTCTTTGATAGTGTGATTGACATTGTTTTTGAGAGGAACACATTGTTCGATTGTCGCTTGTGTAATGTCACGGGTGATGGAAAGTTTTTGACTATGCAGACTGACTGTTCTTTGGTCTTGGGGGTGGAAGGAGTGAGATCTTATTCTTTATTCTCAAGGACAAGTTATTGTGTATTCCAAGTGTCCTGTGAGTTATTTGGACTAAAGATGGAGACTTTTTTCAGCATCGTGACGTGACTAGGGGTTCGCAAGTTGGTAGTGGTGAGTTTTCCTTGGTCAGAGATATGATGTCTTCTATGCCTAGGAGGGGAAGGCGTAGGAGAAATATTCCCAATATTGGGATGGTTCGTCGTAGTGCGATGATTAGAGTAAGTTCCTCCTCTCACCATGGTAGGTTCCCGAGCTTGAGTGCTAGTAGTAGCAACTCAGGAGCGGGCTCAGGTATGCTTCCTATTTATGGTAGTGACTATACTCCTTTTGCTTTGGGTAGTCTTTCTACCGGTCAATTATTCCAGCTTGCTAGTGACACAGCTTTCATTTTTTCTGATATTGAGTTGGATGCAGAGTTTATTAGGAGTAGGGAATTAAAGAGGGTTAGTTCTTTTAGATGTTGAAGATTGTTAGCTGGAATATTAGAGGTCTCAATGAACCAAAAATATGTAATAAGGTTAGATCTTTTTTTAGAGATTTTCATATTGATATTGCATTATTGTAGGAAACTAAGATCGAGAATCCCGATCCTAGGTTTTATATGCAGTTAGGGGGGTCTCACTTTCGTAACTGGGCTTGTCTTCCGGTCATTGGGAGTGCTGGTAGACTTATGATCGGTTGGAAAGATAATCAATTTAAACTGGTTCAGGAGATTCCTAAGTCTTATTCGTTGCATATCATTTTAGCCTCTTTAATTGACAATTCATTGTTAGGAATTTCCAATGTGTATGATCCTCGTACAAATATTGAGAGGAGACTTTTGTGGATAGAATGTTCTGATTTTAGAAATCTTGTTTCCAATCAAGGGATTGTGGGGGGAGACTTCAATGTCACTATATTTCTGTGGGAGAGATCTCCTCGAGAGGGAGATTTCTATGACATGGAGGAATTCAATGATTTCATTTTAGATAATAATTTGATTGAGATTCCTCTCAATAATAGATCGTTCACTTGGTCCAATGCTAGAGATAGTCCTTCTTTCGCTTTATTAGATATATTTTTTATTAGTACTGAGGTGGATGATAGATTTTCTTGCTGTAGAGTTAAGGGTTTACCTTTTCTTTACTCTGATCATTATCTTATCATCCTTTCGTGTGATTCGAATATTTTGATTAGTAACTCTTTCAAATTTCAAAAGATGTGGCTTTTGGATGCTAGTTTTATTATTCTTGTTTATGTTAAGTGGAATTCTTTATTTTATTTTAATAATTTGTATAAGGGTAATTCTGCTAAGATCTTTGTTGCGAAGCTTGGTAAGTTGAGATTTTTTTCTTAAGAGGTGGAATAAGTATATTTTTGGCAGTGTTAGAATTAGGAAAGATAAGATTCTTTGCGAGATGTTAGATTTAGACAAGTTTAGTGAGTATAGGGGTCTTAATCTTTATGAGAGGGATAGACTTTCTAATCTTAGTAATGATCTCAAGCTAATTTTGGATAAAAAAGAGATCATGTGAAAGCAAAGGTCCCGAGTTCAATGGATTAAGGAGGGGGACAATAACACGAAGTTCTTTCATAGTATGGCTAATAAAAGAAGGCATGAGAATTTGATTCATTCTATTTTTGTTAATGATGTGGAATTGACTGCTCAGAGGGATTTAAATGATGCTTTCACTAGGTATTATAAGCAAATTTTTGGTTCTAGGATTAATGTTATTTGGCAGGACATTTATCCTTCTGATACTAAGGTTGAGCTTGTTGATTAATGTTATTTGGCCCGGTCGTTCATATCCAAAGAGGTTGGTCGCTCATGTCAGGAAAATTTATTCCCCTCTACATCAAAAGAAGGTGCTCGAACATCAGGAAACCCGAGAACGACACGACTTAAACGATTTGAGACATCTCTCGCATATAAGGAAAGCTCTTTCTGACTAATAGAATAGTTAGGACGTCCGCTCATCAAAACTGGTCAAGCGTAACAGATTAGATCGACCATACAGGGAGGTCATACATATAAGACAAGCCTAAGAACAACGTGACTTGAACGCAATAAGACTACACATCTTTAGTTAATCGCTCATTCATATTATATTTTTCAATCGAACACAACTATTGGACAATTAACCCAAAATGCCAGGGCTCGCACATCCATCCTCGGTCCACCCGATTGCATTTATCTGTTGGTCACCCTCACACCAATGCTGAAGCTCTGACCAGTCGCCCGAACATTCGTTGCCTACCCACCCGTTCAACCTGCTCAGGCCTAAGCCGTCATTCATTCTCTAATTAGCTGCTACTGCTTCAAGCAAATACCGCTTGTCGGTCGGCCAAATATCAACTCCTGGGCGGCCGCATTAATATTTTCTCTACAAGTCTTGATCGATTGCCCAACACCCATTCATCCTATCAGCTTGCTCGCGTGCATAAACGTCGCTCGCACAAATCGGTTGGATACAACTTTCACCAGTTGGCCACAGAGAGGCGGTGTCATTTTCGTAGTTAAGGGGATGAGCGACCCGTGGCCTACATATATGAATTTCAGTTCATTTCTTCATGAAGTCTCACCTATAAATAGGCCATGGTTTCCACCACAAAAGGAGATGGACTCCTAAGACCACGAAGTGCTGTCGAATTCTTCTTTCTATCATTCCTTAGCATTTTGAACCATTAACATCATCTCCATTTGAAGGTCCTTCATCCATTTGGTCATGACATCCATTGAGATAATCTAAGTGATAAAGTGATTGAAGATCCTCTTTCATCCTTCCTTTAAAACAAGGATATCCTCCCTTTTCTCTACTGGCCGATCCCTCTTCACCATTAGTCTTAACATTTCTCCATCGAATTCCATAAAACTAAGTAAGATCCATATGTGAGAGAGAGAATATGTTGTAAAAAGAGAGGGGATGTATGTATAAAGAGAGAGTTCATATATTGTAATCACTATCATGATACTGTCAAATTACCTTCGTAGTGGACGTAGGCCTAATTTAAGGGTCGAACCACTCTAAAATCCCGTCTCCGTTTTTACTTTCTATACATTTTCACTTTCATCTTTTGCTGAGTGTGGCTCCATTTACTTTCTAAGCACATTGGTGAAGTACGATCCAAGTACCATTGGTGTTTAAGCCACTTTTTGGTTTAAACAGGCACCTAAAATACCGGATGTAGGTCGAGTACCCTGGGTATCGATTGATAGGCCTAGATACGTATCGGTTGCAAGGCATATGGAGTTTTTGCTAGAACTGGGTTACCATTAGCCCTTGGCAGATGGTAGTATGGTCCAGTCATACGATTATGATGGTTTCAAAGCAGGGTTGGCGGTGATAGACAGAGTTAGTCATGGACGACTGGTTGTTCTATTTGTACCATCTCATGTGGATTATCCAAATTCGAGGGAATTTTTCCATGATTGATATTGGTTTAGGCCTCTGGGGAGAGTGCTTGAGGGATGTTAAACTCGATTAAGATTGTCTACGTGAGACTTAAGTAATCTAGATGCTATGAATGTATCGATGGTTGTTCTGATTGCCATGGATGAATTGTTGTTACATTTGATGTTATGGATTGTAAATGCTATCACTGTCTGATGTAAGGAAGATGGCAGTTGTGCTCTTCTATAATGTTGTGGGTAAATAAATTAGTTTATTTACCCATTCTCAAATACTTTATTGATGAAGTTAGTTAGTTGTTTTATTGCTCACTAAGACTATTGTCTGACTCAAGGTTTTATGTTTCCCTCTTATTACCTTGGGTTTTTCATCTGTTTTGGATGGGCAGACTAGGTGGCAGGTGATAGGTGATTGCTTCATAAATACGGCGTAGCAGTTCGAAGGCGAGCGGGAGGCTGGCGTACTATCTTACTTACTATAGTATTTGGGTTTCCACTGTTTGTTACTCTACTCTGAGTGTTGTAGTGAGGCAAATTTGTACAAACATATGTTGCAATCCGGGTGTATGGATATACTTTCTATAGTTGTTTGAGTATTTGAGATTTTTTTTCAAATATGCTTCACTAATATTACCTATTGAATATGTTTTATTATATTTTATCCTTGCGTTGTGAGTTTACGGCAGGTTTGTCTTATATATCGTACCTTGCTGATTGTCCATAGTTTTCTGGCACACTTTTCAGTGCACTATTACTCTTGTATAATGCAGGGGCTGTGAGCGGTCGTCACGGACAATGTGGGCGGCACGTACCGACTGGTTCATGTGCGTACAAGGTTCGGACAGAGGCGAATAAGATGTCGTGACACCTGTAGATATGGTTGTGCACGTCCTGGAAACGAAGGTTTGCCACTTTAGGGAGTGATACACCCTACTATGGGGCTAGCACAGGGTATCTACGGGGTAAGGAGCCAATCGATTAGGGTAGTCATTAGGGTACATCTAGACTCCGGTATGTTTGGGAGCATGTTACTACCCTTAGGGGTAACTCCGGTATGTTGGGCTGTCTGTTGATTGTATGGGGTGAAAACCTCTCACTGGAAGTACACCTAAGTCTACCATCTTATACTTGTTGGGGATCATCTTGTTAGTAAGATACTAGTATTGGGGCAGAGAAATCATAGAGAAGTGCGTTACATTCTATCATGTTTACCTTGTCATACCCACCTTTTATGATATTATCTTACTTATCCACTTTATATGCCTGTAATGATACTTTTACTTATTTAATTGCTAAAAGTATCTGGACTCATCAGACTTTATGTCTAACCCATTTTGTTTCCTCTTCTTTCTCTTCCGTCTCCCCACCCCCCCCCCCCCCCCCCCCGCCTTCCAAGGTTCTCAGGGTAGGAATACTCAGGCTTGACCAGAATTTTTCTTTCATCTTGCTTGGAGCTGCTTAGATGTATTGCTCGAGCTCTTATCTACTATGGCTATGTTTTTATTTGGGGAGTTATGCTTCTTTTATTTTTGTACACTGATGTTTTAAGTGCATGACAGGAGTTTTGATGATGTACTGGGTTTATGTATTTTCAGGCATAAGATGTTTTGAACCACGATGCTTTAAGATTAATAAAGTTTTCAAATTCCGTTGCTATTTTATATATGTCTTGTAATGTTTCTGTTTACCTATAATGCTTCACGAAACTTAATGCATTCTCTTAATGAGTGACATTAACGGACGTGTGGTGTCACACTTGGTATCAGAGCTGAAGGTTACCAGATAAGGTAAAAGCTTTTGAAAATTATTTCCAAAAAGGTTTTAAAAGAAAGCATTTTCAAAAAGAAAAGTCTATTTTGAAAAGCATTTTCCCCAAAGCTGTATGTAATATCTTTCGATCCTTTGTCTGAATCTCTTTCCTTTTTTCAGCATATCTGGGGAACCTAATATTCCAGAGGGCTTTACTATACCAGGCTGGTTCCGTAGGTATTATAGGCCACGACGCCTACCAGTGGTCAAGCTGATGTTCCTCCCCCAACTGCACCCGTCATTCCTTCTCTTCCTCCGTGTGTAGATAACTTCTTTAAGATCTGCAAAGATTTCCGTGCCATGTGAGGGAAGCCATTACGTGGAACCGAGACATTCATAGAGGCAAGGAATTGGCTCAAGGAGACAGAGGACTTGTTTGGAATTTTCAATGTTGACGATCATAGGAAGATTCAACTAGTCGCCTGGCTACTGAAGATGTAGCTTCGTTCTGGTGGAAGTAACGCAAGCAGGCCTTCCGGTAAACTTGGGATGATTTTAGACAGAGTTTTGGAATGAAGTTTCTTTCCCAAGCTGAGAAAAGTATGCAAATGGAAAGGTTCTTGGCGCTCAAGCAAGGAAATATGACTGGTAAATAATATGTTAACAAATTCAACCAGCTAGTAAGGGTTGGATTGGAATTGGTAGATATTTCTCATAAGAAAGCGTTGCAGTTTGTTAAAGGGCTGAATAAACCCCTTTCTGTGTTAGCTATGTCCCATATTCCCATGGGAGCAACTTTTGAAAGGTTTGCTGACATGGCCTTGATGCATGAGGAAGACAAAAGCGATAAGAAGGAAGTTACGGTTGAGGAAACACAAAACAAGAAAGTATAGCCTAAGAAAGGATAGCAGCAACAACAACAGAAGAAGGGCAGAAAGAATGACAAGGCTAAGGATAAGA
Organism: Allium sativum; assembly: GCA_030737875.1. Classification (NCBI taxonomy): domain Eukaryota; kingdom Viridiplantae; phylum Streptophyta; class Magnoliopsida; order Asparagales; family Amaryllidaceae; genus Allium; species Allium sativum. The sequence goes on from CM060923.1 coordinate 428,704,195, forward strand.
GGAAGTGTCACAGTTGTGGGCGAGAGGGTCATTTGATCAAGGACTGCAAAAGAAGAACTCTTGCTTCAGTTGTGGAGAGGTCGAACACTTTGCTAAGGAGTTCCCGAAGAAACAGGGATAAGGTCAAAGGGCAGGAGCTTCTGAAGGGCAAGTACATGCTCTCGCGACCCGTGCTCCAGATAGAGGTAGGAAAATTTCCGTGGAAGGTTTGATTTCTCTTTCCAATCATTCTATTAGAACACTTTTTTATTCTGGCGCTTCACATTCATTTATATCAAGTTCTGTGGTTAAATCTCTACACCTAAATACTAGTATGGTAGTTGATCCAATTGTTGTCTCAAACCCCATTGGTGGTTCGGCTCATTTGTCCATGATTTGTCGGGGTTTGAGAATATCTGTGTTGGGCGATGAATTTGAGTGTGATGCATATGTGCTCGGTTTTATGGGCTATGGTTTGATTCTAGGGATGGATTAGCTAACCATGTATGGTGCTATTCTAGATTGTGAGAGGAGGGTCGTTAGACCTTTGACTTGCCATGGGAGGATCCTCGAGATTTTTTGTGACCCACAAGGGTCTGGCATGCTTAGTTTCCTAGAGTAACTTGATGCATCTATCGATTATCTATGATCAGTTCCAGTAGTTCGTGAGTATTCTGATGTTTTTGAGGAGTTTCGGGGCTTACTTCTGAGGCACGAGATCGATTTTCGTATATATTTGGTGGACAATGCAAAGCTAGTTGCATTACCTGTGCGTCATATGGCTCCAATGGAAAGGAGGGAGCTTAGTAAGCAAGTAGGGGAGCTACTTGAGAAAAGGTTTATTGAGAAAAGCGTATATGAATGGGGTGCTCTGGTGGTATTCGCAACTAAGGCGGATGGGTTCGCTTATGTGTGGACTATAGGGAGTTGAATGAACTCATAAAGAAGAACAGGAACCCACTCCCAAGGATAGATGATCTGTTTGACCAGCTTATAGGTGCATCGGTATTTTCTCAGTTAGACTTGGCCACGGGGTTTCATTAGTTGAGGGTGGTTGCGAACAGTATAGACAAGACCGGTTTTAGGACTCCAGATGGTTTCTTTGAATGACTAGTTATGCCTTTTGGGTTAACGAATGCACCCGCCTATTTTGTTGATCTGACGCTACACCAAATGGATAAATTAGGAACACAAGATTTTCTTTATTTGAAACACTTTTGTAATGTTGCTAGCCTTAATACAGTTTTAATGTATTTCTATATGCAGCTAAGTGTTTTTTATTTTTATGTATTTTTCAAATAATATTTGAGTGCAGAACTAATCATTCCCTGCAGCCTACAAGCTAACATAATCTGTTAAGCCCAAAGCCTATTTTATAAGGCTGCAAATAATTTAATTAATGTCTTTCCCGTTCTGAGCCCTAATCCATCAATTCGCTGGACGGCATCTATTTATCTAAATCATTCGAACTCCACTTCGGATCATTCATTAATGTCGAGCATCCATCTGCTCGCTCCATCATTGTGAACTTCGTCGGCGTCAGTGTATCAATCTAATCAAACCCTAAGGTACTATTTGTATACCTATACTCAATTTTGATTAATTTAGGATGAGGATTCCGTATAGTAGGTCAACTCTGGATCAACTTTCCTAATAGCTCCAAAACAGTAACATGTAAGGTAATTGGAAACAGAATTCTAATTTGAACTTGGCTAATTTCTCCTGCTTGATTTTACTTATAAGGTCTTTTTTTGATTGATTATTTAACTACATGGTTTGATTATGTCTAATTGACTAGTTATTGATTACTTATAACTCATAGGTTGTTGTGGCTTATCTAATATTTATGTTATACGCTTATATGATAGAAATTGCAGTCAAATATTTCCATTTCAGCTCTAATCTGTATTAACCATCTGTATTATAGTAAGATTAGAAATAAAATTGTTCATCTCCTTTTAATAGTCATAACTTTTATATAAGTGTATATACTATAAGGTATATAGCATATAGCATTTTCCTTTGAATAATAGACAAAAATATTACCATCCCACAAAATCTTAATAGCTGTTTCAATTTATATATTTATAGCAGGGTGCAAGGGGACCTATGCCAGAGGAACACAGTTATGAAAAATGGTGCGAGATAACATAGGAAACTATATAGTTGAATGAGTGTCCATTCAACAGGTGAACCTTAATCATCCATTCAACAGGTGAATTCAATCGGTTAACTAAACTCCGAAGTTGTTTGTTTCTACTCTGCTGCCAACATAATTATAATCAGATAACATAACCTATTACAAAAATGTCATGATGTGAATGATTAAAACACATTCATGCAGTTTTGCAAGACAGCAAACCTGCAATTAATTCATTAACAAAGGTTGTGTTATACTACTATTCATGTTTGTAATTTGTATTATGACATAGCAAGTATGAAATGGTCTATATGCTTAAATTTGAGTTATTTTATCCGTCTTTAGTCAAATGAATTAATATGTGCATAGCAATGAATGGAGTTGGTGAATATTTAGCAAGTATCACTATTTACCAAAAGAGGGTGTTTGACCATCGATAACGCGTCCTTCTATATCTGGTAGTCATTTGAGTAATTAAATGCTAGAGTAGAAATAATAGTTTTTTCCGAAGGGAAACTATAAAAAAGAGTTTAAGTTGGATTATTTGCAGGCTGTGGGTGAAAACTATAAAGAAGAACTAAAGTTGGATTAAGGGTAGACTGTGGGTAACATTTGACAAACGCACGACGTCCGAATACAATCCAACCTTGCCCCTTCCACAGCTACATGTGCTCCAGTAAAATTATTTATAAATTTTAAAAAATAAAAAATAAATCATGATATGGGACCTAAAGGTACAAAATATACCAGTCTCCATTGAAGAGCATGCGTTGATTAATGAAGATGCAAGCAAACGCTTCTGTAATAAAAATGTTGCATCTTCTAAAACAGTACTATAGATGTTGATAACTTCTGCTACGTAACGTATAATGGTAGACCTTGTGAGATGTTTAGGAAGTCATTTCCTAACCAAAACAGATAGAAGATTATTTAACATGAAACCATTGTGCAATGGATTCTACTTTCAGTTAGCTTGTTTAACAGGCTCAAAGTTTTATTGATCTTCAGTAAAGTCAACAAATCAATGAAGATGGAAAAAATTTTGTACGTATATTTTATAAATGAAGTGTAAGCTAACTTTTCTGAAACTCCAAATGTTATTAAAGTAGTGGTCAAGGAAGAAAATTAGATATTTAATTCCAAGTACAAACAACAAGTTACGCCTGTCAATATATTCCATATATCAAGACGAATATATGAATGAATTACCGGCCGTAGTCCTTCTCGATATGGATTCTGTGAATATAAATTATTATAAAAGTTTATCAGAATTTAAACTCGTAACTTTACTGAAGTTAACCTATGGAAGCAGTGTATCGAAGTGTCATGTAGTAGAAATAAATTTGTTATGCTATATACCTTTTAGTATATACGCCCTAATCTGTATTAACCAACTATATCAGCAACATTTATTTATTTAAAATTTATGTTATACGCTTAGATGATAGAAATTGCTGTCAAATATTTCCATTTCAGCTCTAATATGTATTAACCGTCTGTATAATAGTAAGAGTAGAAATAAATTTGTTCTGCTCATTTTAATAGTCATTTGATTTTGTTACTTGCTTAGATCAGCTTTATCAGTTGCATGATTAACAAGTCCTATTCAGAAGTTTGCTCCACCTATACACACACAAATGCACACAAAATAGCATAATCACATATACAGGGCTTGATTTAAATAGAGGACAGCTAGGTCCCATGCCCTACCTGGATTTGAGCAATGTATTTTATAAAGTATAAGACTTCACTGATTGGTGGCTATAGCTGAATTATGCTTTTGCCCTATTTGGTTCTACAATATTAGATGTAAGGTCGTTTTTGTATTATAATTTACATACTTTAGTCAACTATCTCCTTTATACATGGCAAAAATTATTTTTTCACTCTTCTTTTGTGATATCGGACTTTTCTTTACTTGAATCAAAAGCCAGTAATTTTATTTTATATCTCCTACTGAAATATTTGTTCCACTGGAATCTGTTGGATGGCTTCACCATTGCCCCGTGCTGGTGTGGCAAAGTTGTCTATAGCTGGTCTAGGCCGTCTCCCACTTGAATGCAAGCATGTACATAGTTTTACTCACCTCTAACTTGTTTAGTCCAGTTGGCAGTGTTCTGATTTTTTTATGCATAAAGCTACGAAGTTACTTATTTTTGCACAACCAAATGGGCGCTAAGCAAATATTTGTGTCTCATATAGTTGGTGTGCAATCTCAGGTAGCCCTTAAACTTCACACTTGATCTGCTTACTTATCGATGGTAACTATATTTTCATTTTCTATCGCTTTTAACAGAACACAGCTAAACCACCTAATGTCAAATTTTACTTCATTTGCAGGCTAATGAAAGTTAAAGCGACCCAGTTTCAAGTTCAGATGACCCAGTTCAAGCAAAAAATGTGGCATACGAGAGGGAGGTTAAGAGTATTTGTCTAAATTTTTATGTGGAATCTTTTACAGATAACTATTTTATATCTACAATCATGCAAGCTGTATTTTTTTCACACTGTTCATGGCCACTTCTCATTGATTATTCTGATATACAAAATAGTACGTACACATGCAATCCTCCAATTCAGCGGTTTACCACATACACCGATACACGCATATCTTTAGCCTAAATACCTATCTTTCCAACAAGATTATGGATGTTGAATCCAAAATCTGCACTACTTTTAAATTCACAAAATAATGCTCTTTACCAATTTCTTTTCATTAGTCGGACTGTAAACAATCTATTTTTAACTTAAATGCGTTCACTATAGGATGGTGATACCACTAGTTGGATGCAGGGCACGAGAGAATAGGAAGAAACACCGATGTACGTAGACTATCAGTTGGATGCAAAGCAAGAGAGAATAGGCAAAAATATACTGTACGTAACTTACCCATCATGTGGAAATTGATTGTCTATTTCCACATGATTGTGGGGGCGAATATTTTGATTGTGGGGGTAAATATTGATTATTATTATTTTTTACGTTTTGTGCTCAAAGAAACTAAACTATTACCGCTATGGAAACTAATTGTCTAGAGGGATATCATTATTAGATTAGCCCAAAAAAGTGTTGTACAGTTGTTTTGCAATACATACTAGAACTTGCATAATGAAGTAATAACTTTACAGGCCTACTTCCTGGAGAGTGTAAGAGGAAAGCTTTCTCAATAGAAAACTCAAGTGTTTTAGTTCTAGAGAAACGTCACTATAAAGTCAACGTTACCGGATTTGTAGGAGCATGTCAAAACACGTTGAATATTTAGGTTAGTATATTATGTTCTATATATGAATCAGCATGCTTACAAATATATACATATATCGAGACAATGATCAAACACTGAATGTTGTCATTTCTGTGTTATTTTAGTGAGCTTGCCTAACTTTCTTTAACGATTTTTAGTGTTATTTTCTCAACTAAAATGTTGTTGGTCTATCTTCCAGATCCAAGTCTGAGCCTCTAGATTTGGTGTTCAAAGGAGTGTGAGGCTTATTTCGTTAATAGCAGATTTTTACACAACCATCAGATAAGTCTCAAATTCATAATATGCTTTTTTGCATGCTTGCATGCATATAAAATTTTGAATGTGTTTGTTTTAATTCTGAGTTTTGTGTTTTCAAATTGTGGAAACATGAGAAGAAAATGTATACATTTAGTCATTGCGATAATTAAAAAACTTCAATATAGTCTCATATCTTGATATAATCTATTGTCGTAGACCAGACACTCAGTCGAACCACAATATCAAACATGCTATTGTTTAGATTACTCATTGGATTCTTTTACCCTTCTTCACTCGAGCATTTATTTTGTAAACCACCATATATTTCTATGGCATTAGAAATCAGTAAGATTTTCTTTATATTTTAATCTCAGTCATGATTTTTGTAACAACCCGAATTCTGACGGATTGTTTTTTTTTTTCAAAAAACCAATCCACTGAAACCCAAGTTGGTTTGCCCTGGTATCCTGCAGAAAAGACAGAGACATAAAAAATGTCAGAGTTTGGAAAATATCTCACAACAGAAGGAGCTTTACCTTAACAGCAATACTGCTAATCCAGTATCCAAAGCTATGCAGTCTCTGTCATGAACCTAACCTGCAAATGTTATGAGGAGGGGGGGGGGGTCAGAACACAAGTTCTGGTGACTGGACTTAAATTACGCTTCTGGATAATCCTATATATACCGTTCAATCACATTTATTATTTACTAGGTTATCTGTGTTATTAGCGCTCAAGGCTTACATACACACGTCGCACTCATCTACTCCTAAGTAGATTAACCTTATATAATGTATATGTAGCTACCCCCAAACTGAGGTACACCCCCATGATACCCCACTCACACGGTCTCCTCTGTAACACCACATTTATGTGCGCAGTCCCTCATCCTATGCCATAGTAACATACATATTTCTATACATATATAATAACGCTACATCCGCATAGAACCATTATCACTGTACTACGTAAGCGTACCGACTGCAATCCTCGAACTTTTTCATCTAGTTATATTCCTTCATCGAGTAATGCCTTAGAGTCTACGATACACCACCCAGAGCAGACATGCATGTATCTAGACTTTCCCACGTACGTATCATCAAACATATCCGATGCCTAACCCTCACACCTATTGTGTGCGTGCCCGAGTTCCGTGGCAGGGCTATACAAGAAATGCGGAACTCGGTCGGGAGCTTTTCTCATATTTGTGCAGGCCCGCCTTTAAGAGCCTCTCACACAAATATCCCTAGGGTCTGTTTTCTATGGTAGCTATGGCCCCACCTTAGCCCCTCCCTCAACTAGTAAAGAGTACAAGAGCTAAGCGACAAGCCCCTAAGAAAACAATCTAAACATCCATGTGGCGTCTCCCCTCAACCACCGTCCCACGATAGTGAATGGTTAATGGTATCTTGGGTCTAGCCCTAGTCTTTCCGCATCATCCTAGCTGCCGATGACAGGCACTCAACAACCTACTATCCTTATTGGTCCTGACCCACTGCCTCCGTTGAGGAAGCCGCCGAATCACCTTTTCCTTCACCGTGTACAACATTCTGACTGCAAAGTTATTCTTGCAGTCAAGGCCCACCCACCTAGTAGTTACGCGCAGACCCAACCTCTGCGGGCACAATCATAAACATCTGCCACCACACAGAGAACTACTAGGAGCACCTTTAACGTCTTAGGAAGCCATGTGCTTCCATTTCCCGCCCGTTGGAGCCGCCAGAAAAGTCAGAATAGCGTGCACCCCCTCGTTCCTTATGACACCGTGATGATCTATCTCGTTGGGCTATTCATCCTATAACGTATGGACTGCTCCAAGCGACTCAGTTTAATATGTCATTAGACCCTACGTCTAATCATTAATTACGTGCTTGTGCCACCTCTTCGTTTTTATCATTTAACTTGGTTATTCTCATTCACATTAACTTCCTTTTTAAGTTTACCAAGTTACCCTTGCTTATTAATTCCATTTATAACTTAACCCATTTAAGTTTATTAATAAGCCTACAACATGTTATCCTCGTAATCTATTCATTATTCCATCTTATGGTTTCCATAACATGTTCTACTTAATTTATAATTAAATACTACTTAATTCACATACACATTGGTAAGAGAATAACTCCCTAAGTATCAACCCCGAAGACCGAAATCAACATCAGATTGACACTCAGAGAATTACTCAACTCAACCAATCTCCTGTTATGTCCTAATCCCTTTCCATTCATATAACTTATGTTATCTTTATTTGTAGATTTACTCTTGCCTTTACATATTATTTAATTTACAATTAAGTACATCTTACCTTATTACATAAGTTATTTCATTTTCTCCTTACCGTTCCTTATAACTTACCTTATTCCATAAGTTATAATTCTCATTTGTCCCTAGGACAAGCCTACCTATTATCTTTCCTTTTCTTAGTCAAGTTCATTTATAATAGGTTATTATCATTCCCCATTTTGGCATTAATTAAGATTAACCCTTCCCACTTCTTTAACTAGTTTACTTAAACCCCTACTCAATTCAGCTGGTTCATAACACCACTACAAATTTAATTAGGTTATGTATTCCAATTTAACAAATTATCCATGCTACCCATGTTACCCATTTAACCCCTTTATTATATCCATGTCAACCTTACATGTGTCGTCTTGGTTAAGTGTTCATTATTATTTATTATGTCCGTAAACGCACAAGACCTCTAACAATAGATTGTTGTTAGCGGTTGCTGGATATGCCGGGCGGTTACAGACAGACTTCTACCGCATCCGAATCTAACCTCGTGTCTTGACACCATTACGGGCCCGATTTCCACCTAAGACCTCTCAAATTAGATTACCATTTGCGGTTGCTGTATATGCCAGACGGTTCCGGGCAGACTTCTACCGCAAACCAAATCTAACCTCGTGTCTTAGGCATTCATTATTTTTTCTCAATTCATGCCCAATTTCCAGTCTTGGATTATAATATGTTCCAATTACCTATAATTTCTAATTCAAATTATGCTTACAAATCTAATCCATGTTATGCCAATATTTCTATGTATACGAATTATACCAAAAGTATGCCCAAACCAATTTCATAATTATCATCAATCTTATGCCAATTAATTTTATTTACATGTTCCCCAAACCTTTCCAATTTTTCATATTTATTTCAATTATGCCAAAATTCCAATCATCAATTTTTCTTCCAAAATTACAGTCTTATATTCAATTAAACGATATCCCCATATTACCTTTCTCAATATCGTATCCAGACTTTTCCAATTATCTCAATTTCATTCGTGCGCATATTTCAGTGAGATTGGACTAGGCTTGAAGGTAGCCTAGTCTTAAAAATAAATAGGGAAATAGAAGGAGAAGAATAGAATAAACATAAAATTAAGACTGTGGTAATTAGCATGTTTATCAATTAATCTTTATATAAATGGGGAATATCGAACGATGCATATACCATTATTCAAGATTATAATTTTAACCCACTCACCTTGATTTGCTTTCCAACCCTGAATAATCTTGAATCTAATCCATATCTACTCTTCCACCTCTTACGCAGCATAGATTTAGGCGCTTTTATCGCAAATCTGAATTCTTTTCTCTAACTTTGAAGAAGAAGAAGAAGCCTAGATTTAATCTTCATTTTATTTTTATTTTTGTTATGTTTTGGAGGAGAAGAGAAAAGGGCAGAGCTTTCTCTAGTTGAAGAAGAAGAGGAATAGGTTTGGAGGCAGAGTTTTGGCGTCGCCTAAGAAATTGTGAGGCTGAAGTAACCCTAATCACCTTATTTATAGGCATGCTAAACTAATCTAGTCCTTTAGATTTAATCCAAAACTCCATCAAAGCTAACCACGTCATCCGATCAATAGGAAATGGTCGCCTTGTGAAAAAAAACAAACATTAACTAATAAAAACGTGCCATGTGTGCAACGTGATGCGTAGCAGCAGGGGGGTGTCTACACCTCTTCTTAGGTGTCGACACATGTGTCGTCACCCCCTACACATCATATATATATATTTTATTTATTTATTTATGTGTTTGAAATTTGATTTATCAATAATCAAATTTCAAATATCCTCTTTTGTTCGCGCGCAGCCCTTATTCTGGATTATGTTCATATGTATTCAACTCTTGCGCGTATGCTAATCTTTTATATGCGAACAATTTCAAATTTCAAACCAATTAATATATATTTTTCCTCTTTTGAAACATTCTCTCAATTAAGCCCCTTTTTAACCCTTTTCATACTAAGCCACTTTTTAACTGCTTTCACATTAAGCCACTTTTTAGCCATTCCCTTAAAAAACCGTATGGCGTTGGTGAGAATCGAACTGTCAATCTCTTGTATACAAATCACATGTTCTAACCAACTAAGCTACTAAGTCTTTTGTTAATGAGACTTATGACAATGCTAGACATTATCCTTTTTCTCATTTCTCCTTTTCATGTTTTGTTACATTATTTAAATTAAATATATCTCTTTTATTTTAAATCGGTTTTCTACAAACCATAGGTCTAAATTGACCAGATAATCACCACGAATGCAATGACGCTAATTTCGTGACCAAATTCTGGAAGCTTTTCAAAATTTCTTTCTTATTTCTTTTTAAATGTTCGCATGCAATTTAATTGCATTACATTGCATTTCTTCTCATTTCATATATTGCACGTAATTTCTTTTATTAATATTTTTCCTTTATTTCACTGCGTGAACTTATTACATGCAATTTTATTGTCACTATTTAATTTTTCTCTTAAATATATCTATATATATACATATTTCCACATTATTAATTTCATTAAAAATGCGGGGTGTTACATTCTCCCACCCTTAAGAAATTTCGTCCTCAAAATTTGATAGGGATTAAATAGCTAATCCCTCGTATAATATACATCCATCATGTGTGCATCCAATTTTTACAAACATTGTACACATGTGCAAAGTGAAATACATCATAGTAATGTATGCATAATTGGTACCACCTATATGTATGCAAACTTTTAAAATCTCTTTTAAAACATGATGCTCACATCCTAAATATACTTGCAGTTTTATATGAATGCAATATTTTTTGAAAAATCAAAATATTTTTCACCCAAATTTTCCCACACTCTTACAGAGTAAGAGCATAGTTCATCCAATTGTTGCATCCAAAACCCTACCAATCATCATTAAATTTCAAAATTTAGAAAAATCTAATCTTCTAAATTTGATTTCTTATGTTATAAAAAGGTATAAAACTGAAAAATTCACATCTTCCGTTTTTCTTTTAAGTACCTTTTCTAATTATACTTGGATTTTATGTAACTACTCTTTAAAAATTTCCTATTTTCCTATCCAAGAACAACCCACATAAGAAAATTTTCTTTTCTTTTTCAACTTATCTTGGAAAAATTTCCTTTTTTATCCATCTTTTCTTAAGATTTTCATTTTCTTTTCCCGTCATGTTTGTTGCTTCACTGAATTTTTTGTTGTTATTTTTTTTAGTTAGGCTATTTTCTTTCTTAGATTATTTGACTTAATCCATTGATTTAAATTTATTTTCAAATAAGATTTTCTATCATCCTACACAGCTACTGCTAAGGGCTAAGAACCCTAAGACTGTTTCAATTAAGAAAAGTCCAACTACAAACTCTCAACTCTCACTTGCCCTTCTCCATCACTACTAGTCCTTGTTGTGTATTACTAGCCTACACTTTACTTTCAAGCAACAATCCTAAGCTTTACAATGCTTATGCATTCTATGGGATTTTTTTTTTCAAACTACAAAAACTGGAGTAGACAAAGACAACTATATCTTAATTGGTTTTACATTGTTTCTACCTACAATTTTAATTTAGCCATTTACCACAAGGTGCAAACATCTACTCTATTCTTATTCTCTACAAGTTATTCTGTCCACCCAACAAAATTTCTTTTTAAGACAATAAACAAAATTTATTGTCAACCGAATAGAGATTTCAAAACTTCCTTTTACAAAGTGCAACATTTTGTAAGCTTTACTTTTTAATCCTTTCATATATTAAAATATGAAAAATAGTGAGCTACACATGCTCTATAACGTACACTTTTCATGAGAGAATTTTTTTAAAACAAGAAATTATTAATTTACAAAGTATACCCCACTTTACTTCAAAACCCAATATGCATTTTTACAAATATGTTTCTAACATATCTCTTTCAAACATCAAAAATACTTTTAAGATTAAAACTTGAAAATACCATAAACTCATTTTGCCAAAACTTTTACAATTTCAAGTTCTTAAAAGTTAATCATTGGGTTAGACTCAAAGTGGGTCTCCAACTCAACTAGGCTTTCCTAGACACTTCCCACAAGATCAATTCTCTCAACTATATATATTCCTAATCCATTTTCCACTTTTTAACCATAATCTAATTTATAAGGTTTTACTTCTAACCCACTAATCTGAAATGCTAACATTTCAGTTACTAACATATGGGTACACCTTTCTCCAGTACCTATTAATTTGTACACTTTCCACCTAAACCACCTAAGGGTCTCAAAATTTGTATGTTCATTTCTTTAGTGTACAAGACAGATATCCCATTTCTCTCCACATTTTTCTCTTTCTATCTAGAGGGCTCCCTTATGGATGTAGATTTATATATAATAAATTTATATTTTTAAAAATACAAATACGCTCACTCATTATCTATATAGGAATCCTAAACCGAAGCTCTGATACCAAGTGTAACAACCCGAATTCCGACGAACCAATTTTTTTCTTCAAAAAACCAATCCATCAAAACCCGAGTTGGTTTGCCCTGGTATCCAGCAGAAAAGGCAGAGACATAAAACATGTCAAAGTTCGAAAAATATCTCACAACGGAAGGAATAAAATATAATGTAATTAAACATAGCTTTATCTTAATAACAATACTGCTAAACCTGTATACAAAACTATACAGTCTCTGTCATGAACCTAACCTGCGAATGTTATGAGGAGAGGGGTCAGAACACAAGTTCTGGTGACTAGACATAAATTACACTTCTGGATAATCCTACATATACTGTTCGATCAAATTTCTTATTTATTAGGTTATCTATGTTATTAGCGCTCAAGGCTTACACACACACATCGCACCCATCTACTCCCAAGTAGATTAACCTAATATAATATATATGTAGATACCCCCAAACTGAGGTATATCCCATGGTACCCCACTCATATGGTCCCCTCCGTAACACCACATTTATGTGTGCGGTCCCTCATCCTATGCTATAGTAACGTACATATCTCTTTTCATATATAACAATGCTACATCCGCATAGAACCACTATCGTTGTACTACATAAGCGTATCGACTGCTATCCTCGAACTTTTTCATCGAGTTAGATTCCTTCATCGGGTAATGCCCCAGAGTCTACGATACACCACCCAGAGCAGACATGCATGTATCTAGACTTTCCCACGCACGTATCGTCAAAGTATTTGATGCCTAACCCGAAGACCTATCGTGTGTGTGCCCGAGTTTCATGGCAGGGCTACACAAGAAACACAGAACTCGATCCGGATCTTTCCTCATATCTACGAAGGCCCACCTTTAAGAGCCTCTCACACAAATATCCCTAGGGTCTGTTTTCTATGGTGGCTATGGCCTCACCTTAGCTCCTTCCTCAACTAGTAAAGACTACAAGAGCTAAGCGACAAGCCCCTAGGAAAACAATCTAAACATTCATGTGGCGTCTCCCCTCAACCACCGTCCCACGATAGTGAATGGTTAATGGTATCTTGGGTCTAGCTCTAGTCTTTCCGCATCCTCCTGGCTGCCGATGACAGGCACTCAACAACCTACTATCCTTGTTGGTCCTGGCCCTGTGCCTCCGTTGAGGCAGCCGACGAATCACCTTTTCCGTCACCGTGTACAACATTCTGACTACCAAGTTATTCTTGCAGTCAAAGCCCACCCACCTAGTACTTACGCGCATACCCAACCTTTGCGGGCACAACCTTAAACATCTGCCGCCACAAGCCGCGTGCTTCCCCTTCCAGTCCATTGGAGCAGCTAGAAAAGTCAGATGAATGTCCGCTCCCCACGTGCCTTATGACACCGTGATGATCTACCTCGTTGGGCTATTCATCCCATAATGTACGGACTGCTCCAAGCGCCCCAGTTTAATATGTCGTTAGATCCTACGTCTAATCATTAATTACGCGCTTGCGCCACCTCTTCAGTTTTCTCATTTAACTTGGTTATTCTCATTCACATTAACTTCCTTTTTAAGTTTACCAAGTTACCCTTACTTATTAATTCCATTTATAACTTAACCTATTTAAGTTTATGTTAGACCCAAAAGTGGTTCTAACACCCAAATTGATTAAAAGCAAGATGAAATGAGACAAAAATAAAAATGAACACACAAGATTTATAGTGGTTCGGCGAAGAAATGCCTACGTCCACTTATCTTTCACTATATTCAATAATTCAGTTGCAAATACAATGTAAGATTCACTCAATTCCACTCACAACTCACTTATGTTGACTCAATTGACTAAAACAAAGAATGAAAGATAGTTTGGATTCTCCGGGAGTAATGGAGTTCGGATGTTGAAGGTAGTTGAATTCTCAAAGTGCTGAAAAAAGATCCTTCTCTTTGTCTCCAGACGGGGTATTTATAGGTGTGAATTTGCTTGAAACTTGATCCGGGTCGGGGCCACGTGTCATCCATCGCACTCTCTTCGGGTTCGGATGAACTATCATGTTGACAACGCATCAAAGGGAAGGACGTTATGGGTAGGAACTGGTCATAGCCGGTCCGGATATCCAGGTGCTTTTTCAGGAGAATAACATGGATCATGGGTTCGGGTCGGAGACGCGCAGATAAGGGGTTCGGATCGGGATACCCGATCCGAACCGGATTGGCTTGGGTGCGACTCTCCTTCTCTAATCCGCTCCGCTCCATTCCATTTTCGTGGCAAACAGGTGGCTTTCCGATCCATTCGAGATTTAGTTGCCCTCCGATCCGATTAGATATGCCTTACCAATCTACTCAGTAAGAATTCACCGATCCGAACAGAGGACTCTATCCGACCCGAACCGATATGTTGCTCTGACCCGACCCGAACAACTGCAGCTATCAATCTAGATTGTAGTGTTTTCTCCAATCCGAACTGAAGTCTTCTAATTAAAAATTCCCTTCAATGTCTGGTTTCTTGACTTTGTGTTGCCTAGTTCACAAAGTAGGCTAACAGTTTATTAATAAGCCTACAACATGTTATCCTCATAATCTATTCATTATTACATCTTATGGTTACTATAACATGTTCCACTTAATTGATAATTAAGTACATCTTAATTCACATATACATTGGTAAGAGAATAACTCGCTAAGTATCAACCCCGAAGACCGAAATCAACATCAGATTGACACTCAGAGAATTACTCGACTCAACCAATCTCCTGTTATGTCCAAATCCCATTCCATTCATACAACTTATGTTATCTTTATTTGTAGATTTATTCTTTCCTTTACAGATTACTTAATTTACAATTAAGTACATCTTACCTTATTACATAAGTTATTTCATTTTCCCCTTATCATTTCTTATAACTTACCTTATTCCATAAGTTATAATTCCCACTTGTCCCTAGGACAAGCCTACCTGTTATCTTTCCTATTCTTATTCAAGTTCATTCATAATAAGTTATTATCATTCCCCATTTTGGCATTAATTAAGATAAACTTAACCCTTACCACTTCTTTAACTAGTTTACTTAACCCCTACTTAATTCAGCTGGTTCGTAACACCACTACAAATTTAATTAGGTTAAGTATTCCAATTTAACAAATTATCCATGCTACCCATGCTACCCTCTTAACCCCTTTATTATATCCATGTCAACCTTACATGCGTCGTCTTGGTTATGTGTTCATTATTATTTATTATGTCCATAAACACGCAAGACATCTCACATTAGATTGTTGTTTGCAGTTGCTGGATATGTCTGGCGGTTCCGGGCAGACTTCTACCGCATCTGAATCTAACCTTGTGTCTTGACACCATTATGGGTCCGATTTCCACCTAAGACCTCTCACATTAGATTACCGTTTGCGGTGGTTGGATATGCTGGGCGGTTCCGGGCAGACTTCTACCGTAAACCAAATCTAACCTCGTGTCTTAGGCATTCATTATTTTTTTCTTAATTCATGCCCAATTTCAAGTCTTGGATTATAATATATTCCAGTTACCCATAATTTCTAATTCAAATTATGCTAACAATTCTAATCCAAGTTATGCCTATATTTCCATGTATACAAGTTATACGAAATTATGCCCAAACCAATTTCATAATTATTATCAATCTTATGCCAATTAATTTTATTTACAAGTTCCCCAAACCTTTCCAATTTTTCATATTTATTTCAATTATGCCCAAGTTCCAATCATCAATTTTTTCTTCTAAAATTACAATCTTATGTTCAATTAAACGATATCCCCATATTCGTTCACTATCGTATCCAAACTTTTCCAATTATCTCAATTTCGTTCGTGCGCATATTTCAGCGAGATTGGACTAGGCTCGAAGTAGCCTAGTCTTAAAAATAAATAGGGAAATAGAAGGAGAAGAATAGAATAAACATAAAATTAAGATTGTAGTATTTAGCATGTTTATCCATTAATCTTTATATAAATGGGGAATATCGAACGATGCATATACCATTATTCAAGATTATAATTTTAACCCACTCACCTTGATTTGCTTTCCAACCCTGAATAATCTTGAATCTAATCCATATCTACTCTTCCACCTCTTACGCAGCATAAATTTAGGCGCTTTTATCGCAAATCTGAATTCTTTTCTCTAACTTTGAAGAAGAAGAAGAAGCCTAGATTTAATCTTCATTTTATTTTTATTTTTATTTTTTTTTGGAGGAGAAGAGAAAAGGGCAGAGCTTTCTCTAGTTGAAGAAGAAGAGGAATAGGTTTGGAGGCAGAGTTTTGGCGTCACCTAAGAAATTGTGAGGCTGAAGTAACCCTAATCACCTTATTTATAGGCATGCTAAACTAATCTAGTCCTTTATATTTAATCCAAAACTCCATCAAAGCTAACCACGTCATCCGACCAATAGGAAATGGCCGCCTTGCGCAAAAAAACAAACATGAACCAATAAAAATGCGCCATATGCGCAACGTGAGGCGCAGTTGGAGGGGGTGTGTCGGCACCCCTGCTTGGGTGTCGGCACCCCTGCTTGGGTGTCGACACATGTGTCGACACCCCCTACAATTCATATATTTTACTTTATTTATTTAACTATTTGAAATTTTATTTATCAATAATCAAATTTCAAATATCCACTTGTGTTCGCACGCAACCCTTATTCTGAATTATGTTCATATGTATTCAACTCTTGCGCGTATGCTAATATTTTATATGCGAAAAATTTCAAATTTCAAACCAATTAATATATACTTTTCCTCTTTTGAAACATTCTCTCAATTAAACACCTTTTTAACCCTTTTCATACTAAGCCACTTTTTAACCGCTTTCACACTAAGCCACATTTTAGCCATTCTCTTAAAAAAACGTATGGTGCTGGTGGGAATCGAACTCTCAACCTCTTGTATACGATTCACATATTCTAACTAACTGTGCTACTAATTCTTTTGTTAATGGGACTTGTGACAATGCTAGATATTATCCTTATTCTCATTCCTCTTTTTCATGTTTTGTTACATTATTTAAATTAAAGATATCTCTTTCATTTTAAATCGGTTTTCTGCAAACCATATGTGACGACCCCAAACCCCGTTCCACGGTGGCAAGGGTAATATTTGGAATATAACACATAAACAAATAACAGCAGAACAGAAATAAATAAATAAATACACCAGATAATGTACAAACAATACAACGGATAAATATAATCATCAGAGTTACACAGTATACAGGATCATACTTAGTACAAATACAGTTTAGCTTTACATAAAATGTCTACAGCGGAAATCTAAACATAATATGTACAACATGAGCTGAACAGCATAAAAGAGATAAATGATAGAATCCATCTTCAGCTCCAGCTATCCAGAAAGAGCCTGCTAAAACCTGAATACAAGGCTGCCCATGTAGAAATAGGGGCACCCGAGTTTGCAAGTGAAACAAACTACGAGTCAGTCATGGGAGTGGTATGAGAAAACTATTTTAACTTATTTTACAATTTGACCAATCACAGGACCACGCCACTTTCGCGGAATGGGTTTACTCTATTGGATTGCCAATGCTTCAAAACAAGTAAATCTTTTAAACATCGCAATGCTTTTTATTAAAATGAAGCCATTATAAGACTCATTTCCCATCACACAATGCAACACAAACCGGAGGATAGATTTTTACCTTATAATGGCCAAAACATGCTTGATACGAGCAAAATAAATCATTTGATATTATTGCTAGTGTTTATATGTTTCAAAAACAATTTCAATCATAACTATTAATCATAGACGGCATTAATGCCCCTATACCACTATGTCGCCATATATAGGTATACAATCAAAACTGCATGATGTCGTATTTGGAAATTGGATTTCTGCCATGAAATAAGGCAAGGGACCGTCCTTACCGAATTCGAGATGCTCTAGCCCGCCCCTCAGGAACATCCGCAACTGCACCTTGGATCATCATGTCCGTTCCACTCGATGTGGATTATAATGCCTGAACATTGCGTTTCCCCGCCCTATGGGGCGTCACTGGTCATATCCGACCAAATCATCGGCTCCAAAGAGACCGAACTAACTGAGGCATCGTTTTCCATCATCCACATAAGTAAAATACCCGGGCGTGTAAAACCCAAAGCACCACTCCTAGCTAAAAGGAAATGCATGTTCTCCCTGAGGTCCTTCTCTTGTTTCTGGCTCATACCGGGGTGTGAGGCTCGCGAAACAATGCTAAACACAAAGCTAGCTATTCACAGCCGTGCTTTGATCATCAACCACAAAGCTCTGCTTTTCAACAAAAGCTTTGATCATTTTCATCTTAGCATGCCACACAGGCAAACCACTCCATGCAACCGATATCCATCAATCACACAAAATGATATCCAATGTCAGACACACAGTCCATTTACAAGTCCGTTCTGGGTTTGAACGAAACCGGAGGCACTTTATACCTCGCACATTGGTACAATCATCAAGTACGGCCGGACAGCTACCACTTCAGCCCCTTCAAGGTAGCTACTCCTATAATGAGCATCAGTAGCACCCCGCCATTCGACGTGAAGATCATCGGTCTTGCACCGTCTTCATATCTTCGACTTTTAATCGTCGATCAATTATTTGTAATGAGAATTAACTCGGCCTTTTCAAATAATTCATGTATATTTAGATTTTCAAATCAATCCATTTTAATGGTTAAATTATTCGACACCAATAATTCGATTCATTAATGTAATTTTCACGTCAAACACATTTAACCAGCAAATATCTAATAAACCAAGCAAATTCAATTTATTTCCATTCCGTATCGTTTATAATATTTTATCACGATTTATCGCTATTTTTATTTATTTAAAAATAGCCAATTAATTCACACGACGCTTCATGCCATAACGCGGTCGTGGCGCTGTTTTTCTTCAGATTTGATTTACACATATCTGAAAATCCAACCATTGGATCTTTGCAAATTTTACATCATTAGAAAGATCTTTTCAAAAAGAATCCAACGATTCCAGTTTTGGGAAAATCCGACGGTTGGATCTCCCGGTACAATCGTTTGAAGTTACGATTTCAAAATACGAACTGCAGCGTCGTTATTCGATTTAATTTAATTATATTTATATTTATGTATAAATATAATTGATTATGGCGCTGGTTTTCTTCAGATTTGAATTAAACATTCCAGACAATCCAACCGTTGGATCTTTGCAAAGTTGGTGTCGTTGGAAAGATATTTCCAAAGCGAACCCAACGGTTTCGGTTTCGGGAAAATCCGATGGTCGGATCTCCTGCAATAATCGTTTGAAATCACGGTTTCAAAATACGAACTGCAGCTTCATTATTCGATTTATTTTAATTATATTTTTATACATATATATATATATAATTCATTCTTCGATTTCAAAACCATATTCATTTTATATATTTGATAGAAATGATATTTTTATCCAACAAATATTTATTTCAACACATCACTATTTTTAACAATTCATATATATAATAAAAATGTGATTTTTATTGTAAAACAATTTATTTCAAAACACGATTATTTTATATAGTTCATACATAAGGTAAAAATGTTATTTTTATTGTAAAACAATTTATTTCAAAACACGATTATTTCATATAGTCTATATATATGATAAAACTGTTATTTTTATCTTTCATAGAATTTATTCAATACATGAACTTCATTCAACATATGAATTTCTATTCAACACATGAATTTCTATTCAATACATGAATATAGTTTCAACACATGAAAATATTTCTAACACATGAATATTATTGAAAATTTCGGCAGCATAAGGGTAGGGTAGTTAAAACCGGCACCGTCCCGAGTACGGTTCCTCGCTCTACCTTAAAGCCTCGCAGCTTTTGACAATGGGGATTTTCAATATCTAGTTTGTACGCAAACGAATTTTCCCATATACTAATCCTATTGGGATTTCAACCACAATCAATCATTTCCTATCAACCATTCATGATATTCACCAAATTTCACATCAACCAATAATCCAAACAATATCACAACCAATATATATCGTCCATGGTCTGTGGACGAGGGGAGTATATATATATACGTATATAACTATATTTCGATTTCATTTCAATATCATTTCAATTCATTTCAACGCATATATCATTTTTACAACACATATATAACTTATACATCGAACATACAACTTATACAACGCTATACATGAGATGTACAACGCTTATATAACTCAAACATCAACTATATAATTTATACATCGTTGTTTCCATATCGTTTTTAAATCAGAAATCTCACATTGGGTTCCACTTCTCCAAAAATTGTAGAAGGCTCAGAAAAATATCCGGTCTCTTCTAAAATGTAGAGGACGTCCACACGAGTCCACTGTCTCTTGTTTCACTGGATTTCGACCAAATAGCAAAAAGATATGATTTTTAGAAGTTAATCAAAATTCGTGACAGTTTTAAACTGTTAAAATCATTTAAATTAAAACAGTCGTATACCTTTCTCGTTCGCTCAAAACTAGGTTTAGATTTTTACTCCAATCCACGAAGTTGCTGCTCGATCAGACCATACCACGCCGTCGAGTATCGAATCGTGCTTCTGTCGATAGTGGTGGGGCCCACTGCGATGGAGGATCGGAGGCACGATTTCGGTTGAGGCGGACGAACTTTGAGGCAGCGGATCTCGCTGAATATGCGATGAGGAGGGGCGAATCAGGTATGGATGTGAAGAGGGGATCAAGATCTCCAAAACTCCTAACTGGGTCGATGGGTTTCGTGGAGCGTGGGAGGAGATAAGGATGAGAGGAGGTTGGAAGGGGGAGCTGCCGTTCGATCTGGAGCGAGAGGGGTTTTTCGCATTTTTTTGATTTTTTTATTTTATGAAGGAAATTATTCTATTGGCCGATACTTATATAAATTCGAAAAATAGGGTTTTCATAAACGAACTCCTTTTCGAACCCAACGACTGTCGTCCCGAGCTAAATACCCTCATTCCAAACACAATGGGATATGTTTCGTAGGCCCATTCGACTGTTATAGTCAGTTTCTCTTCAAATTAAAATATAAAACATTCAATATTTGATTTGAACGTACATTTCAATTTGCCGGGGCCACAAACTGATCCCAAAAATTTCAAAAAAATAAATCTAGCTATGTTTTGACGATACGGTCCCAACAAAACTTGTTTCGTCAGATTCTGAGACTGTTTGAAAAATGACCATTTTCTGGTCGATCCAATTTAACTGAAATCAACCAAACACATTTTCCTTCGCCACTCTCACATACTAACTTCAAAAATTATGGAATTTGAAACCTAGCAATAATTTTACATCCCAGATCCAACAAAAGTGGTTTCGTCGAATTCTGAGTCGTTTGCAAAATGTCTATTTTCAAGGGCTATATATTCTCTATAGCGACCTTTCTGAAAATTCATTTGGCCATAATTTTTGATTCCTGCTATGAAACTTCGATTTTTCAGATTCGCTAGAAAGATATTCATAAACAGATTTAAATATATATTTTTTCACTAAAATCCATTTTATTTTGCACTCGGAACAGTCTGTCAAAGTTTGAAACTGCCACGCCATTTCAGGCCTTGTTTATAATTTAAAACAATTATATTTATTTTCAAACATTGATTCAAACATACTTTTCATCGTTATTATTTAAAATAATTTATTTTAAATATTTAAAATCCACTAAAATAGCCAAATTAAAAATTTTAAACTGGTTCAGATTTTCCGGGTTGTTACAATCTCCCCCACTTAAAACTTTTCGTCCCCGAAAAGAAACGAAGTCAAAAGTTGTTTAATTAACCAACTCAACTTTCATTATGGCTTCCATTCTTCAACTTTTCACTTTCTAAGAATTTTCAAATTCTTCAAAAATTTGGCTAACACCCTAAATTTTCGAAAAATTTCGCCATACCCTCCTTTGTATGGGGAGGGGTTTGGAAATTTATTGGGCCGTGTTAGGTACCCAATAAATACTAATAAGCATGCACATATTTATAGTGATATATTCCGGTGTCCATAGAGGAGTGTGTATAAATCATAACTCCAGAGAATAAATTCTCGTCACCCTATAAATGGTTTTTGTGCCTTAATGACCAGAGAGACGTTTTTATTGTCATCTCCAGACCCGTGTGGGTTTTTTATTAATCTTGTAATTTACCGTTACATTTTATATAGTCCATATCAGTCATCAGTTCAACCTGTAATATATAGTCATCGCTATACAAGCCTCTCGCTCGTATGGTAGATCTTCAACCTCATCACACAAGCTCCAAATGCTTGTGTAGTATATGATGAAGTATGCCTCTTTTCAAGAAGTATGCCATGTAGTGTAGTTCAAAATTAATTGTTACTATCCTATTGCGACATTTATTATTACACACAGAACAACCAGCACTCTACATCCAATGGCATTCACAGGAGTTGATATAATAATAAAAGTGCGCATCCAACTCAAGGTTTACCTATTTTTCGGGCACGCAAATAAATTCTTTACTCAACAGCTAATCCATCTACCTGTTCAAACATATGTAATGCACAGGTATATGTTCCTATCTATTTTTAAATCAGTTCAATATGTGATTTAATCAAATAAATTTACCATTCATTCTTTTATTGATTAAATTAATTACCATTCCAATAATTTGATTAATCAAATTTTCAACCACACAACACAAACATCAATCAATTTATTTTTAACTTTTCGAAAATCTGCTAATTAATTCATATACACTTTTAAAATCTTTCATACTATATAATTAAAAAGTTTACATGCATGAAAAGAAAACAATAGCAAAGTAGAAAACAATACTGAAGTGCAAAATAGTAAATGTACCTTGCACCAGAGTTAATCAGAGATATCCACGCTGCACTTGGGATAGGCTTTCTTAATACTCTCCTCAGTTTCCCAAGTACAATCTCGTGGATCTCCACTCCATTGCACTTTGACTAAGTGAACCTTCTTGTTCCTCAGCTCTTTTGTTTCTTTGCCAATAATCTTTAGCGGCTCTCTTCTTACAGCCAATTCTGGAGTAATTTATATATCCCATTGCGCTGCTTCTTCCACGATCAAGTCTGGATCATGTACATGCTTTTGAAGCTGAGATACGTGAAATACATTATGTACTCCCAGCAACCAATCAGGCAGTTGAACCCTATAAGCGAGAGTTCCAATCTGTTCTAGAATAGGAAACGGACCAATAAATTTGGGCGCCAATTTCCCTGTTTTACCAAATCGGATGACTCCTCTCATCGAAGATACCTTCAAATACACATAGCCACCAATAGCAAATGATATATCTCTTGTTCTCTCATCTGCATAGCTTTTCTGTCGGCTTTGAGCAGCGAGTAATCGTTTCTTAACGAAATCGACTTTATCTGCAGTATCGCGAATCATATCTGGCCCCAATACAAGTCTGTTGCCAGGTTCTACCCAACAAGTAGGGGATCAGCACGGTCTACCATACAATACTTCGAATGGAGACATTTTCAGGCTCGCTTGGTAGTTGTTGTTATATGAGAATTCAGCCAAATGCAAATGGTCTACCCGAGATCCGCCAAAATCAATAAT
This sequence comes from Allium sativum, assembly GCA_030737875.1. Taxonomy (NCBI): domain Eukaryota; kingdom Viridiplantae; phylum Streptophyta; class Magnoliopsida; order Asparagales; family Amaryllidaceae; genus Allium; species Allium sativum. The sequence goes on from CM060923.1 coordinate 428,728,074, forward strand.
ACAAGCCCGCAACAAATCTTCTAGAATACGATTCATCCTCTCAGTTTGACTATCTGTTTGAGGATGATAAGCGGTGCTCAAGTTCAGTTTCGTTCCGAATTCTGCTTGGAATGCTTCCCAGAATTTACTAGCAAAAATCGGGCCATGATCACTAATGATACTCATGGGAACTCCATGCACTCTAGCAATTTCTCTAAAGTAAATTTGCGCCAGACTCTGAGCAGTTTTGTTTGATCTGACAGGTATGAAATGGGCGGTCTTCGTGAAATGATCTACGATCACCCAAATACTGTTATTTCCTTTCCTGATTCTGGGAAAACCATCTATGAAATCCATGGAAATCTATTTCCACTTCCCACCTAGAATTTCCAACGGTCGCAACAGTCCAGCGAGTTTCTGTTGATCGCTTTTAACTTGCTGACAAGTAGAACACCGGCTAACATATAAAGAAATGTCTCGTTTCATAGATCTCCACCAGAAAGTGCATTTGATATCATTATACATTTCGCTCACTCCTAGATGGATACTAAGCTTGGCTTTGTGACATTCATCTAATACTTCTCTCCGGAGTTCAGGAATGTTCGAAACACAAATCCGACCCTTTAACCTCAGAATCCCATCGTTATTGGTCTGAAAACTTGAGGGCTTGCCTTTTTGGATTCTGTCTCTGATCTTCTAAATGAAGTGATCATCCTTTTAAAGAGAAGATATGTTATCAATCAATGAAGGCGTGATGATAAGACTGGCGATAATTACATTCTTTCTGCTGAGCGCATCAGCCACAACATTGGCTTTCCCTGGAGTATATAAGATATCAAGATCATATGCCGCGAGAAATTCTAACCAACGCTGTTGCCTCATATCCAGATCCTTCTGGGTGAATAAATATTTCAATGATTGATGATCAGTGTGTAATTCAAGCTTCTCACCCAATAGATAATGTCTCCAGATTTTCATAGCAAACACGATGGCTAGCAATTCAAGATCGTGAGTTGCATAATTTTTCTCATGTGGTTTCAATTGACGGCTAGCATAAGCGACTACCTGGACATTTTGCATTAACACTGCGCCAAGGCCCTCTTTAGAAGCATCGGTCCTGACTTTCAAGTCTTGGTTGCCATCAATAATTGTTAACACTGGAGCAGTTGTCAGTTTTAACTTCAGCTCTTGGAAAGCTGCCTCACATTCGAGAGTCCAGTTGAATCTCGAATGTTTCTTAGTAAGATTTGTTAAGGGACTAGATGTCTTCGCAAAATCCTTAATGAATTTCCGATAATAACTGGCCAATCCGAGAAAACTTCAGACTTCTGTGGGTGTACGAGGCTGTTTCCAATTCTGAATAGCAGTGAATTTACTGGGATCCACAGAAATTCCTTGCTTTGACACAATGCGACCTAGGAATTTGACTTCTTCTTGCCAGAATATACATTCGGAAAACTTTGCTTTTAAAACATTCTTTCTGAGAATTTCTAACACTTGTTCCAAATGTTTTTCATGCTCGCTTTCTGACTTAGAGAAGATTAGAATATCATCAATGAAGACCAGAACAAATTTATTCAATGCTTCTCTGAATACCCGGTTCATCAAATCGACAAAATAAGCTGGGGCGTTACATAAGCCGAACGACATTACTAACCACTCGTAGAATAAATCTGGATCTCTGAGTGTTGTCAAAGGAACACACTCTTCGACAATGCGAAGTTGATGGAAACCTATAGCTAGGTCCATTCATGAAAATACTTGTGCGCCATTCAATCGATCCAACAAATCATCAATCTGCGGCAATTGATATTTGTTTTTCAATGTCTTCTTATTCAAGTCAAGATAATCCACACATAGTCTGAGAGTACCGTCTGACTTCGGGACAAATACCACTGCTGCTCCCCAATCAGAGAAACTAGGACTGATTAGACCCTTCCATACAAGCTGTCTAGTTTGATTGTCTAACTCTTCTTTCTCCTTCAAGGTCATTCTTCGAATAGCGTGAACTACTGGCCTTGCATTCGGAACTAAAGAGAATTTAAAATCAATTTCTCTCTGCGGAGGTAAGCTAACAACTTCGAACACATCCGTATAGTTCTTGACAACTGGGATATTTTCAATGTCGACCGGAATATTCTTTGGAACGACAAGGACAGGTTCTAATTGAGCAAGAGAAACATCTAAAACTGACCAAAAATCTTTTCTATTAGAATTCAAGCCTTCACATGGAATGGTTATGTAATTGCCTGATTTAATCTTCGCCCTTACAACTCTGTCGGCGCATTTAACCTCAGCTTCATATTTGGTTAACCAATCCATTCCCAGAATCAGATCAAACTCTGTAAAATTCATAACAATAGAGATAGTAGGGAACCGATAACAGGAACCCCACAAACCCAATTAAGATCGAGGGAACCCCCAAACGGATTATGAATAGTCATTGGTGCTTTGAGCTTCTTCAAATTCAAATCCAGTTTCTTAACCGCATTCTTTGCAACAAAGCTTCGTGATGTGCTTGTATCAAACAGTACTTTAGCTGGAATATTTTTGACAGTAAGTGTGCCTTCTAAAACATCGGACTTTCTCTGACCAGCGGAGGGTTCTGAAGTTTCAGCCACTTCATTTACTTGAACTACTTCAGATTTCTTAATTAGCTGGCAGGCCTTTGAAAGATGACCAGACTGATGGCATTGACTGCACTTTCTATTCTCTTGAAACTTGCTCTTGGATTTAGATCCATTCTTTCCCCGCATTTTTAAAGATTTGCATTTCCTGGACAGATGGCCCTTTTGATTGCAGTTAAGCCATATGGCGGTCATTACTGGTTCTTTTTCAGATTTAACCTTTTTCTGACTAGCCCTTGGCCTCTCAGGCTGCGTACTTGTCTCTGGGCTATCAGTTTCAAATTTCCTTTTGTTGCTAGTATTGACTTCCTCTTCATCGACAAAAAGGCCTCGCTTATCTAGATCTTCATACTGATAAGCCATGTATATCATTTCAGAAAAAGGAAGCTTCACATGCCCCCATTAAACTACTTTGGTACTTTCTTTGGAGCCCGTTAATAAACCTCAGATTCTTCCTCTTCAGATTTTGAATTAGATGAGGGGCAAAATGAGAAAGTTCATTGAATTTCTTATGATATTCTGGAATGGTCATATCTCCTTGTGTCAGATAGTAGAATTCATCACATAACTGCTCAGTTGCTTTTGGAGGAGTAAATCTTTCTATGAAAATCTCTTTAAATCTATCCTAGGTAATATTACCTTCTGGATTATCCTTAATAACCCTTTCCTACCAGATTAAAGCTTCATCTTTGAGTGCCCAAGATGCCACTAATCTTTTCTGATCAATTCTCAATTGGAAACGTTCAAAAATTCTTTCAGCAGAACTCATCCAAGCTTGAGTTTGAATAATAGATTCATTGCCCGAGAATGGTACTCCACCCAGATTTCAATATCTCTTTAATAAAGCTTCTAGATCTGGTTCTGTATTCCTTCTGTTTCTGACACTCATTTTCTAGTACTTCTGCAGATAGCAGACCAAGTGTCAGGTCAACAGAAAAGATATTATAAAGCATAGAAACATATACTTGAATGTAAATGCGTCTATTGGGGTGTATTTTATTCTGGTATACTCATACTAGGACCTTACTGATCCTATCTGTAATGAGCTATTCGTCCTAGAACTCTACTGGTTCTATTTCTGACGAGTTCGTTAACATGTTATATTCCTGAGCTAATCTTAACCAAAGCTCTAATACCACGTTTGTGACGACCCCAAACCCCGTTCCACGGTGGCAAGGGTAATCTTTGGAATGTAACACATAAACAAATAACAGCAGAACAGAAATAAATAAATACACCAGACAATGTACAAACAATACACTGGATAAATATAATCATCAGAGTTACACAGTATACAGGATCATACTTAGTACAAATACAGTTCATCTTTACATAAAATGTCTGCAGCGGAAATCTAAACATAATATGTACAACAGGAGCTGAACAGCATAAAAGAGATAAATGATAGAATCCATTTTCAGCTCCAGCTATCCAAAAAGAGCCTGCTAAAACCTGAATACAAGGCTGCCCATGTAGAAATAGGGGCACCCGAGTTTGCAAGTGAAACAAACTATGAGTCAGTCACGGGAGTGGTATGAGAAATCTATTTTAACTTATTTTACAATTTGACCAATCACAGGACCACGCCACTTTCGCGAAACGGGTTTACTCCATTGGATTGCCAATGCTTCAAAAGAAGTAAATCTTTTAAATATCACAATGCTTTTTATAAAAATGAAGCCATTATAGGACTCCGTTCCCATCACACAATGCAACACAAACCGGAGGATAGATTTTTACCTTATAATGGCCAAAATATGCTTGATACGAGCAAAACAAATCATTTGATATTATTGCTAGTGTTTATATGTTTCAAAAACAATTTCAATCATAACTATTAATCATAGACGGCATTAATGCAACATACCACTATGTCGCCATATATAGGTAAACAATCAAAACCGCACGATGTCGTATTTGGAAATTGGATTTCCGCCATGAACCAAGGCAAGGGATTGCCCTTACCGAATTCAAGATGCTCTAGCCCACCCCTCAGGAACAGCCGCAACTGCACCTTAGATCGTCAGGGCCGGTCCACTCGATGTGGATTATAATGCCTGAACACTGCGTTTCCCCGCCCTATGGGGCGTCATTGGTCATATCCGACCAAATCATCGGCTCCGAAGAGACCGAAATAACCGAGGCCTCACTTTCCATCATCCACATAAGTAAAATACCCGGGCGTGTAAAACCCAAAGCACCACTCCTAGATAGAAGGAAACGAATGTTCTCCCTGAGGTCATTCTCCCGTTTCTGGCTCATATCGGGGTGTGAGGCTCGCGAAACAACGCTAAACACAAAGCTAGCTATTCACAGCCATGCTTTGATCATCAACCACAAAGCTCTGCTTTTCAACAAAAGCTTTGATCATTTGCATCTTGACATGCCACACAGGCAAACCACTCCATGCAACCGATATCGATCAGTCACACAGAATGATATCTAATGTCAGACGCACAGTCCATTTACAAGTCCGTTCTAGGTCTGAACGAAACCGAAGGCACTTTATACCTCGCACATCCGTACAATCAACAAGTACGTCCGGACGGCTATCACTTCTGCCCCTTCAAGGTAGCTACTCCTATAATGAGTATCAGTAGCAACCCTCCATTCGACGTGAAGATCATTGGTCTTGCATCGTCTTCATATCTTCGACTTTTAATCGTCGATCAATTATTTGAAATGAGAACTAATTCGACCTTTTCAAATAATTCACGTATATTTAGAATTTCAAATCAATCCATTTTAATGGTTAAATTATTCGACACCAATAATTCATTTCATTAATGTAATTTTCACGTCAAACATATTCAACCAGCAAATATCCAATAAACCGAGCAAATTCAGTTTATTTCCATTCCATATCGTTTATAATTTTTTATCACGATTTATCGCTATTTTTATTTATTTAAAAATAGCCAATTCATTCACACGGCGCATCAAGCCAAAACGCGGTCGTGGCGCTGGTTTTTTTTTTAGATTTGATTTACACATATATGAAAATCCAACAGTTGGATCTTTACAAATTTTACATCATTAGAAAAATCTTTTCAAAATGAATCCAACGGTTCCAGGTTTGGGAAAATCCGACGGTCGGATCTCCCGGTACAATCGTTTGAAGTTACGATTTCAAAATACGAACTACAGCATTGTTATTCGATTTAATTTAATTATATATATATTTATATATAAATATAATTAATTCTGGCGCTGTTTTTCTTCAGATTTGAATTAAACATTCCAGACAATCCAACCGTTGGATCTTTGAAAATTTGGCGTCGTTGGAAAGATAATTCCAAAGCGAACCCAACGGTTTTGGTTTCGGGAAAATCCGATGGTCGGATCTCCCGCAATAATCGTTTGAAATCACGTTTTCAAAATACGAACTGCAGCTTTGTTATTCGATTTATTTTAATTATATTTATATATATATATAAATATAATTCATTCTTTGATTTCAAAACCATATTCATTTTATATATTTGATAAAAATGATATTTTTATCCAACAGATATTTATTTCAACACATCACTATTTTTAACAATTCATATATGTAATAAAAATGTGATTTTTATTGTAAAACAATTTATTTCAAAACATGATTATTTTATATAGTTCATACATAAGGTAAAAATGTTATTTTTATCGTAAAACAATTTATTTCAAAACACGATTATTTCATATAGTCTATATATATAATAAAATTATTATTTTTATCTTTCAAAGAATTTATTCAATACGTGAACTTCATTCAACATATGAATTTCTATTCAACAAATGAATTTCTATTTAACAAATGAATATAGTTTCAACACATGAAAATTATTCTAACACATGAATATTATTGAAAATTTCGGCAGCATAACGGCAGGGTAGTTAAAACCGGCACTGTCCCGAGTACGACTTCTCGCTCTACCTTAAAGCCTCGCAGCTTTTGACAATGGGGATTTTCAATATCTAGTTCGTATGCAGGCGAATTTTCCCATATACTAATCCTATAGGAATTTCAAACACAGTCAATCATTTCCAATAAACCATTCATGATATTCACCAAATTTCACATCAACCAATAATCCAAACAATATCACAACCAATATATATCGTCCATGGTCTGTGGACGAGGGGAGTATATATATATATATATATATATAACTATATTTCGATTTCAGTGTCATTTCAATTCATTTCAACGCATATATCATTTTTACAATGCATATATAACTTATACATCGAACATACAACTTATACAACGCTTATACATGAGGTGTACAATGCTTATATAACTCATACATCGACTATATAATTGATACATCGTTGTTTCCATATCGTTTATAAATCCGAAATCTCACATTGGGTTCCACTCCTCCAAAAATTGTAGAAGGCTCAGAAAAATATCCGGTCTCTTCTAAAATGTAGAAGACGTCCACACGAGTCCATTGTCTCTTGTTTCACTGGATTTCGACCAAATAGCAAAAAGATATGATTTTTAGAAGTTAATCAAAATTCGCGACGGTATTAAACTGTTAAAATCATTTAAATTAAAACAGCTGTATGCCTTTCTCGTTTTCTCAAAACTAGGTTTAGATTTTTACTCCAATCCGCGAAGTTGCAGCTTGATCAGACCATACCACGCCGTCGAGCTTCGAATCGCGCTCCTGTCGATGATGATGGGGCCCACTGCGATAGAGGATCGGAGGCGCGATTTCGGTTGAGGCGGACGAACTTCGAGGCAGCGGATCTCGCTGAATATGCGATGAGGAGGGGCGAATCAGGTATGGATGTGGAGAGGGGATCAAGATCTCCAAAACTCCTAACTGGGTCGATGGGTTTCGTGGAGCGTGGGAGGAGATAAGGAGGAGAGAAGGTTAGAAGGGGGAGCCACCGTTCGATCTGGAGCGGCAGGGGTTTTTCGCCTTTTTTTTTATTATTTTTATTTTATGAAGGAAATTATTCTATTGGCCGATACTTATATAAATTCGAAAAATAGGGTTTTCATAAATGAACTCCTTTTCGAACCTAACGACTATCATCCCTAGCTAAACACCCCCATTCCAAACACAATGGGATATGTTTCGTAGGCCCATTCGATTGTTACAGTCAGTTTCTCTTCAAATTAAAATATAAAACATTCAATATTTGATTTGAACGTACATTTCAATTTGCCGGGGCCACAAACTGATCCTAAAAATTTCAGAAAAATAATTCTAGCTATGTTTTGATGATACGGTCCCAACAAAACTAGTTTCGTCGGATTCTGAGACTGTTTGAAAAATGGCCATTTTATGGTCGATCCAATTTAACTAAAATCAACCAAACACATTTTCCTTCGCCACGCTCACATAAATTATGGAATTTGAAACCTAGCAATAATTTGACATCCCGGATCCAACAAAAGTGGTTTTGTCGAATTCTGAGGTCGTTTGCAAAATGTTTACTTTCAAGGGCTATATATTCTCTATAGCGACCTTTCGGAAAATTCATTTGGCCATAACTTTTGATTCCTGCTATGAAACTTCGATTTTTTAGATTCATTAGAAAGATATTCATGAACAAATTTAAATATTTTTGGTTTCACTAAAATCCATTTTATTTTGCACCCCGTACAGTTAGTTAAAGTTTGAAACTGTCGCGCCATTTCAGGCCTTGTTTATAATTTGAAACAATTATATTTCAAAAATCGATTCAAACATAATTATTGTCATTATTATTTAAAATAATTTATTTTAAATATTTAAAATCCTTTAAAATAACCAAATTAAAAATTTTAAACTGGTTTAGATTTTCCGGGTTGTTACACCATAGGTCTAAACTGACTAGAAAATCGCCACGAATGCAATGAAGCTAATTTCGTGACCAAATTCTGGAAGCTTTTCAAATTTCCTTTTTATTTCTTTTTAAATATTCTCATGAAAATTGCATTACATTTCATTTCTTCTCATTTCATATATTGCATGTAATTTCTTTTATTAATCCTTTTCCTTTATTTCACTGCATGAACTTATTACATGCAATTTTATTGTCATTATTTAATTTTTCTCTTAAATATGTCTATGTATATAATATATATATATACATATTTCCACATTTTTAATTTCATTAAAAATGCGAGGTGTTACAATTTTGCTTGCTAAATCATTAGAAGTTGATGTTGTTGTAAATGATGTGGTGTTAAGTCATCAAAAGGATACTGATGGGTGAACTTTCTTGGATTTATCCATAACTGCCTTGGCCATTGCTGCTTGCCTTTTCCAGACATAGGTTTTCTTATTTCATCAGTTGAGTTTTTCATTCATCTCTGTATTTTTATAAAAATGGAAAAAAAGAAGGAAGCATATAATCTGCCTCATAGTGAGGCAAATGAGTTGTAGTTACCAACTAGTGATTATCAATTAATTATACATACAAATTCACTCATTAAATAAAATACGGAAGTATGGCAATACTGATATATTTTACTTAGTTACCATGTTCTTGAAATCTAAACCAACATATTAAAAAATGTGATGAATTTAAGTGCAGGGCCTTCAATGTAGATGAGGGGTATGTAAAAATGTATAATGCCCAGTAATGGTGAATTATATCTTTATAAAGTTATTTGTTAATCTGTTTCATTTTAAATTTCTTGCTAAACTGTACTTGCATATATATTAATGTAGTAAACTGGATAACAAAGAAACTATTGATTAGTTGGTTCCCAACCTACCATGTTAATACTAGTTGACGAGTTAGACATCCAATTTTCAATCTTTTTAGGGGATTTGTTAATGTTATATGTATATATTGATTTATTGCATGTATAGAAAATAATTTATAAAAGTCTTGAATTCATATATCCTAACCTTATATTTCCTTGATCGTGTTCCCTGCCTGGTTCTAATACCAGTCAATTTTGAATTTTTTTGTGGTGTAGAACGGAAAACTGAAATGAACCTAAACATATAAAACCTAACCAGTGGTCATATACTGTGAGTTTTATATTTTGAGTAGTACAAAGGAGAGTGTTGATACAATTTACAAGAATTTGGGGAAATATTTATATACCTGTGTATTAGTGATATAAGCTTCTATTGAGATATAGAAAAAATTCCAATAGCAGCATTAGATTTTAATATTTTCCAAATCTTCTTTTGTGAAGATATGGATTTTAAAAGACTATATGATGAATAAGGGTGTGTACAAAGTGCTTGTGCACAAGTTTGGTTATCTTTATCAATTATTTTGTTATATTGTCAACCTTATATTTGTGTAACTCGAATTTATTGAGTTACATTTGTATTTTTTTATTCCTATGAAAATATGGTTTATCTTTGTTATGTACTAATTTGTTGATGGTAAACTTGATTGTGGAATTTCTTTTCATATTTTTTTATCCTATAATTTGAAGAATGGTTGAATCTATATGTTATTGTAAGTATCAATTGTAAATAATTTTCATATTACAGACCCAAACATATCAGCGGTGTTATTAATTATCAGTTTGAATGTATGTTATCATCTTGGAACACTTGGTAAGTGTTGCAGTTAATGAACCTGAAACACTCAATTAGTGTTGCAGATAATGAACCTGAAACACTCAATAAGTATTGCAGATCATGAACATGAAACACTCACTAAGTGTTGCAGATCATGAATCTGAAACACTCATTGAGTGTTGCAAAATATCAACCGGAAACACTTATTGAGTATTGCAAATTATCAAACTGAAACACTTGCCAAGTGTTTCAATTCAACAATCTGAAACACTTGCTAAGTATTTCAAAAATCTACACCATACTAATACGCAACATCTAAAAAGTGTTTCTAAAATTTTTAGCAACATTTTCTTACCGTTTCAAATTGGCCATGTTGGTGTTGTATGATGAGTAGTGTGTTTCGGCAGTTTCTAAATAAATTTGTCGTGGTCTTTGTTGTTGATATCTTGATCTTCTCAAAGAGTGAGGAAGAGCATGCCCAACATTTAAGGGAAGTTTTGAAAACTCTCTGTGCACATCAGCTTAAGGCAAAGTTCTCCAAATGCCATTTTTGGAGAAAAGAGGTGAGATTTCTAGGGCATGTGGCCTCTAAAGATGGGATAACAGTAGGTTCCTCAAAGGTAGTTGCAGTTCAAGATTGGCAAGTTCCTAAGAATGCAACGGAAGTGAGAAGCTTTCTTGGATTAGCAAGCTATTATAGGAAGTTCATTAAGGACTTCGCAAAGATATTAGCCCCACTCACCAGGCTGACAAAGAAGAATTTGGCGTTTTAGTGGGATATAGATTGTGATATTGCTTTCCAACGATTGAAGAGGGCTCTAACAACAGCTCCAATCTTATCCTTGCACGATGGGAATAAAGTGTTTACAGTATACACTGATGCATGTGGTACAGGGCTTGGTGTAGTTCTGATGAAGGGGGAAAGGTAGTATGTTATAGGGGTAGACAGCTAAGTGTTAATGAGAAGAACTACCCTACCCACTACATAGAGCTAGCTGCCATAGTATTCGCACTTAATACCGTGGTGTCATTATTTTCTTAGAGAGAAGTTCGAGTTGTACACTGATCATAAATCTCTCAAGTACTTGTTCTCGCAAAATGATCATAATTTATGGCAACAAAGGTGGATGGAGTTCCTAGTTTCTTATGATTTCGAGATTGTTTACACCCCTGGTGAGGGAAATGTGGTGGCAGACGCACAGAGTAGGCACAGGACGGCAAACATAGGACGGCCTTAAGTCCTCTGTTTATGGAGAGGAAAAGCTTGGATTTCATATTGACCTTCGACTTTAGACCCTACACCGAGTTTTTGCCTGTTTTGTTTGCATCACTAGAGATACGACCTACTCTTATGGATCATATAAGAGCTTCGCAATGAGATGATCCACATATTTCAGACATTTTGGATAGGCTCAGTAAAGAGGAGACTTCTAGTGACTTCAATAGATATTCCATAGATGATAAAGGGTGGTTGTGACGAGATTGAAGGCTTTGTGTTCCCCAAACTAGAAGTTTGTTGAAGACAATCCTAGAAGAAGCCCATCGTTTTGAGATGAATATTCATCAAGGTGGTGATAAGATGTATATAAACATGAAGAGGGTTTTCTTTTAGGATGGGATAAAGAAAGATGTGGCAGAGTTTATTTCTTGATGTTTGGTTTGTCAGCAGGTCAAAGCTGAGCGAAAGAAGCCCGGTGGTTTACTTCATCCTTTGGAGGTTTCACAGTGGAAGTGGGAGAGCGTCTTTATGGATTTCATCGATGGTTTGCCTAGGTCAAGGAAGGGAAACACCGGCATTTGGGTTGTAGTGGATAGACTTATTAAGAGTGCTTATTTCATTCTAGTTAAGAGCAAAAGGGAAGCAGCATGGTTGGCCACAATTTATGTTCATGAGATAGTCCGTCTTCATGGAGTACCTTCCAACATCGTAAGTCATCGTGACCCTATTTTCACTAGTGAATTTTGGAGAAGCTTGCAAGAAGCATTAAGTACACAGTTGTTTTGAGCACTACTTATCACCCATAGACCGATTGGATAGACGAAAAGGGTGAACAGAGTTCTTGAGGATCTTTTAAGCCTGTGTATGCTAGACTTCGGAGGGACTTGGGAAGAGTATCTTCCTTTAGTAGAGTTCGCCTACAATAACAGTTATCAAGCTAGCATTGGCATGGCACCCCTCTAAGCATTATACGGACGACCCTGTAGATCACCAACTTGTTGGTGGGAATCTACAGAAAGGCTATTACTTGGACCAGGCACGGTTAGAGAAACGTCCGAGAAGATTAACCTTATTAGACGACGAATGAAGACAGCTCAAGATAGGCAGAAATCCTACGCAGACAAGAGAAGGACCGACATTAAATTTGAAGTGGGAGACATAGTTTTTATTAAGGTGTCCACTTTGAGGAATGTGGTTCGCTTCGGATCTGTAGATAAATTAGCACCAAGATTTGTAGGGTCATTTCCCATAACAGAAAGGATTGGCCAAATGGCCTATAGAGTAAAGCTACCACAGAGACTATCCGACGTTCATGATGTTTTCCACGTTTCTCATTTATGGAAGTGCCTACATGATACCGCAGAATTAGTTGAGCCGAGCATATTGGAAGAAGTAGGTGGAACGGGAGGCGACAGTCAGACGAGTTCCTACCTATATTCTCGGATCAGAAGTTAAGAAGCGACGCAATAGAGAAGCCAAGTTGGTGAAGACTCAGTGGGGAGATAACCCAGAGGATGCAACTTGGGAGACCAAAGACAAGATTCATACTTCGTACCCTTTTCTCTTCGAGGGTATGTTCTTTACTTCCTTTCCAAAGTTCTTATTCATGCTTGTTTCTATCACTTAAGTATATTCTATTGATCTAATCTTCGACCTTTAGGTAGGAATCTCATGGATGTAAACATGTGTTTGAGACATTTTATGTTTGGTGGATGCAAGTGGATGTAATTATTTGCTAGTGGTTGCTCGTTGATGCATATACGCACACATTAGGCACTAGATCGGCTCAATCACTCTCATATTGCATATGGATGTGTATGTATTTTCTTCTTTTAATGGATGAAATTGAATGTATCATCATATGGATGTTGCAGTTGGATGGATGATTGTTCACATATATAGAACTTACATGTTATAATAGGATTATTTGCACACATGTCAGATTCATGGCACTAATATACATTGTATTAAGGAGGTCGACTGAATCAGTGGACCGCCTGATCTTCACATTATTATTAGGACATATACACACACCGTTGCATACGTTCATATAAGCATTAAAAATCTTTTAAGGACAATGGATGCCAGTGATTGGTGAATGAGTAGATAGGTAATGGATGGTAGGATATACATTCTTCTCAACTTGGACATTTCGGGGACGAAATCCTTTGAGTAGGGGAGAATGTAACACCCCGTAATTTTAACAACACTAAAGAGGACAAATTAAATAATAATTAATTAAATATTCATAATTAGGGGAAATGTACTACACCATTGCGTTCATCTCAAAATTATGGTCAAAATAAACACCTATTTGCGTAAAACGGACACCGTATAAAGAAGTTATGAAGGTTTGAAGTTTGTATACACACAAGAAGAATATATATATATATTAAGTCCAGAAATTCAAAATTAAGTTAAAACAGTTCAAATCGCGCAGAAATGAGTGAGCGGGAAATATCCCGCCCAGGGGTGTTGACCCCTCAAGGGGAGTGTCGACCCATGGGTCGACCCTATAAGGGAGGGGGGTTGACCTCCTCAGAGCAGACGTAGCAGATTAGGGTTTGGGGCTAGCATCTATATATATGGCCTCATTTCTCATGTTTTGCACATTGAAAATAATAGAGAACTAGATGCCGTCGTTGCTCGGATTGAATCAAACCTTTTTCTTCTTCTGCAATCGAGTTAGTCAAGTTTAGAGTTATTCAAGTGTAGATATGTGATTTAACATCTGCTATTCTTCTTCTATTTTTCTAGATCCAAACACTGTGAATCCATGTTAATTTTAGATCTAAATATTTAAAAGTAAAACTTGATATGACTATAACTTGGATCTATGCCTGTGACTGCTTGAATCACATCGGATCTGTTAATAACTTGTGCATCTATGATATTCTGACATGACTATGACTTAGATCTTAACCTTTATCATGTTAGATATGCCTTTGATTTTAGATCTAATTCACTGTTTAGATCACCTTATACCTGTTCTATTATGTTTATAGCCAAATTAGATCTGTTGTTAGTTGGACATCTAAATCATTGTTTAGATCACATTATGCCTATCCATATTATATTAGAATCAGTTCTATTATCATATGTTCATTAGATATGTACCTATATGTCTACCTTGTCATTATGCCGCTATATGTTTTATGAATGTTTCTGTCATTATATGTCCATCATGTTAGTATGATCTTTTCTGTTCTATTCCCTCTATTTTTTCCCTTTTATTTTTATATAGCTAGGCCACCTTCGAGCCTAGGCGTGCCGCTGAAATATGCGAATGCGTTAGATTGGGAACGAGGGGGGAAACATTGAATTTGGGCATAACTTGTAATTGGGAATTTAGGCATAACTTGAATAAAGTGTAATAATATTAATTTGGGGCATATGGTTCATTATGAATATAACTTGGGAAAAAGGGGCATGAAAATCTATAACGACATAGGTAAATTTGGTTGATAATGGAAATGCGTAGGATTATAGTAATTAGAAATTGTAACCGCGCCGAGACACGAGGTTAGGTTACGCTTGTGGTGGAATTCTGCCCGAAATTGACTGGCATTTCCAACGACCACAAGTGGTGAATCTAATGTGATGAGTCTATATGCACAAACACGAGACGTGCTAAGACACGAGGTTAAGCCCGACTTGTGGAAGAAATCTTCCCGGAACCGACCGGCATACCCAGCATCCACAAGTGGTAAACTTAATGTGAGGGGTCTAGCACAATATAACCATAAATTAATATGGCAACAAAGTTGACTACTTAAACTAGTTGAATCCATACGGATTGTATGAACAAGTTAAACTGATTAGGGGTTAAGTAAATTTGTTTGAAACGGTGGGTAGGTTAAGTAAATTTAGGGTGGTTAGGTAATATTTATATATATATAGGCCCACAAACTTAACCTATCGGGGTTATGAAATTTTAAGACACCTGTAGGTAGTCATAGCTGTGGAAAACCTAGTAGTGGGGAAGCAAGACAAAGGGGAGAGCTTGCATCATCTTGTGTGTGGGACCCGTTTCAGTCAGTAACCCCTATATAGGTATCAAACGAGTACTCCGAACTAGGTCGGAGTCAGGGCATGCTTACTGGAATGAATATAAGAGATCCGAACGTGGGGGATGGTGTGGGTGGCGCGTACCGACCGGGTCATGTGCGTGAAAGGTCCGGAAAGAGGGAAATAAGATGTTGTGACACCTGTAGATATGGTTGTGCAAATCCTAAAAACGAAGGGTTGCTACTTTAGGGAGTGATACACCCTACTGTGGGGCTAGCACATGGTATCTATGGAGTAGGGAGCCGATCGATTAGGGTAGTAATTAGGGTACATCTTGACTCCGGTATATTTGGGAGCCCATTATTACACTTAGGGGTAACTCCGGTATGTTGGGATGTATGTTCATTGTATGGGGTGAAAACCACTCACTGGAAGTACACCTAAGTCTACCATCTTATACTTGTTGGGGATCATTTTGTTAGTAAGACACTAATATTGGGGCAGAGAAATCATTAGAGAAGCATGTTACACTCTATCATGTTTACCTTGTCATACCTACCTTTTATTATGTTATTGTTCTTATCCACTTTATATGATACTTTTACTTATTTGTTAAAAGTAATTGGACTCGCTAGACTTTATGTCTGACCCATTTTGTTCCTCTTCTTTCTCTTTTGTTCCCCCTAGGTTCTCAGGGTGGTAATACTCAGGCTTGACCAGGATTCTGCTTTCACCTTGCTTGGAGCTACTTAGATGTATTGCTTGAGCTCTTATCTACTATGGCTATGTTTTTATTCGGGGAATTATGCTTCTTTTATTTTTGTACTCTGATGTTTTAAGTGTAAGACAGAAGTTTTGATGATGTACTGGGTTTATGTATTTTCAGACATATGATGTTTTGAACCATGATGCTTTATGATTAATAAAGTTTTTAAATTCCCCTGCTATTTTATATCAGTCTTGTAATGTTTCTGTTCCTATTTACCTATAACGCTTCACGAAACTTAATGCATTCTCTTAATGAGTGACATTAACGGACGTGGGGTGTCACAAGTAACCTATCTTGGTATCAAACTAAGTACCCCGAACTAGGTCGGGGTCAGGGCATGCTTACTGAGCTTGTTATAAGAGGTCGCTTAGGAGTAAGGTGCCTGACGGCGCGTTCCATCAGGGTCATGTGCGTGCGTGGCTTCGCTTGCTCGGGAAGATAAGACGTTACGACATCAGTAGATATAGCTGTGCATCTTGAAAATAACGGGGTTGCCACTTTAGGTAGTTATATATCCTACTGTGGGGCCAGAATGGGTATCTATGAGAGGTAGGGAGACGATCGATTAGGGTAGTAAATAAGGTACATCTAGTCTTGCTTGTTTAGGAGCCTGTTATTATAGTTGGAGATGACACTTACCTATTATGATTGTATGGGGGTGAAAACCTCTCACTAGAAGTACACCTAAGTCTACCATCTTGTTCTTGTTGTGATCATCATGTTATAGTTATACTAGTAGTGGTGTAGAGCAGAGTACTTGAGAAGCACAATATATCATGTTCTGTTTATCTTGCTTATCATGCTCAGTTTGATATACCTATCTTATATAATGTTGTCCTGTTTATCCAGTTTATATGCTTGTGCTGATGCTTTTACTTATATGCTAAAAGTAACTGGACTAGCCAGACTTTATGTCTGACCCATTTTGTTTCCTTTTTCTCTCTCTCTTCCCTTCTTTCCCCCTAGGTTCTCAAGGCGGGAGTGCTCAGGCTTGATTAGGATTCTCTCTCTTGTTTTAGCTTGGATCTTGGATTTGCTTCGATCTACCACATTGATTATTCTTCTTCTCTATTATGGCTCTTTTTGGGATTATGATTTTCTAGTACTGTACTCTGATGATTTAAGTACAAACATATATTTTATGTAACTGGTATTCAGTATTTCAGAATTATGATGTAACTGAGTTTTGGACCATAATGTTTTCTTTTAAATAAAGTTTTAAATTCCATTTCCATTTTTATATGTTTGTCTTCTGATATTCATGTTCTTGTTTACCTACAACGCTCCACGAAACTTAATGCATTCTGATATAGTGATATTAACGGATGTGGGGTGTCACAAAAAGTAATAAACATATAATGAATGAAAAATGGACAAGAGGATGGCTACATTTAAAATTAGAATATATATCAAAAGGAAGAAATCAATGAATTGATGGCGTTAATAATGATATTAATTGAGCAATTATTACCAGATAAAAATTTGAAGAGTTATATGCATATATATGTGCATAATTTTGTAATTCAAATGTTGGATATACATTATAAACAGAAGAAAATAATTTGCATAGTGATATTTGACAACAAAAAGGAAATGTTACCATTAACATTAAACAAGACATTAATATAGGCAAAAATTATAGTTAATGGCCTAGGTCATTTAACGTTATATTTTTCCACTTGTACGTTTTGAATTTTAATTTATTTAATCCCACAGACCAGAATCTCTTATACACCTATAAATAGACTAGCAGAGCCTAGCCTCCAACTCACATTTTCTGAGACTATGCCAAGGCTCTGCCATTTTCTTTCTTCTCTAAATCTGTAACAGCCAATAAATTTCGGACCAGTCAAAATAATTAAAAACCCGTCCATCCAAAACAAACAATGGCAACAATCATTTTATTTGAACAAATATACAGTATAACTTAATACGTGAAAACAATTTTTATCAATGGCATTTATCAGAATATTCATCTAATTTATAGGGTGTTCTTGAATACGAATTAAACACAATTACCATAAATCTACCATTATGCAACTCTGACGAGATGGACATCAGTAGTCATTCCTGCACACTCGATAAGTATGTCAGCATGGTTTAAATGATAATTGTTAAAGATGCACTAATACAAGATGAAATATCAAATAATAAACAAAAATATATTTTTATTAATACAACAGCTATATCACTACCACTTATGACTACCTACGCATCTTTATCTAATTGGGTGAGCAATTAGATACAGGATCAAGTCAACGTAGTTATTCTTTACATAAAACGTTTAAAATCAATATTTAATTCAAAAATATTCTTTATATCAAGTAAGGGTAGAATACATTGTAAATATTAATTTTGAATGACATCTATATATCTCTTGTTGTGTTTCCTTTCAAAAGATATACAACTTCTATTTTAAATGTTAATCAACTTCCTTATGCATAAACCCCTTTATAAACAATCTCAAACCAGTTTTACATCTCTCCTATATATGTTTGGAAAAATCTTCAAAGATTAAAGGAAAATAATTAAGATAAATGTCATTTATATACCCCGCTAAATCTTCAACCTAAAAAGATAGCATTTTAGAAAATGCTATAGAAAGTTTTAATCGTACTAAGTCATAAATGTCCTCAATCATCAGTCGTATATGTTAAAATAAAAACTGCAACATTTATAAAGCATTATGAAAAGATGGTTTTAGAGTCAAAACAGCTATTACAGCATTTTTGTTGCACTATGAAAAGTTCTGGGTAGTTTATAATGGTTTTAGACTCAAAACAGCTATTATAGCGTTTTTGGTGCACTATGAAAAGTTTTGGGTAGTTTATAATGGTTTTAGACTCAAAACATCTATTACAGTGTTTCTGGTGCGCTGTGAAAAGTTCTAGGCCTTTGACATAAATAATACAGAGAAAAGACGGCGTTTCAGAAATTCCACGAATTTCAGAAATTCAGATTTTTGATTAGTTTTTCTGCAAAATGTTTGATTCTATTTCTCTATGATAAATATAGTTTTTGACTCCAAATTTTCTAAAATAAAAAAGCTTCCTTAGTCTACTCAATTACCATGAAAAGAAACCCTCAAAATCGTTTATCAATTTAATATATAAAATTCAATAACATGAGGCATTTTCTACATATCCATATCGAGTAGATTTTTACCTGACTTTGCATCCAAAATTCGAGTATACAAACGATCGAATTAGAAAAAATGTACCAAATGAAAGTTGTAGGCCTTTGAGTTAGCTTTCCAAATTGAGAAAGAAATCTAAATTCCATTAAGAATTGAGAAAGTTATGGTCAAAATATCGAACATCATTTTCATAGGTTCAAAACCAATCATTCATTCTCAAATTTCACAATTTTTCTTCGAAGTACGAAACGAATACATGTACTTAAATATTTTTTCTCACCTTATAATTGTAGATTGAACTTTTATTTATTCTCTTGGCTTCTCCTAAACTTCTCCTCTTTATCTTATCTTTTTTTTTTTTGTGAATGCAAGAAAATAAGTGAACATTTCCACCCTTTTTATAGTATTCTTTAAGGCTTATTTGGTAATTTGGTTTTGGACACTTGTCCACCTTATCTTTATGCATGCTTTAGGATGTAGACACATTCCCCATTAGTTGTCTTTAGATGTTTCTCTACATGGACACTTAATGTGTTTATGTGTCTTTATCTTATTTAATCTCAAGACATGTGTACCGTTCATTTGATGACACGTGTCCTTATCCTTTCATGCCACTTATCATATTTTAAAATATATGCACATATACTATTTTCTTTGTTTATAAGATATGTATATACATATATGTATTCTTATATTGTAAAGTCATGCACATGATGTTCTAACAACTTTCAACAAGTTAAACATTGTTTATCGAAAAAACAATTTTCGGTCACATTATAGATATTTCTTCGTATTACTTATCTTTTAACAAAAAATTCAACAACATGTTTTTTCCTTATTATTTATTATTTATAAAGGGATTTAACAAGGTTATAAAACTATTTTTATATAACATTAAATCCAATATTTGAATATTTGAATAATCTCGATATTCAAATATTTATTACTCAAAGTTTCAAACTATTATAAAATCTATCAGAAATTAGAAAATTAGTTCTTAGGAATTTTGATTCAATATTGGAAGACAAAAAAGTAGATCTACAATATAAGTGTTCAGATTTCATGTCAACGTGAGGTAAATCCTGTGAATCTGAATTATTTAGGTTTCTTTCTTTTCTTCTCCTTTCAGCATCAGAATTGTAAATCTGTGGTTATCTGAATATTAGATTCAATTAGAAAGACCACAGAATAGTAGATCTGAATCTGATGGATCTAGAATAACCCTAGAGGGGGGGTGAATAGGGTTTTTCACAGTTTTTAAATAGAATTGAAAAACTGACAGGATATTAAAATAATAAACAGATCACAGAATATAGCAGAAACAGAAATGCAGAAAATAAATCACACACAGATATACCCAGCTTCGGCAAAACCCTGCCTACTGCTGCATTTCTAAGGTTTCTACTAGGTGATAGAACAGATCCCGCATACAAGACCTTGTACACTCGCGACTCTCGTTCCTATTCTAACCCTACGCTCAAAACCCTAGACTGAACGATGTCCTCTCGATCAGATTCCCCAAATTACAACCCCGTAATCTGTATCCCAGAATTTTACAGACTCTGTAACTGACAGTCAACACCCTGACTGTTTTACCTAGACTTCACAGATCTAGACACCTGTTCGTTTGATTTTTTACAACACGAATTAAAAAAAACAAAAACAAAATAAAAAGAAATTAAACCCTTAAGGATTTAAAACAAAGGGGTCATCCCTTTTTCATTGGCAAACATGGCTTAGCCCATGAATACTTGGCCGGCCCCCCTTCTTTTTCTTTTGCCCGATCTCCTTTTGTCTTCTGGGAATTGAAAATGGTGGCCGTAAACAAGGGATTAGGGTTTTCTTCAAAAAAAAACCAATTCAAAATCGATTGCTTCTGGAATATTGATCTCTGAAGGCTCTTGTCTTTGTCGCTAGCTTCTTGACGTTGATTCACTGGAGTTCTCACTTGAACGAAACCCTAAAAAATTGTGAGTAATACTGATTTAATTCTTTGCTTGAATTTGCGATGCTTGGTTTCAAATCTAACTGCCTGTGATGTAACCGGTGATACATATAGGATTATATATTCCTATAATTATTCTCTGATTTCGTATATGTGGCCGATCTGATTTATTGTTTCCCCCTTTGATTCCTTGATTGCGTGATTGATTCCATGATTTGTGCCTTGAATGAAATCGGCTTTGAACAAGAATGGATACCCTAATTTCTGGAACAGTTGCCCTTGAGTGATTTGGCTCGTGGTTTCCCCTTTTTGCTTTTGCTGATAAATTCTGCTTTGAATTGTTTTCTTCTTTTGAATGATGCCTTGAATTTTTATGAAAGCATATTTATAAAAAAAACAGGAAAGTATTGATTCAATCCCTTAAGAAAGAAAACAGATTTGTTCTTTGATTTAGCACCGTATATATTTGGAAAAACAATTTGAAAACAGACATGAATTTTTCCCAAAAATGTTTGCTGTGATTGTTTGTTGCCTTTTGTTGCCTGAATTGAACTCGGTCTTGAACAAAAAAAACTGGAAAGGAATTTCCATTTCCCTTGTGCGATTTATTTTGAAAAATACTTGAGCCCAAAAAAAATTTCAAATCTTTGTCAAAACTTGTCAAACTTTGCCCTATGATTTCTGGCAATACAAAATTCTTTCTTGCCAAAAATAAGCATCCCCAATACTGGAAACATAATTTTTGTTTGCCAAACCAGTTTGCAAAATTTCTGAAAATTGCCAAACACAAATTTGCATGTTTAATTTTGGAAAACTCTTAATACTTTGGATCATTTTTGGAAAGAAATAAAAAGTCCTTGTCAAAAACATGGCTCCTCGATTTTCTGATGCAATTCTCTTCAAATTTGACAAATGCAGATATTTAAACCATGCTTGCTATTTCACTTTGAACGTAAATGCCATATACTTGAATGAGTTATTAGCCTTGTTCAGTTCTGATCACTGTTTTACCCTACACACAAGTATGTGCACATGATCATTCTTGTGTCCTTGTGCATATCTGCTGCTTCAGATTTGTTGTACATTTATCTTGAACCGAACCACTTCTAGTATTGTAGTTTTGTGTCCACCATGTATCATGGTCATGTGACCAATCCATAGCTGTGTCATCGGTCTTACACTTGTTCATGTTTATTTGGACTGAATGCTGTGTGCACTGTTATTTGTATGACTTCTCTGCTTTGACTCACACTTGTTCATGTTGTGTATGCTTCATTCAATCTGTCTTATTTGTGTATCACCTAGACTTGTTACATCTTGCTGTGTACACATGTTGTTGCATAATTTATAATGATCACATGAACCATACTTTTGTCTTTTACTGTGTGCACTTGAACTTGCTCCACTGTGCTTGCTTGAAATTTTCACTTGAACCCATTTGAGCATGTGTTTGCTGAAAGTGTTTATGTTTGTGAATTGTTGAATTGCTTTGTTTCTGACTTGAAAAAAAAAACACCCCTTGCTTGTGCACCATGTATCCACTATTGTACTGACCATTAGTGGGCTTTGTGCTTGTCCACTGTCTTGATATGCCTCGACCACTTTAAACTGTATTTGCTGTGGACCACATATGGCAACACCACTTCACTTGAACTGTAACCATTTTTCATTCATTGTGCCATGTTGCTTTAGTGTGTATCCATGCTGCATGTCCACATTAGCCTGCTTGACCATTTTTGCATTATGTTCGATCATGGACTTGACCATTTGAACCATTGAGCTGTCGACCATTTTTACTCTTTGTTAGCTTTGACATTTGCTGGTTGACATTTGTTTTGTTGCTTTTACTGTTGTGCTGCCTCGACACTTTGAATTATTGTTGACTTGTGTATTGCACTGAGTTGAGCAGGTCCTCGTGGCTACTCCTCAGTTGCAATCTGATTGGCGTGGCAGTGCACACGTGTACACGTGTGTACATGCAGCCATCAAACGAGTTGTCCCTGTCCCTGCATTGAGATATATGTTGTCTGCCTTGTGGTATTTACAGTGTATCACTGTGAATATCACAAGCTGTCTAGACACAGATTGTTGGTTTTATAATTCAGATCAAGTCATGAAAAATGATGAGAAACACACCAGAAAACTGAGGCAAATAAAATTTTAAAAATAAAATTTATATTTGCATATATTCTGTTTTATTTCTATTGCAGTGTACTGTGTGTGTGTTTCACATGTGACAGGTATGAAGATGGCTGGGCTGACTGTGAAGACTGACAGAAGACTGAAGCTGACAGTGAAAAAATATACAGAAGCATCTGTATAAGAGTGCAAGTCTGAAACTTTATATGTGAGAGTGTATGAAGACAATGAGTCTGTATATGAGCCAATATGAACCTGAGAGAATGTATGTGTAGATGCAAACTGTGCTGAGTGTGAGAGTTGTAGTAAAGAGATTGTACAGTTTATTTGTAATAAACAAATTGCTTGAAATAAAATATTATTTTATTGTCGTCAAACAAAATTTGTTTATCGTATACTGTGTATTTACAAGTACTGTGAAGTGATTAAATAGTGGAGTTGTAAATAATTGTGCTGTTCGAGAGTTTGAAATATAATATTTAATTTAAATAAAATACTGTTTGAATATTTAAATTCGTGTACAGTAGTATTCTGTTTAAATATAAATATTATATTCTTGTCTGTGATGTATATTAACAGTACGATATCAAACACATTTATAATATATATATATATATATATTTGATTGTTATCATCAAACAAAAATCATATAATAGTGTATACGACTATGTCATATACAACAATCTCCCCCTTTTGATGATGACAAACAAATAAAAGATTTTGATTGTAATAAATGTGTTTGACAAATAAATGTGTTTGACAGTGAATATTGAACTCCCCCTATTTATTAGCTCCCCCTACAACAGAAACTCCCCCTATAACTGTGCATGAGTGAAAAGAATGTAAAAAGATTCAGAATTCTCAAAATTAGAATATTTATTAGAATATTCACTCATAAATCAAAATCTCAACCCATTCTCCCCCTTTTGTTATCATCAAAAGGATACAGAAATTAAAATACAGATGAAAATTGACTAAAAGTATAATTCAGCATAAGAGGAAGAATGATCATCATAAATCTCAATCAGTCAAACAAAAATCATAATATTCTAAGGACAGGTGGCATATTTCACATTGTAGAAAATGACGGATATACGATGAATTTTATAAAAATGAGGAGAGTTATAAAAAATATGAATATTTCCCAATTATTTTCAAAAAAAATTTATAAAATTAAAGCACCAAAAATGGTGATGGATTTGGATTATAATTAAAAATTCAATTTAAGTGAGAAAATCGAATAATCTCAAATCTCAATATCTATCAATCAACAAATCATAATACGTCATAATATTTCAACACATTTCACAGATTAGAATATGGATTGATAGGCTAGTTTTTATATACACAAAGGAGAATTTCAAATTAATTTCAATTTATAGCACAATTTTCCTTTTTCTTTTTTTTTATTTAAGAGCACACTGACCACGCATAACCAGAGCTTGGATTTTTAAATGAAGTCAGTCGCAGCTTAAATTATAAGTTGTCTCTTAACCATGCATGACCAGAGCTTGGATTTTTAAATGAGGTTAGAGACACACTTATATATTTATTATATATATTTATCATTTCAGCTTTTAAAAAAGAAAAACTCCTTGGTATAAAACCAATATATGGATGATAGAAAATGTGGTAGGTACAGAAATGGACTGTGAAATAAATTTCTAAATTAATTATATTATGAGATATGACCAACTGTACCTGGATTATTGAAAATTTTCAATCATCACTAATTCTGAATAATAATATAACCACAATTCCATCACAAATATTTTCACTGTTTATTCAATATAATTTTAAAAAAAAATTAAACTCTCCACAAAAAAAAATAATATCATGGATGGCAGAATGATGATAGATAATGAGGATGGTCGTGAAATAATTGCCAGTTCAAAGATATTATAATAAATATTCAACCATCATGAAAATCCACATAAAATCTCCTTTTGTTATGAAATATATTACAGTCATAATTCATCACAATTTCAAAATCTGATAATAATTTTGATGAATTATAAATGCAGCTCAAGTTGGATATTGATTTCAATTTCTGAATGAATAATCAATAAATAATTCTAAAATTGAAAATCAAATACTAGAGAAATATGTTGATCTATACACGATAAGAGGAAAAAAAATGTGTACATGACAAAAAAAATGTGGATTTATACATGGTGAAGATTTGAATCTAAGTACAGATGAGTGAGACAAAAATAAGTGCTTCTGATACCACTTGTTCTCGCTTTCTCGAGGATTTTACCAAGACAATGGAGACAAACTATGATATCACAGACAACAGAAATTTAAAGCCCGAGCAGACAAATCAAACAATAAGCAATTATCTAAGAACAGTATCAGAGCAGTGCAGAACACAATATCACATCAGACTTGTCTGAGGATGGTCACATAAGAACATTCATGATCCAAGATTAGAACTACCGTTTATTTGAAATCATTTGAGGAATATGAAAAATCTCTAGATTCAATGAATCGATCACACCAAATTATTATTTTCACATTCAGAATATGTGTGTGATTCAATAACTCAATAATTTCAAATGATTTTAAACAAACAATCATTCAAATCAAATAACCATGAAATAGTAGAAAGATTTAACACCAATTTTTCAAAGAATGTTTCACAAGAATTTCAGACAAGCCCAAAGAAAATCAGATCATTTACATCAGATTTGATAGATATTCATGATCCAAAATAATTTATTTGAAATCACTTGAATCAATGTCAAGTTTTGAAATATAATGAATCAGTCACACAAGGTTGATAATTTCAAATTTAGGAGGTGTGTGATTATTCAAAATATTAATAGTTTCAGATGATTTCAAACAAACAAATTCTAACCATAATAATCATGAATAACAATGATTTTTAAGATGTATCACTGAGATTCTAGACAATTTAAAAGAATTCAAGCCAATCTGAATATTTCTGAAATTATCACAACTAATGGATGACAAAGTGCTGTAATGAGTATAATATATTGAGCTTTTCTAAAATAGATTAGAAGAGACTCAAAAACAGCAGAGGTGTGTGAAATTTCACTAAATTTTCAGATTTTCAAAAAATTTTGAATTTATACTAACAGTGTTCAAGATATGATATGAATGCTTCAGCACTATTAGAATTTCAAAAAAAATAAACTCCAAAACAACTGCAGATATATACAAGTTTAAATTCAGATTCTGGAAGAATTAAAACATGACAGTTTTATACAGATTAAACGAATTTCCAGAAAAACATAAGTACTGCAATCGGAAGTTATTGAAGCGTAGAATAAGAAGAATATGGCAGTGTCAAATCAACTCAGGACAAACAAAAAGAAAGAGAAAAAAAATAAAAAGGAAAGGGGTAGAAGAAGAAATAAAAAATATTTACAAAGACAAGTTCAGAGATCATACCTGAAATCAGTGTAAACCAGAATCTCTGACTCAGTAAATCTAGGCCAAGGAACTGTAAAGAATACAGAAATATGGAACAGCTTGAAATTAATCTCTTTTCAGCATGGCAGTTCCTCAACCTTCACTGGTACCTAGCAGTTAAGTGGATCAAGTGGTCTAACAAAATTTGTAAAACCACTCTGAAATTTGTTTACCATTTTTGGTACCCAAACCTGTTTGTATAACATCCCATTCGAATCTATCTTTGTGCCTTTAGGAACCCAAGCTTGTTTAGTTTTTCCAAAAATCAATTTATTTCTTTTTGGGGTCCACATCTGTTCTACTGGATTGTTAAAAAACCTTTTGGAATTGTCAAAATTCAAATTTTCAGAAAGCCCCTTTTTAAAGCAATTTAAAGGTTTTTTAAAATCACAAGAATTCAATTTTTCAAAAACACTTGTTTTTCCAAAACCAATACCTTGTTTATGACCAACCGAAAACTGGTTTTGTAACAGCATATTCAATGATTTTTCTCCATTCGAAAATTTATTCAAAGTTGATTCTAATCGTTGAATTTTGGATTTAAGATCAGAGTTTTCTTTTATCAGATTTGAACAACGATTAATGTTGATCTTTCTCCTTTCAGTAACATTTTGTTTCAAAGACAAATTTTCGTTTTCAAGAAGTTTGATTTTGGTCTTGGACTCAAAGATTTCAGATTCAAAATTAACTTGTTTTTCAAATTCAAGTTTCTTGAAATTCTCAATCTCTTTTTCAAGCTCGTTTAAAATTAAATCATTTTTCAACAAGCTTTCTTTCTCAGCAATTTCATGTTTGGAACTTTTGATGGCCTTAAAATTATTAAATTCTTTTTGGAAAGAATTGTTTGAATCTTTTAGCTCAGCCTCGTTATCTTTTAAAATCACAATTTCCTCTTTAAGTCTTTGAATATTTTTATTGAGATGAACGAGGTCAGTTTTCAATTTCAAACAACTTTCACAGTCAGAATTTTCTAATTTCATGACATTTGTAGATTCTGATTCCAAACAGTTAATTTTGCTATTTAACTCGTGATTTTTAGATTTCAAGTATTTGTTTTTACGATGGAGTTTATCAACGATTTTGGTTAAATCAGTACACATATAAACCAACTCTTCATAAGAGAAGCTTTCAGTCTCATTGTCTGTTGAGTCTCCATCGTCTGATCTACTTGAATTTTCATTTGTTTCTTCTCCTGAGCATAGATCTGAATCTGAGTTGACAGTTGAGGGTTTTGAGAAGTTGCTGTCGTTTCCATATCTTGTAGTTAGGGCTGTCCAAATTTCCTGCGCAGTTGAACAATGAGAAATCAGACTGTATTGATTATCATCAAGGTGAGAATACAGAATATGTGTAGCACGAGAATTAGAAGCTTTATCTACCATGTCAAACCCATTGATAACAACATCCCAACATTTAATATCAACAGATTTTAAATAAAATTCCATTTCGGATTTCCAATTTAAAAAATCTGTTCCAGTGAAAATAGTTGGAGATGAACTGGACTGACTCTCTGTGGACTGACAGCAAGGGTTACCCATGACTCTAGAGTTAATGAAATTACCAGGCTCTGATACCACTGATGGATCTAGAATAACCCTAGAGGGGGGGTGAATAGGGTTTTTCACAGTTTTTAAATAGAATTGAAAAACTGACAGGATATTAAAATAATAAACAGATCACAGAATATAGCAGAAACAGAAATGCAGAAAATAAATCACACACAGATATACCCAGCTTCGGCAAAACCCTGCCTACTGCTGCATTTCTAAGGTTTCTACTAGGTGATAGAACAGATCCCGCATACAAGACCTGGTACACTCGCGACTCTCGTTCCTATTCTAACCCTACGCTCAAAACCCTAGACTGAACGATGTCCTCTCGATCAGATTCCCCAAATTACAACCCCGTAATCTGTATCCCAGAATTTTACAGACTCTGTAACTGACAGTCAACACCCTGACTGTTTTACCTAGACTTCACAGATCTAGACACCTGTTCGTTTGATTTTTTACAACACGAATTAAAAAAAACAAAAACAAAATAAAAAGAAATTAAACCCTTAAGGATTTAAAACAAAGGGGTCATCCCTTTTTCATTGGCAAACATGGCTTAGCCCATGAATACTTGGCCGGCCCCCCTTCTTTTTCTTTTGCCCGGTCTCCTTTTGTCTTCTGGGAATTGAAAATGGTGGCCGTAAACAAGGGATTAGGGTTTTCTTCAAAAAAAAACCAATTCAAAATTGATTGCTTCTGGAATATTGATCTCTGAAGGCTCTTGTCTTTGTCGCTAGCTTCTTGACGTTGATTCACTGGAGTTCTCACTTGAACGAAACCCTAAAAAATTGTGAGTAATACTGATTTAATTCTTTGCTTGAATTTGCGATGCTTGGTTTCAAATCTAACTGCCTGTGATGTAACCGGTGATACATATAGGATTATATATTCCTATAATTATTCTCTGATTTCGTATATGTGGCCGATCTGATTTATTGTTTCCCCCTTTGATTCCTTGATTGCGTGATTGATTCCATGATTTGTGCCTTGAATGAAATCGGCTTTGAATAAGAATGGATACCCTAATTTCTGGAACAGTTGCCCTTGAGTGATTTGGCTCGTGGTTTCCCCTTTTTGCTTTTGCTGATAAATTCTGCTTTGAATTGTTTTCTTCTTTTGAATGATGCCTTGAATTTTTATGAAAGCATATTTATAAAAAAAACAGGAAAGTATTGATTCAATCCCTTAAGAAAGAAAACAGATTTGTTCTTTGATTTAGCACCGTATATATTTGGAAAAACAATTTGAAAACAGACATGAATTTTTCCCAAAAATGTTTGCTGTGATTGTTTGTTGCCTTTTGTTGCCTGAATTGAACTCGGTCTTGAACAAAAAAAACTGGAAAGGAATTTCCATTTCCCTTGTGCGATTTATTTTGAAAAATACTTGAGCCCAAAAAAAATTTCAAATCTTTGTCAAAACTTGTCAAACTTTGCCCTATGATTTCTGGCAATACAAAATTCTTTCTTGCCAAAAATAAGCATCCCCAATACTGGAAACATAATTTTTGTTTGCCAAACCAGTTTGCAAAATTTCTGAAAATTGCCAAACACAAATTTGCATGTTTAATTTTGGAAAACTCTTAATACTTTGGATCATTTTTGGAAAGAAATAAAAAGTCCTTGTCAAAAACATGGCTCCTCGATTTTCTGATGCAATTCTCTTCAAATTTGACAAATGCAGATATTTAAACCATGCTTGCTATTTCACTTTGAACGTAAATGCCATATACTTGAATGAGTTATTAGCCTTGTTCAGTTCTGATCACTGTTTTACCCTACACACAAGTATGTGCACATGATCATTCTTGTGTCCTTGTGCATATCTGTTGCTTCAGATTTGTTGTACATTTATCTTGAACCGAACCACTTCTAGTATTGTAGTTTTGTGTCCACCATGTATCATGGTCATGTGACCAATCCATAGCTGTGTCATCGGTCTTACACTTGTTCATGTTTATTTGGACTGAATGTTGTGTGCACTGTTATTTGTATGACTTCTCTGCTTTGACTCACACTTGTTCATGTTGTGTATGCTTCATTCAATCTGTCTTATTTGTGTATCACCTAGACTTGTTACATCTTGCTGTGTACACATGTTGTTGCACAATTTATAATGATCACATGAACCATACTTTTGTCTTTTACTGTGTGCACTTGAACTTGCTCCACTGTGCTTGCTTGAAATGTTCACTTGAACCCATTTGAGCATGTGTTTGCTGAAAGTGTTTATGTTTGTGAATTGCTGAATTGCTTTGTTTCTGACTTGAAAAAAAAAACACCCCTTGCTTGTGCACCATGTATCCACTATTGTACTGACCATTAGTGGGCTTTGTGCTTGTCCACTGTCTTGATATGCCTCGACCACTTTAAACTGTATTTGCTGTGGACCACATATGGCAACACCACTTCACTTGAACTGTAACCATTTTCATTCATTGTGCCATGTTGCTTTAGTGTGTATCCATGCTGCATGTCCACATTAGCCTGCTTGACCATTTTTGCATTATGTTCGATCATGGACTTGACCATTTGAACCATTGAGCTGTCGACCATTTTTACTCTTTGTTAGCTTTGACATTTGCTGGTTGACATTTGTTTTGTTGCTTTTACTGTTGTGCTGCCTCGACACTTTGAATTATTGTTGACTTGTGTATTGCACTGAGTTGAGCAGGTCCTCGTGGCTACTCCTCAGTTGCAATCTGATTGGCGTGGCAGTGCACACGTGTACACGTGTGTACATGCAGCCATCAAACGAGTTGTCCCTGTCCCTGCATTGAGATATATGTTGTCTGCCTTGTGGTATTTACAGTGTATCACTGTGAATATCACAAGCTGTCTAGACACAGATTGTTGGTTTTATAATTCAGATCAAGTCATGAAAAATGATGAGAAACACACCAGAAAACTGAGGCAAATAAAATTTTAAAAATAAAATTTATATTTGCATATATTCTGTTTTATTTCTATTGCAGTGTACTGTGTGTGTGTTTCACATGTGACAGGTATGAAGATGGCTGGGCTGACTGTGAAGACTGACAGAAGACTGAAGCTGACAGTGAAAAAATATACAGAAGCATCTGTATAAGAGTGCAAGTCTGAAACTTTATATGTGAGAGTGTATGAAGACAATGAGTCTGTATATGAGTCAATATGAACCTGAGAGAATGTATGTGTAGATGCAAACTGTGCTGAGTGTGAGAGTTGTAGTAAAGAGATTGTACAGTTTATTTGTAATAAACAAATTGCTTGAAATAAAATATTATTTTATTGTCGTCAAACAAAATTTGTTTATCGTATACTGTGTATTTACAAGTACTGTGAAGTGATTAAATAGTGGAGTTGTAAATAATTGTGCTGTTCGAGAGTTTGAAATATAATATTTAATTTAAATAAAATACTGTTTGAATATTTAAATTCGTGTACAGTAGTATTCTGTTTAAATATAAATATTATATTCTTGTCTGTGATGTATATTAACAGTACGATATCAAACACATTTATAATATATATATATATATATATATATATATTTGATTGTTATCATCAAACAAAAATCATATAATAGTGTATACGACTATGTCATATACAACAGAATCAGATTCAAGGATTGGAAAGCTATCAGGTGAGTGATTTTAAAATTATACTTTGGTATATTTATCTTTTATGTTCCCTATAATTCTTAACGTGATAAATAATTGGAATTTGTGTTAATTGCGATATAATCGATTTCTAAGTACGTTAAGTATATTATAGTTGTATAAATCTATTCCATTAATCTTCTGTTTGGATTGAGAATTATTGCAATACAAAAATTATGGAATTTACAATAAACATGAAATTGTTCTTAAGATTGTTATTTAATGTCAAATTGGATATGTTGTAAACATAATTACAGTGAAATTGGGAATAATGGAAAAAGAATTAGTATACCTAAATCTATATGGAAAAATTTACAGTAATTGAAAATGCACTACACCATAAATGGTCGTCTGCAGCACAAAAAAATGTTGGGTCAAGCCCAAAAATGTTGTCGTACGTCTTTGGCAACACTTTTCTTGTGTTGCAATTTTTGTCGTTGCCTTGACCTCAAAGGCAACGTTTTAACTATCTAATGCAACATAAGAAATAATATTGCAATGGAACCATATTTGGGTCTATAGCAACATCCATAAGTGTATGTAGCAACAGTCCAAAACTATTGCTATAAATATTAACTTTCTGAATTTGTTTAGGTCAACATCTTGTATATTATACTGTTTTGCATCTCATATAATAATATATATTGATATTAAATAATAATACTATTGCAAAGAATTTAAATGATTCAAAAAATATTTTATTCAATATAATATTTCAACATATAAATAGTATAATATTTTGCATATCTCTATAATACAAGTCACATTCACATCTCACTACATACACTCAATACATTGTTTTGTCTATCTATTTGCTCCACACTTCATGTCCAGCTCCTTCTTTCACTCTGTCTCTTGTTTACTTGTACAATAAACAACTAGAGCAGTAATCTGAAAATAAACAAATTTAAATTTGCAAAAAATATTAATATGTTTGTGTGTTTCTGCGCCATATATGGCCTTCTATAACAGATTTGCAAGGTGTTACCAGCTAAAATTTTGCGACAGCTATAAAATTTTGGTCCTACTGCAACATTGTATTTTTGGTGTTACCTTAGCCATAAACACGTGTTGCCTTAGCTATAGATATATTCAAATTAAAAAATTAATAAAATTGGCAATCTTAACCATTTTCTCTCGTATAGATCAAACCAATTATTCTTAATTCCTAACTTAAATCCAACGATACAAAACTTTGATCTGCATGCTACATTCTAATTGGCCACTTAAAACAACTAAGTCCTAATTTGTTTGAACCATTAAAAAAAATTGTGGTTAAATCATTTTCAATCCAAATCGCCGATAATGGCGACAACCGATTTTTGTTCTTTCTCCTTCACCGTTTCTTGCCATCTTTCTTTTCTGAACACTACTAATCTCCTACCCCATTCGCCATTTCTTCTACCACGTCTCTCTACCTGTAAACCCCTCTCAATCCAATGACGAAGAACAAAAAAAATGAAACCTAGGTCTTTGAAAAGCGTGACCAGATCTAGATGAACTTTCTCCAATCCATCTTGTGCTTCTTGGTCACTACATGCTTCTAATAATCCGATTCAAGAATTAGCTAATGCCTTAGCCACGATGCAAGCACCAATTTCTAGCCTGAATGAAGCGATTCCTTCACCTGTATCCCCCTTGCTCGCGGCGCGAACGGACACTGAAAGATGGTTAGAAGTTAACATATCTGCTAATTTTGATTCTGCTCCTCAGTGAACTATTCCAGGTACAGTCTCTGCCTCATTGGGTGAAGGGTGAGAACATGACATTGTTGGTTTAGGTAATAAGGTTTGTGGGGATATATTTTGCGAGGTAATGCGTTTGCCAACAGTAAACTTTTTCGATAGCAATGTATTGGCTACATACAATAATAACGTAACAACTTTGGGTGATTTAGTCAGTGGTCAAAGCGCAGTATTGTGCATCAATGCATAGTGATTCTTGGTTAAAGGTATTTCTCGTGCCTGCACCCTCAATATCATCTATCAACCAAGTTGCTAAAATGGTTCTATGGTTTGAGAATTTTATTTTCTTTCCTACTCTTCCTTTTTTATTTTCTAATCTGTTTTATTTTTATTATATATAGGTTAAGTACGACTATGTTAAAGGTTTAGGTGATAGTTTTGGTTTGGTGCCTATTGTGGCTTAGTATGGAAATTGCCAAAAATCTGGATGGTAAAGATTTATATTTGTTAGTATTACCATGTTTTTACCCTACTTTTGTGATGATTCTTATTGTGGTGTGCTATATGTTCTATCTTCAGGTACAGCACTTTCTTAATGGTATGCTACAATCCCGTTGCCTAAGAATATGGAAGTGTTTATAGGGTCATGTCAGGGTTCCCAGATTCATTCTACGTTGAGGTAAGAGCACTTCATGTCACACTTGTGGTTGATAAATAACTATATCCTTGCGAATTTTGTAGATTTCATTGATACACTGATAAAAATAAGGATCTTCTTTCTCATGTTGCACTACTCTTTCCAAATGAAAGAGTTCTTTTCTGGAGACAAAATTCTTTCTAGAAAGTTTGACTACTACCAAACTAATGATACTTAGTGTGCAGTGTTTCAAAGAAGACTTGGACTGCGGGCCCTCGGACCCCCGTCAGCGCTACGCACAGACCCGCTACTCGACTTGCCTTTGGCTCGACATATATTTGCCAATGTCTATATAAATTGAAACTATATATATAATGAGTGAACTAAGTGATGTAGTAAGGAATATCTGTATCTATGAATAATTAGTGTTGTAGTAAATCATTGAGTTGTAAATAGTTGGAGTTAGAAATTTGTACCATTTCAAGTACTGAAATAAAATATTTTATTTAATAAAACACTGTTTGAATACAAATTCAATGCAGTATTATTCTATTAAATAAATATTTAATCATGTTAGAGATGAATATGTATAGCAAAATTTTTGGAATGTTGCAACAGACACCTAAGAATGTTGCTACAGACCCAAATATGGTTCTATTGCAACAATATTTGTTTTGTTTCCATTGATAGTCATGTTGCCTTTGAGGTCTACAACAACCATGAAAATTGCATCACAGTAAAAGCGTTGCCAAAGAGCCATGCTAACATTTTTTGGGCTTGACCTAACAATTTTTTCTATTGTAGAAGGTCGTATATGGCGTAGTACAATATTTTACATCTCTCTATAATATAAGTTACATTCACACCATGCTACATACACTCAAACACACAATACATTGTTTGTCTTTGTATATGCTCCACACTTCTGGTTCAGCTCCTACTTTCACTCTGTCTCTTGTTTACCTATACGATAAACAAGTAGAGCAGTATTCTGAAAATAAACAAATTTAAATTTGCAAAAATATAAATTCATTTGTGTGTTTATTTTCCTCAGGTATTCGGGTCATTTGTCACCATATTTTGATTGTGCAGTATTTGTTTCTTTATCAGTATTCACATGGACAAACGAATCTCGGGAGCATGCACGTATACACGTGTACGTGTACACCTGTACAGTGCCACAACATCCCAGAATCACTCATAGCACTATAAACAACAGAGAAGCAACCACGTGGACCAACTCAACCCAGTGTCTTCCTGGTCATGCAGAACAAGAACAAGTTTAGGTTCAGAAAACACCAAAAATATGATTCAATCTCAGGTTCAATTGAAGTATGCAAAGCTGTGTATACCAAGACAAATGCAACTCAGCAACGCATATAGAATTTGGGATACAGTATTGCAGCAAGTACATGATGACTAAAACCAGGAAAAACATCAGTGAAACAAATAACATGAAAATGGAGAACCAAAGTAAGACAACATAGGCCATCTTTTGGGGAAAATCGTGGCAACAAAAATTAGACAATATAGAATTTTTATTCTATAAATTAGCCCATTTTCATTATCAAAAAACATCACAAGACTGTTGGAATATTTCGACAATTGGGTCACATATGTAAAATAAAATGTGTTGTGCTATTTTGGTGTAAAGCCTAATTAAAGTGATCTAATTTTAGATTAGAATTAATAGGCTTAAAGTATAAGTTATCATGGGCCTAATGTGTAGATACCGGGGCATTTTATAATTTGTTGAAGGGCCGAATTACAAAATGCCAACTCTATAAATAAAGGGTTATGGTCCCCGAATTACACAAGCCTTAGCAACTCTCTAACCTCTTCTACGGAGAGCTGATTTCAGATCTAGGGTTTGTGGGTTTGTGTCAATTTGGAAGACCAAACCTAATTCATCTTCTCGTTTAACAACCGACTACGGATTCAGGTATTGCGCTGATTAAATACAGATTCAGGTACGCTTCCGCTAATCAAGTTATTTATTTTCTGATTTGTTCTCAATTAAATCAATATGGTTACATATTTGGATCTAGGGTTTCACGATTGGATATTGTTAAAGTATACTGAAATCCTAACAAGTGGTATCAGAGCCAACCATTATTGATTCTGTTGGGAAAATTTTGTTTTTTTTCTTTTATACATGTTGTTTTGCCATTTCAGAACAAAGGTTGAATTGTGTTTTCAATTCATACAGTTTTTATGTTATGTTTTCATTCAACAACAGGTTGAGTTTATTAACTGCGGCTAATAATTAAAAAAAAAAAAGTATTTTTTTTGTTTAAGTTTCAGATCTATATTGATTCATACTATTATCTCCTTCACGTTCTTTCATTGGTTCTATGGATCCAGCATGAATAATGTTAATATAATATAGTTTGTCAATATGTTAATTCAACGGGTTCTGGTTTTTTGTTTAAAAATATATCAAAAACATTTGTTTATTACGTCTAGTTATAAGTTGCATTCTGCAGCCGACGGTCTAATGTTACTTCTGGTGTCATATATTATAATATATTACTTGTTTTGACCAAGTCTTGAACCCGTTTTATGCATAAAGTTTCAGAAGCTCTACTAAACGAATCTCATGCTATCCTTACGGGGTTTTAAAAAAAAAAGTTTTTTTTTTATATACCACGTGCACTGTTTTGAACAAT
The DNA here is from genome assembly GCA_030737875.1 of Allium sativum. Classification (NCBI taxonomy): domain Eukaryota; kingdom Viridiplantae; phylum Streptophyta; class Magnoliopsida; order Asparagales; family Amaryllidaceae; genus Allium; species Allium sativum. The sequence continues at coordinate 428,764,990 of CM060923.1, forward strand.
TATTGCTTATTGTATGGATGTAAGACATGCCACATTAACTTATTTGTCATATAATATTTCATGGCATGTGTATGATGTTTCGGTAATCTATCATGATGCTTTTATTTTATGCCTTTTGGGTTTGGTTTATAATATTTTGCATTTGTGTTGCTTAATCTAATTAGCTATCATGTTTGAATCTTTGACCAATTCGCCTACATTTTAGGATGATGATTAGTAGGTTACTTTATTGTAGTCAAACTACAGTAACTTCTACGGTTTAAAAAAAAAAAAAAAAAAAAAAAATTTGTTTGGTTCGGTTGACAGTATAAAAAAAAAGCACATGTTATATTATGCTTCGGATATACATGATGGTTACTTCAGTCATTCAGGTTATTCAGTATGATATTTATTATGTCATTTACACATAATTTTATGTGGTGATTGATCATGACATTCATCTATGATATCGTGATTTATTTATGATGTCTTATATCATATTTATTAAGGAAATGTCATGAATGTAACTGCATACCTAAAGCAACGGATTATGACAACTATGACTAAAACTCGTTATGCTATTATTATAATTTTGAGTTTTTCAGATGTCATATAGACCTAAAGCATTGAGAGTGTTTTATAACACTCAAAATATATTAATACATATATTAAGGATAAATTCAAATATAATTTTGGCGTCTCTTTACATCTGTAAATATTTTACATTAGTAGTGAATTAACTTTAAAATAATATGTCACCAAAGTGACCTCTATATTTTGGTGGTTCATGAAAATGTTTAATATTTGTGTGTAGTTATTCATGCGAATATTAGTCGGCCCAAAGGAAGGCTAATGTTTGGCCGAATCACTTACACATGTGTGATGATAAATACGTGACAATTATAAGGTTTTTCGAGTGAATAATTAATCGGCCCAAAGGAAGGTTGTTATTTGACTTGAACTTATTGTCAGTATTTGATCATTACAACAAGAGTACCACTTACAGTTAATATTACTGTCCAAAGACTTGATATTAATGTGTACTAGGTATCTTGAGAAGAGACTTACCAATTATTTGAATTTACTATGGTTGATATTTGGCTATGAGCATATACGGTCAATCTTTATTTTATTTTTGTTCATTTTCAGCTAATTTAACTGAATTATCTGTCAATTTAAAGAATATTTCCATCTTGCTTTGGGATAAATATAAGGATTTGTATGAGAGCATGTTATTTGTTCTTGACTTTATAGATTTAACTCTTGTAACTAAGAGGGTTACAGCCAACCCTACTACGGTTAAATATTCTTATAATGTTATGAAGAATATTGAAAGGTGATAGAATTCAAAGGCAAGAGTTAAACGATCATTAAGTAAATACTTCAGAAGTTTTCAAGGATGTGCTATAGGTAACGATAACTAATTTTGTATAAGTTATTTACTGAGAATGGAAACGGTTTTTGTGAAAACAATAAGGGAAATCAAGCACTCTTTGTGGTGCTTGATTACATAAAGTAAAAGTAAAAGAAATATAAATGAGTACTATACAGAAAAAGATATTGCTTCAAAAGCTAAAGACGCTCAAGTTATCGTTATTTTTGGTGCTAATCTTCAGTATATTCATTTAAAGATTAAAATTATTTTAAGAATAATATGTTATCTTATTGGGCTAATTTAGCGTTTTGGTAATTAAAATAGAGATTGAAGTTTTTTTATAATTGAAAAGTACTCATTTGATATACATTGTAAATAAATGTATGAATAAGTATTAAGAAGTCGCTAAGGATCTCAAAGAAAAGAAATAACATACGGATATTTTTTTATAGTTGTTTCTTTAATAAGATATACAGACATATAAAGTAAAATATATTTGATGTTTTATAGTTATTATTGAGATTTAAGTTAAATTTTTTTGGATTTTTTTGATATATTTTTATGCTGTCATTTAGACAGATTTCGGTTTTTATATTTCTAATGTGAACATATTAGGTTATTATTGTTCATCAAGAAATAGTCATGTTAATTTATGAATAAATTCAAAATCTTATGTAATTGAAGCTCATATAAGTTATGGCTACTTATGCTAAATAACTTATGTAATGATATCTCAAATTTTGTTTTGGTGACAAATATAATTTTTGTTTCAGTTTACTGAGGAATTATAGATTGAGATATCATAAAGGTAGAAAATGCTTTATTGATATTCTAAGGGATTTAAAGTTTATAATTTTTTATGAACCCACACTAAGGAAAAGTTTTAAAGCATGAATTGCAATAGTTATTTTGAGGATGTTGAGTTTAGGGGGAGAAATAAAGTAATATCATTGTCTTTAAAGAGAATCGTTATCTTAGATTAAACTGCGGTTGCTTCTTCGCTTAAAGTTTAAGATTTGTTTTCTTTTATTAGGAAGAAGTAAATTAAGAATCATAATAAGACGATGTTAAAGATAATTTTTTCTACTGTTTCAAGAAAACAAACTCAACAACCTCAAAATGCAAAGATCACTATGGAAATCCACCTAAATAGGAAGAAATGCTATTTTAGATTATTGTGTAGTATTTCTTCATAAAGATAAATAATGGATTGATAAAGATGATGCTATGGATTTACATCAATCCATGTAAGGTACTAATTTAAAATGTGGATTTAAGAAATGAACATATAGCATAAATCCATATGGATAATGAAGTTTGAAATCTCCCTCTAACTTAAGTAATAAGATCATCGGTTATGAATAACTATTCAAAGCCAAAAGGGATCAAGTGGGTAATATTGAATTTTACAAGGCACTTTTATTGAAATCGATATTATTAAAAGGAAAATTTATTTTCTTTAAAGAATGTTTCATTTTGGACTTAGTAAACGATTCTTTAGAATCGATCGCGTTGGAGCTTACTACATTTTGTACTTTTGAGCATTATCTGATGAAGATTAAAGTTATGTTTCTCAATGGAGACATTGGTGAAACCACTTAAAAAACTCATTTATGGATTAGACTTTTGTATTTGGGATTCAAATACACCATTATTGTTCATGGAGTGATATTTGGATTATTACAAAAGAATTAGGAAGATAAATGCTTAAAAGATTTGGTATGTAAACTGCGATTCGGTTGTTTTTCTTTTACCAAACAGATAAATGCTACCATCCTTGAAATTAAAGAAATGCAAAAGATTTCTCATGCATTTGCAGTGTGAATTCTAATGCATACTAATGTATATACACATATGGATATGCGTGTATTATTTGGCAGATACTTTACTGATATTAAAAGTGGATCAATGATTTAGTAGCCAAAATGGTTATGATATATATGATATATCTTTAAAAGACAAAATAAAAGATTATATGCTCATAGACAAAAGACCGGATCAGGTGGAGATCATAAAGAATTACGATCCGGATATTTTGGATGTCATTACTGTAAAAGATCCACTTCTAGCAATGATAATATATTTTATGGGTGAAACTATATAAGGGAAAAGTGTCATTTAGACACTTATAGTTTTCGCCATTTTGAAAATATCGTCTTTGGTTAATTATAAGACATCCAAATATGGAAAATAATAATGAAATTTTGTCACAATACTCCAGTTATAGTTAAAGAATTGAAAGACCAAGTAATATTGTGACAGTAAAGAATATATTATTTTCCAATAAGGGAAGAGTGCAAAATGTATTGTAATTCATAGAGCACACTTAGACAAACTCCATTATGGCGGATCCGCTTACCAAAAGGTTATCATCTAAGGTCTTTCATGAGCACATAGCTCAATTGGTGTAACTTTTATGTAAGGATATTTTGGTTCAGGGGGAGTTTGTATTTGATATTGTCATATGACTCATTGCTCTATACTTCAGTTACAGATATATGCATATCAAGTTCTTTTTCTGATCAGAAATAAAGTAATGAATTTTTCTTTGCACTCGGGTTGTTTAAATATTAAACATTTGATCTCACTAAAGAAGGACCAGTTGGAAATAGACATGTATAGATCACATTTCATGTAATTTCCATGCTACACATCCATGATTGATCTATGTCGTTTGATTGTATTGATATATGTGACCATTTATGGGTTTAGTTATGATAAATGTAACGAATGCTGCTTTGATCCTTTGTCAACCCAATTAATGGACGAGATTGTTTCAGATACACCGTATGTTATAAATAGGAAATTTTGGAGCTCATAAAGTTAAACACATTTTTAGCTTATATCATATGTGGCCCAGGGGGAGATTGTTGGAATATTTCGACAATTGGGTCACATATGTAAAATAAAATGTGTTGTGCTATTTTGGTGTAAAGCCTAATTAAAGTGATCTAATTTTAGATTAGAATTAATAGGCTTAAAGTATAAGTTATCATGGGCCTAATGTGTAGATACCGGGGCATTTTATAATTTGTTGAAGGGCCGAATTACAAAATGCCAACTCTATAAATAAAGGGTTATGGTCCCCGAATTACACAAGCCTTAGCAACTCTCTAACCTCTTCTACGGAGAGCTGATTTCAGATCTAGGGTTTGTGGGTTTGTGTCAATTTGGAAGACCAAACCTAATTCATCTTCTCGTTTAACAACCGACTACGGATTCAGGTATTGCGCTGATTAAATACAGATTCAGGTACGCTTCCGCTAATCAAGTTATTTATTTTTTGATTTGTTCTCAATTAAATCAATATGGTTACATATTTGGATCTAGGGTTTCACGATTGGATATTGTTAAAGTATACTGAAATCCTAACAAGACAAGTCGAGAAAATGAAAATTTAAAACAGAGAATTTGGCATACCATATATCTTGACAAACATCACACCTACCTCTTCATTACAACCATCCAATAACAAGTCTGTTATTTACAGCTGGTACTTGAAACAAACACAACTTGAGATTAAATTTATGGTATACTAGATCATTGCCACTACGGCCATTATCACCAGAGTTAGGTAAAAACTTTACCATGACACTGGTTGTAGGAACAACAAGCTACATGCAAGTGCCTTGCGAAAAAACATCCCCATCGTTGTAAAAGCAATCTCTAACGATGAACATGGGCACCACACAAATCCATCACAAGCCAAAAAAACCAAGCACAATAACATGATCTGCTACCCTCCCAACAACACTGCAACACCTCCTAAACAACGACCCAAACAAAATTACCAACCAGAAAACCCACAACTACACAAAGACCACAAAATATGAGGAAAATCTAAGCGTCGACAATCCTAGTTACCCAATACAATTCTCGTTCAAACCACAAAATAAAACATACAACGCAACACCATAAACCAAGACAAAGCTACGCTCATCGAAGAATCGATCCAAAACCAAACCTAAATCAACTACACAATAACAAGGGTTGGTCCAGCGTTACGTCATGCTTTAGGAAGGGAGGCGAGAGCAGATCGAAATGGGTCAGTGACGCAAAGAGGATAGCAGGAAAAAGGGATTTAGAATGCAAAATACCCATCTCACATAAATGCAGATCATCTCCATGCACTAGAACCGTCATTACCTGAACTACTCTAGCCATTGCAAACAAAGCCCCTCATAACCCAAACCCTTACCTTCTGACCAAAATTTTTGTCAGAAACCTACTTTAATAGCCCACCGTCCAAGGTCACTTCCTTAACTTAACCACCGCCATCCACACCTAACTCAAGACAACACCGTCTAGCCATCAACCAACATCATCCCTTCAATCGCCAACGCAACTTACAATTTAATTCGCGACCACTGCCAATCCAAACATTATACAAATAACCACCTGCTTCTACAACTGCAGCACTCAACCACAACTGCCATATCGCCATCATCTTCTCTCTTCCAATACAACTACTATTAAACAAACCTCATCACATATCAACTATCCATACAAACATCAACCTACATACAACTGATTTCCACTACCAGTACCCACCTGTAACATAACCCTAAGCAACTAGAACGCCTTCTCTTGCACAATCAAAACCATCTCTCTTTAACACTGCAACCAAACCATCCATCTTTGACTAATCAAAAATCTGAAGCGAACCAAAATACACTACCACCAACCACAACTCCACATACTTTCGCCTGAAATGATAACCTTTGACTTGCCTCCGCCTTCTATGTTCACCGAAAACCATCAGCTAACGCGACAAGAGGGGCGCTAATTAGGAGAAGTGAAACTCGATCTTGCCAACAAACGGGAAAATTGGGTCTAGAAGGAGAAAGGATTGAAGAAACATATAGGGAAACGAAAGATTTAGAAAAGCCCAAGTCGCCTTTTGCAGAAGCCATGATAGGTGGCTGAGAACAAAATGAAAAGGAGATCGAGATTTAGAAAAGTAAAAAACAATCATAAAAAGACCAGTAGAGGAAAAGAGATTGAGATTTAGAAAACCCTAGTCGCCTTTTGCAGATGCCATGATAGGTGGCTGAGAACGAAATGAAAATTAGGGATCGGGATAATTTTGGAAATCTGGGGGTGAGAACGAAATGAAAAGGAAAGCGGATGAATGAAAATAAAAGTGGGAAATCGAAATAGCTGAGGTGATGATTGATGGTTGAGATTTTGTTTTAAATGATGGTCTCCATTGCTGAGGTGTGATTTTTTTTATCGAATATATTTATAGTTACTACAACGTTTTGCTAATATCTATGCCAACACCTTAAAGTGAATGCTGTAGTAAGACTAAAATTTTATAGCTGTTGCAACATTTTAGCTGACAACACCATGCAAATATGTTGCATAAGGTCATCGATGGTGTAGTGATGGTATAAGAAAACAGGAATTTAGCATTTAACTCAGAAAATAAAAAGGGAAATTTGTAGTGGACTGAGTTACTTGGATTTGGGGGAAAATGGTTATATTTCTATACGATAAAATTATTGAAAATGTATTTGTAAGAAAAAAAAGAAAAATGGATTAGTGTGAAATAGGGATTCTTTTACCGTATTGCACACTAATCAAATAAAATATGTATGTATGTCCATATTGAAGTAAAAGAAATAGCTTGCATTTTTGGATATTAACCGATGTACGTTATAGAAGTACATCATTACATCTTTCTGCTAACCAATCTAATGAGATGTGTGCAATATTTTCTTGAAATAATAAAAATGTACATGCCGGTAATTAAAGAAAGGTTACAACAGTAAAAGTGGGTTCATATTAAGGAACCAAAGAAGAATTGTGATGAACGGGGAATATAATCCATTATAATTAATTTTATGAATGGGAATGAAATATAATAGGTTGGCTTATCTTAGGGAAAAAAGAAAGTATAACATAGGTTATAGTTTAGAATAGAGAACTTATTAATAAATCTTAGTTAACAGAACTAAGTTAAGAAGTAAACAACAACAAGTTGTGATAATTAATTAATTCACTATACCAAATACATAAATGAGAAACACATGATTTTTTAGCAATGAAACGGTCATGTGGTGTTTCTTCTGCAACAGTTATGTGGTGTTTCATTGCTAAATCAAGTGTTTCTGTATTAATTGCATTATTTTATAGGAATAATTAAATGAATTTCTAATTCGCCCTGAAGATACTGCTATCTTATTCACCTCAACCCGCAAACCTTAATAAAACAAAATCGTTCCTAAATTTATAATCCGACCGCTCTTCTCCCAATTAGATCTCTCTCTCTCTCTCTCTCTCTCTCTCTCTCGTTCGCTCTTGCTCCGCTCTAATTATTCTTTTTCGGTTATTGAGCTTCTTCTTGTCTGAATCGATCCTTGCTCTGCTTATCTTCTCAGAATTCTAAGGTATCGCATAGTTACTATATCGGATTTGTATTCTTCGAGATAGGTAAGTACCATCATGTCAAAAGTTATGCTCGATGATACTACGCTTATTTTTATGAGACCTGTGTTTTTCGATTTGTATTCTTCTAGAGTTGATTGCGTCCGTGAATCAATTGCTAAAACATTTCTGCTTATATTGAGAATTATGGTATCGCTTATATTTAAAACAATTTAGAAGCCACTATAAAAGAAATATTGGCATCGCTTGATGGATTCATATCCAACGACCATCTCTTTGGTTTCTTAGATGTTTTTTTAGTGTTTGTTAAGCTTAATAATTTTTGTGTGAAGTTGAATGGGTATATATTGCATTTAACGATCTGACAAGCTATTTAAGTAGTTGAGTGCCCTGTTTCTAATAGCTGCACGGTTTTTGTGCCATGTCCTTTCTGCATTTTTGCGGTTGTTACTTAATGTTTGGCTCCTTAGTTAAGATTAATGGTATTTAGTAGTCACACCGTCAGACTTAATAAGTCTACTTTCAGTAGTTTGACAGTTTTTTTTTAATCAGATTGGTCCTTATTTTTGTCAAAACAAGCTAAGGAGCAAAAAAAATCAAATAACAATAACAATAACAATGCATATTTGTTTCCTAGGTTTTCAATATGTATAGGTTTCCATCATGATTCAAAGCATAGGTTTTGGCTCCAGAAATTTTAAATCATGGTGTTATTTGAATGGACAAGCTTTGTTGCATCTTTTGTTTTTTATGCTTTGGATCATAAATGGATCCAGAAGGGAGTTCAAGTGTATGGTTTTGGCTCTTTGAAACTGATTAAGTAGCTTGATCAGTCTGAAACTTCTAAAAAAAGCATAGGTGTCCAATATGTATTGTTTTGTGATTTTGAGTTTTAGAATATGGATTTCCAAATATATTATTATTCTACACACTGGAAGGGTGGGTGTGTGTGTGTGTGTGTGGGTGGGTGGGTGGGTGGGTGTGTGGGTGTGTGTGTGTGTGGGTGTGTGGGTGGGTGGGTGGGTGGGTGGGTGGGGGTGGGTGTGTGGGTGGGTGGGTGGGGTGGGTGGGTGGGTGGGTTCATATACTTATAGATTTTAGTTGCAATTTTGAGTCTGTGCCAGTTTCAGAATTATTAATTTGAGCATAGAAATATGTGTCGGTTTCAGTTTATTTGAATCTGCAATTTTGATTTTGCGCAATGGAATATACAAGTTCCCTATGTGTACATGTACTAATTTAAAATGTTGTTTGTTGTTTTAAAATGCATAAACACATTCTAGTTTTTGATGTTTGGTTTTCAGAATCGCTGCAGATGGATCTATTGCCAAGTTGTTTAAATTTAGCTAGCAGAAGTAAATTTTTGATATGGTTACTGGAAGCTTTTTTTCTTCTGACAATCTAATAAGTATTTAAGCCTAGTTTGACTACTAACCCTTTCCTTTGAACTTTGCTAAATATTTTGATTGTCTGAATAGATTATATCCATACATGCTGCATATTCATTTTTATTTTGTTGTGAATTCTAATGTTTCGTTCTTTCCATCGGTGGTGTAATTCTGTAGTTAACTGTATATGAACCATGTCTTTCTAAAAAGATTTCCTTTCGAATTTGTCTTCGCTGTGAAGGATGATTTTGCTTTAACTCAATACATGCTTTGTTGTTGATACCCAGAGCCATTTGAATGTTGTTCCATTTGTAGTAAGAATAACTACATTCAAAAAATAACTGATCAGTAGATTTTGACTGTAATTCACATAAAGGACATAAAAGCCTGCCTCGGTATCACCTTTGAAAAGACACTTTGGTCCATGAGACACAGCCTGTTGGCTTACGATGGAAAAAAAGCTTTTCTGAGCCGTTCAAGTGAAAGAGGCAACTGGAAGCACCAGAGCTGGTGGCAAGGCTGGAGCAGTGCCTGAAGAGCCAGCAACACTTGCGGATTCAGGAATCGGTGGAAACTCAGGGAGGAACACCAGTCATACCTTCCGCAGCCAGGTCCGCAGGCGTGGAGGTGCACGGGAGGACAGATCTGACAGGAAACCCTTTGGAATGCGAAAAAGGGATCGGAGGTGGACTGTAAGGTGGATGTAATTAGAACAAACATATGATTCTTCTACATAAGTTTAAACACTAATTCAATGAATTGGGTTCACAACCGATTCAAGTAAGCTATATTATGGTTGCATTAATTATCTCTTTTTCGCTGTACAGTAGATTTATTCATAACTTTAAGTAGATATTTTATTTTAGTTTTGGTAACTAGATGTGCTTACATGAAAATAGTGAAGATTACCTAGATATTTATTGATTTTTGATTAACTGAATGTTTATGATATGCTGACAACCAACTAGATATAACAAGTAGTAATTTTTGATTACTTGAATGTTTATTAAATGAGATGTACAGTCATAGAAATGCATGAATAAACTGAAGCAACGCCAGGTACTGAAATGCAGAAGCAGGCTCTGAACTTTAGCACAAATTATCAGGACTATTTTTTCACTTTGCTTTTAGTCACACAAGGTGACTGAGGTACTTGGGTAGAGTCTAAGAATGAAGAAGTGGAATTGGACTTGAAAACTGCAATCTTACTGTATGTCATTTACACGCAGCTTGCAATTATAGTTTTTTTTTTTTTTTTTTTTTTTTTCAAAGTAAATCTTTGCATAATGCTAATGCTCTCAAAATCTAATTTTAATCCATCACATGCAAGCTAAAGGATTATTTATGCTTGTCACATCTCACGGTGATATAAGTCCCTCAACTCAGATAACATCCCGAAAATTGAGGGTGATGTCAATTCCTCTATCTCGTACATCTCTTGTTTTCAAAATTTCAATTTTCTGCAGTTGGAACATACTTTAATTGTTTGATAGTTTGTGAATCATATTTTTTGTATTTGATCTGGAATCATAACTCATGTTAGTCTGCCAAGGAGAAAGAGCACTAGTTATGTTTTTGCTTCTATATAGAATGAGCATACAAAGAGATGGAGGATGGTTGGAAAATGAAAATATTATGCTCCTTGGCAGTACAGAATTATTTATGTGTAAAAGATGGGTTGGAAAATGAAAATATTATGTTCCTTGGCATGTACAGAATTATTTATGTGTAAGAGATGTCAACAGAATTTGATACTTTTGCTCTTTAGTTCTTCGTGAAAACCAATAGAGAAAATCAATGCTTTCGAATTAGAGAAGGACTAAATTGCAGGAAAAGTAAAAAAGTAATTGAAAAATAGTGTGAAATGGTTTTTATTATGAGTCAGTCTAAATATTCTAGTGAACAAGCTTATAAAATTTACATCATAGCAAGACCAAGAGGCCGAACTTTGAAGGTTGAGGAAGATTTAGACCAACAAAGCTGTTTCTATGCAAAACTTTTATTAGGAACCAGGTTCCCTGATTTATTGAGTTGAAAAAGGTGGCATAGTTCATACTGTGATACAGTATTCTCCATATTGTTTAACCATCAATTGAATATTTGTCTGAATTAAAAAAAAAAAATGTCTAAATTAAATATATATTACCATGTCTCTTTGCAAATAATTTTCAATTTTGTATGTCCTAAGCGGCATTGGTTATATTAACTATGTTTGTGCTAATATTATTCATGGTGCACAGGTGCAAAGATATAAAAGAGATGATCAACTGGCCATTGAAAAAGTAATGATGTACGATTATGCTCTTATACGTAAAATTAGTAGTAGTTTGATTGCTTAAACTAGTCCTTGGTCCCAGAAATATCTTTCACTACAACTTGAAAGCTTTGTCTACAAATGATCGAGGCATGAAGAGAACTCATTTTTTTGGTTAGTTTTGTGATCATGGTTCTAAGTAACATTGGCATATGTTGCTTCTTAGTTATTAAGCGTGATTTATAATATTAGTACTTCTCTATTATTTTGGTTACTCAATAACAAAAGTATGGGATTTTAGTTTTTGCTAATCTGATACATGCGTATAACCTTATCATCAGTTAACGTCTCTTTAGTCAGTATTTAAAATATATTTTTGTCAAACTGCCCTGCTCTTTCTTATGTTAAAACTTAATTTAAATGTACATTGCACGGTGATAATCAAATTTAACAATTTTATAACATATATGACCAATAAATTAACTGTTGCATATTTTACATGTATATTTTATTGCTATTTCCACTAAAGTGAATGCGTATTGTATGCATTTACTATAACTGCAACCCTATAACAACTCGCTCGCACCATATTCAAGCTGTAAAACCAGTATATTAGTTTACTCATTGTTTACAGATTCTAGTCACCTGTTACATACCTGGCTTTACCACCATCAAAATAGCTACTGTAATTTTTTGTTTAGTTCTACCAAATATCCTACACATGCAAATGTAGAGTAGGAAGAGAGAATATGGAGGGAACATGGAATTCTGGCCTTGTTCGAGGTATACGTTTACAGAAGAAAGATCGTTCTTTTCTTATGAGAGGGGAGGTAATAATGATGTTATTATATATTATGAACAGTGCACATGGATTGGGTGCTGCTTCGTTGTCTGCGAAAGAACCAGAAGCACTTCCAATCTGTGCCATAGCTCATGCACTCACTGGAATTTTCAGTTCTTTGATTTGCTCTGTGCCAGCTGTCAGGCAAAGCTTACTGTTTATAGTTGGTTTGTTATGGTCTATAAGCAGTGAGTTTACATTTCTTCAACGTACAATTTATTATTTGAGATCAACATGCCTTAATGTAATAACGCCCCTTTCATGGCTTCCTCCTGAAATTTGATCGTCTCTCCGCTTCTTTCTCTCTTTTTTTGTGCGCTCTCATCTTCTTTTAACGAATCTTCCATTAAGGCAAGAAATTAGTAAGGATGAATATCTGCTCTGATGAAGTATTTGCATCAGACATTTTAACTTCAGTCAGTTTTAATCGTTTGTCCTTTTCTCAGTTAATTACCATATTGACATCATTTGAAATCATTTGTCTGAAATTGAATTTCACAGCAAAGAAAAATTACATTGATATTATAGAAGTAACATGGTCATTCAAAGCTTTCTTTTTAAAGCTATTACTTTCGTTTGTTTCGTTTTGCTAATATATAGAGAGTTAATGCGTATGGCACATAATAACAATGTACAATTTTTTTTCCTCCACTGTATATAATAACAATCTTCATCTGTTCTTCACGCTTAGCTGAAGTTTTCCACAAGCAGACTAGTCAATTCTTTTATAAGTTTAGTGAGTATGTTATATATTGTTATATGATGTTTCTGATTTCCTTCTACTTGGCTATAGCTGATTCCAGTTCAACATTTAATGATTGCCTTGTACATCGTCTTTTTCGCAAAATATCATTGCACGCAAACTTTACTTTACCAAAGGTTTTTGCTTTTTTTTTTGTTAGAAAATAATACCAGGAAGAGGGGAGAACAATGTTGGAAATAAACTTGGTTTTAAGGAAACAAATAAATTTGGTTTTGATAGGAAACACTATGGAATAAAGTTAATTATTGTATTAAGGGAAATTTAAAATATATGGTAAGAAATTTTAAATTTATCAAATGGAGAATTATACAGTTGCTTTGTTGAGGAAAGTAGAAATTAGAGAATAAAAGAAAATTCTAGAATAAGAAGACTCTAATACTTGACTATGTTATAAATGGTTGTACTCCCTCATTTGTAATCAAGTTGAATGAAAAAAATTTGAAGCAATAAAAATGTAGTCATTCAATTATTCTACATTTTAATCTCTCTCCTCCTCTTTATATCTAAATTCCAACAAACAACTGGTTCTATTCACTGTTTTTGACAGGTTTACAGTCATGGTGCATCGCTTATAAAATGATGCACTAAAAATTGCAGGCGAAAACGATGCAAGTACAATAATAACAAAAACCTGCCTAGACTATTTCGAGGGCATGACTGGGCAGTGGAGGGATTGGTTCGAGTCGGCGATGGCAAAATCGATGCAGTGCACGAGCAAGAGCATTAAATTTGGTTAAGGTATAGCTTAAAAGGAGATTTTAAACACCAATAGTCTAAATAAGAAGTGATGAAATTTCATAGAAAATTGATTTTGGCAAAGTACCTTCTGTAATTCTTTGTATGTCTCATTTATACCTAAATCCAAATTTATTAGAATTTGGATTATTATTTTTGTTGATTTGTGACGATATACCAACTGTACAGTCACATATGTGATTCTCAAAACAATTTTAACATAAAAGATTTTGTTGTTTCAAAAGCTATAAATATCAGTTTGCATACAATTTCCAGCTCGTTATGCATGTACTCTCAGCTAAAACAGTAAAGTGTAGAACTGTAAGCCTTTTCTAATTCCTCATAATGAACTCTCAGCTACCTGTCCGTATTTTGTAAGGAAATTACTTGCAAGACTCAATGACGTGAGCATGATGTCTTCATTTGCCTTGAGTGCTTACGTACTTATATTAAATTTTATATTGTGCATTAAAGTCTTTATAGTAAATAAACATTTGAAATCTCTTTATGCCTAACTAATGTTATTTTTTATGCAGATAGAAAATCAAGATGATCCAACTATTCAATTGCTCGAACTCAAGTTTGGATTGAAACGCATAAGAGAAAAGATAAAAGTATATTGCCGAGTGTCGTAGAGCGCATGATGAGATTAATCGGTATTGTTATTGCTTTGTTTAAGATTAATAAACTGATTAAATTTTACACATCATAATGTAGGAATTAGTTAGAAAAGGGAAAAAAGTTATCAAAGAAACTCGGGATTTGCTGCAGATCTCGGAATTTGCTGGTCCGGTATATGGAAGTTAACAGGTTTAAAACACGTCTAATAGGTCAATGTTGATCTTCGTTTGGGGTTTGATTTGTTAATCCCATGATTTACATATGATGCATGTTTTTGATTGATAGGTTAATAATTTTTCCGTTAAAATTACTGATTTATCTTAGTTCTTCTTTTGGCATGTTTTTATAGTAACATGCATGTTTTTGATTGACAGGTTATATTTTCTTCTTTAGGTACCGGATGCAATCAAAGCTACAATAAGAATTTGAACTTTGAACTTTCAGGTTATTATTATTCCCAAGGAAATTGCTAATAAGAATTTGATTTAATTGGATAAATTGCTAATATCGTTTATTCCCAAGGCACCGGATGCATGTTTTGGCCTTAAATTTCTGTAGTATTGAACTCTACTGAATCTCCAAGTAGTATTGAACTCTACTATATAATAACAAAGGCAATATATATTGCTAATTTTAGATGTTTCCTTGAAAACCTTCTTCATAGCATTGAACTCTACTGAATCTCCAAGTAGTGTTGATGTTGCATGACAATTTGCATGGTTTGCCGGGAAATCAGTCCACTGTAAAATAATAATCCAAAAATTATAACTCGATCAAGATACATAATAAACCTCATAATTCCATAACATATATAATATCTTTTATTGATCTACTATGAACATGAATTTTATTTATTATGTGTACCTTTGGAAATAATGTGAGCACATGTCGTCAGTTACTTGCTATGATTCCAGCTGATATGCATGAAGTTTTAACATAAAGCAAGCTATTGTGTGTGTACGTAAGATTATGTATTGTGCAGTAAGCTTATAGATAAACGCATTTTTGGTCCCATATGATTTCTTACTTTATTTTATAACCAGGCACAAACCTTTTGGTTATCCCAGTCCTCTATCTTTATCGTCACAGTGTTTCAGTAATTTGAAAGTATTTTCCAAATCTTTGTATTATATATGCATGCTTTGGAAGCATCCTGAGCTAATTTAAATGTGATTTTTTAACAATACCGCCTAAACTTTTGAATGAAATGCATGACTGGTGCTGCATTTTCTCCTGTGTCGTTATAATTAGGTTCATAAGCTTTACTACCTTGTAGCGTTTTCTTAAACTTCTTGGTATCCTTGTTTTGTGTTTGTTCATGAAGGATCAACGTACCCTACAACAATTTGCCGTATCAGTATCATATATAATATCTTTTGTTTTATTTTTAAAAACTCATGGGGAGGATGAGTGGACCAACTGACTCTTGTAGTACGTATTAAGTTATGTTTAGGCACTTTGGTTTAGCAAAGTTATCGTGTTAAGTTATGTTTAGGCACTATGAGTGGGAACAAATATTATTTAGCTCCTTTGCCCACTGCAAGTGTAGTGGAAAATAAAGGTTAAATTTACTTGGTTTCGATCTCAATATATTCTAACCTGAAAGTTTAAATTTACTTGGCAATCAAAGCTACAATAAGAATTTGATTGACAGGTTAATTTTATCATTTTTTTAGAGCAAACTTTATCTCTTTCAACTTTTCTATAAAAATGTATAAGGGGTTTCCCTCCACATTTTTCATGGGAGAAGTCTCTACGATCGTTTGATAATCCTTATTGAAGCACCATGACTTGTTATATCTATGCGAAATTCTTTCATTATTATGCTGAATGTATTTAATTTTAATATGAATAGGGGTACGTCATTAAGAGAATGGTTGCCAAAATGAGCTCCAACCCAGGTAAATTTGTTCAGCCATAGACTGTTGATAAAAAATATATCAAGTTCACCATGTGATGAATCTGGCATTTCAGCTTGATATTGTTTTTCTGTTTGTACTAAACTAACATGTTCAATCCATAGGTTGCTATTTTGTATTTCAGTTACATTTTATGATTGCATTGTTTCTCACGGTTGTCATGATGCATTTGTGTTTGTTGTATTCAAGATTGAACTAACTTGTTTTCCTCTTGCATTTCCCCTTTGAGTATTTATTGTCTCAATATTATCGAGATTTGAGTTTTGCTCATTTTGACCGTTGTATCCCGGCATGGGTCAATATTTGAACATTGGATGGGGATTGTTCTCCATGGTGTTAGATGTAACATTGTTTAAGTTCGGTTGATTCGGTATCCACATTTCAGTAAAGTTTCGGACCAAGTCTACATGTCTGAAACTAGTACAATCCGAACATTTAGGGGTTTTCATTCGTATTCTACTTCTTGCATAAACATCAATTATGTTCTACAATATATGTTTATTATCATTCTAACTTTTTATTATTTGCTTGACTTGCAGGTGTAGAAATTATCATTTGATTACCGTCACATGCTCAGAGCCCAGAGGCACTTGGTTATCTATTAAATCATTGGCTATATCTTTATGTGATTTCAAAATGCTTAAACTTAGTAGATTAGCATTAGGCCCTTTTTTAGTAGCAGACATCACTTGGTATCTCTTTGTTGTGTATTAATATTGACCAGCTTAGCTTGAATTCTCTTTTCCATTAAAAACGATACATATTGTCTTTAGATCGATTAGTTTACTGTTTTGGCAGCTAAGATTTGACTATATTACACACACACACACACACACACACACACACACACACACACATATATATATATATATATATATATATATATATATTATGTTGTAAATTTATAGTTATGGTTATTGAAAATATCAATTACATGTTTATGGTTGAAACACTCATTGACTATTGCAGATTATGAACTTGAAACACACATTGAGTGTTGCAGATTATCAAACTGAAACACTCACCTAGTGTTGCAGATTATCAAATTGAAACACTTGCTAAGTATTGCAGAGTATGAACTTAAAACAATCCCAGTGTTGCAGATTGTCAACTTGAAACACTCACTGAGTGTTGCAGATTATCAAACTGAAACACCTGCAAAGTGTTTCAAAAATCTGCAACATACTAATCTGCAACACCTAAAAAGTGTTTCTAAAAAATTTAGCAACATTTTATTACCGTTTCAAATTGGCCATTTTGATGTTGTAACAAAAAATTCAACGACATTATTTATAAATGGATTTAACGAGGTTATAAAATTATTTTTATATAACATTAAATCCAATATTTGAATATTTGAATAATCTCGATATATAAATATTTATTACTCAAAGTTTCAAACTGTTATAAAATCTATCAGAAATTAGAATATAAGTTTTTAGGAATTTGGATTCAATATTGGAAGACAAAAAAGTAGATCTACAATATAACTGTTCAGATTTCATGTCAATGTGAGGTAAATCCTGTGAATCTCAATTATTTAGGTTTCTTTCTTTTCTTCTTCTTTTAGCATCAGATTTGTAAATCCGTGGCTATCTGAATATGAAATTCAATTAGAAAGACCACGTAATAGTATATCTGAATCAGATTCAAGGATTGGAAAGCTATCAGGTGAGTGGTTTTAAAATTATACCTTTTGGGTAACGGTAACGGTATATTTATCTTTTTTGTTCCCCATAATTCTTGATGTGAAAAATAATTGGAATTTGTGTTAATTGCGATATAATCTATTTCTAAGTACGTTAATAATATTGTTGTTGTACAAATCTATTCCATTAATCTTCTGTTTGGATTGAGAATTATTGTAATACAAAAATTGTGGAATTTACGATAAACATGAAAATGTTCTTAAGATTGTTATTTAATGTCAAATTGGATATGTTGTAAACATAATTACAGTGAAATTGGGAATAATGGAAAAAGAATTGGTATACCTAAATCTGTGTGGAAAATTTTACAGTAATTGAAAATGCACTACACCATAAATGGCCTTCTGCAGCACAAAAAATTGTTGGGTCAAGCCCAAAAATGTTGTCATATGTCTTTGGCAACACTTTTCTTGTGTTGCAATTTTTGTCGTTGCCTTGACCTGAAAGGCAACATTTTGACTATCTAATGCAACATAAGAAATATTATTGTAATGGAACCATATTTGGGTCTATAGCAACATCCATAGGTGTATGTAGCAACATTCCAAAACTGTTGCTATAGATATTAATTTTCTGAATTTGTTTAGGTCAACATCTTGTATATTATACTGTTTTGCATCTCATATAATAATATATATTGATATTGAATAATAATACTATTGCAAAGAATTAATTGATTCAAAAAATATTTTATTCAATATAATATTTCAACATTTAAATAGTACAATATTTTGCATCTCTCTATAATACAAGTCACATTCACACCTCACTACATACACTCAATACATTGTTTTTTCTTTGTGTTTGCTCCACACTTCATGTCCAGCTCCTGCTTTCACTCTGTCTCTTGTTTACTTGTACAATAAACAACTAGAGAAGTAATCTCGAAATAAACAAATATAAATTTGCAAAAAATATAAATATGTTTGTGTGTTTCTATGCTATATATGGCCTTCTATAACAGATTTGCAAGGTTTTCCAGCTAAAATGTTGCGACAGCTATAAAATTTTGGTCCTACTGCAACATTGTATTTTTGGTGTTACCTTAGCCATAAACACGTGTTGCCTTAGCTATAGATATATTCAAATTAAAAAATTAATAAAATTGACAATCTTAACCAGTTTCTCTAGTATAGATCAAACCATTTATTCTTAATTTTTAACTTAAATCCAATGATACAAAACTCAGATCTGCATGCTACGTTCTAATTGGCCACTTCAAACAACTAAGCCCTAATTTGTTTGAACCATAAAAAAAAATTGCGGCTAAATCATTTTCAATCCAAATCACTGATAATGGCGACAACCGATTTTTGTTCTTTCTTCATCGCTGTTTATTGCCATCTTCCTTTCGTCTGAACACTACTAATCTTCTTCCCCATTCGCCATTTCTTCTACCGCGTCTCTCTACCTATAAACCCCTCTCAATCCAGTGACGAAGAACAAAAAAAATGAAACCTAGGTCTTCAAAAAGCATGACCAGATCTAGGTGAAATTTCTCCAATCCATCTTGTGCTTCTTGGTCACTACATGCTTTTAATAATCCGATTCAAGAATTAGCTAATGCCTTAGCCACAATGCAAGCACCAATTTCTAGCCTGAATGAAGCGGTTCCTCCATCTTTATCCCCTTTGCTCGCTGCGCGAAAAGACATTGAAAGATGGACAGAAATTAACATATCTGCTAATTTTGATTTTGCTCCTCAGCGAACTATTCAGGTACAGTCTCTGCCTCATTGGGTGAAGGGTTAGAACACGACACTGTTGGTTTAGGTAATAAGGTTTGTGAGGATGTATTTTGCGAGGTGATGCGTTTGCCAACAGTAAACTTTTCCAATAACAATGTATTGGCTATTGACAATAATAACATAACAATTTTGGGTGATTTAGTCAGTGGTCAAAGCGCAGTATTGTTCATCAATGCACAGTGATTCTTGGTTAAAGGTATTTCTCGTGCCCACAACCTTAATATCATCAATCACCCAAGTTGCTAAAATGGTTCTATGGTGTGGGAATTTTATTTTCTTTCCTTCTATTCCTTTTTTCTTTTCTAATATGTTTTATGTCTATTATATATAGGTTAAGTGCGACTATGTTGGAGGTTTAGGTGATAGTTTTGATTTGGTGCCTATTGGTGCTTGATATGGAAATTGCCGAAAAGCTTGATGGTAAAGATTTATTTGTTAGTATTCCCATGTTTTTTTACCCTACTTTTGTGATGATTCTTATTGTGGTGTGCTATATGTTCTGTCTTCAGGTACAACCCTTTCTTAATGGTATGCTACAATCCCGTTGCCCAAGAATATGAAAGTATTTGTAGGGTCGTGTCAGGGTTCTTAGATTCATTCTATGTTGAGGTAAGAGCACTTCACGTTGCACTTGTGGCTAATAAATAACTATATCCTTGCGAATTTTGGAGATTTCATTGATACACTGATAAAAATAAGGATCTTCTTTCTTATGTTGTGCTACTCTTTCCAAATGAAAGAGTTCTTTTCTAGAGACAAAATTCTTTCTAGAAAGCTTGTCTACTACCAAACTGATGATACTTGATGTGCAGTGTTTCAAAGAAGACTTGGCTTGCGGGCCCCCGGACCCCGCAAGCGCTACGCAAAGACCCGCTACTCGGCTTGCCTTTGGCTCGACATATATTTGTCAATGTCTATATAAATTGAAACTACATATGTAATGAGTGAACTAAGTGATGTAGTGAGGAAAATCTGTATCTATGAATAATCAGTACTGTAGTAAATCATTTAGTTCTAAATAGTTGGAGTTAGAAATTTGTACTATTTCAGTTACTGAAATAAAATATTTTATTTAATAAAACGCTGTTTGAATTAAAATTCCATGTAGAAGTATTCTATTAAATAAATATTTAATCATGTTAGAGATGAAATATGTATAGCAAAATTTTTGGAATGTTGCTACAGACACCTAAGGATGTTGCTATAGACCCAAATAGGGTTCTATTGCAACAACATTTGTTATGTTACCATAGATAGTCATGTTGCCTTTGAGGTCTACAACAACCATGAAAATTGCATCACAGTAAAAGCATTGCCAAAGACCCATGCTAACATTTTTTGGGCTTGTCCTAACATATTTTTTCTATTGCAGAAGATCGTATATGATGTAGTACAATATTTTGCATCTCTCTATAAATGCACTCAAACACACAATACACTGTTTGTCTTTTTATATGCTCCACACTTCCGGTTTAGCTCCTACTTTCATTCTGTCTCTTGTTTAACTGTACGATAAACAACTAGAGCAGTAATATGAATATAAACAAATTTAAATTTGCAAAAATATAAATTTATTTGTGTGTTTATTTTCCTCAGGTATTCGGGTCATTTGTATCATATTTTGATTGTGCAGTATTCGTTTCTTCTTCAGTATTCACATGGGCAAACGAATCTCAGGAGCATGCACGTATACACGTGTACGTGTACACCTGTACAGTGCCACAACATCCCAGAATCACTCATAGCACTATAAATAACAGAGAAGCAATTACGTGGACCAACTCAACCCAATGTCTTCCTGGTCATGCAAAACAAGAACAATTTTAGGTTCAGAAAACATCAAAAATGTGACTTAATCTCAGGTCCAACTGAAGTATGCAAAGCTGTGTATACCAATACAAATGCACAACTCAACAATGCATACAGAATTTGGGATACAATATTGCTGCAAGTACATAATGACTTAAACTAGGAAAAGCATCAGTGAAACAAATAACATGAAAATGGAGAACCAAAGTCAGACAACATAGGCCATCTTTTGGGGAAAATCGTGGCAACAAAAATTAGACAATATAGGATTTTTTTTATCCTATAAGCTAACCCATTTTCATCATCAATAAACATCACAAGACAAGTCGAGAAAAGGAAAATTTAAAACAGAGAATTTGGCATACCATAGATCTCGACAAACATCACACCTACCTCTTCCTTACCACCATCCAATAACAAGTCTGTTATTTACAACTGCTACCTGAAACAAACACAACTTGAGATTAAATTTATGGTATACTAGATCACTGCCACTACGGCCGTTATCACCAGAGTTAGGTAAAAACTTTACCATGACACTGGTTGTAGGAACAACAAGCTACAGGCAAGTGCCTCGCGAAAAAACATCCCCTCCGTTGTAAAAGCAATCTCCAACAGACGAACATAGGCACCACACAAATCCATCACAAGCCAAAAAACCAAGCACAATAACAGATCTGCTACCCTCCCAACAACATTGTAACACCTCCTAAACAACAACCCAAACAAAATTACCTACCAGAAAACCCACAACTACACAATGATCACAAAATATGAGGAAAATCTAAACGTCGACACACCTAGTTACCCAATACAATTCTCGTTCAAACCACAAAATAAAACATACAACGCAACACCATAAACCAAGACAAAGCTACGCTCATCGAAGTATCGATCCAAAACCAAACCTAAATAAACTACACAACAACAAGGGTTGGTCCTGCATTACGTCATGCTTAAGGAAAGGAGGCGAGAGCAGTTCGAAATGGGTCAGTGACGCAAAGAGGATAGCAGGAAAAAGGGGTTAAGAATGCAAAATACTCATCTCACATAAATGCAGATCTTCTCCATGCACTACAACCGTCATTATCTGAACTACTCCAGCCACTGCAAACAAAGCTCCTCATAACCCAAACCCTTACCTTCTGACCAAAAGTTATGTCCGAAACCTACTTCAATAGCCCACCGTCCAAGGTCACTTCCCTAACTTAACCACTGTCATCCACACCTAACTCAAGCCAACACCATCTAGCCATCAACCAACACCATCCCTCCAATCTCCAACGCAACCTACAATTTAATTCGCGACCACTACCAATCCAAACATTATACAAATAACCACCTGCTTCTACAACTGTAGCATTCAACCACAACTGCCATATCACCATCATCTTCCCTCTTCCAATACAACTACTATTAAACAAACCTCATCACATATCAACTATCCATACAAACATCAACCTACATACAACTAATTTCCACTACCAATAGCCCACCTGTAACATAACCGTAAGCAACTAGAACACCTTCTCCTACACAATCGAAACCATCTCTCTTTAACACTGCAACCAAACCATCCATCTTCGACCAATCAAAAATCTGGAGCGAACCAAAATACAGTACCACCAATGACAACTCCACATACTTTCACCTGAAACGATAACCTTTGACTTGCCTCCGCCTTCTGTGTTCACTGAAAACCATTAGCCAACGCGACAAGAGGGGCGCTAATTAGGAGAAGTGAAACTCGATCTTGCCAACAAAGAGGAAAATTGGGTCTAGAAGGAGAAAAAAATTGAAGAAACATATGGGGGAAACAAAAGATTTAGAAAAGCCCTAGTCGCCTTTTGCAGAGGCCATGATAGGTGGCTGAGAACAAAATGAAAAGGAGATCGAGATTTAGAAAAGCAAAAAACTATCATAAAAAGACCTGTAGAGGAAAAGAGATCGAGATTTAGAAAATCCCCAGTCGCCTTTTGCAGATGCCATGATAGGTAGTTGAGAACGAAATGAAAATTAGGGATCGTGATAATTTTGAAAATCTGGGGGTGGGAACGAAATGAAAAGGAAAGCGGGTGAATGAAAATAAAAGTGGGAAATCAAAATAGCTGAGGTGAGGATTAATGGTTGAGATTTTGTTTTAAATGATGGTGTCAATCGCTGAGGTGTAATTTTTTTAATCGAATATATTTATAGCTACTACAACGTTTTGCTAATATCTATGCCAACATCTTAAAGTGAATGCTGCAGTAGGACTAAAATTTTATAGTTGTTGCAACATTTTAGCTGGCAACACCTTGCAAATCTTTTGCATAAGGGCATCGATGGTGTAGTGATGGTATAAGAAAACAAGAATTTAGCATTTAACTCAGAAAATAAAAGGGGAAATTTGTAGTGGACTGAGTTAATTGGATTTGGGGGAAAATGGTTACATTTCTGTGCGATGATATAATTGAGAATGTATTTGTAAAAAAGAAAGAAAAATGGATTAGTGTGAAATAGGGATTCTTTTACCGTATTACACACTAATCAAATAAAATATGCATGTATGTCCACATTGAAGTAAAAGAAATAGCTTGCATTTTTGGATATTAACCGATGTACGTTATGGACACTACAACAAAACGTGGATTAGATAGCAACAGTAGATAGCGTTTGTTTCAATTCTCCTCATATGCTCAAGCGCGGACCATATTCCAACGCTATTCGATAAATAAATTCCACGAACCAACGCTGTACGAAAGGCGGGAGCTAGAATTATTTTGGGTGAAAATTAAAAATTTGTGTTTTTCCCTTCCCTTCAGAAAACATCGCTTTTCTACTTATTCCTCTTTATCGCCTCCGAAGTCCAAAAGAGGGCCAAGATCTTAAAACCCTAATTTAACATTGAATCCTCTCGTCATCAGCAACCAATACCGGAGCTATCCAATTTAAACGACCGTGAAGGTAAATCGAAAATCGCGATTTTGAATTTTTTGCATTTTTTTGTGCTTAGTTTGAATACGCAATTGCGATTTAGGTGTTTGAGGGCAATTTTGGTGATGAGAATTTGTTGTGCAAGTGGAACATGATGAATTGCTGTCATCTACATCTGGAAAGAATTAACTCTACGAAATCAACCCTAGTAACAATCACCAGTGGTCGATCCCAATCCCAACCTAGACAACGGTCTCAGATTTAAATTCCTGTGGGAGGTATTATTATGTTTTCTCCCTATAATTTTAGTTAGCATACTATGCAAATAATTTATTTTCTTGCAATTGTTCTATCATAGTCTTAACTATGCTTCTGATTTGTTCTTTTATATTTTTTATGTATGCTTCACAGGTTATGTAGTTTTTTTATTTTTCTATTTTAGAAATAATATGTGATCTGTGTTGTAATTGTTGTTTAAATTATCTATGGTTTCTTATTGTATTTGTTGCAGTGTTATATGTGATATAACATGCCATTTAGAAACTAAAAATGTAAGGAAGTATAAATGATTAAAAACAAATTAATACAAATATCTTGTTACTCAGAACTATGCTTCTCCTCCAAAAGGTCCACACACATGCTTTAAACTTGGACTGCTTCAATTTATATAGTACTCTAGATATTTTAATAGAAATACATGTTTCACTATAGATAATTATATACATTTACCTTGCATTGTTTTGTTAAAGAAAAATCATTCAATCTCTGTTTTAAACTCATTTGATTGAAAACCTTGGTTTGGATGATTGGATTTTATCAAATTTCTTGTTATAACAGGTACTCTGGTATTATACTGTCAAACACAAATATATATATTTAATAGGATTGACTTTTCCGTGAGTTTTTACATATTTTACAATTTACTGTGCAAATGTACAGTGGAAAACACTTTTCGCTTATTTATTCATATTTTTGTCAAGATTGATGCTGCATGGATAGGTAATTGATTGTTGACGAGTGAACCATAGGTTCGACGAGTGAACCATAGGTTCGACGAGTGAACCATAGGTTCACTCATCCAGCCCATTTCTTGGCTCTTGGACAATTTTTATATAAATTTATCATTTTGTTAAGTAAGTATCACTAAACTAGTTTTTTCTTTCTTTCTGAGATATACCTATAACTGTACTATTAGTATATCAATTTGTAAACAACTGTGTAATAATATATGTTAGTATAAGGTGCTTAATATGGGTGTTCCCTAGAGGTTACCGCCCCATACTCATCTATATGAAAATGGTATGTCTTTACATGGAGGACACTGGGAAAGGTCTGAATAACAAGATGTTCGATTTTGAATTGTCCTGTAAATTTCAATTTTTTTTTACTTCCATGGTGAGGAATCCCCTGGGTAATTGATCAACTTTGATTGTGAATTTCTCAGTAATTTGCAATGAAGTGATTTTAAATTGGATGTTATACCAAATTAAATTAATTAGAGATTATAAGTAAGGGAGATAAAAGTT
Organism: Allium sativum; assembly: GCA_030737875.1. NCBI lineage: Eukaryota > Viridiplantae > Streptophyta > Magnoliopsida > Asparagales > Amaryllidaceae > Allium > Allium sativum. Next base: position 428,790,962 of record CM060923.1, read on the forward strand.
GAAAATTTACTTAATATAAATTTACTCATGTTTGAAAATTCATATTTGTGGATAACTGTTGTGTAGTTGTTATACTTTCATTATTCTCAATTGCGCAAATCATAGTGAGGCGTGTTTTACATATCATTAGAGAGGCGGATCTTTCTACAACAATAAATGCAATAGGGGGGTTAATTTAGATAGTGATGATGACACTAAGGCCAAAAACCAAGATCAGCCTATGTTGTCTGCTGCAGCTCTTGTAGCAGCTGGGAGGAACACGCAATGAGCCTCATCTCTATACACTCTTCTAGAAGATTTACCTGACCACGTGGCTCCTCAAACTGGTTTAGGAGGTTGTTCTGAAGGCAAGAGCATATGTAAGCCATGAATTGTCTTACCTTGTCTCATCTTTACAGTAGATTGTTAAGACTACAACGATAAACTGATCATTTGTTTGAATTTTTTTTCTACTAGATTAAACTAGTCCTTTTCTCAGAGTAATTTAACCTACTGCATTTGACCAATTGCCGCCCGTGTTAACGGTAACAAATTACATGCCTTTAAAAGATAGGCAGAACTCTCATGGTAACCTTTTTTTTTTTGAGGCGCTCTTTGATGTAATGGTTAATACATAAGTTGTTTTGAATCAGTTGAACATTCACTTTTATACTTGGTGTCAAATTATTTTCTATTTTTCTTTGATTTTATTTTGTATTGCTGATGTCTACCAAGTTGGTTATTTAATTAATTAAATCAAGAGGAAAGTTTACTAGTCCATAAATTTTAATCTTTACCAAGAATCCTGGGAGAAAGTTAAGGAACTGCATTGCATGCACTGTGACTTTGAAGGAGGGTGTGATATAATATATTGAATGAGAGCAGACGATATATTGCATTCAGAATGCTAGATAATGAACTCAGCTAGCTAGGCACAGTTGAAGTTGAGTAAATTCAACTGTTAATAGACCTCCTTAGTCTACTAGAAAATGAGCTCACCAGCAAGTCTGCATAATTCTATGCATTATTTTCACTGCTACTCATGCATAGGTGGATGATATGTTAGTGGATCTAAGCATAGGGGTCAGATGATACATGCATTATCCTTTTTTAGGACAACTCGTATGTTTTGATAACCAAACAAATAATTTTTTATAATGTTGCGATGATTTAATCCATAACTAAACCCATTTCGCAGTGTATTACGGTTTTTGCTGGTCCTAAAAAAATGAAACCAAAGAAATTGCCTGCAATTTTACTATTTACATGTAAGCCACTCCATTTTACTTAGAAATTTGCTAGAGGAGGTTGGGAATTAGCATCTAGGTTTTGAAGTTCCTGTGCTAGCTAGATTCTTTTTTCTTTCAGAAAATGGAATTGATTTGTTAGTCTGACTAGCACTGATGATGATGGAGGATTTTTGTCCTCAGACCGAGCAGAACTAGTTGGCTGTTTACTGCTATTTGTTCGATGTGATGATATCTTTGGAGCATAATTTCGAGATAACGCTGCAGACTCATCCATCTGTGGTGGATGGTCATCATTTTCTTTAATGTTGCTTTTATTTGTTGGTCGCCTTCGTAATTTATAGGAATGCTTCGAGTCTCCGAACGTTGGTGAATTTATTTATGAGCTTTAAGGTATGCAGCGTACATGTTTACTTCAAATTTAGGGTTACCTACACTAAGACTTGGAAACCCCTTTGGATTGTACTTATTGGAAGCAGATTCATAGCCAACTGGCTCATTGTTTGTTGAAGAGTTTGAATGATTTTCTCCGGAAGCAGGGATCTCTCTAGGTACCAAATTATTGACCGCTTTGTTTTCGTGATCTTTGTTAGGTGATGAAGGCATTTGAGATTCATCTATTGCAACATCAGTATTAACTAAGGAAGATACAATATCACTTATTGTTCAGTTTTCATTTTGAACTGGAATAGCATTTTCAACTGTCCTACCAGTTGGTGAATTTATTTATGAGCTTTAAGGTATGCAGCATACATGTTTACTTCAAATTTAGGGTTACCTACACTAAGACTTGGAAACCCCTTTGGATTGTACTTATTGGAAGCAGATTCATAGCCAACTGGCTCATTGTTTGTTGAAGAGTTTGAATGATTTGCTCCGGAAACAGGGATCTCTCTAGGTACCAAATTATTGACCGCTTAGTTTTCGTGATCTTTGTTAGGTGATGAAGGCATATGGGATTCAGCCATTGCAACATCAGTATTAACTAAGGAAGATACAATATCACTTATTGTTCAGTTTTCATTTTGAAGTGGAATAGCATTTTTAACTGTCCTGCCAGACTACATTTCATGTCTTTCCAATTGTTGATCATTTTGTTGTTGAATTGAAATCTTTACGCGTAAGTCTATAGCTTTCTGCTTTAAACTAATTATATCAGCTTCCACTTGATTTATTTCCTCAAAATTAGCCCTTGTCTTGCTATCTATCGTAGAAGTAATAGATGCATGTCTTAAAATCTCTTTCTGTTTGTAGCTGCTCACTCGACATTTCCGCGTCTCTTTGCAGTGCTGATCGATGTTCGTGCAATGCTTCCTTTCCTTTCTCTATGTTTTATCGTAAATTTTCAGTAACTTTTACCTCCTTTACAATTTTATTTTCCAGATCACTTTTTTCTGTCTCGAGCTTCTAAATAACAATCGCATCCTTTGTTGAATCCTTTTTTTCTGTTGGAAGATCTTTTCTTGCAGAGGTTCATCCCCATTTAGTTGGTTTTATCATACTAGATGTGGCCTTACTAGACATATTTCTGAATTTTGCAGACCTTCCGTTTGTGGTATAAGTAGCAGACTTTTGCAATCTGGAAGTATGAATATTGTCAACAGACATTTGCAAACTTGGTGAAGCTTCAGAATCACTCTTTTCGTTTTCCCGTATCATTAACGTCACTTGCACTTCTCTTCTCGGTTAATTTAGCGCTTTCAATTTTTGGCTCTTGGCTAATATTATTTACCGAATTAGTGGCATTAGATATGACTTTAGGTGCCTTGGTTGCTGCAATGTTATCGGTATACTCGTGAGAGGAGGTATACGGGTTATGATCCACTTCCTCGTGATTTGACTTCACTATTTTTAAGAATCGATAAATTTAAATGTTTGTTCATGGCTTCACATTGACACAAGTACCTCTCTTTATAATAGATAATAGGCCAGGTGCCTTTGGCTTCATCATTGCATTGTGGAGACGAGTCACATTTATTTCTCTTCATTGGGGACCCACCGCAGCTTCCAAAGGGGATTGGAGACAATTTTTATGAATTTGGTTTCATTTTAGTCATAGTTGTGGCTTCATGTTAAATCGAAGTTCTTTGGTTGCTTCTTAAAATCCACTTGAATTTGAAATAAAATTACGTGTTAGAAAATTTATTTTATTTATAAGTGAAAACAAGATTTTAGGTGAATATTTCTAAACCATTATTGATAATAATTCCTTAGTTACTTGGAAAAATATCCTCATGTAGAAAGAGAGACTGGCATATGTAACTTAGCTACCAATAAACCCAGTAAACCATGCCATGAACTGTTCATTTCTTAATTTAGATCTGATTTTGGGATATGTTTCATCTTCTGGTAGATCTGCAGAAATCTTCAAGGTACAGAGTGCATAAGGGTGTACAATAATCTTTACGCACTTATCTATAATACAGTTATAGTAATAAATAGTTGTTCCACATTTCAAATTGTGACTAGGTTCAAATTGCAGAACTGTTCCACATTTCTATATTTTTTGTATGATTTTTCTCTTTCAGATATCACATTGATTGTTTATGTAAATTTCAATGTGTTTACAGTTTACATATAATTCAGTTACTCATCATATTTAATTTATACTTATTGTGCGTTATTTGTTATTGACTTATGCTAATTTGTTTAAAAAAAATTGTTTTGCCTTTTGCAAACATGATCACTGTCTTCCTTTTTTAAGATAGGAAGGTTAAAATATATTGTATATTTTTCAGTTACACTTTTTCTCCTTTGAATTAGATGGTTATAAAAGTAGTTTACCATCTTTTTTATGGTCATTTTCCACCTTCCCTGTTAATTTTCACATTAATTGTCTTTATACAATGTTTATTGATAACATCGATCCATTTATGCGTATCTCTATTAATGTCGTTTAAAACAAAATCATCATCAAAGCATATATTCTAAAAATGATTAGTCTCTTGTAATCTGTTTACCACATCATCAATTAATGGAAGAAATTGTTTACCATATATCTATAAAATTGATTTGTTTTTGGAAGTCACATACACTGATATGTGTTAAACTTAGTGTTAGCCTACTTTGTGAACTAGGCAACACAAAGTCAAGAAACCAACCGTTGAAGAGTATTTCAAGTTATGTGACTTCGGTTCGGATCGGAGGGAAGCTCCACAGTTCAGATTAATAGCAGCGTATCGGTTCGGATCGGGTAAAGTTCTCTGTTCGGATCGGATATCTCTTACTGGATAAATTGGTAAAGCATACCTGATCGGATCGGAAGGCCAATGAATCTCAGGTGGATCGGAAAGCTGTCTGCTTGCCGCGACTTCGGAGCGGAGCGGAGTATGATTAGAGAAGAGGAGACGTTCAAGCTACTCCGGTTCGGGTCGGGTATTCCGATCCGAACCCCCAACCTGTATGTCTCCGACCCGCACCCATGATCCAGGAAAATCTCCTATAGAGTCGCCTGGAGAACCGGACCGGATGTGACCAATTCCTACCCCTAACGTCCATCTCATTGATGCGTTGTCTGCTTGATGGCCCATCCGAACCCGAAGAGAGGGCGATGGATGACACGTGTTCCGACCCGGATTGCATCTCAGGCAAATTCACACCTATAAATACCCCAACTAGAGACAAAGAGAAGGATCTTTTTCAGCACTTTTGAGAATCCAAGTACTTCCATCATCCGAATTCCTTCACTCCCGGAAAATCCAAACCATCTTTTATTTCTTGTTTTTATCTTTCTGAGTGAACAAAAGTGAGTTGTGAGCGAATCTTACATTGTATTTGTAATTGAATTCCTGAATACAGTGAAAACTAAGTGGACGTAGGCATTTCTTCGCCGAACCACTATAAACCTTGTGTGTTCTTTTTTATTTCTGCTTTATTTTATCTTGTTTCTAATCAATTTGGGTGTTAGAACCACATTTGGGTCTAACATTTTGGTGCTTTCACTGAGAATCCTCATCTAAATTCTTTATTTTCCGGGATCTCTTTCTACTTTTTGGACCGTTGAGTTCGAAGAAGTGAATCCATAAGTGTCTCCACTTTCTTACATTCGTTGAAGTAATTGTCAAAGACTCATGGCCCGAGGAAAAGGCAAGGAAGTCCAGTCTGTTCAAGGAAATGGAGCTGATGAAGATCAGCAGCATGCTGTTGTAACAAGGTCTAGGGGGCAGAGTTCAGCAGCAGGGAGAGTCAATGCAGGAAATCCGAACCGACAGCAAGGGGAAAGCTCCGATCCGAACCGGGTAGGAGACTCTGAAGCAGTGCACTCCCCCAGTCTGAACCGACCCGACTTGCTCGCTGCACACCGATCCGACCAGGGACCCCAGCTCCGATCCGACCCGACTTCCTACCTCCGATCCGACCCGATGCTTGGTGAAGCTGGAACATCTACTCGAGTCCCCGCGAATGCTCCAATTCCAGCTGCCAGGGTTGGAGACCAGGCCAATCCATCTGCTCCCATCACTCAAGGAGATTTCTCGCGCTTGCTCGATATGCTTGAGAGCACGAGGGAAGCTATGAGAGTTCATGAGCGTACCAACCTCATGATGCAGGAAAATATGAGGCTCATGAGTCGGGAAATCAGTGAGCTCCGCCGGCAAAGAACTCCGTCGCCAGTTCGTCATACCCCAGTAGATCAATCTTCATCTTCTGAGGAAGAGAGGCCCCGTGAGCGAAGGCCACTCGAACGACCTCAGAACGTGGAGCAGCTAACGTTTGGATCTTTGGGATCTCGCGAGGATATCGCACGAGCATTAAGAAACGATAGCCCATCTCGGGGGCAAAGACTCCAATCCCCTCTTCCCGAGATCGACCGGGAACGCGGGGAAAGGAATCGAGCAGAGGCAGCTCGAAGAAGACGGGTGTCTCCTGAGCAAGAGCCCCGGAGGAACTCGGACACTAGGGCCAGGGAACCTGAGCAGCCCCTAACTAGTGCCGATGTGCAGGCGATGGTTCGTCGAATTATGTCCGAGAGCCGGAATTATACAAATGAAGACTACGGCATAGAGCGAAGCCATACTCCGTTCACTGACGACATCCTAGACTTCCAGTTCCCCCGACGCTTTAATTTGCCACAGATGGATAAATATAACGGAAGGACTGACCCAGGACAGCACTTGATGCGGTATTCGTGGCTTATGAATGCCGCTGCTGCCCCCGATGAAGTAAAATGCAAAGCGTTCCCAATCTACCTAGAAGATGTGGCTTTATTTTGGTTTACCCGACTTCCTCCTCGTTCAATTTCTAATTACAAAGAACTAAGCGAGCGTTTCATGAACCAGTTCCGACTACATGCTCGAAAGTCCAAGAGCGTTATTGAATTGTCAAGGATCAAACAGGCACCAGGAGAATCTTTAAGGGCATATTTAGATCGTTTTAACCAAGCTGTAACTGAGGTCAGTGACCCGCATGAGCCCACAATTCTGATGGCATTGAAGGAAGGAGTCGATCCCGAATCTGAGTTTGGAGACTACCTTTCTGGGAAGACACCCCCCACAAGGGCGATATTCTACGAAAAAGCCGATATTTATCTAAGACGAGAGGAGGCCCGGGCAAACCGGAAGAGAAAGTCTGAGACAGCTTCAAAGGAGAATGTGCAGAGTAATATTGCAGTGAAGCAGTCTGGGGAAAGTTCTGGCAAGGTTGAAGTAAACGTAGGAAACAAGGGTGGAAACAGCAATACTGGAAGCGGGGGAAACAACAACAACCGTAATTCGAACGGTAACAGGAGAAACAGAAATAGGGGAAGCGACCCAAACAAAAGGCCCCGATTCCAGAACTACGAGAACTACACACCATTGAATGACACGTTGGAAAATATTTACCTGGACACATATAATGTGTTGCAATACAAAAGACCGCCACCTCGTGATTCGACCGAAAAAGAAATGGCGACAGGGAAATTTTGCTTGTTTCACGGAACGCATGGACATTCGACCAATGAGTGTCGACATTTGAGGGATGTAATTGAAAAGCTGCTGCGTGAGGGAAAGTTGGATGAGTACAAGGTTGCCCCGAGGGATAGGGGGCAAGGAGAGCAGGCTCCAAAGCAAATCCTACCTGCTCCTAAGCCTACCGCGCATCAGAAAGGTAAAGGGATCGTCATCAACTCCATAGTAGGCGGACCTCACCCGGCAATCCGAAGCTTTAGGTCAATGGACCAATATGTGAATGCTGCCAAACATCTGGATGTGAATGAAGGTGACGAGTTGGAAGATGTCACCCCCATCAAACAACAAAAAACCATGTTCGATGACGTGGTGTTTCGCAGCCGAGACAACACGGGAATACAATCTCCCACCAATGATCCGTTGGTTATTACTACCACTATTGGGCCGGCTTTGGTCCATAAGGTATTAGTAGACAACGGAAGCTCCGTTAATATTTTGTTCAAGAAGTCATTTGATCAGATGAAGCTTGAGCCTGAAGATCTGAAACCTTGTGAAGGATGGATTAGAGGTTTCAACGGAGCGACGACAGCTCCTATGGGATACATAGAGTTGCCTGTGACCTTGGGGCAAGGAGAACGTAGAAGAGTGCGAATGCTTCAGTTTGTAGTACTGGACGTAGATTCGCCATATAACGCATTTTTAGGGAGGCCTGCCCTCGCTGAATTTAGAATTTGTATCGCCCCTTGGTGCTTGTTACTAAAGTTCCCAACCGAAGCCGGGACTGGAGTAATAAGAGGGGATCAGGTTTCTGGACGGGCCTGCTATGTGGCCGAACTGAAGATGTTGATGAAAGGAGTTAATGCTGAGAATAAGGATGCCTCATCTCCCTCAAAGGGGGACTTGGCATAGCAATTAGAGAGGTTGAACCCGAGGGAGTTGCGAAAAGGAACGCCTGAAGACCTGGATCCTAGAAAAGACGAGGAACCAGAGGCTAGGAATGCAACTCCTAATGAAGCAACAGTGGAAATTCCTGTTGATAAAACTGATCCGATGAAAGTTTTGAAGATTGGTTCCCAATTGGATCCGCGTCGTGCTGAAGAGCTGACGAACTTCTTGAAGGCGAACTTAGATGTGTTCGCCTGGACCCATGCTGACATGTGTGGGATATCGCCTTCCGTCATCAGTCACAAATTGAATGTAAATCCGAAGCATCCGCCTGTGAAGCAAAAGAGACGCATGCTGGGCCCAGAGAGGTCGGTTGCTCTCAAAGAAGAAGTAGAGAAATTGAAGCAAAATGGATTTGTTCGAGATTCGACTTATCCCGACTGGATATCGAATCCTGTCTTGGTAAAGAAGCCAAACGGAAAGTGGCGAACTTGTATTGACTTTTCAGATTTAAATAAGGCGTGCCCAAAGGATAGTTTCCCGCTTCCCAGAATTGACCAGCTTGTAGACTCGACAGCAGGTCATGAACTTCTCTCTTTCATGGATGCGTATTCCGGATACAATCAAATTCCAATGCATGTGCCAGACCAAGAGCACACGAGTTTCATTACGAATTTGGGATTATATTGTTATGTTGTAATGCCGTTCGGATTAAAAAACGCTGGAGCTACTTATCAGCGATTGGTAAATAGAATGTTTTACGATCAGATAGGAAAAACTATGGAAGTTTATGTGGATGATATGCTAGTTAAATCAAAGCAGTCCTCCAGTCATACGCAAGACTTAGCAGAAATGTTTGGTATCTTGCGAAAATACCGTATGAAATTGAATCCTTTAAAATGTTCATTTGGAGTGGCGTCGGGAAAGTTCCTTGGCTTCATTGTGAGTTCCCGAGGAATTGAGATCAACCCTAGCCAGATAGCGGCGATTAGAAATATCAAAGAACCAAGGAAAATTAAAGACGTCCAAAGTCTGGCAGGGAAGGTAGCGGCGCTAAGTAGATTCATCTCCAAAGCCACCGATAAATGTGTTCCATTTTTTGATTTGATAAAAAGGGGAAAGAAGAACTTTCAGTGGACTCCCAATTGTGTCGAGGCTTTTCAAAATCTGTTAGAACTGTTAGAAAAACCGCCGATCTTATCTAAGCCCGTAGACCATGAAGAACTGTTTGTTTATCTAGCAGTCTCGGCTCACGCTGTCAGCACAGTTCTGGTTCGAGAGGAAGATAAAGTACAAAGGCCAGTATACTATGTGAGTAAGAAATTAGCAGCGGTAGAGCGCAACTACCCAAAGATCGAGAAGCTTGCTTATAGCCTCCTGATTGCATCCCGAAAGCTTCGTCACTACTTCCAAGCCCATCCAATAACCGTATACACCGATCAGCCGTTAAGACAAGTACTGCAGAGAACCGAAGCGTCGGGAAGGTTGATTAAATGGAACATAGAACTAAGCCAGTTTGATTTGAATTTTCAACCACGAAAGTCAATCAGGGGGCAAGCTCTAGCAGACTTTATTGCGGAGTTCACCATTCCAGAAGAAGAAATAATCAATGACCAAGTGGTCAAATCTGAGGATAAGCTAGAGATGAATCCGTGGAGACTATATACAGATGGAGCTAAAAATGACCGAAGATCCGGAGCTGGAATTGTCTTAGTCACTCCGGAGGGACGGTCATTATATTACGCCCTGCGATTAGAATTTTCGGCAACAAACAATGACTCTGAGTATGAAGCCCTGATTGCCGGGCTGAAACTCGCTAAAGACCTCGGAGTAAAAATGATGGACATATTTTGTGACTCTAAGATTGTTGTTTGTCAAGTGCGAGAGGAATTCGCGGCTCGAGGACCTCGACTTGTTGCTTACCTCAAGAAAGTGAAAGAGCTATTAAATAGTTTAGAGCGGTACAACATAACACATATTCCCAGAGTAGAAAACCAGAAAGCGGATAGACTAGCAAAGTTGGCTAGTTCCGACAGTCCAGAAGGGACTGAGATAATTCCAATTGAAACATTGGAATCGCCAAGTTTTGAGTCAATGGAAGTTGAATTCGTTCTTGAAGCGGAACCAGAGAAGGAGTCATGGATGACTCCAATCAAGAGTTTTCTTAAGAATGGGACTCTCCCATCGAAGAAGAGTGAGAAAAGAGCTGTAGTTCGCAAAGCTGCCAGATATGTTATGCAAGACGATACCCTCTATAGACAAGGATTTTCTATGCCCCTGTTACGATGTATCGCACACGACGACATCAAGCGTGTACTGAGAGAAGTACACGAAGGTGAGTGTGGAGATCATACAGGAGGTCAAACTTTAGCAAAGAAAATATTGCGGTACGGATACTTCTGGCCTACGATCAACAAAGATGCAGCTGATTATTCACGACGCTGCGATAAGTGCCAGAGATTCGCCAAAATCCCCAGGGCACCATCAACCCAGCTTAAATTGATGGTGAGTCCTTGGCCATTTGCCACATGGGGAATCGATATCATTGGGGTTTTACCAATTGCTAAAGGGGGAGCTAAGTATGCCATAGTAGCCGTGGATTATTTCACGAAGTGGGTGGAAGCTGAACCCTTGACTAAGATCACCACAAGAAAGGTGATAAGTTTTGTGGTCCGAAATATTATATGCCGATTCGGAATCCCAAGAACAATTATTACCGACAACGGGACCCAATTTGATAGCACTGAATTCAGAAACTTTTGCCAGAAATATAAGATAGATAAACGATATACTGCAGTTGCCTATCCACAATCTAATGGGCAAGTAGAGGCAATAAACAAGGTAATAAAATCCATCCTCAAAAAGCGATTAGAGCGTGCAAAGGCAAAATGGGTTGATGAATTGCCCCTGGCTTTGTGGGCATATCGAACAACGTTTAAAACGGCTACTGGTCATACCCCTTTCTCCCTCTCCTTTGGTTCAGAAGCAGTAATTCCAGTTGAACTGGAAGTTCCTTCCCACAGGGTGACATATTATGACCCGATGACGAATCGGGCACTTTTACTTGAGTCTCTTGATGAAGTCGAAGAGAAAAGAGATGAAGCAGACTTGCGTGCAGCAAGACATCGGCGTCAGATGGCGCACTATTATGACAAAAAAGTTCGCCTCAGAACTTTTGAACCAGGAGATTTGGTGCTAAAGAGAGTTTTTCCATCTCTTCCTCACCTCGGCCCAAAATGGGAAGGACCCTTTGTCATCCAACGGAAACTTGATAAGGGAACATTCAAGTTAACGACCGTAGATGGCGAAGAAGTCCCTCGAACATGGAATGCCCAACACTTAATGCGATATTTGGATTAGAAATGCTATACTTTTTGCTGTTCTTCCTGTAAACTCTGTAATAAGGCACGACTTGCCTTGGGAAAATCCGGTGATATGAATAAAGAACTATAAAGTGGATGTAGGCTATGATTTAGCCGAACCACTATAAAAATATTGTGTGTTATTTACTTTTATGCATTTACATTCATTAGTTGTTCTGTTGTGATTATAAAATACAGGACAACTGAGAGCCTAAAGAAGGTTGAAAACAGTCTGGACATGAAAAGAAGCACAATGATTATTTGTGCGATAGGATGTGACAGAATGAGAAAACGACATTTCTAACTCTAACTCTCCAGAGAAAGAGAGAGAGTATAAAAGCGTCTCCGACTGAGCGCTGAAAAAGAAATTCTATTTCGAACTCTAACTCTCCAGAGAAAGAGAGAGAGTATAAAAGCGTCTCCGACTGAGCGCTGAGAAAAAGGTTCAACTCCGAACTCTAACTTTCCAGAGAGAAAGAGAGTATAAAGGCGTCCCTGACCGAGCGCCGAGAAAGAAATCTTTTCCCGTTGAACGACCGGGGAATAAACAAATAGCTGAACTCGAACTCTAACTCTCGAGAAAACGAGAGAGAGTATAAAAGGAACGCCAGGAAAAACAACAGAAGTTGGTGATACAGGAAATGCTATCCCGTTAGAGAATCGGGAATATTCAGATTGCCTGGTTAAGCACTGAATAACTTATGGAGATTGACTGGGGACACATATATATACACATATCTCCCCTCTCCACAACTTTGTTTCATAACTATAGATATGCATTTTTACATAAGTGCAGAGCTGCTAACAGATAAACATTGCAAAAAGTGAATTATTTTTATTTACTAATGAATAAATTTGTACAGGGAAATGACTAAAAAAGAAAATGCGGGAGCTGCTGTTGTGGCAGCACTTATTGATTTACAAAGATGCTAAAAGGACACAGGAGAACCCACTATTTGGGCTTGGAATGAGCCTTTGATTTCTTGACAGCTTTTTCTGCATTTTTTGCTTCCTTCTCGGCTTCAGTCAAGATCCGTTTTGGTCTCTTTTTCCCTGAAGACGTAGTACTGGGGCCAGCAGACTTTTTCCCGGAGGGCGGGGCACTGGAATCGAGAGAAGATTTTTTAGCAAGTTCTTCGGTAATAGATCTAGTGGAAAGCTTAACAACTAACCTTGAACCTGCATCCACAACTGCAAGGGGCTTGAGGACCTCAGGGTCTAATTCTTCAGCCTTTAATTGCAAACGCCTGTCTTGGTCAGCCTTCATGGCAGCCAAGGTAATGTTCTCAGCGCTTTTTGACTCCCCGGTTATTGTAACTTCTGGTTCCTCATCATGCCCCTCGTCTCCTCCGTCGTCTCTTAACGCTGCAATCATTTCCTCGTCATGGGGAGTAGTCACCTTAGTTGATTCACTCCTCTCCCCTAAGTCCGTGGAAGCAGCTTTGTCTTCCCCTTCTTTGACCCTATCAGCGGGCTTTGTCCCAGTGGTATCTCCTTGAACAACATCTGCTTTCGCGGAGGATTCAACGCCTACAAAATGAGAAACATCGGTTATCAACTCAGGCGAGATCAAAGGATTTCTCATCGAACATTCAGTCATGTAGCCAAAGGTAGTAGTAGCCTTGACAAATTGAGGAGAAAAAATAGGAATACCTTCTGAAGACTTTTCAGCAGGGGTGACTACTACCTCTGGAGTTATTTCAGGAATGGGAGATAGCAAGGTTGTTCGGGAAATTCCCGGGTTTTCGGGATCATACCCTTCCACTTCAGGAGTTACAGGAGCAGAAGAAGAGGAGCCAGCTTCAGGAATGGTTTTCTGTTTAGACTTCTGCCTCTCTTCTTCCATGGCCTCGGCAATTAGACGGCGACCTTCAGCTAGGCGCTCCGGCTCGTCGTCTCTCAAGTACTTCTCCATCAACTTATCTTCATCGAGGGAATCGACCTTAAGCTCTTCTTTTTCCCACTCGACGATTTGATTCCACACATGAACCAAAGTGGATGGATAGTCCTCGATCCAGGAAATGTTTCGACGACGAATGATGTGCGCGAAGAACTCGATCATTAGCTCACTGAAGCCCTGAATATCGGCCTCCGCCTCTGATAGCTGTTTGCGGGTTTCCTCCGCAGATTTAATAGCGCATTCAACGTTGCCCTCAGCCAGAGCAGCCCTGTTTTCCGCCTCTAACAATTTTGAAGCCAAATCAGCGTTTTTCTTTTCTAACTCGGCGCTCCTTTTCGCTAACTCGGCATTTTTCTGCTCAAGCTCAACATAAGCAAGACGTGCCTTCGTAGCCTCTGATTTGGCTTCGTCAGCCTGCTTCTTTAACTCGGAACGTTCCTGAGTGTGGGATTCTAGCAAATCATGATAGCGCTTTTGCATGTCTTCAAACTGTTGTTTGAAGTTAGAAGCGTTCTTTTGAGCGATAGCTAGTTGAGCTTGAGTATCTTCTAAATTTTTTCCTAAGGTTTTTAGGGCTTTAGCATCTTCTTCTGCAGTTTTGTGCATTGAGTCAGCATTTGTCAGTAGTGTGCGAATGATTCTGGAAAGAGTGCGGGAATACTTGAACATTTCGGTGTATTGTTTTTCCACCAAATCAATCTTTGCTCTGGCCTCCTCTGCCCAATTAGAAGAAATAGGTTCAAGTGAAGGTAGAAAGGTCAGAGTCTCGAAGTAGTGCTCGGGAAACTGCTCCTTTAAGTATGCCAGCCTTACGGCGGTTCCCGCATCTGATGGAGGAGGGGCTAGGATTGTTAGTTCAGCGTCCCTTCCCGAAGAAGATTCTGTAGAGCCCTTATCTGTCCGAGGTCGCTTAGTAGCAGGGACTTTTTGCTTACTTCTAGACCCAGTTTCCTTTGGAGGTGTTTTCTCTCTGCTTCGCTTTTCATGGGAGGAAGTGGAATCCCTAGATTGTGGTCTATCCTCCTCCCTGCGACCCTGATAGCTTTTGTATTTTTCCTGTTCCGGTCGAACTGGTGAGCGGGAGCGTGAGGATCGGGATCGATAAGGATCATAGGGTCTCCTTTCCTCCCTGCCGCGGTCATCCCGGCGGTTATATTCGGCATCCTGGGGAGGATTAGACATGCTGCGGCGAAGCTTTCTTATGTCATAAGAGGATCGAGTCATTGTACCTGCACGATAAGTTAAACGAAGTTTAGAATCAGCGGATCCATGAAAAAAAAAGTGTGATGAGTGCTAGTGCTACGGTGCAAAGTGCATCCTATGTGGTGTACGTGTCCCCCCAACCAACCCGAATCTGAAGCTAAAGTGGTGCGGGCAGGCTCTTTGGCCTTAGCAGGAGTGGTCTCCTCAGAAGAAGTGAAGACTAGAGGGTCCTTTCTGAAATCTTCCGAAGTGTATATAGTCTCGGGTAAAGGGAGATCCCCCAAACCCTGAAATATGTGCTCGTCGGCGCTAGGAACATCCCCTTCGGAAGCGTGAAGTGGCGACCCTTGGGGAGATTTTGATTTGTCTACCGAGGTAGTTTCCTCGGGGGCAACATACCCTTCACGATGTTTTTTGGCCAGATTAGCCAGCTCATCGTCTTGAGTGGAAGAGGGAGAGGGTGAAGTTTGAAGAGAAGCTGCAGGAATTCCCGAGCCTTCACCTATTTCTGGCACTGTTTCCACCGGAGGAATATATGCATAAGGGACTGTCCCATGACCGATGCTACGGTAGACGGATAGCAGCCCGTGAGAATGAAGATACTCATCTTTAAGAACCTCGTCAATAGTAAGGAATTTTTGGTCGCCATTGAGGAGACGGTGCATTCGATCAAAGAACACTTGGTCTGATACCTGTTTGGGATTATCAACTGCAAATAAAAAGGAAAAACAGGTCAGGGTGACGATTCAAGTGCATAAAGTCCAGGGTCAGGAAATCAGTGCTTTACTTGATTTTGTCCATCTTCTGGCACATCCAGACTGTTGCTTTATATAGAACCACTCCAGTCTGGAATCTCCAGCCTTGCTGCTAAACGGCGTAGAGATTATCTTCCTCTTTGGGACCGACTCAAAGTAACAGAAAGAAGGGGTTTCCCTAGTCCGATGTTTGAAATTATAGAAGAAATGAACGTCGTCAAACGTAAGCTCTACGCCTAGAACTTCACGATATGCTATGAATAAGGTATGCAGATAGGCGTATGAATTGGGATGTAGCTGCATGGGGGCAATCCGCATTTGTCTTAAGAAGTCGACAATGAAAGGCGAGAAAGGAGGAATAGCGCCAACCATGCACATCAGACGAGTGACCGTCATATATCCTTCTGGAGGGTTATGTGGACGATCAGAACGTGAAGGCACTAGAGTGTCTCTCTTCATTATTCCATACTTCAAGCAGATTCTCACGAGTCGGTCATTGTCAATTGTTGATTCTACGGAATCTGGAGGTGATTCCAATATAATGGCTGAGTCAAATTCATCAGGTGCTCGATTGTCACCAATCCCTCCTTCCTCCTCGAAGCCTAGGGAAACTTCATTTTCTGAAGATACTTCATCGCTTTCCCGATGACCAGTTCCGTAATCCGGACCCTCGCTATCCCATTCTGGGTCAGATGAAGAAGATATATCCTCGAGAGTGGTTTTGTGGGAAGTTTCTGGAGCTTCTTTCCTCTCAGCTAAACGAGAAGAGCGTCTGGGCCTCATTGTCATGGAACTATTGAAGAAGCAATAGCGTAGATTAGAGTAAATTATCCCGTGTCCCCCTTTTTTGTGTATGTGTGTGAACTAAAGTGTGTGCAACAAATGCGGGAAGGGCAAAATAAAAGTACAGCAATATAAGACGAAGCTTTAAAGAGAAAGTAATAGTCCGAGTTGTCCTTGATTCTCATTTATGTTCACAAGGCACTATCCTAACTGTCCGCGAGGCATATTCGTCTAGAATAAGTGTTAGTTGAGTTAGTTGGGTGGTCTTTATGTGTCAAGTTCAATATGTTCGGTTCGGTTCGGATATGCATGTGATGATTGGCTCAATACAGAAGACATTCGGTTCGGGTGCTTCGGTAAGGCAAGGCTAGTTCAAGACAATAGGAACGGTGGGTTCGGAAGCAGAACTGATCTGATCGGATCGGGTGACCCGATCCGATCCGAATCAGCACCACCTGACCGAACCGTTTACTTCAGCTCCTTATCCCATTTACTTTTCCGACCCGAACCGACTTTTTCTTTCCTTTCCATCTTTCCAAAGAACGAAACCCGAGCCGATCCCCTTTCCCTCCTTTTCCTTTCTGCTCCTTCGTCTTCCACCCGAGCCGACTCCAGCTTGTCATCCCACTCTTTATCTCTTTTCTTCTTTCCCATCTACTCACAGATGAATCCATTTTATCACCGAAGCCGCTATGAAGAACAAATGCGCGCTCTCTTCAACTTCGCAACGTCCCGGAGCGATGGCGCGTCCAGCAGCAACGGCGGAGGGTTCGAATGATGCTTATGGCCAAAACATCCTAACCCAACACTAATCGAAATCGAGAACGGTTACAACAGGATTATTTGAGATTAGAAAAGCTACCTATATGTCTGATTCGGGAAGTCTACAGGAAATAGTTTGAGAATTTTCGAGTTTCTGACGTTTTCAATGTTAAGGTTGGGAGCGGCGATGGAAACGAAGAAGGAAGGAATGAAGGCGGCGAGGTGTTTATATAGAGAATAGTGTTGACTCCTCGTCTCCCTTTTTTAACTCACCCGCTCGGACCGGAGTGGAAGCCCAGAAGCGCAACTCTCACTGAAGGCCCAACGTCAAAAAGCCAAACCCATGAAAGCGTTTCGGATCGGCATCCGAACCGAGCAGATTTTACACGTTAGTTTAGCATCTAACTCGAATTGAATTCAAAAGAAGAAGAACAAAGGTAGAGTACGCCTGCAAGAAGCATTATATGTCAAGAAAAGATTTCCAAATTTGCTCAGGAATGAAGAGAATGTGCGTTCTTCTAACACCCGAACCGAATAAATCTGTGCGCCCCTCCTGACTGTTCTGATTCAAGAGCTAGCGGTTAAAACGACATCAAAGCATGCTTTGTACAACGAAAGCATCCTTTGAGGGGGCAAAATGTTAGCCTACTTTGTGAACTAGGCAACACAAAGTCAAGAAACCAACCGTTGAAGAGTATTTCAAGTTATGTGACTTCGGTTCGGATCGGAGGGAAGCTCCACAGTTCAGATTAATAGCAGCGTATCGGTTCGGATCGGGTAAAGTTCTCTGTTCGGATCGGATATCTCTTACTGGATAAATTGGTAAAGCATACCTGATCGGATCGGAAGGCCAATGAATCTCAGGTGGATCGGAAAGCTGTCTGCTTGCCGCGACTTCGGAGCGGAGCGGAGTATGATTAGAGAAGAGGAGACGTTCAAGCTACTCCGGTTCGGGTCGGGTATTCCAATCCGAACCCCCAACCTGTATGTCTCCGACCCGCACCCATGATCCAGGAAAATCTCCTATAGAGTCGCCTGGAGAACCGGACCGGATGTGACCAATTCCTACCCCTAACGTCCATCTCATTGATGCGTTGTCTGCTTGATGGCCCATCCGAACCCGAAGAGAGGGCGATGGATGACACGTGTTCCGACCCGGATTGCATCTCAGGCAAATTCACACCTATAAATACCCCAACTAGAGACAAAGAGAAGGATCTTTTTCAGCACTTTTGAGAATCCAAGTACTTCCATCATCCGAATTCCTTCACTCCCGGAAAATCCAAACCATCTTTTATTTCTTGTTTTTATCTTTCTGAGTGAACAAAAGTGAGTTGTGAGCGAATCTTACATTGTATTTGTAATTGAATTCCTGAATACAGTGAAAACTAAGTGGACGTAGGCATTTCTTCGCCGAACCACTATAAACCTTGTGTGTTCTTTTTTATTTCTGCTTTATTTTATCATGTTTCTAATCAATTTGGGTGTTAGAACCACATTTGGGTCTAACACTTAGTAATATTATTCACGGCACTTATTATGCTCTACTTCTTTCCATTAATATATTTAGCACCTACAAATGCGTTTGAATTTTTAATTTTGCAAACAATTATATTTACCTGCTTTATAACTGTCCAGCCTCAACGTACTCTGCTACTATATTTTGATTTTAGCCTTCTACTTCAAATTCTTTAAATCTACAGGAATTATTTATTTACTCCTCCTCAGTCATGGAGGATCCATCAGCCGTGAAACAAGAAGTTGCATCAATCTGGTGAAAGATCCATGGAACGGATAATTACTCGCATTCATTGGCAGTGTCAAGTGCAACTTCAAATTCAAATCTACTAAATTTTGAGTCACCACTGGATTTATCTTTATGACATTAAACAAGAAGGAAGGTAATCCTTTATTTTTACACTTGACCTTAATAGCAGATACTGATAAATATAACCGTGCTATCATGCACTGACTTAGCTGTTATAATCGTCATATGCAGCAAATATACAATTATACTTTCTTCCTATCAAACTTAACCCAGATCATATTATTCTGTTTGAAATTCAGGTAGTTATGAATTAGTAACCACAAAGGATGCTCCCAGTAAACCAAAAGACAATTATATTTCCATGTGTAATCCAAATTGGTATTGGCCATTCCTTTTTTGACACATAAGTTACAGTTACCTTACGTTTTCAGTTATATAACTTGCCTATTATTCTTCTGGTTGGTACATATCTTTTTAATATTAGTGGGTTATTATTATTATTATTTTCAAATTTTGTTGTGGGCAAACTATGCAACTATAGTAGATAGTTGGATGATTAACAGTACTTTGTTGCAGTTTCTAATTTGCATAACTGATGGCAGTTCCAACAACTTTTTCCTATGCATTTGTGAAGAAAAAAAAAGGGGCCTTACATGCTAGTTTATATTACATCAAATCAAAATACCATACGAAAAAACTGTTATATTATTGGGTCATTTGTTAGTCATTCATTTTTTATTATATCTCAACTCTTCCTACAACTATGTTCGTTTATCAGTTTGATAGATCAGATGATGCGGGGTTTTTGTTGAGACAAGTCCCACATTGGGGAATTTGTAAAATGAATCCTGTATAACTAAAATGAGTTCACCCTTCACATTGCCAATTGGTTTTGTGATAATTCGGGGTTCTCTAACATGGTATCGGAGCGGGTTTAATTCGTGCGCACAATGCCACACTTATCCACGTCATCCAATATAAAGGTCCACGTGTTAGGTTCATGATATGACACACGTGCAGGGGCGTGTTGAGACAAGTCCCACATTGGGGAATTTGTAAAATGAATCAGGCATAACTATAATGAGTTCACCCTTCACATTGCCAATTGGTTTTGTGATAATTCGGGGTTCTCTAATAGTTTTATTTATTTATTTTATATTTTTTTTGGAATAATGAATCAGAATGTGTGAGTGCTTTCCAACTCGGAATCCAGTACAAATTGGTCAACTCTCATGGTAAGAGCGGCTCATTTTGAGTTTGTTATTTGAATGCTAAAAATGTTTTGTTTTCTCTCTATTTGGGTACTCAGGTTTGGATTATTTTATCATGCACAAACTACTTTGTCCAGTTAGTAACTAAATCTCATAAATTTATTTTTTGTCTAAAATATCTTGATTTTTTTGCTTCTTACTTCTGTCATCACCAATCTGCTTACCCCTCTTCTCATTACTGAATTACCTTCTTAGTCATACTGGAAATGAAACTTTGCTTCTGGTCTTCACTTTTTTTCTTCTTCTCCCGAAACTGTACCTACACGTGTGCAATTTTCAATGCTACATTATTTCTTTGTAACATGGACATATCTTATTAAAAACCAGTTCCATTGCTCATATTATCAATTGAGTATTGTTAACCAGACCTATATATGAGTTGTCCTCCTTTTCAAGTTAACTTACTACATGTTTTCAAGCTGTTAATGATGTTTCACATAATTTAACGATGCTATTTTTGTTGAAACCAGTTCCGTTAGGTGCTTCTTGATAACTGGCTAGGAATGCAAATTTTTGGTGGAGGATATTTGCATTAAGGATTTTTAAAGGCAGCTACATGGGTACTGAACAGGGAAGCGGAGAAAATCAGGGAAATATTGAACAAGGTAAACGAGAAGGGAAATGATTATGGGTCGGTTTTTACAGGGCAATCGCTTGAATCTGGTGCGGCGGCTCTGATGAAAATTATAGTAGTTCATCGCCAGCAACATTTTGGTGGGATTGCTAGAGTGAAGATTTAATGCTTTGCGCTCGCACCAGCCAGGTATATGAGTTTGAATTTTGATGTCAAATATGCTGATGTAATTTCTTCAATTGTGCGGCAGGTGTGTCTTTTTATGTTCTAATAGAAAAATTAATACCAAATTGGATGATATGATTGATTATATTATGAGATACTTCAATTCTGTATTCCAAACAAAAGGGTGGGCTTGAATGAATTGGATAAATGTGTAACAAGATTACCAAACTATTTACGATTACTATTTCACATTATATACCCCCAAAGATTTCATATTTAGCCATTAGAAAATTAATTTGGATTTATTCTCATTGAATGTTGGGTGATCCTGCAATTTAACTTATGTAGTTTGGCATTTGTACGTTGGTTGGAATATTGATTAAGATACAATAACTTGGGACAAAATAAAAAGTGTATTTGACTACCAACCATTATGTTTTTTTATTTACAAAATACTCTATATATATATATATATATATATATATATCCGAGATGGTGATTTTTCCATAACACTGAACCGTTTAAAACTACTACAACATTTTAATTTTCTTCCAACTTCACAAACCTGATGGTGTTATAATTGCAGTATGACTATAAAAACTAACATTATTTTAACCCACCTTAAATTCCACTCTTTACCAGTACAATCTTCGGCTCAGTCTAATTAACTTTTGTCTAACACTCTCTTTAACATGCAATTATAGATTAATTATGGATAATGGTTTGCCGATGATATCCATATACATTGGATCCCATAAGTTTGTGTTGTTTACTGTGCGAGGTGGATGTTCCAGAAATGGTCTATTTAATATTAGTCGCATTATTCACATTATATACATTAGTAAACTCTGTCTTGTTACTGGCTTGAATCATGTGACACCCTGACCTAAGAGTATTTACCATGAGTTACTGGCTTTAATGTTGTGCATTACCACTCTGTCTTGTTTTTCTAATGCTAAATATTGCTTGTTTTTGTTGTAATACGACAAAATTGCTTGTGTTTTGGAGGAAATATCAAAAGCAAAGCAAGAGTAAATCAAGCGTTCAACTACTTAGTAAGTAATTTGTTAATGCAAGTATACGTGACGTATTATGAACAGGGAAGAGTTGATCAAACAATATGTATGAGTTGTTAAATTTGGATATGTGAAATAGTTTGAATTATATACATAAAATATTGAGTTTGAATATATGAATGTTGTTTGAATGACATGTATGGAATATTATGTTGTAGTTTGCATGTTTGTTGTTTGTGAAAATGTGTTATATTTTTATACATTTGAGAAATAGATAATGATATTTGTGTGTGTATATATATATGTTATTTGAATGATATACATATATTTAAAAGTAACGAAAGAGTAGAAAACATGGTATACAAACCGTAAATGGTACTGAAATTATATTTGATATTATAGCGTTTTAAAAACACTGTCAAAAGGTGGGAAGAACGCTATCTAATTGTACTGCTGAATGCTATCACAACTGTAATAATAAATGCTACAAGATTACAACAAACGCTATAGATGTTTTTGAAAAAACGCTGTAAAAGTAAAATGAAAATGCTATCATAGGTGGCAGTTGGCTAAGCTTGCATATAGCATATTTATTTAACAGCAAAGATAAAATGCTATCAAACATCTATTTTTTATAGCGTTTGTTTTCTGCTATTTAAAGTTGGTGGTCTAACATAGCATGTCGTTGGACGGCGTTCTCTGAAACGCTATCTTTTGCTGTAATAGCGTTTTTTAAATGCTATCAAATCCCTTTTTTGTTGTAATGGGAAGTACATCATTACATCTTTCCGCTAACCAATCTAATGAGGCGTGTGCAATATTTTCTTGAAATAATAAAAATGTACATGCCGGTAATTAAAGAAAGGTTACAACAGTAAAAGTGGGTTCATATTAAGGAACTAAAGAAGAATTGTGATGAACGGGGAATATAATCTATTATAATTAATTATATGAATGGGAATGAAATATAATAGGTTGGCTTATCTTAGGGACAAAAGAAAGTATAACATAGGTTATAATTTAGAAAAGAGAACTTATTAATAAATCTTAGTTAACAGAACTAAGTTAATAAGTAAACAACAACAAGTTGTGATAATTAACAATGTCAGACAAGGTTATGTTTACATAAGAATGAATAAAGTAGGCTTATTACAGGTAAACTTATAATTGGAAGTGTTAAGTTTAATACACATAAATAGTAAGCAGAAATCCGCTTCGGCAACATAGTGCTAATTAAACAAAGTAAGTAGCTAATTATGGGGTAATAAACCAAGTAACTTGAATAAAAGTAAAAACATAGATAATCAAGTTAATCAGCAAATGCAATGAGGTAATGTAAGTGCATAATTAGATATTAGATGTAGGATATTATAACACAATGGCGTGATGCGCTTGAACCGGTCCGTACATATAAAGGTGAAGAACCCAACGGGGCATATCATCATGCTTTCTGGAGATACGAGTTCTACCGGATTAGAAGGAAGCATGCAGCTTTTACCGGACATGGTAGAGTACTCCATGGTAGTCCTCTGTGCATTACGTGCTTAGGCTATACCCATTGGGGTTTGGTCTACACGGTCCCATTCGATGAGTAAACCTTGATTACAACTGTGGTGTGGCGGTCAGAAGGCTATGGAGGATGGTGTTGGCTGATTCAGCGGTTTGCCTCAGGAGAGGTTTGTCAAGACCAAATCAAGGATAGTAATCGTCGGATACCTGTCATCGGCAGTCAGCGTGAAGCATAAAGAGTAGAGCTAAACCTATAGATCTTCAATCATTCACTATCAAGATGTTGGTTGTGGGACATGCCAAATTGGATGTTAGATTGGTTGATAGGGGCTCGTCACTTATCTCTTGAAAAAATCTTTTATAAGTTGAGGGAGGGGCCAAGGTAGGGCCATAGCCACCGTGAAAAGACATGCCATATATGAATATCTGTATTGTAGGCTTAATGAGGTGGTCCTTTACAGATATTGAAAGCTCCCGACCATGTTTCGTGCACCGGATGTAGACCTATTACAGGACTCTGGTTATAGTAGGCAGTACATTCGTATGCAGGTCTAGATATACACACTAGGTGGTGTATAGTAGACATTAGGGCATTACTCCGTGCTGAGACGCGATTTGACCAAGGAGTTCGAATACAACGATCCGCACGCTTACGTGGCATAGTGATGGTAGTTCTATGCGATTGCATGGCATAACAATATAGATTTTCGTATGCAGTTTAGCGTAGTATCAATGTTGTATATGATTCCGTGGCATTACGCTGGAGACCTTACAAGGAGGGTACTAGGGAGGAGTATCTTGAGATATTGGGTATAGCTACACATATAGTATTGTTGACGGCAAAAAATGTCGCAAACACCAAAGATTCCCAATTACTAGGAATTATAAATATGGTCGCACAGACAAGAACATATTTAACACATAAGCAGTAAATAACACAAGAGATTTATAGTGGTTCGTCCTTAATGAAGGCCTACGTCCACTTTGAAGAGTTGTTGGAATATTATTAATCACTTGGAAGAAATTACAAGGTTGTGACTATCTCAAGACATCTCATTACATTCGTGACTCATGATATATGATGTCATAATTATCATATATTGAACAATAAGGAAAAAGACAATCTTGTCCTTCTTCTTCCTCAAAGAGGAGATGCCATTAACGAAGCTTTATGGAGGTCTCCAAGCTCAAGAATCCCCTCTTCTTGAAGTGTGAGGCCATGGGGTATTTATAGGAAGCGGTTAGGTAGGGGTAGATTGAAATGGGGAACATCTTCCAGAATTTTGCGCCAGCTGGTATCGGCCTTCGGAAATTCGCACCTGCCAGGTACGAAATTTCAAGCCTAGTCGGTGCGAAATTTCGCACCCGACTGGGTGCGAAGCGGATCTTGATGAGAGGAGGGGTTGAGGCTAGTTGACTTCGTTGGTGCGACATTGTGGAGGCGAAGGTGCAAGGTCCTTGTTGGCGGGATCTTTCTTCGGACCTTGCCCCTGCACTTCCTGAATTTTTCCCGTGGCCCCGGCTTCACGCGATGGGTTGAGTAGAGCGTGCCTTGAGTACTTTTGGTGACCAGACCAAAAGGCCGGTCAACATTTGCCCCCCAAAGTACGTCTTGTCTTGACGCTTTGTATTGACATGATGTTCTTTGGAATGGAAGTTGAGATGGTAGTTGTGTTGCGGATTTATCCTGCAACTTATTGGAGAGAACGCATCAGCTAGCGGGCTCGTTCGTTATGGGATTATGAGTGAGCCGCTGTCGGATTGGTACCGTACTCGCGTCGCTGAGTGTCCACATGGTGCCATCATCGCGTACTTTGGGGCGACGGGACGTTGGCGGGAAATGCGCGTACACGAAAGGGGGATTTTTTTTTTTTTTGGAGGGCATGAAATTTTGAACCAGGGGGGTTCGAAATTTCGAACCCTATAGGCTCAAATCATCGAACCGTGCTGGCTCGAGAATTCGAGACATAGGTTCGAAATTTCGAACCCAAGAGGTTAGAAAATTTGATCCCTCAGGCTCAAATTTTGAGCCCAGACTTGGAATACGAAAGGTTTTCTCCTTTTCATTATATATAGGCCCCTCCCCCTCATTTTTCTTCCTTCTTCTATTTTCGCGTCGATTGCCATTGTTCTGAAAACGTCAATTCTCGACCACATTTACTTGAAAAGTTCTAAGGTAATAGACTTGGTCGAGTCGAGGGAAGGGAGGAGGGAGGTCGAGGTACGACGGGGCAGGCTCGAGACCTTGAGCCCGATGATAGGTTCAAAATTTCGAATCTGTTGGTCTCGAACCTACGAACCCCATAGGGCTCAAGGCTTCGACCCCCTGGGGTTCGAATTCTCGGACCTCGGGGGTTCGAACTTTCGATCCCCCCGGGGTTCGGATTTTCAAACAGTCAGGGCTTGAAATTTCGAAACCAAGGGGTTCGAGTTTCGAGCCGCCAAGGCTCGAGATTTCGAACCCCTAGGGGTTCGAATTTTTCTTTAGGCGCCTTGGTTCGGTTGAGTGTTGTGCCTTGGCCAGAATGTCGGCTTTCGCCACTTCAAACTTTGATTTCCTGACTGTTTATCCACGGACTTATACACTGTTTGTTTGATTGTATGAATGTACCATTGTTGTCATTGATAACTGCGCGGATGGGAACTTAGAACCATCACATAGGATAGAGCATATATCTGGACTGTGGCTGAACTATAAAGATCTTTAACGTTTCTATGCGCTCTCTCATTCTTTGCATGACACTGCACACACACTTGTTAATCTTTATCAACACGAGGGGTACAGACTATTTTACTACGATGTCTAACACTGGTACATTGAAATATAGCGAGCCAGGCAAACAAGATCACAGACTGGGAAACTTCTGGAAGCCGAGGCTTCCCCGCCATCGTCTAATTCTTCTGCTTCTACTTCTGACACCACAAATAACACTTGCTCTGGAGGCAGCGAGCCTGAGACTAATGAAGGGTCAACTCCTTCTCAGACAGGGAGTTCGCCTAAGGTGTCAGAGCACGGGGGTCATACCGAGAGGTTGCACTCTCCAATTGTATACGCCGAGATGGAAAACGTAGATATTATGGAGGGTGGTGAGCCTCCTGCCCCAGTGGCTCCTGACATGCTTCCCGATGCGGTCATCTTTGACAATCCTCTGAATTCAGTGTCATCGCGCTTGGATGCCACGGCTGTTAGAAAGCTGTCTTTGCGGTTTAATATCCCTGAGGGGGAGGCTCGTGCCCCTGGATCGAGAGAAAAGGCTCACGCGCCGCCAGAAGGCTTTACTGCTTGGAATCGACATGCTTGCGTTGCGGGGTGCGTGCCCCCGGCCAATGATTTTATACGGGAAATGTTATTCTATTTCCTCCTTGCACCCTCACAGCTGCATCCGAACACTTATTCTTCGCTCTTGGGCACCTGTGTTCTCTTTCGAGAGTTTCTGCATCGGGATCCTACTGGAGATGACATTTGGTACCTTTTCAATTTCAGACGGTCAATTGGCGCATCGTCTTCGCAATGGTCTTGGAGGCATCTCCAGCTACTAAATTTTTTGTCGGAAAGTGGCCCAGACCATCGGTGATTAAGCAAGATTGGTTCTTTGTTCGCTTCCCTCTCGAATTTGCGAGGAGATGGATAGAAGGAAGTGGGTATCTTTAATCTTCGCCTCCTTTTTCCACAAGTTACCGAGCTTTGTGACTCATTG
Organism: Allium sativum; assembly: GCA_030737875.1. Classification (NCBI taxonomy): domain Eukaryota; kingdom Viridiplantae; phylum Streptophyta; class Magnoliopsida; order Asparagales; family Amaryllidaceae; genus Allium; species Allium sativum. The sequence continues at coordinate 428,817,724 of CM060923.1, forward strand.
TTTTTTATTGTGGCAGGGACTCCCGAGGCACCTACTGGTGACGAGTATCGGCAATGTCTCAATGCTTTGCGAGCTATTCCTGAGGGGTCTCGTATGACGGATTCTGTAGTGGATCAGGATAGCCTCCAGCGTGTTGGATTGCTTCCGGGCGACCGGGCCATAATTAGGCCTGTAGTGGCGAGTAGCGTATCTAAGGTGAAAGCAGCGGAAGGCCCTACTGCCCCCGCTTTGAAGAGAAAGATGGCTCCTTACGAGCTCGGGCCTAAAAAGGTCGTTAAGTTTCAGAAGGGCATTAGTGGTGACAAGGATGGTAGTGCAGAGCCGGTTGCTCGAGACGAGGGACTTATTGACGCTTCTACCCCACCCCCAATGGGAGGGGCGGGGGAAGAAGCGTTGGTCAGTCCTTACTCTCCTGCAACCTCTCTAGAAGCTACCGCCTCCCTTGAGAGAGTAGATTAGTTCACTGGTCTAGATGCGGTTCCCGTGGACTTGTCTTTGTGGCCGAGCGCAGCTAGTATGGAGGATATAACTTGTGTCGCGGAAGGACTAACTCCTTCAACTGAGGGACAATCTGGTCTGTTGAGAGAGCACTTAGGACACACACTTATACACACTAAACTGCATAAAAGAGCGCTTGCACATGTTGCTCGACTAACTTTGTGTTGTTCCTTTGACATGTGATATGGCAAGAAGAAGCGGGGGGCGAGGTCATGGGGACCGCAACCGTCCCGAGAGTGCTTTTATTAGCTCCTTTAGGAGGGGAGCTCGCTTTTATGATGATGACCCACCACCGCGAGGTCATTGTAGCGGGAGTCATCACCAAGATAGGTCCTCATTTTCTATGACTCTTCCTCCCCCTCCTCCTTCGATCTGAGTGTCCAGTGGGGATTCGAGGCTTCATCTAGGAGGGTTGAGTCGTACGTCGCCAATAACTCCGCCCATCACCGTCCCGCCTACCCCTATTCAGACTACGAAAGGGAAAGGGGTACCGTTCGGCCAGCCGAGGCAGAGTAGGTCGAACATGATAGAGACGGAAGATTTGACCAAAATTCAAGTACGAGAGCTTTCCCTAGAGGAGAAGAAAGCATTTTTGATGCATCATTTCCCTCGATTTTATTTTGATGAGCTGCCATCTCTCCCGCATCTTCGTCCGCCTCCCAATAGGGCCTTTGGAGATATATGGAATCATGTGAAAATCGCGTATGACCAGGTTGACGAGCTCACCCAATACTCCCATCATTTATCAGATCTGGTCAGGGTGAAGAACTTGCATCTTGCGGATCAACAAATAGTCATTGATGCTGAGAAGACTTTCGTTGTCAATCTGAATATCAAAATTGGTATGCTTTCCTCTTCCCTTTTTATGTTTGTTCTCGTTCCTTTGGATACTGACTTGTGGGGTTCGTGATTTTCCAACCGAGCTGAAGCAGGGGTACGAGACACTCAAAAAGGAGGCGGATGCTTCTTGGTCTATGTACACAGAGACCATAACTGACTTGACCACTCAGAACATGACTCTGAAGAAGGAGAAGGCTGATGTGGATCAATTATGCGCCGAGTTAGAGAGGGAGAATGCCAAATTCTTCCAGCTTCAGGAAGATAATAAGGCTTTACAAGCTGAGAATGATCGCCTAAGGAGGGAGCTTGAGGCGGTGAAAAAAGCGAAAGAGGATGCAGAAGCCAGCAATCGAGATATGTTGGGCACCGTGGAGGGGTCGGAAGCTGAACGCCTGAGAGAGGTGGAGCAACTAAGAAGTGAGCTAGCGGATGCAGAGCTCCGAGCGTATTCGACCATGGAGGAGGATATCAAGGACATGCTGGTGAAAGCCCTTCAGTTCCACGGAATCTCTTGGATGAATGACTATTCCCGTGAGCTGGCACGAACCTGGGACAAACTGGTTCCATATGAGGCTTTCTTGTGTAAAGTGAATGTCAGGACCTTGGACGAGCGACAACTAATGATTGACCTCTTGACCGCGGAGGAGCATGAAAAATTGGAGGAGGGTAGAAAGTTGTTGCTCGAGGACGCGGAGAAAGAAAGGCCGGAGAGGCTCGCCGCCGAAAAGGGAAAGTTTGTTGTGCCAGGAAGTGTTGTTGTAGCGGTGGATCTTGCGAAGGGAAGTTCTTCTCGACCCTCAGTTCCTAGGTTGGTCATTGCGACTGACCCGACTACTTCGACCCAAGTTCCAACTGAGCATTGTAACACCCCACCTCCGCTAGGGTCACTCTTTCGGGGGCACTAGCTTCTGGGGGGCGTTAGAACTGGGTAAGCATGCATAATGATATATCAAGGCAGAACAAGAACATAAATATATATGTAAAACAGAGTAAGTGAGAATAAAACAGCGGAATATCTCAAACCATCTCAAAACAAGTTTAGTACATCATAAAGTCAACTGCCAAAATAAACATGTCTAGTACATCATAAACAGGAATATTGAAATACATAGTGCTATCCCCAAAATAAAGATGATAAACCATAGCGAGCTCAATGTCCAGACATACATGAGCTATCCAGCAAACAAGCAAGCGATCCAAGCTAAGCACCACTATTCCCTCCCTGAGAACCTGGGGGGGGGGAACGGAAGAAAAGAAGCGAAAGAAAACAGGTCAGTCAAAAAGACTGGTAAGCCCTACTACGATCAGTCTATAAACTAATAAAGTTAACATCATGATGGAAACTGAGATGAACATACTGGCAATAGATAAAGGTGTCATCCCATAAAGAAGATTAAGCTTTGCACCACAGTGTACTAGCAAACTAACATAACAGGTATTGATCCCTCAGCCCAAACTTTGGCCCAATAACATGAGGTGACCTTAATACAAGGTCCAGCCCAACGGTCTAGTCGATCGGCTCCCTATAAACCTAACACGTCAAGTGTTGGTGTCCATACGGCCCACATATGGTTGTAGTCAGACTGTGCTGGGTCCACCTTCGGGTGTATCAAGCCCTCGGGTGTCAACCCCAGACACCTAAGCAATAATGCACAGTATAAACCTACTGGTACCCGTGCCTCGAGTTTGTCCAACACCGGACTACGTGCACGTCCGTAGCCCGCCTGGACCCGCACCGCTGTACCACTCAGCCGTCGCTTTGGTCGCTTACATCAGTCCAGTAATCGTGCCCCGCCCTAGCCTAGCCTCTAGGGTTGTGAATGATACCAAACTGGGATTACTGCTGGAACAGACCACGTTGCTAGGGTTTTCTAAGAGGGTTAAGTGTGGTTTAACCCCTCACTAATCATGGATTAAATTAGTTAAGTGTAACCAACAGTTCACCACTTAACCCCATTTAATCCCTCGTATCCCCAAAATTGGTTAAGTATTAGTGGGCCATGACTTAACCCTAATCATTAGGCATTAATTAATTTAATTGTGCCTTAACCTCTCACATTAGACTTTGTTGCGGTTACCTAGTTAAGCCGGTGGGTTCCGGGTAGATTTACACCACAACTTGGTCTAACCTCGGGTCTTGGCACCACATGACCAACTTCTCACATTGGATCCTATTGTTTGTAGCCACTAGTTAAGCCGGTAGGTTCCGGGTAGAATTACGCTACAAACTCAACCCAACCTCGAGTTGGCCACACTTATGTTTTCTAAGTGTCATGTCCACTTTATTTTCAAAACATAATTACAAGTTTAACAAATACTTGGGTAGACCTAACTTAATAGGTAAATTCCCAAGGGGTAGACCTAACTTAATAGGTAAATTCCCAATCTTATATTTTCATGTATTTTAAGTTTTACCCAAACCCCCCCCCCCCCCCCAACGTCATTCTATCGCTTACATATTCGTAATAACGCATAAAGGATAGGAAGAGGGAACTTGGCATAACATACATGATGAACTTGCATATCACAACAAACATGCATAACATGTTAGACTTGCATAACTTAGCATAGTGAACTTGCATATTACCATAAACATGCATAACATGTTAAACTTGCCTAACATGGCATAGGGAACTTGCATAAACATGCATAACTTGTCAAACATGCATAACATGTCATTGTGAACTTGCATAAGCATGCATAACTTATTAAACATGCATAACATGGCATAGTGAACTTGCATAAACATGCATAACCCAATAAACTTGCAAATCATGGCATAGTGAACTTGCATAAACATGCATAACTCAATAAACTTGCAAATCATGGCATAGTGAACTTGCATAAACATGCATAACTCAATAACTTGCATAAATCCCAACTTGCATCACACATTAACTTTAGAGTTTCTAAAATGAAGGTAAGAGGGCTTACCAATATTATGAAGACACAAATCTACAAGTAAAGATTGAGAAGCCCTTTATGCAAGCATAAAAACCCAAAACAAAGCTCCAATAAGAAACACCCTTAACAAAAATCCCAAAAACTCTAGCTTAGCAAATAAAACTTGCAACTTGATGATGTATGCAAGCTAATGATCATTCATACAACTTAGAAATGCTTGTATGAACATCATAATCTTCATAGGAATGATTTATGAAGAGGGTGGAGGCTAGGGTTTTTAAGTGGAGGCCATTTGAGAAATCAATTTGACATAGTTTGGTTGCTAGAATGAATAACGGGGTTTTAGTGTAGGATTAGGGTCTTATTTATAGAAGATTAAAGTGTTTTTAGCCCTAGGATTAACCCTAGGTTAGTTTAGGTCCATCAGATTTCGGAAGTCTCCAGAACTAAGCCACACAACCAAGCCTAGATCAAAAATGGTGCGCCAGGCAAAACTGCCCGGCCACCCTGTGTCGACAGGGCTGTCGACAGGGCAGTCGACACCCTTAGACCCCTGTCGACATGCCTGTCGACTTGGGGGTCTTGGCGGGAGTTTTCCCCGCCTGACGCCAGTTGTGCCCTAACCCTTGTTTTTAACTTAAAATTTAAATCTGTTTTTAATATGGAAATTTCTGAAAACTTCAATGGGCCTTAACTGGGTCATACGGACTCCGATTTTCGAAAACTCGGACTCTATTTCGCGTATTTTTCCGAGACGAACGCAATGGCATAGCCCGTTTCCCTTGATTCAGATTTTTAAATTAAATTCTGCCTCAATTTATATCTTAACAGGTTATTAAAAATACAGGTTGTTACATTCTCCCCTCCTTAAAGGATTTCGTCCCCGAAATCTTCAAGTTAGGAAGAACATATCCTACCATCCAACATCCATCTACTCAAAACATCATCCACGAGCAACCATTGTCCTTAAAAGATTCTAAATGCTGTATGAACATATGCAAAAGTGTGTGTATATGTACTTATCTAATGCAAAGATCAATGCAAAATATGTTAGTGAAATGTATCCATATGTATGCAAATCCCTAACATAATGTATAATATCTACATGCGTGCTCAATCATACATCCATATGCAACATCCATGTGATAGCATACAAATTTCATCCAAGAATAAGCATAAACACTCATGCACATGCAATATGAGGAGTGTGTGAGCCGATCTAGTGCCTAATGTGTATCATGCATCCACGAGTAACCACTTGCAAACACTTGCAACTACTTGCAACCATCAAACATAACATGTCTCAAACACATGTTTCATCCAAAGGATTCTACCTAAGGTTCTCATGATAAGATAGACACGATGAACTAGATAAACTAGATAGACATGGAAAGATAAAGAGATTTAGAGTGTACCCTCAAAAAGGAATGGATAAAGCCTACGCATCTTCTCTTCAGTTTCCCAAGTTGCGTCTTCCTCGGCTTCACTCCATTGAACCTTCACCAACTTGACCTCACGATTCCTTAGCTTCTTGATCTCTGTCCCCAAGATACGAATCGGAGCTCTCCTCAAGGTAGCTTCTTTCTCTACTTCCACGTCTTCTAGAACATTTGGCTCAACCACCTCTGCTGACTTATGCAAACACTTCCGGAGATGCGAAACATGAAAAACATTATGCACTCCAGCTAGCTTCTCGGGCAATTCCACTCTATAGGCCATCTGCCCGATCCTCTCTACAACTGGAAACGGTCCAACAAACCTTGGTGCTAACTTTCCTACTGCTCCAAACCGAACCACATTCCGCAAAGGAGAAACCTTCACGAAAACCATATCCCCAACATCAAACTCCAAATCAGTCCTTCGCCTATCAGCATAAGATTTATGTCTGTCTTGGGCCGCCTTCATCCGTCTTCTAATCAACTCGACCTTCACGGATGTATCTCTAATCATGTCAGGTCCAAGTATAAGCTTATCTGTAGTCTCCCACCAACATGTAGGTGACTTACACGGTCTCCCATATAAAGCCTCAAATGGTGCCATCCCAATGCTCGCCTGATAACTGTTATTATAAGCAAATTCCACAAGAGGAAGATGGTCTTCCCAAGTACCACCAAAATCCAGAATGCAAAGCATCAACAAGTCCTCAAGTACCATATTCACCCTTTCTGTCTGACCGTCCGTTTGTGGGTGATAAGCCGTACTCAGGTTCAACCTCGTGCCCATAGCTTCCTGCAAACTGTTCCAGAACTGACTAGTAAAGATGGGGTCTCGGTCACTGACTATGCTAGAAGGGACTCCATGTAGTCGTACTATCTCACGAAGATATACTGATGCTAGTCCAGATGCGGTCCTTTTGCTCTTCACCGGAATGAAATGAGCACTCTTCGTAAGCCTATCCACAATGACCCATATGCTTGTTTTCCCTTTTCTTGACCTTGGCAATCCGTCAACAAAGTCCATAGAAATACTCTCCCACTTCCATAGCGGGACCTCTAGAGGATGCAATAGCCCACCGGGCTTCTTCGACTCGGCCTTTACTCTCTGACAAACAACACATCTAGAGACAAACTCTGCCACATCCTTCTTCATTCCAGGCCAGAAGAGAATGCGCTTCATATCCTTATACATCTTATCTCCACCCGGATGTATAGTCAACTTGGAGCGATGTGCTTCCTCAAGAACTTTCCTCACCAAGTCTTCCACCATCGAAACACTAAGCCTTCCGTCTCTCCTCAGCCAACCCTTATCATCTATAGAATATCGAGCAAGGTGACTAGATGTCTCCCCTCGAATCAGCTTATCCATAATCTCAATTATCTGAGGGTCTTCCTTCTGCGAAGCCCCAACTTGATCCAGAAGGGTAGGCCTGAGCTCAAGAGATGCTAAAGAACCGGTCATCGACTCAACTGCCAAAGAGAAATCAAAGGTTGCCAAGAACTCTAAATTCTTCATCTCAACAAATAGAGGACTTAGTGTCAACCTTTTTCTACTCAACGCATCCGCTACAACATTCCCCTTGCCAGGGGTATAGGCTATATCAAAATCGTAGGACGCCAAGAATTCCATCCACCTTTGCTGCCTCAAGTTTAAATCCTTCTGCGAAAAGAGATACTTCAAAGACTTATGATCAGTATACAGCTCAAATCTCTCTCCCAGAAGATAATGACGCCAAGCCTTGAGTGCATATACTATCGCTGCCAGCTCTAGATCATGAGTGGGATAATTCTTCTCATGCACCTTAAGTTGCCTACCACCAAAACATATAACTCTGCCTTCTTGCATCAGAACGGCGCCCAATCCCGTGCCACAAGCATCAGTGTACACGGTAAACATCTTACCACCATCGGGTAAAGCTAGAACTGGTGCTGAGGTAAGGGCTCTCTTGAGTTTCTGAAAAGCAAGCTCACAGTCCATATCCCAAGCAAAAACTAAGTTCTTCTTCGTCAACTTAGTAAGAGGGGCGGATATCTTCGCGAAGTCCTTGATGAACTTCCGGTAAAAACCTGCAAGACCTAGAAAACTTCTCACTTCGGTTGCATTCCTTGGAGCCTTCCAATCCTGCACAGCAACTACTTTAGCGGGATCCACCGCCAAGCCTTGCTTAGATACTATATGCCCAAGGAACCGAACTTCCCTTCTCCAAAAGTGACACTTGGAGAACTTGGCCTTTAACTGATGCGCTCTAAGCGTATCCATCACCTCTACAAGATGCCTCGCGTGCTCTTCTTCATCCTTAGAGAAGATCAGAATATCATCCACAAAGACCACGACAAACTTGTTCAAGAACTCTCGAAACACCCTACTCATCAAGTCCACGAAATACGCGGGTGCATTCGTCAAACCGAACGGCATAACAAGCCATTCAAAGAATCCATCTGGAGTTCTGAATGCAGTCTTGTCTATACTATCTTCAGCCACTCTGAGCTGATGAAATCCAGTAGCAAGATCAAGCTGAGAGAAAACAGACGCACCAACAAGCTGGTCAAAAAGATCATCAATCCTCGGTAATGGGTGTCTGTTCTTCTTAGTCAGCTTATTCAACTCTCTATAGTCCACACAAAGTCGAAGAGAACCATCTGCCTTAGTAGCAAACACCACAGGCGCTCCCCATTCGGATATACTTCGTCTGATGAAGTTCTTCTCAAGCAACTCCTTTATTTGCTTGCTGAGCTCCCGTCTCTCACGCGGAGCCATGTGCCGAACGGGCAAAGAAACAGGCTTAGCATTATCCACCAGATAAATGCGAAAATCAATCTCTCGTTTAGGGGGCAACCCCTTAATTTCTTCAAAAACACCTGGATAATCTCGGACCACCCTTACAGACTGAAGGGTTTCCTCTGACGAGTCGAGAGATTCAAGATAGCACAACATGACGGGATCCTTCGGATTGCATGAAATCTCTAAGGTGTTGCCAAGGCGAGTCACAAGCCTCACAACCCTATGCTCACAATCAAGAATGGCTCCATGTCTAGACAGCCAATCCATGCCCAAAATCAATCCGTATCCCCTGAAACCAAGAACATACGCACTACACAAGAACTCTACACTGAGTATAGAGATCCTCAGATCCTCACATATCATAGATAGATGAGCAGAACCCCCAATGGGATTCGAAACACAAACGGGATCATCCACTAAGCTAGTACTAAGGTGCAAACTATCAACAAGATCAGATGAAATAAAGCTATGTGATGCACCAGAATCAAACAAGGTACGAACTGGAAGATCGGAAACATAAACAAGGTTCTCAACAGAAACACTACCTCGATCGGGAACTGGAGCGGTATTGAGAGCATGAACTTGCCCTCCTGAAGGTCCAGCACGCTGAGTCTGACCCTGCCCTTTCTTCCTCGGGCATTCCTTGCTGAAGTGTCCAGTCTCACCACAGGAAAAACATCCACCACTATGCTTCCTTTTCTTCTTCCTACAATCCTTAGCAAAGTGTCCAGGCACACCACAGTAATTGCACTTTCCCTTGCCTTTGTTGTTGTTCCCCTTCTTGTTCTTGCTCTGATTCCCCTGACTGCTTTGACCACCTTGATTGCCTTTACCCTGAGAATCAGTCTTCTTTGCTTGAGTATCACTCGACTTGACCTCTTTCTTTCCATCTCCCTGAAGTAGAGCCATATCGACCAAACTCTCAAAAGTAGCCCCATGCGGAATATGTGACATCGCCAAACCCTGCAGCGGCTCATTCAACCCTCTAGCAAATCGAAGAGCCTTCTTCTCAGGAGTGTTCACCATATCCAAACCAAAACGGGCCAGCTGATTAAACTTGTTCACATACTCCTTGACAGACATATCACCTTGCTTTAATGCAATGAACTTCTCCATCTGTAAATTCGCCTCAGCAGAAGATAGAAACTTGGCCACAAATCTAGCCCTCAAATCGGCCCAAGTCTCGACAGGCCTCGTCCCATTGGTGACCTCCCACCAATAGGCTGCTTCGTCCTTCAAAAGCCAAACCGTCAATAAGATCTTCCTCTTGTCATCAATCCTGAAGATAGCAAACAAGTCCTCAGTGTCTTTCAGCCAATTCCTAGCTTCAACAAAAGATTCCGTGTCTAGGAAATTCTTGCCTCCCATCGCCTTGAAGTCTTTACAAACCTTCGTGAACTCAACCTGAGGATGCTGAGGGGGAGGAGGAGGAAGAGGAGCCTCAGCAACTGGAGGAGGAGGAACAGAAACCACTGGAGGAGGGACATTAGGGGGAGGATTCTCAACTACAGGAGGAGGAGAGGGAGTAGGGTTTGCGGGGCCAGCTGCCGCCCTAGCTTCTAGAAGTCTCCTATACCAGAGTGGTACGTTTACTCCATCCGGGATGGCAAGATTCTCAGCCATACTGAAACGAAAGATAAGATAAGATTAGGTCAAGGGAACGAAGGATAACGCTAATGGCTTTTTGGGGAATAGCCTTTTAAAATACTAGACTTTTCTTTGGAAAATACTTTATACTTGTTTTGAAAATAGTTTTTCAAAAGTCTTTTAAAAACTTTTTGTTCTTTCTTGTAAACCATATGCTCTGATACCAAATTTGTAACACCCCACCTCCGCTAGGGTCACTCTTTCGGGGGCACTAGCTTCTGGGGGGCGTTAGAACTGGGTAAGCATGCATAATGATATATCAAGGCAGAACAAGAACATAAATATATATGTAAAACAGAGTAAGTGAGAATAAAATAGCGGAATATCTCAAACCATCTCAAAACAAGTCTAGTACATCATAAAGTCAACTGCCAAAATAAACATGTCTAGTACATCATAAACAGAAATACTGAAATACATAGTGCTATCCCCAAAATAAAGATGATAAACCATAGCGAGCTCAATGTCCAGACATACATGAGCTATCCAGCAAACAAGCAAGCGATCCAAGCTAAGCACCACTATTCCCTCCCTGAGAACCTGGGGGGGGGGGGAAACGGAAGAAAAGAAGCGAAAGAAAACAGGTCAGTCAAAAAGACTGGTAAGCCCTACTACGATCAGTCTATAAACTAATAAAGTTAACATCATGATGGAAACTGAGATGAACATACTGGCAATAGATAAAGGTGTCATCCCATAAAGAAGATTAAGCTTTGCACCACAGTGTACTAGCAAACTAACATAACAGGTATTGATCCCTCAGCCCAAACTTTGGCCCAATAACATGAGGTGACCTTAATACAAAGTCCAGCCCAACGGTCTAGTCGATCGGCTCCCTATAAACCTAACACGTCAAGTGTTGGTGTCCATACGGCCCACATATGGTTGTAGTCAGACTGTGCTGGGTCCACCTTCGGGTGTATCAAGCCCTCGGGTGTCAACCCCAGACACCTAAGCAATAATGCACAGTCTAAACCTACTGGTACCCGTGCCTCGAGTTTGTCCAACACCGGACTACGTGCACGTCCGTAGCCCGCCTGGACCCGCACCGTTGTACCACTCAGCCGTCGCTTTGGTCGCTTACATCAGTCCAGTAATCGTGCCCCGCCCTAGCCTAGCCTCTAGGGTTGTGAATGATACCAAACTGGGATTACTGCTGGAACAGGCCACGTTGCTAGGGTTTTCTAAGAGGGTTAAGTGTGGTTTAACCCCTCACTAATCATGGATTAAATTAGTTAAGTGTAACCAACAGTTCACCACTTAACCCCATTTAATCCCTCGTATCCCCAAAATTGGTTAAGTATTAGTGGGCCATGACTTAACCCTAATCATGAGGCATTAATTAATTTAATTGTGCCTTAACCTCTCACATTAGACTTTGTTGCGGTTACCTAGTTAAGCCGGTGGGTTCCGGGTGGATTTACACCACAACTTGGTCTAACCTCGGGTCTTGGCACCACATGACCAACTTCTCATATTGGATCCTATTGTTTGTAGCCACTAGTTAAGCCGGTAGGTTCCGGGTAGAATTACGCTACAAACTCAACCCAACCTCGAGTTGGCCACATTTATGTTTTCTAAGTGTCATGTCCACTTTATTTTCAAAACATAATTACAAGTTTAACTAATACTTGGGTAGACCTAACTTAATAGGTAAATTCCCAAGGGGTAGACCTAACTTAATAGGTAAATTCCCAATCTTATATTTTCATGTATTTTAAGTTTTACCCAACCCCCCCCCCCCCCAACGTCATTCTATCGCTTACATATTCGTAATAACGCATAAAGGATAGGAAGAGGGAACTTGGCATAACATACATGATGAACTTGCATATCACAACAAACATGCATAACATGTTAGACTTGCATAACTTAGCATAGTGAACTTGCATATTACCATAAACATGCATAACATGTTAAACTTGCCTAACATGGCATAGGGAACTTGCATAAACATGCATAACTTGTCAAACATGCATAACATGTCATTGTGAACTTGCATAAGCATGCATAACTTATTAAACATGCATAACATGGCATAGTGAACTTGCATAAACATGCATAACCCAATAAACTTGCAAATCATGGCATAGTGAACTTGCATAAACATGCATAACTCAATAAACTTGCAAATCATGGCATAGTGAACTTGCATAAACATGCATAACTCAATAACTTGCATAAATCCCAACTTGCATCACACATTAACTTTAGAGTTTCTAAAATGAAGGTAAGAGGGCTTACCAATATTATGAAGACACAAATCTACAAGTAAAGATTGAGAAGCCCTTTATGCAAGCATAAAAACCCAAAACAAAGCTCCAATAAGAAACACCCTTAACAAAAATCCCAAAAACTCTAGCTTAGCAAATAAAACTTGCAACTTGATGATGTATGCAAGCTAATGATCATTCATACAACTTAGAAATGCTTGTATGAACATCATAATCTTCGTAGGAATGATTTATGAAGAGGGTGGAGGCTAGGGTTTTTAAGTGGAGGCCATTTGAGAAATCAATTTGACATAGTTTGGTTGCTAGAATGAATAATGGGGTTTTAGGGTAGGATTAGGGTCTTATTTATAGAAGATTAAAGTGTTTTTAGCCCTAGGATTAACCCTAGGTTAGTTTAGGTCCATCAGATTTCGGAAGTCTCCAGAACTAAGCCACACAACCAAGCCTAGATCAAAAATGGTGCGCCAGGCAAAACTGCCCGGCCACCCCGTGTCGACAGGGCTGTCGACAGGGCAGTCGACACCCTTAGACCCCTGTCGACATGCCTGTCGACTTAGGGATCTTGGCGGGAGTTTTCCCCGCCTGACGCCAGTTGTGCCCTAACCCTTGTTTTTAACTTAAAATTTAAATCTGTTTTTAATATGGAAATTTCTGAAAACTTCAATGGGCCTTAACTGGGTCATACGGACTCCGATTTTCGAAAACTCGGACTCTATTTCGCGTATTTTTCCGAGACGAACGCAATGGCATAGCCCGTTTCCCTTGATTCAGATTTTTAAATTAAATTCTGCCTCAATTTATATCTTAACAGGTTATTAAAAATACTGGTTGTTACAATGATATTGAGCGTACTGACCCAGGAGGTACTGAGCTCCTGCTGCCTACCGTGCCTAAAGTTCCTTCGACTTTTTCCGCGCCACCCTTGGTTAGAGGTAAACTCTCTTTGCAATGCATTCCAGAGGATGATATGATCACCGAATTTGAGGATTAACAGATTGTGTTTTTATTGTGCAGCTCCTTCTGGAGTAACTTCAGCATTGGACCCTGCCCCCGTGAATCCCCAAACAACTGAATCTGGGCAAGGACTAGGGGGGACTCACCTTGGAGAAAGGGGAGATCAGCTTGACACTTTGTCAAGGATTAGACTAACTCTCAGCGTTTATGAAGGCCTCCTTGACGATGATGGAGAGGAGGTAGATGGGCAGAGTGGGACTGCTCAAGGTCCGGTGGAAGAAAGGATGAGGCCGGATGATACTTTTAGGCAGGAGATCGTTGCAAAGGTCGCGAAGGATGCCGCAGAGAGGGCTACTGAGGCTGTTGCCCAAGGGTAGACTGATGAGGAGGCTGAGAGGAAAAGCCAAGTTTGTGAGGCTCATAAGAAACAGGAGGATGAGGATGCTCAGCGAAGGGCCATTAAAGCCCGTGAAATAACCGGGGCCGGCGATTCAGTGCATAAGTCCCAGAAGCTCATCGATCGTCAGGCCACTAAAGAGGCCAGGGAGAAAGCCAAGCGGGATAAGAAAAAGACTCTAGAGGCAAGCGCAGCCGTGATTGGTCTTCTTGCTGGAGGTAAGGGACGTATCTCGATTTCTCATAGGTCAGCCACTTCCAAAGGGAGCCGAAGTGGGACAGGAGGGTCTAGCAAGAGGAGGCCCGGCTCCATGGATGAACCGTCGAGTGCTGAATCTACAAAGGAGAAGTGCAAAGACAAAAGGAAGAAGCATGATTAGCATTAGTCGCTTAGGTATGAATTTAGGGCTCATTTTGGTAGTGTAGGCCGATAGTTTAAGCGAGTTCGGCCCTCGCTTTTGGTTTTTCAAGGCATAGTGTGGTTCTCATGTACTCCCTGCCATTAGAAGGAAAAGATTTTAGTAGTGTAGTGGGTTGTAATGTGTGTGTGCATTGTAATGAAAAGTGAATTAGTAAAGATCGCATTTTGTGTTAATTGTTCGGATGTTCCCCCCATATTTTCGGGCGTCCCGTACTTGCATAGGCATACTTATCGTTACATTTAACAAAAAAGCGATTGTGAGTGTTGTGCCCCAGGTTGGTGATTCCAGGGGGTGTGATTGAATGTCGTGCTCTTGGTTGTAGTTCCAGGGGGGCGTAAGACAGTGCGCAGGCTTCTAGTAAGTCTCCCTCAGCTCAGGAGACTGGTAGTTTGTGAAGCCCGGCTAGAGCGCCTGCTGTTTTTTCTTGGGTTGCCCGGGATTAAACTCAAGAGTAGCGGAGGCGCATGATGTCGTGTTATGCGGTTCGTCTAGTGTAGGCTCTCCGGTCGTTCATCGGGTTGGGGCGAGCCTGAGGAAGTCGTCGTTCGCCTGGAAAGAGAAGCCCGGATCATCAGCTCGTAAGGTCCGATCGTGGTCGTAGGCTACAACTCAGCCTTGAAAGCTTTGGGGATGTGACGATTTAAGGGTCGGTATTGGTGCTACGCCAAAGTCCGACCGACACCCTTAGCTCAGGGGGAGTTCGTGTTGCCCCGTCAAGTTGTTGGGTGGTTGAACGATTTATCCTCGGCCTTGATTTTGGGTTAAGGTTCGAGTCAGAGGTTATTTATACTCGGTCGCGCCGCAGGCTGGCGACTTGAGTAGCGTGGCTGGATCCCGTGTTTGGGATGTCGGCCATTGCCAATGTGATTAGGCCGCAGGATTGATCCGCAGTTGAGATGGCAATGTCGTCCCCCATGTTGGGAGTTGGTACGGCGGTGTATAGAAACTAGCTGTCAGGGTTAACTAATTATGTCGCGTGAGGAGTGAACATAGATTGGGGAGACAGAAAGATGAACATCATTTCCATTAATAACTTTTGGCATGAATAGCCTTTACAATGCCTTGAACCATTACAAAACAAAACATCGCGGGAAAGCGTAAACAACCATATGCTAAGTTATGTGAAGTAACGTCGGAGATGTTCACTGTTCCAAGCCCTTGGTAGTTCAGCTCCGTCCACGGTGGCAAGCTTGAAAGTTCCATTGCTGAGTCTTCGCAGAATGGAGTACGGCCCTTCCCAACGAGGAGCGAGTCCTGTTGGCGGAGGGAAGACCTGTTTTAGGACAAGGTCGCTGATGTTGAGGTCCTTGTAGTGGACTCGAGAGTTGAAATACCAAGCGACTCGTTGTCGTTGTGCAACGGCACGCAGGTCGGCTTCGTTTTTTTCTTCTAGCAAGTCGAGTGACCCCAGAAGCAAGTCCTGGTTCGTCTTTGGACCGAAGTAGGTGACACGACGAGACTGAATCTCGAGCTCGATGGGGATGACGGCTTCGGACCCGTAAGAAAGGGTGAAGGGCATGTGCCCGGTTGCTGTCTTGTGAGTTGTTCGGTAGGCCCACAAGGCTAGAGGAAGTTCGTCTGCCCACATGCCCACGGCCTTCTCGAGGCGCTTGTTGATGATGGATTTGATGACTTTTTTGACCGCTTCGACCTGTCCTTTGGCCTGGGGGTGAGCTACGGTCGAGAACCTTTTTTCAATGTCGTGCCACTGACAGAAGTATTTGAATTCGGCGCTCTCGAATTGAGTCGTTGTCTGAGATGATGGCTTGAGGGACACCGTATCGAGTGATGATGTTGTGCACCACAAAGTTGATCATCTTCTTGGTGGTCGTAGTGGTGAGGGCTTGCTCGAGGATGGATCGGCGGGAAATGAATGTTATCTCGAACTGACCCAGTTCCATACTCCACTTCAGCAGTCGGCCAGATGCCTCAGGTCGTTGCTGGACCAAACGCAGCGGTTGGTCGGTGTAGACTTTTATGGGATGAGCCTGGAAATACGGTCGGAGCTTCCGGGGGAGATTAGTAAGCAGAATGCCAGTTTTTCTAGCTTCGGGTAGTTCTTCTCTACCCCTGTCAGTCGTTTACTTATGTAGTAGATGGGTCGTTGGATGCGATCCTCGAGTTGTATTAAAGTCGAGCTGATTGCCATCCGTTGATATATAGCACCGGCATTCTTGAGGCCGAAAGGCATGGCGCGATAGTAGTAAAGTCCGCGGTCGGTTGTGAAGGAGGTATGATCCTGGTCGTAGAGATCCATCGGGATCTGGTTGTAACCGGAGTAGGCTTCCATGAAAGATAGTAGTTGGTATCCGGTGGTTGAGTCGACTAGCTGGTCGATCTTGGGGAGCGGGAAGCAGTCCTTCGGGCAAGCTTTGTTCAAATCAGATAAATCGATGCACGTCCGCCATTTACCATTGGCCTTCTTGACCAGAACCGGATTGAAGACCCACTCGGGATAGTAGGCTCCGCGGATGAAGTTGTTGTTTAGCAGGCGATTGATCTCTTCTTCGAGTGCCTTGGACCTCTCGGGTCCCAGGAAGCGGCGCTTCTGCTTGGCTGGTTGGATTTTAAGATCTATGCCCAAAGAGTGGCAAGTAATTGCGGGGTCTATGGCCTTCATATCAGAATGAATCTATGCAAATACGTCCAAGTTGCCTTTCAAGAAATCCATGACGTCATCTTTGATGGCTGGGTGCAGGTGCGATCCTATCTTCAGTACTCGTGATGGGTCATTGGGGGTAACGGGTACATCCATCATAGGCTCGACTGGAGTTGGTCTCTCGTACTCGGGCTCTTCGTCTTTCCTTGGGTCAAGGTCATCGGAAAGACAGGAGTGGCACCTTAGCCAGGGCCCAAACACCGCTGATTGCTATGCTGAGGCGGTCTTGGCGCAAAAGGGGGCGGGTACTGCTTTACCCTTGTCCTTATTGCACGCATTCTTCCATTCTATCGCGTAACAATCCCTAGCATTGACTTGGTCGCCTCTAACTGTTGCGATCCTGTTTTCTGTTGGAAATTTCATTAGGAGAGACCATGGCGATAAGCAGACGCGGAATTCTGTGAGTAAGGGGCGTCCGAGGAAGACGTTGTATGATGAGGCGATGTTGATAACCACGAAGGTGAGGATTCGGACTCGGCTTCGATCCCCCGTGCCAAGTTCGACGGGTAGGTCGATGACTCCCACTGGACAGCTGGATGCCCCATTAAAGCCGTGAATCATGGAGCAGCATGGTTTGAGGTCTTTTGCTCCTAACTTCATCTGATCGTAAGCGACTTTGAAGATAATATTGACCGAGCTTCCCGAATTGACCAATATCTTTCGGACGGTTGCAGCGCCAATTTGAGCCGTTATGACAAAGGATCGATGGTCGGGATTTCAATTCCCGTGGACTCCCTTTCGTGGAAAATGATGTCGTCCCGTATGGTTTTCCGGAGCTTGGCCGGGGTGAATTCATCGGGAGCGGAGCAAGACTCGTAGGTTGCATGTTTAATGGAACCCACGTATTCCTCCATCTTTCGAAAGCTGTCATGCGTGGGGCTCGGTCCACCGTATATAGTATTGATCATGATCCCTACCCTTGCGTTAGACAGTCCAAGGGCCGTCTTGGCGGCCGTTTGAGGAGTTGGCGCTGAAGGTTTTGAATTGGCTTCGGGTGGAAAAGTCTCTTGAACATATCGTTTAAGCCGCTTCTCGCGGATGAGTTTTTCAATTGCATCTCGAAGCTGTCGACATTCATTTGTGTTATGTCCATACATGTCGTGATATCGACAGTATCTCCCCGAGTTCTTCTCGGAGTCGGTCGACTCCCTTGTGAGGGGTTTCGGATATGGCAAAGTGTTGTGTGTTTCCAAGTAGATGGTCTCCGGATTTTCATTTAATTGGGTAAATGTCTCGTAAGCGCGGTAGGGATCGGGCCTCCTTGGCTCTATTTGGACCTGATTGTTGCCCCGGCCGCCTTGTCCCCCGTTGCTTGATCTCTGTCTGAGGGGTCCTTCCCCCGTGTTCGGACTGGGGGCTCCTCCTGCTTCTCGAACCCGAGGGTGGTTATTTGCGGTGTTAGTTCGAGGGTTGGTGGGGCGGCTGGCGTCGGAGACGCGGTTCCGCCTTGCTTCTTCTTGGCATAAGAACTACCCCGATTTCTCATAGAAAGCATCGAAGCTCTTCGGTTGCTTTCGGTCAATTCATGCCCCGAATTCGGAAGTAGGAAGGACTCCTTTAGCTAGCTGGAAGAGTATAGTGCGCGGATCTGGATCCTCGACTTCGGCGAGGGCGATGTTGAACCGGGAAAGTTAGCTTTTAAGTGATTCCATAGGTCCTTGGTATAAGTTGGAAAGAGTAAGGGCATTCTTCAGAGTCGGAATGTGCATTATGAACTGTTTGACCAACTGTGTCGCTAATTGGCCGAAGTTGTTGATGGGACTAAGTGGGAGGCGAGAGAACCATAATAAAGCGGTCTCCGACAAGAAGACCGGAAAGCATTTGCATTTGACTGGATCATCGCCTCTGCTTGAGTCCATTTGCCACTCATAACGGTTTAAGAAAGCACAAGGGTCAGCGGTGCCGTCGTAGAGCGGCATCTGAGGCATGCTAAAGCGTCGCGGCCATTCAGCTTCATTAACTCTTCGAGTGAAAAGGTTGCGCCTAATATGTGTTTCCCACAAATCATGCACATTTCCTCGCATCTCCCTCACGATTCTTCGTACCATGTCGGGAAGATAGGTCAGATGAGGGTCCCCTATCGGGACCCATGGGTTTTGGCGAGGTTCCGGAGTTCTAATGCGAGGGCGTCTTCTAGGATGGACATCTTCATCGTCTTCTTCCATGTCCTCGACATGTATAACGGGAAATGTGGGGCAGGGTCACGCGGATCCAGTTCTGGAAAAGCATGGGTCGCCTGAATGGTGGGTTCATTGTCTCGGCGGGCGGCCGCTGGGTCTTGTCGAGGAGGAGATTGGTTAGTAGGAGTGGGTCCTTCATTGATAACTAGGCGAGAACGATCCCGAGGTTGAGCGTCCTCGCCATAGGTAACCGTGGTCCGGTCGCCGTTGCCGTTGGCGTATCCATTGCCATTGTCGAGGGCATTAGTTCGGATGACGACGTTGTTGATGAGACTAAACCTTCTTCTTTGGTATGGGCCCCTTGACTCGGAAGAGGAAGTTTCCGATGTTGGTGGCCGAGGTCGAGCATTGTTCCGAGCTAGTTGTAGCTGAGCGACGACGCGCTGACTTTCGTTAAGTTAGAGCATAAGGTCGATGATATTCTTTAGCGCTTGATTGAGCTCGACGGCTGTATTCTCATATTTTTCACTAAGCGTACGGATTTTTGCTTGTGTTGCGGACGCTTCGGGGTCCACAATAGGAGGTTCAGTTTCATTAGTGGCTGGGATGTCTACCGGTTGAGGTTGTCGATATGTACCGACCTCGGCTGCAGCTGAAGAGCCGATCATTGCATTCTTTGACTTCTTTACCATCGTACGCGGACTCGATAGCAGGTTAAGCAAGGAACCTTAAGCTTGACGAAGTCGAGATGGTAATGTGCAAGAAAGACGCAATATCCAAGTTTTCTCAGTGAAAGCACCAAATGTTGACGACAAAAAATGTCGCAAACACCAAAGATTCCCAGTTACTAGGAATTATAAATATGGTCTCACAGACAAGAACATATTTAACACATAATCAGTAAATAACACAAGAGATTTATAGTGGTTCGGCCTTAGTGAAGGCCTACGTCCACTTTGAAGAGTCGTTGGAATATTATTAATCACTTGGAAGAAATTACAAGGTTGAGACTATCTCAAGACATCTCATTACATTCAAGACTCATGATATATGATGTCATAATTATCATATATTGAACAATAAGGAAAAAGGCAATCTTGTCCTTCTTCTTCCTCAAAGAGGAGATGCCATTAATGAAGCTTTATGGAGGTCTCCAAGCTCAAGAATCCCCTCTTCTTGAAGTGTGAGCCCATTGGGTATTTATAGGAAGTGGTTAGGTAGGAGTAGGTGGAAATGGGGACCATCTTCCAGAATTTCGCGCATCTTGGTATCGGCCTTCGGAAATTCGCACCTGGGTGAGGTGCGAAATTTCGCACCCAGTAGGTGTGAAATTTCGCACCTGCCAGGTACGAAATTTCGCGCCTGGTCGGCACGAAATTTCGCACCCGGCTGGGTGCGAAGCGGATCTTGATGAGAGGAGGGGTTGAGGCTATTTGACTTCGTTGGTGCGGCGTTGTGGAGGCGAAGGTGCGAGGTCCTTATTGGCGGGATCTTTCTTCGGACCTTGCCCCTGCACTTCCTGAATTTTGCCCGTGGCCCCGGCTTCACGCGATTGGTTGAATAGAGCGTGTCTTGAGTACTTTTAGTGACCAGACCAAAAGACCGGTTAACAACTATATTAGGTTTAATCTACTTGGGAGTGGATGGGTATTACATGAGTGCAGAGCCTTGAGTGTTGTTAACGCAAATAACCTAATAATTAAGAAAATGTAACTGAATGATATATGTAGGGTTATTTCAGAATGTATAATTTGTCCATTCGCCAAAACTTTGAGCTTTGACGCTTCCGTGACGTGACGTTGGAGACCTTACAAGGAGCGTAATATGGCGGAGTACGTTGAGATGTTGGGTATAGCTACACATATACTATATTAGGTTTAATCTACTAGGGAGTGGATTGGTACCACGTGAGTGCAGAGCCTTGAGTGTTGCTAACCCAAATAACCTAATAATTAAGAAAATGTAACTTAATGATATATGTAGGGTTATTTTAGAATGCATAATTTGTCCATTCACCAGAACTTTGAGTTTTGACCCCCTCCTCATAACATACTTGTAGGTTAGGTTTATGGTAGAGATTTGATAGCCTTTAGGCCCTTGTTAGACAGTTTCATTATTTCGGTAAGACTATATTTGATTATTATATTTTATCCATTTCATTATGAGATGTTTTATCATGGTCTGATATATTTATTATCTCTTTCTTTTTGCAGGATACTAGACAAACCAACTCGAGCTTCGATAGATTGAGATTTTTGAAAAAAAATGGTCTATCGAAATTCGGATTGTTACATCTGGTATCAGATCCCAGGTTTAAGATTTCTAAGTATAGATAGTGAGTGAATGTGTCTGTATTTTTAAAATGTAAATATTATACATATATGCACCTAGATCCATAACGGAACCCATTAAATAGGAAGAGTGACATATGCAAAGAATTGGGATATCAGTTATGTATACTAAGAAATTGTTATGGAAATTTGAGACTCTTAGATGGTTTGGTAAAAAGTGTACAATGTGTTTTATAATTGAAAACGATGGATCTCATATTTTAGTATCTGAAATATTAGTATTTTGGATTAGTGGGTTTGGTAGTTGAGCCTTGTAAATTGGGAAAGAGTAAAATGGAAAATGAATTAGGAGTGTGTGTGTGTGTGTGTGTGTGTGTGTGTGTGTACGTATGTATGTATGTATTTGTCAGAAATGACTTTGTGAGAATATTTAGGAAAGTAAGCTGGAAACCCACTTTCAGTCTAGTACCATCGTTAACTATAGAGAATTTGAAATTTTAAAGCTTTTGCGTAATAGTTTATGGTATTTTTCAAGTTTTGACCTTAAAAGTTTACAATTTTAAAATATTTAATAGCTAAATTGTGTAGAAACAATTTTGAAACAAAAAGAGATATTTTTGATGTTCGAAAAAATATAAGAAACATATTTGAAAAGTATATAGACATTCCGGACCAAACGAAACTTGTTTCGCCGAAATCAGACTCCGTTTGGGAAAATAAAGAAATTTTAAATATTAAAATCGCCAATTGATTCATGTTTAATTTTCGTATGCTCACAAAACAACTTTGATTGGCTTGAAACTTGAAATCATACAATAATTAAATATCTCAGACATGATGGAACTGGTTTCGTTAAATTCCGAGATCATTTGGGTAAACTCCCTTTTTAATTCACAACGTAAACCAATACGTGTTTATATCGCGCGTTATTTTCAAAATATCTGAACGTTTCATATTTCAAAGAAATCCAACTTAAATGGGATTATGTATATTCAATTGAATTCAAAACCGGTATATTACGAGCTACCGTGATGTTACGAGCTCATTTTAAATTATATTATAAATTATACGTTCGAACGTCGTTTTAAATAATAAATTCGTTATAAATATCGCTTTATAATTTCAATACAACATTTAAATAAATTTAAATGTTCAAGATTAAATGGCTAAAAATCCGGATAATTACATTTTCTCTTTCTATACCATGTTCTGACAAATAAAATCATCTATACCCAAAATTCTCTGTCTCTGTATACCCAACCAATCAGCACCCTTTGAATCTCACTTTTTTACAATTAAACCCTCTTTTTTTTGACTTAATTGCAAAATGGTGAAAATCTGATTGGTTGGGTATAGAAGACAGAGAATTATGGGTACAGTATTAGCTCTCATGTTCTGATCCACAGGAATTTCAACGGTTATTCAAGCCCATCGTTTCCCATAGCCACATTCGTTTTTCATCCAAATTCCCCGTCACTTTGAGTCCTGTTAGTGGAATAACCATTTCCCACGTTCTCCTCCACTTCCCCAAAATAAGAACATTTCAACATCGGAAGAATGACATGTTAGATATAGATTTCAGCAAAATTGCCTCAGCATAATCGATAGCACTAATCCATCCTACCAGATCTACGACAAAATCGTACTCTCCCTCATCCAGCCATGCCGATTTCACCCCTCTTCGTTTCAGATCCCTTCAGTTCATCTTCCTATCCATCGATTCGATTGTCTACATGTATTTGTAATTGAGTTGTATTGCTTTGTGCTTTTATTTGTTTAAGCTTCGTTCTCTTCTTTTCGTATGGTAGACAATGTTCAAAAAGGAAAGATATTAGCAGATCAGCGTTCACTGGTTGCCCTCCTCTTTTCTTTTGCTTTTTGCATTGATAAGTTTGTAATTGGTTCGGATCAAAATTGGTCTTCTATTTTTTTTTTTAAAAAAAAAATTTCATTTCCCGTTGGTCAATCGCTTATTTGATGGCTGGAGTGTGCTCGCTTCTTCCATGTCGGTGATGTTTCGCACTGCAACTAGAGTTATATCTCCAACCATATTTATTGATTTGAGAACAAGCTGTTGGCTAGGTGAGATTATATTTTTTTGGTTTGCGGTGAATTATTGGTTTAACTACATCTTTATTTGGAAGATTATTTGTTAGTTTTCAGTAAAAATAATACTGTAAATCATGTTATCCAATATTATTTTTGCCTATAAAAATTTGAAAAATGAGAGAACAAGCTGTTGGCTAGGTAAGATTATATTTTTGGATTTGAGATGATTTATTGGTTCAACTGCATCTTTATTGTTGTGCACGTTCTTTGATTTTAATTGATGATTAAAATATGAGAAGCAATTAAAAATGGGTTTTGATCAAGAACTGTGCCAGCTTATTTCATTCAAAAACCCAAGTGCTCTCAGTTTGTTGCCATAAACTTGCATCGGCTTCTACGAAATAAAGTGATCAAATTTAACCACAAAAGAGTACTAACTGTAAAAAAAAAAAAAAAAAAAAAAAAAAAAAAAAAAAAAAAAAAGATAAAAACCTTTATTTGAATTCGGTGAAAAAGGTGAAGTAGCTACTGCTAAATAGGCATATATTGTGACAAAATGTTTGGTTTATTTATACTTTATGATGTCCAAAATTGTATATTATATTACACCATTTCTTCTATTTCCTTGCAGTTTGTTAACATTTGGACTCTTCATTAGTATTTAGATTATGTGTTCAGAATTCTTAATACACCATTTGAGATTGAATTTAGCAAAAAAAATCATGTAAATTAGAGTATAACTAGTATGATTGTAGTGGGTATAACAGGTGGATTCAAGTTAATATTAGTGTTATTTCATCATGCATAGTAGAGTATAATAAATATAATTGCAGTACATTCGACATAAGTGGATGTGAATGAGTATTAGTTATGTTTCATCATGTAAATTGCAGCAAAAATATATTTAGTTAGGTGAGTTTATTAATAGTGGATTTGGAATAGATCTGAATTGGAAATCAATAGTGTTTTAAACTGTGACCTCTGTGGCAACAAAACAAATATGAAGCTTCTCCCGTGGATTACAAGGGATAATTACTCTTTAAATGACGTGGTTTACTATGATAATTTGCAGTTTCTTTGAGCTTACGGTTTAGTCTTTCACTGGAAGCCAGAGCAAGTGGGTGCAAGGAGAAATAACAATTGGGATAGGGCAACGTACGGGGATGAAGCTTTCTTAAGTAAGTCATTCCTCTAATAAAAGTTTATGTCATCATGATGTGCTTCTAACCGAGGTCAGGATTATGTTAAGGCAAATTCTATTTAGACCCGAAAATTTACTGAGTATACCCAGAAAAAATGATGATAAAATTGCCTCTGTTTTACAATTTTTTTCTCAATTTTTAGCATACCTTGTACAGCCCCTACAAGATTCTTTAGTCTACCTCGTAGAGTCCCTAGAGAAAGGGTAAAAATGTCTTTTTTTAATACATCTTGTTTTTTCAGATTTGTTGGGTTTACTCAGCAAATTCTTGGGTACAAATTGAACTTGCCAATTGTTAAACCTACAGGCTTAGGGAATTGGAGTCATTGGCGGACTGTTACATCCATAAGCAGAGAAAGATATTTGTTACTGGAGCATGGTACTCACACGAAGTGGTTAGCATCTATACCTAGATATGTTTATGAGTTTTAGTGTGAAAGATGAATCTGTGCATATTACTTTTGATGCAACTTCAAATTTGCCCTAGGGATATATGTGAAGACTGGATACTAAGCACGATTTTTGTAAAGTTCGGAGATACAACAATTATGTTTGCTTTTTGATCTAATACAACATAGGTTAAACATTTCAACCTATATGGGCTAGAAAATGGTATGTTTTGCAGATTATTTCAATTTTGTGAGTTGTAAACTCAATTATAATGCATGTGAATTGCACTATGTGTGCATTTAATACATATATTTGCATTATATATATATATATATATATATATATATATATATAAACCTTTTAGGAAGAGAGAATGCTTGCTGCAATTTAGGAAGTGAACAAATTGGAACATGTGTTAGCAACCTTCTTCTTAGTTACTCCTCAATATAAGCTATGGAGGTTTCCATTTCTATGCTTCGTCAAACTTATTTTAACTAAATTATATTTCTTCCCTTGCATAAATGAAAGTACCAGGATTAATCTATGCTATACTTACAAAAAATTTGCATATGTGCATCAAACTTTTATGCACATAAGTTTATTTATGCAAATAGTTTATATTAATCTATTTAAATGCTTTACCGTTGAAGCAACAAACTAAAACTAAAGCAAAGATGACATAACAAAAAGCTCTTTTCCACTGTTAAATACAATTATTATGCACACGTCCATTGGACGTGCATACGTACTAGAGTGTGTGTGTGTGTGTGTGTGTGTGTGTGTGTGTGTGTATATATATATATATATATATATATATATATATATATATGAAAATTGGCTCACTTTTATTATCTGAAAGAAAGCAGTACAAAATACTGGTTAGCATACTAACCATTGCAACTAAAATAGGAACGAAGAAAAAAAAAGCAAATACAAGTAGAATAAAAACAAATTTGCATAAACCGGCCCATGATGAGGCCATCACACGTTTGCAACTCGTTGCCCTAAGCCAAATCGCTCCTCTCAACACTCAACCAAACTACATATCATCATACAGAATTCATCATACAAATATGGATATATGCAGTATACCCTACTTTTGCCATCAACCTGCCATGATTCTTTAATGAAAGGCCTGAAAGAATATATGAGACTTCCACAAACTACCATACTAACCCCAATCTATCCCTTTCAGACATGTAGTAGTCATCTGATCTCCAACCTACTCTTGCATCCAAACCAAAATGACACCAAAACAACTCTCATATTAGCACTCATCTTCATGAAATCCAATAAGAATATTCAATTCCAGCACTAAGTCTGGTTGATGATTCATAAGCAATTATGAATCAATCTTAATACTGAAATCAACTATATAAACAGTAGATTTCATAAAAATATTGTAAATCCCAGTGTCATCTTCTATCTTATAAAAATTGTAACCCACACCTTCTAACAGAACGGATGTACTGGAATTCTGGAGTTATTGAAAGACCGCCATTTTAGTTCATTAAGCATTTGCTATGTATATTCAGTAAAACAACCGTCTACAAACAGATAACATCCATACAGGCAGAGATGTAAAGCATATCTTCTCCTCAAAGCCCAAACATTCATCCATAACTACTGAATGTACCGAATAAATGGATCTACTGAATATATCATTGTGTAGAAGGTTATTAGGGAAAAACATATTCTGAGGGTATAGTCATGAAGAAGTCAACATCTACATAAGCTACCAATATCCAGATCTTATAGGCAAAACATTGATCTGAAGACGATTAAACCACTTAACAAAACTAAGCAAAAACCATGATACGCAACATCCATGAACCCAAAACCAAACACGAAATTAAACCCAGAATCCATTAACCCCAAATCTAAACCAAAATAATCTTACCCAAACAAAACTGACCGCAAACTAATTCAAACGGTGGAAGATTGGTTGGAAAACTTGGAACTGATGATGATTCAGTTGTGTCGGCCATGCCGAAACCCAAATTAACGATGTCTTGATAATCCTTATTCAAACTAGTAAGATCCGTAGAATTAGGTAAATGGAAAGCTTACTAGCATATAGATCTCGTGATGAATCAATGGATCTGGCACTATGAGGAAATTAGGTTAAAAAGAGAAATAAAATCTGGCTAAATCAACGATTCGTAAATCGTTGAAGTTTGACAAAAACCGCAACGCGATTTGTTTCAAATAGAAGACAAACAGAAAATTAACAGATCTGGCATTTGTTTTCCAGATTTGACTTTAAATGAGTAAAAAAGACGAAAATAAAAGGTATTATCAACGATAAAAATATTGTTGAAGGTTGATGAAATAATGCAACTGTAAGAAATCAGATGAAAGAAGGTGGGAAGGATACTCACGCATGACAAAAACTGGTGAAGATCTCACCAGTCGCCATTAACGAGCACCTCCAATAAGATATTTGTTATACTTGATATTAAAGCGATAATTTTTTAAAAATGCATACTAGTTTGTCATATATATATATGTATATATATATATATGTATATATATATATGTATATATATATATATATATATATATATATAACAAACTCAATCTAAGGTATTACTAACCCCATCTCTATTGAGTTATGTCACAGAGCCAAGGTTATTACTAAACTATTAGCTCTAATACCACTGTAACAACCCTGTGAGAAATTCGATGCTCAAATTTCGACAATAATACATAATCCCGTATTATTTGTCAAAATTCAAGTATCGAAATCACCAGAAAGTTAATAGAAAAAAAATTAGATGGTGAGAAAAGAAAGAAATATTAGAATAGAAGAAATAGAAGACAAATCAATACAACACAAAGTCTCACATCGCAGCGGAATAAATATAATAAGGAAATAAATCTTTATAAAGAACTTGTGTATATACTTACATTCATCAGAGTACAACAGACAATATGTACAGTTATAACATCTCGTCCTCATGTACAATACACAGTGGTAATAAATACTAATATGTCTGGACTGAAGTTCAAAGCATCCTAACCTGAACCTATAAAACTCGGTCTGACCCGAGCATTGCAAACGCCACGGATCGGTGTGGTGAACAAGCGTGAGTAAACTCACTAACTTTATAGGTTGCATACAACTGATTTAAAGTTAAAAAGTCTTTTGAAAGAAAAGGATAATCTTAAGCTCGGTCCACACATAAACAAAGTTGGTTTTTACCTTATGATAGCCTAAAACATTTTTATATCAAATTCGGTGATTTATAATAGTGTCTATATCAAAAAAATAACCATCTAGTAGAACATTTGGATCTCACACTCTATATACTTAGTACATAATCAAAAATCGTGTGGTGCTTATTGGATAATGGATTCCACCTATGATTAGGTACAGGACCACCTTCCGAAAGTGTACCTTTAGAGATAATACACTAGGGTTCAACAAGAATATCTTGCAAATCAGCCATGCATGACCAACCACTCATTCAGCTTGAGTGTATCAAATATATTGTCACCCACGGTTGGTGCCAACATAATCATTTCCCAGGAGATAAAGAAGTGACAGAAGAACAAAATGAAATTTCTCTAGATGGTGATAGTATATCCTAATGGGAATGACCCACATAGCCATGTTGTCTGCCTGATTTCTGTCGTTTTCCTGGTTGATGAGGCTAGAGGTCACGATTTACCTTTTAGAGAACAACACATCAAATTTTGAATGCCACGTGGTTAGGTCCGTCAAATCACTAATTGACGTCCACAAATATACTCTAGGTGTTAAGCTAAGAGAATGTATCTTCTCTTCCACCAAACTTGGTATATTTCTAAAAATCAACGTATGTGGCCCTTAGGAAATACTCTGTCAGACATTCGTCCATACAAGTCATCCAGGAATAGGATGAACCAAAGGCACCTCCTACTTCATCCTATATAGGAATCACTCCAAGGATCAGTAGCGAGTAGCCCTTGTAATCTGTAGATTTCAATCACAAAAGAATCACCGCCAAAATATCTCTGTGGATCAGCTAGAGAAATTCAACAAGTAATTCTTCCACTCATGAAGATGTATGGTCTTCAATGCTCCATCTCGAGCATCTTCTGATTTTTTCTACGTTTACATATTTCGTGATCGAAACGGTTTTCGAATATAAATTCAATCCCGCTCTTTCCTTACCAACAATTGATAATGGACCAGCTTTTGATAGTCGGTTATTTAACTATCAAATAAACAACCATTCAACCATAAAAATAAAAATGAACTCACTAGTTTAGTACATAGCATCACTTGGCTCCCTTTTTATTAAAGCCAATTAAATGATGGTTAATTAAAATTTCCAATATTTGGAAAGCAACATTTCACCTTTTATTTTAAATACAAGACTACTCTCAAAACCATTTCATTTTCAATACTTAGAAAATATCGCATAGCCATATCCAAATTTCCATTTAATAACATCATTTGCAAGACCTTTGCTAAAATCATTATTCAATATCTAAAACTGGAAACAAAGTTCATTTTTTTATAAAATATAATCTTACTAACCAAATCAATTTAACTTAACACGTTATGGGTTCCATTTCCAATACCATTATTCATTATCAATAACTAGGGAGTAAACCCTTTTTAAAAGTATATTTATTAACCAAATCAGTTCAAAATCTTGCAAATATGTTGCAATATTCCACTTATGGAAATAATAAACTATTTCAACATCTTTAACCATTAAAAACTAATACCATCTTCTGATAATAGTGAAGTCGTTTAAGTTGGGGTATTCTAATTACCTTTTGGACTTTGATAGACAACATTCTTATCTTAAGATAGATATAAGCTTGTAACTTAAAACCGATATTACCAACATAAAACTCTTATTTACCATTTGATTTCAAATATGGTTTTTTTAAAACAATTTCTTACATTTGAAATCCCCTCTTCAATTATAATCTCTTTACTTAATTCATTTTCTAAGAAAATATTCGCTAATCTCTTTACTTAATTCATTAAGCTATTAAATATTCTCTCCTTTCCATTTGAAATCCTTATCTCAATTACAACGTTTTACTTAATTCAATTCTTAAGTAAACGTTTATTTCTAAAATCATCATCTTGATTTAAGACCTCTTCAAAACTTTGTTTAGGTTTATTTTCAAATCACTTTTATGCTAATCCATTTTAACATCTCATAATATCTCAACTTGAATCTTATTAATAAACCCATTTACCATATTTTAGTCCATTACCAACTTCTTTTAAACAACTTACCTTTAAACTTTGGAAATCTCTTTCCGTTTATGATCGACTTTACTTAATATAAAATATTAAGTAAATGACTAATTAAAATCATTTTCTTTGCTTTAGATCCCTTTTATAAACCTGGTCTGTACACTTGGATTTATTTTAAGAATTTATTTATCTAATCCTTTACGTCGATCCATTTCAGATATTTTATTTTGGAAATCCCTTTTTTTATTACATCACATTTACTTAATTCAATTTATTAAGTAAATTCTTTATCATAAAATATCGCCTTAGCTTGAGATTTTTTTTATAATATTATGCTTACAAAACTTGAATTTACAAAAAAAATCTCTTTCTTAACCCTTCAATTAGGATCTTATTATACTCGATACTTTTTTAAAAGGAACTCCAATAAAAAAAAGCAATTACTTTAATTACTATTAATTAAATTAATAATTAACTTCATATTAACCAAATAAAAGTAGTTTATTTCAATATTAACTAATTAATCATTTTCAAAAGATATTAAATAATAATTAACTTAAGTAATAATAAACAATTCGATAGTCACTTTCTAAACAAGGTTAATTGAAGATTATTTAACTTCTAAGAACATTCGTTAATTAATATGACCGTTTGGGAAAACACTATTACTATTAGATTAATTGTAAACAAATTATTCTAATAATCAATTTCAATTAAGCAGTTGACTTAGTCAACTTTTTAACTGATTTTCATTAATCCTTCCTCTTAAATTAATTAATTCAAGAACATTACTTAATAAATAATTATTCAAATTTACTAATCTGTAGGTTAAAATTTGACTTTCTACTCATAGAAACTTATTAAAGACAAAATAACTTGTTATATAAATCGTTTACTAATTTCTTTGTAAAACACGATTATAAATATAGATATATTTTTATAAACTTCTATTTTAAATAACTTATATAAATAAACTTGAAAACTTTGATCTAGTTATAAAAATAAATTTTGTAACTTAAACTTCGTTAGTTCGCCTGACGGCAGTCAACGTCTCCAAAAAGGTATATAACTAAAAACATTTAAGATTCGATTTAAAATCGATTAAATAATTTCTTATTTTATCATTAGTATTAAAGGGCTAAACTTGTACTAAAATACCAAACTGTGTAACAAGGGTTTATTTCATCGAATTTCACATCCAGTCAAACATATTAAACATATATGATAAACATTATCAATATAAGTGAGGAATCCTATTGGATCCCTCCAACTTGTTTTTTCCTAAATCCAAATATGTTACTTCAAATAAAATCATCCATTCAATACGACAATACATTTATCATTGTCCATCTCGATAGATGGAAATAAATTGTTTAACTAATAATTTCAACAATCAACTAATAATAGCAATCCAAGCATCCAACTATTCATTTTATACATTTATATTATTATAAACGTGACCAACAAGGTAAGTTAACTGAACTGGTTATAATTGTTAAAAATAACGATTGATTTCAATTAAATTAAATGAATGTTTAATTTAATCAGTTTAGTCAACATATATAAATATATATTCAGTAATTACCCAACAATAAACAACCATAACACACAAATATTATACCAGACTTATATAAAATATAAGTGAGACAAACTAAGTGAGTTATACTCATATTGGTTTTATTTATCATTGAGAGATTCAGTTAAATTAAACAATCACTTAATTTAACTAAAAATCCCAACTACTTTCAACGCTGCCCAAATTAGTTCTAAAATGTTGTGTATTTCCATACGGTCCCAACATAGCTCATTTGATTGGATTTATTATCATGGGCACGGGTTATGAATATTATAAGTTCGCTGCGTAATTTGAAATAATTAATTAAATTTATTAATTAAAATTAATTATACTTAATTACTACTATTAGTCATTATCGAGTCGATGTTAAGTTCATTCTCCACGTTTCATCTTCACCCAGTACCCACGCACGATACCAACAGCACTCCATCACAACCCCTTCCTCCACCGAACGTCGATCAGGGACCGCTACTCCATGTGCCCTAACCAGCTCAGCTACTGCCCCAAATAACCCCTTGCGCAATTCTCTCTAACACCAGCAATTGTCTCAACAGCGGTTCAAGATCGGATTCCAACCACCATGCTAACCCAAAACAAATCACAACTGTTGAACATAAAGATCTCGATCAGCTCGACGTTTTTCTAGTTGGGAAGTTTTCAATTCGATTAACAGATCACAATATTTTTGGAGGAGAAGATGTGAAGTTTCTAGGCGTTTATTTCATTCATGGAGGCGCAAGTCAGAAATGTTGACCACGAGTTAAGATTGTTGAAGCGTGAAGTTTAGGGTGGGGATATATTGGAAATATATATATTATTAAAATATTATTTACGAAACTTATGGTCTAAGTTTCATGCAAAAACAACCCCATACGACCTCTGATATCAATGAAAATTGAAATCCTAGCATATTTGAATATTGTAACGAACTGGGATTTTCGATCTTGAAAATCGACATAAAACACAATGTCGACTATTCAAGCATCGAGAATACCAGATCATTAACAGAAAGAAGTTAGAGGGTGAGAAATAGAAAGGAAGAAAGTTATAATAGAAGAAGAAGAACACTACTGAACAAAATCAGAATAAACACACGAATCTCACAGCGGAATGAATAAAATATATTTTATATCATAACTTTGAAATACAAAACTGTATCTATGCTCCTCGAAATAAAAGCCCGGAAACAACTTCTTCAATATCACCTTCCTTTCCTCGGGACTCAACTGAGGGATCTCTGACTTATCGGATAACATCGAGCCCCGACCTCTCACATCCCTTCCCCCACTTCCTTCCCCCCAATCGTCGGATCCTCTTCAACCAATAGCTGTTATCACCAGTGTAGTGATTGGTACATAAAGTGCGATATCGCAGCCTGCTGCCTTGATGTAAACAATTCAGCTCCTCTCCTTGCATCTGATGGTTTCACACCTATTGGCAACGGATTTGAAAGCAGGGAATGTTCTCGTCAGCACATGCTACCCTCCGAGTCATGCGGCCTCTTTCTTGAGTGTTGTCAAGTGCTTGCATAAAAATGGGTCATGACACTTTTCTTCCACCTTCGAGGATCTCCCCGAAACGGTCTTTGTCACCTTCGGGAGCCATGGTACCTTCATGTAGGAAACTTTGAATTAGAATTGAACATCTAACACATGTTAATCACTTGTTTTTCTGTGTAATGCAATGCTTGTGAGTGTGTGCGTGTCCTATGTGTTCCCCTTATGGAACCAGTTTTCCCTTGCTTGAATAGGTAATTTCCCTAGCGCTCGACAACAAACTCTCAATGTCTGCTCCACTCAATCCAAAAGAAGATGTCTCAATTGGGACCTTGTCCAGATTTTTAAACTAGTTCTCAGCTTCCATCGACATGATGGTTGCGGAGGTCGTAACCGGAGAACTTGGTTCAATAGCCTCTCTCGGCCTTATCTCCCTAGTCGGAGAAGGAATGTAAGTGAGTTGTGAACCATTCCCTCCAGCATACTCCTCTTCACTGTTGACATCGCCGCCTGCATCCCCTTGAGCCTCTGTAACTTCCTCCTCCACCGGGGGCACGTCAGAAGTTATAACAAGGGTCAATTCCTATTGTAGGCTTGGAGGAATTCCTTCTATCTCTGCTTCCGCCACCCCTTCTATTCCATCATAGTCCTAGATACTCGTTGAATGATCCTCCAGAAGCAAATCCAGCAGCTAGGGAAGACATTCTGATAGCAGACGCTGGAGGCAGCGATATACGCTAGGAACCTCCCTCCAAGATAGGACTTGCTACAAATATTCACCACTCTTCGAGATCAGCGGAATCCATACCACATGGAACCCTAAATTAGTTTCAAGCTTACAACTCAATTAACTCAGGTAATAAGATAAATTTTCAGGTACTTACTACCAGCAAGCCACCTCCTCGCCAATCCTAGCGAGCAACAAACGGAAAACTAATCACCCTTAAAATAGCTAAGTTTGTTCCACGCCTAAGGTTCAAGCGACTTTTGGGCTAGCCCTCCATGTATACAAGGGAGGGCGATGCGATGATTCTCTTCTTTAGAGAATAGAAGTACCTAATGTCTTCCCCCGTCGGTTCAATCTGCAACCATTGAACATATAGGATGTAGGTGCTAAGCAGGAGGGTGTACGCGTTTGGGTGAAGCTGCTTTGGCTCCAATTGAAAGAAGTGTAGAATATCCCAGACGTACGCACATTACGGGATCATGCATCTAGTGGTTGTTCTAGAAAATGTACCCTTCCAGGGGAGCGTGCGCCATGTATTCCCTTCCAAGAACTCTGACATTATCCCAGGGTATTCCATACTTCGTGCAGATTATCCACAGTGAAGTTTCGTCTATCCGCGAAGCAACCAAATCCCTAAGATTATCAAGAATTGTAGAATCTTCTATAATGTTTGGTGCTATAAAAACATCTTCCTGGCTGCCACCATCGTCCACTCCTTCTATCGGCCCGCTCATGTAACCTCTTCTTCTCTTTCGACTACAAGTTCATCTATATGTACACTCGGATGCGGTACACTTCGGGTTGCACCCCTTGTTCTTTTATGCTTGATAGGCCTACTAGTTGAGATGGGGTGGAAGTTCCAGACTTTCTGTTATCGCTTGCAGACGAGCTAGAATGATTTAAAAATTAATTGGAACTTGGAGATGTTTCAACGGTTTAGCTTCCAAGCCTTGAAGCCGTCTAGAGCTTCTTCTTGTCATTGAAAACTATACTTTCAACATAGCCGCGTTAGAAGCCACGCTGAAAAACATGTACCCCCCTCCCCCCGTGTTGGTGTAAACTAACATGGAACGTGCAACCTCATGAGGGGATAATACAATTATGATAAAAGAACTTGGAACATGGCGACGATCACTAGTCTCCAGAAGTATAACCATCACCAGGTTCACTTCGGGTCGCGATTACTGTAATACCCCACACTTTTATGTGCCCAAATTTCGACAAAAATTGAAACTCGAACACGTCCAAGCATGGAGCATGTAAATCTGGTACACACAAATAAATGAGCATGAGCATAATCAGAGTATGATAAAATAACTCACAACAGAAAAAAAACAAGATAAACTAGTATTAACTTAAGTAACTACTTTTTAAAGTAAGTCACTTTGTCAATACAGAGCATGAGAAAGAACGAGAACCGAAAACCAAACTTAAACACCTGTGAGAAACCAACCTTCTCTACAAAACCTAGGTGGTTGTAATAAGGAGGGGTTCAGAACAACAAGATTCTGGTGAACAGGAAATGTACAACACAGATTCTAATACATAGATGTATCCCATTTGGTTCAACCCACGATGTATGCCTACCAAGGTTAGTGATTCTAGCCTAACCTTGTAAATATTTACGCACGACTCTAACTACCCTTCCCGAGGTAGTATTCTCAAAACATGATACTGAGATAGAACATTTATGCATATATTCATGAAGCCTTTATACCAGAACACTACTGGTTGTTTAATCAAGAGCGGACTCCTAATTACGGAGTTTATATATACATACATACATACATACATATATATTTATTTATTTATATACTTTCATTCGCTTATACCTTACTATTTAATGCCTTATTATTAATGATAGACAGGGTGGATTCTCCCTGATCACTTAAGACCCTAGGCTGACCTACTGGTCACTTATTATTCCTCGATAATTTATTCAACATTAATATAAATTAGAGAGCCCTAGCTATAGGTCCTACTAGTTAAGGCTTCTGTCATTCACGCATATACCCTTGCCCTGTGTAAGGTGAGAGATGGTATTTTATCACTCGCTATACCATCTAACTGACCTTATTGGATAACCTCCTTAGTCACTTACTACTTCCCATAGGATAGGTAGCCATATCTGACGTTTTAAGTTTCCAAGTTTGGGTAGGCCCCACACACGTATCATTTAAGACCCCTAAACTGAAAGACCTACTCCTAGGTGGACTCTTCAACCCCAACCGCTTAAGACCCAAGAAGTAGACTATACGCGAAGGTTATTAAGTTCGTACCCCATTAGCCTTTAATACCTTTCCTTATTGGGATAAAGTGGGCTACGTCATTAAATCCTTTTCGTTTAGTTTCTCTTCACGGAAATACTATACGCACATGATTCATTATCATCACGGGTTCCTATAGTTAATAATATTTTACATCATTAACATACTTAGTCCAATTCTAATTTTTAAGTTCTATATTAACTAATATAAATAAGAAAAGCCATATACTCCTTTCCCTAGGATATTTATTATATTATTTCCCTAATTGAACTTAGTATCTAAGTAACAATCAATACCCATAAATCCCCTTTTTATTACATTATTTTTTGTTCATATGTTTATTTCCCTTTATAACCATAATGGTTATATTTTCCTAAGGCAACACTAAATCTTTAGTTTCCTCTTTTATTTCCATTGATTATAATAAATGTCATTTATGGGATAACAACCTTAATTTTCTTAGGACATTAATTCACAATGGATATCCTTATCTTATCAGTCCTGAAATATTTTCTTGTTGTACCCCAATAGACACGACTAATTATTTATTTATTGTCACCTGTATATATATATATGTGTGTGTGTGTGTGTTTGTGTGCACCAGACCTCTCATATTAAGCTGACCACTTGGGGATGCTGGATTTGTCGGTTGGTTCCTCGCAGACTTCTACCATAATTGGAGCCTAACCTCTTGTCTTAATGTGGTTATGAATTAAATTTCCTAATTGGGGTTCACAGCGTTTATCCTAATAAATCCTAGGAATTGTAACCATTTGACTTAATTCCCTCATTAATTTTACTTTCCCCAAATCAACGCATTTTACAATGGTTATTTATTCATTTATGGTTTTATTTATAGCAATCGATCATTTTATTTGTGACTGGCCACCACACATATATTAATTGAATATGGATTGCATTTACATGTATAATTCCATAATTGAATACCATTCAAACATTCAACATTCAATATAATGTATATTTTATCATTTTACGCAGACTCAGATGAATAATATATGTATATATATTTGCATGGTCAACATAGTTATCTTTATTTATTATTATTTATTGTTAAAATTAATAATTTGGTTTAATCGATATCCAAACATTCTTTTTTGTATTCAATCTTGCCATAAGTTCCAAATCTTATAAAATGACCGTTAACTATATTTATTATAAATTATGCCTGATTATTGGAATAGACATATTTCAAACCACAAGAAATATATATACTTATGTATATTTCGGAATAGTCGATGCAAATTATGCACAAATATGTATATTCATATTTATATGTACATTTGAACCACTTTTCCCTTTTCAATATTTTTGTAATATCTCTCGTGAATTCAAAATAATGTCTTTTGTTAAAAAAGAGGAAAATGACATATTTACAACAACTAAACCAAAACCCCAACAACATTGAACACAAATAAACATGTGTCTTTTTTATATATTTAAAATCACATAATTCAACATTGCATCTTTATAATCAAAATCACATAATTTATCTTTTTAACACCGAAACTAGAGATTTGGAAGAAAACTTCATCTAAACAATGTTGTTAGGACTGATTTCCGAATATTTAGTGTTTTACAACAAACTACAATATATTCTCCAACATAATTGTAGGAAATGTGTATAAATAATTTAAGTAAACCTACAATTAATATTATTTCTAACTACAATTCACAATTTCCAAGTTTAGACAATATTTATTAGCAGATCTGATAGGTGCCAATTCAAATTAAACAATATTATGAACAGATCTGATGATAATACACATATTTTTGAGATCTAATTCAAACAAGGTAAAAAAAGCTATTACACATTGTATGTAAATTTACCACTCACCAGAAAGCTTCCAAATCTAAAATCTGAATAACCTTTAAGGCCTATAATTCCCAAATTTTTATAAATATAAAATTAATCTGAAAAGGGTATACTTTCAGATCTGTAGATATGCAAGAAATAGGGAAAGAGGAGAGGAGAGGATTTGATGTAAAATAGCTTAGCCGTCGGTTCATGTTATTTTCCACTTAGATCTGATAATCTTTTTCAATTATATATGATTTATATTTGATTTAATGTATATGAATATAATTTTGATTTAGAAATTTGATTGGAAGAGAAAGGGAAATGGTAGAGCTTCGTTGCTGCCTACAGGTTTGTCTAAAAAAGAATGAGTCGGTATTCCTTTATTTATAGGAGTGGAATTGGCCATAAACCGTTAGATTTATTTAAATAAACATCCGTTCGTTTATATTATATAACATAACTAAATTGCCCATCAAAACCTAGCCGTCACCGGGCATTTCTAGCCCGAAGTGGTCGACACCCTCCCTAGGGGCGGTTGACCGCCCTCTGCCCGATTTTCTCAGTGAGGGATGGTCAAAGAGGGAAAGATATATATTAATTATTCTATTTATTTATTTCCATCCATTTTTCGTATTTCGTTCGTAACTTTTCATACAAACTTCGTTCACGAAACTCCAAACATAAAAGTTGACCAGAATTTAGAGATTAATGCATCGGTTAAATTTTCATGGTCAAATTTCATTGTTTGCAGAAATTCCTATTTTTGAGAATCTAGTAATTAATTCCTATTGCAAAAATCTCGGGTTGTTACATTCTTTCCTCCTTAAAAGGAATTTTGTCCCGAAATTCTGACAACTACTTATCCTATCCTACACAACCAATTAGTGTGCATCCACTTGCAACCATGTGTATAAATGAATAGTATACATAATGCATTTCAATCATAAAACATGTATGCAAGATGATTCAAAATTGGGCCCTCTATATGTATGCATTGTATTTTTTAAAACACTTTTGAAAACATGATGCAAAACGTCCTAAATATACTGGCAGTTCTATATGAATGCAAATTTTGAAAAACTCTTTTTCATCGATAACCTTCACACAATTACGATTAAAAGTGTGAAGCAGCTAATTTTGCATCCAAGCCCTACCATCCAAAACGTCATGCAATGTAATCACGTTCTATTAAATTTCCCCTAAACCGGAAAAATGAAATCAAAGTGAAGAATTTTAATGTTTCCCCCGCTTACTAGTATTTCATTTCCCGCCCTATAGGGGAATTTTCAACTCAGTTACCCAAAATACTCCAAAAATTTCCATCTGTGACTGTAAAGGAGGCTTAAAACAAGATATAAAATGTAAAACGAGTTAATTAATAACTTCGCGCATCATTGACAAGGTATGGAAACAATGTTTCCAAGGCTAAAACAGCCTCTTCCTTGTTGTCGTCATCATTTCACTGCACCATATATGCTGATTAGGCTGTGTTTTTAGCCGTATCTAAAGCCGTTAGGCATGGTAAAAACCTGTATCAAAAAGGGGCGTGTCTAATTATTAGATACGGCTACCAACCGTATCTCAATATATTATCATGCGGCTTTTAGCCGTATCTAAAGTCTAATAAGACACGGTCTGACCGTGTCTAATTATATGTGTGTGTGCACATATTTATATACCCATGTATATATATATATATATATCATATATGTGTATATATAAAAAAACAGAAACTGTATCGCATATGTTTCATAACACAGAGCATACATACCACAAAGCATACACAGGAATAACACAAATTATATATATATATATATATACACTCAAAACTTTACAAGGTTTGTCATAACACGATGTGTACATACAAACATATACAATAAAAGGAAACTATATTAGATTCTCATCACATTACGAAGTAACAAAAATGAGGTAAAAAGATAACAGCCTGATAAACAGTCCAGTTGAGGCCGGGAAGTCCAGTCCGGTCGAGGTCGTGATATAAAGCCCGCAGCCTGATCGTTCCAGCAAAGCACCATAATCTCCAACAGGATTGCCTATAAAATACAAGAAATAGTTATTTCAGTATACAACATTGGTTCAATATACAACAGTGTAGATCGACATTGTAACATTTGGTGACTGAGATGCAACCATGAATACAATAATGGTTCGAACAGTGAAAGCTTCAGTTATTAAACCCATCCATGGTGACTAAGATGCAAACATGTGTTTGTGTAGTCGATCAGTATATGTCTCAAAAATGAATGAAAACACATTGTAAACCCAAAAGAAGAATCACCTGAAGTGTTAGTCCATCTGCAACATCGGTAGTTCGTACCCCAGCATACAGAACATCCTCCTATACACACAAAAAGGAACAAATAAACGAAAAGAATATTCAAGATGTGCACACAAGTACATGTCCATTCAATTCTTATGTAAGATACTACGTAGAGATAAGTGTAAAATAATATATACCTTCTCCAACGTCTAGAGATATCGAATCATCATCGTCGGATGACACACATACTCGACTTTCTGATTAAGAATTTACTGGGCGATCCACCAGGTGGCTTCATTTTAGCTCCCGCGCAGGGTCAGTAATCCATGCTAATTAGTTTTATTCAAATGTCGAATGCCCCCCCTACTTAACCTTTGGAAAAGGCTGCTTTCACTTGCAACTTTCAGTTTCTTTGAAGCAGACTGTGTAGTACAAGATTACTTACACCAAAGTCTCTACTACAAAGTAAGGGAAAAGTTGCTAGTGAAAGCAGCTTTTTACTAAGGTTAAGTGTAGCAGCATCCGACATTTGAATAAAACTAATAAGCATGGATACCCGATCCTACACGTGAGCTAAAATGCATCCACCTGGTGGATAGCCTATTAAAATATTAGCTAGAAAGTCTAGTAATCATCCGTCTACCAAAATTTTCAACAAACTTGTTAAAATATTTTCAGTACAGTTGTTATCTCTCAAAACAGAGTAAACTTGTTATAAGACAACCCAATTTAAATTTCAAACATACGGCAAACAAACAGTCAAACGAGAAGAAATCATGGTTAAATATTGAACTATAGAATTATCCATTTACTCAGTTTAAGAAATAGACAACTTTTAGTTGCTAAATAGTTAAACTAAAAATCAGTGACAACTTGTACATGACTGTGGTTACTACATTTCGGATTCAACGTGGCAAGTGATCTAAAGAACATATCAACAAACCTGTCAAACTCATTGTTATTTCTTTGTTTCATGGATAAATATATCGCAATATAAAATTATACCATACATTTTTCAGTTCAATTCAATTGAAATAGCTAACACACTAACAACCAGCTAATTAACACACCAGTACCATACATTTCTGATTCCAGGGTATAACAACCAGCTAACACACACAAGTACATACCAATTCAATTGAAATAGCTAACACACTAACACAAAGTAGTAATCGGCTTACACACAAAGACTTCAACTTGTTCCCTAATCCCTACTATCAGGCAAGCACAACACAATTCAATTGTAACAGCAAACAAACTAACACAAAGTAGCAATCAGCTAACACGCAAAAACTTCAACTTGTTCCCTAATCCCCTCTATCACGCATGCAAAACACGATTCAATTGAAACACATAACAGCGGTGAACGGAGGGCTACGGAATAAGGGTTGTTGCGTCGAAGGAGAGGGTTGTTTACTTGTTCGTCTCTATCGGTAGGGGAGATTCCAGAGAAAGGTGGAGGCAAAATTTGGTGACCAAAAACCCTAATTTGGGTTTTCGGTCACTATTGAAGTAAAACCGAGGGAAAAGGGAGCGGCCAAAATTTTAATTTGGAGTGTCTAATGGGGTGCACAATATGATACGCATTCGATTTGGCCAAAAGCCATATCAAATTAACTGATCCGCAGCTTCATTGATGGACGGTTAGATTTAGGATGTTTGGGTGGTGCGGATCGCAAAAGGTAGTTTGATACGGATCTTAGCACTATCAAATATGATACGGCTATAAACTGTAATTTACTTCCGCATCCTGGTGTGCCAAATTGGCTGATATGGTGTAGTGTTTTTATCGTATCATTAGTCATACTGCACCGCTAAACGCGCACGCACAAACCATCTAAACATCTTCCTTTCACTATTCATGTGACCAAAAATCGAAATTTTCCATAAAAATAAGTTTCTGCTTGAAAACCTCTTATGTTTATTTTGAAAATTTCTTTTCAATTACCGTTTCACTTTCCATATGTGATTTGTATGAAAAATCAAAATTTTAGTAATGTGTGTTTGTGCTATTTAAATCGTCTGTTTTAATAAAATCAAAAGTTTAAATATGCACAAATTGCTGTATCAAAATTTTGTGTTTTCGCACGAACAAAAATTTAAGAAAGTGATTCAGTAAAAATTTAAAAATGATAAAAGATTTTTTTCAAACAACGATTTCTAAAAGTTTCAAAAAAATGTATTTTGCAAAAACTAAAACAATTCTAGTCACATCTTGGCAAAGAAGGAAGTCAATCATACAAAAAAAATGCGAAAACTGAAACAACACACAAAAGACCAAAAATAATTTTTAGCTTCACCAGGAATGGCGGTTTATTTATTTCTATACTCATGACGAAGAACCGGTCCTTTGCTAGAATTTAATGAACACAGAATTCTATTCTTTCCAACTCTAGGACAACTATTAGTTTAAATGAGAAAAATGAGATTTCATTCGAACAGGCATGCATGAATGACATAAACATTCCAAACATAGAAATCTCATTAACCTAAGTATTGCGATTTAAACAATACTAACAGTTACAAGCACGAATCATCACCCAGCCAAGAGCCCGATGCTGGAAATGAAAAACAACAAAGACGACAACAAAACAACAACATTGAAACTCCTAAAACAATGGATATAACCAAAAAGATGTTTTGCTCCGCGGTTGGAGCTCAAAACAATATTTTGGTGATCTTTAATTAATCATATCATGGTAGCAAAATGCTCAATCTCGTGTTACAAACACTGTTGTTGTTGTTGGAGGTTTCCATGTCACCACCTCTTCTAAGAGAGAATTTATGATGAGGAAAGAAACCTACCAGAAAACCGCTCCTCATGGAAATCAATATAATATTTTCTAAATATTAAAATGGATAGGTGAAATTATAGAAAGTAACTCCATGAGTAACCACAAGAACAACAAGCAGAATTGAATAAATGTGGCACTTAATGATGGTTATGCCATCGATTACGGAAGAGATTAATTTTCGCATCATGAGACAAATCTAGTCATAACTTTCCATCTATAAAATGATGTGCTAAATGGGTCACACGTCTACATGGGCCGTTTAAACATAGATTCTCGAACTCAAGAACCGATATTGAGAAAAAGAGATTTACTGCAAAATCTCCAAAATCTCCAAAGTCTACATGGGCAGTCTAAAATCTCTTTGAGATTCTCCTCGGAAAAACCATCTAAAGACAGCTTAGTCGTCATCTCCGAAACGACGACCGCCTTTATAAAATCTATTCCAATAAGATATAACAAAGGCGGATGCAGCACAAACAACAAATCCTATTTTAAGATCTCGTAGCAATGGATCTGTGCAAATTCAATTGCTACGATAAATTTTCTTAGCCCTAAAATAGTGGGACCTTTTTGCTCATTCTGATCCGCCCAAATGACCTCTCCCTAAGGATGAGACTTAAATGATATGAGTAAGATCGTATAGCGCAATTAGGTATTATGGAATAAGAATTGATCAGAGAGAAGAGATTAGATCTTGGAGTACTAGTGAGGCAAGATCTAATGAGCAAACCAGCGCTGAAAAAGAGGAGGCAAGGCGGAAACAAAGAAAGAGAAGACATGATTATGGTTCAGCTAGAAGTGGAAGGAAGGACGAATGAAAGAAGTAGAGGGGGTAATTTGGTCGAAACTTTTACGGTTGATTCCTAGGTTCAAGTTGCAACAAAACTCATCAGCTAGTTGACCATTCTTGCATAACGCTAAACGGTCAACTATTATATGGGTTTTGGACAAAGATTGAATCTTGACCTTATTAGATCGGATTAAAATATTAATCATCCTGCATCATCTTTTAAGATTTGACATGATTCAAAAATTACTTATCCTCATCATGATGATATCAAAAATCGTAGTCAGACTTCGAACAAACTCCAAGGATTTAAAGTAGTCTTTAACAATGATGTTGCGACCACACAACGAGCAAACGAACTCAAAACTAATTC
The DNA here is from genome assembly GCA_030737875.1 of Allium sativum. Taxonomy (NCBI): domain Eukaryota; kingdom Viridiplantae; phylum Streptophyta; class Magnoliopsida; order Asparagales; family Amaryllidaceae; genus Allium; species Allium sativum. Next base: position 428,861,877 of record CM060923.1, read on the forward strand.
AGCTAGAAATCCGTAATATAAATTAAAATGGATTTTCCCCTTACCTAGCTGATAACAAATAGACGATTCATGATATCAAATACCCCAAAAATAAGGATGAAGGATTTTACTTAGCCTTTTCGAAGGAAAATTTAAAACCTTTAAAAAAAAATTATATAAACTAACGGTTTCGTAATTATAAATCAATTTGTTATTAATCTTTATTATTATTATCCGATTTCGTATTATAAACTGGACAACCTTTACATGTTCAAAATATATTACGGCCTTTAAAATATTAAGGATTAACTGTGATAATTTCAATAAATTATCCAATATATATAGGAAGAGGGATATTAAAAATCACAAGAAATAAATATTTAATTTTCTTAAGTTTAGTAGCATATTGCTTGTCATTTCTATTTCCTTCCTACCAATAGGATTATATTATTAAAATTACACAATAGCCCTAATAATTTTGAAACACGAATAGATCAAAATTTAAAAACCATATCTTTATAAAACTAGGCCTTTATGAAATCATTTTCCGAAAATGTAATTTAAAACCTTTGAAACCCATTGTATTTTTCTAAATAGTTTTTAAAAATATTATTTTTTTCAATATAAGGCCAAGAACTCAAATGAATATTTCAATAAAGGTAGATTCAGAAAATTCAATGAAATATCGAATGGATATACCTCGAAATTATATTTTTGAAATGGATACGACATAATAACTTGTATTTTTCCCCGTTTTGGGTCCAACAATAGTCTTAACCGGAACTGCCAACGAAAGCAAAAACCCGAAATCGTGACTATCTCAGTTGTAGCTAGTTTTTATAATTATTTTTTCTAGTCTCCAAACTCGAATCATCGAAATCCACCATATGTTTCCTCATGCTCTTCAACACGAACTCGATAATGTACTGTGGGGTAAGAAAAAATTGACTAGAAACCCGAACTCAATATATTTCAACTCTTAATCGCTTAAAGCCCATTTTTATAATCAGGCTTATGACTAATTCATCATCAAAATAAATTTAAGTCGAGTAAGAAAGACGAAGAAAAATAGAAAAGAGAATTGAATTACGTTCTCTCAGGAGTCCTAATTTAACTAATTCCTCTGATCGTTTAACCAAGGCTATGATACCAAATGTGACACCCCACACTTTTCTGTGCCCAAATTTCGAAAAAAATCGAAACTCGAACACGTCCAAGCATGGAGCGTGTTTATCTGGTACCTACAAATAAATGAGCATAAGCATAATCAGTGTACTAAAAAATAACTCACAGCGGAAACATAATAGGATAAACTAGTATTAACTCAAGTAACTACCATTTTAAAGCAAGTCACTTTGCCAATACCGAGCATGAGAGAGAACGAGAACCGAAAGCCAAACTTAAACACCTGTAAGAACCCGACTTTCTCTAGAAAACCGGAGTGGTTGTAATGAGGAAGGTCGGAAAAATAAGATTCTGGTGAATAGGAAATGTACAACACATATTATAATACACAGATGTATCCCGTTTCATTCAACCCAAGATATATGCCTTCCAAGGTTAGTAATTCTAGCCTAACCTTGTAAATATTAACACATGACTCTAACTACCCTTCCTGAGGTAGTATTCCCAAAACATGACACTGGGATAGAACATTTACACATATTTTCATGAAGCCTTTATACCAGAACATGACTGGTTGTTTAATCGAGAGTGGACCCGTAATTACAGAGCTTCTATACACACACACACACACACACACACACACACACACATATATATATATATATATATACACACACACACATATATATACACTTTCATTCGCTCATCTCTTATTTTTAATTCCCTATTATTAATGATAGATAGGGTGGATTCTCCTTGATCGCATAAGACCTTAGGCGGACCTATTGGCCACTTATTATTCCACGATAATTTATTCAACGTTAACATAAACTAGAGGGCACTAGCTACGGGCCCTACTAGTTAAGACTTCCATCATTCACGCATATACCCTTGCCCCGTGTAACGTGAGAGATGATATTTTATCGCTCGCTATACCATATAGCTGACCGTATTGGATAACCTCCTTAGTCGCTTACTATTTCCCGTAGGATAGGTAGCCATATCTGATGTTTTAAGTTTACAGGGTTGGGTAGCCCCCACACACACGCCATTTAAAACCCCTTATCTGAGAGATCTACTCCCAGGTGGATTGTTCAACTCCAGCTGCTTAAGACCCAGGAAGCGGACAATACGCGAAGGTTATTAAGTTCGTACCCCATTGGCCTTTAATACCTTTCCCTATCGGGATGAAGTGGGCTACGTAATTAATTCTTTTCTGTTTAGTTTCTCTTCACGGAAATATTATACGCACACGATTCATTATCATCACGGGTTCCTATGGTTAATGATATTTTACATCATTAACCTACTAAGTCCAATTCTAATTTTTAATTATAAGTTTTATATTAACTTATATAAATAAGAAAAGTTACATCCTCCTTTCCCTAAGATATTTATTTTATTATTTCCCTAATTGGATTTAGTATATAAACAACAATCAATGCCCATAAATCTCCTTTTTATTTCATTTATTTATGTTCATATGTTTATTGCCCTTTATAACCATAATGGTTATATTTTCCTAAGGCCACACTAAATCTTTATTTTCCTCTTTTATTTCCATTGATTATAATTAATGTCATTTATGAGCCTAATGGCCATAATTTTCCTAGGACATTAATTCATAATGGATACCCTTATCTTATCAGTTCCGAATTATCTACTTGTTGTCCCCCAACAGACATTACTATTTATTTATTTATTATTGTTTGTTACACACACACGCACATGCACACACACACACACAAATATATATATATATATATATATATATATATATTTGTGCACTAGACGTCTCACATTAAGCTGACCACTTGTGGATGTTGGATTTGTAAGACGGTTCCGGGTAGACTTCCACCACAAGTTGAGCCAAACCTCCTACCTTAATGTGGTTAACCTAATTGGGATTTACAACCTTTATCCTAATAAATCCTAAGAATTATAACCATTTGAATAAATTCCCTTATTAAGTTTACTTTCCCCAAATCAACGCGGTTTACAATGGTCATTTATTCATTTCGGGTTTTATTTATAGCAAATGATCGTTTTAATTCTACAATGGTCACCATAAATATATTAATTAAATATGGATTTCATCTACATGTATAATTCCATAATTGAATACCATTCAAACATTCAATATAATGTATATTTTATCGTTTTACGTAGATTCGGACGAATAATGTGTGTGTATGTGTGTATATTCATTTTATATTTTTGTGCGGTCAATGTAGTTATCTTTTTTATTATTATTTATTGTTAAATTTAATAATTTGGTTTAATGGATATCCAAACATTCCTTTTTGCATTCAATCTTGCCATAAGGATCCAAATCTTACAAAAGGACCGTTAGCTATAGTTATTGAAAATTATGTCTGATTATTGGAATAGACATATTTCAAACCACAAAGAAATACGTGTGTTTAAGTATATTTTGGAATAGTTGATCCCAATTACGCACAAATATGTATATTTATATTTATACATACATTTGCATCAGTTTTCCCTTTTCAATCTTTTTGTCATATCTCTTGTAAATTCAAAATAATGTCTTTTTGTTAAAAAATAGGAAAATGACATATTTACAACAACTAAACCAAAACCTCAACAACATTGAATCACAAATAGGCATGTGTTTTTTTATATTTAAAATCACATAATTCGACATTGCATATTTATAATCAAAATCACATAATTTCTCTTTTTAACACTGAAACTAGAGATTTAGAAGAAAACTACATTTAAACAATGTCATTATTGGGACTGATTTCCAAATCTTCAGTGTTTTACAACAAACTACAATATATTCTCAAACATAATTGTAGGCAATGTGTATAAATAATTTAAGTAAACCTACAATTAATATTATTCCTAACCACAATTCACAGTTTTCAAATTTTGGCAATATTTATTAGAAGATCGGATAGGTGCCAATTCAAATTCAACAACATTATGAATAGATCTGATGATAATAGGCATATATTTTGAGATCTAATTCAAACGAGATAAAAAAGCTATTATAACTTTGTATGCAAATTTCCTACTCACCTGAAAGCATCCAAATCTGAATAACCTTTTAGGCCTATAAATCCCAAATTCTTATAAATCTATAATTAATTTGAAAAGGGGATACATTCAGATTTGTAGATATGCAAGAAATAGGAAAAGAGTGGAGGATTGGATATAGAATACCTTAACCGTCAGTTCATGTTGTTTTCCATTTAGATCTGATAATCCCTTTCAATTCTATATGATATATATTTGATTGATTGTATATGAATATATTTTTGATTAAAATAATTGATTGGAAGAGAAAGGTAAATGGTAGAGCTTCGCTGCTGCCTACAGATTTGTGTGAAAAAGAATGAGGCCTTACCCATTTATATATAGGAGTGGAATTGGCCATGAACTGTTAGATTTATTTAAATAAACATCCGTCCGTTTATATTATATAATATAATGAAATTGCCCGTTAAAACCTAGTCGTCACTGGGCATTTCTGGCCCGAAGCGGTCAACACCTTCACTAGGGGCGGTCGACCGCCCTCTAGCCGATTTGTCCAGTGAGGCCAGGTCAAAGAGGGAAAGATATATGAATTAATTATTCTATTTATTTCCGTCTGTTTTTCGTATTTCGTTCGTAACTTTTTCATATGAACTCCGTTTGCGAAACTCAAAATATGAAAGTTGACCAAAATTCCGAGACTAATGCATCGGCTAAAATTTCGTGGTCGAATTACATCATTTGCAGAAATTCCTATTTTTGAGAATCTTGTAATTAGTTCCTATTGCCAAAATTTCCGGTTGTTACATTCTTCCCTCCTTAAAAGGAATTTCGTCCTTAAATTCTGAAAACTACTTATCCTATCATATACAACCAATTATTGTACATCCACATGCAACCATGTGTATAAGTGCATAGTGTACATAATGCATTTCAATCATAAAACATGTATGCAGGAGTATTCTAAATCGGCCCTCTATATTTATGCATTGAAATTTTTAAAACACTTTTGAAAACATGATGCAAAACATCCTAAATATACTGGCAGTTCTATATGAATGAAAATTTTGAAAAACTCTTTTTCATCCATAACATTCACACAATTACAAATAAAAGTGTGAAATAGCCAATTTTGCATCCAGACCCTACCATCCAAAACGTCACACAATATCGCTTCCAGTTTAAGTTCTCGTAAACCGAAAAAAGAAAATCAAAGCGAAGAATTTTAATGTTTCCTCTGCTTACTAATCTTTCATTTTCCGCCCTACAGTCAAATTTTCACCTTAGTTAGCCAAAATTTTCCATTTGTAGACTGTAAAGGAGCTTTAAAACAAGCTCTAAAACGTAAAATGAGTTAATTAACAACTCACGCGCATTGTTAACAAGGTATGGAAACATTGTTTCCAAGTTCAAAACAACATCTTCCTTGTTGTCGTTATCGTTTTTATCGTATGGTTGGTCCTATTGCACCACTAAATGTGCACACAAACCATCCAAACTTCTTTCTAGCACTATTCGTGTGACCAAAAATCGAAATTTTCCATTAAAATAAATTTTCGCTTGGACACTTCTTATGTTTATTTTGATTTTTTTTTTTCAATTACCGTTTCACTTTCCATATGTGACTCGTATCAAAAAACAAAATTTCGATAATGTGCGTTTTGTGCTGTTTAAATCATTAGTTTTAATATAAAACAAAAGTTTAAATATGCACAAATTGTTGTATCAAAATTTTGTGTTTTCGCAGTAACCGAAATAAAAAAAGGTGATTCAGTAAAAAATTGAAAATGATAAAAAAAAATCAAACGACGATTTCTATAAGTTTCAAGAAAAAATTTTTGTAGAAACTTAAACGATTTTATTCGCATGTTGGCGAAGAAAAAAGTCAGTCATGCAGAAAAATGCGAAAAATAGAACTACACACAAAAGAGCAAAATAAATTTTAGACTTACAAGGAACGACAGTTCATTTATTTCTATACTCGTGACAAAGAATCGGTCCTTTGCTAAAATTTATCCAATACAAAATTCTATTCTTTCTAGTTCTAAGACAACTGTCAATTTAGATGAGAAAAATGAGATTTCATTCGAACAGGCATGCGTGAATGACATAAATATTCCATATATAGAAATCTCATTAACCTAAGTCGTGCGATTTAAACAATACTAACAGTTACAAATATGAATCACCACTCGGCCAAGAACCCGATGCTGGAAAAGGAAAAAAACAAAAACGACAACAAAATAGCAACACTGAAACTCCTAAAACAGTGGCTATAAACAACGAGATGTCTTGCTTCGCGGTTGGAGCTCAAACCAATTTTTTATGATCTTTAATTAATCATATCATGGTAACAAAATGCTCAATCTCGTATTGCAAACACTGTTAGTGTTTTTGGAGGTTTCCACATAACCACCTCTTCTAAGAGAGAATTTATGACGAGGAAAGAAACCTACATAAAAATGCTCCTCATGGAAATCCAACTAATTTTGTCTAAAGATAAAAATGGATAGATGAAACTATAGAAATATCTCCATAAGTCAACACAAGAACAACAAGCTGAATCGAATATGATGCGGCACTAAATGATGGTTACGCCAACAATCAAGCAAGAGATTAATTTCTTCACCATGAGACAAATCTAGTCATAACTTTTAATGTATAAAACGATGTGCTAAATTGGTCACACGTCTACAGGGGAAGTTTAAACATAGATTCCCGAACTTAAGAACCGATATTGAGAAAAAGAGATTTACTGCAAAATCTCTAAAGTTGGTCAAACAAAAGACCATTCAAGCCCACGTAAAACACGGATTCCTCAAAAATCTCCTCAAGATTCTCCTCGAAAAAATCATCTAAAGATAACTTAGTCTTAATCTTCGAAACGATGAACACCTTCATAAAATCTATTCCGACAAGATATAACAAAGGCGGATGCAGCACAAACAACAAATCTTATTTTAAGATCTCGAAGCAATGGATCGATGCAAGTCTAATTGCTACGACAAATTTTCTTAACCCTATAACGATGTGACCCTTTTGCTCAATCCAATCCGCCTAAATGATCCTTCCCTAAGGATGAGACTTAAATGGTATGAGTAAGATCGGATAGCGCAATTAGGTATTATGGACTAAGAATCGATCGGAGAGAAGAGATTAGATCATGGAGTACTGGTGAGGCAAGATCTAATACGCAAACTAGCACATAAAATAAGGAGACGAGGCGGAATCAAAGAAAGAGAAGATAGGATCATGATTTGGCTAAATGTGGAAGGAAGGACGAAAGAAAGAAGTTAAGGGGGTAATTTGGACGCAAATTTACGTAAATTTTACGGTTGAGTCCTAGGTTCAAGTTGCAACAAAACTCATCAACTAGTTGACCATTCATGCATAACGCTAGACGGTCAACTATTAGATGGGCTTTGGACAAAGATTGAACCTTGACCTTATTAGGTCGGATTAAAATATTAATAGTCCTACGTCATCTTTTAAGATTTGACGCAATCCAAAAAATACTTATTCTCATCATGACCGTATCAAGGATTGTAGTCATACTCCGAATCAACTCCAAGGATTTAAAGAAGTCTTTAATAATGATGTTGGGACCACACAACGAGCGAACGAACTCAAAAATAATTCAGCTAGAAATCTGTAATATAAATTAAAACGGATTTTCCCCTTACCTAGATGACAACAAACAGACGACTCATGATATCAAATACCCCAAAAATAAGTATGAAGATTTTTCTTAGCCTTTTCGAAGGAAAATTTAAAACTTTTCAAAAATGGAATTTATAACATAACGATTTCGTAATTATAAATCAAATTGATTATTAATCTTTATTAGTATTATCCCAGTTCGTATTATATTCTGGAAAACCTTTTCGTGTTCAAAAAATGTTGGGGCTTTTAAAATATTAAGGATTAATTGTGATAATTTCAATAAATTATTCAATATATATAGGAAGAGGGATACTAAATGTAACGACCCGCATTCTACGCATCGAAGGATCGTAGAATATTTATTTCTTTTACATACGAAGTCGTATATTCATGTAACTTTGGGAGACGACTATTGGGGTCATTTCCCATGTTCATGATTTTTACCGATTTTTAAATGACCGTTTTACCCCTAGCTGATCTTGTTTTGGCCATAACTTTGGGTTGTAAAGAATTTTTGACCTGAAACCACTTCCTTTAGGTCTGGATGATGGTTTATCTTTCCGTAGAGTGGTCACATTAGCCAAACGGACTTACCGTTTGGGAGATATGGCTGAAACAATGTTTAGAAAGTGAAAAACTGCTTAATCGGGCTTAATTGGGTAGTTAATAGCTAGGTCTATTGGAGAATTTCGGGATTAAGGGTATATATTGGCTGATTAGGGTTATAAAACATTTCTTTAGACACATTTTCAGCCGCGACTTTCATTCTTGGAACCCTAGTAATGGCCTCCAACATCTAAAAACACCTCTAAACCACTTTCTAATTGAAGATTTGGCTAGATTACATCAAATTGAAGGGGATTAGCATAGGATTAGGGATAGAGCTGTTGTGTTGCCTTAGTATTCGCGTCCAACCAGAGAATCATTTCAGATTTGACATTTTATTTGTGGCAAAGGTGAGTGATTTGCATAGTTCCTCATAAATTATGGTCAATAAAGGGTAGTTAGTGATAATTAGTGAAATTATACATGTTAAAAATCTGGAAAAAATAGGTAAATTATGAAACATTGTGTTAGGCCTCTGTTAGAAAATTTGGTTAATTTGGTTAAGTTTTACTAATCCTATCATTAGTTTTTCTTAAACATACTTAAGGGAAAATATGGGATTTTGGCTATGTTTGATCCATTTTAACATATCAAATTGTTGTTTTAGTGTTTGTGGTCAATTACACATGTTGCTATGACTGTTTGGAATGATTTTTGATTTCTTAGAAATGATAGTTTGGTTGAAAACGCCGTCGAATGGCATAAAACAGTCGCTGGAAAGAAGTGCAGGAAATTACCCGAAGCGGATCGGATCGGAGGGGGAAAGCACAAACCGAACCGCCCCAATCTGTTGCATCACGAACCGCTCGCCCTGGAAGCTCCACGATCCGACCCGCTTGAGAGAAAGAGCTCCGATCCGAACCGATGCCACTCACGAACTGCTTCATCCGATCCGACCTTGGCATGGTGGCACGATCCGAAGAGAGCACCCGACCCGAACCGTGGGACTTGACTAAACCAAAGGCGCCTCAGGGACGGACCGATCCGATGTCTGGAGGGGACCACGACCTGAACCACTTCTCCAAACTAAAGCATCACACCTGGAGCTTCACGATCGAACCAGATGGAGAATGAACTGATGGATGATCACGATCCGAAGCGACGCGAAAGACTGAACCGATCCAGAGAAGACCAAATCCCGAGATGCAAAGGTAGTCCAAGTGGGAAGTTCGTACTCAGGATCCAGTTGGAAACCAACGAGTCAACTTCATGAGTTGGGCTTTTCTGCGGGACGTGTGCAAAGGGGTTATCAACATCCATAGCTTTGATTTACTAACAAAACGGATGTTAGGCTACGTATCAGTGTAGTGGGGTAGTTATTACCCCATGGGGCAGAGTGATCGTAGCATGACTATGAGCTAGTGCAGTGGAGTTGTTAAGACTTCATGGGGCAGAGTGGACATAGCAAGGACTAGTGGCTATGGATCAGTGCGGTGGTGTCATTATGACTCCATGGGGCAGAGTGATCATAGCAAGGAATAGAGTGATCAAAGTGGTGGATATCGTATGCTTTACGCACTGAGTGAGAGATGTGAGGATGGTTGTTATGGTTGATTGTTTGCCATCACTATGTCATGCACACCCCCTCCCCCGTATTCTTTACACAATATGTTAGTGGCACCTTAGAATATTGAGCGGTATGTTGTGCTAACTCTTTGGTTGCAGGTCCAGGTTCAGGTATGGTTTAGTATACCTGTTATTGTTCTGTTTTGATACTTACCGCTCATACCATACTTTTGTCTGACCCAGAGTTTTATGTCTCTTCTTATTACTCTGGGTGCTCTTAAACAGGCAGACTAGAGACATATTAGCTGGTTGTGTACGAGTAGCTGTCCAGAGACGTGCAGGAGGCTTACACATATTGTTTGCTATATATTCTCCTTGTGTCGCTGCTGGTCACTACTTTGGGCATTAGTAGTGTACCTTCCTTATTTGCTTTAGAGACAATTTTCAAAAGTTGTAATAATAATGATGTGGAACATAAGCTGTATTTGGATTTTCCGCTGCTATGATGTTTAGTTTTCAGCTTATGCACTGTCTCACCTGTTATATGTCAAGTATGTTATTATTATATTTTATTCCTTGCACTGTGAGACATTCTACAGGTTCCTTGTTAGTTCAAATACTCTTCAATTCCTTTCTTTGGCGACCGTTCCGTGCTGGTTGGACATAGGCACAGCGCACTTTCATGGCTGGTGCAGGGCGGGCCATCACATTTGGTATCAGAGCTCTAGGTTGCGTAGTTAACCTAGGGAAAGATACCAAGGAGATATAATACGTATATGAGAGTGCGTATTTGTGATTATTTTGGTTTTCAAAAGCTATATATGTATACTATTAGTATAGCTAAGGATGAAGTCGCACTGCACTGACACCACAAAGAGGATGGTTAATTGTTTCTCTTTACAGATTGAACGATGAGCCGATATACGAGGGGTGCTCGTAGAGGAGCTAACAATGGGAACGCTCCTGACATGAGGGCTATGTTTACTGACTTCATGAGAGAGATGCTTAGAAATGTACAAGGAGCAGTTCCCAATGCTGCAAATGGTGGTGGTGCAGCGGTGCAGGCACCTAGGATCGATTTCGCCAAGCTTTGCAAGGATTACACTAGTCTTGGTGGAAAGCCGTTCCACGGAATGAAATCGGCTATAGAAGTTCAGGATTGGTTGGATAGCTATGAGTGTATCTTCGAAGACTTAGGTATCGAGGATGCGATGAAAAGAAAGCTAGCGTCCCGTCAGCTGCAAGGACAGGCAATGAATTGGTGGAACGCTATTAAGGCAGCTACTCCAAAGGATCAAGTTACATGGGATCAGTTTTAGGCCCGATTCGGTGAAAATTTATCCCAGTTGCCCAGAAGTCAGAGTTGTTTAGGAAATTTCTGGAGCTTAAGCAGAATAGTAGGGCAGTCTCGGAGTACATTGCAGAATTCGATACTTTATTGAAGTATGGATTATCCCTCATTGACACTCCCGAGAAGAAGAACGAGAAGTTCATAACAGGCTTAGACCAGTACTTGGCGGAAAGGCTTATTAACCACATCGATGAGACGTTTAAATCGATTGTGGGGAAAGCATTGATGTCAGAGAGTCTTTATCCTAAGTCGAAGACGGAGGTTGCATCTGCAGAGGAGCTAAAGCCGCAAACAAGCGGTGGAGGCAAGAATGGTTCTCAGAATAAGAGAAAGCAGAATCAGACCAAGGATGGCCAGAAGAAAAAGAATAAGAAAGATGTTGAGTGCTTCAGCTGTGGTAAGAAGGGCCACTATGCCAAGGAATGTCGGGCCAAGCCAGCGGATAGGAAGTACTTCAACTGTGGCCAAGTGGGACATCACAAGGACAAGTGTCCGCAACCCCCTAAAGAAAAGCAGATTGTGAAAGCATATGCTATCAATGATGTTCCTTCTTCGTCGAATGCCCCAACCGCGGCGGAGAAAGGAAAGAATGTTGTTATTCAAGGTATGCTTTCTGTTTATGACGTTCCTGTTCGAGCATTGTTTGACACCGGAGCTTCCAATTCCTTCATATCCAGTGACCTGGTAGATAGGTTAGGATTGGAGCTCGAGATTGTTGATAGACCTTTAGTAGTGATGAACCCGATTGGTTGTTCGACTAGCCTTAGCATGATTTGTCGTAATGTTATCTTATCGAGTCATGGATGCATGTTTGTCTGAGATTGCTTTGTTTTGGGCTTTATTGGGTTTGGCATTATTTTGGGAGTCGATTGGCTCCAAAGATACGGGGTAGTGGTAGACTGTGAGGGCTTTTTGGTGACAGTTAGTGCGGATGATGGGCAGAGGGTAGTGTTTGGTGGTCTACCTAATGATGGGGTAATGGCTAGTTTTCTAATTTCCCTCGACATCCCGCATGATGAGTTGTCAGATGTCCCCGTGGTTAGCCAGTATCCAGACGTCTTCGAGGAAGTGACCTGACTTCCACTACACCGATAGATTGAGGTAGCGTTTGATTTTCCAACTGGGAAGTTGAAGTTAGCGTCTGCGTCGGACGCGTCAGACGCGTCGGACGCGTCAACAGTGGGACCCATGCATTTGCCCCTTCCAGCTGAACGGCTGAAAAGTTAGTTTTCGCGTCGGATGCGTCAGACGCGTCAGACGCGTCCGACGCGACAGATATTTTCTGCCCCTTCCCTTTCCCCTCTCCCTATATATATTCCACCCATATCAACACTACATCACCATATTGTTTGTCCATTTTCCTCTAGTTCTTCAACCAATTATGGCAGATAGTGACGAATCTGATACTGAAGATTTGCAAGATGTGGTAGATATTCTAGAAATTATGGCTAATCAAACACGAGAAAGGAGAAGAATACACATTCCTTAAGTTCCGGCCTCGCTGGGGTTCATGAAATACTAGTAGGACACGCAGATCGTTGTCATAGCAATTTTTGAATGAAATGATTATGTTTCAGATTCTTGTGTGAACGGTTAGTAAATTATGCGTTGGAGCGCTCATTGCACATAAGGTCAAAGAAATGGTGGCTGTATTCCTATATACTATTGCATTGGCCCTCCCTACAAGGCAGGTTGCTGAGCGGTTTCAACGATCAAATGGTACGGTTAATGTTATTTTTCATAAAGTTTTGGATTCATTTCTCTTATTAGCAGTCGATATTATTAGACCGGTCGATTCCCATTTTAACCGAATCCCAGAACAAATTCGTTCTTCACCCCGATATTATCCTTCTTTAAAAACTATACTGAGGCTATTGATGGGACACATGTGATGGCTCACGTGGGTCAAGAAGATATGCAACGTTTTGTAGGGCGGAAAGGATCTGCTACACAAAATATTATGGTTGTTTGTGTGTTTGATTTAACATTTACGTTTGTAAGAGCGGGATGGGAAGGAACTGCGCACGATGCCAAAGTATTTCGGGAAGCTATAAATAATCCGGATCTTAATTTCCCTCATCCTCCAGCTGGACAGTATTATTTAGTAGATTCAGGATATCCACTAATGGAAGGATATATAACTCCTTACCGATCCGTGAGGTATCATATACCAAACTTTAATGACACACGAAATGAACCGAAGTCAGAAAATGAAATTTTCAACTACTATCACTCTAGTTTGCGTATGGCTATTGAAAGAACATTTGGTATCTGGAAGAAAAAATTTGCCATCTTACGTAACATGCAGACGTATCCATATCATGTTCTAGTACAAATTGTTACTGCAACAATGGCTATTCACAACTACATCAGAAATTACAACGCTGGCGATCCAGATTTTATGCCGTATGATGACGACCCTGATTTAGTGCCACACGAATACCTCGAAGAATATTATAGTATATCAAATCATGGAAACAGAGATCGAGAACCCGTTCAAAGTACCAGAACAACAACCACCATGGCGATAGTACGAGACAATATACGAAATGAACTAGTTGCCGCGGGAATGCATTAAGAAGTTTCGTAGTATTATGTATTTTATATTTGCATTTTAAATTCTGCAATTTGTATTCCACAATTATGTATTTTTATTTCTGCAATTTGTATTTTGCAATTTGAATTCTGCAATTTGTATTCTGCGTTCTACTATTTTGTTCAACAATAAACACACACAAATACAAACAATTAAAAACAATATATAAAAAAACAATAAAATAATAACTCTGCCCCCTCGAAAATGCTCCTTTTGTAAAAAGAACACATTCCCCGTTCCCAACAATTCCCCTTCAAATGCCCCTTCCAAATGCCCCTTCCCGTTCAAAATCAAACGGACCCTGAGTTCTGTATTGACTTAGTGAAAGATGCCAGACCTATAGTGATGCCACTTCGTCGTATGGCGCCAAGGGAGCAGCTAGAGCTTGGGGTGCAAGTAAGCGATCTGTTGAAGAAGGGGTTTACCAGAAGAAGTGTTTCTGAGTGGGGAGCACCAGTTGTGTTTGCTACCAAGGCCGATGGTTCCCTTCGGTTGTGTGTGGACTACCGCGAATTGAATAAAGTGACGAGAAAGAATAAGTATCCTCTACCGTGGATAGATGATTTGTTTGATCAGTTAAGTGGCACGAGAGTATTTTCCCAATTGGATCTCGCGACAGGTTTTCATCAGCTTAGAGTGGAAGTTGATAGTATAGCTAAAACGACCTTTCGGACGTCGTCTGGATTTTATGAGTGGTTGGTCATGCCATTCGGGTTGACCAATGCACCATCATATTTTGTGGATCTTATGAATAGGGTATTCAGATATCAGTTGAATAAGTTTGTCCTTGTGTTCGTGGACGATATCCTTGTTTATTCGAGGATAGAGGAAGAACACAAGGAACACTTGAGGATAGTGATGAAGGTGTTAAGAAAACACCAATTGAAAGCAGAGTTTTCTAAGTGTCACTTCTGGAGGACGGAAGTGAGATACTTGGGCCACGTTGTTTCAGAGAATGGTATCTCCGTGGATCCTGCGAAGGTGGCTATGGTACAAGATTGGTCTACGCCCAAGAATGCAACAGACATAAGAAGTTTCTTGGGGTTAGCTGGATATTATCATAAGTTTATCCAAGACTTCTCCAAGATAGCAGCACCGTTGACTCAGTTGACCAAGAAGAATCAAGTTTTCGTCTGGGACGAAAAATGCGAGAATGCATTCAAGAGTCTAAAGGACAAGTTGACATGTGCACCAGTGTTAGTCATTCCTAAAGGGAATGAAGAGATGACAGTATACACAGATGCATGTGGTACCGGACTAGGTGCTGTATTGATGCAAGGAGGTAGGGTTGTAGCTTATGCAAGTCGGCAGCTGAAACCGTATGAGAGAAGATATCCTACCCATGATTTGGAATTGGCAGCAATCGTGTTCGCATTGAAAATGTGAAGACATTATCTCTTGGGAGAAAGATTCGGGTTGTTTACTGATCATAAGTCATTAAAGTATCTTTTCTCTCAAAAGGATCTAAATCTCCGGCAGCAAAGATGGTTAGAATTCTTGGCTTCCTATGATTTCAATATTGCATACACACCAGGAAAGGGCAATGTGGTAGTTGATGCATTGAGTAGAAGACATGCCAGTTTAGGGGCTATGTTTCTAGAATGGAAGCAACTGGAGTACATCGTTGGGTATGATTTCATACCAAAGTGCGAATTGGATCCAGAGATGTTAACAAGTTTGACAATCAGACCCACTTTGATTGAGCGGATTGGTTCCAGTCAGATGGACGATCCTAACCTATTGAAAATCATCTCAAAGTTAGAGATGGGAATCGACGAAGAGATGAGCATGTATGGGCTTGATCGAGATGGATGGCTTAGAAAGAATGGAAGACTAGTTGTACCCAATGTCAATGATCGAGAGATGAAGTGCTTAGAGAATGTCATCACTCAAAACTGACTATACACCCCGGTGGTAACAAGATATATCGAGACATGAAGTAGACCTACTACTGGGAAGGAATGAAAAGAGACGTTGGGAAGTTTATATCCAAATACATGAATTGCCAGCTAGTTAAAGCTGAGCAAAAGAAACCTAGTGGTTTGTTGCAACCATTAGAAGTTCCAGAATGGAAATGGGAACAAGTCTCAGTGGATTTTATTGATGGGTTACTAAGGACTAAATCGGGTCATGATAGCATTTGGGTGATTGTGAACCGATTGACCAAGAGTGCGAAGTTTATACCCGTCAAGTCGAATAGAACGGCAGCTAAGTTGGCAGAACTGTATATGAAATGGGTAGTGAGATTTCATGGAGTACCTAAAAGCATTGTGAGTGACCGAGACCCGTTGTTTACTAGTGGGTTTTGGAAAAGCTTACAAGAGGCGTTAGGATCAGAATTGCATCTCAGTACTGCGTATCATCCTCAAACCGACGGACAGACAGAGAGGGTGAATCGAGTGTTAGAAGATCTTTTGCGAGCTTGTGTATTGGACTTTGGTGGATCATGGGATGACCATTTACATCTAGTGGAGTTCACATATAATAACAGTTATCAATCCAGTATCGGTATGGCTCCATTTGAAGCTTTATACGGAAGATCGTGCAACTCACCGTCATGTTGGTTAGAAATTGGTGAGAAGTTTGTGCTTGAACCAGATGTGATAAGGGAAACTTCAGACAAGATCAAGATTATTCAACAGCGAACGAAGGATGCCCAAGATAGGCAGAAGAGTTATGCTGATAAGAGGAGAAGAGATTTAAAGTTCTCCATTGGCGACTTGGGGTTTATCAAGATTTCTCCGTTGAAGAGCATGATGCAATTTGGCAGGAGAGGCAAGTTAGCACCAAGATTTGTTGGTCCATTCCTAGTTCTTGAGCAAATTGGGAATTTGGCATATAAAGTTGAATTACCAGACAAGATGGCGGGAGTTCACAACGTATTTCATGTTTCCCAGTTAAGGAAGTTCGTACATGACCCCGATGTGACTATTTCACCTGATCAGTTGGATGATATCGAGGTTGAACCCGAGGCGGTTGGGAACCGCAAGCCTACGCGCATTGTTGGGAACGATACGAAGAAGCTTCGAAGGAAGGCGGTGAAATTAGTCAAAGTTCAATGGGGAGAGAATGAGAATGACTGTACTTGGGAGACAGAGGAGAACATTAGGAAGACGTATCCAGAACTCTTTGCCTGGTAAGATTTCAGTTTCGATTTAGTCTTTCCGCATGCTAGGATAGGTTTGTTTTGTTTGTTTTATATGTTTGATTGTTGTATATGGCTGGTAGGCATGCGGAATCCTTTGGGTTAAGGAATTTCGGGGACGAAATTTCTTAAGGGGGGAGAATGTAACGACCCGCATTCTACGCATCGAAGGATTGTAGAATATTTATTTCTTTTACATACGAAGTTGGATGGTCATGTAACTTTGGGAGATGACTATTGGGGTCATTTCCCATGTTCATGATTTTTGCCGATTTTTAAATGACCGTTTTACCCCTAGTTGATTTTGTTTCGGCCATAACTTTTGATTGGAAAGCAGTTTTGACTTGAAACCACATCCATTAGGTTCAGATGATGATTTACCTTTCCGTAGAGTGGTCACATTAGCCAAACGGACTTATCGTTTGGGAGATATGGCTGAAACAACATTTAGAAAGTGAAAAACTGCTTAATCGGGCATAATTGGGTAGTTAATAGCTAGGCCCATTGGAGAATTTCGGGATTTACGGTATATAGGGGCTGACTAGGGTTAGAAAACATTTTTTTAGACATATTTTCATTTGCCGCTTTCATTCTTGGAACCCTAGTAATGGTCTCCAACATCTAAAACACCTCAAACCACTTTCTAATTGAAGATTTGGCTAAATTACATCAAATTGAGGGGGATTAGCATAGAATTGGGGATAGAGCTGCTGTATTGCCTTGGTATTCGCGCCCAAATAGAGAATCATTTCAGATTTGATAATTTATTTGGGGCAAAGGTGAGTGATTTGCATAGTTCCTCACTAATTATGGTCGATTAAGGGTAATTAGTGATAATTAGTGAAATTATACATGTTAAAAATCTGGAAAAAAATTGGTAAATTTCGAAACATTGTGTTTGGCCTCTGTTAGAAAATTTGGTTAATTTAGTTAAGTTTTACTAATCCTATCATTAGTTTTGCTTAAACATGCTTAAGGGAAAATATGGGAATTTGGCTATGTTTGATCCGTTTTAACATATTGAATTGTTGTTTTTGTGTTTGTGGTCAATTACACATGTTGCTGTGACTGTTTGGAATGATTTGTGATTGCTTAGAAAAGTTAGATTGGTCGAAAACGCCATCGAAAAACGTCAAACAGTCGCTGGAAAGAAGTGCAGGAAGTTACCCGAAGCGGATCGGATCGGAGGGGGAAGGCACGAACCGAACCGCCCCAATCTGTTGCATCACGAACCGCTCGCCCTGGAAGCTCCATGATCCGACCCGCTTGAGAGAAGGAGATCCGATCCGAACTGATGCCACTCACAAACTGCTTCATCCGATCCGACCTTAGCATGGTGGCACGATCCAAAGAGAGCACCCGACCCGAACCGTGGGACTTGACTGAACCTAAGGCGCCTCAAGGACGGACCGATCCGATGTCTGGAGGGGATCATAACCCGAACCGCTTCTCCAAACCGAAGCACCACACCTAGAGCTTCGCTATCGAACCAGATGGAGAATGAACTGATGGATGATCACGATCCGAAGCGAAGCGAAAGACCGAAACGATCCGGAGAAGACCAAAACCCAAGATACAAAGGTAGTCCAAGTGGAAAGTTTGTACTCAGGATCCAGTTGGAAACCAACGAGTCAACTTCATGAGTTGGGCTTTGCTACGGGACATATGCAAAGGGGTTATCGACGTCCATAGCTTTGATTCACCACCAAGATGGATGTCAGGCTACGTATAAGTGCAGTGGGGTAGTTATTACCCCATGGGGCAGAGTGACCGTAGCATGGCTATGAGCCAGTGCAGTGGAGTTGTTATGACTTCATGAGGCAGAGTGGACATAGCAAGGACTAGTGGCTATGGATCAGTGCAGTGGTGTCATTATGACTCTATGGGGCAGAGTGATCATAGCAAGGAATAGAGTGATCAAAGTGGTGGATATCGTATGCTTTACGCACTGAGTGAGAGATGTGAGGATAGTTACTATGGTTGATTGTTTGCCATCACTATGTCATGCACACCCCCTCCCCCGTATTCTTTACACAATATGTTAGTGGCACCTTAGAGTATTGAGCGGTATGTTGTGCACTACAACAAAAACACCATATTACAACTGTCACAAAATATTACAACTATCACAAAATGACAGTTGTAAAAAAGGTTTTTTTACAACTGTCCTTTATTGAAAGTTGTAATATACATATTTTTAACAACTTTTTTATTTTGCCTGTTGTAATAGATGTTTACTACAACCTTTACTTTTCGTCAGATGTAATAGATGACTATTTTAAATATTAATAATTAGTATAATTAATAATTATGTTTTAATTGTTAAAAATTATTAAAAAGTAATCATTAACATTAATAATTAAGAAGTAATATTTAATATTTAGTAAATTAATTTTGATAGCTAATAATTAAAATGTTTTTATTAGAAAATTGTACAAACTTAATTTTAGCAATTCTTTCTTCTAGTTGTTATGGCCGATTAGATATTAACAATAGATAATATTAATAACTAATAATATTAATATTTAAGAATAACTAATAAATAGTAATTATTCTTTGCTAAAAAATAGCAATTATTTTTTAATAATTAATATTAAGTGTTTAACAGGTAATAATTGGTGACATACACATGATAGTTAATATTAAATAATTAAGAAATGATAATTAATAAAAAAGAATAATATTTTATAATAATATTAAATAATTAATTTTTTATTAACATTAAGAAGTAATATTTAATATTTGATATTCATAATCGTTATTTATATTCAATATTTAAATTTTAATAATTATAAATAATATATTATATTGATTATTTAATAATTAATATTAAATAATTTAAAATTAATAATTTTATTTAATATTCAATATTTTATTAAAAAATTAATTTTAAAATTTTGGAAATAAATTGTCATAAATAATATCTAATAATTCAAGTTGGTAGTTCAGAATTAATAGTTTATAAATGAAAACTTAGACAAGTATTTAATTTTTTTGTCAATGACTATTAATAAATGATCCATTAAGGTACATCAAGAAATGACTACACACGATAAATAGTTTATTGAGGAACATTGAGTTTTATTTTCGTTCTCCCGCCTTGCAAAGGGTGAAAATTCTGGTTTCCCTCCACCGCAGCTTATTTTTTTGATGATTTCCACTTACCGCTTCATTTTCAAACCACTTTCCCAAATCGGGTGTATCTAAATCTTAAACTTCCCCAAGTCGGGTATTTCTAAATCTCGAACTTTCCCAAATTGAACGAGGCACACCCAAAATCTCCAGTTCATAGCTATCTCCTTTTGATCTAATATGAAGCTCTAATCTACCGCCAAATCTATCAGATCAGCAGAGCGAGAAAGCATATCCTCTTTTTCGCTAACGTTGTTGGATTAAGAGATTCAATTTTCAACTTTTCAAGTCTTTGAGGCTTGCTAGAATCTTCCAGATCTTTCAACATGTGGTAGTGTTGACCTTACAGGTAAAAGATGTTGGCCTGAGGGATTGAAATCTCTTAATGACTACTACTTGCTCCGACTTCCCAATCTTATAGTATATTTCGCTGAATCTTTGAATGGTTTTAGGTGACCAAATATATTTCTCGCCTTTAGATGGTAGATCCTCTCAATAAACACTACCGAGAGCATGGAAATCCATCCTGTCAATTTCAAGCTGTAAGTTGACATTGCAGGGGCGATAGCCTCCACCTAGTAGGGAGTCCGGGAGAAGGAAGAGCATCATCAGCCGAAAAGTGGTCAGAAAATCTTGAGAAATTTTGACTGCAGCTTTCCTGCACTTGAGTAAGTTTCTAATCATTCCTTACAATTTAATAATTCTCTAGTAGGATTACTTTTAAAACTTTAAGCATTTTTTCCCTATAATATTGAGTATTTGACTATCAGAGTAGATGAGTTTCCTGATTGAGTATTTGACTGTCATGGTTGAAATTGGTGGTGTCTTGGATCCAGCTCTAAGTCTCCAGTAACTCCGACTCAAATTTGTAGTTTATAGTCAAACAGCCTAATTGTTTGTGGTTAAAACATCTAGTTTCCATTTTGGGTTTTTTAACATTAGATTATCATAGTAGCTTCACGGTAATAAGCTAGTAGCTATCGGCTGCTTTAATATGGTACTTAGTCTCTTCATTAGTAGGATACTCTAACCCAGAAAATTATAGTTCATTAATCATTTCTTATAATATGCAGATCAATGGCTTCAGTCACACTTGTAAAATAGAGCAAAATATTTACATCAAAATTTAGAATAATCCATATTTTTTATGTCTGGATAATGTAATAAAAACTGTTAATTGATACAATTCTAATTTGGAATGATTCTGTAATTATGTATTTTATATATTCAATATTCCCTTATATCAATATTAAGAATGTTGGACTATGCTTCTTATATATGTTGCATGTATGGCTTTGCAGAACATCAGAAGCAACACAACTAGCATTCATGGCTACTGCCATAGTCTAATTTCAGTCTACTTAAGGCACATTAATCAGTACTTGCATATAATGAACCTTCTACTTAGTTGAAGTTAAGTGTGCATCAGTTTGTTTCTTTAATTGTTGTTGCTAGTCAGTGGAGTCGGCTACAAGTCCGTGGATGGTTCAAAGTGGGAAAGTGTTGTTTCATGTCAAATAAGGGAAGATCTACTTGAGCATGTTCTTTGCTTTCCATGCAGGTTTGGATTTTCCATAACTGCTGCAACAAGAGAAATGAAATGCCTCTGAAATCTTTTTTTTTTTTTTTTTTGGCAGTTGAATTCATGCACAATAAGGTAAGCATCAGGTTTTTTTGTACTGATTCATTGGAAGTCAACTCAGGAATGAGGACCATTGCAAGACCAGAAACATTGCGAGCAAATTTCAATTTCATTATGTTTGTATTACTCCTAGTGATGTATATTTATGAAAGATGACTTCAAATCATTTGGATTTTGGAGTCTTGGATATTGGACTTTGTAGTTGCTTATGTACTTGAGATACTTGTATGATTTATAAAAACATGATGAGAGTTTGAAAATTCTAATATATTGTTTTGGTTTATGTTTCAAGTTTGTTTGATATCTTCATTTTTGCAGATAATATGTTTTGAAATGAATTCTTTTATTAATAATATGTATATAATTTGTTCATATATTACAACTTTAAATAATATAATACTTTTAATAAAATATATTACAACAATTATAAACAGTTGTAATAAAGTTTATTACAATGGTGGAAAATAGTTGTAAAATATACATTTCACAACTGTGTTGCAATGGTGCAAAACAGTTGTAAAAGATTTTCGTCTATTACAACTTCTTAATAGACGACGGTGGCTCCACCATTGTAAAAGTCCTTTACAACTATTTTCCACTGTTGTAATATGGTCAATTTGTTATAGTGGTGCTAACTCTTTGGTTGCATGTCCAGGTTCAGGTATGGTTTAGTATACCTGTTATTGTTCTATTTTGATGTTTATCGCTCATACCAGACTTTTGTCTGACCCAGAGTTTTATGTCTCTTCTTATTACTCTGGGTGCTCTTAAATGGGCAGACTAGAGACATGTTAGCTGGTTGTGTACAAGTAGCTGTCCGGAGACGAGCAGGAGGCATACACGTATTATTTGCTATATATTCTCCCTGTGTCGCTGTTGGTCACTACTTTGGGCATTAGTAGTGTACCTTCCTTATTTGCTTTAGAGACAATTTTCAAAAGTTGTAATAATAATGATGTGGAACATAAGCTGTATTTGGATTTTCCGCTGCTATGATGTTTAGTTTTCAGCTTATGCACTGTCTCACCTGTTGTGTATCAAGTATGTTATTATTATATTTTATTCCTTGCGCTGTGAGACATTCTACAGGTTCCTTGTTAGTTCAAATACCCTTCAATTCCTTTCTTTGGCGATCGTCCCGTGCTGGTTGGACATTGGCACAACGCACTTACATGAGAAATGTCGGTTGGTGCGGGGCGGGCCGTCACATTAAAAATCATAAAGAATAGATTTTTTTTTTTGGGCAAGGACGATGGGGTTGAGTGGTCCCCTACCACTTTATTGATACACCAAAGATGATTACATAGACACTAGGAGGAAAAATAAACAAAAGACATCATACAAATGCGGCATATCAATGTTTAAAGGAGGCTAACAAAACAAATAATTACAAATTGGATGCAATTAAAATCTTAGAATTCCCGGATCAAAAGAGAACTTCAAATATTTCAATCTGTCCCTTATATCCTACCAAAGCAGCTGCTGAAGTTGTGTTAACTTCGAAGCTTTATTAGGCTGGAAGGTCCTTAAGTTCCTCTCTCTCTCTGATCTTGCTAAAATATTTCTTCAGTACATAGGTTGCAATTCTCGCTCTGCCAGTTCTACCCATGCATTTCTGCAACAGTTGATCCCAGTCAAAGGCTAAAACATTTCCTATACTCCTAGCATTCTCCAACATTGCTAAAAGAATAGGAGATGCAGCACTGTAGTGTAGAAAAAGATGGTCCACCGTTTCATCCACTGAACTGCACATACAGCTAGTTTTATTGTGTAGCATTCCACGTCGAAGAAGCTTGTCCTTCGTTAAGAGAGCATGGTGATAAACTTTCCAAATGAGCATGTTTTCTTTTGCCGCATTATCCTTACGCCAGATAATCCTACTCCATCTGCATGTAAGTATAGCTGCAACATCATTTAATTCATTATACATATTTTTAACCGAATATATCTCACCTTTCCATTTCCATTATGTATGCTTGAAAGGGATTCTAAACACATTGTTGGCACGTATTATATCCCACACTACATTGATAAATTGGTTGGAAGAAACAGGAAGCAAAAATTGCCTTCCATTCCTAACGCAATCAGCAGTTGAAGTATAGCCAATACGAGCTTGCATAATATCTAAATATGTAAGATCATTGCCAATAATGGTGCCAAAATCCAACCAAGGATCATGCCAAAATTTAATCAAATGAAAAGCATTCACCCCAAATTTAAAGAAAGGTAAAAATAATTGTCTATGCTTAATCAAACATTTCCACATCCAACTAAGGTTTTGATTATCAGCAGCCATCCATAGACTATTGTTATTTAACACATGCAAATAGGACCAGTCAACCCGCAGACTATTCTTCTTACATAAAATTTCATTCAAATGCTTACCAACAGTAGTAATATTCCATTTACACATATTTATAATGCCCAAACCACCTTTGGAAATAGGCTTTTCAAGTTTTGAAAAGGAAACAGGCGCTGAAAAATTCATATGAACATTACCTTTCCACAAAAAGCACATAAAAGCAGTCCTAATCATGTGTATCAATTTTTGAGGTAGAAGAAAAGTTCTACACCAATAGACTTGCATTGAAATAATGACAGCTTTAATTAAGGTAACTCTGCCAGCTTGACTAAGCATTCTAGATGACCAACAGTCAAGCCTGGCAATGATTTTATCATATAAAGGTAAGCATTGAATCGTTGTGATCTTAGAAGTCACTAATGGAAGCCAAGGTAAGAAGTAGTGTCAGTGTTGCAAGTTAGACCAGTCAAGTTATGAATTTGCATGATATGTAAATTTGAGATACCAATAACTTTAAATTCATATTTCTCAGCATTGACTTTCAGACCAGTCATAGAATAAAACTTATCAAGTGTAGCCATTATATTCAAAAGGGTGTTAGAATCAGGTTTACAGAAAATAATTAAATCATCAGCAAACATGAGAGAAGTAATTCTAGGGTTCCTACACTTAGGATGCAATTTAAATTTATCACTGTCAACAAAATCATCTAACATTTTAGTGAGTAACTCCATAACAATCAAGAAAAGATACGTGGAGATAGGATTTCTTTGGCGTATACCCTGCTTAGTCTCAAAAAATCCTACCGATGAACCATTAACGTTGATAGAAAAGAGAGCAGTGGTAATGCAAGAGTATATCCAAGAAACAAAACAGGGCAGAAAGTTCACATAGCTCAAGATCCTAGTTATAGCAGTCCATTGTAATGTATCAAATGCTTTTATGATATCAACTTTGAGCATGGTTCTAGGAGAACAATTTTTCCTATTATACCCTTTAAGAAGTTCATGAGCAACAAGAACATTATCAAGAATGCTTCTTGTAGGAAGAAAAGCAGATTGGTTCATGGATATAATGTCAGGGAGAACTAATTTAAGCATGTTTGCCAATATCTTAGAAATGCATCTGTATATGTTGTTATAGCAAGAAATTGGCCTAAAGTCACTCACAGATAATGAATTCTTTTTTTAGGAATTAAGGCTATGCTGGTGTAATTAAAAGAATTTATCATATTGGCTCTCTTAAAAAATTGATGGACAACTTTATGAACATCATATTGAATAGTATTCTAGCAGTATTTGTAAAAAATAGCATTAAAACGGTCAGACCATCATACGAATTCTTATTCTGCAAGAGCATAGCCGTACTAATCTCTAAATCAGTAATAGTTGTACTTAGAGAATCAAACTGGGTTTGATTCTAGACAGGCAGAATCATAGGGTCTATTAAGTCAAGATTCAGTATGAAGTTGTCAATGTTACCAAGGAGATCAGCGAAATAATTAACAAAGGCAGTTTGTACTTGCGGAAGCGTTGCGTGTAACTGGCCATTCGTATCAGTGACACAATGTATTATCTCCCTGTTCTGTTTGGCTTTAAGCATTGCATGAAAATAAGCAGTATTCCTGTCTCCCTCCCCATGCCACCTTATTCTAAACCTTTTCCTACTCATCAAAGATTCAGAGAGTAAAGCATTTCAATAAGCATTAGAGAGCAAATTTTCATCACAGACAAGGGAAGGATTAGTAGGGTCATTTTGCATGGCAACTTGGACTGTAGCTAATTGTTGCTCTAATATTTTAGAATGACTAGAGCCACTACTAAATTTCGAAATAGACCAAATTTTAAGTATTTTCTTAAGGTTACTAAGTTTTTGACTTAGAATGACCCTAGGATTACTGTGAGCAGCTACATCCCATTGTTGCTTGACAATATCAAAAAAAATCAGGTTCTAAAGCTCAATCATTATAGAATTTAAAGCTAGGTTGTCTAACAAAAGAATTGGCACAAATTTTAAGGATCTGCAGGAGTGACGCGAAAATAAAGGGGCAGGAAATTCATTTAACAAATAAGGCCATAAATTAAAAGCTAAAATAATAAGAAGTAGAAGTATGCACATGAGTGCAGTGATAGTGTATATGTTGGTAAGAAGACGTTATCATTGTATACTTATGAACAATAGGGTCAGAAATCAAAAGAATCCTACCATAACTTTAGTTATTTAAATTGTGTAAATATTCCCAATTGGGTTTGATGTACCTTGTAACTCTCTGAGTTAAGGCATCATTTAGCTTAGTTTCTAGAATCACCAGCGCACTCAAGTTGTACTTCCTTATCGTGTTCTTACATTGATCAAGCTTCAAGTCATCATGCGCTCCACGAATGTTCCATATGCTAATGTTGTACTGCATCGGTAAACTCATTATTTTGATTCTGATTTTCCATAGATCATCTTTGAACCTGACCTTGCTCTACCAATGCTGCTTTATACTTACTGCTACTCCTCTTTTCATAGCCATTTCTTTCAGAGTCATATAAATGTGATTCAATGGCTACCTTGAAACTAGGAGGAGGGACTATATCCCCATAAGGTTACTTTACACTCACAGCTTCTTGATTTTTACAACCAATTACTAGTGTTTTGCGACTGCTGGAATTACCATGGTCAGTATCTAGTGTTTTGCGACTGTTAGAATTGCCAAGGCAAAAATTAACAGTAGCTTGTTTGATTTGATTGTTTTCCTCACTATCCTTCTATTTCTCAGTAGCAACATCATGAAGAAAACACGAAGCAGGCAAGGCTTTCACAAGCGCTGGCTCAAAACCACTTGTGGTGTATTCAAAAATGCCAGCTTCTTTTTCATTATGTCCAGTTTCTTTACACTGATGCATAACCAGTTGCTCACCACCATTCAAGTGTTCTAATTCCTTATTCATGTCTTCCTTGAAAGTATCATTTGCTACTGTAACGATATCACTAAGACTATTCATTTCAAGTTTGTTCTAAGTAACAGTTTGCACATTCTCGTCTTCATTTTCACGTTGTAAAGCTTTATATACGTGCTCTTTATCTTTAATTTCATTTCTAATTTCAATTTGCACATTCTCTTCTCCTGGATTTCCTTGCAAGTTAACTTGTGTTTTCTCTTTCTCATTGTTAACTTCAGCGATATCATTTCCTGAATCTACTTCCTCCCCCAACATTTGCAAGATTTCATAGCTAGTCGTTGGAACAGCCACACAATTACTTTTTCCACTGTTCCTTTTGCTTTGTATATCATTTACATCAATTTTCTCTCCATGAAACTGCTCTTTCTCACTTTCACACACATTTTCATTCCTTATCTCACCTTTCTCTATTTTTTCCTGAATTGTAATGATTTGTTCACCTTTATTATTACTTGTGGAAGGAATGGATATATTATTGTGAGAAGGCCAGTAATCACCAAGCGTACTTTTCCCTTTATTCTTCTTGAAAGCTTCTTGTTTTTTTGCTTCTATCTACCTTCTGCCATGCTTGTGAATTATGAAACACATAACCAGCCTCCTTCTAGAAGAATGATCAGCATTTCTCAATGAAAATTTGTTAGCTTCAACATTGATAGTTTTATCATTGACAGTAGCCTGCATCCATAGATATTTATTATTCTTAGGTTTAGTTTTATATTCCTTGTCATTTCAAATTCCTTCCTACCAATCAGATTAATATTGTTAAAATTACACAATAGCCCTAATAATTTTGAAACACGAATAGATAAAAATTAAAAAACCATATCTTTTCAAAACTATGCCTTTATGAAATCATTTTCCGAAACCGTAATTCAAAACCATTGAAACCCATTTTATTAATCTAAATAGTTTTTATTTTTTCGAATACAAGGCCAATAACTTAAATGAATATTTCAATAAAGGTAGATTCAGAAAATTCAAAGAAGTATCGAATGGATATACCTCAAAATTATATTTTCGAAATGGATACGACATAATTACATGTATTTTTCCCAGTTTTGGGTCAAGCAATGGTCATAACCGGAACTACCAACGAAACCAAAAACCCGAAATCGCGACTATCTCAGTTGCAGCTAGATTTTATTATATATATATTTAGTCTCCAAACTCGAATCATCGGAATCCACCATATGTCATCCTCATGCTCTTCAAGATGAACTCGCCAACGTACCGTGGGGTAAGACAGAATTGGCTAAAAACCCGAACTTAATATATTTCAACTCTTAATCACTTAGAGCCCATTTTATATAATTAGGCCTATTACTAATTGATCATCAAAATAAATTTAAGTTGAGTAAGAAATACGAATAAAAACAGAAAAGAAATTCGAATTACGTTCACTCACAAGTCCTAATTTAACTATTTCCTTTGATCGTTTAACCGAGGCTCCGATACCAAATGTAACACCTCATACTTTTCTGTGCCCAAATTTCGAAAAAAATCGAAACTTGAACACGTCCAAGCATGGAGCGTGTAAATCGAGTACCTGCAAATAAATGAGCATGAGCATAATCAGAGTACGATAAAATAACTCACAGAAGAAACAAAATAGGATAGACTAGTATTAACTCAAGTAACTACCATTTTAAAGTAAGTCACTTTGAAAATACCGAGCATGAGAGTGAATGAGAACCGAAAGCCAAACTTAAACACTTGTGAGAACCCGACTTTCTCTAAAAAAAACCTGGACGGTTGTAATGGGGAGGGGGGTCAGAACAAAAAGATTCTGGTGAACAAGAAATGTACAACACAGATTATAATACACAGATGTATCCCATTTGGTTCAGTACAAGATGTATGCCTACCAAGGTTAGTGATTCTAGCCTAAACTTGTAAATATTTACGCACAACTCTAACTACCCTTCTCGAGGTAGTATTCCCAAAACATGATACCAAAATAGGACGATTACACATATATTCATTAAGCCTTTATACCAGAACATGGTTGGTTGTTTAATCGAGAGTGGACCCCTAATTACGGAGTTTATATATATATATATATATATATATATATATATATATATATGTATATATATGTATATATATATATACACACACACACTCTTTCATTCGCTCATCCTTTATTATTTAATGCCTCACTATTAATGATAAATAGGGTGGATTCTCCCTGATCGCTTAAGACCCTAGGTGGACCTATTGGTCACATTATTATTCCTCGATAATTTATTCAACGTTAACATAAACTAGAGAGCACTAACTATGGGCCGTACTAGTTAAGGTTTCCATCATTTATGCATATACCATTGACCCGTGTAAGGTGAGAGATGGTATTTTATTGCTCGTTATACCATCTAGCTGACCTTATTAGATAACCTCCTTAGTCACTTACTATTTCCCGTAGGATAGGTAGCCATATATGACGTTTTAAGTTTCCAGGTTTGGGTAAGCCCCACACACACGCCATTTATAACCCCTAAACTGGAAGACCTACTTCTAGCTGGACTCTTCAACCCCAGCCGCTTAAGACCCAAAAAGCAGACTACATGCGAATGTTATTAAGTTCGTATCCCATTAGCCTTTAATACCTTTCCCTATTGGGATAAAGTGGGCTACATCATTAAGTCTTTTCCGTTTAGTTTCTCTTCATAGAAATAATATACGAACACGATTCATTATCGTCACGGGTTCCTATGGTTAATAATATTTTACATCATTAACCTACAAAGTTCAATTGTAATTTTTAATTATAAGTTCTATATTAACCAATATAAATACGAAAAGTTATATCCTTCTTTCCCTAGTATATTTATTTTATTATTTTCCTAATCGGACTTAGTATCTAAATAATAATCAATGCCCATAAATCCCCTTTTTATTTCATTTATTTCTGTTCATATGTTTATTGGCCTTTATAACCATAATGGTTATATTTTCCTAAGGCAACACTAAATCTTTAATTTCCTCTTTTAGTTTCATTGACTATAATTAATGTCATTTATGTGCCTAACAACCATAATTTTCCTAGGACATTAATTCACAATGGATATCCATATCTTGTCAGTCCCGAAATATTTACTTGTTGTACCTAACAAACATTACTATTTATTTATTGTTTGTTATATATATATATATGTATGTATGTATGTATATATATATATGTATGTATGTATTTGTGCACTAGACCTCTCACATTAAACTGACCACTTGTGGATGCTGGATTCGGGAAGACTTCTACCACAAGTTGAGCCTAACCTCATGTCTTAATGCGGTTATGAATTAAATTTCCTAGTTTGGGTTTACAACATTTATCCTAATAAATCCTAGGAATTGTAACCGTTTGACTTAATTCCCTCATAAAGTTTACTTTCCCCAAATCAGCGCTGTTTACAATGGTTATTTATTCATTTGTGGTTTTATTTATAACAAGTGATTGTTTTAATTGCTACAATGGTCACCACAAATATATTAATTAAATATGGATGCATTTACATGTATAATTCATAATTGAATACCGTTCAAACATTCAACATTCAAACATTCAATATTTTATCGTTTTACGTAGATTTGGACGGATAATGTGTGTGTATATATATATATGTATTCGTTTTTATATTTTTGCACGTTCAACATAGTTATCTTTCTTTATTATTATTTATTGTTAAATTTAATAATTTGGTTTAATCGATATCCAAACATTCCTTTTTGCATTCAATCCTGCCGTAAGGATCCAAATCTAACAAAAAGACCATTAGCTATAGTTATTGTAAATTATGTCTGATTATTGGAATAAACATATTTCAAACCATAAGAAATATATATATATATATATGTTTTTATATATTCGGAATAGTTGTTGCGAATTACGCACAAATATGTATATTTATATTTATACGTACATTTGCACCACTTTCCCCTTTTTCAATCTTTTTGTCATATCTCTCTTGAATTCAAAATAATGTCTTTTTGTTCAAAAAGAGGAAAATGACATATTTAAAACAACTAAACCAAAACTTCAACAACATTGAACACAAATAGGCAGGTGTTTTTTTTTATTTAAAATCACATGATTCAACATTGCATCTTTATAATAAAAAGCACATAATTTATCCTTTTAACACTGAAACTAGAGATTTGGAAGAAAACTACATCTAAACAATGTTGTTGGGACTGATTTCCAAATCTTCAGTGTTTTACAACAAACTACAACATATTCTTCAACATGATTGTAGGCAATGTATATAAATAATTTAAGTAAACCTACAATTAATATTATTCCTAACCACAATTCACAGTTTTCAAGTTTTAATAATATTTATTATAGATCTGATAAGTGCCAATTCAAATTCAACAACATTATGACCGTATCTGATGATAATAGGCATACATTTTGAGATCTAATTCAAACAAGATAAATAAGCTATTATAACTTTGTATGTAAATTTCCCACTCACCTAAAAGCATCTAGATCGTAAATCTAAATAATATTTTAGGCCTAAAATTCCCAAATTTTTATAAACATGTAATTAATTTGAAAAAGGGATACTTTCAGATCTGCAGATATGAAAGAAAATAGCAAAAGAGCGGAGGATTTGATGTAGAATAGCTTAACCATTAGTTCATGTTCTTTTCCATTTAGATCTGATAATCCCTTTCAATTCTACATGATTAATATTTGATTGATTGTATAAGAATATAATTTAGATTAAGAAATTTGATTGGAAGAGAAAGGGAAATAGCAGAGCTTCGCCGCTACCTACAGATTTGTGTGGAAAAGAATGAGGCTTTACCCCTTTATTTATAGGAGTGGAATTGGCCATGAACCGTTTGATTTATTTAAATAAACATCCATCTATTTATATTATATAATATAATGAAATTGCCCTTTAAAACCAAGTCGTCACTGGGCATTTCTGGCCCGAAGCGGTCAACACCCTCCTTAGGGGTGGTCGACCGCCCTCTGGCCAATTTGCACAGTAAGGGCAGGTCAAAAAGGGAAAGACATATATTAATTATTCTATTTATTTATTTGCATCTGTTTTCCATATTTCGTCCGTAACTTTTTCATACGGACTCTGTTCGCGAAACTCCAAACATGAAAGTTGACCAGAATTCCGAGACGAACACATCGGTTAAAGTTTCATAGTCGAATTCCACCATTTGTAGAAATTCCTATTTTTTAGAATCTAATAATTAATTCCTATTGCCAAAATCTCGTGTTGTTATAATTACATCATGATTGAGTTGGGAATTAGATCCGAAGATCGGTATATCAGTCACATGTCCATAGTTCGAGTTTAAGCTCTAATTCTATGTACAAGTATGAGTTATAGGTTCATAGGAATTTTTAGTTAAATCCGAATCTGATCCAATCACGTAATGTCGCAATAACGCTAAAAGCTCAGCGATCGATCTCGTAGGAGACGAATTTCCCTTGGGCATATGAGGGTGTAACACACTATTTCGTATCCGGCTCTCCTAAGGGTGTTCAATTTGCTTAAGCCTCAGTTATGCGAATTTCTCATCCCTCAAGCTAGTGCGAACTTGAATCCTTGGGTTAGAATTCACATCCCGAGTACCTCAATGAAAATTAATATGCTGGTTTTCCCCTTTCTCCTATCTACTTCGTATCCCCCCGGAAATGGTTGCTATAAATCCTAGGGATGAAAATTTCACATCCCCTCGGACTTAGGGAATTTCGACCAGGAAAAGACCACGGAATCTGAATTCGTATCCTCTCTAGAGAAACAAAATCGATGATTCACATCCTCTCTAGGGATACAAAATTGATGATTCGCATCCTCCAACTGCCATGGGATATAGAATCACAAATTTTGTATCCTCGTGTCAACCTCGTAATGCGAAACATCAACTCTGGGCCCTTCTTCATCATTTCGGATTCCTTCCAACTCCTTCCTCTCCTTCTCCCTCCTCAAGTCGCTTTGGGGACATGAAGCCTTGGGGATGCGAAGTCGAGATCGTGTCTCAGAGATTCCTTTCGTCTTCCCCAAAGCCTCTTGAGCTGCTCCTTCTCCTACGAGGTCCTTCGCCTCCTCCTCGAAGCACCATGGCCAAAACTGCAGGCCATGGTCCCAAGCTTCGGACCCCATGTCACAAAACGAATTTGAACTGAACGAATCACACAGAGGATCAAATCACAAGAATGATTTGAACCCACCTAACGATTCAAGATTTGTGGAGAGTGTTTTGGGTTTGGGTTTTTGAGTCCCTCAAAATAAAATATGCCAAGTTGAAAGGGAAAGGATTTCGCATCCCGATATTTATATGAAAGAAGAAGGGAAGTTAAGGGAACCATGGTTCGCATCCCTTCGGGATATGAAAATTCGCATCCCCTCGAGATACGAAAATTTTGTATTCCTTCAAATAAAAGGAAAGAGTGAGAATTGGGTTTCTAACTTCGAGAAATTCATGACTCCATCTACGTCTACGCATACGCGTTTTCGAAACTACGACCATGAAGACCAATTCTATTCACTAACCAATCATACATTCATAAATTTAAACGACTCAAGAACGTATGTCAAGAGATCGAGTTCATGATTT
Source organism: Allium sativum (assembly GCA_030737875.1). Taxonomy (NCBI): domain Eukaryota; kingdom Viridiplantae; phylum Streptophyta; class Magnoliopsida; order Asparagales; family Amaryllidaceae; genus Allium; species Allium sativum. The sequence continues at coordinate 428,895,457 of CM060923.1, forward strand.
GATATCGTTTTCGAGAACCAACTCGCGCAATCGTAAGTTGAACACATACTTACCAATTATGTTAATATCTCAAGCATTGGTCATAACGCATAAAATGATGTGCGAGCGTGTGAGTGTGTGCGATTACTTGTGTTGACTTACCCCATTTGCGATTCGGCGTAAACAGGAGTCGATGACTAATGTTTAATTTCTTGAGTCTACATGAAATGAGCGTTCACTTGAACGACGTCATGGAATTCCAGTTCGAGAAATCATAATTCTCAACAGTGCTGGAATTCTGTATTATTGCCATCCAATCTCAACGGAAAGGTCATGACCAGCCATCCAGCATGACCTGAAGATTTCTTTAATCAACAACCATACCTGTCTCTTCTCATAGCACATCATGCTATGGTATGACATCCTTTGGAGGCAAGTGTTAACCATCTTTTTGGACCAGTTCCCAAGAGTAGTCAAAGCCCACACGACTCGACCCATCGCATGGAACAACGGCCTAGGAGCATTGCCGAGACGTCTAGAGCCCAAGTCCGAATAGAATTATACAAGAATATTCGACCCGACTCGACCGAAATACTCTAATGAACTAGTGTTCCGGGATCGGCTTCTGGCCTCATCATCAACTCACCATCCGACATCACAGTTGTAACACCCCACCTCCGCCAAGGTGCTTCTTGCAAGCACTCTGACTTTGGAGGGGCGTTTGAATCAGGTAAACATGCATAATGATATATCAAGGCAGAACAAGAACATATGTATATATGTAAACAGAGTAAATAACATAGATAAAACAGCGGAAGATTTCAAATCATTTCAAAACCAGTCTGGTACAACATAATGTCAACTTTCCAAATAAACAAGTCTAGATAAAACAACATCAACTGAAAAACTGAAATACATAAGTACTAATCCCCAAAAGAAGTGATAGCCATAGCTAGCTTCATGTCAAACCGTACATGAGCTAAATCCCACAAGCAAGCGGTCAGAAATCCAGCTAAGCCCCAATATTCCCTCCCTGAGAACCTGGGGGGGGGGGGGGACGGAAGAAAAGAGGCAAAAGAAAACAGGTCAGTCAAAAAGACTGAGTAAGCCCTACTACAATCAATGTAAACTGATAAAGTTAACTGGCATGAGCAGCAGGGATGAACATAAGGATAATAACATACTAGCATGATGATTAACTAACAAGGTAGATAAAGGTGTCATCGCATAATCAGGATTAAGGTTTTGCACCACAGGTGTACTAGCAAACTAACATGACTTGAATAAACAAGTATTGATCCCTTGGCCCAAGCTTTGGCCCAATAACATGAAATGACCCTCATACGAGGTCCAACCAAATGGTCTAGTCGATCGGCTCCCTAAGCCTAACTCGTCACGTGTTGGTGTCAATACGGCCCAAACATGATTGTAGTCGAACTGTGCCGAGTCCACCCTTCGGGTGTATCAAGCCCTAGAGTGCCAACCCCTGGACACCATAAACATGAGTGCACGGTCTCGATCTGCTGGTACCCATGGGTGACTTCTCCAAACACGGACTACGTGCACGACCATAGTCCGTCCGGAACTACATCGGCGTACCACACGGCCGTCGTTTATTGGGTCGCTTACCTCCAGCCTAGTAATCGTGCCCCTTCCCTAGCCCAGTCCCTAGGGCCTTAATGATACCAATTTTTGGGGATTTACTGCGGAGTGGGCCCCCCCATTGCTAGGATTTTCTAGTGGGTTAAGTACGGATTGACCCTCTTGCTAATCATGGATTAACTTGGTTAAGTGTAACGATGAGTTCACGACTTAACCCCGATTAATCTACCAAGCCCAAGTTGGTTAAGTATTAGGTGGACCATGACTTAACCCTAATCACGAGGCATTAATTAATTTAATGCGCCTTAACCTCTCACATTAGACTTTGTTGTGGTTACTAGTTAAGCCGGGCGGGTCCGGGTAGCTTTACACCACAACTTGGTCTAACCTCGGGTCCAAGGTACAACATGACCAACTTCTCACATTGGGTCCTATTGTTTGTAGCAACTAGTTAAGCCGGTCGGTTCCGGGTAGGTTTACGCTACAAACTCAACCCAACCTCGAGTTGGCCACACTTATCTTTTCTAAGTGTCATGTCCATCATGTTTCCAAAACATGTTACAAGTTTTCAAGCAATTGGGTAGACCTAACTTAATAGGTAAATTCCCAATGGGTAGACCTAACTTAATAGGTAAATTCCCAAGCTTATGTTTTTATGTCTTTTACTTTTACCCAACCCCAAACTCAATCCCATCGCTTACATATCGCAATAGCGCATAAAGGATAGAAAGAGGGAACTTGGCATAATCATGACATAAAAGGTGTTGAAGCCACAAGTTCAACATGGTGGCATATGAGATGTACATATGTTCATATACTTGCATATTACATTTTTAGGCCCCAAAAGCATGCATAAAACCAAACTTGGCATATTGGTGATACATAGTGCTAAATGACATGTAGAAATGGCCATAAGTTCGCATTTAGCCTCACATGCAAGTTATCATAAGAGATATGATAACTTACATGTTGCCAAAATGCAACCTTTGGCATAAAGCTTGAAGCTTTATGTTCATAAACCCAAGATAAGTTTGCATAACATGATAGCATGAACAAAATGTTCAACCCAAACTTGCATAACATAACTTGGCATACTTGCATATAAACTTGCATATCACAACATGATAAACTTGCATATAAACTTGCATATCACCACATGATAATCTTGCATTTCATAGCATAGTAAACTTGCATATAAATTTGCATATCATATGACAACTTGCATATTATAACATAACAAGCTTGCATAACATGATAAACGTGCATTTCATAACATAGTAAACTCGCATATAAACTTGCATATCATACATTTAACTTTAGAGTTTAAGTATGAAAGTAGAATAGGGCTTACAATGCTTATGAGGACTCAAATGAGTATAGCAAATAGAAGAAAGCCCTTATGCAATCAATAAAACCCAAAATGCAAGCAAAACCCTTGAGCCAAAATGATCAAAACTCTTCCTTTATGATGTAAATATAGAAGCTTGACTTGAATGCAAGCTAATGATGCTCATACAAGTTTAAAAACACTTGTATGCATGGAAAATCACTTAGAAATGACTTAGGAAATTTTATGAAGAGAGTGGAGGCCATGAGAGGATTGATTTTGCCATAGTTTAGTTGTAGGATAGATTAATGATGATTTAGGGTAGGTTAGGGTATTATTTATAGATTAGGCAAGTGTTTTAGGCCATAGGATTAAACCCTAGTTGCAATCTCAGCCCTTAAAACCGAATCTGGCCCCCAAGCTCAACACAATCTCAAAATGGTGCACCAGGCTAAACAGCCCGGCTGGACCAAGTCGACAGCCAAGTCGACAGGGCTGTCGACTTGGGTCCAACCAAGTCGACTCCCAAGTCGACAGGGCTGTCGACTTGGGTGTTCTGGCAGGAATTCTCCCGCCTGGCCCAAACTGGCCCAATTTTCCAAATTCAGATTTGAATTTGAAATCTGTTTTTACTTAGAAGTTTTCTGAAAACTTCGCTAGGCCTTAATCGGGTCATACGGACTCCGATTTTCGAAAACTCGGACTCTATTTTGCGTATTTTTCCGAGACGAACGCAATGGCATAGCCCGTTTCCCTTGATTCAGATTTTAGAATTAAATTCTGCCTCGATTTATGTTATAACAGATTATTGAAAATACGGGTTGTTACATTCTCCCCTCCTTAAAAGATTTCGTCCCCGAAATCTTCAAGTTAGGAAGGACGTATCCTACCATCCAATCATCCATCTACTCAAAACATCATCCACGAGCAGTCATTGTCCTTACAAGATTCTAAATGTTGTATGAACATATGCAAAGGTGTGTGTATATGTACCTATCTAATGCAAATATCATCAATGCAGATTATGTTAGTGAAATGAATCCATATGTATGCAATTCCTAACATAATGTATAACATCTACATGTGTGCGCATAACATACACCCATATGCAACATCCATGTGATAACACAAAAATTTTCATCCATGAATAAGCGTAAACACTCATGCATATGCAATATGAGGAGTGTGTGAGCCGATCTAGTGCCTAATCGTGTATAATGCATCCACGAGTAACCACTTGCAAACACTTGCAACCACTTGCAACCATCAAGCATAACATGTTTCAAACACATGTTTCATCCAAAGGGTTTCTACCTAAGGTTCTCATGACAAGATTAACACGATATACTAGATAAACATAGATAGCAAAGAGAAAGATATGCTAACAAAGAAAAGAGATTGAGAGTGTACCCTCAAAAAGGAATGGATAAAGCCCACGCATCTTCTCCTCGGTTTCCCAAGTTGCGTCTTCTTCGGCTTCACCCCGTTGAACCTTCACCAACTTGACCTCTCGATTCCTTAGCTTCTTGGTCTCCGTCCCCAAGATACGAATCGGAGCTCTCCTCAAGGTAGCCTCTTTCTCCACTTCCACATCTTTCAAAACACTTGGCTCAACAACCTCTGCTGATTCATGTAAACATTTCCGGAGATGCGAGACATGAAAAACATCGTGTACTCCGGCAAGCTTCTCGGGCAACTTCACTCTATAAGCCATCTGCCCGATCCTCTCTATAATAGGGAATGGTCCAACAAACCTCGGTGCTAACTTCCCAACGGCTCCAAATCGGACCACATTCCGCAAAGGAGAAACCTTCACGAAAACCATATCCCCTATATCAAACTCCAAATAAGTTCTTCGCTTATCAGCATAGGATTTCTGTCGGTCTTGGGCCGCTTTCATCCGTCTCCGAATCAACTCGATCTTCTCGGATGTATCTCTGATCAGATCAGGCCCAAGTATAAGCTTATCTGTAGTCTCCCACCAACATGTAGGCGACTTGCACGGCCTCCCATATAAAGCTTCAAATGGTGCCATCCCTATGCTTGCCTGATAACTGTTATTATATGCAAACTCAACAAGAGGAAGATGGTCTCCCAAGTACCACCAAAATCCAGAATACAAAGCCTCAACAGATCCTCGAGTACCCTATTCACCCTTTCGGTTTGACCGTCCGTCTGTGGGTGATAAGCAGTACTTAGATTCAATCTCGTGCCCATGGCTTCTTGCAAGCTATTCCAGAATTGACTTGTAAAGATTGGGTCACGGTCACTGACAATACTAGAAGGGACTCCATGAAGTCTCACAATCTCACGAAGATATACAGACGCTAGCCAAGATGCGGTCCTCTTGCTCTTCACCGGAATGAAATGAGCACTCTTCGTAAGTCTATCCACAATAACCCAAATGCTCGTATTCCCTTTCCTTGACCTTGGTAGCCCATCGATAAAATCCATGGAAATACTCTCCCACTTCCAAAGTGGAACGTCTAGAGGATGCAATAGCCCACCGGGCTTCTTCGACTCGGCCTTAACTTGCTGGCAAATGATACATCTAGAGACAAATTCGGCCACATCCTTCTTCATCCCAGGCCAAAAGAAAATGCGCTTCATATCTTTATACATCTTGTCTCCGCCCGGATGTATAGTCAACTTAGAGCGATGCGCTTCCTCAAGAACTCTTCTTACTAGATCTTCTACCATTGGAACACATAACCTTCCATCTCTCCTCAGCCAACCCTTTGTCATCAATAGAATATCGAGCGAGATGATTAGACGTCTCTCCTCGAATTAGCTTATCCATAATCTCAACTATCTGAGGGTCTTCTCTCTGCGAAGCCCCAACTTGATCAAGAAGGGTAGGTCTGAGTTCCAGAGATGCTAAAGAACCGGTCATCGACTCAACCGCCAAAGAGAAATCAAAGGTTGCCACATACTCTAAATTCTTCATCTCAACGAATAGAGGACTTAGGGTCAACCTTCTTCTACTCAATGCATCTGCTACCACATTCCCCTTGCCAGGGGTATAAGCTATCTCAAAATCGTAGGACGCCAAGAATTCCATCCATCTTTGTTGCCTCAGATTCAGATCCTTCTGAGAAAAGAGATACTTCAATGACTTGTGATCGGTATAAAGCTCAAATCTTTCTCCCAGAAGATAATGCCGCCAAGCCTTGAGTGCATATACTATTGCTGCCAACTCTAAGTCATGAGTGGGATAATTCTTCTCATGCACTTTGAGTTGTCTACCGCCAAAGCATATCACTCTTCCTTCTTGCATAAGAACAGCTCCTAACCCCGTGCCACATGCATCGGTGTATACTGTAAATAACTTCCCTCCATCGGGCAAAGCTAGAACAGGTGCTGATGTGAGGGCTCTCTTGAGCTTCTGAAAAGCAAGCTCGCATTCTATGCTCCAAGCAAAAACTAGATTCTATGTAACGAACTGGGATTTTCGACTCCGAAAATCAACATCAAACTATCATGTTGACCATTCAGACATCGAACATTCCAGATCATTAATAGCAAGAAGTTAGAGGGTGAGAATAGATAAGATAGAAATATTAGAATAGAAGAAAAAGAAACACCACACAGAGTCTCACACCGCAGCGGAACAAAATATAATACAGAAATAATCTTTATTGAAAGCTTTAAAATACTTACAATATCAGAGTACACATCTGGACAGTGATACTAATCTGTCCTCATATAACACACAGCGGAATAGTAATAATATCATACGTCTGAACTCTTCCAGCTCGTCTCTTCACAGCAGTCGATAACCTGAACCTGTACAACCCGGCCTAACCCGAGCATTTACAAAACACCGGGTCAGTCTGGTGAACCAAAGTGAGATAAACTCGCACAGTATTAAGGGTAATCATCCAAATTGATTTTTAAGTTCACAAATCCTTTCAAAAGAAAAGGATAATCGTAAGACCAAATCCACACATAAATACGGACGGTTTTTACCTTACGATAACCCAAAACATTTTTGAAACCAATATTTTGTCTGATATTATAATAATGTCTAAATACAAGTAAATAGAAATCTAGTAGAACGCTTGCATCTCACGCTCTACATATATAGTATACAATCAAAATCGCAGGCGCTTATTGGAGTTTGGATTCCCAACTATGACAAGGTATGGGACCACCTGCCGATAGTGTATCTCTAGAGACGAATACACTGGGTTCAACAAGAACATCTTGCAACCCGGCCCTCACATGACCGACCACTCATTTCGCTTGAGTGTATCGAATGTATATCACCGACGGTTGGGATCAGCAACCGTCTCCCGACAAGGGACAGCATCGAAACATAGATTTAAGAAGCAAATAGGATTTCCTCTAGATAGGTGATCATACACCCTAATGGGAGCGACCCACATAGCCATGCTGCCTGCCCGATTTTTGTCATTTCCCGGTTGATGAGGCTTGAGGCCAGAATTAACTCTTGACATCTGGTCGCCATTTACTTTGAATGCCACATCGTCAAATCCATCAGATATCACTAATTGATATCCACAAAAATACTCTAGCTGGAAGCTAAGAGAGCGGCAACTCCCCGCCAACAACTATCGTACGTTTGAAGAAATCAACGTACGTGACCCTTTGGAAATACTCTGTCAGACATCCGTCCATACAGGTCATCCAGGAACAGGATGAACCGAAGGCACTCTCCTACCGCATCCATATAGGAATCACCCCATGGATCAGTAGCGAGTAGTCCTTGCAACCCGTAGATTCCAACCACGACAGAATTACAGTTTATCTCTGCTTGCCAGGCAGAGAATATTAGTGGTTCTTCCGTTTGTGAAAATCCACGGTCTTCACAGCACCATCTCGATCATCTTCTGATATCTTCACGTATTTGTTGGTCGGAATGGTTTTCGAATATAAATTCGATCCCGGTCTTTCCATACCAACAATCGTATTGGACAGATTTGATAGTCGGTGTTTTAACTATCAAAATAATCAGTGTTTCAATCATGACACTTCAATGCGTTCACTAGTTCAGTATTCATCATCACTTGGCCTTTACAAACTGATTTACTTTTGTTAAATTAAAACTTCTAACTCCTTTAAATATTCCAAAATACGATATTTGAATAACTCTAATTCAATTAACTAACATTCGACTTACTCCATTCGCTCGACTCTAGATCGCAGCGATCACAATGGTTACGCCTGATTCCCTCAGGAAACATCCGTCCGCCGTAGGCTATCTGCAGCCCTGCGAATTACGCTAGCAGTCGTACGAAATGGCAACTTAGCTGAATAATTATGTTTGGCTAATTCTATCTCGAATAGCTATATTCAATTTCCCACTTAATTCTTCCGTCAAATCATCTTTTCGATTCGGAAATCCATTAGTTTTAACAAAGAAATTTATAGCACATATGTTATAACAATAGCGTTATAATTACTATTTAGATTTACAAAACAACAACGCTATAATCGCTGTTTAGGTTTACAACCCATTTACTATAGCAAAAGCGCTACAATCGCTATATTAGATTTACAAAACATATATTATAACAACAGCGCTAAAATCGCTGTTTAGATTTCAAAACATATTCACTAACGTCTCTTACGATTACCAACTAATACTATCTTCAGATAATCCCGACGTTGTTCAAGTTGGGGTATTTTGATTACCTCTCAGACCTTGATCAACAACGTTCTTATCCTCCGATAAACATAAGTTGTAATCAATATTTCATTCTAGTCTCAAACAAATTCCATTTAACTATTGGATTTGGTTATACAACTCTATAACCTAGTTCTTTGCCCAGATTCGCTTATTTCCAATCTCCTTTCAAAATTATTCGACCATTTTCCCATTTTGGAATCTCATTTAAAATCCTCCTTTTTACTTGATCTTGTTTTCAAGTAACGTTAAATAAAATTAACGCCTTAACACATTAAACCTCATTTACACGACCCTGGTTTATATAAACCCTTTACCTTAATTCACATAATTAAACAACACTTAAATTTAAGTTATCATCTTCGCTTGAAATCCTCTTTTTAACATCATTATAAACATCTTAGCTTTAGATATAAAACCCGCTCATAGATTCCTTTCACAATCCAATTTGGATTACACTTCTCTTCGATTACTTTCCAAAAGTAGTCTTCTAAATTCTTATTAAAACAATAATTTTCTTTACTCATTAACTACTTCAGTAGTTAATTTCTTTATTTACTAAGATAAATAGAAAATACTTTTTAAAGATCTTATTTAAAGTTAAAACAATATTCTTCAACTATTTCATTTCGCAATTTCGAAACAAACTAATTTGATATTCGATTCCAGTTTAAATGGTCAATTTTGTCAAGCCAAAATTCGATTATCTCGTAAACTAATCCCAATTAACCTTCACTTTAAATTAATTAAAAATATAATTAATTTAAATTATTTCCATTAATTGTTTTCTTTTCAAAACAATTATCAAGGTTTAACCATTCGATTCATTCTCTATTCTCATTCTTTGTAAATCTGATTAACATCAGAATTTACTTTATAAAATAAATTACTAACAAATCAAATCTTAAATAAATAAAACATTTATTTAATTCTCTTTAATAACTTTTGTTCAGAATAATACATTTTTCCAAAACCTAACTCCAGTTATAAAGTAAATTTTATAACTTCAATTCTATCGATTCACCTGACGGTGAATCACTGTCTATAACCCGATTGATTTTAAAGGCCATACTCTGCCAAACACTTAACCAATATCACCTATTGGTTCAAACCAAACAGATGTTGAATATTCAATTAATAATCAACCATCAAATCAATCACACAAACAGATCAGTTCATATATGATAATATGAAGATAAATAATACATTTGAGGGATCCGGTTGGGTCCCTCCAACCTGTTCTTCCCTGTATTCAAATGGTTATCTCAAATCAGACCATTCAGCTTTGTTTAACTGATAACACTAAATAGCAACCATTCAACATCAACCACAAGCAATTCAAACGATTCAACCATTTAAACACGTTTATAAATAAACGTGACTAACTAAGGTGAGTTACCTTTATTGGAATCAATCGTTAGAAATAACGATTTGGTATTTCACTGAAATTAAACACAGTTTAATTTCATCGGTTAAATCAACAGATAAGCAGATAACTAGCAAAACAGTCAACCATTGGCAAGCAGAGCACACAAAATAAAAATACCCAATTTATATAAAATATAAAAAGGGTAACTGAGTGAGTTTAACTCACCTTGGGTTTCCATCTGCGACCAAATCAGTTTCAAGATGTCAAGTTCTCCAGTATGGTTCCAATGCGACTGATTTGTCCAGTTCTGCGCATGGATGAGATGTTATACACGCTATACGCAAATGACTTAATTAAATCGATTAACACCCTCACTAAATAATTAATTATTTCTAATTATACGTTATTTTAATCGATCATAATGATTTTGGTTAGGCACATGTAAGCTATGACCATGTTAATACACTAATATTCGGCTACACCACATAAGTCATGTTATATTTCAACTAAAGCCACCTTATACTTTACATACGTTACGGTCTAATTTAACTAAACTTTATTAAATATATAAATATTAAACTGGGTATAAATGGGCATATTTTAAAGGATGTTTAGACACAACTTTATTGATATAAAAGGGCGGCCATGTTCGAAATATGGACTAGCAACCGCCACTCCTTACTGTTATAAATATATATATATATATATATTAGCTTAAACTTTTACTATATTACCTTAATCTTTGGTTAAGCATATTGTCGTGCTGCACATTCCTCTTCCAACCATTTTACTTCTTTTCAAACCCATTCGTACCCTTTGATATATACTGTGCCGCCTTGTCTTTAAATACATAGTACACCATAAAACTGCATCATTTCTTCACTACTTCCTTCCTTACCCCGAGCCATGCTTCCTTGATTAAACCCCCATCCATGCACTTTTCTTTCGAACAGAAGCTCCTCTTTATTTTCGAAACTTGCCTGCTTCATCCTTCCGCATGTATTGTTTTCAAAACCCTATGATTTCTTTCCAACACACCAACTCCATACTCCTGGAATCATATGCCGTGACCACCCTTCCCACTTCAAATATGAAGTGCACGTTAAAACAACTCATCTCCCATTCATGTTAACAGTTCGGCTCTACTCCTCCCATTCACGTTAACCGTTCTTCTAGCTACCTGCTACCTTACGGAAAGCCCCCTCTCCTCTGATGCTACACGCTAGGCCCTTCCTCTCTCCGGTTTTTTTTCCTATCTTCTCCCCTTAAATACATTATATTTTACTTTATTATTACTATGGTGGGAGTTTTCATTGAATATGATTTATGAGGGAAACAGGTTGTTTTCTTTTTCTCTTTATGCTGACGAGAAGGAGAATATGTATTTATAGAAAAAGGATGTATGGGGAGCAAGTATTTTAAGGTAGGGGTAGGCCGGTAGGTCTGTAGAAACTATAGCTTTGCACAGAACTTGGTCGGCACGGGATGAGAAAATGTGGCGAACAAGGCAAATTAAAATATGTATATTCGGCTATTATTTAATTCTTGCTTTGACATATTGATTTAGGCAGTAAACTTTCATTTCATGCGGTACGTTCGTATATATATTAGGCTTGCAGGTCTAGAGTAGGCATTTCAAATTTTCAAACGTGAGTAGCTATGTCGTGCATACCTTATTTACTTAGATCCGAAATATATATATTGAGGACAAAACTATATAATAATATCGTGAAACTTCAACATGAAGTAACATGCAGAAACCACCATAAACGACTTCTGTTTTATGATAAAAAGGCTAATCTTGATGTAAAAAGGTATTCCGGACCCAATGGGACAAGTTTCGCCAAAATCCGAGGTCTTATGAAAATTTTTCCTTTATGAAACCGGAAATAAACACGCGTTTAATTTTTCCACGATCACCCAATAAATCAAATCAACATGAAACTTTCAAATCTTACAAAAATTTGTTGATACGAACCCAACGGCACTAGTTTCGTCGCATTCTGAGACTGTTTGCCCGATAGGCTGTTTTTACCCCGAACCGCTATACCCCTTTTAACACCAAATTTTCCGGTCTCTAAAAATAACAAACTATATACTTATTCTGACTCAAATCGACGATACGAACTCAACGGAACAGGTTTCGTGGCCTAATTCGATCGTCTTCTCAAGTTACACTCAAATACCCCTTTATTTATTTAAATACGCGCTATAGAAATTGAACGGGCGTTTACGGCTACCGTGGTCACATACGATATCGGTTTTCCACACAATTCACCACCGTACAATAATTTAGCGATACGGTTCTAATGAAACTGATTTCGTCGAAATCTGAGTCCGTTTGCAAAACGGCCATTTTAAAGGCCTATAATTTAATAACGATTTTCCATAGCGACTATTTCAAAATTTGATTTGGCCATAATTATCAAATTATAACACGAAATCTGGATTTTTCTCTTTCATATGAAAATTATTGTCAATACGGTCCCAACGTGTCTTGTTTCACAGAAATCCGACTTATATCGGACTCTGTATGTCCAGTTGAAGTTCAAACTCGAATTTTCAAACTGCAGCGCTATATTTCAAGCTCTATTTAAAATTATATAAATATATAACGTCGAACTTTGTTTAAAATAGAGAATTAGATATTAATTCCATCGATATTCCAAATATAATATTTAAATTAAATAAATTAAATTACATATTCGAGTGCCAAAAACACGGGTCGTTACATTCTTCCCCCCTTAAAATAATTTCGTCCTCGAAATTGCTAAGATAAGAAGAACGTTATAAACTCATTAATTTCAAATCTAATTTTATATTAAATTGGAAACCAATTCAATACAGTAAATAAATATTTTCAAAAATATCGAAAATTTTCTAGCACTTTAAATTTTTGAAAAATTCCGCTAGCACCTCCTCTGTACGGCTCAATCGGTACAACCACAACTCGCCTTTCTGGGCCTTCTCCACTTCAAAAGAAAATGAAACAGCCAAGTGGCTTGCCAAATCGGCTCACAAATCTCCAAACCCATGTAAAAATAAACATGTACCTTTCTGTCGGGCATATCCTTATATCCCTCCCATCTGCTGCCCTGTCAGCATATACAAATGCATTCCCAAACAAAATTCCAATTTTATCCTCAAAATCAAATCCTTCATGCATCCACGCCAAATCTCATTCTTAACTCAATTTCCATCCACTATCAATTTCAATTCTCAACTTACCAGTCCAACACCATTTCATATTCCTGTCTCCCAATTCCAAATCTGATTCCACTTGATATATTATATCCCGATTCAATTTCTAGTTAATTGGTTTTTGCTTTCACAAATTCGATTTAATCTTGTTCTTGTTCAAACACTTTCCCTGGGAGTTTTTAAACAGTTCAGTTCTTTCAAAAATCAAACATTTCTTTCCAGGATTCAAAACAACTTGTTTTTTCTCAAAGCAGTTCAAAACAAGATTTTTGGTAGTAATCCGTCACTTAGAACTCGAAAATGAACACCGATAATGGCGCGCACATCATCGGAATCTATTTTCCAGCTATCGAAGTGAGTTCAATACTATATCACTTTCAAAACCATTTCTAAACACTTCCATTTTGAAATCGGTTCAAAATATCCTTTGCAAGGCTTGTAAAACAATTTAAAAACCTCCCAGAATTTTAAAATTCTCATATATTAAGTCCAATTCCATTTTCAACCACTTGTCCAAATTTCCAAAGTTTTAATTTCAATTCTGATTTAAATTCAGATTTACCTCCTCTGATTTTCATATATTTCACTTATATGAATTCTGATTGGTTATATATAACCATTTCACATTTTATAATTTTATTGGATTATAATCACAACCAACACATCCAATATATTATAATTACAATATATATATTTCCTCTATATCAAAATATACTTTGGGTAAAATTATTTCATTTACCCTCTTTTCAAAACATATCGTGACGACCCATCGTATTCGAGTGTTTATAAACCCCTATCGATACAGTGGATCAAACTGATCGATCAGAACTCATAAACAACTCAAACAAATAAATCTCCACAATATAAAATATTTTTTTATAAAATCTACAAATACGTTCACTCGTATATATATACACTCAAACTCAATCTAGGGTATTACTAACCCCATCTCTACTGAGTCACGCCACAGAGCCAAGGTACTTACTTAACCTTAAGCTCTGATACCACTGTAACGAACTGGGATTTTCGGAGTCGAAAATCCCAGTTCGTTACATTCTTCTTCGTCAATTTAGTGAGAGGAGTGGATATCTTTGCGAAGTCCTTGATGAACTTCCGGTAAAAACCCGCAAGACCTAGAAAACTTCTCACTTCGGTTGCATTCCTTGGAGTCTTCCAATCCTGAACTGCAACTACCTTAGCGGGATCCACCGCTAAGCCTTGCTTAGATACTATATGCCCAAGGAATCTAACTTCCCTTCTCCAAAAGTGACACTTGGAGAACTTGGCCTTCAACTGATGCGCTCTAAGCGTATCCATCACCTCCATGAGATGCCTTGCGTGCTCTTCCTCATCCTTAGAGAAGATCAGAATATCATCTACGAAGACCACGACAAACTTGTTCAAGAACTCCCTGAACACCCTACTCATCAAGTCCACGAAATATGCGGGTGCATTAGTCAAGCCGAACGGCATGACAAGCCATTCGAAGAATCCATCTGGAGTTCTGAACGCAGTCTTGTCTATACTATCTTCAGCTACCCTGAGCTGATGGAATCCAGTAGCAAGATCAAGCTGAGAGAAAATAGAAGCACCGACAAGCTGGTCAAAGAGATCATCGATCCTCGGTAACGGGTGTCTGTTCTTCTTAGTCAGCTTATTCAACTCTCGATAGTCAACACAAAGTCGGAGAGAACCATCTGCCTTGGTAGCAAATACCACAGGCGCTCCCCATTCAGATATACTTCGTCTAATGAAGTTCTTTTCAAGCAACTCCTTCACTTGCTTACTTAGCTCCCGCCTTTCCCGCGGAGCCATGTGCCGAACGGGCAAAGAAACCGGCTTTGCATTATCCACTAGATAAATGCGGAAATCAATCTCTCGCTTAGGGGGCAACCCCCTAACTTCATTAAATACATCCGGATACTCACGAACCACTCTCACAGACTGAAGAGTTTCCATTGACGAGTCGAGTGATTCCAGATAGCACAACATGACGGGACCTCTCGGATCACAAGAAATCTCTAGGGTGTTTCCGAGGCGAGTCACGAGCCTCACAACCCTATGCTCACAATCAAGAATGGCTTCATATCTGGACAGCCAATCCATGCCCAATATCAATCCGTATCCCCTGAAACCAAGAACATAAGCACTACACAAGAACTCTACACTCAGTATAGAGATCCTCAAATCCCCACATATCATAGACAAATGGGCGGAATCCCCAATAGGATTTGAGACACAGACGGGATCATCTACCAAGCTAGTACTAAGGTGCAAACTATCAACAAGATCAGATGAGATAAAGCTATGCGATGCACCAGAATCAA
This sequence comes from Allium sativum, assembly GCA_030737875.1. Taxonomy (NCBI): domain Eukaryota; kingdom Viridiplantae; phylum Streptophyta; class Magnoliopsida; order Asparagales; family Amaryllidaceae; genus Allium; species Allium sativum. The sequence continues at coordinate 428,910,912 of CM060923.1, forward strand.
ACAAGGTACGAACTGGAAAATCAGAAATATATACAAGGCTCTCAACAGAAATACTACCTCGATCGGGAACTGGAGCGACATTGAGAGCATGAACTTGCCCTCCTGAAGGTCCAGCACGCTGAGTCTGACCCTGGCCTTGCCCTTGCTTCTTCGGGCAATCCTTACTGAAATGTCCAGTCTTACCGCAGAAAAAGCATTCACCATTCTTCCTTTTCCTCTTCTTACAATCCTTGATAAGATGCCCAATTGAACCGCAATAATGGCACTTCTCCTTGTTGTTCTTGCCCTTGTTGTTGTTCCCCTTGTTGCCTTGACTCTTGTTCTTGTTCTTATTGCCTTGACTGCTTTGACCACTTGGATTACCCTGACTTCCTTTTCCCTGGGAATCAGTCTTCTTAGCTTGAGTATCATTCATCTTGATCTCTTTCTTGACATCTCCCTGAAGTAACGCCATATCAACCAAACTCTCAAACGTGGCCCCATGGGGAATATGTGACATAGCCAATCCCTGCAACGGCTCATTCAATCCTCTAGCAAAACGAAGAGCCTTCTTCTGAGGAGTATTCACCATATCCAAGCCAAAACGAGCTAACTGATTGAACTTGTTCACATATTCTTTGACAGACATATCTCCTTGTCTCAGAGTTATGAACCTCTCCATTTGCAGATTCTCCTCAGCAGAAGATAGAAACTTAAGCATGAACCTTGCCCTGAAATCGGCCCAAGTCTCAACAGGCCTAGTACCATTGGTGACTTCCCACCAATAAGCGGCTTCATCCTTCATAAGCCAAACCGCCAACAAGATCTTCCTCTGATCGTCTATCCCAAAGATAGCAAATAAATCCTCGGTCTCTCTCAACCAATTTCCGGCCTCTACAAAAGTCTCAGTGCCTTGAAAGTTCTTGCCACCTATTGCTTTGAAATCTTTGCAAGTCTTTGCGAAGTCAGCTTGAGGATGCTGAGGGGGAGGAGGAAGAGGAACCTCAGCGACAGGAGGAGGAGGAACATTAGCGACAGGAGGAGGAATATTAACTACTGGAGGAGGAGGAGGAGGGACATCTGCGGGGCCGGCTTCGGTCGCCCTAGCCTCCAAAAGTCTCCTATACAAAACAGGTACGTGCACTCCCTCCGGAATAGCAAAGTTATCGGCCATACTGAAAACGAAGAAAAAGACAGATTCAGAATGGAGAAAAACGAAGGAATTTTGCTAATGGCTTTTTGGGGAATAGCCTTTAAAATAAACTAGACTTTTCTTTGGAAAATACTTTATACTTGGTTTTGAAAATAGTTTTCCAAAAGTTTTTAAAAACCTTTTTGTTCCCTCTCGTAAACCATGTGCTCTGATACCAAATTTGTAACACCCCACCTCCGCCAGGGTGCCTCTTGCAAGCACTCTGACTTTGGAGGGGCGTTTGAATCAGGTAAACATGCATAATGATATATCAAGGCAGAACAAGAACATATGTATATATGTAAATAGAGTAAATAACATAGATAAAACAGCGGAAGATTTCAAATCATTTCAAAACCAGTCTGGTACAACATAATGTCAACTTTCCAAATAAACAAGTCTAGATAAAATAACATCAACTGAAAAATTGAAATACATAAGTACTAATCCCCAAAAGAAGTGATAGCCATAGCTAGCTTCATGTCAAACCGTACATGAGCTAAATCCCACAAGCAAGCGGTCAGAAATCCAGCTAAGCTCCAATATTCCCTCCCTGAGAACCTGGGGGGGGGGGGAACGGAAGAAAAGAGGCGAAAGAAAACAGGTCAGTCAAAAAGACTGAGTAAGCCCTACTACAATCAATGTAAACTGATAAAGTTAACTGGCATGAGCAGCAGGGATGAACATAAGGATAACAACATACTAGCATGATGATTAACTAACAAGGTAGATAAAGGTGTCATCGCATAATCAGGATTAAGGTTTTGCACCACAGGTGTACTAGCAAACTAACATGACTTGAATAAACAAGTATTGATCCCTTGGCCCAAGCTTTGGCCCAATAACATGAAATGACCCTCATACGAGGTCCAACCAAATGGTTTAGTCGATCGGCTCCCTAAGCCTAACTCGTCACATGTTGGTGTCAATACGGCCCAAACATGATTGTAGTCGAACTGTGCCGGGTCCACCCTTCGGGTGTATCAAGCCCTAGAGTGCCAACCCCTGGACACCATAAACATGAGTGCACAGTCTCGATCTACTGGTACCCATGGGTGACTTCTCCAAACACGGACTACGTGCACGACCATAGTCCGTCCGGAACTACATCGGCGTACCACACGGCCGTCGTTTATTGGGTCGCTTACCTCCAGCCCAGTAATCGTGCCCCCTCCCTAGCCTAGTCCCTAGGGCCTTAATGATACCAATTTTTGGGGATTTACTGCGGAGTGGGCCCCCCCATTGCTAGGATTTTCTAGTGGGTTAAGTACGGATTGACCCTCTTGCTAATCATGGATTAACTTGGTTAAGTGTAACGATGAGTTCACGACTTAACCCCGATTAATCTACCAAGCCCAAGTTGGTTAAGTATTAGGTGGACCATGACTTAACCCTAATCACGAGGCATTAATTAATTTAATGCGCCTTAACCTCTCACATTAGACTTTGTTGTGGTTACTAGTTAAGCCGGGCGGGTCCGGGTAGCTTTACACCACAACTTGGTCTAACCTCGGGTCCAAGGTACAACATGACCAACTTCTCACATTGGGTCCTATTGTTTGTAGCAACTAGTTAAGCCGGTCGGTTCCGGGTAGGTTTACGCTACAAACTCAACCCAACCTCGAGTTGGCCACACTTATCTTTTCTAAGTGTCATGTCCGTCATGTTTCCAAAACATGTTACAAGTTTTCAAGCAATTGGGTAGACCTAACTTAATAGGTAAATTCCCAATGGGTAGACCTAACTTAATAGGTAAATTCCCAAGCTTATGTTTTTATGTCTTTTACTTTTACCCAACCCCAAACGCAATCCCATCGCTTACATATCGCAATAGCGCATAAAGGATAGAAAGAGGGAACTTGGCATAATCATGACATAAAAGGTGTTGAAGCCACAAGTTCAACATGGTGGCATATGAGATGTACATATGTTCATATACTTGCATATTACATTTTTAGGCCCCAAAAGCATGCATAAAACCAAACTTGGCATATTGGTGATACATAGTGCTAAATGACATGTAGAAATGGCCATAAGTTCGCATTTAGCCTCACATGCAAGTTATCATAAGAGATATGATAACTTACATGTTGGCAAAATGCAACCTTTGGCATAAAGCTTGAAGCTTTATGTTCATAAACCCAAGATAAGCTTGCATAACATGATAGCATGAACAAAATGTTCAACCCAAACTTGCATAACATAACTTGGCATACTTGCATATAAACTTGCATATCACAACATGATAAACTTGCATGTAAACTTGCATATCACCACATGATAATCTTGCATTTCATAGCATAGTAAACTTGCATATAAATTTGCATATCATATGACAACTTGCATATTATAACATAACAAGCTTGCATAACATGATAAACTTGCATTTCATAACATAGTAAACTCGCATATAAACTTGCATATCATACATTTAACTTTAGAGTTTAAGTATGAAAGTAGAATAGGGCTTACAATGCTTATGAGGACTCAAATGAGTATAGCAAATAGAAGAAAGCCCTTATGCAATCAATAAAACCCAAAATGCAAGCAAAACCCTTGAGCCAAAATGATCAAAACTCTTCCTTTATGATGTAAATATAGAAACTTGACTTGAATGCAAGCTAATGATGCTCATACAAGTTTAAAAACACTTGTATGCATGGAAAATCACTTAGAAATGACTTAGGAAATTTTATGAAGAGAGTGGAGGCCATGAGAGGATTGATTTTGCCATAGTTTAGTTGTAGGATAGATTAATGATGATTTAGGGTAGGTTAGGGTCTTATTTATAGATTAGGCAAGTGTTTTAGGCCATAGGATTAAACCCTAGTTGCAATCTCAGCCCTTAAAACCGAATCTGGCCCCCAAGCTCAACACAATCTCAAAATGGTGCACCAGGCTAAACAGCCCGGCTGGACCAAGTCGGCAGCCAAGTCGACAGGGCTGTCGACTTGGGTCCAACCAAGTCGACTCCCAAGTCGACAGGGCTGTCGACTTGGGTGTTCTGGCGGGAATTCTCCCGCCTGGCCCAAACTGGCCCAAATTTTCAAATTCAAACTTGAATTTGAAATCTGTTTTTACTTAGGGATTTTCTGAAAACTTCGTTGGGCCTTAATCGGGTCATACGGACTCCGATTTTCGAAAACTCGGACTCTATTTCGCGTATTTTTCCGAGATGAACGCAATGGAATAGCCCGTTTCCCTTGATTCATATTTTAGAATTAAATTCTGCCTCGATTTATGTTATAACAGATTATTGAAAATACAGGTTGTTACAACAGTTTTCGAAGCTCGCATCAACATGAATCTTGTATCCCTCTTTGAGATATGAATTCATATTTCTCGATAGGATACAAATTTGTATCTGACATAGGCCAACGCAGGCGAATTCGCATCTCCTCATGGGGTACAAATTCATATATGGTGTACTATGTGGGATACAGATTCGTATCCCTTCGTGGGATGTTAATTCGCATCCCGACACTCCATCAACGAGCGACCTCATGTCCGTAACGCGAGATACGAATTTGTATCACCATCCGATGAATATGAATTCATATCCAGCTCATGGGAAGCAAAATCATTCTTGACACGCGGGATACGAAATTCTGCTGTGGGCCACTCTAGCTCGCCTACTCCACTTCCAGCCCATTCCTATAAATACCCCCTCATTTCCAACGTGAACTGGGCTGGTTCTTGCTTATCTCCAAGCTCTATTGGTTGACTAAGAAGGAAATAATGTTCCTAAAGCCTCCCTAGCACCTTACATCACCCTAGGAAGAAGAAACATATTCTTGGACATATGAACTCAATCTTGGGCATTTGACCATTCATTTGGACATTAGACCATTTTGGACTATTTTGGCATCTGGGAAGAGATAAAGAAAACATCTTTGGACCTCCTTGTCACCATGGCCATGATATCTTGATTAAAGCTTCATAACTACCGTAACACCCCGTAATTTTAATATTAATGTTCACAAATTAAAGAATAATTAATCTTAGATGTGAGAATTAAGGGAAACGGGTTACGTCATTGCGTTCATCTCGGAATTCTGCTTGAGATAGATTCCGAGTTTGCATTAAACGGACATCGTATGAAGGAGATATGGACGAACGAAGTTAGGCGGAAAAAATTAGAAGAAGAAGAGAAAAAAAATATAAATGCGCTGGCGCACTTAGGAAGTACGCCAGTACAAAAATACATTGGCGCACTTCCCAAGTGCACCCAGGCCGAGCAGAAAGCCTGCACAGCTTTCTGGTGTGATCTGATCCATACTGTGACTCATTGCTGAGTCCTTTCTGACTCCTTGCTGAGTTATTAGGGCTGAAGTGTCACCCTATCCTGACTGAATGGTTTTGATTAACCCTAAGAACATCCGACGGCTATAATTAAATTGAAATTCTATATAAACATGTGTAGACTCAAACCCTAAAATCAAATAAAAATTGGAACTATGGTTGTCATGCTATCACCTTGTAACCTAGAGTAGCCGCCACCAATTAGAGAAGAAGAAAAGCTAATCAACTCAATTCTATTCAACTCTAATATAAACAATAACGAATCTACTACAAAGGCGAGCTAAATCAATTTCAGAACTCAGATTCCAGAACTCAAGACCTTCTTTGAGTTGTGAGTTTGATTTCTTTAATAAGATAATTAACAATTTAATTAGGTTGAGTTATAATTTGGGTTATATGGTTATGTTTTGAATCATTGACCGTTATGTTATTATCTATGTTGTAAATCTATGATGTTATTATCTATGTTGTAAAGCTGTGATGTTATTATCTATGTTGTAAATCTAAGTTAATTGTTGGCTTATGTACAATCAATTCATAATGATGCTTCATATGCTAGTTTGGTTATGTTTGTGGAACTAATTTATATGTTAATCATATGTATGTATGCAAGTTTAGATGTTAATTTAGATATGAATCATACGCAAGTTAGTGAGAATCATATACAACCTTACATGTTTCATGACATCTATTTTATGTGTAAATTGGATCTAAAGTTAGACTATGACATGTGTGAGTTAGATGCAAGTTTACATCAAAGTTTATGTTGTATAAATCACATATGCAAATATACATGTTGGAGTATGAATCATGTATTGTAAGTTTGTGACTATTGCCTATGCAAGTTTTCACCTTATGATTAGATCTATGACATCCATAGGTTATGCAAGTTTGTGACTTTGGCCTATGCAAGTTTTAGATGAAAAACCTTATTCACACATGCAAGTTCACCCCTTATGTTTAGATCTAGTTTTTATTCTATGCATGTTGTGATGTTTTCTCTTTATTCCATAAGTTAGACTATTCGAGCCTAACATATATTTCATGTTAAACGAACGAACGAACGTACAATGTGGGGGCAATGAGGTAATATTGAATATACACATATTGATAATTGGTATGATATGGCCTGAAAAAGGCATATAATTAATTTATTTTAATTTAAGACATTAATTGGGAAAAAATGGCATTTATGGACATAATTGAGTCAATTATGGACATAGTTAAAATTGTAATTGATTGGCAATTTGAATAGGGAAATTAATTCAAATTGGGGATAATTAATTATGTGTAATTAATCGCCTAAGACACAAGGTTAGACTCTTTTGTGGTGTAAGACTGCCCGGACCCGCCCGACAAATCCAGCAGCCACAAATGCCAGTCTAATGTGAGAGGTCAAGTGAAATGACCCGAACTTCCCCGGTTAGGAAAGCCCGGATCGAATTGAGGACAAGACCCATCGGGACGCAAACAGAAGAACATTTCATTGTATATTACAACAATTCCATCAGAATACAAGAATATACAGAGTATGAATACATATTACACATTATAAAATATCAGAGATTACAATACATTACATAGAAGCGGAAAATAATACAACTCACAACTAGAAGTAATACACGGATACAGAGCTTTCCGAGTATCGTTCCAGCCGTAAATCAGGATCCTGTGAATATAAATCTGCAAAACCAAAACTACTAGCTGCCCATGTCAAAATAAGGGCACCCAGAGTTTAGGTTAAAACAATAAACTCCAGGTCAGTCATGTGACTGGTGTGAGAACTAAAACAGTTATTAATCTTTAGTTTAAAGTTAGGTAAATCAAGGGACCACGCGTATAACACGGAACGGGTTTCCTCCCAAGAATACCAGTGCATAAAACAACAGCGCAACGCTAAATAAAGAACAATGAAGCTATTATAAGACCCGGGTCCCATCACACAATGCAACGCAAGCCGAAGGATAGGGTTTTACCTTATAATAGCCAAAGAATGCTTGATACGCTAAATTTCATGTTTTATTATTACTATAAGTGTACAGTGTTAAAACAATTTCAATCATAAATATCAATCATATACGGCATGTGTACCATATATCATGTCTCCATACTAGGCTCTACAATCAAAACCGCAAATGTCACGTATTTGGAAGTTAGATTTCCATTTGTGAACCGAGGCAAAAAATAGCCCTCTACCGATTCGAGACGCTCTAGCCCGCCCCTCAGGAACAGCCGTAACTGCCCCTTAAATCGTCAGGGCCGGCCCACCGATGTGGATTATTATGCCTGAACACTACGTTTCCCCGCCCTTTGGCTTCACATAGTCACCGATATATCCGAGACGCCTCGCAAAAACAACAACCACATAAGTCAAACTCGTCTGGGCGTGTAAAACCACTGACGCCACTTCTAACTAAAAGGAAACGCATGCCCTCCCTGATGTTCTCTCCCGTTTATGGTTCACAACCGGGGTGTGGGGCTCGCGAATCAACGCCACACAAAGTTGTGCCACACATGCTGTGCTTTGATCATCAACCACAAGACTCTGCTTTTCAACAGAAGCCTTGATTATATTGCCACACAGGCAATTCACTCCATGCGTTTGATATCCATCAGTATAACCTCTAAGCTCGTACGTCTCAGAGAAGGGCGTTAAGCAAGAGAATAAATTCTCCGCCGCCAAACAGATATATATTTAATAGAAATCAATTGCACAGAATAAAATCCAATATCAGACACACAGTCCATTTACAAGTCCGTTCTGGGTCTGAACGAAACCGGAGGCACCTTGTACCTCGCATATCCATCGATCTCCAAGTACGTCTGGACGACCACTAACTGATTCCCTCCTCTTGGGTGTACGGCCCAATCAAGATCATCAGTAACCACCCAAACGACGTGAAGACCTCCGGTCTTCGACCACCGCCTTCATCTTCGACTCATCGTCGAATCAGTTATTCAAAATGGGATAAACCCGGTCTTTCCGAATAACTCGCGTATATAATAAACAAGTGTTACACAAACACAACATACACCTCATTCCAATTCATCAGTCACTAACCGTAAATTAGCAAGAGAACAATTCCCCAAATATTAACCCCGAAGGCCGAAACCAACATCAGATCAATACCCAGGAAACCATTCAACTTAACTAATCTCCAGTTAGTTTCTAAATTTCACATTCTTAGGGAAAGGTTCCCTTTAATTTTATCAAAGATAAATTCTTCTAAATTTATTCTTTAATCTTCTTTTGAATATCAATTCAAACTAGTCGGGATTAGCGAACCACACCGAAGTAATCATTTATTCTATTTCCCAATCCCAACCTATTCATCCCATGAAGTAAAACTGGTAATACTTCATATCTAACACCACGGTGTTATCGGTAAATTCAATTACCATTTCATGTTCAAATCTAATTAAAGATTTAATATCGCCTGGAGCAAAACTGGTGATACTCCATTCTCGATCTTTTCAATCTAATTAAAGATTCATTAAAACTCCACTTAGTTTTAATCTTTAACTGGCTTAAAGAACTAATGTCATTTAAAACACGGTTCACGATAAACCCACCTCACATTCCATTCTATTAGTCTCTAACCATAAATTAGTAAGAGAACAGTTCCCTAAATATTAACCCCGAAGGCCGAAACCAACATCAGATCAATACCCAAGAAACCATTCAACTTAACTAATCTCCAGTTAGTTTCTGATTTTCTTAACTCAGTTGGGTATAAGAACATTATTATTAAAGATACCGCTCACAACAACCCAAAATCACATTCCATTAATTATCGGGTTAAAGAACAACTGTTATTTAAAACACCGTTCACGATAAACCCAAAAATCAATTCAAATTCAATTCCAGTTAAATACCATTTAATTGGTACACTTCATTAAATCTAAATAAAAAGATTTAATCTTTTTCTCAACTGGGTTCAAGAACAGTGTTAATGAAGACACCATTCACGACAAACCCAAATCCAATTTGATATTAAATGCAAGGCTCTGAATAGAAAATATATCGGCTTATATTCAATATCAAATTCTACGACCAACAAATATCGTATTGGAAATAACGATATAAATATATCTTTCAAATTTCCATAACAATATCTGTATAATCACAAAATCCGACATCGAAATATTCCAAAGACAATTTCGATTCAAATCCACTCCAATTCAATTATTGGAAATTCTGGTTACTTTTAAAACCATTTCAAATCCACTTTATTTATTTTAAAAATAAATAGAATTAAAATTTTAGTTCAAAACTAGTTCATTTCGATAAAAATCTATTTTTATCTTTTCAAATATGGAATTTTTCATCCCAATTCTTCACAAATCATTTCTTATGATTTTACACAAATTATTGATATTTTTAATAATTTTATCTAGGCCCGTACAGTCGATTTCCATCAACGGCCATCGAACTGCACTTACAACGACCTTTTACAAATTTGATTTGGACATAATTCCTAATCCAACCATTAGATTTCAAGTCTCTAATATTCATTGGAAAGCTCTTTTCGATACGAACCCAACGGTTCCGGTTTTAGGAGAATCCGACGGTCGGATCTCCCGCAATATCCATTCGAAGTCAATAGTCGAAATTCGCGAACTGTCGCGGTGCGTTCTATCCAGGCCATTATATATATAATATATATATTATATATATTTCGTCGATTTCCTTTTAAAACGTATTTTATAAATCGTTTTAAATTCGTTTTCAAAACGATTTCAACTTCTTATTCAATTTCGAATCAAAATTAAATATTCCACATCATCGACATACGAATGATAATATTTTCAAAACGTTGTATTTTGAAATCACTTACTTTTCTTTATTCATTTTATAATGAATATAATCGATATAAATATCGTTCACGTCAAAATGGCGTCAATCTAATCAACACGGCTTTATATATTTCAATAACTTCGTTATTCTATTCAACAAATGAATATTTTCTCTATTCAATACATGAATTTCCTTACTATTCAACAAATGAATTTTCTTTCTATTTAACAAATGATTTTTTTTTTACTATTCAACACATGAATTTTCTTTACTATTCAACAAATGAATTTTCTTTACAATTCAACAAATGAATTTTCTTTACAATTCAACAAATGAATTTTCTTTACTATTCAACAAATGAATTTTCCTTACTATTCAACAAATGGATTTTCCTTACTATTCAACAAATGAATTTTCTTTACTATTCAACAAATGAATTTTCTTTACAATTCAACTAATGAATTTTCTTTACTATTCAACAAATGAATTTTCTGTACTATTTTCCAAATTGGAATGAGGCCCAATCAATTACCATATAACGTTAATTATATGGATTCCCTACAACACATGTATATAATAGCAACGATAAATCATCAACCATCATCCAGAGTGCATTCTACACTGTATAAGCATCAAATATAAATATTCAACGCTTATAACAGCCTATCAATCAATCGATCGACATATAGCTAATTATTGGGATTAGCGTATGTCCAATTTCATCTCAACACCCGTGTAGGGTTTCAAACAATCAAACACAGATTTTATTTGTGCAATTGGGCGATGTGTAAAATTAATCGTCCCAATCAATATCAGTTAAATCAGTGTATATAAACAAATCGTCCGATTTGTTTATAAATGTTTATTTTATATACACGTTAAAAATTATATTTTTAACTATAAAATATTTTCCACTATAAAATATTTTATTTCATTCCACATCACACAATCAAATTTCACAACACAACAATCAAACAAACAAGTCGTCCATGGTCTGTGGACAATGGGTGTCGGGTGCTTCTAAGCACCGTCTGCATCCTAGTATATATTTCTACTAGAAAATAAATTAGAAGTGAGGAGTTCTCACCGACTAGCTAAACCAAATGCCACGACTCTTCATATGTAGAAAACTTCGCCGTGCTCGCCTTTTGTCAACTTCATTGTCCGTAGTCTCTACATATATAAAAATCACATTTTTACACTGCTACCTATATAGATAAAAATTCTAATTTTATACCGCTACTATATAGAAAAAAATTCTATTTTTATCTCGCTAATAATATAATAAAAATTATATTTTTATTACTCCACATAAATAAAAATCATATTTTTATTCTTCCAATAATAAAAAAATCATATTTTTATTCTTCCTATAATATAAAAATCATATTTTTATTCTTCCTATAATATAAAAATCATATTTTCATTACAACGCTATAAAAATCGAATTTTTACCTTCACTTCATACATATAAAAATTGAATTTTTATCTTCACTTCATATATATATAAATCGAATTTTTATCTTCACTTCATATATATAAAAATCGAATTTTAATCTTCACTTCATATATATAAAAATCGAATTTTTATCTTCACTTCATATATATGTAAAAATCGATTTTTTATCTTTACTTCATATAAATATCCAAACTTTTTATTCCATAAAAAAAATCAAATCTTTTGATGTTTAAAAATCTAATCTTTCATATAGTAAAAATCTAACCTTTTTATATTTAAAAATCAAACCTTTTCTTTGTTAAAAATCCTAGCTTTTCTCGTTTAAAAATCCTTGCTTTTCTCGTATGTAAACAAATAAAAAATAGTAATAAAAATATGTCGAATTTAAAACATACCGCTGAATCAGTCGATCGAAGGGAGGGGTGCGGGTTTCCGGTGTTGATCAGAGGTCGGAGGAAGGCTGGAGGTGGCGGATTCTGGTGTTGCGGTGGCGCATTGCAGCAGAAGGGAGGGTCTCGGTTCTTGCGCGCGATTGGGGGAGAAGGCCAGGGGTTCGATCGAGGGGCGGCGCGGCTTCCTCGAGCTGATGGAGGGGGGCCGGAGAAGAATGTCGGCGGTGGCCCTGGGTCGGTGCCTGCGCGCGATGAACGGAGGGGGGAAAAGATCGGTGGAAACGATTTGAAGAGGGGGTGGTGTATCGATATTTTTCTTTGAAGGGGCGTTGACTGTATTGTGAATGAAGAGGGGGTTAATAAGGTTATATATAATATATATTATTATTTTATTATTCAATTATCCATAAAGTAACTTTTTAATTCGAACTCAGAATCGAACCCACCGACTGTTGTCCCTAACATATTACCCCCATTCCGAAACTAATGGGATATGTATCATAGGCCAATTCGACCGTTACGATCAGTTTCCGTTAAATTTAAAATATAAATCTTTATATATTCAATTTAAACGCACATTTCAATTTATCGGGGCCCCATATAGTCTCTAAAAATTCCCAAAAAATTATTTCTAGCTTCGTATTGGCGATACGGTCTTAACAAAACTAATTTCGTCAAATTCTAAGACCGTTTGGAAAATGGCCATTTTCCAGTCGATTAAAATTAACTAAAACTGTCAAAACACATTTTCCTATGCCACGCTCACATATTAATTCAGAAAATTACGAATATTGAAACCTAGCAATAAGTTGACATTTCGGATCCAACAAAAGTGGTTTCGTCGAAAACCGATGTCGTTTGCAAAAATTCCATTTTTAAGTGCCAGAATTTCATAGCGACTATTCTGAAACTTCAACTGGACGTAACTTTTGATTCCCGTTATGAAATTTTGATTTTTCGGATTTGTTGGAAAGATATTCACAAATAAATTCAAATATTCATGGTTTCACCAAAATCCGATTTATTTTGAATCCAGTACATTCAATTGAAGTTTGAAATCGAATTTTCGAACTACCGCGCCATTTTCAATTCCTTTTATAATTATAAATAAATATTTATATTCTAACAATGACGTATATAAATATAAACGTTCTAATTCTATTCAAAATAGATTTTTCGTCACTATTATTTAAAATAGTTCATTTTAAATAATCAAAATTCGCTAAAATTGCCAAAATAAAAATTTTAAATTGGCTCGGATTTTCGGGTTATTACAAACTCCCCCACTTAAAACTTTTCATCCCCGAGAAGGAACGAAGCGGAAAGTTGTTTAACAAATCAACTCAACTTTCATTATTTTCTTTACGGCTTAAGTTCTTCAACTTTTCAGTTTTTAAGAACTTTTCAAATTTTTTCAAAAATTTGGCTAACACCCTAAATTTTCGAAAAATTTCGCCATAACCTCCCCTGCACCGGGGACTTCGGGATATTTCATATAGCCTCCCATGGCCTTCTTCAATCCAAAAGAAAAAGAAAAAGCCAAGCGGCTCATAAAATTATCATCACCCAAACAGAACAGTAAATTATGGTGAACATGTACCTATTTGTCGGGCAAACAATTTTATTCTTCTGCTCATGCCTCCTTGCTATGACCTGTTCAATGTAAGTACATGTACATGCATGCAAATGCGATAAATTTTCAATACAATTTACTATTTGGTTCGAATTGGCTATATGGTTCAAATTCTAATTAATCAACCAATAATCAAACAACATAATCAGCAATCAATTAGTTGATTAGCTTTTCAAATTCATAATTTTGATATATAGTCAAAAAATCAAATTTTTGATGCCAAATCACGACAATAAGCCCTATCTATTTTTGGTTCTCACAGCAGTCAATTGGAAATATACAGAAATCCCACTTTCGCCACTCGAACATAAATTCTAATGATGGAGCTTCGATCATCAGAACCATCTCCAGGAGACTAGAGTTTGATTCTATATCTATCCAGTATATTAAAACTTCGTATACACGCTAGCTAGGCGTATATGCAAAATCCTTACATATCGGATTGTCCAAATCAATTTAAAATAAATTATTCAAATACGTATAATACGATTTAAATTTCAAAATAAAATTTGGTTTTCTTTTTATATTTCAAAAATATACTCTTCACACTCGTTCTAGGATACTACTGATCCTATCTCTAACGATTAACTCTTATTGGATATTACTAATCCAATCTCTGATGAATTCTTTCGTAGGGTTCTAATGTATCTTGTTCTCCGAGCTTTGTAAACCAAAGCTCTGATACCAAAATGAAACGAACCGAACTTCCCCAGTTAGGAAAGCCCGGATCGAATTGAGGACAAGACCCATCGGGACGCAAACAGAAGAACATTTCATTGTATATTACAACAATTCCATCAGAATACAAGAATATACAGAGTATGAATAAATATTACACATTATAAAATATCAGAGATTACAATACATTACATAGCAGCAGAAAATAATACAATACACAAATAGAAGTAATACACGGATACAGAGCATTCCGAGTATCGTTCCAGCTGTAAATCAGGATCATATGAATATAAATCTGCAAAACCAAAACTACTAGCTGCCCGTTTCAAAATAAAGGCACCCAGATTTTAGGTTAAAACAATAAACTCCAGGTCAGTTATGTGACTGATGTAAGAACTAAAACAGTTATTAATCTTTACTTTAAAGTTGGGTAAATCAAGGGACCACGCCATATAACACGGAACCGGTTTCCTCCCAAGAATACCAGTGCATTAAACAATAGCGCAATGCTAAATAAAGAACAATGAAGCTATTATAAGACCCAGGTCCCATCACACAATGCAACGCAAGCCGGAGGATAGGGTTTTACCTTATAATAGCCAAAGAATGCTTGATACGCTAAATTTCGTGTTTTATTATTGCTATAAGTGTATAGTGTCAAAAACAATTTCAATCATAAATATCAATCATAGACGACATAGGTACCATATACCATGTCGCCATACTAGGCTCTACAATCAAAACCGCAAATGTCACGTATTTGGAAGTTGGATTTCCATATGTGAACCAAGGCAAAAGATAGTCCTCTACCGATTTGAGACGCTCTAGCCCGCCCCTCAGGAACAGCCGCAACTGCCCCTTGGATCGTCAGGTCCAGTCCACCGATGTGGATTATTATGCCTGAACACTACGTTTCCCCGCCCTTTGGGGGCGTAAATGAGCCAACAAATGACTCCATCGGCTTCATATAGTCACCGATATATCTGAGGCGCCTTGCAACATCAACAATCACATAAGTCAAACTCGTCAGGGCATGTAAAACCACTGACGCCACTTCTAACTAGAAGGAAACGCATGCCCTCCCCGATGTCCTCTCCCGTTTCTTGTTCACAACTGGGGTGTGAGGCTCGCGAATCAACGCCACACAAAGTTGTGCCACACAGGTTGTGCTTTGATCATCAACCACAAGACTCTGCTTTTCAACAGAAGCCTTGATCATATTGCCACTTAGGCATGCCACACAGGCAATACACTCCATGCGTTTGATATCCATCAATATATAACCTCTAAGCTCATACGTCTCAGAGAAGGGCGTTAAGCAAGAGAATAAATTCTCCGCCGCCAAACAGATATATATTTAATAGAAATCAATCACACAGAATAAAATCCAATGTCAGACACACATTCCATTTACAAGTCCGTTCTGGGTCTGAACGAAACCGGAGGCACCTTGTACCTCGCATATCCATTGATCTCTAAGAACGTCTGGACGACCACTAACCGATTCCCCCCTCTTGGGTGTACGGCCCAATCAAGAGCATCAGTAACCACCCAAACGACGTGAAGACCTCCGGTCTTCGACCACCGTCTTCATCTTCGACTCATCGTCGAATCAGTTATTCAAAATGGAATAAACCCGGTCTTTCCGAATAACTCGCGTATATAATAAACAAGCGTTACACAAACACAACATACGCCTCATTCCAATTCATCTATCACTAACCGTAAATTAGCAAGAGAACAATTCCCCAAATATTAACCCCGATGGCCGAAACCGATGTCAGATCAATACCCAGGAAACCATTCAACTTAACTAATCTCCAGTTAGTTTCTAAATTTCACATTCTTAGGGAAAGGTTCCCTTTAATTTTATCAAAGATAAATTCTTCTAAATTTATTCTTTAATCTTCTTTTGAATATCAATTCAAACTAGTCGGGATTAGCGAACCACACCGAAATAATCATTTATTCTATTTCCCAATCCCAACCTATTCATCCCATGAAGTAAAACTGGTAATACTTCATATCTAACACCACGGTGTTATCGGTAAATTCATTTACCATTTCACGTTCAAATCTAATTAAAGATTTAACAATCGCCTAGAGCAAAACTGGTGATACTTCATTCTCGATCTTTTCAATCTAATTAAAGATTCATTAAAACTCCACTTAGTTTTAATCTTTAACTGGCTTAAAGAACCAACTTCATTTAAAACACGGTTCACGATAAACCCACCTCACATTCCATTCTATTAGTCTCTTAGTGAAATTAGTAAGAGAACAGTTTCCTAAATATTAACCCCAAAGGCCGAAACCAACATCAGATCAATACCCAAGAAACCATTCAACTTAACTAATCTCCAGTTAGTTTCTGATTTTCTTAACTCAGTTGGGTCTAAGAACAGTATTATTAAAGATACCGTTCATGACAACCCAAAATCACATTCCATTAATTATCGGGTTAAAGAACGAGTGTTATTTAAAACACCGTTCACGATAAACCCAAAAATCAATTCAAATTCAGTTCCAATTAAATACCATTTAATTGGTACACTTCATTAAATCTAAATAAAAAGATTTAATCTTTTTCTCAACTGGGTTCAAGAACAGTGTTAATGAAGACACCATTCACGACAAACCCAAATCCAATTTGATATTAAATACAAGGCTCTGAATAGAAAATATATCGGCTTATATTCAATATCAAATTCTACGACCAACCAATATCGTATTAGAAATAACAATATATATATCTTTCAAATTTCCATAACAATATCTGTATAATCACGAAATCCAACATCGAAATATTCCAAAGACAATTTCGATTCAAATCCATTTCAATTCAATTATTGGAAATTCTGGTTACTTTTAAAACCATTTCAAGTCCACTTTATTTATTTTAAAAATAAATAGAATTATAATTCTAGTTCAAAACTAGTTCATTTCGATAAAAATTTATTTTTATCTTTTCAAATATGGAATTTTCATTCCAATTCTTCACAAATCATTCTTATGATTTTACACAAATTATTGATATTTTTAATAATTTTATCTAGGCCCGTACAGTCGATTTCCATCAACGGCCATCAAACTGCACCTACAGCGACCTTTTCCAAATTTGATTTGGACATAATTCCAAATCCAACCGTTAGATTTCAAGTCTCTAATATTCATTGGAAAGCTCTTTTCGATACGAACCCAATGGTTCCGGTTCTTGGAGAATCCGATGGTCGGATCTCCCGTAATATTCATTCGAAGTCAATGGTCGAAATTCGCGAACTACCGCGTTGCGGCGCGTTCTATTCAGGCCATTATATACATAATATATGTATATTATATATATTTCATCGATTTCCTTTTAAAACGTATTTTATAAATCGTTTTAAATTCGTTTTCAAAACGATTTCAACTTCTCATTCAATTTCAAACCAAAATTGAATATTCCACATCATCGACATACAAATGATAATATTTTCAAAACGTTGTATTTTGAAATCACTTACTTTTCTATATTCATTTTATAACAAATATAATCGATATAAATATCATTCACGTTAAAATGACGTCAATCTAATCAACACGGCTTTATATATTTCAAAAACTTCGTTATTCTATTAAACAAATGAATATTTTCTCTACTCAACACATGAATTTTCTTACTATTCAACAAATGAATTTTCTTTCTATTTAACAAATGAATTTTCTTTACTATTCAACAAATGAATTTTCTTTACAATTCAACAAATGAATTTTCTTTATAATTCAACAAATGAATTTTCTTTACAATTCAACAAATGAATTTTCTTTTCTATTCAACAAATGAGTTTTCTTTACTATTCAACAAATGAATTTTCTTTACTATTCAACAAATGAATTTTCTTTACTATTTTCCAAATTGGAATGAGGCCCAATCAATTACCATATAACGTTAATTATATGGATTCCCTACAACACATGTATATAATAGCAATGATAAATCATCAACCATCATCCAGAGTGCATTCTACACTGTATAAGCATCAAATATAAATATTCAACGCTTATAACAGCCTGTCAATCAATCGATCGACATACAGCTAATTATTGGGATTAGTGTATGTCCAATTTCATCCCAACACCCGTGTGGGGTCTCAAACAATCAAACACAGAATTTATTTGTACAGTTGGGCGATGTCTAAAATTTATCGTCCCAATCAATATCAGTCAAATCAGTGTATATAAACAAATCGTCCGATTTGTTTATAAATAATTATTTTATATACACGTTAAAAATTATATTTTTAACTATAAAATATTTTCCACTATAAAATATTTTATTTCATTCCACATCACACAATCAAATTTCACAACACAACAATCAAACAAACAAGCCGTCCATGGTCTGTGGACGACGGGTGTCGGGTGCTTCTAAGCACCGTCTGCATCCTAGTATATATTTCTACTAGAAAATAAATTAAAAGTGAGGAGTTCTCACCGACTAGCTAAACCAAATGTCATGACTCTTCATATGTAGAAATCTTCGTCATGCTCGCCTTTTGTCAATTTCATTGTCTGTAATCTCTACATATATAAAAATCACATTTTTACACTACTACCTATATAGTTAAAAATTCTAATTTTATATCGCTACTATATAGATAAAAATTCTATTTTTATCTCGCTAATAATATAATAAAAATTATATTTTTATTACTCCACATAAATAAAAATCATATTTTTATTCTTTCTATAATATAAAAATCATATTTTTATTCTTTCTATAATATAAAAATCATATTTTTATTCTTTCTATAATATAAAAATCATATTTTTATTTCAACGCTATAAAAATCAAATTTTTACCTTCACTTCATACATATAAAAATCGAATTTTTATCTTCACTTCATATATATAAAAATCGAATTTTTATCTTCACTTCATATATATAAAAATCGAATTTTTATCTCCACTTCATATAAAAATCCAAACTTTTTATTCCACAAAAAAATCAAATCTTTTGATGTTTAAAAATCTAATCTTTCATATAGTAAAAATCTAACCTTTTTATATTTAAAAATCAAACCTTTTCTTTGTTAAAAATCCTTGCTTTTCTCGTATGTAAACAAATAAAAAACAAGGTCGAATTTAAAACATACCGCTGAATCAGTCGATCGAAGAGAGGGGTGCGGGTTTCCGCTGTTGATCAGAGGTCAGGGGAAGGCTGGAGGTGGCGGATTCTGGTGTTGCGGTGGTGCATTGCAGCAGAGGGGAGGGTCTCGGTTCTTGCGCGCGATTGGGGGAGAAGGCCGGGGGGTTCGATCGAGGGGCGGCGCGGCTTCGTCGAGCTGATGGAGGGGGGCCGGAGAAGAACGTCGGCGGTGGCCCTGGGGCAGCACCTGCGCGCGATGAACGGAGGGGGGGAAAGATCGGTGGAAACGATTTGAAGAGGGGTGGGGTATCGACCTTTTTCTTTGAAGGGGCGTTGACTGTATTGTAAAGGAAGAGGGGGTTAGTAAGGTTATATATAATATATATTATTATTTTTATTCAATTATTCATAAAGTAACTTTTTAATTCGAACTCAGAATCGAACCCATCGACTGTTGTCCCTAACATGTTACCCCCATTCTGAACCCAATGGGATATGTATCATAGGCCAATTCGACTGTTACGATCAGTTTCCGTTGAATTTAAAATATAAATCTTTATATATTTAATTTAAACGCACATTTCAATTTACCGGGGCCACATACAGTCTCTAAAAATTCCCAAAAAATTATTTCTAGCTTCGTATTGGCGATACGGTCTTAACAAAACTAATTTCGTCAAGTTCTGAGACCGTTTGAAAATTGGCCATTTTCCAGTCGATTAAAATTAACTAAAAAAGTCAAAACACGTTTTCCTTTGCCACGCTCACATATTGATTCAGAAAATTACGAATTTTGAAACCTAGAAATAAGTTGACATCCCGGATCCAACAAAAGTGGTTTCGTCGAAAACCGAGGTCGTTTGCAAAATTTCCATTTTTAAGGGCCAGAATTTCATAGCGACTATTCTGAAACTTCAACTGGACGTAACTTTTGATTCCCGTTATGAAATTTTGATTTTTCAGATTCATTGGAAAGATATTCACAAATAGATTCAAATATTCTTGGTTTCACTAAAATCTGATTTATTTTGAATCCGGTACATTCATTTGAAGTTTAAAATCAAATTTTCGAACTACCGCGCCATTTTCAATTCCTTTTATAATTATAAATAAATATTTATATTCTAACGACAACGTATATAAATATATACGTTCTAATTCTATTCAAAATAGATTTTTCGTCATTATTATTTAAAATAATTCATTTTAAATAATCAAAATTCGCTAAAATTGCCAAAATAAAATTTTTAAATTGGCTCGGATTTCCGGGTTATTACATCAAGGGCATGAATTAAATGCGTAACAATTGTAAAGACACGAGGTTAGGCTCGTTTGTGGTGTAAGACTGCCTGGACCTTCCCGGCAAATCCAGCTGCCACAAAAGCCAGTCTAATGTGGGAGGTCTTTACAAGGTTACGGTCTTAATGAATTAAGAAACACTTAACCAGATAAACATGTGGTGGGACATGGGGGTTAAGTGGGTGCCTTGGGTGGCTTGTGAAATACGATTAGAAACACTTAGCCAAATTGAAACATGTGTGTGGACATGAATAAGAAGAGGGTTAAGTGGGATGTACTAGAGGGGACCAAGCTTAGGTGGATAGCTTGTGTCAAGTAATGGGGGCCCGTTTCAACTAGTAACCCATAAGTATCTTTGTAGGCTTGACCCAAGTCGAGGACGTGACACACATACTAGGCTTGACTGTAAGAGGCCAAAACGGGTTAGCAGTGGCAACGCAAGTCCAATGGGGTCATGTGCGTGTGTGGGCCCGGGCTGGTAGGTAAGACGTTGTTGCATCGTGTAGATATAAGCCGTGCATTCTTGGTTGTATCGGGTTGCCATTTTGAGGAGTGATACACCCCACTGTAGGGTCAGCACAGGTATCTACGAGTTAGGGAGCCGATCGAATGGGGGTAGTGGGTACACCTAGTGGAGATAGGGGCAGACGGCACCTATGGAGGTAGCTAGGGGTACACGAAACTACCATTAGCAGTATTAAGTTCTATACGCGGGATCAACCTTTAGGGTGACTAGTAGTGGTGCAGTATAGTAATTATCCTATAGTGATTAGGGGTCGCCTTAAACGTTATCTTTGTTCGTCTTATCTCTTTGTTTGCTCTGCCATACCCATTTGTTCACAGTCATTTCCTTATTTTCCAGCTTATGCCTTAGCCTAGTTATTTTGATAATTATATTGTTAAAGTTATCGCACTCGCCAGACTTTATGTCTGACCCCCTTTTCTTTCCACCTCTTTTCTTCCTTTCCCCCCTCAGGTTTGCAAGAAGGGAATACTACAGCTTTGTGCCGATTTCTTCCGGTTGCTTGAAGAGAGTAGATGTATCGCTTGGGACTCTCTCATCTTTATGGCTTTTCTTATGCTCAGTGGGGATTTATGCATTTATGTTATTTAAGTATTTGCTTCTTTATGTACTTTGAAGTTTTTGGAAAAGACTATTGATCCTGATGTAATGATTTTGGAGACTACTTATGTAAACTCTTTTTTGAGTTATGATGCTATGAAATAAGTTTTAACTTCCGCTGTGTTGTTTTATTTATTTATTCTTGTAATTTATCTGTTCTATACAACAATAATGCTTCATGGACTTTGATGCATTCCCTTTGTGAGTGACATTAATGGACATGGGGTGTTACAACTATGTCATCCTTACTCGATTAAGCTTGGGATTCACATGCACTCGAAGGTTCCTCCTTCTGCTTCCAAACATTCGGATCACAAAGAAGAGATTTCCTCCTCCATCAAGTATAACACTCAAAATATTCAATTATATATCAGAAATCATCAAAACTCATGTATACTCGAAAACATTTTGATCCAATGTTGTAACTTGTACCTAAAGCATAATAAAAGAGCAAAACCATTCAAAGTGGACGTAGGGTTCGACGAGCCAAACCACTATAAATTCTGTGTGATCGTTTACTTGTGCTTTTCCCCTACACATTACATTGTTACTTACTTATTTTCCACCCCTGGACGTTTATTTTCACTCGTGTGGAAATCATGAAGGTTGAGACTACTTTTCGACGTCAACACATAGCTAAAGTGATAAAAAATATACCAGTTATAAGGCATAATAAGAAGATAATAAAGTTATCAATCAATTAAGCCAATAGGTTATTGTAAAAAGCCCAAAGTGATAAAATATAAATTTGAATGAAATAGCAGTTTTAGAGGATCAAAATCAATTGATAAATGAAAAATTGAATTAATAGGATTATTTATTTCAAACAATAAATACATATTTTCATAGTAAAAACGACAAACAATCAAGAATTAGAAGAATGCATGTATACGCATGTTAAAACTGAATTACGATTTATATGAGTGGAAACATAAAACATGAACTAAACATAACCCAATAATAGTAAAAGTGAAGGAATAATAAAGTTACTAATTTTAAATATAAGAATGTTTCAGGATTTGAATGCTTACACTTTTGAAAGTTCCAAGGATAGAATTTTGATGGTAAAGTAGAAATTTAGAATAAAAGAAGAAGTATATATTTAAATGGATAGGTTAATCTAAATTATAGAATTAATCATTACAACTATGACCTTCTTGTTTAAAGCTAATGACGAAAAAGGATTTTCTCTTAAAATAGTAACCATTTTCGATGTAGGAACAACATGCATCCTACTAACCGTAGGTAAATACATGGAATTGCATTATATGATCTCGTGTGACTAGTAAAATGATTAGAATATGTTACCTTCACTTTAAAAAAATCAACAGAAATTCACTTAGCAACCTTAAAAAATGAAATTTTAGGAGCTTGTGCTACGTTATATTTTATCAAATGTATGTTTTATCATAATGTTTAAGAAGTTAAAATTGTTTGATCACCCACCCTTTAAACATGCTCAAATATTTATTTATTTTTACTATTATGACCCAGATGTTGGAGAGAGTGATATCTGGAGCCCATATTCGAGTAGAATGTGAATGTATGTGCTGGTTTCATTGATGTATCCATTAGATGAAATGAATATTAATCGAAAATTTATAATATATAACACTGTATCATTTTAATGATATTCTATTATGTACAAGACCCTAAATTTTGATGTGCGAAGGCAATATTCAACATAAACTTTCAAATCATAAGTATTTAGCCAAACAATAAAGGGAGATTAACTTAAGAAAGAGCACTAAGGATATACATAGCAAAATTAATGTGTTACCAGGTAATCTTTGTCATTAAGTAAGTCAAGTATCAACATTATATAAAGCTTTCAAAGGAAGATATACCCCCAACAAATGTCACATTATCATATGCAGCTAAAAAGCATGGATAATGGATGTATATCAAATATCAATAATCCAATGACCTAGTCCAAGACAATGTGTTGCACTATCAATCCATGCCCATTCCAAAGCTATATAAATAGGGGTGGATCAACAATTCACATGGTAAGATACAAAAATGCTTTTCTGACGTATGTTGGGCAATTGTAAAAGCTTATTATTAACTTCCAACATTATTTCGTAATTTATGAATATATTTTAAAGAAGAAAACTATCGATAGTGGTTGTAGAGATTTATTCCAATCCATTATAAACCTTGGTATTTGTTCCTGTGTTATGCACTTATTCTAGTTTTCATTGCACATACTTAATTTCTCTCACTATCTACCATGAAAATTCTCATAACTACTTTGGATTACGATCACTGTTTCAAATCTCGCAAATATCGCCTGAGATCTCCTCCGAGATCTCGTTTTGGGCTCCTTCCGAAATGAAACAGCAAATATCACCCTAAATCTCCTTTTGGATATATCGCCCGGGATATTGCAATATCGAATGATATATCGATCGAGACGAAATACTGTAATATCGTCCGAGATCTTAGTTTTTTTGGTTAAAATTTGAATTTGTGCCTGAACTAGTACTATAATTAAAAAACTCAAATCTGGCCATATCAATCTTTGTTATTTTACATTTTGCATATTAAATGGCTATATTGTATGTCCCGTATATGTTTTACAATGCTTATGATTTTTCATATTCGTCTTTTTACATACATGTTACTTATGACATTATGTATTTTTATGGTCTATTTATGTTGACTTTTTTTAATGTTTTGGATCCTTTTAATGTTTCTTGTCTAACAATATTCATGTTTTAAGCATATTATGATTTAGAGTATGAATAATCTTTCGCAAAATAAAGAATAATAAAGTTATTTTGCATTTTAAGTTGAAGTTACTATGTTTTTGATAGCATTCATAAAATCATTTTGTTAAAATGTCATTTTTAACATATCATGCATCCCGAGATTGTTCCGATTTGAACTTCCAGACCCGAGATGAAAATCCGAGATGAACTCTTGAGTTAGACTCATCTCGTCCGAGATCTCCCCCGATACGAGACCGAGTCTATAAAATCCCCGAAACGAAACACGACCGATATCTGAGATTTAAAACCTTGATTACGATAAACACTGAAGCCCCCTTGCTAAAGATGCCCTTTGATTGTTAGTTGTCGAGTGAAAAGCCATATGTATGAATGTATATAAAGAAGAATAATGATGAGATTTCAACATGCATGTGAACTGTAACCCGATAATGAATTTGATGCCAGGTTTTGACATGTTAACATAGCACTTGAAAACTAATGACTTTGAAGTAGAGCATAATATGACAAGACCACCGTGACATGGATGACAGATTTAAGAGTGTAATATCATAACCACTATAAGAGAAAACTGACTTATCTAGTAGAGTGGAAGGAAGAAGCAATTATTTATGGTCTTTCTTAGATCAAAGATGAAAGTGAACTTAAAGCAAGTTAAACTGCTAAGTACAGTAGATCGAAGGAAGCTGCTTCTATTGAAAAGTGTAAAAATTACATGCAGTATCAGTATATGGAGCTGCTTATTTCTTTTTCTTTTTTGTGCCTTTTGATGATTAGGGTGAGCAAATATATATATTTCGAGTCTAATCTTAATGTAATGCTTCTGCCACTTTGTGTTCCTAAGAACAAATAACTTGTACCTTATTTTAGTATATTAAATAAAGTACATGGTTAAAAATTATTTTACTTAGGAATACTTAAATTTCAAACTTTATAACATACACAATTATGAAAAAGCCTTACTTTGAAAAAATTAGTAAACTGATATACCGTAAACTTAATTTTGAAATTCCCTTTAAATATATGTTTTTCCAATATTTTTTTTTGAACTTTCTAAAGTAAACGATTTCTCATGATTAACTGTTAGATAATTAATTTTCACAAAGCCTTTTTAAGCTAAATTTGATAAAAGATAAAATTTAGCAAATAATAATTTAAAATATAACTTTTAAAATTAAAAAAAATACAATTTTTAAAACTTTCAACTTTATATCCTATATTATTTGTTTCTACATTTCAAATGCATAAAATTTTCAAGTTTCAGGTTTTCGGATGATGTGCCTTTTTCATATTTCACAATCCTTACTTCTAATAATTATTAATTGAAAACCAACTAATAGGGATCAATATTATAAAGAAAGCTATAAATTATAATTATAATATGAAGTTTTAATCATTTAAAAAACAACAGTACTATGAATATTCAATGATAATTCAGCAGTCAGTGTTGAACTTGCAGTTTTACCATATGAAATAAAATGCTTATATCATTTATTTATACTAGTTGATTATTCATTTGATCACTTATTGATAAGAATTTTGAAGCATAAATAGTTTCTAAAAAGTCATTTATGGCCTAAATGATATTTTGGAATTAGTTTGATTTTTATGCGGTTTTACAAACCTGTATACATGCAGTGCGTTATGAACTCCTGGTAAAATGTCAGAATATGGAAATAGAAAAGGGAAGACAAAAGAATGCTTAACTATTGTATTTTTCGTCTGCTTCTTGTTCAAGTGGACGCTCTCTGAAGGATGCCATCGGCTATCGCCAGCTTCATAGTTATTTCTGGAATCAATCGCCCCATTTCCTCTCGTGCCGGATCTAAGTAGCTACCCGCAATCTATATCAAAAACATTATTTTTTTCTGCAATGGAGGTACATTCCTTATAACTCTCTCTCTTTTGAATTAAACTTGAGAGTTGAAGGGTTTGCGCTGTGATTATGGTTGGTTCTAGATCCAAAATTTTGTATCTTGTATGCTTATTTTTTTGCTTTTACTTTTGGATTTTTTTTGATTGAATGCTTGTTCTTTGTGTAGATCTATTATAGCCATAAATTCATCTAT
The DNA here is from genome assembly GCA_030737875.1 of Allium sativum. NCBI lineage: Eukaryota > Viridiplantae > Streptophyta > Magnoliopsida > Asparagales > Amaryllidaceae > Allium > Allium sativum. The sequence continues at coordinate 428,937,697 of CM060923.1, forward strand.
TTAGACTTCGAAATTTTTCGAGGCTCATCAAATTAGTCATTTTTCCTTGGAATAGTTGCTAAATATTTTCTTCTTAAAAATATTGTATTGAATATGCATTTTGCTACTGATTTGATCTTTAACTACATGGTTGCCTCGTTGATTTGGATGCAAAAGGTGTTTTGGTGTTGCCACTACTGAAAAGTTTAAACATTATCTTGATATTTGTAGATTGATTAATTAAGTTATTGTTAACCGACCTTTTGGTCCGGTTTCCAAAAGTACACAAGACACGCTCGACTCAATATATCGCGTGATATTACAGCCCAGAAGCTCCGCCAATATCATCCGGGGTCCAGTACTAGAAGATTCGAGTCTGACCACTAACAGGATGTCGCATTCCTCGAACGCAGCCTCCATCAGTATCCGTCCGCATTCGAGCCGAAGGCGAGCCGTGCTCCGAGCCGAAGGCGAGCCGTCAAGCGGGTCCGGGCGCAGCGCCAGTGGAGGTCTGGGGCCCCACATTCTCGGCGGCGATCGGCCTAGCCGGTTAGGTCCAAACTGTGGGCACCGCCCGATTCATCTGATTTCCGCCAACAAGGGTGTTGCCAAGAATCACCAGATCGACTCAAAGTCAGGATTCAGCAAACATCTTCCGCAAATCTCGTCGCACCTCTAAACATTGCCAAACCAAGGCCTCGAACACCAAAGCACATTTCCGAACCGAGGCCTCGAATCCTGAAGGAGTCACAAGCTCCGAGCGCCCGTATCTATGGTCCCCGCGTCACTCGAGAGGCGGACTTCGCACCCAGCAGCTGTGAGATTTCGCACCCAGCAGGTGCGAAATTTCGCACCCAGACTCCGGTTGCGAAATTCTGCCATGTGCAGGCTCCAGGTGCGAATTTCTGGGGGTGTGGTCCCCTATTTCTACCTACTCCTATCTAACCGCTCTCCTATAAAAACCCCATGACTTCACACTTCAAAGGAGGTGGAATTTGAGACCTTGGGACCTCTAGAGTGCTCCATTAGTGGCATCTCCCATTTGAGGAAGAAGAAGGGCAAAAACTGTCCCTTTCTTAATATATTTAATATATGATAATTATGACATCATATATGAGAATAATGACATCATGTCTTAGAGGTGACATCATATAGCCTCAAGGATGACATCATATAGCTTAATTATGACATCATCTAGCATGAAGATGAATGTAAGGAGATGTAATGGGAATGGTCTCACACTTGTAACTTTGAGTGATTAAAAATATTCCAACAACGCTTCAAAGTGGACGTAGACCCCTCACGAGGCCGAACCACTATAAATCACCCGTGTTATTTACTGCTTTCCTACTCTTGTCTGTGCGACCAAAATAACTATTCCTAGTAATTGAAATATTTGGTGTTTACGATATTTTTTGTCGTCAACAGTTATAGTTTGATATAACGTTCAAAAATGAAAGACATTTGGTTTTACGGTTAGCTGGTTTGCGTTGTAAAGGAGAGATTTAAATAATTCTGATTGTTTGTTTTGTCCATTGTATGTTCTTCTTAAAGGTTCAAGCAAAGCTTAATTATATGCAAGTGTTCTTTAATTATATGTTTTGTTAATCCACAAACATGTCATTTGAAACTATTTATATACACATTACAACAAACTCTATCAAAAAAGCAAGTTGCCTTAATCTTAAATTAAATATATATAATTCTTCAAGAAAATTCATATACTTTTAAGGCTAAAGCACCAAGTAAAGCTGATAAACTTCGAGAAACCGAGCATCTGAATGATGATATGTTTCTTTATGCAATGAGGGGAATGAAAGTTTTATTAAGTAATTGATGAACAATGTTAAGTCCGTATGCACAAATTTGGAAGCATTCTACATATTTTTTGACAACTTCATGAATTATTGAAGACCCCAGATTTTGGAGAGATTATGGAATAACATTGAACAATTGAAAATTTGCTAGGATTATATAATAAATTAAGATGCTGAAGAACAGATAATTTTAGAACTTGATGTTCTTTCTGTGGATAGCTGTGTATTTTACCGAATTACACATAATATTATACGTATTCATTTCAAACAATTTTGATGAATCATTATTTGTTTCATGCAGGTTATTAACAACGCAGTGTCTTTTATTTATTACATTTGATTTGGTTTCCCTATCCTAATTATGTTTTTTTGGATCATATCGTCCTTTGATCACTTTAGACAATTTTTCCAGAATCTATACTACTATTAATTCTTTCTCCCCTTGCCGTTGCAGTTGAAAACGACAAATAGATTTGTCAATTTTTGGTGGCTTCCAATTTTAACTTCGTTTTCATCGAGATTCAAGAACGTGGTTTTGGGTTCGGTTTCGATCATTTGAATTTTTGGTAGTTTCAGACGATTTCGTAACTTTCGATTGTTTCGGTTTTATTTCGGTTTCAGTTCAAAATTTCGATTTTCATTAGTTATTAATAAACTTGTAATAACGAGAAAAGAAATATGAAATATAGTCTATTAAACCGATCTCCGGAGCGTTTCCTTGATTTTCCATAGCATAACCGTGTATTACGATCAATAATTATTAAAACAATTAAATGAGTCAAATTAAATTGAATAAAACTGTATTAACTAAGCTAAATATCCGAGAACCGTGTTAGCTATATTATTATTTATGAATATAATTATTATTTATTAAATATAATGCAGTCCTAAACAGTAAATCCACGTTACGGCCCTATTCCTAAACGCTAAGCTAAATGTTTCAGCCGTTAACAATAAACTGCAAAAGTTAATTAAACCCAAATCGCACCTCTTTTAACCCGGCCCACTGTCGCTTCTATTTAAGCATGCGCTTTCCTTCCTTCCATTCCGGATCTCGGCACACCAAAAAAAAGGCGTAAATCACTTTAAATCAATTAAAGTCTACGGCGCTCGTCGACAACCTAAGATAAGAAGACAAGGAATCGGGAGTAGAAATAAATTATCTTTCTTTGTTGCTGTGAGTATATAATTGAATCTCTGTATTTTATAGACTTTCAAATTGATTTTATCATTCATTTTTTTTGCCTTGTTGATTCACGCTTGGTTGAGTTAAGTTTTGATTCGAAGTGTTACTGTTTTTTTTACGTTGCTTTCGGTTTCACTCCACTGTTCCTTCACATGCCGCACTGATAGATTCGAATTTTTCTAAGGAAAAATATGATACAATTTTTAAGAAAAAACGTTTCGTTGTTTTTTCGCCCTAGATCCGAAATGGACTTTCACTGTCGGTTTCGGACCGTCGGCAAACCAAACCGGTCGGGTACCCCGATATTTCAGATACAGGCCGAAATCTCAGTCCATAGTTTTCATGACGCTATACCTGACATGATATTTATTGACAGTCATTCTTTAACCGTTGTCTGCTTTGGGTTGAAAATGCTCTAATTCTCTTAACGATAAAGGTGCTCATTGTTATTTTATTCACACATACAGCTGATGTTCATTCATATTGGTAATATAGACATCCATAGAATTTATCAGCTTGATTTTTGTTGCTGTACTAACTCTTCTAATTTGCCTAATACATGTGTTGCCCAAGTATCCTTAAATAACGTGGACATGTAAAATTAAGCTATCCAAAAATACATTTAAACATTCAAACACTTTTCTAATTAATATAAATATCCCTAAAATGCAGATAAAAAGCACAACTTTTTTCCATAATTGTAAAACATACATATTAAAATACCATTTTGGGTGATTTTATGTTGATCTGTCATTTATAATCGGAAGGTTTTGTTTGACATTTAGGTCATATTCAGTTAGAACTAAGTTAAAATGTGGATCATTAATTGATCGGTCCCAAAAGGAAATTTAACGGTAATCTCATTCTTCTCTTATAGGAAAACAAGTTTTTTGTATTTTATAAAATGTATTGATTAATAAATTAGAATGACTTCATATTACAATCAACTATGCTGGATATGTAAGTTATTGTTCCATATGATAAATTCATATTCATACTAATAAAGTCAAAATGAGGTATATAAGGTTAGTTGAAAATATATCATTCTGCCGAAAACTTATGTTCAATGAAGTACTCTAAAACTTATTGATGCGCTAGTAACCACAGTAAGCCATTTATAAATTATGGGTAACAAGTTAATGTGATAATTATTCGGCACGACTACAAAATGAATGAATGGAACTTTTGTAAAAACACCCTCTCAAGTTTCAAAATACATTGTCAAAAGAATGTGGCGTAGTGGTATGATACTTTACTACTGAATAAGAGGTTGGGAGTTCGATACTCTCCTTATACATACCTATATGATGTATTAACCAAATTTTTTTAAAAAAAAGTTTCAAGATACACAACTGCCCCTCCTAAAATAAGATGTTTAAAATAAACCTCTATTTTTAAATATCAGAATATTTAAGGAGAACTCTGCGAATATTTTACATAGAAAATTTGCAAATATTTGAAATTTCTAGATTATACATATTTGAGTAGAACACTGCATATATTTGCATTTGCTCAAAAAGAATAAAAAATGTTTTGACCATAGAAATATACGATTAATGTTTAGATTTAATTTATATTTGTTTTTGACAAATGTAAAAATATGTGCATCTTAAACATGTTTTTTGAGAGGTTTTTCACATATTAAATTGAAAATAAGGCTGCATATATTTGCATTTGCTCAAAAAGAATAAAAAATGTTTTGACCATAGAAATATACGATTAATGTTTAGATTTAATTTATATTTGTTTTTGACAAATGTAAAAATATGTGCATCTTAAACATGTTTTTTGAGAGGTTTTTCACATATTAAATTGAAAATAAGGAGCGGAACCAAATTTCTGTGTGATTAAATACCAAACCTGCAAACCATACAAGTCCATCATGCTTTAGCTATATTTCCCATGAAAACAATCTCTAATATATATTTCAATGCATTACCACTTTCTAAAGCACAATTATTCTGATATTATTTGTCCAATTTTGGCATATATTACTATCAAATATGATGGATTTGCTGCTTTTGGGATTTCTTATATTGAATGCATTATTCATGAAACTAATGAGGATGTTGATTCGCTTGAGTACATTGGTTTTGATATTACTTTAACATTAATGTTTTTAAATAACGAAACCTTATGTTGTTGAACCGTCATTGCTAACGATTGGTAGTTAGATCACATTTGTCTCTAATTTGTAATAAGGTAATTTGCTAAAATTTTCTCTATAAATTTTTCTTCATGGATAAATGTCATATGTTGACTAAAATTATTCATTTATGTTCTATATAAAGACCGCAGAAATATTTATCATACTCTCCTCGTTGATATGTTTTTTGAACTTCTCTTTCACGAACTAAAAGTTGAATGCATATCAAGTTAATTTACAACGATGGTTAAAATATATTTGGTTAGGGTTTATTGCAACTTATTTCATTGCATTCATTTGTATAAATGATGGTTCATCTCTAAGAATCATATATCGATTACCATAATTTATCAATCTTTTATGCGCTGATCAATAAAATAAATATCTTAATATATTTCTCTCAGAAGTATTAGTTAGGGAACTATAAGTTGAATGCATGTCAAATTCAATCACATTTTCTTTGTAATATTCATTAAGTGTAATAACGATAAAGAATTTCACATGCAACCATTTTGACAAACAAAACTGCAAAATTTAGTTAATTTTATTAAACTAGTGTTCTATCCTAATTTCACCTGTTATACTAGTATCTCTTCAGAGTTCAGATGACATTCTTACCTGGTATTTGTCTGGACCCTCATACCGCATTGAGTTATTTGTGCAGTTTGTTTATTAATTCTCAAGAACTTCGCTTGTGATTTTAAATAAAATCATTTCTTAAATTGATTTAGAGCAAACAAAAGTTTGGTATTTTTGAATTTAATTTTTTTCTCTTTCACGTATGCATTTGGGTTGAGATTTATAAATGCCGAATTGTAAGTTATATCTTACACATGATTCTCTAGTGCTTAAATCAGTCACTTCCTTTTACCTTCAATAGTGGATTAGTGTTTCCTTTTATATTTAGTAATTTTTTACATTAACTCTGTACATGCAGTCTTTTGGGAGAACAAAAACTTTAACATTTTCATGATTACTCTAATAAGTTCAAAATGGAGAGTGCTTATGTTTGATATCGATGACGATTACAACGATGATGTTGAAGATGATGACAGTGATGAGATCCAATGTTCAACCCGAATAACCAAGTATATCTCACCCTCATCTCTGTGTTTGTTCATAATAATTGTTGAAGTCATGTTTATTTTGTATCTGTTGTAGTTCTTTATGTTAGCCAATATTAAATATAGTGCAATAGCTTTTGTTTGTATAGAAAAAGAAATAAGTTCATGTAAATGCACAACATATCATTTTCTATGCTCAGTGTGAGCCATAAATGGATTTTGTATATTTTATGTATCATTTAAAAATTTTGATGCTTCATGTTGTAATATTACAGTAATGTTGAAAATGACCTATATGCAAGTGAAAGAAGAGAGGAAACCTCCACAGAAACAGGTAGATTCAAACTGCTATTGCTTATTAGTTTGTTCTTATACCAACCGTTTTAACCTTTTTATTGCTTCTTTGTGCCTGATGAAGGTGTTGTGGTAAAGGCATTGACATATGCCATGGATTACAATACCATGCTCGCTAAATATGCAAAAATGTCCAGTCAACTTTTGAAGCGTAATGGTATAGCTTTTTTATTTTAAATCTCTCTTTACTTGGCTATGTTATTTTTTCTCAGCAGATATATTTCTGTATTTTTCCATAACTCCCAGCTCCTCTTCGGCCTAATGTGGCCCTTTGCATTCTTAGTACTTTTCGGTATGCTGAACCATGCATACTTGCTTAAATGCACTTAAGAAAGAAGAGTAATCTTATTTTTGAATCAGACTAATCATCTTGCACTGAACAACTAAAACATAATAATTGCTTTAATATTTTCAAACTTGAATCTTGCAGATTCGGTTTTCATATTTGGACTCTTTGATTATATTTAATTTTATAGGATCTCAAGAAGGCAAAGTGGATACATGGGATAACACAAAACTATGCTCTGATCCTGATGCCTGCATGATTATGTGCACGAAAGCATCAAGATGTAGGCACAATACGTTCTTTTTCGCTGCATATGGTAAAATTTTCATTGCAAATCTTGTTAGTGCAGTTGCACACAATATTGTCTTTGTTATTCTTACTTCAAAAGTAACTTTGTCCTGTCAGGTAAACGTAGTTAAAGGTCTAAAGCTTAATGAGGGAATTATTAGTGGCCCTGAGCTGATAAGCTTTTTGCATTTGTAAACGATCCTTAACTTGCATGCCACAAAGGAGAGCTTACAGGTTTGGGAATTACCCATCCATTAACCAACTTGTTAAAATCAGTTGATTTTTTTAATAAAAAAAACGTGTTTATGATCTTATTTAGATTGTATAGTGTGCATTTATTATTGATATGCGTATCAACGATCTAAAGTCCAAAGTTAGCTTAGTATAAAATGGGAACATGCTCTAAAGATTTGATTACCAATGGAACATTATAAAATAATGCTATATTACAGTGACAACGCTACACAATTAGTATTACTAATGTATAACAGATTTTATCTTCATGATTCAATACCTTCGGAGTGTCAATAGGTTTTGCAAGGTTCACCAGGTCAAGCAGATGATACTTCTGTTACTGATGGTAGTCAGTAGTGTAATGGCACAATCCTCAATATGTCCAGTTTGGGAATGGCCAAGGAGAAGAGTATCCTATTTGCGAATGGCTGGATTGTGATTGGTAGGAGGAGGAAGGAGGACGTGAAGTTGCAATCTGACAGTGAGAAGTTGCAATCCGAAATATTTGATGGGGAGCTTGAATGTAGTCCTCATATAGTTGCGGATGACAGAGGCGTAGCCCTTTGGGGATCAATGGGGGCCATGGCCCTCCCAAGATTTTCCCTAAAACCACATACGTGATTTTTCCTAAAACCACATACGTGATTTTTCCTAAAACCACAGAACACAAAAATGTCTTCTCGCTCAATATCCTCCTTGGTACGCTGCTTAATTCCCAGGGTTTCTTTTATTTCCAGATCTCAATTTTACTCGCCTACTCCTCTCATCTCAAGGACTTTGATCCTTGGAAAACCAATCAGCAAACCATGCTGCGCAATTTCTTTCAAATCCGCTTCCTCAACAAGTTTAGCCAGTGAGAATGATAAGATCAAGCGTGACGAGAAGAATCTCTTGCTTGTTTTGGATTCGGTGATGGCTGAGAAAAAATTGGTAATAATACTCATTATAACCCTTTCGGTCTTTTTATTGAATGATATTGTAATAACGTTTATCTTTTATTTCAAGTCCTGAATTCAAATTCTGATTTATAAATCAGAACTGTACATACTTGTTTTTTGGCATTTCAAAACAAATTATTCAGAATTGAAAACTTAGCATATACATTTTGTTACTTTGTCTTTTGTAAAAGAAAAAAAATTGGACTGCTGCATGCTTTGTCTTCGATCATCAAAGTCTATGTATTTGGATTTTGTACTGATTGCCTGCTTATATGTATCTTCCCTTTCATTTTGACGGACAGTTTCATGCAGTAAATTGTTAAAAATATTTGGCACCTCCATTGTAACAATACTCATTTAACCCTTTCGCTCTGTTTGTTAAATGATATTATAATTAATGTTTATCTTTTATTTAACGCTCTGAATTGAAATTCTGATTTATAAATCGGAACTGTACATACTTGCTTTTTTGGCATTTCAAAACAAATTATTCAGAATTTGCAAACTTAGCATATATATCTTGTTACTTTGTTGTTTGAAAAAAAAAGGACCGTTGCATGCTTGTTTTCGATCATCAGAACCTATATATCTGGATTCCGTGTTGATTGTATGCTTATATGTATCTTTCTTCTTCCTTTTGATGGACAGTTTCATGCAGTAAATTGTTAAAAAAAAATGGCACCCCCATTGTGTAATTCCTGGCTACGCCACTGGTGGATGATGACCGGATCCGCCAACCCGCTTTCAAGTTCAACAACAACTATCATGATTTACCGATCACTAGGTATTCAATCAGGTTCTTTGCACACTCCTATTTACATTAATTGTTTACAAAATAATAAACATGCTTTCATGTAACCAGATTGCTCTCACCGGAAGCATCATCATCAGGGAGAAGGTGACTGAACTCACTGACCTCCAGCCGATGGCTGATGCTTAACGATCCACAACCTGACAGGCTCAACGGTGGCCATGGCCTCAATGCAAACCCCGTTTGTGGCCTCACCTGGCACCGACTGGGTCAGCAGCTTGACCCTGGGCTCATGGATTATCTTCTGGCTTGGAAAGAACAAACACTGAAGCCATGGGGTAGACTGCAATCATGGCGTGAGCGCGGAGTCTATCCTTCGCTGAAGATCTGAAATTGAGGTATCGTACTGAATGGCTTATCGAACCTGCGAAAAAAAAAAAGGAACAAGAAACATAACATGAATTAGGAAAGGTCGATAGTTTTTTTGGCTATGTGGATATTTTTGAGTGGATCTAGAGTGATTACCTTTATTTTTGTTATTTCAATTGATAGACCCACACGAATGCACACAATTTTCGGTTTTATAAGGATTTTGTTTTGCTAAAGTCTCATCCAAGTCCATTTTTATCTTTAATTATCATTTAGCGCTTGGAATTTTCTTTTGCAAAATACTTCAATAGTAACATCAGCTCCTTAATCGCCTGATACTAGTCATGTATATTTAAATATTTTTGGCCATCCTTGTTGATTGGGAATTAGGATTTTTACTTTTTTAAATACATAAATGATCTCATTTGTAAATTTATAGTAGACTAATATGAATTGAATCATCATTGCAATTAATGGTACAAAAATATTGCTGTACATTTGCATTTGGTTTAAGATTTCAGCTTCTGATTATTGCAGTTGTTCGATGTTGGCTCAAATTTCGATGTATTATAGGAGTGTCAAACATTTTTTGTGACATTCTGTTACATTTCCGTAACCCAAATGGTTTCAAAAATACGTCTGCATGTTTGTCAGAAAGATTAAAACTGTGGTAAATTTGAAATAGTTTTGAATAAGTTCATGTTTACTATAAACAGTTGTTTTTTTCCTCCTTATAACAGAAGCACTGATGATGAATCAGTATGAAAGCAAGCAATGATGATGTCAAAGAGATTCAATGCTCAACCTGAATGTCTAACCATGTTTCAAGTTGTTTTTTCTTACTACCATTTTGACTTTAGTGTTACATTTCAAACTCTGGAGCACGTAAGACCAATATTTGAGGATGCATTGCAAATTGGCTTTTTTGAAGGTGCGTATAGCTCCACCAATTCTAAACTGGTATTCAAGACTAAATTGTCTATGTTCTATTTGCATGTATGTGCATAATGAATATCAAACCCTAAGCCGATATACCTTAGTGATACTAATTGTGTAGATAAAATCTGTTATGCATGAATGATACTAATTGTGTAGTGTTGTCGCTGTAATATGGCATTATTTTATATTATTCCATTGGTGAGCAAATCTTTTAGAGCATGTTCACATCTTATACTAAGCTAACTTTAGGCTCTAGATTGTTGATGCGCATATCAATGATAAATGCACAATATACAATCTGAATAAGATCATGAACACTTCGGACCATGGTTATTGATAGACTAGCATTTGCAATGTAAAGTTTGAACCATGACATTAGGTATATATGTGAATGTATACAGTTGTAGATGTGCGACTGCGGAAGTATTACAAAAGTTTACATATAAAATGTCGATTGTATTGTTTGTGTTTAGCTATAAAGTGATCTGACCACGATAGCATAACCACAAACCGATGTGACCGTGATTGATTTATAACATCAGTTCATATCCAGCTGCTGATGGTAAGCATGGTTCAAATGGTCTATCTGATAATTGCTTTTTGCTAGCTTTTGTGGTCAAAAGATTTTGTGATTTTAAGTTCTCTCTTAGTTAGGGCGATGTTAACTGTCTTATTGTATTTGTTTCATGGATCCTTGTGCTACTTTTGCAATGTCTTTTAATTTATAGAAATAAAATTAAGAAATGAAATCAAGCTTTATTTGTAGTATAGTAGATACTCTGCAGGTACCGACCTTGCAGAAATGAAACAAAAAGAATATGCAGCTGTAGTCATGAAATTAGAATTGTGTTAATAGCAGCAGCTGAATAATAGATTAAGGGTGTTTGCATAAGCTTTTCCATCAAACTAGGCCTGCATATTTGTGATGTAGCTGACCAGTTCTAAGTTATGTTCATAACACAGAGTCCCTATAAATAGTAGAATAACCATCCAACTGTAATCACTGCAACGCCTCGTTTATTGTTCATTCAAAATAACAACAAAATGGGTATTAGCATGACCGTGATTGTTCTTGCTGTAACAGTTTGTTTGACGCTTGGGAAATTGAGCGTGGCAATGGACCATATAGTAGGAGATGGGAGTTGGTGGAGGCTGAACTGGCTGAATTTCAACTACACAGCCTGGGCTCAAGGTAAAGAATTCTGAGCAGAGGGTACACCCTTGTTTTCATGTACCCTGTGAAAAACACAACGTTATGAAAGCGAGCGGGACACCGTTTGTAGAATGCAAGGTGCCTGCAAGCACGGAAGCCATGACCAGTGGATATGATGTGATAAACCTGGCAACAGCAGGAAGTGACCTGTGCGATGTCGCTCATCACTGCCACATGGGAATAAAGCTCCTCGTTAATGTCTTAGATTTGGAGTGGCATGCTTCCTCCCCTTTTGCTCTATGCATCATTCCACTCCCATCTTCTCTGCTTTGCAAATATTGGTGCTCCGGCTGTTTGGTTTCCATGTGTCTGAGACATGAACAACAACTGAATGCTTTCTTTTCTGCAATGGAAAGGAAGACTTGAATCCTTATCATAATATAAGCTTATTTAGGAGAAAGTCTGAAAATAGTACAGTTCTAATAGTTTCATTTTGATGCATCTCCCATTGCTCTACTGAAAAATGTTGGTGAGAAGAGCTTGCTATTGATATTTCGAAATTGTTATCAGTTGCCTGTTCAGAAGAGTCATATGATATGGATGATCAGTGGTTAAAACAATGAATTGGTTTAATAAGCAGGAATGAATGAAGGTGAAGACCTCAATAGGGCATGGAGGTTGCTGAAGAAAAATGAGGACAGCACCTCCCTTGAGAAAAGACCTGCACCCACTCTTGGCTGATACAGTGCCGATAAATCTCAAGTTTGTGCTATCTGTAGACGCGCTTGCCTTCACTAGCATTTTGAACTATTTCTCCTTACTACCATTTTGAATTTAGTGTTCAATTTTTGACGTGATTTGATTAAACAGCATCCAAGTTAACACGATACTGCCGTTTTCTGAATTATATTTCACTATTTTTATTCTTTTCGTTTTTAATATATGGTAAAATGTGCGGTACTTTGATTAAATTTAATTCTTGCTAGCCGTCTTTGCTGCGTATAGCTTCCGTAGACTGCTTTTATTTTCATTTTTGTTAGGTTATTATGCATAACGTCACAGCAGGGCTGTAGATTTAGTATTTTGATGTACAGCTATGCGTACCCAATTTTGAAGTATTTATTCAATTGCTACTATGATTCATAACTGTGTCTAAGGTGTACCGTCACGTTTAGTCGTCAGCTTTGAATTACAATTATGAGTTGAAATCGACAATGTTTGCTTGCTAATGTTCTAGCTACTAAGGGTCCATTCGCAGTCATTATTTGACACGTTGAAATTTGTGTTCGTGTCGGATGCCAACAAATTTTAGTTGAACGTATATAGAATATTTAAAATTAAAAAGACTCAACGAGACATGTTTTGTTTTTTTTTGCTTTTTTTTTTCTTTTCTTTTTTGACTCTGAAAAAACTGATTTTGATGAAGTGACATAAGTAAACATTCATAAGAGTCCGATTTGATAATGTTGAATCATGACAATTTTTATAATGGTTACTACGTTCTATAGGCAAAGGCCTACCAAGTCATGATAATGTTAGATCATGACATTTGTTTTATTTAAATAGATTGCAATTATGTAAGCAATCGTGTTCCTAGGGCTGTCAACGAGTACCCGAAAAATCCGATATCCGTCCGCATCCGTATCCGAAAATACGAAAAATATCCGTTATCCGAGATGCGGATACGGATATCCGATATCCAAAAATCATTTCGGATACAGATATGGTTATAGTGGTATCCGTATCCGAAAAATATCCGTCCGATTTTCTGATACGTGTATGTAGTATATACATTATATAATTTTTAATTTGTATTTAAGATTAAATTAGTATATAAATTTCCTTAAAATAGCTAAGATAAACTCAACTATTTAATTATAAAGGAAAGTTGTATTTTGTATTATGCAACATTTTAAATCATGTACTCATTTTATTTTGTGGTATGGTTATAATTAAAACATAATTGTGTATGTGCTTCTATGATTTATATTTTGTTTTATTTTAGTCTTAGGGTTGTGTATTTCATATTTTGAACACTTTATGTCTTAAAATATTTGTTGTAAGAAAATTATTTGATTGATGTCCTGCTTGTAATTTTTAATTAGATGTATTCACATTTTCAAAAAAAATATTTTATGGGCCAAATTTGTATGTGAGTGATGTATTTGTAAACTTTTACTGTTTTATTTTCGGATATTTTTTCGGATGTTTTCGGATATTTTCGGATATACACATCCAATGTACAGTTTTAAGTTTCGGATACGGATATTTCGGATATTTTCGGATATCCGTATTCGCTAAGGCGGATACGGATATTTTCGGATATCCGAAAATATCCGCGGATACGGATACAGATATTTTTAACTGGTAACCGCGGATATCGGATACGGATTCGGATACGAATTTTTATTTTCGGATACGGATTCGGATACGGTACTATCCTTATCCGACTGCATCCGTTTACAGCCCTACGTGTTCCTTGTCAAAGGAACGTTATTGCTTACATAATTGCAATCTATTTAAATAACTAGTCCTACTATTTTGTATTGCATGTATTTTATGTGACCATATTTTCATAAGTATATGCACGCACAAGAAAGAAAAAAAGATCAGAAAACCTTCTTTCATCCCGAACAAGACAGATTTGTAAGAGAGACACATACAAGTATGCAATAAAAAATCCACATGGTAAAAGAAAATCCTAAGAGCATTCTCAACCCAAGATTGGATTGGGCTCCAACGGACCCCCAATAGGGGGTCGGTTGAAGACTCTGAGGTTGCTTTGACAACTCCAAAGTTTGCAAGAGCAACCATTCGATTATCTGACAACCTTGACCTTAATCGGCTTTCATAAAGTCGGCCTAAGGTAGGGGCAACGGTCAAAATTTGACAGTTGCCCCTAGTCGGCTTCTATAAAGCCGATTATACTAGTTGGCTTTATAAAAGTCGGTTAAGGACTTCATAACTACCAACAAAATTTTGCACTCAACTACCTTCTATGCTTACCTTCATGCTTCTATCTTTGAGTTATTAAAATGCTTGTATCTTTCAGTTATTAATCGGTGTTGTGAATGAGCCTCCATAAGTAAGTTTAAAATCATACTTCATTAAGAACGATATTCGAGAAACAAACATACAAATCATAAAATAGATATTAAAACTAGATAATTGCTTTTTCAAATTACGACTGATTTCCAACGTGATTCCAGTAATGCTCCACTAGATTTTCTCTGGGTTCAAGATGAGCATGCATATCTCTTATATCCTCAATTCGCTTCATGTATTGGGCAAATGTACTAGGCTCCTTGTATGGTTTTCTTTGAAATGCAGCAGCAATATCAGGATAGTTTCGAAGTTGAAGCTCATATCCACTACGTTCTTCTTCGACAATCATATTATGCAAAATTATACAATAATACATGATGTCAGCTGACACTGCAGGGTTGTGGTAGTTTCATTCTTTCCTTTATATATGAAATCTGCCTTGAAGCACTCCAAAAGCTCGTTCAACTTCTTTTCTCAAACTTTCTTGTTGTTTGGTGAAAAGTGTTTGTTTAGCATTATCAGGCCTTTTATAAGCTTGCACGAGTGTTCTCCACTTTGGATAAATTCCATCAACTAAGTAACAATCCGTATTATAATCTACACCTCCTATTTTGAAGTTGCTTGGAGGTGCTATATCATTGTATGAGTTGTTGAATAAATAAGGCTGTCGCAAAACGTTTCCATCATTTAGTGAACCAGGTGGCCTAAAAAATGCATGCCAAATATACAAATCAAACGATGCAACAACTTCCATTACCATAATTGCCTTTTTGTAGTGTCCCGAGTACTGGCCCTGTAATGCAATAGGACAATTTTCTACCTCTAATGCATATAGTGTAAACTACCTAACATACCAGGAAATCCATGCTGTTCTCCTATTGCCAACAATCATTCAATATCACGCGGGGTTGGAGTCCTAAGATATTCCTCACCAAGCTGCATAACAACGGTCTTGCAAAATTCTTTCATGCTTAAGATAGTCGTTGAATCCCCTCATCCTTATTTTGTCGTCCACTGAATCTCCTGATACACCGTATGATAGCATCTGTATTGCAGCAGCGGCCTTTTAAAGGGGAGAAAGTCTGAATTCGTTGAGCGCATTTACTTTGTGAGTAAAAAAGACATTTGTTTCGAAGAGTTTGTCGAGAACTCTATTAAAGACGTTCTTGGACATGTGAAACCTCCTTTTGAACTCTGAAGGCCCATAGACCGAATTTTCCACAAAATAGTCTTGAATTAGTTGGTTGTGAGCAGCAACGTAATTTATTCCATATCGAATATCTCACCTTCCAAAGACACTCCCCACTTGGGTCAAACGATTGCTTTCTTCGTTTTCAAGAGTCATTACCTCAAGCATTTGTGTTGAAATAACGTTCTGTTGTTCAATTCGTGTTTGAATGAACTCATCTGAAGATGAAGAAGAAGATGAACACCATAACCTTTTAAGTTTATTCATTTCGGAATGAGATTTTGAATGAAGATGAAGAGTGAACATATATGTACCTATATTTGTAGTAAATTAGAGATTGAAATGTATCTTGTCTCGTACCTAGTGTTGATGTCGACTTGACACTGCAATTTGGACTGTAGCAATCATATCTTTTTTCATACGTAGTGTTGATGTCGACGTGACGCTGCGTCTTAGACTGTAGCAACGATAGTTTGTCTCGTACCTAGTGTTGATGTTGACTTAACGTTACAACTTGAACTGTAGCCACAAAAGCTTGTCTCGGACCATTTGTTAAAGTAATTGGGTCGTTATCCATTTGTTAAAATTATGAGTTAAACTACTTTTGTGCCTGCACTCTGACAAAACACTGCCGTAAAACAAATGACATGACAACACTTTGCCAAGTATTAAATTCATGTGGTTGAGTACACAGTAATTTTTAACTCGTTTACGTTCATAAATGTAAACACAACCTTTACCTTGCGTACAAACATCGTTCATTACAACGAAACATTGGATAAAGGGTACAAGCAGCGTTCAACACAACATATAACTACGACCCAATACGACATAACGTTGAACACAAACATGTAATTATTACACGGTACCACATAACTACGACCCATAGTTTCGGGGTAAACCGTAGCACACATGAAGCATTTCATTCTTTACTGCAACATTCATTCTTTCCAAGCGACTGCCCTCATCTTGCATCTCAGGTGCGTACTGGACACCCCTCTCCGTCAATGGTGGATCAATTCACGATTTTTTTTAACTACTTTGCAATTCTTGGCGATTCCGTGCATAAATGTACATAATACAATAGTAGTTCATGAATCTACTAAATAAAATTTTACAACGGAATGTAAATAAACAATATAGCGAAAGCCTAATACAATAAATTTCTAATACATCAATAAATGATAACTGTTTGAAACATAAACAAGAAGAAACAACTCAACTGGAACAGCTGAATAGGTAGATATAGGTGAGCAGATCCAATATAAACCCCAAACTCCAGTAGTGAATGTCGAAAGCTATAATACTTGATCTGACCCGAGCAATAATGCAAAAACAAAACAACTCGGATCAGGACTAACATTCTCATGGAAGTAAATCAACTCAAATGAAATATTCAATGAAATGCAATTAGTAACTTAAAGAATGTTTGGGATCACCATCCTCTAAGGATCTGTTAAACTAATATCATATAATATAATACGCTACTACAATAGTGTCTATGGGAAATATAAAATATTAAAATTGCATAAGCGTTATAATACCGTAGTCTATACAGATACCGTAAAGTCCACAGTAATGCAGTGGCTATCCAAGGGCGCTCCATAGGTACGGTACAAATCAAAATCATAGGGGCTCGATCGGGATAATATGACAAGGCACATGAGGAATACCCATGGTAAGATTCTACCGATGCACGCCCGTAACCGGTAGTAACGCATAGCCGCGACTACTGCCCACCTCGAAATACACTCCCAAAATCAAAGGTGCAACAATCAAATCACAAATTAATAGATATGGGTTCGAAGAAGTGTCTCCGATAGGAGGGGCTACCTCACTTAATCATGGAATAGCACCTGTTTTAGTCATTTCAATTATGAACCGAAAGTCAAGGCTATCCATCATCGCTCCCTTTCTTCAAATCCAGTAATTGCCTCCAAATCATCCTACTTCATTCTGCAACTCCACCGCGTACACAGTTGTTAAAGTGGTTTTCAGTATTGGCAGAGATACGACAATAGCCAATCCCGGTCTCTTTAACAACCAAACGTTTACATTTTTCACACCTGTGGTCATTATTTTATAAATCACTTTATAAAATCGTATACACAAATCTCAAGTTCAAATTTGAATTCAAAATTTAATATTTAACTTCAATTTCATTTAACGTCCGAAATATTCATTTAGTGATTTCCAATCCAAATTTGACTTATATAAAAACACAACTCAAATGCCATTTAAAACAATACTAAAATACTTTATTTCGATAATATTGAGGTTGATTTATTCTCATCATAACTCAAGTTCAAACAATTCAGAAATCTAGTTTTACCTTTATAAGCATTCGTTTTAAGTCGATTCATAAAGTCCAATATTTTGGTATAAATTCTATATATAATTCAAATCAAACTTATATTCAATTTAAGCAAAACATATCATAACTTATAAATCCCAAGTCGTATAATTCAATTTCATTACCTATAAATTCAAATCAAAGCGTATATTTCAATTTAAAAAAAACATCTCATATCTCATAAATTCGATTTACAATTTCTTAATTCAAACCAAACGATTTATAAAAATCAATTCCATATATAAATTATGTATATTCTAATTAACATTCAGTCACTTTAAGTTCAAATCAATTTGAATTTAAATTCGTATTTCATATGAGTTCATTGCTAAAATCAAATATCATTATTACAAATTAAAATATCGAATTTTAATTGCAACAACCCATAATCTTAAAACAAGACATAAGAGATAATTAAAGAATAATTAATTTTTAAAAGAAGAATTAAGTGAAACGGGTTACGCCATTGCGTTCGTCTCGGAATTCTGCTTAAGATAGAGTTAATTCGTAAAACAGATACCATATGAAGGAGTTACGGACGATAGAAGTTGGGCAGAAAAATCAAAAAACAGGCCAAGATAACTGGCGCACTTGTGAAGTGCGCCAGAACAAAATTGCACTGGCGTAGTTGGGAAGTGCGCCCAGGCCGAGCCAGCTCTGCAGAATTCTGGGGAGTTCCATTTGATGACGTGTCTTTCTGGGATTGGCTAGATGACGTGTTTTTCTGGTCTGATGGTTCAGATGTTTCCTAATCTAATCTAAAGGTACTAATTCACCTAATACATCTATAAATAAACACCTAAACCTAACCCTAATCTCATTGTTCCCATCCATGGCACCTCCATGCTGCTTTAATCTAAACTAGTCTTTCTTCTCCACCAAAACAAATCAGAATAGGAGTATTCCAATTAGAAGATCAGATCTACAAATCAAAGTAGAGATTATTCAAGATCAGAATTGCTACAACAACACATAATCCTCTTTTCTAAGAATCCTATCGCTGTGAGTCAATGTTACTTTCACATATAATTAAATTTAAAAGTAATTGTAATAGGATTGTAAATTGGATCTGATGTATATGCCTGTAAATAAGATGAATTATATCAAGTTTTGTAATTTGTTATCCTTTAGATTCATATCCAATTGCTATTATCATATGCCTATCCGATCTACTTTATCGTTATTCATTTCACATGCCCATTTATATGTTTATGATAGTTTTGATGCTTTTATTCTCTTTCCTTATTCTTTTCCTTTTTATGAGATTAGGCTAACTTCGAGCCTAACATATTGCGTTGAGATTTATGTACAAATAACATTGGAAAGATTGGGAAAAGTTTGGGAAATATGCAACATAATGAGATTTGGCATAAATTGTTGATGAATATGGAAAATTGGTTTGGGAATAATTGAGTATGACTTGTATACACGAGATTTGGGCATAAATTGTTAATAACTATGAAAATGGGTTTGGGCATAATTTGGCATATAAGATTATATAATTTAGATTGGAAATTATGGGTGATTGGAATATATTAAAATCCAAGATTTGAATTGGGGCTTGAATCAAGAAAGTGATAATAAACGCCTAAACACGAGGTTTGATTCGGATTGCGGTATAAGCTTGCCTGGAACCGCCCGGCATATCCAGTAAACGCAATTTGGTAATCTAATGTGAGAGGTCAAAGACAGAAACTAGATGCGTAATAATGCAAAGACACGAGGTTAGATTCGGATTGCGGTATAAGCCTGCCCGGAACCTCCCGACAAATCTAGCAACCACAAAACGACAATCTAATGTGGGAGGTCTTGCAAGATTACGGTTTTAATGAATTATTGAACACTTAACCAAGATAAGACATGTGATTAGACATGGGGATAATAAAGGGTTAAGTGAGTAACATGGGTAGCATGTGAAACATAATAAAGCACTTAACCAAGAAGAGACATGTGATTAGACATGGGAATAAAGAGGGGTTAAGTGGGAATTCCTAGCGGGGACCAAGCTTAGGAGGGAAGCTTGTGTCAAGTGGGTGGACCCTTTTCAACCAGTAACCCATTTTAGTATCTATATGAGCTTGAACTAGGTCGAGGACAGGGACATGCTTACCGGGGTTGATTGTAACAGGTCAATAAAGAGTTAGCGATGGCAGTGCAAGTCCAACGGAGTCATGTGCGTGCGTAGGTCCGGGCTGGTAGGTAAGATATTGTTGCATCGTGTAGGTATAAGTTATGCATTTCAGTAGTATCGGGGTTGCCACCTTAGGGAGTGATACACCCTATAGTGGGATCAGCACAGGTATCTACGAGGTTAGGGAGTCGATCGAATGGGAAGGGTAGTGGGTACAACTAGTGGTGGTAGGAGCAAGTGGGGCACCTACAAGAGTAGCTAGGAGTACATGAAGCTACCATTATTATGATTAGTAGGGAGGGATCATCTCTTAATATGTAACTAGTATTTGGTATGGTGCAGAGCAAATCTTATAGTGGCTAGGAGCGCGGTCGATGTTCTATCTTGCTTACCTTGCTTACCTTATCACATCTGCTTATGTTACAGTCATCTCTTATATGCAGTTTATGTTCTTATCCTGTTACTTTACTGATTATATTGTTAAAGTCTTTAGACTCGCCAGACTTATGTCTGGCCCTTTTTTGTTTTGCCTCTTTCCTCCCCCCCCCCCCGGTCCTCAGGGTGGGATTAGTGAAGCTTGACTTGGATCTCTTTCTTCTTGAAGTGCTTGGAAGTGTTGAAAGTAATTCTTAGCTTTATCTCTTTTTCATTATGGCTATTTGGAGTGGGATTATGGTCTTATGTTCTCTGATAATAATGGATATTATGTGTACTTGGCTTTAGTATGTGGTTTTGATGTTGTAACCAAACATTTTTTGCTTTTCCGTTGTAATGAATAAATTTTGAATTTTTAAGTACCATTTTATATATCTGTCTTGTGATGTTCTGTTCTATACTCTTATAACGCTCCATGAAAGTCAATGCATTCCTTTAGTGAGTGACATTAATGGACATGGAGTGTTACATAAATTGCAAAATGTTAACTTATCTATCAAGATTTTATTATTAAAGTTGGTAAAATATATAAAAGAAATTTTAAGTTTGAAAATAGATATATATACATATATAATTCTAAAATAAATTGGAAAATAGATTATAAATATATATAACTTTAGAATAATATAAAATAGGTTTAAAGGAATATTTATTTTAATATAAAAAGTTTTAAAAAATCTTATATGATAAAATATATATTTTAAAATAAATAAATTATAAGTAAAATCTTAAATAAATATTTAAATCCATATTTACTCATAAAATCATTTTAAAACATATAATTTAAAATTTACAAAACTTAAGTTTTAAAATCTTTAAAATATAATATCTTAAGTTATTATTTTAAAATCAAATTTCCAAACCACTTTGCTTCGAAAACATGACCAATAGTGTCCGTATATAGTTTTCTACTCTATGGTCAAGTGATACGGATATTTATCATTTCAACCCGTAATTTATAAAATTTCTATAGGTCTATCATTTCAACCCGTAATCCCAGATAAAAATCGCTTAGGTCTATCATTTCAACCCATAACGATTTTTCCCTAATCTAATGTCCGTTCGGGTATGTATCATTTCAACCCTTAGTGGTTTTCTAAACTAGGGAAAATCAAAATATATAAATCAACAATCACATGGAATAAATAACAACATATATATCATCAATGCATCTACGTCATATATTAAAATTGTTTACATATCAGATAAACAATTTTTACTGGCAGCCCTATACATTTCATAACAATTCATTTATACTGATCTAACAACCATGAACAATGTAGGTCAAGTGTGAGATAAACTCACCTTTCGTGACACAAATTGAAGATGGCAAACAGATTGACACATAATTTAAATGACTTCCAAGCACGACTTGAAATGGATTCAACTTGGTAACCGCTACAAATATTTATTTTATTTTATAAGGGGAGGTTAGGGAATTCTCAAGGTATTGATACGACCATTGGGATGGGAATAGGTTTCGAACTCAACACCAAATTCAATTCAAAAATAAATACAAAATTCTTTTATATTATATAAATATTTCTATTTACGTAACATGCGATAAATTTATAATATACATACATACATACATACATATATATATATATTTAAAATCACACACACCAAAACTGTATAACGTGTATATATATATATATATATATATATATATATATATATATATATATATATATATATATATATATATATATATATATATATGCACACACAATGCAAATACACACACAATGGTATACCCGTTTTATAATTTATATAAACACCAAAACTCAACACAAAATCAAAACCAACAATTCTTTTTTCAAAATAATATATATAATATACACACCTTAAATACAACACCTGGAAAATCAACACGCACAAACGTAAAATATATATGCACATACGCCAAAAGTTTACACCCTCACGCCAGAAACAAACCACACAGTCACACGAACACGTATTCACATACATACATAACTCCACTCACCCAATATATGTATACAAATACACCACACATATTCACTTTAATCATGCATCTGAAGATAGAGGGGTGGATGCAATTAATGGCTCGGTTTCGGGCGGGTTCGGACTAGTGATGAGCGAGGCGAGTGTTTGGACAACAGACAGCGGGGTTGGCGACTGGATGGGCCACGACATTAGGGGTTCGGAACTGACTGGGCGGAGGCAGGCGTCACAGGGAAGAGGACAGTGTGCGGTTTAGGGAGCCGTGGGCTTCGGGGAATCGGCATAGGCTGTTGGTACAGCTACAGTGGCCAGCGCAGGTGGTTCGGATGGCCAGAAAAGAGGCATCAGGGGTTCAGACCTTGGACCTGGTCGAAGCATGGATGAAGCTTTGGGCGACCTGGTTTCAGGAGAGGAGAGGGACAGAGGTCTTAAGTCGGCGTGGGAGGCTCACGATGGAAAGAGAAGGGGTGAACAGTGGGAAAAAGGCAATAGAATGGAAGACGGAAGGAAGCTGCGTGGAGAAGAGTAGCAGTGGTACGCTAGAAACCCGCCCAGCACCACCAGAAACCAATGCAAGGCCAATAGGGTGACACAACAGCCTAAAAGATTTTTGCAGTAAAAGCTGTGAAAGGAAAAAGCAATCTGTTATAGAATATCAATATTTACATTTTGTTATTTTTTTTATTTTTTTTATTTTCGGTTACTACTTTATTGCTGCAAGTTGTTAGATAGCAGCAGCACGTGATTTCAGCCACATAGACAAATTAGTTAGGCTGAGCACTATATATGTATGGAGAAGAATAGAGTAATAGCAAGGAATATTTTTCTGAAAAATCTCTCTTACCTGCTTATTCTCCTCCTCTTCAATTGTTCTTCTTCTTCTTCCCTACTTAGCTCCATATCTTTTTGGTGCTTTCACCTCTTGAGCTCCCCTCCTCTCCCTTAATATCCAAATCAACCTACCAAAATGACCCGCATCGATGACGCCTTCACACAACTAGCCACTCACCAAGATGCCATAACCTCTAACAGCGCCATGCTACAAACTCTCACTGCCGACAATATCTACATCAAAACAACACTTCAAGACCTCACCAAGCAAATGGACGACATCCACTTCAAACTCAACAACCTTCCGCCCCCTCTCCAAACAATCAAGCATCCACCACATATAATCCACCAAATAACTATCGCCAACCTCCACTACTGTCCTTTCCAACACTAGCCCGAAACCTCAAAGTAATTTTAACAACATTTACCAGATCAAAACCCCATGATTGTATATTTCGAGCCGATCGTTTCTTCATTTATTACTCCACACTAGAAGACCAACGTGTAGAACTTGCAAGTTTTCACATGGATCCCCAACCTCTAACATGGTTTCAATGGATGCATTGGAATAAACAACTTTCTTCATGGCCGGCTTTGGCAAAAGCAATTGAACAATGCTTTGGTCCACCCACCTTCCTAAACCAGCAAGCCACCCTATTCAAACTTAAACAAATCACAACTATCGATCACTACCAAACCACATTTGAAACACTTTGTAACCGTATTACTACCTTGCCACCCGAATCCATCCTCTAATGCTTTATTTCTGGCCTTAAAACCCACATCCAAAATGACCTACATCTCCTCAAACTCACTCCTATTATCCATGCTATTGAAGGTGCCAAGCTTATTGAAAAAAAATATACTGAGCAACCAAAATTTCCATTGTCAAGAACCAGCCAATACTCCTTGGAACAAACCAACAACCTAAATATCACTCAATAATTTCTCAAACACCTCATGTGCAAACGCCTGAATCGGCTATTCTGATCAAACAATTATCCGCACTTGAAATGCAAACCCGCAAACAACAAGGATTATGCTTCAACCGTGATGAAAAATATCACTTCGGCCACTGCTATAAACCTACCCACATCCTCATGATTTTGCCTGAATAAACCACCAACGAAAACAACCCGAACCCGTCACGACAACCATTATTGAGCTAGACCCACCTCTTATAAACTCACAACATAACCTGGATGATTCAAATCAAATAGACCCACAGGAAATCTCCTTCCATGTTTTATCGGGTTCAACTCACCCACGATCAGTCCACATCCCTACGAAGAATTCTGCCCCTATTTAAGCTTAAAAAAAAGGGATACAACTTCTTCTGTCTTCAATTTTTTCACCTTGCAACTTCAGCCTGTGACTTCTACACCAGCACCCCCAAAAAATTAGCCACAATGACCCACGACCGCACAAACTCCTATTCTCAAATAGCTACAACCTCGGGGACAAGGTCGATTGTGTAGGGGTGGGCATTGATACGCTAGAAACCCACCCAGCACCACCAAAAACTGATGTAACGCCAATAGAGTGACACAGCAGCCTAGAAGATTCTTGCAGTAAAAGTCGTGCAAGGAAAAAGCAGTCTATTAGAGAATAGCAGTATTTACATTTTGTTATTTTCTTTATTTCCGGTTACAACTTTATTGCTGCAAGTTGTTAGGTAGCAGCAGCACATGATTTCAGCCACGTAGACAAATTAGTTAGGCTGAGCACTATATATGTATGGAGAAGAATAGAGTAATAGCAAAGAATATTTTTCTGAAAAATCTCTCTTACCTGCTTGTTCTCCTACTCCTTCAGTTGTTCTTCATCTACCCTACTTAGCTCCATATCAAGCAGCTTCACTCTTTTCTTTCTTTGGATAGGAAGAAATGGTGGATGGGATATATAGATCCAAAGAAAGAATGGGTAAAGTATCTTCTGTCCTTTTTATTTATAAGCATGTGAAAAGTTTATTGGGCACATCGAAGAATGAACGCTTCATGGTGAATAATGAACGCTTCTTTAGGGAAATTTGAACGCTTCCTCTCGTGAGTGGGGAGTGTACAGACCACGATGGAAATAAATGGAGAAACCGACGAATGGAAATATATGGCCATGAAATAAATGATGCAGTGGTTTTGGAAACGACGTGTCCATTCATATATTAATTAACTATATATATATATATATATATATATATATATATATATATATATATATATATATATATATATATAGCAAACCATTAATATATCTTCAATTCACATGACCAGTTTGGGAATGTAGGAGGCGTATTAGCATGGTAGACGTGGATGGTTCAGAATGGAAACCCATGTAAGTTTGGTCTTCATTAGGAATAAAAGGACACAAAATAATGTGAGTGCAATATTGGTAATGAACCGATAAAAGACTTTTAAGTACCAACACATTTCACCTTTTTGGAAAAAACAACGTGCAAATGGAAAGACGATAGGTAAAAAAAAAAAAAAATGGAACAAGCAAATACATGAAGGAATAGTGAATGTATACGTTGGTTGCATGCATGGTTAAAATAAGGAACCAATGTGACCACTTTTGAAAAAAAAAATTATGGATAGTTTAATAAAATATAAGAATGAGTTTTGCAGACCCAAAATGTCTAGAAAAATATGCAGGATCCAGAAAGGGACATGTCGAACTCAAATGACTCTATTTTAAAAATGAACTGCGCAAGGTTTTGTTAGTTTCAGCGCGAACCGAATACTGAAGATGGCAAATCAATATATTGTAGAAATCAGTACGACGAGGCGGACTCAACGGTATATAGTTTGCAGTGTCAGGATGTTCCGTTCAAAAATGCATTACAGACCCTTTTAAATGTAAAATTCGGATAGGAAAACAAATAAATGGAGGTCAAAACAAATTTTCACGAAACAAATTTTGCCGCTGGATTAATGAAAATGATTAGAGTATTTTTCATGCTTGTTCAAACTAGTTTCAAAGAGATTTTAAAATCGCTAACACTTGAACTGTTATGCACAGCTTTACATTGAAAAATATGCGAATGATAAACATTCGAATTTTCTGATGAAATGTTCATAACTGCTATGTTTTAAAAAACGTATTTTAAATTTCAAATTCCTGTTATGAAAAACCATAGAATATTTTAAAATTAAATTAACGGTAAAATTTCATTAATATTGAAAACAAAATATATAACGATAAGGTTTAAATATTAAAAGTTAAGAAATAAATTTCAAATCCAAATCAATAAACTTGACAAAAGAGCCTAAATTAAACAAGAGCAAATATTGATTTGTACTATTAAAACATTTTTATATCAAAATAAATTTTATTTGTTATAAAATCCAAAATATTTTACTTTTAAACCAAAATCAAATAGTTATCTTATAAAATCCAAAAAAAAAATAGTTTTAAACGAATTAATTAAAACAAAATCAAATTTTCAATTAAATCATTAAAAAAAAAATACACTAAAATTAGAGCATTCTTTTCTCTGTATAATAAAGGAGGAGGTTGACATGCGTCTAACTAAAATTATATAAGGTCATTAGAATATTAATTATGTGATTAGTGTGTTAGTCAAATATATAAAAAAAAGTTGGTTAAATATTATAACAAATGCGAATTTTCCAAACATATACAGAATTTGACGAAGACTAGATCCATTTGGATCACAAAGACACGGCTCCGCGTACAAGCTGGTTCGGGAAGATTTGGAGCTGATTGGAATTTTGTGTAATTTAAACACTCGTTTAAAGTTATACGAAACAATGCGAAAATCGTCAATCGAAATAAATGGTGAGTTAACTCTCACACCTTCTCGAATATTATGATGTGCAAATTCATATAACTTAAATTTATAGTTAATAAAATCAATTGGGTAATTGGATGCCTTGAATTCCTGTTGTTTGTTTAATGGTTGACAGTGTTTACATTAACATCGTATTGGATGATTGGCTGGATATTATCCCGTATGTTATTATAAACTATTGTAATCTGTGATGTAGGGAAGGACATGTTGGAGGGATCCAATTGGATTCCTCAAATAAATAGTATGTTGTTTATTTTTCATGTTATTTATATATTAATTGTTCCCCCCAAATAACGTCATATCCTATTTGGATACTGATTTTAGATTCAACGATCGTTGCGTCAGTATTGAGTAAGTAGTTGGTAGTAAATGGCCCAGACTTTTGGACGTTGGCGGTAATTTAAGTTATAAAATTTATTTTTATAACTGAATCAAAGTCTCAAGTTATATTTTTATAAGTTTTTTGAAATAAATGGTTTTATAAATTGTATTTTCAAAGAATTATGAAATGATTTATTTTCTTATGTTTATCATAAGAAAGGAAAGACTGAAATGTGCCAGAAGGTAAAACCTGAGATATTTATTTCCGAATATTAAGCGGGTTCGTATTAAATTAATTATATTTTTAATTAATTTCATAAGGAAGATGAAAAGAAAACCGGTTAGCTGTTTACTTTAAGTTGACTTAGTTAATTGTTTCAATTGGAATGTTATTTAAATTATTATTTAACAAAAATAGTTTTACTAACTAATTGTTTAAAACTTAACGTGTGTTATTAGGAAGTAAATATATATTTTGTGTTTAAAATGATTATCGAATGGTTTAAAATAATTAATCATCTATTTTAGTTATAATAAAAGAAATTACTTTTATTTAGTTGGTTATTATTTTAATAACCAAGGCAAGGACTTTACTTGAAATTTGTTTAAAGGGTAATCGAGTTTTATAAATTAGCAACAGTAACGAGATCTTTAAAAGGGGTTTTAATCCAAAATTGCAAACAACATTTGCAAATGGAAATAAAAGTTAATGCGATGAATATAAAAGAAGTTTTACTTGATGAATAAGCTTTCCAAATATGGCATATGGTTTATATAACCATGTGCAAACAAAATAGTAAATGAGATTAGTGTTAACATTATCAGGTTCTGCATTATAAACTTCTATCTATCTTGAGATTAAAACGATGTCGATCAAGGTCTGAGACGTAATTAGAATACCCCAACTTGAACGATTTCACTACTATCGAGGGATGGTATTAGTTCGTAACGGTAGAGGAAATAAAAGAGATTTTGTGATTTATTTCCAGATTAGAGGATATATATATATATATATATTAAAGAATATTTTCAATGTGAGGAATATAAATGGACTGATTAGATAGCAATATCGGCAAAATGATATAAAAAGAGGGTTTTGGAAAGATGCCAAGGGAGAATTTATATGAGCAAGAGTTTTAAAGTCAAAATATACCGTTATGGTTATATTATAAGAATATGTCGCTCGACGTTATTTTGCACAGATAAGAGTTATTAATTATATATATTGGTTATAGAATTGATATTTTTGAGATAATGAGAATAAAAGAGATTTTTGTGAGATATAACCATATATTAGAATGAAGGAAATAACAAGGTGAGTTTTGAAGATGGTTATGCCAAAAAGAAAAATAAATGTTGAATATGCTTCAAATAACGGAACAAAAGAGTTTTGCTGAAAGAAATTACAACATCAATTTAAAAATCGATATATTGGTTATGAACGAATTGTTTGAAATGAAAAAGACTCAAGCTGCCAAAGTACTGATTGATATTGTTTGAATTGATAGTTAAAACTTCAAACTATCAATAAGATATTATTTGATCTTTTGATGAGTTAGTTCGAAGAGACCGGGAGGGGAACTAGAACTAAAACCGCTTTGAACCGACTTTGCGCTTGTAACTAACATGTAGGCATATAAAGATGGAGCATTGAAGACCGTTGATCTTCATGAACGGAAGATCTACTTATTGAATTTCTCTAGGTCGCTCCCGGTAATACTTTGACTTGTGATTATATCGGGATTGAAATATTTGGAGTGCATGGACTTATCACTTCCGATCTTTGGGGGTGATTCCCATATAAGATGCGGTAGGAAGCTGCCTTCAGTTCATCCTTTTCCTAGATGACTTGTATGGACGAATATCTGATAGAGTATTTCCTAAAAGTCGCGCACGTTGATTTTTACAAATACACCAAGTTTGATGGCAGAAAAATTCTCTTGCTTAACACCAAGAGTGTATTTGTGGACATCAACTAGTGATTTGGCGGATCTGACGATGTGGCATTCAAAGTGAATGGAGACGTGCTATTGTAAAAAGATAAACGTGACCTCAAGCCTCATCTACTGGGAAATGGAAAAAATTGAGTAGGTAGCATTGCTATGTGGGTCGCACCCATTAAACGGGTATATCATTACCTGATCTGGAGAAATAAAATGCCTTCAGTTGTCCCTTTTAATTTTTATATGTATGCTATCGGTTTGGTTGGCTAGCCTCCAACGGCAGTAATGATATATTCGGTACTCTCAAGAGAAATGAGGGGCCGTTTATGTGTAGCCTGGGTTGCAAGATGTTCTTGTTGAACCCTAATGTATTCATCTCCGGAGGTACATTGTCGGAAAGGTGGTCCCATACCTTGCCAGGAAATCCATTCTCCAATAAGAGCCCACGGTTTTGATTGTATACTATATATGTAGAGCGTAAGATGCAAGCGTTCTGCTAGATTGTTATTTATTTGTATTTAGACATTATTATAATATCAGAAAAGATATAATGAAAAAAATATTTTGGGTTATAGTAAGGTAAAAACCCTTTGTGTTTATGTGTAGGCAGGTCTTACTATTATCCTTTTCTTTTAAAAAGGATTTTTCAAAGTTAAACAAGTTGTTTGGGTGGTGAATTTATCACTGAAAGTATTCCAGACTAATCCGGCTGGACTTCACCATTAGTTATTTAAAGTTATTTTCCGTTGTGATAGATATATGTTGTACTCTGATAATTGGTATGTATATACAGTTTTTTTTCTAAAGAGATATGATATATTATATTCCAATATGAGATTCTAATGTGTTCTTCTTTTTCTTCTATTCTAACACTTCTTTCTTTCTACTTCTCATCCTCTAACTTCTTTCTATTAACAGTCTAGGTTTTCGATACTTGGATTTTTGGCAAGTAATACAGGATTATGTATTATTGTTGAAAATTCGAGCATCGAATTTTTCCTGGCCGTTACACAAGTGTTTGCTAGTGGTTGCTCGTGGATGCATATACACATAGTATGCACTAGATCGACTCAAAGCACTATCATACTACATATGGATGTGTGTGCATTTTAATTTTTTATGGATGGAAATGACTGAATTATCATTGTTGCATTTTGACGGATGATTGTGCACACATATAGTGTTTACCTGATATACTGGGACTATATGCATACATATTGGATTCATGGCACTAACATACATTGCATTAAGAAGGTAGGCTGAATCAGTAGACCGTCTGATTTTTCGCATTAACATAGGGACATATGCACATACCTTTGCATATGTTCATATAAGCTTCTCTTAAGGACAGTGGATGTCTGTGATTGATGGATGAGTAAATGGTTGATGGATGTTAGGATAAACATTCTTCTTAACTTAGAGATTTCGGGGACGAAATCCTTTAAGTAGGGGAGAATGTAACACGCCGTAATTTTAAAACACATTATAATGATGAATTAAAGAGTACTTAATTAAATATTGGGAATTAAGTAAAACGAACTGTATCATTGTGTTCGTCTCGGAATTCTGTTTAAAGTAGAGCCCGAGTTTGCGTAAAACAAACATCGTATGAGAAAGTTATTAAAGTTATAAGTTTGTATACATATAAGAGCTTTATGAATAAATAAAACAACCTAGAGTTTTCAAAGCAATTCAAACCAGTGAGCGACAAAACTAGGCGGGAACCAGACCCATTGGGTCTGACCTACACTTGGGCTGGGTCGAACTATGGGTCGAACCAAGGCCACATGAGTCGACCCAGGTGAGGGTGGGTCAACCCAATAGGGATCTGGCCGACACTACAAGGAAAACGATTTTTTGTTGCAAAAATCAGCGGCGTTTATTATCTAATGCCAGCAAAAGTGTTTTCATGACCAATGTAAGCGCGGTAAGATTTTTTCACATTCCCACCTCTTCGTAAACACAAGTCCGCGTGTCCTAGGAGAAACGTAACCGACCTAATCTCTTTTCCTATTCCTTCATACTTAACATCTTTTAATTTTTAACCCTCGTTCACTTTTCTTTCTTTTTCTAGAAAAAACCCTAGCTTTACCCCTTTCGATCTCCTGCTTATTAATTCTCAGTTAAATTCGAATTTGTAAAGACTTTCTCGTTCAACGTTGGTATGGATACCAGTAGAGGCGGTTCATCTCAGCGATGCTACAAAGCGATTCGATTCAATTTCTACTCATATTCAAGATCATGAAATCGGTAAGGCTGGAAAGGTATAAAACTAAACTTGATTTATCTAATTTTGTTTGGATTCTATCGTTTAGGGTTTTGAACAGTTAAAATTTGCTGAGTGTTGAGTTCTGCAACCACAAACCAAATAGTTGATTTCTGCAAATAGTGTTTACATTTTGTTATTTTGTGTTTAAAATGATTATCGAATGGTTTAAAATAATTAATCATCTATTTTAGTTATAATTAAAGAAATTACTTTTATTTAGTTGGTTATTATTTTAATAACCAAGGCAAGGACTTTAACTGAAATTTGTTTAAAGGGTAATCGAGTTTTATAAATTAGCGACAGTAACGAGATCTTTAAAAGGGGTTTTAATCCAAAATTGCAAACAACATTTGCAAATGAAAATAAAAGTTAATGCGATGAATATAAAAGAAGTTTTACTTGATGAATAAGCTTTCCAAATATGGCATATGGTTTATATAACCATGTGCAAACGAAATAGTAAATGAGATTAGTGTTAACGTTATCAGGTTCTGTGTTATAAACTTCTATCTATCTTGAGATATAAACGATGTCGATCAAGGTCTGAGAGGTAATTAGAATACCCCAACTTGAACGATTTCACTACTATCGAGGGATGGTATTAGTTCGTAACGGTAGAGGAAATAAAAGAGATTTTGTGATTTATTTCCAGATTAGAGGAAATAAATATATATATATATATTAAAGAATATTTTCAATGTGAGGAATATAAATGGAATGATTAGATAGCAATATCGGCAAAATGATATAAAAAGAGGGTTTTGGAAAGATGCCAAGGGAGAATTTATATGAGCAAGAGTTTTAAAGTCAAAATATATCGTTATGGTTATATTATAAGAATACGTCGCTCGACGTTATTTTGCCCAGATAAGAGTTATTAATTATAAATATTGGTTATAGAATTGATATTTTTGAGATAATGAGAATAAAAGAGATTTTTGTGAGATATAACCATATATTAGAATGAAGGAAATAACAAGGTGAGTTTTGAAGATGGTTATGCCAAAAAGAAAAATAAATGTTGAATATGCTTCAAATAACAGAACAAAAGAGTTTTGCTGAAAGAAATTACAACATCAATTTAAAAATCAATATATTGGTTATGAACGAATTGTTTGAAATGAAAAAGACTCAAGCTGCCAAAGTACTGATTGATATTGTTTGAATTGATAGTTAAAACTTCAAACTATCAATAAGATATTATTTGATCTTTTGATGAGTTAGTTCGAAGAGACCGGGAGGGGAACTAGACCTAAAACCCTTGCATATATTCATATAAGCTTCTCTTAAGGACAGTGGATGCATGTGATTGATGGATGAGTAAATGGTTGATGGATGTTAGGATAAACATTCTTCTTAACTTAGAGATTTCGGGGACGAAATCCTTTAAGTAGGGGAGAATGTAACACGCCGTAATTTTAAAACACATTATAATGATGAATTAAAGAGTACTTAATTAAATATTGGGAATTAAGTAAAACGAACTGTACCATTGTGTTCGTCTCGGAATTTTGTTTAAAGTAGACCCCGAGTTTGCGTAAAACAGACATCGTATGAGAAAGTTATTAAAGTTATAAATTTGTATACATATAAGAGCTTTATGAATAAATAAAACAACCTAGAGTTTTCAAAGCAATTCAAACCAGTGAGCGGCAAAACTAGGCGGGATCCAGACCCATTGGGGTTGACCTACACTTGGGCTGGGTCATCTCAGCGATGCTACAAAGCGATTCGATTCAATCTCTACTCATATTCAAGATCATGAAATCGGTAAGGCTGGAAAGGTATAAAACTAAACTTGATTTATCTAATTTTGTTTGGATTCTATCGTTTAGGGTTTTGAACAGTTAAAATTTGCTGAGTGTTGAGTTCTGCAACCACAAACCAAATAGTTGATTTCTGCAAATAGTGTTTGTAAATGGGTTTTATATCTGGGTTTTTAAGTTTCTTTTGAGCTTTTGGTTTTGACAATATATCAGATTAAATTACTTCTGAATCGAATGAGTTTTTGACTTTGGGTTTTGACAGTATACCCGAAAAAATTACCAAATAGTGTTGATTTCTGGTGTTTGCATCTGCATCGAATGGGTTTTGAACCTGTTTTGTACATATATGTTGATTTCCTGAACTGTAGTCTATATTGATTGGAATTTAATATGGACGTTGATTTTAAATATTAACATGTTCATTTAAATTGCTTGATTGAGTACTTGCAGCAAACATATTACATTGATATACATATATGTATATATATATACATACATACACACATATATACGTACATATATGTGTATATACAGTAACCTTGCAATGCATGAATTGTATATGTGAGTTACTCAGTATACAAAATTGTGCAGCTTATGACTTGGGAGTTTATGAATTTTGCAAAATGTGATATTGTGCAAGTATATCAGAATGTGTTTATGTATGATAATTTAATCTGTTTTCTTTCATCTAATTTCCATGTATTATACATGAATACTGAAATTGTGCAGTATAAAATAGTGACACTTAACTGATACATTTCATACAAAATTTCTCTGTAGGCTCAAGAGAACCCAAAGGGACAAAGACAAATTGTTTTAGGCCCTTGTCCCATGAATATCAATAATCGAGATTGCAAAATTTGTGTTAGGCCATCAACAATCAAGTTGAACCTGAACCGTATTTGCAGTCTCGATATTGATATTTATGAGCGAGAAATGTGAATTGGTGTAGGAAACTGAACAAAGAAACAGGTTCAAAAAAGGTATACCTACATTGCAATCAAAATGTATTTATGTATATTAATTTAATTTATTTTATTCCATCTGATTTGCATGTATAGGTGTATATGTACATGAACAACGAAATATGCCATATATCTGTTGTGATTGAACATGTGAATCCAGGCTGCACCTCATATATATATATATATATATGTATATATATATATATATATATATATATATATATATATATGCAAGGTTTTCAAAATGGGATTTAAATCATAAAGTTTATATTTCAAATCGAAACGGATTTTAAATCGTAAGTCATAGTTTCCGAATATCATTACTTATGGGTTTCATATGCACTTTGAATTTGATTTAGATGTTTGAATTTCTACAATTAAATTTGAAACTCAAATTTTTTCCCTCCAATTTCATTCTTATTTTGTTTTAAAAGCATTGTCAAGTGATTGTGAATCTAAACAAGTATATTACATATAGTGGTTTGAGTCGAATGTGTTTTTTTATAACTAAGTTTGAATCGTCATGTAAAAATCGAGTCGTAAACGAAGAGATTCAGATTGGATTGGGATTCAAATTGCAAGATTTTTGGATTTTGACAACAATGTGTGTGTATGTGTATATATGTACACACATACACACACAATGATATACATCAGCACATGTGTGTGTGTATGTGTATATATATATATATATATATATATATATAACATATAATGATTATGAGCATACAAACATAGATAGTGCAGGTGACACTATGTTTTGTATTTGTGAAGCATGAGCGCATATGTTTATGAGTGGTGTATATATCAAGTATGTGTGAACATTTCGAGAAATCTCAGAATTATGAGCAGTGTAGTCAGGGCGAAAAAAGCCCCAGGCTGGCGTCTAGGGCTTTTTTGGGCGCCTTGAGCATGATTTTTCCTGTTTTACAGCAAAAAAAAAACTACACTTAAAAAATGGCATAAAACTCCATTTTTGGCTTCTAAAAAGTGTATACAAATGCAATATTGAGATTAAACAAACTGCATTTATCCAAAATTTCCAAAAAAAACTGCATTTGTTCCAAGAATTTTTTTGCATTTGCTTAGAAAAAAATCTTATGTTTTATATAAAAAACTGCACTGCACTTGTTTTAAAAAAACTGCTCTAATTTTTTTTTAAAAAAACTACATTTGTTAAAACTTAAAAAAAAAGCATTTGTTCAAAACAAAAATCTGCATTTGTTCCAAAAAAAACTGCATTTGTTCAAAACTTTAGAAAAAGCTGCATTTTTTTATAAAAAAAAATCTGCATTTGCTAAAAAAAAATTGTTTCAAAAAAAAATTGCATTTTTTCAAAAAAAATAATAACACGGCACTTACGCTTGTTTGAAGAAAATAGCTATTGTTTAAAGAAACGAAAAAACAAAAAATTTACAGAAGAACCTAACCGAAGCGCGCTTTTTTAGCTCGGTGCTTTTTTAGGGCTTCGGCGGCTCGAGCGCTTTTCTGGCGCCTCGAGCATGAATGGCGCTTCGATGGCCAGAAAGCCCTAGGCTGGTGCCTATGGCTTTTTGGTGCCTAGGAGAGCACCTTGACTACACTGACTATGAGCAAGTTAATTTTGTAGCCCAAGAGGTCTAATTTATATCAGCTGACAATGAATCTGTCTTGGGAGTTACTAAATTAATTTAATTTGACTTGGGAGTTACTAAATTAAGTTAATTTGTCTTGGGAGTTACTAAATTAGGTTAATTTGACTTGGGAGTTAATAAATTAAGTTAAGTGACTACGTAAATTCAGTTTATCTTGGTGGTAAGAGAGGTATTGATCTTCTATCAACGAATCGACAATTAATTTGAAACAAAACACTAATATGGTAGGATCTCCTATCAAAGTTCATTGTTAGTGTATAGTAGTGCTATCAGGAGGTATATTTCAGATCCATATCGGCTATTGTTAGTATTTCTAGGATACAATGACTTATTAGGAAACAAATCACGAGTTCTAAGTGTATACTTGGAGGTAAGAGAGTTATTGTTCTAGCATTTTGTGGTCTGGTTGAGGAAACACTCCGGAATGATGAAAAATTTAAAATAATTTTTTCAATCATTAAAGAGCTTCAAAATTCGGTAAATCAATTTCAGAAAATCAATAAGTTTCAATGGATCAATTTAGTAACTCCCAAGATAAGTCGAGTTTAGTTGGTTTGTTAACTAGACCAAATTATTAAACAGTAAGTGGTAAAAATATTTGTCCATATGATCAACTTTATCATTTCGGAGCGTTTCCTCGACCAGCTCACCGAATGCTAGTTCAATTCCTCTTTTATCTTCAAGTGTATGCATATAACTCCTGATTTAGGACTTAATAGTCGCAGTGTCTTAAGATTACTGTACACCTGTTCGCTATGGTTCTGAAATTTACTTTCTGGCAGTACTACTTAACAGTGTCAGGATCTTTAAAAGTTTGTGTTGGCTAATGAATGTTACATTGGTGAACATACTTATTTTGTGTGCATAGGCAGATCACTCAAGGATTATGTAATGGTACAAGGATTATGTTACATTCTAATACATTTCATACAAAATTTCCATGTATGCTCTATAGAAGCATTATGTTACGTAGGGGATGAAGACAATTAGTTTTAAGCTCTTCCCCCATCAATATTAATAGTTCAAATTGCAAATTTCCATGTTAGGCCATCAACGATCAAGTTGAACCTGAACCGTATTTGCAATCTCGATTAATAATATTGTTGAGGCTAGAGGAACCTGAATTAATGTGGGAAACTGAACAGAGATCCGGTCTTTGAGATCCGGTCTTACATTTGTTCGGATAATTGGAGTTATAGAAGAAATGATTATACCGTACAAGCGGATTTTGAGATCCGGTCTTACATTTGTTTGGATAATTATGTTTCTTCTTATTTGAATATGCTTGCAGTTCAAAAGGCTCTTCAAGTTTGTCGCATTGCTCGGAACTCTACAGGCATGCCTATTACTTACAAAAACTTCATCTTTTTTGTTAATTTAACATTGTTATATGTGTTAATAAATTTTGATTACTTATAGTACCTATTACTTACGAACTCTACAGGCATGCTCTTGGATTTTCTAAGAGACAAATTAATACGGTATGATTTCTTATTGCTGCATGTTAGCACATTTGATCCTAAAACTAATCCCAAGTCACTGCTATTTAAACTGGTTTGAATTATGTTATGTTGTGCAGATTAGCAAAGCCAAGAATATCTGCGAAAGCATGATTGCATGTTAGGCCATCAATGTAAATAATAGGAGGTAGGACAACAGGTAAACCTTAAGTACATCTAGGGTAATTCAAATCCCATATACATATACATACATGCGTGTGAGTGTGTGTTTTTGTGTAATATATGTGTGTATGCATGCATATGTTTCAGCAAAGATCGTAGATCATTGAGAGAAATAACATGGCTATTTACGTGTACATATGACATGCTGAAATTGATCGAGAAACATGTTTGAGTGATGCTGAAGGGTTATGTCTATATATATCCGCTCTGATTAGAAAAATGGATCTTGAGGTAAGAAGTTTGCAACCAAGTGTTAAAGCTATATTGCTGACAAAGCTGAGGGAGTACAAGTCCGATTTGCATAATCTGAAAGCTGAAGCTAAGAAAATTTCTTTAAGTAATTTGGATAAAGCTACTCGAGAGGAACTTCTAGAGGCAGGATTGGAAGATACTTTAGCGGTATTGATTTGGAACTTTTTAGTTATGTTATGCATTTTACATCGAAGTGTTTATTTGCAATCTTGTTCTGCTTAATGTTAAACTTCAAAACAGTATTCATCGTGTTGTTGTAGCTGCTGAAAGTCAGTGCTATTTTTCCACCCATTGTTCTGCACATAGATTAATGATTGTTTCCTACAACCTAAGTAAAATGTTCATCCTTTTGTAAGTAGATGAGTATTTATTTCTTTTTCCTAACCTGCAGTTGTAAACTACTATACATCACATATATATAGGAAACATGGCTGAATCCACCATTTCAATGGAAGTGCGCTAACATATAAACATTTGGTAGTCTAATTTTGCTGTATGCAGTTTGACGAACAGGTCTTTTCACTGTTGTATACAGTTATCACATAAACATTTCAATGGCTGAGTTCACCATTTCAATGGAACTGCCTGTGGAATTACTTTCGGGTCTATTGCCTGTGGAAGTACTTTCAATGGTTGAGTTCACATTAATTTGCTGTATACTACTTTACTATTTACACGAATGGAACTCATAAAAGCTGGCTTCAGCTGAGACTAGTATTTTGCATTGTCACCTGTGTTCAGCTGCTGCTAAAGCTACACATTAGTATTCTGTATTTACACGAACGTAACAAACATATGAACTTGCATTGCTTGGTATGTCCAATCATGTTTTGCGATGACTCATAATCTGCTGGCTTGTTAACATACTTTGTTAACATTTGTGTATCTTGTTGTGAAATCAGGGAGGGGCTATCTGATATATGTTGCATCACTTCAAAAAGCAAAGTGGTTATTGTACTAGATGTGTACATTACGGGTATAATACTTTCTTTGTATAAATTGTGTAAATTTGTATATCAAAGTGGTTATTGTATGTGAGTTTTTGGTCTGTTGTATGGAAAACTATTGTATTGAATCATGTATCCATATTTTATTTAATTATATGGTTAATTGTTTTTCTAATTGTTTGAACGTCATAATTATGTGAATGATTATGGATTGATATTGTAGAAACACAATAGATTGCTAGCAGGAAAAAATTGCAGGGAAAAAAGAGCAAATTAATTAATAATTTTTTGTTGTGTTTTAAAAACGCTACAGAAATATATTTAGTTGCATTGAATTAACGCAACCGTAAACCAAGGGTAAAATTGGAAACTTTATTAGTAACATTATAAGCTTTTTTTATGGCGTTTATTTAGTGCAACGAAAATTATTTTGGTGGAATTTAATAAACGTTACAACAAAAGACATTATAGTGGTGTTAAAAATAGTGCAACCAATTTGAAATGATTTTTAGCGGCATGTTTTCTCGTAATGATTATCGAAACGCCACCAAAAATGATTGGCAACGGTTTTCGAGCGCTACAAAAAATCATTTTTCTTGTAGTGTGAATTCTTTTTCCTGAATCTGGACGCGACTTTGACTGGGTTCGTTGGGGATAGGCTATATATAGGAAAACATTTTTTTTCTTCACCTAAAACAATGGAGACAATGAGATGCTGCCCCAGCTTGGATTGAATTAGCCTATCTTCTTCAACATCAACCTATATTCATACAAGAATCTCTTTTGCAACATCAACATATTATTCTATCTTCTTTAGTTCCAATCTCTGTGAGTTCATGTTACTTTTAGATATGAAAATTTAGCAGTAACCCTGACATGTTTATAAATCTGGATTTAAATCTATACCTGTTAAGAATCCGATTCACACCTAAACAATTCTGCTATTACATGTATTCCTCTGTACATCTAATATGTTGTTCAGTTTATATGCCTATTTCTGATATGCCAATTTCTGCTATTATATGCCCATCCCTGTTATTATATGCTTATTTTTATTCATATGCCTATTCTGTTCTTCTCTCTCTCATTCCCTTTTTATTTTTATAGCTTAGGCTACCTTCGATCCTAGGCCAATATCGCTGAAATATGTGTCCGAACGAAATTGGGATAAATTAGGGGAATGATTGGGAATGATAACTTGGGGGGGGGGGATAACCTATAAATATGACTAAAATTTTGGGGGTGTATGTTGTACCGTGAATTATGACTTATGGTTTGGGGCATATAAATCTATAGACTTAATTTATAGATTAAGCGGAACATGTTAATGAGACTGTAGACAATCTATGGAACCTGTTTAATTTGTTAGGGTTAAGTAAACCTGTTCAAATCTGTTGGTATTAAGAAAACATGTTCTGTGGGGGTTATATGAACCTGTTAACGGGTAAAACTTAACCAGTTAATCTGT
Organism: Allium sativum; assembly: GCA_030737875.1. NCBI lineage: Eukaryota > Viridiplantae > Streptophyta > Magnoliopsida > Asparagales > Amaryllidaceae > Allium > Allium sativum. The sequence goes on from CM060923.1 coordinate 428,978,208, forward strand.
GGGGGTTAGGCGAATCTGTTAATCTGTAGGCTTAACCTATAAAATCCTAGTTAATTGGGGGACACAAGTTTAGGGGTTCGACTTGTGTCATCTGCTGTGTGGGACCCCTATCAGTCAGTATCTTATTCTGGTATTAAATGGGGGCTTCGCACTAGGTAGGGGCCAGGGCACGTATACTGAACTGATTGTAAGAGGTTCAACTGAAAAGGGGTGTGTATGAGCGCGTTCCAATGGAGTCATATGCATGCATGAGTCTGGTCCGAAGGGGGAAAATAAGTCATTATAGCACTAGTAAATAGGTCCGTGTCCTTCTGTAGGTTGCCACTTTAAGAAGTAATACACATTAGTGTGGGGCCGACACAAGGTATTTACGATTTAGGAGCTGATCGATTGGGGGTTGTAATTAGGGTACGTTTAGTCCTATCTGTTTCTGCGGGGTAACTATATTTATGTTTGGGGTAACACCCGTTATTTTTGGTTAGGTACCGGTAATTTCTGTTTAGGATGAAATCCATTACTAGAGTACACCTAGAACTACCTTTATGTTTCTACTGGGATCATCCTGTTCTGTTAAGTAATTGGGGAATACCTAATCCCATCACATATCTGTTATACTAGTACTGGTGTAGAGAAAAGTATTTGAGAAGCATAATCCACTTAGTTTATTCTGTTATTTCTGTTCAATCTGTTTATACCTTCTATATCTTATTGTTGTCTCTCATCCAGTTTATATGCCTGCCATGATAGTTTTACTTCTTTATATGCTAAAAGTCACTGGACTCGCCAGACTTTATGTCTGATCCATTTTGTTTTGTTTTCTCCCTCTTCGTTCCCACCATGTTCTTAGGGTGGGAACGCTCAGGCTTGACTAGGATTCTCTCTTCTGTTTCTGCTTGGATCTAAATCTGTTTTGATGTATCGCTTTGACTAGTTGTCTACTTATTTATGGCTACTTATGGAGATTATGATTTTTTCATTACTGTACTTTGATGGTTTTTAGCGCAAGACAGATGTTTTTATTTGATGTATTTTGGTTCCAGTATTTCAGTCTGATGTTGTAACTGGATTTTGAGACCATGATGTTTTCTGTTGGAAAATAAAGTTTTATATTTCCGCTGTTATTTTATATATCTATCTTGTGAGATTCTGCTCTATTTACCTATAATGCTTCACGGAACTTAATGCATTCTAATAATGAGTGGCATTAATGGACGTGGGGTGTCACAATCTCGATTATCACTAAATCGATTTTCATTCAATTCCAATTTAATTTATCAATTGGAAAACTTCATTTATCCTGATTAAAAGATTTATCCTATACTTTTCATCTTCAACTAGGTCAAAGAATAGTGTTATTGAAGACACCATTCACGATGAACCCCAAACCAATTGATAATAAATATAAGAATTAAAATAGAATGTATCAACTTATATTTAATACCATTTCTCGTAATCAATGAATACTATAAGTGGGATAATGATGTGAAACATCTTTCAAATCCCACAACTAGTAACCGTCTACACAACGGTAACCAACACCAAATATCAGAAGATCATTGCTATCCAAATACACATCTCAATTTATCTTAATTAAAATATTTCTCAAAACTCATCTTTTAATTCCAATTAGTCAATAAATTGGAAATCATTAGTTACTAATTTGATCAAAATGTCGTTTTACAGTTTTATGCCAATTAGGTTGAAAACACGATTATCCACAATACAAGTTGATACTTCACATTTCTTTTCCAAAAAATTTTAAAATCATTTATTATGATTTAACAATTTTCCATATTTTTAATAATTTAACAATAGGTCGTTTTATAAAATCCTTTTTTGAGCCACTAATGGCACTGACGCTTCAATTTTGATATGGACATTTCTAAATATCTAGCCATTGGATTCTAAAGTTAGTGGTCGAAATTTGCGAAATGCCGCTGCGCAGCGAGTTCTATTCAGACCATAATTCGATTATAATTAAATTACATCAAATCAATTTAAAAATATTTTATTTATTATATAAAATATATATAATATTTTATTTCTAAGAACTTTCCAATTTCTCGAAATTTGGCTAATGCCATAAAATTTCGGCATAACCTCCTTTGTACGGGTTGATCGGTACAACTATAACTTGTCTCTCTGGGCCATCATCAATCAACAGATTACTACACAAATAAAACAATTGGGAGTTGTGTAAGTATCATCCAAATACCCATGCAGGGTTTGTCATAATATAACACTTGAGAGATGTGTAAGTATCATCCTAATATGCATGTGGGGTTTGTCATAATCTAAACACTTGAGAGATGTGTAAGTATGATCCCAAAACCCATGTGGGTTTTGTCGTAAACTAAACACTTGAGAGTTGTGCAAGAATCATCCCAAGACCCAAATGGGGTTTGGATCACATTCAAAACCCAGTAATTAATAAATTAATTCATTAAGACCAACTAAGGTTCAAACAGTTTTATATCAACACTGTTTGTGTTTTTAATGTCTCATAACCAATCAAATACACATATGTCAAATTAAAATTATATTTTTTATTATACTACTCCACATTTAAGCTCATATTAAAATGATCAATCACTAATCATTATTAAACAATCCATGATAATTTGTTCGTTTCACCTTATATTATTACCAAGTCTACTTGACCTATACAGGTGATCGTTAATGCATCGTTTAACTCATAAATGAGCTTTTAACCCTACCACGAATATCATGAAAATTTCAACATTGTATTAACATGATAATTAACCCAATTCAACATTCAAATCATATCACAGCTCATCACCAATTCAACCACATAACAATCAAAAATTAAACAGTGTAAACTATGACTTAACTAAACTAGTTAAGCAATTAAAGTGAGAAATTCTCACCAAAGCCATTCCAAACTCATGACACTTCAAATGTAGGATTTTATATCTTGCTGCATAACCAAGATTCCGTCTCTTTGCTCCAAATCAACTAGCAACTATATATACATATATATACACGTACATACACTTATATATACAAATATATATACTTAAACATGCATAAGTCAAGGAAAGATGAGATTTTTAGGAGGTTTAAGGCTTGGGAGCAAGGGGAAGGCATAGCATGGGTGGGAGAGGTGGCCCACACGCTGGTGGGTGTTGGTAGGACCATGGCATGGGGTTTGGGGGGTGCAAAGATGGGAGCTTTTGGGTTTATGAAGGGGGTATTTGCAAAATGAAGCTAAAAATTGGATTTTTGGAGCTTTAAGGAGAATATGGGAGTACAAGAAGGAGGAGGAGAGGAAGGTGGAATGCGCCTACGCCGGTTGGTGAGAGGGTGGGGGAGGTTCTTGAAGTCGAGTAGAGGGGCGAATGCTATGGATTTGGCTAGGAGGAGGAAGAGAAGCTTAAGTTAAAATGGAAGCTTGAGGATGAAGATTAAGGAAAAGTAAAATGAAAATTAAAATGAAAACTGACTCCTGCACTTAGTACATAGGAAAATGGGAAATGGAAAGAGTTTGACAGTGTACAAGAGGGTACAATGAGGTGTCTAATTATTGTGGCATATGGGAATGTGTGTGTAGGTGATTTGACTACCCTTAATTAATTATACTACGTTGACTTCATTCTAGTCATGTGACCACAAACTAACATTGAAAATTACGAAATTTGAAATCTCGCTACATTTCAGAATTGCAGTTCTAAGGAGCCTAGTCTTGTCGAATTCGAAGGCGGTTTGAAAAATGGCCTTATTTCTAGCTTTTACTGAAATTTAACAAGTTTTTCAACATACGTTTATATTACGCACGCTCATATATGAACTCCAAAAATTATGAAATTTTAAATCCTACCATATTTTGATGTTACAGATCCAATAAAATTGGTTTATCGGATTCCCAGACTATTTCAAAAATGGTCCTTTTCAAATTGTTAAAATATTGAATTTCCAAATTTCACCTTTGAATTAATTTTAAAAATTTACTAACCTTATCTTAACTATTAAATAAGTCGTATTCAAATTGTTAACTCAAAATCTACAAAATTTATAATTTCGGTGAATAGTGTTTCTGACCAAATTTGCTTAAAATTGATATGTGACGGCTGCCCCGTACCATCAGACATTTCCCCAAAATGCGCTGTGGTAATGCCCGACTCGCATGGGACGATCGTCAAAAGGGTTGAAACAATGAATTACAAAAGAACCAGCAGTATATCTCACAACGCATGGTATAAAATATAATAATAACGTAACTTGATATAAATTAGGTGAGACAATACATAAGCTGAAAACTAAACCATATCCATCAGAGTAGCGGAATCCAAAATACAGCTTTATATCCAATTATTACAACTTTAAAATACTGTCTCTAAAAGGAAATAAAAGAGGTACACTACTAATGCCCAAAGCAGTGACTGTCAACAGTACAGAGAGAATATGTATAAAGTACGTGAAAGCCTTCTGCTCATCTCCGAACAGCTACTCGTGCATAACTACTTAACCTGCCTCTAGTCCTCTCATTTAGGAGTACCCAGAGTAATAGGAAGAGACATAAAACTCTTGGTCAGACGCACGTCTGGTGTGAGTGATTAAAATTCTATATAACCGAATAGAACAATAACTAGTATAAGTAATCATACCTGACATGGACCTACAACCAAAGAGTTAGCATACAAGACATATAATACTTTAAGGTAACGCTAACATAGAGTGTAAAATAAAGTGTGCATGTCATAGTGATAGTAAACATCAAACATAGAAATCATCCTCACATCTCTCACTCAGTACATAAAGCATACGATACCCACTACTTTGATCACCAAACCCATTGGGTCCATGACGGGTGCACACCGCCCTGAACTCTGTATAACTATTATTATGACCACACCGCCCTGGTTTATAGTCAATAACCCTACCCAGTCCACAACGCCCTAGCTCTGGGTATGGGCGAACCAGTCCACACCGCCCTGGCTCTGGTTCGTCAACATGCCCCTCTCTCTCAATGGTGAACCAAAGTTATAAATATCGATAATTCCTTTACACACATCCCGCAGCAAAGCCCAACTCATGAAGTTAACTCATTGGTTCCCATCTAGATCCTGAGCGATAACTTTCCTACTCGGACTCCCTTTGCATCTCTAGTTTTGGTCGAATTGGTATTCGGTTCTCCGGTTCGGGTCATCACCTCCGGTTTGGTTCGTCACCTCCGGTTCGGTTCATCACATCCGATATGGTTCGTCACATCCGTTTTGATTCATCACATCCAGTTCGGTTCGGGTCTTCTATTCGGTTTAGTTCTCCCGTAAGTTTTCCAACGAGCTAATTTCGCCAAACGATTGTATTTTCAACCATTCTAACTTTCCTATACAATAATAAAACATACCAAACAGCAGTAGAAACATGTACAATCAGCAAAAAAAAAATCAAAACAACGATTTCACATGTTAACTTAGATCAAACATACCCAAATCCATGATTTTTCCCTTAATCCCCTAAATTCCGGGATTGACAAAATAATTACAAATCAAACCAAAGACATATATGTAACAACCCGTGTTTTTATAACGTGTAATAACCATAAATCAAGGCAGAATTAATTTTTAAAATAAGAATCAAGGGAAACGGGTTACGCCATTGCGTTCGTCTCGAAATTCTACTTGGAAACGAGTCTTAGTTTTCGAAAATCGGAGTCCGTATGACCAAGTTATGACCTTTCAAAGTTTTCAGAAATTTTCAAGTTCAAAACAGACTCAATTCGAATTCAAAAATTTGAATTTCAAACCTCCAAATTGACTGGGCGGGAAATTTCCCGCCCAGGACCAGGTCGACCTGGGGGTCGACTATGTAGTCGACCTACCCAGGACCAGGTCGACCATAGTGTCGACCTGGGGGTCGACCTGGTGCCCAAGCCCATTTCTGAAGCTGGATTCACTTTGATGTATTTGGCCTCGTTTCTGTCCACGTTCGTTGACTTGACCCTATAAATACAGCCCCTAACACCAGTCTCTCTACACAAAATTCTTTCTGACTTTATGCTGCTCTAATTCTGGTTGAAAATCTTGAGAGAGGGACTGCTTCTTCTACATTGAAACTGGGTTGAGGGAATTGCTGATTTGGGGACTTCTATTAGGACTTGACTAAGCATATTCAACATCGACTCTCTTTTTCTAATTCTCGAACCACGATCAGTAAGCCCAAGTTATTTTTAGATTTAAACTGTAAATGTAATATGAATATGATGTAAATTGAAATTGGACCTATGTATGGTGACTGTTTACATTCATTCTTGTTCATCTTGGATCTTGGATCTTGACTCTTGAATATTACTATGACGTTGATTTGGGGCCTATTCATGTTGTAAACCAAAGAGAAACCCCTCATATTATCATGTTGAACCTGCTATTAGTCACAAGTTTATGACTATCACCTTATGTCAATCGTTACCATGACTATACTATCACCTTATGACAGTCGTATCATGACTATACTATCACCTTATGACAGTCGTTACCATGACTATACTATCACCTTGTGACAGCTGTTATTTTGACCAGTACCTTATCTTGCTAGATTTGGAATCTTTATGCTTGAGGCCAATATTTCATATGCTAGTAATGTTTTAATCTTTTATTTCAAGTCATATCATGCTATGCTAGTAATCACTTTTGCCACATTATACCCGTTCCTTTTTATGTTATTCCCTATTAGATTTATTTGTATCGATTCGAACTTACATGCGATGGTAATACGATTTGGGTAGACTAGGTAAAACATAATTTAGCTTTAAACTTGAACATGAACGTTGTTATGACTTGAACCTGAATATGGACATGAACTTGACACGATTTGACATGAAACATGACCAGGAAACTTGACATGAAAATTTGAACGTGGGAATGAAAATTAGATAACTTGAAAATGGCCAACTCGAGGTTGGGTTGAGTTTGTAGTGTAAACCTGCCCGGAACCGCCCGACAAATCCAGTGGCTACAAACAATAGGATCCAATGTGGATAGTTGGTCATATCGTACGTAAAACCCGAGGTTAGATTGGGTTGTGGTGTAAATCTGCCCGGAACCGCCCGGCAAATCCAGTAACCACAACAGTTATTCTAATGTGAGATGTTAGCGTACACTAATGAATCAATGCCACATGATAGGGTTAAGTCATGAACCACTTGAATATACTTAACCAACTTGACACGATGAATTGATAGGGTTAAGTCATGAACTGCTTGAACACACTTAACCAACTTGATACACGATCTAGATAGGGTTAAGTCACGAATTTGAACGACAACACTCAACCCATTAGAAACCCTAATTACGCGGTCCTTTTCAGCAGTAACCCACTTGGATGTATCACGGTACGATGGGACTAGGCAGGGTGGGCATGATTGCTGGGATGATTGTAAGCGACCAGAACGACGGCTGAGTAGGTGCGCCATTGTAGGTTCAGGCGGGCTATGGTCGTGCACGTAGTCCGGGGTTGAAAAAGCAGGCATTTGGAACCCGTAGATTTACACTGTGCGTGATTGATTCATGTCGGTGGTTGGCACCATAGGACTTGATACACCCTATGGTGGACCTAGCACAGGTAACTACATTTCTGGATAGGGCTGTATGACACAGACACATGACGAGTTAGGACTTATAGGGAGCCGATCGACTAGTAGATCGTACCGTAGGACCCCGTAATGGGTCACTTCATGATACTGGGCCAAGGGATCATTTCATGGTTAATACTTGACATGGGTTAGAATACCAGTACAGTTGGTGCATCGAACCTTGAATATGCGATGCCAGACTTGACTTATCTTGTTATATTAATTATCCTACCAGTTCTGTTATTACCCTTATGTTTAATTCCAGTTTTCACATATCATTTTACCTTTACTAGTTTTCATACTGAAAGTCACTAGGGCTTACCAGTCTTTATGACTGACCCTTTTTCTTTCGCCCCTTTTTCTTTCGTTTCCCCCCAGGTTCTCAGGGAGGAAACACTAGCTCTTAGCTTGGATTTATCTTGCTTTCTAACAGCTCATGTACGGTTTGGTCTTGGGCTATGCTATGGCTGCTTCTGCTATTTATGAGGAATAATTTACTTTTGTTTTAATTTTATGCTTCTTTATTATGAACTTGATGTAAAGGAATAATTTGTATCTTGGATATATGAGCTTTTGACTCTTTTCTGGAAAATAATAAAAAGTTGGTTTTTAATCTCTACCGCTGCTTTATTTATGTTCTGCCTTGTGATATCTCGGTGCATGTTTACCTAGATAATACTCCACCAAAACTAGTGCATTCCCTTTGTGAGTGACCCTAGCGGAGGTGGGGTGTTACATTTGGCATCAGAGCAGAAGGTTACCAGGCTGGGCTAAAAGTTTTAAAAACCTTCTGAAAATATTTTCAAAACCATTTATAAAGAAGCATTTTTCAAGAAAAGTTTAATGTTTGAAAAGGCTATTCCCCAAGAAGTCATTAGCACTTTCCTTTGTTCCCTCGTTTGAATCTTTTCTTTTCTTTTTCAGCATGGCCGATCTTAACCTTCCTGAGGGAATACCCGTGCCTGGATGTTTCCGAAGGTACTTAGAAGCCAGGGCCAACGACGCGGGCACGGCAAACATCCCTCCTCCTCGTCCCCCAGTGGCTGCGGTTCCTCCTCCTCCTAGTACCGCCTTTGCCAAAATATGCAAAGACTTTAAAGCAATGGACGACAAGAACATCGTTGGAACAGAAACCTTTGTTGAGGCACGAAACTGGCTAAAGGAGACAGAAGACTTGTTCATTATCTTTGATATGGAGGACCATAGGAAAGTTCAGTTGGCAGCATGGTTGTTGAAAGAGGAAGCTGCATTTTGGTGGGAAGTCACCAACACTACCAGGCAAGTTGAGACTTAGGCAGACTTTAGAGAGAGGTTTGGGCTTAAATTCCTATCGTCAGTAGAGGAGAACCTTCAGATGGAGAGGTTCCTAGCACTCAAGCAAGGGGATATGTCTATGAGGGAGTACATGAATAAGTTTAATTTGCTTGCTCGGTTCGGTTTGGATTTGATCAACACAACCCAGAAAAAGGCTGTACGCTTTGCTCGAGAATTGAACGAGCCACTACACAGCTTGGCCCTAACTCATATACCCATGGGGGAAACCTTTGAAAGCTTGGTGGATATGGCTCTACTTCATGAGGAAGACAAGAATGGCAAGAAGGAGGTTAAGCCTAACGAGACTCAGAATAAGAAAGCTGATTTCAAGAAGGGGAACAACAAGAATAATAAGAATAACAAGAGCAACAACAAATCACGTGAGATGAGGAAGTGCAACTTCTGTGGTATTACTGGACATTTAGCTAAAGACTGTAGAAAGAAGAAGAGGAAGTTGGATGAATGCTTTCATTGTGGAGATACTGGACACATCAGCAAGGATTTCCCTAAGAAGCAAGGGCAAGGGCAAGGGCAGACCCAGCGAGCAGGACCTTCTGGAGGGCAGTTGCATGCTCTCAACACCACTGCAGCTCTTGACCGAGGTAGTAATATTTCCGTAGAAAGCCTTGTTTACATTTCTGACTTTCCTGTTCAAACCTTATTTGACTCTGGCGCATCGTATACTTTTATTTCTTCTGATATTGTTGAAAATCTGCACCTTAGTACTAGTCTGGTTGAGGATCCTGTTATAGTTTCAAATCCAATTGGGGGCTCCGCCCATTTATCTATGATGTGTGTGGATTTGAGGATCTCTGTCTTAAGCGTAGAATTCACGTGTAATGCTTATGCTCTCGGATTCATGGGATACGGTTTGATCCTAGCTATGGATTGGTTGTCCGATTATGGAGCCATTCTTGATTGTGAACGAAGGGTAGTGAGGCTCATGACTCGCCTTGGTAATACCCTTGAAATTTCTTGTAACCCTAAGGTTCCGGTCATGTTATGTTATCTTGAATCTCATGACTCGTCCGACAATAATTTGCAATCTATAAGAGTGGTACGAGAAAATCCAGACGTCTTTGATGAAGTGAGGGGATTACCTCCTAAATGCGAGATAGAGTTCTGAATTTATCTTTGATAATGCCAAGCTAGTTTCATTGCCCGTTAGGCACATGGCCGCACGAGAAAGAAGAGAGCTCAGTAAATAAATCAACGAGTTGCTTGAGAAAAATTTCATAAGACGAAGCATTTCTGAATGGGGTGCTCCGGTGGTATTCGCTATTAAGGCGGATGGATCGCTTCGTCTGTGCGTAGATTATCGCGAGTTAAACAAGCTGACAAAGAAAAATAGGCACCCGCTACCAAGAATCGACGATTTGTTTGACCAGCTTGTGGGAGCATCTGTTTTCTCTCAACTCGATCTAGCCACAGGATTCCATCAGCTCAGAGTGGCTGAGGATAGCATTGACGAAACTGCGTTTAGGACTCCAGACGGATTCTTCGAATGGCTCGTCATGCCGTTTGGGCTAACAAATGCACCCGCGTACTTTGTAGATTTGATGAGTAGGGTGTTTCGGGAGTTCCTTAACAAGTTTGTGGTAGTTTTCGTGGATGATATTTTGATCTTCTCAAAAGATGAAGAAGAGCTTGCTAGGCATCTCAAGGAAGTCATGGAAACACTTAGAGCACACCAGTTAAAGGCTAAGTTCTCCAAATGCCATTTTTGGAGGAAGGAAGTTCGGTTCCTTGGACATGTAGTTTCTAAGCAAGGCATAGCCGTGGACCCCGCAAAGGTAGTTGCGGTATAGGACTGGAATATTCCTAAGAATGCAACGGAGGTGAGGAGCTTTCTCGGTCTGGCGGGCTACTACAGGAAGTTCATTAAGGACTTTGCTAAGATTTCAGCCCCTCTTACCAAGTTAACAAAGAAGAACCTAGCTTTTGTATGGGACATAGAGTGTGACGTTGCCTTTCAGAGACTCAAGAGAGCCCTCACCACAGCTCCAGTTTTGGCATTACCCGATGGAGGTAAGATGTTTACCATGTACACAGATGCGTGCCGCACAGGATTAGGCGCTGTCCTAATGTAGGAAGGAAGAGTAATATGCTACGGGGGCAGACAACTTAAAGTTCATGAGAAAAACTATCCCATGCATGACTTGGAGTTGGCCGCGATTGTTTTTACACTTAAAGCTTGGCGCCACTATCTTCTAGGGGAGAGGTTCGAGCTATATACCGACCACAAATCGCTTAAGTACCTCTTCTCACAGAAAGACTTGAATCTGAGACAACAATGGTGGATGGAGTTCTTGGCATCATATGACTTCGATATAGCTTATAACCCTGGCAAGGGTAATGTGGTGGCAGACGCGCTAAGTAGAAAAAGGTTGACTTTGAGCCCCTTGTTTGTTGAAATGAAAAGCTTTGAGTTTATAGCAACCTTTGATTTTACACCTGCTGTTGAGTCATTGACTGCTACGTTAGCATCTCTTGAGCTAAGACCTACACTTCTAGATCAAGTAGGGACTTCACAGAAGGAAGACCCACAGATAGTCGAAATTATGGACAAGCTGATTAGGGGTGAGACGTCAAGTCACCTCAGTAGGTATGCCATAGATGACAAGGGATGGCTAAGGCACGATGGGATACTATGTGTCCCACAAGTGGGAGACTTAGTAAGGAGAGTTCTCGAAGAGGCGCATCACTCGAAGATGACTATACATCCCGGAGGGGATAAGATGTACAGGGATATGAAACGCATTTTCTTTTGGGTAGGAATGAAAAAGGACGTGGCAGAGTTCCTTTCGAAGTGCATGGTGTGCCAACAAGTAAAGGCCGAGTCGAAGAAGCCTGGGGGGCTATTACATCCTTTGGAGGTTCCGTAATGGAAATGGGAGAGTATCTCGATGGATTTCGTGGATGGACTGCCTAGGTCTAGGAAGGGAAATACTAGCATATGGGTCATAGTTGATAGACTCACGAAAAGTGCTCACTTCATTCTGGTGAAGAGCAAGAGGACCGCATCAGGGCTAGCGTCTATTTACCTTTGAGAGATAGTACGATTGCATGGAGTTCCTTCTAGTATAGTTAGTGATCGTGACCTGATTTTTACTAGCCAGTTCTGGAATAGTCTACAAGAAGCAATGGGAACACGACAGAACCTGAGCACGGCCTATCACCCACAGACGGATGGACAAACCGAAAGGGTAAATAGGGTACTAGAAGATCTCCTGAGGCTATGTATTCTTGACTTTGGTGGTACTTGGGAAGACCAACATCCTCTCGTGGAGTTTGCATATAACAATAGTTACCAAGCTAGCATCGGAATGGCACCGTTCGAAGCCCTATATGGAAGACCATGCAAATCACTAACTTATTGGTGGGAGCCGATAGACAGACTTATACTTGGGCCTGACATGATAAGGGACACTTCTGAGAAGACAGAGTTGATACGAAGACGGATGGAAACGACCCAAGATAGACAGAAATCTTATGAGGACCAGAGAAGGACAGACCTAGAGTTCGAAGTCAGAGACATGGTCTTTATAAAAGTTTCTCCATTACGCAATGTAGTTCGTTTTGGAGCAGTTGGAAAGCTAGCACCAAGGTTCGTAGGACTGTTCCCCATCACTGAGAGGATTGGACGGATGGCCTATAGGGTAGACTTACCCGAGAAACTGACTGGAGTACACAATGTCTTTCACGTCTCGCATCTCCGGAAGTGCTTGCATGAGTCAGCCGAAGTGGTTGAGCCAAGCATCCTTGAAGACGTAGAAGTAGAAAAAGAGGCAACATTGAGGTGAGTCCCGATTTGTGTCTTAGGAATGCAGATTAAGAAGCTAAGGAATCGAGAAGTCAAGCTAGTTAAAGTGCAGTGGAGTGAAGCCCAAGAAGATGCAACTTGGGAAACCGAAGAGAAGATACGCGCGCTTTACCCATTTCTTTTTTAGGGTACATTCTCGATCTCTTTTTCCTATAAACTTGAAAACCTTTTCGTATCATGCTTTTAATATCTATGTTTGTCTTGTTATCTTCTCTATCTTATCTTGAGAACCTTAGGTAGAACCATATGGATGTAAACATGTGATTGACATGTTATGGTTAATGTTTGCAAATGGTGGCAAGTGGTCACAAGTGGTTGCTAGTGGATGCATGACACACATTAGGCACTAGATCGGCTGAGGCACATTTTCATGTTGCATATGCATGAGTGCTTATACTTGTTCATGGATGGAACTTGTTATGCTATCACTTGGATGTTGCATATGGATGAATGGTTGTGCACTCATGTAGAGATTATGAACTATGCTAGGAATTTGCATACATGTTGGATTCATGACACTAACATATTTTGCATTAAGGAGGTTTACTGAATCAGTAACCGCCTGATCATTTGCATTAGATAAGTACATATACACACACTTACTGCATATGTTCATACAGCACTAGAAATCTCTTAAGGACAATGGTTGCCTGTGGATGATGCTTTGAGTAGATGGATGATTGGATGGTAGGACACATCCTCCCTAACTTAGAGATTTCGGGGACGAAATCCTTTAAGGGGGGAGAATGTAACAACCCGTGTTTTTATAACGTGTAATAACCATAAATCAAGGCAGAATTAATTTTTAAAGTAATAATCAAGGGAAACGGTTTACGCCATTGCGTTCGTCTCGAAATTCTGCTTGGAAACGAGTCCGAGTTTTCGAAAATCGGAGTCCGTATGACCAAGTTACGACCTTTCGAAGTTTTCAAAAATTTTCAAGTTCAAAACAGACTCAATTCGAATTCAAAAATTCGAATTTCAAACCTCCAAATTGACTGGGTGGGAAATTTCCCGCCCAGGACCAGGTCGACCTGGGGGTCGACTATGTAGTCGACCTACCTAGGACCAGGTCGACCATAGTGTCGACCTGGGGGTCGACCTGGTGCCCGAGCCCATTTCTGAAGCTGGACTCACTTTAATGTATTTGGCCTTGTTTCTGTCCACATTCGTTGACCTGACCCTATAAATACAACCCCTAACACCAGTCTCTCTACACAAAATTCTTTCTGGCTTTATGCTGCTCTAATTCTGGTTGAAAAGCTTGAGAGAGGGACTGCTTCTTCTACGTTGAGACTGCGTTGAGGGAATTGCTGATTTGGGGACTTCTATTAGGACTTGACTAAGCATATTCAACATCGACTCTCTTTTTCTAATTCTCGAACCACGATCAGTAAGCCCCAGTTATTTTCAGATTTAAACTATAAATGTAATATGAATATGATGTAAATTGAAATTGGACCTATGTATGATGACTGTTTACATTCATTCTTGTTCATCTTGGATCTTGACTCTTGAATATTACTATGACATTGATTTGGGGTCTATTCATGTTGTAAACCAAAGAGAAACCCCTCATATTATCATGTTGAACCTGCTATTAGTCACAAGTTTATGACTATCACCTTATGTCAATCGTTACCATGACTATACTATCACCTTATGACAGTCGTATCATGACTATACTATCACCTTATGACAGTCGTTACCATGACTATACTATCACCTTGTGACAGCTGTTATTTTGACCAGTACCTTATCTTGCTAGATTTGGAATCTTTATGATTGAGGCCAATATTTCATATGCCAATAATGTTTTAATCTTTTATTTCAAGTCATATCATGTTATGCTAGTAATCGCTTTTGCCACATTATACCCGTTCCTTTTTATGTTATTCCTATTAGATTTATTTGTATCGATTCGAACTTACGTGCGGTGGGAATACGATTTGGGTAGACTAGGTAAAACATAATTTAGCTTTAAACTTGAACATGAACATTGTTATGACTTGAACCTGAATATGGACATGAACTTGACACGATTTGACATGAAACATGACCAGGAAACTTGACATGAAAATTTGAACGTGGGCATGACAATTAGATAACTTGAAAATGGCCAACTCGAGGTTGGGTTGAGTTTGTAGTGTAAATCTGCCCGGAACCGCCCGACAAATCCAGTGGATACAAACAATAGGATCCAATGTGGGTAGTTGGTCATATCGCACGTAAAACCCGAGGTTAGACTGGGTTGTGGTGTAAATCTGCCCGGAACCGCCCGGCAAATCCAGTAACCACAACAGTTAGTCTAATGTGAGAGGTTAGCGTGCACTAATGAATCAATGCCACATGATAGGGTTAAGTCATGAACCACTTGAATATACTTAACCAACTTGACACAATGAATTTATAGGGTTAAGTCATGAACTGCTTGAACACACTTAACCAACTTGATACACGATCTGGATAGGGTTAAGTCACGAATTTGAACGACAACACTCAACCCATTAGAAACCCTAGTTATGCGGTCCTTTTCAGCAGTAACCCACTTGGATGTATCACGATACCCTAGGACTTGGCAGAGTGGGGCACGATTACTGGGCTGATTGTAAGCGACTAGAACGATGGTTGAGTAGGTGCGCCATTGTAGGTTCAGGCGGGCTATGGTCGTGCACGTAGTCCGAAGTTGAAAAAGCAGGCATTGGGCACCCATAGATTTACACTGTGCGTGCTTGATTCGTGTCGGTGATTGGCACCATAGGACTTGATACACCCTATGGTGGACCTAGCACAGGTAACTACATTTCTGGATAGGGCCGTATGACACAGAAACATGACGAGCTAGGACTTATAGGGAGCCGATCGACTAGTAGATCGTACCATAGGACCCTGTAATGGGTCACTTCATGATACTGGGCCAAGGGATCATTTCATGGTTAATACTTGACATGGGTTAGAATACTAGTACAGTTGGTGCAGCGAACCTTGAATATGCGATGCCAAACTTGACTTATCTTGTTATATTAATTATCCTACCAGTTCTGTTATTACCCTTATGTTTAATTCCAGTTTTCACATATCATGTTACCTTTACTAGTTTTCATACTGAAAGTTGCTAGGGCTTACCAGTCTTTATGACTGACCCTTTTTCTTTCGCCCCTTTTTCTTTCGTTTCCCCCCCGGTTCTCAGGGAGGAAACACTAGCTCTTAGCTTGGATTTAGCTTGCTTTCTAACAGCTCATGTACGGTTTGGTCTTGGGCTATGTTATGTCTGCTTCTGCTATTTATGGGGAATAATTTACTTTTGTTTTAAGTTTATGCATCTTTACTATGAACTTGATGTAAAGGAATAATTTGTATCTTGGATATATGAGCTTTTGACTCTTTTCTGGAAAATAATAAAAAGTTGGTTTTTAATCTCTACCGCTGCTTTATTTATGTTCTGCCTTGTGATATCTCTGTGCATGTTTACCTAGATAATACTCCACCAAAACTAGTGCATTCCCTTTGTGAGTGACCCTAGCGGAGGTGGGGTGTTACAATATATGTGGCATAAAATATGATTTTAGAATTTATGCATATTTTTCCATAATTTTTGGATGTATAATTTCGCTAATTATCACTAGTCACCCCTAATTAGCACTAATTAGGGAATAAACATGCAGATCACTCAACTTAGCCAATAATAAATGATAGATATTAAACTTTTACTGATTTGGCTTGGATTCCTATGTGACGCAGAAGATCTAACTCGAATTTGGTGTTAATCCGGCTTGCTTTGATGTAAATTTGATTAATTAGTGATTAAAGAGAGATTTAGAAGGTGGAAGCCATGATTAGGGTTTGAAAAAGGTTTATGGCGGCTAAAAAAATGAAAGGAGATGATTCTTCAACTCCTTTCAGCCCTCATATAACCCTAATCCTGAATTCGGTTATCGGCCAGTTGCTAATCACTTAATTAAGCCCAATTAGGTTGTTTTCCATCTTACAGTCTTATTTCAACTATATCCCCCAAACGGTAATTCCGTTTGATTAATATTACCACTCTACGGAATGAGAAACCATCATCCAAATCCAATGGAAGGGGTTTTAGGTCAGAACTACATACCAATCAAAAGTTATAGGTGAAACAAGATTCTCTAGGGGCAAAATGGTCATTTTAAAATCCGGCAAAAATCATGAATGTGGGAAATGACCCCAATAGTTGTTTCCCAAAGTTACACGACCATATGACTTCATATGAAAATAAAATAAATACTCTATGATCCTTTGATACGTAGAATACGGGTCGTTACATGATAAGTTGCTAAAACTAATTTAAATTACTTATCTAACCGTTATACTTTTTGAAATCATGTTTAAAAATGTGCGTGTCTATCCATAACCATCACAATTATTTTAAATTCTCAAAAACTCGTGTTTTCAAAATTTTAAATTAGTTCAGAAATTTTGGGTCATTACAATTTCTACATTCAATCCTATTTGTTTCTTCAATGATATCATTGGGTAATATTCACTTGGATGGATAAGCTCTAATAATTTGATATCAGAGCATTTAGGTTATGTTGTTAAAGGTGCTGGCAAAAGATTGGATTACCCCTATTGTAACAAAACCATATGTTAGATGTTTCTATATTGCTTCTGGTTCTCAGTTTTCAATAAAATGGTGCAATGAGGATAAAACTCTGAGAAGTACAATGGATGATGAACGCTACCCAAAAAGGAATATGGTTCATTTGGTAGTTTTTAACATCGAGGAGTTATCAGCTGAAAATTTTACCGTGGAATAGGAAAATGGAAGAATAGGCGTTTACTACTCTACAACTGGACATTGAAGAAAATGTTAACTTGAAATTAGCATTGAAACCACCACTAAAGCAATGTGGACCAAATTGGAGAATCTGTATCTAGAAAACCACCAACTAGTCGTTTTATTATGCTAAAGATGTTCTCGCAATGAAGACGAGTGAGGGTGCCATGGAGAAGGCACATCTTATCTTCTTCAATGATCTTGTAATAAAGATGAAGACTGCGGATTTAATGGTGGATGAAGAGCAGAAGGTAATGTTTCTTTTATGTTCCCTTTAATAGAGTTACATAAGTTTCACTAACAGTCTGATGTATGGGAGAGATACTTTGACTATGGATCTTATGAACTCGGGTTTACTCTATAGAGTTAAGGCATAAATTGAAGAGTTGAGTAAAGGAATATAAGGAAGTAGTAGTTATGGCTTATCCAATGAGAGAGGAAGAAAGGAGAAGAAAAGTTGGAATACAAAGGGAGTTCTAAGTTTTGGAAACCCAGAAATGGTTGGAGACATAAGTTTAGAGATGAAAAGTGTCATTATCATAAGAAATTTGGTATTTGGAAGTGAGATTGTCCAGATCTGAAGAAAAAAGGTTGAGGATGGATCTTCATTGATTGCAATGAAGAAGACCGTATTTGGTGATATGTTAACTAAAACCATGTCAGACTATTGGGTCCTCGACTCAATGGTGTTATTCCATATGACACCAAACAAATGATTATTTTATCTCTTATGTTGGAAAAGACAGAAGTGCAATCCTCACGGGAAATGATGCTAGATGTAGAGTCATTGAAAGGGGTATAATTTGGATTGTTTAACACAGTGATAAGCACTTTAGTTAGCGTTCGCTACATATTTGAAAGTCACCGATTTCTTTAGAGTATTTGACATCCATCGAATGTAAGGTGACTATGGAGAATAATGGTTTAAAGGTTTCTAAAGGCACACTGATTTTAATGAAGGGAGATAAGGTCTGAAATTTGTATCTTTTGAGGTGAAATACAGTTTTTTTAACATCCTATGTTGGAGGGTATAGTTCTCATTGGATGCCACTAGACTTTAACAGTTAAAACTGTTACATAATTCAAAAAAAGATTGGAGTTGCTTTGCTTTCAAAAGAAGATCA
The DNA here is from genome assembly GCA_030737875.1 of Allium sativum. Taxonomy (NCBI): domain Eukaryota; kingdom Viridiplantae; phylum Streptophyta; class Magnoliopsida; order Asparagales; family Amaryllidaceae; genus Allium; species Allium sativum. Next base: position 428,996,870 of record CM060923.1, read on the forward strand.
AAAGAAGAAACTTTATAGGTTGGTATTTTTCCAAGACTGTTTTGTTAATTCATGAGATTTTTGATTCACGACAACAAAGAAAAAAGGATCAACGGGGGAGTGAATTAGTATGATAATTTATTTGTGTTTTAGTTGTGTTGGAGCTTGTTAAAATCTATCCTCTCATATATTTCACAATCAAGCACAAAAAAACACGTATATACATAGAGAAATGACACACAAGTCACGGGACTGTGCTTCCTGGCACGGACCAATCGATCGACACCAGTTTGCACAGTTCAGTGCATTTGGTGTGCCAACGAATATATATATATGTCTTATAAATACCAGTCGACTGATCTGGATATAACAGTCATATTTCTAAAGAGATGTCATCTTTTGTGAAAGGTTTTCTTTCCATTTCTGAATAGAAATGAGTGCTTCTTTTCATCATAACTTTTCATGAAAGATTATCACTCTTCAACTACTATTTATACATCATAAAATTCGTTTCCAAATCATTGAATCTTATTTTAATTTCTGATCTTATTGTTTATATTCTCTTTCATTCTAAAAGCATTCAAAAATATTCTAATTGCTTTTGAATCATTGTGTTCATTCCATATCCCTTGATTCAGTAGCAATCTACTTCATTTATATCTTCACAAACACATTAGATATCTGAGGATAAGATTATAGGAAGGGTGTACTCAAATCATTGGCTAATCAGTGCTGTCTACAACACATTCAGAAGTAAAAACTCTTATTGTATTGTTGAAGTCTTGTTCAGTTGCTCAGGCATGTTGTTGAAGTCATGTTCGGTTGCTCAGACGTGAAATCCCGTTTGATTACTCGAGTGTTTTGTGAACTTGTTCCTCTGGGTGAAGTAAGGGTGTTGCTAGTGAAAAGCCAGAGGAATTCTAGGACTGGACATAGGACAGTGCTCTGAACCAGTATAAAAAATCCTGGTGTCATTTATTTTTACTTTACTGCGCGCATTTATCTGTGATATCATTATATATTGTTTATTAGATATTTACTTGCATAGCTATTGCATAGATAATAATATCACTTTATATAAGCTTTCTCATATTCATATCAATCCATATTACTTCTTCATTTCAAAAACTCAACTTTACTACCCAAAAATCCTAGAGCTCCAGCAAAATAAAAATAAAAAAATTCCCCTAAATTCAAAACAAAAATTGGTCCTCTAACCAAGAAACCAAAGAAAGTATTTTCTTCATCAACACAAAAACCAATTGATCCCTATATAGCTAAGTGGCTACACAATGAAATCGCTGTGGAATGATGGAACAAAATGAAAAAACTCAAGTTTATTTAAGGAGTATTCGTCAACTTTTCAAACTTCAATGCATACGTGTTACAAAACTTGGCTAGAAGAGGAAAAATTGAATCATTGGTGGACTACAAGCAAAAAAATTAAAAATCAGTGTTGTTATGGTAAATTTATTTCTTGCATATATGAATTTAGATCATTAATCTCCTAAAAATCCAAATAATTGCATTTGGAGTTTAGTTTGTGGAAAACCGATATTCTTTTCTTTAGAAAGAATGAGCTATATTCTAAATTCACCTTTCGATGGCATACCTCTTGAAGAATTGAATTGCGAACTTCATGTACGTGACGAAATATGTCACCATTTATTGATGATGAATCAGATAGCTCAAGAACTAAGGGTTTGCGCCCTAGTGCTAGGTTGCTACATCATGCTTTAACGGGAACCGTTTTACCAAGAACCGGCGCATTTGATTTGGTCTACGCAGAAACATTCTGAGCCTTGCATGCAATTTACAGTGATGTACAAGTCAATCAGATGCTAATAATCATGAATAACTATTATTATTCACTGACAAAACCTTGTGGTATTTTTACCATGGAGAATATCTCATGCAAATATTTACTAATGCCGAAATTCCCGAGTTGACATCCGACAAGATAGAAATGAAAATTTTAGATAGCAAGAATTTGAAAATGATGAAGTTACCTCCGCCGGGTGTTAGTATCATGATTTTGGATGAGTGGAAACAAAGATAAAGGGGTCAATCATCTATTACTCCTATTCAAGCAAATCTTGAAGATATACGGCTTACTACTTCATCGCAATCGACTCGTGAAATTATTGATGTCATGGCTAGGATTTAGCTCCTGCTAGAAGCTTGCCTTAAGCGAATGGATAAAAAGATGGATAAGAAGTTCGACAAAATTAAGAATTTTCTTAGAAACATGTGGAATGCGATTGCACGCTCGACTTCTACATCCACTCAAGCACAGGATCTAGGGAAGAGGCCAGTTTCACCAGTTCATTGGACTACTTCCGAGGGCACAAGTTCTAATGCCTTTTGATGATGGTATGGTAGTATGTTGAATTATATATTTCAAGGAACTTTTAAGAGACTTGTACTAAGTAGTCTCTCTTGCACTTTGAACATTAATATGTTTTTCTTGTGAACAATATCTAGTATTTGCTTATGAACTTTAGTATGTGATGGATATCATGTTATTTATCGTATTACTTGATTTTTTAATCGATGACAAAAGGGAGAATGCTTTGGAAAGCTAAGTACACTAACAAATTATTGCAGGAGAAGTATAGCCATATATCCAGGGAGAGAAAAATTCATTTATACTGCATACATTCAGGGGGAGAATTAACTTTTTTACAAGAGAGTGCAAGAGGTTGTCATCAATTAAAAAAAGGGGGATAATGTTGATTAATGAGATTTTTGATTCGCTACAACAAAGAAAAGAAGATCAACGGGAAAGTGAATTAGTATGTTAATTTATTTGTGTTTTATTGTGTTAAAGCTTGTTAAAATCTATCCTCATATATTACACAATAAAACACAAAAAACACGTATATACATATATATATACATACACATATACATACATACATACATACATATATATAGATATATATAAAAAAAATGACGCACAAGTCACTAGACTGTGCCTCTTGGAACATACCAGTCGACTAGTGGATTTTCCACCAGTCGACGGGTGTAGGCCAGTTTGCACAGTTTAGTGCATTTTGTGTGCAAATGGTCATAAATATATATACGTTTTTAAATACCAGTTGATTGGTCATTTTTTACCAGTCGACTGATCCGAATATAACAATCATATTTATGAAAAGAGTTCTTCTTTCATGAAAGGTTTTCTATCCATTTCTAAATAAAAATGAATGCTTCTTTTCATCATAACTTTTCATGAAAGGATTATCACTCTTCAACAACTATTTGTACATCAAAAACTTTAGTTTCTAATCACCGAATCTTCTTCTAATTTTTAATCTTATTGTTTATATTCTCTTGCATTCTAAAAGCATTCAAAAATATTCTAATTTCTTTTGAATCATTTACTTAATTTTATATCTCTTGATCCGATAGCAATCTACTTCCTTCGAATCTTTACAAACACATTAAATATCCACGGATAAGATTATAGGAAGGGGTATACTCAAATCATTGGCTAATCAGTGTTGCTAGAACATATTTAGAAGTCAAAACTCTTGTTGTATTGTTGAAGTCCTGTTCGGTTGCTCAGGCATGTTGTTGAAGTCTTGTTCGATTGCTCAGGCGTGAAATCCTGTTCGATTGCTCAGGTGCGTAGTGAACCTATACCTCCGGGTGAAGTAAGGGTGTTTCTAGTGAAAAGCTAGAAGAATTCTAGGATTGCACGTAAGATGGTGCTCTGAACTAGTATAGAAAATTCCTAATGTCATTTATTTTACTTTAGTGCATTTGTCTATGATATCATTACATATTGTTTATTAGATATTTACTTGCATAGCTATTGCATAGATAATAATATCACATTATATAAGCTTCTGCATATTCATATCAATCTATATTACTTGATCCTACTCAACACTCTTTTCCCGTGTGTTGGTAACTTTCATCTATTAGAGAGAATGGTTGACTATGTGCATACCAGTATTTGAGGATTAGTAGCTACCACTTCCATTGAGGGAAAGTATTTTGTTTCCCTTGTTTTTGACTTTTCTCGAAGAGTTGGAGGTTTATGTGATGAAGGCCAAATCAAAGAGATTTGAAAACTTTTATGGATTAATTCATAACTAGCACTTAGATTTGATAACGTTAATGAAATTATTTGTCAAAAGTCTTTAGGGTTGAAGTTTTACCGACAATAGCATTAAAATTTAAATTTCACGATCTGTCATAGATGAAAAGATTCTAATGGAGAAAGGGGTGAAAAATAATGTAACCTGGTTACTTTTGCATTTTTAATTGCCTTGAATATGTTCACTATATAGGTAATGACAAATGGGAGGGTCGAGCGTACAAAGGCACACCTGCGGGATACATGGATGATATCAAAGGATATCACATTTGAAACCATACTGATTGAAAGAGTGTGCATTCTAGACATGTTCCTTTTGATGAGTCTGCGCTGTTCAATCATAAGGAGAAGTCACCTGCTATTATCCACATAATTTCGAAAAGGTAATTTTTATTCTAATCCACAGTTTTAGTAAGTTAATCCATCCTATTTTATAAGATCGTTGACTTTTACTAAAATTTAAATTTTAATAAGTGTATCCACCTAAAAAAACATATGTATTTTTTCTTCTTTTCAAACTTCTTTTGTGCGTTTTACGTCGTCTTCTTGTTTATGAAATCCTAGCATCTAAATTCAAGCTTAAGTGAAGTAATTCAACATAATAACAGTAAGTAGTTGTTTAATTTTTTTTTTGAAGTTGATTAATTGTATACAAAATTGTTTTTTTTTAATATTACGTACTAGCTTGCATACGGTTGCACCAAAAACCCAATACAAATTCACACAGTAACGTGCATATAGGGGAGATCCTGGAGGGCAATATTAAGTAGCCTGATATACACTTATAAAATGATATGATTTAAATAAAGTCTTAAGGAACAAAATTGAGGAACAACGCAGAATTGTGAAACGAGAAGCACAAAATCGATAGTTAGCTATATAATATGGTGAAATCTTTAAGTTAATCCACTTCTGGATTAACTTACAAAAATTTTGTAGATTAACTTATTAATGTAAAATGGTGGATTAGCTTATTATTTTGAGCCTGTAGTTAGGCTTTAAAAATAATAATACGATAATAATAAATGTTACTACAAACCCTAAATGTTAATATTCCTAAGGCATATCAAAGTCGAAAATGTAAAAGAGACGATGAGAAGGTGTACAATAGGAAATAATTAATATCAAAAGCATGAATATGTCATGTTGAAGCATGATGTTGAAGGTAAAGAAAAGCATCATACAATAAACGAGGCCGCATCTCATTGATGTTGTATGCCATTAATAAAGGATGACGAGTGCTTCTTCAACATGAGAATTAATGTTGGATTCATAGATATCAGGAGCAAGCGGCGTCAATTATTATCAATGCTGCATTTTACAAATGTCGCATTTAGTTTATGCCACATTTTTCAATAGTCACATGTCAACAATAACATATGTTGAATGAATGGATTTTATCTCAAAAGGCAACATATAAGACACTGTTGCATGTCATTGATAATTTCAAATAGCTACAGCATGGCATTAATATGTAAATCATAAATATGTTCAAGGATGGCTCATGTCATCAATAAAATGGAAGGCTGATGTCGAATTTGGACAAATATAAAGGATATCGATGAGTTTGATGCTAAGAGAATATTATAAACAAGAGATTACCAATCGAAAGAGGATGCCAAAGATTTTTAGTCTAAATGATGATGTCCCATGACAATGGCATTTGATCCTTAAGCATGTCAAGTGATATCTTAAACCATGCAAAGAAAGAGAGTTAATGTCCAAAAAATATTTAATTTACTTCTCTTCATAAAGCTTTAGAGACATTTACATTCCCTTACATGCTCCATGATGATGCCATCACTGTGATGGAAATCCATGTGAAGCAAATAAACTTAAAGAAAGCACAACATGTGGCGCCATCAAATATATCTACTATGTCAAGTCATCAATCTATACCAACTTACATCAATTAATGGAAGCAAACTTCACCTTCGCCTTCGCCCAACCATTGTAATTAGAGGTGGACACCCTCACGGAGATGGGCCATAATATTCCTTCATTCTCTTAGTAGAAATTGACTTTTAAATTAGAACTTCACCAAGAACTCTTAAGAGCTCGAAAATAATTCTAATAGGGAAAATGTCAACAATAAAGGAGATGACGTATGATGTTTACATACAGACTTGGATAATTAAAAAATTCCTTTGCATATTTTACTTGTTTTGTAACATGCTCATAATTAAATAAATAATTTGATTAGGAAATTTAGCCTATTATTATTATTCCAACTTTCCCATCTCATTTCCGAGCATATGATTTAGATTTCAAATAATTTATTGAATATTTATGAACCTAGGGGTATTAATAAAATAACCAAAGTCTGCATGTTTGACATTTTGTTGTTTAAACATGTTCCTTATTAAATTTTGAAAATGAAACTTATTACTATTAATACTTTGTTTTTGCAGCTGATAAACGAAAGCTGCTGAACCTTTCTTATCATTATTTGGTATTCATTTTGTTTTTCTTAGGCATCCTACAATTCATTCGTCAATCCTTACCCTTTTCTTTTCTACTCTCTCTTTATTAGTACCTTTTATAGAAAAGGATACATGTAATTAATTTCTCAATAACATTGTTATGAGAATCAAATCAAATCAAATCGTATTTCAATGGAAAAAACCATGAACCATGAACTGGTTCAGTATAAAGCTTATTTAAACCACCTTCGTGTAAGAAATGGCATCTGAACCATTAAATTAGTGATTGAACTGTGAGACAACATTTTTCCTCCCATTTCTGTTTCTACATCGTTTATTAGTTGATTCATTTTTACCTAAAAATCAAAAAACCTAAACCCCTAATTTCTTCATAGTTTCCTATAAAATTCACGGCCACCTCTACCAGTTCCATCTCGCAAGCATCTCTACAGTAGTTTTCTCAATGCCTCTTGATCTGCAGATAACTTCTGCTCTAGAACTTGCTACTTCAAAATAAATTTTGGTTGCGAACTACAACTTGCAACTTCTGAAGGTCGATTTCTTTATTTTGATTTGAACTACAATTTGCAACTGCAAAATCACTCATTCGAAGTCACTGACTTCATGGATAACTTGGACTTAGCTTGGTATAATCAGATCGGCATCACCATAGACCCTTGGATTAGCATGCACTGTTTTCTCCAGTTCGGTATAAACTCGCAAGTTGGGACTAGCCTCATCGGTTCAGCCTTCATATTGATCCATGGTTCGGTATAACTTAGTCCATCTTCCGATCAATGTACTTCTATACACCTCTAGGGGTCGTATACTCCATCCAAACCCGGTTCAACATTCTGGTATATCAGTATAACTTTGCATTGCATGAAGTTTGGTTTCACAATTACCAAGCACCACAGATTCACGTCATGTTGGATTTGCATGTCCCACATTTGGATTGCACATGGTATTCAGACTTAAGGAACTAACATAAGGGAAGATTCATTCTTCAAGTCGACATGATCGGATCGGTATCGATCCAGATCCGGGTCGGTACCGATCCAAGAGGATGCCGACCCAGATTTTCTCCAATATATCCACTATGAGATGTAGCCTACACCAATACTCCCACTAAATAGAATTTCCATCATTTGTTGCATGTTGACTTGGATTGCTTCTCCACCTATTAATAGGCCAAAACTTGGTCATTTCAAAAAATCGAATTCTAGAATTTGGTACTCTTACGCCAGTACTTCGCTACGGCCATTAAAATACTTTCTTATCTCTACATTTCATAGAATCAAAATAACTATATTTGAAATTGTATAATATAATAAACGAATGTAACATCGAAGTGGACATATGAAGGATTTGCCTAACCATTATAAATTTGCGTGTTATTTTACTTTCTTCATGCTCTGTTTGGATTATTATGGTTATTCTATGATTACTGTTTGGTTTAGGGTGCTGAAATTGAAAGAATCAATTTCCGAGTCAACATTTTGGTGTGTCCGGATGGGGCACGACAACTATCTTTCTAGCTTTTAGGATTTGGATTGTTCGAGGGATTAACAATGGTTAAGTGGAAGAAAGTGGATGCAAGCGTGCAAGCTGGATATGCTTGAATAGGAGGAAGTCAAGTAGCTTCTTCTGTAGGAAATCTTTCAAAATACTTGACCCTGCAACGGGGCCATCAAAGAACTACAATCCGGTATGGAACAAAAAGATGAACTCCTAAGTTGACAATAGGCGATGAAGAATAACGTCATCTCAAGGATAGAAGGGTTCGGGGGGCCTGGAAGCCAAGGAACAATCGCTGGAGTAACCATCAGAGTGGGACCCTACGACACTGTAGAAGTTGGTTCGTGGGTAGTACCCCCAAATTTGCTCTGAATTGGTACTGCACTAGTTGGGTCGGTTTCGACCCGGTTCGACTAGGGGAAACTTGCCCAATAACGTTGGTATGGCTTACGATAATTCATCTCATTGCACTTTGGATATTCGCATTAATGGATTGGAAAACACACGCACACACGTAAGCGTGGACGAAAATGGAGTTAGCTTAGAGCAGGGGACACGGTTTGGTGCCGAACCCAGGTGCATGCCAATCCGAACATACCTACTATAAAGAAACATACCACTCATGTTGGTTTGGATTTAGGGGGCACTAGCACGGATTTAGAAGATTAGAGGAAAACCATTGGAGATGGGAATCAAATCAAGGATGTGATTCGAAGGTTCACTTGAGGCGGAGCATTTCATCTAGATTTGGACTGCGTCAACCTCAATCCCTTCACTCATGTCATCAAGAGTTCGTGGAATCCCCCGGATTTTAAGTTGTCCTTCCTAGAAGCTTACAATGGCAGGAAGGAAGCTATTGTTCATCTTATACACATGGAATTGTAACCGGCGTCGAACAACGTTAGGGCTAAGTGCTTCCCCCTTTGCCCCACGGATATCGCTGCTATTTAGTTTAGGCAGCTAGAATCGGAATTGATAGGCAGTTGGAATTCATTGGTAGAAAAGTTTATTGAACAGTTTAGGATCCATATATCTCGATCGAAAAATGTCATGGCTCTCACAATAATCAAGAGGAGGGCTGGAGAGACCATGCGCTTTTTTCTAGAAAGGTTTAATGCTGCAACGGAGCCGGATCACCCAAAACTATCTATGGTGTTCATGGTTGTTGTCTTTGGAATCTTGGGTGGAACAGAGTTAAAGATCTCACTACGGAGGGATCCATCGAGGGATTATAGTGAATTTAATTTTGAAGCAGACATATTTCTAAGGGAGGAGGGTGCGAGAGAGGATAAGGGATATCTCAAAATTAATGTAATTAAGGACAGAGTACCGTCCGGATATGGAAAAAGGAAGGATAAGGGAAATGGGAAAGCGTCCAATGGAAATCGATGAAATTCTCAACCGTGAGAAGAATCTAGATTCTTTTGATATACGAAACTCAATTCTTCTCTAGAGGGTATTTACTCGGATATTCATGATGTTTTTCCTTCCAAAAATTCTCCGAGGAGAGAGCCTACACATAAAGAAAGGAAATCTGGAAAGTAATGTTTGTTTCACGACCTGGATGCTCATAGTACAGATGAATGCATGCAACTGCGAGATATGATTGAGGAACTTATCAAACATAGAGAGCTAATACAATATGTTAGGAATCAGACTGTAGCAACGATACAGGTGCAACCGCTTAGTTCCCCTAGAATAGGAGCGGGTCAGGACCTAGCTCGTGTTGATTGGTCATTGACCATAATTCCTTTTTGGACATTGGATTCTGTGGACAATTATCTTTTCAATTTGGATTTTGTTGGATTCTAGCTTCTTGGAATTTGGTTTGGGATGGGTACGTCGGCTTATCCATGTATGGGAGTTGGACTTAATCCATAGGTATGCTCTATGGCCAACAACAAACCATCCACCCTCTCAGTTAATAAATTTGTAATTAAAAGTGGATAAGTTGATTCACCTATTTATGGAGTTAGGATTTATCCCTAGGAATGCTCTATACCTAACGATTAACCATTGGATTTGGTTTTGATTATGTAACGGTTTAGAACTTTTGAATCTTTAATAAACCAGTTCCTAGGTATGAACTATGCTTAAGAGGAACCGGGCTATCTTGTCAGGACCTGGCAACATTGTAAAGATCCTGATTTTTATATAGGGATACTTAACTTATTAAATATTTAAAACGATTTATTTTGGAATTTAACAATTAGAAATTTGTTTAGTAACAATGTGGATATTAAATTAACTTGAAAATGGGAATATCAAGTTTAAAATCCAAATTAATTTTATTTTGAAGCTATGTAAAATTCTATTTGAATATATAATGATAATAATTTATTTTCGATGGATTTGATTATTTTGAATTAATTTATATTTTATGGATTTTATTTAATATTGGAAAATAGCCATTTTTCAAATGATCTTAGATTTCGACTAGTTTCATCGGATTCAGAATGTTAAATTATTGCAAGGTTTCAAATATCGTGTCAATCAGAGTTAGTATGTGATCATGTGAAATTATAACATGGATAAAAAATTGATTTTTATACTGACTTATAATTTGAATTTGAGACAAACTAGTATAAATGATCGAATTGGATTGCAAAACATATTCCATTGTGTCTGGAATATGGATATTTGGCTAGATATGTCTATCATTGGGGTCCATGTGGAGTTTGGGGTGCGTAATTTGAAGGTTAAGTAACATTGGATTAACATAACAATATAAACTCCCATATTTAACCTCACACTCTAACCCTGAACCCTACCCTTATACGCAACCGCCACCATGAAATGAATGGCTAAATTCGTCCTAGTTTCTTTCGTCATTCATTCTTAAACAAATGCGATTAAGATCCTAGCTTCAACGTGAAAATTATAGAGATATTTGAGCTCTTTAAATCTATACGGAGATGATGGGTTATGGGGTTGTAAATCGTGGGAAATCGGAGCTCAAACGCGCCGACTGCAAATGTGATTTCTGGAGCATGGTGAAGACCGAGCTGCACGAGATTCTACGCATTGGTGGAGGAGGCCAAGGGCGTTCTGGTGATGAATTCTGATCGGCGTCTGGTCGACCTGGGGAGGAGCAACGATGAGGGTGATGTTGCTAGCATATTGGGTTCCGTTGTTGAGTATATACAAAAGAGGAAGAGGTTTAATAATCTTAATTAATTAAAGGTTAATTACTATAAATTGTTAATTAATTTCCAACTATTACATCTCGCTTACATGAAAACATAATCGAGTTAAACGAGTTGCAGTTGAATCGTGGTGACAAACGTTACACGATGAAACTGATTTGGACAAATTTGGAGCTAGTTGGTATTTTTGTTTGAATTAAACTCATGTTTAATTTAATTAAAACAAACGTTGTTTCAACGATCCAATCAATGTGAGAACCCCCTTAACTAAATTTGGAAAGTTTATTATAATTGTTATATGATATATATATATATATATATATATATATTGATTACTTGTGGATGTTGTAACGCCCCACCTCAATACTCGCGTTAGCCAAGGTCACTAACCCTAAGAATAAGGCTTTTTAGGAGCGATCATCTGTATGTTAGCTTTGAACAAGTGTTAAAACACATCGGATAATAGGGTCTTACTTTTCAATTCTTATGTGGAAATCCGACATGTCTAATTTAGGTTGAAATCCACTACACAGTGGCTATATATAATTCGGAAGCAATATAAAATACGTAACAGTAAAATCAGAGTCAGGCACAGAATTTCATATCACGAAGGCGGAATAGATATGAAAATTAACCCCATAGTGTATACATAGAAGCAGTGACAAACATAGTCCAATATACTACAAAGATTAGATAATAATACATGCCAAAAGAGTGAATACATAAGAGTTATTGTATCATATACAAATAAATATAAACTACAACATGAGTGTACTGAGCCAAAATAAGGAACTAGATCCTGCTAGAGGTCATGTGGAAGCACCTGCAACACTTGGGCCTGACCTGAGTATTATTTATAAGAAATAAGCAAAAAAACGGATCAGTCTGGCTGTACTTATCTCATAAACTGGCATATAATTAGATATATAAAGAAATGTAGACACATAAATACTATAATAAAAGTGAACACACATAGATGTTGAAATCAAGAATGTCTACAATATATCTGTAACAGAGCTATAAAAAAATATCTCATCCAAAGTTGTATATCTACTCACGGAAATGATAATTCATATCAAATCAATATGAAAATTGGCAGCACATATGTCAAAGAAACCCAGATCGATAAATTAATATCAATAAACTAAGAATGATAAATGAATATCAATAAAATCTCAAATTCCAGAAATCAACAACCAGAAATCCAGAGGTCACAGAGAAAACAAGGGTTAGGCCTCAAGATGGGAGTCTGAAGACTCAACCAACATGTGTATCGAGATAAGATATGATCTCTAGGTAGCTAACCTATATGTTGAGCCAAAGCTCCGAGATGGCCCGAAGACCTATGGGTCGCGACCCCGTTGGAGTGAATCGAAGCTCCTCAGGATGATCTGAAGATCATCAAAATAAAGAAAAGCATAAAAAGATCACAATTGATCCAAGGTAGTGCAAAATATTCCAAGCTAGTAATTATAGGAGTTGAGCTACATGTCGCATAACCACTCATTATACTCGAATAGTTATGAACAAGTTGTATGATCCAATAAAAACATAAAACGATCATTGCCATTGTTTTTCAGTCGAACGAGTCCAAAAATTAATCGTCGAAGTAAATGCAAGGGGTCCTAGTCCTTATTTTTGCTAAGGCGTTTAATTAGATTTCTCATACGAATGAGAAAAAGCATTATAAAATATATACTAGTAGATTTGAAAACGATTTATAAAATGACATTGTGAAATAACTTCGTATAATGAAGTGAGATTGGAAACCATTTTGGTAAAAGAATTTGGTATCTAGTAGTAATGTAGAACTCTTTTTATATAGTTTCTAAGTGGCAAATCTCGTGAAAAAGCGATCGAAATTACACCGAACCAAGAATTCTTGTTTTAATAACGTAAATTAAATCCCATGAATATCAATCATGAATTCATTTATAATGAATAAATCAAAATTCCATAAAATTGAGCTGTAGAATTTGTACAGCAAAGAAACTGAAAAGTCACAAAATAAGTCAAAATGGGCCGAAACTCGGCTGGGAAAGAGCCTTAATGAGCCTAAACTATTGACCGTGATCACCACTGGTCAACAACAGTTTTTATGCAACAGACGTCTGCCACCCCCAGGACAGACATCTGTTATCAGGAAAACTGTTTTCCCGAAAGTTTGGATAGACATCTGACCATTTTTGGTCAGACATTTGAGCTGATGGATTAATGTTTTTAAAATTTTCCAGCATCAGTCGGACGTCTGATGATTTTCTCAAACATTTGAGCCGATGCATGCATATTATTTTGCCTAGCCTACTACATTTAAATTGATCTCGGCTAAGCCCAAACCTCGCGTATTAATTCCGAATGTTTAGAATGATCGTAGCCACTCCCTAACACATAAAAACAACATACATAAACATATATCCATGGGAATGCAAAGGATTTGGTTTTAAAACTCCAAAATTCACACTTTCTTAAAACTAAACAACAAAATACAATACATACTCAATTCAATGGTGACAAGAGTGCATACACACCCTTGATTTCTTTTAAGAAATGGTGTGTACATAAAAACTCAACCCAATTAACTACAAGTATTTACACATCGAATTCATATAAACAAATTCAAATGCACTCAAATTATGAAGTTCATACGCATCAAACCATTCAAGAAAATGCACATACATAACATATGCATGCCAAGGCACACATGCCAAGCCCAATGGCTTTGTTACATACATGTGAGTTCGCAAGAACTCACATTTGATTGTTGAATGCAAGGAGTTGAATGCAAGGAGTTGAATCAAAGCCTAGCCAAAACAACTTCTCATCGCATATAGCATGCAATTCTTCAACCTATACACAAAATAGAGGATAAACCCAATAGTTAGGTTTGGAAAAATCCCCAAAAATGGAAGAGGAAGCAAGTAGAGCAAGATGGAGATGATCTTACCTAGATTTATCCTTGAATTAGCAAAACTAACACTAGGTTACCTAAGATTGGGGTTTGGGAATATTAATTTCCTCTTCTTTTAGGTTTAGGAATTTTACTTAGAAAACGAATGAAGAGTTAAGTGAAGGAGGAAGGTAAGTGGAGAGGTTATGCAGTGGTCTTCATTGGGTTAGGGGCTAGCTTGACCCAAACAAAGTCTACCACAAGGTCCCCATATCACACTTTCTCCAGACATATCAATGTTTATAGTCAAAAAAGTCATAAACGGCCTTTTGAAATCAATGGAATTGGTTTCGAGTCCAAATTTATCCATATGCACAAATTGACTGTTTGGACTTACATTATATTAACGATATTATATTTAAACAAAATATTTAAATATACTTTCGTAAAATACGCGGGTTGTTACAGACTTCCCCCTTAAAGAAATTGTGTCCTCGCAATTACTTAAGGAAAAATTCATCGAGTACCAACCAATTATCAAGGAAAAATATAAACGAGAACAATCAAATCGAAAAAATTCACCTTAAGAAGCACAAGAGAGTAAGTCCGGATGGTTTCGCTCGATAGATTCTCTAGATTTCATGAACAATCCTTTGGATTAGAAGACCATTGGACATTCACAAGAGAAACATCTTTATTTCGAAGAAGTTTAACTTCTATTGCAACAATCCGAACAGGTTGTTGCTCAAAGGTTAAGTTAGGTGAAATCTCGATTTCTCCCACTATATTCAGCTCAATAATAGATTTAGAATCTCTAAGGCATTTTCGAAGTTGAGAAATATGAAATACATCATGAATAGCGGAGAATTGAGCCGGCAATGAAAGACGATAAGCCACGGGGCCGACACATTTAGTAATGGGGAAAGGAACAATATACCTTGGAGCTAATTTTCCCGATCGACTAAATCGCACCACATCCTTCATTGGTGAAATGTGAACAAATACAAGATCCCCCACAGAAATGATAACTTCCTTCTTTGGTTATCAGCATAAGATTTTTGTCTATTTTGAGCCTCTTTCATTCGATGGCGATGAGATCTATCTTTTCTGTGGAAACATGAACAAAGTCTGGACCTAAAACCAGTTTCTCTTTGGCTTCAAGCCAACATGAAGGAGATCGACATGGCCTTTCGTAAAGAGCTTCGAAATGAGCCATGCCAATTTTTGATTGGAAGCTATTGTTGTATGAAAATTCAACATGGGAAATATGATCTTCCCAACTTCCACCAAAATCAAGCACACAAGCACGAAGAAGATCTTCAGGAATTTGATTCACGTGCTTCGTTTTTCTATCGGACTGAGGATGATAAGCGGTACTAAAATTAAGCTTTGTTCCCAAAGCTTTCTGAAGACTCTTCCAAAATCTACAAGTGAATAATGGATCACGATCACTAACAATTGAAGTGGGGATCCCATGTAATTTAACAATCTCTTTAACATAGAGTTTGACCAAGAAAGGCACGGTTCAGTTAGATCAGATAGGAATAAAGTGTGCAGATTTAGTAAGTCTATCCACAATCACCTATAAACTGTCATGGTCAGATCGAGAACGGGGGAGACCGTCAATAAAATTCATGGACACATGATCCCACTTCCATACGGGGATCTCAAGAGGTTGCAACAACTCATCGGGCTTTTAGTGTTCGGCCTTAACGAGTTGACATGTAATGCAATGTTTGATAAAGTTAGCGATATACGATTTCATTCCATCCCAATAATATTGTCGCTTCATGCCTGCATACGTTTTTCTACTTCCGGGATGAATGGAGAATTTAGAACAATGACAATCCGCTAAAATATCCTTGCGGGGATCGTCAATGTTTGGCACCATAAGTCTCCCAAATTTGTGAATGCCTCCACGAAAACCAATAGAAAAATCTCTTAACTTATCATCACAAGATTTTCTCTAATACTTTGGCTTAGGCGAGCCAATTGGGGATAGAGCTTTTGAGCTTCACGGATGCAGTCCAAAAGAGAGGGATGAGCCTCAAGGCTACACAACACAAGAGTGGAACTTGAATTGGAGTCGCAAATCTGAATTTCGCAAGCGGATAAGATTTCGAGATCCTTCCACTTGGCTATCATCGTAGATATAACAACTGGATGCTTTCGACTGAGTGCATCGACAACTCGATTACCCTTACTGGAAGTATATAAAATATCAAGATCATAAGAAGCTAAGAATTCAAGCTGAGATTGTTGTCGCAAATTAAGTTCCTTTTGCGAAAATAAATACTTCAATGACTTATGATCGGTATAGAGAGTGAACTTCTCTCCCAAAAGATAAGGACGCCAAATTCGAAGTGCGAAAACTATCCGCATGCTCTAAATCATGAGTGGCATATCGAGTTTCGACCGGTTTTATTTTCCTAGAAGCATAAGCAATAACACGCTCCCTTTGCATGAGAACGACACCCAAACCAACATGGCTAGCATCGGTATACACAACCAAGTCTTGATTCCCTTCGGGAATCACAAGAACCAGGCATTAGAAAGGAGTTCTTTTAGTGTTTGAAAAGCGACTTCACATTTGTCTGACCAAATGTACTTGGATCCTTTCTTAGTTAAACTCATGAGTGGAATAGAAATTTTGGAAAAGTCTTTTATGAACTGATGGTAATAACCCACTAATCCAAGAAAACTATAGATTTCCATTACGCTCTCTTGTCTCTTCCAATTTTGAACCCCTTCAATCTTTGAAGGATCCACTAAAATTCTGGATTCGGAAATATTATGACCTAAGAATTTCACATGAGATTTCCAAAAATGACACTTAGAAAATTAAGCCTTTAATTGATTGCTTCTAAGAGACTCCAACACAATACGAAGATGGTTTTCATGCTCCTCCTCGATTTTAGAATACACAAGAATATCATTATTGAACATGAGCACAAATCGATCAAGGAAGTCCTTGAAAACATGATTCATAAGGTCGACAAAATAAGCCGGGGCATTCGTCAAACCAAATGTCATTACTAGCCATTCATAAGATCCATATCGGGTACAGAATGATGTCAAAGGAATACTATCCTCCGCAATGCGAAGCTATGAAATCCGATAGCTAGGTCCAATTGAGAGACGATTTTTGCACCACTAAGTTGATCGAATAAATCATCGATCCTCGGTAGAGGATATTTATTCTTGATGGTAAGATCATTAAGCTTGCGATAGTCGACGCAAAGCCTAAGTGTTCCATCAGACTTCTTTACAAAGATCACTGAAACTCCCCAAGACGAGGAACTAGAGCGAATAAACTATTTCTCCTCTAATTCAGATAATTGCTTTCGCATCTCTTCATTTTCCTTATTAGGCAATCAATAAGGAGGGTAAGTAATTGGTAGAGCTCCTAGGGTTAAGTTAATTTGAAACTCAATTGCTCGCTTAGGCGGTATTCCCAATACGGGCTCAAATATGTCGGGAAATTCTCGAACAACACATATTTGAGAAATAACTTCCTCTTCATCATCACCATCTCTAGGATTTAAAGTATATAAAGAGGCCACAACATGTAAACCAGAATCTTTATGTACTACGGAAATTCGATCGATGGATAGAGGGTGTCGAATATAGACAGTCCTCACAGGACAATGGATATGAGCCTCATAATGGTGAAGCCAATCCATTCCCAATATAATTCCAAAGCCTATACAACGAATTACATACAAATCAGCTTGGAAAGAATAACCACTCAAAATAATCTCGACATCTTCACATAATAAACTAAGCGTTGCGGATCCACCAACAGGATTCGCAATTCGTAGTGAGGTCATCAAACATAAGACATCCAAAGAATTAGCATCAACAAGATTTTGTGATATAAAAGAATGAGATGCACCCGTGTCAAAAAAAACTCATGTAGGATGCCCATGAAAATCAATAACTCCATCTAAGATAGAATGAAAATTACCTTGCTCGGAAGAAGTGTTGCCAGGGGCTTGCACGACATTTATCTTTCCCTCCTTCTTATTAGGGCGTTTAGGGAATAAATATATTAAATGGCCCGTAGCCTTACAGTATCTACAAATGTGGGGCTTGGGGCACTTGTTGGCATAATGATCTTTTGCTCCACAATTGTAGCATTCTCCCTTTCCTTACTCAAAAGCTCTAGCTTTAGGAACTATTTGTGTATCTTTCTTGGTTGGATAAGACTTGGATTTGTTTCTGTGATTTCTCTTATTGTTGGAGTTCTTCTTAGAGATCTCAACTTCAACATCACTGTCTTTATCAGCATCTTCAAAACTAAACACGATATCCACAAGCTCATCAAAATGAATGGCCAATTTAAGCAGTAAAGATTTCTTAAGAACCTTATTAAGCCCACAAACAAACTTCCGATTCTTCTACTTCGCGGTGTCAATATACTCAAGCCTATATTTGGGGAGAGAGTCAAAAGATGCGGCATACTCGGCTATAGAAGAGTTACCTTATGCAAGGTCCATAAAACGACGAGCCTATCCCATTTTCTCACTTTCAAGAACGAACTTTGCCTCGAACTTTTCCTGGAATTTCTCTTAAGTTAGGTCCTTCTCTTGGATTTCAGCGATTAAGAGCTCATACCAATCAAGTGCTCTGCTTTCAAGCATACTAGAAGCAACTTGAACTCGATGCAAGTTCTCAAGATTCATGCAAGAAAATATGTGCTTGCATGATTTGACCCAAGCTTGGACATCCATAACACTTTTGGTGCCTTAAAAACTATTCCGCCGAGCTTGGTGTAATCACTACATAAGGTAGCTAACCCAGATTTGGGATGCGTAGGCGCAGAAGTGGTTCCTGCCGCTTGGGCATTTGTCAATAGATCAAGAAATTGCTGAGTTGTCATATATATCCCCACGATGAGAGTGGTAGCGGTTTGAGCGGCATTCGCACGGGAACGCGTAGACATTTTTCTTTAAGAAAAGAAGAAAGAAACACGTTAATCTCAAAAGGATTTCCAACCAATGAACAAGGAATCATAAAATTCGATAGGATATGACGGGTCCTAAGACTCGATTTAAATCCTAAACACAATTTCCTAAGAGAGACTTAGGACAATGATTCTCGCCATAATATCTTATATTGATACGAACTCGGCTCTGATACCAAGTGTAACGCCCCATCTCAATACCCGCGTTATCCAAGGTCACTGCAAGCAATGATCTTAACTAACCTGAAGAATAAGGCTTCTTAGGAGCGATCATCTGTATATTAGATTTGAACAAGTGTTAAACATATTGGATAATAGGGTCTAACTTTTCAATTCTCATATGGAAATCCGACATGTCTAATTCAGGTTCAAATCCAATACACAGTGGATATATATGATTCGAAGGCAATATAAAATACGTAATAGTAAAATCAGAGTCAGACACAGAATTTCATATCACGAAGGCGGAATAGATATGAAAAATAACACCATAGTGTATACATAGAAGCAGTGGCCAAAAAAGGTCCACTATACTACAAAGATTAGATAATAATACATGCCAAAAGAGTGTGAATACATAAGAGTCACCATCTCATATACCAATAAACATAAACTACAACACTAGTTTAGTGAGCCAAAATAAGGAACTGGTTCCTGCTAGAGGTCATGTGGAATCACCTCCAACATTCGGGCCTGTCCCGAGTATTATTTATAAGAAATAAACAATAAACGGATCAGTCTAGCTGTACTTATCTCATAAACTGGCATATAATTAGATATATAAAGAAATGTAGACACACAAATACTATAATAAAAGTGAACACACATAAATGTGGAACTCAAGAATGTCTACAATATATCTATAACAGAGCAATAAAAGAATATCTCATCCAAACCTATATATCTACTCATGGAAATGATAATTCATATTAAATCGATATGAAAATTGATAGCATATATGTCAAAGAAACCTAGATTGATAAATTAATACAAAATTAAGAATGATAAATGAATATCAATAAAATCTCAAATTCCAGAAATCAACAACCAGAAATCCAGAAGTCACAGGGAAAACAAGGGGTAGGACTCAAGATGGGAGTCCGAAGACTCAACCAACACGTGTATTGAGATAAGACGAGATCTCTAGGTAGCTAGCCTATATGTTGAGCCGAAGCTCCAAGATGGCCCGAAGACCTGCGGGTCGCGACCCCGTTGGAGTGAACTGAAGTTCCTCAGTGAACGGAAGTTCCTCAGGATGATCCGAAGATCATCAAAATAAAGAACAACATGAAAAGATCAAAATTGATCCAAGGTAGTGCAAAATATTCCAAGCTAGTAATTATAAGAGTTGAGCTACATGTCCATAACCACTCGCTCTACTCTAATAGTTACAAACAAGTTGTATGATCCACTAAAAACATAAAGTGATCATTGCCATTGTTTTTCAATCGAACGAGTCCAAAAATTAATCGTCGAAGTAAATGCAAGGGGTCATAGTCCTTGTTTTTGCTAATGCGTTTAATTAGATTTCTCATACGAATGAGAAAAAAGGGTTATAAAATATATACTAGTAGATTTGAAAACGATTTATAAAATGATATCGCGAAATAACTTCGTATAGTGAAGTGAGATTGGAAACCATTTTGGTAAAAGAATTTGGTATCTACTAGTAGTGTAAAACTCTTTTTGTATAGTTTCGAAGTGGCAAATCTCATGAAAAAGCGATCGTATGACGATCGAACCAAGAATTCACATTTAATAACGTAAATTAAATCTCATGAATATCAATCATGAATTCATTAATAATGAACAAAAATTCCATAAAAATTGAGCTGTAGAAATTTGTACAGTAGAGAAACTGAAAAGTCACAAAACAAGTCGAAATGGGTCGAAACTCGGCCGGGAAAGAGCCTAAATGGGCCTAAACTGTTGACCGTGGTCTCCATTGGTCAACAACAGTTTTTAGCCAACAGACGTCTGTTACCCCCAGGACAGACATTTGTTGTCAGGAAAACTGTTTTCCTGAGAGTTTGGATGGACGTCTGACCATTTCTGGTCAGACGTCTGAGCTGAAGGATTAATGTTTTAAAATTTTCCAGCATCAGGTCCGACGTCTGATGATTTGCTCAGACGTCTGGGCTGATGCATAAACATTATTTTGCCTAGCCTACGACATTTAAATCGATCTCAGCTAAGCCCAAACCTCACGTGTTAATTCCGAATGTTTGGAAAGGTCGTAGACACTCCCTAACATAAAAAAACAACATACATAAACACATATCCACGGGAATGCAAAGGATTTGGTTTTAAAACTCCAAAATACACAATTTCTTGAAACTAAACAACACACGCACAATACATACTCAATTCACGAGTGACAAGAGTGCATACACACCCTTGATAGCTTGTAAGAAATGGTGTGTACCCAAAAACTCATTAACCCAGTTTACTACAAGTATTGTTTACACATTGAATTCATGTAAACAAATTCAAACGCACTCAAATTGGGCAGTTCATATGCATCAAACCATTCAAGAAAACGCACATACATAACATATGCATGCCAAGGCACACATGCCAAGCCCAATGGCTTGATTACATAGATGTGAGTTAGCAAGAACTCACCTTTGATTGTTGAATGCAAGGAAATGAATAAAAACCTAGCCAAAACAACTTTTCATTGCATATAGCACATAATTCTTCAACCTTACACAAAGTAGAGGATAAACCCAATAGTTAGGTTTGGAAAAATCCCCAAAAATGGAAGAGCAAGCAAGTAGAGTAAGATGGAGATGATCTTGCCTAGATTTCTCCTTGAATTAGCTAAACTAACACTAGATTTCCTAAGATTGGGGCTTAGGAATATTAATTTTCTCTTCTTTTAGGTTCAGGAATTTTACTTAGAAAATGAATGAAGAGTTAAGTGAAGGAGGAAGGTAAGTGGAGAGGCTACATAGTGGTCTTCATTGGGTTAGGGGCTAGCTTGACCCTAACCAGGTCCACCACAAGGTCCCCATATAACACTTTCTCCAAACATATCAATGTTTATAGTAAAAAAAGTCGTAAACGACCTTTTGAACTCAATAGTATTGGTTTCGAGTCCAAATTCATCCATATGCACAAATTGACTTATTGGACTAACATTATATTAACGATATTATATTTAAACAAAATATTTAAATATACTTTCATAAAATACGCAGGTTGTTACAGTTGCTATGATTACTTCGTGGTTGATGGATGTTATTACAATTTATTATTACTATTTATGTACGTATAAGCATTAACGATTATAAGGTTTATACTATAACTGTTGTTTGATGGATGACGATTATTATGGTTGTGTTTATGGTTATTCACACAAGATTTACACCACGTATTCAAAATTATTTGGGAATTAGTTGAGTCTCGTTCCACTTGAAAATTTTAAATGAATATTTATTCATTTAAGTGAAAAAAAGGCATGAAAATGAAAATTGGTTTTTTAATCTGAAACGATTTGGAAATGAAATTACAGTGATTTCAAACAACTTTTGAAAAGGTTGAAATGAATTTGAAAGAGTTTTGAATTGTAAATGGCTTGTTCTAATTTGAAATGGACTTTGAATAGTAAATTCAAAATTGAATTCGAGTTAGATATATGAACGTCGCTTTTAACTCAATTTGATTATTCCAACAACCTTATATAATGTTTAATTTAATTTCTGCAAAGTTTGGTTTTCAAAAGGTGAAATTTTGAAAAATAATATTATACTCGTATTGTAATATTAAAATGTTTAACTTTTATTTATAACAAGTACTTTGGCATGTGCGATGCACGTGTACATGATAGATTGGTATTAAAAGAATGTTGTTTGTAAGGTTTTTTATGTTACAAAATGACTTTGACATGCACACGTGAATAGAATGGATTGATGTTATAAAACAATGATTTTTATTATCTTGTGATGTGCATGAAACGTTCCATTTTCTATATGGATACGTACACAAATCAACCATTTATCAAAACATGAATGAGACTAAAATACATTATAAAACATTTAATCTCACAAAGAGAGGGATCAACCATTAAATTAACATACAAAGAAATGTCATAACTACTAAAATTATCGTTTTCTATATGCTAAAGTTAAAAAAATCGTATCGTCTCTTTTTTAGAAAAGTAATAAATGAGATTGTTAAACTAAAGATTTTTTTTAACTATAATGATCGTACATTACACGACTCACGAATGCTCAGTACAAGCTGACGTATAGATTACATGTTAACTGTCTCTGTTTTATTGCCAAATATTTAGAGTACTAATCTTTTTTTCCTTTTAATCACTAACAGAAATCAATACTATTGCCTCTAAAACTGATAAATAAACTCCAGCCCAATACTATTTGCGCAGCCCTATAAATAATTCTTACCTGTGCCATCTTTTGGAACATACATTGCTAGTTAGGATGCGGATGAACATACATCGCTAGTTGGGATGCAGATGATTACTATAATGAATATTCCATAGCAGTCTCAGTAGAAAACAATAGTTTAAAACAATTGTAATGTAAAATAGATTGACATAACATAAATAACGTTAATTGTACTATGGACATTTGAATATGTTTACATCGAGGTACATAAGAAATCATAACTTTATGCTCCTTACATTCCGAAAAGAATTTGCATGCATCCTAGTCTTACCTTCCAACACTTTTAAGTCAAAATTCTAATAATTATTTCATGTACTAAATGAATTCAGACGTATCACTAAAGTGCAGCAGCAGAGAGCGTTCATCAAAAGTGAATAAAATATAAACAAACCATACACAATCAACCAAAGTTACTAATGCTACTCTTTTTACACCACTCTTCTCCCTTCCACCCCGTGTTATCATGCAGTCTCCCCTTCAAAACTCATTGGTCCACCCTTATGCCTAAGTTGTAGCTCTTGCTGGCTATGCTTCATTTCAAGATAACTTTTTTTTTTGGTGATGCATGCACTTCGGACCCATACCATCAACTTTTCCATGATTCCATTTCACATCTTGGTACATTTATCCCAATTGCATCAAGGCTTTAACTGCTCCCTCTTTCTCAAGTTCAGTTCCTTCTAAAGCAAACAAATAAAAATTTAAAAACCATGTTGAATCCACCAAAAAAGGTAGATGAAACATTGGACAACAATTTAACAATAGAATATGAAGATATAATGATGATGGTAGAATTTATTAAAAAATTGAAGTATAATAAACAGACTATTCTATAATATGAAATTTTGAAATAATCGAATATAGCTTAAAATTAAAATTTCAGCTACAACCTGTATCAAATGAGAAACATTATTTCTTCTAGGTAACATAAGATGGAACATACCATTTTTTCTTTGTTTTTCACCAACATCATTCTAAACTACATTATCAACTGATAAATTTATGATCATCTATTGAACCAACTAAGATTGTTAATTTTAGAAGAGTGTAAAAATAATTTTCCGGTTGTACATAAGAGTAAGGTATCGAGTTAATCTTAATGTGTATAAAAAAAACAAAGCGAATATACTTATCGATTTAACATGATTTATCTATGCCCACTTATGAATTGTTTACTGCAACAAAGCAATACTTTATCACTAATATATACTAACAACATGATTTTCATAAACTTCCTATGTTTTAGATGCCATTACCTCATAGGTTAGTTGTAATAACCCAGAAATCCGAGCCAATTTAATTTTTTTTATTTTGGCAATTTTAGCGAATTTTGATTATTTAAAATGAATTATTTTAAATAATAACGACGAGGAATTTATTTTGAATAGAATTCGAATGTATATATTTATATATATAAATCGTCGTTAGAATATAAGTATTTTATTTTAATTATAAAAGGAAATGAAAATGGCACTGCAGTTTGAAACTTCGATTTCAAAGTTCAAATGAATGTACAAGATTCAAAATAAATCAGATTTTAGCGAAACCAAAAATAATAGAATCTAATTGAGAATATCTTTCCAACGAATTCGAAAAATTGAAATTTCATAGCGGGGATAAAAAGTTATGCCCAATTGAAAATTCAGAATAGTCGTTATGGAATTCTAGCCCTTAAAAATGGAAATTTTGCAAACGACCTCGGTTTTCGACGAAGCCACTTTTGTTGGATCTGTTTTGTCAAATTATTGTTAGATACCAAAATTCGTAATTTTTGATTCAATATGCGAGCATGGCGAAGTAAAATGTGTTTCGACAGTTTCAGTTAATTTCGATCGACTTGAAAATAGCCATTTTTCAAACGATCTCAGAATTTGACGAAATTAGTTTTATTACGACCGTATCGTCAATACAAAGCTAGAAAATATTTTTTGGGGATTTTTAAAGTCCGTATGTGACCCCGTTAAATTGAAATGCGCGTTCAAATTCAATGTATAGAGTTATATTTTGATTTTGACGAAAACTGATCGAAGCAGTCGAATCAGCCTACGATGCATATCCCATTGTGTTCGGAATGAGGGTAATTAGCTAGGGACGACAGTCGGTGGGTTCAGTTTGGGGTTCAAATTGAAAGTCAACTCTAAAGAGAATTAAATAAAATAATATAGTTATATATAAATATATTTTAAAACCCTACTCCTAAACAAAATCACAGCCGCCCCCTTTCTCTCTGAAAATCCCGATCCCTTCAAACCCGTTGGCCCTCCCTCCCTCTTCGATCAGCCACAGCCGCCGCCAGGCCTTAGCCTTGTCGCGCCCCCTTCCCCGATCGCCTCCGCCCCCCTTGCTCTCTCCCTCTCGCGCGAGTTCCGGAGCTCGAACCCGTGGCTCCAAATCGATCGCTACAGCACAGAAGGCCCCACACCCAAATCCATCCCACCGCCACCTACTGTGATGCCTCCGCCCTCAACGGACTCCAGCGCCGCCTCCAACGTGCCAACGCTACCACCGCGAGCTGCAAGAATGCCCCCCTCCTCGATCCGCTAACCTGAAGCCATTTCCCCTCTTTTTTTTAGCCCGACACAGTAAGTTTTCCCTCCCCTTTTCATTATTTTATTTATTTAAAGATGAAATTAGTTTTTAGATTAGTTATTTTTTTAGGTAACGCCTATATTTTTATATATATAAAAACGAAGAAAAATATGATTTTTACTTATTATAGAGATAATAAAAATATAATTTTTATATAATGTAGATAATAAAAATATGATTTTTATATATGTAGTGAATCAAAAATATAATTTTTATATTGGTAATGAAATAAAAATACGATTTTTATCCGTGTGAAGAAATGTTAAAAATATGATTTTTATATAGGTGAAGTTGAACTAAAAATATAATCTTCATATATATAGTAGCGTTTTAAAAATATGATTTTTTATATAATAGAGAATATAAAAATGCGATTTTTATATATGTAGTGGCTACGGACAATGAAATTGACAAAAGGCGGGCACTACGAAGATTTTCTACATATGAAGAGTCGTGGTGTTTGGTTAGCTCTAGGTGAGAACTTCTCACTTTTAATTTATTTTCTAGTTGAAATATATACTAGGATGCAGACGGTGCTTAGTAGCACCCGACATCCGTCGTCCACAGACCATGGATGGCTTGTTTGTTTGATTAATGTGTTGTGAAAAATGATTGTGTGATGTGGATTGAATAAATATGTTATAGTTAAAAATATAATTTTTAACGTGTATATAAAATAAATATTTATAAACAAATCAGACGATTTGTTTATGTACACTGATTTGACTGATATTGATTGGGACGATAAATTTTACACATCGCCCAACTGCACAAATAAAATCTGTGTTTGTTGATTTGAAACCCCACATGGGTATTGGGATGATATTTGACGTACACTAATCCCGATTGTTTAGTTGTATGTCAATCGATGGGTTGGCAGACTGTGTAAGCGTTAATTATTGATATTTAATGCTTATGCAGTTGTGTGGTGCACTCTGGATGATGGTTGATGATTTATCGTTGTTGTTATATACATGTGTTGTAGGGAACCCATATAATTAACGTTATATGGTTATTGATTGGCCTCATTCCAATTTGGAAAAAAGGAATATTATAAAAATAAATTCATGTGTTGAATAGAATAAATATTCATGTGTTAAATAGAATAAACATTCATGTGTTGAATAGAATAAATATTCATGTGTTGAATAGAATAAACATTCATGTGTTGAATAAAAGCCGTGTTGACTAGATTGACGCCATTTTGACGTGAATGATATTTATATCGATTTTATTCATTTTTAAAATGAATATAGAAAAAGAAGTGATTTCAAAATATAATGTTTTGAAATATTTATTATTTATAGATTAATGATGTGGAATATTCAATTTTGATTAAAAATTGAATATGAAGTTGAAATCGTTTTGAAAACGAATTTAAAACGATTTTTAAAATACGTTTTAAAAGGAAATCGATGAAATATATATAATATATATTATATATATATAATGGCCTGAATAGAACACGCCGCACCGCGACAGTTTGCGAATTTCGACTATTAACTTCGAATGGACGTCACGGGAGAACCGACCGTCGGATTCTCCTAAAATCGGAAACGTTGGGTTCGTATCAAAAAGTGCTTTCTAACGAATATTAGAGATTTGAAATCTAATGGTTGGATTTGGAATTATTTCCAAATCGAATTTGGAAAAGGTCGTTGTAAGTGCAGTTCGATGGCCGTTGATGGAAATCAACTGTACGGGCCTTGATAAAATTATTAAAAATATCAATAATTTGTGTAAAATCATAAGAAATGATTTGTGAAGAATTGGGATGAAAAATTCCAAATTTGAAAAGATAAAATTAAATTTTTATCGAAATGAACTGGTTTGGAACTAGAATTAAAATCCATTTATTTTTAAAAACAAACAAATTGGATTTGAAATGGTTTTAAAGGTAACCAGAATTTCCAATAATTGAATTGGAATGGTTTGAATCGAAATTGTCTTTGGAATATTTCGATGTTGGATTTCGTGATGATACAGATATTGTTATGGGAATTTGAAAGATATATTAATATCGTTATTTCCAATACGATATTTGTTGGTCGTAGAATTTGATATTGAATATAAGCCGATATATTTTCTATTCAGAGCCTTGTATTTAATATCAAATGTGATTTGGGTTTGTCGTGAATGGTGTCTTCATTAACACTGTTCTTAAACCCAGTTGAGAACAAGATTAAATCTTTTTTTTAGATTTAATGAAGTGTACCAAATAAATGGTATTTAATTGGAAATGAAATGGAATTGATTTTTGGGTTTATCGTGAATGGTGTTTTAAATAACACTTGTTCTTTAACCCGATAATTAATGGAATGTGATTTTGGGTTTATCGTGAACCGTGTTTTAGATGACATTGGTTCTTTAACCTAGTTAAAGACAGGATATTGATTTTTGGGAAGATTAAAACTAAGTGGAGTTTTAATGAATCTTTAATTAGATTGAAGTGACTGAGAATGGAGTATCACCAGTTTTGCTCAGACGATAGTTAAATCTTTAATTAGATTTGAATGTGAAATGGTAATTAAATTTACCGATAACACCGTGGTGTTAGATATGACATATGACCAGTTTTACTTCATGGGATGAATAGGTTGGGATTGGGAAATAAAATAAATGATTACTTCGGTGTGGTTCGCTAATCCCGACTAATTTGAATTGATATTCAAAGGAAGATTAAAGAATAAATTTAAAGAATTTATCTTTGATAAAATTAATGGGAACCTTTCCCAAAGAATAAGAATATTTGAATAAAAGAGTATTCTGAATTGGAATGAGGCGTATGTTGTGTTTGTGTAACACTTGTTTATTATATACGCGAGTTATTCAGAAAGACCGGGTTTATCCCATTCTGAATAACTGATTCGACGTGGTGTCGAGGATGAAGACGGTGGTTGAAGACCGGAGGTCTTCACATCGTTTGGTTGATTACTGATGATCTTGATTGGGTTGTACACCCAAAAGGAGGGAATTAGTTGGTGATCGTCCAGACGTACTTGGAGATCGATAGATATGCAAGGTACAAGGTGCCTCCGGTTTCGTTCAGACCCAGAATGGACTTGTAAATGGACTGTGTGTCTAACATTGGATTTTATTCTGTGTGATTGATTTCTATTAAATATGTATCTGTTTTGCGGCGGAGAGTTTATTCTCTTGCTTAACACCCCTCTCTGAGACGTACGAGCTCAGAGGTTATATATTGATGGATATCAAACGCAATGAGTGAATTGTCTATGTGGCATGCCCAAGTGGCAATATGATCAAGGCTTCTGTTGAAAAGAAGAGTCTTGTGGTTGTTGGTCAAAGCACGACCTGTGTGGCATAGCTTTGTGTAGCATTGATTCGCGAGCCTCACGCCCCGGTTGTGAACCAGAAACGGGAGAGGACATCAGGGAGGGCATGCGTTTCCTTCTAGCTAGAAGTGGCGTCAGTGGTTTTACACGCCTTGACGAGTTTGACTTATGTGGTTGTTGCTATTGCGAGGCGCCTCGGATATATCGGTGACTATGTGGAGCCTATGGAGTCAATGGACTCATTGACACCCCATAGGGTGGGGAAACGCAGTGTTCAGGCATTATAATCCACATCGGTGGACCAGCCCTGACGATCCAAGGGGCAGTTGCGACTGTTCCTGAGATACGGGCTAGTGCGTCTCGAATTCGGTAGAGGACGATCCCTTGCCTTGGTTTATAGGTGTAAATCCAACTTCCGATACGTGACTTTGCAGTTTTGATTGCAGAGCCTAGTATGGCGACATAGTGTGATTGGGCACTTATGCCGTCTATGATTGATGCTTATGATTGAAATTGTTTTGACACTGTACACTTATAGTAATAAAAGATGAAATTTTGCGTATCAAGCATTTTTTGGCTATTATAAGGTAAAACCCTATCCTTCGGCTTGTGTTGCATTGTGTGATGGGACCTGGGTCTTATAATAGCTTCATTGTTCTTTATTTAGCATTACGCTGTTGTTTTATGCACTGGTATTCTTGGGAGGAAACCGGTTCCGTGTTATACAGCGTTGTCCCTTGATTTACCTAACTTTAAAATAAAGATTAATAACTGTTTTAGTTCTCCCACCAGTCACATGACCTGGAGTTTATTGTTTTAACATAAACTCTGGGTGCCCTTATTTTGGCACCTGCAGCTAGTAGTTTTGGTTTTGCAGATTTATATTCATAGGATCCTGATTTACAGCTGGAATGATATCCAGAAAGCTCTGTATCTGTATATCTCCTTCAGTTGTGTTTTGTATTATTTTCCGCTGCTATGTAATTTATTGTAATCTCTGATATTTTCTATTGTATAATATTTGTTTATACTCTGCATATTCTTGTATTCTGATGGAATTGTTGTAATAAGCAATGAAATGTTCTTCTGTCTGCGTTCTTTTGTGTGTTGTTCTCGAAGTATACAGGCTTCCCTTACTGGGGAAGTTACGAGTCTTAACAGATTGGTATCAGAGATTTGGTTTACAGAGCTCGGAGAACAAGACACGTTAGAACCAAACGAAAGGATTCATCAGAGATTGGATTAGTAATATCCAATGAGAATGACTCATTAGAGATAGGATCAGTAGTATCCTAGAACGAATGTGAAGAGTATATTTTTAAATTGAAAACAATTTGTGTTTTGAAATTTAAATCAATTATTCGTATTTGATTATTTATTTATATTGATTTGGACTATCAGGTATATAGAGATTTTAATATACGTCTGATCCACGTGTATTGGAAGCCTCCAATATACTGGATGGATATAGAGTCACACTCTAGTCGCCCGGGGATAATTCTAATGATGCGGCCACATCATTAGTATTTATATTCGAGTGCCGAAAGCGTGATATCTATATATTTCCATTAGACTGGTGTGGGAACCAAAATTAGATAGGGCCTATTGTTGTAATTTGGCACCAAAAATATGATTTTTGACTATATATCAAAGTTATTAATTTGAAATGATAATTAACAAATTGATTAATGGTTGTGTTGTTTGATTACTGTTTTGATTAATTAAATGTTGAACCTTTAGCCAAATTGAACCAAATATTGAATTGTGTTGAAAATTTGTCGCATTTGCATACATATACATGTACTTACATTGAGCAAGTCATAACAAGGAGGCTAGAGAAGATGAATAAAATTGTTTGCCCGACAAATAGGTACATGTTTATTGTATTTCTTTGGGTTTGGATGATTTTATGAGCCGATTGGCTAGCCGCTTGGCTGTTTCTTTTTATTTTTGGATTGATGAGGGCCATGGGAGGCTATTTGAAATATCCCGAAGTCTTCGGTGCAGGGGAGGTTATGGCGAAATTTTTCGAAAATTTAGGGTGTTAGCCAAATTTTTGAAAAATTTGAAAAGTTCTTAGAAACTGAAAAGTCGAAGAACTTAAGCCGTAAAGAAAATAATGAAAGTTGAGTGGATTAGTTAAACAACTTTCGGCTTCGTTCCTTTTCGGGGACGAAAAGTTTTAAGTGGGGGAGATTGTAATAACCAGGAAATCCGAGCCAATTTAAAATTGTTTATTTTGGCAATTTTAGCGAATTTTGATTATTTAAAATGAATTATTTTAAATAATAACGACGAGAAATTTATTTTGAATAGAATTCGAATGTATATATTTATATAAATCGTCGTTATAATATAAATATTTTATTTTAATTATAAAAGGAATTGAAAATGGCGCGGTAGTTTGAAATTTCGATTTCAAAGTTCAAATGAATGTACAGGATTCAAAATAAACAAGATTTTAGCGAAACCAAAAATAAAGAATCTAATTGAGAATATCTTTCCAATGAATCCAAAAAATTGAAATTTCATAGCGGGGATAAAAAGTTATGCCCAGTTGAAAATTCAGAATAGTCGCTATGGAATTCTGGCCCTTAAAAATGAAAATTTTGCAAATGACCTCGGTTTTCGAAGAAACCACTTTTGTTGGTTCCGTGATGTCAAATTATTGTTAGATTCCAAAATTCGTAATTTTTCGATTCAATATGTGAGCATGGCGAAGTAAAACGTGTTTCGACAGTTTCAGTTAATTTCGATCGACTGAAAATGGCCATTTTTCAAACGATCTCAGAATTTGACGAAATTTGTTTTTTTACGACCGTATCGTCAATACGAAGCTAGAAAATATTTTTCAGGGATTTTTAAAGTCCGTATGTGACCCCGGTAAATTGGAATGCGTGTTCAAATTCAGTAATATAGAGTTATATTTTGATTTTGACGAAAACTGATCGAAACAGTCGAATCAGCCTACGATGCATATTCCATTGTGTTCGGAATGGTGGTAGTTAGCTAGGGACGATAGTCGGTGGGTTCAGTTTGGGGTTCAAATTGAAAGTCAACTCTAAAGAGAATTAAATAAAATAATATAGTTATATATAAATATATTTTAAAACCCTACACCTAAACAAAATCACAGCCGCCCCCTTTCTATCTGAAAATCCTGATCCCTTCAAACCCATTGGCCCTCCCTCCCTCTTCAATCAGCCACCGCCACCGCCAGGCCTTAGCCTCGTCACGCCCCCTTCCCCGATCGCTTCCGCTCCCCTTGCTCTCTCCCTCTCGCGCGAGTTCCTGAGCTCGAACCCGTGGCTCCAAATCGATCGCGACAGCACAAAAGGCCCCGCACCCAAATCCATCCCACCACCACTTGCTGTAATGCCTCCGCCCTCACCGGACTCCAGCGCCGCCTCCACTGTGCCAACGCCACCACTACGAGCTGCAAGAACGCCCCCCTCCTCGATCCGTGAACCTGAAGCCATTTCCCCCTCTTTTTTTTAGCCCAACACAGTAAGTTTTCCCTCCCCTTTTCTTTATTTTATTTATTAAAACTGAAATTAGTTTTTAGGTTAATTATTTTTTTAGGTAAAGCCTATATTTTTATATACATGAAAACGAATTAAAATATGATTTTTACTTATTATAGAGATAATAAAAATATAATTTTTATATAATGTAGATAATAAAAATATGATTTTTATATAAGTAGTGAATCAAAAATATAATTTTTACATAGCTAGTTAAATAAAAATAAGATTTTTATCCGTGTGAAGAAATGACAAAAATATGATTTTTATCTAGGTGGAGTTGAACTAAAAATATAATCTTCATATATATAGTAGCGTTTTAAAAATATAATTTTTATATAATAGAGAATATAAAAATGTGATTTTTATATATGTAGTGGCTACGGACAATGAAATTGACAAAAGGCGGGCACCACGAAGATTTTCTACATACGAAGAGTCATGGTGTTTGGTTTTGCTCTAGGTGAGAACTTCTCACTTTTAATTTATTTTCTAGTTGAAATATATACTAGGATGCAGACGGTGCTTAGTAGCACCCGACATCCGTCGTCCACAGACCATGGATGCTTGTTTGTTTGATTAATGTGTTGTAAAAATTGATTGTGTGATGTAGATTGAATAAATATTTTATAGTTAAAAATATAATTTTTAACGTGCATATAAAATAAATATTTATAAACAAATCAGATGATTTGTTTATGTACACTGATTTGACTTATATTGATTGGGACGATAAATTTTACACATCGCCCAACTGCACAAATAAAATCTGTGTTTGTTGATTTGAAACCCCACATGGGTATTGGGATGATATTTGACGTACACTAATCCCGATTGTTTAGCTGTATGTTAAACGATGGGTTGACAGACTGTGTAAGCGTTAATTATTGATATTTAATGCTTATGCAGTTGTGTGGTGCACTCTGGATGATGGTTGATGATTTATCGTTGCTGTTATATACATGTGTTGTAGGAAACCCATATAATTAACGTTATATGGTTATTGATTGGGCCTCATTCCAATTTGGAAAATAAGGAATATTATAAAAATAAATTCATGTGTTGAATAGAATAAATATTCATGTGTTGAATAGAATAATCATTCATGTGTTGAAAAGAATAAATATTCATGTGTTGAATAGAATAAACATTCATATGTTGAATAAAAGCCGTGTTGACCAGATTGACGCCATTTTGACGTGAACGATATTTATATCGATTTTATTCATTTTTAAAATGAATATAGAAAAGAAGTGATTTCAAAATATAACATTTTGAAATATTTATCATTTATAGATTAATGATGTGAAATATTCAATTTTGATTAGAAATTGAATATGAAGTTGAAATCGTTTTGAAAACGAATTTAAAATGATTTTTAAAATACGTTTTAAAAGGAAATCGACGAAATATATATAATATATATTACATATATATAATATATTATATATATATATATATATAATGGACTGAATAGAACGCGCCGCGCCGCGGCAGTTTGCGAATTTCGACCATTAACTTCGAATGGACGTCACGGGAGATCCGACCGTCGGATTCTCCAAAAACAGGAACTATTGGGTTTGTATCGAAAAGAGCTTTCTAACGAATATTAGAGATTTGAAATCTAACGGATGGATTTGCAATTATGTCCAAATCAAATTTGGAAAAGGTCGTTGTAAGTGCAGTTCGATGGCCGTTGATGGAAATCGACTGTACGTGTAACAACCCGTGTTTTTATAACGTGTAATAACCATAAATCATGGCAGAATTAATTTTTAAAATAAGAATCAAGGGAAACGGGTTACGCCATTGCGTTCATCTCGAAATTCTTCTTGGAAACGAGTCCGAGTTTTCGAAAATCGGAGTCCGTATAACCAAATTATGACCTTTCGAAGTTTTCAGAAATTTTCAAGTTCAAAACAGACTCAATTCGAATTCAAAAATTCGAATTTCAAACCTCCAAATGGACTGAGCGGGAAATTTCCTGCCTAGGACCAGGTCGTCTTGGGGGTCGACTATGAAGTCGACCTACCCAGGACCAGGTCGACCATAGTGTCGACCTGGGGGTCGACCTGGTGCCCGAGCCCATTTCTGAAGCTGGATTCACTTTGATGTATTTGGCCTCGTTTTTGTCCACATTCGTTGACCTGACCCTATAAATACAGCCCCTAACACCAGTCTCTCTACACAAAATTCTTTCTGACTTTATGCTGCTCTAATTCTGGTTGAAAAGCTTGAGAGAGGGACTGCTTCTACTACGTTGAGACTGCGTCAAGGGAATTGCTGATTTGGGGACTTCTATTAGGACTTGACTAATCATATTCAACATCGACTCTCTTTTTCTAATTCTCGAACCACGATCTGTAAGCCCCAGTTATTTTTAGATTTAAACTGTAAATGTAATATGAATATGATGTAAATTGAAATTGGACCTATGTATGATGACTGTTTACATTCATTCTTGTTCATCTTGGAACTTGACTCTTGAATATTACTATGACATTGATTTGGGGCCTATTCATGTTGTAAACCAAAGAGAACCCCCTCATATTATCATGTTGAACCTGCTATTAGTCACAAGTTTATGACTATCGCCTTATGTCAATCGTTACCATGACTATACTATCACCTTATGACAGTCGTATCATGACTATACTATCACCTTATGACAGTCATTACCATGACTATACTATCACCTTGTGACAACTGTTATTTTGACCAGTACCTTATCTTGCTATATTTGGAATCTTTATGTTTGAGGCCAATATTTCATATGCCAGTAATGTTTTAATCTTTTATTTCAAGTCATATCATGCTATGCTAGTAATCACTTTTGCCACATTATACCCGTTCCTTTTTATGTTATTCCCTATTAGATTTATTTGTATCGATTCGAACTTTCGTGCGATGGGAATACGATTTGGGTAGACTAGGTAAAACATAATTTAGCTTTAAACTTGAACATGAACGTTGTTATGACTTGAACCTGAATATGGACATGAATTTGACACGATTTGACATGAAACATGACCAGGAAACTTGACATGAAAATTTGAACGTGGGCATGACAATTAGATAACTTGAAAATGGCCAACTCGAGGTTGGGTTGAGTTTGTAGTGTAAATCTGCCCAGAACCGCCCAGCAAATCTAGTGGCTACAAACAATAGGATCCAATGTGGGTAGTTGGTCATATCGCACGTAAAACCCGAGGTCAGACTGGATTGTGGTGTAAATCTGCCCGAAACCGCCCGGTAAATCCAGTAACTACAACAGTTAGTCTAATGTGAGAGGTTAGCGTGCACTAATTAATCAATGCCACATGATAGGGTTAAGTCATGAACCACTTGAATATACTTAACCAACTTGACACGATGAATTGATACGGTTAAGTAATGAACTGCTTGAACACACTTAACCAACTTGATACACGATCTGGATAGGGTTAAGTCACGAATTTGAACGACAACACTCAACCTATTAGAAACCCTAGTTACGCGGTCCTTTTCAGCAGTAACCCACTTGGATGTATCACGATACCCTTGGACTAGGCAGGGTGGGGCACGATTACTGGGCTGATTGTAAGCGACCAAAACGATGGCTGAGTAGGTGCGCCATTGTAGGTTCAGGCGGGCTATGGTCGTGCACGTAGTCCGGAGTTGAAAAAGCAG
The DNA here is from genome assembly GCA_030737875.1 of Allium sativum. NCBI lineage: Eukaryota > Viridiplantae > Streptophyta > Magnoliopsida > Asparagales > Amaryllidaceae > Allium > Allium sativum. The sequence goes on from CM060923.1 coordinate 429,033,390, forward strand.
GCATTGGGCGCCCGTAGATTTACACTGTGCGTGCTTGATTCGTGTTGGTGGTTGGCACCATAGGACTTGATACACCCTATGGTGGACCTAGCACAGGTAACTACATTTCTGGATAGGGCCGTATGACACAGACACATGACGAGCTAGGACTTATAGGGAGCCGATCGACTAGTAGATCGTACCGTAGGACCCGTAATGGGTCACTTCATGATACTGGGCCAAGGGATCATTTCATGGTTAATACTTGACATGGGTTAGAATACTAGTACAGTTGGTGCAGCGAACCTTGAATATGCGATGCCAGACTTGACTTATCTTATTATATTAATTATCCTATCAATTCTGTCATTACCCTTATGTTTAATTCCCGTTTTCACATATCATGTTACCTTTACTAGTTTTCATACTGAAAGTCACTAGGGCTTACCAGTCTTTATGACTGACCCTTTTTCTTTCGCCCCTTTTACTTTCGTCCCCCCCTCAGGTTCTCAAGGAGGAAACACTAGCTCTTAGCTTGGATTTAGCTTGCTTTCTGATAGCTCATGAACGGTTTGGTCTTGGGCTATGCTATGGCTGCTTCTGCTATTTATGGGGAATAATTTACTTTTGTTTTAAGTTTATGCTTCTTTATTATGAACTTGATGTTAAGGAATAATTTGTATCTTGGATATATGAGCTTTTGACTCTTTTCTGGAAAATAGTAAAAAGTTGGTTTTTAATTTCTACTGTTTCTTTATTTATGTTTTGCCTTGTGATATCTCTGTGCATGTTTACCTAGATAATACTCCACCAAAACTAGTGCATTCCCTTTGTGTCTGACCCTAGCGGAGGTGGGGTGTTACATTTGCTATCAGAGCCAGGTTGGTTACCTGGCTGGGCAAAAAGTTTTAAAAACCTTCTGAAACTATTTTCAAAACCATTTACAAAGAAGCATTTTTCAAAAAAAGTTTAATGTTTAAAAAGGCTATTCCCCAAGAAGCCATTAGCACTTTCCTTTGTTCCCTCGTTTGAATCTTTTCTTTTTGTTTTTCAGCATGGCCGATCTTAACCTTCCTGAGGGAATACCTGTGCCTGGATGGTTCCGAAGGTACTTAGAAGCCAGGGCCAACGACGCCGGCACGACAGACATCTCTCATCCTCCTCCCCCAGTGGCTGCGGTTCCTCCTCCTCCTGGTACCGCCTTTGCCAAAATATGCAAAGACTTTAAAGCAATGGGCGGCAAGAACTTCATTGGAACTGAAACCTTTGTTGAGGCACGAAACTGGCTAAAGGAGACTGAAGAATTGTTTATTATCTTTGATATGGAGGACCATAGGAAAGTTCAGTTGGCAGCATGGTTGTTGAAAGAGGAAGCTGCATTTTGGTGGGAAGTCACCAACACTACCAGGCCAGTTGAGACTTGGGCAGACTTTAGAGAGAGGTTTGGGCTTAAATTCCTATCGTCAGCAGAAGAGAACCTTTAGATGGAGAGGTTCCTAGCACTCAAGCAAGGGGATATGTCTGTGAGGGAGTACGTGAATAAGTTTAATCAGCTTGCTCGGTTCGGTTTGGATTTGGTCAACACAGCCCAGAAAAAGGTTGTATGCTTTGCTCGAGGATTGAACGAGCCACTACACAGCTTGACCTAACTCATATACCCATGGGGGCGACCTTTGAAAGCTTGGTGGATATGGCTCTACTTCATGAGGAAGACAAGAATGGAAAGAAGGAGGTTAAGCCTAACGAGACTCAGAATAAGAAAGCTGATTTCAAGAAGGGGAACAACAAGAATAATAAGAATAACAAGAGCAACAACAAATCATGTGAGACGAGGAAGTGCAACTTCTGTGGTATTACTGGACATCTAGCTAAAGACTGTAGAAAGAAGAAGAGGAAGTTGGGTGAATGCTTTCATTGTGGAGATACTGGACACATCAGCAAGGATTGCCCTAAGAAGCAAGGGCAGGGGCAAGGGCAGACCCAGCGAGCAGGACCTTCTGGAGGGCAGTTGTTCATGCTCCCAACACCACTCCAACTCTTGACCGAGGTAGTAATATTTCCGTAGAAAGCCTTGTTTACATTTCTGACTTTCCTGTTCAAACCTTATTTGACTCTGGCGCATCACATACTTTTATTTCTTCTGATATTGTTGAAAATCTGCACCTAAGTACTAGTCTGGTTGAGGATCCCGTTATAGTTTCAAATCCAATTGGGGGCTCCGCCCATTTATTTATGATGTGTGTGGATTTGAGGATCTCTATCTTAAGCGTAGAATTCACGTGTAATTCTTATGGTCTCGGATTCATGGGATACGGTTTGATCCTAGGTATGGATTGGCTGTCCGATTATGGAGCCATTCTTGATTGTGAACGAAGGGTAGTGAAGCTCATGACTCGCCTTGGTAATACCCTTGAAATTTCTTGTAACCCTAAGGGTCCGGTCATGTTATGTTATCTTGAATCTCTTGACTCGTCCAACGATAATTTGCAATCTGTAAGAGTGGTCCGAGAATATCCAGATGTATTTGATGAAGTGAGGGGATTACCTCCTAAACGCGTGATAGAGTTCCGAATTTATCTTGTTGATAACCTAGCCAGTTGCATTGCCCGTTAGGCACATGGCCCCGCGAGAAAGAAGAGAGCTCAGTAAACAAATCAACGAGTTGCTTGAGAAAAATTTCATAAGATGAAGCATTTCTGAATGGGGTGCTCCGGTGGTATTCGCTACTAAGGCGGATGGATCACTTCGTCTGTGCGTAGATTATCGCGAGTTAAACAAGCTGACAAAGAAAAATAGGCACCCGCTACCAAGAATCGACGATTTGTTTGACCGGCTTATGGGAGCATCTATTTTCTCTCAACTCGTTCTAGCCACAGGATTCCATCAGCTCAGAGTGGCTGAGGATAGCATTGACAAAACTGCGTTTAGGACTCCAAACGGATTCTTCGAATGGCTCGTCATGTCGTTTGGGCTAACAAATGCACCCGCGTACTTTGTAGATTTGATGAGTAGGGTGTTTCGGGAGTTCCTTAACAAGTTTGTGGTAGTTTTCGTGGATGATATTTTGATCTTCTCAAAAGATGAAGAAGAGCATGCTGGGCATCTCAAGGAAGTCATGGAAACACTTAGAGCACACCAGTTAAAGGCTAAGTTCTCCAAATGCCATTTTTGTAGGAAGGAAGTTCGGTTCCTTGGACATGTAGTTTCTAAGCAAGGCATAGCCATGGACCCCGTAAAGGTAGTTGCGGTACAGGACTGGAAAATTCCTAAGAATGCAACGGAGGTGAGGAGGCTTCTCGGTCTGGCGGGCTACTACAGGAAGTTCGTTAAGGACTTCGCTAAGATTTCAGCCCCTCTTACCAAGTTAACAAAGAAGAACCTAGCTTTTGTATGGGACATAGAGTGTGACGTTGCCTTTAAGAGACTCAAGAGAGCCCTCACCACAGCTCCAGTTTTGGCATTACCCGATGGAGGTAAGATGTTCACCATGTACACAGATTCGTGCGGCACGGGATTAGGCGCTGTCCTAATGCAGGAAGGAAGAGTCATATGCTACGGGGCAGACAACTTAAAGTTCATGAGAAAAACTATCCCACGCATGACTTGGAGTTGGCCGCGATTGTTTTTGCACTTAAATCTTAGCGCCATTATCTTCTAGGGGAGAGTTTCGAGCTGTATACCGACCACAAATCGCTTAAGTACCTCTTCTCACAGAAAGACTTGAATCTGAGACAACAGCGGTGGATGGAGTTCTTGGCATCATATGACTTCGATATAGCTTATACCCCTGGCAAGGGTAATGTGGTGGCAGACACGCTATGTAGAAAAAGGTTGACTTTGAGCCCCTTGTTTGTTGAAATGAAAAGCCTTGAGTTTATAGCAACCTTTGATTTTACACCTGCTGTTGAGTCATTGACTGCTACGTTAGCATCTCTTGAGCTAAGACCTACACTTCTAGATCAAGTAGGGACTTCACAGAAGAAAGACCCACAAATAGTCGAAATCATGGACAAGCTGATTAGGGGTGAGACGTCAAGTCACCTCAGTAGGTATGCCATAGATGACAAGGAATGGCTAAGGCGCGACGGGAGACTATGTGTCCCACAAGTGGGAGACTTAGTAAGGAGAGTTCTCGAAGAGGCGCATCACTCGAAGATGACTATACATCCCGGAGGGGATAAGATGTACAGGGATATGAAACACATTTTCTTTTGGGTTGGAATGAAAAAGGACGTGGCAGAGTTCGTTTCGAAGTGCATGGTGTGCCAACAAGTAAAGGCCGAGTCGAAGAAGCCTGGTGGGCTATTACATCCTTTGGAGGTTCCTCAATGGAAATGGGAGAGTATCTCGATGAATTTCGTGGATGGACTGCCTAGGTCTAGGAAGGGAAATACTAGCATATGGGTCATAGTTGATAGACTCACGAAAAGTGCTCACTTCATTCCGATGAAGAGCAAGAGGACCGCATCAGGGCTAGCGTCTATTTACCTTCGAGAGATAGTACGATTGCATGGAGTTCCTTCTAGTATAGTTGGTGATCGTGACCCGATTTTCACTAGCCAGTTCTGGAATAGTCTGCAAGAAGCAATGGGAACACGACTGAACTTGAGCACGGCCTATCACCCACAGACGGATGGACAAACCGAAAGGGTAAATAGGATACTAGAAGATCTCATGAGGCTATGTATTCTTCACTTTGGTGGTACTTGGGAAGACCACCTTCCTCTCGTGGAGTTTGCATATAACAATATTTACCAAGCTAGCATCGGAATGGCACCGTTCGAAGCCCTATATGGAAGACCGTGCAAATCACCAACTTGTTGGTGGGAGACGACAGACAGGCTTATACTTGGCCCTGATATGATAAGGGACACTTCTGAGAAGATTGAGTTGATACGAAGACGGATGAAAACGGCCCAAGATAGACAGAAATCTTATGCGGACCAGAGAAGGACAGACCTAGAGTTCGAAGTCGGAGATATGGTCTTTATAAAGGTTTCTCCGTTAGACAATGTAGTTCCTTTTGGGGCAGTTGGAAAGCTAGCGCCAAGGTTCGTAGGACCGTTCCCTATCATTGAGAGGATTGGACGAATGGCCTATAAGGTAGACTTACCCGAGAAGTTATCTGGAGTACACGATTTCTTTCACGTCTTGCATCTCCGGAAGTGCTTGCATAAGTCAGCTGAAGTGGTTGAGCCAAGCATCCTTGAAGACGTAGAAGTGGAAAAAGAAGCGACATTGAGGCGAGTTTCGATTCGTATCTTAGGAATGGAGATTAAGAAGATAAGGAATCGAGAAGTCAAGCTAGTTAAAGTGCAGTGGAGTGAAGCCCAAGAAGACGCAACTTGGGAAACCGAAGAGAAGATACGTGCGCTTTACCCATTTCTTTTTGAGGGTACATTCTCGATCTCTTTTTCCTATAAACTTGAAAACCTTTTCGTATCATGCTTTTAATATCTATGTTTGTCTTATTATCTTCTCGATCTTATCTTGAGAACCTTAGGTAAAACCATATGGATGTAAACATGTGATTGAAACATGTTATGGTTGATGTTTGCAAATGGTTGCAAGTGGTCGCAAGTGGTCGCAAGTGGTTGCTAGTGGATGCATGACACACATTAGGCACTAGATCGGCTCAGGCACATTTTCATGTTGCATATGCATGAGTGCTTATACTTGTTCATGGATGGAACTTGTTATGTTATCACTTGGATGTTGCATATGGATGAATGGTTATGCACTCATGTAGAGATTATGAACTATGCTAGGAATTTGCATACATGCTGGATTCATGACACTAACATATTTGCATTAAGGAGGTTTACTGAATCTGTAACCGCCTGATCTTTTGCATTAGATAAGTACATACACACACACTTACTGCATATGTTCATACAGCACTAGAAATCTCTTAAGAACAATGGTTGCCTGTGGATGATGCTTTGAGTAGATGGATGATTGGATGGTAGGACACATCCTCCCTAACTTAGAGATTTCGGGGACGAAATCCTTTAAGGGGGGGGGGGGGGAGAATGTAACAACCCGTGTTTTTATAACGTGTAACAACCATAAATCAAGGCAGAATTAATTTTTAAAATAAGAATCAAGGGAAACGGGTTACACCATTGCATTCTTCTCGAAATTATGCTTGGAAACGAGTCCGAGTTTACGAAAATCGGAGTCCATATGACCAAGTTATGACCTTTCGAAGTTTTCAGAAAATTTCAAGTTCAAAACAGACTCAATTCGAATTCAAAAATTCGAATTTCAAACCTCCAAATGGACTGGGCAGGAAATTTCCTGCCCAGGACCAGGTCGACCTGGCGGTCGACTATGTAGTCGACCTACCCAGGACCAGGTCGACCATAGTGTCGACCTGGGGGTCGACCTAGTGCCCGAGCCCATTTCTGAAGCTGGATTCACTTTGATGTATTTGGCCTCGTTTCTGTCCACATTCGTTGACCTGACCCTATAAATACAACCCCTAACACTAGTCTCTCTACACAAAATTCTTTCTGACTTTATGCTGCTCTAATTCTGGATGAAAAGCTTGAGAGAGGGACTGCTTCTTCTACGTTGAGACTGCGTTAAGGGAATTGCTTATTTGGGGACTTCTATTAGGACTTGACTAAGCATATTCAACATCGACTCTCTTTTTCTAATTCTCGAACCACGATCTGTAAGCCCCATTTATTTTCAGATTTAAACTGTAAATGTAATATGAATATGATGTAAATTGAAATTGGACCTATGTATGATGACTGTTTACATTCATTCTTGTTCATCTTGGATCTTGACTCTTGAATATTACTATGACATTGATTTGGGGCCTATTCATGTTGTAAACCAAAGAGAAACCCCTCATATTATCATGTTGAACCTGCTATCAGTCACAAGTTTATGACTATCACCTTATGTCAATCGTTACCATGACTATACTATCACCTTATGACAGCCGTATCATGACTATACTATCACCTTATGACAGTCGTTACCATGACTATACTATCACCTTGTGACAACTGTTATTTTGACCAGTACCTTATCTTGCTAAATTTGGAATCTTTATGTTTGAGGCCAATATTTCATATGCCAGTAATGTTTTAATCTTTTACTTCAAGTCGTTTCATGCTATGCTAGTAATCACTTTTGCCACATTATACCCGTTCCTTTTTATGTTATTCCCTATTAGATTTATTTGTATCGATTCGAACTTACGTGCGATGGGAATACGATTTGGGTAGACTAGGTAAAACATAATTTAGCTTTAAACTTGAACATGAACATTGTTATGACTTGAACCTGAATATGCACATGAATTGGACACGATTTGACATGAAACATGACCAGGAAACTTGACATGAAATTTTGAACGTGGGCATGACTATTAGATAGCTTGAAAATGGCCAACTCGAGGTTGGGTTGAGTTTGTAGTGTAAATCTACCCGGAACCGCCCAGCAAATCCAGTGGCTACAAACAATAGGATCCAATGTGGGTAGTTGGTCATATCGCACGTAAAACCCGAGGTTAAACCGGGTTGTGGTGTAAATCTGCCTGGAACCGCCCGGCAAATCCAGTAACCACAACAGTTAGTCTAATGTGAGAGGTTAGCGTGCACTAATGAATCAATGCCACATGATAGGGTTAAGTCACGAACCACTTGAATATACTTAACCAACTTGACACGATGAATTGATAGGGTTAAGTCATGAACTGCTTGAATACACTTAACCAACTTGATACACGATCTGGATAGGGTTAAGTCACGAATTTGAACGACAACACTCAACCCATTAGATACCCTAGTTACGCGGTCCTTCACTTGGATGTATGACGATACCCTGGGACTAGGCAGGGTGGGGCACGATTACTGGGCTATTTGTAAGCGACCAGAACGACGGCTGAGTAGGTGTGCCATTGTAGGTTCAGGCGGGCTATGGTCGTGCACGTAGTCTGGAGTTGAAAAAGCAGGCATTGGGCACCCGTAGATTTACACTGTGCGTGCTTGATTCGTGTCGGTGATCGGCACCATAGGACTTGATACGCCCTATGGTGGACCTAGCACAGGTAACTACATTTCTGGATAGGGCCGTATGACACAGACACATGACGAGCTAGGACTTATAGGGAGCCGATCGACTAGTAGATCGTACCATAGGACCCCGTAATGGGTCACTTTATGATACTGGGCCAAGAGATCATTTCATGGTTAACACTTGACATGGGTTAGAATACTAGTACAGTTGGTGCAGCGAACCTTGAATATGCGATGCCAGACTTGACTTATCTTGTTATATTAATTATCCTACCAATTCTGTCATTACCCTTATGTTTAATTCCAGTTTTCACATATCATGTTTCATTTACTTGTTTTCATACTGAAAGCCACTAGGGCTTACTAGTCTTTATGACTAACCATTTTTATTTCTCCCCTTTTTCTTTAGTCCCCCCCCCCCCAAGGTTCTCAGGGAGGAAACACTAGCTCTTAACTTGGATTTAGCTTGCTTTCTGACAGCTCATGAACGGTTTGGTCTTGGGCTATGCTATGGCTGCTTCTGCTATTTATGGGGAATAATTTACTTTTGTTTTAAGTTTATGCTTCTTTATTATGAACTTGGTGTAAAGGAATAATTTGTATCTTGGATATATGAGCTTTTGACTCTTTTCTGGAAAATAATAAAAAGTTGGTTTTTAATTTCTACCGTTGCTTTATTTATGTTCTGCCTTGTGATATCTCTGTGCATGTTTACCTAGATATACTCCACCAAAACTAGTGCATTCCCTTTGTGAGTGACCCTAGCGGAGGTGGGTTGTTACAGTACGGGCCTTGATAAAATTATTAAAAATATCAATAGTTTGTGTAAAATCATAAGAAATGATTTGTGAATAATTGGGATGAAAAATTCCAAATTTTAAAAGATAAAAATAAATTTTTATCGAAATGAACTGGTTTTGAACTAGAATTAAAATCCATTTATTTTTAAAAATAAACAAATTGGATTTGAAATGGTTTTAAAGGTAACCAGAATTTCCAATAATTGAATTTGAATGGATTTGAATCAAAATTGTCTTTGGAATATTTCGATGTTGGATTTCGTGATGATACAAATATTGTTATGGGAATTTGAAAGATATATTAATATCATTATTTCCAATACGATATTTGTTGGTCGTTGAATTTGATATTGAATATAAGCCGATATATTTTCTATTTAGAGCCTTGTATTTAATATCAAATGTGATTTGGGTTTGTCGTGAATGGTGTCTTCAATAACACTGTTCTTAAACCCAGTTGAGAAAAAGATTAAATCCTTTTTTTAGATTTAATGAAGTGTACCAATTAAATGGTATTGAATTGGAATTGATTTTTGGGTTTATCGTGAACAGTGTTTTAAATAATACTTGTTCTTTAACCCGATAATTAATGGAATGTGATTTTGGGTTTATCGTGAACCGTGTTTTTGATGACATTGGTTCTTTAACCCAGTTAAAGATAGGATATTGATTTTTTGGAAGATTAAAACTAAGTGGAGTTTTAATGAATCTTTAATTAGATTGAAGTGATTGAGAACGAAGTATCACCAGTTTTGCTCCAGACGATAGTTAAATCTTTAATTAGATTTGAACATGAAATGGTAATTAAATTTACCGATAACACCGTGGTGTTAGATATGTAGTATGCCCAGTTTTACTTCATGGGATGAATAGGTTGGGATTGGGAAATAAAATAAATGATTACTTCGGTGTGGTTCGCTAATCCCAACTAATTTGAATTGATATTCAAAGGAAGATTAAAGAATAAATTTAAAGAATTTATCTTTGATAAAATTAATGGGAACCTTTCCCAAAGAATAAGAATATATGAATAAAAGAATATTCTGAATTGGAATGAGGCGTATGTTGTGTTTGTGTAACACTTGTTTATTATATACGCGAGTTATTCAAAAAGACCGGTTTTATCCCATTCTGAATAACTAATTCGACGTGGTGTCGAGGATGAAGACGGTGGTTGAAGACCGGAGGTCTTCACAACGTTTGGGTGATTACTGATGATCTTGATTGGGCTGTACACCAAAGAGGAGGGAATTAGTTGGTGATCGTCCAGACGTACTTGGAGATCGATGGATATGCGAGGTACAAGGTGCCTCCGGTTTCGTTCACACCCAGAACGGACTTGTAAATGGACTGTGTGTCTGACATTGTATTTTATTCTGTGTGATTGATTTCTATTAAATATATATCTGTTTGGCAGCGGAGAATTTATTCTCTTGCTTAACGCCCTTCTTTGAGACATACGAGCTCAGAGGTTATATATTGATGGATATCAAACGCATGGAGTGAATTGCCTGTGTGGCATGCCTAAGTGGCAAAATGATCAAGGCTTCTGTTGAAAATCAGAGTCTTGTGGTTGATGATCAAAGCACGACCTGTGTGGCATAGCTTTGTGTAGCGTTGATTCGCGAGCCTCACACCCCGGTTGTGAACCTGAAACGGGAGAGGACATCATGGAGGGCTTGCGTTTCCATCTAGCTAGAAGTTGCGTCAGTGGTTTTACACGCCCTGATGAGTTTGACTTATGTGGTTGTTGCTGTTGCGAGGCGCCTCAGATATATCGGTGACTATGTAGAGCCGATAGAGTCAGTGGACTCATTGACACCCCATAGGGTGGGGAAACGCAGTGTTCGGGCATTATAATCCACATCGGTGGACCGGCCCTGACGATCCAAGGAGCAGTTGCGGCTGTTCCTGAGACACGGGCTAAAGCGTCTCGAATTCGGTAGAGGGCGATCCCTTGCCTTGGTTCACAGGTGGAAATCCAACTTCCGATACGTGACTTTGCGGTTTTGATTGTAGAGCCTAGTATGGCGACATAGTGGGATGGGGCACTTATGCCGTCTATGATTGATACTTATGATTGAAATTGTTTTGACACTATACACTTATAGTAATAAAAGATGAAATTTTGCGTATCAAGCATTCTTTGGCTATTGTAAGGTAAAACCCTATCCTCCAGCTTGTGTTGCATTGTGTGATGGGATCTGGGTCTTATAATAGCTTCATTGTTCTTTATTTAGCATTGTGCTGCTGTTTTATGCACTGGTATTCTTGGGAGGAAACCCGTTCCGTGTTATACGGCGTGGTCCCTTGATTTACCTAACTTTAAAATAAAGATTAATAACTGTTTTAGTTCTCACAATAGTCACTTGACTGACCTGGAGTTTATTGTTTTAACCTAAACTCTGGGTGCCCTTATTTTGGCACGGGCAGCTAATAGTTTTGGTTTTGCAGATTTATATTCACAGGATCCTGATTTACAGCTAGAATGATATCCGGAAAGCTCTGTATCCGTATATCTCCTTCAGTTGTGTTTTGTGTTATTTTCCGCTGCTATGTAATTTATTATAATCTCTGATATTTTCTACTGTATAATATTTATTTATATTCTATATATTCTTTTATTCTGATGGAATTGTTGTAATAAGCAATGAAATGTTCTTCTGTCTGCGTTCTTTTGTGTGTTGTTCTCGAAGTATCCGGGCTTTCCTTACCGGGGAAGTTACGGGTCTTAACATTAGTAACATGTGATTACCTAAATCACATATGTTTAAAACGAGCTTACTATAACTTAAAAACTTTCCACCATTTGGAATATGCCTCTTGTTTTAATCTTTATCTCTTAGTACCTACTCTTGAAGTAATCTATATCAAAAAAAAGCTAAGCAGAAATTATATGAGCATAAATGTGACATGGATAGATTGTTAGATTAAACATAAGATTATTTGGAATTTCTAATAAACAATTCCAAATATTACATTGATTGATTAGAATGCATTATGAATTTAAATGCCGTATTTAGATACAATTAAAATGGAATAAAACAGCTACTGTATACCAACACTGAAATGCATAAACTTTATTCTTGCAAAGTCCTGTAGTCTTGTATCATTAAGTAATATTAAAAAGTAACAATAGCTAAGTCTATAATTTTATGTAGTCATTTCTATGAATTCATGGAGAATATAAATTCTGCTTAATATCCAATGAACTAATAGATAATTGAATTAAAATATTGTAGAAGCATTAAATATAAGTAATATATAATAGTAAATACAACTAAAACCTAGGATTTGAGACGACTCTATTAAAGCTGAAGCTATAATTTTGAAATAGGATTTGAGTCAAAATTGATTCATAAATTGAGGGAATATAGATATAATTTGAAACCTTAATTCAACTAACTGTCCTTAAATTGAAATGTTGCAGAAGCATTAAATCCAGGTAAAAAAAATAGTAAGTTATAACTAAAACCTTGGTTTTGAGTCAATTTTCTCAAAAATGAAGCTATAAGTTTGAAATAGGATTTGAGTCCAAATTAGTTCACAAACTGAGATAATATAGATATCATTTATAACCTTAGTTCAATTAACTATCAAAGATGAATAAACTGTAAAATGTTATTGCTTAGAGGGAATTATATCATTGCTAAACTTACCTAAGCAAGATAACTATAAAATTGTCTTCTATATGACTAAAAATGAATGGAGGATATCATGATATTTAATATTGATTGACTAATTTAGAAAATTAATTAGTTATATGATAAAGCTTAACAACTGTAGTCAAATTGCATAAACTATGTTTTAGACATTTAATTTCTAATAACATTACCTAAAATAAAGTGAGTAGAATAACTGTACACACTAAAAAATAACAGTAGCCTTGGGACCAATGCAAATAAGTAAACTTATCACACAAAAAAGATACCTAAATTCTGACTATGGTCTCTTATATGATATCAAAACTCTTAAGTCATTTTGATGACCATTACTGATAGCTGATTAGTATAACAGATTCAACAAATTTCAAGTAAAACCATAAAAGAGCTTTTATGCAAAAGGAAAAAAAGTACTTTTCTTCTAAGTATATGCAACCTGCTTATCTCTACTTCACAAACTCTCAATCCACTCTTTGTTTTACCAGCGTGCTTTTCTGAACCGAGACCTTAATATAAATCTGTGCATTTCCACTAAATAAAGAGTACAAATTACATAAATGAAATATATAATCTTAGGCAATTTCATTTTCTATCAGTAATCATGAATATGAAAACACAACTGATATTTAAAAATGATGTAATCATCAAAGCAGCTATACAAAATTAATAGTAATCTTTGACAATCAACTTAAAATCAACTATATAAAGAATTTTGAAGTAAGAGACAAATCAATATTCAGTCTTCAAAATATGAGAACAAACCTTTGGAAAACAAACCGTTCAACATTGATAAGCAACCTTGAATCCTATATTGTTAATGCCCTGTTCGGTCAAAGTTGTGCAATCTTATTCCTCCAAAATTTGTTCATCAATCGTAAAGGTTCATCGTACGCTTCGTGATGCCATGAAATTTATTGAAATTTTATGAAAACCAAAGTTACTTTTTTCTTTCTTTCAATAAATCGAATGAGGAAGGGAGGCCAGTGAACCCCAAAAAAAAATAGGGTTGATGGAAAATGTGGAAGAAACATTCACTATTAATATTAAAAACATTCATTTATTGATGCATGTCTATTACGCCTTAGAATTACATCCAACCTACGCCACTACATCCTTTAATTCTTTAGTTCACTTACTTTGAACTGTTGAGGAAATGTTCAAATGTAGATTTTCGATCACAACAAATAAGCAAGATGCAACAAGCTAAATAATCATATAATATGTTTTAGCCTATAGCGTTACCTTAGAAGAAATTCAAAATATTTAGTAAAACACTATTTCTTATATGGAAATAAGAAAAGGCATGCTAAATGTAACCGTATCCATAATCCAGTGATTTAAATATTGGAAAATTAACTCACTAACTTTATTTTCATTAGAGATAAATGTTTGGATTAACAAAGGTAAGGAAATATAAACAAATTCCCAAATCGAATAATAATAAAATATGCATTAAGATAAATGAATTATGCATAAATGAACCTTTATGCACTACCATCACACGGATATATTAGGGATCAAAAGGAATACAATAGTGTATTTTATTCCAAACAAAAAGAATAAACATAAAACTAAATGTAACATGAGAAAAGAAACCTTAACCAAGCCTTTTGCTACTGTACCTTAACCCAAATGCAATAAGAGCTAATTTTTTTTAAAGTATATTGTTATATATATAATTAGTAGGATGATCAAAACATATTTATTTTCCAGAAAAAATCCACTATGCAGAGATATATCCAACAAATTTGCCAAACTATGCACAACTATAGCAACACACATGATCAGTTTTGCTGATCAAGGCTTAAACCTGCAAATAATGACCAATTCCTTTTTTTATTATGTGTGCATAAAAACTGCAGGAGTAAAAATAATAAACTTTCCTGTGAATGCTACTAAGTCTAATTAACTCTCATATTGGATATATTTTTCTAGTATATATTTAAACTCTAAACATATTGCTAGTTAATTTAAATTTTAAAATACATATAGCTTAAGAAATTAAATCCAAAAATCGCTAAATGCTTGGAAAGTGAGGCACAATAGAATCAAAACCGGTGTTTCTAGATATGGAAATTTGTTTTGGTATGCTATAATTAAAAGTTGCACTTTCTTGTTAAAAGCAGCAGTAAATCTTTTTTCTCCTCATAGTTGGCCCTGCATAAATTTAACTGCCATAAGGAAAAATGTACGCAGTTTCTTCTACGTTGAATTTGAAAACAAACAATACGAATACGTTATTGATCAAATTAACACATTAAATGAAGTGTTGTAAGCAACATAATATGTTGATATATCTTATAGCGACTTGAAATAATGTAAGTTCGAATGTTAGGAACATCAAATTTTGCAAAATTAGGTTACTTGACAAAATAATAAGAGGAATATGTCTACTTGCAGTTTTTGAAGTGAGATATACAAAGAAGAGATATGGTGGCTTTCCCCAAACGTGAGTAAATGGAGATTAGTTACTAACGAAATGAAAAGGAACATGAATAATCGCAAGTAATAAGTAAACATGAGTGAAATCATCAGTTAAAGAAGCTTTGAGAAACAAAAATTCTATCACTATTCAAGGAAATTAAATTGTACAAAATTAAATTTTTGAAAACCACAAATCATAATAACTCACCCTATCAAACGCGGGAGAATTGTCAGATTTGTTGCAATTACCTGATAGTATAGCCTTCAAAAGCATCAAAACATAAATAAAAGCAAATAAACTACAAACGGAAAACTGATTGTGACCGAAGGGTACCAAAAGTCTAGGGTTTCAGATCTGATTACCAACATTGAGGAAGACCTTCCCTTCTCCAACCTAATATATTACTCGCAATTTGTTCTTCTATTAATTTTTCGTAGTTTTATTTGGATCTGAGGCTCGAGATGGTGGGGGAAGCAGGATGGTCGTTGAGACGGAGACGATATATCTGGGATCACACAGTTTGGAGAAGGCGATGGTCTTTGATGGAAAATGGAGAGAGTAGAAGGCAACTCGAAATTTCTAGGCAACTGCTGAATTAGGTGAAGGGTTAAGGGTATTTTGAGAAGTTCAAAAGGATGCCTAGTAATTTAATAGAAATAGTTTTCATTATTAGTAGTAAGATGGAATGTGAAGTTAAATTTTGAAACACACTTTTCAAATAAATTTGTGAATATTTATAGATTTATAAAATTATTAAAAGTCAGTTTTTGAGAAAATATAATATTTATGAAATAATTTTATAATATTCATTTAAAGTGATTAATTATTTTAAGTGGTTAAATGTTGGAAATTTAGTTTTATAATAGATTTTTTTTTGAAAGTTAAGCTCAAATTTTATTAATCTCGAAAATAATTACTTACACATATCAGCATATACAAGTATGCTATGTCATATAACCATCCTTCTATATACTTTCAAATTCACTAATACACACTCACAAAACTCAAGAAATCATTACATGACCAACTTAAACTCGCAACATTCCTTCAGATCTGACACTAGGCACAAAAACAACTCACGTGATGAATTTATCAAATAAAGGGCCCGAATTGCGCCTAATGTGTCGTTTCTGCAATAACACATTGCTTCCAGCAGGTAGTATGTCTTCAAGTGTGAACTCATGTCCCTCATCAAGGTCATCTTCAGCCCAAAATTTACCTTTAAGTTTCTTTCCTTTGGACTTTGCTGAGAGATAGGCACTCATGGATATAGCAGAGGACAACTTAGAAGAATCAATAGCTGGAGGAGGAAGAACTAGATGGTCCGGAGGCTTTAAATTAGCATATGGGGAAGCAGATTGCTTTGCACCGGAAGAAGTTGTTCCACTCAAGGCCGAAGAAAAATTCAGAGGAAGCAAAATGCTTGGCACAGGAAGAAGCAGGAGAGCTTTGACTAAATGATGATGAACATGTCATAGTACCAAAAAGAGATGGACAAGAAGCAACAAAAGTGACAGTAGGAAATAAACCAGAAAAGGATGTACTAGTATCGAAGCGTGTGGATTTATCATTACAAGAATTTCCTATAATCTTCCTTGAAGTTTCTAAAAGTTCTCTGGTATCATCAAACATATTACCAAACATGGTATCAATCTCATTCACATTTTTGCTGGTCTGCATCTCACCGTTATCTGTGTGATCCGATTGAGCATTAATCAGATCAGAATGAATAATATTAGGCTCATCATGAACAAGACCAACATTATCAACATTCTTCTCAATATCCTTAGAAGCTAGGCTTGTAAAAGAATTAACATTTCCGTTGCCAGTACCATCTGCATTATCTATTGTACCCTTACTAGTATCAAGCTTCTTTCTCTTCCAATACTTCCTTTTCTTATTGTATACATTTGTCCATTTCTCCCGATTACCATTTGCATGTATATTTATATGTGTTTTTTGTACTTAGACATTCCGATCTCGAGAATAATCCCTCATATTAGAATTAACCAGATTCTGATAATCCTTATTATTAGCATGTAATTCACAATGGGCTGAATCATGTCCAAATACCCTACAATTGACACAAGTCCTAGGTTTCCAATCATAGCATACCTTTACAATTGGACAAGTATCTCCCAATGGACAAGTATCTCCCAAACCTCAATTTCAATAGCATTTGGAAGCTCAAATTCAGGAGAAATTTCGACTAACGCCTTCGCATATCTGAACCTATCTAACCTTTCAGTACTAATCTTAACATATTAATCTGCCTATATGATTTACAAGCCAATTGAGGCCGATTAGAGTCCATAAAACCATGGGTATTCTATGTAAATGAATCCAAATAGGACCTTCTTTACTTGAGATTGGGCACAGCCTATGGTTGGATCCCAAATAGATATGATAAACATCCTACTACATATGAAAATGGGATCGGATCTGAGAATTTTTCCCTATCAGTCATTGGAGAATTTGAAATAAAAATGAAACCCATCCGATTTAATGTCAACCTCCCTAATTAGTTTCCAATGCGTATGCAAGTAATTAGATACAACATGAAATGATAACATAACATCGAGGAAAAAACCGATCGGAAATTTATCCCAGAAATTAAGACCTTCCCGCTTGACAAGATCTAGTATCTTATGCTTCTTTCCATCTCTCGGTATATCAATGTGGAGTGGCTTGTACGATCCAGCATTCCTTAGAGGAGATCTAAAAAGAGATGCGTAATCGGATTTTACTAGAATAGTTGCTTGTGATGGAACCAGATCTGGATTAGCATCTATAGAAGAAGTGGGATATCCATATAGAGGTGGTGGATCAGGGGGTATAAAGGGTGGAGGGCAAGGTGGAAGAGGTGGAAAGGCATCGGACGCAAAGGAGGAGGAGATTGGAGAAGATGAATGGGATGCCGCCACCGCCATTGCTAGGTCATGATAGAAGAAATGAGGTCATATTATTGCCCAAGTTTATACTCTAAATGGGAGGGGTGCAACACGAGGACTTCCCAGGAGGTCACCCATCCTAGTACTACTCTCGCCCAAGCACGCTTAACTTCAGAGTTCTGATGGGATCTGGTGCTTTAGTGCAGATATGATCGCACCCATTTTAAAATAGAATTGATTCTATTATAAACTTATTTTGAAGTTAAATGAATTAATTTCAGCTGGAAATTAATTGTGGCCTAAACAGGATTAGTCGCGCGACAGCAGTTCATGAATTTCGACCATAAATTTCAACGGCCATAACTAATGCGATTTATATCAGATATTTCAAAAACCAAAAACATTTGCTTCCTAATGATATTAGTTAACAAATGGAAGAAGAATTTTCAAATTTCAACTTATTGATTTCATGTTATGTTTAAAACTATTTTTGAAAAGGTCGTTGTAAACGCAGTTCTATGATCGTAACTGGAAATCGATCGAAATGGATTTATAAAAATTATTACAAATAGGGAAAATTATGATAAATCATATTAAATAATTTTAATGTAATTTGGATAGTATATGTGAAGTTTTGAACTATAATTTGAATTTTGGTTTTTTCAGCCAAATTACTTGATGTTGTAAATTATGTTATGAAATTAAATTTTATTTTTTTTTCTAGTTAAGCTTATTGGATTTTGATGGAAATAATACTCATATATTTGATATTGAATTCCGTAGCTAAACCTGTACTATTTGAGAAATTTGGATAATGTATATAGCGTTATTCCACTTATAGTATTCATTGATTTTGGGAATTGGCATTGAACTTATATTTTATATAAATTGGATTTTGGGTTTGTTGTGAATGACGTCTTAAATAACGTTATTCCTTAATCCAACTATGACCAAGATATGATTTGGAATGGAGAGCAATAAAAAATCTTTTAATTAAGATTAAATAAAAAAATTCCAAAGTTAAGTTTGAGAATAAATATTCCTTAACTTTAATGAATCTTTGTTAAAGATTAAAAGAAATGAGTTTATAAATTCCTAATTTTAGGAATGAATGAATTAAGGATTTTATGAGGTTAACAAATAGTTTTAATAAACCAACGAATGTGGAAAGAGACTTGGCAAATCCTTTATATTAAAATGACGATCAATATTCGGAAAGTTCTGGATCGGATTTCCATCCGAATACCATTACGAATAATGATATGATGGAA
Organism: Allium sativum; assembly: GCA_030737875.1. Lineage (NCBI taxonomy): Eukaryota > Viridiplantae > Streptophyta > Magnoliopsida > Asparagales > Amaryllidaceae > Allium > Allium sativum. The sequence continues at coordinate 429,052,454 of CM060923.1, forward strand.
CAAAGCAAATGAAGATTTTGAAGATGGTGGTTGAAGATCGGGAATCTTCACATCATAGGAATGTTTGTTAATGTCTCAAATAGGCGGCCACCTATTATGAGGCTATATTGTGACAGCAGTCCGAACGTACTTAGAGGTTTTGTGGAATTTCTAGAGCCTCCCCTCTTTATTTGGAGAGAAATAAGGTGCCTTTGGTTTTATTCAGACCCAGAATGGACTTGTATGGACATGTGTTTAACAACTGTATTTGGTGATATGTTGATTGATCTTTACTAAACATATTTATATTGGCGGCAGAGAGACTAATTCTTGGCTTAACATCTTTCTTTGAGACGTACGAGCTCAAAGGTCATGTGGTTGGTAATTATCAGTCGTATGTTATGAAACGACAGTGTGGCGTACTAAGTGATGTGCTAGTGATGATCAAAGCCTGGCTTCAATGCATAGTTTTATGTAACGAGACTTCAGCAAGCCTTATATGGCCAAAACAAGGAATTGTGATAAGGTAATGGGTTTTCATCTCCTTCTAGATAAAAAGTGTACCATGGTATGGAGCCCAGGTATTACTTATGTGTTGACTTCTACTTTTTATGGCTATTGATGTTGCGGGGCACCGGTTAAAGGTTGGTAACGACCAGGAGCTGATATACTCTAGTGTACTCCAGGAAACTGGGGATCTGTCCTTGTGTTGTTCTCGGGGAATCCCTTTATAGGTGTACCCATTGCTAAGGAAGTTTCTTAACCTGGTCATTTGTTGGAAATCTGTTCTTAATTATGAGTTTGTACGGTTTTAGTTGTAAACCTATATGTCGGCATAGTGGAATGTGGCACTATGTCTTCTAGGATTGATACATTTATTTGCAAAAGTAATTTCCACACTATGTAATAGTAATATCAAATGATTTTCACGTATCAAACATGTTCGGCTATCATAAGGTGAACCCTTTCCCAAGTTTGCATTTGCATGGTGTGTGTGTGTGTGTCGAGAGACCTTATAGTAGCTTCATTTTTCAAAAGCATTGCGAGTTTTTATGCACCGGTATTCATAAGTAGAAACCCATTTTGTGTTATACAGCGTGGTCTTATGATTTACCAATCCTTAAAATAAACCTAAAGATAATTATTTTAGTTCTCACATGAGTCCCATGACTGACCTGAAGTTTATTGTTCTTCCACCTAAACTCTAGGTGCCCATATTTTCCATACAGGCAACCTAATATTTTTGCTTTGCATATATTTTATAGAGTAGGTTCTGGATTTAGGCTGGAGCAATTATACTGGAGCATTCGTATTCTTCTACTGTACTTGGTTATTTCTTCTGTTGAGATTTAGTATGTTTCCATTGTATACTTATTGTATTCTGATAAATCTATGTAACTCTGACGTAAAATTATTGTTGTAATAATAAAGGTTCTTTGTGTTTCTGTTCTAATGTGTAACTACCCATTGCAATTTGTCATTTTGAACGTCTCGGGCCTGTTTGATCACCGATTTGAAGCAGTCAAAAGGCGGGTCGTCACATTTGGTATCAGTCCTTTGGTTTATTCAAGGCTTATGGGGTATGACTCATTAAAGTAGAAAACTCGTCAGAGATAATATTAGTAATATCCTAGGATGAGTAACTAATTAGAGATAGGGTTATAAATGCCCTAGAATGAGTTTGAGAGTTATATATATGAGAGGGCGTATTTTGCGATATAAAAAAGATTTTGAATGGTTACATTTTAAATAAATATAAAGAAACAAAATGTTTTGAAAAATATAGATATAATTATATTAGGACATGGATAATAATTTAAAGATCGAGTTTAAATATAAGTGTTTTGTGAAATTTTTGATAGATTATATTTTGAATATAAAGAAAAAGGATTTAAAAAAAATATGGTCAGATACATATTAACTAGAAAAATAGTTAAGACAATTAGAATTTTAAATTTAACTTTCACAAGTTAAGTAGATTGAAGTTAAATAGATGGAAATGGTAAAGGTGAACCGAATGAATAATTTTTTGCATAAGTGAAGTTAAACAAAGTTGGATGGGATTTGAAACATATCAAATGGAAGTGAATATAGTTAGAATTTATTAAATAAAAAAAGTTGAACGTACTAATTTCAAATTTAATTGAAAACGAGTTCGTCGCGCTTTGATGGTTCGTAATTTTACGATTTGAACATTAAGCGGATATATAAGATTCAATATAAGTCAGAATTTTATGAAACAAGAATCTTTTGGATCTACTGAATTATAGTTCTCTAGTGGAAAAGGAAAAAACAGAGTTTCATTTGATAAATTTTAAGTCATATTAAAATCGAATTTCCGAAAAAAAATCACGGTAAGTAGTTTATAAATTAAAGTGATTTTTTAAATAAAATGGAATGGAATCTTAAGGAAGTTAATTTTCATAACTTATAAATTGAAAAGTGAAGTGGTAAGATAAATATAAGAATGGTTCGACATTTTGTGAAGAGCGATGAAAAATAAATAAATTAGGCTAAGTTGGATTGAATTGAAGAAAGTAAGCTTAAAACTTCGAAATAGAATCCAGATTTGAATTATTAAATAAAATCGAACTCATGTTAAGTGTCGAATTTCAATTGAGTGAATTTTTGAAAACTTAAATGCTTCATCCTTACATTTTTTTCTGCCTTGGCAATTTCGAGGACGATACTATTTTAAGGAGGGGTGAATGTAACGACCCTGATTTTTATATAGGAATATTTAATTTTTAAATATTATAAATAATTTATTTTTAGATTTAACAATCTGAAATATATTTAAGTAAGAATGTGAACCTTAAGTTAACTTGAAAATAGGAATATCAAGTTTAAAATTCAAATTAACTTATTTTAAAGCTATGTAAATTCTATTTGAATATATCAGATGATAAAAATTTATTATTGAAAGATTTTATTATTTTGAAACTAATTTATGTTTTATCGATTTAATTTAATATTGGAAAATAACCATTTTGCTAAAGATCTTGGATTTCGATGAAATCGGTTTCATCAGACCTGGAACGTTAAATCATTATGAGGTTTCAAATTTCGTGTCAATCGGAGTTAGTATGTGATCGTGCGAAATTATAACGCATGTCAAAAATCGGTTTTTATACTGATTTATAAATTGATTTTGAGATAAACTAATATAAACGATCGAATTGGCTTCTAAAACATACTCCATTGTGTCAAAATAGAGGCATTTGACTAGATATGTCATTCATTAGGGTTTGTTTGGAGTTTGGTGTGTATATCTTGAAGGTTAAGCAACAATGGATTAAAATAATAATATAAACTCCCCCATATAACATCACACTCAAACTCTAAACCCTCCCCCTCATACGCAACTTCAATCATAAAATGAATAGCTGAATTCGTCCCAATTTCTTTCATTAATCATTCTCAAATCATTGCAATTTAGATCCTAACTTCAACATGAAAATTATAGAGCTATTTAAACTCTTTAAATTTATAAGGAGAAGATGGGTTATGGGGTTGTAAATCATGGGACTGACATCGAACGTGATTTTGGGAGCATGGGGAAGACTGAGCTGCACGAAATTCTAGACGTTGGTGGTGGCGGCGAAGAGCCTTCTGGTAATGAGTTGTGATCAGCGTCTGGCCTAACTGGGGAGGTGCGACGGTGAAGGGGGTTGCAAGCATAATGGGTTTCGTAGCTGAGTATATACGAACAAGAAAGGAAGGATTATGGTTTAACCTAATTAATTAAAGGTTAATTACTATAAATTGTTAATTAAGTTCAAACTATTATATCTCGCTCATATAAAAATAGAATCGAGTAAAATGAATTGCAATGGAATCGTGGTGACAAAGGCTACGCGATGAAACTGATTTGGAAAAATTTGTAGCTAGTTGGAATTTTTGGTTGAATTAAACTCATGTTAATTCAATTAGAAACAAATGTTGTTTAAACGATCCAATCAATGTGAGAACTCCCTTAACCAAAATTTGGAAAGTTTATTATAATCATTATCTGATGATACATATATTTATTGTCGTTTGTGGTTGGTATGATTATTTCATGGTTGATGGATGTTATTACGGTTTATTACTATAGTTTACGTACGCATAAGCATTAACGATTATAATGTTTATATTATGACTGTTGTTTGATAGATGATGATTATTGTGGTTGTGTTTATGGTTATTCACACAAATTTTACACCACGTATTTGGAATTATTTGAGAATTGGTTGGGTCTCGTTCCATTAGAAAATTTTAAATGAACATTCATTCATTTAAGTGAAACAAGAAATGAAAATGAAAATTGGATTTTTATATCTGAAACAATTTGAAATGAAATTAAGGTGAGATTTTAAACAACTTTTGAAAAGGTTGAAATGAATTTGAAAGAGTTTTGAATTAGAAATGGCTTATTCTAATTTGAAATCGTTTTTGAGTAGTAAAATCAAAATTGAATTCGAGTTAGATATATAAACAACGTTTTCAACTCAAATTGATTATTCCAATAATCTTATATAATGTTTAATTTGATTTCTGCGTAGTTTGGTTTTCAAAAGATTAAATTTTGAAAATAATAATATTATATAAGTATTTTAATATTAAAATGTTAATTTTATTTATAATGGAATGTGAAGCTAAAATTTGAAATATCATTTACAAATGTTTATAAATATATAAAATTGTTAAAAGTCAATTTTTTTTAAAAATTAATATTTATGAAATAGTATTATAATATTCATTTAAAATGAATAATTGTTTTAAAAGTTGGAAATTTTGTTTTGAAATGGAATTGATTCTATTATAAACTTATTTTGAAGCTAAACGAATTAATTTCGATTCGAAATTAATTCTGGTCTGAATAGGACTAGTCGCGCAGCGATAGTTCGCGAATTTCGACCATAAACTTTAAACGATAATAACTAATGCAATTCAAATTGGATTTTCCCAAAACGAAAAACATTTTCTTCCTAACAATAATAGTTTTCAAATGGAAAAAGAATTTTCGAATTTAAACTTATAGATTTCAAGTTATGTTTAAGATTACTTTTGAAAAGGTCGCTGTAAATGCAGTTCGGTGACTGTAATTGAAAATTAATCAAAATGGCTTTATAAAAATTATTAAAAGTAGGGAAAATTATGATAATTCATAATAAATTATTTTAAAATAATTTGGATAAAAAATATGAATTTTTGAACTATAATTTGAATTTTGGGGTTTTGGGCCAAATTACTTGATGTTGTAAATCATGTTTAGAAATTTAATTTTAAATGAACTAAAAAAATTCAAGTTAACTTCATTGGATTTTGATGGAAACAATACTCAGATATTTGATATTGAATTCCGTAGTTAAACTTATACTATTTTAGGAATTTAGAAGATATTTATATTGGTATTCCACTTATAGTATTCGTTGATTTCGTGAATTGGTATTGAATATAAGTTGATATAATTTCTATTTAAATCTTACATTTAATGTAAATTGGATTTTGGGTTTGTCGTGAATGACGTCTTAAATAATATTATTCTTTAACTCAGCTATGACCAAGATATGATTTGGAATGGTAATTAATAACAAATATTTTAATTAAGATTAGATGAAGTTTTTCCACGGTTAAGTTTGAGAATAAATCCTCGTTACGATTTAATGAATCTTTGTTAAAGATTAAATGGAATGAGTTTATAAATTTCTTGATTTTGGAATAATGAATTAAGGATTTTATGAGGTTAACGAACAATTTTAATAAACCAATTAGTGTGGATTCGCAAATCCTTTATATATTCCACATGATTTTAAAATGACGATCATTACCCTGAAAGTCACGAATTAGATTTCAATCTGAATACCATTGCAAATAATGATATGACGAAATAGATAAAATGAAGATTTTGAATACGATGGTTGAAGCCCGGGAATGTTCACATCGTATGACTATTTGTTGATGTCTCATATAGGCGGCCACCTATTATGATGTAATATTGTGATAGCAATCCGAACGTATTTGGAGATTTTTCGGATTTGCAAGGCTATCTCTCCTATATTGGTCGAGGAATAAGGTGCTTTCGGTATCGTTCAGATCCAAAACGAACTTGTATAGATGTGTGTCTGACATTTGTATTTTGTGATATGTTGATTGATCTTACCAAACATATTTCTATTGGTGGCGGAGGGGCTATCTCTTAACTTAACACCCTTCTTTGAGGCGTATGAGCTCAAAGGTGATGTGGTATGTTATGAAATGACAGTGTAACATACGAAGTGGTGTGTTAGTGATGAATCAAAGCATGGCTTTAATGCGTAGCTTTGTGTAACAAGACTTCAGCAAGCCTCACACCCCAGAAATGGCCAGAACAGGAAATTGCGGCAAGGTAATGGGTAATCATCTCCTTCTAGATAAAATATGTACCATGGTATGGAGCCCAGGTATTTCTTATGCGGCGAATTCTACTTTTTGTGGTTGTTGATGTTGTGGGGCCTCGGTTAAAGATTGGCAACGACCGAGAGATGACATACTCGGGTGTACTCCAAGAAGTTGGGAATCTGTCCTTGTGTTGGCAGAGAGCTTGTGTTATTGTTGGCCATCACTCTTGAGGTGTACCCATCGGTAAGGAAGTTCCTTAACCTTGTCATTTGTTGGAAGTCCATTCTTCACTACTAGTTTGTACGGTTTTAGTTGTAAACCTATTGGTTGACATAATGGGATGGGGCATTATGTCGGCTAGTATTAATACATTTATTTGCGGAAAAGATTTCCATACCATGTAATAATAATATCAAATGGTTTTCACGTATCAAGCATGTTTGTCTATCATAAGGAGAAACCTTTCCCAAGTCTGTGCTTGCATGGTGTGTGTGCGCCGAGAGACCTTATGGTAGCTTCATTTTTTTAAAAGCATTGCGAGTTTTTATGCATTGGTATTCATAAAGGGATACTCGTTCCGTGTTATACTGTGTGGTCTTATGATTTACCTAACTTTAAAATAAACCTAAAGACAACTATTTTAGTTCTCACACCAGTCTCATGACTGACTGGAGTTTATTGTTCTTTCACCTAAACTCTAGGTGCCCATATTTTCCATACGGGAATCCTAGTAGTTTTTCTTTGTAGATATTTTATAAAGGATGTTTTGGATTTAGGCTAAAGCTATTATATTAGAGCATTTGTATTCTTCTGCTGTAATTAGCTATTTCTTCTACTGAGATTTAGTATGTTTCCATTGTATATTTATTGTACTCCGATAAGTCTATATAACTCTGATGTAAAATTATTGTTGTATTATTAAAAGTTCTTTTTGTTTCTGTTATAATGTGTAACTACCCCTAACAATCCATTATTTTGAACGTCTCATACCGGTTTGATCACCGTTTATAAGCGGTCAAAAGGGGTGTCATCACATAGGTCACCCAGTCAGGGCTCGAGTATGGAAACTCAATGGAATATCGACTGTCTTGTCAGTATTTGGCAAGATTATTCAATATGGCTCGTATATGGACTATACTTAATTGGACATGAACTGTCCCGTCAAGACTTGGTAAGATAATTTGGTCCTGGCATGAATATGGACTATACTCAATTGGATTTGAATTGTTTTTGAAGACTTAGCAAAGAATTTCATTTGGTTTTTTGCAGGTATGTATTATATGTACAATTGCTAGGCACAGTGAGGCCACAAGTTTCAAATTTACCAAATTTCTATGTTTTCTCTTACAATACGATTCAGAAAGATCATGAGATTTTATTGGATGTCTAACTTTGGTTTTCTATTAATACGATTCAATGCGATTGTGGTTTTCTATATTTCGGATTTCGGTTATTGGATTTTTATTTGTACTTCTCTCGGATTATGGCTCTTGGATTCTTGGATCCTGGATCACTCAAAACACATCTTCTACCGAAAGATATGTTTTGGGGGACAAGTTGTTAACTTCCTTTTTAAGAAGGCAGTCGCACATTAAATTTATATTTATTAGAGTACTTAGGACTTGAGTATACGAACTCAGAATCACTTAGTCAAAGTCATGGCGGTCATGGACAACTTACACATAGCTTGGCATAATCGGATCGACATCAACATAGACCATCTGATTGGCATGCACTGTTTGCTCTGGTTTGGCATAAAATTGAAAGTTGAGTTCGACCACATCGGTTTGTCCTTCATACCAATCCACGAGTCAGTATGACCTAGCCAAACTTCAGATCGGTGTGCTTCTACACACCTCTCAGGTCGGTGTACTCCATCCAAGCTCGGTTCGACATTCTGGTGGCTTGGTATAACTTCTCATTGCACGAATTATGGTTTCACAGTTACAAAGCATCATGGATTCGCGTAATGTTGAATACAAGGCACTCATACTTAGGGAACTAGCATGAGGGGAGGTTCATTTTCCTAGTCAGCACGATTGGATCGATACCGACCAAGATCCAGGCTGGTACTGATACAAGAGAATGTCGATCTTGATCTTTCCTGCTATCTTCATTATGAGACATGGCCTACGCCTCTACATCCACTAGTTCGGATTTCCAGTGACTGTCGCATGCCAGTCCGGATTGCTTCTCTATCTATAAATAGGTCAAGACTTGGTCATTTCAAGGGATCGAATTCTGGAATTTGACACTCTTACATTAGGATTACTAACAGTAAAATACTTTATTATCTCAACTTTTTGCATAGAATCAAACTAATTGTATTTGTGATCGTACAGTATAATAAATGATGGTTAGAGTGAGTGGACGTATGTAGGATTTGTCGAACCACTATAAATCTATGTGTTATTTTTAATTTTTACAAGCTGTGTTTGGATTAGTGTGAATATTATTTGGTTTTTGGTGTTGAACTTGAAAGAACCAATTTTTGTGTTAATAGTATGGATGTGAGTTTTAGTTGGACTTAGCATGTGCATTTGTATTGTGGATTTTGTTGTGAAGGATGTGTGCTGCTTATACTGCTATAGTTCAAGTAACGAGTATATTATATTGTTATGCAGTAAAGTTAGATTTTGAATTAGTTCATGTTCTACTGACTGTGCTGTGAAATATAAACATCGGTCTTCACTGTTTCTTCAAGTTCAGTGCTATTTACATTTTCTACTATTATATGCTCCGTCCCATAACAATGAATAAAACATTATGAAGAAATTGTTGTCCTATTAAATATGAATTATAAACATTGTTTTATGTCATTTCTAGCTTTGTTGTGCTATGCTTTGATTATTTTTCTAGCCTTTTGTATGAAAAATAATAATAAAACATTGTTTTGATTTGGAAAATATTGAAAAAGTGTAGTTATGTATGCCTGCACTTTTATGTGTAATTGTAGTTGTACAAATGCATTTATTTTTTCCGGCCTAATATATATATGTATATATATGTATATATATATATATAGGGAGTGTTCCAAGCCATTGTTTTGCCGCATTCCTTTAACATACAAACCCTACCATAATATATTTGATATTTAAATTTAATGATTCGAATAAATATCTGAACTGTGAATAATTGAGCTAAGATTTTGAAAAAATTATGAATGTTGCAATGAGCTCAAATTATAGATAGATGATAAAATATATGTGAATTGAGCATCTCCAAAATCCTATTGGATTTGCACTAATGTAGCTCAAGTTAGGATATGGATGTTAAAGGGTTGCTTCAAAACAGGAATGTCCTGAAACGCTTACACACACATACACACACACATACATATATATACACATATTTAAAAACAAAAACATGTGTAGCTAATGTACGGGTAGATTGGTCGAACCTTCAGAATCTTGAACCTTTGGTCGTCAAGAGATTACGACTGATGGAGTCTTGAAACTTTAGTTGCGCTTTCAGATGTTATAACATGCATTCAATACTATAAACATGTGCAATACTTTTAACAGTGTTTTCATGACTCGACCCTGCCGCGGTCCGATCTCGAAAAACCCTTAACCTTGGACTATCACGGCGTAGAACTCAATCAGAACTCATTCATGCATGAATCCTGGTCAGATCTTCACACTAGCGGTCCAACCTTCAGTTTTACAGGGTTAAACCACTTTTTTTATTTTCCCTACTTCTCATTGTGCAATTCTCTATGATCATTTCATCTTTTGTATTGTTTTGAAAATAACAACTAAAATATTTTAAAAAATCATAATTGTTCCTAAATGCAAACTCTACCGGCTCGTTTCTAAAAAATCATGTGTGTTTATTTGTGGTCATTGCTATTTAATTATATCATGCAATCTATTATTGTTAGTGAATAAATAGATGACATTCAAACCTTATTATTCATTTGTTTGAGTACACATAATACTTGATTATTTACATTTTTACGATTAACAAATATATGCGGTTCTTGACTGTTCGATCATTCAAAACTTCAAATAATTGGACCCTAAGTCATCATGATTTCACTCATAGTCGGGTTATACAACATTGCTCGTAAATGTTGCCACCTTTTTTTATTGCATAGCATTATTCAATGCCAGTTTGAAACCTCAAGCCAATGCACAATCAACCCAACCCATGAAATGAAGATTCATATTCGTACTCGTGTGCTTCTATAAATACCACAAAAGAAAACACCACTATAAAACGCATGACTTCATTCTTCACTAACATCATAACATGTCACAAACATTTTTTTTCTCTTCATCAAAAAGGCCATATCATATTCTCATGAAAAATATGCTAAATTCAGGCCCGCTGTTCCAATCTGGGTTAAGCATGTACGTAAAACGTTTCAGAATCCTTACTATTAATAACCGGATCAAAGTGCGCTCCCATGTAAGTGAGCTCACCATCCACCAGATCCGTCACGTCCACAGGCAACACACCCGCACCCATCGAAACAAATATTATGGAATACAATTTATATGTGATTGCAAAATATGACTTGAAAACAAATATTGATTGATTTTGCTGTCAAACAACTCATAAGGTGCACCTCTGTTACAATTTCAGTTCTTTAAGCTGCTTTTTTCGTCATTATTGTCTAGATTCATTAACATATAGACTTTATTAGGTTTATTAAGTAAAAGGTACTGAATTTAACATCGGGGTGTTATTTCCATAAAAAAGAGAGTTAAAAGGTACCATATGATTCCGTTGATTTCAATTCGAACTGTTATTTCCGTTGTATGACACTTGATTTGTTTTTGGACGTTTTGATGTATTTCCTAAAAGATTTATTTTTTATGTTTCTGGATTTCTGTCGTATGCCACTTCACTTTGATTTGTTTCTGGATTTTTGTTTCTTTTCTTTGTATTCACAAAGAAAATACTAAGACATGGAAGGTTTGTACTTTTGGTCAGGGAATTTTAAAGGTACCATTGGAAGTTTGAGATAAATTTCTATTGAGGATTTTAAAGACCGGAGGATATATGAATTATCCAAAATCTCTTTTAGTTCTGGTATTTAAACTTATTACCCTATAATCCTTCCGTTAATTAAGAACATGTTATCTCATTGATTTAAATATAAAGAAACGATACAAAAGGTTTAGATTTACTTTCTATATATATATAAAAAAGAATCTAAGTAACACCATACACTTTTAATAAGCATATCTTTGGTTCTTACACAGGAATTAACTTGGACGTATGGAGAAATGAAGTTAGATGTTATCTCATCAGCCTAAATTAAATGGTTATAAATGCAATTAAAATCATTCTAATTTTTAACAAAGAAAAATGAAATCTAAGTAACACCATATTCTCTTCATAGCACAAATAGTGATAGTTAAAACAAACACAATAAGCATACATCCTCAGCCTTAAATTTGTCTCCTACTTCCATCACATGGATTTGAAGATGGTGATCACCTTGACAGTGATACACATGGATTTACTAAATATATCCTGAAAAGGCTTAACAAATGATACACTTACACTTCCAGTAGCCATTCCTTTTTAAAATGCCTTGATAAATTCAAATTTTAAGCACTTTTCCAATGCAAATGAATCTGTCTTCTCTGTTTGTATCTCTCCAACATAAGAATGGATTGTATAGAAAAAATAGCATATTCAATAAGTCCTTTAGCTTCTCCATATGTTTTGTGCATGGCTTTAGCAACTTTGACCAATAGCTTAGCAATTGTGATACTGAGGTGAGCAAAATTAGCAGTAGCATCATAGGAAGTGCTAGTCTCCAACATGGTATGTAGCTATATGTTGAAGTTGAAGGCAAAGGAAGCATTGGAGTTGCAACAAAGTAGGGAAGTAAAGTTATTTTGATACCATGTTGGAATTTGATATAGAGAGGAGGAGAGAGATTAAAGATAGAATTAATTGAATGACTACATTGTCTTCCTCTTCCTTTTCCAAATCTACCACCTCTAGAAGACTCACCATTATTTTGTTTTATTGTTTTGTCATTGTTTAATTGAGTGATGAGTTTGGACTGGAATGCGTTTTCAACCGTCTTTTCTATACGGCGTAACAACCTTTGCTCATAGGATCTAAGTGAACCCATCAAGCCTTGAACAGTCATATTTGATAAATCTTTGGTTTCTTCTATAGCAGCCACCACAGGATCAATTTTTTCAGTTAAGCTTATCAAAATTTTATCAATAATTCTACGATCATCAATTATATCTCCGTGAGACTTCATTTGATTCATAATTCAGACAGCGTATTAAAATATTCATTCAAACTTTCATTTTCTTTCATTTTAAAAATCTCTCTTTAGAGATTGAAGTTTGACAGTTCTCACTTTTGAATCCCCATCAAACTGTTGTTGTAAGATTTCCCATGCTTCCTTGGCTGTTTTTACTCTCATAATTCTTGGGAATATGGTGTTTGACACTCCTCTTTAAATCATTCCAAGAACTCCAGCAGATTCGTTGATTCTCTTCTTCACTTTGATTTGTGATGCACTTCTCATCACCTTCAATTGTTGAAGCACGTCTCTTCAACTCCCTTTTTTTTCTTTTTCCTTTTTATTTATGATGCACTTCTCGTCACCTTCAATTGTTGAAGCACGTCTCTTCAACTCTCTCTTTTGAATATTGGAGCACTTCTCTCCATGGTGCACTTCTCACCCACAACTCTAAAATAAAATTTCTTCCACGGCCACTTGTGTCATGTTCTCTTGCTCTTCATCTTATGTTTAACCATTCGACGGCCATTTGCCACCTTCTGCATTCCTTCGTGCATTGTCACCCTGCTTGTTGTTTTCTTCAGATCTCAAAGCATCCACAACCAGATCTCGAAATTTGCTGATGCATTAGCAATTTTCATCAGCTTTATTTTTTTTAATGAAACAAAGCAACAAAATAAAAAACTCATTGAGACTCTTTTCTCATGTCCAACCCCATGCTTCAGCAATAGTATACATATCAGATACATCAAACATTCTTCTTTCTCTCATTACTTTAAATGCTTCATCAACGTCCTCAGGGAACCAATCATCATCAACATCATCCTCAACAGATGCACGTGAATTGATGAGAGGATAGAGAGATCTCTAGAGAGCGAAAAAAATCAGTTTTTTTTAAACAATTTAAAGACGGACCAGCTGAAGCACAACAAAAGCAAGAAAACACATATCAAGAAGTGCTTTTCATGTCATTTATACTTCCTGCCTAGTCACTATCACAAAACCCAAATAAATTAGTTTTAACATTATTTTCATATTTGATCCCATAGTCCAAAGTGCCTTGAATATATCTCAGCACCCTTTTTGTTGCACCTAGATGGATATGACTAGGATCATTCATGAACCGAGAAAGTAGGCTGACTGCAAACATGATGTCAGATCTTGTATTAGTACCAACTAGGCTTTTGTAGTAACTAGCATCAACCTTCCTTCCCCCATCTTCTTTTTTAGCTTTTCATTCACAAATAGCGGTGTATCAACCGGATTACACCAAAGCATCCCAAACTTTCTCAATATTTTCTCAGCATATTTCTTTTGACAAATAAAAACTCCATCATCACCTTGAGAAATTTCTATTCCAAGGAAAAATGCAGCAAACCTAAATTGTTCATTTCATATTTCTTCATCATTTCTTTTCTAAAGTCTTCAATCTACTTTAAATTGTTTCCGATATAAATTAAATGATCTACATAAAGTGCAATAATTAGAATACCATCCATACCTTGCCGTTTGGCATACAAAGTAGGCTCATTCTTTCTCTTCTTAAAGCCTTTCTCCATGAAGTAATTGTCAATATTCCTATACCATGCTCGTGGTGCTTGTTTTAGCCCATAAAGTGTTTTCTTTAGTTTGTAAACTTTTCTTTCTTGTTCTTCAATCTCAAATCCTTAAGGCTGCTCCACGTAAACCTCTTCTTTCAATTCTCCATTCATGAATGCCTATTTTACATCTAGCTAATATAACTTCTATCCTTTTTGGGCTGCAAGTGATATTAAAGCTCTAATGGTGTCAAGACGTGCCACTGGAGCGAATGTCTCTTCGTAGTCAATACCGGGATTTTGAGAATAGCCCTTTGCAACGAATCTTGCTTTGTTCTTTTGAACTGAACCATCTGGATTATGCTTCACTTTGTAGATCCATTTTACTCCAATGGTTTCTTTGTCTTTTGGCTTATCAACCAAAATCCATGTTTTGTTCCTTTCAAGTGCATCCATCTATTCTTGCATTGCCTTCCTCCAAGCATCTTCTTTAACCGCTTCTTCAAAATTTTCTGGTTCCATTACGCAATAGTTACACCTAGCAAAAATATCATCCAAACTCCTCATTTTTATTGGGGTTGAGCATGGAGATGATGAATTATGGCTTGCTGAGGATGAAGTGCTAGATGGAGAACTTGGTGTAGATGAATCACATTGGTTATTTGCAAGTGTAGTTGGATTTTGTTCTAAAATTACTACTGGAACGGTTTTATCCTCCACTTTCTCTTTTTGCCAATTCCAAGATGTCTTCTCATCAAATACAACATCTCTACGGATGATTACTTTCTTTGTCTTAAATTTGTAAAGTCTGTAGCCCTTTGACACAGAACTATAGCAAAAAAAAAGGCGTCTTTCACTTGCTTCTTGAAGTTTTGTCCTTTTTTCTTTAGGAATTTGAGCATAGAAAATACTCCCAAAGACTCTAAGATGATTCATTGAGGGCTTTCTTCCACTCCACGCTTCAAACGGCATCAAATTCCATACAGCTTTTGTTGGACATCTATTCACTAAATTGTAACGACTCGCATTTTTAATGTAATCATGTTATTTTTTTTATTTTGAAAAACATGAACATTTTCTAAGTTCTATTCATGACATTAAAAATGTGTATTTTAATGTAATCATGTTTTGATTTTAAAACATGAAACATTTTTCTATTTCCGTACCAATTCAACAAAATGGTAGAAATTATTTTTGTTGAAAATTCTAATTCAACAAAATGACAAAAATGGATATTTTTTTTATTGAAAATTCTAATTCAACAAAATGACAAAATTCGATATTTCATTTTTATATTTTAACAATTTTATTTAAACAAAAATTTTCATTTTTGTTTTAACAAATTATATTTTAGAAAGAATGATAATTCCAAATCAACTATTCTAAATTTGACAAAATGATAAGTTTGGTCCAAGGGTTCTAATTTGACAAAATTTATTAAGTTTTGTCCAATTATTCTAATTAACAAAATGCTAATTCTTTTAATTCAACTATTCTGATAAATCAAAAATGATAATTCTTGATTCCTCTGTTCTAATTAACAAAATGTTATCAAGTCCACAGATTTACACAACACAACAATCATGGATCAAATCACGTACCATAACAAATAGAAATTAACAGTAGATTGGTGATAATACAATCATATACAATCATGATTAATTTTTAATTACTAAAGAAAGAGAAATAAAATAGAATTCTCACATTGGGTTCTGAATTCTTCAAAATTTTAGATCGCTTCGTTTCAGATTTGGTTTGTTCCATCGTCTAGATCTGGTCGCTATGAATCCAACACTTCTGAAATCATTCGATTCTGATATTGTATGAAAGGGTTATGACCTTAAAAAGGTTAATTATAATTTTAACTTAATTAATAAATTAAATAAAAATCTAATTACTAATTACATTTGGAAAAAGGAAACGACCTCCTTCTTCGTTGTTTACTCCAGACCATGGTACCCAAAGCCGATCTCGCTCCCCCCTGCGCGTGTCACCTCGTCGCTCCGACCATGGATCGGAGGCCACCAATCTGACCGCCTGTACATACGCCACCACCCCCTGAAGACCTGGCCATCTCGGTGACCTCTGCCTCCTCGAAATCCGCCCCGAAGTTGCTATATTCCCGCTCCAATTTCTAACAAACCATTAAGTTAAATCCGATCATGACCGTTGAATATGTTATCCTCACCGTGCTCTTCAATTTAGTCTTTGGAACCATCACTAATTAGCGAGGGGATTTAGAGAATTTGTGGCTGGAATTTCGGAGCTGAATGGCCATTGATACATATGGCGGTGGCTGGGTTCATATTTGAGGGATTTAGGGTTTCTAAACTAAGGTGTATTTATAATATTTTATTATTTAATTTTCTAGTTTTCACAAAAAGGCCCGTTACTTCTTAACCACTCCAATTCTAGCCCAACGAGAGTTGTTCCAAGCCAAATGCCCCCGTTCAGGACACAATGGGCTAGGCCCCATCAGCCCAAACAATTGTCTTCAATCTGTTTTCTTTAAATTAAAATTTAAACCATTTATTTATTTAATTCTATCGCACATTTAAATTTACCGTGGCCACATACGGACTCTAAAAATATTTCTGGCTTTATTTTGACGATATGGTCTTAACAAAACTAATTTCATCGAATTTGAAGACTGTTTGAAAAATGGCCTTTTTAATGTCGATTAAATTTGAGTAAAATTGACAAAACACGTTTTCTTTTGCCACGCTCACATATTAATTCTAAAAATTATGAAAATTGAAACTTAGCAATAATTTGACATTCCGGTTCCAACAAAAGTGGTTTCGTCGAAAACGGAGGTCGTTTGCAAAATGGCAATTTTTAATATTAAAAAAATAAAATAAATTCTATAGCGACTATTCTGAATTTTAAACTGGGCATAACTTTTGATTCCCGCTATGAAATTTCAATTTTTCGTATTCGTTGGAAAGATATTTTTAAACAGATTTAAATATTTTTGGTTTCAATAAAATCCGACTTATTTTGCATCCTGTACAGTTAGTCAAAGTTCAAATTCAAATTTTCAAACTGTCGCGCTATTTCTAACTCCTTTTATAATTATAATAAATATATTCATTCTAACTTCGATTTAAATAAAATTTTAATCGTTATTATTTAAAATAAATTATTTTAAACAATTAAAATTCCGTTAAAATTTCTAAAATAAAAATTTTAAATTGGTTCTGATTTTCCGGGTTGTTACAATCTCCCCCACTTAGAATCTTTTTGTACTCGAAAAGGAACGGAGCCGAAAGTTGTTTAATTAACCAACTCAACTTTCATTTTTTCATTGGTTTAAATAAATTTATTAGTTGATTAGCTTTTCAAATATATATAAATTTTATATATTAAAAATCATATTTCTAAGATCGAATTATATATATAATCACAAATACGTTAATTATGAACTTGTCACTCTCAACTCATTCTAAGGCATTACTAACCCCATCTCTAATGAGTTTCTCATTCTAGGATACTGCTGACCTCATCTCTAATGAGTATTATTTTATATGACATTACTAATCCTACGTCTGATGAGTCTTTGTTCAGTTCTAACGAGTTATACCCCAAAGATTTGAGCTAACTAGAGCTCTGATGCCAACTGTAACGATTCGCATTTTTAATGTAATCATGTTTTTTATTTATTTGAAAACATGATCATTTTCTAAATTCTGTTCATGACATTGAAAATGTGCATTTTTAATGTAATCATGTTTTGATTTTAAAACATGAAACATTTTTCTATTCTCATACCAATTCAGCAAAATGGTAGAAATTGATATTCATTTTTGTTGAAAATTCTAATTCAACAAAATGACAAAAATGGATATTTTATTTTTATTGAAAATTCTAATTCAACAAAATGACAAAATTTAATATTTCATTTTTATATTTTAACAATTTTATTTAAACAAAAATGTTCATTTTTGTTTTAACAAATTATATTTCAAAAAAATGATAATTCCAAATCAACTATTCTAAATTTGACAAAATGATAAGTTTGGTCCAAGGGTTCTAATTTGATAAAATTTATAAGTTTTGTCCAATTATTCTAATTAACAAAATGCTAATTCTTTTAATTCAACTGTTCTAATAAATCAAAAATGATAATTCTTGATTCCACTATTCTAATTAACAAAATGTGATCAAGTCCACAGATTTACACAACACAACAATCGTGGATCAAATTACGTACCATAACAAATAGAAATTAACAGTAGATTGGTGATAATACAATCATTTACAATCATGATTAATTTTTAATTATTAAAGAAAGAGAAATAAAATAAAATTCTCACATTGGGTTCTGAATTCTTCAAAATTTTAGATCGCTTCGTTTCAGATCTGGTTTGTTCCACCGTCTAAATCTGGTCGCTATGAATCCAACGCTTCTGAAATCATTTGATTTTGATATTGTATGAAAGGGTTATGACCTTAAAAAGGTTAATTATAATTTTAACTTAATTAATAAATTAAATAAAAATCTAATTACTAATTACATTTGGAAAAAGGAAACAGCCTCCTTCTTCGTTTTTTACTCCAGACCGTGGTACCCAAAGTAGATCTCGCTCCCCCCTGCGTGTATCTCCTCGTCGCTCCGGCCATGGATCGGAGGCCACCGATCCGACCGCCTGTACGTGCGCCGCCACCCCCAGAAGACCCGGCCATCTCGATGACCTCTACCTCCTCAAAATCCGCCCCGAAGTCGCTGTATTCCCGCTCCAATTTCCAGCAAACCACTAAGTTAAATCCGATCATGACCGTTGAATATGTTATCCTCACCGTGCTGTTCAATGTAGTCTTTGGAACCATCACTAATTAGCGAGGGGATTTGGAGAATTTGTGGCCGGAATTTCGGAGTTGAATGGCTATTGATACATATGGCGGCGGCTGAGTTCATGTTTGAGGGATTTAGGGTTTCTAAACTAAGGTGTATTTATAATATTTTATTATTTAATTTTCTAGTTTTCACAAAAAGGCCCGTTACTTCTTAACCACTCCAATTCCAGCCCAACGAGAGTTGTTCCCAGCCAAATGCCCCCGTTCCGGACACAATGGGCTAGGTTCCGTCAGCCCAAATGATCATTTTCAATCTGTTTTCTTTAAATTAAAATTTAAATCATTTATTTATTTAATTCTATTGCGCATTTAAATTTAACGGGGCCACATACAGACTCTAAATATTGCAAAAAAATATTTATGGCTTTGTATTGGCGATACGGTCCTAACAAACTAATTTTGTCGAATTTGAAAACTGTTTGAAAAAATGACCTTTTTAATGTCGATTAATTTGATTGAAATTGACAAAACACGTTTTTTTTGCCATGCTCACATATTAATTCTAAAAATTATGAAAATTGAAACCTAGCAATAATTTGACATTCTAGTTCCAACAAAAGTGGTTTCGTCGAAAACGGAGGTCGTTTGCAAAATGGCTATTTTTAATATTAAAATATATATATAAATTCTATAGCGACTATTCTGAATTTTAAACTGAGCATAACTTTGATTCCCGCTATGAATTTTAATTTTTCGGATTCGTTGGAAAGATATTTTAAATAGATTTAAATATTTTTGGTTTCACTAAAATCCGATTTATTTTGCATCCTTTACAGTCATTCAAAGTTCAAATTCAGATTTTCAAACTGTCGCGCTATTTCTAACTCCTTTTATAATTATAATAAATATATTCATTCTAACTTCGATTTAAATAAAATTTTAATCATTATTATTTAAAGTAAATTATTTTAAACATAAAAAATTCCATTAAAATTTCGAAAATAAATTTTTTAAATTGGTTCTGTTTTTCCGGGTTGTTACACAATACACAACTGAATTTTTGCAAAACAAATAATCAAGTTGCTGATATTTTCTCAAAAGCATTGAAGCCTGATAATTTTAAAAGATTTGCAAAAAAGGGTATCATGAAGAAAAGGATTGCTGGAACAAAGGAAAGCCAAAATGTAATAATTGCAAAAGGTTCGGGCACATTCAAAAGGACTGCCGTCTTTGTAAGCCACAAAACACAACATTTGCCGGAGCGGAAGATATGGAAGGGAGTTTGTTCTTTGCTTGTCAAAAGGCAACTGAAGAATATATGGTACGTGGACAACGGATGTAGCAATCATATGACAGGAGACAAAAATTCTTTCATTGACATAGATCCTTCATTTGGTTCGAAAGTTAAACTTGGCAATGGAGAGTATGTTGAAGTTGAAGGCAAAGGCAGCATTGGAGTTGCAACAAAGCAAGGAAGTAAAGTTATACTGATACCACGTTGGAATTTGATATAGAGAGAAGGAGAGAGATTAAAGGTAGAATAAATTGAATGGTTACATTGAATTTTTCAGCTGTGTATTCCTACAAAGGAAACAATATGCTTCCTCTATTTACTAGTATCAATTTACAGGTATTTGGGTTTTCATTCCTTGTTTACTTTTGCAGTTCATATAAAGAGAGAGAGAGGGGGAAAAAAAAATAAAATCCAAACAAATCAAGCCATATACAGGCATTTGGTTCTTTTTGCAATCAGTTCGCCTTTCTGTTTTATGCTTCATTTGGTTTTCCTCCTTCTTTGTTGACATTTTCAAGTTCCTAGCTTGTTTCAGGTGTTATTTTCAATTGAATTCACACTAGTTCCTTACATAGTTAAACATCAATTTCCATTGAAAACCTATGTAGATAACTATAAACCTATGTTTATATGTATACAATACTTGCATTGACTTTTGTATGTGGCTTTATGAAGTTGAATTATTTTGTGTAACCTGATAGCTTGTTCCATATATAGATATAACTTCTTAATTTTCCTTGTAGCGACTTCATCTTTATTGCTGTGAGCATGATCACGACGAAAATAAGTAGAGTGAAGAAACTCTAAGCATGAGCTTAAGGCAACAAAATTTAGTATTTGAATTTGATACTGCATTTGTATCATTGTTTAATTTTTTATCACCGTTTTATGTCATTATATAGTGTAATTGCTCTTAAATATTAAGTGTAATTGGTCTTGATATTCTGTATTGAACTTTCATTTCAATATTTAGTGTGACTTATTCATGAATATGATTGTACCAGTTAAAGTTTCTTTAGTTTACTGCTCTTAAACACTCACTGTAATCGCTCTTGATATCATCTGAAATTTGGTTTTTTTTCTTGTAGTGAACTAGTAGCAGTTCGGTTTTATGCTAATTATTTGTTGGTCTAGCAGCACTTCAGTTTTATATCTAAGTATTTATTGGTCAGGCACGCTCACACGTCCATATTATTCCACTTTGCTGTGTATACTCCATTCAAAATTTTGATGTTGGAAAAGATGGAATTCCGTATTTTCCTCCGTTTCTTCTGTTTTCCATCCATTGGAATTCCGGGATTAATGGTACAGAATACGAAAGACGTTGTATCTTTCCGTCAACAACCGGAAGGGGCAGAATATGTGTCGTTTGGTACGGAAATTTTCCATTCTTACTCCTACTTTGCACCATGGTAACAGTGGCATAGATTCGAAACTCAAAATGGTATGCTAAAAGCTTACCATGCGTATACGCTAAGATCACTTATGTGGTGTTTGCGGATCAGGCTAGGTGCATAAGACATGGTTTTAAGATCAGTCACTTATGTGGTGTTTTACTTTTGAATAAATTCAAAAAAAAACATATACATATTTAAAAACAAAAAAAAAGGTGTGGCTCAAGAGCAGATTAATAGTGGAACACTTGACAGTGATGTTCGCAAGGAAGCGCAAGCTGATTTGCACAGCTTTGGCAACGATGGGGGATCCAACGCTCAAACGCAAACTAATAGTGGAGCACTTGATAGTACTGTTGAAATCCAAGAGCATGTGATAGGAAACACAGGAGAAACACAAAATATTGAAGTTAATAATGGAGTGCAATTTGATGATGATGCACTGTTTGGCAATCTCTTTGAAAGTGATACAAATATGACAAGTCATTCAGGTATGTCTTCACCTAACTTATCAAGCCCAAACATCTCTAGACCTTGTCCACTGTCTGTTGGACTTTCTACTCCATCCTCTGCTATTGAAAATAATAACCCCATGACACGCTCCGCAATGGCAACCTCCCCTTATGCACACTTGAAGCCTCCTCGGAATTTTATTCTTCCACCTCCAGTCTCTGGCTGTGGATTGACTTGTGTAAGCATCCCTACTAGTTCGCTACCGTCGTCTAAATCCAAGAAGCTTAAAGGAAAGTTCTGGGATGATACTGATTTAAATGATGGTATCGACTACAATCCAGAAGATGTGCTACCTCGCAACACGATGAAATCCTCTAAAAGACATACTAGGAAAAATCCTGGTCCTATGTTCGATCCTTGTCTACACTAACCTGTCGTTGTCAAAGTGAACTACTATTTGGAAATTGTCTCCTGATTTTGGTAGCAAGCTATTTGGTCTTTAAGCTAGGTAGAAGACCTTTTGTGTTCTCATCTAGACAAGTATAAAGTCAGAAATTTGTACTATTTTCTTTTAGTAAGTAAAAGGCTAGAAATGTCAAGAGGCTGTATTGCATTAGTATTATTTTGTAACTCTTGAAGTGGTGAATAAAAACTAAAAAAAAAAAAAAAAAGGTGTGGCTCTATGTATGGGTAGATTGGTAGAACCTTCGGAATTTTGAACCTTTAGTTGTCAAGAGATAATTATGACTGATGAAATCCTTATTTTTCTTTTTTATTTTTTTTTTTTTTTTTTTTTTTTTTGCAAAGCACGGAATCTTGAAACTTCAATTGTGCTTTTGGATGTTATAAAATGCATTCAATACTTCTTAACATTGTTTTCATGATCCGACCCTGCGGGGTTCCGACCTTTAAAAATCTGATTATAAAACATTTCTTCTAATTGTCGCCACTTTTTTTATTGCATAGCATTATTCAATGCCAGTTTGAAACCTTAAGCCCTGAGCACAATCAACCCAACCCATGAAATGAAGATTCATATTCCTACTCGTGTGCTTCTATAAATACCAGAAAAGAAAACACCACTATAAAATGCATGACTTCATCCTTCACTAACATCATAACATTTCACAAACATTTCTTCTCTTCATCAAAAAGGCCATATCATATTCTCACGAAAAATATGCTAAGTTCAGGACCGCTGTTCCCATCTGGATTAAGCATGTAAAACGTTTCAGAATCCTTACTATTAATAACCCGATCAAAGTGCGCTCTCATGTACGTGAGCTCACCATCGACGGGATCCGTCATGTCGGCGGGCAAGACGCCCGCACCCATTGAAACCGCATGCAACACCTGCATGATCTTCAAATCCGTCTCGGTCGGCTCCCTCTTCGTGCCATACCCGATCTTCTTCCCATTGGCGAACGCCGTCCATATAGGCTCCTCCAACAGCTTCGTCTTGTCGGGCTTCTTCTCGCATTCGAGGGCCACCCGAAGCAACCCAGAGCCCATGTCCTGCATGAACTTGGCCGTGGGTATGCCCAGCTCCAGCACGAGGATGGGGACGCCTCTGGGGTTCTCTTGAATGGCGACGGTGATGCGGGCCTTGCGGTGCCCGAAAAGGGTCCCCGTCATGCGACGGGCTCCGTGGATGTGACCGTCCGTTCCGCTCATGCGGGGGATCGTGCCGTTGAAGCTGCATGTCGGGGTGAATATCGGAAACGAGCGCACGACGGAACGAAACACACGGAACACTTTCGGCTTCGCCCCGTGTTTTTTCTTTGTGGATGGTTGGAGGGTGACTGGTGGAAGTTTCGGCGGCTCCGGTACGTTGCTTGGTTGTTGCTCTTCGGTTTCTGGGTTACTCATTGGGGTCTGTATATTTTTTGTTTGATTTTCTTCTTCTCAGACAATTTTCCTCTTTTTTGCTCCGTTGGGAAGAATTAGAGGAGGAGAAAGGCAATTGTTGGTTGCGGTAAATTATTATTTTTTCTAAAATTGGGCTTTTTTAGGGTTGGTGTTCTTCATGGATGGACTGAGTTTGTTTTGGCAGTTATTTTTTGTTAGATATTTTGTTAAGGAAGTCTATCAAAACACGTAGCTCAAAGTCGAATGACCCTAAAAATAATATAAGGACCGATATTTTGTTGTGCATACAAAACTGCACTGACAAAGGTGTCAACTATGTAACTATAAATCGATATTTTATTGTGCATGAATTTCATGCCGATGTCCACAGCTCCATGCAGAAAGATGAAGGATACGAAAGAAAAATCAAAAGAAAAGAAAAGTCATATTCAGAAAGAAAAAAAAGTAGAAGTTTCGAGGACAAAGGACTTAAAGTTGTTGGATTTCAGAAAGATCTAGTTTCAAATATGAGGACTTTTGTATGGAGGGAAAAATTGAAAAGAACAAATTAATTTAAAAAAGTTCAGCTAGAATGTACTTATAATCGGCTAAGCTGATACTACAATCAATGTTGAACTGCAAGTTCAACCGCAACTAGAACATTGAGATAACAACGTATATAAGCCTAGTTGTGCCGCAAATCAACATTGAACCGCAAGCAGAAACTTAAACATAAGCTATGAATGAAACCCTAATTAAATTAAAGAAAACGAACATTTAAGTAAGAGCAAATGAAGAACAAATTCTGCAAATTAGAGAAAGAAGAATAAAAAGAAGAAATGACCAAAAAACTACTGAAGAAAATGAAATGGCAATGAACAAAGAAAAAATTGTTTAGGTAAATGATAACGTAAATTTAAAAATTTATACTAGCAATATTATTGTCTAACAGACTAACAGTATCAAAAATGTTGAACAAAGAAAAGCAGAAAAAAAAGGAAAATTAATTGGAAATGAAGAATCTAATGATTAGCAAATAAATTCGATGTTATTATAAATAGTATCGGTTTCAGACCATAGATCGGCCTATCCGCCAGATCGTAGATTATATCCACGACATGCATCTCAGATGGGGGTTTCAAATCAGGGTAATTTACGTTTCACTAATCTGGATTCCATATATGAATTTCCAGATTTTATTCCCAAAGATTAGGTACCTTTTAATAACTCGAATCTATTACGAACGAAAGCTTGGATCGATGTTGTTAATGAAAATAAATATCATCAAGAGTCGACTCAACTAAAGTATTTTGAGCCCTCGGTTATAGATAACCTTAGAGTTGTTGTATTAGATGAAGACTTGATAAACAAGGCTAGGGAGAAATGGAGGAATTCGATTGCTTTTTATGTGTATGGAAATAAACCTTACACTTCTTGAAAGAGTACATTAATAGCAATAGGAAGCTAAATGTTAAGTTTCACCTATTCTCAAGGGAAACTGGTTTTTTCATTTTCAAATGTGGGTTGGAAGAAGACTGTGAGAGGATTGTAGCATTAGGACCGTATTTTTACAATAAGAGGCTTATAGTTATGAAAAAATTGCCACCTGGTATGAGTTTATCTTGAGAGTTCTTGCATTCTATCCAATATGGATAAAATTACCTAACTTAAGCCTTGATTTTTGGTCTGTGGAGGGTATTAGTATAATATTTTCGTTATTAGGTCACCCAGGCCCGGCCGGTGCCCAAGGCAGGCAAGACAAATGCCTAGGGCATCGTTGGGCAAGGGGGCAACAAAAATCAAATATTTCTTCTCCGATATTCAATATACATCGCTCCACAGCCGCTACACACTCCACTTCGTTCGAGTTCCGCCCTTCGAAGCGTCTTAGGGCTTCACCTTCCACCACGGTCCGCAACAGGCTTTGGCTAGCCGCTCCACAGGCTTTGGGTTCGACTTCGGCTTCGCTGTTTGAGTTTCAGTTTGCGATTTTACTTCAGTTCGATTTCGTGTTCGAACTTGCTGCTTAGAAATGAATTGTCCAGGTAATTTACAATTTCAATTCAACGCATAGGCCGATAGACACCAGAATTCCTTTTTTTTTTTTTTGCAATTTCATTATTTTGGTCAGAAATTAGACTAACTTGTTTCAGTTAACAATTTCGTAGAAGGGTTCAAATTGCCAAGTGAATCAAAGCTTCAATTTTGCAGGAGGCTTCAGTTTGCAAAATGAAATTGGACTGACTTCAATTTGCAATTCTGTCCACCTATTTCAAGCTGTCCAACTACAATAAACATGTTAGTTTAATGTTCATTTTACTTTTGGATATTTGTTGATGTTGATTACTTTGTTTGGTTATTATCTGAATTAGTTAGTTACTTAATTTGTTAAATGAATTAAAAAATTCGTTGAATGAATATGAATTATGTTGCGAGTGAATTTCTTAATGTTTCGGTTGCTTATTGACTTTTGTTGACTATTCCGTTTATCGTTGCTATGGCGGAAAGAAGTTCTCAAAATTAAAGTTGATAAAAACATATTTTGGAAGCACTACATTGCATGAGGAGATTATAGAGGAGTTTGCTTTAAAGAATGCAACAAGTTGTTTTCGATAGTTAATTTGGTTTGGTACCATGTTGACATGTAATATTTTGGATTGTAAACTAGTGATTTAGTTTAACAATATTTTGTAATCAACATTGCATTTTATAGTTTTACTTTTCATGTAATTTTATGCATATGGAAGCTGTTATTTTGCAAAATGGAGCAACAAAAATGGAAAAAACATTTGTTCGTCTAGGGCATCACATATTGTCGGGCCGGCCCTGAGGTCACCCTATTAAGCTTGATAATTTTACAAAAGAAGTTATTCGCATATCATATGCTAGGGTTATAGTTGAAGTTGATTATGACTTTAAATTACCAGAACTCATACCAATTCAATGTAATGATGGAAGGATTGTTTGGCAAAGAGTGATATATTAGTGGGCTCCTAAAGCTTGTTCGAACTGTAGTATGTTTGGTCATTCAAGTACAGTTTGTAAAGTCTCTAAGATGTGGATTCCCAATGACAAAAATGATATTGACAGTGGTATGGAAATTGATGCGTTGAATGTAGTTCAGGATAAAAATGGTAAAGACAGCTCTGAAAAGATTTTAAAAGAAAATAAGAAGGTTTCTAGTTTAATGCAGAGTAATGAAGCTCGTAGTTCCAATCCATTTATGGTGCTCTCAGATGATAACACTTGCATGGAAGACATAAATGGTGATGTCATTGCTGGTACTAATTCATCAGGAGAGGCTGAGTTGTTTAAAGAAAAAATGGATGTGAAACATAGCAGGGAAAATGTGGTTAGTACGGATGATGTTAAGGAAAAGATAGTCTCAGCTAGTTCAGAGGAAAATAGTGACCAAAATAAGGTTGTTAATTCACCTACTTATGATCAATTAAGTTTGAATAAGAATAATGTCCAGATCACTAAAGAAGACATGAGGAATGTAAAGGAGACATCTAAAGTTGATTTGTATGGTGCAAAATCTGATTTTGATAATGGAGATAATGGTATGATGAATTTCAAAACTTTTAAAATAGAAGATAAAGTTAATGATTTGAACGTAAACTATTTCAACGAGGATAATATGTTAGATGATTCGGATTGCTTTTCTACAAGTAGCATTAAAAGAAGAAGAAGAAATGAATTCACGGGTGGCAAAGGAGAGGAGATAAAATTATTATTGGTGATGAACCCTTGGTAGAAGAGAATCCGGAGTGGGCGAAGCTTGTTTCTCAATATAGAACAAGGTCTAAATCTAAGAAATCAAAAGAGATAGGAGGAAGTACAGGTGAAGTGATGAATGGTGGCGTTTATAAAAGGTAATATTTCTGTTTAAGTTGTTTGTGTAGAATATATTACATGTTTATCTTGTGTCAAGGCTTTGGTTTCCGTTTTCTTGTTGAATGGAGGCTGGAGTTGTCTTGTTTGGGGCGGTGAAGTCTTGGTTGCTTTGTATCTTCTAGTTGAAGCGTCTATGTGAAGTTTTTGATTTGACTAGCTATTGAAGTGCTATAGTTTTGGGTTCTTTTTTACTTTGATGAGGAACTTGCTTCAGATTTTGCTGTGGATCTTTTGGTTGATTGTCTGGTTTGATAGGCGGTTAGTTTTGGACTATTTTAACTTTGTAATAACAATCTTGTTGGCGGGTTGCTTTGTTTATTTGGGTTTTCAGTGTTGTGTGTTGGATCTGTAATGTGTATGTCAGTGTTTTATTTTTGGGTCCATTATGTTTTTTTGGTTTGGGCTGGAACGATGTTGTTGTTGTAAAGTATTTGTTTGTATGGTGTTGTAATTAATTTCCAGCCCAAACAACTCTTTGTAATCTTCTCTCTATAATTTAAGTACCCTTTATTCAAAAAAAAAATGATAAATATAGTTAGTTTGGATGAAATTAAAGCTTTGAGGCTCCGAAAATATTGTTTCAATAGAAGAAAAAAATTGTTACTCATGTAGTATAAAAATCATAGACACTTCATATTTGATATAACAAAAAATGATAATTATGTGATATTAGTACTTTACTAAACTGATATTTTACTACAACTAATACCATGCACCTGAATATATCAGAGTGTTTTATTGTTTCATTAAAACTAATACCATACACTTGAACATATTACAATATTTTATTAAAATTAGAATGCATTGTTATTTTATTAAAATAGATACCGCATCACATACAAAATTGATACTATATACCTAAACACATTAGAATATTTTATTATTTTAGTGAAACTGATACTACATCATACGCAAAATCGATACCTAGTAGTGTATACCTACATGTACTTAAAAAACAGATACTGTTGTGAATTCAAAATTGATACCATGTTGTATGTACAAAAACTAAATTATGCAGAAAGATGATGTTGATAACTATTTGTACATTTATAGACATGGATCATTTTAACTGGAATGATACCCGGCAGGGTACAAAAATGTTACATGTTACTGTGTAAACTGTAATATTTTAAAATACCGATACCCATATGCACTCAAATTAAAGTGATACCATATTGCTGCATGTAAAAAAATGCATAAAAATGATATTGATTTCTGTTTTACATGTTAGGATGATGATTTTTTAGATCCTCATCCATGAGGAAAATGCGATATCGATAACAGATCAAAAGAGCGATACCTCTACAGTAGAAGACCCAAAATCGGGTGTTGCGGACTGTGGTTGCTCCTCTTCAATGATTACAAAAAGGGTGTAATCGGGTTTATGGGTTCCAGGTTGTGGACTAGCGTTGTCTGTATGGAATGGAGCAACGGCTGTTTGATTTGTGAATATGTGAAGGAGCCTCTATTACTGATTGTGGTATGTTGCGATTGGGGTTTGCATTATGTGAGTTCCAATTTCATCAGTTGGTGCTGCGCTGCCTTGTCAGCATACTAGTGATAGCTTGCTACGAGGAATTGCTGGCTCTATTCGGTGTCGTGCTCCTTGCCTTTTTCTGTGTGCTTCCTAGTTTCTAGAAGACTTATTGTTTTGTTCACAGCATTTGGTGTAACACCTCACATCCGTTTTGGTCACTCACAAAGGGAATGCCTTAACTTCGGAGGAGCGTTTAAGGTAAAAGATGCAGATAAATTACAAGACAGACAGATAAAGCAGCGGAAAATAAAGTCATTTTATAAATAATTATAAACAATATGGTTCAGTCAAGCTTTTACAACAATGGTCTCAATCATACTAAAAAACAATACATAGAACTTCTGTCTTGATTCAAAAACTTCCAAGCATAAAAGAAGCGTAAAAATAACAATGGTATTTCCCCAATAAATCATAAACCAGCCATAGTAGTGTAAGAGAGAGACCAAAGCAATACATTGACTATCTTCGAGCTTGGAAAGAAAACTGAGCTAAGTGGTAACATTTCCTCCCTATGAAACTTGGGGGGGGGGGGGGGAGGGACGGAAGAAAAGAGGCGAAACAAACTAGGTCGGACATAAGTTTGGTAAGTCCAGTGACTTTCAACATGTAAATAGGCAAAAGCATTTGTGACATGAATAAACTGAAGATGTTAGATAAACTGAGTGCACTTCTACTCTTTCTCTGCTTCGCTACTACCCTGCTATTCTGATTTCTATATCTCTGCACGTCTAACTAGTATCCCAACTAGTAATCTGTGTAAAACGATAATATTACAACGTGATTCCAATCCCCGCAATTATGGTAGCCTTCAGGTGTACCTCTAGTATGAGGATCTTACCTCAATCAGCTTAATTGCCATGAAGATTTTAGATGTACTCTTACTACCCTATCAATCGGCTCCCTACTTGTATTAATGTTCCATGTGTCTGTGTCGATCGGCCCTCTCTTGCGTGTAGATATCCTGCGCTGGTCCAACCATAAAGTATATCAATCCTTATGATAGCGACCCGATACTATTCAAGATGCACATTGTATAACTACTGGTACCCAGTGCCTGCTTTTTCCCACTCCGGAGTATGTGCACGCCCGTAATCCGTTGGAACCTACACTGACGTACCCCCTACCGCTATTTTGACCGCTTATAATCAACCCAGTAAACGTGCCCCATCCTGCCTAGTTTCAGGGTACCTTGATACATCTATGTGGGTTACTGCTGAAATGGGTCTCCATTACTAGGGTTTCTTACTGGTTAAGTTTGTGGGCCTATATTTACTAATATTACCCACCAACACGATATGTACTTAACCCTCCCACTGATTCAAACATGTTTACTTAATGGTTAAGTTTGTGGGCCTATATTTACTAATATTACCCACCAACCCGATATGTACTTAACCCTCCCACACATTACGTTGTATCGGTTAAGTGTTGTCCATTCAAGTTAACTTAACCCACCCACTCATCATGTCATGTTGGTTAAGTGTTGTCCATCCAAGTTAACTTAACCCACCCACTCATTATGTCATGTTGGTTAAGTGTTTCTTATTAACCCTTCTGACTCGTCATGTTGGATCAGTTAAGTGTTTCCCATTAACTTAACCCCGTTCATTCATCATGTTATATTGGTTAAGTATTTCTCATTGAATTAACCCCATTCATTCATTAAGTTACATTGGTTAAGTGTTTCTTATTAACTTAACCCCATGCGTTCATCATGCTGTATTGGTTAAGTGTCATCAGTCAATTCAAGTTAACTTAACCCACCCACTTGTCATGTTACAGTGGTTAAGTGTTGCATTCTTGTGTTAACTTAACCCTTCCATGCATCCTGTTATATTGGTTAAGTGTTGATCTCTTGTTTTAACTTAACCCTACCCATTCATCATGTCATATTGGTTAAGTGTTTCTTATTGGCTTAACCCTTCTCATTCATCATGTTGAACTGGTTAACTTAACCCTGCTCACTTGTCTAATTAACATGTTATAACGGTTAAGTGTTCTAAATTTATTTAACCCCATCTTCTTGTCTAATTAACATGTTATAACGGTTAAGTGTTTCCTTAGTTAACTTAACCCTACCATTCTTAACATGTCTTGTTCATTAGCATTAACTGATTTATTAATGCACCAACCTCTCACATTAGATCTATGTTGTTGCGGTTACTGGATGTGTCGGGCAGTTCCGGGAAGTTTTACACCACAACTCACTCTAACCTCGGGTTTTTCTCAGGCTTGATGCACTAACCTCTCACATTAGATAGGTGTTGTTGTGGTTACTGGATGTGTCGGGTGGTTCCGGCCAGTTTTACACGACAACTCAATCTAACATCAGGTTAGGCGTGTTTATCTTAGTCAATTGGTTCATTTATAGATTATTCCAACTTCAGGCTAGTTATGTCAATTTATTCATCTACATCGTAGGCTTTCCAATTACAGTATTCACTTTTAACAGATTCCAACATATTAGTCAGTTTAACAAATTAAACATCGCTTAAAGTTCCATTAGCATATCTCGCCTAACCGTAAACTAAGCCTATAAACTTACATGCCCAAAATCATGGTCATAATTCAGAATACAACACATGCCCTAAGGTTTAGTCATATTGCACCGTACAAAATATTCTCCAAAAACCCCTAATCATGATTCATAGTATAAACTATGCCAAATTATAGTCTTTAATGACAGTGCATACCAATTACCCAAAATCCCAATCTAGGCATGTTCACATTTAACAGTTATCCCTATCTTACTATTGGTTTTCATGACTAAGCCATATACGCAATACTCTCCTTCTTCCAAGTCATAAACTATCATATACACATACATACATACATACATACATATATATATACATATATATATATATATATATATATATATATATATGCCCCCAAACTTTAGGTCTTAAACCACAACATGTACTATGTCTTACAAGTTTCCAGTTCAATTTACGCCCCACATCCCAAGTCATATGTCCAATATACTTTATGCCTCAAATCTCAAGTCATATGTTCGATACACTTTATGTTTTAAATACAACATGTGATACGTCCTTAAATTAGTTACAAATCAGTTATGCCCAATTATACATAATTCAATACTTTTCCCAATTTTTAGCGCTGGCCATGTCCAAATCATATATTATGTCCAATTTTTCCCATACGTATATCTCTTATGAGATTTGGCTCAGGCTCACAGTAGTCTGGCCATAAAAACAAAAAGGGAAGAAGGAAAGAAGAGGCAAAGAATGGACATAATAATATCAACAGATCCAAAGGATATAGATAGACTGACAGAAATAGGCATAATCTCATATTCAGATTTATTACATGTTAGAATCACAATTAAATTAAGAATTCACATCTGAAAGTAACTTGAACTTACAAAACAAAGGACCGGTCTTGTTTTCTGGGATCTGTTTTCTGAAACTGAAAATCTATCCCTTGACATAGACTATCAATTCTCTAATTTAGATTTGATTCATAGCTTCTAACTTGTTTTCTAGTTTGCTTCCTAGTTGAAGAAGAAATGGCGGCTAGGTTAGGTCGACCATAGACAGCATGGTGGCTCCCTGGAATGAATTTGTGTGATTTAGGGTTGAGGATTAGGGTTGCTTTTTTAGAGGTTTAGACTTATGTGAGTAGCTAGATCAACCTAAGAGCAATCCCAACCGTCCAGACTAGGTAGAGTTATCCAGAAATTGCCACCTCTGCCCTAGTGACTCAGCTACAAGTCATAAAATCGTCACTGTTTGGATCTGGGTAGGGGAGTCGACCCTATGGGGGGTCGACACCCCTCTTGGGGAGTCGACACCTATGTCGACCCCCTTAGGGGGAGTCGACCCCTATGGGCGGGATTTTTCCCGCCCAGCTGATCTACGTGATTTTTGAAATTCGAACACTTTTGTTTTATTAATTATTTAGTTATATAATTTTCTGTTTAAACATGAAATCTTCTGAACTTCATAACTTCTTTATACGGAGTCCGATTCACGCAAACTCGGACTTTATCTCAAGTAGAATTCCGAGACGAACGCAATGGCGTAACCCGTTTCCCTTAGTTCTCAATTTTAAAATTAATTATTCTTTAATTAGTTACTTTAATATACTCAGAAAATACGGGGTGTTACATTTGTTGTTATGTCAAATCTTGTACATAAGTCTATAAGTTGTAATTTGCACTGTTATGCTTGAAGTTATGTCAGATCAAAATGTAACTGTGTTATTATTCTTCCTGTATGGAGATTTTAGAGTATGTAGTCTAAAAAGAGGAAGGACAGAGGTTGCTTGTAGATGGTTTGTGGAGTGGTGTTAGAAATTGAAGGAGATGAATTGATGCTTTTGGAGTTGAGCAGTGAAGAGGTGGTGCAGTGGTTCGGGCATGTTGCAAGCTAGATGGTTTTGATTGTGTATGAAGTGGTTTGTTGATGATTCATTTATGAGTGAAGATAGTATATAATGGTGGTGTGTGTCGAGCAAGCTGGAGGTGGCAATGATGTGTAAGTTGTAAGTTGGTTGAGTGCCGAAGTGTTGATGGTTAAGCGGAGTTGGTTGATTGAGTTGTTAGAGAGTAACATTAGTTTGAAGATGTCTATTGTTCATTTGATGTCAACTCAGTTTATTAAGAGGTCAACTGACGTTGATTGAAGGTGGTAGATAGTATTGTAACGTATGTTTGGACGATGCAAACATATGCTAACTCATCCCAATTGATTTGGTTTTGTTTTTATTTGATATATTTGGGGGATGCAAACATATGCAAACTCATCTCATTTTAGTTTATTTTGTTTTCTTTGCATGTCTGGGAGATGCAAACAAACAAATGCATCCGGGACCAGTTTTGTGACAACCCGAATTCCGAAAGACCAATTTTTTTTCAAAAATTCTAATCTATCTAAACTCGTGTTGGTTTATTCTGGTATCCTGCAGAAAAGACAGAGATATAAAATATATCATAGCTCAAAAAAACATCTCACAGCGGAATGGATAAAATATAGTGTAATCAAAATATAGCCTTATCCAGATAATAATACCGCCTAGCTAGTATCCAAAGCAATCATATCTCTGCTACAAATCTAACATGCGCGTATGTTATGAGGAGGGGGTCAGAACACAGTTCTGCTGACTGGATTTAAACTACACATTTTGGATAACCCTACATATATCGTTCAGTTACATTTTCTTGTTTATTAGGTTACTTGGGTTAACAACACTCAAGGCTTACACACATGTCGTATCCATTTACTACCTAGTGGATTAACATAATACAGTATATATGTAGCTACCCCCAAATTAAGGTACACCCCATGGTACCCCACTCGCACGGTCTCCGCCGTAACACCACAGAAATATACGCAGTCCCTCATCCTACGTCGGAGTAACGTACAGATCTCTACATTGCCACGCTATGTTCCGCATAGAAACGCCATCTCCATGCTAGGTAAGCGTACGGACTGCCATCATTGATCGAATCAGATCATAGAGTAATGCCCTCGAGTCTACGATACACAACCCAGAGCAGATATGCATGTATCTAGACTTTCCCACGTACGTATCATCAATCGTACTCGATGCCTAAGCTGCACATATCCTATACTGTGCCCCGAGTCCCGTGGCAGGGCTGTACAAGAAACAGGAACTCGGTCGGGAGCTTTTCAGATAGTGGAAATTTGCGTGAAGGGCTTACTAGTCAGGTCCAATTAGTTTAAAGGACACGACTTTTAAAAAATAAGTTTCAAGGAAAAAAAACGCCGCGGCCGTTATTTTGCAAATCTGAAACCCTAGCCAATCTTCATCAAAATGGTGATTTTAAAAAGCTTTTCATGTTTCAAACAAATCGATTGAACAGATCGATTTTATTTCAACAGCCACAATCGATTGAACGATTCGATTGAACGAATCGATTGAACGACTTGATTTTCAGCAGCTTTTCATTTTATGTCATGTATTGATGAAGTGAATGAGGACTGTTGTGTTTTGATGATGGATGGTTGGTTTCAAAGTGCATAGAAATGAAAAACAGAGAGAAGATGGGAAGCAAATGGAAATCAAATTTAAGACAATAGTTAACAATACTGCAAGTGCAATGTAAAATATGATTGTGTGTGGATTGAATGCAGGTGCATTTCCAATTTTGTAACTAATAGTTATAATGTTCACATAGTTGGTTGTATTTCTTTTTATATTTTCAGATAGAGATGAACACTTTTATCTTTTTCAGAGAAGGAAGAACAGCCTGTAGTAATGATACAACAGAATACTGGTTGGTTTATGTGATTTAACTATGAAACCATTTGCTTATGTATGTATTTTTGATACAATGGAATACTTGCTTTAAGTGTCTATCATGTATATATTTATATTTTTTTTAGATAAAGATAAATACTTTTATCTTTTTTAGAAATGGAAGAACAACTTTCAGTAATGATCTAAATCATATTGGCATACTTGAACTTTTATGTATACTGTGTACTACAGTACAATTAAAATTGCGAACAATGCAGAAGTCGTAGCTATTGTTTTTAACACAAAAAGATAATTAAAAAGGAAGAACACCCAACTGCGTAAGTTCCCACTTTTCTTTCCAACTCCTTTATACACAAATTTGCACAGCTCATTTATGGTTTTAACTCTGCAACAAAGAACAATTAACAAAAAAACCTAAGGTCACCAGAACAAAAAAAAATAAACATGACTCTGCAAGTTCATAGCCATTCTATTTACAAGCACAACAATAAACAATACGACTGCGACTATCATGGTAGATCAGTCTCCATATCACTGCACCCAATAAATAACGCTTGTTGATCCTCGAATTCGTACAAAGGAAATTTGAATCTGTATCAACAAAGATCAAATTAGAAAGAAAGAAAAATAATTGATAAAATGATAACATATTTTTGATTTAGTTAGCCTACCATGAATTTGGAGTTATATGCTCTAGTGTTGTAATTTGTTATGCAACTAAATTTTGGCATATCTTTTTATATTCATATACAACTAAAAGCATTTCGTTATAATTTATTATGTAACTAAGTTGTTAGTACAAAAACATAAATGCTTTTATCTTTTTTATACAAGCGTTAAATGAAGTTCATATGGTATGTAATAGTTGTAAATAATGAGTAAAACATCAAACTTGTTTAACATGTTGTAACGACCTGAGAATCCGTACCTTTTCAATCGACTATAATCCACACATGTCTAACTCAAAACTGTACATATTTACAGATTGTTAAATGACAATCCACATCTTTAACCATTATAGTCAAAAATATAGAATATCAAGGGGATTAATTTAGAATTAGAAAGAAAGAAAAAACAAGAACGGAATCTCGCAACGGAATGAACAAAATATAATAATCAAATAACAGTTCATGAAGCTGTTTAAAATAAACATTTGATCATTTTACAACATTTATCAAAGTTATACATTTATATACATAACTGATAATACAGAGTAATGCAATAGAATAGTAGTGGAATACAATAGTAATAAAAGTAGTATATCGTCTTCGTCTTCATCCTTCAGAAGATAACCTTTGAAACTGGGATGCTCAAGTCTGACCCGAGCGTTATAGCGTGAAAATAAAACAAGCTCGGATCAGGCAAAAATATTCTCAACTAAGTCAAATTGACATCATATGAACATGCACACACATAACTCAATAGATGTCACGGGAATTTCTATCTCCTAAGGATCCGTCAAACTAGATACTATATAATATAATTTCACTATTATAATAGTGTCTATTCACAAATACTTGTCAGAAAAATAGTGTAAGCGGGGTTACATTGATTACCCTTACACAGTTTACAAGCACATGGTCTATGCAGATCCTGTAACACAACCAGTAAAACGTCAGTAGCTAGTGAGTCCCCTATAGACCTACGCCAATATCAAAATCGTAGTTGTCTCGCATAAGGATAAACGTATGACAAGACACATAAGGCTATACCCATGCTACTATTTTGCCTAATCCAGACTGGTGGTTACCCCTAACGGCCCACCATAGACATCCGCCCCATATTGAATCAAAGGGACCAACAAAAATAACAACAACTGAATAGTAATAGTATGGACCCGAGGCCCAGGAAAATCGAAGAGCAGATGTCCACTAAAAGTTAGTCAAGCCTCATTTGGTCTGGCACGACTCCTGTTTTAGTCATTTCAAATCGACATAAGTGTCGGGGTCATCCATTATCGTTCACTTTCTTCAAATCCAGTAATCGCCTCCAAATTCATCCTACTTCATTTCTGGAACTCCACCGCGTACACAGTTGTTAAAGTGGTTCCAACATTGACAGAGAGTATGTCAATAAGAGGCCCCGGTCTCTTTAACAACAAAACGTCATGTTACACACCGATTGGTACTTTTATATTTCAAAAGTGAATCACTATGATATCAAAATATCATATTCAACTAAACAAATTTCACTTTAAAATATCATATTATTTTAATCACAATAATATTTACTTTCAAAATTCATATTCACTTTGAGATAAATTTCAAATTCAATAATTTGTTATAACTTCAATTAACCACATTTCATTCAAATCATTCAATTTACTTCAAAAATAGTTTTGAATTCATTTCTGATTTTCACATCAAAATGATCATAATTACTTTTAAATCATAGATTTAAATGTAAACACTTTTCACTTCTAAAACAGTTTGTAAGTTTGGAATAGTTTGGGGTTTAAATAAATTTTTGTATAATTTTAAATAGTTAAGAGATTTGGAATAGTTTGGAAATCAAAACAGCTTGAGTATTGAAAATGGTTATGTACATATAAAATATTTTATAAAATAACTACTTAATATATATACAGAAAGAATAGGCTTTGGAAACAATTTATATAAAATACCCCATATATCAAAGGGATAAAATTTAGAAAATAATTTATATATAAAATAGTATGTATAGAATATATTTCAAATCAGCAGTTTCTTTCCATTTCAATAAATATGAACCTAAGTTCAAATCTCAAAATAAACCAAATCGATTTCCAATACCCAATCCAAATCGATTCCCAAAATCAAATTTATTTGAGAACAATCCATTTTAAAGGATAACTTCCAATTTCGAAATATTATTTGAATCTATTCGATTCAAATCAAATCCAAGTTCAAGTTCATAATATTTATTTGAGCCACATAATTCGAATTTAATTTCAAAGTTTAAATAAAGATTTAAACGTTTGAAACAATTCAAATTATAATCAATTTTACTTAAAATTTCAAATAACAAATTTAGACTATTTCAATTTGAATTTAATTTCAAAGTTTAAATAAAGATTTAAACCTTTGAAACAATTTAAATTATAATCAATTTTAGTTCAAATTTCAAATAACAAATTTTAGACTATTTCAATTCGAATTTAATTTCAAAGATTTAAATAATGATTTAAACCTTTGAAACAATTTAAATTATAATCAATTTTAGTACAAATTTTAGATTATTTCAATTCGAATTTAATTTCAATGTTTAAACAAAGATTTAAACCTTTGAAATAATTCAATTTCAACATTTCAAATATTTTAATTTCAATTTGGAATGATTTCAATTCATAACCAATTTAGTTCAAATTTCAATTTAACAAATTAGATCATTTCAATTTGAATTAAATTTCAAAGTTTAAATAAAGATTTAAACCTTTGAAGTAATTCAGTTTCAACATTTCAAATAACAAATATATATCATTTCAATTTGAATTTAATTTCAAAATTTAAATAAAGATTTAAACCTTTGAAATAATTCAATTTCAACATTTCAAATATAATTCAATTTCAACATTTCAATATAATTCAAATTTGACATTTCAATATAATTCAATCTCGACATTTCAATATAATTCAATTTCGACATTTCAATGTAATTCAATCTCGACATTTCAATATAATTCAATTTCGTCATTTCAATATAATTCATTTTCGTCAATTCAATATAATTCAATTTCGACATTTCAATATAATTCGATTTCGATATTTCAATATAGTTCAATCTCGACATTTCAATATAATTCAATTTCGGCATTTCGGTATAATTCAATCTTGACATTTCAATATAATTCAATTTCTTCATTTCAATAAAATTCAATTTTGTCAATTCAATATAATTCAATTTCGACATTTCAATATAATTCAGTTTCGACATTTCAATATAATTCAATCTCGACATTTCAATATAATTCAATTTCGACATTTCAATATAATTCAATTTCGTCAATTCAATATAAATCAATTTCGACATTTCAATATGATTCAATTTCGTCATTTCAGTATAATTCAATTTCGACATTTCAATATAATTCAATCTCGACATTTCAATGTAATTAAATCTCGACATTTCAATATAACTCCATTTCGACATTTCAACTTCAAATTCAAATTCCAATTAATAATTCAATTTAAATAATTTCAATTTATTTTCTATACACAGAATCACTTATTTAAATCGGTTTCACAAATTCTAAAATTTATAGATTTAACCAATCCTGTGTCCATATGATAATTCTCTATCCTATGGCCGAGTGATCAGTTATTTCAAATTTAAATTTCAGGGAATGGATATATATCATTTCAATCCAAAGGTCAAATGTCATAGTTATATATCATTTCAACCTATTTCTTAATTTACTCGAAATTACAGTTTATGATGATGCCCGTAACATCCATGGTGAAACGACCCGCAAATCCGTACCCTTTGAGTCGACTAATAACACCACACGTCCAACTCAAATTGCACAGAAATACGAATCATTATTAGAAAGAAGTTAGAGGATGAGAAATAGAAAGAAAGAATTATTAGAATAGAAGAAAACGAAGATCACAAACTCACAGCGGAATGAATAAAATATATTAGATAATATAACTTTGAAGCACAAATCAGTATTTGTATATACATACCATTATCAGAGCACAACGATTATCCCTGGAACAGTTATAAACACCTGTTTCCAGATACAACATAGTACACAGCGGAAAATATGATTGTCTATAGCTAACTGGTGAAGCCTCCTGCTTCAAGCTCCTCCAAGTGAATCTGAAAAATCCCGACTACTTGACTGCCCGTACAAATTTGGGCACCCAAGAGTTTAGGGGAAACAAACAAAATAAACTCTGGGTCAGTCATGGGACTGGTGTGAGTAAACTCCAACCATTTGTTTAACTTTCAAAATCCTTTCGAAAGAAATGATAATCGTAAGACCGATCCACACATAAACACGGATGGTTTTTACCTTACGATAACCAAAAATATTTTTGATATCAAATCCAGTGATATTATAATAATGTCTACATCAAATAAATAGAATCTAGCGGAACGCTTGCATCTCACGCTCCATATATAATATTGAATCAAAAACCGCATGGCGCTTATTGGAGATTGGATTTCCAACATGACAAGGTATGGGACCACCTTCCGAACGTGTATCTCTAGAGACGAATACACTGGGTTCAACAAGAACATCTTGCAACCCGGCCCTCACATGACCGACCACTCATTTCGCTTGAGTGTATCAAATGTATACCACCGACGGTTGGGATCAGCAACCGCCTCCCGAAAAGGGACAGCATCGATAGATTTAAGAAGCAAAAGGAATTTCTCTAGATAGATGGTTATACATCCTAATGGGTGCGACCCACATAGCCATGCTGCCTGCCCGATTTTTGTCCAATTCCGGGTTGATGAGGCTTGAGGTTTGAATTATCTTCCAGAACATCTGGCCATCATTCACTTTGAATGCCACATCGTCAGATCCATCGGAAATCACTAATTGATTCCCACAAAAATACTCAGATTGTTAGGCTAAAGAAGTTTCCCTTCTATGCCACTAACTTCGTACGTTTGAAGGAATCAACGTACGTAACCCCCCCTTTGGAAACACTCTGTCAGACACTCGTCCATACAAGTTGTCCTGGGTCTGGACAAACCGAAGGCACTAACCCGTAAACAGGATAGCCCTTGCATAACTCCGTCTTCAATTTTCTTCAGCATAAGTTGCTTCATAACGCTTATGCCAATACAGAGTGGTTTTCAGATATCAAATCTGATCCCGGTCTCTCCATGTTGACAACGGAGGTATATAAAAAAATAAAACTTTGATAGTCGGTGATTTAACTATCAAAGAAACATCCATACAATCAACGGTTCTATTTCCAAATGGAAATTCTATCAATCAAGCATCAAACAACACTGGGCCCTTTTTATATTAGTTCTTTATTACATTATCATTTCCAATTCCCATTTTCCGCCTTTCGTGTTCTTTCAAAGCTCTATTTTCTCTCTTGAGTATTGGAAAACATTTCCAATATATAATTCCTTTATTGAGAAAATATCTTTTTACTCCAGTTAGAAAACATTTCTAAATCCTCTGAATTAACTGATGTTATAAACATCGTTATTATAACTCAAATCATAAATCATTCGTTAACTAACGATATCACTAACCAACCCTTGCTATCGAGCCTTAACCATTTCCCCGTCAATAATGCAGTCAGTCAAGTTGGGGTATAATTACCTCTCAGACCTTAACTGAACGACATTCTTAACTTTGGAATAGTCAGAACTCACAACTTTAAACCAAACATTGCTTACGCGACTCTTGGATTTGATCTACGAACACACCTTCT
Organism: Allium sativum; assembly: GCA_030737875.1. Lineage (NCBI taxonomy): Eukaryota > Viridiplantae > Streptophyta > Magnoliopsida > Asparagales > Amaryllidaceae > Allium > Allium sativum. The sequence goes on from CM060923.1 coordinate 429,094,415, forward strand.
TTATAAAAATATTGATTATAACGGTAGTGTTATAATTGCTGTCTTCAAATGTTTGATTTATAAAACATTGCTTTCAACAACAGCGTTAAAACCGTTGTCTAGCATTATAGAACACTTATCATAATCATAGCATTAAGATTGCTATTAAAACAGTTATTATAACGGCAGCGTTAAAATTGCTATTTAGATTTACCAAGACATTTATTATAACAGCAGCGTCTAAAATTGCTGTATAGACTTACAACATCTATTATAACAACAGCGCTAAAATCACTGTTTAATTTTATAAAAGCATTCCTTACAAAGACAGCGTTAAAATCGCTGTTTAAAAGCATTTCTTATAACAATAGCGTTATGGTTGCTGTTTTGAATAAAATACCGTGTGAGACGCACACGCTTCCGTTGTTCATTTATAAATTCTGTTTATTTAAACAATTCAAGTTCTCCTTTAAACATATTTATAAACTATACATTCTTCTAACCACTTAATTCGATTTCTATAAATCCCCTTTTTATATACATTTTATTTGCAAAATATTTCCTTGTTTTAAACTATTATTCTTTTATTTTAAGCATTTGAAAATCTTTCTTTAAACTTTCCTCTGTAATTTGCTAAATTCGGATCCATTTCCAAATATTGGTTTCAAAACCGATACTCACTTTCAAATATACATTCATATTTGAACTCACCTTTTAATTTGTCCAATGGTTAATGATCCACTTAATTTATATCTTTATTTATAACATTTTTCTTGGTTTACCCAATGGAATAGGTTTCCATTTGCAACTAAATGAAAAAGAAATTATTTCTAATTTGGAAATAAACTCTGCTTTTAAATTCTAATTTCCTTTTTCACATTCGATGATATTTTACGGTATCTAAAATACCAGGTTCCTAAGGCCAGGGTAAACCAAACACACAAATTCAACCATGGATAATGTAGCATAACATATATCACCATCAAATAAAACAGTAAATAAAATGTTGAGGGATCCAGTTGGATCCCTCCAACCTGTTTCCCTGCATCCACAGATGTTAGTAACATCAAAAATATCGCATTAATGAAAAAAATCAATCAATGATGTGATTATATCAACCAATTTATCAACTATTCAACCAAGCAACCATTTCACATTATAAAATAATTTAAAACTCGTTTATATATAAAAATATAAACGAGAGGGAGTTAGTGAGTTTACTCACCTTGTTCTGCAGTTGACGGTTCTGCTTTTATTTCGTTTTAAAATCAAATTGGGGTTTGACTTTTATATGAAATCTCAGTAACTCTCTTCTCCGCCACATTGGTGCCACGATGTAGATCTCGTTTCTAGCATTTCAACGTGACTGGCTTTGTGTAATTCTGTTCATGTACGATAGAGTTATCACGGTTATAAGTTTGATCGTTAATTCTAAAATAAATGTACTTAGTTATAATACTTATTAGTTTTAATTTGATTACCAAAATATGACCTTGATCAATGTTTAACAAACTACTACTTACGTTTTCACTTGGACATCACCAAATAGCGCACATCAAGTTTTATCACGGTGTGCTCCTCCCTGTACTTAACTAGTCCAACTCTTCCCTTAATTACTAACCATCATTAGGCCTTTATTAATTAGTCAAAAATTGCTTTAATACCTTTTCACCCCCCGTTGAAGCAGCTGTCCTCGTCTCCCATGCTAAGGCGGACTAACCGATCTTCTTCAACACTAACAACGTTTTTCCTCCACAAAAAGGGCATGGTGTCCTCACCGTTCAACACTACTGTATCACCATAAACTGTGCAACCAACTCCATCCGCCCACTAAGTTCCTACCCAGATCGAATGGGAAAAATTGATCCCTTATTTCAGTTAAAACCCGAAGACCCGACTTTGTTTCCCTCTCTTTATCTTCACGCTGTACACACCCTGCTCCCGTTCTTTCCATTTCTGCTTCTCATAAACCAGGTAGCTACTTCGATAAACACCCTCTGCTATTCCATTTTCCTCTCCACCGTTGACCGTTGCTAACACGCTAAGCTCGCATGTTGGTTTCATAACACCGCTACCCGACTACACTGCCTCCGCGGGTTCAGCAATGACATCGGTCTCATGAATAAAAGTCTCTATTGATTTTTAAAGGAAACAATTTGCTTGTGTTTTTTTTTTCTTTCCAGTTTTGAAGAAGCTCAGCTGTATATATATATTACTAAGCAACTTGGCCGCCACGTTTTAGAGTAGGTTAGGTGTTTAGGTCACTGTTTGATAGTATGCCTTAATTAATTTATGCCTGTAGCGGATACATCTCCATGTGCTTTCGTACATGATGATACGAGTCCCAGTTCTTGCATTTATAAATTGGCATGTGTTCACACAGTTCTATATTTCTTTTTTTTTTTAAATATGTCAGAGCCGTCGGGTTATTCAGGTGGCAAGGGGTCTGAAAAGGATTTGGTTAAAACATCACAACGGCTTATGTTTGAATATGAGCTGTGAACAGAAAGATATGTCTTTCAAAAGATTTATACGGACTGAGTAAATATATTTTCAAAGATTTGAAAATGATGCATCTCATGTGAAATGTACTTTGGATTTTAATTTATTTTGATTTTATATTCTTCCTTTGTCGGCAAGTTTCTACACTTAGGATGGCGGTGGCACTATACCTAGGCCTGCATGACCGGTTAGGCTTTGATTTCATCTTGCAAAATGATCGAAAGTTGTGATTCAAAGAGGATTTTAACGTTATCTCCCTTTCATATAGTACAACAATTCAAAAGGCAGAAGTAAGACTGTACTAAGGGAAAACAATGTTTGAGTTGGGCATGAGCGGTAAGTTTCACTACTGTCTATGTTAATTTTGAAATTCTCGTTGTTTTCGGTGAAGTAACAAGTAAACTAACCATAGTCGACTTCTGTTTACTGATAAAAAAACTAATCTTGGTGTAAAACAGTATTCTGAACCCAATGGGACAAGTTTCGTCGAATTCCGACATCGTTTGAAAAATTTTCCTTTATAAAACCAGAAATCAACACGCGTTTAAATTTTCCACGATCACCAGATAAATCGAAATAACTCGAAACTGCGAACATCGACAATAACTTTTCGATACGAACCCAACGGCACTAGTTTCGTCGCATTCTGAGACTGTTTCCCCGGTAGGCTATTTTTAGGTGTACCGCAATGCCATTTTTAACGCCAAATTATCCGGTCTCTAAAATTAACAAACTATATAGCCATCCTGACTCTAATCGACGATACGAACTCAACGGAACTGGTTTCGCGGCCTAATTCGAACATCTGCTCAAATTATACCCAAATAACCCTTTATTGAATTAATTACGCGCTATAGAAATTGAACGGGCGTTTGTGGCTGCCGTGGTCACATACGACATCGGTTTTCCACGCCACTCACCACCGTACAATAATTTAACGATACGGTCCCAATGAAACTGATTTCGTCGAAAACAGAGTCCATTTGCAAAACGGCTATTTTAACACGTATATTTTAAATAACGATTTCTACAGCGACTATTTCAAAATTTGATTTGACCATAACTAACAAATTATAACACGAAATCTAGATTTTTCTCTTTCATATGAGAATTATAATCAATACGGTTCCAACGTGTCTCGTTTCACAGAAATCTGACTTATATCAGATCCTGTATCCTCAGTTGAAGTTCAAAACCCCATATTACGAACTACCGCGCCATTTCGAACTCGCTTTATAATTATATATATAAATTAACGTTCAAACTTCGTTTTATAAATAAATTCCCTATATATTCCTATATATAATTCAAATAAAATATTTAAACCAATTTAAATATTCGGAATTCAACGGCTGAAAAATCCGGGTCGTTACACATGGTGATAACAATGATATAAAAATATAAATAAACATCCGTACAGTTCAATATATCCATAAATAAACACTCATCACAACCATCATCTAATACAGTTCAATTTGCAATAATTAACTGATTATATGTGTCGGGGTTTAACTAGCAATTTAATTCAAAAATAAACCAACTGTCAATTCAATTTCTACAGTTTAAATTTGATGTCCATTTAAAATAGCAGTTAACAACCAAATAATCAAATCAATCACAGAATTTAATTTCACAAAAATGTGAATATTTTTGCAGTGTGAGAAAACTCACATTGACCGGTTTTGAATCTGAAAATTTAACGAACTCAAATCCTAACAATCCATCGTCATTCTTTATTTTGCATTGTCATTTTGGTTCAAAACTTAACTTGCTCCAAACCCCTTCCGGTCAGTTCCATAGCGAAGCTCTTATTTTTCTGATTCCAATGCAACTGAAATTTCTGAAATCCGATTTCGTACGAAGAAGTTATGATCACATTTGCATTAATTACGAAATTGGATTAGTAAATAATTAATTAACCATTTATTTAATTACCATCCCTTAATTGACCTTCTTCTTCCTGGAACATCAGCCATGCAAAACCCATTTTGCTCATCCACGAACTTCCCTTCTGCGCGCATCCCGAGGCATTTGACGTTGATCTGCTGTCACCACTACCTTCGCCCTCGAGAGCCGCGCTGGACCACCACCCCCCTCACGTCGAACTCGCCGCCCTAATGTTGCCGGAAATCTCCTGGCAACGGCGAATGTTTGAGCTCGAGATTCGAGCAAACTACTCCACCAAATCTGATCTCACCCGTTGGATAGGTAGATGTCACCAAGCTCTTCAAATTTGCTTCTATAATTTCCAAATTCCATTGAATATTTTTCGAGATTGAGAGGGGTTTAAAATCGAGCAAAATCGCCCGTTCATCATGAGGCAGCGGCGGCTCCTAATATTTGCTAGGATTTTATTTAGAAAGGGGCATATTTATATAGAATTATATTATTATTTAATTCATTTAAGTGAAATTTTGCATTCGAACTCCAAATAAAACCCAATGGCTGTCGTTCCTAGCCTAATACACCCATTCCAAACACAATGGAATATGTCCCGTAAGCCATTTCAACAGTTTCGATCCGTTTTCGTTAAAAATAAAATATAAATCAATATACTGAATTTTAAACGTACATTTCAATTTACCAGGGCCACATACTGACTCTAAAAATTCCCGAAAAATAAATCTAGCTATGTTCTTACGATACGGTCTTAACAAAATTAATTTCGTCGAATTCTGAGTCCGTTTGAAAAATGGGCTTTTTCTGGTCGATCCAATTCAAACTAAAACTGAACAACCACGTGTAAATATACCACGCTCGCATATTAAATCAAAAAATTATGAAAATTGAAACCTAACAATAATTTGACATTCCGAATCCAACAAAAGTGGTTTTGTCGAAAATAGAGGTCGTTTGCAAAATGGTTATTTTTAAGGGTTATATATTATATTAAAAAATATATAAATTCCACAGCAACTTTTCTAAATTTTAAACTGGACATAACTTTCAGTTTATAACGTGAAATCTCAGTTTCTTACATTCGTTAGAAAGATATGATTAAACAGATTCAAATATTTTCGGTTTTACTGAAATCCGATTTATTTTAAATCCTATACATTCATTTGAAATTTAAAATCGAATTTTCAAACTACCGCGCCATTTCAGGCTCGTTATATAATTAAAATAAATTTATAAGTTCTAACTTCGATTAAACAAAATTTTTAGTCATTATTATTTAATATAATCATTTTAAATATTCAAAATTCATTAAAATAACTAAAATAAAAATTTTAAACTGGTTCTGAAAATCAGGGTCGTCACAATCTCCCCCACTTAAAACTTTTCGTCCTCGAAAAGGAACAAAGCCGAAAGTCGTTTAACCAACCAACTCAACTTCCATTCTGGCTTTCATTCTTCAACTTTTCAATTTCTATGAAATTTCCAATTTTTCAAAAATTTGGCTAACACCCTAAATTTTTGAAAAGTTTCGCCATAACCTCCTTTGTACGGGGAGATCGAAAAAACCATAATTAGCCTCACAGGGCCCTCATCAATCGAAAAGAAAAAGAAAAAGCCAAGCGGCTAGCCAATCGGCTCATCAAATCCCAATCGATATAGTAAACATGTACCTATTGGTCGGGCGCATAATTTTATTCCTCTTCTTAGCTTTCATGCTATGACCTGTTCAATATATATACATATATATGTATGCAATTCCAATCAATTTTCACTTTAGTACAATATTAAATTCTATTTGGCTAATTTTACCCCCTTTTTTCATATTGGTGTTATCATTCCAATATTTTATTAATTAACTTAATAATCACACATCACAACCAGGAATCAATTTGTTAATTAGCTTTTCGAAACATATCCCTTTTGTATATACTCAAAAATCATATTTTTGATGCCAAATCCCAAACATTACACTCTAACCAAGTTTTGGTTCTCGCGCTTTGTAAACCAAAGCTTTTCCATTTAATCTTAGTAAAAAGACTAATAAATTTCGAAAGATAATTTCACTGTTAATCGGGTTTTAAGAGCTAATGTCATTTAAAACATTGTTCACAATCAACCCAAAACCAACTTCCACTTAATACAAATTATATTTATTAACTGGAAAACTTCTTTAAACCTTAGTTAAAAGATTTATTCTTTTCTCAAATGGGTTCAAGAACAGTCTTATTTAAGATTCCATTCACGACAAACCCAAAATCAATTTTTTTTAATTATTATATACAAGGCTTTGAATAGTAATTATATCGGTCTATACACAATATCAAATTTGAAACCTACGGATATCATATTGGGAATAACGATGTCTATATCTTCCAACTTCCTCAATGATATCCGTATAATCACGGAATCCAATAGTGAAATATCCGAAGATATTTTCCATTCAAATCCATACATTGGAAAATTCTGGTTATAATAAAACCATTTGAAATCCAATTTGTTATTTAAAACTGTTGGATTTTTATACTACTTATTTCAACTATATTAAAATTTTCTATATGCTGGCATTTCGTTTTATCTATACTTATTCTCAATATCTTTGAAATTTTCATGCTTACTCATTTCAATTTCTATATATGCATATACTTTAATTTCATATACATCTTATGCTCTCTATGTTTTTAATTAGCTTGCTTAAATAGATTTAGAATCGATTCAACTTATAAACTTATTTACATCGCGAAATAGCTTATTGTAAATTTTCTTAAGCTTATCTTCGACATTTTATTCAATCAGAATCTAAGTTCATTATCTTCATAACTTGGATTAGCTTATTACATTAGTTTAATTTTTTTAACCCACTTGATTTATTATAATAAACATTTCTTTGGTTCAAATTCATTTTCATTTTTTTATCATCTTTACTTTTCTTTATCTACGTAACATTTCTATGATTCAATATATCATTTTGGAACATGTTATTCATTTAAATTTCATTTGTAAAATATTCATTACATATATATATATATATATATATACACACACACACTCTTAAACTTTTCATTTATGTAGGTTTGTATATATTACAAATGAAATTTAGTATATCCCACTTTATCCTTTATTATCAAAGTAACATGAGTATTTGTTTCTATTTTACTTTAACAGTTTCCTAACTTTATGTTTCAATTTTATAATATAATATAATATTTTCATTTATATTTCTCTTATTCATTTATCGTATTTCTTTATACACATATTTAAAATTTCATTTAATATTAATACTGACAATTATTTATTTCCTGATTATCAACAAGGAGAGTAATTTGTATAAATGGGGATTTGAGAATCTTAAATACCAATTTCTTTTCAAAACATTTTCAAATACTATATACTACATAAAAAAAATTATATCAAAACATACTCAAAATTTCAAATTTACAATTATTTTCAAAAATGAATAAGTAGCAATGCTACCAAGTGATCTTCCCCACTTTGAGACTCGAAAATGAAAGTCGATGACAATGATCATCTCATCATCGAAATTTATTTCCCAGTAGCAAAATAGAGTACTTACCCAATTTTTATTTGAATATCCTTCAAATATTACTATTAAATTAAATATTTTTTTCAAAACCTTGAAAAACATTTACAAATCATCGGAATTTAAAGATCTCATATCTCCATTTAAATTCATTTGGTTTTACAGTTAATTATAAATCATATATAAAAGATCAATTTATTGTTATGGTCAATAGGTTAAGAGTATTGAATAATTTACCATCAAATTTCAAAATTATTTATCTTCCATATATAAAAATATATGAAAACAATATTGTGTTAGAATGTGTTGTTCAAGTGTTTTTGAAATCCCATTCGATAATGCTTGCAACACGCATCGACTGGAACTCCGAACTCAACTCAATAAGCCAAACAACACAATATAAAACCATTTTTATATCAAAAGTACAAGTACGCTCTCTCGTATATATATACACACTCAGAACTTATTCTAGGATGTTACTAACCCTATCTCTAATGAGTAGATCCCAATAGAGCCAAGGTTTACTGCTAAACCATAAGCTCTGATACCAACTGTAATGACCTAGAAATCCGTACCTTTTGAATCGATAATAATCCACACATGTCTAACTCAAAACTGTACGTATTTACAGATTGTTAAATGACTATCCACATATTTAACCATTATAGTCAAAAATATAGAAAATCAAGGGGATTAATTTAGAATTAGAAAGAAAGAAGAAACAAGCACAGAATATCGCAACGGAATGAACAAAATATAATAATCAAATAACAGTTCATGAAGCTGTTTAAAATAAACATTTGATCATTTTACAACATTCATCAGAGTTATACATTTATATACATAACTGATAATATAGAGTAATGCAATAGAATAGTAGTGGAATACAATAGTAATAATAGTAGTATACCGTATTCGTCTTCATCCTTCAGAAGATAACCTTTGAAACTGGGATGCCCAAGTCTAACCCGAGCGTAATAGCGTGAAAATAAAATAAGCTCGCATCAGGAAAAAATATTCTCATCTAAGTCAAATAGACATCATATGAACATGCCCATACAAAACTCAAGAGATGTTACGGGAATTTCCATCTCCGAAGGATCCGTCAAACTAGATACTATATAATATAATTTCGCTATTATAATAGTGTCTATTCACAAATACTTGTCAGAAAAATAATGTAAGCGGGGTTACCTTGATTACCCTTATGCAGTTTACAAGCACATGGTCTATGCAGGTCCTGTAACACAACCAGTAAAACGTCGGTAGCCAATGAGTCCCCTATAGACCTATGCCAATATCAAAATCATAGTTGTCTCGCATAAGGATAAACGTATGACAAAGCTCATGTGGCTATACCCAAAGTAGTATGCTACTAGTTTGCCTGATCTAGACAGGTGGTTACCCCTAACGGCCTACCGTAGACATCCGCCCCTTATTGAATCAAAGGGAAATACATCCCATCAAGGGTGCGCACCAACAAAAATAACAACAACTGAATAGTAACGTATGGACCCGAGGCCCAAGAAAATCAAAGAGCAGATGTCCACTAAGAGGTAGTCAAGCCTCATTTGGTCTGGCACGGCTCCTGTTCTAGTCATTTCAAATCGACACGAGTGTCGGGGTCATTCATTATCGTTCACTTTCTTCAAATCCAGTAATCGCCTCCAAATCCATCCTACTTCATTTCTGGAACTCCACTGCATACACGGTTGTTAAAGTGGTTCCAACATTGACAGAGAGTATGTCAATAAGAGGCCCTGGTCTCTTTAACAACAAAACGTCACGTTACACACCGATTGGCACTTTTATATTTCAAAAGTGAATCATTATGGTATCAAAATATCATATTCAACTAAACAAATTTCACTTTAAAATATCATATTATTTTAATCACAATAATATTTACTTTCAAAATTCATATTCACATTGAGATAAATTTCAAATTCAATAATTTGTTATAACTTCAATTAACCACATTTCATTCGAATCATTCAATTTACTTCAAAAATAGTTTTGAATTCATTTCTGATTTTAACATCAAAATGATCATAATTACTTTTAAATCACAGATTTAAATGTAAAAAAATTTCACTTCTAAAACAGTTGTTAAGTTTGAAATAGTTTGGGGTTTAAATAAAATTTTGAATAATTTTAAATAGTTGAGAGATTTGGAATAGTTTAGAAATCAAAATAGCTTGAGTATTGAAAATGGATATGTATATATAAAATATTTTATAAAATAACTACTTAATATATATACAGAAAGAATAGGCATTGGAAACAATTTATATAAAATACCCCATATATCAAAGGGATAAAATTTAGAAAATAGTTTATATATAAAATAGTTTGTATAGAATATATTTCAAATCAGCAGTTTCTTTCCATTTCAATAAATATGAACCTAAGTTCAAATCTCAAAACAAACCAAATCGATTTCCAATACCCAATCCAAATCGATTCCCAAAATCAAATTTATTTGTGAACAATCCATTTTAAAAGATAACTTCCAATTTAACAACCCGGAAAATCTGAACCAGTTTAAAATTTTTAAATTGGCTAAAATAGTGGATTTTAAATATTTAAAATAAGTATTTTAAATAATAGTGGTGAAAAGTATGTTTGAATTGAAGTTTGAAAATAAATTTAATTATTTTAAATTATAAACATGGCCTAAAATGGCGCTGTAGTTTCAAAAATTGAATTCAAACTTTAATTGACTGTGCCGGGTGCAAAATAAAACGGATTTGAGTGAAACCAAAAATATTTAAATCTGTTAGTGAATATCTTTCTAACGAATCTGAAAAATTGAAGTTTCATTGCGGGAATCAAAAGTTATGGCCAAATGAATTTTCAGAAAGGTTGCTATAGAGAATATATCGCCCTTGAAAATTGAAATTTTGCATACGACCTCAGAATTCGACGAAACCATTTTTGTTGGATCTGGGATGTCAAATTATTGCTAGGTTTCAAATTTCATAATTTTTGAAGTTAATATGTGAGCGTCGCAAAGGAAAATGTGTTTTGGTCAATTACAATTAAATTGGATCGACCAGAAAATGGCCATTTTTCAAACGGTCTCAGAATTCGACGAAACTAGTTTTGTTGGGACCATATCGTCAAAACATAGCTAGATTTATTTTTGGGGAATTTTTAGAATCAGTATGTGGCCCCGACAAATTGAAATATACGTTCAAATTAAATATTGAATGTTTTATATTTTAAATTGAAGAAAAACTGACTGAAACAATCGAATGGGCCTTCGAAACATATCCCATTGTGTTCGGAATGGGGGTATTTAGTTAGGGACGACAATCGTTGGGTTTGGATTGGAGTTGGTATAAGATAAGGGGTATTTATATAAATATAAAAAATTCCCATTGGCTTATTCACTTTCTCTCTCCCCGATAATTCTTCCTCTCGACGGCGGAAACTCTTTAAACCATCTCTCCTCCTTTCCTCCTCCTAATCGCATCGAAACCACATGCTCCTTTGGAGTTTTTCGTAGTGCCGCCCCTCCTCTTTAAATCAGTACCACTTTCACCCTTAACCATCGCGAGTTGTTCGAGATCCAACGTGAGGAAGACGCCGACTTCGGAACCATCGATCTCCCTCCCTGAGCTGTCGATCCCCATGCAACCACCAGCGCCGACAAGGCCTCTTGAAGCTCTTCGAGGTGGTAGGATCTTATCGTCCTCAAACTGAACGGATTGAGTGCAAATCAGTGACCTAGTTTTGAACCCACTTCTGAGTTAACGCCTGAGGTATATTTGAACTGAAAATAAAACTTTTAAGTGTTGCAAACTTTGAAAAATCATATCTTTATTGTGTATTGACGAAATTCGATGAAACAGGAAACACCGAGACCGTGAGGACGTCTTCTACATTTTAGAAGAGACCGCATATTTTTCTGAGCCTTCTGCTATTTTTACTGGAGTGGAACCCAATGTGAGATTTCTAATTTATAAACGATATGGAAAACAATGATGTATAAATTATATAGTCGATGTATGAGTTATGTAAGCGTTGTACACCTTATGTATAAGCATTGTATAAGTTGTATGTTTGATGTATAAGTTATATATGCGTTGTAAAAATTATATGTGCGTTGAAATGAATTGAAGTGAATCGAAATATATTTATATATGAATATATATATATATATATATATATATATATATATATATATATATATATATACTCCCCTCGTCCACAGACCATGGACGATATTTACTGGTTGTGATTGGTGTGAAAATTGGTTGATAGCGAATGGTTGATTAGAATTGTTTGTGGTTGAATTTGATTGATTGTGGTTGAAAAATACCCATATGTGGTTGAAAACAAAATTAGAATAGATTGTGGAAATGAAAATAAAACATGCCGCCTGCGTGCGAACTAGATGCATGAATCCCCATTGTCAAAAACCGTGAGGTTTTAAGGTAGAGCGAGGAGCCGTACTAGAGACAGTCCCGGTTTTAACAACTCTGCCGTTATGCTGTCGAATTTTCAATAATATTCATGTGTTAGAATTATTTTCATGTATTGAAACTATATTCCTATGTTGAATTAAAAAAATTTATGTGTTGAACGACGTTCATGTTTTGAAATAAATTGATTTATGATAAAAATCATATTTTTATCCTCTACATGAACTATATAAAATAGTCGTGTTTTGAAATAAATTGTTTTATAATAAAAATCATATTTTTATCCTCTATATGAACTATATAAAATAGTCGTGTTTTGAAATAAATTGTTTTATAATAAAAATCATATTTTTATCCTCCATATGAACTATATAAAATAGTCGTGTTTTGAAATAAATTGTTTTACAATAAAAATCACATTTTTACTATATACATGAATTGTTAAAAATAGTGAAGTGTTGAAATAAATGTCTGTTGGATAAAAATATCATTTTTATCAAATATATAAAGTGGAAATAGTTTTGAAATCGAAGGAAGAATTATATTTATGTATATTTATATAAATATAATTAAAATATAGTGAATAACGACGCTGCAGTTCGTATTTTGAAATCGTGATTTCAAACGATTAGTGCGGGAGTTCCGACCATCGGATTTTCCCAAAACCACAACCGTCGGGTTCGCCTTGGAAATATCTTTCCAACGGCACCAACTTTGTAAAGATCCAACGGTTGGATTGTCTGGAATGTTTAATTCAAATGTGAAGAAAAATAGCACCAGTATCGATTATATTTTTATATATATAAATATAATTAAATTAAATCGAATAACGACGCTATAGTTCGTATTTTGAAATCGTAACTTCAAACGATTAGTGCGGGAGATCCGACCGTCGGATTTTCACAAAACTAAAACCGTTGGATTCGTTTTGAAAAGATCTTTCTAATGATATAAATTTTGTGAAGATCCAATGGCTAGATTTTCGGATATGTGTAAATCAAATCTGGAGAAAAACAGCGTCACGGCCGCTTTATGGCCTGAAGCGTCGTTTGAATGAATTGGCTATTTTTAAAATAAACAAAAATAGCGATAAATCGTGATAAAATATTATAAACGATATGGAATGGAAATAAACTGAATTTTCTTGGTTTATGTGATATTTGATGGTTGAATGTGTTTGGTATGAAAATTACATTAAAGAACAAGAACTGGTGATGTCAAATAATTTGACCATTGAAATGAATTGATTTGAAATTCTAGATATACGTGAATTATTTGAAAAGGCCGAGTTAATTCTCATTTCAAATAATTGATCGATGAGTGAAAGTCGAAGATATGAAGACAGTGCAAGACCGATGATCTTCACGTCGAATGGAGGGATGCTACTGATGCTCATGACAGGAGTAGCTACCTTGACGGGGTTGAAGTAGTAGCCACCCGGATGTACTTGTTGATTATACGGATATGCGAGGTATTGAGTGCCTCCGGTTTCGTTCAGACCCAGAACGAATGTGTAAATGGACTGTGTCTGACATTGGATTTTGTTCTTTGCTGATTGATCTCTATTAAATATATATATCTATTTGGCGGCGGAGAATTTATTCTCTTGCTTAACGCCCTTCTCTGAGACGTACGAGCTCAGAGGTTATATATCGATGGGAACCAGTCGCATTGAGTGAATTGCCTGTGTGGCATACCTAAGTGGCAGATGATCAAGGCTTCTGTTGAAAAGCAAAGTCTTGTGATTGATGATCAAAGCACGGCCTGTGTGGCGTAGCTTTGTGTATAGCGTTGTTTCGCGAGCCTCACACCCCGGTATGGACCAGAAACGGGAGAGGACTTCAGGGAGGACATGCGTTTCTTTTTAACTAGAGGTGGTGTCGGTGCTTAAACTGGCTGACATTTATATTATTTTCACCTGTGTGGTTGTTGTTGTTGCAAGGCGCCTCGGATATATCGGTGACTATGTGAAGCCGATGGAGTCATTCGTTGGCTCATTTGCGCCCCAAAGAGCGGGGAAACGCAGGGTTCAGGCATTTTAATCCACATCGGTGGACCGGCCCTGACGATCCAAGGGGCAGTTCCGGCTTTTCCTGAGACATGGTAGGCTAGATTGTCTCGAAGCGGTGAGGACGATCCCTGGCCTCGGTTCATGACAGAAATCAAATTTCCAAATACGACATCGTGCGGTTTTGATTGTATATATATATGGCGACATGATATATGGTACCCATGCCGTCTATGATTGATAGTTATGATTGAAATTGTTTTTGAAACATATATACACTAGCAATAATATCAAATGATTTGTTTTGCTCGTATCAAGCATATTTTGGCCATTATAAGGTAAAACTCTATCCTCTGGTGTGTGTTGCATTGTGTGAAGGGAACTGAGTCTTATAATGGCTACATCTTTATAAAAAACATTGCGATGTTTAAAAGATTTATTTGTTTTAATGCACTGGCAATCCAATGGAGTTAACCCGTTCCGTGAAAGTGACGTGGTCCTGTGATTAGCCATATTTGAAAATGTGTTAAGTAGATTTCTCATACCAGTCCCATGACTGACTCGTAGTTTGTTTCACTTGCAAACTCGGGTGCCCCTTTTACTACACGGGCAGCCTTGTATTCAGGTTTTAGCAGGCTCTTTCTGGATAGCTAGAGCTAAAGATGGATTCTATCATTTATCTCTTTTTATGCTGTTCAGCTCCTGTTGTACATATTATGTTTCTTTTCTGCAGTAGACATTTATGTATAGCTGAACTGTATTTTGTACTAATTATGATCCTGTATACTGTGTAACTCTGATGATTATGTTTAACCAGTATTCTATTGTACATTTTCTGGTGTATTTATTTATTTTCGCTCTACTGTTATCTGTTTATGTGTTATATTCCAAAGATCACCCCTGCCTTGTCTTATCGGGAATGGGGTCATCACATTCGAAATATTATTTGAATCTATTCGATTCAAATCAAATCCAAGTTCAAGTTCAAGTTCATAATATTTATTTGATCCATATAATTTGAATTTAATTTCAAAGTTTAAATAAAGATTTAAACCTTTGGAACAATTCAAATTATAATCAATTTTAGTTCAAATTTCAAATAACAAATTTAGATCATTTCAATTTGAATTTAATTTCAAAGTTTAAATAAAGATTTAAACCTTTGAAACAATTTAAATTATAATCAATTTTAGTTCAAATTTCAAATAACAAATTTTAGACTATTTAAATTCGAATTTAATTTCAAAGTTTAAATAAAGATTTAAACCTTTGAAACAATTTAAATTACAATCAATTTTAGTTCAAATTTCAAATAACAAATTCTAGATTATTTTAATTAGAATTTAATTTCAAAGTTCAAACAAAGATTTAAACCTTTGAAATAATTCAATTTCAACATTTCAAAAATTTAATTTCAATTTGGAATGATTTCAATTCATAACCAGTTTAGTTCAAATTTCAATTTAACAAATTAGATCATTTCAATTTGAATTAAATTTCAAAGTTTAAATAAAGATTTAAACCTTTGAAATAATTCATTTTCAACATTTCAAATAACAAATTTAGATCATTTCAATTTGAATTAAATTTCAAAGTTTAAATAAAGATTTAAACCTTTGAAATAATTCAATTTCAACATTTCAAATATAATTTAATTTCAACATTTCAATATAATTCAATTTCGACATTTCAATATAATTCAATCTCGACATTTCAATATAATTCAATTTCGATATTTCAATGTAATTCAATCTCGACATTTCAATATAATTCAATTTCGTCATTTCAATATAATTCAATTTCGTCAATTCAATATAATTCAATTTCGACATTTCAATATAATTCAATTTCGACATTTCAATATAATTCAATCTCGACATTTCAATATAATTCAATTTCGACATTTCAATATAATTCAATCTCGACATTTCAATATAATTCAATTTCGTCATTTCAATATAATTCAAATTTGACATTTCAATATAATTCAATTTCGACATTTCAATATAATTCAATCTCGACATTTCAATATAATTCAATTTCAACATTTCAATATAATTCAATTTCGTCAATTCAATATAATTCAATTTCGACATTTCAATATAATTCAATTTCGTCATTTCAGTATAATTCAATTTCGACATTTCAATATAATTCAATCTCGACATTTCAATGTAATTAAATCTCGACATTTCAATATAATACCATTTCGACATTTCAATTTCAAATTCTAATTCCAATCAATAATTCAATTTAAATAATTTCAATTTATTTTCTTTACACAGAATCACTTATTTAAATCGGTTTCACAAATTCTAAAATTTATAGATTTAATAAATCCGGTGTCCGTATGATAATTCTCTATCCTATGGCCAAGTGATCAGTTATTTCAAATTTTAATTTCAGGGAATGGATATATATCATTTCAATCCAAAGGTCAAATGTCATAGGTATATATCATTTCAACCTATTTCTTAATTTATTCGAAATTACAGTTTATGATGATGCCCGTAACATCCATGGTGATAACACTGATATAAAAATATAAATAAACATCCGTACAGTTCAATATATCCATAAATAAACACTCATCACAACCATCATCCAATACAGTTCAATTTGCAATAATTAACTGATTATATATGTCGGGGTTTAACTAGCAATTTAATTCAAAAATAAACCAACTGTCAATTCAATTTCTACAGTTTAAATTTGATGTCCATTTAAAATAGAAGTCAACAACCAAATAATCAAATCAATCACAAAATTTAATTTTACAAAAATGTGAATATTTTTGCAGTGTGAGAAAACTCACATTGACCGGTTTTAAATCTGAAAATTTAAGGAACTCAAATCCCAACAATCCATCATCATTCTTTATTTTGCAATGTCATTTTGGTTCAAAATTTAGCTTGCTCCAAACACCTTCCGGTTAGTTCCATAGCGAAGCTCTTATTTTTTTGATTCCAATGCAACTGAAATTTCTGAAATCCGATTTCGTATGAAGAAGTTATGATCGCATTTGCGTTGATTACGGAATTGGATGATTAAATAATTAATTAACCATTTATTTAATTACCATCCCTTAATTGACCTTGTTCTTCCTGGAACGTCAGCCACGCAAAACCCATTTTGCTCATCCACGAACTTCCCTTCCGCGCGCATTCTGAGGCATTTGACGTTGATCTGTTGTCACCACGACCTTCGCCCTCGAGAGCCGCGCTGGACCACCCCCTCACGTCGAACTCGCCGCCCTGATGTTGCCGAAAATCGCCTGGCAACGGCGAATGTTTGAGCTCGAGATTCGAGCAAATTACCCCACCAAATCTGATCTCACCCGTTGGATAGGTAGATCTCACCAAGCTCTTCAAATTTGCTTCTATAATTTCCGAATTCCATTGAATATTTTTCGAGATCGAGAGGGGTTTACAATCGAGCAAAATCTCCCATTCATCATGAGGCAGCGGTGGCTCCTAATATTTGCTAGGGTTTTGTTTAGAAAGGGGCATATTTATATAGAATTATATTATTATTTAATTCATTTAAGTGAAATTTTGCATTCAAACTCCAAATAAAACCCAAGGACTATCGTTCCTAGCCTAATACCCCCATTCTGAACGCAATGGAATATGTCCCGTAAGCCGGTTCTACAGTTTCGATCCCTTTTCATTAAAAATAAAATATAAATCAATATACTGAATTTTAAACGTACATTTTAATTTGCCGGGATCACATACTGACTCTAAAAGTTCCCGAAAATTAAATCTAGCTATTTTTTGACGATACGGTCCTAACAAAACTAATTTCGTTGAATTCTGAGTCCGTTTGAAAAATGGGCTTTTTTTGGTTGATCCAATTCAAACTGAAACCTAACAACCACGTTTCAATTTACCATGCTCACATATTAAATCAAAAAATTATGAAAATTGAAACCTAACAATAATTTGACGTTCCGGATCCAACAAAAGTTGATTCATCGAAAATAGAAATCGTTTGCAAAATGGCTATTTTTAAGGACTATATATTATATTAAAATATATATAAGTTCCACAACGACTTTTGTAAATTTTAAACTGGACATAACTTTCAGTTTATAAAGTGAAATCTCAGTTTCCTACACTTGTTAGAAAGATATGATTAAACAGATTCTAATATTTTTGGTTTTACTGAAATCCGATTTATTTTGAATCCTATACATTCATTTGAAATTTAAAATCGAATTTTCAAACTACCACGCCATTTCAGGCTCGTTATACAATTAAAATAAATTTATACGTTCTAAATTCGATTAAACAAAAATTTTAGTCGTTATTATTTAAAATAATCATTTTAAATATTCAAAATTCATTAAAATAACTAAAATAAATTTTTTTCTGGTTCTGAAAATCAGGGTCGTCACACATGTATATTTTTTTTCAAATATAAGTAGAGCAAAACATGTAATTATCCTTTTTAAATTTGAAGTTCAATTTTGAAAAGATAGATGCAACTATCTTTTTTAAGTCTGAAATAAATTAAGATATTCTACTAAACATTTAAATATTGTTAGTTACAAAAATGCAATTTTGTAATCAAAAGTATAGTTTTATCATTAACGTTGAATATCTGCAACTAATAATTAAGACATGACATATATATTCATTTATCTTTTTTAAATCTGAAGTTCAGTTTTGGAAAAATAGATGCATCTATCTTTTTTAAATCTGAAATAAAATAAGATATTCTATTAAATATTTAAAAATTGTTAATTACAAAAATGCAATTTTGTAGTCAAAAGTTCAGTTTTATCATTAACATTGCATATTTGCAACTAACAATTAACACATGCGATATATATTCATTTATCTTTTTTAAATCTGAAGTTCAGTTTTGAAAAGATAGGTGCAACTATCTTTTTTAAATCAGAAATATATTAAAATTGTAACACCCCTAAGTCCTACATCGTGGAAGCCTGTGTGAAGTGGGTACTTATATATTAAAGCCCATCTCTTACTAACGCCGAGGCCTTTTGAGGAATAAAACCCCACACCTATACGGTGGCTAAGTTGGGGACAATATCCTACGCGAATGGAGGTGCAGGCTGTTGCAGTGAGCCCACAGGTCCGAGGATCGAAACCTCGCTCTGATACTAAGTGAAACACTCCACCTCCGTTAAGGTCACTCACCAAGGGATTGCCTTAACTTCGGTGGAGCATTTTTAGTACAAGATGTAGAAAAATTACAAGACAGACAAATAAAGCAGCGAAAAATAAATAACCTTTATTGATTAAAACAGCTTGTACAAAGATTATTTTACAACACCAATACTTATTACCAAAAAGCATCTGTCTTGTTTAATAAATAAGAAGCACAAACTGACAATGATATTCCCCAATAAAGCATGAGCCACCCATAGCAGTAGAAAATGGAGTTCAAAGCAATGCGCCAAAGAATCTTCAAGCTCGGAAAGAGTAACGGCCCCAAAATGAGCTGAGCTTTTCCCTCCCTGACTACCGGGGGGGAACGGAAGAAACGAGGCAAAAGCAAACTAGGTCAGACATAAAGTCTGGTAAGTCCAATGATTCTTAGTATTTAAACAAGGAAAAGGGTCATGACATGAATAAACTAAATATAAGACTAAACCATAGTAACCAGATAACATGGGGGTAAGCATAGGATATGGCAAGATAAACTGAATGTACTGATAAACTAACTAAGCTTATACTCCTTCTCTGCTTCGCAACTACCCTGTTATACTGATTTCTATATCTCTGCACTACCTACTAGTATCCAAACTAGTAAGCTATGATCATATGATAACGTGATCCCAATCCCCGTATTTGCGGTTGCCTTCAGGTGTACATATATTATGGGGATTCCATTTATTACCTGGATCTAATCTAGGGTTTACTATCGAGCGCTTCCTAGATTCAACCAGGGTTTACGCTACCCACGGCCACTGGGGTTTATGTTACCTATTGAACGCTTCTCGGATTCAGGGTTTATGCGACCTATGTCCAATTAGGGATTATGCTACCTACTTTGTATTAATTTTCCAAATGTCTGTGTCAGTCGGCCCTCTCTTGCATGTAGATACTCTGTGCTGGCCCCACCATAAGGTGTATCAAGCCTTATGATAGCGACCCGACACGATTCAAGATGCACAATGTATAACTACTGGTACCCAGTGCCTACTTTTTCCATTTCGGAGTACGTGCACGCCCGTAAACCGTCGGAACCTACACTAACATACCCCCTGCCGCTATTTTGACCACTTATAATCAGCCCAGTAATCGTGCCCCACCCTGCGTAGCTCAGGGTACCGTGATACATCTATGTGGGTTACTACTGAAATGGGTCTCCATTACTAGGGTTTCCTACTGGTTAAGTTTGCGGTCCTATATATATACAATATTACCCACCTACACGTGATGTACTTAACCCTCCCACCGATTCAAGCATGTCTATTTAATGGTTAAGTTTGTGGGCCTATTTGTACTAATATTACCCACCGATCCCGATATGTACTTAACCGTTCAACTGGTTCAAGCATGTTTATTTAATGGTTAAGTTTGTAGGCCTATATTACTAATATTACCCACCAACCCGATATGTATTTAACCCTCCCACTGATTCAAGCTGATATATATTTTTGGTTAAGTGTTATCCATTCATTCAAGTTAACTTAACCTGCCCACTCATCATGTTATATATATATATATATATATATATATATATATATATATATTGGTTAAGTGTTCCCCTTGTGTTACTTAACCCCTATCACATAGCATGTTATATATATATATATATATATTGGTTAAGTGTTCCTCTTGTGTTACTTAACCCTATCACACATCATGTTATATATATATATTTTGGTTAAGTTTTCCTCTTGTGTTACTTAATCCTATCACACATCATGTTATATATATATTTTTTTTTTGGTTAAGTGTTCCTCTTGTGTTACTTAACCCTATCAAACATCATGTTATATATATATATATATATATATATATATATATATATATATATTGGTTAAGTGTGTTCTATTAACTTAATCTCACCCACCTGTCTAATTAACATGTTATGATGGTTAAGTGTTCTAATTTTACTTAACTTCACCCACTTGCTTAGTTAACATGTTATGACGGTTAAGTGTTCTAAATTTACTTAACCTCACCATCTAGTCTAGTTAGCATGTTAAACACTTACTTAACCCTACCCACTTGTCTAGTTAACATGTTATTATGGTTAAGTGTTCCCTTAGTTACTTAACCCCCTACAAATCTTTCCTTGTTAACATGTTAAGTTGGTTAAGTGTCCAAATTAACTTGACCCCTATCAATCTTGTCTAGTTAACATGTTGAATTAACTAAGTGTTTTCTCGATTACTTAACCCCACCCTTCTTGTCTTTGTTAACATGTTATTACGGTTAAGTGTTTCCCTAGTTACTTAACCTCACCATTTCTAGCTTGATTTATTCATGAGCCTTAATTAATTAATTAAACCACCAACCACTCACATTAGACAGATATTGTTGTGGTTACTGGATGTGCCGGTTGGTTCCGGGCAGGTTTACACCACAACTCAGTCTAACCTCGGGTCTTTCTGGGCTTGATGCACTAACCACCTACATTAGACATGTATAGTTGTGGTCATTAGATGTGCCGGTCGGTTTCAGGCAGTTTTACACCACAACTCAGTCTAACCTCGGGTTAGGCATATTTGTCTTTTACTAAATTTACATATTTACTATTTATGTAAAATTTTCCGTAAATCAATTTAGCCTAGATCATATTCAACTGTCATACAAATTTACATACTTATATTCTATGCCAAAAATTGATTTACCAATCAATTAACCCAACTTGCAATTTATACCAATTTAGATTTAATGTTCCCCTTTTTCAATTCATGCCCAATCTAGATTAATATTCCAATTTACGGTTCATGTCAAGACTAGATTTAATATTCTAGTTTACCGTTTATGTCCAAAACTTGGTTTACACGCCAATTACACACTTTACGGCCAATTAAATTTATCAATTTATGCCCAAGTCTAATATGCATGTAAATCATTCACTATTATAGCAAATTTAGATTATGCCAACATATTTATTATGCCAAATTAACTTAATTAAGGCTACGCCCAATCCCCGCATCATAGTCGTACGTATAACATGATTTCACAAGTTTTCTATGTACTCATGAAATGACACTACTCAAAAGGAATAGGGGATAAGCACAAGAATTGATATAAAAGATTAGGCATGCAAAAATAATGGCTCCAACAGGTTCGATGTACATAATAGTGAATAGGAATAAACTAGCCAAGTTACACACTAAATATGAGATCAACATAATCAAGGGAATTGGCATAGGTGATTTGGTCTAACATAATGCCAGTTCAAGGTACAACATGATCGGTTAATTGTAACAATGGGAATAGTCATAAGCAACTAACTACAATAGCCATAGGCAATTAACCACAATAGTCATGGGCGACTAATCACAATAATTTCTTAATCAATGTCATAGGCAATAGTCTCATAGTAATGATTCAAGTCGTAGGCAATAATTTCATAGGCGATAGTTCATGGCCATAGTCTTAGACAAAGGTCTCATAGGCAATAGCTTCATAGGCAACAGTTTCATAGTCATAGTCTTAGGCAAAAGTCTCATAGTCATAGTAATAAATCAGATCCAAAGGCATAGATAACTTTTGATATGACATAAGCATGAATCAAAGATAATTAACTTACAAATTGGTATAGTTCTATATTTTGATTCATTACATTCATAATTCCAATTACACGTTCAAATCTAAGGAATAACTGAACTTACAAAGAAGGAATTCTTGCTTTCTGAAATATGAATTCTGAAATTGGTAAGCTCGCCTTTGATGTAGATCGTTGAATTTGATTACTTTTAATTTGATTTTTGATTCAGGTTCTTATCTTGTCTTTGAATTGGTGATGGCTACTTCAAGTTCTCTATTGACGGCATGATAGTTCTATATAGAATTTTAATTAAATTAAGAGCCGTCAGATTATCATAGGAGCAATCTGAACCGCCTATACTAGATAGAGTTATCCTAGTGACCCAGCAATAGGTCAGGAATGACTCAGCAATGACTCAGCATTTGTATTAACAACCTTCTACTTTAACGTTAATGTACCAAATGCGTGTATATGCATCCACAAGCAACCACTTGCAACTATCAATCATAACATGTTTCAAATACATGCTTACATCCATTGGCTTCTACCTAAGGATCGAAGATATGACCTAGAGGATATACCTAAGAAAAATGGAAACAAGCATGCGTAAAGTTCCTATAAAAAAAGAGATCAAGGATATACCCACAAAAAAGGTATGATGCGTGTGTCTTATCTTTAGTCTCCCACGTCGCGTCTTCTTGAGGTCCACTCCACTGTACCTTAATTAGTTAATCTTCACGATTACGAAGCTTCTTGGCCTCCATTTCCAAAACCCACTAGTAAAGATAGGACCTCGATCACTTACTATGCTAGAGGGTATCCAATGTAGTCGAACTATCTTTCCAAGATAAACAGATGTTAACCTTGATACCTAGTGTATATACTAAGATGATTAGAGGTCTCTCCTCTACTTAGCTTATCCATCACGTTACAAATCTGAGGGTCTAAAGCTAAAGGTTGCTATGTACTTTTTACCTCTCTTAAGGTCAGTCTTTTTCCTACCTTAGTCGTTCAAAATTCAGATCTGGTTGAGGGCTAGGTCGACCCCCAGGTCGACCCTAATGTCGACCCCCAGGTCGACCTCTAGGGGGGAGGCCGACATTAGGGTCGACCCCTGGTCGACCTACCTAAGGATAAAGGATAGGAGATACACCTAAAAAAATAGATACGAGCATAAACTTAAGGAAAGAGAGATCAAAGATGTACCCTCAAAAAGAAAAGGGTAGGCTGCACTTATTTCGAAGTGGAAAAATCAGGCACTGGGAATTAGTAGTGTACACTGTGCATCATGAATCGTGTCGGGTCACCACCAGAGGGACTGATACACCCATGGTGGGGCCAGCACAGGTAGCTATAGTCAAGCGGGGCCGAATGACACATGATATGAATGCAAGCGAGTAGGAGCCGATCATTAAGGGGATCGTTTGTTATAAACACGTAGGGCTGGTTGAACCAATGGTTAAGTAGGTGCAGAGACTATAGTAATGGGTGCGATCACATGTTCCTCTTATCTTATATTAGGGTATTGTCCTATATTCTGTTATCACTGTCATGATCCCTTTCCTTGTTTAAATACTGGTAATCACTAAACTTACCCGACTTATTGTCTGACCCATTTTCTCTCGTCCTCTTTTCTTCCGTTCCCCCCCGGTCCATAGGGAGGGAATACTGCAGCTTAGTCAGACTCTTTGCAAGCTTCAAGAAAGTAGATGTATGATTTGGACTCTCTCCTACCTTGGCTATGGCTCTTGGACATTATCCTTGGGGATTCATGCATTTTTACTTTTGGTTTATGCTTCTTTATTGAATAATCAAGACAGAAATTATGGTGTAACGTTTTGAAGTTATTTCGAGACAATTTGATGTAATGCTTTTGTATTGAACTACGTATGCAATAAATATTTGAATTCCGCTGCTTAAATTTATCTGTCTTGTAACCTTTTCTGTGTCTTGTACCTATAACCCTCCACCAAAGTTAAGGCATTCCCTTTGTGAGTGACCTTAACGGAGGTGGGGTGTTTCCCCACCTACAGAGCCCAACGTCCCTGTTGGCTCACAAACACCTCACCCAGGCGCTGTAGTCCACACATGAGCCATAGTTCCGGCTGGGTATTGGCTCTGATACCACTGTAACAGCCTGCACCTCCGTTCGCGCAAGATATTATCCCCAACTTAGCCACCGTATAGGCGTGGGGTTTTGTTCCTCAAAAGGCCTCGGCGTTAGTAAGAGATGGACTTTAGTATATAAGTACCCACTTCACACAGGCTTCCATGATGTAGGACTTAG
This sequence comes from Allium sativum, assembly GCA_030737875.1. Classification (NCBI taxonomy): domain Eukaryota; kingdom Viridiplantae; phylum Streptophyta; class Magnoliopsida; order Asparagales; family Amaryllidaceae; genus Allium; species Allium sativum. Next base: position 429,119,761 of record CM060923.1, read on the forward strand.
GGGTGTTACAAAGATATTATACTACATTTAAAAATTGTTAATTACAAAAATGTAATATTGTAATCAAAAGGTCAGCTTTATCGTTAACATTACATATTTGCAACTAACAATTAACACATGACATATATATTCATTTATCTTTTTTAATTTTTAAGTTTAGTTTTGAAAAGATAGATGCATTTATCTTTTTTAATATGAAATAAAATAAGATATTATACTAAACATTTAAAAATTGTTAATTACAAAAATGTAGTTTTGTAATTGGAAGTTCAGTTTTATCATTAACCTTGCATATTTGCAACTAACAATTAACACATGACATATATATTCATTTATCTTTTTTAAATCTGAAGTTCAGTTTTGAAAAGATAGATGCAACTATCTTTTTTAAATCAGAAATAAATTAAGATATTCTACTAAACATTTAAAAATTGTTAATTACAAAAATGCAATTTTGTAATCAAAAGTCCAGTTTTATCATTAACGTTGCATATTTGCAACTAACAATTAACACGTGACGTATATATTCTTTTTTTTTTTTTTGAATCTGAAGTTCAGTTTTGTAAAGATAGATGCAACTATCTTTTTTAAATCTGAAATAAATTAAGATATTCTAACTAACCTTTAAAAATTATTAATTACAAAAATGCAATTTTGTAATCAAAAGTTCAGTTTTATCATTAACATTGCATATTTGCAACTAACAATTAACACATGACATATATATTTATTTATAATTTTTAAATCTAAAGTTCAGTTTTGAAAAGATAGATACATCTATCTTTTTTAAATCTGAAATAAAATAAGAGATTCTATGTAAAAAAAAATAAACATATTAATATTTATCATTTAGTAAAAGATAAAATAAGATATTCTATGTAACTTATCTTTTATTCTACTAAATTTGAAATAAAATAAGATATTCTATGTAATTTATCTTTTATCTTTTAGTAAAAGATAAATGCAATTATATTTTTTAAAAATGAAATAAAATAAGTTATTCTATGTAAAAAATAAACATGTTAATATTTATCATTTAGTTAAAGATAAAATAAGATAGTCTATGTAACTTATCTTTTAGTAAAAGATAGATGCAATTATCAATTTTAAATATGAAAAAAATAAGATATTCTATGTAAAAAATAAACATATTAATTTTTATCATTTAATAAAAGATAAAATAAGATATTTTATGTAACTTATCTTGTATTATACTAAATATGAAATAAAAAAGATATTCTATATATCTTATCTTTTATCTTTTAGTAAAAGATAGATGCAATTAACTTTTTTAAATCTGAAATAAAATAATTTATTCTATGTACAAAATAAACATGTTAATATTTATCATCTAGTTAAAGATAAAATAAGATAGTCTATGTAACTTATCTTTTATCTTTTAGTAAAAGATAGATGCAATTATCTATTTTAAATCTGAAATAAAACAAGGTATTCTATGTAAAAATTAAACTTGGTAATATTTATCATTTAGTAAAATATAAAATAAGATATTCTATGCAACTTATTTCATATTCTACTAAATATGAAATAAAAAAAAATATTCTATGTAACTTATCTTTTATCTTTATGTAAAAGATAGATGCTATTATCTTTTTTAAAATATGGAATAAAATATGATATTCTATGTAAAAAATAAACATGTTAATTTTATCATTTAGTAAAACATAAAATAGGATATTCTATGTAACTTATCTTTTAATGCTTTTATCATAATAAATCCAAATCATAAGAAAAACAACAAATATGTTTAAAATGTATCGGTAATTATCAAATATTAGTAAGGTTTAATGCGTAATTAAATCATTCAAATCAAAAGATAAACACCTTTATCTTTTTAAGTTGTCAAATAAATTAACATCTACCACTTAGTATATATGTATGAACAGTTTCATCATCACTATAAATTGATTCATATTACGTATTATTAACCCATTGAGTATATACATATGATTAACAAAACAAAAAATATGTTTTACATGTATCAGTAATTTTCAAATATTACTAAATTTTAATACGTAATTAAGTAATTCAAATCAAAATATAAACACCTTTATCTTTTTATGTTGTGAAATAAAATAAAATCTAACACTGAATATATACGTATAAACAATTTTATATAGCAAATAAAATCAATCAGTGAATGATTACTTACTTCAGCTAACAAAAACAATCGATATATAGCAAACAAATAAAATCGAGGAACAACAAACAACAAATCTAAACAAGTACTTACTTGTTCTACAACGAACACAAATACCTTCTTGCAAATAGTGGATAGAAATTATGTCTTAGTTTCGTCACCTGAATAAAGATGAAGCAATTAACATCAGCAATCGATATATAATAAATAGCAGAAATAAACAATTACTTACTTGGTCAGCTGAGAAAAGTGATGCAGTTGGATTTCTTCTGCCAATCAACAAATCAACTGAGGCGATTTTGTTTCAAAAGTAGATTAGCAGCAGATTTGATTTTGAAAGTATAAAGATGAAGAAGAAAGCGGATTTGAAATCGATTTGGGTTTTTTTTGGGCATCCAGAATGCATACAAAATGAGACGATAAAATTCTGCCCTTAAAAATAATTATTTTAAACCCATGTCCTTAGAATTAATTGGTTGAGGGAAGTAAGCCCTTATTGTAAAATTTACCTTTCAGATATCTGTATAAACAAATTCTAAGGACTACATTTTCAGTGGCTATTGTCCCACCTGACCCCTCCCTCAACTAGTGAAAGGTGAACAAGATTAAGAACTACTGATCTGGCCCAAGAGCAAACAACAAACAGCAAATCCTAATTGGCATGTTCCCCACCCATATCTTTGATAGAAAAAGATCGACGGTCTTTCGGTTTATCTCTCCGCCTTTCTGCATCGCGCATCACGTATCAAGATGACTGTCGATGGTAGGTATCCAACGACTTGCTATCGCCTAGGTTAGACCTGTCGGTTATTCAAGAGTGGTCGTAACCTAGCCTAGTCATAAGGCTCCTCGGATCGTGGAATCACCTATGCCACCTTACAGTCTTTTGATTGCCCACTATCGTGGCAATCAAGGATACTCACTGGTGGAAACGCGCAGACCTACCCTCTGTGAGCATAGTAGAACACTAACATAGCACAGAGGGCTACCAGGAGTACCCTCCACATTCCAAGAATCCGCGTGCTTCCCCTTTCAGTCCTTCGGAGCCAGCAGAATATGAACAAGAAAAACAGGAAGAATAATCCGATGGATGTGCACTCCCCTCGTGTCCCATGACACCATGATGATCTACTCTGTTGGGTTATTCACCCTCAAACGTACGGACTGGTCCAAGCGCCTCAGTTTAATGTGTTATTAGACCCTATGTTTAAACATTTAATTATGCGCTTGCTTTACCTCATCAGGTTTCTAGTTTTAACTTGGTTGTCTCAAATCATATTAACTTCTTATTAATTTCAGTCATATAACTTAATCCATTTAAGTTCGTTAATAAGCCCACAACATGTTATTCTCTAGATTGCAATTCAAGGTATGTAATCTATAATCTCTTTGTATTATCCATTTTCCAAGTCCATAGTTACAATAACATGGTCTATCTAATATGCAATTAAGTACATCCCAATTCACATGTTTGCTGTTTAACATGTCATTTATTATTTATGATAAAATATAACTTATTTCATTTCATAAATTTGCCTCATTCTTTCTTATTTAATCATAATTTCATCTTACACTGTCACTACAACTTATTGTCGTTTACTTATTAACTTAGTTCTCTTAACTAAGGTTTACTAATAAGTTTCATTTCCGTTAATATAACTTAATTATGTTGTCCTTATCCGCAAATTTCAGATTCTCGTTTTCACAAATAACTTAATTTACAATTAAGTACAACTTATCTCATTACATAAGTTATTCCATTTTCTTTCTCTTCTATTATAACCTAAGTTATAATTCCCACTTGTCCCTAGGACAACTCTACCAATTATATAAAATTCTCATTAATGTAATTTATTTATAATAGGTAATTGTCATTACCCATTCATTCCCCTTCTTTTACTGTTGTAACTTCCATTCATTTCCATTAATCACAATTAGTACCATTTATTTCCATCTTTATACATATATACATATATGTTTTTGCACTAGACCTCTCACATTAAATTAACAACTTGTGAATGTTGCATTTGCAGGGCGGTTCCGGGCAGACTTCTACCACAATTTGAATTTAACCTCGTGTCTTAGCACTGTTATATGTATATTTACGCACTAGACCCCTCACATTAAATTAACAACTTGTGGATGCTGGATTTGTCGGGCTGTTCCAGGCAGACTTCTACCATAAGTTGAACTTAACCTCGTGTCTAGGCGTGGTTACAGTTTTCTAATTTCTGTAAACTTAGGCATATTCGTTGTTTCTAAATTTTACTGTATTCTATTCTTACATGTCACACTTAATGTCCTATTAAGTCCATTATTTGATTATCGTGTCGCATGTAATTAATTCCATTCTAAAATAGTAACATGTACTATCAATCATGTAATTATTCTAATATAACAATTTAACATGTAATTGTCTCAATTCTTACAGTTAAGGTTTCAAGTACATAATATGCCATAGACTGACATGTAATTATTTTAATTTCACTGTAATTTAACTTACAATATCCAATTAACAAGTTATTAAAACATGCAAATATACAACAGTAATTGTTTCCACATATTTTAACAGGTTTATACTTTCCAACATACTAACATTTCAACGCATCAAATTAACTTTTCAACATATTATATTAACATTATGGTAGATTTACATTGCATATTAATGGGGAATGTCAAACGATAAATATACCATTATCAAAAGTGATTTAACTTAAATTCACTCACCTAATTTGCTTTCTATATCCTGAATCGGGTCCAGATATAGTATTCCATGGTTCTTCTAGCTGAATTTAGAACCTAACAACCGTGGATCTACAGTTCTTACTAAAAGAAAAAAGGAAAAAAGATGAGAAAATTAAATTGACCAGATCCAAGAATTTACCTTACTTCGAATAGAATTTTGAACACCTTCTATATTAAAATTCATTCTTTTCCTCCTCGATCTTGAATCAGAATTTTCCTAAACTAATTATTCTATTTTTCGAAAGAGATTTGAGGAGGAAGAAGAATAGCAGAGTATAGATGTTGTCTCAGAAATATGAGATTTAGGCTAGGCTCTGCTAGCTTATTTATAGGTGTTGATGATATTATCATACACACAGTGCTGAGTCAGCATTGAACTGGGTTAAGAAAACAGTCCAGATTCATCAACGAATCTGGCCAGATCTGGGATGGGTCGACCTCAGGGTCGACACCCCTATGGGTGGGTCGACCCCTGGTCCTATGGGTGGGCCGACCCCTCTGTGGGTCCCACGAGCTGATTTGGCGTAGAAGTTTTATTTTTGAATGTTTGAATTTCTAGAATTTATTTAAACATTATATTTACATATAATCTCCTTATATGTATACAAAACTTCTAATGACCATTTTATGCGTATATACACACACACAACTTTCATTTCAAATTCAAATTTCAAACGATGTTATGCTGTTATTTAATTCTTACCATATTCCTTTGATTGCAGCCTTATTTTGAAATTTTCTCTTATACATATATATATATATATATATATATGCATATATTCTCATATACATATTTTTTTTTTGTACTTCCTTATATGTATATTTTTCTTTATATGTGCGTTTATACATATTTTCTCTTTAGAGCATATGTTATTTTAGTCGTTCCCTTAAAGCAAAAATATGGCGCTGGCAGGGATCGAATTCTATACCTCTTGCATGAAAGCCACACGCTCTAACCAAGTGGACTATTAAGGCTTTTGTTAACAAGGCTTAGAACAATGGTGCTCATTGTTCTTTACTTATCCCTCTTTTCATTTAAACTATTGCATGTAACCTTATCGCTTTGCATGCATCTTTCTCTTTCATTTTTTTTATTATTAATGCATAATATTTGTAAATCATTGCATGCAATATATTTACGCTGCATGCAACCAATTTCTTCTTTCTTTTAACATATGCATTGCATTTTTGTTTGCATTATTCTTTTCTTCTTTTTCAGTGCATGTATTTATTACATGCAATTACATATTGTCTTTATTTTGTTCTTCTTATATATATTGATGTCTATGCATATATACACACACACATATGCATTATTTAATTATTTAATTGTCATAAAATGCAGGGTGTTACATTCTCCCACCCTTAGGAAATTTCGTCCTCGAAATTTGATAAGGGCAAAATAGATAACCCCTCGCATAATATCCATCCATCATGTGTGCATTCAATTTTCGCTAACATTGTGCACTTGTGCAAAGTGTAATACAACAAAATAATACACGTATGCTTAAGCGGTACCTCCTATATGTATGCAAATTTGACAAAAATCCTTTAAAAATATGATGCGTACATCCTAAATATACTGGCAATTCTACATGAATGCAATATTTTGAAAATCAAAAATGCTTTTTCATCCAAATTTTCCCACACTCTTATGGAGCAAGAGCATAGTTCATCCAATTTTTGCATCCAAAACCCTACCAAGCAACTTTATTTTTCGAATTTATGAAAAATCTAATTTTCTAGATTTGATTTCTTATGTTACAAAATGGTGGAAAATGGAAAACTTCACATCTTCCGTTTTTCCTTTTTGACCTTTTTCTAACTGTACTTGGATTTTATGAAACTATTTATAAAGATTCCCTATTTTCCTATCCAAGCACAACCCACATAAGAAAATTTTCTTTGTCACTGATTTTCTTTTTCATCTTATCCTGAAAATTTTATTCTTACCCAAGCTTTCTCATAATTTTCCATTTCTTTAACTATCATGTTTGTTGCTTTAACTGAATTTGTTGTTTCCTTTTTAGTTGTACCATTTCTCTTTTCTTAGCTTATTTAACTTAATCCTCTGTTCTAAGTATAGTTTTAAGTAAACCATCTAGTCCTTCAAATAAAACAGAAAAACAAATGCTCTACACAGCTACTACTAATGGGCCAAGAATCTCAGGACCATGTCCCCCCTCAGACAGAAAAATTCAAACAACAGGATGTAAACACTTACTTTCCCTCTATTGTCTAGTAGTCACTACTAGTCCTAGCTGTGTACTAACATAAGTTTTTAAACAAAACTCTAGGCTTTTCAATGCTTACGCATTATACGAGAACTTACCATTATTCCAAGATAATTCTTGCTATCTACTTCATAGCCTCAAAACTTTTCCCGTCTTCCCTAGGCACTAATCCTTACCTACTTCATACTTTTTAAAACACGGTTTGGACTTTTCATTTAAATTTTCTTCCAAAAATTAAAAGTGTCAAAACTTTACTTTCCTTACCAAAACTTGCTTTTGATAAACCATAAAACATGTCCTTTTAAAAAATGTAAATCATTTTTTTTCAAATCAAAAAAACCGGAGTAGACAAGGACAACTAATTTTTAATCAGGTTTACGACTTGTTCTTGCCTATAAGGTTGGTTCAGTTACCTGCTACAAGGTGCAAACATCTACTCTATTCTTAATTTCTACAACTTATTTTGTCCACCAGATAAAATTTTCTCTTTCCAAACAATTATCAAAAATGATTACCAAAAGAATAAAGATTTCAAAACTTTCTTTATTGAAAAATCCAGTTTTCAACAAAATGCAACATTTTCTATGTTTTGCTTTTTAATCTTTTCATGCAATATAACGAGAAAACTAGCGAGCTATACATGCTCTATGTTATGCAACTTTTACTGAGAGAATTTTAATTTAGACAAAATTTTCAAAAGAAATCACTATTTACAAAGTATACCCTATTTTACACCAAAACTCAATATGTACTTCAGATATTTTAAAACCATAACTTTTAAGACTAAAACTTGAAAACACCATAAACCATCTTCCCAAAACTTTTACAATTTCAAGTTCTTAAAAAGTTAATGATGGAGTTAGACTCAAAGCGGGTTTCCAATCTTAACTAGGCTTTCCTAGACACTCCCGCAAGGCCAATTCTCTCAACTATATATATTCCTAATCAATTTTTCTCTTTTTAACCTTTTCCAATTTATAAGGTTTAACTGCTAACCCACTAACCCAAAATACTAATCATATGGGATTCACCTTCCTTCCATACAAAGTACATTGTGCACTTTCCACCCAAATTACCTACAGGTCTCAGATTTCCATATTCATCCTTTAGTGTACAAAAAAAACATCCCAATTCTAACCATATTATACTTTTTCTATTTAGTGGATTCTTTTATGGAACTAGGTATATATATAATATTTATATTTTTAAAAATACAAATATGTTCACTCACTATCTATATAGGAATCCTAAACCTAGGCTTTGAAACCATATGTGACAACCTGAATTCCAATAGACCAGACTTTTTTTTCAAAGTTATAATCCATCAAAACTCGTGTTGGTTTACTCTGGTATCCTTCAGAAAAGACAGAGATATAAAATATATCGGAGCTCAGAAAAACATCTCAAAGAAGAATGGATAAAACATAGTGTAATCAAAATATAGCCTTACTTAGATAATAATACTGCCTAGCCGGTATCCAAAGTAATCATATCTCCGCCACAAATCAAACCTGCGCTATGTTATGAGGAGGGGTTCAGAACAAAGTTCTGGTGACTGGATTTAAACAACACATTTTGGATAACCCTACATATGCCGTTCAGTTACATTTTCTTGTTTATTAGGTTACTTGGGTTAACGTCATTCAAGGCTTACATAAACGTCGTGCCCATTTACTTCCCACAGGATTAACCTAATACATTATACATGTAGTTACCCCCCAAATTAAGGTACACCCCATGGTACCCCATTCGCACGGTCTCCGCCGTAACACTACAAAAATATATGTAGTCTGTCGTCCTATGCTAGAGTGACGTACGGATCTCTAAATTACCACGCTACATTCCACATAGAACCGCCATCGCCGTGCTACGTAAGTGTATGAACCGCCACCTTTGATCGAATCAAACCACTGGGTAATGCCCTCGAGTCTATGATATACCACCTAGAGCAGATATGCATGTATCTAGACTTTTAAACATACATATCGTCAATTGTACTTGATGCATTAACCGCACATATCCTCTATTGTGCACCGAGTCCCGTGGTAGGGCTGTAGAAGAAACATGAAACTCGGTTGGGAGCTTTTCAAATATCTGTATAAACAGACGCTAAGGTCTGCATTTTCAGTTGCTATGGTCCCACCTGACCCCTCCCTCAACTAGTGAAAGGCAAATAAGATTGAGAACTACTGGTCTGTCCTAAGAGCAATCAAAAAATCCTAATTGGCATGTTCCTCACCCATAGCCTTGATAGAAAAAGGTCTATGGTCTTTTGGTTTAGCTTTCCGTCTTTCCGCATCGCATATCACGTATCAAGCTGATTGTCGATGTAGGTATCCGATGACTTGCTATCACCTAGGTTAGACTGTCGGTTATTCAAGAGTGGTCGTAACCTAGCTTAGTCACAAGGTTCCTCGGATCATCAAATCACCTATGCCACCTTACAGTCTTTTGATTGCCCACTATCGTGGCAATCAAGGCATACTCACCAGTAGAAACGCGCAGACCTACCCTCTGTGAGCATAGTAGAATACTGTCACAGCACAAAGGGATACTAGGAGCACCCTCCACGTCCCAAGAAGCCGTGTGCTTCCACTTCCATTCCTTCGGAGCCAGCAGAATATCAACAAGCAAAACAGGCAGAATAATCTGATGGACGTGCGCTCCCCTCGTGTCCCATGACACCACGATGATCTATCCCATTGGGTTGATCACCTTCAAACGTACGGAATGGTCCAAGTGCCTCATTTTAATGTTTTATTAGACCCTATGTCTAAACATTTAATTATGTGCTTGTTCTACCTCATCAGGTTTCCAGTTTTAACTTGGTTGTCTTAAATCATATTAACTTCTTATCCAGATTACCAAGTTCTTCCGATCCCCTTATATCTCTAAGGAATGAACCCCTCTTGTTTACTAATTTCAGTCATATAACTTAACTCATTTAACTTTATTAATAATCACACAAATGTAATTCTCTTGATTGTAATTCAAGGTCTGTAATTTACGATCTCTTTATATTATCCATTGTCCAAGTCCATAGTTACAATAACATGTTCTACTTAATATGTAATTAAGTATAACCCAATTCACATGTTTCCTATTTAACAAGTCACTTATTGTTTATGATTAAATATAACTTATTTCATTTCATAAGTTTGCCTCATTCTTTCTTATTTGATCATAATTTCATTTTACATTGTCACTACAACTTATCATTGTTTATTTATAAACTTAGTTCTCTTAACTAAGGTTTACTAATAAGTTTCCTTTCCATTAATATAACTTATGTTGTACTTATCAGCAGATTTCAGATTTTCGTTCTCACAGATAACTTAATTTACAATTAAGTACAACTTATCTCATTACATTAGTTATTCCATTTTCTTTCTCGTTTATTATAACCTAAGTTATAATTACCACTTGTCCCTAGGAAAAGTTTACCTATTATATAACATTCTCATTAATGTAATTTATTTATAATAGGTTATTATCATTCCCCTTCTTTTACTGTTGTAACTTCCATTCATTTCCATTAGTCACAATTAGTACCAATTATTTCCATCTTTTTATATATACATATATATATATATATATATATATATGTTTTTGCACTAGACCTCTCACATTAAATTAACAACTTGTGGATACTGCATTTGCCAGCGGTTCCGGGTAGACTTCTACCACAAGTTGAATTTAACCTCGTGTCTTAGCACTGTTACATGTATATTTACGCACTAGACCCCTTACATTAAATTAACAACTTATGGATGCTGGATTTCTCAGGCGGTTCCAGGAAGACTTCTACCACAAGTTAAATTTAACCTCGTGTCTACACGCGGTTATAGTTCTCTAATTTCTGTAAATTTAGGCATATTCATTCTTTCTAAATTTTACTATATTCTATTCTTACATGTCACACTTAATGTCCTATTAAGTCCAATATTTGATTATCATGTCGCATGTAATTAACTCCATTCTAAAATAATAACATGTACTATCAATCATGTAATTATTCTAATATAAAAATTTAACATGTAATTGTATCAATTCTTACAGTTAAGGTTTCAAGTACATCATATGCCACAGAATAACATGTAATTATTCCAGTTTCACTGTAATTTAACTTACAGTATCCAATTAACAAGTTATTAAAACATGCAAATATACAACAATGTTTGTTTCCACATATTTTAATAGGTTTATACTTTTCAACATATTAACGTTTCAATGCATCAAATTAACATTTCAACATAATATATTGACATTATTGCAGATTTACATTGCATATTAATGGGGAATGTCAAATGATAAATATACCATTATCAAAAATGATATAACTTAAATCCACTCACTTAATTTTCTTTCCAAATCCTGAATCTGGTCCAGATCTAGCATTTCATGGTTCTCCTAGCTAAATTAGAACCTAACAACCAAGGATCCACAATTCTTACTAAAAGAAAAAGGGGAAAATCGAAAAAATTAAATTAACCAGATCCAAGAATTTACCTTACTTCGAATAGAATTTGAACACCTTCTATATTAATTTTCATTCTTTTCCTCCAGATCTTGAATTAGAATTTTCCTAAACTAATTATCCTATTTTTCTGAAGAAATTTGAGGAGGAAGAAAAATGGCAGATTATAGACGTCGTCTTAAAAATATGAGATTTAGGCTAGGCTATGCTAGCCTATTTATAGGTGTTTAGGATATTATCATACGCACAACGTTGAGTCAGCATTAAACTTGGTTAAGAAAATAGTCTAGATTCATTAACGAATCTGACCAAATTTAGGGTGGGTCGACCCTCCTATTGGTGGGTCGACCCCTAGGTCGACCCCTCTATTAGGGAATGCGGACTGATCGTTAAGGCAAAACAAACACTAGAGGGGGGTGAATAGTGCTTGTGAGGATTTAAACAAAATCTAAAACTTATGTGAACTACGGGATGAATCAGACACCACAAACACAATCACAGACATAGATTCAAACAAAAATGCAAAATAAACAGAAACAAAGATGCAAAAAAGGAAAGAACACACCAGATTTTATATTGGTTTGGATTGATCCTACGTCTAGTCCCGCACAACGCTGGATTGCGTAGAGTTTTATTACTATTTCCAATAGTCAAGTACAACCTCCTTGATTTCCCGACTACAAGGGATACCACCGATTACTACTTCCTGTTTTCTCGACTACAAGGACACACTGATTCCTACTTCCTTGTTTCATGCCTACAAGGAACACACGGATTCCTACTTGATACAACCCAAACAACGTTTAGTCATTCTAAACAGTTACAAACAGCCCTAGAACTCTTCAATTGCACTTGATTCAGAGAGAGAAGAGAGTGTAAAGAGAAGAAGTTCGATCAAAACGGAATTGAATTCTGCAGAGTATAAGTGTAGAGATCATAAAAATGATTAAGAATAATTATATAATGAAAAAGGATGAAAGTGGAGAAGAATATATGATTAAAAAATCAGTTTTAACCCCTTTTTATAGAGTGTGAAAGGTTGCAACAGTTCTGAATCGTTTCAAATAGTGAAAAGACAATTCCTTTCAAAATTGAAAAAAAGTGACAGTTATATGTTGACATGGTGTCTTTGGTATATTGACATACCCTAGTGTGATTTTGTATTTTAAAGTATTTTTAAAGTGTTTTGATATAAAAGTAATACTGGAAATTATTGAGTAAAAATCTAGTGTTGTAAATTAATATTATATAGTAGAAAAACATATGAAAACATAAATTTAAACTATATAAATATATTTATAAAATTATAACATAATAAGATTCTAAACTTTATAAATATATAAAGTATAAGAATATAAATATAAAATTTAAGTTTTGGAAAACAAAGAAGAATAAGAAAGGAAAAAGAATAGAAAATAAAATAGAGCGGGTTGAGGATCGAATTGAAAATCAGAATTTGAAAATTAGAATTAGAATTTTAACCTAGAGTGCTATTTAGAGTCTTACAGAATCCAGACTCTATAAATATATTAATCTTGAACTCTTGAAATCTTGAATACTCATGAGTCTTGAAATTTCTCTGATCTTTGAATCTCTGTTATCTTTAAAACTGTACAGTCTTCAGTAATATTACCTGTATATAATTCTTGCATATATATATATATATTCTGTACAAAAAGTGTTAGTATATATTTTATAATCAATGATAATTGAAATAAGGTTGTTGTTCTCGAAACTTCATTCTCCAACAATCTCCCCCTTTTTGATGATGACAACCTTAGTTTATAAAATATCATACCTGTATATAACTGTTGATGATGTTCCTTCAAATACTCTCTCTATCTGTAAGAATCCTATAAATTATACCTATATTTTATAATTTCTCCCCCTTTAGCATTATCAAAAAGAAATCTTAAAGGTACTCCCCCTAAATTGTATAACTTCCTGAATAAAACATAAGTAACTATCCAAAAAATACTCCCCCTTAAACAAATCATTCTTTATATTATAGAGAGAGATAACTAATTACAAATGACAATTTTACTAGACACAAATTTCTAGAGCTATATAGATTTATATATAGAGGATACATTGTAGAAACGTAATACAACGAGAATCGAAGAAAACCTTAATCATTAATTGTAACAACCCGGAAATGCGAGCCAATTTAAAAATTTTATTTTGGCAATTTTAGCGGATTTTGAATATTTAAAATGAATTATTTTAAATAATATCGATGAGAAATTTATTTTGAATAGAATTCGAACGTATATATTATATAGATCGTCGTTAGAATATAAATATTTATTTATATATATAAAAGGAATTGAAAATGGCGCGGTAGTTCGATAATTCGATTTCAAACTTCAATTGAATGTACCGGGTTCAAAGTAAACCGGATTGTAGTGAAACAAAAAATATTAGAATCTAATTGAGGATATCTTTCCAAAGAATCCGAAAAATCGAGATTTCATAGCGGGGGTAAAAAGTTATGTCCAGTTGAAATTTCAGAATAGTCGCTACGGAATTCTGGCCATTGAAAATAGCCATTTTGCAAAAGACCTCGGTTTTCGACGAAACCACTTTTGTTGGATCCGCGATGTCAAATTATTGCTAAGTTTCAAATTTCATAATTTTCGATTCAATATGTGAGCGTGGCAAAGGAAAACGCGTTTGACCAGTTTCAGTTGATTTTAATTGACTGGAAAATGGCCATTTTTCAAACGATCTCAGAATTTGACGAAATTGGTTTTGTTAGGACCGTATCGTCAATACGAAGCTAGAAATATTTTTTTTGGAACTTTTCGAGTTAGTATGTGGCCCCGGTAAATTGAAATGCGCGTTCAAATTAAATATATATTGATTTACACTACAACAAAATGACCCTATTACAACGGTGGAACACCGTTGTAATATACAATTTACAACGGTGGGCTAACCGTCGTGTATTAAGAAGTTGTAATAGACTAAAATCTTTTACAACTTTTCTGCGCGGTTGCAACACCGTTGTAATATGTATATTTTACAACTTTTTCCCACCGTTGTAATAAACTTTATTACAACAGTTATGCACCGTTGTAATAATATCTACTACAACTGTTATGCACCGTTGTGATTGATAGTTGCATTTTAAAAAAAATAGACCTTTTGCAAATGAAATGAACAATACACTAAATGTAGCAATATTCCATAAGCAAATCAGATATTACAATTATTTGCAAACTAATTTATTAAAATACTCAAATTTTCAGTATTACAAACAATAAGTTTTAGAAAACATTTCGCGCATTATTACATACTTGACTGTTACAAAGCAACTTAGTATAAGCACAAGTTATCCACAAAAATTACATATCTTATGGGAGTACACAACTCGAAGACAACAAAATATTTACGCCATTTATCATTTTGCTGCAAGTTCACTACAGTGATCTGAAACCTGTCGCATAAGAATACGTATGTTGTCAGAAAAACGAACATAAAGTGATTTTTTAAGCCAACAATATATATCTAGCATCACTCTATGACTACGCGCATTCAAAACAATGCCTTTCTATTCCTTTATAATTGATAATTCATGTTTTCTCCATTATTATACATACATATATATATAGTTACACTTTATATGTCAACCAAGATATGAACATAATCAAGTCATATTATTGGTACTTCATTACATCAATAAGTCATTGTTCCGTTCCAGGCTTAAGGGTTTATAAACCACTTATTTCTAATATTTGTTAAACATAAGACTCATGCTATTAAAACAGTTGCACGAAGGACTCAGCATTCACTTATACAAATGTATATAAACTTAGTTCAAATCATTGTGTTTACTAATTTCATAACCATGAATAACAGATAAACTGGAATCCCATTTTGTATTGAATCTTACTCACTTAGCAGTGTACCTTTAAACATAAAAGGGTTCCAGACGTGTATACCAACATGACACGCTTTATACAATTAAATTGTTAACTAGAACCCATGCTGCACTGAAATGTACGTTCATTTATTTATACACAACATATAAAAACTTGTCACTTTTATACTGAACAATATCTCAATGAGAATTATAGAAAACCTTGCTGAACAGTGCTACTGTGTATCTCAATGAGAATTATAGACAACTTGTTTAAGCCAGCACTGTCCAACATACATTGAGATTTTGTTCATTTATTTATACACAACATATAAAAACTTGCTCACACATAAAAGATTTATAGAAGCTGGTATGCTACTGTGTAGTGAGAATTGGCATGTGCATTCATCAAAACAGGACCAAACCAAACTTTTAAAACCCAGCACTTATATCTAACACCAAAAAGGCATATTCAAGAAAAACCATACCTTGAGTAGAACATTCAGTTGGCTGCAAACTGAAATCAATTTGATTTCAAAAGTCATACCATACCTTGAGTAGAAATTTATGCATGAAATAGCAAAGAGATTTATGATCAACTTTCTCCGCTTGTATTGCTCATCTCTATTGATTAACTCCTTGGTATCATCGAAAAATGCATCTTTGTCCCTATAAAATTCAGAAGAATAGTCTTTCAATGATAAGGAAGAATCAGTAACAGGATTGTTATGCTTTTCCAAAACATATAGAATTATGGTTCAAAATAGACTCAAAAAAATAAAACTATGTAAAGTAGACGCAACACTTGCTTACATTTTATAGAACTTACTGTACTTTAGAAACATAGTATATTTGAAAAACGAGTTTAAACTGAACTTCAAATATGATTCGATTCTAACATTCGAGTACATGAATAACTATTTCAATGTAGTCCAACTTAATTCTAAAGGATCTACAATTGTAGTTAGTAACTATTTGTTTACTTCTACAATATAGTGTTGGAACTGATAACAGTCTAAAGGAAAATAACAGTAACTGAAAAGCAAAAAAATTGATAACTGCTTTTGGAGTATATCAAGTATCATACTAGTTTAAATATTTACCTCAGGCTCGAATTTATGCATCTCCACCAAGTCCGATACCACTTCATCCAAACTTGACTTAACTTGAGCAGTGGCTTCCCGGAATTCAAGTTCCATCCTGGTTAAACAAAGAAAGTCAGAAGTATAAAAATATGAAATAATAAGTGCAAAAGGAAAAGTGCGAAAGCAAAGTAGTCACAAAGAAACTCCAAATCTGTCACACTGCCAAGCAGAGAGATCACCAGATTTGGTTGCAAGCTGAACAAGCAAAGTAGCAAATCAGCACACTGACTTGAACTGCAGTAGACAAGCTATTACCAAATTACAAGGTGTCATGCAACGAACAACAAGTGTTAAACTGACATGAACAGTGTCAGCGCCAAGAATGCCGACCACTGCAAGTTACCTCATCTAAAAAGTACCCTAAAGCACACTACGAAAGGAACCTCACTTCCACCACAGAAGCCGTAAAAAAGATCGGACAGAATAACTGCTACCACCAGCAACACCAAGAACCAAAAGACAATATCGTATAATAAACTCCAAATGACAAACAGTCTCAAGGCGAAACAAACCACAACGCAGCAACTCAAAAATCTCCTATCAAGCACTAGCAAGCAACAACACAGAAACTAAAAACTGACAAGGGATAAAAATTCGCAAATCAGCATGACGCTCATGCGTTCCACAGCTAACAAGTTAGCTTGCCTTTCCGTAGTCACAGAGAATCCCTCGATAGCCAAATAGATCTGGGCAGAATAAAAGGAGAAGACACGTAAAGAAACCTAAGAAACCAAGGTTTGAAGGAGGAAGAGTCGTAAGCGAAACTGCACGAGAAAAGATCGGAGGAGAGAATAGCAATTGGGAAAAAGTGATGTGGTGGAATCAAAATTTAGATCTGGAAGTGAATCGCGAAATGAGGACTAAAATAGTGGAACGAAACCGAACCAGCGTTAATATGGAAAGCTAGGTCAGAAGAATGGAAAAGAGAGAGAATCAAAGGGGGGAAACGAAGGAAGAAGTCAAAGGGTAGGCGGCAGTGAAGAAAAGACCCTAGTCACCATTAGTAGAGGAAACAGCTGAATAGATCCGCCGCTGAAGATAGTAGTTGAAAGTAGGTTTAAGGAGAGGGGAGCTGAGGGAAAGAAATCGCCAGTCCTCATGAAAAAGATCCGAATAAATTAGGGATCCGTTTTGACATACAAAAAAGAACAAGACGCGATTTAATTTGTAGTTACTTTGAGAGATCGGCCCATAGAAGACGCTAGAAATATAAGACACAAATTCCCATCGAGCGAAATTTTCAGTTTTACCGCCTTCCTACGTTTCATCATAGTTTTATCGCCTTTCTTTGTTTCATCGTACTGCATTATCATGAGTGCCAGATTTCCATAGGTCAAAACTAAAATTTTACCAGAATTTAAATAATTAAAAATTATAAGTTAGAATTAATATGTTAAATTTTATATTAAATATAATATGAATTTTTTCAAAATTAGTTTTTACTAAAATATTAAATATTACTTATCAATAACGTTATTGTTAATTATTACTAATTTATTCTTAGTTATAATTAATACTAGTTTCTTCGTAGTTAAATTTTATGTATAGTTAAATTCATATACCGTATGTTATTTTAATTTATTTTTAACTATTATTATTTAATTATTGTTCAATTAATCAACATTGTTTATAAAATTTTATAATTAATTATAAATTATAGCATTCAATAGTGAGTTATTTATAAATTGTAGATTATAAATTATTAATTAGATAATTACTACTAGTTTATTTATTATTAATAATAATTTAATACCCAATTATTGAATATTAATTATTAATTAACTATATTTACTAGTACTGATTACCAAATATTAAATATTAACTACTTATTAAATAATAAATATTAATTACTTATTAAATATTAATTACCAGTTATTAATTTCTCATTAAATATATAAATATATAAATTACTAATACCAGTTAACATACATTAACTATTAAAAATAAATTACTACTTATTAACTATTGATTATTTAATAATAATTGATAAAAATTACTGATTTCTAAGTTTATTATTAATTATTATTATTATTAAATATTAATATAATTAGTTATCAAAAAAAGATATTATAAACATGAAGTTTGTAACAACATCTATTACAACTAATGAAATGTAAAAGTTGTTAAAAATATATTTATTACAACTTTAGAGAGATGACAGTTGTAAAAAAACATTTATCACAACTGTGCTTTTCCCACAGTTGTAATAAACATTTATTACAACTGTGCTTTTTCCACAGTTGTAAAATTAAAGTTGTAATATGGTGTTTTTGTTGTAGTGTTATAATTTAATTTAAAGGATAACTGATCGTAACAGCCGAATTGGGTTACGAAACCTATCCCGTTGTGTCCGGGATGGGGGTATTTAGCTAGGAGCGGCAGTCGTTGGGTTTGAATTAGGGTTTGTGACATAAAACAAATAATTTTCAAATCAAAGGAATTCAAAATAATAAAATATTAAAATATTCTCTATAAAACCCACCCCCTTCCTCGTGAAACCCTAGCCGCCGTTTAAAACTGAACGGCTCCAAAACTCCAAAAAAAGAAACCCAAATCGCCCTCCATCCAAGCTACAATCCGACGAGCTTCCAACATGAAAACAGTGGAGAAGCGTGAGGTCTTTGATTTGGGACAGCTATGATCGAGTTTAGTGGCCTCGTTTTCTGGAATGGCGGCCTTAAAGCATCGCCATTGCCAGGCGATTTCCGGTGCAAAGCCGACGGCGAGATCGACGTGATGGGTGGCTCCAGGCGCGGCTCAAGACGACGGAGAACGTGGAGCACTCCGATCATCTTCTAGGGCATGGTGGGGCCCGTAATTTCAAACCCTAACTCTGAACAGTGCTTTGAACAGCGAGGACGAGTTTTACAGAGGAAGGCTTCTTTTCTTATTTCCTTTTTAACTTATACATTGCTTAATTAATGATTGAAGTAATTAATTTTTGAAAGTGAATAACATTGAAATAAAAATCAATTTTTTTATATGAAAATCATTAGTATAAAAACCAAAATTTTTATATGAAAATCAAGTTTTTACGTGAAGAGCATTTGTTTAAAAATAACAAGTTTTTTAAATAAATTTTCATTGATTATGTTTTCAGATTTTATTTGAATAACATTGGATTAAAAATGAAATATATATACATATAAATATATAAATAGATTAGTATTGGAAAAAAAAAAGAAATATACGTTGTTTTGAAAAGTAAAAATACGATTTTTGTTCAAGTAAAAATATGATTTTTGTTTGTTTAAAAATATGAATTCTTTGGTTTGAAAAATATGATTCCTATTATATGAATAGCGACATAGAAATATAATTTTGATTATATATACAGCGAAGAGAAATATAATTTCTATATATACGATAGCAGAATAAAAATGTGATCTTTATTTATTGAAATGGCTTTGTAATAAAAATGCGATTTTTTTTATTTATGAACAGCGTAGAGAAGACTGCGTTGGAATGTCAAGCTAATCCCGACTTTTCTGAAATTCAAAAATACAGAATGGAGGAGTGGAACCCCACAGTGAGAATTTCTCACTTTAAATTTTCTTTTCTAGTTTAAATTATATACTAGGATGCAGACGGTGTTTAGCAGCACCCGACACCCGTCGTCCACAGACCATGGACGGCTTGTTTGTTTGATTGATGTGTTGTGAAAAATTGAATGTGTGTTGTGGAATGAAATAAAATATTTTATAGTGGAAAATATTTTATAGTTAAAAATATAATTTTTAACGTGTATATAAAATAAAATAAAATATTTATAAACAAATCAGGCGATTTGTTTATATACACTGATTTGACTGATATTGATTGGGACGATTAATTTTACACATCGCCCAACTGCACAAATAATATTCAATGTTTGTGGATTGAAACCCCACACGGGTGTTGGGATGATATTTGGCGTACACTAATCCCAATTATTTAATTGTATGTCGATCGATTGGTCGACAGACTGTGTAAGCGTTAATTATATATATTTAATGCTTATGCAGTTGGGTTGTGCACTTTGGATGATGGTTGATTATTTATCGTTGTTGTGATATACATGTGTTGTATGGAATCCATATAATTAACATTATATGGTGATTGATTGGGCCTCATTCCAATTGGGAAAATAAAGAATATTATAAAATATAGTCACATGTGGACAGTACTCATTTGTTGAGATTAATCATGTGTTGAAAGAAATATAGATTCATTCGTTGAATAGAATAACGAAGTTATTGAAAAATAAAGCCGTGTTGATTAGTGATGCGCTATTTTGATGCGAATGATATTTATATCGATTATATTCGTTTTTATAATGGATGTTGAAAAGAGATTTAAGAATTCGAATGGAATTGAATATAAAGTGAATTCGAATGGAATTGAATATAAAGTGAATTCGAATGGAATTGAAAATAAAGTGAATTCGAATGGAATTGAATATAAAATGAATTCGAATGAATTGAATATAAAGTGAATTCGAATAGAATTGAATATAAAGTGAATTCGAATAGAATTGAATATAAAGTGAATTCGAATGGAATTGAATATAAAGTGAATTCGAATAGAATTGAATATAAAGTGAATTCGAATGGAATTGAATATAAAGTGAATTCGAATTGAATAGAATAGAAAATGAATTCGAATTGAATTGAATATAAAACGAATTCGAATAGAGTTGAATATAAAGTGAATTCGAATTGAATTGAATATAAAACGAATTCGAATTGAATTGAATATAAAACGAATTTGAATTGTAATTGAATATAAAATGAATTCGAATTGAAATTGAATAGAATCGAATTTGAATTGAAATCAATTTGAAATGAATTTAAAACGAATTTATGTTGGGAAAAATTCAATTTTGATTTGAATATGAAATGAAGTTGAAATCGTTTTGAAAACGAATTTAAAACGATTTATAAAATTCGTTTTTAAAAGGAAATCGACGAAGTATATATTATATATATTATATATATAATATAATGGTCTGAATAGAACGCGCCGCGCCGCGGCAGTTCGCGAATTTCGACCATTGACTTCGAACGGACATTACGGGAGATCCGACCGTCGGATTCTCCTCAAACCGGAACCGTTGGGTTCGTATCGAAAAGAGCTTTCCAATGAATATTAGGAATTTGAAATCTAACGGTTGGATTTGGAATTATGTCCAAATCAAATTTGGAAAAGGTCGCTGTAAGTGCAGTTCGGTGGCAGTTATTGAAAACCGACTGTTTGGGCCTTGATAAAATCATTAAAAATATCTACAATTTGTGTAAAATCATAAGAAATGATTTCAGAAAAATTGGGATGAAAAATTCCATATTTGAAAAGATAAAAATAGATTTTTATCGAAATGAACTAGTTTTGAACTAGAATTAAAATCAATTTATTTTTGAAATAAATAAATTGAATTTGAAGTGAGTTTTAAATAACCAGAATTTCTAATATATTTAATTGGAATTGATTTGTGGGTTTACCGTGAACGGTGTTTTAAATAACACTTGTTCTTTAACCCGATAATAAATAGAATGTGATTTGGGTTTATAGTGAACTGTGTTTTAAGCGACATTAGTCCTCCAACCTAGTAAAAGGAGTTTTAATGAATCAGTAAGTAGATTGAAATGTGAATCGATAATTTAAATTACCAAATTTGGAAAGTGAGTGAGAATGGAGTATTACCAATTTTACTCCTAGCGATAGTTAAATCTTTAATTAGATTTGAACGTGAAATGGTAATTAACTTTACCGATAACCCCGTGGTGTTAGATATGGAGTATCACCAGTTTTGCTCCATGGGATAAATAGGTTGGGATTGGGAAATAAAATAAATAATTACTTCGGTGTGCTTCGCTAATCCCGACTAGTTTTGAAAACCATAATATGGTTTGAAATGATATCCAAAGGAAGATTAAAGAATAAATTTAAAAGAATTTATCTTTGATAAAATTAATGGGAACCTTTCCCTAGGAGTGTGAATATCTGAATAAAAGAACATTCTGAATTGGAATAAGGCGTGTATTGTGTTTTATGGCACTTGTTGATTAAGATACGCGAGTTATTCAGAAAGTCCGGGTATAACCCATTCTGAATAACTGATTCGACGACGAGTCGAAGATATGGAAGACGGTGCAAGACCGACGATCTTCACATTGAATGGATGGGTGCTACTGATGCTCACGATGGGAGTAGCTACCTTGAAGGGGGCTAAAGTAGTAGCCGTCCGGATGTGCTTGGTGGTCGACGGATATGCGAGGAAAGTGCCTCCGGTTTCGTTCAGACCCAGAACGGACTTGTAAATGGATGGTGTGTCTGACATTGTATTCCTTTATATTGTATTCGTTGATCTCTGCTAAATATATATCTGTTTGGCGGCGAAGAATTTATTCTCTTGCTTAACGCCCTTCTCTGAGACATACGAGCTCAGAGGTTATATATTGGCAGAAATCAGTGGTACGATTTGGATTGATAGTGTGGCATGCTGAGATGCAGTGATCCAGACTCTTGTTGAAAAGCAAAGTTTGGTGGATGATGATCAAAGCGCAGCTTTAAAATAGCACGGCTTTGTGTATAGCATTGATTCGTGAGTCTCACACCCCGGTATGGTGGTAAACTGATGGTTTGATCAGTACCGTTTTTAGAGGATGGGCACCTTAGTGGTGTCGTGGATTCGGTCGACCGAGATTGAGCTTAGTGCTCAGAGGGAATGGGTAAGCGGTGTTTTCTCTCGCCGAGACGTAAGCCGCAGTGATACTCGATTTCCCAAAAGTGCGGATGTGCATTGCGGTGTTTTCTCTAGCTGAGACGTAAGCCGTTGTAGATGGCACTACGCGATCGATCTTTCGAATCAGGAGCCACCATGATGGAAATCCAATTTCCAAATACGACATTTCGTGGTTTTGATTGTAGAGCCTAGTATTGGCGACATGATATATGGTACCCATGCCGTCTATGATTGAAATACTTATATTTTAAATTGTTTTCTTCACTTATAGTAATAATATAAGATGAAATTTCACGTATCAAGCATATTTGGCTATTATAAGGGAAAACCCTATCCTCCGGCTTGTGTTGCATTGTGTGATGGGACCTGAGTCTTATAATAGCTTCATTGTTCTTTATTTAGCATTGCGCTGTTTGTTTTATGCACTGGTATTCTTGGGAGGAAACCCGTTCCGTGTTATACGGCGTGGTCCCTTGATTTACCTAACTTTAAAAACAAAGATTAATAATTGTTTTAGTTCTCACACCAGTCACATGCCTGACCTGGAGTTTATTGTTTTAACCTAAACTCTGGGTGCCCCTATTTTCCAACGGGCAGCTAGTAGTTTTGGTTTTGCAGATTTATATTCACAGGATCCTGATTTATAGTTGGAACGATGCTCGGAAAGCTCTGTACCCGTGTATTACTTTCAGTTGTGCTTTGTATTGTTTTTCCGCTGCGATGTATTTAAATGTAATTTAAATCTCTGATATTTTTTGTGTAATATTAATTCATTAATTCATACTCTGTATATTCTTGTATTCTGATGGAATTGCTGTAATATACAATGAAATGTTCTTCTGTTTGTGTTTTGGTTTGTCGTGTTCTTGAAGCAATCCGGACTTTCCTTCACGGGGAAGTTTGGGTCGCCACATTTTGGTATCAGAGCTCTAGTTTATAGAGCTAGAGAACATGACACATTAGAACCAAACGAAAGAATTCATCAGAAATTGGATTAGTAATATCCAATGAGAATGACTCGTTAGAGATAGGATCAGTAGTATCCTAGAACGAGTGTGAAGAGTATATTTTTAAAATGAAAACCAATTTTGTTTTGAAATTTAAATCGCTTTATGCGTATTTGAATATTTATTTTGAATTGATTTGGACAATCCAATATATAAAGATTTTGCATATACGCGCCATGAACGTATATTCGAAGTTTTAATATACTAGATAGATATAGAATCACACTCTAGTCGCCCGAAGATGATTCTATTGATGACTATATAGCATCAATAGTGTGTGTTCGAGTTTCGAATGTGTGATTTTCTATATATTTCCATTAGACAGGTGTGAGAACCAAAATTAGATAGATTTATTGTTGTGATTTTGCATCAAAAACATGATTTTCTGTATATGTAGTAAAATTATGAATTTGAAACGTTAATCCACTAATTGATTGATGTTTGTGTTGTTTTTTTATTTGATAATTTTGAACCATTTAGCCAAATTATATTAAATAGTGAATTGTATTGAAAAATGATTACAAATGCATGCATATATATGTACTTACATTGAACAGGTCATAGCAAGGAGGCTAGAGCAGAGAATAAAATTGTTTGCCCGATAAATAGGTACATGTTTACCATAATTTACTGTTTTGTTTGGGTGATGATGATTTTATGAGCCGATTGGCTAGCCGCTTGGCTTTTTCTTTTTCTTTTTGAGATCAGAGGGCCTGTATGGCAATTTCGGGATTTTCCCGGTGCTCCCGGTGCAGGGGAGGTTATGGCGAAATTTTTTGAAAATTTAGGGTGTTAGCCAAATTTTCGAAAAATTTGAAAAGTTCTTAGAAACTGAAAATTTGAAGAACTTAAGCCGTAATGGAAATAGTGAAAGTTGAGTTGATTTGTTAAATAACTTTTGGCTTTGTTCCTTTTCGGGGACGAAAATTTTAATTGGGGGATATTGTAACAAACTGGAAATGCGAGCCAATTTAAAATTTTTATTTTGGCAATTTTAGCGGATTTTGAATATTTAAAATGAATTATTTTAAATAATATCGACGAGAAATTTATTTTGAATAGAATTCGAACGTATATATTATATAGATCGTCGTTAGAATATAAATATTTATTTATATATATAAAAGGAATTGAAAATGGCGCAGTAGTTCGATAATTCGATTTCAAACTTCAATTGAATGTACCGAGTTCAAAATAAACCGGATTGTAGTGAAACCAAAAATATTAGAATCTACTTGAGGATATCTTTCCAATGAATCCGAAAAATCGAGATTTCATAGGAGCGGTAAAAAGTTATGTCCAGTTGAAATTTCAGAATAGTCGCTATGGAATTCTGGCCATTGAAAATGGCCATTTTGCAAACGACCTCGGTTTTCGACGAAACCACTTTTGTTGGATCCGCGATGTCAAATTATTGCTAAGTTTCAAATTTCATAATTTTTCGATTCAATATGTGAGTGTGGCAAAGGAAAACGCGTTTGACCAGTTTCAGTTGATTTTAATCGACTGGAAAATGGCCATTTTTTAAACGATCTCAGAATTTGACGAAATTAGTTTTGTTAGGACCGTATCGTCAATACGAAGCTAGAAATAATTTTTCTGGAATTTTTCGAGTTAGTATGTGGCCCCGGTAAATTGAAATGCGCGTTAAAATTAAATATATATTGATTTATAATTTAATTTAAAGGATAACTGATCATAACAGCCGAATTGGGTTACAAAACCTATCCCGTTGTGTCCGGGATGGGGGTATTTAGTTAGAAGCGGCAGTCGTTGGGTTTGAATTAGGGTTTGTGACATAAAACAAATAATTTTCAAATCAAAGGAATTTAAAATAATAAAATATTAAAATATTCTCTATAAAACCCACCCCCTTCCTCGTGAAACCCTAGCCGCCGTTTAAAACAGAACTGCTCCAAAACTCCAAAAAAAGAAACCCAAATCGCCCTCCTTCCAAGCTACAATCCGACGAGCTTCCAACGTGAAAACAGTGGAGGAGCATGAGGTCTTTGATTTGGGACAGCTATGATCGAGTTTAGTGGCCTCGTTTTCTGGAATGGCGGCCTTAAAGCATCGCCATTGCCAGGCGATTTCCGACGCAAAGCCGACGGCGAGAACGACGTGATGGGTGGCTCCAGGCGCGGCTCAAGGCGGCGGAGAACGTGGAGCACTCTGATCATCTTCTAGGGCATGGTGGGGCCCGCAATTTCAAACCCTAGCTCTGAACAGTGCTTTGAACGGCGAGGACGAGTTTTACAGAGGAAGGTTTCTTTTCTTATTTCCTTTTTAACTTATACATTGCTTAATTAATGATTGAAGTAATTAATTTTTGAAAGTGAATAACATTGAAATAAAAATCAATTTTTTTATATGAAAATCATTAATATAAAAACCAAAAATTTTATATGAAAATCATTAGTTTGAAAATCAAGTTTTTACGTGAAGAGCATTGGTTTAAAAATAGCAAGTGTTTTAAATGAATTTTCATTGATTTTATTTGAATAACATTGGATTAAAAATGAAATTTATATATAAATATATAAATAGATTAGTATTGGAAAAAAAAAGAAATATACGTTGTTTTGAAAAGTAAAAATACGATTTTTGTTCAAGTAAAAATATGACTTTTGTTTGTTTAAAAATATGAATTCTTTGGTTTGAAAAATATGATTCCTATTATATGAATAGCGACATAGAAATATAATTTTGATTATATATACAGCGAAGAGAAATATAATTTTTATATATACGATAGCAGAATAAAAATGTGATCTTTATTTATTGAAATGGATTTGTAATAAAAATGCGATTTTTTTTATTTATGAACAGCGTAGAGAAGACTGCGTTGGAATGTCAAGCTAATCCCGACTGTTCTGAAATTCAAAAATACAGAATGGAGGAGTGGAACCCCACGGTGAGAATTTCTCACTTTAAATTTTCTTTTCTAGTTTAAATTATATACTAGGATGCAGACGGTGCTTAGCAGCACCCGACACCCGTCGTCCACAGACCATGGACGGCTTGTTTGTTTGATTGATGTGTTGTGAAAAATTGAATGTGTGTTGTGGAATGAAATAAAATATTTTATAGTGGAAAATATTTTATAGTTAAAAATATAATTTTTAACGTGTATATAAAATAAAATAAAATATTTATAAACAAATCAGACGATTTGTTTATATACACTGATTTGACTGATATTGATTGGGATGATTAATTTTACACATCGCCCAACTGCACAAATAATATTCAATGTTTGTGGATTGAAACCCCACACGGGTGTTGGGATGATATTTGGCATACACTAATCCCAGTTATTTAATTGTATGTCGATCGATGGGTCGACAGACTGTGTAAGCGTTAATTATATATATTTAATGCTTATGCAGTTGGGTTGTGCACTTTGGATGATGGTTGATTATTTATCGTTGTTGTGATATACATGTGTTGTATGGAATCCATATAATTAACATTATATGGTGATTGATTGGGCCTCATTCCAATTGGGAAAATAAAGAATATTATAAAATATAGTCACATGTGGACAGTACTCATTTGTTGAGATTAGTCATGTGTTGAAAGAAATATAGATTCATTTGTTGAATAGAATAACGAAGTTATTGAAAAATAAAGCCGTGTTGATTAGTGATGCGCTATTTTGACGCGAACGATATTTATATCGATTATATTCGTTTTTATAATGGA
Organism: Allium sativum; assembly: GCA_030737875.1. NCBI lineage: Eukaryota > Viridiplantae > Streptophyta > Magnoliopsida > Asparagales > Amaryllidaceae > Allium > Allium sativum. The sequence continues at coordinate 429,147,818 of CM060923.1, forward strand.
TATTGAAAAGAGATTTAAGAATTCGAATGGAATTGAATATTAAGTGAATTCGAATGGAATTGAATATAAAGTGAATTCGAATGGAATTTAATATAATGTGAATTCGAATGGAATTGAATACAACGTGAATTCGAATAGAATTGAATATAAAGTTAATTCGAATGGAATTGAATATAAAGTGAATTCGAATGGAATTGAATATAAAGTGAATTCGAATGGAATTGAATATAAAGTGAATTCGAATGGAATTGAATATAAAGTTAATTCGAATAGAATTGAATATAAAGTGAATTCGAATAGAATTGAATATAAAGTGAATTCGAATGGAATTGAATATAAAGTGAATTCGAATTGCATAGAATAGAAAATGAATTCGAATTGAATCGAATATAACACGAATTCGAATAGAATTGAATATAAAGTGAATTCGAATTGAATTGAATATAAAACGAATTCGAATTGAATTGAATATAAAACGAATTTGAATTGAAATTGAATATAAAATGAATTTGAGTTGAAATTGAATAGAATCGAATTTGAATTGAAATGAATTTGAAATGAATTTAAAATGAATTTATATTGGGAAAAATTCAATTTTGATTTTAATCTGAAATGAAGTTGAAATCGTTTTGAAAATGAATTTAAAACGATTTATAAAATTTGTTTTTAAAAGGAAATCGACGAAGTATATATTATATATATAATCTAATGGCCTGAATAGAACGCGCCGCGCCGCGGCAGTTCGCGAATTTCGACCATTGACTTCGAACGGACATTACGGGAGATCCGACCGTCGGATTCTCCTCAAACCGGAACCGCTGGGTTCGTATCGAAAAGAGCTTTCCAATGAATATTAGGAATTTGAAATCTAACGGTTGGATTTGGAATTATGTCCAAATCAAATTTGGAAAAGGTCGTTGTAAGTGCAGTTCGGTGGCAGTTATTGAAAACCGACTGTTTGGGCCTTGATAAAATCATTAAAAATATCTACAATTTGTGTAAAATCATAAGAAATGATTTCAGAAAAATTGGGATGAAAAATTCCATATTTGAAAAGATAAAAATAGATTTTTATCGAAATGAACTAGTTTTGAACTAGAATTAAAATCAATTTATTTTTGAAATAAATAAATTGAATTTGAAGTGAGTTTTAAATAACCAGAATTTCTAATATATTTAATTGGAATTGATTTGTGGGTTTACCGTGAACGGTGTTTTAAATAACACTTTTTCTTTAACCCGATAATAAATAGAATGTGATTTGGGTTTGTAGTGAACTGTGTTTTAAGCGACATTAGTCCTCCAACCCAGTAAAAGGAGTTTTAATGAATCAGTAAGTAGATTGAAATGTGAATCGATAATTTAAATTACCAAATTTGGAAAGTGAGTGAGAATGGAGTATTACCAGTTTTACTCCTAGCGATAGTTAAATCTTTAATTAGATTTGAACGTGAAATGGTAATTAACTTTACCGATAACCCCGTGGTGTTAGATATGGAGTATCACCAATTTTGCTCCATGGGATAAATAGGTTGGGATTGGGAAATAAAATAAATAATTACTTCGGTGTGCTTCGCTAATCCCGACTAGTTTGGAAAACCATAATATGGTTTGAAATGATATCCAAAGGAAGATTAAAGAATAAATTTAAAAGAATTTATCTTTGATAAAATTAATGGGAACCTTTCCCTAGGAGTGTGAATATCTTAATAAAAGAACATTCTGAATTGGAATGAGGCATATATTGTATTTTATAGCACTTGTTGATTAAGATACGCGAGTTATTCAGAAAGTCCGGGTATAACCCATTCTGAATAACTGATTCGATGACGAGTCGAAGAGATGGAAGACGGTGCAAGACCGACGATCTTCACATTGAATGGATGGGTGCTACTGATGCTCACGATGGGAGTAGCTACCTTGAAGGGGGCTAAAGTAGTAGCCGTCCGGATGTGCTTGGTGGTCAACGGATATGCGAGGAAAGTGCCTCCGGTTTCATTCAGACCCAGAACGGACTTGTAAATGGATGGTGTGTTTGACATTGTATTCCTTTATATTGTATTCGTTGATCTCTGCTAAATATATATATCTGTTTGGCGGCGGAGAATTTATTCTCTTGCTTAACGCCCTTCTCTGAGACATACGAGCTCAGAGGTTATATATTGGCAGAAATCAGTGGTACGATATGGATTGATAGTGTGGCTTGCTGAGATGCAGTGTTCCAGACTCTTGTTGAAAAGCAAAGTTTGGTGGATGATGATCAAAGCGCAGCTTTAAAATAGCACGGCTTTGTGTATAGCGTTGATTCGTGATCCTCACACCCCGGTATGGTGGTAAACTGATGGTTTGATCAGTATGATTTTTAGAGGATGGGCACCTTAGTGGTGTCGTGGATTCGGTCGACCGAGATTGAGCTTAGTGCTCAGAGGGATAGGGTAAGCGGTGTTTTCTCTCGCCGAGACGTAAGCCGCAGTGATACTCGATTTCCCAAAAGTGCGGATGTGCATTACGGTGTTTTCTCTAGCTGAGACGTAAGCCGTTGTAGATGGCACTACGTGGTCGATCTTTCGAATCAGGAGCCATCATGATGGAAATCCAATTTCCAAATATGACATTTTGCGGTTTTGATTGTAGAGCCTAGTATTGGCGACATGATATATGGTACCCATGTCGTCTATGATTGATATATTTATATTTGAAATTGTTTTCTTCACTTATAGTAATAATATAAGATGAAATTTCACGTATCAAGCATATTTGGCTATTATAAGGGAAAACCCTATCCTCCGGCTTGCGTTGCATTGTGTGATGGGACCTGGGTCTTATAATAGCTTCATTGTTCTTTATTTAGCATTGCGCTGTTTGTTTTATGCACTGGTATTCTTGGGAGGAAACCCGTTCCGTGTTATACGGCGTGGTCCCTTGATTTACCTAACTTTAAAAACAAAGATTAATAATTGTTTTAGTTCTCACACCAGTCACATGACTGACCTGGAGTTTATTGTTTTAACCTAAACTCTGGGCGCCCCTATTTTCCACACAGGTAGCTAGTAGTTTTGGTTTTGCAGATTTATATTCACAGGATCCTGATTTATAGCTGGAACGATGAAAGCTCTGTATCTGTGTATTACTTTCAGTTGTGCTTTGTATTGTATGTTGATTGATGCATAGTAGATCCATATATCTATATTGATTGTTGTTTATACACTGGCATTCATGGGGGTAAACCCATTCCGTGTAAGCAGCGTGGTCCCGTGATTTGCCTTATCATTTTATATAAATTAATAACTGTTTAGAGTTTCTCACACCAGTCCCATGACTGACCTATAGTTTGCTTTTCCCTTGCAAACTCGGGTGCCCTTATTTTCCACACGGGCAGTCGAGTAGTCTATTTTGCAGATATATAAGCAGGATTCCAGATCGAAGCTTAAAGCTGTGTCCAGTGCGTTGATAGTCTTCCGATGTGTTACTTTATTTATTTTCCGATGTGCATTGTATTACATTTATTGTAAAATCATCTTCCGCTGTATTGATTATATTTCGATATACTCTGATATTCTGTACTCTGATGTAACATTATTATGATGTTTATAAAAGTCTTCTGTTATTTGTTCTGATGTGTTGTATACCCAGAGTTAGCGTATGCGGGATTCGAACGGTCTTGGTCGGTTTAGCGATCAATCAGGTCCGGGCGAAATCTGTGTCGTTACAGCTGGTATTAGAGCTTTGGTTAACTCAAATCTTTGGGGTACAACTCGTTAGAACTGAACAAAAGACTCATTAGGGGTAGGATTAGTAATATCCTATAGAAGAATCCTCATTAGAGATAGAATCAGTAGCATTCTAGAATGAGTGACTCGTTAGAGATGGGGTTAGAAATGCCTTAGAATGAGTTGAGAGTAATATGATTATATATAACGTATTTGTGATTATATATATAATCCGGTCTTAGAAAATTTGATTTTTGATTATATAAAATTATTTGATTGAAAAGTTAATTAACCAATTTATTGCTGGTTGTGTTGTTTGATTATTAATTTGATTAATAAAAATATTGAGTTGATAACTCCAATAAGAGAATGTAAGAGGTGAATTGGCCAAATCGAATCAAAATATTGAACTGTATTGAAAATTGGTTGCAAATGCATACATATACATATATATATATATATGTGTGAACAGGTCATAGCAAGGAGGCTAGAGAAAAGGAATAAAATTGTTTGCCCGACAAATAGGTACACGTTTATTGTATTTCTTGGGATTTGATGATTTTATGAGCCGATTGGCTAGCCGCTTGGCTTTTTCTTTTTCATTTGGATTGGAGAAGGCCATGAGAGGCTATATGGAATATCCCGAAGCTCCCCGTACAAAAGAGGTTATGGCGAAATTTTTCGAAAATTTAGGGTGTTAGCCAAATTTTTGAAGAATTTGAAAATTCTTAGAAACTGAAATGTTGAAGAATGGGAGCCAGATTGGAAGTTGAGTTGATTTGTAAAACAACTTTCGGCTTCGTTCCTTTTCGGGGACGAAAAGTTTTAAGTAGGGGAGATTGTAATAACACGGAAATCCGAGCCAATTTAAAATTTTTAAACTGACAATTTTAATGAATTTTGAATATTTAAAATGAATTATTTTAAATAATGACGACGAGAACTTTATTTTGAATAGAATTAGAACATATATATTTATTTGAATCGTCGTTAGAATATAAATATTTTATTTTAAATATAAAAAGGAATTGAAAATGGCGCGGCAGTTTCAAAATTTGAATTCAAACTTTGACTGACTGTACCGGGTGCAAAATAAAACGGATTTTAGTGAAACCAAAAATATTTAAATCTGTTAGTGAATACCTTTCTAATGAATCTGAAAAATCGAAGTTTCGTAGCGGGAGTCAAAAGTTATGGCCAAATGACTTTTCAGAAAGGTCGCTATAGAATTTATATAGCCCGTGAATGTAGACATTTTGCAAACAACCTCGGAATTCGACGAAACCACTTTTGTTGGATCCGGGATGTCAAATTATTGCTAGGTTTCAAATTTCATAATTTTTGAAGCTAATATGTGAGCGTGGCGATGAAAAATGTGTTTTGGTCAATTACAGTTAAATTGGATCGACCAGAAAATGGCCATTTTTCAAACGGTCTCAGAATTCGACGAAACAAGTTTTGTTGGGACCGTATCGTCAAAAAATAGCTAGATTTATTTTTCGGGAATTTTTAGAATCAGTATGTGGCCCCGGCAAATTGAAATGTATGTTCAAATTAAATATTGAATATGTTATATTTTAATTTGAAGGAAAACTGACTGAAATAGTCGAATGGGCCTACGAAACATATCCCATTGTGTTCGGAATGGGGGTAATTAGCTATGGACGATAGTCGTTGGGGTCGATTTTGAGTTCGTATCAACCTGAGGGTATTTTTGGTTTGAAAATATTAAAATATAATATAAATTTTATATAAAACCCTAAGGCCTCCCTCTTTCCAACAGAACCCTAGCGCCACCTTTAACTTCAACGGCCTAAACAGTTCAATTCTTCCTCCTTAAAATCCGCTCGATTCCCTTCGTAATAGATGATGGCCCTTCAGGAAATATTGTACCACTCCTTCAGATCTACACATTCATACCCATATGATCGAGGTTCGTGGAGGAACCTGCTCAAATTTCAGGCTCAAAGCGTCGCTGTTTGAGGGGGCTTATCGGCGTCAGGGTGTCGTCGAGCTAACCAGGAGGGGGTGGCGCAGGTGCGCCTGGCGAAGGCGCTCCACGTCAGCATCTCCGATCTTGCTCCAGCGATCTTTGTCAACGGCGGGTAGTTGAAATAGAAATCGAGGGTTTACCTGATGGGTTCGAGCAATTCAAAGGAGGAGAAGGTAGCGAATTTAAACGTTGTTTTAAACGTTATTAAATTGTTAATTTTGTTTTAATTAATTCAAAATGTAATTAACAAATTATAATCCATAACTCTTTCATACGAGGTCGAAAAGACGAGCGGTCAATTGCATTGAACTCGTGTCGGCGAACTCTACAATTTATAACTGACCAGAGCTGAAACGGGGAAAAACAGAATTTCAGACAAAAACAAATCTGAACAGAACAGAAATTCAGAACTAAAACCGATCAATGAGAGAATTCTCTCACTATAATTTTCTGTACAGTTATTTATTTCATAACTGCATATATGAACTGTTCCCTGTCGTCCACAGACCATGGACGACTTGTTTGATTTTATTCTATGTGAAAATTGATCGTGATGTGAAATGAAATAAATATATATAAATATATATATATATATATATATATATATATTGAAAGTGAAAATATCATATATATTGAAAGTGAAAATGTCGTATATATTGAAAAGTGAAAATATCATATATATTGAAAGTCAAAATATCGTATATATTGAAAAGTGAAAATATCGTATATATTGAAAGTGAAAATATCGTATATATTGAAAGTGAAAATATCGTATATATTGAAAGTGAAAATATCGTATATATTGAAGAGTGAAAATATCGCATATATTGAAAAGTGAAAATATTGTATATATTGAAAGTAAAAATATCGTATATATATGAAATGAAAACGATATATATTTTTAACATATATATACACTGTATAAAATTGTCGTGTATATGGAATATTCAATTTTGATTAGAAATTGAATATGAAGTTGAAATCATTTTGAAAACGAATTTAAAATGACTTATAAAACACATTTTGAATTGAAATCGACGAAATATATATAATATATATATTATATATATAATGGCCTGAATAGAACGCGTCGCGCCGCGGCAGTTCGCGAATTTCGACCATTGACTTCGAATGGACATTACGGGAGATCCGACCGTCGGATTCTCCTAAAACCGGAACCTTTGGGTTCGTGTCGAAAAGAGCTTTCCAATGAATATTAGAAATCTGAGATCTAACGGTTGGATTTGGAATCATGTCCAAATCAAATTTGGAAAAGGTCTTTGTAAGTGCAGTTCGATGGCCGTTGATGGAAATCGACTGTACGGGCCTTGATAAAATTAATAAAAATATCAATAATTTGTGTAAAATCATAAGAAATGAATTGGAAAGAACTGGGATGAAAAATTCCACATTTGTAAAGATAAAAATAGATTTTTATCGAAATGAACTAGTTATTAACTAGAATAATAATTTATTTATTTTTAAATAAATAAATTGGATTTGAAATGGTTTTAAAAATAACCAGAATTTCCAATATATGAATTGGAATAGATTTGAATCGAAATTATCTTCGGAATATTTCGATGTTGGATTTCGTGATTATACAGATATGGTTGTGGAAATTTGAAAGATATATTAATATCGTTATTTCCAATACGATATTTGTTGGTTTCAGAATTTGATGTTGAATATAAGCCGATACTATTTTCTATTCAAAGCCTTGTGTTTAATATCAAATTGGATTTGGGGTTTGTCGTGAACTGTGTTTAAATGACATTAGTTCTTTAACCCGCATAAAAGCAGGATTAATTTCCAAAAAGTAGAACAATCAATATGAAATGATTTTAGAGATGAAATCAATTAGGGTTTGAATAAATCTTTAATTAGATTTGGATGAATGAATGGTGATTAAATTTACCAAAACACGTGATGTGATTAAACCAAATTTACTTAGTTGTTGATATTGATTGTGGTTGATTGATTGTTTGGATGGTGCTCGACCAGTTTATGAGCAGAATGTGCTTTTACATTTAGCATTGGGTTGGGTAGAAATACTGGTATGCTAACACCTTGTGAAACACTTCACGATTTGATGATAAGGTGTTTAGTGATGTTATGTTCATTTCAAATTTAATGAATGATTTTGAATTGGTATATTTTTCTTAAGTGAAAAGAAATGTATTCCCGATTTTGGACAGGGAATGTTTTATAAAAATATTTTATAAAACAGAAAGGATTTCGAGGCCTAAAACTCGATGATTTCGAAATGATTAGGAAATGTATTATGTGTTACATTGTGGTTCATCACATATTTGATTAGTTGCTATTAATGATGTATCTGTTTGGTGGCGGAGAATTTATTCTCTTGCTTAACACCCTTCTTTGAGACGTATGAGCTCAAAGGTTATGTGATTAATAGTGACTGATCATATGTGTGAATTACTGATGTGAAGTACTATATTTTGAAAGTACTTGTGATTATTATGTTGTGAAATGATTTTCCCTACTTCGGGATATGAAATGATTTAGTATGTGGCTAAAGAGTCGGGTAACCCTGAGACTAAAAGTATGGGTGAGAGGGCGGTGTATGCTCTCCATGTGTGGGAGGTGCATCGCCGGTGTAGCCTGCTCCTATGTGGGGTAGGTGCACATTCATATATATCGAGTTGTGAGGTGCGTACCCTTTGCCTTGTCGATGGGGAGCACGAAATCCAAAGGAATAATTTCTGTAAACTGAATTGGATTTGGAAAATCTAAGTGTGGTGATTAATCTAAATGGGTAGATTGGGATAATGCATGTTGATTGATGCATAGTAGATCCATATATCTATATTGATTGTTGTTTATACACTGGCATTCATGGGGTAAACCCGTTCCGCGTTAGCGGCATGGTCCCGTGATTTGCCTTATCATTTTATATAAATTAATAACTGTTTAGAGTTTCTCACACCAGTCCCATGAATGACCTGTAGTTTGCTTTTCCCTTGCAAACTCGGGTGCCCTTATTTTCCACATGGGCAGTCGAGTAGTCTATTTTGCAGATATATAAGCAGGATTCTGGAACGAAGCTTAAAGCGGTGTCCAGTGCGTTGATAGTCTTCCACTGTGTTACTTTATTTATTTTCCGCTGTGCATTGTATTACATTTATTGTAAAATCATTGATTATATTTCGATATACTCTGATATTCTATACTCTGATGTAACATTATTATGATGTTTATAAAAGTCTTCTGTTATTTGTTCCGATGTGTTGTATACCCAGAGTTAGCGTATGCGGGATTCGAACGGTCTTGGTCGGTTTAGCGATCGATCAGGTCCAGGTGAAATCCGTGTTGTTACAATTCAATAGTTTCAAACTCAATTTCGAAAATGAGAAAGAATCATTTTCGAATCGAAACCCAGTCTGCTCGGTTTAGAAACTGAGCCTCGGTATGATTCATCCCCACAATATTATTATTGATCTCCCCATGGATAATCCACCTATTATATGTTTTAACCATACCCTGAATAATCAAGTGTTTTTGCACGTTTTCCATTGGGATCTTTTTAGAATTCTGCACTTGATACAAGGGAAAGTGCAAAATTCGATATTGGAGAATGTGTGATTCTTCAAAAAACTCATGAAGTTTCGAAGGCCTTGCTTATAGTCTTCACTATTTCTATATGGAATTTTGATGCATTCTCTTTAACTCAAGTTAGACATAAAGTTAATGTTTCACCCTTCGCCCTGTTAAAGAAATGTATTGTTCATTAGTAAAATGATTCATGTATAAAACAAAAGTAAAAGACTACTTGTAAGATTGTATATTATTTACTTTTCCAATTGAATATTCTATTTCAAATCTCAAAAGTATCACCTGAGATCACATTTCCGGCTCTTTCCGAAACGTAACAACATATCTCACTGTAAATCCCCTTACGAATATATCGCTCAAGATATTGCAATATCGAAAGATATATTGACCAAGACGAGATAATAGAATATCGTCCGAGATATTGCTTTTTCTGATTAAAATTTAAATCCATACTCGAACCAAAAAAATAATTAAAAAACTCAAATCTGGCTACGATATTTTCCTGCTATTTAATATTTTGCATGTTAGATGGTCATATATATGTTCATATATGTTATACAATGTTTATGATTTTGATATTCATCTTTTTTTAGCATGCACGTCTCCTATGAAATTATGTATTCTATGTTATCTTTATGCGTAACTTTTTAATGCCTTGGATCTTTTTTATGTCCCATGTCTAACAATAATTCATGTTCATGATGTTGGATTAATTATGATCGAATCGACATCTAAAATAAGTGTTTTTACAGTTTAAAACAACAATCGATTGCAAGAATAGTAAATTAAAACAAAATTGATTAGGGTTTCATACCTTTGGTCTTGAGATCCATGAAATTGATGAAGAAAATTAGCTATTTGTTTGAATCGACTTAGCATAACTTAGCGCTGGCACTCTATTGGTATCCACAAGAATGTCTTCGTCTTCGATCAAATCGAAGAAGAAACTAAAAGTAGGAAGTGGTATTAGCCGCCGTGGATATTTTAGGGTTTTGGAAAAGTATTCGATTCAGTTCTAACTTTTGATTTGATCGAAAATTATATATGTAATAGAGTTAGCTGTCGTTTATAAAAGGAAATAGGTAGCCCTTTAATAACAAATGTTAACCTAAAATTAGGAGCTAACCGAATACTTGTTCCAACTTTGAATAAAATATTAACAAATTGATATTTTATTTGTCAAAAATATTTTCTCTCCTTTATAATATTCTATATTGTATGACCCTATAGGTTATTACAATGTTGGCAATGATTATAAATCGTATTTAAAATCATAAACATTGATTGGCATCTAGTAATACATCGTTGCTACCCAAGTTATAATAATAATATTGACGATTCGATATAACCTTTCATGATCAGTGTATCAATGTAATATAATCCTTTTAACCAATATATTAAGGATTAAACTTGAGGCATGGAACGTATCACTCTCTTTATATTCTAATCCATTTATCTTGACCGATGAGTAGACTGTTTAAAAACAAATCAATATTTGAGCACGGTCATGCATTTCACAGTCTCACTCAATCAAGATGCCCATGGATATCATGACAAATATATTGTAGAATTAAATTCCATCAAAATCGTTCATAATTTTCATTCGATTCAAGATCTATCCAATAATCATTGTTATCGTCTACTCTGTCACAAGTAACTTTAGATGATATCAAAATACAAATATCCTCAAATAAAATTATAACAATTTCAGGTCTGAGTACCATTACATCACTGTCACTACGAGAATAACTTATGATACGTTTAATTATATTCCATGTAGTTTTTTCGTGGTGGGTCAGCTTGATATGTTATTCTCTAATACGTATATATGTCGTGACCTTAACATCACATATATTAATGATCAATGAGATATGATCATCAATCAACCAACATACTATTCTCAATGCTTTATTGTTGTCTTTTGTATACAATAAAACTTGACTAAGGACATTTAAGAATTATAATACTTGATATAATATATAATCTCATGTTCAAGTCTTACTCGAACTATATAATTCTGTATCATTATTCTAAGGACTTATGTTATGTTAATATTTATATTACGCAACAAATATAACATAATAGAATATATTTTATTCCAAATTAAATAATAATATCAACAATGTTATTGATCATATCAAATGGATTGCCTCTGGGGCATAAACTCTAACTATCTCCCACTTGCACTAGAGTCAATCATTCATATATCATATACTCATGAAATTAGTGTGACTATTAAACTTCTGCTACGATAGAGTTTAATTTAGTAGGTATGCAACATTACAACTTTTGTAACTTTGTAGATATGTTTATTTCCTCTTTGAACAACTTCACATAAGAAATTATATTTTTGAAATATATGTTTGGATCATTAATGAGTTTAAGTTTTAGGTTTGTCAATAGCCACATTGTTATCGTAGTGTAAATCATTGGATCAATAATGAATTAATTTCAATTATGAACTTCTTAACCCAAACATTTTTTTCTTAGAATCAGTATTTATTTCTTATTTTAAGATTAACAGTATTCACAATAATTAATGTATTATCAATATATAACATTAGAATTATTGTGTCACTCCCACTCAATTTCTTTTTTATACAAGGTTCGATGATATTTTATGGTTTTCGAGGCATTTCGAATTCTGTTTTATTGCTATCGGTATCTTAGAGACTGGCTCTCTTTTAAATGGATACCAATTCGAGCAATAAACATTTTATTCTCAGAGGATTTATAAAATAATATCCATGTTTTTCTTTTGGATATTCCATAAAATAGTTATCTGATTTGGGTATGATCTTATTAGAGGAAAACTGTTTAACAAACACCTTACATCCCAAATCTTCGCATTATACACACTAGGGCATTTCCTAGCCCATATCTTATATGACATCTTCAAAATCGTTTTAGTAGGATTAAATTCAGTTGTTATAAATTTAATTTATTGGAAGATCTATATGACTTATCATTGATCGTACCATATCTTATAAGGTGCGATTTCTCCTTTCAGACACACCATTCCAATATGGTATTCTTGGTGGATTGTGTAGTGAAACAATTTCACACTCATTTGGATAGTCATTAAATTATTATCTTAAATATTATCTCGATCTGTTCGAAGAGTATATATTTTCTATTAAAATTGGTTTTTAACTTAACTTTGAATTCTTTAAACTTTTCAAAGGATTTCGATATGTGTTTCATAAGATACACATATCTATATCTACTGATATCATCAGTAAATGCAATGAAGTAATAAAACCTACCGCTATATTATGTATTCATTTCTCCATATACATCATAATGTATGAGACCCAATACTTACTAGTCCATTCACTATGTCAAGTGAAAAGGTGATTCTTTATTTTGCCTTATAAACAAAATTTGCATTCTTTATATGATTCGAAATCAAATGACCTCAAAATTCCATCATTATGGAGCTTTTGATATGTTTTTCTTATATATGTAGGCTGAACGATAATGCCAAAGGTATGATGGATTTAAATCATTAAATTTAATCTGCTTAGTATTTATGTCAAAAACATCATAATTAAGGATTTATAAAGATCATTGACCATTTGTGAAATTCGATAAGATATTTCATTTAAATAAAATGAATAACAATTGTTCTTTTATTACAAATGGAATTCAAACTTGTATAAACAAGATTCATAATAACATTTATTTTAAATTGAATTTTATAATAACAATTATTTTATTTATTTAATTAAGTCAATATATAGAACAAGAATCAACTTGCTATGGATAATCCAACAACATTTGCTTCATTTCCAATAGTAAGCCCACCTGTCCTTTTATCAAATTTCTACTTGTTTCACAAATTTTTTTTTTGTAAATTTACATACGTTTATGTGATTCATATCTAGTATCCAATACTAGAGATGTATAAGTTGATTGTTATAACATTTATATCTTATTCAGTTGAAGTCAAGCTTCAACTTCCATTTTAAATTTTCGATATTTGTAAAGCAATTACGTTTAATTTGTTTGAGGATAATCCTCAAATTTCAATGTTAGTCAAGAAATTTGATTTAGTTCAATTTATCCTTCTTAATGATTAATTTAAATTATTTGAGTTATTTATTATTTAATATTTACAATAGATAATAAATAATAACTGATTCTGTAATATTTATTTAATATAAATACAATTTTTGATAATCAAAATTTATATTCATATCAAATGGATTTCCGCTAGGGCATAAAATATAGCAATCTCCCACTTGCACTAGAATCAATCATTCATGTATCGTATACTCATGAAACTAGCATGACTATTAAACTTCTGTTGCGACAGAGTTTTAATTCAATAGGTCTGCAACGTTACAACTTTTGCAATTTTCCAGATATGTTCATTTCCTCTATGAACGACTTCACATAAGAATTATATTTAAATATGTTTGGATTGATAATGAGTTTAAGGTTTTAGGCCTGGGCAATTGCCACATTGTTATCACAATGTTAATCATTGGATCAACAATGAATTAAGTTCAATTATGAACTTCTTAACCCAAACATTTTATTTCTTAGAATCAATATCTATTTCTAGTTTTAAGACTAACACTATTCACAATAATTAATGCGTCATCAATATATAACATTAGAATTATTGTGTCACTCCCACTCAATTTTTTGTCTATACAAGATTCAATGGTATTTTGTGTTTTCCGAGACATTTCGAATTTTATTTCATTCCCATATGTATCTTAGAGACTAGCTCTCCTTTAAAAGGATACCAATTCAAGAAATAAACATTTTTTTCTCAGAGGATTTATAGAAATAATATCCATTTGTTTCTTTTGGATATTCCACAAAATAGTTATCTGATTTGGGTCCGATCTTATCAGCGGAAGGATGTTTAGCATATGCCTTACATCCCAAATCGTCGCATCAGACACACTAGGACATTTCCTAGTCCATCTCATATATGGCGTCTTCAAAATCATTTTAGTAGGATTAAATGCAATTGGTCTAAATTTAATTTATTGGAAGATCTTTATTACTTATCGTTGATCGTACCATATCTTATAAGATGCGATATCTCCTTTCAGACATACCATTTCAATATGGTGTTCTGGGTGGAGTGAGTTGTGAAACACTCATTTGGATAGTCATTTAAATTACTGGCTTAAATATTCTCTCGATCTGGTCGAATAGTATTTATTTTCTTATCAAAATTGGTTTTGAACTTCATTTTGAATTCTTTGAACTTTTCAAAGGATTCTAATTTGTGTTTCATAAGATACACATATCTATATCCACTAACATTATCAGTAAATATAATGAAGTAATAAAACCTACCTTTACCTTATGTATTCATTGCTCCATATACATCATTATGTATGAGACCCAATCTTTACTAGCTCATTCATTGTATCAAGTGAAAGGTGATTCAGTTATTTGGCCTAATAAACAATATTTGCATTCTTCATATGATTTGAAATCAAATGATTTCAAAATTCCATCATTATGGAGTTTTGATATGCCTTTCTTGTTTATATGGGCTAACTCACAATGGTAGAGATGTGATGGATTTAAATCACTAAATTCAATTATGTCAAGTACATCATAGTTAAGGATTTATAAAGACCATTAACTATTTGTGAAATTCCATAAATTATTTCATTTAAATAAAATGAATAACATTTGTTCTTTTATTACAAATGAAATTTAAACTTGTCTAAACAAAATACATTACAACATTTGTTTTAAATGGAATTTTTCATAATAACAATTATTTTAATTATTTAATTAAATTATTACATAGAATAAGAAGCAACTTCCTATGGATAATCTAGCAACATTTGCTTCATTTCTAATCGTAAGCCCAGTTGTCTTTTTGTCAGATTTCTACTTATCTTGCAATTTCTGAAAATTTACATACATTTATGTGGTTCATATTTAGTATCTAATACTAGAGATGTATAAGTAGATTGTTATAACATTTATATCTTATTCGGTTGAAGTCACATTTCAACTTTCATTTTAGATCTTCTATATTTGTAAAACAATTATGTTTAATTTGTTTGAGGCAATCCTCAAATTTCAACGTCAGTCGAGAAATTTGATTTTATCCTTTTTAAGGAGTAATTTAAATTATCGGAGTTATTTGTTATTTAATATCTACAATAGATAATAAATAATAACTGATTCCGTAATATTTATTTAATGTAAACACAAATTTTGATCCATATCTAGTCATATCTTGACCTACCTTTGGCTAACACCCCAAACACAACCTTCTAGGTAGACATAATATGTCAACTATATCGTATATAATTCCAGGATCGCATGATGTTTGTTCATTGAATTATTTATTTTCTCAAGTATAGAATAATACATGCTCTTTGTCTCTAAGGCCATAAATACTATTATGCAGCCTTAGTCAAGTCAGACCTAGTAATACAGTCGAAGCACCGCAATTACTCCAACCACATATAAACAAAATAAAAGGATGCACAATGCTTTGGCATTACTTACATCCAATGAGACTAGCATTGATGGGTGTACTATTGGAAGACTTCACCACGACTTAATATAACAAAATTTTTGCTTTAGAGGGAATTTTATAATTCATGGTTGGAAACAATATTAATGTTTTTTACATATACCAGAATATATGTATTTCATGTTAGTAATTTTAATTCCACACAAACACAATTGAAAAGATATTAAATCTTTGAATGTTTAATATTTTAAGTAGCATTAGTGTTAAAGGAAATAAAATACATTTTACCATTGTTTTTGAACATTTTAGAACATAGCTTGCAGTTCAACATTTGTACTGCTGCAATTTTCTAAACTGTTTGTTTCATTATAGCTCTTAAAAGGTATAACTGGAATACATGCAACTTTTAATTAATTAGGCCCAATCCAATATTAAGGCCCAATATATCATTATTAGATATAGACCGCAAATTCTAAACTCATGCAGATTATACACCTTATATTATACATACATGAGTTATTATACACACACACACACACACACACTAGTGCGAACCCTTGCTACGCACACAGGTTGCTACTTTATTTTTTGTAAACAACATGTTGTAATTACCGTTCTGGCTTAAGTTGTTTTCTGGTGAAAATATAACTACAGTAACAATTGAGCATTCCATTGTATTCATTGACAAACGATTCAAGTGATTATCTGTATGAGCAATGCTAAGCACACTCTCCTTTAAGGAGAGTGAGCTTATACTTGCCACCTAATTGGTGGAAATGGGTTGGCATCAATTATTGCATTTATGATACTAATAACTGCCAACCCAATTCCACCAATCAAGTGGTAGTATAAGCTCGCTCTCCTTAAGGGAGAGTACGCTTAGCATTGCTCTATCTGTAATAAACTCCCATTCTTATAAATAATAGACTATATATTACCCCTATTAAATAATGTTGAAGATAATTTACCAACATATCAACAAATTTAACTATTTTGTTCAATAAATGTGCACCATCGTAGTGAGTTAGCTAACGTGTGCCACTACAACGAATGAGATAAATGCAAATGTGTTATTTACTTAACTTTACACAGTCAAAATAACTATAATTAAGACAACAAATAAATAATTATTAATGTCATTCTAATTAATACAAACGAAAATGCGTGCGCTCTACCATAACAAATAAAAGGAATTGATCTTGTTTTGCAAGCAATAGTTGAATCTTTTTTTATAATAATCAAACATCAGTTACAAGAAATATCATTTATTTTGTTAACCATTTGACACACCAATAAAGCTTACAGATTTACAACTGTAGAAAACAAAAGACAATACCCATCACAACACATGAACCATACGAATAATCTTGATCATCAGTAAAATCTCTATTAGTATCAACTTTCTTATATTCTATATCAAATACAACATCAGTGAAAACTCACAAGGTCTTATCTTAACTTTGACTGCAATTCATCAATTCCCCTCAATTTGCTATCATGTCTAACATAAATCAATATATTTATGAGTAAACCTCAATATGATTCTTCCTGCAAACAAAATATTAAAACACACGCAGGCACCCATGTAAGTTTAAAATGTTTGAACTGCAAGCACAGGAAAGGAGAAACTCATCACCAATACATCAGAGTGCCATGCAAAATCATTTGAAAAGATTAAATGTATAGTCACAACAAGTTACTCCCAATATCTACATTTTTGCTACAATTTTCACATCTAGCCATCATTTTTAGCTGGAGAATTAAAATGAAGGTGAAAATTTGTTGGTTTATGATTTTTCCAATATCGAATAACCAATTAGTTATCCTTAAATGCTATGATAAAATGATCCAATATCAGTAAAATATTAGGGTCATAGAATGTTGGCAGATGGCAAGAAATAGTTAGTTCATATTAAGCTAAATGTGCATTACTATAATGCACTTGTAGAATATGCATAATAAATGAAAAAATTTGGATGTAAAGATAATTCTTTTGCTTCACATTGACAGAAATAGAAATTTCATACATAAGACTTTTTTTAAAAATATGGGCTGTTGAGTTTATTAATAGAAGGATGAAAATGTTTCCTTTTTCTTGGAACGATCTCTATCAAAAGGAATAATGCATAATATATTTACATTTTAAATGAGAAAATGGAAATAATTCGTAAGAAAATTATTACCACAATATAGTGAAAAAGGAAGGAGAACATACCATTAAGCCGACCGCACCAAACATCCAATATGTAGTCTTCCAGGATGGGACAAAATCTATGTAATGATCCAGAATTTTTAACCAATTTAAAATTGGAATATTCATTACTTAATTTGAATTTAAATTTGAATTTGACATAAATATATATGGTAATTTTGATAAGTTAAATGATAGATATAAATTTAAATATAATTGCAAAGATATGATAAGTAAGATTTGATAATATATTTTTTCAAAACATGACTTTTGTCATTACGAGTTGTCATTATATTTTGTTGAATCAAATTTTGTGAACACAAATATAATAACATAGTAACACAAATAAGTGTTTAAAATTTGTGACTTAAATAAGTGTTTCAAGTTAGTAACACAAAATAAGTGCTAGAAATAACGTCGTAAAATGATTTAATATGAATGTAACATGTGTCCTAAAGAGGTGTCACCACCTTATTCACTTAAGGAATATGTGTTAACATGCATGAATCAAAAACACAAGGAAAGGACAAGTGTTCTGTGAGGTGTAAGCTCCTTATACCTTTAAGTTTCCTATATAAACCCACCTTAACCCTCTCTTTTCACCATCCTTCTCCATTTCTCATTTTCTTTCATCCTTCTCCCCTTCTTATCCATGGCTTTCTAAGTCGTTCATCTCTCCTCTTCCTTTCACCATTTTGGCTTAGCCTTTTTTCTCCTCCCTCCTTAAAAATTCGGCCTCCATCACCACCACCACCTTGCCAAAGTTCGTCCTCATCCTCTTATAAAGAGATAAGATTAATATATATATATATATATATATATATATATTGGCAAAGAAGATGGTGCGCGGAAATACTGTCTGAGGGTTCGTTCAGCTAGGCTTGCCTACCGTGAAGATTCAGGAAACTGTTAGGTGAGAACTCTTTAACCACGGTTTATATATTCAATTAGTAGCTAGACTAACTTAAATATAATGATGAATTATTATTGGGTAATGATGATTTATATTTTTTGTGATGGATGATGGATGCGAAGTTTAGAACATACACTATTAAGTGTTAGTGTTATAACGCTTGTGCACAATTATGATGGATGGTTGCTATGGATGTTTAAATGGTTGTTGATGTTGTTTTGCACACACTATGACACAACAATTATGGTATCACATTGGTGATCGAAAAATCTCCTTCATAATTAAAAGCAATATCATTATTGAAATTAAAGGTTAATAATTGGAAAAGACCATATGAATAAATTCATATATATTGTTAAAGTCCTTTAAATGAATAAATAAATACCGGAACATTCTAGGATGATAGAGAGGATAGTGTCTAGGCTTGGGTTTGGAAATAAAGTCTCCTGTTCTCCCTGGCTATCCCTAACTGATCCGACGAATGGGAAGGTTAATTTGAAGTTATTTGAATTTAGAAATGAATTTGGATTTATGGAAATCGAATTTTAGATCCAAAATAGTTTGAAAAGTAAATTTAAATGATTTTTAAAAGGGTTATATAAAGATATATTGTTTTCTAAGACATTTTGAAGTATCGTAGAATAATGGTTATTATGGTCAAAATAGAGCTTGTCGCATAATGGTAATTTACGTATTTTAGATGCAAACTTTAAACGCTTATAACTTTTGCAATCTAAATCGGGTTTCCATAAAATGAAAAACGTTTGATTTCCATTAACAAGAACTTTCAAATGAGTGAAAACAGATTTTAAATTCATGTTATAATTTTCAAGTTATGTTTGAAACCGTTTTGAAAAAAATCGATGTAAGAACAATTGTTGACCATAACTATAAACAGCTATTTTAAATGTTTTAAAAATATGGAAAATTTTTGTAAAATCATAATAAATTATGTAAAAGTATTATGAATTGTAAATTTTAAGTTTTGGCTAAGATAAACGATATTTTGATCAAAATAGTTAAGATAACAGTTTTGTAACGCTTTTGTAACACTTTTGAAATGCTATTGTAACGCTTCCTTCGAAAACAATCTAGTTTGAAGTTTTAAATCGTAAACTATTTTCCGAACTATAAGTAATGATTTGTGGAATATTTTCAAATGTTTAAAAATATTAGAAATATTTTATATGGAATTTAAACTGATATTAATATGGGTTTTCAATTTTAAATAATTGGATATGGTTGGAGATAAATCTTCGGATGTTTGATATTAATCCGGTAGATGATGATTCTTACTATTCGAGAAATTTAAAAGGTAGTTCACCATTATTCCGCTTATAGTGTCAGTTAGATATCTAGATTAATATTAAGTATAAGTTGATGGTATTTCTATCCAGATCTAATGTCAAAGAGTTGGATAAATCTTTTAATTAAGATACGAGTTTCCTAAGTTGACTGGGATAAGTTGGATAGAAATAATCTTCAGATATTTGATATGAAATTCTGTGGTGATAAACGTATACTATTTGAGGAATTTGGAAGATATTATTATATCGTTATTCAACTTATAGTATTCGTTGATTATGAGAATTAATATCGAATATAAGTAGATACAATTTCTGTGTAACTTATGTTTAATATCAATTGATTTGGGTTTTGTCGTGAATCATATTTTCAATAATATCATTCTTGAAACCCCATGAGATTAAGTTATGAAAATTCATATCGTAATTTGAGGATTTAATCAGATCTTTGAGTTGAGGAAATTAAAAGTGAGGAATTGGAAAGAAAGTATGATCTTTTAGTTAAGATTAAAGAATGGAATGTTGAAAAATCAATTTAATTGGAAAATATGGTTGAAATGTGGATTAAGGATTTCAAAGGAAACTGGATTTTGATAACGAGTTATCAAACGGCAAATTAATTAAGGCTTTAAGGCTAAATCATCTTTAATTTAGGGGATGTGTTTTGAAAGAGAAAGGTTAAATATGAATTTTGTAATAATTTGAGAATGTTGAATATGGAATGGGTTTAAAGAAGTTCAGTTTTGAAAAAATCCAAGACAGAAGGAGATTGGTAGAAAGCCTGTGTGTTCTATAATTGTGTTTTTTTAAACTACGCTTATTATTTGGATAGACCGGGATTGGATGTATGTCTGAAAACCATTACAATTAATAATATGACGTTGTGGAGCAATTGAAGACACCATTGAAGACCGGGACCCTTCATGTCGTAAGGACGACTTGCTGAATGTCTCGAATGGTTCGCTCCCACTTGCAGATGGATTTTATATCGGTTAAGTGGCAAGAAGCCCGAACGTATGTGAAGGAATTCCGGATTGTGGTTTATGTGTCTGACATTGTAATTGACTGCGTAGCGCTGATCTTTGTTAAATACATATCTGCTTGGTGGCAGAGAATTTATTCTTTTGCTTAACAACCTTCTGTAAGACGTATGAGCTTAGAGGTTATATTGCTGAAAATTAGTGATGCGTAGTGAATGCACAATGTGGCATACTTAAGTTATGAGATGAGCTTTGGATGATCAAAGCATGGCTTATTTAAGCGTAGCTTTGTGTATATCGTGACCTCGACGAACCTCACACCCGGATTGATGGTAAACTGGCGGTCAGATTTTTATGTTCGTTTCATATGTTCGATGCTCCAGGATGTGATGATGAAAGGGTAATGCGAAGTCCCCAGTCTGGGACACTATTTGTTGGGTACTCTGATTCGTGTATGTGGGTTAGTATAATGGAGTCCGAGTCTGTATGTTATCCACGAGTACTGGGATGATGCGCGCAAGAAAGTTTGTGAGCCCACGAATGATCTTTCGTACCAGGAACCATCATGTTCGAAACCCAATCTCCACTGTGAGCCCGTACGATTTTGATTATATAGCCTGCTGGTTACCACTAGGATTGTCAGTATAATGGGATGGGGCATTATGCTGGCTAGGATTAATACATTTATTTGCAAAAAGGTTTTTCACACTATATATAATAGTAAAAGAGGATTTTCACATATGAATGCATTTTTGGTTATCATAAAGCAAAACCCGCCTATCTGGTGTGCGCTTGCATTGTGTGATGTGGGATGAGTTTATGATAACTTCATCTTTCAAAAAGTCATTGCGGATTTCTATGCACTGGTATCCACATGGAGTGTAACGACCCATGAATTTCCGGCCCTAAAAATCGACATAAATACCTTTACCGTAACTCATGCCGACCTCCCAAACACCGAAAACACTGGATAGTTATTAGAAAGAAATTAGAGGGTGAGATAAGAGAGAAAGAAATATTAGAATAGAAGAAGAAGAACCAACACCACACAGAGCCTCACATCGCAGCGGAACAAAATATGACACAGAAATAAATCTTTATTGAGAGCTTTAAAAATACTTACAATATCAGAGTACATCACATAACCGGACAGTTATAAAATCTGTCCCACATACAACTCACAGCGGAATAGTATCATACGTCTGGACTCTTCTAGCTCGCCCTCTTCACAACATTCGATAACCTGAACCTGTATACCCCGGGCTAACCCGAGCATTCACAAAACACCGGGTCAGTCTGGTGAACCAGAGTGAGAAAAACTCACATAGTTTAAAGGTATCACACAACTTGATTTTAAGTTCAAAAATCTTTCAAAAGAAAAGAATAATCATAAGACCAAATCCACACATAAATACGGACGTTTTTTACCTTACGATAACCCAAACCAGTTTTGAAATCAATATCTTATCTGATATTATAATAACGTCTAAGTACAAGTAAATAGAAATCTAGTAGAACGCTTGCATCTCACGCTCTACATATATAGTATACAAACAAAAACCGCGGGCGCTTATTGAAGATTGGATTTCCAACTATGACAAGGTATGGGACCACCTGCCGATTGTGTATCTCTAGAGGCGAATACACTGGGTTCAACAAGAACGTCTTGTAACCCGGCCTTCACATGACCGACCACTCATTTCGC
Source organism: Allium sativum (assembly GCA_030737875.1). Taxonomy (NCBI): domain Eukaryota; kingdom Viridiplantae; phylum Streptophyta; class Magnoliopsida; order Asparagales; family Amaryllidaceae; genus Allium; species Allium sativum. The sequence goes on from CM060923.1 coordinate 429,170,659, forward strand.
TTGAGTGTATCGAATGTATATCACCAATGGTTGGGCGCGACCCACCGTTTCCCGAAAAGGGACAGCGTTGAAATAGACTTAAAGAATGAAATGGAATTTCTCTAGATAGGTGATTTTACACCCTAATGGGAGCGACCCACATAGCCATGCTGCCTGCCCGATTTTTGTCAATTCCCAGTTGTTGAGGCTTGAGGCCAGAATTTACATTCAACCATCTGATCTCCATTCACTTTGAATGCCACATCGTCAGATCCGCCAGATATCACTAATTGACGTCTACAAAAATACTTTGAAAGTTAAGCTAAGAGAAGTGCCCTTCTCCGCCACTAACAGAAATATGTTTGTAAAAATCAACGTACGCGATCCCTTTGGAAATACTCTGTCAGACATTCGTCCATACAAGTCATCTAGGAATAGGATGAACCAAAGGTACTCTCCTACTGCATCCAATAAAGGAATCACCCCATGGACTAGTAGCGAGAAGCCCTTGCCATCCATAGATTTCAACCACGACAGAATCACAATTTACCACGGGCTGCTAAGCCAGAGATTATAAGTAACCCTTCCATTTCATGAAGATCTACGGTCTTCAATTGCTCCATCTTCAATCAACATCTTTTACGTGTTTGCGGTTCGGAATGGTTTTCGAATATAAATTCGATCCCGGTCTTTCCGTACCAACAGCGTGTTGGACATGATTTTGATAGTCGGTTATTTAACTATCAAAATAAACAAGCATAAAATAAATAAATCCATTGGTTGGCTATACAACATCACTTGGCCATTTAAAAAACTATCTTTATTTTAATATATTTATTCTAAAATCATTTTATAATATATCTTAAAACCATATCAAATTCTTCCTTTAAATATCATTTAAACATTTGGTACTCATTATTCATCATTTGTTAATCGATTAAATTTATCCTTTGTAAAATCATCCTTACGAACCCTCCTTTTCATTTCCGTTTGGGAAACCATAATTACCACTTATATTTTTAGGATAACCCTATTCCCAAATCTTGTCTCCTTACTTTTAGAGATATCGTTATTTTCCATCAATCTCCTTTCTATTCCTTTCGCCATGGAAATGCCATTTAAATTCTCAAGCCCCTTTTAAATCTTCTTTTATTTTGAAATCCCCATGTATATATATTCTCAAAATCTTCAAATATTGCTACATTATTATTTTCCAAAGTAATTTGTTTTATCATCTCCACCATTACGACAAATATCATCCTTTGATAATCCCGAAGTCGTTCAAGTTAGGGAATTTAAATTACCTCTCAGACCTTGATCAACAACGTTCTTACCTTAAGATAATATCATGAGACGACACCAAATCCCGTTCTCACGGAGACAAGGGTTATCTTTGGAATATAACACAGAAACAGATAATAGAAGAACAGAATTAAATAAATACACCAGAAAATGAACAATAGAATATACTGGATAAAAGTAATCATCAGAGTTACACAGTACACAGGATCTTACTTAGTACAAATACAGTTCAGCTATACATAAATGTCTACAGCGGAAAACGAACAAAATATGTACAATAGGAGCTGAACAGCATAAAAAGAGATAAATGATAGAATCCATCTTCATCTCCAGCTATCCAGAAAGGACCAGCTAAACCTGAATACAAGGCTGCCCGTGTAGAAAAAGGGGCACCCGAGTTTGAAAGTGAAACAAACTACGAGTCAGTCATGGGACTGGTATGAGAAATCTATTCAACACATATATAATATGGCTAATCACAGGACCACGCCACTTTCGTGGAACGGGTTTACTCCATTGGATTGCCAGTGCTTTAAAACAAATCTTTCCTTTAAACATCGGTATGCTTTTTGTAAAAATGGAGACGTTATAAGACTCAGTTCCCATCACACAATGCAACGCAAACCGGAGGATAGAGTTTTACCTTATAACGGCCAAAATATGCTTGATACGAATAAAACAAAGGCATTTGATATTATTGCTAGTGTTTATATGTTTCGAAAACAATTTCAAATCATAACTATCAATCATAGACGACATGAGCGTCCCATGCCACTATGTCGCCAAATATCTATACAATCGAAACCGCACGATGTCGTATTTGGAAAGTGGATTTCCATCATGAACCAAGGCAAAAGATAGTCCTTACCGAATTCGAGACGCTCTAGCCCGTGTCTCAGGATCAGAGCTCGAGTGACCCTAGAATCGTCGGGCCGGTCCACCGATGTGGATTAAAATTCCTGAACACTGCGTTCCCTCGCCCTTTGGGGCGTCAACGAGCCAACGAATGACTCCATCGGACCCGGATCGTCCGATCAAACCGAGGCGCCTCGCAACAGCAACAAACACATAGGTGAAAAGTATATAAATGTCAGGGCTGGTAGGTCACTGACACCACCCTAGCTAGAAAGAAACGCATGCCCTCCCTGAGGTCCTTCTCCCGTTTCTGGTTCATACCGGGGTGTGAGGCTCGCGATTTCACGTTATACACAAAGCTACGCCACGCAGGCGGTGCTTTGATCATCACCACAAGACTTTGCTTTTCAACAGAAGCCCTGATCACTACATCTTAGCATGCCACACAGGCAATTCATGCCATGCGACTGATGTCCATCGATATACAACCTCTGAGCTCGTGTGTTCCAGAGAAGGGCGTTAAGCAAAAGAATAAATTCTCCGCCGCCAAACAGATGTATATTTAATAGAGATCAATCAACACAGAATAAAATCCAATGTCAGACACACAGTCCATTTACAAGTCCGTTCTGGGTCTAAACGAAACCGGAGGCACTAAATACCTCGCAAACCCATCGATCACCACGTACGTCTGGACGATCACCACTCATTATCCATATTTCGGGATGCCTTCCAATCAGGACCTCGGTTACCATCCAAACGAGGTGAAGATCTCCGGTCTTCGACCATCGTCTTCATCTTCAAATTTCAGTCGTCGGTCGATTATTTGAAATGAGAATTAACTCGGCCTTTTCAAATAATTCACGTATATTTAGAATTTCAAATCAATTTATTTCAATGGTTAAATTATTCGACAACACCAATTTTGTTCTTTAATGCAATTTTCACCACAAACACATACAGCCATCAAATACAACATAAATCGAGCAAATTCAGTTTATTTCAATTCCATATTGTTTATGATATTTTATAACGATTTATCGCTATTTTTATTTATTTTAAAATAGCCAATTTATTCAAAACGACGCTTCGGGCCATATCGCGGCCGTGGCGCTGTTTTTCTTCAGAATTGATTTATACATATCTGAAAATCTAACCGTTGGATCTTCACAAAATTTACATCATTAGAAAGGTCTTTTCAAAACGAATCCAACGGTTCTAGTTTCGGGAAAATCCGACGGTCGGATCTCCCGGTACAATCGTTTGAATTTTCGGTTTCAAAATACGAACTGCAGCGTCGTTATTCGATTAAATATATAATTATATTTATATATATATAAATATAATCGCTTCTGGCGCTGTTTTTCATCAGAATTGATTTAATCATTCCAGACAATCCAACTGTTGGATTTTTACAAGGTTGGTGCCGTTGGGAAGACATTTCCAAGGCGAACCCGACGGTTGAGGTTTCGGGAAAATCCAATGGTCGGATTTCCCGCACTAGTTGTTTGAGATCATGGTTTCAAAATGCGAACTGCACGACTACGTTTCGTTTTAATTTTATTTATATTTATATATTTATATAAATATAGTTCATTCAATGATTTCAATATCGTTTTCACTTCTAATATTTCACTAACGCCTTAAAATTTTGGAAAATTTCGCCATAACCTCCCCTGCACCGGGAGCATCGGGAAATCGCAAATAGCTTTCCCGGTCCTTCTAATCTCAAAAAGAAAAAGAAAAAGCCAAGCGGCTAGCCAACAGGCTCATAAAATCATCTCCCAAACAAAATAGTAAATGTGTACCTATTTGTCGGGCACAAAATTTTATTCCTCTTCTCTAGCCCCTTTGCTATAACCTGTTCAATGAATATGCATGTACATATATATACAGTTCTTATCATTTATCATTTTCTATTCAACTTCATATTTGATTTCTATTTGGTTTAAAAACACCATTCATTCTAATGTTACATACATAGGTACAAATCATATCATTAGCTAATTAATGAATATTTCAACTCATATATATTTATTTGAACAAGTGGCTATTTTTAACACTTCACATTTCAACGATTTACGCATATAATAAAAATGTGATTTTTATTGTAAAACAACTCATTCCAAAACACTATTATTTTATATATTTCATATTGGTGATAAAAATAGGATTTTTCTTATAAAATAATTTCTTTCAAAACGAGATTATTTTACACAGTTCATATAGTCGATAAAAGGTGATTTTTATTATCAAACAATTTATTTCAAAATATGAATACCATTCAACACATGAATTTCAAATCAACGAATGAATATCGATTCAACACATGAAGGTTTTCTATAGTTTCTATATATAGATAAAAATGTGATTTTTATATTTAAAACGCGAATACCATTCAACACATGAATTTCAAATCAACGAATGAATATCGATTCAACACATGAAGGTTTTCTATTCAATTTATAAATATAGTTTCAGCAAATGAAAATAATTCAAACACATGAATATTATTCAAAATTTCGGCAGCATAACGGCAGGGTAGTTAAAACCGGGACCGTCCCTAGTACGGCTCCTCGCTTTACCTTAAAACCTCGCGGTTTTTGACAATGGGGATCATGCATCTAGTTCGCACGCAGGCGGCATGTATATATTTATTTCATTTCCACAAACTAATCCTATGTGGTTTCAACCAAATGTTTTTCAACCACAAACGGGTATTTTCCAACCACAATCAATCAATATCAACCACAAACAATCCCAAACAACCATTCGCTATCAATCAATTTTCACAACAATTTCAATCAATAAATATCGTCCATGGTTTGTGGACGAGGGGCGTATATATATATATATATATATATATATATATATATATATAGCAATTCACTTTTATTTCAACACATATATATATGGCTAGAAAAAGAAATTGAAGAGTGAGAAATTCTCACCGAATAGCTAATTCAATCCCACGACTCTTCTTTGGATAAATCTTCACCGTTCTCGCCTTTTGTCGCTTTCTTTGCCCGTATTCACTACATATGTAAAGATCGAATTTTTACTTCGTTATTCAATATATAAAAATCGAATTTTTATTACGCTATTCAATATATAAAAATCGAATTTTTACTTCGCTATTCAATATATAAAAATCGGATTTTTACTTTTCTATTCAATATATAAAAATCGAATTTTTACTTCGCTATTCAATATATAAAAATCGAATTTTTACTTCGCTATTCAATATATAAAAATCGAATTTTTACTTTGCTATTCAATATATAAAAATCGAATTTTCACTTTGCTATTCAATATATAAAAATCGAATTTTTACTTTGCTATTCAATATATAAAAATCGAATTTTTACTTTGCTATTCAATATATAAAAATCGAATTTTTACTTTGCTATTCAATATATAAAAATCGAATTTTTACTTTGCTATTCAATATATAAAAATCGAATTTTTACTTTGCTATTCAATATATAAAAATCGAATTTTTACTTTGCTATTCAATATATAAATATCGAATTTTTACTTTGCTATTCAATATATAAAAATCTCGTCTTTTACATACCAAAAATCATATCTTTTCTATATTGAAAATCGCAGCTTTATACCTCTAAAAAATCCTATCTTTTTACTTAGTAAAAATCGTATTTTTCTTTTCATGAAAATTCTATTTTCTATAAACTGAAAATCATATATTTATTATCAGTAAAATCATAGAGATCATAAAAAAAAGAAACAACATAAATCAAAGAAGAAAATCGTATTAAAACTTACTGTAAAAAGGGGGGAGAAGCAACTTCTGGAATCTGGTCGTCGTGCGTCGGAGTTGCGGCATCTGGAGGGGTTCGCGGTTTCTGGCCTTCGCGTCAGGAGAGGTCGGCAGGAGGGGAGGTGGAAGAGGAAGGGGTTGGTCGTTGCGTGGAGGGAGAAGGAGAAGAGAGGCGCGGCGACTGGGGAGTTGTTGGGGTGAGGGGAAGCGTCGGGCGAGAGAGGGAGGGGGGAAGGTCCACGCCAGAGGCGGCGGACGGTGCGGTCGACGGCAACCGGGGGGGGGGGGGGGGGGCGACAATCTCGATTCGGGTTTTAGGTTTTTTTTTTGATTTCTGCTCGAAGTGGAGAGAGAGAAGAGGGAATAGGGGGGTTTATATAAAATATATATATTTAATTATTTATTGATTTCAAAAAGCAACTCTTATTTTCAAACTCGAAATCGAACCCACCGCCTGCCGTCCATAGCTAATTACCCCCATTCTGAACACAATGGGATATGTATCGCAAGCGGATTCGACCATTTTGATCAGTTTCGTTAAAATCAACATATAACTCTATATATTGAATTTGAACGCACATTTCAATTTACCGGGGTCACATACTAACTAGAAAAATTCTCGAAAAATATTTTCTAGCTTCGTATTGACGATACGGTCCTAACAAAACTAGTTTCGTCAAATTCTGAGACCGTTTGAAAAATGGCCAATTTCCAGTCGATTAAAATCAACTGAAACCGGTCAAACGCGTTTTCCTTTGCCACGCTCACATATTGATTCGAAAAATTATGAAATTTGAAACCTAGCAATAATTTGACATCACAGATCCAACAAAAGTGGTTTCGTCGAAATCCGAGGTCGTTTGCAAAATGTCCATTTTTAAGGGCCTGAATTCCATAGCGACTATTCAGAATTTTCAACATGACATATCTTTTGATTCCCGCCATCAAATTTCGATTTGTCAGATTCGTTGGAAAGATGTTATCAATTAGATTCCATTATTTTTGGTTTCACTAAAATTCGTTTTGTTTTGCACCCGGTATAGCCCGACAAAGTTTGAATTCGATTTTTGAAACTACAGCGCCCTTTCAGGCCTTTTTCATAATTATAATTAATTATATTCGTTTTCAATTGTCGATTCAAACTCAACTTTTCATCTTACTTATTTAAAATATTTATTTTAAATATTTAAAATCCATTATTTTAGCCAATTTAAAAATTTTAAATTGGTTCAGATTTTCTGGGTCGTTACAATCTCCCCCACTTAAAACTTTTCGTCCCCGAAAAGGAACAAAGTCGAAAGTGGTTTGATAAATCTACAATCCCACAATACAACAACCAATTTGTTTTTAACCTTTCAAAAATATTCTGATCAACTTCTGTATTCTTTTATAAATCATTCAGAGTATAGAATAAATAGTGCACATCCATGGGAAGAAAATAGCAACAGAATAGAGAATTATATGGTAATGCAAAGTATGGTAAATGTACCTTGCACCAGAGTCAATCAGAGATATCCACTCGGCATCTAGGATAAGCCTTCTGAATGCTCTCCTCAGTTTCCCAAGTACAATCTCGCGGATCTCCACTCCATTGCACTTTGACTAAGTGAACCTTCTTGTTCCTCAGCTCTTTGGTTTCTTTGCCTATTATCTTTAGCGGCTCTCTTCTCACAGCTAATTCTGGGGTAATTTCAATATCCTGTTGAGCTGCTTCTTCCACGATCAAGTCTGGATCATGAACGTGCTTTCGAAGTTGAGATATATGAAATACATCATGAACTCTAGGCAACCAATCAGGCAATCTGACCCTATAAGCAAGAGTTCCGATCCGTTCCAGAATAGGAAAAGGACCAATAAATTTGGGTGCCAACTTTCCAGTTTTACCGAACCGGATAACTCCTCTCATCGGCGATACTTTCAAATATACATAGTCGCCAACTTCAAAGGATATATCTCTTCTTCTTCTATCGGCATAGCTCTTTTGTTGGCTTTGAGCGGCGAGTAATCGCTTCTTAATAAAATCGACTTTGTCGGCAGCTTCTCGAATCATATCAGGCCCTAACACAAGTCTATTTCCAGGCTCGACCCAATAAGCAGGAGATCGGCACGGTCTACCATACAATGCTTCGAATGGCGACATTGTCAGACTCGCCTGGTAGCTGTTATTATAAGAGAATTCAGCCAAATGTAGATGGTCTTCCCATGATCCACCAAAATCTAGAACACAAGCCCGCAATAGATCTTCTAAAATACGATTCACCCTCTCAGTCTGACCGTCTGTCTGAGGATGATAAGTGGTGCTCAAGTTCAACTTCGTTCCGAGCTCGACTTGAAATGCTTCCCAGAATTTGCTAGTGAATATTATATCTCTATCACTGACTATACTGAGCGGCACTCCATGTAGTCTAACTATTTCCCTGAAGTATATCTGCGCCAGACTCTGAGCAGTTCTGTTTGATCTGACAGGTATGAAATGGGCGGTCTTCGTGAAGCGATCTACAATCACCCAAATACTGTCATTTCCTTTTCTGGTTCTGGGCAGACCATCAATGAAATCCATAGAAATATGTTCCCACTTCCAACCAGGAACTTCTAGCGGTTGTAATAATCCAGCTAGTTTCTGTTGGTCGCTCTTGACTAGTTGGCAAGTAGGGCATCGACTAACATATATTGAGATGTCTCTTTTTAACGACTTCCACCAGAAGGTGCGTTTGATATCGTTATACATTTTATTCACACCCGGATGGATACTGAGCTTAGATTTGTGACATTCATCAAGCACATCCCTTCTGAGTTCAGGAATTTCTGGAATGCAAATTCGTCCTTCTAACCTCAGAATCCCTTCGCTGTCTAGCTGGAAATCCGAAGCATTGCCTTCCCGAATTCGCTGACTCATTCCTTTGATAAATTGGTCGTCTTCTTGGAGAGCCGATATCTTATCAATCAACGAAGTCGCAATGATAAAACTGGCGATCATCTCATTGACACTGGCTTTCCCTGGAGTGTATAGAATTTCAAAATCATATGCTGCAAGAAACTCCAGCCAACGTTGCTGCCTCAGATTCAAGTCCTTCTGAGTGAACAGATACTTTAACGACTAGTGATCTGTAAACAGTTCAAATCTCTCGCCCAGAAGATAGTGTCTCCAGATTTTCAAAGCGAACACAATAGCTAATAACTCAAGATCATGAGTTACGTAGTTCTTCTCGTGCGGCTTCAGTTGACGGCTAGCATAAGCAATCACTTGGCCTCTTTGCATTAACACTGCCCCAAGGCCTTCTCTAGAAGCATCAGTCCAGACTTTTAAATCTTGGTTGCAATCGATGATGGTTAACACTGGAGTTGTCATTAATCTTAACTTTAGCTCTTCGAAAGCCTCATCACTTTCTTGAGTCCATTTGAACTTAGAATGCTTCTTTGTAAGCTTCGTTAAGTGGCAAATATCTTCGAAAAGTTTTTAACGAACTTTCGATAATAGCTAGCCAATCCGAGAAAACTGCGGACTTCAGTGGGGGTACTGGGCTGTTTCCAATTCTGAATAGCAGTGATTTTGCTTGGATCCACAGCAATTCCTTCTTTCGATACAACGTGGCCCAGAAATTTCACTTCATCTTGCCAGAAGATACATTTGGAAAACTTTGCTTTCAACACATTCTTTCTGAGAATTTCTAACACTTGTTCCAAATGTTTTTCATGTTCGGCCTTTGATTTAGAGAAGATTAGAATATCATCAATAAAAACCAGAACAAATTTATTCAATACTCCTCTGAATACTCTGTTCATTAGATCGACGAAGTAAGCGGGAGCGTTACATAAGCCGAATGGCATTACTAACCACTCGTAGAATAAGTCGGGGCCTCTGAATGCTGTCATTGGAACACACTCTTCGGCGATTCGAAGTTGATGGAAGCCTGTAGCTAGGTCCATTCGTGAAAATACTTGTGCGCCATTTAATCGATCCAACAAATCATCTATTCGCGGCAATGGATATTTGTTCTTTATTGTCTGTTTGTTCAGATCACGATAATCCACACATAACCGTAGAGTACCGTCAGATTTTGGAACAAAAACCACTGCTGCTCCCCAATCAGAGAAACTAGGCCTGATTAGACCCTTCCATACTTGCTGTCGTGTTTGATTGTCTAATTCTTCCTTCTCTTTCAAGGACATTCTTCGAATAGCGTGAACTACCGGCCTTGCATTCGGAATTAAAGAAATTTTGAAATCTATTTCTCTCTGCGGAGGTAAGCAAACAACTTCTTCAAACACATCCGCATAATTTTTGACGACAGGGATGTCTTTCACTAGATCGGGAATATTCTCTATGACTTCAGGGACATTTTCTATTTGGGCTGGAGAAACACTCAAAGCTGCCCAGAAGTCTTTTCTATTAGCATTCTGACCTTCACAGGGAATGGTTATATAATCGCCTGATTTAATCTTTGCCTTTACGACTCTGTCGGCGCATTTAACTTCAGCTTCATATTTGGTCAGCCAATCTAACCCTAAGATAAGATCAAACTCTTTAAAATTCATAACGGCTGCGATGGTAGGGAACCGATAACGAGAGAAAGAAACTGGGACTCCACAAACCCAACTGAGATCAATTGAACCCCCAACCGGATTCTGGACAGTCATTGGTTCCTTGAGCTTTTTCAAATTCAAATCCAGTTTCTTAGCTGCATCCTTTGCAATGAAGCTTCGCGACACGCCAGTGTCAAACAGTACTTTAACTGGAATATCTTTGACAGTTAGCGTGCCTTCTAAAACATCTGGCCTTTCCTGAATAGACGAAGATGCAGGCACTTCTGCCACTTCGTTCACATGCACTGCTTCAGATTTTCTAAATAACGGGCAGGCCTTAGAAAGATGACCGACCTCATGGCATTGACTGCACTTTCTATTCTCTTGAAATCCCTTCTTGGATTGAAACCCGCCTCTTAATCGCTTCTTTAAGGGTCCGCAGTTAATCGACAAATGCCCTGGCTTCTTACAGTTACTGCAGATGGTAGTCGTTCCTTGCCCTTTCTCAGATTCAGCCCTTTTCCGATTTGCTTTGGGCTCCTTGCCGACCCCTGACATCGTGCTGGCCTCAAGACGACTAGTTTCAACCTCAATTTTATTACTAGAGCTGACTTCCTCATCGTCGCGCAACATGCCTTTCCTGTTGAGATCTTCGTACTGATATGCCATGTATATCATTTCAGAAAAAGGAAGCTTCACATGTCCCAATACTTTATTCTGGTATTTCCTTTGAAGTCCGTGAATAAATCTAAAATTCTTCCTCTTTGGGTCCTTAATCAGATGAGGAGCAAAATGAGAAAGTTCGTTGAATTTCTTATGATATTCTGGGATGGTCATATCACCTTGTATCAGATAAGAAAATTCATCGCATAATCGCTCAGTCGCTTCTGGCGGAGTAAATCTTTCTAGGAAGGTCACTTTGAATCTATCCCAGGTGATATCACCTTCTAGATTATTCTCTATAACTGAATCCCACCCGAACAAAGCTTCGTCTTTAAGTGCCCAGGAGGCCAGTAATCTTTTATGGTCATCCCTAAGCTTTAAACCATCAAAGATCTTTTCAGCCGAACGAATCCAAGCCTGTGTCTTCATAATAGATTCTTCACCAGAGAACGGTATTCCACCCATATTTCGATATTTGATTAATAGGGCCTCAATATCCGGTTCTGCATTCCTTCTGTTTCTGACACTCATTTTCTAGTACTTCTGCAAATGGCAGATTAAGTGTCAGGTCACAGAAAAGGTAATTTAAAATATAGAAACATATACTTCAAATGTAAATGTGTCTATCGAGGTGTAATTTCATTCTGCTTTACTCATACTAGGATATTGCTGATCCTATCTGTATAGAGTTACCCGTCCTAGAACACTACTGGTTCTATTTCCGACGAGTTCGTTCAAATGTTATATTCCAGAACTAAGCTTAACCAAAGCTCTGATACCACGTTGAGACGACCCCAAATCCCGTTCTCACGGAGACAAGGGTTATCTTTGGAATATAACACAGAAATAGATAATAGCAGAACAGAATTAAATAAATACACCAGAAAATGAACAATAGAATATACTGGATAAAAGTAATCATCAGAGTTACACAGTACACAGGATCTTACTTAGTACAAATACAGTTCAGCTATACATAAATGTCTACAGCGGAAAACAAACAAAATATGTACAATAGGAGCTGAACAGCATAAAAAGAGATAAATGATAGAATCCATCTTCTGCTCCAGCTATCCAGAAAGAACCAGCTAAACCTGAATACAAGGCTGCCCGTGTAGAAAAAGGGGCACCCGAGTTTGAAAGTGAAACAAACTACGAGTCAGTCATGGGACTGGTATGAGAAATCTATTCAACACATATATAATATGGCTAATCACAGGACCACGCCACTTTCGTGGAATGGGTTTACTCCATTGGATTGCCAGTGCTTTAAAACAAATCTTTCCTTTAAACATCGGTATGCTTTTTGTAAAAATGGAGCCGTTATAAGACTCAGTTCCCATCACACAATGCAACGCAAACCGGAGGATAGAGTTTTACCTTATAACGGCCAAAATATGCTTGATACGAATAAAATAAAGGCATTTGATATTATTGCTAGTGTTTATATGTTTCGAAAACAATTTCAAATCATAACTATCAATCATAGACGACATGAGCGTCCCATGCCACTATGTCGCCAAATATCTATACAATCGAAACCGCACGATGTCGTATTTGGAAATTGGATTTCCATCATGAACCAAGGCAAAAGATAGTCCTTACCGAATTCGAGACGCTCTAGCCCGTGTCTCAGGATCAGAGCTTGAGTGACCCTAGAATCGTCAGGGCCGGTCCACCGATGTGGATTAAAATTCCTGAACACTGCGTTCCCCCGCCCTTTGGGGCGTCAACGAGCCAACGAATGACTCCATCGGACCCGGATCGTCCGATCAAACCGAGGCGCCTCGCAACAACAACAATCACATAGGTGAAAAGTATATAAATGTCAGGGTTGGTAGGTCACTGACACCACCCTAGTTAGAAAGAAACGCATGCCCTCCCTGAGGTCCTTCTCCCGTTTCTGGTTCATACCGGGGTGTGAGGCTCGCGATTTCACGTTATACACAAAGGTACGCCACACAGGCGGTGCTTTGATCATCACCACAAGACTTTGCTTTTCAACAGAAGCCCTGATCACTGCATCTTAGCATGCTACACAGGCAATTCATGCCATGTGACTGATGTCCATCGATATACAACCTCTGAGCTCGTGTGTTCCAGAGAAGGGCGTTAAGCAAAAGAATAAATTCTCCGCCGCCAAACAGATGTATATTTAATAGAGATCAATCAACACAGAATAAAATCCAATGTCAGACACACAGTCCATTTACAAGTCCGTTCTGGGTCTGAACGAAACCGGAGGCACTAAATACCTCGCAAACCCATCGATCACCACGTACGTCTGGATGATCACCACTCATTATCCATATTTCGGGAAGCCTCCCAATCAGGACCTCGGTTACCATCCAAACGAGGTGAAGATCTCCGGTCTTCGACCATCGTCTTCATCTTCAAATTTCAGTCATCGGTCGATTATTTGAAATGAGATTTAACTCGGCCTTTTCAAATAATTCACGTATATTTAGAATTTCAAATCAATTTATTTCAATGGTTAAATTATTCGACAACACCAATTTTGTTCTTTAATGTAATTTTCACCACAAACACATACAGCCATCAAATACAACATAAATCGAGCAAATTCAGTTTATTTCCATTCCATATTGTTTATGATATTTTATAACGATTTATCGCTATTTTTATTTATTTTAAAATAGCCAATTTATTCAAAACGACGCTTCGGGCCATAACGCGGTCGTGGCGCTGTTTTTCTTCAGAATTGATTTATACATATCTGAAAATCTAACCGTTGGATCTTCACAAAATTTACATCATTTGAACGGTCTTTTAAAAACGAATCCAACGGTTCCAGTTTCGGGAAAATCCGACGGTCGAATCTCCCGGTACAATCGTTTGAATTTTCGGTTTCAAAATACGAACTGCAGCGCCGTTATTCGATTAAATATATAATTATATTTATATATATATAAATATAATCGCTTCTGGCGCTGTTTTTCATCAGAATTGATTTAAACATTCCAGACAATCCAACCGTTGGATTTTTACAAGGTTGGTGCCGTTGGGAAGATATTTCCAAGGCGAACCCGACGGTTGAGGTTTCGGGAAAATCCAATGGTCGGATTTCCCGCACTAGTTGTTTGAAATCATGGTTTCAAAATGCGAATTGGACGACTACGTTTCGTTTTAATTTTATTTATATTTATATATTTATATAAATATAGTTCATTCAATGATTTCAATATCGTTTTCACTTCAAATATTTCACTAACGCCTTAAAATTTTGGAAAATTTCGCCATAACCTCCCCTGCACCGGAGCATCGGGAAATCGCAAATAGCTTTCCCGGTCCTTCTAATCTCAAAAAGAAAAAGAAAAAGCCAAGCGGCTAGCCAACAGGCTCATAAAATCATCACCCAAACAAAACAGTAAATGCGTACCTATTTGTCGGGCACAAAATTTTATTCCTCTTCTCTAGCCCCTTTGCTATAACCTGTTCAATGAATATGCATGTACATATATATACAGTTCTTATCATTTATCATTTTCTATTCAACTTCATATTTGATTTCTATTTGGTTTAAAAACACCATTCATTCTAATGTTACATACATAGGTACAAATCATATCATTAGCTAATTAATGAATATATCAACTCATATATATTTATTTGAACAAGTGGCTATTTTTAACACTTCACATTTCAACGATTTACGCATATAATAAAAATGTGATTTTTATTGTAAAACAGCTCATTCCAAAACACTATTATTTTATATATTTCATATTGGTGATAAAAATAGGATTTTTCTTATAAAATAATTTCTTTCAAAACGAGATTATTTTACACAGTTCATATAGTCGATAAAAGGTGATTTTTTTTATCAAACAATTTATTTCAAAATATGAATACCATTTAACACATAAATTTCAAATCAACGAATGAATATCGATTCAACACATGAAGGTTTTCTATAGTTTCTATATATAGATAAAAATGTGATTTTTATATTTAAAACGCGAATACCATTCAACACATGAATTTCAAATCAACGAATGAATATCGATTCAACACATGAAGGTTTTCTATTCAATTTATAAATATAGTTTCAGCAAATGAAAATAATTCAAACACATGAATATTATTCAAAATTTCGGCAGCATAACGGCAGGGTAGTTAAAACCGAGACCGTCCCTAGTACGGCTCCTCGCTCTACCTTAAAACCTCGCGGTTTTTGACAATGGGGATCTTGCATCTAGTTCGCACGCAAGCGGCATGTATATATTTATTTCATTTCCACAAACTAATCCTATGTGGTTTCAACCAAATATTTTTCAACCACAAACGGGTATTTTCCAACCACAATCAATCAATATCAACCACAAACAATCCCAAACAACCATTCGCTATCAATCAATTTTCACAACAATTTCAATCAATAAATATCGTCCATGGTTTGTGGACGAGGGGCGTATATATATATATATATATATATTTATATATAGCAATTCACTTTTATTTCAACACATATATATGGCTAGAAAAAGAAATTGAAGAGTGAGAAATTCTCACCGAATAGCTAATTCAATCCCACGACTCTTCTTTGCATAAATCTTCACCGTTCTCGCCTTTTGTCGCTTTCGTTGCCCGTATTCACTACATATGTAAAGATCGAATTTTTACTTCGTTATTCAATATATAAAAATCGAATTTTTATTACGCTATTCAATATATAAAAATCGAATTTTTACTTCGCTATTCAATATATAAAAATCGGATTTTTACTTTTCTATTCAATATATAAAAATCGAATTTTTACTTCGCTATTCAATATATAAAAATCGAATTTTTACTTCGCTATTCAATATATAAAAATCGAATTTTTACTTTGCTATTCAATATATAAAAATCGAATTTTTACTTTGCTATTCAATATATAAAAATCGAATTTTTACTTTGCTATTCAATATATAAAAATCGAATTTTTACTTTGCTATTCAATATATAAAAATCGAATTTTTACTTTGCTATTCAATATATAAAAATCGAATTTTTACTTTGCTATTCAATATATAAAAATCTCGTCTTTTACATACCAAAAATCATATCTTTTCTATATTGAAAATCGCAGCTTTATACCTCTAAAAAATCCTATCTTTTTACTTAGTAAAAATCGTATTTTTCTTTTCATAAAAATTCTATTTTCTATAAACTGAAAATCATATATTTATTATCAGTAAAATCATAGAGATCATAAAAAAAAGAAACAACATAAATCAAAGAAGAAAATCGTATTAAAACTTACTGTAAAAAGGGGGGAGAAGCAACTTCTGGAATCTGGTCGTCGTGCGTCGGAGTTGCGGCATCTGGAGGGGTTCGCGGTTTCTGGCCTTCGCGTCAGGAGAGGTCGGCAGGAGGGGAGGTGGAAGAGGAAAGGGTTGGTCGTTGCGTGGAGGGAGAAGGAGAAGAGAGGCGTGGTGACAGGGGAGTTGTTGGGGTGAGGGGAAGCGTCAGGCGAGAGAGGGAGGGGGGGAAGATCCACGCCAGAGGCGGCGGACGGTGCGGTCGACGGCAACGGGGGGGGGGGGGGGGGGGGGGCGACAATCTCGATTCGGGTTTTAAGTTTTTTTTATTTTTTTGATTTCTGCTCGAAGTGGAGAGAGAGAAGAGGGAATAGGGGGGGTTATATAAAATATATATATTTAATTATTTATTGATTTCAAAAAGCAACTCTTATTTTCAAACTCGAAATCGAACCCACCGCCTGCCGTCCATAGCTAATTACCCCCATTCCGAACACAATGGGATATGTATCGCAAGCGGATTCGACCATTTCGATCAGTTTTCGTTAAAATCAACATATAACTCTATATATTGAATTTGAACGCGCATTTCAATTTACCGGGGTCACATACTAACTAGAAAAATTCTCGAAAAATATTTTCTAGCTTCGTATTGACGATATGGTCCTAACAAAACTAGTTTCGTCAAATTCTGAGACCGTTTGAAAAATGGTCAATTTCCAGTCGATTAAAATCAACTGAAACCGGTCAAACGCGTTTTCCTTTGCCACGCTCACATATTGATTCGAAAAATTATGAAATTTGAAACCTAGCAATAATTTGACATCATAGATCCAACAAAAGTGGTTTCATCGAAATCCGAGGTCGTTTGCAAAATGTCCATTTTTAAGGGCCTGAATTCCATAGCGACTATTCAGAATTTTCAACATGACATATCTTTTGATTCCCGCTATCAAATTTTGATTTGTCAGATTCGTTGGAAAGATGTTATCAATTAGATTCCATTATTTTTGGTTTCACTAAAATTCGTTTTGTTTTGCACCCGGTATAGCCCGACAAAGTTTGAATTCGATTTTTGAAACTACAGCACCCTTTCAGGCCTTGTTTATAGTTATAATTAATTATATTCATTTTCAATTGTCTATTCAAACTCAACTTTTCATCTTACTTATTTAAAATATTTATTTTAAATATTTAAAATCCATTATTTTAGCCAATTTAAAAATTTTAAATTGGTTCAGATTTTCTGGGTCGTTACATATCAGTTGTAATAAAAACCAATATTCATTCTCAATATCCAAAAAAATCCTTTTTAACTTATATCTTGACGAAACATCATTTCTTTTATATATGGCAAAACTATTGCATCTTTCTAACTCCGTCTAACATGGAAATAAGACCTCAATAAGGATTAAATTTTAAACTTCGAATTTAACTTAACTTACCATCGTTTACATAAACTTGTTTAAACCCTCACTTTACTATAAACAATGGTTATCATTCAACCAATATCAACATTAAAAATATAGTTTAATTATCAATTCTATTTCCACTAATTGAATAATTCAATTTTGAGTAATACAGTTGACTCAGTCAACTCTACACATGATTAACACGTTAATCAAATCCCAGTTTGTCTTTCCATTTTAAATTAATTTCAAATTAAATTAATTTCAAATTAAATTAATTTAAATAATTCCATTTGATTATGAGTAATAATCAAATAAATATAAATCTCACCTTAAATTGCTTCTTAAAATTAGTTATCTTTGGTTATTGAATATCATATTAATACCTACTCACTTTCTTACCAATATCATAAATATAAGAATCAATTTCATAAGATCATTTGATATGTTAGATAAAACACGTGCTTCGCACATAGATATATTTTTGTACCAAAATGGTTAAAATAATCGATGTAGGTATGGTTGGTCTATTTTATTTTTTTATAAACCCAATTTAAATAATATATTAAAAATAAGTAAATTTAACATCTTCATTTCTATTTATTTACGGTAAATCCGCCTTCTATAAGAAAATGTATATTTAGGCCATCCACTGCCAGTTTCTTAACCAATACGGTTTATTGGTTAATAACAAACAACCGTTGAATATAGATTCAACAATCGATAACCAACTCAGAAATCCAATCATCACGATTCAACAGTTCACATAACTATCAAATGAAAATAAACGATAATCAATACAACTCATAGTGGTCAACCAATAATGATTCAAGCGTCCAATCTAATTCATATACGTTTATGTAACCAACAAGGTAAGTTACCTTTATTGGAAATCATCGTTAAAAATAACGATGTTATTTTATTTGAATTAAACCACGTATAATTTAAATAGATGACATAACAATACGTACCAACACCCAACAATCAGCAAATCAACCAACACTTAGCAAAACATGGATTACAAATAATAAACCCAATTTAAAATTATAAATGGGATAAATGAGTGAGTTAAACTCACGTTGGCTTGGTTCAGTCGTTAACCACTGGTTTTTGTTTTTAATTAAATCAAACATCATTTAATTTAATTAAAATTTTCTTCTTGCTTCCAGTCATGCTTGTTCCTGCTCCATCAAAATATTCTCGTCTCAAGGGTCTCAATGAAACTGACCGTGTTCAAATCTGTTAATGTGTGTTCGAGATACGGTAAAAACAAACTAATTGACTAATTTGATTATTTAACTTAATTTTTTTTTAAAAACGGCCCATTACCTTACCTGTTCTGCCTACTTTACTTCCCAGACCACTATCAACGTTAAAACCCTTCCATTTATTCCCAAATCCTCAAAACAAAAAAAAACTCCACTGCCTCCACAAAATTTCGTGCATAGCCGGGCCCTAGCTGCCTTCCCCTTGTCTGATTCTCAGCAAAAATCGAGACAAAGCTGCATCGCCCCCTATGCATCTCCTTTCTGCTTCGTTCTCCTCCTCATCCTCTTCCAATTGGACTGCTAAACCCCCAAACACCTATCCAACGTCACTATAATCCTACGATTAACCCGTACATCCCTCTAGCACCACTACAGGCGGACAATGATCAACTCGAAGCAGCTATTCGAAGATGGATCGCACCCTAGTATTCGGCTTCGAACAAGAATCTTCAGGTTATACGTGCGTGGATCCAGATAAGTATTTTACTTATCTATATTTTTCTTTGTTCTGATATATATATATATATGAGGTTCAAACCCCTTTTTTTCTTGTTCACTGTATTTGTTTGTGTTGTTCTGAAATGAAGAAACACCCTTATGTGTATGCGTATTTATAGTGTTAGGATTTTAGATAAGATCAACGTCCTATCTTAGATAGCTTTAGCTACAAATCCTTAGGCCATTGGTTTCCCCTTTTCAGATCATGTGTACTGTGATGGCTTTATAGAGATTTGTTGAATCCAGTATTGTATTTTCAGTACTGTTTTCTGCTCAAAAAGACTTGAACAGATTTTGTGGGATTGAGTCTATGAATTGTCTATTCGATATAGATTTGAAATCATATCATGGATTTTGTGTTCACACACTTTTTTATATGCAAGTCACAGCCTAGTATGAGCTGTAATGAAGCTATGGTATATATACAAATATAATTTGCTATATAGACTTGATGGTCTAAATATCTACATAGATCTGATTCCTATTAGCTGTTTACAGTACCCATATCTTTATTTGTCCAAGATATTTTTCCTTAGCTGTAAATAAAAAAAAAAATCTATTGAGATTGTAAATGGAACATGTCCATCTATTTAACTGTTCACGATTTATGCACATAGAAATTTCATTTTAATGCTTCATGAATTTAACAAGTCATGCAGCAATATTTAGAATGAGCTGTCTTCTTCCTTTTCAATTTTTAATTTCTCTTTTTTTTCTTTTTCTAAAACTGACTGTTCAAAATCAGTTTTGGTCAGAATTGGTTTTACTTGCTCATTTCATTCTTGCCTACCACAATGCGAATGAGATCTTTCACTTTGATCTGCTAGTGTATCAACACAGTATAAGTGTAATTAGAATATAAGATAACCCTCTTGTTGAGTGGAATATAGCCTTATTCATTGTCTAATTTAGTATTGTCCCCTCACCAAGAATCTGGTCAAAATTATAAAATTTGTAACTTATTTAATGTAGTATGAAGTTGCCGATAATATCTTGTAAACTTGTGTGAATAAATTTGAACATTGCTGAAAAGTTTGACGTGGCCAAAATTAAATGATAGTTTATCTACCTAATAACCCCCACTTAAAAATTCCCAACTGTATTTAGTATGCCAAATCACCCCTTATATAAGTAACTGATTTGTTTAATGGTGAGGTAACATGAGACCAGCGTGTTCTTATATTAGAATCGGTATCATATCTCTTTTATTATGAGCTACACTTTGAAAGCGAATAATGATAATATTTTCTAAAGAATAATAGCAACCAACTGGTGTTGTTCGGAAGCGAATGACCGACGGTCTAAAGTTAGTTTCTTATATATATATACATTCAATATGGACCGATATTTTTAATAATGAGATTTGCGATATTTAAAATTTAATTACGGTCTAATAAATTTATTTTCAACCATTACTGTGAGAATGATAGGTTATGCGGATGAAAAGTTGAATGTATTTATGTACTTATACACTAATATATTTTTCCAGTAATTGATTAGCTAACATCTAAGCATATGAGATACTTGTTCTTACATATTTCAATGTTGTTGCCACTTAAGAATTTTGTAGCATACTCTTGCCACACATGTTGACTGCCTTGTGTTGCTATGATAATTGTTTTTTTTTTTAGGATCAATTGCAAATGGCGTCACCACAACATGGCAACAGCTAGCAAAGGTTGGCGTCACCACCAATGGAGCAGCTACAACAAGATGGACCGAGATCACAAATGGAGCCGCTATAAAGATTAACTTCCTTTTAATAAATTACCATTCATGTAAATAATATGTATTATTTCTCTTCATTTTGTGCAACTATGCGGACAATAGTATGAATAAATATGTTGTTTTTCTACATTAACAAATCTCAGTTTCACATTTATGTTCATGTAGTGACTTCTTTATGTATTCATTTTTTCTCTTATTCTTCCCTTTGCTGAAATGCTGATGGTGTGTGTGTATATATATATATGCATCTACATCGACGTATGGTGTTAAATATATAAACCGTGTTGAGATGGGTTTATTATTTTAATCTCATATAATCTAAATTAGATTAAATTTTTAAGTGGCTAACTTAACGATAATAAATTAATAGCATTGTATTAAAACAAACAACTTAAATTTCAAGCATGATAGAATTCAAACTCAATCGTTAAAGTTTTTGGGTATAAATGCCATCTCATTTGTATAAAAACCTTTTTATATTTATAAATAAAACGTTATAAATTTAAAAACAGTTCTATAACGATTATTCAAAAATTTAAATTAGCCATAACTAACAAACTAAAATACGAAATCTGAATTTTTCCCATTTATATGAAAATTATAATTAACACGGTTCCCACGTTTCTCGTTTCACAGATACCCGACTTATATCAGATCCTGTATATTCAGTTGAACTTCAAAACTCAATATTTCGAACTACCGCGCGATTTCGAGCTCGATTTATATTATAAATAAATTAACGTTCAAAATTCATTTTTAATAACGAATTAAGTATTAAAATCCATTAATATTTCAAATACAATATTTAAAATAATAAATTAAATATTTGACTGCCAAAAATACGGGATGTTACATTCTTCCCCACTTAAAATAATTTCGTCCTCGAAATTGCTAAGGTAGGAAAGAACATTACAAACCCATAAATTTCCAAATCCAGTTTATTTTAAAATCGAAAAATAATTCAATACTGTATATAAATATTTTCGAAAATATCGAAAATTTCTAACACATTAAATTCTCGAAAAAATTCGGTAGAGTCTCCCCTGCACGGAGTGACATCTGTGATATCGCAGGAACAAATAATGTATATACATCAACTAATACGGTTGGAAATCAAAAATCAAAATCCCTAAATTTTATATTTTCGCATAAGCGTACCTTTTTGCGAGCGCTATTTGATTTATCGCGGTCTTCTCAACCAAAATCTAATCCTCAAAATCCATCTGACACCTGTACTTACTCCATTCACATATGAGTAATTATATTTCAAATTCTAAGATAATATTTCACTAATCAACTGGTATAACTACACCAATTTCAAAGTCGATTGTTGATTATTCTTATTCAAATTTCAAACAAGTATTATCCAATAACAAAAAAAATCATAATCAACCATCAATACACAACCAAATCAATCAAACCAACTTAATTTTCATTCAATATTAATATTTTACTTTGGTTTCTCATATTTGAACATCAATCTTTTAATACCCGATTGATTTCTTTTTTTTATTATTATTTTTCCAAATTTATTCATTTCCATTAAATTTTCACTTAACCAGATTAAGTTTCAATTCAAATTTCCAATCCAATTTGAATATCATTCAAATCAATCAAACACAGTAATATCAATCATTTCCTTTCTATACAGAAATATAACTTGCGAAAAATTATTTCACTTACCTTTTTTACAAAACAGTATTGTATCAATTGTCTATTCAACGCTTCTCAACACTTGAACCGATCAACAACACAATACAAAACATTTGTATATCAAATTTACAAATACGCTCTCGTATATATCCACTCAATCTTGATCTAGGGAATTACAAACCCAATCTCTATCGAGTTATACCACGGAGCCAAGGTTATTACTAAACCAATAGCTCTGATACCATTGTAACGACCCAAGAATTTCCGGCCCTGAAAATCGACATAAATACCTTTACCGTAACTCATGCCGACCTCCCAAACACCGAAAACACTCGATAGTTATTAGAAATAAATTAGAGGGTGAGATAAGAGAGAAAGAAATATTAGAATAGAAGAAGAAGAACCAACATCACACAGAGCCTCACATCGCAGGGGAACAAAAAAAATACAGAAATAAATCTTTATTGAGAGCTTTAAAAATACTTACAATATCAGAGTACATCACATAACGGGATAGTTATAAAAACTGTCCCATATACAACTCACAGCGAAATAGTATCATGCGTCTGGACTCTTCCAGCTCGTCCTCTACACAACATTTGATAACCTGAACCTGTATACCCCGGGCTAACCCGTGCATTCACAAAACACCGGGTCAGTCTGGTGAACCAGAGTGAGAAAAGCTCACACAGTTTAAGGGTATCACACAACTTGATTTTAAGTTCAAAAATCTTTCGAAAGAAAAGGATAATCGTAAGATCAAATTCACACATAAATACGAACGGTTTTTACCTTACGATAACCCAAACCAGTTTTGAAATCAATATCTTGTCTGATATTATAATAATGTCTAAATACAAGTAAATAGAAATCTAGTAGAATGCTTGCATCTCACGCTCTGCATGTATAGTATACAAACAAAAACCGCGGGCGCTTATTGGAGATTGGTTTTCCAACTATGACAAGGTATGAGACCACCTGCCGATCGTGTATCTCTAGAGGCGAATACACTGGGTTCAACAAGAACGTCTTGCAACCCGGCCCTCACATGACCTACCACTCACTTCGCTTGAGTGTATCAAATATATATCACCAAAGGTTGGGCGCGACCCACCGTTTCCCGAAAAGGGACAGCGTTGAGAAAGACTTAAAGAATGAAATGGAATTTATCTAGATAGGTGATTATACACCCTAGTGGGAGCGACCTACATAGCCACGCTGCCTGCTTGATTTTTGTCATTTCCCGGTTGTTGAGGCTTGAGGCCAGAATTTACTTTGAACCATCTAATCTCCGTTCACTTTGAATGCCACATCGTCAGATCCGCAGATATCACTAATTGACGTTTACAAAAATACTTTGAAAGTTAAGCTAAGAGAAGTGCCCTTCTCCTCCACTAACAGAAATATGTTTGTAAAAATCAACGTATGCGATCCCTTTGGAAATACTCTGTCAGACATTCGTCCATACAAGTCATCCAGGAACAGGATGAACCAAAGGTACTCTCCTACTACATCCAATAAAGTAATCACCCCATGGACTAGTAGCGAGAAGCCCTTGCCATCCATAGATTTCAACCACGATAGAATCACAGTTTACCTCGTGCCGCTAAGCCAGAGATTATAAGTAACCCTTCCCTTTCATGAAGATCTACGGTCTTCAATTGATCCATCTTCAATCAGCATCTTTTACGTGTTTGCGGTTCGGAATGGTTTTCAAATACAAATTCGATCCCGGTCTTTCCGTACCAACAGCGCGTTGGACATGATTTTGATAGTCGGTTATTTAACTATCAAAATAAACAAGCATAAAATAAATAAATCCATTGGTTGGCAATACAACACCACTTGGCCATTTAAAATACTATCTTTATTTTAATATATTTATTCTCAAATCATTTTATAATATATCTTAAAACCATATCAATTTCTTCCTTTAAATATCATTTAAACATTTGGTACTCATTATTCATCATTTGTTAATCGATTAAATTTATCCTTTGTAAAATCATCCTTAGGAACCCTCCTTTTCATTTTCGTTTGGGAAACCATAATTACCACTTATATTTTTAGGATAACCCTATTCCCAAATCTTGTCTCCTTACTTTTAGAGATATCGTTATTTTCCACCAATCTCCTTTCTATTCCTTTCGCCATGGAAATGCCATTTAAATTCTCGAGACCCTTTTAAATCTTCTTTTATTATGAAATCCCCATGTATGTATATTCCCAAAATCTTCAAATATCGCTACATTATTATTTTCCAAAGTAATTTGTTTTATCATCTCCACTGTTACGACCAATATCATCCGTCGATAATCCCAAAGTCGTTCAAGTTGGGGTATTTAAATTACCTCTCAGACCTTGATCAACAACGTTCTTACCTTAAGATAATATCAGTTGTAATAAAAACTGATATTCATTCTCAATATCCAAACAAATCGTCGTTTACTTATATCTTGACGAAACATCATTTCTTTTATATATGGCAAAACTATTGCATCTTTATAACTCCGTCTAACATGGAAATAGACCTCAATAAGGATTAAATTTTAAAATTCAAATTTAAACTTAACTTACCATCGTTTACATAATCTTGTTTAAACCCTCACTTTACTATAAACAATGGTTTAAAACTTTATAACCCTTTGTCTACAACTTTCAAATCCCAAGATGTCACTTTGATTATCATTCAACCAATATCAACATTAAAAAAATAGTTTAATTATCAATTCTATTTCCACTAATTGAATAATTCAATTTTGAGTAATACAGTTGACTCAGTCAACTCTACACATGATTAACACCTTAATCAAATCCCAGTTTGTCTTTCCATTTTGAATTAATTTCAAATTAAATTATTTTAAATAATTCCATTTGATTATGAGTAATAATCAAATAAATATAAATCTCATCTTAAATTGCTTCTTAAAATCAGTTATCTTTGGTTATTGAATATCATATTAATACCTACTCACTTTGTTTCCAATATCGTAAATATATGAATCAATTTCATAAGATCATTTGATATGTTAGACAAAACACGTGCTTCGCACACAGATATATTTTTTGTACCAAAATGGTTAAAATAATCGATGTAGGTATGGTTGGTCTATTTTCTTTTTTTATAAACCCAATTTAAATAATATGTTAAAAAAAAATTAACATCTTCATTTCTATTTATTTACGGTAAATCTGCCTTCTATAAGAAAATGTATATTTAGGCCATCCACTGCCAGTTTCTTAACCAATACAGTTTATTGGTTAATAACAAACAACCGTTGAATATAAATTCAACAATCGATAACCAACTTAAAAATCCAATCAACACGATTCAACAGTTCATATAACCATCATATGAAAATAAACGATAATCAATACAACTCATAGTGGTCAACCAACAATGATTCAAGCGTCCAATCTAATTCATATACGTTTATGTAACCAACAAGGTAAGTTACCTTTATTGGAAATCATCGTTAAAAATAACGATGTTATTTTATTTAAATTAGACCATGTATAATTTAAATGGATGACATAACAATACGTACCAACACCCAACAATCAGCAAATCAACCAACACTTAGCAAAACATGGCATACAAATAATAAACCCAATTTAAAAATTATAAATGGGATAACTGAGTGAGTTAAACTCACCTTGGCTTGGTTCAGTCGTTAAACGCTGGTTTTTGTTTTTAATTAAATTAAATATCGTTTAATTTAATTAAAATTTTCTTCTTACTTCCAGTCCTGGCTGCTCCTGCTCCGTCCACAATATTCTCGTCTCAAGGGTCTTAACGAAACTGACCGTGTTGAAATCTGTTAATGTGTGTTCGAGATATAGTAAAAACAAACTAATTGACTAATTTGATTATCTAACTTAAATTTTTAAAAAAAGGCCCATTACCTTACCTGTTCAGCCTACTTTAATTCCCGACCCACTATCAACATAAAAACCCTTCCATTTATTCCCAAATCCTCAGAACAAAAAAAAACTCCACCGCCTCCACAAAATTTCGTCCATGGCCGGACCCTAGCTGCCTTACCCTTGTCTGATTCTCAGCAAAAATCGAGATAAAGTTGCATCGCCCCCTATGCAACTCCTTTCTGCTTCGATATCCTCTTCATCCTCTTCCAATTGGACTGCTAAACCCCAAAACACCCATCTAACGTCACTACAGTCCTACGATTAACCCGTACATCCCTCCAACACCACTACAAGTGGACAATGATCAACTTGAAGCAGCTATTCGAAGATGGATCGCACCCTAGTATTCGGCTTCGAACAAGAATCTTCAAGGGATACGTGCGTGGATCCAGATAAGTATTTTACTTATCTGGATTTTTCTTTGTTTTGATGTAATAACCCGGAAATCTGGGCCAGTTTAAAATTTTTATTTTGGCGAATTTGATTATTTAAAATGAATTATTTTAAATAATAACGACGAGAAATTTATTTTCAATAGAATTCGAACGAATATATTTATATAGTTCGTCGTTAGAATATAAATATTTATTTTAAATTATAAAAGGAATTGAAAATGGCACGATAGTTCGATAATTCGATTTCAAACTTCAAATGAATGTCCGGGTGCAAAATAAACCGGATTTTAGTGAAACCAAGAATATTTGAATCTATTGGTGAATATCTTTCCAACGAATCCGAAAAATCAAAATTTCATAGCGGGAATCAAAAGATACGTCCAGTTGAAAATTCTGAATAGTCGCTATGGAATTCAGGCCCTTAAAAATAGCCATTTTGCAAACGACCTCGGATTTCGACGAAACCACTTTTGTTGGATCCGTGATGTCTAGTTATTGCTAGGTTTCAAATTTCATAATTTTTCGGTTCAATATGTGAGCGCGGCAAAGGAAAACGTGTTTGACCAGTTTTAGTTGATTTTAATCGACTGGAAAATGGCCATTTTTTCAAACGGTCTCAGAATTCGATGAAACTAGTTTTGTTAGGACCGTATCGTCAATACGAAGCTAGAAAATATTTTTCGGGAATTTTTAGAGGCTGTATGTGGCCTCGGTAAATTGAAATGCGCGTTCAAATTCAATATATAGAGTTATATGTTGATTTTGACGAAAACTGATCGAAACGATCAAATCATCTTATGATACATATCCCATTGTGTTCGAAATGGGGGTAATTAGCTATGGACGACAATCGGTGGGGTTAATTTCGAATTCAAAATAAAAAGTTACTTTTATGGAAAAATAATATTAAATAAATTATATAAACTCTCTTCTCACCTCTCTCCCTTCAGAGTCAACGAAGTCAAAAAAAAAAAAACGAAGATCACAGAACCCCGTTGCCCCCCCTCCACGATCGGAAACCGCCATCGCGCCCAGCCTCTGGCGACGTCGCACCTCAGGCGGAAACCCCCCTCTCCTCTGCGTCCTTCTCCCTCTTCCCTCCAAGAACCGATGCCCCAAATACCCTATCGAAACCCCCCTCCACGAAAACCCGAGCGCTGCCGTTGTGGGCCTCCGACCCGCCACCAGACCACCGCGCAGCCTCCCACCACCTCAGGCGAACGACGCAACACCCTCCCCCTCCTCAAAAACGAAATCAGTGAGTCCTTTCTTTTTTTTAATTTATTTATTTCCTTTGTTTATGTGATTGTTTTTATAAATATAAAAATCAGTTTTTTAGCATAAATTAAAATCAGTTTTTACATATATATTATAGCATTATAAAGAAATGATTTTTATAGCTAGAAAAGGCGATATTTCTATAAAGGAAAAGGCGATATTTATAGGCAAGAAAAGATGTGATTTTTGAATTAGAAATGTTAAGATTTTTATTTATATATGAAGAGATAATAAAAATATAATTTTTATATATGTAGTGAAGTATAAATATAATTTTTAGTGAAGATAAAAATTCGATTTTTATATATAAGAGGTGAAGATAAAAATTCGATTTTTATAGTTTAAAAGTTTTGATTTTTAAATCGATAAAAATTAGATTTTTAAAGTATAAAAAATTAGATTTTTAGAACGTGGAAAGGTCGGATTTTTAAAAGTATGAAAAGGATGTATTTTTATTAATTAAAAAGCTTCGATTTTTATGATATTAAAGGAATGAATTTTATGAGGAAAGTTAATATTTTTATTTAAGGGGAAGAATAAAAATGTGATTGTTATAGCAATGAAATAAAAATTCGATCTTTATATATATGAAGTAGAGGTAAAAATATGATTTTTATTTATCGAATGAAGCAATAAAAATATAATTTTTATTTGAATAGCGTGAAAAGAAATGGGATGGAACTGCATTGTAATTTCAAGCAGATCGAAAAGGTTCAGCAGTTCAAAAGCAAAGCACGATGGAGTGGAACCCTCTGTGAGAACTCCTCACCTTTAATTTTTATTTCTAGTTTGAAATATATAATAGGATGCAGACGGTGTTTAGTAGCACCCGACACCCGTCGTCCACAGACCATGGACGGCTTGTATGCTTGTTTGTTTGATTTTGATGTGTAGTTGATTGTGTGATGCGATGTGAAATGCAATAAAATATTTTATAGTGGAAAATATTTTATAGTTAAAAATAGAATTTTTAACGTGTATATGAAATGAAATAAAAATAAACAAATCGGACGATTTGTTTATATACACACATTTGACTGATATTGATTGGGACGATAAATTTTACACATCGCCCAACTGCACAAATAAAATCTGTGTTTGATTGTTTGAAACTCCACACGGGTATTGGGATGATATTTGACGTACACTAATCCCGATTGTTTAGTTGTATGTTGATCGATTGATTGACTGGCTGTTATAAGCGTTGAATATTTATATCTGATGCTTATACAGTGTAGAATGCACTTTGGATGATGGTTGATTATTCATCGTTGTTATTGTATACATGTGTTGTAGAAAATCCATATAATTAACTTTATATGGTAATTGATTAGGCCTCATTCCATTTTTGAAAAAGAAATATTTGAAATAGAAATATTTGAAAAAGAAATATTTGAAATAGAAATATTTGAAATAGAAATATTTGAAATAGAATATTTGAAATAGAAATATATGAAGCCGTGTTGATTAGATTGACGCCATTTTGACGTGAACGATATTTATACCGATTTTATTCATTTTATAATGAATATCGAAAGTGATTTCAAAATCTGATATTTTAAAAAGAAATGAATTCGAATTGAAATTGAATATAAATGAATTCGAATTGAAATTGAATATAAATGAATTCGAATTGAAATTGAATATAAATGAATTCGAATTGAAATTGAATAGAAATGAATTCGAATTGAAATTGAATATAAATGAATTTGAATTGAAATTGAATATAAATGAATTCGAATTGAAATTGAATTGAATTGAAAACAAACTGAAATTGAATTAGAAATCAATTTGAATTGAAATCAATTTGAAATGAATTTAAAACGAATTTGTAAGGGAAAATTCAATTTTGATTTGAATTTGAAAAGGAAGTTGAAATCGTTTTGAAAACGAATTTAAAATGATTTATAAAATTCATTTCGAAAGGAAATCGACGAAGTATATATTATATATATAATATAATGGCCTGAATAGAACGCGTCGCGCCGCGGTAGTTTGCGAATTTTGACCATTGACTTCGAACGGATATTACGGGAGATCCGACCGTCGGATTCTCCTAAAACCGGAACCGTTGGGTTCGTATCGAAAAGAGCTTTCTAACGAATATTAGAAATTAGAAATCTTACGGTTGGATTTGGAATTATGTCCAAATCAGATTTGGAAAAGGTCGCTGTAAGTGCAGTTCGATGGCCATTGATGGAAATCGACTGTACGGGCCTTGATAAAATTATTAAAAATAGTAATAATTTGTGTAAAATCATAAGAAATGATTTGGGAAGAATTGAGGTGAAAAAATCCATATTTGAAAAGATAAAAATAGATTTCTATCGAAATGAACTAGTTTTGAACTATAATTGTAATTCTATTTATTTTTAAATAAATAAACTGAGTTGAAAAGGGTTTTAAAAGTAACCAGAATTTCCAATAATTGAACTGGAATTGATTTGAATCGAAATTGTCTTCGGATTGTTTCGATGTTGGATTTCCTGATTATACAGATGTTGTTATGGAAATTTGAAAGATATATATATACATATCGTTATTTCCAATACGATATTTGTTGGTCGTAGAATTTGATATTGAATATAAGCCGAGATATTTTCTATTCAGAGCCTTGTATTTAATATCAAATGTGATTTGGGTTTGTCGTGAATGGTGTCTTCATTAACACTGTTCTTAAGCCCAATTGAGAAAATATTAAATCTTTTTATTTAGATTGAATGGAGTGTACCAATTAAATAATATTTAATTGGAATTGAATTGGTATTGATTTTTGGGTTTATCATGAACAGTGTTTTAAACAACACTTGTTTTTTAACCCGATAATTAATGGAATGTAATTTTGGGTTTATCGTGAACCGTGTTTTAAAATGACACTGATTCTTTAACCCAGTTAAAGATTAAAACTAAGTGGAGTTTTAATGAATCTTTAATTAGATTGAAAAGATCGAGAATGGAGTATCACCAGTTTTACTCCAGGGGATAGTTAAATCTTTAATTAGATTTGAACGTGAAATGGTAATTGAATTTACCGATAACACCGTAGTGTTAAATATGAAGTATTACCAGTTTTACTTCATGGGATGAATAGATGGGGATCGGGAAATTAAAAATAAATGATTACTTCGGTGTGGTTCGCTAATCCCGACTAGTTTGAATTGATATTCAAAAGAAGATTAAAGAGTAAATTTAAAAGAATTTATCTTTGATAAAATTAATGGGAACCTTTCCCAAAATATAAGAATATTTGAATAAAAGAATATTTTGAATTGGAATGAGGAGTATGTTGTGTTTGTGTAGCACGTGTTTATTATATATATACGCGAGTTGTTCAGAAAGGCTGAGTTTATCCCATTATGAATAACTGATTCGACGTGGTGTCGAAGATGAAGACGGTGGTTGAAGACAGGAAGTCTTCACGTTGTTTGGATAATTACTCATGCTCTTGATTGGGCCGTACATCCAAGATGAAAGAATCCGTTGGTGATTGTCCAGACGTACTTGGAGATCGATGGATATGCGGGGTACTAGGTGCCTCCGGTTTTGTTCAGACCCAGAACGAACTTGTAAATGGACTGTGTCTGACATTGGATTTTAGGCTGTGTGATTGATTTCTATTAAATATATATCTGTTTGGCGGGGGAGAATTTATTCTCTTGCTTAACGCCCTTCTCTGAGACGTACGAGCTCAGGGGTTATATATTGATGGATATCAAACGCATGGAGTGAATTGCCTGTGTGGCATGCCTAAGTGGCAATGTGATCAAGGCTTCTGTTGAAAAGCAGAGTCTTGTGGTTGATGATCAAAGCACGGCCTGTGTGGCGTAGCTTTGTGTAACGTTGATTCGCGAGCCTCACACCCCGGTGGTGAACCAAAAATGGGAGAGGACCTCAGGGAGGACATGCGTTTCCTTCTAGCTGGAAGTGGCGTCTGTGGTTTTACACGCCCTGACGAGTTTGACTTATGTGGTTGTTGCTGTTGCGAGGCGCCTCGGTTTGATCGGACGATCCGGGTCCGATGGAGTCATTCGTTGCCTCATTTACGCCCCATAGGGCGGGGAAACGCAGTGTTCAGGAATTTTAATCCACATCGGTGGACCGGCCCTGACGATCCAAGGGTCGATGCGCTCTGACCCTCAGACATGGGCTAGATTGTCTCGAAGACGGTGAGGACGATCCCTTGCCTCGGTTCACAGACGGAAATCCAATTTCCAAATACGTGATTCTTCGGTTTTATTTGTAGAGCCTAGTATGGTGACATAGTGGGATGGGGCGCTTATGTCGTCTATGATTGATACTTATGATTTGAAGTTGTTTTATACACTATACACTTATTAAAGTATCAAAAGATTTGTTTTAAACGTATCAAGCATTCTTGGCAATTATAAGGTAAAACCCTATCCTCCGGCTTGTGTTGCATTGTGTGATGGGAATTGGGTCTTATAATAGCTTCATTTTTCTTTATTTAGCATTGCGCTGTTGTTTTATGCACTGGTATTCTTGGGAGGAAACTCGTTTCGTGTTATACGGCGTGGTCCCTTGATTTACCTAACTTTAAAATAAAGATTAATAACTGTTTTAGTTCTCATACTAGTCCCATGACTGACCTAGAGTTTATTGTTTTAACCTAAACTCTGGGTGCCCTTATTTTGACACGGGCAGCTAGTAGTTTTGGTTTTGCAGATTTATATTCATAGGATCCTGACTTACAGCTGGAACGATATCCGGAAAGCTTTGTATCCGTATATCTCCTTCTAGTTGTGTTTTGTATTATTTCCGCTGCGATGTATTTAAATGTAATTTAAATCTCTGATATTTCTATGTGATATTTATTCATACTCTGTATATTCTTGTATTCTGATGGAATTGTTGTAATATACAATGAAATGTTCTTCCGTCCGTGTTCTAATTCGTCTTGTCCTCAAAGTAATTCGTTCTTTATCTTCTCTTCGGAGACCGGGAAAGTTCGGGTCGCTTCATTTGGTATCAGAGCTTTGGTTTACAAAGCTCAGAGAACAAGACACATTAGAACCAAACGAAAGAATTCATCAGATAATTGGATTAGTAATATCCAATGGGAATGACTCGTTAGAGATAGGATCAGTAGTATCCTAGAACGAGTGTGAAGAGTATATTTTTGAAATATAAAATGAAAACAATTTTTGTTTTGAAAATTTAAATCAATTATTCGTATTTGATTATTTATTTATATGAATTTGGACAATCCAATATATAAAGATTTTGCATATATGTCTTACAAACGTGTATTCAAAGTTTTAATGTATTGGATAGTTATAGAATCACACTCTAGTGCCCGGGGATAATTCTGGTGACGAGGCACCATCGCTAGTATTTATTTTCGAGTTACGAAAGTGAGATTTCTATATATTTCCAATTGACTGGTGTGAGAACCAAAACTAGATAGGGCTTATTGTTGTGAATTGACACCAAAAATGTGATTTTTGACTATATATCAAAGTTATGAATTTGAAATGATAGTTCACTAATTGATTGATAGTTGTGTTGTTTGATTAACATTTGAATAATTAAATGTTGAACCTTTAACCAAATTGGTCAAATATTGAACTGTATTGAAAATTAGTCGCATTTTCTTGCATATACATGTACTTACATTGAACAGGTCATAGCAAGGAGGCTAGAGCAGAGAATAAAATTTGTTTGCTCGACAAATAGGTACATGTTTACTATAATTTACTATTTTGTTTGGGTAATGATGATTTTATGAGCCGATTGGCTAGCCGCTTGGCTTTTTCTTTTTCTTTTTTAGATCAGAAGGCCTGTATGGCAATTTCGAGATTTTCCCGTGCTCCCGGTGCAGGGGAGGTTATGGCGAAATTTTTCGAAAATTTAGGGTGTTAGCCAAATTTTTGAAATTTTTGAAAAAGTTCTTAGAAATTGAAAAGTTGAAGAACTTAAGCCGTAATGAAAATAACGAAAGTGGAGTTGATTTGTTAAAAAACTTTCGGCTTCGTTCCTTTTCGGGGACGAAAAATTTTAAGTGTGGGAGATTGTAATAACCCGGAAATCTGGGCCAGTTTAAAATTTTTATTCTGGCAATTTTGGCGAATTTTGATTATTTAAAATGAATTATTTTAAACAATAACACGAGAAATTTATTTTCAATAGAATTCGAACGAATATATTTATATAGTTCGTCGTTAGAATATAAATATTTATTTTAAATTATAAAAGGAATTGAAAATGGCGCGGTAGTTCGATAATTCAATTTCAAACTTCAAATGAATGTACCGGGTGCAAAATAAACCGGATTATAGTGAAACCAAGAATATTTGAATCTATTGGTGAATATCTTTCCAATGAATCCGAAAAATCAAAATTTCATAGTGGGAATCAAAAGATATGTCCAGTTGAAAATTCTGAATAGTCGCTATGGAATTCAGGCCCTTAAAAATAGCCATTTTGCAAACGACCTCGGATTTCGACGAAACCACTTTTGTTGGATCCGTGATGTCTAGTTATTGCTAGGTTTCAAATTTCATAATTTTTCGATTCAATATGTGAGCGTGGCAAAGGAAAACGTGTTTGACCAGTTTCAGTTGATTTTAATCGACTGGAAAATGACCATTTTTTCAAATGATCTCAGAATTCGATGAAACTAGTTTTGTTAGGACCGTATCATTAATACGAAGCTCGAAAATATTTTTCGGGAATTTTTAGAGGCTGTATGTGGCCTCGGTAAATTGAAATGCGCATTCAAATTCAATATATAAAGTTATATGTTGATTTTGACGAAAACTGATCGAAACGATCAAATCATCTTACGATACATAT
This sequence comes from Allium sativum, assembly GCA_030737875.1. Taxonomy (NCBI): domain Eukaryota; kingdom Viridiplantae; phylum Streptophyta; class Magnoliopsida; order Asparagales; family Amaryllidaceae; genus Allium; species Allium sativum. The sequence goes on from CM060923.1 coordinate 429,205,996, forward strand.
CCCATTGTGTTCGGAATGGGGGTAATTAGCTATGAACGACAATCGGTGTGGTTAATTTCGAATTCAAAATAAAAAGTTACTTTTATGGAAAAAATAATATTAAATAAATTATATAAACTCTCTTCTCACCTCTCTCCCTTCAGAGTCAACGAAGTCAAAAAAAAAAACAGAAGACCACATAACCCCGTCGCCCCCCTCCACGATCGAAAACCGCCGTCGCGCCCAGCCTCTGGCGACACTGCGCCTCAGGCGGAAACCCCCCTCTCCTCCGCGTCCTTCTCCCTCTTCTCTCCAAGAACCGATGCCCAAAATACCCAATCGAAACCCCCCTCCACGAAAACCCTAGCGCCGCCGTTGGGGGCCTCCGACCCACCACCAGACCACCGCGCAGCCTCCCACCACCTCAGGCGAACGACGCAACACCCTCCCCCTCCTCAAAACCGAAATCAGTGAGTCCTTTTTTTAATTTATTTATTTCCTTTGTTTATATGATTGTTTTTATAAATATAAAAATCAGTTTTTTAGCATAAATTAATATCAGTTTTTACATATATATTATAGCATTATAAAGAAATGATTTTTGTAGCTAGAGAAGGCGATATTTCTATACATGAAAAGGCGATATTTATAGGCAAGAAAAGATGTGATTTTTGAATTAGAAATGTTAAGATTTTTATTTATATATGAAGAGATAATAAAAATATAATTTTTATATATGTAGTAAAGTATAAATATAATTTTTAGGGAAGATAAAAATTCGATTTTTATATATAAGAGGTGAAGATAAAAATTTGATTTTTATAGTTTTAAAGTTTTGATTTTTAAATAGATAAAAATTAGATTTTTAAAGTATAAAAAATTAGATTTTTAGGACGTGGAAAGGTCGGATTTTTAAAAGTATGAAAGGGATGTATTTTAATAACTTAAAAAGCTTCGATTTTTATGATATTAAAGGAATGAATTTTATGAGGAAAGTTAATATTTTTATTTAAGGGGAAGAATAAAAATGTGATTGTTATAGCGATGAAATAAAAATTCGATCTTTATATATATGAAGTAGAGGTAAAAATATGATTTTTATTTATTGAATGAAGCAATAAAAATATAATTTTTATTTGAATAGCGTGAAAAGAAATGGGATGGAACTGCATTGGAATTTCAAGCAGATCGAAAAGGTTCAGCAGTTCAAAAGCATAGCACGGTGGAGTGGAACCCTCTGTGAGAACTCCTCACCTTTAATTTTTATTTCTAGTTTGAAATATATAATAGGATGCAGACGGTGTTTAGTAGCACCCGACACCCGTCGTCCACAGACCATGGACGGCTTGTATGCTTGTTTGTTTGATTTTGAGTTGTAGTTGATTGTGTGATGCGATGTGAAATGTAATAAAATATTTTATAGTGGAAAATATTTTAGAGTTAAAAATAGAATTTTTAACGTGTATATGAAATGAAATAAAAATAAACAAATCGGACGATTTGTTTATATACACACATTTGACTAATATTGATTGGGACGATAAATTTTACACATCGCCCAACTGCACAAATAAAATTTGTGTTTGATTGTTTGAAACCCCACACGGGTATTGGGGTGATATTTGACGTACACTAATCCCGATTGTTTAGTTGTATGTCGATCGATTGATTGACAGGCTGTTATAAGCGTTGAATATTTATATCTGATGCTTATACAGTGTAGAATGCACTTTGGGTGATGGTTGATTATTCATCGTTGTTATTGTATACATGTGTTGTAGAAAATCCATATAATTAACATTATATGGTAATTGATTGGGCCTCATTCCAGTTTTGAAAAAGAAATATTTGAAATAGAAATATTTGAAATAGAAATATTTGAAATAGAAATATTTGAAATAGAATATTTGAAATAGAAATATATGAAGCCGTGTTGATTAGATTGACGCCATTTTGACGTGAACGATATTTATATCGATTTTATTCATTTTATAATGAGTATCGAAAGTGATTTCAAAATCTGATAATTTGAAAAGAAATGAATTCGAATTGAAATTGAATATAAATGAATTGAAATTGAATATAAATGAATTCGAATTGAAATTGAATAGAAATGAATTCGAATTGAAATTGAATATAAATAAATTCGAATTGAAATTGAATATAAATGAATTCGAATTGAAATTGAATTGAATTGAAAACGAGCTGAAATTGAATTAGAAATCAATTTGAATTGAAATCAATTTGAAATGAATTTAAAACGAATTTGTAAGGGAAAATTCAATTTTGATTTGAATTTGAAAAAGAAGTTGAAATCGTTTTGAAAACGAATTTAAAACGATTTATAAAATTCATTTCAAAAGGAAATCGATGAAGTATATATTATATATATAATATAATGGCCTGAATAGAACGCGCCGCAGCAGTTTGCGAATTTCGACCATTGACTTTGAACGGATATTACGGGAGATACGACCGACGGATTCCCCTAAAACCGGAACCGTTGGGTTCGTATCGAAAAGAGCTTTCTAACGAATATTAGAAATTAGAAATCTAACGGTTGCATTTGGAATTATGTCCAAATCAAATTTGGAAAAGGTCGTTGTAAGTGCAGTTCGATGGCCATTGATGGAAATCGACTGTACGGGCCTTGATAAAATTATTAAAAATAGTAATAATTTGTGTAAAATCATAAGAAATGATTTGGGAAGAATTGGGGTGAAAAACTCCATATTTGAAAAGATAAAAATAGATTTCTATCGAAATGAACTAGTTTTGAACTATAATTGTAATTCTATTTATTTTTAAATAAATAAACTGAGTTGAAAAGGGTTTTAAAAGTAACCAGAATTTCCAATAATTGAATTGGAATGGATTTGAATCGAAATTGTCTTCGGATTATTTCGATGTTGGATTGCCTGATTATACAGATGTTGTTATGGAAATTTGAAAGATATATATATATATATACATATCGTTATTTCCAATACGATATTTGTTGGTCGTAGAATTTGATATTGAATATAAGCCAAGATATTTTCTATCCAGAGCCTTGTATTTAATATCAAATGTGATTTGGGTTTGTCGTGAATGGTGTCTTCATTAACACTGTTCTTAAGCCCAGTTGAGAAAAGATTAAATCTTTTTATTTAGATTTAATGAATTGTACCAATTAAATAATATTTAATTGGAATTGAATTGGTATTGATTTTTGGGTTTATCGTGAACAGTGTTTTAAATAACACTTGTTCTTTAACCCGATAATTAATGGAATGTGATTTTGGGTTTATCGTGAACCATGTTTTAAAATGACACTGATTCTTTAACCCAGTTAAAGATTAAAACTAAGTGGAGTTTTAATGAATCTTTAATTAGATTGAAAAGATCGAGAATGGAGTATCACCAGTTTTACTCCAGGCGATAGTTAAATTTTTAATTAGATTTGAACGTGAAATGGTAATTGAATTTACCGATAACACCGTGGTGTTAAATATGAAGTATTACTAGTTTTACTTCATGGGATGAATAGGTGGGGATTGGGAAATTAAAAATAAATGATTACTTCGGTGTGGTTCGCTAATCCGACTAGTTTGAATTGATATTCAAAAGAAGATTAAAGAGTAAATTTAAAAGAATTTATCTTTGATAAAATTAATGGGAACCTTTCCCAAAATATAAGAATATTTGAATAAAAGAATATTCTGAATTGGAATGAGGCGTATGTTGTGTTTGTGTAACACGTGTTTATTATATATATACGCGAGTTGTTCAGAAACACCGGGTTTATCCCATTCTGAATAGCTGATTCGACGTGGTGTCGAAGATGAAGACGGTGGTTGAAGACCGGAAGTCTTCACGTTGTTTGGATAATTACTGATGATCTTGATTGGGCCGTACACCCAAGAGGAGAGAATCAGTTGGTGATCGTCCAGACCTACTTTGAGATCGATGGATATGCGGGGTACTAGGTGCCTCCGGTTTCGTTCAGACCCAGAACGAACTTGTAAATGGACTGTGTGTCTAACATTGGATTTTAGTCTGTGTGATTGATTTCTATTAAATATATATCTGTTTGGCGGCGGAGAATTTATTCTCTTGCTTAACGTCCTTCTCTGAGACGTACGAGCTCAGGAGTTATATATTGATGGATATCAAACGCATGGAGTGAATTGCCTGTGTGGCATGCCTAAGTGGCAATGTGATCAAGGCTTCTGTTGAAAAGAAGAGTCTTGCGGTTGATGATCAAAGCACGGCCTGTGTGGCGTAGCTTTGTGTAACGTTGATTCGCGAGCCTCACACCCCGGTGGTGAACCAAAAACGAGAGAGGACCACAGGGAGGACATGCGTTTCCTTCTAGCTAGAAGTGGCGTCAGTGGTTTTACACGCCCTGACGAGTTTGACTTATGTGGTTGTTGCTGTTGCGAGGCGCCTCGGTTTGATCGGACGATCCGGGTCCGATGGAGTCATTCGTTGACTCATTTACGCCCCATAGGGCGGGGAAACGCAGTGTTCAGGAATTTTAATCCACATCGGTGGACCGGCCCTGACGATCCAAGGGTCGATGCGCTCTGACCCTGAGACATGGGCTAGATTGTCTCGAAGACGGTGAGGACGATCCCTTGCCTCGGTTCACAGAAGGAAATCCAATTTCCAAATACGTGATTCTGCGGTTTTATTTGTAGAGCCTAGTATGGCGACATAGTGGGATGGGGCGCTTATGCCGTCTATGATTGATACTTATGATTTGAAGTTGTTTTATACACTATACACTTATTATAGTATCAAAAGATTTGTTTTAAACGTATCAAGCACTCTTGGCTATTATAAGGTAAAACCCTATCCTCCGGCTTGCATTGCATTGTGTGATGGGAATTGGGTCTTATAATAGCTTCATTTTTCTTTATTTAGCGTTGCACTGTTGTTTTATGCACTGGTATTCTTGAGAGGAAACCCGTTCCGTGTTATACGGCGTGGTCCCTTGATTTACCTAACTTTAAAATAAAGATTAATAACTGTTTTAGTTCTCATACCAGTCCCATGACTGACCTGGAGTTTATTGTTTTAACCTAAACTTTGGGTTCCTTTATTTTGACACGGGCAGCAAGTAGTTTTGGTTTTGCAGATTTATATTCACAGGATCCTGACTTACAGCTGGAACGATATCCGGAAAGCTTTGTATCCGTATATCTCCTTCTAGTTGTGTTTTGTATTATTTCCGCTGCGATGTATTTAAATGTAATTTAAATCTCTGATATTTCTGTGTAATATTTATTCGTACTCTGTATATTCTTGTATTCTAATGGAATTGTTGTAATATACAATGAAATGTTCTTCCGTCCACATTCTAATTCGTCTTGTCCTCAAAGTAATTCGTTCTTTATCTTCTCTTCGGAGACCGGGGAAGTTCGGGTCACTTCATTTGATTTATATATATATGAGTTTTATATATATATGATGTTCGAACCCCTTTTTTTCTTGTTCACTGTATTTGTTTGTGTTGTTCTGAAATGAAGAAACACCCTTATGTGTATGCGTTTTTATAGTGTCGGGATTTTAGATAAGATCAACGTCCTATCTTAGATAGCTTTAGCTACAAATCCTTAGGCCATTGGTTTCCCATTTTCAGATCATGTGTACTGTGATGGCTTTACACAAATTTGCTAAATCCAGTATTGTATTTTCAATATAGTTTTTTGCTCAAAAAGACTTGAATAGATTTTGTGGGATTGAGTCTATGAATTATCTATTCGATACAGATTTGAAATCGTATCATGGATTTTGTGTTCACACATTTTTTTATATGCAAGTCACAGCCTTGTATGAGCTGTAATGAAGCTATGGAATATACATATATATATAAATATAATTTACTGTATTGACTTGATGGTCTAAATATCAATATAGATCTGATTCCTATTAGCTGTTTACAGTACCCATATCTTTATTTGTCCAAGATTTATTTCCTTAGCAGTAAAAAAAATCTATTGAGATTGTAAATGGAACATGTCCATCTATTTAACTGTTCACGATTTATGCATATAGAAATTTAATTTTACTGTTTCATGAATTTAACGAGTCATGCAGCAATATTTAGAATGAGCTGTCTTCTTCGTTTTCAATTTTTAATTTCTATTTTTTTTCTTTTTCTAAAACTGACTGTTCAAAATCAGTTTTGGTCAGAATTGGTTTTACTTGCTCATTTCAGTCTTGCCTACCACAATGTGAATGAGATCTTTCACTTTGATCTACTAGCGTATCAACACAGTATAAGTGTAATTAGAATATAAGATAACCCTCTCGTTGAGTGGAATATAGCCTTATTCATTATCTAATTTAGTACTGTCCCCTCACCAAGAATCTAGTCAAAATTATAAAATTTGTAACTTGTTTAAAGTAGTATGAAGTTACTGATAATCTCTTGTAACCTTGTGTGAATAAATTTGAACATTGCTGAAAAGTTTGACGTGGCCAAAATTAAATGATAGTTTATCTACCTAATAACCCCCACTTAAAAATTCGTGACTGTATTTAGTATGCCAAATCACCCCTTATATAAGTAACTGTTTTGTTTAATGGTGAGGTAACATGAGACCAGCGTGTTCTTATATTAGAATCGGTATCATATCTCTTTATTTATGAGCTACACTTTGAAAGTGAATAATGATAATATTTTCTAAAGAATAATGGAAACCAACTGGTGATGTTCGGAAGGGAATGATCGACGGTCTAAAGTTAGTTTCTTATATATATACATTCAATATGGACCGATATTTTTAATAATGAGATTTGCGATATTTAAAATTTAATCACGGTCTAATAAATTTATTTTCAACCCTTACTGTGAGAATGATAGGTTATGCGGATGAAAAGTTGAATGTATGTACTTATGCACTAATATATTTTTCCAGTAAATGATTAGCTAACATCTAAGCATATGAAATACTTGTTCTTACATATTTCAATGTTGTTGCCACTTAAGAATTTTGTAGCATACTCTTGCCACACAAGTTGACTGCCTTGTGTTGTTATGATACTTGTTTTTTTTAGGATCAATTGCAAATGGCGTCACCACAACATGGCAGCAGCTAGCAAAGGTTGGCGTCACCACCAATGCAGCAGCTACAACAAGATGGATCGAGATCACAAATGGAGCCGCTATAAAGATTAACTTCCTTTTAATAAATTACCATTCATGTAAATAATATGTGTTATTTCTCTTCGTTTTGTGCAACTATGCGGACAATAATATGAATAAATATGTTGTTTTTCTACATTAACAAATCTCAGTTTCACATTTATGTTCATGTTCATGTAGTGACTTCTTTATGTATTCATTTTTTTTCTTATTCATTCCCTTTGCTGAAATGCTGATGGTGTATATATATGTGTATATATATATATATATATATATATATATATGTATCTACATCGACGTATGTGTTAAAGATATAAACCGTGTTGAGATGGGTTTATTATTTTAATCTCATATGATCTAAATTAGATTAAGTTTTTAAATGACTAACTTAACGATAATAAATTAATATCATTGTATTAAAACAAACAACTTAAATTTCAAGCATGATAGAATTGAAACTCAATCGTTAAAGTTTTTGGGTATAAATGCCAACTCATTTATATGAAAACTTATTATATTTATAAATAAAACGTTATAAATTTAAAAATAGTTCTATAATGATTATTCGAAAATTTAAATTAGCCATAACTAACAAACTAAAATACGAAATCTGAAATTTTCCCCTTTATATGAAAATTATAATTAAAACGGTTCCCACGTTTCTCGTTTCACAGATATCCGACTTATATCGGATCCTGTATATTCAGTTGAACTTCAAAACTCAATATTTCGAACTGCCCCGTGATTTCGAGCTTGATTTATATTATAAATAAATTAACGTTCAAAATTCGTTTTTAATAACGAATTAAATATTAAAATCCATTAATATTTCAAATACAATATTGAAAATAATAAATTAAATTAAATATTTGACTGCCAAAAATACGGGATGTTACATGTAGTAAACCCGTTCCGCATTAGCGGCGTAGTTCGGGGAGTTACCTAAGTTTAAAATAACCCTAAAAACAACTGTTTTGAGTTCTCACACCAGTCCCACGACGGTCCTAGAGTTTATTTTTCCCTCGCCTAAACTCTGGGTGTCCATAATTTTTACATGGGCAGCCTAGTAGTTTGGTTCGCAGATTTAGCCTTGGAGTTAGTTGGAGCAGGATTCTGGTTTTAGCTGAAGCTATTATGACTTGGAGCATTCGCATTCTTCTGCTGAGTTTAGTATCTTTTCCGCTGTGTAATCGATGTACTCTGATGTACCTCTTGTTACTCTAATGTAATATTATCTTAACGATAATGGAAAAGTTGTTTTTATTTTGTGCAAATGTGTAAGTGCCCCAAACAGTTCGTCTTTATGAAAGGTTTAAGTTGACTTAATTACCATCGAAAACCGAGCAAAAAGCTAGGTTATTACTTTTTTGGTATCATAGCTTTGGTTTATACAAAGCAATGGGGTACGACACATTTGAACAAAAGGAAAGACCCATCAGAGTTATATATCTCATTAGAGATAAGGTTAGTAATGCCCTAGAATGAGATTTTGGAGTATTATGTTTGAGAGAGCGTAGTTGAAAATATGAAATGAGTTTTGAAAAGTTATATTTTAAGAAAGAAACATATTTTGGAAATATATGGTTAATTATAACCCAGATACTTAATTAAATGATTAAGGTTAAGTTTACATTTTGTAATTATAATTACACATAAAATAATTCTTACGGCATGGTAATTAGGCCCCTTCCACTGATCATGAATATGATCCAAGTACAAATGCCTTTTGGATTTAATTTCACTATTAGGTAACATTTCGAAATATCGATAAACTTGGGTCAAATTTGTCAAGGTAACTAATGAATATGGTTATAAATTAAAAATTAGAATATTTTATTTGATGTTGAGGTTGGACTATCGAGTATAAGAAGATTTTGCATATACGTCTGATCAACGTATATACGAAGTCTTAAGTATACTAAATAGATATAGAATCACACTCTAATCACTTGAAGATGATTCTTTTGATGACTACAGCGTCATCAATATGTTTTTTCGAGTTTCGAAAGTGGGATGACTATATGATTCCAATTAAAATATCAATATACACTCAAAACAATTTAGGTAAGTGTTTGAAAATATTGGATAAATTGATATGAATTAGAATAACTAAGCGAGATCTTGAAAATTTGATAAGTTGTAAGAATTATATCAGGTAAACCTATAATAAGGATAAGCCAGTAAAGAGTATATGAGAAAGAACATTTGTGATATATATATGTATATAAAGGTTTTGAAAAGATGTATAATTTGAAAAGTCAAATCATAATTTTGAGTAAGAATTGGAAGTTACTTTGGAATTTATTTTGAAAGAATATATTTTGAATATAAAGGAAAAAGATCTTTGAAAATATTTGAAAATTAAAACTTGAGCACGGACATCTTGTGATTGGAATTTCTCAGTTGATTAAAAGACGTCTACGTAAAGTTGTAATTTACATAAGCAATCCAGGTAGTTTGGGAAACAGTTTAAAGGCTAAGTTGGAATTAATTAATCAGGATATTTTATAATTAGTCCTTCCCAACTAATTGAATTTAAAATGCAAATATCTTCTGAATTCAATATGACAATATGATATTTGATGATATTTTGGTTAAGGACTACATTGGTTAAAGTTGTTTCTCTAAAGTTTGAAGGAAATAAGTTTTGTAATCTTGAATTTAGAATAATTGATGAGGATAGCCAAACATAAACAATATAGGGAATTAAAATCTAGAATTATCAGCGAATTTGGACAGTCGATAAGTTTTAAAGTATATTGTGATAACAAAAGGAACTGTTTAAGTGAGCATGAATACCTTGTGAGTTAAGTTTCACAATTTGATTAAAGGATATTTGGAAAGTGGGAATATTAAGAAGATATTATCTAAACTAAAATGTTTAGATAAGATGAGTTCTGAGATGATCGATTTTTCCAAGTAAAGATTATTAGTAATTTTGGGGAATTGAAAAGGAATAAGTTTAATAACCTTTGTATTTGCAAGATAAGATCTAAGAGAATAAATCTATAACTCTGAAATTTTTTGAAAGAAGTAAATGGTTGAGTATAAGAAATTGGCCCAGTAGACGATGAACTGAATATAAATGGTTGGAGGACATATAGATATGGTTGTCCATAAAAATGTGTGTTATAATATTTTACCTAGTATATCAGTTATAAGAACAGGGAGCTTTGGTATAAAGAATCTTAATCCTGAATTTGTTGAATGAGTAGTTACGATTCCCTTTCCTTTTCTAGGACGAAAAGTTTTAGGGGGGTGAATGTAATGATCCAGAATCTTTAACCAATTTAAAATTGGAATATTCATTACTTAATTTGAATTTAAATTTGAATTCGACATAAATATATATGGTAATTTTGACAAGTTAAATGATATATATAAATTTAAATAAAATTGCAAAGATATGATAAGTAAGATTTGATAATATATTTTGTCAAAACAGGACTTTTTTCATTACGAGTTGTCATTATATTTTGTTGAATCAAATTTTGTTAACACAAATATAATAACATAGCAACACAAAGAAGTGTCTAAAATTTGTGACTTAAACAAAGTTAGTAACATAAAATAATTGTTAGAAATAATGTCGCAAAATGATTTAATATGAATGTAACATGTGTCCTAAAGAGGTGTCACCACCTTATTCACTTATGGAATTTGTGTTAACATGCATGAATTGTAACGGCACGTAAATCCGTACTATCTGAATTGACTAATAACACCACACGTCCAACCCAAATTGCACAGAAGTATGAATCATTATTAGAAAGAAGTTAGAGGATGAGAGATAGAAAGAAAGAAGTATCATAATAGAAGAAAATGAAGGTCATAAACTCACAGCAGAACGAATAAAATATATTAATTAACATAACTTTTGAAATACAAATCAGTAACTGTATATACATACCATTATAATAGCATAACAGCTATTTCTGGAACAGTTATAAACACCTGTTTCCAGATAGAAACATGGTACACAACAGAATATATGATAGTCTATAGCTAACTAATGAAGCCTCCTGCTTCCAACTCCTCCAAGTGAATCTGTAAAATCTCGACTACTTGACTGCCCATACAAATTTGGGCACCCAAGAGTTTAAGGAAAACAAACAAAATAAACTTTGGGTCAATCATGGGACTGTTGTGAGTAAACTCCAACCATTTGTTTAACTTTCAAAATCCTTTCGAAAGAAAGGATAATAGTAAGACCATCCCGCACATAAACATGGACGGTTTTTACCTTACTATAACCCAAAACACTTTGATATGAAAATCTAGTGATATTATAATAGTGTCTAAATCAAATAAATAACAATCTAGCGGAATGCTTGCATCTCACACTCCATATATAATATAAAATCAAAAACCGTAGGGCGCTTATTAGAGATTGGATTCCGACTATGACAAGCTATGGAACCACCTGCCGATAGTGTATCTCTAGAGGGGAATACACTGGGTTCAACAAGAACATCTTGTAACCCGGCCCACATATGACCGACCACTCATTTCGCTTGAGTGTATCGAATGTATATCACCAACGGTTGGGATCAACAACCATTTCCCGAAAAAGGACAGCATCGATAGATTAAAGAAGCAAATGGAATTTCTCTAGATAGGTGATTATACACCCTAATGGGAGAGACCCACATAGCCATGTTGCCTGCCCGATTTTTGTCATTTCCCGGTTGTTGATGCCTGAGGGTACGATTTCTAATCATTCATTGATAGCACAATCACTTTGAATGCCACATTGTCAAATCCGTTAATCACTAATTGATTTGCACAAATATATTCTGGATATTATTCTAAGAGAATAAATTCTCTGCCACCATATATATCTATACAGACCAACATATGCGATCACTGGAAATACTCTGTCAGACATTCGTCTATATACGTTCGTTCTGGGATTGAACGAAGCCGAAGGCACAATTTCTAGTAATAGAAAAAGCCCTTGCATTTTACTACATCTTCGATTATCTTCCTATGATCTGATTCGCAACGCTACTGCCAATACGGAGTGGTTCTCGGATAATAATCCAACCGGTCTCGCCATATTGACAACGATATTGGCAAACACTTCGATAGTCGGTTATTTAACTATCGAAGAAAACAAACATTCATTCATAGCATCAAACAAATCACTGGGCCCTTAATTAATATTTCATTAATTAAGTCATCTCTCTATTTCTTTATCAATATTTATTAACCAAATATTTTCAATTATCACCTTGGCCTTTTCGCTATTTGGAAAATATATCCGTATATCGCCTTCTTTTATTTTCTATACATAGAAAATATCTTCTATCTATAATTGGAAATCATTCCAATTACTTATCTCTTTCACGCCCGTTCATTTCTACACTCAGGAAATATTTAATTATTATATTTACACAATTCCACTTCCTTGGGTTAAAATGAATGTTGTATAAAACACTGTTACAACAACCCAAAATACTGCATCCAACTAACTCTTTTTCAAACATTTCTCTTCGAGACTGGATCTTGCTATTTATCGATAAAAAATGAAATCAATGAAGTTGGGGTATAAGCACCTATTAGACCTTGACTGAAAACATCCTTAACTTCAAAACGGACAAGACCACTTACCTCGAATAATTAACATCATAAAAAATCCAATTATTCATTTTCTAAAACATGTATATGCTTCTCTTTCTATTTTTAACAAATCTAATTTATAGATCTCCTTTTTATTTATAATATTCTATTTTTAAGTTCATTTCCTTATCGAATTCTATATATCGATACATTGATTTCCAGTTATCAAAATTTCTTAAAAATATTCTAACTCCTTAAATTTTTGGAAAAATTCGCCATGAACTCCTTTGTACCGGTCGATAGTTCAAACCTCAACTCGCCTCTTTAGGCCCTTTCCATTCAAAAAGAAAATCAAAAAGCCAAGTGGCTTGCCGATTCTGCGCATAAAACCTCATATGCAATTTAAACGTGTACCTTATTTTGGGCACACGAATTTTAATCTTCATACACTTTATCCCATGCCTGTCTAACACATATCCAAATATTTCCATTTGGTTTCAACTCAATCCATTCGTATTAACCCAATTCGCAAACTTATTTCCTAATTAGCTATATTTGCTTGTTTCACTTCTTATTTGAACGTATCACAATCAAATATATTTTAATCTACTCATGAACCCAATCTAATTCCATTTTCAACTCTAGTTACATATTCGATTTTCGAATAAAAATTCTCAAACTTCCACTTATCCAACACCCAATTTCGATTCTAATCTCGATTAACTAATTATTCTTCAAACTAGTTAAATCTATTTAATAACTAAAAATCTGATTTTTGTTTCAAAAATCATTTCACTTACTTCATTGGAGTTCATATTTATTTTATATCTCCAGTCTGGATGCTTCTGAGGGCAATTCAGATTTTATTTCCTTAAAATCCTTTTATTGATTTAAATAAACCGTTATGGCTTTATAATGGTTCTGGCGCTGTATTTCTGAAAATTTGATTTTGACATAACTCAAATCTATTCGGCGAAATCCAGTTTTTTCTCTTCCATTATAAAACTATTATCAAATCGGTCCGGATGATTCTTGTTTCAAATAATTCCGACTTGAATTGAGTTCTATCTACTCAATTGAAGTTCGAAACGCCAATTTACGAACTATCGTGCTGCGGTGAGTTCGTTTTAATTATATTTATATATATAAATGTTTAAACTTCGTTTATAATAAATTCAACTCCATTCAGATATATTTTTAATATATATCAAATCAGTTTCCCAATTCAACATAATATTTTCGATTATCTATAATTGTTGATTTTTCCTTACTCAGTTACCCATTCAAATACAACTCCATTTCTGATATTACTTTCTAATTCCATTAGAAATAAATTAGTCTATAAAATTCAATGAAATCAAATTCTATCTATTATCCATTGGATTTTCCTCAATTCAATTTATATTTCGAATTCTGAAATAAAATCAGTCGTTCTGTTTCAATCACTTCCCAATTCACTTTTAAATTCATAACTGAATTTAAATAATTTAAATTATCAAAATGATAATTATCTCACTTAATTTATAAACGTTGTTTATAAATTTAACTTCCTTGTTTTATATATTAAACAAGTTTCCATTTCTATTTTCAATTTTATTTCCAAATTCTATTTGAATTTTCTATTTTCAAATTCTATTTAAATTTAACTTCTATTTAATAAACTCCTAATATTTTCTAGACATGTTTAGTTAAATAAATTTGAACTAATCAAATCCAAGTCATAAATCCTTACAGACTTATTTTAGTTTTGTTAATATTCTAAACATCAGAATAAACTTCATCTTTAACTTCTTTAAAAAGATTTTCCCATTTCTATTTTTAAATTTACATTTGAATTTAAATATTCAAATTATCAAATGATAATTTTCCACTTTATTTATAAACATTGTTTATAAATTCATTTCAGTTCTCTATATTATTTAAATTATAAACAACGTTTATAATTTCACTTCAAATCCTGCATTATCAATTTATAAACAACATTTATAAATTAACTACTTTATTTATATATTCAAAACAAGTGAATATATTTATAGCCCAATTGAAATTCAAATTCTATTTTAGATAAATAGATCTTTCCCTTTAAATTTCAAAATATCCTTTTCCGTGATATTTATATATATCAGCATTTAAGTTCCAATGATATTTCAACCAATCAAAAATACCAATTATCAACCACGGATTTTCTAACACATCATATATGATAATATATATGAGAACAAACAAATAATAATATTTTTGAGGAATCCAGTTGGATCCCTCCAACCTGTTTTCCTACATCCACAGACATTAGCTAACATAAATAATAACCATCCTGCTTTGAGGCAGGATACCGCGGTATAAAAGGTCATCCAATATCGTAGCGTGGGGCGTATAGGGTCATCTGCTAATGATACTGCGGGCATCCGCTAATGATACTGAGGGAATCCACCACCAATATATATATATAATTACCACTAACACCAATCCTAAATAACTAATATATATATAATAACCACAACAATATTATAATGCAACCAAACAACCATCAATTATCTTTAACGACAAAAATAATTCTAAATAATAAATTTAGTGAGATTTACTCACCGTGATTTTTAATTTGCACTTGTACCAATTCCAATTTCTTTTTATTGGCTTTGGAGGCTTCGAACTCCTCATGACCGATTCCATTCGATTTATCCTCGCCTAAGAAAAAATCAGAAATTTATAAATGAGCTAATGAATTTTCTTAAGAAGGCTTTGTATAAAAAAAATTGGATCTCTCATAAATTCATTTATGGATTATACAAGTTGACCATTTTTAGTATTAAACTAAATCACCAAACAATTTAACTATAATAAAATTTTAGTAACTAAATTAAAAGTAATTACCTTAATTCATGATTTCATTATCTTCTCCCTTACTGCAAAAACCTGAACTTCTGCATCAACTAAGTATGGAGTTTTCCATTTGCATTTCTTTTTTTTCTTTCATTTGAATCAACAAGAATCGCCGTTTGGCTTCTGCTCCAACAACTTACCCTTACTGTACATAACTCTCATAGTCGTGACTTGCTACAAAACTAGTTCAACATTTATTTTTATTTTATTATATCCCACACTAAAACCATTAACATGTGCTTCCTTCCCCAACTTGAACAAAATGAGGCCATGCCCTATAAATCTTTTGGTGACATAATCGATCCAAATTCCATTACTCTCTCCTCTCCTAATTACCACTGCACCTTTCTTCCAACTTGTAGCCCATTTTCATTCACGCCTGCTTTGATAATCCCACTTATCAAAGATCGAACTTTACCATTTTTCTCACTGTCAAACTTTCCCTTATCACCGCATTCCACCATTCAAG
Source organism: Allium sativum (assembly GCA_030737875.1). Taxonomy (NCBI): domain Eukaryota; kingdom Viridiplantae; phylum Streptophyta; class Magnoliopsida; order Asparagales; family Amaryllidaceae; genus Allium; species Allium sativum. The sequence goes on from CM060923.1 coordinate 429,222,021, forward strand.
GTCGTACCTTTCCATCATCACGTTTTAGAGCTCGTACCCCCCGCCTTCGTATCGCTAAAATCCCGAATTCAAGCCTCCCAAGGACAACGCAACCACCACTTATCCAATCGATCGCTTCCACCTCGTGGACCCAGAAATCCCTAATTCACCCTCCCCACGTTGCGATCCCTTGTTTGATACCCTAGCTGCGTTGCTAGTTATTGAGATTCCTAGGCCTGCGTATGAAAATAGGTTGCGTCGGTCTCCCCTGAATCATCGAATTGAGATGCGATTTGCATATCGGCACTTTTTTTTATGAATGGGATTCAAGGATTTAGGTCTCAGGTTTTTATTTGTTTTATCAAATGGAAAATTAGAGTTCAATTTTTCTCTCTGAAAAACAGAAATGGAAAAAACAAAAGGGATATGATTTAGAAGGGGAGAGATTGCATTATGATTTGTTTGGACAAGCACTTTAATTCTCCAGAAGGTTTCGAATGATTTGCAAACAAATGGAGAAGGTGCGGCTTTCTTTTGTTGGCTGGAGGATTCATTGAATGATAGAAACAATGGGGTAGTCGCGTTTAAATAGAAAATGACGATTAAATAATAGGGTTGAGGACGGGTACAGGTAGCTGATGGAAATTAGGGTAGAGTATTAATTTGATTGGACATAGTACTTATCCACTAAATTTAAAAATAAATATATATTGCGGTTCCGAGCTCCTATGTGAGCGCAACAACCGACGTTCCTAGCGTTATACCACTATTCTGAACACATTGGGACATGATTCGAAGTTCAGTTTGATCATGTGGGGAAGATATAAATTTGAATCAATATAAATTAAATTAAAAACAGTAAATTCTTCGATAATAAATTAATATTGTTATTCTAATTCAAATAGAAGTTTGTATTGATTATTTGAACTGTTTTCAATTCTATTTTAACTTTGAATTCAATTAAATTCATTTTCGTATTTCGATAATTATATATATTCAAAATAAATCATATTTCGATTATTCAATTGATAACTAAATATAAATATCCATTTATATTATTAATTCAATATTTAAACAATAATAAATATTTAAAATTAATCAACAAAATTCTGGGTTGTTACATTCTTCCCCACTTAAAAGAACTTCGTCCCCAAAATTACTAAGGCAGAAAATTCTACAAGCCCATTGACTCTTTCAAAATTCACTTATGTTGAAACTCTACATTTCAACTTTCGATAAATTTAGTTCAACCAAAACTTTTGGTTTTCATTCATTTAATTCGAATGATCTACAATCAATACATTTACATCCAATATGTATTCCATTAATCTATTCAAATTGATTCGAGTCAATTTATTTACTTCGATCCATTTAACTAGGTTAAGTTAAATTTAAATTCTAGAATTCAAATCCCCGAGTTTTTATTTCAAATCCTTTTGAAATCACATAAATATATACACATATCTTTATAATCATTTCAAATTCAAACATTTGAATTTTTCCAAAACAACTTGTTTCTTTCAAACAAATTTTCCATCAAACCTTTTCTAAGGTAGCAACCCATCACTTAGAAACTCGAAAATGAACACTGATGAAGCTGCTGTCCTCATCAGAATTACTTTCCAGCCACTGAAGGGAGTTTAGTGCTTTATCACCTTCAAAATCCATTCAAAATGATTTCTATTCAAAAATCTTTCCAAAACAAAGCTATATTCTTCTAATATACTTTACAAAATATTTTTCCAAACACCCAGGATTTAAATTTCAAGTTCTAAGTTGAATTTAATTTTAATTCATCTCAATTGTATATATTATTCATATACAAGTTATATTTGGTTATCTATACCCATTCCAATTTATAATCCTTATTTGATTATAACAATAACAATCAACACATCCAATAATTTCAGAAAATTATTATTTCTATATCAAAATAGAATTTTGGGTAAAATTATTTCATTTACCCACTAAAAACAATATCATGTTCAATCTTCTGTTCAAGTGTTTAGAAATTCCTATCGACTTTGTGGCGTCCCACGATTCAATCAGAATTCAAAAACCAATAACCAGACTTGCCAACACCATATAAAACAATTTTTATATCAATTAAAAAATATGCTCTCTCGTATATATACACTCAACTCATTCTAGGGTACTACTGACCCTATCTCTAATGAGCACAATTCCACCACAGCCTAGGTACTCGCTCAACCTATGCCCAGATACCAACTGTAACGGCCCATAAATCCGTACTATCTGAGTTGACTAATAACACCACACGTCCAACCCAAATTGCACAGAAATACGAATCATTATTAGAAAGAAGTTAGAGAATGAGAAATAGAAAGAAAGAAATATTAGAATAGAAGAAAACGAAGGTCACAAACTCACAGCGGAACGAATAAAATATACTAAATAACATAACTTTTGAAATACAAATCAGTAACTGTATATACATACCATTATCAGAGCACAACAGCTATTTCTTGAATTGTCATAAACACATGTTTCCATATAGAACATGGTACACGGCGGAATATATGATAGTCTATAGCTAACTGGTGAAGCCTCCTGCTTCCAACTCCTCCAAGTGAATCTGTAAAATCCCGACTACTTGACTACCCATACAAATTTGGGCACCCAAGAGTTTAGGGAAAACAAACAAAATAAACTCTGGGTCAGCCATGGGACAGGTGTGAGTAAACTCCAACCATTTGTTTAACCTTCAAAATCCTTTCGAAAGAAAGGATAATAGTAAGACCAACCCACACATAAACATGGACGGTTTTTACCTTACTATAACCCAAAACACTTTGATATGAAAATCCAGTGATATTATAATAGTGTCTAAATCAAATAAATAACAACCTAGTGGAACGCTAGAATCTCACACTCCATATATAATATAAAATCAAAAACCGTAGGGCGCTTATTCGAGATTGGATTCCGACTTTGACAAGGTATGGAACCACCTACCAATGGCGTATCTCTAGAGGTGAATACACTGGGTTCAACAAGAACATCTTGCAACCCGGCCCACAAATGACCGACCACTCATTTCGCTTGAGTGTATCGAATGTATATCACCAACGGTTGGGTTCAACAACCGTTTCCCGAAAAGGGACAGCATCGATAGATTAAAGAAGCAAATGGAATTTCTCTAGGTAGTGATTATACACATAATGGGAGCGACCCACATAGCCATGCTGCCTGCCCGATTTTTGTCATTTCCCGATTGTTGAGGCCTGAGGCTACGATTTATTATCACTCATTAATAGCACAATCACTTTGAATGCCACATTGTCAGATCCGTTAATCACTAATTAATTTGCACAAATATATTCTGGATATTATGCTAAGAGAATAAATTCTCCGCCACCATATATATCTATACAGACCAACATATGCGATGATTGGAAATACTCTGTCAGACATGTCCATATACGTTCGTTCTGGGATTGAACGAAACCGAAGGCACAATTTCTAATAATAGAAAAAGCCCTTGCACTTTACTCCGTCTTCAATTATCTTCCTATAATCTGATTTGCAATGCTACTGCCAATATGGAGTAGTTCTCAGGTAATAATCCAACCGGTCTCTCCATATTGACAACGATATTGGCAAACACTTCGATAGTCGGTTATTTAACTATCGAAGAAAACAAACATTCATTCCTAGCATCAACAAATCACTGGGCCCTTAATTAATATTTCATTAATTAAGTCATCTCTCTATTTCTTTATCAATATTTGTTAAACAAATATTTTCAATTATCACCTTGGCCTTTTCGCTATTTGGAAAACATATCCATATATCGCCTTCTTTTATTTTCTATACGTAGAAAATATATTCTATCTATAATAGGAAAACATTCCAATTACTTATCTCTTTCACGCCCGTTCATTTCTACACTTAGGAAATATTTATTTATTATATTTCCACAATTCCACTTCCTTAGGTTAAAACGAATGTTGTATAAAACACTGTTACAACAACCCAAAATACTGCATCCAACTAACTCTTTTTCAAATATTTCTCTTCGAGACTGGATCTTGCTATTTATCGATTAAAAATGAAATCAATGAAGTTGGGGGTATATGCACCTCTTAGACCTTGATTGAAAACATCCTTAACTTCAAAACGGACAAGACCATTTACCTCGAATAATCAACATCATAAAAAAATCCAGTTATTCATTTTCTAAAACATGTATATGCTTCTCTTTCTATTTTTAACAAATCTAATTTATAGATTTCCTTTTTATTTATAATATTCTATTTTTAAGTTCATTTCCTTATCGAATTCTATATATCGATACATTGATTTCCAGTTATCAAAATTTCTTAAAAATATTCTAACTCCTTATATTTTCGGAAAAATTCGCCATAACCTCCTTTGTACCGGTCGATAGTTCAAACCTCAACTCGCCTCTCTAGTCCTTTTCCATTCAAAAAGGAAATCAAAAAGCTAAGTGGCTTGCCGATTCGGCGCATAAAACCTCATATGGAATTTAAATGTGTACCTTATTGTCGGGCACACGAATTTTAACCTTCATACACTTCATCCCATACATGTCTAACACATATCCAAATATTTCCATTTGGTTTCAACTCAATCCATTAGTCTTAACCCAATTTGCTAATTTATTTCCTAATTAGCTATATTTGCATGTTTCACTTCTTATTTGAACATATCACATTCAAATATATTTTTATCTACTCATGAACCCAATATAATTCCATTTTCGACTCGAGTTACATATTCGATTTTCGAATAAAAATTCTCAAATCTCTTTCACTTATCCAACGCCCAATTTTGATTCAAATCTCGATTAACTATTTATTCTTCAAACTAGTTAAATCTATTTAATAACTAAAAATCTGATTTTTGTTTCAAAAATCATTTCACTTACTTCACTTGAGTTCATATTTATTTTATATCTCCAGTCTGGATTCTTCTAAGGGCCATTTCAGATTTTATTTCCTTAAAATCCTTTTATTTATTTAAATAAACCGTTATGGCTTTATAATGGCTCTGGCGTTGTTTTTCTGAAAATTTTATTTTGACATAAGTCAAAATCTATTCGACGAAATCCAGGTTTTTCTCTTCCACTAGAAAATTATTATCAAATCGGTCCTGATGATTCTTGTTTCAAAGAATTCCGACTTAAATTGAGTTCTATCTACTCAATTGAAGTTCAAAACGTCAACTAACGAATTGCCGCACTGCGGCAAGTTCGTTTTATTTATATTTATATATATATAATCATTTAAACTTCATTTATAATAAATTCAACTCCATTCTGATATATTTTTAATATATATCAAATCAATTTCCCAATTCAACATAATATTTTTTATTATCTATAATTGTCGATTTCTCCTTACTTAGTTACCAATTCAATTACAACTCCATTTCTGTTATTACTTTCTAATTCCATTAGAAATAAATTAGTTTATAAAATTCGATGAAATCAAATTCGAATTATAATCCCTTGGATTTTCCTCAATTCAACTTATATTCCGAATTCTGAAATTTAATCAATTGTTCTATTTCAATCACTTCCCAATTCACTTTTAAATTCATAACTGAATTTAAATAATTTAAATTATCCAAATGATAGTTATCTCACTTAATTTATAAACATTGTTTATAAATTTAACTTCCTTGTTTTACATATTAAACAAGTTTCCATTTCAAATTTCTATTTTCAATTCTATTTCCAAATTCTATTTGCATTTTCTATTTTCAAATTCTATTTGAATTTAACTTCTATTTAATGAAATCCTAATATTTTCTAGACATGTTTAGTTAAATAAATTCGAACTAATCGAATACATGTCATAAGTCCTTACGGATTTATTTTAGTTTAGTTTATATTCTGAACATCAAAATAAACTTCATCTTTAACTTCTTTAAAAAGATTTTCCCATTTCTATTTTTAAATTCTCATTTGAATTTAAATATTCAAATTATCAAATGATAATTTTCCACTTTATTTATAAACATTGTTTATAAATTCATTTCAATTCTCTGCATTGTTTAATTTATAAACAACGTTTATAATTTCACTTCAAATCCCGCATTATCAATTTATAAACAACATTTATAAATTAACTACTTGTTTTATATATTCAAAACAAGTGAATATATTTATAGCCCAATTGAAATTCAAATTCTATTTTAGATAAATAGATCTTTCCCTTTAAATTTCAAAATATCCTTTTCCCTGATATTTATATATATCAGCATTTCAGGTCCAGTGATATTTCAACCAATCAAAAATACCAATTATCAACCACGGATTTTCTAACACATCATATATGATAATATATATGAGAACAAACAAATAATAATATTTTTGAGGAATCCAGTTGGATCCCTCCAACCTGTTTTCCTGCATCCACAGACGTTAGCTAAAATAAATAATAACCATCCTGCTTTAAGGCAGGATATCGCGATATAAAAGGTCATCCACTATCATAAGTGGGGCGTATAGGGTCATCTGCTAATGATACTTCGGGCATCCGCTAATGATACTGCGGGAATCCAACCACCAATATATATATATAATAACCACAAACACCAATCCTAAATAACTAATATATATATAATAGCCACAACAATATTATAATGCAACCAAACAACCATCAATTATCTTTAACGACCAAAAATAATTCTAAATAATAAATTTAGTGAGACTTACTCGCCGTGATTTTTAATTAGCACTTGTACCAATTCCAATTTCTTTTTATTGGCTTTGGAGGCTCTGAACTCCTCATGACCGATTCCATTCGATTTATCCTCGCCTAAGCAAAAATCCCAAATTTATAAATGAGCTAATGAATTTTCTTAACAAAGCTTTGTATAAAAAAAAATTGGATCTTGCATAAATTCATTTATGGATTATATAAGTTGACCATTTTTAGTATTAAACTAAATCATCGAACAATTTAACTATAATAAAATTTTAATAACTAAATTAAAAGTAATTACCTTAACTCATGTTTTCATTATCTTCTCCCTTACTGCAAAAAACTGAACTTCTGCATCAACTAAGTATGGAGCTGTCCATTTGAATTTCTTCTTTTCTTTTTCTTTTTCCTTTCATTTGAATCAACAAGAATCACCATTTGGCATCTGCTCCAACAACTTACCCTTACTGTACATAATTCGCATAGTTGTCACTTGCTACAGAACTAGTTCAACATTTATTTTTATTTTATTATATCCCTCATAAAAACCATTAACAGGTGCTTCCTTCCCCAACTTGAACAAGATGAGGCCACGCCCTGTAAATCTTCTAGTGACATAATTGATCCAAATTCCATTACTCTCTCCTCTCCTAATGACCACTGCACCTTTCTTCAAACTTGTAGCCCATTTTCATTCTCGCCTGCTTCGATAATCCCACTTATCAAAGATCAAACTTTACCATTTTTCTCACTGTCAAACTCTCCTTTATCACCGCTTTCCACCATTCAAAGTCGTACCTTTCCATCATCACGTTTCAAAGCTCGTACCCCCCGCCTTCGTATCGCTAAAATCACAAATTCGAGCCTTTCAAGGACAACGCAACCACCACTTATCCAATCGATCGCTTCCACCCTCGTGGACCCAGAAAGCCCTAATTCACCCTCCCTACGTTGCGATTCACTATTTGATACCCTAGCTGTGTTGCTAGTTATCCAAATTCCCAGGCCTGCGTATGAAAATAGGTTGCGTCGATCTCCCCTGAATCATTGAATTGAGATGCGATTTGCATATCTGCACTTTTTTTATGAATGGGATTCAAGGATTTAGATCTCGGGTTTTTATTTGTTTTATCAAATGGAAAATTGGAATTCGATTTTTCTCTCTGAAAAACAGAAATGGCAAAAACAAAAGGGATATGATTTAGAAGGGGAGAGACTGCATTATGATTTGTTTGGACAAGCACTTTAATTCTCCAGAAGGTTTCGAATGATTTGCAAAAAATGGAGAAGGTGCGGCTTTCTTTTGTTTCCTAGAGGATTCATTGAATGAAAGAAACAATGGGGTAGTCGCGTTTAAATAGAAAATGAATTCTTCACCATTAAGTAATAGGGCTGAGGACAGATACAGGAAGCTGATGGAAATTAGGGTAGAGTATTAATTTGATTTTACTTAGTACTAATCCGCTAAATTTTAAAATAAATATATATTGCGGTTCCGAACTCCTATTTGAGCGCAACAACCGGCGTTCCTATCGTTATACCACTAGTCTGAATACACTGGGACATAATTCAAAGTTCAGTTCGATCATATGGGGAAGATATAAATTTGAAACAATATAAATTAAATTAAAAACAGTAAATTCTTCGATAATAAATTAATATTATTATTCTAATTCAAACAAAAGTTTGTATTGATTATCTGAACTGTTTTCAATTCAGTTTTATCATTGAATTCAATTATATTCAATTTTGTATTTCGATAATTATATATATTCGAAATAAATCATATTTCGATTATTCAATTGATAACTCAATATAAATATCCATTTATATTATTAATTCAATATTTAAACAATAATAAATATTTAAAATTAATAGACAAAAATCTGGGTCGTTACATGAATCAAAAACATAAGGAAAGGACAAGTGTCCTATGAGGTGTAAGCTCCTTATACCTTTAAGTTTCCTATATAAACCCACATTAACCCTCTCTTTTCACCATCCTTCTCCATTTCTCATTTCTTCCATTTTCTTTCATCCTTCTCCCCTTCTTATCCATGGCTTCCTAAGCCATTCAGCTCTCCTCTTCCTTTCACCATTTTGGCTTAGCCTTTTTTCTCCTCCCTCCTTAAAAACTCGGCCTCCATCACCACCACCACCACCACTTTGCCAAAGTTCGTCCTCCTCCTCTTATAAAGAGATAAGATTAATAAATTTATATATATATTGGAAAAGAAGAAGGTGCACGGAAATACTGTCTGAGGGTTCGTTCAGCTAGGCTCGCCTACCGTGAAGATTTGGGAAGCTATTAGGTGAGAACTCTTTAACCACGTTTATACATTTAACTAGTAGATGGACTAATTTAAATATAGTGATGAATTATTATTGGTTAATGATGATTGATATTTATTGTGATGGATGATGGATGCGAAGTTTAGAACACACACTATTAAGCGTTAGTGTTATAACGCTTGTGCACAATTATGATTTATTGAATCATGTTGATGATGGTTGCTATGGATGTTTAAATGGTTGTTGATGTAGTTTTGCACACACTATGACACAACAATTAGGGTACCACATTGGTGATCGAAAAATCTCCTTCATAATTAAAAGCAATATCATTATTGAAATTGAAGGTTAATAGTTGGAAAAGACCCTATGTATGAATTCATATATATTGTTAAAGTCCTTTAAATGAATAAATATATACCAGAACATTCTAGGATGACAGAGATGATAGTGTCTAGCTTGGGTTTAGAAATGAAGTTTCCAGCTCTCCCTGGCTATCCCTAACCGATCAGACGAATGTGAAGATTAATTTGAAGTTATTTGAATTTAGAAATGAATTGGGATTTATGGAAGTCGAATTTTAGATCCAAAATAATTTGGAAAGTAAATTTAAATGATTTTTAAAAGTGTTATATAAGGATATAATGGTTTTCTAAGATATTTTGAAGTATCGTAAAATAATGGTTATTATGGTCAAAATAGAGCTTGTCGCATAATGGCAATTTACGTATTTTAGATGCAAACTTTAAACGCTTATAACTTGTGCAATCTAACTCGGATTTCCATAAAATGAAAAGTGTTTAATTTCCATTAACAAGAGCTTTCAAATGAGCGAAAGCAGATTTTAAATTCGGGTTATAATTTTCAAGTTATGTTTGAAACCGTTTTGGAAAAGATCGATGTAAGAACAATTGTTGACCATAACTATAAACAACTATTTTTAAATGTTTTTAAAATATGGAATTTTTTTGTAAAATCATAATAAATTATGTAAAAATGGTTTGAAATGTAACTTTTACGTTTTGGCTATGATAAGCGATATTTTGATCAGAATAGTTAAGATAACTGTTTTGTAACGCTTTTGTAACACTTTCGAAATGCTATTGTAACGCTTCCTTCGAAAACAATCTATTTTGAAGTTTTAAACCGTAAACTATTTTCCGAACTATAAGTAATAATTTATGGAATATTTTCAAAGGTTTAAAAATATTAGAAATATTTTTTATGGAATTTAAATTGATATTAATATGGGTTTTCAATTTTAAATAATTGGATATGGTTGGAGATAAATCTTCGGATGTTTGATATTAATATGGTAGATGATGATTCTTACTATTTGAGGAATTTAAAAGGTAGTTCACCATTTTTCCACTTATAGCGTGAGTTGGATATTGAGATTTATATTAAGTATAAGTTGATGGTATTTCTATCTAGATCTAATGTCAAAGAGTTGGATAAATCTTTTAACTAAGATACGAGTTTCCTAAGGTGACTGGGATAAGTTGGATAGAAATAATCATCAGATATTTGATATGAAATTCTGTGGTGTAAATGTATACTCTTTGAGGAATTTGGAAGATATTATTATATCGTTATTCCACTTATAGTATTCGTTGATTATGAGAATTGATATCGAATATAAGTAGATACAATTTCTGTGTAACTTATGTTTAATATCAATTGATTTGGGATTTGTTGTGAATCATATTTTCAGTATTATCATTCTTGAAACCCCATGAGATTGAGTTATGAAAATTCATATCGTAATTTGAGGATTTAATCAGATCTTTGATTTGAGGAAATTAAAAGTGAGGAATTGGAAAGAAAGTATTATCTTTTAGTTAAGAGTGAAGAATGGAATGTTGGAAAATCAATTTAATTGGAAACTATGGTTGAAATGTGGATTAAGGATTTTCAAAGGAAACTGGATTTTGATAACGAGTTATCAAATGGAAAATTAATTAAGGCTTTAAGGCTAAATCATCTTTGATTTAAGGGATATGTTTTAAAAGAGAAAGGTTAAATATGGATTTTGTGATAATTTGAGAATGAGTTTAAAGAAGTTTAATTTTGACAAAATCCAAGAAGAAAGGAGATTGGTAGAAAGCCTGTGTGTTCTAAAATTGTGTTTTTTAAACTGCGCTTATTATTTGGAAAGACCGGGATCAGATGTATGTCTGAAAACCATTCCAAGTAATAATACGACGTTGTGGAGTAATTGAAGACATTGGAGACGACATTGAAGACCGGGACCCTTTATGTCGTAAGGACGACTTGTTAAATGTCTCGAATGGGTCGCTCCCATTTGCAGATGGATTTTTTATCTGTTAAGCGGAAAGAAGCCCGAACGTATGTGAAGGAATTTCGGATTGTGGTTTCGTTCAGACCCAGAACGGACTTGTATGGATTGTGTATCTGACATTGTAACTGACTGCATAGCACTGATCTTTATTAAATATATATCTGCCTGGTGGCAGAGAATTTATTCTCTTACTTAATACCCTTCTCTAAGACGTATGAGCTTAGAGGTTATATATTGATGAAAATCAGGGATGCGTAGTGAATGGAAAATGTGGCATACTTAAGTTATGAGATGAGCAATGGATGATAAAAGCATGGCTTATTTAAGCGTAGCTTTGTGTATACCGTGACCTCGATGAACCTCACACCCCAGATTGATGGTAAACTGGTGGGCATATTTTTATGTTCGTTTCATATGTTCGGTGCTCCGGGATGTGATGACGAAAGGGAACTACGAAGTCCCCAGTCTGGGACGCTATTTGTTGGGTACTCTGATTCATGTATGGTGAGTTAGTATAACGGAGTCCGAGTATGGACGTTATCTGCGAGTACTGGGATGATGTGCGCAAGAAAGTTTGTGAGCCCACGAATGATCTTTCGTACTAGGAACCATCATGTTCGAAACCCAATCTCCACTGCGATCCCTTACACTTTTGATTATATAGCCTGCTGGTTACTAGTAGGATTGTCAGTATAATGGGAAGGGGCATTATGCTGGCTAGAATCGATACATTTATTTGTGAAAAGGTTTTTCACACTATATATAATAGTAAAAGAGGGTATTCACGTACGAATACATTTTTGGTTATTATAAGGCAAAACTCACCCATCTGGTGTGCGCTTGCATTGTGTGATGTGGGACGAGCTTATGATAGCTTCATTTTTCAAAAAGTCATTGAGGATTTCTATGCACTGATATCCACATGGAGTAAACTCATTCCGCATTAGCGACGTGGTCCGTTGAATTACCTAACTTTAAAATAAACCCTAAAAACAACTGTTTTGAGTTATCATACCAGTTCCACGACTGACCTGGAGTTTAGTATTCCCTCACCTAAACTCTGGGTGCCCATAATTTTTACACGGGCAGCCTAGCAGTTTGGTTCGCAGATTTATCCTTGGAGTTAGTTAGAGCAAGATTCTGGTTTTAGCTAAAGCTATATGACTTCGAGCATTCGCTTTCTTCCATTGAGTTTAGTATCTTTTCCGCTGTGTAATCAATGTACTCTGTTGTACCTCTTATTAATCTGATCTAATATTATTTTAATGATAATGGAAAACTTGTTTTTATTTTGTGCAAATGTGTAAGTGCCCCTAACAATCCGTCTTTATGAACGGTTTAAGTTGGTTTAATTACCCGGCGAAAACCGAACAAAAAGTCGGGTCGTTACAATCTTTAGCTTAAAAAATAAATATATCTTGTGTATTAAAGAAATAATTTGTTTATAAACAAATAGCATTGATAATAGCTTTATCAAAATAGGTATTGGATTGAAAAAAAATGTTCGGAAATATTAACCTAATATCAATTAAGTTAAGCAACAATTTGTCTCAATAACCAAATTTTCAATATGCATTCCGGAAATAATAGGAATATCATCATTAGTTTCGACATTTAACTGAAACCAAATTTTATTGATGTGGATTATGGTTTTAATGAAATAAGGAAATATGTATATTCAAAATCCTATGTTTCTACTTATGGTTTATTAAGGAAGTAATCAAATAAATAGCAAATAATGCAAAATCCAGAACCGCTCATAATAAATGACGTATCTGGAAAAATGTGTAAAAAATAACCATATAGGTTCCATATATAATAGGTAGTGCACTCTTTAGGCAATGAATTGATTAATATTTACCTACATTATTCCTTTTATTATCTCTAGTTAAATTACTAAAGTGTTGCAATCATTTGGAAAATTTAACCCTGTTAAACTTAAATAATGCATTAAATTATGTGTATTAGAATAAACTAACTCTATTTTTGATTGTAAAAAATAAAAAGGTCAAATTTAAATATAACACAAATGTGTGCGCTAGTGTGTGCATGCATATGTGTGTATACACACACACACATGTGTGTGTTTGTGTGCGTACGTGTATGCATTTAAGTGTGTGCATATAATTCCATAAATCAGCAGCATGACATAATTGCATAGTATAATGTATATTATATATTAATATATTAGTTGCGAATAAATAACATTGATGTCCAAGTTTCTATGTAATTGGTTACGGCAATGGAACATGTAATGTGAATGATCTCATGCACCAATTTTTTTCAAAATACACACATATGTTGATTCCTGAAAAGAAACTACATTAACAACAAATAGAGCCAACTCACTGAATCATTTCCACATCTACTTATAATGATGTTGCATCACGCTGGAATCAAAGTTCTTTTTGTGCCTTCTCGTTCAAGCGAGAGCTCGATGATTCCTACATCGCCACTTCTAGCAGAAAAGTGATATAGGAAGTAATGATAATTCTGACTAATAATGACTATGTAAACAATCATGTAAATGTCATACAATAATTCAGTCATTATCTATGAATGATATATAGGAACAAATGCCTAATACTAAATGCAGTAGCTACATGCTAGCTTTCTTCCTAATAATGAGTTTTATATCTAGAAAATTAGAATAGGATACTAATGACATGTAACCCTTTAAATGGTTATTCAAAACAAAACATTAAGCGGCGACAATAGGTTAATCTTTTGTTTTCCTAATGTACGCACAATATAACCATAATATGATTAGCAAATAATGTCAAGCAACTCATTTTCTATTTATCAATTTCGTAACATAGTTTTGAACGGAAAATATTTTTTAAGTTACAGCGTAATGAATTGTAAATTGAAATTATCAACGGCGATTTCCCTAAATCACTTCTTTATTTAAATAAAACGGATTCAATAGATTTAGTTAGTGGCTTGACATATTAGGGTGAGTATCAAAATACATGTCAAGAGCTAGATAACAGCAAAACCTTACAATAATTTAGCACAAAACCAAGTCTCATGATATGCAAGTGCATTACAGGCGTGCACGGAGTGAAAGAGAAAGCAAGCTATAAGATTTGCTATTACATTATACTTTATAGGTGTTGAAATGTTGCATGTGCGCAGTAGCTGCAGCAGCCTTTAGCCAAGAAGCCCATGTTTTCAACATTGGGCTGAGACCAACCTTCACCTACCGGGCCATCAACAAAGACACCGACCCCCACCAACCATTCCTCACCTTATAAATACAACCTTCCTCTTCATAACTTTCATCTCATTCCAAAATCCAATAAGAAGAAAAGGAGAGCAAGAAGACAGTGAGATGGAGTGTTGAGTATAAAGTGTTTTGTGTAATCACTTTGTAATATTCTCTGAAATAAAAGATCTATAACAGCCCGGAGACATAGGCATAATTGGCCGAACTCCGTTATCAAGTTTGTGTGTCTCGTACCATTCTACATTTCATTTCTTTTCTCCACAAATATAATTATAAGGAAATTTGCGTAATTTCCCAACAACTGGTATCAGAGCCATAATTTGTTAGAAAAGAAATCAAATTCGAGTGGGAGCGATGGTGACAGATGATGGAAAGGTGAAAATCGAGAAGTTTGATGGAGCAGACTTTGGCTTTTGGAAAATGCAAATTGAAGATTATCTATATCGGAAAAAAAATTATCAACCTCTCCTAGAAAAAAAGCCAGAGAATATGAAGGATGAAGATTGGGATCTTCTTGATAGATAAGTTCTTGGAGTTATTCGATTGACATTATCTCGCAATGTTGCTTTCAACATAGTAAAGGAAAAGACCACGGCAGGTCTTATAGAGGCTCTCTCCAATATGTACATGAAGCCATCGGCCTCTAATAAAGTTCATTTGATGAGGCGATTGTTCAATTTACGGATGACAGAAGGTGCATCGGTAGCTCAACATCTAAATGAGTTTGAATGCAGTTACTTCTCAATTAAGTTCAGTTGAAATTGAATCTGACGAAGAAGTGAGAGCATTGATACTTTTGTCTTCCCTGCCAGAAAGTTGGAATGCTACTGTCACGGCAGTGAGTAGCTTGTCGAGAAGCAATAAGTTAAAATTTGATGATATTCGTGATATGGTTCTCAGTGAAGAGATTCTAGTAAGTCATCAAATTTTTCAATTTTGCATACACAATCAAGAGGAAGAAATTCAACACGAGGAAATGAACATAGCAAATCGAACTACCAAGCTAAGTCGAAGGACTGGAGATCTAAATCCAGAATCCCAACAATTCCCATAGCTCAGAGACCGTTGAGTGTTGGAATTGTGGATAGACCGAGCACTGCAAAAATCAATGCAACAGTGCGCCAAAGGACCAGGAAGCGAAGGCAGAAGCAAATGTTACTTCTACTTCAGGAGGAGATGAAGCGTTGATATGCTCTTTGGAGAGCAAGGAAGAGTCTTGGGTGCTAGACTCTGGAGCATCGTTTCATGCCACTTCGTAGAATGAATTCTTCAAAAGGTACGCCTCTAGAAATCTTGGAAAGGTATATCTTGGTGACGATTAACCTTGTGATATCGTTGCTAAAGGTGTTGTGAAGATTAAGCTAAATGCGTCGGGTTGGGAGCTAAAGGATGTCAGGCACATACCGGACTTGAGAAAGAGTTTGATCTCTGTAGGACAATTAGCTAGTGAAGGATACACTACGACTTTCCATGGCGATGATTGGAAAATTTCAAAGGGTACAATGACGATTGTTCACAGTAAGAAGAGTGGTACTCTTTCCATGATAGTGGGAGCATGATGTTCGATCACTATTGTAGCTAGGAATGAAAATTCCAACATATGGCACCAGAGGCTAGGCCATATGAGTGAAAAGGGAATGAAGATTATGCACTCAAAGGGAAAACTCCCAGGTCTACAGTCAGTGAAAATAGGCATGTGCGAAAATTGCATATTTGGAAAGAAGAAGAGAGTCAGCTTTCAAATAAGTGGTAAAACCCCAAAGAAGAAAAGTTGGAGCTTGTTCATTCTGATGTTTGGGGGCCAACGACCGTCTTATCCATTGGTGGAAAGCATTATTTCATTACTTTCATCAATGATCGCTCATGAAAGGTATGGGTTTATTTTTTAAGGCATAAATCTGAAGTGTTCGAGGCTTTCAGGATATGGAAAGTTATGGTTGAAAATGAGACAAATCTAAAGATCAAAAAGCTTAGAACGGACAATGGAGGTGAATATGAAGCCATTAAATTCAAGCAGTTCTGTTATGAGCACGGGATCAAAATGCAGAGAATCGTGCCGGGTACGCCTCAACACAATGGTGTAGCTGAGCGTATGAATCAAATGTTGACAGAAAGAGCCAGAAGCATTCATATACAGTCAGGTCTACCAAAGTAGTTTTGGGTAGAAGCAATCAGCACAACAGCTTATTTGATCATCAGAGATCCTTCAGTTCCATTAGACAACAAAATACCAGAGAAGTTATGGAGTGGAAAAGAGGTAAAATTATCACATTTAAAAGTTTTCGGTTGCATAGCATATGTGCATATTAGTGATCAAGGAAGGAATAAAATTGATTCCAAATCCAAAAAATGCACTCTCATCGGCTATGGCGAAAATGAGTTTGGCTACCGCATTTGGAATGATGAAAACAAGAAGGTGATCCGTAATCGAGATGTAATTTTTAACGAAAGAGTAATGTACAAAGACAGACACAAAATAGAAGCCAACGGCTCAAAGCAGAGTGAGCCAGTATTTGTAGATTTAAATGATACTCCGGATAGTCTCGTAACAGAACCGACTATAGCAAATCCTCAACCTGATGAAATCGTTGATTTGAGTGGTGTGGACCAGTCTGACACACCACAACATCCTACTCCAGCTCCTGAATTGAGAAGGTCACCTCGACCTCATGTACCTAACAAAAGATACATAAACTATTTGTTGCTGACTGATGCAGGAGAACCTGAATGCTATGATGAAGCTTCTCAGGTTAATGATACTAGCAAGTGGGAGCTTGCCATGAAAGATGAGATGAAGTCACTCATCTCCACCCAGACATGGGAACTAGCTGAGTTACCCATAGGAAAGAAGGAACTTCATAATAAATGGGTGTATCGGGTGAAAGAGGAGCATGATAGTTCCAAGAGATACAAAACTTGACTAGTTTTCAAAGGATTTCAACAGAAGATCGAAGGAAGAAAGAATCCGATAGATATGTTGACAAAGACGGTAACTATCGATAAACTGAAGTTGTGTTCAACTTCAGTTGGCCTGCTAGAGTAAAAAGAGCAGAATGACTATTGCATCGATCAAGGTGTGAAGACGGATTGAAATCAGTCTTCAAGTGGGAGATTGTTGAAATGCTGCATGTGCGCAGCAGCTACTGCATTAGCCTTTAGCCAAGCAGCCCATGTTTTCAACATGGGGCTGCCACCAACCTCCACCTACCAGGCCATCAACCAAGCCACCAACCCCCACCAACCATTTCTCACCTTATAAATACAATCTTCCTCTTCATAACTTTCATCTTATTCCAAAATCCAATAAGAAGAAAAGGAAAGCAAGAAGAGAGTGAGACCGAGTGTTGATTATAAATTGTTCTGTGTAATAACTTTGTAATATTCTCTAAAATAAAAGATCTGTAGCAGCCCGGAGACGTAGGCATAATTGGCCGAACTCCGTTACCATGTTTGAGTGTCTCTTACCATTCTACATTTCATTTCTTTTCTCCACAAATCAAATTATAAGGAAATTTGCGTAATTTCCCAATAATAGGTTCCAGGTCAATACTTCTTACTTTATGGCTATCCACAAAACCGACATGTAATAAAGTTAAAATTTTGAAAAATAAAATGAAGAATGAAGTCTTAGAATCCGACATTTCATTGTCCTTGCCATAACTCGAAAACATATGTAAAATTCATAATAAATTGCATTAAAATTTTCATCAGACCTACCATAACTGCTTACGTATGAAAATACATAAAAATTGCATAAAATTCAACTTATTGTTTCTTCTTAAAAATTTATGGCTTAACTGATGCTTATTGAATATGGGGTCGAAGCACCTATAAAAGCAAATATAGATATGTTGCTTGCATATAAAGATAAACAAATAAAAAAAAATTCATCAATGAAATACATGTAGAGAAAACATTACAACATTCAGACCATCGCTGCACAAATCATTGGAAAAGATGAGGTAAGACATTCACTACATGAATGCCTTTTGAGGGATTTTTCTGGAAATTCTGATTTTTATTGTATTGGCAAGAGGTATATTTTTGAAGTATGAAACTTTGTGGTTTACACTTTTTGAGGAGATTTGTCAATATTTTTTAGCTCAAATATACTTTTGAGTAAATTGTAATCTTTACGAGTAGATATGTAACTTGGCTTCAACAAACTCAGAAACTATAAAATTGAGAAAAAATCTTACTGTGCAAGTATGTACAAATCAAATAATACATTTAAGACTAAAAATACAAAAAAGGTAGGAAAATATTCAATACTAACTCTGACAGCTTAAGATAAATGGTCTGTTGATTAGTGTAATAACCCAGAAATCCGAGCCAATTTAAAAATTTTATTTTGGCAATTTTAGTGAATTTTGAATATTTAAAATGAATTATTTTAAATAATAACGACGAGAAATTTATTTTGAATAGAATTAGAATGTATATATTTATATAGATCTTCGTTAGAATATAAACTATTATTTATAATCATAGAAGGAATTGAAAATGGCGCAGTAGTTCGAGAATTCGATTTCAAATTTCAAATGAATGTACATGATTCAAAATAAACCGAATTTTAGCGAAACCAAAAATATTAGAATCTATTTGAGAATATATTTCCAATGAGTCTAAAAAATCAAAATTTCATTGTGGGAATAAAAAGTTATGTCCAGTTGAAAATTCAGAAAAGTCGGTGTGGAATTCTGGCCCTTAAAAATGGAAATTTTGCAAATGACCTCTGTTTTCGACGAAACCACTTTTGTTGGATTTGGGATGTCAAGTTATTTCTAGATTCCATAATTTGTAATTTTCTGAATCAATATGTGAGCATGGCGAAAGAAAACGTGTTTTGACATTTTCAGTCAATTTCGATCGACCAAAAAATGGTCATTTTTCAAACGGTCTCAGAATTTGACAAAATTAGTTTCGTTAGGACCGTATCGTCAATACGAAGCCAGAAATAATTTTTCTGGAATTTTTAGAGTTAGTATGTGGCCCCGATAAATTGAAATGTACGTTTGAATTGAATATTAAATGATTATATATTAAATTTGAATGAAACCTGATCGTAACAGCTGAATAGGGTTACGAAATGTATCCCATTGTGTTCGGAATAGGGGTAATTAGCTAGGGGTGACAGTCGTTGGGTTCCATTTGGAGTTCGAATTAGAAAGTTACTTTTTGCAGATTAAAATAATAATTTAATCATAAATATATAATAAAACCTAACTCTATTTTCCTCAGAACCCATCGTTTAGAAACCTAGCCCTAAAACCAAATCATGTCGCCATGCTTCAGCCGCTGCCACCGCTAAGTGATCCCCCCTCCCCCCGCCATCGCACCGCCGGCCATCGCACCCCCTCCGACACCCCCTTTCTCGTCCACAACCTTCGCTCTCGCTTCTCCCTCCTTCTACCCGAATCCGCCCGAACTCCCTGGAGGGCCGCCGCCAGTCCCCATTCCCGCCGCCCCTGACGCATGCAACCGGCGCCGCGACCGCCTGAACGGGCCCCACAACCTCTGCGCCGCCTTCCCCCTCCTCCACTACTCAAAATCATTGAGTTTTTTTTTACTGTAGAAAATATGATTTTATTTTTAGCATGTTAAAGCTGTTATTTTTATAAATATAAGTTTGAAATAAAAATCTAATTTTTATATGTATAACTTCATGATAAAAATCAAATTTTTGTGTATGAATACTAGGATTTTTATGCAAAGAAAGTTGTGAATTTTTATAATGGAAAAGACGTGATTTTTATTATGCATATCATTATAAAAAGAAGTGATTTTTAAATATAAAAACATCGCAATAAAAATATGATTTTTATATAGTAGAGATTATAAAAATATGATTTTTATATAGTAGAGATTATAAAGATATGATTTTTATATAGTAGAGAATATAATTTTTATAACATAAACATCAACATAAAAATATGATTTTTATGTATGAAGTAACAGTATAGAAATGTGATTTTTAATAATCAACTGCGTGATACAGATTGCGATGGTACTGTCGGAAAACAAACCTGAATTCAAACCGTTCAGAGATAAGGACTGGAGGAGTGGATCCCAAATGTGAGAACTCCTCACTTTTATTTTTTCTAGTTTGAAATATATACTAGGATGCGGACGGTGCTCAGTAGCACCCGACACCCGTCGTCCACAGACCATGGATGACTTGTTTGTTTGATTGATGTGTTGTGAAATTTTATTGTGTGATGTGGAATGAATAAATGTTATATAGTTAAAAATAAAATTTTTAACGTGTATATAAAATAAATATTTATAAACAAATCGGACGATTTGTTTATGTACACCCATTTGACTAATATTGATTGGGATGATAAATTTTACACATCGCCCAATGCACAAATAAAAATCTGTGTTTGTTGATTTGAAACCCCACACGGGTATTGGGATGATATTTGACGTACACTAATCCCAATTGTTTAGTTGTATGTCAATCGATGGGTTGACAGACTGTGTAAGCGTTAATTATTTTATATTTAATGCTTATGCAGTTGTGTGGTGCACTTTGGATGATGGTTGATTATTTATTATTGAGATTATATACATGTGTTGTATAGAATCCATAAAAATAACATTATATGGTAATTGAGTGGGTCTCGTTCCAATTTAGAAAAAAATTATATTCATGTGTTGAATAAAAAATTGTCATGTGTTGACAATACTCATGTGTTGAGAATATTCATGTGTTGAACGAAATATTTATACAATAAAATTCACATTTTTAATGTAAGAAGGAAATAATAAATATTCATGTGTTGAATAAAATATAAATTCATGTGTTGAAGAAAATATTCATTTGTTGAATAGAATAATGAAGTTATTGAAATACATAAAGCCGTGTTGGTTAGATATGCGCCATTTTGACGCGAACGATATTTATATCGATTATATTCGTTTTTATAATGAATATCGAAAAGGAAGTGATTTCAAAATATAACGTTTTGAAAATATTATCATTTATATATTAATGATATGGAATATTCAATTTTGATCTAAAATTGAATATGAAGTTGAAATCGTTTTGAAAACAAATTTAAAACGATTTATAAAATATGTTTTGAAAAGAAATCGACGTAATATACATAATATATTATATATATATAATGGCCTGAATAGAACGCGCCGCATGGCGGCAGTTCGCGAATTTCGACCATTGACTTCGAATGGACATTACGGTAGATCCGACCGTCGGATTCTCGTAAAGCCAGAATCGTTGGGTTCATATCGAAAAGACCTTTATAACGAATATTAGAGATTTGAATTCTAACGGTCGGATTTGGAATTATGTCCAAATCAAATTTGGAAAAGGTCGTTGTAAGTGCAATTCGATGATCGTTGAATCGACTGTACGGGCCTTGATAAAATTATTAAAAATAGCAGTAATTTGTGTAAAATCATAAGAAATGATTTGGAAAGAATTGGGATGAAAAACTCCAAATTTGAAAAGATAAAAATAGATTTTTATCGAAATGAACTAGTTTTGAACTAGAATTATAATCCATTTATTTTTGAAATAAATAAATTGGATTTGAAAGGGTTTTAAAAGTAACCAAAATTTTCAATAATTAAATTGGAATGTATTTGAATTGTCTTTGGAATATTTCAATGTTGAATTTCGTGATTATACAGATATTGTTATGGAAATTTGAAATATATATTTATATCGTTATTTCCAATACGATATCTGTTGGTCGTAGAATTTGATATTGAATATAAGCCGATATATTTTCTATTCAGAGCCTTGTATTTAATATCAAATGGGATTTGGGTTTTTCGTGAAAGGTGTCTTCATTAACACTGTTCTTAAACCCAGCTGAGATAAAGATTAAATCTTTTTATTTATATTTAATGAAGTATACCAATTAAATGGTATTTAATTGGAACTGAATTTGAATTGAATTTTTTGGGTTTATCGTGAACAGTGTTTTAAATAACACTTGTTCTTTAACCCGATAATTAATGGAATGTGAATTGGGTTTATCGTGAACTGTGTTTTAACGACATTTGTTCTTTAACCCGATTTACAGTGAAATGTGATTTGGAATTTATAAATCTTTTATTAAGATCTAAAGGAGATTTTCCAAAGTAAAGTTTTCCAATTTAATAAAATAAATTGGGATGGAATGGAATTCGATTTGGTAATAATCGAAGTGAATTTCTGTGGATGAAGACAACTAATATATCTGGAATTTAAAAGGCTTCACCGTTATTCCATTTATATTATTAGTTGGATAGGGAAGTTTATATCGATTATATATATCGATTTGTTTTCCATGAAGATTCCATTGTAAATGGAATGTGATTTTGGGTTTATCCTGAACCGTGTTTTAAATGACATTGGTTCTTTAACCCAGTTAAAGACAGGATTTGATTTCCCAAGTTAAATAATCATTGATAGTGATTTTTGGGAAGATTAAAACCAAGTGGAGTTTTAATGAATCTTTAATTAGATTGAAATGATCAAGAATGGAGTATCACCAGTTTTGCTCCAGGCGATAGTTAAATCTTTAATTAGATTTGAACGTGAAATGGTAATTGAATTTACCGATAACACCGTGGTGTTAGATATGAAGTATTACCAGTTTTACTTCATGGGATGAATAGGTTGGGATTGGGAAATTAAAACAAATGATTACTTCAGTAAGGTTCGTTAATCCCGACTAGTTTGGATAAACCATAATTTGGTTTGAATTGATATTCAAAAGAAGATTAAAGAATAAATTTAAAGAATTTATCTTTAATAAAATTAATGGGAACCTTTTCCAAAGTATAAGAATATTTGAATAAAAGAATATTCTGAATTGGAATGAGGCGTATGTTGTGTTTGTGTAACACTTGTTTATTATCTACGCGAGTTATTCAGAAAGACCGGGTTTATCCCATTTTGAATAACTGATTCGACGATGTGTCGAGGATGAAGACAGTGGTCGAAGACTGGAGGTCTTCACATCGTTTGGATAATTACTGATGATCTTGATTAGGTTGTACACCCAAGAGGAGGGAATCAGTTGGTGATCGTCCAGACGTACGTGGAGATCGATGGATATGCGAGGTACAAGGTGCCTCCGGTTTCATTCAGACCCATAACGGACTTGTAAATGGACTTTGTGTCTGACATTGGATATCATTCAGTGTGATTGATGGATATCGGTTGCATGGAGTGGTTTGCCTGTGTGGCATGCTAAGATGCAAATGATCAAGGCTTCTGTTGAAAAGCAGAGTCTTGTGGTTGATGATCAAAGCACGGCCTTTGTGGCATATCTTTGCGTAGCGTTAATTCGCGAGCCTCACACCCCGGTTGTGAACCAGAAATGGGAGAGGACATCTGGGAGGGCATACGTTTCCTTCTAGCTAGGGTGGTGTCAGTGACCTACCAGCCCTGACATTTATATTATTTTCACCTGTGTGGTTGTTGGATTGCGAGGTGCCTCGGATATATCGGTGACTATTTGAAGCCGATGGAGTCATTTGGCTCATTGACGCCCCAAAGGGCGAGGAAACGCAGTGTTCATGCATTTTAATCCACATCGGTGGACCGGCCCTGACGATCCAAGGGACGATGCATTCTGTTCCTGAGGGGCGGGCTAGAGAGTCTCGAATCGGTGAGGACTATCTTTTTCCTCGGTTCACAGATGGAAATCCAACTTCCAATACGTGACTTTGCAGTTCTGATTATAGAATCTATATATGGCGACATAGTGGTATGGGGCACTTATGTCGTCTATGATTGATACTTATGATTGAAATTGTTTTACACTGTACACATATAGTAATAATAAAAGATGAAATTTAGCGTATCAAGCATTCTTTGGCTATTATAAGGTAAAACCCTATCCTTCGGCTTGTGTTGCATTGTGTGATGGGACCTGGGTCTTATAATAGCTTCAGTGTTCTTTATTTAGCATTGCGTTATTGTTTTATGCACTGGTATTCTTGGGAGGAAACCCGATCTGTGTTATACGGCGTGGTCCCTTGATTTACCTAACTTTAAAATAAAGATTAATAACTGTTTTAGTTCTCACACCAGTCACAGACTGACCTGGAATTTATTGTTTTAACCTAAACTCTGGGTGCCCCTATTTTCCACACGGATAGCTAGTAGTTTTGGTTTTGCAGATATATATTCACAGGATCCTGGTTTACAGCTGGAACAATACTCGGAAAGCTCTGTATCCATGTATTACTTTCAGTTGTGTTTTGTATTATTTTTCCGCTGCTATGTAATGTATTGTAATCTCTGATACTAATCAAATGTATTTTATTTGTTTTATACTCTGTATATTCTTGTAATATGATGAAATTGTTGTAATAAGCAATGAAATGTTCTTCTGTTTGTGTTCTGATGTGGCTTGTACTCAAACCAATCTGTACTTTCCTTCATGGGGAAGTTCGGGTCGTCTCAATTAGAAGAAGGAAATGTTTATCATGATTCATAAACCATGAGAAGATGAGAAGAACCAAATTTTTTGATGGTTTTTGCTTAATTTAATCACTGCATCTTTGGTTTAATGTGTTACAAAAAGATGCAAAAAAAATTCCGTTGTTACCTAAATCTATAGTCAATGAAATAGCAATAAATGCTAAAGGTTTGTATGCTCGAAAAACATGCATGTGGAACTTCTGTTTGTCAGTGAGCCCTAGTGTATCATTGTCTTGATGTCTATATTACTTGAAGTAGTCTATTTAATCATGATTTTCCTAGTCATATCAAGCTAGGAAGAACTCTTGGCCGAAAGTAAATGTTACAGTTGATAAATGAACAATAGAAAGATGCACATGCTATCTAGAATGTAGCAATGAGTGGATGTTATATGCTTGTTGTATGGTAATGCGATAGTAAACGTGAAAGTTGATAGATAAATGAACAATAGAAAGATGTAGATGCTATCTAGAGTACCGTAAATGTGACAGCTGATAAATATAAGTACATCCACCTGAAGCAGATCCTCTATTCATAATTGTCAATATTTCCTCTATTCATAATAAAGGAAGTAAATATAAGTACAGTTTCTCACAGGTCCCAGTTACTTAAGAGCATATTCATTGTTCTGTGCAGGGAGACAAAGGGATGTAAACTTGAAATCCGAAGGCATACAAAATTACTTGAAATGAAACAGGCAAAGAGAGGTAATTGCAAATTTGTATAACCCAAGATAACAATTAGTAGAAAATCACAGTTCACAGACCCTAATTTTGGCATTAAATCAATGGGAGCATAATAAAGATGGAACCACGAATAAATGAAAGCCATACCAGCAGTTGTTTTCAATAAAATTTGTTTGGTGGTCGAGATTGAGATGGAAATCGCATGATGTTTGTAGTCGTCAAAATCTCTCCAGTGTAGAATCAAAGTGGAAGAAGGCAAAGTAAAGGCAAGTGGGTAAGATGCCGGCGGCGGGTTTTTTTTTTGTATGGTTTCTAGCAATTTATCAAATATATTTATTTCACTAAAATATTTCTGATCAACTGCAAAACATGATAATAAACCGTTGGGTGGAAATGAGCCCGATTGCAGAACAGAGGTGAATGAACAACTATGCACATGCGAAACCATTATAGAAAACATAGCGACCAAAAAGGACTACGATCCAGTTGAAATAAGATCACATGTAAACCAAAATGAAATAAGAATGTTTACCTCTAGAAGGGCAGAGAAGTAGGTTGTTGAAGGCAAGGTGGCACCTAATCAACAGAGCAGCGTACACAGCAAGTATCAGAATGAGGTAGAGCATGGTAGTAGGTAGAACAGACAAACAACGGAAGATCGAAACCTGCCGACGCTAGTGCAGAGGGAAATGGAACGAACGAAACCTGGCAGCAAAGCCTGCGTCTAAGGAATTGGGCGGAGCTAAGGGATGATTTAGACGTCGATTTCTTGTTGTTATGGTGGGAAGAGTGGGGACCGAAGTTAGGTGCGAACGACGGGGACCTGCCAACGTTGTTGCAGTAGGTGCAGAGGGGAAAGGAGAACGAAACGAAAGCACCATGTGCGTGGGTATGGAATCGGACAGATCTAGAGGAAGATTTGGGGTCAATTCTTTATTTTTAGGTGGAAGGGGAGGGGATTGATTTTGGGGGAAAACGGAAAGACGAAGTAGGAGTGCATCTACGGGCAAACCAAAGACGTTCGATTTTTGGGTGTGGACAGGTGGCTCAATCGTGAATTTTAGACTAAAAGTGGAACCGAATGGGCTTTATAGAAAGATTGTGCTTTTATATAATATGATAGATACATTATACAGCTATATATATGTGTATATTCAGCTTATTTGTGTTCAGTTCATTATATAATACTGGCATACACAGTTATAACATGTTTCAAATAACAATTATATTAATACATACAACCCAGATTAAGTCTTAATGTTTATGTGGCATATATCACTGTTTAATATAGTTCGGGTTTTTGACAACCATATATATATATATATATATATATAAATATTAAATCAACACAGATTGCTCCATTTATACAATCTTACACAAATATACATACATATTCATCAACATCTTGATATTAAACAAGTCATACTTGTTTAATTTTAAAGCATGTTAGCAATGGTTCCTTCTGCCAATCCAAGCATTTGTGTTGCCACCTTTCTACTGAAACAATTTCAGTGCTTGGTTACGCCCTTCCTTGTTTTAAAATTAAAATTAAAATTCAAAAGGTCAGTTTGTGTTATATGTGCATATACTCATCAAATGTATATCATTTATATACATCCAGTGACCTATAGACATCAAATGTACATATGATTCATACGTTGTAACTTATACACACATCAAACGTGTGTATATAATTCAAAGTACTCTAATTCATACACATCACATGTATATTTAATATATATATATATATGCATATATATATTTACTGCAACTCATACATACATCAAATGTATATAATCTGTTAACTGTTTATATATATATATATATATATATATGTATGTATATATATGGAACATGTTTTATATGCATATCAATATATGCAGTATTTTTGAATTCATATGAATATATATATATATCAATATAAATATATACACACAACACTTATACATGTACTGGGCTGTTGGATACCAATATATATATATAGATTTTACTTAATTTATTTGTCTAAGTCAGACTCATGACAAATTTTCATTCACCTTGTTATGGGTTGGTTCAAATTGGCCTCAAGTAAATGTACTGTAAAAGGATTCACTTAAAGATAATTCATGGGAAAAGTGACCACACATCTTAAAATTTAAAATGACATATTATCATCAGCATATCATATACAGGTAGGATGAAACGTGTGTATATATATTTATATATATATTACACTGGGTCATAAGGTATTTACTCATGAATTAATACATTGGCTCATGAAAGTGATGTACTAAATGTTCATTATAATATTTAAATTTCATTCAACAATGCATTATATATATATGTGTGTGTGTAGATTCTAAACCTACATTAAGGGCAATTATACCATGTTGATTGTCATCAGATAACATATGAATTTATGAACAATTTCTAAATCCATTATGTGTAATAAGCAAACAGCATGATTAATAATATAAATACAATCATGATTTCGAATAAATCATTAGTCTATCTAATATGGAATCCTATTTAATGGGCATCTGCACAAACTAGGGGCCAATAATTGCATGTCCATAACATATAAAACTCAGCTATGAAAAACCATTTAAATTACATATATCGAATAATTAGATTTCTTATTAAGATGAGACAAAACTAATCTACTTAATATGTGATTTTGCATAGAACTGGAAAGCCTAATGTACTCTTATATACATTACTAATTCAAGCATCCATTTGTTAACTATTAAAATACATGGAGAAGACACTATGCAATGATTGCAACTCAAATGCATATTGCAACATATATATATATATATATATATTTGTACATATATATACATATATATATACATACATATGTGTGTATATATATCAGTGTATGTGCAATTTGAAATGTCCATGGAATATATATTGATATTGTAAGATAAATACAGTTTGTAATTATCAACAGATCAAATCTGTTGTGGTTATAAAATTAAGATTCCAATATAGATATACCTTTATATATATACCAAATATATACATATACATATATACATATATATACTGTTTTGTTATTTGCATAACTTAGGTTAGTTAAACAATCTGCAAATCTAATTTGCAATTATTCATATATCAATATACATATATATATAATGAAGATTATGTATTACTGGATAGTTGAATTGCAAATCATATTTACAACAATATATTAAATACATGTAATTGATACCTTATGACAAATCAGGTCATATTTATATGTTAAGCATACATTAAATTTTGTTTGATTTTTCTTGTAATATATATAGAAGACACACACACACATGCATATATATATATATCATTATATATATATATATATATATATATCAATTCATGCAGCATCATACGAAAGAATTTAAAATCATTTGAGTGTCTTGATTTAATCATTTGTATTCGTAGTATAAACTTTAAATATAAACAAGAAATTATGTTTCCTAAATGTTTTAAAATCAGACTATGTTATATACTTATCATAATAAATATATAATAAATACATTCAAGTCCAAATGCATTTTACACAATAGGTCAATTGGATATATGTCAATACATAAATGATATACACACACTCTCTCTCATATAAAACACATCATACATGTATTTTACAGAATTAACAAATCATAATATACAAGTTATGATTTTAAGTTGATCTGTACATTATTTATATAATATAAGTGCAAAATCATTGGGCTTGATGTAAGAATTTCAAACACAAATTTTTGAACACATAGGATAATATCATTATCTGATATCAAAGTAAAGTCGGTTTTTCTGATTTTCTACGTAAAAGCAGAAAATATGCCTTAATAACAATTAATATCATTAAATCAAATATAATTAAAACCAACATTCTGAAAGCTTAGACAATAAAAAAATAGTCTTTGATCAAAAACAAATACATGCATAACTGAGCCATAACTTTTATCCTCATGTCAATCAAACATTTTGATTATTGATTTTACAATTTTTATGCATGCATTCAGATCAGACATCAATTAAAATCATATGGTTAACATACCATATTACACATTAACTGCATAACATTCTAAGATGAAGTAATGTCTTAACAAGAATCAATATCTCATATTGATTCATGTTTAGAATAACGCAGTCTTATTTCATAAATAAAACTGTTTCACTTTTCAAGTTACATCACTTCATCATTGAATTTGTAATAGACAAATGCATTGTAAACTTATAGAAACAGATCAGTTTACTGCTACAATCTAGATTGATATCCATATATTAATGGCTTAACCATCTAAGATCTAGTAAATAGAATTAATTTAGGGCATTGTTATTGACACTCCAAATATTGTTAAGGGGAGAATTTTATTTTTTTATTTTTTTATTTTTTAAGGGGAGTACCAATGAGGAAAGTAGTCCCTTAACAAATAAAGGTATTTTTACTTTATTACCCATTTAGCCCTTTAACAAATAAAGGTAATCTTACTTTAACAAATATTGCAAGGGCCATAGTATTTTTTATTCAATTCGTATATATCGATTTTTTTAACCCTAAAGGATAAGCGTTTTCAAAGGAATAGGATCGAACTATTTTTTTTTTTGACATAAATATACCGAATTTTATAATTACGAAGGCAGTGCACCAAAATGATTATTAATTTTCGACATATCACTGTTGAATACATACGTAATTGATTATGTGCTGCATTCGGTATAGTGGTGACAAACTACTTATTTTAATTCGGTTTCCCTTGTCAAATAAGTGTTTTTTAATCTAATTTGAAGGGCAAACCAGGAATATTGAGTCGTGTGAAATAATATGTTTGTGTAGCCCTTTAACAATTTTTCAAAGAGTGGAGTGTTTTTAAAAAATGTCCCCCCATAACAATAGTTGGAGTGTCAATAACAACACCCTTAATTTATGATATTAATTAGTATTAAGATGAAGCAATTTCGATTCAATAATAAATTGATTCGATGGTCCCTACTTCTTAAATCATAGTCAAAACACCTTGTATAAAAATCAATTCCTTCAAATATTCAGCAAATCACGCACTTATAATCTAAAATTACAATTCAATATATTATATCTTGCAATCCCAAGGCTCTGATACCACTGTTGGATTAATTACGATCGAACTAACATCCAAAATAAGTGTTTTAACAGTTTAAAACAACAATCGATTGCAAGAACAGTAAATTAAAACAAAATTGATTAGGGTTTCATACCTTCGGTCCTGAGATCCACGAAACTAACAAAGAAAATTGGCTATTTGTTCTAATTGAATTAGGACAACGACATAGCACTGGCTCTCTATTGGTATCCATATGATCGTCTTCGATTAAATCAAAGAAGAAACTAAATGGAGGAAGCGGTACTAGCCGCCATGGATATTTTAGGGTTTTGGAAAAGCATCGGTTCAATTCTAATTTTTGATCTGATAGAAAATTATATATGTAATAGAATTAGTCTTCGTTTACAAAAGGAAATAGGTAACCCTTTAATAACAAACGTTAACCTAAAGTTAGGAACTAACCGAATACTTGTTCCAAATTCGAATAAAATATTAATAAATTGATATTTTATTTGTCCAAAATATTTTCTTTCCTTTATAATGTTCTATATTGTGTGACCCTATAGGTTAATACAATGTTGGCAATGATTTTAAATCGTATTTAAAATCATAAACAGTGATTGACATCTAATAATACATCGCTGCTACCCAAGTTATAATAATAATATTGACGATTCGATAAAACCTTTCGTAATCAGTGTATCAATGTAATATGACCCTTTTAACCAATATGTCCAAGAATAAACTCGAGGCATGGAACGTATCACCCTCTTTATAATCTAATCCGTTTATCTTGATCGATGAATAGACTATTTAAAAACAAATCAATATTTCAGCACGGCCATGCATTTCACAGTCTCACTCGATCAAGAGGCACATGAATATCAGTAAAAATATATTGTAGGGTTAAATATCATCTAAATCGTTCATAATTTTCATTTGATTCAAGATGTATCCAATAATCACTGTTATCGTCTTCTCCGTCACAAGTAAATTTAGATGATATCAAAACACAAATATCTCCGAATAAAATTATAACGATTCAGGTCTGAGGAGTGTCACTATGAGAATAACTTATGATATGTTTAATTATATTACATGTAGTTTTCTCATGGTGGGTCAGCTCAAACGCTATTCTCCAATACGTATTTATGTCTTAACCTTAACATCACATATATTAATGATCAATGAGATATGATCATCAGTCAATCAACATACTAGTTTTAATGTTTTCTTTTGTATACAATAAAACTTGACTAGGGACATTTAAGAATTATAATACTTAATATATTATATAATCTCATGTTCAAGTCTTACTCGAACTATATAATTCCATATTATTATTCTAAGTACTTCTATTATGTTAAATTTATATTACGTAGTAAATATAGCATAATAGAATATTTTTTATTCCATTAAAATAATAACATCAACAATGTTATTGATTATATCAAATGAAGAGCCTCTAGGGCATAAACTCTAACACATGGGTCAAATGTTATAAACACTAATCTATTTTCATTGTGTTATATTTCTATTTTAAGCTTATTACGGTTTAGAGTATGAATGATCTATCGTAAGTTAAGAATAACGAAGTGATTTAGCAATTCAAGTTTAAATTACTATGTTTATAATAGCTTTCGTAAAAATCCTTGTGTAAGAATATTATTTTTAACGTATTATATACCCTGAGATTGTTCCGATATGAACTTTCAGACCCAAGATGGAACCCAAGACGAATCCCTGAGTTAGACTCATCTCATCCAAGATCTCCGCCGATAAGAGATTTAGTCTCTAGAATCCATAAGATGTAACTCGACCGATATCTGAGATTTAAAACCATGATTGAATTTAAAAAATTTAATGGCATAAACGAATACGTTTTAAGTATGCAACAACATAATAATTTCATTAACTTTTATTTCCTAGATTATGGGTGGATTCCTACTCACCCACCATCATACACTCATATTATAGTTTCTGGAATCAAGTGTTTTTTATTAAACATATCCTAGTATCAGATTTGCCATTTACCCCCTAAATAAAAATCATGTATTCTTTTTATGACCTATTGCTTTTTCATTATGTTACTCTTATGTGTATTCCCAATATTTATATTTTGGTAGTTTAGCATTTCCTTTTTTTGATTTAAATTTAATGTTGCTTGAGTTTCTAAATTGACAAAAGGCTTAGTTTCGAAATGAAACTGAGCTCCGGGCTCAGTTTATAATCAAAAATGAGCCTTTCTCATTTTACAAACTAGGCCTTTTTGCTTAGTTTCGAATCAAAACTGAGCAGGCTTTCAAAACTGATCCTTTCTTACTTTACATAAAATTATTCAAGCATTTTTAACACATATACCATTTCATAATAAAATTATTTAATCATTTCACAATAAAATAATGAACTATAGCAGAATAACTACATTCACCATAGTCTATGAAACTAAAATAGTACAATGCCCACATTATTATATCATTTCACAACCAAATTTCTAAGTTTATACCAATTCCCAATAAAATTACTCAACAATTTTTGTAGTAGCCCGTAACTTCCCCGGTAAGGAAAGCCCAGATTACCTTGAGGACAAGACGAATCAGAACGCAAACAGAAGAACATTTCATTGTTTATTACGAGAATTCCATCAGAATACAAGAATATACGGAGTATAATTGAATAAATTACATTCGATAAATATCAGAGATTACAATAAATTACATAGCATCGGAAAATAATACAAAGCACAACTGAAGGTGATATACGGATACAGAGCTTTCCAGATATCAATTCAGCTGTAAACCAGGTTCCTGGGAATATAAATCTGCAAAACCAAAACTACTAGCTGCCCGTGTGGAAAATAGGGGCACCTAGAGTTTAGGTTAAAACAATAAACTCCGGGTCAATCATGTGACTGGTGTGAGAACTAAAACAGTTATTTAAAACTTTACTTTAAAAGAGAGTAATTAAAGGGACCACGCCGTATAACACGGAACGGGTTTCCTCCCAAGAATACTAGTGCATATAACAAAACAGCGCAACGCTCTTTGGAAAAATGAAGCTATTATAAGACCTAGGTCCCATCACACAATGCAACGCAAGCCGGAGGATAGGGTTTTCCCTTATAATAGCCAAACATGCTTGGTACGTTTAAAACAAATCATATGATACTATTATAAGTGCATAGTATCAAAACAATTCAAATCATAAATATCAATCATAGGCGGCATGGGTACCATCTATCATGTCACCATACTTGGCTCTACAAATAAAACCGCAATATCTCGTATTGGAAATTGGATTTCCGTCATGAGTCGAGGCAAGGGGCAAGCTCGTCTCCGATTCGAGGCACTCTAGCAAATGTCCAAAGACCCCACTATGATCCTTGGATCTTCAGGGCCGGTCCTCACCTAACTTTGGAAGATTAGTTATTCCTGAACACACATTTCCCGGTCCTAACAGACCTATATCCGAGGCACCTCGCATTCCAACAACCACATAGGTGAAAAGTATATAAATGTCTGCCAGTTTAAGCAATGACACCACCACTAGCTAGAAAGATACATCGTGCTCTCCCTGCAGTCACTATCCCGTTTTTGACTCATACCGAGGTGTGAGGCTCGCGAATTAATGCCATACACAAAGCTGCGCCACACAGGCCGTGCTTTGATGATCAACCACAAGACTTTGCTTTTCAACAGAAGCCTTGATCATCTGCCACTTAGGCGTGCCACACAGGCAATTCACTCCATGCGACTGATGTCCATCGATATACAACCTCTGAGCTCGTACGTCTCAGAGAAGGGCGTTAAGCAAGAGAATAAATTCTCCACCGCCAAACAGATGTATATTTAATAGAGATCAATCAACACAGAATAAAATCCAATGTCAGACACACAGTCCATTTACAAGTTCGTTCTGGGTCTGAACGAAACCGGAGGCACTTTCCTCGCATACCCATCCATCTCCAAGTATGTATGGACGATCACCAACTGATTCCCTCATTTTGGGTGTATAGCCCAATCAAGATCACCAGTAATCACCCAAATGATGTGAAGACTTCCGGTCTTCAACCACCGTCTTCATCTTCGACATATCGTCGAATCGGTTATTCAGAATGGGTATAAACCCGGCCTTTCCGAATAACCCGCGTATACAATAAACACGTGTTACACAAACCCAACATACGCCTCATTCCAATTCGGAATATTCTTTTATTCAAATTTTCACATCCTTAGGGAATAGGTTCCCATTAATTTTATCAAAGATAAATTCTTCTAAATTTGTTCTTTAATCTTCCTTTGGATATCATTTCAAACCGTATTATGGTTTTCCAAACTAGTCGGAATTAGCGAACCACACCGAAGTCATTATTTATTTTATTTCCCAATCCCAACCTATTCATCCCAGGGAGCAAAATTAGTAATACCCCATATCTAACACCACGGTGTTATCGGTAAAATTAATTACCATTTCACGTTCAAATCTAATTAAAGATTTAACTATCGCTTTAGAGAAAAATTGGTGATACTCCATTCTCGATCACTTTTCCGATTTGATAATTTAAATTATCAATTCACTTTCAATCTAATTAAAGATTCGTTAAACATCCACTTAGTTTTAATCTTCTCAAAAATCAATATTCTGTCTTTAACTGGGTTAAAGAACCAATGTCATCTAAAACACGATTCACGACAAACCCAAATCACATTTGATATTAAATATAAGGCTCTGAATAGAAAATATACCGGCTTTTACTCAATATCAAATTCTAAAACCAACAAATACCGTATTGGAAATAACGATATAAATATATCTTTCAAATTTCCACAACCATATTTGTATAATCACAAAATCCAAAATCGAAATATTCCGAAGACAATTTCGATTCAAATCCACTTCCACTTCACGTATTGGAAATCCTGATTATTTTTAAAACCACTTTCAAATTCAATTTATTTATTTGAAAAATAAATTGATTTTAATTCTAGTTCAAAACTAGTTCATTTTGATAAAAATATTTTTTTTATCCTTTCAAATGTGGAATTTTTCATCCCAGTTCTTTATAATTCACATATTATGATTTTACACAAATTATTACTATTTTTAATAATTTTATCAAGGCCCGTACAGTCGATTTCCATCAACGGCCATCGAACTGCACTTACAGCGACCTTTTCCAAATTTGATTTGGACATAAATCCAAATCCAACCGTTAGATTTCAAATTTCTAATATTCATTGGAAATCTCTTCTCAATATGAACCCAATGGTTCCAGTTTTAGGAGAATCCGACAGTCGGATCTCCCGCAATGTCAATTCGAAGTCAATGGTCGAAATTCATGAACTGCCGCGGCGCGGCGCGTTCTATTCAGGCCATTATATATATAATATATATATTATATATATTTCATCGATTTCCTTTTAAAACATATTTTATAAATCGTTTTTTAAATTCGTTTTCAAAACCATTTCAACTTCATATTCAATTTCAAATCAAAATTGAATATTTCATATCATTACTATATAAATGATAATATTTTCAAAACGTTATATTTTGAAATCACTACCTTTCCTATATTCACTATAAAAACGAATATAATCGATATAAATATCGTTCATGTCAAAATGGCGTCAATCTAATCAACACGGCTTTATATATTTCAATAAATGGTTATTCTATTCAACAAATGAATGTTTATTCTATTCAACACATGAATATATATTTCTTTCAACGCCTGACTAATCTCAACACATGAGTACTGTCAACACATGACTATTATTGTTATGTAATATATTTTATAAAATTATGGTATCTATTGTTTGATTTTAAATTAGACTCCAACCGTAGAGTAGATTCTAATCTTAAATATGATGAAGATGTAAATTTTGTTGTTAAAATATTTTACTCAACACATGAATACTCTCAACACATGAGTACCGTCAACACATGACTATTTTTCTATTCAACACATGAATCTTTATTTTTCCATTTGGAATGAGGCCCAATCAATTACCGTATAATATTAATTATATGGATTCCATACAACACATGTATATAATAGCAACGATAAACAATCAACCATCATCCAAAGTGCACCACACAACTGCATAAGCATCAAATATAAATAATTAACGCTTACATAGCC
The DNA here is from genome assembly GCA_030737875.1 of Allium sativum. Lineage (NCBI taxonomy): Eukaryota > Viridiplantae > Streptophyta > Magnoliopsida > Asparagales > Amaryllidaceae > Allium > Allium sativum. The sequence continues at coordinate 429,258,841 of CM060923.1, forward strand.
TGTCGACCAATCGATCGACATACAATTAAATAATTGGGATTAGTGTACGCCAAATATCATCCCAACACCCGTGTGGTGTTTCAAATCAACGAACACTGAATATTATTTGTGCAGTTGGGCGATGTGTAAAATTTATCATCCCAATCAATATCTTTTAAATAGGTGTACATAAACAAACCGTCCGGTTTGTAAATGAATATTTATTTATTCACATTCACATTAAAAATTATATTTTTAACGATAAAATATTTATTTCAACCATCTACATTTTATCATCGATTTCACATCAACATCACAAACAAATTTCACAACGCATCAAACAAGCATACAAGCCGTCCATGGTCTGTGGACGACGGGTGTCGGGTGCTACTAAGCACCGTCTGTATCCTAGTATATAATTTAAACTAGAAAACAAGAATTAAAGTGTGAAGTTCTCACCAATTAGCTAAACCAAACGCCACGACCCTTCTTATGGAGAGAATCTTTGTCGTGCTCGCCTTCTATCACTTTCATCATCCGAGTTTGCTACATATATAAAAATCACATTTTTATATTCTCTATATAGATAAAAATTCTATTTTTACACTGCTACTATATAGATAAAAATTCTATTTTTATCACGCTATTCTCTATATAAAAATTATATTTTTCTCTAGCTAAAAACAATATTTTCCTATCGCTCTTCAAATTATAAAAATCATATTTTATAATTCTTATAATATAAAAATTATATTCTTAACTTTTCTATAATATAAAAATTATATTTTTATTCTCTACATTATATATAAAAATTATATTTTTACAACGCTTTGTCCTATATAAAAATCCGACCTTTATAAATAAAAATGTAATCTTTTCAGTTTTAAAAATCAAACCTTTTTGAAACCAAAAATCTAATCTTTTTCTTTTCAAAAATCTAATCTTTTATAAATAAAAATTGTATTTTTATCTATATAAAAATTCTAACTTTCATATGATAAAAAATTTAGTTTTATTGAAAGATCATTACACAAGAAAAATTGAAATAAAATAAATAAATTAATTTAAAAATACTTACAGTTATTCGTCGGGTAGGGAAAATCAATCGGGGGGGTTTCTGCGCTGTCAGCGTCGACTGGAGGGGGTGCTTGGTCGGAGGAGTTCGCCTGTGGTGGGGGCGTGGCGCCGGCGGTTTTGGCAGTGGGGAGCGGCGTCCTCGTTCGAAGAAGGGGAGAGAGGAAGAAATGGGGGGCAAGTTGCTGGTGGAGGCGGCGGCTTTGGCAGTGAGCGGAGGCGGGTGGTTTTGGGGCTGGGAACGACGGGGGTTCGAATTAGTGGAGGAGGAGAGAGGGAGGAGGAAGAGGCGTCGATGGGGGGTAGAGAGGGTGGCGGCGCCGCCCTAGGGCGCGGTGGCGGCTCGATCGGAGGAGCGACAACTCCTCCCTTTTCTTCCTTTTTTTTTATTTCTGCGTTTAATTTTGAAAAGTCAAAGGGGTGCTGAGTATAAGGAGAGAGTATATATGGGAATTATATATTTTATTATTTATTTTAATTTCAAAAAGTAGCTTTTATTTTCGAACTCAAAATCAAACCTACTGACTGTCGTCCCTAGCTAATTACCCCCATTCCGAACACAATGGGATATGTTTCGTAAGCCAATTTGGCCGTTTTCGTCAAAATCAACATATAACTCTACATATTGAATTTGAACGCACATTTCAATTTACTGGGGCTACAAACTAACTAGAAAAATTCCAGAAAAATATTTTCTAACTTCGTATTGACGATACGGTCCTAAAAAAACTTGTTTCGTCGAATTCCAAGACAGTTTGAAAAATGGCCATTTTCCAGTTGATTAAAATCAACTAAAACTGGTCAAACACGTTTTCCTTTGCCACGCTCACATATTGATTCGAAAAATTATGAATTTTGGAATCTAGCAATAACTTGACATCGCGGATTCAACAAAAGTGGTTTCGTCTAAATCTGTGGTCGTTTGCAAAATTTCCATTTTTAAGGCCAGAATTCCATAGCTACTATTCTGAATTTTCAACTGGGCATAACTTTTTATCCCCGCTATGAAATTTCAGTTTTTCGGACTCGTTGGAAAGATATTCTCAATTAGATTCAAATATTTTTGGTTTCGTTAAAATCGGGTTTATTTTGCACTCGGTACGTTCAATTGAAATTTGAAATCGAATTATCGAACTACCGCGCCATTTTCAATTCCTTTTATATTTTAAAATAAATATTTATATTCTATCGACAATCTATATAAATATATTCGTTATAATTCCATTCAAAATAATTTTTCATCGATATTATTTAAAATAATTCATTTTAAATATTCAAAATTCATTAGAATTGCCAAAATAAAAAAATTAAACTGGTTCAGATTTTTCGGGTTGTTACAATCTCCCCCACTTAAAATTTTTCGTCCCCGAAAAGGAACGAAGCCGAAATTTGTTTAACAAATGAGCTTAACTTCAATTATTTTTACTACGGCTTAAGTTCTTCAACTTTTCATTTTCTAAGAACCTTTCAAATTTTTCAAAAATTTGGCTAACACCCTAAATTTTCGAAAAATTTCGCCATGACCTCCCCTGCACCGGGGACTTCGGGATATTTCATATAGCCTCCCATGGCCTTCTTCAATCAAAAAGAAAAAAAAAAGCCAAGCGGCTGGCCAATCGGCTCATAAAATCATCATCACCCAAACAAAACAGTAAATTATGGTAACCATGTACCTATTTGTCGGGCAAACAATTTTATTCTTCTGTTGTAGCCTCCTTGCTATGACCTGTTCAATGTAAGTACATGTATATGCATGCATTTGTAATCATTTTTCGATACAGTTCAATAATCGGTTCAATTAGGCTAAATGATTCAAAATTATCAAACAAATAAACAAACAAAACAAACATCAATCAATTAGTGGAATAACGTTTCAAATTCATAATTTTACTACATATAAAGAAAATCATGTCTTTGAGGCCAAATCACAACAATAAACCTATCTAGTTAAATTTTGGTTCTCACACCAGTCTAATGGAAATATATAGAAATCCCACCTTCGAACCACGAACATAAATACTGATGATGTGGCCACATCATCAGAATTATCCCCGGGTGTCTAGTATGTGATTCTATATCTATCCAGTAAATTAGAACTTCGAATATACGTTCATGACGTGTATATGCAAAATCTTTATATACTCGATTGTCCAAAACAATATAAATAAAATACTCAAATACGTATAAAACGATTTAAATTTCAAAACAAAAATATTTTCCATTTGAAAAATATACTCTTCACACTTGTTCTAGGATACTACTGATCTCATCTCTAACGAGTCATTCTAATTGGATATTACTAATCCAATATCTGATGAATTCTTTCGTTCGGTTTTAATGTGTCTTGTTCTCGAGCTCTGTAAACCAAAGCTCTGATACCACTGTAGTAGCCCGTAACTTCCTCGGTAAGGAAAGCCCGGATTACCTTGAGGACAAGACAAATCAGAACGCAAACAGAAGAACATTTCATTGTTTATTACAACAATTCCATCAGAATACAAGAATATACATAGTATAATTGAATAAATTACATTCGATAAATATCAGAGATTACAATAAATTACATAGCAGCGGAAAATAATACAAAGCACAACTGAAGGTGATATACGGATACAGAGCTTTCCGGATATCATTCCAGCTGTAAACCAGGTTCCTGTGAATATAAATCTACAAAACCAAAACTACTAGCTTCCCGTGTGGAAAATAGGGGCACCTAGAGTTTAGGTTAAAACAATAAAATCCAAGTCAGTCATGTGACTGGTGTGAGAACTAAAACAGTTATTTAAAACGTTACTTTAAAAGAGAGTAATTCAAGGGACCACGTCGTATAACACGGAACGGGTTTCCTCCCAAGAATACTAGTGCATATAACAAAACATCGCAATGCTCTTTGAAAAAATGAAGCTATTATAAGACCTAGGTCCCATCACACAATGCAACGCAAGCCAGAGGATAGGGTTTTCCCTTATAATAGCCAAACATGCTTGGTGCATTTAAAACAAATCATTTGATACTATTATAAGTGTATAGTGTCAAAACAATTCAAATCATAAATATCAATCATAGGCGGCATGGGTACCATCTATCATGTCGCCATACTAGGCTCTACAAATAAAACCGCAATATCATGTATTGGAAATTGGATTTCCATCATGAGTCGAGGCAAGGGGCAAGCTCCACTCCGATTCGAGACACTCTAGCAAATGTCCCAGGACCCCACTATGATCCTTGGATCTTCAGGGCCGGTCCTCACCTAACTTTGGAGGATTAGTTATTCCTGAACACACGTTTCCCGGTCCTAACAGACCTATATCTGAGGCGCCTCGCATTCCAACAACCACACAGGTGAAAAGTATATAAATGTCATCCAGTTTAAGCACTTACACCACCACTAGCTAGAAAGAAACGGCGTGCTCTCCCTGTAGTCAATATCCCGTTTTTGACTCATACCGAGGTGTGAGGCTCACGAATTAACGCCATACACAAAGTTGCACCACACAGGCCGTGCTTTGATCATCAACCATAAGACTTTTCTTTTCAACAGAAGCCTTGATCATCTGCCACTTAGGCGTGCCACACAGGCAATTCACTCCATGCGACTGATGTCCATCGATATACAACCTCTGAGCTCGTACGTCTCAGAGAAGGGCGTTAAGCAAGAGAATGAATTCTCCGCCGCCAAACAGATGTATATTTAATAGAGATCAATCAACACAGAATAAAATCCAATGTCAGACACACAGTCCATTTACAAGTTCGTTCTGGGTCTGAACGAAACCGGAGGCACTTTCCTCACATACCCATCCATCTCCAAGTATGTCTAGACGATCACCAACTGATTCCCTCATTTTGGGTGTACAGCCCAATCAAATCACCAGTAATCACCCAAACGATGTGAAGACTTCCGGTCTTTAACTACCGTCTTCATCTTCGACATATCGTCGAATCGGTTATTCAGAATGGGTATAAACCCGGCCTTTCCGAATAACCCGCGTATATAATAAACACGTGTTACACAAACCCAACATACGCCTCATTCCAATTCAGAATATTCTTTTATTCAAATTTTCACATCATTAGGTAATAGGTTCCCATTAATTTTATCAAAGATAAATTCTTCTAAATTTATTCTTTAATCTTCTTTTGGATATCATTTCAAACCGTATTATGGTTTTCCAAACTAGTCGGAATTAGCGAACCACACCGAAGTCATTATTTATTTTATTTCCTAATCCCAACCTATTCATCCATGGAGCAAAACTGGTAATACCACATATCTAACACCACGGTGTTATCGGTAAAATTAATTACCATTTCACGTTCAAATCTAATTAAAGATTTAACTATCACTTTGGAGCAAAACTGGTGATACTCCACTCTCGATCACTTTTCCGATTTGATAATTTAAATTAACAATTCACTTTCAATCTAATTAAAGATTCTTTAAACCTCCACTTAGTTTTAATCTTCTCAAAAATCAATATTCTGTCTTTAACTAGGTTAAAGAACCAATGTCTTCTAAAACACGATTCACGACAAACCCAAATCACATTTGATATTAAATATAAGGCTCTGAATAGAAAATATACTGGCTTATATTCAATATCAAATTCTAAGACCAACAAATATCATACTGGAAATAACGATATAAATATATCTTTCAAATTTCCACAACCATATCTGTATAATCACAAAATCCAACATCGAAATATTCCGAAGACAATTTCGATTCAAATCCACTTCCACTTCACGTATTGGAAATCCTGATTATTTTTAAAACCACTTTCAAATTCAATTTATTTATTTCAAAAATAAATTGATTTTAATTCTAGTTCAAAACTAGTTCATTTCGATAAAAATATATTCTTATCCTTTCAAATGTGTAATTTTAGATCCCAGTTCTTTTCAATTCACATATTATGATTTTACATAAATTGTTAATATTTTTAATAATTTTATCAAGGCCCATACAGTCGATTTCCATCAACGGCCATCGAACTGCACTTACAGCGATCTTTTCCAAATTTGATTTGGACATAATTCCAAATCCAACCGTTAGATTTCAAATTTCTAATATTCATTGGAAAGCTCTTCTCGATACGAACCCAACGGTTCCAGTTTTAGGAGAATCCGACGGTCGGATCTCCCGCAACGTCAATTCGAAGTCAATGATCGAAATTCATGAACTGCCGCGGCGCGGCGCGTTCTATTCAGGCCATTATATATAATATATATATATATTATATATATTTCATCGATTTCCTTTTAAAACGTATTTTATAAATCGTTTTAAATTCGTTTTCAAAACCATTTCAACTTCATATTCAATTTCAAATCAAAATTGAATATTTCATATCATTACTATATAAATGATAATATTTTCAAAACGTTATATTTTGAAATCACTACCTTTTCTATATTCACTATAAAAATGAATATAATCGATATAAATATCGTTCACGTCAAAATGGCGTTAATCTAATCAACACAGCTTTATATATTTCAATAAATTCGTTATTCTATTCAACAAATGAATATTTATTCTATTCAACACATGAATATTTATTCTATTCAACACATGAATATATATTTCTTTCAACACATGAGTACTGTCAACACATGACTATTTTTGCTATGTAATATATTTTATAAAATTATGGTATCCATCGTTTGATTTTTAATTAGACTCCAATCGTAGAGTAGATTCTAATCTTAAATATGATGAAGATGTAAATTTTATTGTTAAAATATTTTACTCAACACATGAATACTCTCAACACATGAGCATCGTCAACACATGACTATTTTTCTATTCAACACATGAATCTTTATTTTATAATATTCTTTATTTTTCCAGTTGGAATGAGGCCCAATCAATTACCATATAATGTTAATAATAAGGATTCCATACAACACATGTATATAATAGCAACGATAAACAATCAACCATCATCCAAAGTACACCACACAACTGCATAAGCATCAAATATAAATAATTAACGCTTACATAGCCTGTCGACCAATCGATCGACATACAATTAAATAATTGGGATTAGTGTACGCCAAATATCATCCCAACACCCGTGTGGGGTTTCAAATCAACAAACACCGAATATTATTTGTGCAGTTGAGCGATATGTAAAATTTATCATCCCAATCAATATCCTTCAAATAGGTGTACATAAACAAACCATCCGGTTTGTAAATGAATATTTATTTATTCACATTCACGTTAAAAAATATATTTTTAATGATAAAATATTTATTTCAACCATCTACATTTTATCATCGATTTCACATCAACATCACAAACAAATTTAACAACACATCAAACAAGCATACAAGCCGTCCATGGTCTGTGGACGACGGGTGTCGGGTGCTACTAAGCACTGTATGCATCCTAGTATATAATTTAAACTAGAAAACAAGAATTAAAGTGAGATGTTCTCACCGATTAGCTAAACCAAACGCCACGACCCTTCTTATGGAGAGAATCTTTGTCGTGCTCGCCTTCTATCACATTCATCGTCCGTGTTTGCTACATATATAAAAATCACATTTTTATATTCTCTATATAGATAAAAATTCTATTTTTACACTGCTACTATATAGATAAATTTTTTATTTTTATCACGCTATTCTCTATATAAAAATTATATTTTTCTCTAGCTAAAAACAATATTTTCCTATCGCTCTTCAAATTATAAAAATCATATTTTTATAATTCTTATAATATAAAAATTATATTCTTAACTTTTCTATAATATAAAAATTATATTTTTATTCTCTACTTTATATATAAAAATTATATTTTTACAACGCTTTCTCCTATATAAAAATCCGACCTTTATAAATAAAAATGTAATCTTTTCAGTTTTAAAAATCAAACCTTTTTGAAACCAAAAATCTAATCTTTTGCTTTTCAAAAATCTAATCTTTTATAAATAAAAATCATATTTTTATCTATATAAAAATTCTAACTTTCATATGATAAAAAATTTAGTTTTATTGAAAGATAATTACACAAGAAGAATTGAAATAAAATAAATTAATTAATTTAAAAATACTTACAGTTCTTCGTCGGGTAGGGAAAATCGATCGGGGGGGTTTCTGCGCTGTCAGCATTGACTGGAGGGGGTGCTTGGTCGGAGGAGTTTGCCTGTGGTGAGGGCGTGGCGGCGGTGGGCATAGACAGTGGCGGCGGCGGTTTTGTCAGTGGGGAGCGGCGTCCTCGTTCGAAGAAGGGGAGAGAGGAAGAAAGGGGGGCGAGCTGCTGGTGGAGGCGGCGGCTTTGGCAGTGAGCGGAGGCGGGTGGTTTTGGGGCTAGGAACGACGGGAGTTTGAATTAGTGGAGGAGGAGAGAGAGAGGAGGAAGAGGCGTCGAGGGGGGGTAGAGAGGGTGGCGGCACCTCCCTAGGGCGCGGTGGCGGCTCGATCGGAGGAGCGACGGCTACTCCCTCTTCTTCCTTTTTTTTATTTCAGCGTTTAATTTTGAAAAGTCAAAGGGGGCTGAGTATAAGGAGAGAGTATATAAGGGAATTATATATTTTATTATTTATTTTAATTTCAAAAAGTAACTTTTATTTTCGAACTCGAAATCAAACCCATCAACTATCGTCCCTAGCTAATTACCCTCATTCCGAACACAATGGGATATGTTTCGTAAGCCAATTTGGCCATTTCGATCAGTTTTCGTCAAAATCAACATATAACTCTATATATTGAATTTAAACGCACATTTCAATTTACTGGGGTTACATACTAACTAGAAAAATTACAGAAAAATATTTTCTAACTTAGTATTGACGATACAGTCCTAACAAAACAAGTTTCGTCGAATTCTGAGACCGTTTGAAAAATGGACATTTTCCAGTCGATTAAAATCTTTTGAAACTAGTCAAACACGTTTTCCTTTTCCACACTCACATATTGATTCGAAAAATTATGAATTTTGTAATCTAGCAATAACTTGACATCGCGTATCCAACAAAAGTGGTTTCGTCGAAATCCGAGGTCGTTTGCAAAATTTCCATTTTTAAGGGCCAGAATTCCATAGCGACTATTCTGAATTTTCAACTGGGCATAACTTTTTATCCCTGCTATGAAATTTCAATTTTTTGGACTCGTTGGAAAGATATTCTCAATTAGATTCAAATATTTTTGGTTTCGTTAAAATCGGGTTTATTTTGCACTCGGTACGTTCAATTGAAATTTGAAATCGAATTATCGAACTACCGCGCCATTTTCAATTCCTTTTATATTTTAAAATAAATATTTATATTCTAACGACGATCTATATAAATATATTCATTCTAATTCCATTCAAAATAATTTTTCGTCGATATTATTTAAAATAATTCATTTTAAATATTCAAAATTCATTAGAATTGGCAAAATAAAAAAATTAAACTGGTTCAGATTTTTCGGGTTGTTACAATTTTTTTCTTGATAATTTTTTTATATAATTAAACGTGTCACGCCTATTCAATAACTTATCGTTAATCAACTAGATAATTAAATGTTCAAGTTGTATTCATCCAATCATTTATATAATAATTAGAAGAAGCCCCAAATTGCAAGGGTTGGACATTAATGTACGTAAACCCACTTGCATTTGTGTTGGTAGTTAACTTTCTTTTAATGAATATACAAGTTGAACATAAGTGGTAGGACAAATCAGAAAAGTTAAACATAGGGAAAGGAAGGAAAAACACTATAATTTAATGTGAGTTTAAAATAAAATATAAAAAACAAATCCCAAAATCAAAAAATTTATCTGCACTATTAATGGAAGTATCTCGAATTAGTGAAAAAAATATTACCATTCTTATTTATTGTATATACGCATATAAACTAGAAAATGTTTACAAAAATTGCAAAAATCAAATACTCTTTTTATTTCAAGTTCCACTTATCTAATAGCAACAACTTATTTTAAAACTTATGGGTTTGGTGTAAGTAATGTGCAAAAATTGAATGAACTACAAAAAAACCTAATTTAACACTTCAAGGCTTCAAGTGTCCTTATAATTAGTAAATTGCAATTCATGTACATCAAACAATTTACACACCCACTCCTAATAGAAATAACATTTGAAGAACATGCGTGGTTGTTCTCAGTAAAGACATTGCTTTTAAATCAGTTTACATCTAACAATTAGAACTTTTAGAAGATGTCGTCATTAAATATGAATGCATTATAAGTTGGTTGTTCGTTAAGAGTTCTCTTAATACTAGTAAAAAACCAATTTGGAACTAAAGTGTTTAACAATTTAAAAACAATAGAATCCTCAAAAGCATGATTTTATTTTGCATAGTAAATTGCATGTAAACATATTTGTTGTTATGTTTAACCTCAGAAAACATGCTGATCAAATTATGTTAAATTTCATAATGATTGTCTCTTTTACAATACCAATGATTTCATAGAATTCATAGGTTTACAATCCTAATAAAAAAAGGAAAAACTATATTCATTTAGCACATAGTAGAAGAGTTGGTCCTCCTATCTTCGATCGTCAACTATGTTAACTCTATAGTTGTTAACGATATTTTTTGTCAACACCGAAGATAGGTCTACGGAAGTGGACCTATGGAAAAAATAGGTTCATTTAGCTTTTACGAGTTTGAGTTAGGTCACCGTTTCCTAGGTATCAAGGTTTTGAGCTCGAAAGATTAGTTACTCTTCCCTCCATGGGGTGAGCATCACGCTTAAGCAACTCAAGACCAGCAATTATCTTGGGATAAGGGTTTCCTAAGCATAACCCTCGGTAAGGGCTAAATGAATTGTTGGAAAGGGTTCCACACTGATTTTGCGAAAGGGTTTAGGCTTGAGAAAGAACTTGTAAGCATGTAGAAAGCACACAACATATAACACCGATAATAACTAACGAATCACATGAGAGGCTCGTAAGAAAATGTTCTAAATATTGATCCACTCTTTATTGATCTTTGATTTAAAATATACAAGTGATTACAACCAAAATCTTCAATTTGATTTAGGAATTAGGGTTTACTCTAGAGAAAAGAGTACAAGAATGAGAAAATCACCCTAAAAATGAGACCCCAAGGGTCTTACTTATAGACAAATTATAACGACCCGCATTCTACGTATCGAAGGATCGTAGAATATTTATTTCTTTTTCATATGATGTCGTATGGTCGTGTAACTTTGGGGAACGACTATTGGGGGCATTTCCAATGTTTACGATTTTTGCCGATTTTTAAATGACCATTTTGCCCCTAGCGAATCTTGTTTAGCCTATAACTTTTGTTTGGTAAGGAGTTCTGACTTGAAACAACTTCCATTAGATTCGGATGATGGTTTACCTTTCCATAGAGTGTCGCATTAGCCAAACGGACTTACCGTTTGGGAGATATGGCTGAAATAAGGTTTGGAAGGTTAAAAATAGCTTAATCGGGCTTAATTAGGGTGATTAGCAGCTAGGCCTATAACCCATTTCGGGATTAGGGTTATGGGTCGGCTGAAATCAGTTAGGAAACGATCTATTTTCATTTTCTCAGCCGCCTAAAACATCTCTCTAACCCTAGCCATGGCCTCCACTTTCTAAAACACCTCCAAATCACTTTCTAATTGAAGATTAAGCTAATTAGCATCAAACCAAGTCTAATCAACATCAAATTAGAGGCAAAGACTGCTTTGTGCATTGGAATTCGTGCCATTTAAACAATCATTTCAGATCTGAGTTTATATTTTGGCTAAGGCGAGTGATTTGCATTGTTTTTCACTAATTACGGCTAATTATGAGTGATTAGTGTTAATTAGTGAAATTATGCATGTTAAAATCTGGAAAAAATTGTAAAATTCTAAAATGTTATTTTAGGGCTATGATAAAATTTTGGGTTAATTTGGACATGATTTACCAATCGTATGGTTAAATCATGATTAAGGAGATTAAGGGGAAAACATGGGTTTTGGGTATGTTTAATCCTTATTAGCATGTTCAATTTGTTGTTTTAGTGTTTGTGTTGATTATGAATGTTGCTATGACTGTTTGGAATGTTTTATGATTGTTTAGCAAAAGTTAGAATGGTCGAAAACGCCGAAGTGTGGTGTAAAACAGTCGCTGGAAAAGTTGTAGAATATTGTGTAGGAACCGGATCAGATCGCGCCCTGCCGAACCGACCTGTTTGTGACCCCCGAACAGGACAGATTGTGGCCACCCATCGTGAGCCACTCCAGTACTGGTCTACTCATGACATATGTGCCTCGATCCGAACTACTCCAGCTTCATTATCACAAACCACCTTAAGAAACAAGTCACGACTTGATGCTCTGGAGCTAGCACCACGACCCGACCCGCTCGAGAGAAGGAGCGCGATCTGAACCACCATGAGAGGGAGCTCAAGACCTAACCCGTTCGAGTGAAGGCATCACGAACCAAATCGGAGATGAGGCCACGAGCCGAACGAACCTGACGCTATGGGAGAGGAATCACGAACCGAACCAGGATGGCCGAACTGAACCTATGATGACTGGAGTACTACGCACATTCGAACCGAACTGGAGAAGACCAAAACCCGAGATGCAAAGGTAGTCCAAATAGGAAGTAGAACTCAGGATCCAGATGGGAACCAACGAGTTAACTTCATGATTGGACTTTGCTGCGGGACGTGTGCAAAGGGGTTACCGATGACTATAGCTTTGAATCACCACTGAGAAACGGATTGGTGGCTATGGATCACTACAGCGGGATTGTTATGACTCCTTAGGGAAAAGTGATCATAGCAGGGTTATGAGCTAGTGCAGTGGAGTTGTTATGACTCCATGGGGCAGAGTAGGCATAGAAAAGTATTAGTGGTTACGGGTCAGTGCAGTGGAGCCGTCATGACTCCATGGGGCAGAGTGATCGTAAAAAAGAATTGGGTGATCAAAGTGGTAGATAACGTAGGCTTTATGCACTGAGTGAGAGATGTGAGGATGATTTCTATGTTTGATGTTTTGTTATTATCATGACATGCACACACCCTCCCCATTATTTTCACACCATGTGTTAGTTCCATGTTAGAGTACTGTACATCCTGTTGTGCTAACTCTTTGGTTGCAGGTCTAGGTTCAGGTATGGTCTGTACATCCTGTTGTGCTAACTTTTTGGTTGCAGATCTAGGTTCAGGTATGGTTATGTATACCTATTATTGTTCTGTTTTGCTGCTTATTGTTCGTACCAGACTTTTTTCTGACCCAGAGTTTTATGTCTCTTCTTATTACTCAGGTTGCTCTTAAACCTGCAGACTAGAGACAGGTCAGGTGATTATGCACGAGTAGCTATACCGCAGAGGAGCAGGAGGCTTCCACGTATGATATATATATAATCTCCATATGTTGTGCTCTTAAACCTGTTTTATGTTAAAGTTATGTTATTATTATATTTTATCCCATGCGATGTGAGACATTCCACAGGTTCCTTGTTAGTTCAAATTCATTTCTTTTCCTTTCTTTGGCAACCATCCCATGCTAGTCGGGCATTGGCACAGCGCACTTTCATTGGAAATGTCGACTGGTGCGGGGTGGGTCGTCGCACTTGGTATCATGGCTCTAGTGTAAGGACCTGTAACTTCCCTGGTCTCCGAGGAGAAGAGGAAGAACAGATTTCCCTAAGGACAAGACGAATCAGAACACAAACAGAAGAACATTTCATTATTTATTACAACAGTCTCATCAGAATACAAGAATATACAGAGTATGAATAAATATTACACATTTAACAAATATTATAGATTACAGGTTACAATGCAGCGGAAAATAATACAGAACACAACTGAAAAGAATATAGGGATACAGAGCTTTCCAAATATCATTCTAGCTGTAAACCAGGATCTTGTGAATATAAATCTGCAAAACCAAAACTACAATCTGCCCGTGTGGAAATAGGGGCACCCAGAGTTTAGGTTATAACAATAAACTCCAGGTCAGTCATGTAACTGGTGTGAGAACTAAAACAGTTATTTAAAACTTTACTTTAAATCAGATATATCAAGGGACCACGCTGCTAGTGCATATAACAAAACATCGCAATGCTTTTTGGAAAAATGAAGCTATTATAAGACCTAGGTCCTATCACACAATGCAACGCAAGCCGGGGGATAGGGTTCTCCCTTATAATAGCCAAACATGTTTGGTACGTTAAAAAAAATCATTTGATATTATTATAAGTGCACAGTGTGTAAAAAAACTTCAAATATAAATGTATTAATCCTAGACGGCATGGGTACCATATATCATGTCGCCAATACAAGGCTCTACAATCAAAACCGCAATATCACGTATTGGAAGTTGGATTTCCATCTGTGAAACAAGGCAAGGGATCGTCCTTACCGAATTCGTTAGACTCTCTAGCCCGATCCCCAGGATCAGAGCTCGAATGATCCTTGGAACATCAGGGCTGGTCCACACGGAGTGGATTAATAATACCATAAACGATATGCTAGTCTGTCCTATGGGGCATAAATGAGCCAAATGACTCCATCGGCCCTGAATCGACTAATATAACTGAGGCGCCTCGCAATCAATCATCCACATAAGTAAAATGTCCAGGCGTGTAAAACCCAAAACACCACTCCTAGCTAGAAACCAGCATATGTCCATTTCCCTGATGTCCTTCTCCCGTTTCTAGTTCACACCGGGGTGTGAGGCTCGCCTGTTAACGCTACACAAAGCTATGCTATATTAAATCCGTGCTTTGAGCATCAACCACAAGACTCTGCTTTTCAATAGAAGCCTTGATCATTTGCATCTCAGCATGCCACACAGGCAATTCACGCTATGCAACCGATGTCTATCAATCACACAGAATGAAATCCAATGTCAGACACACATCCATTTACAAGTTCGCATTGGGTCTGAACGAAACCCGAGGCACCATATTCCTCCCCCATATGTTCAATATAGGGGAGATGTCCTCGCATATCTGCTCAATCTCCAAGTACGTCTGAACAATCACCACTTATAACCTTGTCTTGGGTGTACAGCCCAATCAAGACCTCAGTAATCATCCAAACGATGTGAAGACCTCCGGTCTTTGACCACCGTCTTCATCCTCGACATATCTTCGAATCAGTTATTCAGAATGGGATAAACCCGGTCTTTCCGAATAACTCGCGTATATAATAAACTAGTGCTACAAAAACACAACACATGCCTTATTCCAATCCAGAATATTCCTTTATTCAAATATTCTTAAACTTTGGGAAAGGATCCCATTAATTTTATCAAAGATAAATTCTTTAAATTTATTCTTTTCCTTTGGATATCATTTCAATCTAATTAAAGATGCATTAAAACTCCACTTGGTTTTAATCTTCCCAAAAATCAATATTAACGATTGTTTAACTTGGGAAACCATATCCTGTCTTTAACTGGGTTAAAGAACCAATGTCATTTAAGACATGGTTCACGATAAACCCAAAATCACATTCCATTCCATTAGCCTTTAACCATAAATTAGCAAGTGAACAATTCTCTAAGTATTAACCCCAAAGGCCGAAACCAACATTAGATCAATACCCGGGAAACCATTCAACTTAACTAGTCTCCAGTTAGTTTCTGATTTTCTTAACTCCATTGGGTCTAAGAATAGTATTATTAAAGATACCATTCACGACAACCCAAATCACATTCCATTCATTATGGAAGCTTCACGGAAAAACAAATCAATATATAATCGATATTAATTTCCATATCCGACCAGTAGTATAAATGAAATAACGGCAATGCCTATAAATTCCATATGTATTAACAGTCTTCCTCCACAGAAGTTCACTTCGATTATTATCAAATCGAATTCCATTCAATTCCAATTCAGTATATTAAATTGGAAAATGTTACCTTGGAAAATTCCCCTTAAATCTAAATAAAAAGATTTATAAATCCCAAATCACATTTCACTGTAAATCAAGTTAAAGAACGAATGTCTTAAAAACACAGTTCACAATAAACCCAATTCACATTAGCCTCTGACCGTAAATTAGTAAGAGAACAATCCCCTAAGTATTAACCCCGAAGGCCGAAACCAACATCAGATCAATACCCAGGAAACCATTCAACGTAACTAATCTCCAGTTAGTTTCTAATTTTTTTAACTCCATTCGGTTAAAGAACAGTATTATTAAAGATACCAGTCATAGCGAACCCAAAATCCAATTTGGTATTAAATACAAGGCTCTGAATAGAAAATATATTGGCTTATATTCAATATCAAATTCTGAAACCAATAAATATCGTATTGGAAATAACGATATATCGTATTAAAATCAACTCAACTTTCATTCTGGCTTTCATTCTTCAACCTTTCAGTTTTTAAGAATTTCTAATTTTTCAAAAATTTGGCTAACACCCTAAATTTTCGAAAAAAAATCGCCATAACCTCCTTTATACGGGAGCACCAGGAAAATCCCCAAACCGCCACATAGGCCTCTCCAATCAAAAAGAAAAAGAAACAGCCGAGCGGCTAGCCGATCGGCTCATAAAATCATCAAAAACCCTAAGAAATACAATAAACATGTACCTATTTGTCGGGCAAACAATTTTATTCTTCTGCTCTAGCCTCTTTGCAATGACCTGTTCAATGGATACACATGTATATGCATGCAATTTCAAACAATTTTCAATACAGTTCAATATTTGGTACCATTTGGCCCAAATTCACCTTTCTTTCACATAATGGTTTAAAGGAATAATCATACAACACAACCATCAATCAATTAGTTGATTAGCTTTTCAAATTCATAACTTTGATACATAGTCCAAAAATCAGATTTTTGATGCCAAATCACAACAATAAGCCCTATCTAGTTTTGGTTCTCACACCAGCCAATTGGAAGTATATATAAATCCCACTTTCGAAACCCGAATATAAATGTTGATAATGCTCGAGCAATCATCAGAATCATTTCTGAGTGACTAGAGCGTGATTCTATATCTATCCAGTATATTTGTGACTTCGTATACCCGCTAGCTAGGCGTATATGCAAAATCTTCATATACTAGATTGTCCAAATCAATTTAAATAAATATTCGAATACGTAAAATAAGGTTTAAATTTTCAAAACATAGTTTATTTTCATTTTTAAAAATATACTCTTCACACTCGTTCTAGGATACTACTGATCCTATCTCTAACGAGTCATTCTCATTGGATATTATTAATCCAATCTCTGATGAATTCTTTCGTTTGGTTCTAATGTGTCTTGTTCTGGAGCCCCGTAAACCAAAGCTCTGATACCAACTGTAAGGACCCATAACTTCCCCGGTCTCCGAGGAGAAGAGGAAGAACGGATTTCCTTGAGGACAAGATGAATCAGAACACAAACAGAAGAACATTTCATTGTTTATTACAACAATCTCATCAGAATACAAGAATATATGGAGTATGAATAAATATTACAAATTTAACAAATATCATAGATTTACAGGTTACAATGCAGCGGAAAATAATACAAAACACAACTGAAAAGAATATACGGATACAGAGCTTTCCGAATATCATTCCAGCTGTAAACCAGGATCCTGTGAATATAAACCTGCAAAACCAAAACTACAAGCTGCCCGTGTGGAAATAGGGGCACCCAGAGTTTAGGTTAAAACAATAAACTCTAGGCCAGTCATGTAACTGGTGTGAGAACTAAAACAGTTATTTAAAACTTTACTTTAAATCAGATATATCAAGGGACCATGCTGTATAACACGGAACGGGTTTCCTCCCAAGAATACCAGTGCATATAACAAAACATCGCAATGCTTTATGGAAAAATGAAGCTATTATAAGACCCAGGTCCTATCACATATTGCAACGCAAGCCGAGGGATAGGGTTTTCCCTTATAATAGCCAAACATGCTTGGTACGTTAAAACAAATCATTTGATACTATTATAAGTGTATAGTGTATAGTGTATAAAACAACCTCAAATATAAATGTATTAATCCTAGATGGCATGGGTACCATATATCATGTCGCCAATACTAGGCTCTACAGTCAAAACCACAGTATCATGTATTGGAAGTTGGATTTCCATCTATGAACCAAGGCAAGGGATCGTCCTTACCAAATTCGTTAGACTCTCTAACCCGAGCCTCAGGATCAGAGCTCAAGTGATCCTTGGATCTTCAGGGCCGGTCCACACGGAGTGGATTAATAATACCGTAAACGATATGCTAGTCTGCCCTGTGGGGCATAAATGAGCCAAATGACTCCATCGACCCCGGATCGACCGATATAACCAAGGCGTCTCGCTATCCATCATCAACATAAGTAAAATGTCCAGGCATGTAAAACCTAAAACACCACTCCTAGCTAGAAACCAACATATGTCCATTTCCCTGATGTCCTTCTTCGGTTTCTAGTTCACACCGGGGTGTGAGGCTCGCGAATTAATGTTACAAAAAGCAATGCTATATTAAAGTCGTGCTTTAATCATCAACCACAAGACTCTGCTTTTCAACAGAAGCCTTGATCATTTGCATCTCAGCATGCCACATAGGCAATTCACGCTATGCAATCGATGTCTATCAATCACACAGAATGAAATCCAATGTCAGACACACATCAATTTACAAGTTCGCTGTGGGTCTGAACGAAACCGGAGGCACCTTACTCCTCCTCCATATGTCCAATACAGGGGAGAGGTGTAATAACTCAGAAATCTGGGCCAGTTTAAATTTTTTATTTTGGCAATTTTAGCGAATTTTGATCATTTAAAATAGATTATTTTAAATAATATCGACGAGAAATTTATTTTGAATGGAATTCGAACGTAATTATATAGATCGTCGTTAGAATATAAATAATTATTTATAATTATAAAAGGAATTGAAAATGACGCGGTAGTTCGATAAATCGATTTCAAACTTCAATTGAACATACCGGGAGCAAAATAAACCGGATTTTAGTGAAACCAAAAATAATGGAATCTAATTGTGACTATCTTTCCAACGAATCTGAAAAATCGAAATTTCATAACGGGAATCAAAAGATACGTCCAGTTGAAAATTCTGAATAGTCGCTATGGAATTCAGGCCCTTAAAAATGGGAATTTTGCAAACGACCTCGGATCTCGACGAAACCACTTTTGTTGGATCCGCGATGTCAAATTATTGCTAGGTTTCAAATTTCATAATTTTTCGAATCAGTATGTGAGTGTGGCAAAGGAAAACGCGTTTGACCAGTTTCAGTTGATTTTAATTGACTGGAAAATGGCCATTTTTCAAACGGTCTCAGAATTCGATGAAACTAGTTTTGTTAGGACCGTATCGTCAATATGAAGCTAGAAAATATTTTTCTGGAATTTTTCGAGTTAGTATGTGACCCCAGTAAATTGAAATGCGCGTTCAAATTCAATATATAGAGTTATATGTTGATTTTGACGGAAACTGATCGAAACGATCGAATCGGCCTGCGATACATATCCCATTGTGTTCGGAATGGGGGTAATTAGCTATGGACGACAGGCGGCGGGTCTCGTTTCGAGGTCGAAATAAAAGGTCAACTTTTTTGAAAGAAAAAAATATATAAACTAAAACTTCCTCCCCCTTTACACCCTCTCTCTCCCTCCTCACTTTCTTTCTACCGTTCATAAAAAAAAATCGCAACGGAACCCTAGCCGCTAGGGGATCGCCGTCGCCCCCCCGGGCTCCGACCCGCCGCACCTCCAACCGACCCACTCCCTCTCCCCCAACCTTCTTGCTCCTCCTCCAGCACGAGAACCAGACCCCCCTCCTTCCTGCGCCACGCGATACCCCCCCCCCCCCCCCACTCTCCTGCGCCACGCGATACCCCCCTCTCTCCTGCGCCACGTGATACCCCCTCTCTCTCCTACGACACGCGATACCCCCCTTCCGACCAGAAATCCCCTTCTGCTCCAGCACCGCTCCAATCTCCTTCCTTCTTCAAATGAATGTAAGTTTTCTTTTATTTATCCATTTATAAAAATTAGATTTTTATTGCAAAGGAAAATCGGATGTTTACGTATAGAAAGTTATCATTTTTGCCTATGCAAAGTTGTGATTTTTATGGAACAAAGCTTTGATTTTTAAATCGAACGAAGATGTGATTTTTATCAAAACAAAGATAGGATTTTTAATCGAGTAAAAATTCGATTTTTATATATTGAATAGCATAGTAAAAATTCGATTTTTATATATTGAATAACAAAGTTAAAATTCGACTTTTATATATTGAATAACAAAGTAAAAATTCGATTTTTATATATTGAATAGCATAGTAAAAATTCGATTTTTATATATTGAATAGCAAAGTAAAAATTCGATTTGTATATATTGAATAACAAAGTAAAAGTTCGACTTTTATATATTGAATAGCAAAGTAAAAATTCGATTTTTATATATTGAATAGCAAAGTAAAAATTCGATTTTTATATATTGAATAGCAAAGTAAAAATTCAATTTTTATATATTGAATAGCGAAGTAAAAATTCGATTTTTATATAGGTAGTGAATACGGATGACGAAAGTGACAAGAGGCAAGAACGACAAAGATTTCTACATAAGAAGAGTCATGGCGTTGGATTAACAATTCTGTGAGAACTCCTCACCTTTTATTTATTTTTCTAGTTGAAATATATACTAGGATGCAGACGGTGTTTAGTAGCACCCGACACCCGTCGTCCACAGACCATGGACGACTTGTATGCTTGTTTGTTTGATTTTGTTGTGTAGTGATTGTGTGATGTGATGTGAAATGAAATAAAATATTTATATAGCTAAAAATATTTTATAGTTAAAAATAGAATTTTTAACGTGTATATGAAAAGAAATAAAAATAAACAAATCGGACGATTTTTTTATATACACACATTTGACTGATATTGATTGGGACGATAAATTTTACACATCGCCCAACTGCACAAATAAAATCTGTGTTTGATTGTTTGAAACCCCACACGGGTATTGGGATGATATTTGACGTACACTAATCCCGATTGTTTAGTTGTATGTCGATCGATTGATTGACAGGCTGCTATAAGCTTTGAATATTTATATTTGATGCTTATACAGTGTAGAATGCACTTTGGATGATGGTTGATTATTCATCGTTGTTGATATATACATGTGTTGTAGAAAATCCATATAATTAACATTATATGGTAATTGATTGGGCCTCATTCCAGTTTCGAAATAGAAATATTTGAAATAGAAATATTTGAAATAGAAATATTTGAAATAGAAACATTTGAAAAAGAAAGATTTGAAAAAGAAATATTTGAAAAAGAAATATTTGAAATAGAAACATTTGAAAAAGAAATATTTGAAATAGAATATTTGAAAATAGAAATATACGAAGCCGTGTTGATTAGATTGATGCCATTTTGACGTGAACGATATTTATATCGATTTTATTCATTTTTCAATGAATATTGAAACAGAATTGAAATTCAAATTAAATTGAAATAGAATTGAAATTCGAATTAAATTGAATAGATTTGAAATCGAATAGAATTGAAATTCGAATTAAACTGAATAGAAATGAATTCGAATTGAAATTGAATAGAATTGAAATTCGAATTAAATTGAATAGAAATGAATTCGAATTGAAATTGAATAAAAATGAATTCGAATTGAAATCGAATTGAAATGAATTCGAATTGAAATTGAATTGAATTGAAAACGAACTGAAATTGAATTAGAAATCAAATTGAATTGAAATCAATTTGAAACGAATTTATATTGGAATATTCAATTTTGATTAGAAATTGAATATGAAGTTGAAACCGTTTTGAAAATGAATTTAAAACGATTTATAAAGCATGTTTTGAATTGAAATCGACGAAATATATATAATATATATTATATATATAATATAATGGCCTGAATAGAACGCGCCGCGCCGCGGCAGTTCGCGAATTTCGACCGTTGACTTCGAACGGATATTGCGGGAGATCCGACCGTCAGATTCTCCTGAAACTGGAACCGTTGGGTTCGTATCGAAAAGAGCTTTCCAATGAATATTAGAAATTAGAAATCTAACGGTTGGAATTGGAATTATGTCCAAATCAAATTTGAAAAAGGTAGTTGTAAGTGCAGTTCGATGGCCGTTGATGGAAATCGATTGTACGGGCCTTGATAAAATTATTAAAAATATCAATAATTTGTGTAAAATCATAAGAAATGATTTGGGAGGAATCGGGATGAAAAACTCCATATTTGAAAAGATAAAAATAGATTTTTATCGAAATGAACTAGTTTTGAACTAGGATTAAAATTCTATTTATTTTTAAATAAATAAATTGGATTTGAAATGGTTTTGAAAATAACCAGAACTTCCAATAATTGCATTGGAATGGATTTGAATCGAAATTGTCTTCGGAATATTTCGATGTTGGATTTCGTGATGATACAGATATTGTTATGGAAATTTGTAAGATATATAGATATCGTTATTTCCAATACGATATTTGTTAGTCGTAGAATTTGATATTGAATATAAGCCGATATATTTTCTATTCAGAGCCTTATATTTAATATCAAATGTGATTTGGGTTCGTCGTGAATGGTGTATTTATCAACACTGTTCATAAACCCAGTTGAGAAAAAGATTAAATCTTTTTATTTAGATTTAATGATGTGTACCAATTAAATAATATTTAATTGGAATTGAACTGGTATTGATTTTTGGGTTTATCGTGAACAGTGTTTTTAAATAACACTTGTTCTTTAACCCGATAATTAATGGAATGTGATTTTGGGTTTATCGTGAACCGTGTTTTAAAATGACACTGATTCTTTAACCCAGTTAAAAATTAAAACTAAGTGGAGTTTTAATGAATCTTTAATTAGATTGAAAAGATCGAGAATGGAGTATCACCAGTTTTGCTCCAGGCGATAGTTAAATCTTTAATTAGATTTGAACGTGAAATGGTAATTGAATTTACCGATAATACCGTGGTGTTAGATATGAAGTATGACCAGTTTTACTTCATGGGATGAATAGGTTGGGATTGGGAAATTAAAATAAATGATTACTTCGGTGTGGTTCGCTAATCCCGACTAGTTTGAATTGATATTCAAAGGAAGATTAAAGAATAAATTTAAAGAATTTATCTTTGATAAAATTAATGGGAACCTTTCCCAAAGTATAAGAATATTTGAATAAAAGAATATTCTGAATTGGAATGAGGCGTATGTTGTGTTTGTGTAACACATGTTTATTATATATATACACGAGTTGTTCAGAAAGACCGGGTTTATCCCATTCTGAATAACTGATTCGACGTGGTGTCGAAGATGAAGACGGTGGTTGAAGACCGGAGGTCTTCACGTCGTTTGGGTAATTACTGATGATCTTGATTGGGCTGTACACCCAAGAAGATGGAAATAGTTGGTGATCGTCCAGACGTGCTTGGAGATCGATGGATATGCGGGGTACTAGGTGCCTCCGGTTTCGTTCAGACCTAGAACAAACTTGTAAATGGACTGTGTGTCTGACATTGGATTTTAGTCTGTGTGATTGATTTCTATTAAATATATATCTGTTTGGCGGCGGAGAATTTATTCTCTTGCTTAACGCCCTTCTCTGAGACGTACGAGCTCAGGGGTTATATATTGATGGATATCAATCGCATGGAGTGAATTGCCTGTGTGGCATGCCTAAGTGGCAATTGATCAAGGCTTCTGTTGAAAAGCAAAGTTTTGTGGTTGATGATCAAAGCACGGCCTATGTGGCATAGCTTTGTGTAGCGTGGATTCGCGAGCCTCACACCCCGGTTGTAAACCAAAAAACGGGAGAAGGATCCAGGGAGGGCATGCGTTTCTTTCTAGCTAGGGTGGTGTCAGTGACCTACCAGCCCTGACATTTATATACTTTTCACCTGTGTGGTTGTTGCTGTTGCGAGGCGCCTCGGTTTGATCGGACGATCCGGGTCCGATGGGGTCATTCGTTGACTCATTTACGCCCCAAAGGGCGGGGAAATGCAATGTTCAGGCATTTTAATCCACATCGGTGGACCGGCCCTATGGCTCCTAAGGCTTGACAGAGTATTTGCCTGAGGCTCGGGCTAGAGAGCCTCGATTCACAAATGAAAATCCAACTTCCAAATACGTGACATTTGCGGTTTTATTTGTAGAGCCTAGTATGGCGACATGATATATGGTACCCATGCCGTCTAGGATTGATACTTATGATTTGAATATGTTTTATACACTATACACTTATAATAGTATCAAATGATTTGTTTTTAAACGTATCAAACATGCTTTGGCTATTATAAGGGAAAACCCTATCCTCCGGTTTGTGTTACATTGTGTGATGGGACCTAGGTCTTATAATAGCTTCATTTTTCTTTATTTAGCATTGCGCTGTTGTTTTATGCACTGGTATTCTTGGGAGGAAACCCGTTCCGTGTTATACGGCGTGGTCCCTTGATTTACCTAACTTTAAAAATAAAGATTAATAACTGTTTTAGTTCTCACACCAGTCCCATGACTGACCTGGAGTTTATTGTTTTAACCTAAACTCTGGGTGCCCTTATTTTGACACGGGCAGCTAGTAGTTTTGGTTTTGCAGATTTATATTCACAGGATCCTAGTTTATAGCTGGAACGATATCCGGAAAGCTTTGTATCCGTGTATCTCTTCTAGTTGTGTATTGTATTATTTTCCGCTGCTATGTAATGTATTGTAATCTCTGATATTTTCTGTGTAATATTTATTTATTCATACTCTGTATATTCTTGTAATCTGATGCATTGTTGTAATATACAAAGAAATGTTCTCCCGTCTGCGTTCTGTTGTGGCTTGTTCTCGAACTATCCGCGCTTTCCTCACCGGGGAAGTTACGGGTTTTTACAAGAGGTCCTCGCATAACCGTTTGATCTCTAAGTACGTATGGACAATCACCACTTATTACTTTGTCTTGGGTGTATAGCCCAATGAAGACCTCAGTAATCATCCAAACGATGTGAAGACCTCCGGTCTTTGACCACCGTCTTCATCTTCGACATATCATCGAATCAGTTATTCAGAATGGGATAAACCCGGTCTTTCCGAATAACTCATGTATATAATAAACAAGTGCCACACAAACACAACATACGCCGTATTCCAATCTAGAATATTCCTTTATTCAAATATTCTTATACTTTGGGAAAGGTTCCCATTAATTTTATCAAAGATAAATTCTTTAAATTTATTCTTTAATCTTCCTTTGGATATCATTTCGATCTAATTAAAGATGCATTAAAACTCCACTTAGTTTTAATCTTCCCAAAAATCAATATAATGATTTTATAACTTGGGAAACCATATCCTGTCTTTAACTGGGTTAAAGAACCAATGTCATTTAAAAAACGGTTCACGATAAACCCAAAATCACATTTCATTCCATCAGCCTTTAACCATAAATTAGCAAGTGAACAATTCCCTAAGTATTAACCCCGAAGGCCGAAACGAACATTGGATCAATACCCAGGAAACCATTCAACTTAACTAATCTCCAGTTGGTTTCTGATTTTCTTAACTCCATTGGGTCTAAGAATAGTATTATTAAAGATACCATTCACGACAACCCAAATCACATTCAATTAATTACGGAATCTTCGCGGAAAAACAAATCAATATATAATCGATATCAATTTCCATATCCGACCAATAATATAAACGGAATAACGGCAATGCCTCTTAAATTCCATATGTATTAATAGTCTTCCTCCACAGAAGTTCACTTCGATTATTATCAAATCGAATTCCATTCAATTCCAATTTAATATATTAAATTGGAAAACATTACCTTGGAAAATTTCCGTTAAATCGAAATAAAAAGATTTACAAATCCCAAATCACATTTCATTGTAAATCGGGCTAAAGAACGAATGTCGTTAAAAACACAGTTCACAATAAACCCAATTCACATTAGCCTCTAACTGTAAATTAGTAAGAAAACAATCCCCTAAGTATTAACCCTAAAGGCCGAAACCAACATCAGATCAATACCCAGGAAACCATTCAACTTAACTAATCTCCAGTTAGTTTCTAATTTTCTTAACTCCATTCGGTTCAAGAACAGTATTATTAAAGATATCATTCACGACGAACCCAAAATCCAATTTAGTATTAAATACAAGGCTCTGAATAGAAAATATATCGGCTTATATTCAATATCAAATTCTAAAACAAAAAATATCGTATTGGAATGACGATATATATATATATATCTTCTAAATTCCTCCACAATCTTTATATAATCACGAAATCCAATATCGAAATATTCCAAGCATAATTTCGATTCAAATTCATTCCAATTCATATATTGGAAATCCGGGCTATTTTTAAAACCATTTCAAATCCAATTTATTTATTTTAAAAATATTTGATTTGTTATTCTAACTCAAAAACAGTTCATTTCGATAAAAAACTATTTTTATCTTTTCAAATATGAAATTTTTCTTCCCAATTCTTTCCAAATCATTTCTTATGATTTTACACCAACTATTGATATTTTTAATAATTTTATCAAGGCCAGTATAGTTGATTTCCATAAACGGTCATCGAACTGTACTTACATCGACCTTTTCCAAATTTGATTTGCACATAATTCCAAATCCATTCGTTAGATTTCAAATATCTAATATTCGTTAGAAATCTCTTTTCGATATGAACCCAACAGTTCTGGTTTTAGGAGAATCCGACGGTCGGATCTCCCGTAATGTCCATATGAAATCAATGGTCAAAATTCGCGAACTGCCGCAGCGCGGCGCATTCTATTTAGACCATTATATATATATATATGTGTGTGTATATATATATATATTCGATTTCCATTTAAAACGTATTTTATAAATTGTTTTAAATTTGTTTTGAAAACGATTTCAACTTCATATTCAATTTCTAATCAAAATTGAATATTCCATATCATCGATATATAAATGATAATATTTCCAAAACATTAGATTTTGAAATCAATTCTTTTTCGATATTCATTATAAAAATGAATAAAATCGATATAAATATCGTTCACGTCAAAATGGCGTTAATCTAATCAACACGGCTTTATATATTTAAATATATTCGTGTCCATCCCAAATCGGACATCAAAATCAGATTTTGATTCTTTTCTGAATATTATTTTAAAATATTCATCCTTTCTGAATAGGAATCAGACACAGTCAATTACCATGTAATTTGATTATATGGATTTTATACAATACATGTGTATAACAACAATGATAAACAATCAACCAACATCCAGAGTGCATTCTACACTGCATAAGCATCAAATATAAATATTTAACGCTTACTCAGCTTGTCAACCAATCGATTGATATACAACTAATTATTGGGATTAGTGTATGTCCAATATCATCCCAATACCCATGTGGGGTTTCAAACAATCAAACATAGGTTTTATTTGTGCAGTTGGGCGATGTGTAAAATTTATCATCCCAATCAATATCAGTCAAATGTGTGTACTTAAAAAAATCGTCTGATTTGTTTATAAATATTTATTTTATTCATATACACGTTAAAAATTATATTTTTAACTATAAAATATTTTATTCCGTTCCACATCACACAATCAATTTTCACAACATAACCAAACAAACAAATAAGTCGTCCATGGTCTGTGGACAACGGGTGTCGGGTGCTGCTAAGCACCGTTTGCATCCTAGTATATATTTTAACTAGAAAATAACATAAAAAGTGAGAAGTTCTCACATTGCTTTTCCACTCCACCAGTTTTATTTTGAATTTCAGAACAATTTGGATTTGAATTTTTTCTGAAATTCTGATTTGCTCCATTTTGACTCTAGTCGGTTCTGAAAGGTAGAATTCTCCGCCACGATCACAACGCAACTGAAATAGACCCAATCCGATCTCGTATGAAGAAGATATGATAGTAGATGCGTTAATTACGTAATGGGGTTAATTAATTAATACACTAATTACTTTTAAATCCCCTCCTTCCTCGTTTACTGTTGAACTGCTAAACCCAGAACGCTCCATCCTTCCTCCACTTTGCTCCTCCACCTCGGTCAACCGGAACCCCATCAGACCCCATCACATCGCAGCTCCAACACCGCCTTTCCCCTTCCTGAACCTCGACTTGATCGACGGCCTAAGGCGGCTCAAAAAAGCCAGCGAACGGGTCAGCTTTGTACCACGCCTCGAAAAACGATCATATCCGTAGGAATTTAAAGTTCGTAAATTCCTCTATAATATTTGATTTGGATTGATGAAATAATATGGAGTGCTTGGAGAGTAATTAACAATCGAAATTGGGAGGTTTTGCCCATCGGTTAGAAGCCGGCGGTGGATCTGAGAAAGGGGGAGTGAGGTTAGGGTTTGACTGGTCAAATGAGTATTTATAGGGTACTTATTTTATTTTTTATTCATTTGATTCCAAAAATAATTGTTAATTGATACGAACTCAAATTCAAACACAACGACTATCACCCCTAGCTAAGTACCCTCATTCCGAACACAATGGGATATGTTTCGTAACCCAATTCGACTGTTTCGATTTGTTCCCATTAAGTTTAAAATATAAATCTATATATATTCAATTCAAATATACATTTTAATTTATCGGGGCTAAATACTAATTCTAAAAATTCTCGAAAAAGTATTTCCAGCTTTTTTTTGACGATATGGTCCTAACAAAACTAATTTTGTCGAATTTGGAGACTGTTTGAAAAATGGCCATTTTCTGGTTGATCCAAATTGACTGAAATTGACAAAACATGTTTTAATTTTCCATGCTCACATATTGATCCCAAAAATTACGAAAATTGGGATCTAGCAATAATTCGACATCCCGGATCCAACAAAAGTAGTTTCGTCGAAAATAGAGGTTGTTTGCAAAATGGCAATTTTCAAGGCCTTTATATATATATATTAAAATATATATAAATTCTACAGCGACTTTTCTGAATTTTAAACTGGACATATCTTTCAACTTATTAAATGAAATCGCAGTTTCTTAACTTCATTAGAAAGATATAATCAAACAGATTCAAATATTTCTTGTTTCGTCCAATTCTGACTTATATTGAATTCTGTATATTCATTTGAAATTCGAAATCGAATTTTCGAACTACCACGCCATTTCAGGATCGTTATATAATTAAAATAAATTTATTCGTTTTAACTTCGTCGAAAACAAATTTTTCGTCGTTAATATATAAAATAAACCATTTTAAATAGTCAAAGTCCATTAAAATTGCTAAAATAAAAATTTTAAATTGGTTCTGATTTTCCTGTTTGTTACATCTAGGTTGTGTAGTTAGCCTAGGGAACGACACCAGGGAGATATAGTATGTATATGAGAGGGCGTATTTGTTATATTTTGGGTTTTTAAAAGTTTTATATATATACACACTATTAGTATATCTAAGGATGGAGTCGCACTGCACTGGCACCACTGAAGGGATGGTTAATCGTTTTCTCCTTACATATTGAACGATGAGCCGACATACGAGGGCTACTGGTAGAGGAGCTAATAATGGGAATGCTCCTGATATGAGGACAATGAGAGATGCTTAGGGATGTTCATAGGGCAACTCCTAATGTTGCCAATGGTGGTGGTGTAGGGGTGCAGGCGCATAGGGCCGATTTCACCAAGCTCTGTAAGGACTACACTAGTCTTGGTGGGAAGCCGTTCCACGGAGCGGAATCAGCTACGGAAGTTCAGGATTGGCTCAATAGTTGTGAGCGTATTTTCGACGACTTAGGGATCGATGAAACGATCCCGTCAACTGCAAGGACGGGCTATGAATTGGTGGAATGCTATTAGGGCAGCTGCTCCTGAGGATCAAGTAACTTGGGATCAGTTCAAGGCCCGATTCGGTGATAAGTTTATCCCAGCTTCTCATAAATCAGAGTTGTTTAGGGAGTTCTTGGAGCTTAAACGGAATGGTAAGGCAGTCTCGGAGTATGTAGCAGAGTTCGATACTTTATCGAAGTATGGATTATCCCTTATTGACACTCCCGAGAAGAAGAATGAGAAGTTCATAACAATCTTAAATCAGTACTTAGGGGAAAGACATATAAACCATATTGATGAGATTTTTGAATCGATTGTTAGGAAAGCACTGAGATCAAAGAGCCTTTATCCTAAGCCCAAGACTGAAGTCGATGTTACATCTGCAGAGGGGCCAAAGCCGCAGGCAAGCGGTGGAGGCAAGAATAATTCTCAGAATAAAAGGAAGCAGGGTCTGACTAAGGATGGCCAGAAGAAGAGTAAGAAAGATGTTGAGTGCTTTAGCTGCGGAAAGAAAGGCCACTATGCTAAAGAATGTCGAGCAAAGCCAACGGACAGGAAGTGCTTCAACTGCGGCCAAGTGGGACATCACAAGAATAAATATCCGCAACCCCCCAAAGAGAAGCAGATTGTGAAAGCATATGATATTAATGTTGTTCCTTCTTCGTCGAATACCCCAACTGCGGCGGAGAAAGGAAAGAATGTAATCATTCAAGGTATGCTTTCTGTTTATGATGTTCCTGTTCGAGTACTGTTTGATACTGGGGCTTCATGTTCCTTCATATCTAGTGACCTAGTAGATAGGTTGGGATTGGAACCCGAGATATTCGATAGACCTTTAGCAGTGACGAACCCAATCGGTGGTTCGACTAGCCTTAGTATGATTTGTCGTAATGTGGTCTTATCGAGTCATGGATGTATGTTTGCTTGTGATTGTTTGTTTTAGGCTTTACTGGGTTTGGCATTACTCTGGGAGTCGATTGCCTCCAAAGGTATGGGGTGGTGGTAGACTACGAGGGATTTTCGGTGACTATTAGGGCGGTTAATGGGCGAAGGTTAGTGTTTGGTGGTCTACCCAGTGAGGAGGTAATGGCTGGTTTTCTAAATTCCCTCGACATCCCACAGGACGAGTTAGCAGGAATTCCCATTGTTGGCCAGTATCCGGATATCTACGAGGAAGTGACCGGACTTCCACCACACCGAGAGATTGAGTTCCATATTGATTTAGTGAAAGATGCTAGACCTATAGTGATGCCACTTCGTTGTATGGCACCAAGGGAGCAGAGAGAGCTCAGGGTGCAAGTAAACGATCTTTTGAAGAAGGGATTTATCAGAAGAAGTGTCTCTAAGTGGGGACCACCAGTTGTATTTGCTACCAAGGTAGATGTTTCCCTTCATTTATGTGCGGACTATCATGAGTTGAATAAAGTAACTAGGAAGAATAAGTATCCTCTTCCATGGATAGGTGATTTGTTTGATTAATTGGAGGGAGCAAGGGTGTTCTCCCAATTGGACCTCGCGACAGGATTTCATCAGCTCCGAGTAGCAGCCGAGAGTATTCCTAAAACGGCCTTTCGGACGCCGTTTGGATTCTATGAGTGGTTGGTCATTCCCTTCGGGTTGACCAATGCACCCGCATATTTTGTGGATCTTATGAATAGGGTATTCAAGGATCAATTGAATAAGTTTGTTCTTGTGTTCATAGACGATATCTTGGTTTACTTGAGGATAGAGGAAGAACACAAGAAACATTTGAGAATAGTGATTGAGGTGTTAAGAAAACACCAATTGAAAGCGAAGTTTTCTAAGTGTCACTTCTGGAGGAGGGAAGTGAGATTCTTGGGCCATTTGTTTCAGAGAATGGTATTGTCGTGGAACCTGCGAAGGTGGCTACGGTACAAGATTGGTCTACGCCCAAGAATACAACAGACGTAAGAAGTTTCTTGGGATTAGTTGGATATTATCGTAAGTTTATCCAAGACTTATCCAAGATAGCAGCACCGTTAACTCAGTTGACCAAGAAGAATCAAGCTTTTGTCTAGGTCGGAAATTGTGAAAATGCATTCAAGAGCCTAAAGGAAAAGTTGATGTGTGCACCACTGTTAGTCATTCCCGGGAATGAAGAGATAACAGTATACAAGGATGCATGTGGTACTAGACTAGGTTTTGTACTGATGCAAGGAGGTAGGGTTGTAGCTTATGCTAGTTGGCAACTGAAACCATATGAGAAAAGATACCCTACCCATGAATTGGAATTGGCAGCGATTGTGTTCGCATTGAAGATGTGGAGACACTATCTCTTGGATGAAAGATTCGAGTTGTTTACCGACCATAAGTCGTTAAGTATATCTTCTCTCAGAAGGATCTAAATCTCCGACAGCAAAGATGGTTAGAATTCTTGGCTTCCTATGATTTCGATATCGCATATACACCAGGAAAGGGTAATGCGGTAGCTAATGCATTGAGTAGAAGACATGCCAGTTTAGGGGCTATGTTTCTTGAGGGGAAGCAACTGGAGTATATCACAGGGTACGATTTCAGACCAAAGTGCGAATTGGATCCAAAGATGTTAGCAAGTTTGACGATCAGACCCACTTTGATTGAGCGACTTGGTTCCGGTCAGAGGGACGATCCTAGTCTACTAGAATCATCTCCAAGTTAGAGATGGGAATTGACAAGGAGATGAACAAATATGGGCATGATCGAGATGGATGGCTTAGAAAGAATGGGAGACTGGTTTACCCATTGGAAATTTCCGAATGGAAATGGAAACAAATCTCAATGGATTTCATTGATGGTTTACCCAGGACTAGATCGGGCCATGATAGCATTTGGGTGATTGTGGACCAATTGACCAAGAGTGCAAGGTTTATACCCGTTAAGTCGAATAGAACAGCAGCTAAATTAGCAGAACTGTATATGAAGTGGGTAGTGAGATTTCATGGAGTACCTAAAGGCATTGTAAGTGACCAAGATCCGTTGTTCACTAGTGGATTTTGGAAGAGCTTACAAGAGGCTTTAGGATCAGAATTACATCTCAGTACTGCATACCATCCTTAAATCGATGGTCAGGCTGAGAGGGTGAATCGTATATTAGAGGATCTCTTGAGAGCTTGTATATTGGATTTTGGAGCATCATGGGATGACCATTCGCATCTAGTGGAGTTCGCATATACTAATAGCTATCAGTCCAGTATTGGTATGGCTCCATATGAAGCTTTATACGGAAGACCATGCAACTCACCATCATGTTGGTTAGAAACTGGTGAGAAATTTGTGCTTAGGCCAGATAGGATAAGAGAAACCTTAGATAAGATCAAGGTTATCCAACAGCGAATAAAGGCTGCCCAAGATAGACAGAAGAGTTATGCTGATAAGAGACGAAGAGAATTGAAATTCTCCATTGGCGACTTGGTGTTTGTCAAGATTTCTCCGCTAAAGAGCATGATTTGATTTGGTAGGAGAAGCAAGTTAACACCAAGATTTGTTGGTCCATTTTCAGTTCTCGAACAAGTTGGGAATTCAGCATATAAAGTTGAATTACCTGAGAAGATGGCAGGAGTTCACTACGTATTTCATGTTTTCCAGTTAAGGAAATTCGTGCACGACCCCGATATGATTATTTCACCGGATCAGTTGGATGACATCGAAGTAGAACCCGAGGCGGTTGGGAACTGCAAGCTGATCCGTATTGTCGAGAGCGATACGAAGCAACTTAGAAGGAAGGCGGTGAAATTGGTCAAGGTTCAGTGGGGCGAGAATGTGAGTGACGGTACTTGGGAAACAGAGGAGAGCATAAGGGAATTGCATCCAGAATTCATTGCCTGGTAAGACTTTAATAGTGATAGTTTCTTTCCTTGTTAGTAAACTGCATGTTAAGGTAGGCTTGTTGTGTATGTTTGATTGTTTGTGAATGACTGACAGGCAGGCGGAACACCTTTGTATGTTTTGGTTAAGGAATTTCGTGGGCGAAATTTCTTAAGGGGGGAGAGTGTAACAACCTGCATTCTACGTATCGAAGGATCGTAGAATATTTAATTCTTTTTCATATGAGGTTGTATGGTCGTGTAACTTTGGGGAACGACTATTGGGGCCATTTCCAGTGTTCACGGTTTTTACCGATTTTTAAATGATCGTTTTGCCCTAGTGAATCTTGTTTTGTCTATAACTTTTGATTGGTAAGGAGCTTTGACCTGAAACCACTTCCATTAGATTCGTATGATGGTTTACCTTTCCGTAGAGTGGTCACATTAGCCAAATGGATTTATTGTTTGGGAGATATGGCTGAAATAAGGTTTGGAAGGTGAAAAACAGATTAACCGGCCTAATTAGGGTGATCAGCAGCTAGGCCCATAATCCATTTCGGGATTAGGGTTACGGGGAGGCTAAAATCAGTTAGGAAAGGATCTGTTTTCATTTTCTCAACAGCTTAAAACATCTCTCTAAACTTAGCCATGGCCTCCACTTTCTAAAACACCTCCAAATCACTTTCTAATTGAAGATTAAGCTAATTAGCATCAAACCAAGTCTAATCAACATCAAATTAGAGGCAAAGGCTACTGTGTGCATTGGAATTCATGCCATTTAAAGAATCATTTCAGATCTGAGGTTATAATTTGGCTAAGGTGAGTGATTTGCATTTTTTTTCACTAATTACGGCTAATTAGGGGTGATTAGTGTTAATTAGCGAAATTATGCATGTTAAAATCTGGAAAATTTTGTAAAATTCTAAAATATTATTTTAGGGATCTAATAAAATTTTGGGTTTATTTGGACATGTTTTACTAATCGTATGGTTAAATCATGATCAAGGAGATTAAGGGGAAAACATGGGTTTTGGGTATGTTTGATCCTCATTAGCATGTTAAATTTGTTGTTTTAGTGTTTGTGGTTGATTATACGTATTGCTATGACTGTTTGGAATGCTTTATGATTGTTTAGCAAAGTTAGAATGGTCGAAAACGTCGTTGTGTGGCGTAAAACAATCGCTGGAAAAGTTGTAGAATATTGTGCAGGAACCGGATCGGATCGCCCCCTTCAGAACCGACCCGTTTGTGACCCCCGAACCGAACCGATCGCGGCTACCCATCATGAGCCACTCCAGTACCGATCTGCTCGTGACATATGTGCCATGATCCGAACTGCTCCAGCTTGAGTATCACGAACCGCCTGAAGGAATAAGTCACGACCTGATACTCTGGAGCTAGCACCATGACCCGGCCCGCTCGAGAGAAGGAGCCTGATCCGATCCGCCATGAGAGGGAGTTCAAGACCAGACCCGTTCGAGTGAAGGCATCACGAACCAAACCGAAGATGGGGCCACGAGCCGAACTGACCTGATGCTATGGGAGAGGAATCACGAATCGAACCAGGATGGATGAACCGAACTGATGATTACTGGGGTACTACACACATTCGAACCGATTCGGAAAAGACCAAAACCCAAGATGCAAAGGTATTCCAAATGGGAAGTAGAACTCAGGATCCAGATCGGAACCAACGAGTTAACTTCATGATTGGACATTGCTGCAGGACGTGTGCAAAGGGGTTATCGATGACTATAACTTTGACTCACCACTGTGAAATGGATTGGTGGCTATGGATCAGTGCAGTGGGGTTGTTATGATTCCATGGGGCAAAGTGATCGTAGCAGGGTAATGAGCCAGTGCAGTGGAGTTGTTATGACTCAATGGGGGCAGAGTGGACATAGCAAAGTATTAGTGGTTACGGATCAGTGCAATGGAGCCATCATGACTCCATGGGGCAGAGTGATCGTAACAAAGAATTGGGTGATCAAAGTGGTAGATATCGTATGCTTTATGCACTGAGTGAGAGATGTAAGGATGATTGCTATGTTTGATGTTCTGCTATTATCATGACATGCACACCCCCTCCCCATTATTTTCACACCATGTGTTAGTTCCATCTTAAAGTACTGTACATCCTGTTGTGCTAACTCTTTGGTTGCAGGTCTACGTTCAGGTATGGTTATGTATACCTTTTATTGTTCTGTTTTGCTGCTTATCGTTCATACCAGACTTTTGTCTGACCCAGAGTTTTATGTCTCTTCTTATTACTCAGGTTGCTCTTAAACCTGCAGACTAGAGACAGGTCAGGTGATTATGCACGAATAGCTGTATCGGAGACGAGAAGGAGGCTTCCACGTATTATATATATATATATATATATATATATATATATAATCTCCATGTGTTGTTACTGGTCACTACTTTGGGCATTAGTAGTGTACCTATTTCTTTTTGCTTTAGAGACAGTATTTCAAAATTGTAATAATGTTGGTTTGGATGATAAGCTGTATTTTGGATTTCCGCTGCTATGATGGTTTAGTTTTCATCTTATGCACTGTCTCCCCTGTTTTATGTCAAAGTTATGTTATTATTATATTTTATCCCATGCGTTGTGATACATTTTATAGGTTCCTTGTAAGTTGAAATTCCTTTCTTTTCCTTTCTTTGGCGACCGTCCCGTGCTAGTCGGGCATTGGCACAATGCACTTTCATTGGAAATGTCGGCTGGTGCGGGGCGGGCCGTCACACAAATCAGGGCCCGTTTTTCTACTGGGCCAGCAATGCCCTCTATCGACCGCTTTTCCATTTGGTTTCGAAAGTACTGGCTCTAGGCCGCCTTTTCTTTTGGTTATGAAGGTTTTGCTAACGGCTTTTTGAGGTGTCGGCTGTAGCTTTTGGGGGAACGATCCCGGTCTTCAGAGCTTTTGGCTAATACTATGTCTACCTTCTTTGTGTTGCTGAAGAGCCTGGCGGTGCGAATAGCTTTCAGAATGTTTCTGCTTCCGGTTATCGGTTCTAGGTCTTGCCACTGACACTTTATGAAGCTTACCTTTGTGATTCAAGTGGAAGGTTGCCAGGACCGTCATCCTAACCGGTATTGACACTAAGCAAATAAGTGTGGATAGCTTGTCTTTCTATATGGGTTCCGGTTTGCACGCCGGTAGACTTCCGGATTGTACCCTTGCTTTTCCGGAATGTCGCTTTCGGTGCTTTATTAGTAGCTTATTATTGTGGCCTTCCGGTAATCTTCTACTGGGGGTTTCGGTAAAAGGCTCCTGGATGATTCCCTTGTACTTTTAATGTTATTGCTTCTTGATGTATCGGTATTAAGCAAGTTAATACCGATAGCCTCTCTCGTCCTTCTAAGTCCCGACTGATAGGAATCTTAGTCTCCCTCTTTGCTGGCTTCTGATCTTGGATGACCTTCTACTGACCGTGTCGTCCCTACCCTACCGGCATCCTCTTTTGTATAGATTTTTAGCTTTTTACTCCGACGATGGTGCCGGTTGCATGGCTTCCGGACCATTCCTTTAGGTTGTCAGCTTTTTCTTGTGCCAGGCTTTTATTGATGGAAGATTCCTCTTTGCTTGTGGCGATCTGCTACCGCTTCATCGCCGGCCTGTTCCAGATGCTTTATTTTGGTAGTAACATTTGCCCCCCCTTCTTGTAAAGGGGTATTTTCGATTTTCCAAGTCAAACTTTTTTGAGTGGGCCAATCACTTCCCCCTTTTCGGATATGTATGTGTGTATATATATACACACTAGTATGGAGGCACGTCCGTAAGACGTGTGCATAAAAAGTATTGTGTAGCATGCATCTGAAGCAATGTTGAATGAAAATAGAATTAAGTTGCTTATGTTAGAAGAATAAAAATAATAGTTGAAAAGGAAGTTACTTGAAATGCAGGCAACATGAAAACATTTAGAATTCATTTTACTAATGTTAGCCTACTTTGTGAACTAGGCAACACAAAGCCAAGAAACCAAACATTGAAGGGAATTTTTAATTAGAAGACTTCGGTTCGGGTTGGAGAAAAACACTACAAATCAGATTGATGGCTGCAGTTGTTCGGGTCGGGTCAGAGCAACATATTGGTTCGGATCGGATAGAGTCCTCTGTTCGGATCGGTGATCTCTTACTGAGTAGATTGGTAATGCGTATCTAATCGGATCGGAAGGCAACTAAATCTCAAATGAATCGGAGAGCCACCTGTTTGCCACAACAATGGAACGGAGCGGAACAGGTTAGAGAAAGAGAGTAGCACCCAAGCCAATCCGGTTCGGATCGGGTATCCCGATCCGAACCCCTTATCTGCGCGTCTCCGACCCGCACCCATGATCCATGTTATTCTCCTGCAAATGCGCCTGGATATCCGGACCGGCTATGACCAGTTCCTACCCATAACGTCCTTCCCTTTGATGCGTTGTCAACATGATGGTCCATCCGAACCCGAAGAGAGTGCGATGGATGACACGTGGCCCGACCCGGATTAAGTCTCAAGCAAATTCACACCTATAAATACCCCGTCTGGAGACAAAGAGAAGGATCTTTTTTTCAGCACTTTAAGAATTCAACTACCTCCATCATCCGAACTCCATTACTCCCGAAGAATCCAAATCATCTTTCGTTTCTTGTTTTAGTCAATTGAGTGAACAAAAGTGAGTTGTGAGTGAATATTACATTGTATTTGCAACTGAATTATTGAATATAGTGAAAGAAAAGTGGACGTAGGCATTTCTTCGCCGAACCACTATAAATCCTGTGTGCTCATTTTTATTTTTGTCTTATTTTATCTTGTTTCTAATCAAGTTGGGTGTTAGAACCACTTTTGGGTCTAACATTTTGGTGCTTTCACTGAGAATCCTCATCTAAATTCTTTATTTTTCGGGATCTCTTTCTACTTTTTGGACCGTTGAGTTCAAAGAAGTGAATCCTTAAGTTTCTCCGCTTTCTTACATTCGTTGAAGTAATTGTCAAAGACTCATGGCCAAAGGAAAAGGCAAGGAAGTTCAGTCTGTTCAAGGAAATGGAGCTGGCGAAGATCAGCAACATGCTGTTGTAACAAGGTCTCGGGGGCAGAGTTCAGCAGCAGGAAGAATCAATGCAGGAAATCCGAGCCGACAGCAGGGGGAGAGCTCCGATCCGATCCGGGTAGGAGACTCTGAAGCCGTGCATTCCCCCAATCTAAACCGACCCGAGCTGCTCGCTGCATAACGATCCGACCAGGCACCCCAGCTCCGATCCGATCCGACCTCCTACCTCCGACCCGACCCGATGCATGGTGAAGCTGGAACCTCTACTCGAGTCCCTACGAATACTCCAATTCCAGCTACCAGGGTTGGTGATCAGGTCAATTCATCTGCGCCCATCACCCAAGGAGATTTCTCGCGCTTGCTTGACATGCTTGAGAGCACGAGGGAGGCCATGAAAGTTCACGAGCGCACTAATCTCATGATGCAGGAAAATATGAGGCTCATGAGTCGGGAGATCAGTGAGCTCCGTCGATAGAGAACTCCATCACCGGTTCGTCACACACCAGTAGATCAATCTTCATCTTCCGAGGAAGAGAGGCCCCGTGAGCGGAGGCCACTCGAACGACCTCAGAACGTGGAGCAGCTGACATTTGGATCTTTGGGATCTCGCGAGGATATCGCATGAGCATTAGGAAACGATGACCCCACTCGGGGGCAAAGACTCCAGTGCCCTCTTCCCGAGATCGACCGGGAACGCAGGGAACGGAATCGAGCAGAGGCAGCTCGAAGAAGAAGGGCATCTCCTGAGCAAGAGCCCAGAAGGAACTCGGATACTAGGGCCAGGGAACCTGAGCAGCCCCTAACTAGTGCTGATGTACAGGCAATGGTTCGCCGAATTATGTCCGAGAGCCGGAATTATACAAATGAAGATTATGGCATTGAGCGAAGCCATACTCCGTTCACCGACGATATCCTCGACTTCCAGTTTCCCCGACGCTTTAACTTGCCACAGATGGACAAGTATAACGGAAGGACTGATCCAGGACAGCATTTGATGCGGTATTCGTGGCTCATGAATGCCGCTGCTGCCCCTGATGAAGTGAAGTGCAAAGCATTCCCAATCTACCTAGAGGATGTGGCATTGTTCTGGTTTACCCGACTTCCTCCTCGTTTGATTTCTAATTACAAGGAACTAAGCGAGCGTTTCATGAACCAGTTCCGACTACATGCCCGAAAGTCCAAGAGTGTTATTGAATTATCGAGAATCAAACAGGCACCAGGAGAATCTCTAAGGGCATATCTTGATCGTTTTAACCAAGCTATGACTGAGGTCAGTGACCCACATGAGCCCACTATTCTGATGGCATTGAAGGAAGGAGTTGATCCTGAATCTGAGTTTGGAGACTACCTTTCTGGGAAGACACCCCCCACAAGGGAGATATTCTACGAAAAAGCCGATATTTATTTACGGCGAGAGGAGGCCAGGGCAAATCGAAAGAGAAAGTCTGAGACGGCTTCAAAGGAGAATGTGCAGAGTAATATCGCCGTGAAGCAGTCGAGAGAGAATTCTGGCAAGGTTGAAGTAAATGTAGGAAACAAGGGTGGAAACAGCAATACTGGAAGTGGGGGAAACAACAACAATAACCGTAATTCGAGCGGCAACAGAAGAAACAGAAATAGGGGAAGTGACCCTAATAAAAGACCCCGATTCCAGAACTATGAGAATTATACACCATTGAACGACACCCTGGAAAATATTTACCTGGATACGTACAATGTGATACAGTACAAAAGACCGCCACCTCATGATTCGACCGAGAAAGAAATGGCGATAGGGAAATTTTGCTTGTTTCACGGAACTCATGGGCATTCAACTAATGAATGTCGGCATTTGAGGGATGTGATTGAGAAACTGTTGCGTGAAGGGAAGTTGGATGAGTACAAGGTTGCTCCGAGGGACAGGGGGCAA
This sequence comes from Allium sativum, assembly GCA_030737875.1. Taxonomy (NCBI): domain Eukaryota; kingdom Viridiplantae; phylum Streptophyta; class Magnoliopsida; order Asparagales; family Amaryllidaceae; genus Allium; species Allium sativum. The sequence continues at coordinate 429,299,370 of CM060923.1, forward strand.
GGTGAGCAGGCTCCAAAACAGATTCTACCTGCTCCCAAACCTACATCGCAGCAGAAAGGTAAAGGAATTGTCATCAATTCCATAGTAGGCGGACCTCACCCGGCAATACGAAGTTTCAGATCTATGGATCAATATGTGAATGCCGCCAAGCATCTAGACGTGAATGAAGGTGATGATTTGGAAGATGTCACCCCCATAAAACAACAGAAAACCATGTTCGACGACGTGGTATTTCGCAGCCGAGACAACACTGGGATACAATCTCCCACCAATGATCCGTTGGTTATTACTACCACCATTGGGCCGGCCTTGGTCCATAAGGTATTAGTAGACAACGGAAGTTCCGTTAATATTTTGTTCAAGAAGTCATTTGATCAGATGAAGCTTGAGCCCGAAGATCTGAAACCTTGTGAAGGATGGATTAGAGGCTTCAACGGAGCGACGACAGCTCCCATGGGATATATAGAGTTGCCCGTGACCCTAGGGCAAGGAGAACGTAGAAGAGTGCGAATGCTTCAGTTCGTAGTATTGGACGTAGATTCGCCATATAACGCATTTTTAGGGAGACCTGCCCTCGCTGAATTTAGAGTTTGTATCGCCCCTTGGTGCTTGTTACTAAAGTTCCCAACCGAAGCCGGGACTGGAGTAATGAGAGGGGATCAGGTTTCTGGACGGGCCTGCTATGTGGCCGAACTGAAGATGTTGATGAAAGGAGTTAATGCTGAGAGTAAGGATGCCTCGTCTCCCTCAAAGGGGGACTCGGCATAGCAATTAGAGAGACTGAACCCGAGGGAGTTGCCCAAAGGAACGCCAGAAGACCTGGATCCCACAAAAGACGAGGAACCAGAGGCTAGGAATGCAACTCCTAACGAAGCGACAGTGGAAATTCCCATTGATAAAGCTGATCCGACGAAAGTTTTGAAGATTGGTTCTCAATTGGATCCACGTCGTGCTGAAGAACTGACGGACTTCTTGAAGGCAAACTTAGATGTGTTCGCCTGGACCCATGCTGACATGTGTGGGATATCACCTTCCATTATAAGCCACAAATTGAATGTAAATCCGAAGCATCCGCCTGTGAAGCAAAAGAGACGCATGCTGGGCCCAGAGAGGTCGGCTGCTCTCAAAGAGGAAGTAGAGAAATTGAAGCAAAATGGATTTATTCGAGATTCGACTTATCCCGACTGGATATCGAATCCCGTCTTAGTAAAGAAGCCAAACGGAAAGTGGCGGACTTGCATTGACTTTTCAGATCTAAATAAAGCTTGCCCGAAAGATAGTTTCCCGCTTCCCAGGATTGACCAGCTTGTAGACTCGACAGCAGGTCATGAACTTCTTTCTTTCATGGACGCATATTCTGGATACAACCAAATTCCTATGCACGTACCAGACCAAGAACATACGAGTTTCATTACGAATTTGGGGCTATATTGCTATATTGTAATGCCATTCGGGTTAAAAAACGCTGGAGCTACTTATCAGCGCTTGGTAAATAGAATGTTTTATGATCAAATAGGAAAGACTATGGAAGTTTATGTGGATGATATGCTTGTTAAATCAAAGCAGTCTTCCATCCATACGCAAGACTTAGCGGAAATGTTTGGTATCTTGCGAAAGTACCGTATGAAATTGAATCCCTTAAAATGTTCATTTGGAGTGGCGTCGGGAAAGTTCCTTGGTTTCATTGTGAGCTCCCGAGGAATTGAAATCAACCCTAGCCAGATAGCAGCGATTAGAAACATCGAAGAACCAAGGAGAATTAAAGACGTCCAAAGTCTGGCAGGGAAGGTAGCGACGCTGAGTAGATTCATCTCCAAAGCCACAGATAAATGTGTTCCGTTTTTTGATTTGATAAAAAGGGGAAAGAAGAACTTCCAGTGGACTCCCGATTGTGTTAAGGCCTTCCAAAATCTGTTAGAGCTGCTAGAGAAACCGCCAATTTTGTCAAAGCCCATAGATCACGAAGAATTATTTGTTTATTTGGCAGTCTCGGCTCACGCTGTCAGCACAGCCCTGGTTCGAGAAGAAGACAAAGTACAAAGGCCGGTGTACTATGTGAGTAAGAAATTAGCAGCGGCAGAGCGCAACTATCCAAAAATTGAGAAGCTCGCTTACAGCCTCCTGATCGCATCCCGAAAACTTCGTCACTATTTCCAAGCCCATCCGATAACCATATACACCGACCAACCCTTAAGGCAGGTATTGCAGAGACCCGAAGCATCGGGAAGGTTGATCAAATGGAACATAGAGCTAAGTCAGTTCGATTTGAATTTTCAACCACGAAAGTCAATCAGGGGGCAAGCTCTAGCAGACTTTATTGCGGAGTTCACCATTCCAGAGGAGGAAACGATCAATGACCGAGTGGTTAAATCCGAGGATGAGATAGAGATGAATCCGTGGAAATTATATACAGATGGAGCTAAGAATGACCGAAGGTTCGGAGCTGGAATTGTCTTAGTTACTCCCGAGGGACGGTCGTTATATTACGCCCTGCGATTAGAATTTTCGGCAACTAATAATGACTCCGAATATGAAGCCCTGATTGCCGGGCTGAAACTTGCTAAAGATCTTGGAGTAAAGATGATAGACATATTTTGTGACTCTAAAATTGTTGTTTGTCAAGTGCGAGAGGAATTCGCGGCTCGAGGACCTCGACTTATCGCCTACCTCAAGAAAGTGAAAGAGCTATTGAATAGCTTAGAGCGGTACAACATAACACATATTCCCAGAGTTGAAAACCAGAAAGCGGATAGACTGGCAAAACTGGCTAGTTCCGACAATCCAGAAGAGACTGAGGTAATTCCAATTGAAACGTTGGAGTCGCCAAGCTTTGAGTCGATGGAAATTGAACTCGCTTTTGAAGCGGAACCAGAGAAGGAGTCATGGATGACTCCAATTAAGAATTTTCTCAAGAATGGGACACTCCCATCGAAGAAGAGTGAGAAAAGAGCTGTAGTTCGCAAAGCTACCAGATATGTTATACAAGACGATACTCTCTATAGACAAGGATTTTCTATGCCCTTGTTACGATGTATCGCACACGACGACATCAAGCGTGTACTAAGAGAAGTACACGAAGGTGAGTGTGGAGATCATACAGGAGGTCAAACTTTAGCAAAGAAAATATTGCGGTACGGGTACTTCTGGCCTACGATCAACAAAGATGCAGCTGATTATTCACGACGCTGCGATAAGTGCCAGAGATTCGCCAAAATCCCCAGGGCACCGTCGACCCAGCTTAAATCGATGGTGAGTCCTTGGCCATTTGCCACATGGGGAATTGATATCATTGGAGTTTTACCGATTGCTAAAGGAGGAGCTAAGTATGCAATAGTGGCTGTGGACTATTTTACGAAATGGGTGGAAGCTGAGCCCTTGACCAAGATCACAACAAGAAAGGTGATAAGTTTTGTGGTCAGAAATATTATATGTCGATTCGGGATTCCAAGGACGATCATAACTGACAACGGAACCCAGTTTGATAGTACTGAATTCAGAAATTTCTGTCAGAAGTATAAGATAGACAAGCGATATACTGCAGTTGCCTATCCGCAATCGAATGGACAAGTAGAGGCAATAAACAAAGTTATAAAATCCATCCTCAAGAAACGGTTGGAACGTGCAAAGGCAAGATGGGTTGACGAATTGCCCCTAGCTTTGTGGGCATATCGAACAACATTCAAGACAGCCACCGGTCATACCCCTTTCTCTCTCTCCTTTGGCTCAGAAGCAGTAACTCCAGTTGAACTGGAAGTTCCTTCCCACAGGGTGACATATTATGACCCGATGACGAATCGGGCGCTCTTACTTGAGTCCCTTGATGAAGTCGAAGAGAAAAGGGACGAAGCAGACTTGCGTGCAGCAAGACATCGGCGTCAGATGGCACGCTATTATGACAAAAAAGTTCGCCTCAGAACTTTTGAACTGGGAGATTTGGTGCTAAAGAGAGTTTTTCCATCCCTTCCTCACCTCGGCCCAAAATGGGAAGGACCCTTTGTCATCCAACGGAAACTTGAAAAAGGAACCTTCAAGTTAACGACCGTAGATGGCGAAGAAGTCCCTCGAACATGGAATGCCCAACACTTAATGCGATATTTGGATTAGAAATGCTATACTTTTTGTTGTTTTTCCTGTGAACCCTGTAATAAGGCACGCCTTGCCTTGGGAAAATCTGATGATATGAATAAAGGACTATAAAGTGGATGTAGGCTACGACTTAGCTGAACCACTATAAAAATATTGTGTGTTATTTACTTTTATGCATTTACATTCATTAGTTATTCTGTTGTGATTATAAAATACAGGATAACTCAGAGCCTAAAAAGGTTGAAAACAGTTTAGACATAAAAAGAAGCACAACGATTATTTGTGCAATAAGACATAAAAGAATGAGAAAACGACATTCATAACTCTAACTCTCCAGAGAGAGAGAGAGTATAAAAGCGTCTCCGACTGAGCGCTGAAAAAGAAATTCTCTTCCTAACTCTAACTCTCCAGAGAGAGAGAGAGAGTATAAAAGCGTCTCCGACTGAGCGCTGAAAAAGAAATTCTCTTCCTAACTCTAACTCTCCAGAGAAAGAGAGAGAGTATAAAAGTGTCTCCGACTGAGCGCTGAAAAAGAAATTCTCCTCCTAACTCTAACTTTCCAGAGAGAAAGAGAGTATAAAGGCGTCTCCGACTGAGCGCCGAGAAAGAAGTCTTTCCCCGTTGAATGACCGGGGAATAAACAGATGACTGAACTCGAACTCTAACTCTCAAAAGAAAGAGGGAGAGTATAAAAGAAATACCAGAAAAAACGACAGGTACTGACGACACAGGAAGTGCTATCCCGTCATAAAATCGGGAGCATTCAGATTGCATGGTTAAGCATTGAATAACTTGTGGAAATTGACTGGGGACACATATGCATACACATATTTCCCCCCTCCACAACTTCGTTTCATAACTATAGACATGCATTTTTACATAAGTGCAGAGCTACTAACAAATAAACATTGCAAAAAGTGAATTATTTTTATTTACCAATGAATGAATTTGTACAGGGAAATAGCTAAAAAAGAAAGTGCAGGAGCTGCCTTTGTAGCAGCAATTATTGGTTCACAAAGATGCTAAAAAGATACAGGGGGACCCACTATTTGGGTTTGGAATGAGCCTTAGATTTCTTGGTGGCTTTTTCCGCATCCTTTGCTTCCTTCTCGGCTTCAGTCAAGATTCGTTTCGATTTCTTTTTCCCTGAAGATGCGGTACTGGAGCCAGTAGATTTCTTCCCGGAGGGCGGAACACTGGAATCAAGAGAAGATTTTTTAGCAAGTTCTTCGGTAATAGATCTAGTTGAGAGCTTAACAACTAACCTTGAACCCGCATCCACGACTGCGAGGGGCTTGAGGACCTCAGGGTCTAGTTCTTCGGCCTTTAATTGCAAGCGCTTGTCTTGATCAGCCTTCATGGCAGCCAAGGTAACGTCATCAGCGCTTTTCGACTCCCCAGTTATTGCAACCTCCGGTTCCTCATCATGCCCCCCGTCTCCTCCGTCGTCCTTTAAAGCTGCAATCATTTCTTCATCATGGGGAGTAGTGACCTTAGTTGGCTCATTTCCTTCTCCCAAGTCTATAGAAGCAGCCTTGTCTTCCCCTTTTTTGGCCCCATCTGCGGGCTTTGTCCCAGCGGTAGCTCCTTGAGCTACGTCTGTCTTTTCGGATGATTCGACACCTACAGAATGAGAAGCAACAGTTATCAACTCAGGCGAAAACAATGGGTCTCTCATCGAGCGTTCAATCACGTAGCGAAAGGTAGTAATAGCTTTGGCAAATTGAGGAGAAAGGATAGGGATACCTTCCGAAGACTTTTCAGCAGGGGTGGCTACTACCTCTGGGGTTATTTCAGGAATGGGAGATAGCAAAGTTGTTCGGGGAATTCCCGGATTTTCAGGATCATACCCTTCTACTTCGGGAGTTGCAGGAGCAGAAGAAGAGGAACCAGCTTCGGGAATGGTTTTTTGTTTAGACTTCCGCCTCTCTTCTTCCATGGCCTCAGCAATTAGGCGGCGCCCTTCAGCTAGGCGCTCCGGTTCATCGTCTCTCAAGTATTTCTCCATCAGTTTATCTTCATCGAGGGAATCAACCTTAAGTTCCTCTTTTTCCCACTCGACGATTTGATTCCATACTTGAACCAGAGTGGATGGATAGTCCTCGATCCAAGAAATGTTTCGACGACGAATAATGTGCGCGAAGAATTCAATCATTAGCTCGCCGAAGCCCTGAATATCAGCCTCCGCCTCTGATAGTTGCTTGCGGGCTTCTTCCGCAGATTTAATAGCACATTCCACATTGCCCTCGGCCAGAGCAGCCCTGTTCTCTGCCTCCAACAATTTTGAAGCCAAGTCAGCGTTCTTCTTTTCTAATTTAGCACTCCTCTTCGCTAACTCGGCGTTTTTCTGCTCAAGCTCAGCATAAGCAAGGCGTGTCTTAGCAGCCTCTGATTTGGCCTTGTCAGCTTGCTTCTTCAACTCAGAACGCTCCTGAGTGTGGGATTCAAGCAAGTCATGATAGCGTTTTTGCGTATCCTCAAACTGTTGTTTGAAATTAGAAGCGTTCTTTTGAGCGACAACTAGTTGAGCTTGAGTGTCTTCCAAATCTTTTCCTAGGGCTTTTAGAGCCTTGGCATCCTCCTCCGCGGTCTTTTGCATTGAATCAGTATTTGTCATTAGAGTGCGGATGATTCTAGAAAGATTGCGGGAATACTTGAACATCTCGGTATATTGTTTTTCCACCAAATCAATCTTTGCTTTGGCCTCATCTGCCCAATTAGACGAAATAGGTTCAAGGGCAGGCAAAAAGGTCAGAGTTTCGAAGTAGTGTTCGGGAAATTGCTCTTTCAAATATGCCCGTTTTATTGCAGTTCCCGCATCTGGTGGAGGAGGAGCGAGGATTGTTAATTCGGTGTCCCTTCCTGAAGAGGATTCTGTAGTACCTTTGTCTGTCCTAGGTCGTTTAGTAGCAGGGACTTTTTGCTTACTTCGAGACCCGGTTTCCTTTGGAGGACTTTTCTCTCTACTGCGTTTTTCATAGGAATAGGAGGAGTCTTTAGATGGTGGTTTATCCTCCTCCCTGCAGCTTTGATAGCTCTTGTATTTCTCTTGTTCAGATCGGACTGGTGAGCGGGAACGTGAGGGTCGAGAACGGTAGGGATCATAAGGTCTTCTCTCCTCCCTACCACGATCATCCCGACGATCATGCTCGACATCCTGAGGAGGATTGGACATGCTGCGACGAAGTTTTCTTATATCGTAGTAGGATCGAGACATTGTACCTGCACGATAAAATAAATGAAGTTTAGAATTAATGGATTCATGGAGAAAGAAGTGCAACGAATGCTAATGCTGTGGTGTAAAGTGCATCCTAAGTGGTGTGTGTCCCCCCAACCAACCCGAGTCTGAAGCTAGACTAGTGCGGGCAGGCTCTTTGGCCTTAGCGGGAGCAGTTTCTTCGGAAGAAGTGAAGGCTAAAGGATCCTTCCTGAAATCCTCTGAAGTATATATAGTCTCAGGTAAGGGGAGATCCCCCAAACCCTGAAATATGTGCTCATCAGTGCTAGGAACATCCCCTTCGGAAGCGTGAAGTGGCGACTCTTGGGAAGATTTTGACTTGTCTAGAGAAGTAGTTTCCTCGGGGGCAATATACCCTTCACGATGTTTTTCGGCCAGATTAGCCAGTTCATCATCTTGTGTGGAAGAGGGAGAAGGTGAAGTTAGAAGAGGAGCTGTAGGAATTCCCGAGCCTTCTCCTATCTCTGGAACTGTCTCCACTGGAGGAATGTATGCATAAGGGACCGTCCCATGACCGATGCTACGGAAAACGGATAGCAGCCCGTGAAAATGAAGGTATTCATCTTTAAGGACCTCGTCGATAGTCAGGAATTTTTGATCGCCATTAAGAAGACGGTGCATCTGATCAAAGAACACCTGATCTGATATCTGTTTGGGATTGTCGACTGCAAACAAAAAGGAAAACAGGTCAGGGTGATGATTCAAGTGTATAGAGTCCGGGTTCAGAAAATCAACGCTTTACTTGATTTTGTCCATCTCCTGGCGCATCCAGACTGTTGCTTTATATAGAACCATTCTAATCTGGAATCTCCAGCTTTACTGCTAAATGGTGTAGAGATTATCTTCCTTTTTGGGACTGATTCAAAGTAACAGAAAGATGGAGTTTCTCTAGTCCGATGCTTGAAATTATAGAAGAAATGAACATCATCGAACGTGAGCTCTACGCCTAGGATTTCACGATATGCTATGTACAAGGTATGCAAATAGGCATATGAATTGGGATGCAACTGCATGGGGGCAATCCGCATTTGTCTTAAGAAATCAACGATGAAAGGAGAGAATGGAGGAATGGCACCGACCATGCACATCAATCGAGTGACCGTCATATATCCTTCTGGAGGGTTGTGGGGACGGTCAGAGCGTGAGGGCACTAGGGTGTCCCTTTTCATTATTCCATATTTTAGACAAATTCGAACAAGTCGATCGTTGTCAATTGTTGATTCAACGGAGTCCGAGGGTGATTCCAATATGATGGCTGATTCAAATTCATCGGGTGCTCGATTATCACCAATCCCTCCTTCCTCTTCGAAACCCAGTGAAACTTCATTCTCTGAAGACATCTCGTCGTTTTCCCGATGACCAACCCCGTAATCTGGACCCTCACTGTCCCATTCTGGATCAGACGAAGAAGATATATCCTCAAGAGTGATTTTGTTAGAAGTTTCCGGAGCTTCTTTCCTCTCAGCTAGGCGGGAAGAGCGTCTAGGCCTCATTGTCATAGAACTATTGAAGAAGCAATAGCACGGATTAGAGTAAATTATCCCGTGCCCCCCTGTGTATGTGTGTGAACTAAAATGTGTGCAACAAATGTGGGAAATGCAAAATAAAAGTACAGCAATGTAAGACGAAGCTTTGAAGAGAAAGTGATAGTCAGAGTTGTTCTTAATTCTCGTTTATGTCCGCGAGGCACTATCCTAATTGTTCATTAAGTTGAAGATTATGTCAAGCATTGATTAACCCTGGTTGGATAAAGTCTAATGCTTTGAGTTGGAATATGCATATCATTCAGTTCGGGTAGGGTGTGCTTATGGTTCGGTTCGGATCGGACGTGCATAAAGCTGGGATCGGATCGGGTCTGCATATGGTTTGGTTCGGAGAAAACGTTCGTATTTGACAGTTTAAAACCGGATCGGAATAAGCATTCGGAGCGGCTCTACAAACGAAAGGATCCATACGTTCTTTTCATCTCTCTATCTCTTATCCCGACCCGACCTGGTCGGACAAGCATGGCTTTCTCCACATCGCGTTTCATTCCGACCCGATCCTAACATATGAACTTGCCCTCTCCTCCGCTGCTCCAGCACTTCCTTCCCCGAACCGAACCCAGTTCCTATTATCCCCTTTCTCGTCTTCAAATGTCACCGGACCCAAACGAGGTTAAGTGTTTATGTGTATGTGCTTGAACGTTTAACGCTGGATCCCAACGACCCCCGTTGCTACCTCGAGACGGCGAAGACGCCATCAACGACGATGATGAACGGTGGAGGAGATCCAGGCGTCGGAGTTCAACAAATGCCACACTCCAATCGTTCGAATTAACCGCAAATTCTAGTTGGAATCAGTTATCACATAAACAATTGAAGATTTAGAATACCTAGATATGTTATTCGAAGATTGAAACAAGGAGTTTGGAGTTTTTAGATTTTTAGGAAATGGGGGGGTTTCGGTGTAAAAATAGGAGAACCAGAATTATGGGAGTAAAGAAGGAAGAAGAGTATGGGTGGTCGAGTTTATATAAGGCGTGAGATGGCTCTTCATATTCCCCGTGTCTTACTCTCCCCATGTTTTACTCTGTTCGGATCAAGTCCAAGCTAGCCCACATCTTCTGGTCCATCAACCCAGTGCAAAGCGGAACGGGAAGAAAATGTGCTCGAGTCGGACACCGAACCGAGTCGCGCCACCGAACCGGATTGAAATCTGTGCATTCTTCTAGCATCCGAACCGGATTGAAATCTGTGCATTCCTCCTGACTGTTCTGATTCAAGGACTAGCATTCAAACGACATCAAAGCACGCTTCGTGCAACAGAAGCATCCTTTGAGGGGGCAAAATGATAGCCTACTTTGTGAACTAGGCAACACAAAGCCAAGAAACCAAACATTGAAGGGAATTTTTAATTAGAAGACTTCGGTTCGGGTTGGAGAAAAACACTACAAATCAGATTGATGGCTGCAGTTGTTCGGGTCGGGTCAGAGCAACATATTGGTTCGGATCGGATAGAGTCCTCTGTTCGGATCGGTGATCTCTTACTGAGTAGATTGGTAATGCGTATCTAATCGGATCGGAAGGCAACTAAATCTCAAATGAATCGGAGAGCCACCTGTTTGCCACAACAATGGAACGGAGCGGAACAGGTTAGAGAAAGAGAGTAGCACCCAAGCCAATCCGGTTCAGATCGGGTATCCCGATCCGAACCCCTTATCTGCGCGTCTCCGACCCGCACCCATGATCCATGTTATTCTCCTGCAAATGCGCCTGGATATCCGGACCGGCTATGACCAGTTCCTACCCATAACGTCCTTCCCTTTGATGCGTTGTCAACATGATGGTCCATCCGAACCCGAAGAGAGTGCGATGGATGACACGTGGCCCGACCCGGATTAAGTCTCAAGCAAATTCACACCTATAAATACCCCGTCTGGAGACAAAGAGAAGGATCTTTTTTTTCAGCACTTTAAGAATTCAACTACCTCCATCATCCGAACTCCATTACTCCCGGAGAATCCAAATCATCTTTTGTTTCTTGTTTTAGTCAATTGAGTGAACAAAAGTGAGTTGTGAGTGAATATTACATTGTATTTGCAACTGAATTATTGAATATAGTGAAAGAAAAGTGGACGTAGGCATTTCTTCGCCGAACCACTATAAATCCTGTGTGCTCATTTTTATTTTTGTCTCATTTTATCTTGTTTCTAATCAAGTTGGGTGTTAGAACCACTTTTGGGTCTAACAACTAATAGTGTCAAATCTAACATATTAGCATATAAATCATGTTGTTGCATACTACAATGCAGTTGTATTTGGAATGCAGCAAATTCGTTTAGCTATGTTATGAAAATAAGTGTACACTATTGACTATCTGGTAGACCGACTAAACAAATGAACAAAATTCAATAATTGGCTAGTGACACATGGTGCATCGAAGCTGCAGCTTTGAAGTAAGAAGAAGAATGATTCCAGGTTAGAAGCTATCTCAATGCACATGCCCCTTTAATCACCATGGCTGTACTTGTATAACTGTGAGATTTCAGCCTGGCTGCTCATGTGCACTATCATTGAATGTTCTTCTGTTGACACAAGCTGTCCATTTATTAGGTTTGTATCAAGATCAAGCAGCTCATATTCAACAGCATAGAAAACTGCACAAACAATATAAGTTTAAATGAGATATGTATGAGTTATTTTATGGTGCTGATGTTAATGTGCAGTGGTTTTAGTTTCCCTAATTATTTGATTAAATTTTTGTTATGATTTGAAAGTACGATTGGGAAAATTTATGGTTTCAAAAGCGTCCAAATTTATAGCAATATCCTCTTCGGAATGAGAGTAATACAAATACAATTAAGCCTTCGAAACTCCAAAATTCTTGCATTCAAATATTTGTCCAAATAGTTCAATAATATGACGCTTCAAAAAATTTCAATAATATTGAAAATAGAAAGTAGTAATTCCAACGATGTGTCTTATCTGTAAGTATATCTTTAATAGCAAACATATTTCTTTCAAAAATCATCTTCCAATTTAGATAAGGATTCTTTAGATGGATATAACATGTCCTATTTTTGTCCACGGCTTATATTATGTTATTACTAACACCAAAAAGTCCTCTTCCTATACAAATTAAACTTAGCCATGTAAAAGATTTATCTGTTGGAACTACATGAAGATTTGTTAAGTGTTAATTGACAAATAATAGATTAGATATCTATAGAGATACAGTGGTTGAAATTTGCATGAAGCTCAGCTAATAACAATTTTTTTTACAGCGTATAGGGTTTTCTTTGATGTCAAATTATGTTATCCATCAGACATCAAATGCCAGATTTAAACGTAACTCAAACATAAGTTAAATAAGCAGAGAAGGAAGTTGAAACCGATCAAATATAGCAAGTTTCAAATTTTGAATTGGCAGATTGTTAATACAGAATATCACTTTATATGACTAAAAGAGACTTGATATAAGAACCTGTGTTAAATGCAATATGTTCAACTCCATACATATAAGTAATCAATAAAATTTGAGGAAAACAAATGGGACTGACCTTTTATCAGAATATTTATACAGAATTTCAATATGCGGACCACAAAAATATTAGAATAAAAATTCTTCATGAATGACAAAACCGATTCTTGGGAAGATAGGATTATGTAATTGAGATCCAAATGGATATATTGGTTTCTGTTAAGCACTAATTATACAATGATACCAACCTGTTTTGTAAGTTGGTCTCTTAAATGAAACTGTAGGTATGGTCTCAGAGATCCAAATTTTGTTGTAAGTTTGGGCTAGTCTAATTGTTAACCATGGTGAATTGTGGAACATGTACGAAACCATAGAACAGTATAGATACATTATTAGTCTAATAATAGTAGATGCACTAACAGAAAAAAGTATAGAGAGCTTGAACTTTAAACCATGTCTGGAAGAAAAACACAGATTTGCCATACAGTCTTTGTAACGTGTGCATGTATTACACATTTATAACCATATGAATAACTGAGAGTAAAATAATAATAAGAGGAATATCCTAGATCAAATTTATTCAATCCTACGACAGACATTATAATACCTAACTAAAGTAGATGGCAACCTTGTCGATCGTTAGTGCGGACCCCAAATTTGTAAATTAGAAGGGACATCAAAACTCAAACCCAAAATTTCAAATCCAATTTTAGACCTAATTGACAAAGGGTTTGAAAAAGAGTGACATGTCAAATTATGCTATCCATTAGACCTGAAAACCCAAATTTAAATACGACTAAAACATAAGTCAAGAGAGTATGAAGCAATTGACCTGACTAACAGCATGTGGCAACCTCGTTGGTCTACAACACAAATTCCAAATTTGTAAATCAGAAGGGACATATGACCTCAGACCCTAAATTTCAGATCCAATTTTAGATCTAATCGACGAAGGTTTGAAAAAAAAATAGAAATCAAATCCCAATCCTCAAATTAATACCTAATTGAAAATCAAGCATAAAAGAGTAGAAATCAGTTTACCAAACTAATAAGAGGAGGCTACGTCGACAATCTTTAGTGTAAACCTAAATTATGGAAATCATATAGATAAATAAATTAGCATAGGTTGAAGATACAGATCCAATTTCAGGAAGAATCGATACCGAGTTCGAAGAAGGGAACATGGTCCTATAAACATAGGAGCTCCATCCATTACTTTCAGCATAATTTTCAAAATCCCATGGCTGGAGATGAAAGTCATAAAATTTTTTGTGGAAGTTGTATGGTTGAAGGAGGGCTTTGGAGAGTTCGTAGAGTATTAGATGGGTTTACTAGAGAAGAAAAGTGGAAGAAATGGGTTGTTCAGTAGATACATATATAAAATAAAAGGGAGGACACGAGAAAGTGGGGGAGAAGCACGGACATTGAAGCGTTAGTGGGTAAAAGAAATGACATGTAAACCCCTTCTTTTTATTTATGTTATCAAGAGTTTGTACAAACGTGAGTGGTTATTTTGGGAAGTCTGTAAAAGCTTCACCACATCCAGGTATTTGTATTATTAGTAAAGATATATATATATATATATATATATATATATATATATATACCCTTCTTGTCTGGCGTTATTAGCTCTGCTTCCTATTCATAATTTCCTGAAAAATTTATCTTAGGAAAGCATCAGCAATCATGAAATAAGTCTCTTGGTAAGTCATTCATATTTTGTTTTAAAATCAAAACCGTGTTTAGCTAATTTCGAGTTGCGGTGACTATCAGCTTCACTTGTCGCAAACTGATCTTAGTCTCCTAATCATCAATTCTCGGCAATTGACTTTGAACTTATTTGACAACTCTTAACAAGTGTTTTTTCTTTGACTTCATTCTAGTGATGATGTCGTAAGTATAGTCTTGTACCATCATTAAAATCTTTTTTTTAGAACAAATAGGTTTCTACTCTTTCGCGCATAGTTCTTACCTTGTTGCATAAAATTAAGCAGGTTATACCTGGCATTATGGAAAAGAAGCATATTGCCTTTAAGCCTGATAGGAAATGCCCTTTGTTGAATGACCCTTCAGCTTCTAGGAAGTTTGGTGCGGTAGAGAAGCATTCCTTGATTTCATCTCAAGAACAAGTCAATGTTATATTTCAGGATTTTGGGATTTTCGGTGTCGAAGCCATTCCCCTCATGGAACAGGTACCATACCGTCTCCTCCAGAGGTCTATTTTGCTTATTCTGTAATCCACATTTGACCTGGGGTTTCATCCTCTTTCCCGACTTCCTCTATCGGTATCTACAATATTTGGGAATTGCTCCCATCCAACTTTCTCCCAATACCTATACCTACTTGCTAGGCCTAGAACTATTATGCTTGGAATCGGGTAATGATTCTTTAAGCCCTTCTATGCTTGATTACTTGGTTCGTCCTTCCAAGATTAGTGACACGATCCCTCATATCTTCCGTGAAAACCCCACAAAGAAATTGTTATCCGAGGGAACAATGAGATTTAAAGACTGGGAAACCCAATTTTTCTTTGTTCGCCGCCCTCCCGGTATTTTCGGCAGCTTCAGTACTCTGAGTATGTCTGAAAGCACTTTTCCTCTCCTTCTTCTTCTTTTTCTATCTTTCATATGTGCTTTTTTAGATTCTGCACCCAAACTGTCGAGCTTCGCAGATAATGAGGTCATTGATCTCCATGGCTCTGCTTCTGGACAATATGGTAATAGGTCCTCACTACTTACTTCTTCTACCCTTCGGAGGCACTCTCTATTGTCGGTCGATCAATCTATTATTGGGCAACTACCCTTGATCTTGTTTAGTAATGGGACTTTTTCATTATCATTAGGAAGAAACGCCTCTTTCTCTCCCATAGCTCCTTTAGTTTTTGATGCTCCCGGTACGCCCTTTATGCGGTATTCTTAACATGGAGTCTTGATTGAGATTTCACTTGGTTTTCTTTTGTTGTATGTTAAGGTCGTATGTACCGAATCCAGTAAGACCGATTCCATTTCCTTGGTTCCAAAGGCTATAATTTCGTCTCTTAAGGTTGCATTATTAAGGTCTGGGGAGAATGTAAAAAGGAAGCTTATGGAAAAGAGTTCAGAAGATCCTTCTCCAAATAAGTCAAAGAATACGGCAGGTTCGTCCCTTTGCTCTGACATGGTTTCTGACATCCCAGAGCTAACTTCTCTGAAGAAGGACCTTTGTTTAAATACTCAACTTGTTGGGTCTTCCGGGTTTCTAATGAAATGCACCACGCTATGGGATTTTCTTCTTCTTCCGAGGACATTGTCTCTCCCACTTCTATCCTCCTACTGGTGATAGCTTTAATGAATTGATCCAGCAAATTATTTCATCTTCTACCTTTTCTAAGTTGATCTTCCACCCGACTTCCCCTTTGGTGGTCAAACTCTGTTTCTGCTGGTATAATCTTTACCTATCATGCCCACCTGCCTTTCTTTTTTACAGTCTCATGTAGGCTAACGATGCTTTTTGTAGGTCATGAAGCGGTGGTTTTCGGCACAAGATAACTCCTCTAGGTCTTATTTGGAATTGTGGCAGTTTAAAGAAGAAAACATGTCTTTAAGAAGGAAAAACGATGCTCTTACTCTTGCCAAAGAAGCTTTGGCGGCGGAGCGGAGTGAGTTAGAATTGATTTTAGTAGAAACCAAGAACTCAAATATCGTGGAAAAGGAATCGTGCTTAGCTATGGCTGAGGAACTCAGGCTTTGAAGGAAGCTTTGGAAAAGACCGAAGAAAACGTTTCATCGCTTGACTCTCGTTGTTATTCTTTACGAAGGCAACATTCCTTTTTAAAAAAAGAGAATGACTTTCTTAAGGTCGAGCTTGGCAAGAAGGATGCCTTATTGGCCAACTATGCCTGAGTGATGAATGATACTAAACAGGGGATTTCCTATTTTCTCCAAACCACCTTGGATGAAATTATGGTCAATTCTTTCGAAGATGCTTTCCTTCTTCTTTATGCAGACAATATGGATAGATATTCATAGTTAAACTTTTCCTCTCCCGATCCGTCTTTAGTACAAAGATTTAAGTCCAAGATATCTTGTGTGGGGATGAAAGAAGAAGTTCCCGCAAGAGAGGAGACTAACGTAGCCGAACTTTTGTTTATTGAAGATATCTCCTTTAAGGAATTGTATGCTGATAATGGGAGAGCTCTTATTGAGGTACCAAAGATTGTCGGTCCTAAAGGTGATAATCCCCTGTTAATGGGTTTTTCTGGGGATGGAGGAGAGTATAGTGGCGACCCTGCTGGCGTTGGTTATTCCTTCCCGACCCCCAGCGGTCGAGACAAGGCATGCTACGAGGATGTTGAAACTGTCGAAGGTGATCCTGTTTCGATTGAATCCCTCACCCCTTCTGGAGTGCGGAAGATAGGGAAAGATTCGAGCTTCGAGGGCGTCTCTTTAATTGGCACCCCTCAAGCTCATGCTCCTGCTTCCAAGGTACGATAGATTTTATGATGCATTCTTCTTTTATTTTTTCTCAACAATTGATCTTTTCCCCTTTATCGCTTAGGCGAAGAGGAGGAAATTAGGTTCTAGGAATTTCACCCTTAAAAAGGCCCAGTCAGAAGTGACTCATCTTACCAAGAGCTGAACAAACAAATAATTGAATATAACATCTTGTCCAACAAATACCATATCTTTGACAGGGGTGCTACCAAACTACTTCTTTTTAAAGAAAAGGAAGCTGCCCCTAGGTTAAGAACAGCTCGATTACGATACGAGAAGCATCTAAAAGAATATGTCGAGCTCATGACTTTGTTCTAGATGTTAATCGAAGACAGGGACATATTAGTAAACTTTTTGTATCAAATTTTGCAGTAAATATGAAATAGTAGATTTTTCCTATTTAGGTGATTATAGCGGGGGCTTGCTTAGACGTCTGCATAGAAGGTGCCTAGATGAGCATGGTGCGTACCTTCACCCAGGTGAATGCTGGAACCTTCCCCGAGTTACCTCTATCCCTAGAGAATTACCTTTGGATAAACTTAAGTTTAATAAATATTGATTTATATCTGACACCTTTAAAAGATCTATCTTGTATAAGAAAGAGGGTTATCTGTAATAGATATACTAGTTTAGCTAATGATGTAACGAATTGTTCTTTCTTCAAATTTTTGTGATATTTCCTTCAGAGTTTGTCTTTTGCTTCAAGTTTTCTTTCTAGAGATCTCTTAGGGGACTATGTTAAATTTAAAAGAGAATACCGAGAGAAGTCTCTTCTTATTAAGTCTTCTTCATTGGTGTGGTATTGCTTCTTGAGGGACATTAAGAAGGTTTATACTCAATATTCTTGGATCTTCTTTGACTTTCTAGGTGGTGAAAAGGATCATCTTTTAAGAGAAACTCGCACATACCAACTGAAGCCAAATCAGGGTTACGACCATCCTCCTTTTGGAGAGTGGGATTATCGCGAGTGTCCTCCATTTTACACACCTGATGGATTTGGGAGTTCATTTGAGTCCTCACTTGAACTTCCAACCGACACCTTGGATAAAGCGAGATAGGCCATTTTACATTCCGAAATCCCCACTAAGCACCTGTAACAGTGTATTTGAGAACAAAACCATGCTTACATAAGTTTCAATATCATAACAAGGATGCTTTTCTTTTCCGGAGATAAGCTTATTTTGAAATCCTTTTGTAAACAATTACACGGAATGTAGGGTATTTAGTGTACTATATTTCATATCTAATGGTTTATAGTGGTATGAACAGAGTTATGACTTATACAGGTGTTACTTAGCATGTGATCTTGGCCTATGATGATTACGTTCTCTTCTCGTAATTTCATCATAGCGTCGTTCATATGCTTTATTATAGATTGAGTTAGAAATATGTTCATGGAGTATCACTGGCTCTTATTGAAATTTATGGCATCATGATACTGATAGTATGAAATAACCAAATGAGTTTATGTATATTCCATAGGCTAGTAAAAGTTTCCTAGCATGATAAATGTTACCAGGGGATCTCGCTCCCCCTAAGAAAAGAAAATCTTATCCCGGGGTTTTATCGAAGGGAATTTTAGACATCCGCTTGAGTTTCCGCCCGAATGTGTATTCTAGTGTTGTATGACGATGAGCATTGCACATATACTTAGCATAGTAAGTATCAAATTAGATGAATTCATGGGTTAAGGAATCTTCCCTGAGCAATATACTAGGTTCCTGCTTTAACTTGGAGACCTTTTATGTAATCGGGCTTCAGTCGTTAGATCGATTGTATATCCCCTTCTCAAGGGTAAGAGCTTCACGACCCAGATTAGGGTATCAAGATTTGGTTTCAGAAATCATCTCTTAATAGTGGTAGGATTTTGATTCACTTCCTGGATTATGGTGCAAGACTAGGAATCTGTTTCCGATAGTAACGGAAACCTGATTCCCAACCAGATTCAGATGATTAGAAAAATCAAATATTTTATTTCGATCATGGAAAAGCTTTCGAACCTATCCAGAATCAGCTATTCAAGGTAGGGCCAGAGATCCTTTCCAGCCTTGATTGAGGCCTGAATCACCCCCAGAATTAGGTATTTAAAGATCGACGATCAGAATCCCACTTTTGGTATTAATAGAAGTCCCAAACCAACAATTATTCGGGTATTTAGAGATTGAAGACCAGAATTCCACTTTTGGTTTAATAGAAGCCTCGAACCAACCCTTATTCGGGCATTTAGAGATTGAAGACCAGAATTCCACTTCTGGTATTAATGTTTCGTTTCCCCTTTGGGTTTGATTTATGAAGCAAAGGTTGTACGTGCTCCTTGAGCCACTCTCTGGGCTTTTGATTATCAAAGCAGAGGATGTACGTGCTCCTTGAGCCACTCTCTGGGCTTTTGATTATCGGAGCAAAGGATGTACCTGCTTTATTGGCCACTCTCTGGGCATGTGCGTCGGGTGCGCTTGGCTAACTTATCCACAAGCAGGGCCCAAGGACTTACCCGACCTCCCTCTAGGAGGGACTTATCCTGACCATTGTAGGCGATGATAAGGTCTTAGATGCTTAAAACGGGCCATCGTAGACAAAAAATTAAGGCTTACTCTTTGGATGCTCTACCCTGGCCATCGTAGGTGGTGATAGAGGCTTACACTTCAACCCTTCCAAGGGATGCCCTATCCTGACCGTCTAGGCGACAATAGGGGTGTGCATTCCCTTCTGCGGGTAATGCAGAACAAAAACATAGGTAGGACATGCTCTTCTACGAGAAGAGGTAGGACGTGCTTAGTTCATAGCAGAGGGAGGGTGTACTCTTCTACGAGCAGAGGCAGGGCGTGCTAATTAGATGCTTCGTTACGACCGTTTCCAGTGTGGGTCAGAGGGTTACACTTTTAATTATTTAATCTGGCCCTTTCTGATTTGGACACAGATAAAGGCTTACACACCACCCTCTCTGGGGGGTGCCTTGCCCTGGCCAACTCGGCGCTGATAAGGATTTCTATCCCTTTGTGGATTAACCCATCTTTGGTTACCTTGATTCTTGAGAGGGTTTCTATACTCTGAGTCATGTAGGTAATCCTTTTCCTAAGGATCTTTATTGGACTTAGTTTAATCCTTTTACAAATTCATGTAGTTGGTCCTGATTGAAGAACTTAATGATCATACCTTCGAGAATCCCGCATCAGTTAGTCTCATGTCCATTCATCATGTGATAGTAACAATAAGGCCCTCCCAACTTTCTTTCGTATTTGGGATTCTTTTTTGTAGGTCGCCAATAATTGAGCTAGTGTCGGGTTAGGAAATTGATATTTTTCATTGAAGTAGTAAAGTAGCATCCTTTATGTAGCTTTGGTGCAAACTTCCTTTCTTGTTGCAGCGACTTAGCTCTTTCGTGGTCAAATATTATTGCTCCATTCATACTCTTGTTTTCTCTTTCCAAGATATGCTGGGGTTGGAGGTTTACCCTTTCAGACCATTTGGAAGCGAAGTGGTTAAAATTATCTGTTATTTCTTCCTCAAACACCATTCCTTTGATTTGTTCGTGGAGAACCTTCTTTACGGGAGACAAGATGTTATAATCCTTTGATGTAGAATTGTTTAGAGGAAAGGTTAGGGTTTGTTCCAAGTAAGAAGGGTAACTTACTGCTCCAATAACTAGAATCATATTGCTCTACTTCCCTTTTCTGCTTAATTACTCATAGAGCTTCCTTCTTAACTTTTCTTCTTCCGTCACTTTTGGGTCAGTAGTGCCTGACATATCAATTTGAGATCCAGAAGGTTCTCGTTGGGGCCTCTTGACTATGGCCTTGCTTCTTCAAAGCCTAGTCCAACCTTGGACGGAATAACACAGTTAGATATGTGGGAAGGTTAACCACAGGGTCGGAGGTTCAAGCCCTCCTTCTAGCGCCAAAATGTTAACGATGTTTTTCATCAACACTGGAGATAGGTCTATACCTCCGTGGGGAAAATAGTTTTATTTAGCTTTCACGAGTTTGAGTTAGTTCACCATTTCCTAGATATTAAGGTTTTGAGCCCGAAAGATTAGTTACTCTTACCTCCTTGGGGTGAGCATCATGCTTAAAAGACTCAAAAACCAAAAGTTATCTTGGAATAAAGGTTTCTTAAGCACAACCCTCGGTAAGTGCTAAATGGCTTGTTGGAAGGGGTTCTGCACTGATTTTGCAGAAGGGTTTAGGCTTGGGAAAGAACTTGTAAGCATGTAGAAAGCACACAACATATAACACCGACAATACCTAACAAATCACATGAGAGGCTCGTAAGAAAATGTTCTACGTATTGATCAACTCTTTATTGATCTTTGATTTAGATTATACAAGTGATTACAACCAAAATCCCCAACTTGATTTAGGAATTATGGTTTACTCTAGAGAAAAGAGTACAAGAATGAGAAAATCGCCCCGAATATGAGACCCCTGGGACTTATTTATAGACAAATCAGGGCCCCTTTTTCTGTTGGGCCAGCAATACCCCATGTCGTCCGCTTTTCCATTTGGTTCCGGAAGTACTAGCTCTAGGCCGCCTTTTATTTTGGTTCCGAAGGCTTTGCTGACGGTTTTTGAGGTGTCAGTTATAGCTTTTGGGGAACGATCCCGATCTTCGGAGCTTTTGTCCAATATTGTGTCTACCTTCTCTGTGTTGCTGATGAACCAGGCGGTGCGAATAGCTTTCGGAAGGTTTTTGCTTCCATATGTAGGCTTCTTGTTATGGGTTCTCGGTCTTGCTGCTGACACTTTGCGGAGCTTACCTTTGTGATTTAAGTGGAAGGCTGTCGAGATCGTCACCCTTACCGGTATCGACACTAAGCAAATTAGTGTGGATAGCTTGTCTTTCTCTTGAGGTTCCGGTTTGCGTCGGTAGACTTCCGGAGTGTACCCTTGATTTTCAGTGAGGTCGCTTCCGATGCTTTATTAGTTTCTTATTAGAGTGGTCTTCCGATAATCATCTACTGGGGGTCTCGGTAAAAGGCTCCGGAATGATTCCCTCGTACTTTTAATGCTATTGCTTCTTAATGTATCAGTATTAAGAGAGTTAATATTGATAGCCTCTCTCGTCCTTCTAGGTCCCGTCTTGTAGGAATCTTAGTCTCCCTCTTTGCTGGCTTCCGATCTTGGATGACCTTCTACCAACTGTGTCGGCCCTACCCTGCCGGTATCCCCTTTCGTATAGATTCTGAGTACTTTACTTCGATGATGGTGTTGGTTGCTGTTTTGCCAAAATTTGTTTTGCGAACAAATTATACAATTGTAAACAACTGTAAAATCCATTTGGCTTTCCTAAACAACAAGGATTGTTGTAGAGGGTGTCGAACTCTGGGACCAAATTATTTTATTAATAAATCCAATCAAGTTATCCCTAACTTTTGATTGGTTGAAAACAAAGGAAATAGCAGAAATTAAATAAAAGAGAGTTTTAACAATAAGTAAAAGCAATTAGGGGATAATGACATAGATCAGATTCATAATCATCAATAGCCAAAAGATTAACCAGATCTAATACATGTTTCTGTCACAAACATGAATCAACGATAATAGGTTTTTAGAAACAAATATGTAAATAACGACAAGCATAGCCTATGCAGGAGCTCAGCTCTACAACCATAGGCTATCAGGACAGATTCACTATTTTATTTCTAAAACCCTAAATATTAAATCTAAATCTGATAAGTGTTAGATTGAACTCGAATATACCCTGTGAAGGAGCACAGCTCTTAAACGATACAGGGTATGAAGGTTCAGATCTAACCCTTAATTCAAATCCAGATCTACATGTATACAGTCCTCATCTTTTGGCTATGTGATTCATATTGAATCATACTATCAGTGTCATCACCCCCTAATCAAAGGGGATTAGCTAGACATAGCTAAAGAAGAAGAGAAAAAGAAAATAGATAACATGAACATAAATAAAATAAACAAAAAGTAAAAAGAAAGGGAGAGAATGATTTTATTCCAAGAAGAGAATTACAGAATAAAACCTAATGTGTTTCTTACAAGACTAAGATACAATGTATTTATAGCTGATATGACAAAGGCTAGCTAGCTAATTACATAATGTGGGACTAAAGAAATAACCCAAATAACACATAAGCCAGTGTGAACGCAGCTTTAGAGTGAGTGGTCTAGCAAATAGGCTAATGTGAACGCAACATGAGTAAGAAGCCTTCCAAATGAGCTAATGTGAATGCAGTTTGAGTCTTTATTGAGCCAAATCTTCTTAACTGAAATATAATTGCAACCGTTCTTCAAGCTTTAGACTCTTCAAGCTTTAGCAATTTTAAACTTCACTCTTTTTAAGCAAATTCTTCATGCTTTATCCATCAAATGCTCTAAACCATGCTTCTTGTTAACAATCTGAAAACACAGCTATAAATACACAATATCAATTATTTAAAAGATAAAATAAGATAAATATGCGGATAAAATATACACATTTACGTGTATATCAGTTGCACGGCTTTCGGACTCTTCCTTTAGGTTGTTGGCTTTTTCTTGTGTCGGGCTTTTACTGACGAAAGATTCCTATTTGCTTGTGGCAATCTGCTACCCCTTCACCGCTAGCCTGTTTCGGATGCTTTATTTTTGTAGTAATAATAGCAGAATAACTACATCCACCATAGTCTATGAAATTAAAATAGTACAATGCCCAACATATATCAAGTTTTGTTTATCAATAGTTTATAAGGCTTCAAATTAGATAGTGGGAAAAAGTGGAAAGTCAGCACTCACTTAGCTACAAATGCTCCTCTTTCAAGACCAAATTCTTTTGCAAAGCTAATGACAACTACAAATGTAAATTATCAACGTGATGGAGTGCTAAATTATCAATGTGTTGATTTAGAAAAATTAAACTGAGTTTAATCTAAGTTTTAAACTCTGTTCTTGAACTGATTTAGAAATAACAGACTGGGTGCTAAATTAGCTAAGAGAATAAATTCTCCGCCACCATATATATCTATACAGACCAACATATGCGATGATTGGAAATACTCTGTCAGACATGTCCATATACGTTCGTTCTGGGATTGAACGAAACCGAAGGCACAATTTCTAATAATAGAAAAAGCCCTTGCACTTTACTCCGTCTTCGATTATCTTCCTATAATCTGATTTGCAATGCTACTGCCAATATGGAGTGGTTCTCGGATAATAATCCAACCGGTCTCTCCATATTGACAACGATATTGGCAAACACTTCGATAGTCGGTTATTTAACTATCGAAGAAAACAAACATTCATTCATAGCATCAACAAATCACTGGGCCCTTAATTAATATTTCATTAATTAAGTCATCTCTCTATTTCTTTATCAATATTTGTTAAACAAATATTTTCAATTATCACCCTGGCCTTTTCGCTATTTGGAAAACATATCCATATATCGCCTTCTTTTATTTTCTATACGTAGAAAATATCTTCTATCTATAATAGGAAAACATTCCAATTACTTATCTCTTTCACGCCCGTTCATTTCTACACTTAGGAAATATTCATTTATTATATTTCCACAATTCCACTTCCTTAGGTTAAAACGAATGTTGTATAAAACACTGTTACAACAACCCAAAATACTGCATCCAACTAACTCTTTTTCAAACATTTCTCTTCGAGACTGGATCTTGCTATTTATCGATTAAAAATGAAATCAATGAAGTTGGGGGTATATGCACCTCTTAGACCTTGACTGAAAACATCCTTAACTTCAAAATGGACAAGACCATTTACCTCGAATAATCAACATCATAAAAAAATCCAGTTATTCATTTTCTAAAACATGTATACGCTTCTCTTTCTATTTTTAACAAATCTAATTTATAGATTTCCTTTTTACTTATAATATTCTATTTTTAAGTTCATTTCCTTATCGAATTCTGTATATCGATACATTGATTTCCAGTTATCAAAATTTCTTAAAAATATTCTAACTCCTTATATTTCCGGAAAAATTTGCCATAACCTCCTTTGTACCGGTCGATAGTTCAAACCTCAACTCGCCTCTCTAGTCCCTTTTCATTCAAAAAGGAAATCAAAAAGCTAAGTGGCTTGCCGATTCGGCGCATAAAACCTCATATGGAATTTAAATGTGTACCCTATTGTCGGGCACACGAATTTTAACCTTCATACACTTCATCCCATACATGTCTAACACATATCCAAATATTTCCATTTGGTTTCAACTCAATCCATTAGTCTTAACCCAATTTGCTAACTTATTTCCTAATTAGCTATATTTGCATGTTTCACTTCTTATTTGAACATATCACATTCAAATATATTTTTATCTACTCATGAACCCAATCTAATTCCATTTTCAACTCGAGTTACATATTCGATTTTCGAATAAAAATTCTCAAATCTCTTTCACTTATCCAACGCCCAATTTTGATTCAAATCTCGATTGACTATTTATTCTTCAAACTAGTTAAATCTATTTAATAACTAAAAAACTGATTTTTGTTTCAAAAATCATTTCACTTACTTCACTTGAGTTCATATTTATTTTATATCTCCAGTCTGGATTCTTCTGAGGGCAATTCGGATTTTATTTCCTTAAAATCCTTTTATTTATTTAAATAAACCGTTATGGCTTTATAATGGCTCTGGCGTTGTTTTTCTGAAAATTTGATTTTGACATAAGTCAAAATCTATTTGATGAAATCCAGGTTTTTCTCTTCCACTAGAAAACTATTATCAAATCGGTCCTGATGATTCTTGTTTCAAAGAATTCCGACTTAAATTGAGTTCTATCTACACAATTGAAGTTCAAAACGTCAACTAACGAATTGCCGCGCTGCGGCAAGTTCGTTTTATTTATATTTATATATATATATATAAACGTTTAAACTTCATTTATAATAAATTCAACTCCATTTTGATATATTTTTAATATATATCAAATCAATTTCCCAATTCATAATAATATTTTCGATTATCTATAATTGTCGATTTTTCCTTACTTAGTTACCAATTCAATTACAACTCCATTTCTGTTATTACTTTCTAATTCCATTAGAAATAAATTAGTTTATAAAATTTGATGAAATCAAATTCTAATTATAATCCCTTGGATTTTCCTCAATTCAACTTATATTTCGAATTCTGAAATTTAATCAATTGTTTTATTTCAATCACTTCCCAATTCACTTTTAAATTCATAACTGAATTTAAATAATTTAAATTATCCAAATGATAGTTATCTCACTTAATTTATAAACATTGTTTATAAATTTAACTTCCTTGTTTTATATATTAAACAAGTTTCCATTTCAAATTTCTATTTTCAATTCTATTTCCAAATTCTATTTGAATTTTCTATTTTCAAATTCTATTTGAATTTAACTTCTATTTAATGAACTCCTAATATTTTCTAGACATGTTTAGTTAAATAAATTCGAACTAATCGAATACATGTCATAAATCCTTATGGATTTATTTTAGTTTAGTTTATATTCTGAACATCAAAATAAACTTCATCTTTAACTTCTTTAAAAAGATTTTCCCATTTCTATTTTTAAATTCACATTTGAATTTAAATATTCAAATTATCAAATGATAATTTTCCACTTTATTTATAAACATTGTTTATAAATTCATTTCAATTCTCTGCATTGTTTAATTTATAAACAACGTTTATAATTTCACTTCAAATCCCGCATTATCAATTTATAAACAACATTTATAAATTAACTACTTGTTTTATATATTCAAAACAAGTTAATATATTTATAGCCCAATCGAAATTCAAATTCTATTTTAGATAAATAGATCTTTCCCTTTAAATTTCAAAATATCCTTTTCCCTGATATTTATATATATCAGCATTTCAGGTCCAGTGATATTTCAACCAATCAAAAATACCAATTATCAACCATGGATTTTCTAACACATCATATATGATAATATATATGAGAACAAACAAATAATAATATTTTTGAGGAATCCAATTGGATCCCTCCAACCTGTTTTCCTGCATCCACAGACGTTAGCTAAAATAAATAATAACCATCCTGCTTTAAGGCAGGATATCGCGATATAAAAGGTCATCCACTATCATAAGTGGGGCGTATAGGGTCATCCGCTAATGATACTTCGGGCATCCGCTAATGATACTGCGGGAATCCAACCACCAATATATATATATATATATATATAATAACCACAAACACCAATCCTAAATAACTAATATATATATATATATAATAGCCACAACAATATTATAATGCAACCAAACAACCATCAATTATCTTTAACGACCAAAAATAATTCGAAATAATAAATTTAGTGAGACTTACTCGCCGTGATTTTTAATTAGCACTTGTACCAATTCCAATTTCTTTTTATTGGCTTCGGAGGCTCTGAACTCCTCATGACCGATTCCATTCGATTTATCTTCGCCTAAGCAAAAATCCCAAATTTATAAATGAGCTAATGAATTTTCTTAACAAAGCTTTGTATAAAAAAAAATTGGATCTTGCATAAATTCATTTATGGATTATATAAGTTGACCATTTTTAGTATTAAACTAAATCATCGAACAATTTAACTATAATAAAATTTTAATAACTAAATTAAAAGTAATTACCTTAACTCATGTTTTCATTATCTTCTCCCTTACTGCAAAAAACTGAACTTCTGCATCAACTAAGTATGGAGCTGTCCATTTGAATTTCTTCTTTTCTTTTTCTTTTTCCTTTCATTTGAATCAAAAGGAATCACCATTTTGCTTCTGCTCCAACAACTTACCCTTACTGTACATAATTCGCATAGTCGTCACTTGCTACAGAACTAGTTCAACATTTATTTTTATTTTATTATATCCCTCATAAAAACCATTAACAGGTGCTTCCTTCCCCAACTTGAACAAGATGAGGCCACGCCCTGTTAATCTTCTAGTGACATAATTGATCCAAATTCCATTACTCTCTCCTCTCCTAATGACCACTGCACCTTTCTTCAAACTTGTAGCCCATTTTCATTCTCGCCTGCTTCGATAATCCCACTTATCAAAGATCAAACTTTACCATTTTTCTCACTGTCAAACTCTCCTTTATCACCGCTTTCCACCATTCAAAGTCGTACCTTTCCATCGTCACGTTTCAAAGCTCGTACCCCCCGCCTTCGTATCGCTAAAATCACAAATTCGAGCCTCTCAAGGACAACGCAACCACCACTTATCCAATCGATCGCTTCCACCCTCGTGGACCCAGAAAGCCCTAATTCACCCTCCCTACGTTGCGATTCACTATTTGATACCCTAGCTGCGTTGCTAGTTATCCAAATTCCCAGGCCTGCGTATGAAAATAGGTTGCGTCGATCTCCCCTGAATCATTGAATTGAGATGCGATTTGCATATCTGCACTTTTTTTATGAATGGGATTCAAGGATTTAGATCTCGGGTTTTTATTTGTTTTATCAAATGGAAAATTGGAATTCGATTTTTCTCTCTGAAAAACAGAAATGGCAAAAACAAAAGGGATATGATTTAGAAGGGGAGAGACTACATTATGATTTATTTGGACAAGCACTTTAATTCTCCAGAAGGTTTCGAATGATTTGCAAACAAATGGAGAAGGTGCGGATTTCTTTTGTTTCCTAGAGGATTCATTGAATGAAAGAAACAATGGGGTAGTCGCGTTTAAATAGAAAATGAATTCTTCACCATTAAGTAATAGGGCTGAGGACAGGTACAGGAAGCTGATGGAAATTAGGGTAGAGTATTAATTTGATTTTACTTAGTACTAATCCGCTAAATTTTAAAATAAATATATATTGCGGTTCCGAACTCCTATTTGAGCGCAACAACAGGCGTTCCTATCGTTATACCACTAGTCTGAATACACTGGGACATAATTCGAAGTTCAGTTCGATCATATGGGGAAGATATAAATTTGAATCAATATAAATTAAATTAAAAACAGTAAATTCTTCGATAATAAATTAATATTATTATTATTCTAATTCAAACAGAAGTTTGTATTGATTATCCGAACTGTTTTCAATTCAGTTTTAACTTTGAATTCAATTATATTCAATTTTGTATTTCGATAATTATATATATTCGAAATAAATCATATTTCGATTATTCAATTGATAACTCAATATAAATATCCATTTAAATTATTAATTCAATATTTAAACAATAATAAATATTTAAAATTAATAGACAAAAATCTGGGTCGTTACAGGAATAAAAAACATAAGGAAAGGACAAGTGTCCTATGAGGTGTAAGCTCCTTATACCTTTAAGTTTCCTATATAAACCCACATTAACCCTCTCTTTTCACCATCCTTCTCCATTTATCATTTATTCCATTTTCTTTCATCCTTCTCCCCTTCTTATCCATGGCTTCCTAAGCCATTCAGCTCTCCTCTTCCTTTCACCATTTTGGCTTAGCCTTTTTTCTCCTCCCTCCTTAAAAACTCGGCCTCCATCACCACCACCACCACTTTGCCAAAGTTCGTCCTCCTCCTCTTATAAAGAGATAAGATTAATAAATTTATATATATATTGGAAAAGAAAAAGGTGCACGGAAATACTGTCTGAGGGTTC
This sequence comes from Allium sativum, assembly GCA_030737875.1. Taxonomy (NCBI): domain Eukaryota; kingdom Viridiplantae; phylum Streptophyta; class Magnoliopsida; order Asparagales; family Amaryllidaceae; genus Allium; species Allium sativum. The sequence goes on from CM060923.1 coordinate 429,328,683, forward strand.
GTTCAGCTAGGCTCGCCTACCGTGAAGATTTGGGAAGCTATTAGGTGAGAACTCTTTAACCACGTTTATACATTTAACTAGTAGATGGACTAATTTAAATATAGTGATGAATTATTATTGGTTAATGATGATTGATATTTGTTGTGATGGATGTTGGATGCGAAGTTTAGAACACACACTATTAAGCGTTAGTGTTATAACGCTTGTGCACAATTATGATTTATTGAATCATGTTGATGATGGTTGCTATGGATGTTTAAATGGTTGTTGATGTGGTTTTGCACACACTATGACACAACAATTAGGGTACCACATTGGTGATCGAAAAATCTCCTTCATAATTAAAAGCAATATCATTATTGAAATTGAAGGTTAATAGTTGGAAAAGACCCTATGTATGAATTCATATATATTGTTAAAGTCCTTTAAATGAATAAATAAATACCAGAACATTCTAGGATGACAGAGAGGATAGTGTCTAGGCTTGGGTTTAGAAATGAAGTTTCCAGCTCTCCCTGGCTATCCCTAACCGATCCGACGAATGTGAAGGTTAATTTGAAGTTATTTGAATTTAGAAATGAATTGGGATTTATGGAAGTCGAATTTTAGATCCAAAATAATTTGGAAAGTAAATTTAAATGATTTTTAAAAGTGTTATATAAGGATATAATGGTTTTCTAAGATATTTTGAAGTATCGTAAAATAATGGTTATTATGGTCAAAATAGAGCTTGTCGCATAATGGCAATTTACGTATTTTAGATGCAAACTTTAAACGCTTATAACTTTTGCAATCTAACTCGGATTTCCATAGAATGAAAAATGTTTAATTTCCATTAACAAGAGCTTTCAAATGAGCGAAAGCAGATTTTAAATTCGGGTTATAATTTTCAAGTTATGTTTGAAACCGTTTTGGAAAAGATCGATGTAAGAACAACTGTTGACCATAACTATAAACAACTATTTTTAAAAGTTTTTAAAATATGGAAAAAAATTGTAAAATCATAATAAATTATGTAAAAATGTTTTGAATTGTAACTTTTACGTTTTGGCTAAGATAAGCGATATTTTGATCAGAATAGTTAAGATAACTGTTTTGTAACGCTTTTGTAACACTTTCGAAATGCTATTGTAACGCTTCCTTCGAAAACAATCTATTTTGAAGTTTTAAACCGTAAACTATTTTCCGAACTATAAATAACAATTTATAGAATATTTTCAAAGGTTTAAAAATATTAGAAATATTTTATATGGAATTTAAATTGATATTAATATGGGTTTTCAATTTTAAATAATTGGATATGGTTGGAGATAAATCTTCGGATGTTTGATATTAATATGGTAGATGATGATTCTTACTATTTGAGGAATTTAAAAGGTAGTTCACCATTTTTCCACTTATAGTGTGAGTTGGATATTGAGATTTATATTAAGTATAAGTTGATGGTATTTCTATCTAGATCTAGTGTCAAAGAGTTGGATAAATCTTTTTAACTAAGATACGAGTTTCCTAAGTTGACTGGGATAAGTTGGATAGAAATAATCTTCAGATGTTTGATATGAAATTCTGTGGTATAAATGTATACTATTTGAGGAATTTGGAAGATATTATTATATCGTTATTCCACTTATAGTATTCGTTGATTATGAGAATTGATATCGAATATAAGTAGATACAATTTCTGTGTAACTTATGTTTAATATCAATTGATTTGGGATTTTTCGTGAATCATATTTTCAGTAATATCATTCTTGAAACCCCATGAGATTGAGTTATGAAAATTCATATCGTAATTTGAGGATTTAATCAGATCTTTTATTTGAGGAAATTAAAAGTGAGGAATTGGAAAGAAAGTATTATCTTTTAGTTAAGAGTAAAGAATGGAATGTTGGAAAATCAATTTAATTGGAAACTATGGTTGAAATGTGGATTAAGGATTTTCAAAGGAAACTGGATTTTGATAACGAGTTATCAAATGGAAAATTAATTAAGGCTTTAAGGCTAAATCATCTTTGATTTAAGGGATATGTTTTAAAAGAGAAAGGTTAAATATGGATGTTGTGATAATTTGAGAATGAGTTTAAAGAAGTTTAATTTTGACAAAATCCAAGATGGAAGGAGATTGGTAGAAAGCCTGTGTGTTCTAAAATTGTGTTTTTTAAACTGTGCTTATTATTTGGAAAGACCGGGATCAGTTGTATGTCTGAAAACCATTCCAAGTAATAATACGACGTTGTGGAGCAATTGAAGACATTGGAGACGACATTGAAGACCGGGACCCTTTATGTCGTAAGGACGACTTGTTAAATGTCTCGAATGGGTCGCTCCCATTTGCAGATGGATTTTATATCTGTTAAGTGGAAAGAAGCCTGAACGTATGTGAAGGAATTCCGGATTGTGGTTTCGTTCAGACCCAGAACGGACTTGTATGGATTGTGTATCTGACATTGTAATTGACTGCATAGCACTGATCTTTATTAAATATATATCTGCCTGGTGGCAGAGAATTTATTCTCTTGCTTAATACCCTTCTCTAAGACGTATGAGCTTAGAGGTTATATATTGATGAAAATCAGTGATGCGTAGTGAATGGACAATGTGGCATACTTAAGTTATGAGATGAGCAATCGATGATCAAAGCATGGCTTATTTAAGCGTAGCTTTGTGTATACCGTGACCTCGACGAACCTCACACCCCAGATTGATGGTAAACTGGTGGTCATATTTTTATGTTCGTTTCATATGTTTGGTGCTCCAGGATGCGATGACGAAAGGGAACTACGAAGTCCCCAGTCTGGGACGCTATTTGTTGGGTACTCTGATTCATGTATGGTGGGTTAGTATAACGGAGTCCGAGTATGGACGTTATCCGCGAGTACTAGGATGATGTGCGCAAGAAAGTTTGTAAGCCCACGAATGATCTTTCGTACTAGGAACCATCATGTTCGAAACCCAATCTCCACTGCGATCCCGTACACTTTTGATTATATAGCCTGCTGGTTACTAGTAGGATTGTCAGTATAATGGGAAGGGGCATTATGCTGGCTAGAATCGATACATTTATTTGTGAAAAGGTTTTTCACACTATATATAATAGTAAAAGAGGGTTTTCACGTACGAATGCATTTTTGGTTATTATAAGGCAAAACTCACCCATCTGGTGTGCGCTTGCATTGTGTGATGTGGGACGAGCTTATGATAGCTTCATTTTTCAAAAAGTCATTGAGGATTTCTATGCACTGGTATCCACATGGAGTAAACTCATTCCGCATTAGCGGCGTGGTCCGTTGAATTACCTAACTTTAAAATAAACCCTAAAAACAACTGCTTTGAGTTCTCATACCAGTTCCACGACTGACCTGGAGTTTAGTATTCCCTCACCTAAACTCTGGGTGCCCATAATTTTTACACGGGCAGCCTAGCAGTTTGGTTCGCAGATTTATCCTTGGAGTTAGTTGGAGCAGGATTCTGGTTTTAGCTAAAGCTATTATGACTTCGAGCATTCGCATTCTTCCATTGAGTTTAGTATCTTTTCTGCTGTGTAATCGATGTACTCTGTTGTACCTCTTATTACTCTGATCTAATATTATTTTAATGATAATGGAAAACTTGTTTTTATTTTGTGCAAATGTGTAAGTGCCCCTAACAATCCGTCTTTATGAACGGTTTAAGTTGGTTTAATTACCCGGCGAAAACCGAACAAAAAGTCGGGTCGTTACAATCTATAGCTTAAAAAATAAATATATCTTGTGTATTAAAGAAATAATTTGTTTATAAACAAATAGCGTTGATAATAGCTTTATAAAAATAGGTATTGGATTGAAAAAAAATGTTCGGAAATATTAACCTAATATCAATTAAGTCAAGCAACAATTTGTCTCAATAACCAAATTTTCAATATGCATTCCGAAAATAATAGGAATATCACCATTAGTTTCGACATTTAACTGAAACCAAATTTTAGTGATGTGGATTATGGTTTTAATGAAATAAGGAAATATGTATATTCAAAATCCTATGTTTCTACTTATGGTTTATTAAGGAAGTAATCAAATAAATAGCAAATAATGAAAAATCCAGAAATGCTCATAATAAATGACGTATCTGGAAAAATGTGTAAAAAATAACCATATAGGTTCCATATATAATAGGTAGTGCACTCTTTAGGCAATGAATTGATTAATATTTACCTACATTATTCCTTTTATTATCTCTAGTTAAATTACTAAAGTGTTGCAATCATTTGGAAAATTTAACCCTGTTAAACTTAAATAATGCATTAAATTATGTGTATTAGAATAAACTAACTCTATTTTTGATCGTAAAAAATAAAAAGGTCAAATTTAAATATAACACAAAACAGGTATACATGTGTGTATGGATAGTTGTGTATGTGTGCGCTAGTGTGTGCATGCATATGTGTGTGTATACACACACACGCATGTGTGTGTTTGTGTGCGTACGTGTATGCATTTAAGTGTGTGCATATAATTCCATAAATCAGCAGCATGACATAATTGCATAGTATAATGTATATTATATATTAATATATTAGTTGCGAATAAATAACATTGGTGTCCAAGTTTCTATGTAATTGGTTACGGCAATGGAACATGTAATGTGAATGATCTCATGCACCAATTTTTTTCAAAATACACACATATGTTGATTCCTGAAAAGAAACTACATTAACAACAAATAGAGCCAACTCACTAAATCATTTCCACATCTACTTATAATGATGTTGCATCACGCTGGAATCAAAGTTCTTTTTGTGCCTTCTCGTTCAAGCGAGAGCTCGATGATTCCTACATCGCCACTTCTAGCAGAAAAGTGATATAGGAAGTAATGATAATTCTGACTAATAATGACTATGTAAACAATCACGTAAATGTCATACAACAATTCAGTCATTATCTATGAATGATATATAGGAACAAATTCCTAATACTAAATGCAGTAGCTACATGCTAGCTTTCTTCCTAATAATGAGTTTTATATCTAAAAAATTAGAATAGGATACTAATAACATGTAACCCTTTAAACAGTTATTCAAAACAAAACATTAAGCGGCGACAATAGGTTAATCTTTTGTTTTCCTAATGTACGCACAACATAACCATAATATGATTAGAAAATAATGTCAAGCAACTTATTTTCTATTTATCAATTTCGTAACATAGTTTTGAACAGAAAATATTTGTTAAGTTACAGTGTAATGAATTGTAAATTGAAATTAACAACGGCGATTTCCCTAAATCACTTCTTTATTTAAATATAACGGATTCAATAGATTTAGTTAGTGGCTTGACATATTAGGGTGAGTATCAAAATACATGTCAAGAGCTAGATAACAGCAAAACCTTACAATAATTTAGCACAAAACCAAGTCTCATGATATGCAAGTGCATTACAGGCGTGCACGGAGTGAAAGAGAAAGCAAGCTATAAGATTCGCTATTACATTATACTTTATAGGTGTTGAAATGTTGCATGTGCGCAGTAGCTGCAACAGCCTTTAGCCAAGAAGCCCATGTTTTCAACATTGGGCTGAGACCAACCTCCACCTACTGGGCCATCAACAAATCCACCGACCCCCACCAACCATTCCTCACCTTATAAATACAACCTTCCTCTTCATAACTTTCATCTCATTCCAAAATCCAATGAGAAGAAAAGGAGAGCAAGAAGACAGTGAGATGGAGTGTTGAGTATAAAGTGTTTTGTGTAATCACTTTGTAATATTCTCTGAAATAAAAGATCTATAACAGCCCGGAGACATAGGCATAATTGGCCGAACTCCGTTATCAAGTTTGTGTGTCTCGTACCATTCTACATTTCATTTCTTTTCTCCACAAATATAATTATAAGGAAATTTGCATAATTTCCCAACAACTGGTATCAGAGCCATAATTTGTTAGAAAAGAAATCAAATTCGAGTGGGAGCGATGGTGACATATGATGGAAAGGTGAAAATCGAGAAGTTTGATGGAGCAGACTTTGGCTTTTGGAAAATGCAAATTGAAGATTATCTATATCAGAAAAAAATTTGTTAACCTCTCTCAGAAAAAAAGCCAGAGAATATGAAGGATGAAGATTAGGATCTTCTTGATAGATAAGTTCTTGGAGTCATTCGATTGACGTTATCTCACAATCTTGCTTTCAACATAGTAAAGGGAAAGACCACGGCAGGTCTTATAGAGGCTCTCTCCAATATGTACATGAAGCCATCGGCCTCTAATAAAGTTCATTTGATGAGGCGATTGTTCAATTTACGGATGACAGAAGGAGCATCGGTAGCTCAACATCTAAATGAGCTTGAATACAGTTACTTCTCAATTAAGTTCAGTTGAAATTGAATCTGACGAAGAAGTGAGAGCATTGATACTTTTGTCTTCCCTGCCAGAAAGTTGGAATGCTACTGTCACGGCAGTGAGTAGCTTGTCGAGAAGCAATAAGTTAAAATTTGATGATATTCGTGATATGGTTCTCAGTGAAGAGATTCTAGTAAGTCATCAAATTTTTTCAATTTTGCATACACAATCAAGAGGAAGAAATTCAACACGAGGAAATGAACATAGCAAATCGAACTACCAAGCTAAGTCAAAGGACTGGAGATCTAAATCCAGAATCCCAACAATTCCCATAGCTCAGAGACCGTTGAGTGTTGGAATTGTGGATAGACCGAGCACTGCAAAAATCAATGCAACAGTGCGCCAAAGGACCAGGAAGCGAAGGCAGAAGCAAATGTTACTTCTACTTCAGGAGGAGATGAAGCGTTCATATGCTCTTTGGAGAGCAAGGAAGAGTCTTGGGTGCTAGACTCTGGAGCATCGTTTCATGCCACTTCGTAGAATGAATTCTTCGAAAGGTACGCCTCTAGAAATCTTGGAAAGGTATATCTTGGTGACGATTAACCTTGTGATATCGTTGCTAAAGGTGTTGTGAAGATTAAGCTAAATGCGTCGGGTTGGGAGCTAAAGGATGTAAGGCACATACCGGACTTGAGAAAGAGTTTGATCTCCGTAGGACAGTTAGCTAGTGAAGGATACACTACGACTTTCCATGGCGATGATTGGAAAATTTCAAAGGGTACAATGACGATTGTTCACGGTAAGAAGAGTGGTACTCTTTCCATGACAGTGGGAGCATGATGTTCGATCACTATTGTAGCTAGCAATGAAAATTCCAACATATGGCACCAGAGGCTAGGCCATATGAGTGAAAAGGGAATGAAGATTATGCACTCAAAGGGAAAACTCCCAGGTCTACAGTCAGTGGAAATAGGCATGTGCGAAAATTGCATATTTGGAAAGAAGAAGAGAGTCAGCTTTCAAATAAGTGGTAAAACCCCAAAGAAGAAAAGTTGGAGCTTGTTCATTCTGATGTTTGGGGGCTAACGACCATCTTATCCATTGGTGGAAAGCATTATTTCATTACTTTCATCAATGATCGCTCATGAAAGGTATGGGTTTATTTTTTAAGGCATAAATCTGAAGTGTTCGAGGCTTTCAGGATATGGAAAGTTATGGTTGAAAATGAGACAAATCTAAAGATCAAAAAGCTTAGAACGGACAATGGAGGTGAATATGAAGCCATTAAATTCAAGCAGTTCTGTTATGAGCACGGGATCAAAATGCAGAGAATCGTGCCGGGTACGCCTCAACACAATGGTGTAGCTGAGCGTATGAATCAAATGTTGATAGAAAGAGCCAGAAGCATTCGTATACAGTCAGGTCTACCAAAGTAGTTTTGGGTAGAAGCAGTCAACACAGCAGCTTATTTGATCAGCAGAGATCCTTCAGTTCCATTAGACAACAAAATACCAGAGAAGTTATGGAGTGGAAAAGAGGTAAAATTATCACATTTAAAAGTTTTCGGTTGCATAGCATATGTGCATATTAGTGATCAAGGAAGGAATAAAATTGATTCCAAATCCAAGAAATGCACTCTCATCGGCTATGGCGAAAATGAGTTTGGCTACCACATTTGGAATGATGAAAACAAGAAGGTGATCCGTAATCGAGATGTAATTTTTAACGAAAGAGTAATGTACAAAGACAGACACAAAATAGAAGCCAACGGCTCAAAGCAGAGTGAGCCAGTATTTGTAGATTTAAATGATACCCCGGATAGTCTCGTAACAGAACCGACTATAGCAAATCCTCAACCTGATGAAATCGTTGATTTGAGTGGTGTGGACCAGTCTGACACACCACAACATCCTACTCCAGCTCCTGAATTGAGAAGGTCACCTCGACCTCATGTACCTAACAAAAGATACATGAACTATTTGTTGCTGACTGATGCAGGAGAACCTGAATGCTATAATGAAGCTTCTCAGGTTAATGATACTAGCAAGTGGGAGCTTGCCATGAAAGATGAGATGAAGTCACTCATCTCCACCCAGACATGGGAACTAGCTGAGTTACCCATAGGAAAGAAGGCACTTCATAATAAATGGGTGTATCGGGTGAAAGAGGAGCATGATAGTTCCAAGAGATACAAAACTTGACTAGTTTTCAAAGGATTTCAACAGAAGATCGAAGGAAGAAAGAATCTGATAGATATGTTGACAAAGACGGTAACTATCGATAAACTGAAGTTGTGTTCAACTTCAGTTGGCCTGCTAGAGTAAAAAGAGCAGAATGACTATTGCATCGATCGAGGTGTGAAGACGGATTGAAATCAGTCTTCAAGTGGGAGATTGTTGAAATGCTGCATGTGCGCAGTAGCTGTTGCATCAGCCTTTAGCCAAGCAGCCCATGTTTTCAACATGGGGCTGCCACCAACCTCCACCTACCAGGCCATCAACCAAGCCACCAACCCCCACCAACCATTTCTCACCCTATAAATACAATCTTCCTCTTCATAACTTTCATCTTATTCCAAAATCCAATAAGAAGAAAAGGAAAGCAAGAAGAGAGTGAGACCGAGTGTTGATTATAAATTGTTCTGTGTAATAACTTTGTAATATTCTCTAAAATAAAAGATCTGTAGCAGCCCGGAGACGTAGGCATAATTGGCCGAACTCCGTTACCATGTTTGAGTGTCTCTTACCATTCTACATTTCATTTCTTTTCTCCACAAATCAAATTATAAGGAAATTTGCATAATTTCCCAATAATAGGTTCCAGGTCAATACTTCTTACTTTATGGCTATCCGCAAAACCGACATGTAATAAAGTTAAAATTTTGAAAAATAAAATGAAGAATGAAGTCTTAGAATCCGACATTTCATTGCCCTTGCCATAACTCTAAAACATATGTAAAATTCATAATAAATTGCATTAAAATTTTCATCAGACCTACCATAATTGCTTACGTATGAAAATACATAAAAATTGCATAAAATTCAACTTATTGTTTCTTCTTAAAAATTTATGGCTTAACTGATGCTTATTGAATATGGGGTCCAAGCACCTATAAAAGCATAAATAGATATGTTGCTTGCATATAAAGAGAAACAAATAAAAAAAATTCATCAATGAAATACATGTAGAGAAAACATTACAACATTCAGACCATCGCTGCACAAATCATTGGAAAAGATGAGGTAAGACATTCACTACATGAATGCCTTTTGAGGGATTTTTCTGGAAATTCTGATTTTTATTGTATTGGCAAGAGGTATATTTTTGGAGTATGAAACTTTGTGGTTTACACTTTTTGAGGAGATTTGTCAATATTTTTTAGCTCAAATATACTTTTGAGTAAATTGTAATCTTTACGAGGAGATATATAACTTGGCTTCAACAAACTCAGAAACTATAAAACTGAGAAAAAATCTTACTGTGCAAGTATTACAAATCAAATAATATATTTAAGACTAAAAATACAAAAAAGGTAGGAAAATATTCAATACTAACTCTGACAGCTTAAGACAAATGGTCTGTTGATTAGTGTAATAACCCGGAAATCCGAGCCAATTTAAAATTTTTATTTTGGCAATTTTAGTGAATTTTGAATATTTATAATGAATTATTTTAAATAATAACGACGAGAAATTTTTTTGAATAGAATTAGAATGTATATATTTATATAGATCTTCGTTAGAATATAAACTATTATTTATAATCATAGAAGGAATTGAAAATGGCGCAGTAGTTCGAGAATTCGATTTCAAATTTCAAATGAATGTACAGGATTCAAAATAAACCGAATTTTAGCGAAACTAAAAATATTAGAATCTATTTGAGAATATATTTCCAATGAGTCTGAAAAATCAAAATTTCATAGTGGGAATAAAAAGTTATGTCTAGTTGAAAATTCAGAAAAGTCGGTGTGGAATTCTGGCCCTTAAAAATGGAAATTTTGCAAATGACCTCTGTTTTCGACGAAACCACTTTTGTTGGATTTGGGATGTCAAGTTATTTCTAGATTCCATAATTTGTAATTTTCTGAATCAATATGTGAGCATGGCGAAAGAAAACGTGTTTTGACATTTTTAGTCAATTTCGATCGACCAAAAAATGGTCATTTTTCAAACGGTCTCAGTATTTGACAAAATTAGTTTCGTTAGGACCGTATCGTCAATACGAAGCCAGAAATAATTTTTCTGGAATTTTTAGAGTTAGTATGTGGCCCCGATAAATTGAAATGTACGTTTGAATTGAATATTAAATGATTATATATTAAATTTGAATGAAAATTGATCGTAACAGCCGAATAGGGTTACGAAATATATCCCATTGTGTTCGAAATAGGGGTAATTAGCTAGGGGTGACAGTCGTTGGGTTCCATTTGGAGTTCGAATTAGAAAGTTACTTTTTGCAGATTAAAATAATAATTTAATTATAAATAAATAATAAAACCTAACTCTATTTTCCTCAGAACCCATCGTTTAGAAACCTAGCCCTAAAACCAAATCATGTCGCCATGCTTCAGCCGCTGCCACCGCTAAGTGATCACCCCCCCCCCCCCCCCCCCCCCCCGCCATCGCACCGCCGGCCATCACACCCCCTCTGACACCCCCTTTTCTCGTCCATGACCTTCGCTCTCGCTTCTCCCTCCTTCTACCCGAATCCGCCCGAACTCCCTGGAGGGCCGCCGCCAGTCCCCATTCCCGCCGCCCCTGACGCATGCAACCGGCGCCGCGACCGCCTGAACGGGCCCCACCACCTCTGCGCCGCCTTCCCCCTCCTCCACTACTCAAAATCATTGAGTTTTTTTTTTACTGTAGAAAATATGATTTTATTTTTAGCATGTTAAAGCTGTTATTTTTATACATATAAGTTTGAAATAAAAATCTAATTTTTATATGTATAACTTCATGATAAAAATCTAATTTTTGTGTATGAATACTAGGATTTTTTATGCAAAGAAAGTTGTGAATTTTTATAATGGAAAAGACGTGATTTTTATTATGCATATCATTATAAAAAGAAGTGATTTTTAAATATAAAAACATCGCAATAAAAATATGATTTTTATATAGTAGAGATTATAAAGATATGATTTTTATATAGTAGAGAATACAATTTTTATAATATAAACATAAACATAAAAATATGATTTTTATGTATGAAGTAACAGTATAGAAATGTGATTTTTAATAATCAACTGCGTGATACAGATTGCGATGGTACTGTCGGAAAACAAACCTGAATTCAAACCATTCAGAGATAAGGACTGGAGGAGTGGATCCCAAATGTGAGAACTCCTCACTTTTATTTTTTCTAGTTTGAAATATATACTAGGATGCAGACGGTGCTCAGTAGTACCCAACACCCGTCGTCCACAGACCATGGATGACTTGTTTGTTTGATTGATGTGTTGTGAAATTTTATTGTGTGATGTGGAATGAATAAATATTTTATAGTTAAAAATAAAAATTTTAACGTGTATATAAAATAAATATTTATAAACAAATCGGACGATTTGTTTATGTACACCCATTTGACTAATATTGATTGGGATGATAAATTTTACACATCGCCCAATGCACAAATAAAAATCTGTGTTTGTTGATTTGAAACCCCACACGGGTATTGGGATGATATTTGACGTACACTAATCCCAGTTGTTTAGTTGTATGTCAATCGATGAGTTGACAGACTGTGTAAGCGCTAATTATTTTATATTTAATGCTTATGCAGTTGTGTGGTGCACTTTGGATGATGGTTGATTATTTATTATTGAGATTATATACATGTGTTGTATAGAATCCATAAAAATAACATTATATGGTAATTGAGTGGGTCTCGTTCCAATTTAGAAAAAAATTATATTCATGTGTTGAACAAAAAAATTGTCATGTGTTGACAATACTCATGTGTTGAGAATATTCATGTGTTGAACGAAATATTTATACAATAAAATTCACATTTTTAATGTAAGAAGGAAATAATAAATATTCATGTGTTGAATAAAATATAAATTCATGTGTTGAAGAAAATATTCATTTGTTGAATAGAATAACGAAGTTATTGAAATACATAAAGCCGTGTTGGTTAGATATGCGCCATTTTGACGCGAACGATATTTATATCGATTATATTCGTTTTTATAATGAATATCGAAAAGGAAGTGATTTCAAAATATAACGTTTTGAAAATATTATCATTTATATATTAATGATATGGAATATTCAATTTTGATCTAAAATTGAATATGAAGTTGAAATCGTTTTGAAAACAAATTTAAAACGATTTATAAAATACGTTTTGTAAAGAAATCGACGTAATATACATAATATATTATATATATATATATATATATATATATATAATGGCCTGAATAGAACGGCAGTTCGCGAATTTCGACCATTGACTTCGAATGGACATTACGGTAGATCCGACCGTCGGGTTCTCCTAATGCCAGAATCGTTGGGTTCATATCGAAAAGACCTTTATAACGAATATTAGAGATTTGAAATCTAACAGTCGGATTTGGAATTATGTCCAAATCAAATTTGGAAATGGTCGTTGTAAGTGCAATTCGATGGTCGTTGAATCGACTGTACGGGCCTTGATAAAATTATTAAAAATAGCAGTAATTTGTGTAAAATCATAAGAAATGATTTGGAAAGAATTGGGATGAAAAACTCCAAATTTGAAAAGATAAAAATAGATTTTTAACGAAATGAACTAGTTTTGAACTAGAATTATAATCCATTTATTTTTGAAATAAATAAATTGGATTTGAAAGGGTTTTAAAAGTAACCAAAATTTCCAATAATTAAATTGGAATGGATTTGAATTGTCTTTGGAATATTTCAATGTTGAATTTCGTGATTATACAGATATTGTTATGGAAATTTGAAATATATATTTATATCGTTATTTCCAATACGATATCTGTTGGTCGTAGAATTTGATATTGAATATAAGCCGATATGTTTTCTATTCAGAGCCTTGTATTTAATATCAAATGGGATTTGGGTTTTTCGTGAAAGGTGTCTTCATTAACACTGTTCTTAAACCCAGCTGAGATAAAGATTAAATCATTTTATTTATATTTAATGAAGTATACCAATTAAATGGTATTTAATTGGAACTGAATTTGAATCGAATTTTTCGGGTTTATCGTGAACAGTGTTTTGAATAACACTTGTTCTTTAACCCGATAATTAATGGAATGTGAATTGGGTTTATCGTGAACTGTGTTTTAACGACATTTGTTCTTTAACCCGATTTACAGTGAAATGTGATTTGGAATTTATAAATCTTTTATTAAGATCTAAAGGAGATTTTCCAAAGTAAAGTTTTCCAATTTAATAAAATAAATTGGGATGGAATGGAATTCGATTTGGTAATAATCGAAGTGAATTTCTGTGGATGAAGACAACTAATATATCTGGAATTTAAAAGGCTTCACCGTTATTCCATTTATATTATTAGTTGGATAGGGAAGTTTATATCGATTATATATATCGATTTGTTTTCCATGAAGATTCCATTGTAAATGGAATGTGATTTTGGGTTTATCGTGAACCGTGTTTTAAATGACATTGGTTCTTTAACCCAGTTAAAGACAGGATATGATTTACCAAGTTAAATAATCATTGATAGTGATTTTTGGGAAGATTAAAACCAAGTGCAGTTTTAATGAATCTTTAATTAGATTGAAATGATCGAGAATGGAGTATCACCAGTTTTGCTCCAGGCGATAGTTAAATCTTTAATTAGATTTGAACGTGAAATGGTAATTGAATTTACCGATAACACCGTGGTGTTAGATATGAAGTATTACCAGGTTTACTTCATGGGATGAATAAGTTGGGATTGGGAAATTAAAACAAATGATTACTTCGGTAAGGTTCGTTAATCCCGACTAGTTTGGATAAACCATAATTTGGTTTGAATTGATATTCAAAAGAAGATTAAAGAATAAATTTAAAGAATTTATCTTTAATAAACTTAATGGGAACCTTTTCCAAAGTATAAGAATATTTGAATAAAAGAATATTCTGAATTGGAATGAGGCGTATGTTGTGTTTGTGTAACACTTGTTTATTATCTACGCGAGTTATTCAGAAAGACCGGGTTTATCCCATTTTGAATAACTGATTCGATGATGTGTCGAGGATGAAGACAGTGGTCGAAGACCGGAGGTCTTCACATCGTTTGGATAATTACTGATGATCTTGATTAGGTTGTACACCCAAGAGGAGGGAATCAGTTGGTGATCGTCCAGACGTACGTGGAGATCGATGGATATGCGAGGTACAAGGTGCCTCCGGTTTCATTCAGACCCAGAACGGACTTGTAAATGGACTTTATGTCTGACATTGGATATCATTCTGTGTGATTGATGGATATCGGTTGCATGGAGTGGTTTGCCTGTGTGGCATGCTAAGATGCAAATGATCAAGGCTTCTGTTGAAAAGCAGAGTCTTGAGGTTGATGATCAAAGCACGGCCTTTGTGGCATAGCTTTGTGTAGCGTTAATTCGCGAGCCTCACACCCCGGTTGTGAACCAGAAATGGGAGAGGACATCTGGGAGGGCATGCGTTTCCTTTTAGCTAGGGTGGTGTCAGTGACCTACCAGCCCTGACATTTATATTATTTTCACCTGTGTGGTTGTTGGATTGCGAGGTGCCTCGGATATATCGGTGACTATTTGAAGCCGATGGAGTCATTTGGCTCATTGACGCCCCAAAGGGCGAGGAAACGCAGTGTTCATGCATTTTAATCCACATCGGTGGACCGGCCCTGACGATCCAAGGGACAGTGCATTCTGTTCCTGAGGGGCGGGCTAGAGCGTCTCGAATCGGTGAGGACTATCTTTTTCCTCGATTCACAGATGGAAATCCAACTTCCAATACGTGACTTTGCAGTTTTGATTATAGAATCTATATATGGCGACATAGTGGTATGGGGCACTTATGTCATCTATGATTGATACTTATGATTGAAATTGTTTTACACTATACACATATAGTAATAATAAAAGATGAAATTTAGCGTATCAAGCATTCTTTGGCTATTATAAGGTAAAACCCTATCCTTCGGCTTGTGTTGCATTGTGTGATGGGACCTGGGTCTTATAATAGCTTCAGTGTTCTTTATTTAGCATTGCGCTGTTGTTTTATGCACTGGTATTCTTGGGAGGAAACCTGATCTGTGTTATACGGCGTGGTCCCTGGATTTACCTAACTTTAAAATAAAGATTAATAACTGTTTTAGTTCTCACACCAGTCACAGACTGACCTGGAGTTTATTGTTTTAACCTAAACTCTGGGTGCCCCTATTTTCCACATGGATAGCTAGTAGTTTTGGTTTTGCAAATATATATTCACAGGATCCTGGTTTACAGCTGGAACAATACTCGGAAAGCTCTGTATCCATGTATTACTTTCAGTTGTGTTTTGTATTATTTTTCCGCTGCTATGTAATGTATTGTAATCTCTGATATTAATCAAATGTATTTTATTTGTTTTATACTCTGTATATTCTTGTAATATGATGAAATTGTTGTAATAAGCAATGAAATGTTCTTCTGTTTGTGTTCTGATATGGCTTGTACTCAAACCAATCTGTGCTTTACTTCATGGGGAAGTTCGGGTCGTCTCAATTAGAAGAAGGAAATGTTTATTATAATTCATAAACCATGAGAAGATGAGAAGAACCAGATTTTTTGATGGTTTCTGCTTAATTTAATCACTGCATCTTTGGTTTAATGTGTTACAAAAAGATGCAAAAAAAATTCCGTTATTACCTAAATCTATAGTCAATGAAATAGCAATAAATGCTAAAGGTTTGTATGCTCGAAAAACATGCATGTGGAACTTCTGTTTGTCAGTGAGCCCTAGTGTATCATTGTCTTGATGTCTATATTACTTGAAGTAGTCTATTTAATCATGATTTTCCTAGTCATATCAAGCTAGGAAGAACTCTTGGCCGAAAGTAAATGTTACAGTTGATAAATAAACAATAGAAAGATGCACATGCTATCTAGAATGTAGCAATGAGTGGATGTTATATGCTTGTTGTACGGTAATGCGATAGTAAACGTTAAAGTTGATAGATAAATGAACAATAGAAAGATGTAGATGCTATCTAGAGTACCGTAAATGTGACAGTTGATAAATATAAGTACATCCACCTGAAGCAGATCCTCTATTCATAATTTGAAGAATCCTCTATTCATAATAAAGGAAGTAAATATAAGTACAGTTGCTCACAGATCCCAGTTACTTAAGAGCATATTCATTGTTCGGTGCAGGGAGACAAAGGGATGTAAACTTGAAATCCGAAGGCATACAAAATTACTTGAAATGAAACAGGCAAAGAGAGGCAATTGCAAATTTGTATAACCCAAGATAACAATTAGTAGAAAATCACAGTTCACAGACCCTAATTTTGGCTTTAAATCAATGGGAGCATAATATAGATGGAACCATGAATAAATGAAAGCCATACCAGCAGTTGTTTTCAATAAAATTTGTTTGGTGGTCGAGATTGAGATGGAAATCGCATGATGGTTGTAGTCGTCAAAATCTCTCCGGTGTAGAATCAAAGTGGAAGAAGGAAAAGTAAAGGCAAGTGGGTAAGATGCCGGCGGCGAGTTTTTTTTTTGTAGGGTTTCCTAGCAATTTATCAAATATATTTATTTCACTAAAATATTTCTGATCAACTGCAAAACATGATAATAAACCGTTGGGTGGAAATGAGCCCGATTGCAGAACAGAGGTGAATGAACAACTATGCACATGTGAAACCATTATAGAAAACATAGCGACCAAAAAGGACTATGATCCAGCAGAAATAAGATCACATGTAAACCAAAATGAAATAAGAATGTTTACCTCTAGAAGGGCAGAGTAGTAGGTTGTTGAAGGCAAGGTGGCACCTAATCAACAGAGCAGTGTACACAACAAGTATCAGAATGAGGCAGAGCATGGTAGTAGGTAGAACAGACAAACAACGGAAGATCGAAACCTGCCGACGCTAGTGCAGAGGGAAATGGAACGAACGAAACCTGGCAGCAAAGCCTGCGTCTAAGGAATCGGGCGGAGCTAAGGGATGATTTAGACATCGATTTCTTGTTGTTATGGTGGGAAGAGCGGGGACCGAAGTTAGGTGCGAACGACGGGGACTTGCCGACGTTGTTGCAGTAGGTGTAGAGGGGAAAGGAGAACGAAACGAAAGCACCATGTGCGTGGGTGTGGAATCGGACAGATCTAGAGGAAGATTTGGGGTCAATTCTTTATTTTTAGGTGGAAGGGGAGGGGATTGATTTTGGGGGAAAACGGAAAGACGAAGTAGGAGTGCATCTACGGGCAAACCAAAGCCGTTCGATTTTTGGGTGTGGACAGGTGGCTCAATCGTGAATTTTAGACTAAAAGTGGAACCGAATGGGCTTTGTAGAAAGATTGTGCTTTTATATAATATGATAGATACATTATACAGCTATATGTATGTGTATATTCAGCTTATTTGTGTTCAGTTCATTATATAATACTGGCATACACAGTTATAACATGTTTCAAATAACAATTATATTAATACATACAACTCAGATTAAGTCTTAATGTTTATGTGGCATATATCACTGTTTAATATAGTTCGGGTTTTTGACAACCATATATATATATATATATATATATATATATATTAAATCAACACAGATTGCTCCATTTATACAATCTTACACAAATATACATACATATTCATCAACATCTTGATATTAAACAAGTCATACTTGTTTAATTTTAAAGCATGTTAGCAATGGTTCCTTCTGCCAATCCAAGCATTTGTGTTGCCACCTTTCTACTGAAACAATTTCAGTGCTTGGTTACGCCGTTCCCTGTTTTAAAATAAAAATTAAAATTCAAAAGGTCAGTTTGTGTTATATGTGCATATACTCATCAAATGTATATCATTTATATACATCCAGTGACCTATAGACATCAAATGTACATATGATTCATACGTTGTAACTTATACACACATCAAACGTGTGTATATAATTCAAAGTACTCTAATTCATACACATCACATGTATATTTAATATATATATATATGTATATATATTTACTGCAACTCATACATACATCAAATGTATATAATCTGTTAACTGTTTATATATATATATATATATGGAACATGTTTTATATGCATATCAATATATGCAGTATTTTTGAATTCATATGAATATATATATATATATATATATATCAATATAAATATATACACACAACACTTATACATGTACTGGGCTGTTGGATTCCAATATATATATATATATATAGATTTTACTTAATTTATTTGTCTAAGTCAGACTCATGACAAATTTTCATTCACCTTGTTACAGGTTGGTTCAAATTGGCCCCAAGTAAATGTACTGTAAAAGGATTCACTTAAAGATAATTCATGGGAAAAGTGACCACACATCTTAAAATTTAAAATGACATATTATCATCAGCATATCATATACAGGTAGGATGGAATGTGTGTATATATATTTATATATATATTACACTGGGTCACAAGGTATTTACTCATGAATTAATACATTGGCTCATGAAAGTGATGTACTAAATGTTCATTACAATATTTAAATTTCATTCAACAATGCATTATATATATATATGTGTGTGTGTGTGTGTGTGTGTGTGTGTGTGTGTGTGTGTGTGTGTAGATTCTAAACCTACATTAAGGGCAATTATACCATGTTGATTGTCATCAGATAACATATGAATTTATGAACAATTTCTAAATCCATTATGTGTAATAAGCAAACAGCATGATTAATAATATAAATACAATTATGATTTCGAATAAATCATTAGTCTATCTAATATGGAATCCTATTTAATGGGCATTTGCACAAACTAGGGGCCAATAATTGCATGTCCATAACATATAAAACTCAGCTATGAAAAACCATTTAAATTACATATATCGAATAATTAGATTTCTTATTAAGATGAGACAAAACTAATCTACTTAATATGTGATTTTGCATAGAAATGGAAAGCCTAATGTACTCTTATATACATTACTAATTCAAGCATCCATTTGTTAACTATTAAAATACATGGAGAAGACACTATGCAATGATTGCAACTCAAATGCATATTGCAACATATATATATATATATATATATATATATATATATTTGTGTATATATATACATATATATATACACATACATATGTGTATATATATATATATCAGTGTATGTGCAATTTGAAATGTCCATGGAATATATATTGATATTGTAAGATAAATACAGTATGTAATTATCAACAGATCAAATCTGTTGTGGTTATAAAATTAAGATTCCAATATTGATATACCTTTATATATATACCAAATATATACATATACATATATATACATATATATATATATATACTGTTTTGTTATTTGCATAACTTAGGTTAGTTAAACAATCTGCAAATCTAATTTGCAATTATTCATATATCAATATACATATATATATATAATGAAGATTATGTATTACTGGATAGTTGAATTGCAAATCATATTTACAACAATATATTAAATACATGTAATTGATACCTTATGACAAATCAGGTCATATTTATATGTTAAGCATACTTTAAATTTTGTTTGATTTTTCTTGTAATATATATAGAAGACACACACACACACATGCATACATATATATATATATCATTTTATATATATATATATCAATTCATGCAGCACCATACGAAAGAATTTAAAATCATTTGAGTGTCTTGATTAAATCATTTGTATTCGTAGTATAAACTTTAAATATAAACAAGAAATCATGTTTCCTAAATGTTTTAAAATCAGACTATGTTATAAACTTATCATAATAAATATATAATAAATACATTCAAGTCCAAATGCATTTTACACAATAGGTCAATTGGATATATGTCAATACATAAATGATATACACACACACACACTCTCTCTCTCTCATATAAAACACATCATACATGTATTTTACAGAATTAACAAATCATAATATACAAGTTATGATTTTAAGTTGACCTGTACATTATTTATATAATATAAGTGCAAAATCATTGGGCTTGATGTAAGAATTTCAAACACAAATTTTTGAACACATAGGATAATATCATTATCTGAGATCAAAGTAAAGTCAGTTTTTCTGATTTTCTACGTAAAAGCAGAAAATATGCCTTAATAACAATTAATATCATTAAATCAAATATAATTAAAACCAACATTCTGAAAGCTTAGACAATAAAAAAAATAGTCTTTGATCAAAAACAAATACATGCATAACTGAGCCATAACTTTTATCCTCATGTCAATCAAACATTTTGATTATTGATTTAACAATTTTTATGCATGCATTCAGATCAGACATCAATTAAAATCATATGGTTAACAGACCATATTACACATTAACTGCATAACATTCTAAGATGAAGTAATGTCTTAACAGGAATCAATATCTCATATTGATTCATGTTTAGAATAACGCAGTCTTATTTCATAAATAAAACTGTATCACTTTTCAAGTTACATCACTTCATCATTGAATTTGTAATAGACAAATGCATTGTAAACTTATAGAAACAGATCAGTTTACTGCTACAATCTAGATTGATATCCATATATTAATGGCTTAACCATCTAAGATCTAGTAAATAGAATTAATTTAGGGCATTGTTATTGACACTCCAAATATTGTTAAGGGGAGAATTTTTTTTTTTTTTTTTTTTTTTTTTTAAGGGGAATACCAATGAGGAAAGTAGTCCCTTAACAAATAAAGGTATTTTTACTTTATTACCCATTTAGCCCTTTAACAAATAAAGGTAATCTTACCTTAACAAATATTGCAAGGGCCATAGTATTTTTTATTCAATTCGTATATATCGATTTTTTTAACCCTAAAGGATAAGCGTTTTCAGAGGAATAGGATCGAACAATTTTTTTTTTGACATAAATATACCGAATTTTATAATTACGAAGGCAGTGCACCAAAATGATTATTAATTTTCGACATATCACTGTTGAATACATACATAATTGATTATGTGCTGCATTCGGTATAGTGGTGACAAACTACTTATTTTAATTCGGTTTCCCTTGTCAAATAAGTGTTTTTTAATCTAATTTGAAGGGCAAACCAGGAATACTGAGTCGTGTGAAATAATATGTTTGTGTAGCCCCTTAACAATTTTTCAAAGAGTGGAGTGTTTTTAAAAAATGTCCCCCCATAACAATAGTTGGAGTGTCAATAACAGCACCCTTAATTTATGATATTAATTAGTATTAAGATGAAGCAATTTCGATTCAATAATAAATTGATTCGATGGTCCCTACTTCTTAAATCATAGTCAAAACACCTTGTATAAAAATCAATTCCTTCAAATATTCAGCAAATCACGCACTTATAATCTAAAATTACAATTCAATATATTATATCTTGCAATCCCAAGGCTCTGATACCACTGTTGGATTAATTACGATCGAACTAACATCCAAAATAAGTGTTTTAACAGTTTAAAACAACAATCGATTGCAAGAACAGTAAATTAAAACAAAAATTGATTAGGGTTTCATACCTTCGGTCCTGAGATCCACGAAACTAACAAAGAAAATTGGCTATTTGTTCTAATTGAATTAGGACAACGACATAGCACTGGCTCTCTATTGGTATCCATATGATCGTCTTCGATTAAATCAAAGAAGAAACTAAATGGAGGAAGCGGTACTAGCCGCCATGGATATTTTAGGGTTTTGGAAAAGCATCGGTTCAATTCTAATTTTTGATCTGATAGGAAATTATATATGTAATAGAATTAGTCTTCGTTTACAAAAGGAAATAGGTAACCCTTTAATAACAAACGTTAACCTAAAGTTAGGAACTAACCGAATACTTGTTCCAAATTCGAATAAAATATTAATAAATTGATATTTTATTTGTCCAAAATATTTTCTTTCCTTTATAATGTTCTATATTGTGTGACCCTATAGGTTAATACAATGTTGGCAATGATTTTAAATCGTATTTAAAATCATAAACAGTGATTGACATCTAATAATACATCGCTGCTACCCAAGTTATAATAATAATATTGACGATTCGATAAAACCTTTCGTAATCAGTGTATCAATGTAATATAACCCTTTTAACCAATATGTCCAAGAATAAACTCGAGGCATGGAACGTATCACCCTCTTTATAATCTAATCCGTTTATCTTGATCGATGAATAGACTATTTAAAAACAAATCAATATTTCAGCACGGCCATGCATTTCACAGTCTCACTCGATCAAGAGGCCCATGAATATCAGTAAAAATATATTGTAGGGTTAAATATCATCTAAATCGTTCATAATTTTCATTTGATTCAAGATGTATCCAATGATCACTGTTATCGTCTTCTCCGTCACAAGTAAATTTAGATGATATCAAAACACAAATATCTCCGAATAAAATTATAACGATTCAGGTCTGAGGAGTGTCACTATGAGAATAACTTATGATACGTTTAATTATATTACATGTAGTTTTCTCATGGTGGGTCAGCCCAAACGCTATTCTCCAATACGTATTTATGTCTTAACCTTAACATCACATATATTAATGATCAATGAGATATGATCATCAGTCAATCAACATACTAGTTTTAATGTTTTCCTTTGTATACAATAAAACTTGACTAGGGACATTTAAGAATTATAATACTTAATATATTATATAATATCATGTTCAAGTCTTACTCGAACTATATAATTCCATATTATTATTCTAAGTACTTCTATTATGTTAAATTTATATTACGTAGTAAATATAGCATAATAGAATATTTTTTATTCCATTAAAACAATAACATCAACAATGTTTTTGATTATATCAAATGGAGAGCCTCTAGGGCATAAACTCTAACACATGGATCAAATGTTATAAACACTAATCTATTTTCATTGTGTTATATTAAGCTTATTACGGTTTAGAGTATGAATGATCTATCGTAAGTTAAGAATAACGAAGTGATTTAGCAATTCAAGTTTAAATTACTATGTTTATAATGGCATTCGTAAAAATCCTTGTGTAAGAATATTATTTTTAACATATTATATACCCTGAGATTGTTCCGATATGAACTTTCAGACCCGAGATGGAATCCCAAGACGAATCCCAGAGTCAGACTCATCTCATCCAAGATCTCCGCCGATAAGAGATTTAGTCTCTAGAATCCATAAGATGTAACTCGACCGATATCTGAGATTTAAAACCTTGATTGAATTTAAAAAAATTAATGGCATAAACGAATACGTTTTAAGTATGCAACAACATCATAATTTCATTAACTTTTATTTCCTAGATTATGGGTGGATTCCTACTCATCCACCATCATACACTCATATTATAGTTTCTGGAATCAAGTGTTTTTTATTAAACACATCCTAGTATCAGATTTGCCATTTACCCCATAATAAAAATCATGTATTCTTTTTATGACCTATTGCTTTTTCATTATGTTACTCTTATGTGTATTCCCAATATTTATATTTTGGTAGTTTAGCATTTCCTATTTTTGATTTAAATTTAATGTTGCTTGAGTTTCTAAATCGACAAAAGGCTTAGTTTCGAAATGAAACTGAGCTCTGGGCTCAGTTTATAATCAAAAATGAGCCTTTCTCATTTTACAAACTAGGCCTTTTTGCTTAGTTTCGAATCAAAACTGAGCAGGCTTTCAAAACTGATCCTTTCTTACTTTACATAAAATTATTCAAGCATTTTTAACACATATACCATTTCACAATAAAATTATTTAATCATTTCACAATAAAATAATGAACTATAGCAGAATAACTACATTCACCATAGTCTATGAAACTAAAATAGTACAATGCCTACATTATTATATCATTTCATAACCAAATTTCTAAGTTTATACCAATTCCCAATAAAATTACTCAACAATTTTTGTAGTAGCCCGTAACTTCCCCAGTAAGGAAAGCCCGGATTACCTTGAGGACAAGACGAATCAGAACGCAAACAGAAGAACATTTCATTGTTTATTACGAGAATTCCATCAGAATACAAGAATATACAGAGTATAATTGAATAAATTACATTCGATAAATATCAGAGATTACAATAAATTACATAGCAGCGGAAAATAATACAAAGCACAACTGAAGGTGATATACGGATACAGAGCTTTCCGAATATCATTCCAGCTGTAAACCAGGTTCCTGTGAATATAAATCTGCAAAACCAAAACTACTAGCTGCCCGTGTGGAAAATAGGGGCACCCAGAGTTTAGGTTAAAACAATAAACTCCGGGTCAGTCATGTGACCGGTGTGAGAACTAAAACAGTTATTTAAAACTTTACTTTAAAAGAGAGTAATTCAAGGGACCACGTTGTATAACACGGAACGGGTTTCCTCCCAAGAATACTAGTGCATATAACAAAACAGCGCAATGCTCTTTGGAAAACTGAAGCTATTATAAGACCCAGGTCCCATCACACAATGCAACGCAAGCCGGAGGATAGGGTTTTCCCTTATAATAGCCAAACATGCTTGGTACGTTTAAAACAAATCATTTGATACTATTATAAGCGTATAGTGTCAAAACAATTCAAATCATAAATATCAATCATAGGCGGCATGGGTACCATCTATCATGTCGCCATACTCGGCTCTACAAATAAAACCGCAATATCACGTATTGGAAATTGGTTTTCCGTCATGAGTCGAGGCAAGGGGAAAGCTCCTCTCCGATGCGAGGCACTCTAGCAAATGTTCCAAGACCCCACTATGATCCTTGGATCTTCAGGGCCGGTCCTCACCTAACTTTGGAGGATTAGTTATTCCTGAACACACGTTTCCCGGTCCTAACAGACCTATATCCGAGGCACCTCGCATTCCAACAACCACACAGGTGAAAAGTATATAAATGTCAGCCAGTTTAAGCACTGACACCACCACTAGCTAGAAAGAAACATCGTGCTCTCCCTGTAGTCACTATCCCGTTTTTGACTCATACCGAGGTGTGAGGCTCGCGAATTAACGCCATACACAAAGCTGCGCCACACAGGCCGTGCTTTGATGATCAACCACAAGACTTTGCTTTTCAACAGAAGCCTTGATCATCTGCCACTTAGGCGTGCCACACAGGCAATTCACTCCATGCGACTGATGTCCATCGATATACAACCTCTGAGCTCGTACATCTCAGAGAAGGGTGTTAAGCAAGATAATAAATTCTCCACCGCCAAACAGATGTATATTTAATAGAGATCAATCAACACAGAATAAAATCCAATGTCAGACACACAGTCCATTTACAAGTTCGTTCTGGGTCTGAACGAAACCGGAGGCACTTTCCTCGCATACCCATCCATCTCCAAGTATGTATGGACGATCACCAACTGATTCCCTCATTTTGGGTGTACAGCCCAATCAAGATCACCAGTAATCACCCAAATGATGTGAAGACTTCCGGTCTTCAACCACCGTCTTCATCTTCGACATATCGTCGAATCGGTTATTCAGAATGGGTATAAACCCGACCTTTCCGAATAACCCGCGTATATAATAAACACGTGTTACACAAACCCAACATACGCCTCATTCCAATTCAGAATATTCTTTTATTCAAATTTTCACATCATTAGGGAATAGGTTCCCATTAATTTTATCAAACATAAATTCTTCTAAATTTGTTCTTTAATCTTCCTTTGGATATCATTTCAAACCGTATTATGGTTTTCCAAACTAGTCGGAATTAGCAAACCACACCGAAGTCATTATTTATTTTATTTCCCAATCCCAACCTATTCATCCTATGGAGCAAAACTGGTAATACCCCATATCTAACACCATGGTGTTATCGGTAAAATTAATTACCATTTCACGTTCAAATCTAATTAAAGATTTAACTATCGCTTTAGAGAAAAATTGGTGATACTCCATCCTCGATCACTTTTCTGATTTGATAATTTAAATTATCAATTCACTTTCAATCTAATTAAAGATTCGTTAAACATCCACTTAGTTTTAATCTTCTCAAAAATCAATATTCTGTCTTTAACTGGATTAAAGAACCAATGTCATCTAAAACACGATTCACGACAAACCCAAATCACATTTGATATTAAATACAAGGCTCTGAATAGAAAATATACCGGCTTATATTCAATATCAAATTCTAAAACCAACAAATATCGTATTGGAAATAACGATATAAATATATCTTTCAAATTTCCACAACCATTTCTGTATAATCACAAAATCCAACATCAAAATATTCCGAAGACAATTTCGATTCAAATCCACTTCCACTTCACGTACTAGAAATCCTGATTATTTTTAAAACCACTTTCAAATTCAATTTATTTATTTGAAAGATAAATTGATTTTAATTCTAGTTCAAAACTAGTTCATTTTGATAAAAATATATTTTTATCCTTTCAAATGTGGAATTTTTCATCCCAGTTCTTTACAATTCACATATTATGATTTTACACAAATTATTACTATTTTTAATAATTTTATCAAGGCCCGTACAGTCGATTTCCATCAACGGCCATCGAACTGCACTTACAGCGACCTTTTCCAAATTTGATTTGGACATAATTCCAAATCCAACTGTTAGATTTCAAATTTCTAATATTCATTGGAAAGCTCTTCTCAATACGAACCCAACGGTTCCAGTTTTAGGAGAATTCGACAGTCGGATCTCCTGCAACGTCAATTCGAAGTCAATGGTCGAAATTCATGAACTGTCGCGGCGCGGCGCGTTCTATTCAGGCCATTATATATATAATATATATATATTATATATATTTCGTCGATTTCCTTTTAAAACGTATTTTATAAATCGTTTTTTAAATTCGTTTCAAAACCATTTCAACTTCATATTCAATTTCAAATCAAAATTGAATATTTCATATCATTACTATATAAATGATAATATTTTCAAAACGTTATATTTTGAAATCACTATCTTTTCTATATTCACTATAAAAACGAATATAATCGATATAAATATCGTTCATGTCAAAATGGCGTCAATCTAATCAACACGGCTTTATATATTTCAATAAATTCGTTATTCTATTCAACAAATGAATGTTTATTCTATTCAACACATGAATATATATTTCTTTCAACACCTGACTAATCTCAACACATGAGTACTGTCAACACATGACTATTTTTATTATGTAATATATTTTATAAAATTATGGTATCTATTGTTTGATTTTAAATTAGACTCCAACCGTAGAGTAGATTCTAATCTTAAATATGATGAAGATGTAAATTTTATTGTTAAAATATTTTACTCAACACATGAATACTCTCAACACATGAGCATCGTCAACACATGACTATTTTTCTATTCAACACATGAATCTTTATTTTCTAATATTCTTTATTTTTCCATTTGGAATGAGGCCCAATCAATTACCGTATAATATTAATTATATGGATTTCATACAACACATGTATATAATAGCAATGATAAACAATCAACCATCATCCAAAGTGCACCACACAACTGCATAAGCATCAAATATAAATAATTAACGCTTACATAGCCTGTCGACCAATCGATCGACATACAATTAAATAATTGGGATTAGTGTACGCCAAATATCATCCCAACACCCGTGTGGGGTTTCAAATAAACGAACACTGAATATTATTTGTGCAGTTGGGCGATGTGTAAAATTTATCATCCTAATCAATATCTTTTAAATAGGTGTACATAAACAAACCGTCCGGTTTGTAAATGAATATTTATTTATTCACATTCACATTAAAAATTATATTTTTAACGATAAAATATTTATTTCAACCATCTACATTTTATCATCGATTTCACATCAACATCACAAACAAATTTCACAACACATCAAACAAGCATACAAGCCGTCCATGGTCTGTGGACGACGGGTGTCGGGTGCTACTAAGCACCGTCTGTATCCTAGTATATAATTTAAACTAGAAAAAAAGAATTAAAGTGTGAAGTTCTCACCGATTAGCTAAACCAAACGCCACGACCCTTCTTATGGAGAGAATCTTTGTCGTGCTCGCCTTCTATCACTTTCATCGTCCGAGTTTGCTACATATATAAAAATCACATTTTTATATTCTCTATATAGATAAAAATTCTATTTTTACACTGCTACTATATAGATAAAAATTCTATTTTTATCACGCTATTCTCTATATAAAAATTATATTTTTCTCTAGCTAAAAACAATATTTTTCTATCGCTCTTCAAATTATAAAAATCATATTTTTATAATTCTTATAATATAAAAATTATATTCTTAACTTTTCTATAATATAAAAATTATATTTTTATTCTCTACATTATATATATAAATTATATTTTTACAACGCTTTCTCCTATATAAAAATCCGACCTTTATAAATAAAAATGTAATCTTTTCAGTTTTAAAAATCAAACCTTTTTGAAACGATAAATCTAATCTTTTTCTTTTCAAAAATCTAATCTTTTATAAATAAAAATCGATATAAAAATTCTAACTTTCATATGATAAAAAATTTAGTTTTATTGAAAGATCATTACACAAGAAAAATTGAAATAAAATAAATTAATTAATTTAAAAATACTTACAGTTATTCGTCGGGGTAGGGAAAATCAATCGGGGGGGTTTCTGCGCTGTCAGCGTCGACTAGAGGGGGTGCTTGGTCGGAGGAGTTCGCCTGTGGTGGGGGCGTGGCGGCGCCGGTTTTGGCAGTGGGGAGCGGCGTCCTTGTTCAAAGAAGGGGAGAGAGGAAGAAATGGGGGGCAAGTTGCTGGTGGAGGCGGCGGCTTTGGCAGTGAGCGGAGGCGGGTGGTTTTGGGGCTGGGAACGACGGGGGTTCGAATTAGTGGAGGAGGAGAGAGGGAGGAGGAAGAGGCGTCGATGGGGGGTAGAGAGGGTGGCGGCGCCGCCCTAGGGCGCGGTGGCGGCTCGATCGGAGGAGCGACGACTCCTCCCTCTTCTTCCTTTTTTTTTATTTCTGCGTTTAATTTTGAAAAGTCAAAGGGGGGCTGAGTATAAGGAGAGAGTATATAAGGGAATTATATATTTTATTATTTATTTTAATTTCAAAAAGTAACTTTTATTTTCGAACTCGAAATCAAACCTACTGACTGTCGTCCCTAGCTAATTACCCTCATTCCGAACACAATGGGATATGTTTCGTAAGCCAATTTGGCCGTTTTCGTCAAAATCAACATATAACTCTACATATTGAATTTGAACGCACATTTCAATTTACTGGGGCTACAAACTAACTAGAAAAATTCCAGAAAAATATTTTCTAACTTCGTATTGACGATACGGTCCTAAAAAAACTTGTTTCGTCGAATTCTAAGACCGTTTGAAAAATGGCCATTTTTCAGTCGATTAAAATCAACTGAAACTGGTCAAACACGTTTTCCTTTGCCACGCTCACATATTGATTCGAAAAATTATGAATTTTGGAATCTAGCAATAACTTAACATCGCGGATTCAACAAAAGTGGTTTCGTCGAAATCCGTGGTCGTTTGCAAAGTTTCCATTTTTAAGGGCCAGAATTCCATAGCTACTATTCTGAATTTTCAACTGGGCATAACTTTTTATCCCCGCTATGAAATTTCAATTTTTCGGACTCGTTGGAAAGATATTCTCAATTAGATTCAAATATTTTTGGTTTCGTTAAAATCCGGTTTATTTTGCACCCGGTACGTTCAATTGAAATTTGAAATCGAATTATCGAACTACCGCGCCATTTTCAATTCCTTTTATATTTTAAAATAAATATTTATATTCTATCGACAATCTATATAAATATATTCATTATAATTCCATTCAAAATAATTTTTCATCGATATTATTTAAAATAATTCATTTTAAATATTCAAATTTCATTAGAATTGCCAAAATAAATAAAAAATTAAACTGGTTCAGATTTTTCGGGTTGTTACAATTTTTTTCTTGATAATTTTTTTATATAATTAAACGTTTCACGCCTATTCAATAACTTATCGTTAATCAACTAGATAATTAAATGTTCAAGTTGTATTCATCCAATCATTTATATAATAATTAGAAGAAGCCCCAAATTGCAAGGGTTGGACATTAATGTACGTAAACCCACTTGCATTTGTGTTGGTAGTTAACTTTCTTTTAATGAATATACAAGTTAAACATAAGTGGTAGGACAAATCAGAAAAGTTAAACATAGGGAAAGGAAGGAAAAACACTATAATTTAATGTGAGTTTAAAATAAAATATAAAAAACAAATCCCAAAATCAAAAAATTTATCTGCACTATTAATGGAAGTATCTCGAATTAGTGAAAAAAATATTACCATTCTTATTTATTGTATATACGCATATAAACTAGAAAATGTTTACAAAAATTGCAAAAATCAAATACTCTTTTTATTTCAAGTTCCACTTATCTAATAGCAACAACTTATTTTAAAACTTATGGGTTTGGTGTAAGTAATGTGCAAAAATTGAATGAACTACAAAAAAACCTAATTTAACACTTCAAGGCTTCAAGTGTCCTTATAATTAGTAAATTGCAATTCATGTACATCAAACAATTTACACACCCACTCCTAATAGAAATAACATTTGAAGAACATGCGTGGTTGTTCTCAGTAAAGACATTGCTTTTAAATCAATTTACATCTAACAATTAGTACTTTTAGAAGATGTCGTCATTAAATATGAATGCATTATAAGTTGGTTGTTCGTTAAGAGTTCTCTTAATACTAGTAAAAAACAATTTGGAACTAAAGTGTTTAACAATTTAAAAACAATAGAATCCTCAAAAGCATGATTTTATTTTGCATAGTAAATTGCATGTAAACATATTTGTTGTTATGTTTAACCTCAGAAAACATGCTGATCAAATTATGTTAAATTTCATAATGATTGTCTCTTTTACAATACCAATGATTTCACAGAATTCATAGGTTTACAATCCTAATAAAAAAAGGAAAAACTATATTCATTTAGCACATAGTAGAAGAGTTGGTCCTCCTATCTTCGATCGTCAACTATGTTAACTCTATAGTTGTTAACGATATTTTTTGTCAACACCGAAGATAGGTCTACGGAAGTGGACCTATGGAAAAAATCGGTTTATTTAGCTTTTACGAGTTTGAGTTGGGTCACCGTTTCCTAGGTATCAAGGTTTTGAGCTCGAAAGATTAGTTACTCTTCCCTCCATGGGGTGAGCATCACGCTTAAGCAACTCAAAACCAGCAATTATCTTGGGATAAGGGTTTCCTAAGCATAACCCTCGGTAAGGGCTAAATGAATTGTTGGAAAGGGTTCCACACTGATTTTGCGGAAGGGTTTAGGCTTGAGAAAGAACTTGTAAGCATGTAGAAAGCACACAACATATAACACCGACAATAACTAACGAATCACATGAGAGGCTCGTAAGAAAATGTTCTAAATATTGATCTACTCTTTATTGATCTTTGATTTAAAATATACAAGTGATTACAACCAAAATCTTCAATTTGATTTAGGAATTAGGGTTTACTCTAGAGAAAAGAGTACAAGAATGAGAAAATCACCCTAAAAATGAGACCCCAAGGGTCTTACTTATAGACAAATTATAACGACCCGCATTCTACGTATCGAAGGATCGTAGAATATTTATTTCTTTTTCATATGATGTCGTATGGTCGTGTAACTTTGGGGAACGACTATTGGGGCCATTTCCAATGTTTACGATTTTTGTCGATTTTTAAATGACCATTTTGCCCCTAGCGAATCTTGTTTAGCCTATAACTTTTGATTGGTAAGGAGTTCTGACTTGAAACAACTTCCATTAGATTCGGATGATGGTTTACCTTTCCATAGAGTGTCGCATTAGCCAAACGGGCTTACCGTTTGGGAGATATGGCTGAAATAAGGTTTGGAAGGTTAAAAATAGCTTAATCGGGCCTAATTAGGGTGATTAGCAGCTAGGCCTATAACCCATTTCGGGATTAGGGTTATGGGTCGGCTGAAATCAGTTAGGAAACGATCTATTTTCATTTTCTCAACCGCCTAAAACATCTCTCTAACCCTAGCCATGGCCTCCACTTTCTAAAACAGCTCCAAATCACTTTCTAATTGAAGATTAAGCTAATTAGCATCAAACCAAGTCTAATCAACATCAAATTAGAGGCAAAGGCTGTTGTGTGCATTGGAATTCATGCCATTTAAACAACCATTTCAGATCTGAGTTTATATTTTGGCTAAGGCGAGTGATTTGCATTGTTTTTCACTAATTACGGCTAATTATTAGTGATTAGTGATAATTAGCGAAATTATGCATGTTAAAATCTGGAAAAAATTGTAAAATTCTAAAATGTTATTTTAGGGCTATGATAAAATTTTGGGTTAATTTGGACTTGATTTACCAATCGTATGGTTAAATCATGATTAAGGAGATTAAGAGGAAAACATGGGTTTTGGGTATGTTTAATCCTTATTAGCATGTTCAATTTGTTGTTTTAGTGTTTGTGTTGATTATGATTGTTGCTATGACTATTTGGAATGTTTTATGATTGTTTAGCAAAAGTTAGAATGGTCGAAAACGCCAACGTGTGTGTAAAACAGTCGCTGGAAAAGTTGTAGAATATTGTGTAGGAACCGGATCAGATCGCGCCCTTCCGAACCGACCTGTTTGTGACCCCCGAACAGGACAGATTGTGGCCACCCATCGTGAGCCATCCAGTACTGGTCTACTCGTGACATATGTGCCTCAATCCGAACTACTCCAGCTTGATTATCACAAACCGCCTTAAGGAACAAGTCACGACTTGATGCTCTGGAGCTAGCACCACGACCTGACCCGCTCGAGAGAAGGAGCGCGATCTGAACCACCATGAGAGGGAGCTCAAGACCTAACCCGTTCGAGTGAAGGCATCACGAACCGAATCGGAGATGAGGCCACTAGCCGAACGAACCTGACGCTATGGGAGAGGAATCACGAACCGAACCAGGATGGCCGAACTGAACCGATGATGACTGGAGTACTACGCACATTCGAACCGAACTGGAGAAGACCAAAACCTGAGATGCAAAGGTAGTCCAAATAGGAAGTAGAACTCAGGATCCAGATGGGAACCAACGAGTTAACTTCATGATTGGACTTTGTTGCGGGACGTGTGCAAAGGGGTTACCGATGACTATAGCTTTGAATCACCACTGAGAAACAGATTGGTGGCTATGGATCACTGCAGTGGGATTGTTATGACTCCTTAGGGAAAAGTGATCATAGCAGGGTTATGAGCTAGTGCAGTGGAGTTGTTATGACTCCATGGGGCAGAGTAGGCATAGAAAAGTATTAGTGGTTACGGGTCAGTGCAGTGGAGCCGTCATGACTCCATGGGGCAGAGTGATCGTAAAAAAGAATTGGGTGATCAAAGTGGTAGATAACGTAGGCTTTATGCACTGAGTGAGAGATGTGAGGATGATTTCTATGTTTGATGTTTTGTTATTATCATGACATGCACACACCCTCCCCATTATTTTCACACCATGTGTTAGTTCCATGTTAGAGTACTGTACATCCTGTTGTGCTAACTCTTTGGTTGCAGGTCTAGGTTCAGGTATGGTCTGTACATCCTGTTGTGCTAACTTTTTGGTTGCAGATCTAGGTTCAGGTATGGTTATGTATACCTATTATTGTTCTGTTTTGCTGCTTATTGTTCGTACCAGACTTTTTTCTGACCCAGAGTTTTATGTCTCTTCTTATTACTCAGGTTGCTCTTAAACCTGCAGACTAGAGACAGGTCAGGTGATTATGCACGAGTAGCTATACCGCAGAGGAGCAGGAGGCTTCCACGTATGATATATATATATAATCTCCATTTGTTGTTACTGGTCACTACTTTGGGCATTAGTATTGCCTCTTTCATTTTGCTTTAGAGACAGTATTTCAAAGTTGTAATAATGTTGGTTTAGACGATAAGCTGTATTTTGGATTTCCGCTGCTATGATGGTTTAGTTTTCATCTTATGCACTGTCTTGCCTGTTTTATGTTAAAGTTATGTTATTATTATATTTTAGCCCATGCGATGTGAGACATTCCACAGGTTCCTTGTTAGTTCAAATTCCTTTCTTTTCCTTTCTTTGGCAACCATCCCATGCTAGTCGGGCATTGGCACAGCGCACTTTCATTGGAAATGTCGACTGGTGCGGGGCGAGTCGTCGCACTTGGTATCATGGCTCTAGTGTAAGGACCCGTAACTTCCCTGGTCTCCGAGGAGAAGAGGAAGAACGGATTTCCCTAAGGACAAGACGAATCAGAACACAAACAGAAGAACATTTCATTATTTATTACAACAGTCTCATAAGAATACAAGAATATACAGAGTATGAATAAATATTACACATTTAACAAATATCATAGATTACAGGTCACAATGCAGCGGAAAATAATACAAAACACAACTGAAAAGAATATAGGGATACAGAGCTTTCCAAATATCATTCTAGCTATAAACCAGGATCTTGTGAATATAAATCTGCAAAACCAAAACTACAATATGCCCATGTGGAAATAGGGGCACCCAGAGTTTAGGTTATAACAATAAACTCCAGGTCAGTCATGTAACTGGTGTGAGAACTAAAACAGTTATTTAAAACTTTACTTCAAATCAGATATATCAAGGGACCACGCTGCTAGTGCATATAACAAAACATCGCAATGCTTTTTGGAAAAATGAAGCTATTATAAGACCTAGGTCCTATCACACAATGCAACGCAAGCCGGGGGATAGGGTTTTCCCTTATAATAGCCAAACATGCTTGGTACGTTAAAACAAATCATTTGATATTATTATAAGTGCACAGTGTGTAAAACACCTTCAAATATAAATGTATTAATCCTAGACGGCATGGGTACCATATATCATGTCGCCAATACAAGGCTCTACAATCAAAACCGCAATATCACGTATTGGAAGTTGGATTTCCATCTGTGAAACAAGGCAAGGGATCGTCCTTACCGAATTCGTTAGACTCTCTAGCCTGATCCTCAGGATCAGAGCTCGAGTGATCCTTGGAACATCAGGGCTGGTCCACACGGAGTGGATTAATAATACCATAAACGATATGCTAGTCTGTCCTATGGGGCATAAATGAGCCAAATGACTCCATCGGCCCTGAATCGACTAATATAACTGAGGCACCTTGCAATCAATCATCCACATAAGTAAAATGTCCAGGCATGTAAAACCCAAAACACCACTCCTAGCTAGAAACCAGCATATGTCCATTTCCCTGATGTCCTTCTCCCATTTCTAGTTCACACCGGGGTGTGAGGCTCGCCAATTAACGCTACACAAAGCTATGCTATATTAAAGCCGTGCTTTGAGCATCAACCACAAGACTCTGCTTTTCAATAGAAGCCTAGATCATTTGCATCTCAGCATGCCACACAGGCAATTCACGCTATGCAACCGATGTCTATCAATCACACAGAATGAAATCCGATGTCAGACACACATCCATTTACAAGTTCGCATTGGGTCTGAACGAAACCCGAGGCACCATATTCCTCCCCCATATGTTCAATACAGGGGAGATGTCCTCGCATATCTGCTCAATCTCCAAGTACGTATGGACGATCACCACTTATAACCTTGTCTTGGGTGTACAGCCCAATCAAGACCTCAGTAATCATCCAAACGATGTGAAGACCTCCGGTCTTCGACCACCATCTTCATCCTCGACATATCTTCGAATCAGTTATTCAGAATGTGATAAACCCGGTCTTTCCGAATAACTCGCGTATATAATAAACTAGTGCTACAAAAACACAACACATGCCTTATTCCAATCCAGAATATTCCTTTATTCAAATATTCTTAAACTTTGGGAAAGGATCCCATTAATTTTATCAAAGATAAATTCTTTAAATTTATTCTTTTCCTTTGGATATCATTTCAATCTAATTAAAGATGCATTAAAACTCCACTTGGTTTTAATCTTCCCAAAAATCAATATTAACGATTGTTTAACTTGGGAAACCATATCCTGTCTTTAACTGGGTTAAAGAACCAATGTCATTTAAGACATGGTTCACGATAAATCCAAAATCACATTCCATTCCATTAGCCTTTAACCATAAATTAGCAAGTGAACAATTCTCTAAGTATTAACCCCAAAGGCCGAAACCAACATTAGATCAATACCCGGGAAACCATTCAACTTAACTAGTCTCCAGTTAGTTTCTGATTTTCTTAACTCCATTGGGTCTAAGAATAGTATTATTAAAGATACCATTCACGACAACCCAAATCACATTCCATTAATTATGGAAGCTTCATGGAAAAACAAATCAATATATAATCGGTATTAATTTCCATATCCGACCAATAGTATAAATGGAATAACGGCAATGCCTATAAATTCCATATGTATTAACAGTCTTCCTCCACAGAAGTTCACTTCGATTATTATCAAATCGAATTCCATTCAATTCCAATTCAGTATATTAAATTGGAAAATGTTACCTTGGAAAATTCCCCTTAAATCTAAATAAAAAGATTTATAAATCCCAAATCACATTTCACTGTAAATCAGGTTAAAGAACGAATGTCTTAAAAACACAGTTCACAATAAACCGAATTCACATTAGCCTCTGACCGTAAATTAGTAAGAGAACAATCCCCTAAGTATTAACCCCGAAGGCCGAAACCAACATCAGATCAATACCCAGGAAACCATTCAACGTAACTAATCTCCAGTTAATTTCTAATTTTTTTAACTCCATTCGGTTAAAGAACAGTATTATTAAAGATACCAGTCATAGCGAACCCAAAATCCAATTTGGTATTAAATACAAGGCTCTGAATAGAAAATATATTGGCTTATATTCAATATCAAATTCTGAAACCAATAAATATCGTATTGGAAATAACGATATATCGTATTAAAATCAACTCAACTTTCATTCTGGCTTTCATTCTTCAACCTTTCGGTTTTTAAGAATTTCTAATTTTTCAAAAATTTGGCTAACACCCTAAATTTTCGAAAAAAAATTGCCATAACCTCCTTTATACGGGAGCACCTGGAAAATCCCCAAATCGCCACATAGGCCTCTCCAATAAAAAAGAAAAAGAAACAGCCGATCGGCTCATAAAATCATCAAAAACCCCAAGAAATACAATAAACATGTACCTATTTGTCGGGCAAACAATTTTATTCTTCTGCTCTAGCCTCTTTGCAATGACCTGTTCAATGGATACACATGTATATGCATGCAATTTCAAACAATTTTCAATATTTGGTACCATTTGGCCCAAATTTACCTTTCTTTCACATAGTGGTTTAAAGGAATAATCATACAACACAACCATCAATCAATTAGTTGGTTAGCTTTTCAAATTCATAACTTTGATACATAGTCCAAAAATCAGATTTTTGATGCCAAATCACAACAATAAGCCCTATCTAGTTTTGGTTCTCACACCAGCCAATTGGAAGTATATATAAATCCCACTTTCGAAACCCGAATATAAATGTTGATGATGCTCGAGCAATCATCAGAATCATTTCTGAGCGACTAGAGCGTGATTCTATATCTATCCAGTATATTTGGGACTTCGTATACCCGCTAGCTAGGCGTATATGCAAAATCTTCATATACTAGATTGTCCAAATCAATTTAAATAAATATTCGAATACGTAAAATAAGGTTTAAATTTTCAAAACATAGTCTATTTTCATTTTTAAAAATATACTCTTCACACTCGTTCTAGGATACTACTGATCCTATCTCTAACGAGTCATTCTCATTGGATATTATTAATCCAATCTCTGATGAATTATTTCGTTTGGTTCTAATGTGTCTTGTTCTGGAGCTCCGTAAACCAAAGCTCTGATACCCACTGTAAGGACCCATAACTTCCCCGGTCTCCGAGGAGAAGAGGAAGAACGGATTTCCTTGAGGACAAGATGAATCAGAACACAAACAGAAGATCATTTCATTGTTTATTACAACAATCTCATCAGAATACAAGAATATATGGAGTATGAATAAATATTACAAATTTAACAAATATCATAGATTTATAGGTTACAATGCAGCGGAAAACAATACAAAACACAACTGAAAAGAATATACGGATACAGAGCTTTCCGAATATCATTCCAGCTGTAAACCAGGATCCTGTAAATATAAATCTGCAAAACCAAAACTACAAGCTGCCCGTGTGGAAATAGGGGCACCCAGAGTTTAGGTTAAAACAATAAACTCTAGGTCAGTCATGTGACTGGTGTGAGAACAAAAACAGTTATTTAAAACTTTACTTTAAATCAGATATATCAAGGGACCATGCTGTATAACACGGAACGGGTTTCCTCCCAAGAATACCAGTGCATATAACAAAACATCGCAATGCTTTTTGGAAAAATGAAGCTATTATAAGACCCAGGTCCTATCACATATTGCAACGCAAGCCGAGGGATAGGGTTTTCCCTTATAATAGCCAAACATGCTTGGTACGCTAAAACAAATCATTTGATATTATTATAAGTGTATAGTGTATAGTGTATAAAACAACCTCAAATATAAATGTATTAATCCTAGATGGCATGGGTACCATATATCATGTCGCCAATACTAGGCTCTACAGTCAAAACCACAGTATCATGTATTGGAAGTTGGATTTCCATCTGTGAACCAAGGCAAAGGATCGTCCTTACCAAATTCGTTAGACTCTCTAACCCGAGCCTCAGGATCAGAGCTCAAGTGATCCTTGGATCTTCAGGGTCGGTCCACACGGAGTGGATTAATAATACCGTAAACGATATGCTAGTCTGTCCTGTGGGGCATAAATGAGCCAAATGACTCCATCGACCCCGGATCGACCGATATAACCAAGGCGTCTCGCTATCCATCATCCACATAAGTAAAATGTCCAGGCGTGTAAAACCTAAAACACCACTCCTAGCTAGAAACCAGCATATGTCCATTTCCCTGATGTCCTTCTCCGGTTTCTAGTTCACACCGTGGTGTGAGGCTCGCGAATTAATGCTACAAAAAGCAATGCTATATTAAAGTCGTGCTTTGATCATCAACCACAAGACTCTGCTTTTCAACAGAAGCCTTGATCATTTGCATCTCAGCATGCCACACAGGCAATTCACGCTATGCAATCGATGTCTATCAATCACACAGAATGAAATCCAATGTCAGACACACATCCATTTACAAGTTCGCTGTGGGTCTGAACGAAACCGGAGACACCTTACTCCTCCTCCATAGGTCCAATACAGGGGAGAGGTGTAATAACCTGGAAATCTGGGCCAGTTTAAATTTTTTATTTTGGAAATTTTAGCGAATTTTGATCATTTAAAATAGATTATTTTAAATAATATCGACGAGAAATTTATTTTGAATGGAATTCGAACGTATATATTATATAGATCGTCGTTAGAATATAAATAATTATTTATAATTATAAAAGGAATTGAAAATGACGCGGTAGTTCGATAATTCGATTTCAAACTTCAATTGAACATACCGGGTGCAAAATAAACCGGATTTTAGTGAAACCAAAAATAATGGAATCTAATTGTGACTATCTTTCCAATGAATCCGAAAAATCGAAATTTCATAACGGGAATCAAAAGATACGTCCAGTTGAACATTTTGAATAGTCGCTATGGAATTCAGGCCCTTAAAAATGGGAATTTTGCAAACGACCTCGGATCTCGACGAAACCACTTTTGTTGGATCCGCGATGTCAAATTATTGCTAGGTTTCAAATTTCATAATTTTTCGAATCAGTATGTGAGGGTGGCAAAGGAAAACGCTTTGACCAGTTTCAGTTGATTTTAATCGACTGGAAAATGGCCATTTTTCAAACGGTCTCAGAATTCGATGAAACTAGTTTTGTTAGGACCGTATCGTCAATACGAGGCTAGAAAATATTTTTCTGGAATTTTTCGAGTTAGTATGTGACCCCAGTAAATTGAAATGCGCGTTCAAATTCAATATATAGAGTTATATGTTGATTTTGACGGAAACTGATCGAAACGATCGAATCGGCCTGCGATACATATCCCATTGTGTTCGGAATGGGGTAATTAGCTACGGACGACAGGCGGCGGGTCTCGTTTCGAGGTCGAAATAAAAGGTCAACTTTTTTGAAAGAAGAAAATATATAAACTAAAACTTCCTCCCCCTTTACACCCTCTCTCTCCCTCCTCACTTTCTTTCTACCGTTCATAAAAAAAAATCGCAACGGAACCCTAGCCGCTAGGGGATCGTCGTCGCCCCCCCAGGCTCCAACCCGCCGCACCTCCAACCGACTCACTCCCTCTCCCCCAACCTTCTTGCTCCTCCTCCAGCACGAGAACCAGACCCCCCCTCCTCCTTCCTGCGCCACGCGATACCCCCCTCCCCCCCTCTCTCTTGGAGGCGACGCGATACCCCCCCCCCACCCCCTACTCTCCTGCGCCACGCGATACCCCCCTCTCTCCTACGCCACGCGATACCCCCCTCTCTCTCCTGCAACACGTGATACCCCCTCCTTCGGACCAGAAACCCCCTTCTGCTCCAGCACCGCTCCAATCTCCTTCCTTCTTCAAATGAATGTAAGTTTTCTTTTATTTATCCATTTATAAAAATTAGATTTTTATTGCAAAGGAAAATCAGATGTTTACGTATAGAAAGTTATCATTTTTGCCTATGCAAAGTTGTGATTTTTATTGAACAAAGCTTTGATTTTTAAATCGAACGAAGATGTGATTTTTATCAAAACAAAGATAGGATTTTTAATCGAGTAAAAATTCGATTTTTATATATTGAATAGCATAGTAAAAATTCGATTTTTATATATTGAATAACAAAGTAAAAATTCGACTTTTATATATTGAATAACAAAGTAAAAATTCGATTTTTATATATTGAATAGCATAGTAAAAATTCGATTTTTATATATTGAATAGCAAAGTAAAAATTCGATTTTTATATATTGAATAGCAAAGAAAAAATTCGACTTTTATATATTGAATAGCAAAGTAAAAATTCGATTTTTATATATTGAATAGCAAAGTAAAAATTCGATTTTTATATATTGAATAGAAAAGTAAAAATTCGATTTTTATATATTGAATAGCGAAGTAAAAATTCGATTTTTATATAGGTAGTGAATACGGATGACGAAAGTGACAAGAGGCAAGAACGGCGAAGATTTCTACATAAGAAGAGTCACGGCGTTGGATTAACAATTCTGTGAGAACTCCTCATCTTTTATTTATTTTTCTAGTTGAAATATATACTAGGATGCAGACGGTGTTTAGTAGCACCCGACACCCGTCGTCCACAGACCATGGACGGCTTGTATGCTTGTTTGTTTGATTTTGTTGTGTAGTTGATTGTGTGATGTGATGTGAAATGAAATAAAATATTTATATAGCTAAAAATATTTTATAGTTAAAAATAGAATTTTTAACATG
Source organism: Allium sativum (assembly GCA_030737875.1). Classification (NCBI taxonomy): domain Eukaryota; kingdom Viridiplantae; phylum Streptophyta; class Magnoliopsida; order Asparagales; family Amaryllidaceae; genus Allium; species Allium sativum. The sequence goes on from CM060923.1 coordinate 429,370,561, forward strand.
TATATGAAAAGAAATAAAAATAAACAAATCGGACGATTTTTTTATATACACACATTTGACTGATATTGATTGGGACGATAAATTTTACACATCGCCCAACTGCACAAATAAAATCTGTGTTTGATTGTTTGAAACCCCACACGGGTATTGGGATGATATTTGACGTACACTAATCCCGATTGTTTAGTTGTATGTCGATCGATTGATTGACAGGCTGCTATAAGCGTTGAATATTTATATTTGATGCTTATACAGTGTAGAATGCACTTTGGATGATGGTTGATTATTCATCGTTGTTGATATATACATGTGTTGTAGAAAATCCATGTAATTAACATTATATGGTAATTGATTGGGCCTCATTCCAGTTTCGAAATAGAAATATTTGAAATAGAAATATTTGAAATAGAAATATTTGGAAAAGAAATATTTGAAATAGAAATATTTGAAATAGAAATATTTGAAATTGAAACATTTGAAAAAGAAATATTTGAAATAGAAATATTTGAAATAGAAACATTGAAAAAGAAATATTTGAAATAGAATATTTGAAAATAGAAATATATGAAGCCGTGTTGATTAGATTGATGCCATTTTGACGTGAACGATATTTATATCGATTTTATTCATTTTTCAATGAATATTGAAATAGAATTGAAATTCGAATTAAATTGAAATAGAATTGAAATTCGAATTAAATTGAATAGATTTGAAATCGAATAGAACTGAAATTCGAATTAAACTGAATAGAAATGAATTCGAATTGAAATTGAATAGAAATGAAATTCGAATTAAATTGAATAGAAATGAATTCGAATTGAAATTGAATAGAAATCAATTCGAATTGAAATCAGATAGAAATGAATTCGAATTGAAATTGAATTGAAAACGAACTGAAAATGAATTAGAAATCAAATTGAATTGAAATCAATTTGAAACGAATTTATATTGGAATATTCAATTTTGATTAGAAATTGAATATGAAGTTGAAACCGTTTTGAAAATGAATTTAAAACGATTTATAAAGCACGTTTTGAATTGAAATCGACGAAATATATCTAATATATATTATATATATAATATAATGGCCTGAATACAACGCGCCGCGCCGCGGTAGTTCGCGAATTTCGACTGTTGACTTCGAACAGATATTGCGGGAGATCCGACCGTCGAATTCTCCTGAAACCGGAACCGTTGGGTTCGTATCGAAAAGAGCTTTCCAATGATTATTAGAAATTAGAAATCTAATGGTTGGAATTGGAATTATGTCCAAATCAAATTTGAAAAAGGTTGTTGTAAGTATAGTTTGATGGCCGTTGATGGAAATCGACTGTACGGGCCTTGATAAAATTATTAAAAATATCAATAATTTGTGTTAAATCATAAGAAATGATTTGGGAGGAATCGGGATGAAAAACTCCATATTTGAAAAGATAAAAATAGATTTTTATCGAAATGAACTAGTTTTGAACTAGGATTAAAATTCTATTTATTTTTAGATAAATAAATTGGATTTGAAATGGTTTTGAAAATAACCAGAACTTCCAATAATTGCATTGGAATGGATTTGAATCGAAACTGTCTTCGGAATATTTCGATGTTGGATTTCGTGATGATACAGATATTGTTATGGAAATTTGAAAGATATATAGATATCATCATTTCCAATACGATATTTGTTAGTCGTAGAATTTGATATTGAATGTAAGCCGATATATTTTCTATTCAGAGCCTTGTATTTAATATCAAATGTGATTTGGGTTCGTCGTGAATGGTGTCTTTATCAACACAGTTCTTAAACCCAGTTGAGAAAAAGATTAAATCTTTTTATTTAGATTTAATGAAGTGTACCAATTAAATAATATTTAATTGGAATTGAATTGGTATTGATTTTTGGGTTTATCGTGAACAGTGTTTTTAAATAACACTTGTTCTTTAACCCGATAATTAATGGAATGTGATTTTGGGTTTATCGTGAACCGTGTTTTAAAATGACACTGATTCTTTAACCCAGTTAAAGATTAAAACTAAGTGGAGTTTTAATGAATCTATAATTAGATTGAAAAGATCGAGAATGGAGTATCACCAGTTTTGCTCCAGGCGATAGTTAAATCTTTAATTAGATTTGAACGTGAAATGGTAATTGAATTTACCGATAATACCGTGGTGTTAGATATGAAGTATGACTAGTTTTACTTCATGGGATGAATAGGTTGGGATTGGGAAATTAAAATAAATGATTACTTCGGTGTGGTTCGCTAATCCCGACTAGTTTGAATTGATATTCAAAGGAAGATTAAAGAATAAATTTAAAGAATTTATCTTTGATAAAATTAATGGGAACCTTTCCCAAAGTATAAGAATATTTGAATAAAAGAATATTTTGAATTGGAATGAGGCGTATGTTGTGTTTGTGTAACACATGTTTATTATATATATATATACACGAGTTGTTCAGAAAGACCGGGTTTATCCCATTCTGAATAACTGATTCGACGTGGTGTCGAAGATGAATACGGTGGTTGAAGACCGGAGGTCTTCATGTCGTTTGGGTAATTACTGATGATCTTGATTGGGCTGTACACCCAAGAAGATGGAAACAGTTGGTGATCGTCCAGACGTGCTTGGAGATCGATGGATATGTGGGGTACTAGGTGCCTCCGGTTTCGTTCAGACCTAGAACGAACTTGTAAATGGACTGTGTGTCTGACATTGGATTTTAGACTGTGTGATTGATTTCTATTAAATATATATCTGTTTGGCGGCGGAGAATTTATTCTCTTTCTTAACGCCCTTCTCTGAGACGTACGAGCTCAGGGGTTATATATTGATGGATATCAATCGCATGGAGTGAATTGCCTGTGTGGCATGCCTAAGTGGCAATTGATCAAGGCTTCTGTTGAAAATAAAAGTCTTGTGGTTGATGATCAAAGCACGGCCTGTGTGGAATCAGTGTTCGTTGATTTGAAACCCCACACGGGTGTTGGGATGATATTTGGCGTACACTAATCCCAATTATTTAATTGTATGTCGATCGATTGGTCGACAGGCTATGTAAGCGTTAATTATTTATATTTGATGCTTATGCAGTTGTGTGGTGTACTTTGGATGATGGTTGATTGTTTATCGTTGCTATTATATACATGTGTTGTATGGAATCCTTATTATTAACATTATATGGTAATTGATTGGGCCTCATTCCAACTGGAAAAATAAAGAATATTATAAAATAAAGATTCATGTGTTGAATAGAAAAATAGTCATGTGTTGACGATGCTCATGTGTTGGGAGTATTCATGTGTTGAGTAAAATATTTTAACAATAAAATTTACATCTTCATCATATTTAAGATTAGAATCTACTCTACGGTTGGAGTCTAATTTAAAATCAAACAATAGATACCATAATTTTATAAAATATATTACATAATAAAAATAGTCATGTGTTGACAGTACTCATGTGTTGAGATTAGTCAGGTGTTGAAAGAAATATATATTCATGTGTTGAATAGAATAAACATTCACAGATGGAAATCCAACTTCCAAATACGTGACATTTGCGGTTTTATTTGTAAAGCCTAGTATGGCGACATGATATATGGTACCCATGCCGTCTAGGATTGATACTTATGATTTGAATATGTTTTATACACTATACACTTATAATAGTATCAAATGATTTGTTTTTAAATGTATCAAACATGCTTTGGCTATTATAAGGGAAAACCCTATCCTCCGGTTTGTGTTGCATTGTGTGATGGGACCTGGGTCTTATAATAGCTTCATTTTTCTTTATTTAGCACTGCGCTGTTGTTTTATGCACTGGTATTCTTGGGAGGAAACCCGTTCCGTGTTATACGGCGTGGTCCCTTGATTTACCTAACTTTAAAAATAAAGATTAATAACTGTTTTAGTTCTCACACCAGTCCCATGACTGACCTGGAGTTTATTGTTTTAACCTAAACTCTGGGTGCCCTTATTTTGACACGGGCAGCTAGTAGTTTTGGTTTTGCAGATTTATATTCACAGGATCCTGGTTTACAGCTGGAACGATATCCGGAAAGCTTTGTATCCGTGTATCTCTTCTAGTTGTGTATTGTATTATTTTCCGCTGCTATGTAATGTATTGTAATCTCTGATATTTTCTGTGTAATATTTATTTATTCATACTCTGTATATTCTTGTAATCTGATGCATTGTTGTAATATACAAAGAAATGTTCTCCCGTCTGCGTTCTGTTGTGGCTTGTTCTCGAACTATCCGCACTTTCCTCACCGGGGAAGTTACGGGTTTTTACAAGAGGTCCTCGCATAACCGCTTGATCTCTAAGTACATATGGACAATCACCACTTATTACTTTGTCTTGGGTGTATAGCCCAATCAAGACCTCAGTAATCATCCAAACGATGTGAAGACCTCGGTCTTTGACCACCGTCTTCATCTTCGACATATCGTCGAATCAGTTATTCAGAATGGGATAAACCCGGTCTTTCCGAATAACTCATGTATATAATAAACAAGTGCCACAAAAACACAACATACGCCGTATTCCAATCTAGAATATTCCTTTATTCAAATATTCTTATACTTTGGGAAAGGTTCCCATTAATTTTATCAAAGATAAATTCTTTAAATTTATTCTTTAATCTTCCTTTGGATATCATTTCGATCTAATTAAAGATGCATTAAAACTCCACTTAGTTTTAATCTTCCCAAAAATCAATATAACGATTTTATAACTTGGGAAACCATATCCTGTCTTTAACTGGGTTAAAGAACCAATGTCATTTAAAAAACGGTTCACGATAAACCCAAAATCACATTTCATTCCATCATCCTTTAACCATAAATTAGCAAGTTAACAATTCCCTAAGTATTAACCCCGAAGGCCGAAACGAACATTGGATCAATACCCAGGAAACCATTCAACTTAACTAATCTCCAGTTGGTTTCTGATTTTCTTAACTCCATTGGGTCTAAGAATAGTATTATTAAAGATACCATTCACGACAACCCAAATCACATTCAATTAATTACGGAATCTTCGCGGAAAAACAAATCAATATATAATCGATATCAATTTCCATATCCGACCAATAATATAAACGGAATAACGGCAATGCCTCTTAAATTCCATATGTATTAATAGTCTTCCTCCACAGAAGTTCACTTCGATTATTATCAAATCGAATTCCATTCAATTCCAATTTAATATATTAAATTGGAAAACATTACCTTGGAAAATTTCCGTTAAATCGAAATAAAAAGATTTACAAATCCCAAATCACATTTCATTGTAAATCGGGTTAAAGAACGAATGTCGTTAAAAACACAGTTCACAATAAACCCAATTCACATTAGCCTCTAACTGTAAATTAGTAAGAAAACAATCCCCTAAGTATTAACCCCAAAGGCCGAAACCAACATCAGATCAATACCCAGGAAACCATTCAACTTAACTAATCTCCAGTTAGTTTCTAATTTTCTTAACTCCATTCGGTTCAAGAACGGTATTATTAAAGATATCATTCACGACGAACCCAAAATCCAATTTAGTATTAAATACAAGGCTCTGAATAGAAAATATATCGGCTAATATTCAATATCAAATTCTAAAACAAAAAAATATCGTACTGGAATGACGATATATACATATCTTCTAAATTCCTCCACAATCTCTATATAATCACGAAATCCAATATCGAAATATTCCAAGCATAATTTCGATTCAAATCCATTCCAATTCATATATTGGAAATCCGGGTTATTTTTAAAACCATTTCAAATCCAATTTATTTATTTTAAAAATATTGGATTTGTTATTCTAATTCAAAATTAGTTCATTTCGATAAAAAAACTATTTTTATCTTTTCAAATATGGAATTTTTCTTCCCAATTCTTTCCAAATCATTTCTTATGATTTTACACCAACTATTGATATTTTTAATAATTTTATCAAGGCCAGTATAGTTGATTTCCATAAACGGTCATCGAACTGTACTTACATCGACCTTTTCCAAATTTGATTTGCACATAATTCCAAATCCATTCGTTAGATTTTAAATCTCTAATATTCATTAGAAATGTCTTTTCGATATGAACCCAACGGTTCTGGTTTTAGGAGAATCCGACGGTCGGATCTCCCGTAATGTCCATATGAAGTCAATGGTCAAAATTCGCGAACTACCGCAGCGCGGCGCGTTCTATTCAGACCATTATATATATGTATATATATATATATATATTCAATTTCCATTTAAAACATATTTTATAAATTGTTTTAAATTCGTTTTGAAAACGATTTCAACTTCATATTCAATTTCTAATCAAAATTGAATATTCCATATCATCGATATATAAATGATAATATTTCCAAAACATTAGATTTTGAAATCAATTCTTTTTCGATATTCATTATAAAAATGAATAAAATCGATATAAATATCGTTCATGTCAAAATGGCGTTAATCTAATCAACACGGCTTTATATATTTAAATATATTCGTGTCCATCCCAAATCGGACATCAAAATCAGATTTTGATTCTTTTCTGAATATTATTTTAAAATATTCGTTATTTTAAAATATTCATCCTTTCTGAATAGGAATCAGACACAGTCAATTACCATGTAATTTGATTATATGGATTTCATACAATACATGTGTATAACAACAATGATAAACAATCAACCAACATCCAGAGTGCATTCTACACTGCATAAGCATCAAATATAAATTTTTAACGCTTACTCAGCTTGTCAACCAATCGATTGACATACAACTAATTATTGGGATTAGTGTATGTCCAATATCATCCCAATACCCATTTGGGGTTTCAAACAATCAAACATAGGTTTTATTTGTGCAGTTGGGCAATGTGTAAAATTTATCATCCCAATCAATATCAGTCAAATGTGTGTACTTAAAAAAATCGTCCGATTTGTTTATAAATATTTATTTTATTCATATACACGTTAAAAATTATATTTTTAACTATAAAATATTTTATTCCATTCCACATCACACAATCAATTTTCACAACATAACCAAACAAACAAATAAGTCGTCCATGGTCTGTGGACAATGGGTGTCGGGTGCTGCTAAGCACCGTTTGCATCCTAGTATATATTTTAACTAGAAAAAAAATAAAAAGTGAGAAGTTCTCACATTGCTTTTCCACTCCACCAGTTTTATTTTTGAATTTCTGAACAATTTGGATTTGAATTTTTTCTGAAATTCTGATTTGCTCCATTTTGACTCTAGTCGGTTCTGAAAGGTAGAATTCTCCGCCACGATCACAACGCAACTGAAATAGACCCAATCCGATCTCGTATGAAGAAGATATGATAGTAGATGCGTTAATTACATAATGGGGTTAATTAATTAATACACTAATTACTTTTAAATCCCCTCCTTCCTCGTTTACTGTTGAACTGCTAAACCCAGAATGCTCTATCCTTCCTCCACTTTGCTCCTCCACCTCGGTCAACCGGAACCCCATCAGACCCCATCACATCGCAACTCCAACACCGCCTTTCCCCTTCCTGAACCTCGACTTGATCGACGGCCTAAGGCGGCTCAAAAAAGCCAGCGAACGGGTCAGCTTTGTACCACGCCTCGAAAAACGATCATATCCGTAGGAATTTAAAGTTCGTAAATTCCTCTATAATGTTTGATTTGGATTGATGAAATAATATGGAGTGCTTGGAGAGTAATTAACGATCGAAATTGGGAGGTTTTTGCCCATCGGTTAGAAGCCGGCGGTGGATCTGAGAAAGGGGGAGTGAGGTTAGGGTTTGACTGGTCAAATGAGTATTTATAGGGTATTTATTTTATTTTTTATTCATTTAATTCCAAAAATAATTGTTAATTGATACGAACTTCAATTCAAACACAACGACTGTCACCCCTAGCTAAGTACCCTCATTCCGAACACAATGGGATATGTTTCGTAACCCAATTCGACTGTTTCGATTGGTTTCCATTAAGTTTAAAATATAAATCTATATATATTCAATTCAAACATACATTTTAATTTACCGGGGCTAAATACTAATTCTAAAAATTCTCGAAAAAGTATTTCTAGCTTTTTTTGACGATATGGTCCTAACAAAACTAATTTTGTCGAATTTGGAGACTGATTGAAAAATGGCCATTTTCTGGTTGATCCAAATTGACTGAAATTGACAAAACATGTTTTAATTTTCCATGCTCACATATTGATCCCAAAAATTACGAAAATTGGGATCTAGCAATAATTCGACATCCCGGATCCAACAAAAGTAGTTTCGTCGAAAATAGAGGTTGTTTGCAAAATGGCAATTTTCAAGGCCTTTATATATATATATATTAAAATATATATAAATTCTACAGCGACTTTTCTGAATTTTAAAATGGACATATCTTTCAACTTATTAAATGAAATCGCAGTTTCTTAACTTCGTTAGAAAGATATAATCAAACAGATTCATATATTTCTTGTTTCGTCCAATTCTGACTTATATTGAATTCTGTATATTCATTTGAAATTCGAAATTGAATTTTCGAACTACCGCGCCATTTCAGGATCTTTATATAATTAAAATAAATTTATTCGTTTTAACTTCGTCGAAAACAAAATTTTCGTCGTTAATATATAAAATAAACCATTTTAAATAGTCAAAGTCCGTTAAAATTGCTAAAATAAAAATTTTAAATTGGTTCTGATTTTCCGGTTTGTTACATCTAGGTTGTGTAGTTAGCCTAGGGAACGACACCAGGGAGATATAGTATGTATATGAGAGGGCGTATTTGTTATATTTTGGGTTTTTAAAAGTTTTATATATATACACACTATTAGTATATCTAAGGATGGAGTTGCACTGCACTAGCACCACTGAAGGGATGGTTAATCGTTTTCTCCTTACATATTGAACGATGAGCCGACATACGAGGGCTACTGGTAGAGGAGCTAATAATGGGAATGCTCCTGATATGAGGACGATGAGAGATGCTTAGGGATGTTCATAGGGCAGCTCCTAATGTTGCAAATGGTGGTGGTGTAGGGGTGCAGGCGCATAGGCCGATTTCACCAAGCTTTGTAAGGACTACACTAGTCTTGGTGGGAAGTCGTTCCACGGAGCGGAATCGGCTACGGAAGTTCAGGATTGGCTCAATAGTTGTGAGCGTATTTTCGAGGACTTAGGGATCGATGACACGATCCCGTCAACTGCAAGGACGGGCTATGAATTGGTGGAATGCTATTAGGGCAGTTGCCCCTGAGGATCAAGTAACTTGGGATCAGTTCAAGGCCCGATTCGGTGATAAGTTTATCCCAGCTTCTCATAAATCAGAGTTGTTTAGGAAGTTCTTGGAGCTTAAATAGAATGGTAAGGCAGTCTCGGAGTATGTAGCAGAGTTCAGTACTTTATCGAAGTATGGATTATCCCTTATTGACACTCCCGAGAAGAAGAATGAGAAGTTCATAACAGGCTTAGATCAGTACTTGGGGGAAAGGCATATAAACCATATTGATGAGATTTTTGAATCGATTATTAGGAAAGCACTGAGATCAAAGAGCCTTTATCCTAAGCCCAAGACTGAAGTCGATGTTACATCTGCAGAGGGGCCAAAGCCGCAGGCAAGCGGTGGAGGCAAGAATAATTCTCAGAATAAAAGGAAGCAGGGTCAGACTAAGGATGGCCAGAAGAAGAGTAAGAAAGATGTTGAGTGCTTTAGCTGTGGCAAGAAAGGCCACTATGCTAAAGAATGTCGAGCAAAGCCAACGGACAGGAAGTGCTTCAACTGCGGCCAAGTGGGACATCATAAGAATAAATATCTGCAACCCCCCAAAGAGAAGCAGATTTGAAAGCATATGATATTAATGTTGTTCCTTCTTCGTCGAATACCCCAACTGCGGCGGAGAAAGGAAAGAATGTAATCATTCAAGGTATGCTTTCTGTTTATGATGTTCCTGTTCAAGTACTGTTTGATACTGGGGCTTCATGTTCCTTCATATCTAGTGACCTGGTAGATAGGTTGGGATTGGAACCCGGGATATTCGACAGACCTTTAGCAGTGACGAACCCAATCGGTGGTTCGACTAGCCTTAGTATGATTTGTCGTAATGTGGACTTATCGAGTCATGGATGTATGTTTGCTTGTGATTGTTTGTTTTAGGCTTTACCGGGTTTGGCATTACTCTGGGAGTCGATTGCCTCCAAAGGTATGGGGTGGTGGTAGACTACGAGGGATTTTCGGTGACTATTAGGGCGGTTGATGGGCGAAGGTTAGTGTTTGGTGGTCTACCCAGTGAGGAGGTAATGGCTGGTTTTCTAAATTCCCTCGACATCCCACAGGACGAGTTAGCAGGAATTCCCATTGTTGGCCAGTATCCGGATATCTACGAGGAAGTGACCGGACTTCCACCACACCGAGAGATTGAGTTCCATATTGATTTAGTGAAAGATGCTAGACCTATAGTGATGCCACTTCATTGTATGGCACCAAGGGAGCAGAGAGAGCTCAGGGTGCAAGTAAACGATCTTTTGAAGAAGGGATTTATCAGAAGAAGTGTCTCTAAGTGGGGACCACCAGTTGTATTTGCTACCAAGGTAGATGGTTCCCTTCATTTACGTGCGGACTATCATGAGTTGAATAAAGTAACTTGGAAGAATAAGTATCCTCTTCCATGGATAGGTGATTTGTTTGATTAATTGGAGGGAGCAAGGGTGTTCTCCCAATTGGACCTCGCGACAGGATTTCATCAGCTCCGAGTAGCAGCCGAGAGTATTCCTAAAACGGCCTTTCGGACGCCGTTTGGATTCTATGAGTGGTTGGTCATTCCCTTCGGGTTGACCAATGCACCCGCATATTTTGTGGATCTTATGAATAGGGTATTCAAGGATCAATTGAATAAGTTTGTTCTTGTGTTCATAGACGATATCTTGGTTTACTTGAGGATAGAGGAAGAACACAAGAAACCTTTGAGAATAGTGATGGAGGTGTTAAGAAAACACCAATTGAAAGCGAAGTTTTCTAAGTGTCACTTCTGGAGGAGGGAAGTGAGATTCTTGGGCCATTTGTTTCAGAGAATGGTATTGCCGTGGAACCTGCGAAGGTGGCTACGGTACAAGATTGGTCTATGCCCAAGAATACAACAGACGTAAGAAGTTTCTTGGGATTAGTTGGATATTATCGTAAGTTTATCCAAGACTTATCCAAGATAGCGGCACCGTTAACTCAGTTGACCAAGAAGAATCAAGCTTTTGTCTAGGTCGGAAATTGTGAAAATGCATTCAAGAGCCTAAAGGAAAAGTTGATGTGTGCACCACTGTTAGTCATTCCCGGGAATGAAGAGATAACAGTATACAAGGATGCATGCGGTACTAGACTAGGTTCTGTACTGATGCAAGGAGGTAGGGTTGTATCTTATGCTAGTTGGCAACTGAAACCATATGAGAAAAGATACCCTACCCATGATTTGGAATTGGCAGCGATTGTGTTCGCATTGAAGATGTGGATACACTATCTCTTGGATGAAAGATTCGAGTTGTTTACCGATCATAAGTCGCTAAAGTATATCTTCTCTCAGAAGGATCTAAATCTCCGACAGCAAAGATGGTTAGAATTCTTGGCTTCCTATGATTTCGATATCGCATATACACCAGGAAAGGGTAATGCGGTAGCTGATGCATTGAGTAGAAAACATGCCAGTTTAGGGGCTATGTTTCTTGAGTGGAAGCAACTGGAGTATATCACAGGGTACGATTTCAGACCAAAGTGCGAATTGGATCCAAAGATGTTAGCAAGTTTGACGATCAGACCCACTTTGATTGAGCGGCTTGGTTCCGGTTAGAGGGACGATCCTAATCTACTAGAATCATCTCCAAGTTAGAGATGGGAATTGACAAGGAGATGAACAAATATGGGCATGATCGAGATGGATGGCTTAGAAAGAATGGGAGACTGGTTGTACCCAATGTCAATGGATTGAGAGATGAAGTGCTTGGAGAATGTCATCACTCAAAACTAACTATACATCCCGGTGATAAAAAAGTGATCGAGACATGAAGCAGACCTACTACTGGGAAGGCATGAAAAGAGACGTTGGTAAGTTTATATCCAAATGTATGAATTTCCAGCTAGTTAAAGCCGAGCAAAAGAAGCCAAGTGGGTTGCTGCAACCATTGGAAATTTCCGAATGGAAATGGAAACAAATCTCAATGGATTTCATTGATGGTTTACCCAGGACTAGATCGGGCCATGATAGCATTTGGGTGATTGTGGACCAATTGAACCAGAGTGCAAGGTTTATACCCGTTAAGTCGAATAGAACAGCAACTAAATTAGCAGAACTGTATATGAAGTGGGTAGTGAGATTTCATGGAGTACCTAAAGGCATTGTAAGTGACCAAGATCCGTTGTTCACTAGTGGATTTTGGAAGAGCTTACAAGAGGCTTTAGGATCAGAATTACATCTCAGTACTGCATACCATCCTCAAACCGATGGTCAAGCTGAGAGGGTGAATCGTATATTAGAGGATCTCTTGAGAGCTTGTATATTGGATTTTGGAGCATCATGGGATGACCATTCGCATCTAGTGGAGTTCGCATATACTAATAGCTATCAGTCCAGTATTGGTATGGCTCCATATGAAGCTTTATACGGAAGACCATGCAACTCACCATCATGTTGGTTAGAAACTAGTGAGAAATTTGTGCTTGGGCCAGATGGGATAAGAGAAACCTTAGATAAGATCAAGGTTATCCAACAGCGAATGAAGGCTGCCCAAGATAGACAGAAGAGTTATGCTGATAAGAGACGAAGAGAATTGAAATTCTCCATTGGCGACTTGGTGTTTGTCAAGATTTCTCCGCTAAAGAGCATGATTTGATTTGGTAGGAGAAGCAAGTTAACACCAAGATTTGTTGGTCCACTTTCAGTTCTCGAACAAGTTGGGAATTCAGCATATAAAGTTGAATTACCTGAGAAGATGGCGGGAGTTCACTACGTATTTCATGTTTTCCAGTTAAGGAAATTCGTGCACGACCCCGATATGACTATTTCACCGGATCAGTTGGATGACATCGAAGTAGAACCCGAGGCGGTTGGGAACTGCAAGATGATCCGTATTGTCGAGAGCGATACGAAGCAACTTAGAAGGAAGGCGGTGAAATTGGTCAAGGTTCAGTGGGGCAAGAATGTGAGTGACGGTACTTGGGAAACAGAGGAGAGCATAAGGGAATTGCATCCAGAATTCTTTACCTGGTAAGACTTTAATAGTGATAGTTTCTTTCCTTGTTAGTAAACTGCATGTTAAGGTAGGCTTGTTGTGTATGTTTGATTGTTTGTGAATGACTGACAGGCAGGCGGAACACCTTTGTATGTTTTGGTTAAGGAATTTCGTGGGCGAAATTTCTTAAGGGGGGAGAGTGTAACAACCCGCATTCTACGTATCGAAGGATCGTAGAATATTTATTTCTTTTTCATATGAGGTCGTATGGTCGTGTAACTTTGGGGAACGACTATTGGGGCCATTTCCAGTGTTCACGATTTTTACCGATTTTTAAATGATCATTTTGCCCTAGTGAATCTTGTTTTGTCTATAACTTTTGATTGGTAAGGAGCTTTGACCTGAAATCACTTCCATTAGATTCGTATGATGGTTTATCTTTCCGTAGAGTGGTCACATTAGCCAAACGGATTTATTGTTTGGGAGATATGGCTGAAATAAGGTTTGGAAGGTGAAAAACAGATTAACCGGCCTAATTAGGGTGATCAGCAGCTAGGCCCATAATCCATTTCGGGATTAGGGTTATGGGGAGGCTAAAATCAGTTAGGAAAGGATCTGTTTTCATTTGCTCAGCAGCTTAAAACATCTCTCTAAACTTAGCCATGGCCTCCACTTTCTAAAACACCTCCAAATCACTTTCTAATTGAAGATTAAGCTAATTAGCATCAAACCAAGTCTAATCAACATCAAATTAGAGGCAAAGGCTACTGTGTGCATTGGAATTCGTGCCATTTAAAGAATCATTTCAGATCTGAGGTTATATTTTGGCTAAGGTGAGTGATTTGCATTGTTTTTCACTAATTACGGCTAATTAGGGGTGATTAGTGTTAATTAGCGAAATTATGCATATTAAAATCTGGAAAAATTTGTAAAATTCTAAAATATTATTTTAGGGATCTGATAAAATTTTGGGTTTATTTGGACATGTTTTAATAATCGTATGGTTAAATCATGATCAAGGAGATTAAGGGGAAAACATGGGTTTTGGGTATGTTTGATCCTCAATAGCATGTTAAATTTGTTGTTTTGGTGTTTGTGGTTGATTATACATATTGCTATGACTGTTTGGAATGCTTTATGATTGTTTAGCAAAGTTAGAATGGTCGAAAACGCCGTTGTGTGGCGTAAAACAATCGCTGGAAAAGTTGTAGAATATTGTGCAGGAACCGGATCGGATCGCCCCCTTCAGAACCGACCCGTTTGTGACCCTCGAACCGAACCGATCGTGGCTACCCATCATGAGCCACTCCAGTACCGATCTTCTCGTGACATATGTGCCACAATCCGAACTGCTCCAGCTTGAGTATCACGAACCGCCTGAAGGAACAAGTCACGACCTGATACTTAGGAGCTAGCACCATGACCCGGCCCGCTCGAGAGAAGGAGCCCGATCCGATCCGCCATGAGAGGGAGCTCAAGACCAGACCCGTTCGAGTGAAGGCATCACGAGCCAAACTGAAGATGGGGCCACGAGCCGAACCGACCTGATGCTATGGGAGAGGAATCACGAATCGAACCAGGTTGGATGAACCGAACTAATGATTACTGGGGTACTACACACATTCGAACCGATCCGGAGAAGACCAAAACCCAAGATGCAAAGGTAGCCCAAATGGGAAGTAGAAATCAGGATCCAGATCGGAACCAACGAGTTAACTTCATGATTGGACATTGCTGCAGGACGTGTGCAAAGGGGTTATCGATGACTATACCTTTGACTCACCACTGTGAAATGGATTGGTGGCTATGGATCAGTGCAGTGAGGTTGTTATGATTCCATGGGGCAAAGTGATCGTAGCAGGGTTATGAGCCAGTGCAGTGGAGTTGTTATGACTCCATGGGACAGAGTGGACATAGCAAAGTATTAGTGGTTACGGATCAGTGCAATGGAGCCGTCATGACTCCATGGGGCAGAGTGATCATAACAAAGAATTGGGTGATCAAAGTGGTAGATATCGTATGCTTTATGCACTGAGTGAGAGATGTGAGGATGATTGCTATGTTTGATGTTCTGCTATTATCATGACATGCACACCCCCTCCCCATTATTTTCACACCATGTGTTAGTTCCATCTTAAAGTACTGTACATCCTGTTGTGCTAACTCTTTGGTTGCAGGTCTACGTTCAGGTATGGTTATGTATACCTTTTATTGTTCTGTTTTGCTGCTTATCATTCATACCAGACTTTTGTCTGACCCAGAGTTTTATGTCTCTTCTTATTACTCAGGTTGCTCTTAAACCTGCAGACTAGAGACGGGTCAAGTGATTATGCACGAATAGCTGTATCGGAGACGAGCAGGAGGCTTCCACGTATTATATATATAATCTCCACGTGTTGTTACTGGTCACTACTTTGGGCATTAGTAGTGTACCTATTTCTTTTTTCTTTAGAGACAGTATTTCAAAATTGTAATAATGTTGGTTTGGATGATAAGCTGTATTTTGGATTTCCGCTGCTATGATGGTTTAGTTTTCATCTTATGCACTGTCTCCCCTGTTTTATGTCAAAGCTATGTTATTATTATATTTTATCCCATGCGTTGTGATACATTTTATAGGTTCCTTGTTAGTTGAAATTCCTTTCTTTTCCTTTCTTTGGCGACCGTCCCGTGCTAGTCGGGCATTGGCACAATGCACTTTCATTGGAAATGTCGGCTGGTGCGGGGCGGACCGTCACACAAATCAGGGCCCGTTTTTCTATTGGGCCAGCAATACCCTCTGTCGACCGCTTTTCCATTTGGTTTCGGAAGTACTGGCTCTGGGCCTCCTTTTCTTTTGGTTATGAAGGTTTTGCTAACGGCTTTTTGAGGTGTCGGCTGTAGCTTTTGGGGGAATGATCCCGGTCTTCAAAGCTTTTGGCTAATACTATGTCTACCTTCTTTGTGTTGCTGAAGAGCCTGGCGGTGCGAATAGCTTTCAGAATGTTTCTGCTTCCGGTTATGGGTTCTAGGTCTTGCCACTGACACTTTATGAAGCTTACCTTTGTGATTCAAGTGGAAGGTTGCCAGGACCGTCATCCTAACCGGTATCGACACTAAGCAAATAAGTGTGGATAGCTTGTCTTTCTATATGGGTTCCGGTTTGCACGTCGGTAGACTTCCAGATTGTACCCTTGCTTTTCCGGGACGTCGCTTTCGGTGCTTTATTAGTAGCTTATTATTGTGGCCTTCCGGTAATCTTCTACTGGGGGTTTCGGTAAAAGGCTCCTGGATGATTCCCTTGTACTTTTAATGTTATTGCTTCTTGATGTATCGGTATTAAGCAAGTTAATACCGATATCCTCTCTCGTCCTTCTAAGTCCCGACTGATAGGAATCTTAGTCTCCCTCTTTGCTAGCTTCCGATCTTGGATGACCTTCTACTGACCGTGTCGGCCCTACCCTACCGGTATCCTCTTTTGTATAGATTTTTAGCTTTTTACTCCGACGATGGTGCCGGTTGCACGGCTTCCGGACCGTTCCTTTAGATTGTCAGCTTTTTCTTGTGCCAGGCTTTTATTGACGGAAGATTCCTCTTTGATTGTGGCGATCTGCTACCGCTTCATCGCCAGCCTGTTCCAGATGCTTTATTTTGGTAGTAACATTTGCCCCCCCCCCCTTCTTGTAAAGGGGTATTTTCGATTTTCCAAGTCAAACTTTTTTGAATGGGCCAATCACTTCCCCCTTTTCGGATATGTATGTGTGTATATATATATATATACACCAGTATGGAGGCACGTCCGTAAGACGTGTGCATAAAAAGTATTGTGTAACATGCATCTGAAGCAATGTTGAATGAAAATAGAATTAAGTTGCTTATGTTAGAAGAATAAAAATAATAGTTGAAAAGGAAGTTACTTGAAATGCAGGCAACATGAAAACATTTAGAATTCATTTTACTAATAGTGTCAAACCTAACATATTAGCATATAAATCATGTTGTTGCATACTACAATGCAGTTGTATTTGGAATGCAGCAAATTCGTTTAGCTATGTTATGAAAATAAGTGTACACTATTGACTATCTGGTAGACCGACTAAACAAATGAACAAAATTCAATAATTGGCTAGTGACACATGGTCCATCGGAGCTGCAGCTTTGAAGTAAGAAGAAGAATGATTCCAGGTTAGAAGCTATCTCAATGCACATGCCCCTTTAATCACCATGGCTGTACTTGTATAACTGTGAGATTTCAGCCTGGCTGCTCATGTGCACTATCATTGAATGTTCTTCTGTTGACACAAGCTGTCCATTTATTAGGTTTGTATCAAGATCAAGCAGCTCATATTCAACAGCATAGAAAACTGCACAAACAATACAAGTTTGAATGAGCTATGTATGAGTTATTCTATGGTGCTGATGTTAATGTGCAGTGGTTTTAGTTTCCCTAATTATTTGATTAAATTTTTGTTATGATTTGAAAGTACGATTGGGAAAATTTATGGTTTCAAAAGCGCCCAAATTTATAGCATTATCCTCTTCGGAATGAGAGTAATACAAATACAATTAAGCCTTCGAAACTCCAAAATTCTTGCATTCAAATCTTTGTCCAAATAGTTCAATAATATGACGCTTCAAAAAATTTCAATAATATTGAAAATAGAAAGTAGTAATTCCAACGATGTGTCTTATCTGTAAGTATTTCTTTAATAGCAAACATATTTCTTTCAAAAATCATCTTCCAATTTAGATAAGGATTCTTTAGATGGATATAACATGTCCTATTTTTGTCCCCGGCTTATATTATGTTATTACTAACACCAAAAAGTCCTCTTCCTATACAAATTAAACTTAGCCATGTAAAAGATTTATCCGTTGGAACTACATGAAGATTTGTTAAGTGTTAATTGACAAATAATAGATTAGATATCTATAGAGATACAGTGGTTGAAATTTGCATGAAGCTCAGCTAATAACAAATTTTTTTACAGCGTATAGGGTTTTCTTTGATGTCAAATTATGTTATCCATCAGACATCAAATGCCAGATTTAAACGTAACTCAAACATAAGTTAAATAAATAGAGAAGGAAGTTGAAACCGATCAAATATAGCAAGTTTCAAATTTTGAATTGGCAGATTGTTAATACAGAATATCACTTTATACGACTAAAAGAGACTTGATATAAGAACCTGTGTTAAATGCAATATGTTCAACTCCATACATATAAGTAATCAATAAAATTTGAGGAAAACAAATGGGACTGACCTTTTATCAGAATATTTATACAGAATTTCAATATGCGGACCACAAAAATATTAGAATAAAAATTCTTCATGAATGACAAAACCGATTCTTGGGAAGATAGGATTATGTAATTGAGATCCAAATGGATATATTGGTTTCTGTTAAGCACTAATTATATAATGATACCAACCTGTTTTGTAAGTTGGTCTCTTAAATGAAACTGTAGGTATGTTCTCAGAGATCCAAATTTTGTTGTAAGTTTGGGCTAGTCTAATTGTTAACCGTGGTGAATTGTGGAACATGTACGAAACCATAGAACAGTATAGATACGT
Source organism: Allium sativum (assembly GCA_030737875.1). Classification (NCBI taxonomy): domain Eukaryota; kingdom Viridiplantae; phylum Streptophyta; class Magnoliopsida; order Asparagales; family Amaryllidaceae; genus Allium; species Allium sativum. The sequence continues at coordinate 429,389,330 of CM060923.1, forward strand.
TATTAGTCTAATAATAGTAGATGCACTAACAAAAAAAAATACAGAGAGGTTGAATTTTAAACCATGTCTGGAAGAAAAACACAGATTTGCCATACAGTCTTTGTAACGTGTGCATGTATTACACATTAATAACGATATGAATAACTGAGAGTAAAATAATAATAAGAGGAATATCCTAGATCAAATTTATTCAATCCTACGACAGACATTATAATACCTAACTAAAGTAGATGGCAACCTTGTCGATCATTAGTGCGAACCCCAAATTTGTAAATTAGAAGGGACATCAAAACTCAAACCCAAAATTTCAAATCCAATTTTAGACCTAATTGACAAAGGGTTTGAAAAAGAGAGACATGTCAAAATTATGCTGTCCATCAGACCTGAAAACCCAAATTTAAATACGACTAAAACATAAGTCAAGAGAGTATGAAGCAGTTGACCTGACTAACAGCATGTGGCAACCTCGTTGGTCTACAACACAAATTCCAAATTTGTAAATCAGAAGGGACATATGACCTCAGACCCTAAATTTCAGATCCAATTTTAGATCTAATCGACGAAGGTTTGAAAAAAAAAAGAGACATCAAATCCCAATCCTCAAATTAATACCTAATTGAAACATAAAGTAAATCAAGCATAAAAGAGTAGAAATCAGTTTACCAAACTAATAAGAGGAGGCTACGTCAACAATCTTCAGTGTAAACCTAAATTATGGAAATCAGATAGATAAATAAATTAGCATAGGTTGAAGATACAGATCCAATTTCAGGAAGAATCGATACCGAGTTCGAAGAAGGGAACATGGTCCTATAAACATAGGAGCTCCATCCATTACTTTCAGCATAATTTTCAAAATCCCATAGCTGGAGATAAAAGTCATAAAAAATTTTGTGGAAGCTGTATGGTTGATGGAGGGCTTTGGAGAGTTCGTAGAGTATTAGATGGGTTTACTAGAGAAGAAAAGTGGAAGAAATGGGTTGTTCAGTAGATACATATATAAAATAAAAGGGAGGACACGAGAAAGTGGGGGAGAAGCACGGACATTGAAGCGTTAGTGGGTAAAAGAAATGACATGTAAACCCCTTCTTTTTATTTATGTTATCAAGAGTTTGTACAAACGTGAGTGGTTATTTTGGGAAGTCCGTAAAAGCTTCACCACAACCAGGTATTTGTATTATTAGTAAAGATATATATATATATACCCTTCTTGTCTGGCGTTATTAGCTCTGCTTCCTATTCATAATTTCCTGAAAAATTTATCTTAGGAAAGCATCAGCAATCTTGAAATAAGTCTCCTGGTAAATCATTCATATTTTGTTTTAAAATCAAAACCGTGTTTAGCTAATTTCGAGCTGCAGTGACTATCAGCTTCACTTGTCGCAAACTGATCTTAGTCTCCTAATCATCAATTCTCGGCAATTGACTTTGAACTTATTTGACAACTCTTAACTAGTGTTTTTTCTTTGACTTCATTCTAGTGATGATGTCGTAAGTATAGTCTTGTACCATCATTAAAATCTTTTTTTTAGAACAAATAGGTTTCTACTCTTTCGCGCATAGTTCTTACCTTGTTGCATAAAATTAAGCAGGTTATACCTGGCATTATGGAAAAGAAGCATATTGCCTTTAAGCCTGATAGGAAATGCCCTTTGTTGAATGACCCTTCAGCTTCTAGGAAGTTTGGTGTGGTAGAGAAGCATTCCTTGATTTCATCTCAAGAACAAGTCAATGTTATATTTCAGGATTTTGGGATTTTCGGTGTCGAAGCCATTCCCCTCATGGAACGGGTACCATACCGTCTCCTCCAGAGGTCTATTTTGCTTATTCTGTAATCCACATTTGACCTAGGGTTTCATCCTCTTTCCCGACTTCCTCTATCGGTATCTACAATATTTGGGAATTGCTCCCATCCAACTTTCTCCCAATACCTATACCCACTTGCTAGGCCTAGAACTATTATGCTTGGAATCGGGTAATGATTCTTTAAGCCCTTCTATGCTTGATTACTTGGTTCGTCCTTCCAAGATTAGTGACACGAGCCCTCAGATCTTCCGTGCAAACCCCACAAAGAAATTGTTATCCGAGGGAACAATGAGATTTAAAGACTGGGAAACCCAATTTTTCTTTGTTCGCCGCCCTCCCGGTATTTTCGGCAGCTTCAGTACTCCGAGTATGTCTGAAAGCACTTTTCCTCTCCTTCTTCTTCTTTTTCTATCTTTCGTATGTGCTTTTGTAGATTCTGCACCCAAACTGTCGAGCTTCGCAGATAATGAGGTCATTGATCTCCTTGGCTCTGCTTCTGGACAATATGGTAATAGGTCCTCACTACTTACTTCTTCTACCCTTCGGAGGTACTCTCTATTGTCGGTCGATCAATCTATTATTGGGCAACTACCCTTGATCTTGTTTAGTAATAGGACTTTTTCATTGTCATTAGGAAGAAACGCCTCTTTCTCTCCCATAGCTCCTTTAGTTTTTGATGCTCCCGGTACGCCCTTTATGCGGTATTCTTAACATGGAGTCTTGATTGAGATTTCACTTGGTTTTCTTTTGTTGTATGTTAAGGTCGTATGTACCGAATCCAGTAAGACCGACTCCATTTCCTTGGTTCCAAAGGCTATAATTTCGTCTCTTAAGGTTGCATTATTAAGGTCTGGGGAGAATGTAAAAAGGAAGCTTATGGAAAAGAGTTCAGAAGATCCTTCTCCAAAAAAGTCAAAGAATTCGGCAGGTTCGTCCCTTTGCTCTGACATGGTTTCTGACATCCCAGAGCTAACTTCTCTGAAGAAGGACCTTTGTTTAAATACTCAACTTGTTGGGTCTTCCGGGTTTCTAATGAAATGCACCACGCTATGGGATTTTCTTCTTCTTCCGAGGACATTGTCTCTCCCACTTCTATCCTCCTGCTGGTGATAGCTTTAATGAATTGATCCAGCAAATTATTTCGTCTTCTACCTTTTCTAAGTTGATCTTCCACCCGACTTCCCCTTTGGTGGTCAAACTCTGTTTCTGCTGGTATAATCTTTACCTATCATGCCCACCTGCCTTTCTTTTTGACAGTCCCATGTAGGCTAACTATGCTTTTTGTAGGTCATTAAGCGGTGGTTTTCGGCACAAGATAACTCCTCTAGGTCTTATTTGGAATTGTGGCAGTTTAAAGAAGAAAACATGTCTTTAAGAAGGAAAAACGATGCTCTTACTCTTCCCAAAGAAGCTTTGGCGGTAGAGCGGAGTGAGTTAGAATTGATTTTAGCAAAAACCAAGAACTCAAATATCGTGGAAAAGGAATCGTGCTTAGCTATGGCTGAGGAACTCAGGCTTTAAAGGAAGCTTTGGAAAAGACCGAAGAAAACGTTTCATCGCTTGACTCTCGTTGTTATTCTTTACAAAGGCAACATTCCTTTTTAAAAAAAGAGAACGACTTTCTTAAGGTCGAGCTTGGAAAGAAGGATGCCTTATTGGCCAACTATGCCTGAGTGATGAATGATACTAAACAGGGGATTTCCTATTTTCTCCAAACCACCTTGGATGAAATTATGGTCAATTCTTTCGAAGATGCTTTCCTTCTTCTTTATGCAGACAATATGGATAGATATTCATAGTTAAACTTTTCCGCTCCTGATCCGTCTTTAGTACAAAGATTTAAGTCCAAGATATCTTGTGTGGGGATGAAAGAAGAAGTTCCCGCAAGAGAGGAGACTAACGTAGCCGAACTTTTGTTTATTGAAGATATCTCCTTTAAGGAATTGTATGCTGATAATGGGAGAGCTCTTATTGAGGTACCAAAGATTGTCGGTCCTAAAGGTGATAATCCCCTGTTAGTGGATTTTTCTGCTGGCGTTGGTTATTCCTTCCCGACCCCCAACGGTCGAGACAAGGCATGCTACGAGGATGTTGAAACTGTCGAAGGTGATCCTGTTTCGATTGAATCCCTCACCCCTTCTGGAGTGCGGAAGATAGGGAAAGATTCGAGCTTCGAGGGCGTCTCTTTAATTGTCACCCCTCAAGCTCATGCTCCTGCTTCCAAGGTACGATAGATTTTATGATGCATTCTTCTTTTATTTTTTCTCAACAATTGATCTTTTCCCCTTTATCGCTTAGGCGAAGAGGAGGAAATTAGGTTCTAGGAATTTCACCCTTAAAAAGGCCCAGTCAGAAGTGACTCATCTTACCAAGAGCTGAACAAACAAATAATTGAATATAACATCTTGTCCAAAAAATACCATATCTTTGACAGGGGTGCTACCAAACTACTTCTTTTTAAAGAAAAGGAAGCTGCCCCTAGGTTAAGAACCGCTCGATTACGATACGAGAAGCATCTAGAAGAATATGTCGAGCTCATGACTTTGTTCTAGATGCTAATCGAAGACAGGGACATATTAGTAAACTTTTTGTATCAAATTTTGTAGTAAATATGAAATAGTAGATTTTTCCTATTTAGGTGATTATAGTGGGGGCTTGCTTAGACGTCTGCATAGAAGGTGCCTAGATGAGCATGGTGCGGACCTCCACCCAAGTGAATGCTGGAACCTTCCCCGAGTTACCTCTATCCCTAGAGAATTACCTTTGGATAAACTTAAGTTTAATAAATATTGATTTATATCTGACACCTTTAAAAGATCTATCTTGTATAAGAAAGAGGGTTATCTGTAATAGATATACTAGTTTAGCTAATGATGTAACGAATTGTTCTTTCTTCAAATTTTTGTGATATTTCCTTCAGAGTTTGTCTTTTGCTTCAAGTTTTCTTTCTAGAGATCTCTTAGGGGACTATGTTAAATTTAAAAGAGAATACCGAGAGAAGTCTCTTCTTATTAAGTCTTCTTCATTGGCGCGGTATTGCTTCTTGAGGGACATTGAGAAGGTTTATACTCAATATTCTTGGATCTTCTTTGACTTTCTAGGTGGTGAAAAGGATCAGCTTTTAAGAGAAACTCGCACATACCAACTGAAGCCAAATCAGGGTTACGACCATCCTCCTTCTGGAGAGTGGGATTATCGCGAGTGTCCTCCATTTTACACACTTGATGGATTTGGGAGTTCATTTGAGTCCTCACGTGGACTTCCAACCGACACCTTGGATAAAGTGAGATAGGCCATTTTTCATTCCGAAATCCCCACTAAGCACCTGTAATAGTGTATTTGAGAACAAAACCATGCTTACATAAGTTTCAATATCAGAATAAGGATGCTTTACTTTTTCGGAGATATGCTTATTTTGAAATCCTTTTGTAAACAATTACACGGAATGTAGGGTATTTAGTGTACTATATTTCATATCTAATGGTTTATAGTGGTATGAACAGAGTTATGACTTATACAGGTGTTACTTAGCATGTGATCTTGGCCTATGATGATTACGTTCTCTTCTCGTAATTTCATCATAGCGTCGTTCATATGCTTTATTATAGATTGAGTTAGAAATATGTTCATGGAGTATCACTGGCTCTTATTGAAATTTATGGCATCATGATACTGATAGTATGAAATAACCAAATGAGTTTATGTATATTCCATAGGCTAGTAAAAGTTTCCTAGCATGATAAATGTTTCCAGGGGATCTCGCTCCCCCTAAGAAAAGAAAATCTTATCCCGGGGTTTTATCGAAGGGAATTTTAGACATCCGCTTGAGTTTCCGCCCGAATGTGTATTCTAGTGTTGTATGACGATGAGAATTGCACATATACTTAGCATAGTAAGTATCAAATTAGATGAATTCATGGGTTAAGGAATCTTCCCTGAGCAATATACTAGGTTCATGCTTTCACTTGGGGACCTTTTATGTAATCGGGCTTCAGTCGTTAGATCGATTGTATATCCCCTTCTCAAGGGTAAGAGCTTCACGACCCAGATTAGGGTATCAAGATTAGGTTTCAGAAATCATCTCTTAACAGTGGTAGGATTTTGATTCACTTCCTGGATTAGGGTGCAAGACTAGGAATCTGTTTCCGATAGTAACGGAAACCTGATTCCCAACCAGATTCAGATGATTAGAAAAATCAAATATTTTATTTCGATCACGGAAAAGCTTTCGAACCTATCCAGAATCAGCTAATCAAGGTAGGGCCAGAGATCCCTTTCCAGCCTTGATTGAGGCCTGAATCACCCCAGAATTAGGTATTTAAAGATCGACGATCAGAATCCCACTTTTGGTATTAATAGAAGTCCCAAACCAACAATTATTCGGGTATTTAGAGATTGAAGACCAGAATTCCACTTTTGGTTTAATAGAAGCCTCGAACCAACCCTTATTCGGGCATTTAGAGATTGAAGACCAGAATTCCACTTCTGGTATTAATGTTTCGTTTCCCCTTTGGGTTTGATTTATGAAGCAAAGGTTGTACGTGCTCCTTGAGCCACTCTCTGGGCTTTTGATTATCAAAGCAGAGGATGTACGTGCTCCTTAAGCCACTCTCTGGGCTTTTGATTATCGAAGCAAAGGATGTACGTTCTTTATTGGCTACTCTCTGGGCATGTGCGTCGGGTGCGCTTGGCTAACTTATCCATAAGCAGGGCCCAAGGACTTACCCGACCTCCCTCTAGGAGGGACTTATCCTGACCATTGTAGGCGATGATAAGGTCTTAGATGCTTAAAACGGGCCATCGTAGACAAAAAATTAAGGCTTACTCTTTGGATGCTCTACCCTGGCCATCGTAGGCGGTGATAGAGGCTTACACTTCAACCCTTCCAAGGGATGCCCTATCCTGACCGTCTAGGTGACGATAGGGGTGTGCATTCCCTTCTGCGGGTAATGTAGAAGAAAAACATAGGTAGGACGTGCTCTTCTACGAGAAGAGGTAGGACGTGCTTAGTTCATAGCAGAGGGAGGGTGTACTCTTCTACGAGCAGAGGCAGGGCGTGCTAATTAGATGCTTCGTTACGACCGTTTCCAGTGTGGGTCAGAGGGTTACACTTTTAATTCTTTAATCTGGCCCTTTCTGATTTGGACACAGATAAAGGCTTACACACCACCCTCTCTGGGGGGTGCCTTGCCCTAGCCAACTCGGCGCTGATAAGGACTTCTATCCCTTTGTGGATTAACCCATCTTTGGTTACCTTGATTCTTGAGAGGGTTTCTATACTCTGAGTCATGTAGGTAATCCTTTTCCTAAGGATCTTTATTGGACTTAGTTTAATCCTTTTACAAATTCATGTAGTTGGTCCTAATTGAAGAACTTAATGATCATACCTTCGAGAATCCTGCATCAGTTAGTCTCATGTCCATTCATCATGTGATAGTAACAATAAGGCCCTCCCAACTTTCTTTCGTATTTGGGATTCTTTTTTGTAGATCGCCAATAATTGAGCTTGTGTCGGGTTAGGAAATTGATATTTTTCATTGAAGTAGTAAAGTAGCATCCTTTATGTAGCTTTGGTGCAAACTTCCTTTCTTGTTGCAGCGACTTAGCTCTTTCGTGGTCAAATATTATTGCTCCATTCATACTCTTGTTTTCTCTTTCCAAGATATGCTGGGGTTGGAGGTTTACCCTTTCAGACCATTTGGAAGCGAAATGGTTAAAATTATCTGTTATTTCTTCCTCAAACACCATTCCTTTGATTTGTTCATGGAGAGCCTTCCTTACGGGAGACAAGATGTTATAATCCTTTGATGTAGAATTGTTTAGAGGAAAGGTTAGGGTTTGTTCCAAGTAAGAAGGGTAACTTACTACTCCAATAACTAGAATCATATTGCTCTACTTCCCTTTTTTGCTTAATTACTCGTAGAGCTTCCTTCTTAACTTTTCTTCTTCTGTCACTTTTGGGTCAGTAGTGCCTGACATATCAATTTGAGATCCAGAAGGTTCTCATTGGGGCCTCTTGACTATGGCCTTGCTTCTTCAAAGCCTAGTCCAACCTTGGACGGAATAACACAGTTAGATATGTGGGAAGGTTAACCACAGGGTCGGAGGTTCAGGCCCTCCTTCTAGCGCTAAAATGTTAACGATGTTTTTCATCAACACTGGAGATAGGTCTATACCTCCGTGGGGAAAATAGTTTTATTTAGCTTTCACGAGTTTGAGTTAGTTCACCATTTCCTAGATATTAAGGTTTTGAGCCCGAAAGATTAGTTACTCTTACCTCCTTGGGGTGAGCATCATGCTTACGAGACTCAAAAACCAAAAGTTATCTTGGAATAAAGGTTTCTTAAGCACAACCCTCGGTAAGTGCTAAATGGCTTGTTGGAAGGGGTTCTGCACTGATTTTGCAGAAGGGTTTAGGCTTGGGAAAGAACTTGTAAGCATGTAGAAAGCACACAACATATAACACCGACAATACCTAACAAATCACATGAGAGGCTCGTAAGAAAATGTTCTACGTATTGATCAACTCTTTATTGATCTTTGATTTAGATTATACAAGTGATTACAACCAAAATCCCCAATTTGATTTAGGAATTAGGGTTTACTCTAGAGAAAAGAGTACAAGAATGAGAAAATCGCCCCGAATATGAGACCCCTGGGTCTTATTTATAGACAAATCAGGGCCCCTTTTTCTGTTGGGCCAGCATTACCCCATGTCGTCCGCTTTTCCATTTGGTTCCGGAAGTACTAGCTCTAGGCCGCCTTTTATTTTGGTTCCAAAGGCTTTGCTGACGGCTTTTTGAGGTGTCAGTTATAGCTTTTGGGGAACGATCCCAATCTTCGGAGCTTTTGGCCAATATTGTGTCTACCTTCTCTGTGTTGCTGATGAACCAGGCGGTGCGAATAGCTTTCGGAAGGTTTTTGCTTCCAGTTACAGGCTTCTGGTTATGGGTTCTCGGTCTTGCTGCTGACACTTTGTGGAGCTTACCTTTGTGATTTAAGTGGAAGGCTGCCGAGATCGTCACCCTTACCGGTATCGACACTAAGCAAATTAGTGTGGATAGCTTGTCTTTCTCTTGAGGTTCCGGTTTGCGTCGGTAGACTTCCGGAGTGTACCCTTGATTTTCAGTGAGGTCGCTTCCGATGCTTTATTAGTTTCTTATTAGAGTGGTCTTCCGATAATCATCTACTGGGGGTCTCGGTAAAAGGCTCCGGAATGATTCCCTCGTACTTTTAATGCTATTGCTTCTTAATGTATCGGTATTAAGAGAGTTAATACTGATAGCCTCTCTCGTCCTTCTAGGTCCCGTCTGGTAGGAATCTTAGTCTCCCTCTTTGCTGGCTTCCGATCGTGGATGACCTTCTACCAACCGTGTCGGCCCTACCCTGCCGGTATCCCCTTTCGTATAGATTCTGAGTACTTTACTTCGATGATGGTGCTGGTTGCACCGCTTTCGGACTCTTCCTTTAGGTTGTTGGCTTTTTCTTGTGTCGGGCTTTTACTGACGAAAGATTCCTATTTGCTTGTGGCAATCTGCTACCCTTTCACCGCTAGCCTGTTTCGGATGCTTTATTTTTGTAGTAATAATAGCAGAATAACTACATCCACCATAGTCTATGAAACTAAAATAGTACAATGCCCAACATATATCAAGATTTGTTTATCAATAGTTTATAAGGCTTCAAATTAGATAGTGGAGAAAAGTGGAAAGTCAGCACTCACTTAGCTACAAATGCTCCTCTTTCAAGACCAAATTCTTTTGCAAAGCTAAATACAACTACAAATATAAATTATCAACGTGGTGGAGTGCTAAATTATCAATGTGTTAATTTAGAAAAATTAAACCGAGTTTAATCTAAGTTTTAAACTCTGTTCTTGAACTGATTTAGAAATCTCAGACTGAGTGTTAAATTAGCATTATAAAACTTTAAATTGAAAAAGTGCAATCAATTTTTATCGCCTGACACCGAGATTCCATGAAGCCGTGATAACGATTCACACAGTGATATCGATTTTTTTTCACCTTATATCAGATTTTTTGAGGCCGTGATATCGGGATTCCTTCACCTAGTACCGATTCACACAGAGGAGGAGCAGTGATAACTGATTTTTCTCGATTGCCTCTAATTTGTGAACCCGATAAATATGAAGCAGTCCCTTTTTTTCCGATTCACCCAGAGGAGAAGGAGTCATGATAATTATGAAGCGGTCTCTTTTTTCTTGTGAAGTGGCCTACTGAGGAGTAAGCGTTAGAGAGAGGGGGTTGAGAGATGGGTTTGATGAAAAGAATAGGTTGTTTACAATTTTTCCCTTATGGGATAAGTGATGACCAAGCATACCAACGCAAATAAGTATTGCCAATAAATAGACTATAATTATGTATTTTTGATGACATATTTTTACTATAGCAACACATATTATTGTCATTAGTTTACAACATATGTAAGTGTTGGCAATTGGAAAAATATATTTACATAGTGTCCGTTGTGGTGTAGTGTTTGGTAAGATAAATAATTTGAAAACTTCTAATATATTATGAAAAGATTACAATTTTTATTCGTCTCTAATATTATTTCCTTCGCATGTAGTACTGCACATGCGAAAAAATGAAGCTCATTAATCAAAGACAGAACATTAATGACTCACTCCCATGATTTGTAAGGTGAGATCTCAAAAGCTTAAAATCAGTTGTTGTCAAATAATTTTTTGACGACATCAAGGAAGGACAAGTATAAATTTTAAATTTGTTTTTCTATTTCATTATATCTGCATAGTATCATTTCTCACTTAAGTACCAATTTGGCTTAAATATAACACATTGTTTTTTAAGAATTGATACCTCAGTGAATATAAATCTAATACCATGTCACCTGTATAACAGTACGATTCATAAATCTTGATGCAATATGTTTTTGTGAGTTACCCATGTTGGTTTTGTGATATATGGTTACTATGTATAAAAATGAGTACGATTTAGATCAAACCAATAGTTAGCAATCTCTGAATAACGTGAAACTTTGATATAATGTGTGTTGTCTGTTTGTGAAATGGGTTTTGAATTTGATAATTTTCTATGAATTTCCTAAGGGTGTTTTGCTTTAGGAAAGATTATATGTTAATCATAGTTTTATCGATTATGTTTGTATGTTTATGAATTTCGTATGCTTGTACAATACAAAGTACTGGAAAATATTTATACTTTAGTTAAAATGCTTTTTATAAACCAATAGGATTTCAAAATATATAGTGAGTTGGATAAAACATATGATTTATAAAGAAATAATCAGTTTTGCATAAAATTTCTGTCAGAGCCATTCCAAGATCTGGAAGTACCCATCCAACAATATCGGAACCACTCTCTGGTAGGGCTGAATGCTTGAAATATCACAAGTATGGTATATGAAGTATTCAGGCTTCTGCCACTTACCTTTTTGTTTCGGATTGGTCCTGATACTTGTAAATATTTTGGTTTTAGAAAATGACCGCTCCAGAGGGGGCTTTCGCCTCGACTCCTTCAGTTGGGTCAAACAAGTGTTTTTCCATAAAAGAATTATTTTTATAAAAAAGGATTTAAACTATAAATTTAAAAAGAATAGAGGCTTTCACCTCTGCAGCACCTTTCGATGGAATCGATAGGGGCTTGTTTTCCTTAATTCATGCTTTATGAGGTTGTTGCCTCCATTCCCTCAGTCTTTGTCAAAGGGGTTCCTTAATAAGAAATATGTTTGAATTGAAAGACTATTGCCATGTAACTTAAAATTTGTCTTCTAACTTTATTATATAAAGAGAAAGAGGTCGCTATCTTTCAAAATTCAAAAGGGGGTTTCGTTTTATAAACATCAAATGAAAGAATAAGAGACCATCGTTTCGACACCCTTCGGCTACTACAGAGGGATGAGTTTATTAACATAAGATTTAGTATTAAATTGGTTAATGATTTTTATATGGGTTGTTTCCCATTGATCTTGCTGGCATAAAGGATGTCGAAGGGATGTTTCAGTGACTTATTGCCTTAGATTCAGATTGGCATAACGGATGTTGACTAGGTTAAGAAGTAAGATGGGCTATTACCATTTATCCTTCTAGAAGTGGAAGTCGAAAGGGTTGTTTTTATAAAACTAATCCATAAAATTGTTTTATAAAATACTTTAAAAACCCAGGGCTTATGCCTATAACCGTCTTGACACCCCTAGTGTCGATAGGGCCTTTTATACCTGCTTTCCAAAATATTTAGAGGTTTATTCTATGTCCTTATCTGGATGATAGAGTCATTTTCTAAACTATGTTTTCTAAATCGAAGCCTATGCTTCCAAATCTCTTGAAGTCATTGCCTATGACGACATGCCTTTATAAACCGTTATTTATAAACTACTTTCTTCAATGCAGATGGGGTCGATAAGGAACTTTTCTAAAATCAAATATTTTAGGTCTTTGCCACTTTGACTGTCGATGTCGGTAATAACAATAAGGAGAACTTTTATTAAAATATTTTCATAAAGGGAATAAAGTCTTTGCCTTTATTGCCTACCACCATTTATTTGACGATGGACGTTGATTGCTTTTGTTGTGAGAAGCCAAAAGCGTTACCTCTTTCGGAATGAATTGAATATGGACTTCAATGCCTATGAGGAAGTCGAAAGAGATTGGGAACGACAAAGTGTCATGCCCAATGAAGTGTAAATTGAGCTTTGACTGATACCATTGAAATTCTCATGTTATTAGTAGTTGACCATTGCTTGAGACATTGCATTTATATGAAATATTGGGAGGGTCCAACGGGTGGAAAATTGGAAAAAGTCAGTCAAAAATTGAATTGTAGATAATGGTATACATGCCCATTGCTTCATGCAGTACGAAGGATTTAGTAATAAACTTTGAGCTTTCTGTTAGCGAGGAGGAACTCGATGAAGCACATAACAGGAACCAGAAGGGAAAGTTGGTTCTGCGTTAGTGGAATGTGCCCCCATGAAGCATGGTATGGGAATAAAAGATAGAATAAGGTTTCAGCTTTGTTTCCTAGAAAAGTAGTTATTTGCGAAGCACGGTACGAGAGTTGAGGATAAAGAGAAAGTGGAAACCATTAAGACAATTGGTCGGTGTAACGGAGGTTGGGAATCCATTGTGTGTTGCATGTTATATGTTATTATTGTTATATATGTTATTTTGATAATTGTACTAACCATTGAAGTGTAAAAGCATAAGGTTAGTCCTTTTTTGTTGCATGATTCTAGCGAGTGAAACCCGTTCTGCTATGCAACATGATCACGTTAGATATCACTTGTATCGGGTAGAAAGATAATTATTCACACCAATATTACTGGCTAACCTGCAGTTTTTTCTTTTTCCCCTTAAACTCTTGGGTACTCCATTGAGTAGGTTGAGGGATAAGATCTTTCAAGTAGCTTTTTCGAATAAGCTTTCAAAGGCGAGCACGAGGCTATAACTATTTAGCAGTACTACTGTGCTTTCTTATGTTTTGTTTTGTCTTTTGGAAGTATGTATCAGTATATTATTTAGACTCTGATCAACTGAGTGGGCATCTTCATATGACGCACTCGGAGATAGTATCATGTAGAAACTCATATTTTCTTTAAACGGGTTATGTGAAGGGTTGTATGAATGAAGTAATGTATCAATGAATGTTTTGTGAATTTTCCCATACTTCTAGGTTTTTTGATGTTACGGTTGATTAATATTCGATTTTCTATCACCGAAAGTTAATATTAGAGATGACTACAACATCTCTAGCTTTTAGCTTCTGGCATTAGAGAATGAGATGTTACATTTATTCTCCGTATTAGCAGACAACATTACTCGTTAATGCTCTTTGTTAATATGGGTCTCGAGGAGGGACATGATGGCTTCTTCCCATTCTAGTTCCCCTTCTTCTTCTCGGGAAGGGACCACAATATGAGGTGATGACAGCGGGCCATCAAAGCAAGCATTGCGTACTACAGTGATTTGCAACTGAAAGTGGATGGATTGTAAGTATTAAAATTACTTTAGAATTAAAATATTTTTTGTATGTTGTATTATTAATCATGATTCATTAAAGGTCTGTTTCATATTTAATATAGGGGAGTTAAGCTAGAGTCACTGATTGTTCTTATTTCGAAGCAGATATATATGAGTAGGATGACTACATGTTAGCCTGCATGGAATGGGATCCCAGACCCCATCAAGGAGAGTATCAGGCAGGACTTCTCTATAAGTGTAAATTTATATATCGTTATATATTACCAATTTATAATTTATAGACTAAGTATAAATGTATAATTATATTTTCTTAACGTACAAGGGGCGGTAAACTTGCAGGAAGCTGAAATCCCCCTCATCCAACACCATTGAAATTCATAAATTGTTAAAATTATCGAAATACAATGTCTAACCGTAGAAGATTGAGGAGAAAACCTAACTATATGGGTGCTAGCATGTGAGATGCTTAGGTTTCCTGGTGGAACAACGATGAATTTAAGATAGATTTACCATACATACAGGAAAATAGTGTAAATGACAAAATGAACAAAAAATTGTTCCATAAGGACAAGAGGCTAAAATTTTGTCCATAAGTACAAATTTTAGTGTAAAGTATGAAATTATAGTGGACCCCTGTTTTTCTCAATTTACACTAAAATTATCCTTATGGATAAAATTTTAGCCTCTTGTCCTTATGGAGCAATTTTTTTTTTCATTTTGTGCTTAAGGCAAAAAAAACCTTTACCATATATCACTTTATATTACTCCATATATTATACATAATTTACAGCTATAATATATATTGTTCAGCTTAATTTGCAAAATGAGTCGAAGATGAACATCACGAATAGAGACAAGAATCTAGACACATATTTCAATGGATCCAAGTCATTATAGCATCATCATTATTAGTTCCAATTATAAATAATTATTACGTTCATATATTTTAGGTTATAAGTTATTAACAAACAGTTATTAAAAAATAATGCATATCTCCTGATTATTTCAGGAAAGAGACCTCATACTAGGGTGTACTTGCTCATGCTGATATCATCAACCAGACAAACGAAGAAGGCTCGGTCACATGCACATGGAAGCAGAATGATAACGCAATCAATGCCTCTGTAAGTACATTTTACATTATAAGTTATATTAATAAAAATTATTCTAATTAACTAGTTACAAAGAATTAAAACAATGTTGTGTAAAATTCAATTATATTTTATTCTGCATTATAGGAAACGTTTCAACAAGGACTGGAATGTCGAAGAAAACAAGATACGATGAGTGATGATGTTATTTTTGAGACTATCATGGATCCACCATCGCGATGAAGGCGTTACAGCTTTAGGAATCAATCAATAATTTTAAAGATAAACTAACTTTCAAAATTACACATTTTTTTATTAAAGATGTAAATTCTATAATAAAATATTTTAATCGTAGGCCGGCTAGGACCTCGCAGAAGGCGTACCAAATAGCTCAAGATAAAGCATAGATTGTAATGCTAACAGCCATGAACGCTAAGCTACATGAACATGACTGTCATCATGTTGAGGAAATGGAGCAGGTAAACCAATGTTTGGTTGAGTACGTGCAGCGTAACAGCTGAATGGGGCATTTTCTTCGTCAGGTGGCTCTAGAGGCGAGGACAAGTCATGATAGATATGATACTTTATGTTTTTCTTTGAACTTTATACATATACACTTGGAGATAGTGATGATTATGTGTTCTATTATGTTTGATAATGGGAGGTTGGATGTTTGATGTGAATTTGAGTATATATGGGTCTTTTTTGTTGTTGTGATATTGGATGGTTTATGTTGATTTGAGTATGTTTGACAGTTTGTGGTGATGTTGGTTGTTTGATTTCTTGTGTACGGTGGAATGTTTAAGTTTGATCAGTGTTAAAATTCGTAGTTTGTAGAATATTTGTTTTGGTTTATATACATGTGTGAAAAGAAGATATAATATACATTTATATATGTGTGCAATGAGGGATCCGTTGGCTTCGGTAAATAAATAAAAAATCATCTAGATTCCCGACGAGTTCCGACGACTTCTGGTCGAATATCGGTCGAGATATTTCAACCTGTAGTACTTCTTTTTGTTGGTGTATTGGTTATAATTTTACAGTGGTTTTCAACTTATTCCGATAGCTTACTGGTTACGTCACAAATTACATGTATAAATATATCCATTGGAAATTACACATGAAGCCATTGCCACTATCCGTAGGAAGTCGTCTAAAATTCAGCATCGGAACCGTCGCAAGTCATCGGAAAGCGCGTAGCCCATTACGATGGCTATACTGACGGTTTTCAATGCTCACCCACAGCAAATAACCATTGAAAATTGGTTCCATTCTTATAATATACACTTACTGTGACTACATTGCTTGCATACTCCACATATTTTGAAAATATGGAAATCCTCCTTTCCGCTTTATAAACAAATTAGTGGCAACGTCACCAATTCCATAAAATTAAGAACGTGCTTCTTCAATGCATGCATATTATTAGCAACACCATTTCAAGTTTTCTGCATTTTAAGAGCAACTATACTGGTAGTTAAAGGAGGAATCGTGCAAAGAATAATTTTAGAAAAATGTTAAAATGAAATTTAATTAACTACTAGCTTAAAAATTGTTATTGTAACTAAATGCTAATACTTAAAAACTGATAACTAAATTTTGACACTATAAAAACTATAAAACTGATACCAAAAATCAGATACTAAAATTAGTAAGAAAAATGATACTAAAAAAGTAAAATAAATGTTTGATACTAACAGACTTCAGTAGATATTCGATGATTACCAAATGGATGAAGTTATATAACGTTTTGTTCAATTTTCCCTCGGGTTGTTGGTGAAGGCGGCATCAATCGAAAGTTTGGACTTGAAGAAAAATGGATTATCTCCAATTTTCCCCAGGAGTTGCCGGTGAAGGTAGTATCAATCGATAGTTATGGAACAAAATCTAAGGAAAATGATGTCTGATCAAAATCGGTAGAATTCGAACTTCGATTCTATAAAATCTGATTAAACATGGATTATCTTCGACTATCGATAGAAAAATTGAATAGAAGTTCAAGTTTAATTACAACTCCGACATGAAATACGAATACCCGAGGTATTTGTAAATAATTTCAAACAGGTTACTAGATGGTCAATTAAAAAACAAAGAATCGAAGCTCAAAGAAAATACCAAACTTATGATTGAATTTAGTACTCAAATCCTGAAATCGAAGCGAGATATTTTCCTTAATCTACGATCTTTACGAGTTGGAACGATTTGAGAGATTTTGGGAAACTTTGATGCTCACACGAAAATTCTTCAAATGCAGGAATGTGATAACGAAGAAGGAGCTTCATTTATTTATAAAGAAAATCCATCAAACAGGCAAACCATCAGATCAAATCTAAACGGATAGATTAAAATTTCAAAAGGCGGGAAAATTGAATCATAGCTAAGGAAGAATGCCAACTACACTTATCGACTTGAAATATCGAGAACAACCCTTTACTAGCCGAAGGGCAATCGTTAGCACCAAAATAATCACGAGAGACTAAAAGCTAAAACCAATGTGAAGATGTGCAGAGACCAGTAGTCCTCCGGCAGTGACAGAACTCTCTCGTCAACATTTGCTTCCGGAGTGAAAAGTGAAGAAGCATAAGATCCTCTTTTTTGAGAAAAGCCCATGTCGATGAAAACCCGAAAGGCGTAATCTTCAAAACAGTCACCTCAGAGCATGTTGGAAGAAGCAAAGAATCCCATTGCTCTAGGAAAGCCCATGTCGGCATAACCTGGAGGGGCCCATCATTAGAGTTGACGTCCTCAAGCATGTAGAGCTTAGTTTAGTATACATTTCAAACTACCCGAAGGGAGAAAACTAAAAAGCCTAAGCAACCACCAATTGATTATCACAAGTAGTTCTCGAAGTGCAAAGCAAGACGAAGTCATAAGCAGCGTCAAAAGCCGGAAGCCACTTACAAGCTCACTTCTCCAACGGTTAACCAAGGCTTCCACGTTTGGGAACGCTCCTTCGGAGAAAGCTATAACAACACTATAATACTCTTTCAAGAGACAACGAGAGGCACAAAAAAGCCTGGACGAAGCTCATATGACAAGCGAAAGGTAAATCTATAACTATAAATGCAACCCTAAGGATCTAGAACCAAGATCCAATTTTCTAATTCTCAATCTTATATCCGTAAGTTTGAGTTGTAACCCTAATTTGTAAATCAATTTGGCTAACAACAAAGAAATAAAATGATTGCTCAAAAAGACTGAAATTACACAATATTTATGCTTCACATACATTTTCTATATCATCTTATTTTACATGTATAAAGCATGGTGCTTGTATCAAAGCTACTACAAGTATATATTTTTCAAGCCAATCAATAATGGATGAAGTTAAAACCAATACCGATATAACTCTCGAACGGGTCTGCAGCATTAGCCCAGCGGTTAAGGTCTTATGTCGAGATAACAGCGATGCGAGTTCGAAACCCGAAATGACATACTAAAAGGGTTTATCATGTGCATACGCAACGATTAGCCACTTAAGTGGTATCCGCGGACCGAGTTAGGTGCACTATCGGGGTTTTACGGTTTGAACGGTTACTGCTTTAAAATGCACTTTCAAAGCTAGTGTATCATTTTCTAAAAAACAAGGTATGTAACACTAGTTCATACTACCTATCGACTAATTATCGAATACATAAGCTATATGTTTAAACTACATAACGATGATAAAGAAGGTAGCTTTTGAACGTTTTAACTAGACAACAAAGGAAAATTTATTAAGGGGTATTTAGTTTTAAGGACACATTCCAATAAAAAATTAGATCAAAGGACAACTAAGTTTCATAATTAAATTAAGGACAAAGACCAAATTGAACCATATCAACATGAAATTCACTTTGTTTCTCATCATTACTAAATTAATTAAAGAATAAAAAATAACCTTCAAAATTTTTGTTAAAAATAATGTAGTTTTAAAATTATTTTAGTCTATTATATTTAGTTTTAAGGACACATTCCAATAAAAAATTAGATCAAAGGACAACTAAGTTTCATAATTAAACTAAGGACAAAGACCAAATTGAACCATATCAACATGAAATTCACTTTGTTTCTCATCATTACTAAATTAATTAAAGAATAAAAAATAACCTTCAAAATTTTTGTTAAAAATAATGTAGTTTTAAAATTATTTTAGTCTATTAATGTAATTATAAACATATAAAAATAATCAGCTCGGAAAGCTAAATGAATATAGCTTTATAACTTAAATATATAGCTTTATATTGTATCACATAAACACAAAACCAAGTCATTTTAAAGCTAATGTCGTTTACACCCAAAAAAAGCTATATGTAAAAAGCGAAGCTATATTCATTTAGCTTTCTGTCCTGAATTGTCATATATTCAGTTTTTCTATATTTGTAAATCAAAAAACATTTTCTAATTAAATTTTTATTAATTTTTAATGTAATAATCATAGAAAAACAATTTTTTTATTTATTTTTATTATTTACAAGATATCAATGTGTGTTCTTAATTTAAAATATATGGACTTTTTTCAATTAAAATATAAAAGTTGTCCTTGATTTAGGTAGCAAAAGTTGTTTGTCCTTTGATCTAATTTTTTCCTGAAATGTGTCCTTGAAACAAATATCCACGTTTATTAAATTATTGTTCTCATTCATCGCATGGTAACTTCTACTGCGCATGTCAAGAGCTCTCTTATGTATCAATCTCAATAGCGGCGATCCATCAGTTGACCACGAAAGTCAAAGGACCTACCACTGTATGCAATATTTAAGAGGTGAGGTGAAATATTTGTAATTATGGTCGAAGCTAATGGAGTTTCAAAATGACATACTGCCTTGTTAATCGTTGCTTTAGGTTGCATGTCCGTTTATCCATATTGTTAACTCGATAACCCATATACAAATTTGCATAAAAAGATGTTTTATCCACAAATGAGTCCAACTAATCTATGATGTAATTACATAAAGTAATCATATTACCATATTATACACTGAAAATGGGGATTATATGGTGAAGAACAAATTTTACAACTCCTTAAAATTCAAGTACAACTCATCAAAAATTCGTTTTCACAGACAATGCACACTGTAAAACTGGTATCATACACACTGTAAAACTGATATTTAAAAACTCGTAGTTAAACTCTAATACTTTACACTGTAAAACTAATACTTAAAAACTAGTGATCAAATTCTGATATCATGCATACTACAAAACTAATACCTAAAAACTGATGAATTATCATTTAAAATAAAATTTTAACAGACCTTTCTTACGGTTGAAAAAGCCGGTAATTTGTCATTGACGCTACTTCCTTGAGTTGGCAGACAAAAAGATACTCGATATTTGAAAAGAAAATTGTTAACTAAACATTTGCAGTTTTTCTAAATTAATGAAAAAAAAATAGTTACGATTGAAAAAAACGCTTTTTTACCATAAAACAAGCTCTTTCCCATCGACAAAAAAAGGATTTTTGTTAAACAGGTTTCTAAAAAAATAAAAAGTTGTACATGACTGCTTAAAAAGTTGCGAATTCACCAAGCATTTTTTCCTTCCTTTTCTCATTCAAAATAAGCTTATGGCTGGAAATGAACTAATAAAACATCCCAGCCAAAAAGAAAGTATGCCAAAAACAGACCACACATGCAAAACGATAAAATAAAATTAATACAAAAAATAAATATTCTTTTCCGTGTTTTTGATCACTCCCTCATTTTCTTTCCATCTCCTCCATCATCTTTATTTTGCTCTTCGTAACTATTCTCAAATATTCGAAACATAAAATACGAAATAAACAAATTTGTACTCAACCTTCTGAATTTCTATATTATATGAAAAACAGTCCTACTTAAAACGTTAACATCATCGTTTCGACGTACAAAAACTTATCAACAGTTTCATCAACGTAGATAAAAAAGCAGAGTTACGATTAAAAAGGACCATCATTTCAGACAGTGATAACAAACCAAAAACATTAACAATGGTGCAAAATGAATTCATAACACTAACCATCCAAAAACAAACATAACGATGCGAAGTTCAACAAAATAAAAGGTAAAATGAGAATAAGAGAAACGCTTCCATAAACATGATGGCAAACAATTAGGTTTGTTCATTTCTTCTTGGCAGCTTCGGCGGCCTTGGACTGTAAAAAAAAAAAATTATAATAAACAGCAATCAATTTTGAACAGTCAATTTAATCTAAATGTGAAAAACTACGAAAATGAATACAGAATCAATGCAAGTAAAAGTACCTTCTTCACTCCTCGGATTTTCTTAGCACGATTCTTCCTTTCCTTCATCTGCTTTCTTGATTTGTCAACCTTTGTGGCCAGTCCATTCTACCACATGCACAACATTTTGTAAGTGCCAGATTTTCAAATATCCAAATTATGGTGTAAAGATAAAATGTTCAAATTTAGATCATTTGGTGAATGTACAAATTTAATACATGTTTTTAACTTCAACTATGTGTCATGCTCTACCATGTCCACGGGAATCAACAATTTACTTGGGGTGAATTTGGCAATGAAAAGAATGGAAATTACGGTAGAAGGGTAAATGAATTCAGAAAAATCTGTCCTTTGGGCTGATACAAGCGCCCCGTAGCAACCAAAAGGATACAATTTGTTTATTTTAAATTTAAAGATTCAAATATTGAAAATTTAAATAAAAAAATTCAAAGACAAATTTTGAATTATGAAGCTTAAAAGCTTGAAATTTCCAAAATCCAAATTTCTTAAATTCAACTTGTAAATGTAAATGGTCGGTTTAAAGCCCTCATGGCAGCCAAAAGCGCAGTATAATAAAATTTGATTATTTCGAATTTAATAATTCAAATCCTGAAAATCTAAGTTTGAAAATTCAGAAACAAATTTTGAATTTCGAAGCCTCAAATCTTGAAATTTCCAAAACACAAATTTCATGAAGTCGATTTTTAAATGTAAATTGTCGGTTTAAAGCACCCTCTGGCAACAAAGTGCAAGTATGTTATGGACGGAGACTGCTACATAATCAGCTAGTTGCAACAGCTAATTTTCACTACTACAAAATTCACTCCTATCATTCTACAGCGCAATTTATCTTTCTACATTTTCTTCAATTTCACCCTTGTTTCCGCAAAATTCCAACCAAAACAAGCAGTCCCGAATATGTCACAGTTTCATTAACACCAACCTTTATTTGCTAAATCTCCACACTTGCCTGCTCTTACTCCAAAATAAACTATTATCCAATGTACAAAACCAAAACGAAATGTGGAACCATAATCAGGTTGCTCCTCTGAAAGGAACTGCATTTAACTATAACCGCAATCTGCAGAAATTTTAATCAATTCACGGTCCACAACTCAAACCCCCCATCAATCCATCATACAAAAGAAAAAGAAAAAAAAAATCCAACTTGTGCATCTACTCCTGAATGAAAGAAGAGACACTGAATTGAAAGATGTCATTGTTCAAAGGTTCATGTTAAATGCGGAGAAGAAAATGAAATGATTTTGACGAAAGTATAGTACAACGGCTGCAGAACCTAAGTACCTAACCAAACAGATGGAACAATTTCGAACTGAGTGCCCTATTTTATTTGACGAAGACACAAATTATCCAATAACTTCAGTTTCCCATATATGTTACTTTTGCTCAAATGAGCAAACTTGGCCAAAATAACGTTTGCAATAAAGTTAGTAGTCGAATGATCAATGGTAATGATCAACTAAATAATAAGAAAGATCGCATAACTGCATTCAAAAAAGAAAATCATGGATAACCTCCCTCCCTCATGAACATAAGTGGTCTGAGATCAACAAATAATTTGGACTAAGCTGCTTTTATAATAGAGAAAGAACATTTGACTAGCTGGAAACCCAAATTCTCCTTTAATGCGCCTCAAATCGACACTAGCAGTCAAAAAAACATTTTTTATAGCAATGAAACAGTTTGTCTTGTAGGTGTCTAAGCTGTTAAGGATAAAGAATAAAGTGTGAAGTGCGATGAAAGTTTTAAAAAATTCTCAAAGAGATCGTACGCATGTTGAGAGACTGAAGAAGGAGAAACTAGTCAAGGCCCGGGAACTTCAAGATATAAAGATGAAAATGAAGCAAAATGCAGACTATATGGCAGTATTGTTGAGCACCTACGCAAGCAAGCTCATTAGTGTTGATAGTTTAACCTTAGGGAACCATTGAGGCGCAAGTAAACTGGGTGAAGTAGCTTTTGATTCTAATTAATGCAAGTTACACTATTTTTTATTTGTACCATCTATATTGTTTCTTAGGAAACTAGCGTACCAAAATGGATGTGAAAAAAGGCTATTAAAATAAAAATATGCATTTAAAATTATTGCTATGAATTAAAATTTTAGTTCAATACAAGTTCAATTTACATTGGATCTGAATTTGATCCAATTATGGAGTAAAATTTAGATTTCCAAATGGATTCAAAATTTATTCATATACAAATTTAATTTTAATTCTGGAGAAAATAGCATAATCGAGTTGCAGAATCTCGGATATGTAATTACCCAGGTTTTTGAAACTCAAATAAAGTAGTAAATACCCTTTTTGGGTAGCAGAGTAGCAGTTAAGACATGCATGTATCTTCCATGTATCTTCAGGCATTAACTAAGACACTACAAAAGATACATTGTCAACTGTTTGAGATGCCCTAATAATGGTTATCTTGACTGTTGGCTGTAATGCGACACATAATTAAATTTTTGGCTTTCAAAAAGGTTCAGAATAGAAATGTTTATAATAATATATAGTAAACTATACGCCTTTGAAACTTGGTTATGGTAAACTATATACCATTGAAATTTGATTTTATCGGTAAGGTATGATTGCAATCATTGTTGTCAAAAGCGCGTGCTTTCTCGTAAAAACGTGCGAGACCACGCTTTACTTCCATCTCCACGAGAATCAACGGAAGAAAACTCGGAATTGGGTGGAATCGTTCAAAGCGACGATGAAAATCATGAAATCGTATAAACATCGTGCTTTTTTCCGCGTCATACCTGCTTCGAGATTTCCCAAATTGCACGAATCTCGACTCTCGATTCCAGGCACGAGACACCTCGAGAACCCTAATCGATGCAATTGAAGGCACTTTGGTCCTCGAGAACCCTAAGCGACGAGATTTCAAGCGACGGGATACCTCGTGAAACATAATCGACAGAAATTTGGTCCTCGAGAACCCTAAGCGACGAGATTTCAAGCGACGAGATACCTCGTGAAACATAATCGACAGAAATTAGAACACTGCAATGTTAATTCAGCAATTTCAGCTAATCGACAGAAATTAGAACACCGAAATTTTAAGGTTTATGTTATGTTTTGTTATGAACTAATGATTAATGAAAATATTATGCTATGGCTATTTTGTTGAAACTTGAAATTTTATTTTTAATTTTCATTTTGTGGGAACTTACGCTTCGTGTTACGATCCCACGATTTACGATCTTTGTATACCCGAGCGCTCCTTGGTGAGAACTCGAGTTTGACAACCTTGATTGGCATACCTACAATAAAGTATGACCTGACTGCATAGTTCCCATATTACGATAAAAACATCCACTGTTGCAAATGCGTACAACCAAACCATACATAGGAAACGAAGTTTCAGCAAATGAAACCTATACAACGAGCACCAACCACAACAGATCTCTACGTAAGCTCTAAAAACATTACAACAAAAGGATGTTTTTTCAAAGTCATACTTCAATCAAGACAAATGGCAAACCATGCTTTACCAAATGAAACCTAGACTAATCATGCATTAACATATATGATTAGCAAATTAAACGAATTAAGTTCAAATATGAACCCCGGTACAACCTTGGACCTGAGATTTAGCATATTTCTATTTAAAACAGGGCATGTTCCATAGCATCATTATTTTGCAGCACCCAATACCAGACTCAAATTTCTATTTAATACTTTGAGAGAGAGAGAGAAAATGAGTGGGAGGGGGGAGAGAGAGAGAGAACTGAAACTCGTGGTTGATATCAATGAAACATTATGGGTGCTGCATTGTTTGGGGTGCAACGGAATGCTCATCTTTTAAAAAACATATTTTTTTTTCTTTCTTTTTTTAGAATTTTTATCATACAATGTTTTAGATTTTTCATAATATGATATCTAATTTTCTTCAGCAATTAACATTCATAACAATGTATACTATTCTCTTTTATTTTCAATTATCAATATATTTTACAAGAAGATCCAATAGCACGATATATCACCCAATTTTTACGGTGATTTTTTTTAATACATGAACTTTTTTTTTATGTACTAATGGTTTATGATAAAAACAATTAGTCGGAAATTGATGAAGCATTATAGTACCACCTAACTCATGGCAAACCAATTTAGAACTTTCAGTTTACCAATATTCATTGTTGTATAGGCAATCAACGATGGCATCTATCACAGCAAAATTTGTTACTTCATCTCATTGATTTTTCTGCAGTTTAAGTGGGATAGAAATCAAGACCATGACTATTGTCGTTCAAAATATACGACAAAACAACATCGAAGTTCTAATTCCAGTAATCCTAATTGGTACAGATAGCAACTTACATATCTATCGCATTTTAATATCTTTTTTTTTAACTCAAAATAGAGGTCAAAATCATGTTACTTTGGTTTGATAACTAAAATCTTCAAGATTTTGCTGCTATTGGAGGTGTCAATCTTATTGCTGACAAATCGTTGAAGGGCCTACATCAATATTAACACCGTCTTTTAAAACGTAAGCGGAACCATGTGGGATAGTATCAATCAAACTTAAAGCACCAGCTGGCATAAAAATAAGTAAAGAAATTGGTGTTAAAACAGAATAACGATAGGAAAAGTGTTTCAATCTTTCTTTCGGAAAAATCGGCATTTTTCTTCTAGTAATCTTATGCTACTGGACTGAATGGACAATCATAGGAAAAGGAAACAACAAGTACTATTCCACCAAATGGAGTGAAAAAAGGCAACATGCAGGTTAGTTATTACATATGTGACCCCGGCTTTCAACATAGCTTGCAACAACAAAAGATTATACAAGTATTAGAAGCAACATTTGAAAGCTTGGTTTTGACTGTTGATACTGTTTCTGGTTGCTAAAACTTGTGAATCGAAATCCTTAACGATGACTAAGATTTAAATGATCTGACTGAAACTTTAAGCTTCATCTTAACAGCAATTTGCAAATAAAGACTAAAAATTAGACCTATAGGTGGTTTTCACAAAATATTCACATGAACGTAAATATGCACTCATAAACCCACAACAACAAAAAATGCAGTCACTAAAATAACCATAACATAATACAAGATAATTTGTATCTGGATAAATGTAAATATTTTTAAGATGAAGAAGCAAGCGCTATGAAAAGGTTAATACTAAATAACATTGTACAGGACGCACCACAAAGTAAACAATTTGCAACAGAATAGCGTAAAATATATATTTTTAAAAAAATCCAATAATGTAAACTTTGGTTACTAACATCAAACCATTCTCTTGATACATATAACTTACAAGTCAATGGTTGAACTTGAACATTAGAACAAGAGTAACTAAACTTGAACGGAGGAAAATTCACTGGAGAACGTGTTAATGATGTACAATATCTCTAACAAAAGAGAATTTGGTAACAATTAAGGTAAACCTAAGAGGTGGCGAAAGGATCACCCTCACGAATGAGTGCTTTAAAGCTAAACATTAAGGGTGCGCTCTTGTGCAACACCAAAAGAGTACGTGAAAGAGACATTTGAAAGAAGAATAAAAGGATTAATGTAGGGGAAAGAACGTTTTTGTGCGTGTTGGAAGGGGAATGAAAGGATATTTGAAAGAACAATTGATTGTTTTGCTATTATTACTTATATTTGAAAATGAAAATTTTTTGGGTTGAAAATCTGAGCATGTTATTAATATTTTGAAAATTATTTGGGTTGAAAATTACGTCAGTAGATCAATTGATTTAGTTTATCTCAACGAACCAAAGAGGTGGGTCAGACCTGGTGTGATGCGTCAGATGTGTTTGTGTCAGAATCGTCAAATGCATCCCCAACACAAGCTAGACATTATAGGTGATCATATATAGGTTAAACCAAATAAATCAACCAATAATGTTAAGTTTGGTGAGTTTGATTTGGTATTATTAACTAATTGGTGAGTTTTGATTAAAATTTCATATTTTTTTGGTTTATTAGTTGGGTTTATTTGAACAACGAACCAACAAATTCAAATTTAAAAATTGAATTCGTTTAAAAAACAAAATTTGCAATGGCAACCATACCATTTACAATATTTTTATAACAACAATGCTCTTTTACCACATTATGGTAATATTTTAGAAGAGAATTCTATTTCTTCAAATATTTGCATGATATGGACTCAATTAATTGTTTCAAACTTTATCAACGAACATAAGATCAAATAACTTTTATGATAGACCAAATAAATCAAAAAGACCAAATCATATATTATAGGTTCGGTCGGTTTTGACTTTGGAAAATATCAATTTGGTTTGGTTCAGTCAGTGTTTTATGAATGGTTATGTGGCCTCAGTTTCCCGTATAGTAAAAACAATCCTTAAACCAATTACTTCTTAACGCAGTATTAGGGTGGCGACTATGTTTTAAGCACTAAACAAACTGCAAGACGAACAGTCAATAAACAACACGCAAAACAATCACCAAATTAAGTAATACAAATGCTAAACAAAAAACTTACCCTAATCAGTCTATACTTAGGTTCAAATTTCTTAGCGCTCTCAACAGAGTCATAAATCAACCCGAACCCGGTACTCTTCCCACCTCCAAAATCAGTTCTGAACTTGAATACAAAGATCGCATTTGGATCCTTCACAGAATACATACTAGCAAGTTTCTCCTTCAACTCAGCTTTTGATACATTGGCCTTGCCTGGATGTGTCACGTCAATCACCTAAAAAGGAAAATTATCAAAAATTAAGAATCTATTTGCTAACAAACAAAACCCAACGTTGATGTGTTAGGCCGTTCTTACAAACTGTTTCCGGGAGAGAAGGCGATTTGTCATGAACTTCCTAGTTCGGATTGTGACGGCCTGCCTGCTTTCAGACATCGTTGTTTCTTTTCGGAGATGGGAGCGATAAGAGGTCAGCCGCCGTAGAGTACAAAATATAACCCTAGCATCGATAAATGGTATTTATAGCGTTGATGCGTACAGCCAATATGTTGTCTATAGTTTGCGAAGAATGAAAACCGGGTAGGTTCGACCGAAATGCACTTCTGTCCAAAATAACCGGTTCACGAGCATATAAATTTTTCTTTTTTTTTTTAAACTACTGTCATAATCCCTATTTTTGAATTAAAGTTGGATAGACTTAAAATATTTTAATCTCAAATCCGAACTGATGACAAGTTTTACTATTCTACAAGTGATTAAAAGTTATTTCATCACTAATCAACTTAGTTTAATCCGAAGCATAATGAATGGCTCCAGTACAATGCATGTATGCCTTGTTTATAGACATTTGTTTGTTTATCTGTGTGCTTTTGATTGGATTTAAAATTGCAATATTAACAAATTGACTTAAAACTTGCTTACAAATCATTGTAAGAGAATAATGCGTAATAAGATGGTTTCATCATTGGTAGTTTGATGGTGATTATTATTAACTCAAAAAACATTCTTTACCAAATTGAGCCTTTTATTTTAGGTTGATCTGAAATGCTATAGTTTAAGCACTCCGACTCAAGCGATTCGGGGTACGATGATTTGAGCTTTTCGGCTCAAATCGATTCGAAGTCTAATTCGCTACGCTTATTTGAGTAAATAGTGAAAAATCCCGAATAAAAGTGCTCATGCCCTATTGAGGCTCGATTTAATTTGAATGTTTCGCGTTGAGGGCAAGACATCTTTATGACTCATCATATCTAGTTTGTCCCTAAAGCGAATCATTCTTGGAAATAGCCTAACATGTACTGTCTGGATCAAGGCCAATACGAAATGCATCAAGTTGGTTCGTGCAAACTCGTTTGAAGAGTCCATGGTATGTAGCTTTTATAAATTTACGCAATAGTCATGGGGTGTATCCCTCCATTAGGCCTTCTAATAGATAATGTTACTACCAAAATTAACTCTGAGACAGACTGATGGTGAAGTGGTATCGGACTGTCACAAGTATAAAAGAATAATATGTAAGCAAGAATCAGGCACAAGGTAAAACCGAGAGCACAAGGGAACGACCCGAAAGCCAGACAACGAACATCATCATTAAGGGAAAGAATTCAAAACATATACAAAAAAGGAATAGCGGCAGGATAATTCCGGCATGAAGGGCAACTGACAAGAAGTCATCTGAAATCGGGAGCTAATAAAGAGAATAACAAAGGACACTACAACGCGAGACCCAGAAGGATGAAAGGGTTATCGGTATTAAGTGGCTTAATACCGATACATCAAGAAACGAGAGCATCAAAAGCACAAAGTTCGAAACATAAGGAAATTGTCCGGATGCCATCTACCGAAACCTCAATTAGATAATCACCGGAAGGCCACAACCAACAAAGCACCGAAAGCACCCTTCTGGAACAGTACAACAAAAACATCATATTACAACTTTAAATTTACAACAGTGCATAAAGCACAGTTGTAATAAATGTTTTTTTACAACTATGCAAAACACACTGTTGTAATAAATGCTTTCTTACAACTGTGCAAAACGCACTGTTGTAATAAATGAATTTTTACAACTGTGAAAAAATCACTGTTGTAATAAACATATATATCACAAATTTTCATTTTATTCGTTGTAATAGAGATGCCTAGTACAAACTTCATGTTTATAATATTTATATTTAATAACTAATTATATTGATATTTAATAATATTATTTAATAATATTATTTAATAATAATAATTAATAATAAATTTGGGAATCAATAATATTTGTCAATTATATAATAATAACAATTAACATTTTATAATTAGTAATTGGGATAATAATAATAATAATTTCTATTAAATAATCAATAATTAGTGAATAGTTTTTAATAACTAATATTAATAATTAGGATATTAAATAATAAATTTTCAGTATTGTTAAATAATTAGTAATCATTTTTTAGTAATAAATAATTAAGAAATAATCATTAATATTAATAATTAAGAAGTAATATTTAATGTTAGTAATTAATTTTGGTAATTAACAATTAAAACAGTTTTATTAGAAAATTCTACAAAATTATTTTCAACATTTCTTTTTTCTACCAATTGTAATAGAGGCCTACTAAATATTAGTAATATCTAATATTTAATAATTAATAATATTAATATTTTAATAATAATTAATACTCATTATAACCTTACAAATAAATAATAAATAATAATTACTATTAAATAATAAATACTTAATATTTTATAAATAGTAATTATTTTTTAATAATGATTGTTAAGTATTTAATAATGAGTAGTAATTAATAAATAGTAATTAGCTTATAATAATTATTGTTAAATATTTAGTAATTCACAATATATACATGATAGCTAAATTATAACTTTTAAAATCCAGTTTTTTTATAAACGTTTCTACCAAGCCAAAAACATAGGCGGGCTCTCGCAGGAAAGTAAGGCGGGACAGGAAAAAATTGGCTCCAAACTTGCTCACGTGATATCATTTCCTCACATATGCCTCCTCGTATTCCCTTCCTTCAGTAAAGTTTCGCCCAAAATGTTCCCCAAATAATCCCTTCCCCAAAACGAAATCAGAGCCTCCCTCCTTTTCTTTTTAATGGCAGCCGACATCTTTCAGCTTCCCCAAAATCATTTTTCCCCCTGAATCGCTCCTCAAACCATTGCTTCCTCCCCAAAATCGCTTCGCCCGCATCATTTAATGGCCACCGATGCCTTCCACATGCCATTGCCAGACCAGCCCTCACCATCGAACCGTCAACCCGAGCCACCGCGTTTCCTTCACATCGGTCTCCGCCTTCTCCTCGCTCCACCGCCTCTGAAACCGTATCTCGCGATTCAGGAATCATCGCGTTTGAGCTCCGCCTGACACTGAAGCCCACAGCCTGTTTACGCAACTGAACCGCGCCTCGTTGAGACTTCACCGCATCCATCATTAAAACGAGGTAACTATTATCTCCTTTTATTTCTTTGATGTACGGGCTAATTTGGTTAATTTGATTTTATGTTTATAATATTTAATTGTTTATAGTTTAAAAATTACTGCAACATCTATGTTTTTATTTTGTTATTATAAACATCGTCTATGTCGTGCTGTCCTTCATCGTGTATGGACAGGGATATTGTTATCTTGCTGGGACTGAGTTTTATATCATATACACTTTAAAAATGTTCCTGATCTTGAATACACAAGATAGAACAAAAGAGGCAATGTCAAAATACATACTATAAGCCTTAGATACACTCTTTTAACTTTATCAACTTCCACGTACTATTTACTGACATTGTCATTTATTTGCACTTTAACGTCCCTGATAGCCTTTTATAATAAATTACTTCAAAATCATTAGCCTTCTATCTCAGCATAGATTAAATCTTCCACGATCTCTATCTTTACCAACTCAACTATTGCATACAAATATTTGAACTTAGAAAACAGATTGCTCAATTGTGTAGTTATATAGTTATAATACCAAGAGCGGAGGAATTTTAGATTGTGAAATTAACGTGTGTTTTGTAAATAATTATCTAAAGAGCATATTGTGTGTTAATGCCTCTGTCTTTTGTTACTTTATTGCTCTTACTGGGAATAATTTTTAATTAGCATTTGCATTTATGGGATATCTATTTGATTCAAGAGCCAAGAGATAGCAAGCCAAGAGAGAAGATATGGTTGAAGAGCTGAATGAAGGAGAGTCAGGTATTGATGCTACCATATTACATTTTTAGGATATCTATTTGATTCAATGAAATGAGATGATTAGGCCATGCTTGCATTATCCATGCTTCAGTATTACATTTCTAGGATATCTATTTGATTCAATGAAATGAGATAATTAGGCCATGCTTGCATTATCCATGCTTCAGTCCGTCAAGCTTATGCACAAATTATAAAACTAATATATATTTTGTGCAACCACCAATTCTTAGTTTCATTGTGGTACTCATGAACTTGATTATTAACACACAAATGCTTTTCTTTAATATATTGTTATAGATCATTCTATAAATAACTATATGAAATGACACGGCGGTAATATGGCACACTGTCTATGAACATCGCAGTAAAGATAACAGATAATTGACATCAAGTGTATTGTCTCATCATTATTACCACCATCTAGCAATATTCATTTTATAATTTTTAACTTGGTTCATGGGTAAAAATAATGAAAATAAAGTGGCAATGGTAATCCATTGTTTGATTATATACAGGAGCAGCATCATTTGGAAATGCATTACAAATAGAGCAGTAAAACTCTCCCTTTGTGTGACCAGCTTTGTTAACAAAGACTCGCGATGTTTTAGGTAAGCTTGAACCAATATTTGAGTTTGTCAAGTATGTACTTTGTTTTTCTTTTATGTATTATTCAGAGGGTAATCACATGCTACATAGCTTCTGTTATGCATGGTGAAGTTTCTGTGTTGGTATTGAGGTAAGAAAATTATGTTTGCTTTTAAATTTACCAGTGTGCTAAATTAAACTTATGCTTGGAAATTATGATCTTTTGCAATTATAAGTAACTCGGATGTGATGAAAAATATCTCTAAAACTTGTTTTGTTTATTTTGTGTGAACGCAGCAGATTATAGCGAGCCTCGAAATATCAACGGGAGGGGTTATTGCATTCTGTAGAGGACGGCCAGATGAAAGGTGTGACTTTACCAATAAATAGCGCTGCAGTATTGCCATCTCCAGTACTCTTGTGAAGACTGAAGGTATTTCTCACTGACATGAAGAAAAAAGAGGTTAAACCTTCTTGTACTAAGTTGCTTTGTAACAGTCAAGTATGTAATAGTCCGTGAAATCTTTTGTAAAACTTATTGTTTGTAATATTGAAAATTTGAGTATTTCAATAAATTAGTTTGCAAATAACTGTAATATTTGTTTTTCTTATGGAGTATTGCTATATTTAGTGTATTGTTCATTTCAGTTGCAATGGATGTCTATTTTTTTTAAAATGCAACTGTCAATTACAACGGTGCATAACAGTTGTAGTAGATATTATTACAACGGTGCATAACCATTGTAATAAAGTTTATTACAACGGTGGAAAAAAGTTGTAAAATATACATATTACAACGGTGTTGCAAAGGTGCAAAAAAGTTGTAAAAGATTTTAGTCTATTACAACTTCTTAATACACGATGCTTAGCTCATCGTTGTAAAATGTATATTACAACGGTGTTCCACCGTTGTAATAGGGTAATTTTGTTGTAGTGGAAGGTCGAAACACATTTCAAAGATTTACCGAAAACAAGTCAGAGCCTCTAAGAGAAACGAGCTATCCACACTGATATACTTAGTGTTGATACCGACAGGGGTGGCGGATCCTTTAACCATCCACTTGAATCATGAAGGCAAGTTTCACAAAGAATTTATAGCAAGACCAAAAGCTCGTGACCGGAAGCAGATAGCCGAAAGCCTACAGCCGGAAGACTAAAAGCATTCCGAAAGCTATCCACACCAACAGGTTCGGTATCAATACAAAGAAGATAAACATGACATCAAAAAGAAGTTCCAAAGACCGGGACCATCCTTCTGAGAGCCAGAACTGGCACACTAAAAAACCATAAACAAAGCCTAAAGAGCAGCCAAGAGCCAAAGCAACTGAGACCGAAGGGAAAAACGACCGACAGAGGCTTTTGCTAGCCCAATAGCAAAAGGGACCCCGATTTATCTATAAATAAGACCCTAGGGGTCTCATTTTCAGGACGATTTTCTCATTTCTCATTCTTGTACTCTTTTTCGCTAAAGTAAACCCTAATTTCTAAATCAATTTGGGATTTCAATTATAATCACTTATGTACCTTAAATCAAAAACTAGCAAAGAGCGGATCAACACTTAATATGTTTTCTTATGAGTTTCTCATATGATTTCTTAGTTATCCCATACATGGCATGTTCTATGTTTTCTACATGGCCACGGGTTCCTACTTAAACCTAAACCCTTCTGCAAGGTTATTGCAGATCCCCTTTCCTACAAACCGATTAGACTTCTATCAAGGGTTGTGCTTAGGGAACCCTTGTCCCGAGATAACTGTTGGTTCCTGAGTCGCTTAACCGTGATGCTCACCCCATCGCAGGAAGAGTAACTAATCTTTTGGGCTCTGGACCTTAATATCTAGGAGACGGTGAACTAACTCAGACTCGTAAAAGCTAAATAACCTCATTCCCCCTTAGGTCCACTTCCATAGACCATTCTCCAATGTTGAAGAAAAATATTGTTAACATTTTGGCGGTAGAAGGAGGGCCTGAACCTCCAACCTTATAGTTAACCTTACCACATATCTAACTGTGTTATTTCGTCCCGGATTGGACTAAAGCTTTGGAGAAGCAAGATTATGGGTAAAAGCCCCCAACAAGAGACTTATGGATCTTAGATGGATATGTCAGGGGCCACTAACCCAAGAGCGATGGAAGAACAAAGGTTAAGTATGGAAGCCTTGCGAATAATCAAGCGGAAAAGGGAAGTAGAGTAATACGATTCTGACTATTGGAACGACAGCACTTCCTACATAGGACAAACCTTAACCTTTCCTCTAGGTGGATCTACATCAAAGGAATGTAACACCTTCTCTCATATAAGGAGAGATCTCCACATGCAAATCAAAGGGATGATATTCAAACGAGAAATATAATAGACGATTTCAACCGCTTTGCTTCCAAATGGACTAAAAGGATAGCACTCTAATCTTAGCATACCTTGAAAAGAGGAAACAAGGATATGGGTGAAACAACAAGGTTTGGTAAAAGAAGGACTAAGTTCCAACAACAAGAAAGGGAGTTTACAAAAAGACTACCCAAAGGATACTATCTTACCATTTCTATGGAAAATATCTATTTCCTAACCAAACAGAACTCAGTTATTGGCCATCCGCGAAAAAGAAGCCCAATTATGAAAGGAAATTGGGAGGGCCTTACTGTCACTATCACATGATGAATGGACATGAAACTAACCATTGTAGAGTCCTCGAAGGGATGATCATTAAGTTCCTCAATCAAGGCCAATTACAAGAATTTGTAAGAAGATCAAACTAAGGCTAATAAAATCCTTAGGAAAGGGATTATCTTGGAAACTCTCTCAAGAACTCGAAATGACCGGAGGTGGGATAAATCACAAATGGATAAAAACCCTTGTCACCGCCAAGTTGGTCAGGTTAAGGCACCCCACGGAGGGATGTGGTGTGTAAGCCTTTCTCCGCACCCAAATCAGAAAGGGCCTGGTTGAAGCATCAAAAGTGTAAGCCTCTGACCTACACCAGAAATGGTCATGACGGAGCATCTAATTAGCACTCCATGCTTCTGCTCGTAGAAGAGTATGCCCTGCCTCTGCTATGAACTAAGCACGTCCTGCCTCTGCTCGTAGAAGAGCACGTCCTACCTCTGATTATGTTCTGCATTACCCTCAGAAGGGAGTGCCAATCCTTATCATCGCCTACGATGACCAGAATAAGGCACCTCGAGGAGGGTGGAGTGTAAGCCTTTATCATCGCCTACGATGGCCAGGGTAGAGCATCAAAAGAGTAAGCCTTAATTCCGTGTCTACGATGTCCCAGTTTAAGCATCTAAGACATTATCATCGCCTATGATGGTCAGGATAAGGCACCTCTTGGAGGGAGGTTGGGTAAGTCCTTGGGCCTTGCTTGTTGTAACGACCCCGGTTTGCCCGGACTCAATCGATCGCAAAATCGACAAAGACCGTTCAAAACCCGAATACGTTAACTTTGGGAATACAACAACACTAGAACAATAATAGCAGACTTTATAAACATTACGGTAATGTTACATCAGAGTACATCGAAAAAAAAATACAGCGGAAGACAAATTACCATATTTTAATACAATAAACATCGGAAGACTTCTATGCTCTGGACAACTTTAGGCTTCGATCCAGAATCCTGCTCAAGAGATAAATATTTGCAAAAAGCTACTCGACTGCCCGTGTGGAAAAGAGGGTGCCCGAGTTTGCAAAGTGAAACAAACTACAGGTCAGTCATGGGACTGGTGTGAGAATTCTTAACTAATTTAACTAATAGCAATAAAGCAAATCCAAGGACCACGCCGCTAATGCGGAACGGGTTTTATTCCAATGAATTGTCGGTGCATAAATTAAAGTAAATCGTTAAACAACGCAATGCTTTTTAGAAAAATGGAATCATCATAAGACTCAAGTCCCATCACATAATGCAACGCAAACTAGGGAATAGATTTTTACCTTATGATGATTAAACATGCTTGGTACGATAAAAACGAATTTGATATTATTGCTAGTGTATATATATGTTTCAAAAACATTTCAAAGTAAATGTATCAATCCTGGGAAGAATAGCTACCATATACTATGCCTCCATAATAGTAATACAATCAAGTCCGTAGGGTCGTATTGGGAATTGGGTTTCCATTATTAGTCAAGGCTAGGGAGGAGCTCCTTACCGATTCGGGACACTCTAGCTAATGTCTTAGGATTCCCCGCAGTGAACCCTTGGAAAGTTGCAGGGCCGGTCCGCACATACGATTTTGCAGATTGGCAATTCCTGAACACATGTTTCCCGGTCATATAGGACCTAATATCCGAGGCGCCTCATTCCATCATCCACATAAGTAAAATGTCGGGTCGTGTTAAACCCAAACACCACTTCTAGCTAGAAAGAAACGTGCTGCTCTCCCTGCGTTCCCTTCTCCCGTTTTAGACTCCAACCGGGTTGTGAGGCTCGCGAAGCTACGTAATACACAAAGATATGCTTATTCAAGTTGTGCTTTGAACATCAACCACAAGGCCTGCTTTTCAACAAAGGCCTTGATCATTTGCATCTTAGCATGCCATATTGTCAATCCATACCATACTATTGATTCCTACCAATATATAACCTCTAAGCTCGTACGTCTTAGAGAAGGGTGTTAAACACCAAACAGATATATATTTAGCAGAGACCAACGAATACCGTATAAAGGAATACAATGTCAGACATACAATCCATTTTCAAGACCGTTCTGGGTCTGAACGAAACCGGAGGCACCTTATACCTCGCATATCCGAACAATCAACAATACGTCCGGACAGCTACCCCTGACTCCCCTTCAAGGTAGCTACTCCAATCATGGGCCTCAGTAGCAATACATCCATTCGATGTGAAGATCGTCGGTCTTCAATCACCGTCTTCAAATCTTCGACTTAAATCGTCGTAGTAATTATTTGAAATGAGTTGAACTCGGTCTTTTCAAATAATTTTCGAATAATTTTTTTTAATCATTTCATATCGCTCAAATCTATTTATAATGGTTTATCGCTATTTTTATTTATTTAAAATAGCTTAATTATATTTAACTGACGCTTCAGATCAATGGCGACCCTGACGCTGTTTTTTAATCCAAATTTCGATTTACACATTCCTTGAAATCTAACCATTGGATTTTTGCGAAATTTATATCATTTGGAAAAAATTTCCCAAGGCGATCCTAACGGTTCCAGTTTTGGGAAAATCTGACGGTCGGATCTTTCGGTATAACCGCTTAAAGTTACGATTTCAAAACGCGAACTACTGCGCGTGTTTCGTTTAAATCTAATTTATATTTATATAATTATAAATATAAATCGTTCGGCGAATCTGCTAACGCGTTTAACTTTACATACAAAATAATATTTAACTTTGGATAAAAATTCTAATGTATGTATATACCACAAAAATGATTCTTTCACCTTTGTTGACAGTTCTAGTTTATTCTTGGTGAATCCTTTTTAATAAAATCATGTTTAAATCCTAAAACATGAACCTTTCTAAAAAAATTTACCTAGCATTAAAAGTGCAGCTTTTTAATGTAAACGTATTTTATTCCTATTCTTTTATATGAAATGTCAATAAAAGTGCAACTTTTATTTCTACTCTTTTTATCGCATCTAAAGTGACGATAAAAATATAATCTTTATTACTATATATTTTTTATCGCATCTAAAATGACGATAAAAAATATAATCTTTATTTCTATGTTTTTATTTACAGCTAAACTATAAATAAAAAATTTGACTTTCAATTCTATACTTTTATTTGCATCTTAAATGTCAAATAAAATATAACATTCAATTCAATGTATTTATCTGTATCTAACATGTAAATAAAAATGTACCCTTTTAAATCTATATTTTTGTCTACATCTAACTTGTAAATAAAAATATACTTCTCTAATTCATGTTTTTATCTACATTATGAAATGCAAATAAAAATGTACTTTTTAAATATATGTGTTTATTTACAACTAAAATGTAAATACAAGAATCACTTTGATTTCTATGTTTTTATTTACATCTAAAATGAAAATAAAAATGTAACTTTCAATTTTAAATCCAAATTGAATATTCTATCTATTATCATATTAAAATAATATTATTTCCAAAATATTAATTTTGAAATTAGCTCTTTTCATATTCATTATAAAATGGATAAAATAAATCGATAAACACGTTCGAGTTAAAATGGCGTTGCCATTTAAAATAGATTAAATAGCCCAATTCATTATCTTATTCATTTATATCTTATACTGGGCCAGACCTCCCACATTAAGCCTACGACTTGTGGATGCTGGATATACCGGTTGGTTCCGGGCAGACTTATCCCACAAGTTGGGCTTAACCTCGTGTCAAGGCCCGTTTCGTATTTGCGCACTTGGACCCCTCACATTAGGCCCAACATTTGTGGCTGTTGGATATGCCGATTGGGTCCGGGCAGACTTCCACCATAAATGTAACCTAACCTCGTGTCCAAGTACAATTGTAATTTATAATTATAATTATTTCATTGGGAAATATTATTTTAAAACGTCCTTTATTTCAAAATATCTTAATTTTAAAATATCTCCTATTTTAAAATATTTTACATAATAAAAATATGATCTTTTTATTAAATTGTTAAAAATATTTTGCTTTCAAATATCCTAACTTACATTTCAATTTTAATTAAACATGCATGACATTTATGACTTATCAATTTAAACATGCATGTCATTTATGATTTATCAATTTAAACATGTATGACATTTATAATTATCAATTCTAATTAAACATTTCTAACTAAAAATGACAATTTTTATCCTAATATGAGAATTCCTAACAAAAATGTTTTATTTTATCTAACATGACAATTTCTAACAGAATTGTTTTATTATAACATATTCTTAACAAAAATGTAACTTTTAATCTAATGACCAGTTCTTAACAAAAGGACAATTTTTTTATTCTAGTGTGACATTTTCGACTAAAATGTAACTTCATCTCTAATGCAACATTTTTAACTAAAATGTTAATTCTTTTTAAATGCAACATTTTAATCAAAAATGTGATTTTATTTTTAATGCAACATTTTATCTATGCCATAAACGTATGGTTTTAACACTTTTCTATTTAACAAAATGAATATTTTAGCTTAATCTATTTTATTTCAACCAAGATGATTCCCATTACAATAAGAATGCAATCCTTATTGTCTACTTTTTCCCTTATGATTCATATTACAATAAAAATGTAAATTTTATTGTCTACACTTTTCTAATGATTCCTATTAAAATATAATTTTAAGTTTTTATCCACATCTATTATGTAAATAAAAAGGTGCTTTTTACATCCATGTTTTTATTTGCAACTAATTTGCAAAAATGTACTTTTAAATTTCATGTCTTTTATTCACATCTAAATTGTGAATAAAATATACCTCTTTAGTCCATATCTTTTATTTACATGCAAAATGTAAATAAAATATACTTCTTTATTCATGTCTTTTATTTACATATAAAATGTAAATAAACTATACTTCTTCATTTTCCTCTTTAATTACATATAAAATGTAATCTTTCATTTTCCTTCGTTTGTTACATTATAGAAAAGTGAAACCTTTTCTATTCCTTAATTACATT
The DNA here is from genome assembly GCA_030737875.1 of Allium sativum. Lineage (NCBI taxonomy): Eukaryota > Viridiplantae > Streptophyta > Magnoliopsida > Asparagales > Amaryllidaceae > Allium > Allium sativum. The sequence continues at coordinate 429,429,248 of CM060923.1, forward strand.
AAATAAAATGTAATTTTCTATTCTTTGATTGCATTAAATAAAAAGGTAATCTTTCTATTCTTTATAACAAAATAAAAAAAATGTAATTCTTTCTCTATGTTTTTATTTGCATATAAAAAGACAAAAAAATATACTTCTTTTCTATTTTTCACCTTTTTAACGAAGTTCGATTCTTTTACTAATATTTCATTTACATTGAAGATATGAATTCCAATGTAAAACATTTTACATAACAATGATTCCTTTTTACTGTTTCATTAACATTAAAAATGTAAAATTAAATGTAAACACATTTTTATCTAGCAACGGTCATTTTATAATACCCATCACATTAAAATATAGATTTTAATGTAATCATGGTTTCTACTTTTAAACATGACAAATTTTTGGTAATGCATTCATTACATTAAAAATACGTAGTATTAATGTAAACCTGTTTTACATTCATAAACATGAACAATTTATAATTATGCTCATTACCTTGAAGACATGGTTTCAATGTAAACTTGTTTTTTTTTAGAAACATGAACAATTTTATTAATAACATTAAAATATATTTTTCCATGTAATCATGTTTTACAATATAGACAAAAAAAAATTATTCATAACATTACTAATTGATTTCACCACTATCACAATTCATTTTTATTGCAACCACAATCAAACATACAAAATTTCCATTCACATCACAACACAAACAAATCACATAGCGTAGCATACACAGTGAATAGATGAGGACACAATTATGTTTTATTATAATTATTTAAAATAAATAATAATAAAAATAAAATTAGATTTCTCACCTTGATTTGTCTGAAATTTCAACATGTTCTGTTTTAGATCTGGTCAGTTCCATCACGTAGCTCTCATTTGTGCGATTTCAATGGATCCGAAATCGTTCGATTTCGTTTCTGTATGAACTAGATATCGTTATTTAAAACATTGGATAATTAATCGAGAAATTATATTAATTAATTATTTACCCCTTTTTAATCACGTTTTAACATTAACGGCTTTCTTCCTCTTCGTTGTTTTCTTCCCATGTATTCATGGCAGAAGTTCTCACTCGTTTGGAGACCAGAGATGATTGTGACTGTTGATATTGTAGCCTTCGTCGAGCTCTTCGATCTTGTGTTTGGAGTTTTTGAAAATCATTGAGAAATTAAGGAGACAGAAGTGGAAGAAAATGGCTGCGTTTCAGCCATTAGAGATAAGGGGGCGGCGGCTCTGTTTTATAAAGGTTTCGGTTTTGTAAATTTTAAGGTATATATATATATATATATATATATATATATATTATTTGGTTATATATTTTATATTATCCCACACTTGTGTCTATACGTATGTGGTAGGTTGTAAATGAAATAAATTTGTTGACTACATATCAATCCAATTAGCATTTATTTCTTATTTAAAATTTTAAAAGAAAATTACATAAGGAAAGAGAATAATGAAAATGTAATTAATGCATGATTTAATGCTAATTGAGACAAAGTTTGGGAATTTAAAGTTTCAATATATATAACATTAAAATTGTAGAATTTAAGGAACATATTCAATTGGACATACAAGAATAAGACAACAAAAATGACTAGAAATGCACATAAATAATGTAAACAATTCTATATAATAAAATTGCCCCCCTAGACAAACCCTTAGACAAACAAGGAGACAAAGAGCGGCTGAGATTTAATCCCGCAAAAACAAATCCACCATCCTAATTTAAACACATCCCCTATAATTGAGGAACGGTGGATTTTGTTGCATGATTGTTTGCAGTTATTTGGATTGAATTGGCATTGAAAGCTTGCGTGATATATGGAATCAATTATGATTTTATAGCCCTTTGAATGTATGTCGTATGTTTTCTTGCCCCAAAAATGTTGATCAAAACTGGAAACAATTCAAAATAGTTCTTGCCCAATACCATTTCATGTTTATTTTATTTTATTTTTGAATGGAATTTTTAGTGATTGAAATTTATTAAGTTATAGTCTACAGCACAGCTGAAATATAATAATGTATCAAAACTTGCTATAAAAGATTGATCTATACCATTTTCATTTTCTAAAATATATGTTACATTAAATAGTTAAGGTTTTAGGAAATGGAGTAACATGCAAGTTGAAATCCGCTTGATAAATTTGTCAGTTAATTGATATTTGACATTAAAATATTGGACCACATGAAATTTTCCTTATACTCTCAACTTATTTTTTTAGTCTTTAAATCATCATATAAGTGGTACTTGATTTTGGTAAATGATGTTCAGTTTGTAATCTAATTTTATCAGGCAAGTGGCTTAGAGTTTGATTTCATTTTTTTATGAATATTAAAATTAGTAATCTTCAACATGGGGAAATTAAATTTCTCTTCCTTTAATGTGCATTTTCCTTTCTTTACATTAATGTTATCCAATAAAACCTTGATTATATCCTTTGTTGATTCAAATCTATTTTAATCAAATGCAACCAAGGAATACAAAGAACAGAACTGATATATTTGATAATTTGAGTTTGAATTTTATACAATTCAATACAAGTCATTGCTTTTACGATTATGGCATTAAATTTCGTCCAAACATGTGTTCTACATTTCAAAACGTTGTCATTACATAAATGTTGGTGGATATTAGTATCCATGGTAAAAGTATATAATAATTTTCTGTAATTTTAATCTTTGATATAAGGCAATAGGGCATGCAGGGATATAAAGGTTTATTAAATATAGCATAGTATTTCAATCAAAATTTAATATTCGTACGATTAGCACATTTAACGTCTTTCCTTAAAAACAAAGAGTGTCATTCTCTAATGCTTTTTGAATTTCTATCAAACGTATCCAACGTCTGTATATAAAAAGAAAATACGTTTTTCTCTAGCACTCTTTGAATTTCTATAAAATTTAATACCCGTATTATTTAGCATATTTAACATCTTTACTTATAAAGAGAATACCCTATTATTGAACACAGTTTGCATTTACTAAATTAGTTGATGAACATAGTAGGAATACAACTAGATACTAAAGGATCAGCTTTATATTTTTGAAATAATTATGTACTTATGTTACATGGCATCCTAGGTTGAAAACTATCGTAACTTTCATTTTAGCATATCTTCCTCATATTATTCTTCTCTTGGTTAAAAAAAACTGAATTTCAATTAGATTTAGCCCAAAAGATGTAAATTAATCATTATTTAATGAGGTCTTTATGCTAGGTCTTGCATCCGAAATTGGCGTTGTGGTTTCAACTTCGGATAGTTTGGCTTACCAAATTTTGGTCAACATGTTGTAGTTTTCTGATATAGGTGTTTTCTTATTCCACCTATAAAAATTAGGCATTTTTAAAGAAATAGTTAGTTCAATAGGATTTGAGCTTTTACTCTTGCTAGATTTCCATTTTCTAATTTGGATTCCTAAAAATATCATATAACTCCTTAGAAAGTTTTGAAATATTGCTATAATTATTTTCTTTATTTCATATAAACTATGTTTTTTTAATGTTATTTGTCTTCTTCACCCATATATAATTTGACCAAGTTGTTGTCGAGCAACTATGTAAAATCATAAATATTTGTTTCTTTGCATATTATTTAACACCATACTTTTGTTTTCAACTTTCAGTATTCCACCAATTAGGAATTGCTATTTATGAATCAACTTGCACTAATTCAGAGTTTGCCTTTTATTACGGTACCTATATTATTATCAGTATATCTTATTTAGCACTTAATAATCTTTTCATTAGGTAAATGGATGCAAACATATGATATCACAAGCCTATGAAGCATTAATTACTCAACATCAAATATGAAGTAAAATTGGAGTGTTGTGATCACATTACACTTCACAGGAATGTCTAATTTGCAAGAACAAAAAAAATACTTTATCATTCATATACACATTTAATTGTTTAGAAACATCATTTAACTGTTATGTTATTAATATACTTCAATGCTTTTTGAAATTATTCCACGAAATGTAATAAAATTCTCTCCATGGAGTTTTAGCAAATTGTAAGAGCTAGAAATTTTTATATGATTAATGTCTTCACATAGTGTATTTATGTTAATGTTCAAAAAGATGCATGGAAAGCTTGCAAGCCCAGCAAGCAAAAGGTTTATGAGACAGAGCTTTATATCTGTTTACATAATATTTGTGGCACAACGGTCCATACGCGAAGCGCGAGCCGTGATCATGCGTGAAGCGCATGCCATCATCACGCGCAAAGCGCGTGCCTTGATTACGCGCGAAGCGCGTGCCATCATCACGTGCGAAGCGCGTGCCGTTACGCTCTTCGCGCGAAGCGCATGCCGTTACGACCACGCGCCTGCAAACTACAACACCCCGTACTCTATGCTCCCGTGCAAACTACAACACCCCGTACTCTATGCTTCCGTGCAATGCACGGGTTTCCACTCGTAAATATATATAAAAGGGAATAATATATACACACACATGTGGAAATTGTTTGCTTTTGTAAGAATAAATAATAATAATGGGAAAAGGAAAATAATGAAATGAAAATATAAGGAACGAGAACATGCAAATGAAATAAGATGCATGAATGTAGAAGTAAGGAAAAAAATTAATGAAGTGGAGGAAAGAGATGAATGGGTAATTTATTGTTTAATCTTAAATGCTAGAATGTATGTGACTTTTAAAATTAAAATTTCAAACACATAATATTAAATATCATGCGTTATTATATAGATAGTGTTAAAATTTTTACTATATTTTTTTCGTATACTTTTTAAATATAAACAACATGATATAAAAGATAAGGGAATATGTATATATATATATATATATATATATATATATATATATAATTGTAACAAAATAGAGAAAGGAGATTTAAAGGGATGTAGATGAGAATACAAAATAAAATACATGTAAATAAAATGTAGGGAAGGAAATAAATGAATGCATAGGTAATGTGAACCAGGATGCATGAATGTAGAGAAAAAAAAGAAAGAAAAAAAAGAAATGTGATCATGCAGATGCATGATTCATTTGGTAATTAATGTCATCATTAATTTTCCTTAACTGCTAGTTAAGACGTGCGTTGTATACCGTTGACACTCTAGCTCTTTACAATTTCTCTTACACAATTCAAACTGGAAACATTCTTTTATTATCAATATATTATTAATAAATCAACTTATCAACATATTAATTTTATTTAAAAACTTTTATTTTTATTTTTATTTAATAATGGAATTTAATTTTTAAAATGCTGGCGTATTTTCTAACAAAAATTTTTAAAATAAAATTTTTAAATTGGCTCCAAAATTCCGGGTTGTTACAATCTCCCCCACTTAAAATCTTTTCGTCCTCGAAAAGGAACAAAGCTAAAGATTATCTAGTTAACCAAATCAACTTTCGTTCTATTTTAGGTTTCAATAACTTTATTAGTTGATTAACTTTTAAAATATATATAACTTTTATATATTCAGAAATCATATTTCCTAATATCGGATTATATATATAATCACAAATACGTTAATTATATAGTTGGCACTCTCAACTCATCCTAGGGCATTACTAACCCCATCTTGTGATAACCCCAAACTTCCACGGAATGAAAGTAATGAATAATCATTTGGAATACAACATAAATATAACAATACAGATCACAGATACAACATAGCACAGGAAAACTATAGAATAACAACATCATAGCAGCGGAATATGAATGTCATCAAACACAGAATCCCACAGTCACAGAGTTCTAAATTATTACATCAGGTTTTGGTTTTGGCAAAAAGGAAATAGTTTCAACTTCAAAATAGAACAACTGGAAATAAAATAAGTTTGGATGTCTCAAAGTCTAAAGATAAAATGCAACAAAAGGTAAATGATAGATAGTCTTCATAGCTCCAAATCATCACCTCAACTAAGCAACTCCAAGAAACTCCAAAGACAACAACTCCAAAGAAAGTGAAACCTGCTACTTGGCTGCCTGTGTAGAAAAGAGGGCACCCGAGTTTACAAAGGTGAAAACAAACTACGAGTCAGACATGGGACTGGTGTGAGAATTCTTAACTAATTTAAATAATAGTAATAAGGCAAATCCGAAGACCACGCCGCTAACGCGGAACGGGTTTTATTTCAATGGATTGCCGTGCATAATTTAAAGTGTCAGAACAGATAAATGAGTAAATCGTAAATAACGCAATGCTTTTGGAAAAATGGAATCATCATAAGACTCAAGTCCCATCACACAATGCAACGCAAACCAGATGATAGAGTTTTACCTTATGATGATTAAACATGCTTAGTACGATAAAAACGAATTTGATATTATGATTAGTGTATATATGTTACAAAAACATTTCAAAGTAAATGTTTCAATCCTAGGAAGCATAACTACCATATACTATGCCTCCATACTAGTAATACAATCAAATCCGTAGGGTCGTATTGGGAATTTGGTTTTCCATCATGAGTCAAGGCTAGGGAGGAGCTCCTTACCGATTCGAGGCACTCTAGCTAATGTCTCAGGATCCCCCGCAGTGAACCCTTGGATCCTGCAGGGCCAGTCCGCACATACGATTTTGCGGGTTTGCAATTCCTGAACACACATTTCCCGGTCCTATAGGACCTAATATTCGAGGCGCCTCATTCGATCATCCACATAAATAAAATGTCGGGCCGTGTAAAAACCCAAACATCATTTCTAGCTAGAAAGAAACGTGCTGTTCTCCCTGCGTTCCCTTCTCCTGTTTTAGACTCAACCGGGTTGTGAGGCTCGTAAAGCTACGTAATACACAAAGCTATTCTTATTCAAGTTGTGCTTTGATCGTCACCACAAGGTTCTGCTTTTCAACAAGAAACCTTGATCATTGCACCTTGGTATGCCACACTGTCACTCCATATCACACTATCAATCTTTTGCCAAAATATACAAAAGGGTGTTAAGCAAGAGAATGAAATCTCCACCACCAATCATTCATACATTCGGCAGGAAATTAATAAATACAATATAAAGGAGTACGATGTCGGACACACATTCCATTTATAAGCCCGTTCTGGGTCTGAACGAAACTGGAGATACTTTCGTCCCGTATGTCCAGTACGGAAAGGAGGTACCCGCATATCCGTGAAATCAACATGTACGTTTGGCCAATTACGCCGACCCTTGAATTGGGAGCAAGTCAATTCAGGGTCTTGATCGTTGTCCATTCGAGGGAAGATTTACGGTCTTCATTCGTCGTCTTCACACTTCGATCTTTAACGTCGTTTGATTATTTGGAATGAGATTCACTCGGACTTTCCAAATAATTCTCACATATATGATTTGAGAAAACCCATTTCATGTCGTTATATCATTTTATAACGATTAATTCTTACCTTAATTATTTAAAATAATTAAATCCTTAATTAATGACGCTTCGGGTCAAAGGAGCGACCCTGGCGTTGTTTTCAACCAATTTTGATTTACACATTTCTCAAAATCTAACTGTTGGATCTTAACGTAGTTTATATTGTTGGAAAGATCTTCCCAAAGCGGTCCTAAAGGTTTCAGTTTTGGGAAAATCCGACGGTCGGATCTTTTGGCATAGTTGTTTAAAGGGACGATTTCAAAACGCGAACTACCGCGCTCGATTCGTTTAATTTTAATTATATTTATATATAAATATAAAACGTTTAACCATAATAATGTCGTTCAATTCAATAACGAGCTCAACAACTACCGATACCCATTCATTTTTAATTTAAAAATGAAGATAATATTTCAACCTCTAAATACATTCTTTTATTAATATATTACAATGTTGAATTCCGTTCTTTTATCACAATGCAAAACCTCCCTTTTTAAATTACAATATAAATTGTAACTAACACTATGGTGCAAAATTCCTACCTATTTAACCATAATGTGAAATCTCCTTTTTAACTACATCAAAATGTAATTAACATTCCCAGTTAAATTTCCTATCTTTTAATTTACAATGCAAAATCCTCTTTTAATAACATTAAAAATGTAAATAACATTCTATGTTAGATTTTCTATCTTTTTATTTGCAATTCAAAATCCACTTTTAATTACATTAAAAATGTAATTGACATTCTATGTTAAATTTTCTATCTTTTAATTTACAACAAAAATGTAATTCACATTACAACGTCAAATCCTTCTTTTTAATTACATTAAAAATGTAATTAACATTACATGTCTAATCTTACTTTTTAATTTGCAATGTAAATTTTATACTTTAATTACACATAAAAATGTAATTTTATTGACTATGCAAATTCTTATTCTTTAATTATATAAAAATGTATTTTCCTTTACAAAGTAAATTCTCATCCTTTAATTACATATAAAAATGTAATTTTTTTTACAATGCAAATTCTTCTTCTTTAATTAAAAATTGTAATTTAATTTACAATGTAAGTTCTACTTCTTAAGCTTCATTCTTTCACTAATGTTAAAAATGCACATAAACTTTCATTCCTTTTAATTTATTAAGAATGCAACACAAAATTTTAATCTTTTATCTACATTAACCATGTAAATAAAAATGCAACAATACACTTCATTCGTTACTTTACAATAAACTTCATTCTTTTTAATTCATTGAAAATACATATAAATTGCATTAACAAAATCTAATCTTTTATTTCATTAAAAATGTACATAAAAATGCAGCTTCGAATTCCTACTCTTTTTATTACATTAAAAATGTGAATAAAAATGCAATCCTAAATTCTAATCTTTTATTACATTAAAAAAAATGTAAATAAACATACTACGCTAAATTTCATTTTTCTATTTGCATCCAAAAATGTAAATAAAAACACTACACTACATTTCATTCTTTTACTTGCATTAAAATGTAAACATTAAACTCTAATCTTTTATTACACTAAAATAAATACAAAAATGTAACACTAGATTTCAATCTTCCTAATTCATTAAAAATGCAACCTAAAGTTTCAATTCTTTGTTTTACATGAAAATGCATATGAAATGTGTCGACAAAATATAATCTTTTTATCTTACATGAAAATGCATATAAAATGCATTGACAACATTTAATCTTTTTATTTCAATCATAAATGCATGTGTGCTTCATCGTCAAAATTTCATTCCAAATTGCACGGAAATTTTATCGTCAAAATTTCGCCTTTTTACTTACATCAAAATCCATGTCAAAATTTTACCTTTTTAACAACATCAAATATGGCAGCACGAATAACTCAAACAACATTGAATTAGAATGAAATAACAAACTAGCATTGCGTATATAGATCTAAAATGGTAGATCCGAACAAATAAGTAATGTAGATGCACGTGCTTAGATCTACAATGATAGATCCGAACAAATGACAAAAGTAGAAGCGCGTACATAGATCTAAAATGATAGATCCGAACAAATAAGTAAAGTAAATGCACGTGCTTAGATCTACAATGATAGATCTGAACAAATAACAAAATTTACATCGCAAATCAAAGATAATAGTATTCAAATCACAGATTCATAAGCGAGAAAAGTAATAAATTAAAATCAGTTAAGTAAATAGGAATTCTCACATATACAGATTTATTATTTAAGAAATATAATTTAATTTAATTTAATTTAATTCAGAATATCTCATCTTGGGATATGATCAGAACTAGAGACAAAGAAAATCAGGAATGTGTTTACAACAAATCTAGCATGTTGTGTTGTGTCACACTGTTCCAATATTGTCAAACTCGTCGAGTTCTGTATTGATGGAGGAAGGAAGAAATTTATGGAGGGAGGAAGAAATTTTATGGAGGAAGGAAGAAGAGAATGGTGGCTACGGCTTGGAGAGGAAGAAAAGAAGATGGGTATGAGAATAGAATACTGTAGCAAAAACCAAGTAAAGGAATCGGGATATAAATAGAGCTGCTTGGCCAAAAGAATCGGATGGTTTCTCACCAATTTAAATTTCCTTTAATTTCGTTGCATCTTTATATATACGGCTATGAAGAGGCATTGGTTACAACCCTTTTTATTTAATTTGAAAGGTTCAATTAAGAATAACATAATGTATAAAACAATTTTAACTACAAAAATCAATATATATATATATATATATATATATATATATATATATATATATGGGGAAGAAAGCCTTACGCATCTTTTTCAAATAAACCTATTAATGTGTCTATATATATATTTATCGTCAAGCTTATATTAGGTAACAATCTTATTTAACAACAATTAATCAAATTAATGCAAGATGTTTAAATTGCACGAGGGACTGATATTACAAGTGCTAGATGTAATTCGCAGAAACAAACAATAAAACTGTCATCTTGTTAAATCTTTGTTTAACATATAAGTTTGATTTGATTGTAGTTTTTATATTACTGTTTCTGTTTATTAGTGGAACAATACTTATCGCCGTTAGGAACAAAACATGTAAAACTATTAGAAATGTAAAGTAACACGTGATACTAAAATTTAACCCATTTGAATTTTATTGCTTAGTTTAAATCCTGGTCATGCATTAAATGTTAGGAATCATTGATTCCTTACTTCATATACATATGAATACAAATACGAAAATAGCATGATGAATTAATTTGCTTTATTTCCGTGCATGAAAAATTCATTTCCTGCTTTATTTACTCCTTTAATACATATAAATACTTTTTCCTTTAATCTTTTTGTTTTTATAAAATTACATCTGCATTCAATGAAAAGGAATATTACCCTTTTTATATAAACATGCCCTGAGTCATCAATTCCTTAACATGTATTAACACTTCAGGAGTCACTGATTACTTACTTCGTAAAATATGTATAAAAATATGAAAATGTGTTTCTTGCATCATGGCACCTGAAATACTTACATATAAGAATATTTATTCCTTTATTATTACTCTATTAAACATATAACATAACTATTTGAATTTTGTTTCATTAATACTGCATTCACTGATTTAAATAAAATTAAAAATTGTCATAAATTGCATTTTTAAATTTCTACCTTCCCTTCTTGTCAACTTGTTAGAATATTTATTGAATCTTTTGTTTTAATGTTTCCCACATTACATTACATTACAGAATAAATTTTATTACATGCAAATTGTATACGCTCCATATTTACATTAAAAAGAATATATTTAATTTTTCAAAATAAATTATTTTAAACAACCAAAACTCATTTAAAATAACTTAAAATAAAATTTTAAATTGGCTCCAAAATTCAGGGTTGTTACACATCTCTAATGAGTTTTCTCATTCTATGATACTACTGATCCTATCTCCAATGAGTATTCTTATTGGATATTACTAATCCAATCTCTGATGAGTCTTTTGTTCAGTTCCAACGAGTAGTACCCCAAAGATTTGAGCTAACCAGAGCTCTGATACCAACTGTAACGACCCCGGTTTGCTTGGACTCAATCGATCGCAAAATCGACCAAGACCGTTCAAAACCCGAATACGTTAACTTTGGGAATACAACAACACCAGAACAATAACAACAGACTTTATAAACATTACAGTAATGTTACATCAGAGTACATCGAAAAAAATTTACCGCGAAAGACAAATTACCATATTTTAATATAATAAACAGTGGAAGACTTCTATGCTCTGGACACAGCTTTAGGCTTCGATCCAGAATCCTGCTCAAGAGATAAATATCTGCAAAAAGCAACCCGACTGCCCGTGTGGAAAAGAGAGCACCCGAGTTTGCAAAGTGAAACAAACTACAGGTCAGTCATGGGACTGGTGTGAGAATTCTTAACTAATTTAACTAATAGCAATAAAGGAAATCCAAGGACCACGCCGCTAATGCGGAACGGGTTTTATTCCAATGAATTGTCGGTGCATAAATTAAAGTAAATCGTTAAACAACGCAATACTTTTTAGAAAAATTGAATCATCATAAGACTTAAGTACCATCACACGATGCAACGCAAACCAGATGATAGAGTTTTACCTTATGATGATTAAACATGCTTGGTACGATAAAAACGAATTTGATATTATTGCTAGTGTATATATGTTTCAAAAACATTTCAAAGTAAATGTATCAATCCTAGGAAGCATAACTACCATATACTATGCCTCCATACAATCAAGTCCATAGGGTCGTATTGGGAGTTGGGTTTCCATCACGAGTCAAGGCTAGGGAGGAGCTCCTTACCGATTCAAGACACTCTAGCTAATGTCTTAGGATTCTTCGTAGTGAACCCTTGGAAAGCAGCAGGGTCGGTCCGCACATACGATTTTGCGGATTGGCAATTCTTGAACACACGTTTCCCAGTCCTATAGGACCTAATATCTGAGGCGCCTCATTCCATCATCCACATAAGTAAAATACGGGGCCGTGTAAAACCCAAACACCACTTTTAGCTAGAAGGAAACGTGCTGCTCTCCCTGCGTTCCCTTCTCCCGTTTTAGACTCCAACCGGGTTGTGAGGCTCGTGAAGCTACGTAATACACAAAGCTATGCTTATTCAAGATGTGCTTTGATCATCAACCACAAGGCCTGCTTTTCAACAAAAGCCTTGATCATTTGCATCTTAGCATGCCACATTGTCAATCCATACCATACCATTGATTCCTACCAATATATAACCTCTAAGCTCGTACGTCTTAAAGAAGGGTGTTAAACACCAAACAAATATATATTTAGCAGAGATCAACGAATACTGTATAAAGGAATACAACGTCAGACATACAATCCATTTTCAAGTCTGTTCTGGGTCTGAACGAAACCAGAGGCACCTTATACCTCGCAAATCCGAACAATCAACAATACGTCCGGACGGCTACCCCTAACTCCCCTTCAAGGTAGCTACTCCAATCATGGGCCTCAGTAGCAACACATCCATTCGATGTGAAGATCGTCGGTCTTAAATCACCGTCTTCAAATCTTCGACTTAAATCGTCGTAGTAATTATTTGAAATGAGTTGAACTCGGTCTTTTCAAATAATTTTCGAATAATTTTTTTATATCATTTCATATCGCTCAAATCTATTTATAGCGGTTTATCGCTATTTTTATTTATTTAAAGTAGCTTAATTATATTTAACCGACGCTGCGGATCAATGGCGGCCCTGACGCTGTTTTCTTATCCAAATTTTGATTTACACATTCCTCGAAATATAACCATTGGATATTTACGAAATTTATATCGTTTGGAAAAATCTTCCCAAGGCGGTCCTAACGGTTCCAGTTTTGGGAAAATCTAACGGTCGGATCTTTCGGTATAACCGTTTAAAGTTACGATATCAAAACGCGAACTACCGCGCGTATTTTGTTTAAATCTAATTTATACTTATATAATTACAAATATAAATCGTTTGGCGAATCTGCTAACGCATTTAACTTTACATACAAAATAATATTTAACTTCGGATAAAAATTCTAATGTATGTATATACCACAAAAATGATTCTTTCACCTTTGTTGACAATTCTAGTTTATTTTTTGTGAATTCTTTTTAATAAAATCATGTTTAAATCCTAAAACCTGAACCTTTCTAAAATTCTTTACCTAGCATTAAAAGTGTAGCTTTTTAATGTAAACGTATTTTATTCCTATTCTTTTATATGAAATGTCAATAAAAGTGCAACTTTTATTTTTACTCTTTTTATCGCATCTAAAGTGACGATAAAAATATATTCTTTATTACTATATTTTTTTATCGCATTTAAAATGACGGTAAAAAAATATAATCTTTATTTCTATGTTTTTATTTACCGCTAAACTATAAATAAAAAATGTGACTTTAAATTCTATACTTTTATTTGCATCTTAAATGTCAAATAAAATATAACATTCAATTCTATGTATTTATCTATATCTTACATGTAAATAAAAACGTACCCTTTTAAATCTATATTTTTATCTACATCTAACTTGTAAATAAAAATATACTTCTCTAATTCATGATTTTATCTACATTATGAAATGCAAATAAAAATGTACTTTTTAAATATATGTGTTTATTTACAACTAAAATGTAAATACAAGAGTCACTTTGATTTATATGTTTTTATTTACATCTAAAATGTAAATAAAAATGTAACTTTCAATTTTAAATCCAAATTGAATATTCTATCTATTATCATATTAAAATAATATTATTTCCAAAATATTAATTTTGAAATTAGCTCTTTTAATATTCATTATAAAATGGATAAAATAAATCAATAAACACGTTTGAGTTAAAATGGCATTGCTATTTAAAACATATTAAATAGCCAATTCAATATCTTATTCATTTATATCTTATACTGGGCCAGACGTCCCACATAAAGCCTACGACTTGTGGATGTTGGATATGCCGGTTGGTTCCGGGCAGACTTATCCCACAAGTTGGCCTTAACCTCGTGTCAAGGCCCGTTTCGTATTTGCGCACTTGGACCCCTCACATTAGGCCCAACATTTGTGGCTGCTGGATATGCCGGTTGGGTCCGGGCAGACTTCCACCACAAATGTAACCTAACCTCGTGTCCAAGTACAATTATAATTTATAATTATAATTATTTCATTCGGAAATATTATTTTAAAACATCCTTTATTTCAAAATATCTTAATTTTAAAATATCTCCTATTTTAAAATATAACCTTTTTTAAAATATTTTACATAATAAAAATATGATCTTTTTATTAAATTGTTAAAAACATTTTGCTTCCAAATATCCTTGCTTACATTTCAATTTTAATTAAAATGCATGACATTTATGATTTATCAATTTAAACATGCATGTCATTTATGATTTATCAATTTAAACATGCATGACATTTATAATTATCAATTCTAATTAAACATTTTAAACTAAAAATGACAATATTTATCCTAATATGAGAATTCCTAACAAAAATGTTTTATTTTATCTAACATGACAGTTTCTAACAGAAATGTTTTATTATAACATATTCTTAACAAAAATGTAACTTTTAATTTAATGACCAATTCTTAACAAAAGGACAATTTTTTTATTCTAGTGTGACATTTTTGACTAAAATGTAACTTCATCTCTAATGCAACATTTTTAACTAAAATGTTAGTTCTTTTTAAATGCAATATTTTAATCAAAAATGTGATTTTACTTTCAATGCAACATTTTATCTATGCCATAAAGATATGGTTTTAACACTTTTCTATTTAACAAAATGAATATTTTAGCTTAATCTATTTTATTTCAACCAAGATGATTCCCATTACAATAAGAATGCAATCCTTATTGTCTACTTTTTCCCTTATGATTCATATTACAATAAAAATGTAATTTTTATTATCTACACTTTTCTAATGATTCCTATTAAAATATAATTTTAAGTTTTTATCCACATCTATTATGTAAATAAAAAGGTGCTTTTTACATCCATGTTTTTATTTGCAACTAATTTGCAAAAATGTACTTTTAAATTTCATGTCTTTTATTCACATCTAAATTGTGAATAAAATATACCTCTTTAGTTCATATCTTTTATTTACATGCAAAATGTAAATAAAATATACTTCTTTATTCATGTCTTTTATTTGCATATAAAATGTAAATAAACTATACTTCTTCATTTTCCTCTTTAATTACATATAAAATGTAATCTTTCATTTTCCTTCGTTTGTTACATTATAGAAAAGTGAAATCTTTTCTATTCTTTAATTACATTAAATAAAATGTAATTTTCTATTCTTTGATTGCATTAAATAAAAAGGTAATCTTTCTATTCTTTATGACAAAATAAAAAAAAATGTAATTCTTTCTCTATGTTTTTATTTGCATATAAAAAGACAAAATAAAATAAAAAATATACTTCTTTTCTATTTTTCACCTTTTTAACAAAGTTCGATTCTTTTACTAGTATTTCGTTTACATTGAAAATATGAATTCCAATGTAAAACATTTTAAACAATGATTCCTTTTTACTGTTTCATTTACATTAAAAATGTAAAATTAAATGTAAACACATTTTTTTCTAGCAATGGTCATTTTATAATACTCATCACATTAAAATATAGATTTTAATGTAATCATGGTTTCTACTTTTAAACATGACAAATTTTTCTAGTGCATTCATTACATTAAAAATAGAGTTTTTAAAGTAATGATGTTTTCTATTTTAATCATGACCATTTTTGGTAATGCATTCATTACATTAAAAATACGTAGTTTTAATGTAAACCTGTTTTACATTTCATAAACATGAACAATTTATAATTATACTCATTACCTTGAAGACATGGTTTTAATGTAAACATGTTTTTTTTTAAGAAACATGAACAATTTTATTAATAACATTAAAATATATTTTTCCATGTAATCATGTTTTACAATATAGACAAATTTTTTTTATTCATAACATTACTAATTGATTTCACCACTATCACAATTCATTTTTATTGCACCACAATCAAACATACAAAATTTCCATTCACATCACAACACAAACAAATCACATAGCGTTGCATACACAGTGAATGGATGAGGGCACAATTACGATTTATTATAATTATTTAAAATAAATAATAATAAAAATAAAATTAGATTTCTCACCTCGATTTGTCTAAAATTTCAACATGTTCTGTTTCAGATCTGGTCAGTTCCATCGCGTAGCTCTCATTTGTGCGATTTCAATGGATCCGAAATCGTTTGATTTCGTTTCCGTATGAATACGATATTGTTATTTAAAACATTGGATAATTAATCAAGAAATTATATTAATTAATTACTTTACCCCTTTTTAATCACGTTTTAACATTAACGGCTTTCTTCCTCTTCGTCGTTTTCTTCCTAGGTATTCACGGCAGAAGTTCTCACTCATTTGGAGACCAGAGATGATTGTGACTGTTGATATTGTAGCCTTCGTCGAGCTCTTCGATCTTGTGTTTGGAGTTTTTGAAAATCATTGAGAAATTAAGAAGATAGAAGTGGAAGAAGATGGCTGTGTTTCAGTCATTGGAGATAAGGGGGCGGCGGCTCTATTTTATAAGGGTTTAGGTTTTGTAAATTTTAAGGTATATATATATATATTATTTGGTTATATATTTTATATTATCCCACACTTGTGTCTATACGTATGTGGTAGGTTGTAAATGAAATAAATTTGTTGACTACATATCAATCCAATTAGCATTTATTTCTTATTTAAAAATTTAAAAGAAAATTACATAAGGAAAGAGAATAATGGAAATGTAATTAATGCATGATTTAATGCTAATTGAGACAAAGTTTGTGAATTTAAAGTTTCAATATATATAACATTAAAATTGTAGAATTTAAGGAACATATTCAATTGGACATACAAGAATAAGACAACAAAAATGACTAGAAATGCACATAAATAATGTTAACAAATATATATATATATAAGGGAATAATATATATATACACACATGTGGAAATTGTTTGCTTTTGTAAGAATAAATAATAATAATGGGAAAAGGAAAATAAGGGAATGAAAATATGAGGAACGAGAACATGCAAATGAAATAAGAAGCATGAATGTAGTAGTAAGGAAATAAATTAATGAAGTGGAGGAAAGATATGAATGGGTAATTTATTGTTTAATGTTAAATGCTAGAATGTTTGGACTTTTAAATTTTCAAACACATAATATTAAATATCATGCATTATTACATAGATAATGTTAAAAGTTTTACTATATTTTTTTTCTTATACTTTTTAAATATAAACAACATGATATAAAAGATAAGGGAATGTGTATATATATATGTATATATATATATATATATATGTAACAAAATGGAGAAAGGAGATTTAAAGGGATGTAGATGAGAATACAAAATAAAATACATGTAAATAGAATGTAGCGAAGGAAATAAATGAATGCATAGATAATGTGAACTAGGATGCATGAACGTAGAAAAGAAAAAAGAAAAAAAAAAGAAATGTGATCATGCAGATGCATGATTTATTTGGTAACTAATGTCATCATTGATTTTCGTTAATTGTTAGTTAAGACGTGCATTGTATACCGTTAACACTCTATCTCTTTACAATCTCTCTTATACAATTCAAACTGGAAACATTCTTTTATTATCAATATATTATTAATAAATCAACTTATCAACATATTAATTTTATTTAAAAACTTTTATTTTCATTTTTATTTAATAATGGAATTTAATTTGTAAAATCCTGGCGTATTTTCTAACAAAATTTCTTAAAATAAAAATTTTAAATTGGCTCCGAAATTCCGGGTTGTTACACTTGTGGATAAGCTAGCCAAGCGCACCGGACACACAGGACCAAAGAGTGGCCAATAAAGCACGTACATCATCTGCTTGACAATAAAAGCCCAAAGAGTGGCTCAAGAAGCACGTACATCCCCTGCTTCACAAGTCACACCCAAAAAGGGGTAACGAAACTAGTACCGGAAGTGGTCTCCGGTTCCCTACCTTAATACCCGAATATGGGTTGGTTCAGATCTCAATTATTGTCGGAAGCGGATTCCCGGTCCTACCTTAATACCCAAATCTGGGTTGGTTCAGATATCAATTATTGCCGGAAGTGGATTCTGGTCCTACCTTAATTCCCGTATTTGGGTTGGTTTGGATCTCAATTATTGCCGGAATTAGATTCCAGTCCTACCTTAATACCTGAATCTGAGTTGGTTTGGATCTCAATTATTGCCGAAAGTGGATTCCTGGGCCTACCTTAATACCCAAATCTGAGTTGGTTCGGATCTCAATTACTGCCGTAAGTGGATTTCCGGTCTCATCATAATTACTCGAATTTGGGTCAATTCGGAAGTGCAAATATTATCAAAAAGGGGATATTTGACCTTCTTAATAATCCGAATCTAGTTTGGAACTAGACTTTTATTGCTATCAGAAGCGAATTTCTGGCCTTACACCTTAGTCTAGGAGGCGGATCAAAGCCCTCTTACTATCAGAAGGCAATTTCTAGAACTCTATCCTTAATGCCCTAATATGAGTTACAAGGTTCTAGTCCTTACGGAAGGTATATGCTGTCAACTTAATAGTCAGAGTCTATTGCCCAAGAAGCCTTTAAGCAAGGATATAGGTCTTCCATATTGTTTAGGGAGATTTCCTTAACTCCTTCGTACATTAAATCATTATTCACTATGCTAAATGCATATACAATACATATAACCACACCACACGAGCACAAATTTAGGCGAAAGCTCAAGTAAGTATCTTGGGTTCCCCCTACAAAGCATTGAGATAGAAGTTTCACTTTTGCTTAAAAATTCCGTAAAGGGAGGTTTCCTGGAAATACCTATTACATTAGGAGACTTTCACTAGTGTGGAAAGTATAAATAGACTCGTTATCATTCATGTATTCAATATCATGACACTATTAATTCCAACAAAAGAAGGAGATGCATCGTGTGTGCCTAATGAACTAACAGCTAATAGAATGCATTAAATTTATGTAGAACGATACAATAAGATTTTGAAAAGAGAACGTTCCTAGCCAAGGAAGAGTATTACATACCAGGTGTTAACAATATTTTTCGTCAACACCGGAGATGGGTTAGCAGAGACGGATCTAAAGTAGAATTAGGCGGATTGGCTATTTTTTGGGTTAAATCGGGTTCCCACCCTAGATATTGAAGCTTGGAGGTATGGAACCGCCAAGGACTATCATAATGGATTTGAACTCATAGAATGAAGTACATTCTGCTATTCATGGACATGTTGGGATGGAAATCCATGCTTATCTGAAAAATGAACAGTAAACTGCAATAGTGATGATTACAAAACAACGATATACACTTACAGAGCAATTTTCTCATAGAAGAACCCCTTTTATTGAACTTTCATTGGGAGTACACAGATGTAATAGAAGGAATCCCTGAATTAATCTTAGTGCTAAGCTATTTCTAATAGTACAAGTGTTAAGGAAAAATCGATCCCCCAAATGTGACCTCTGGGATCTTATTTATAGTGGTTCAGGGTCCCTTCCGCTGATGGGCTATTGGGCCCGTGGGGGTCTTTGCCGGTTGCTTTATCCTTGGTTTCGGGTGCTTGACTTCCGACCGTCTTTGGAGTGTTAGTTATGGTTTTTGGATGGTACTTGAATCCTCGACAGTGGCTCCTGAATGTAGGCTCTCGGACGTAAGCTTTCGGATGTAGGCTTCTGGCTTTATCGTGAATACTTAGAGGGGCTTGACCTCATGGTGTATGTTGATAACTGCTGGTTCGAAGCCGCTGCGGGTTTCAGTACTAGGTAGATTAGTACGGGTAGCCTGTATCTCTGCTTGGGTCCTGGTTAGTTCTTTGACGGAGTTCTTTTGAAGTATCTTAGAACCTCGAAAGGGTGGCTTCTTGTGTCACTTCTATTTTATTTGTGGATTTGGCCTTTCGGTATCTGTATGGCAAATGCCCCGGAAGCTGGTCCTGGATGATCCTTGTGTTTTCTCAGTTTAGTGCCTTTGACGCCCTGGCCTTCAGGTGTATCGGTTCTTCGGTGGATCATTACCGAAGGTCCATTTGAGCTTCACCTGACGGGTTTATTGCTTTTGACTTTCTTGGTTCTGGATTAGGATGACTCTTTGTCATAGAATCTTCTGTCGAACTGATACTGTCAGAAGGGTTTTGTCGGATTGACCCTGGCGGATAGTTCATTTTGGTTACACCCCGTAGTTCCTACGATTATTTCCCCGAGGGTTTCGGTTGATGCAGCTTTTCAGATTATTTCTTCCTACTCCTACCCTTCCTAGTATTTGGCCCTACTTTTTGTCGAGCTTTCGGTGAGCTCTCGGACATCCGATACCCTTTCACCGCCAGCTTGTTCCACTGTTAGTTTTTTCTGGTAGTAACATTTGACCCCCTAGTGAAAGGGTATTTTCGGCTTTCCAAGTCATACTCTTCGCCTTTTTCGAAGTATGATATTGGACTCTTTTGATCTTTCTTGGCAGGGGAACGTTGATTAGTGCTTGTTTGTGCGGTGAGGATTCGGATAAATATCCTTGCACAATTACCACTGCTTTTTCTTCACTTTTTACCTCCAACATTAATTTCTCGAACCAGATTATTCGTTCGCTGAGGACTTGAAGCTTATTGTGGGAAACTCACTGCTTAAACATTTGGTAAATTTCTCTGTTTTAATCTTTAATTGGGGGGTTGAATTGTTTTGCTCAAATTCGTTTAGGGTTTTGTATATCAAGTACAAATTGTTCGTATCTTAGTAACCTGAGGGACAATTCATGGCAATCCGTCTATACGCCTTTTCCCCTAAATATTAATTCTATTGTTTGGGGCATGCAATTGCATAAAAGCATCTTTTTAATTAATGGCTGGAATGGTGTGTAGGATTATCACAACATTCACTATTCTGACTATCCATTACTAATAGGTTTACATGTTATTACTTTCGAATGTTCTAATGAGCGGGATATAAACTTTATATGATTACGAAATTACATCACCTGGCAGCACTATATCTGATAAAAGGAGTTCCAGTTTATCATCTATTGATGCTTTTGATCTTTCTCGGAGAGAGAAGTCTCTTCTCTTGAAGAGAACACTGATTACTTCTCAAGATGAAGTAAACTCCATTCTTACCAGCTTTGGAATGGACAATGTGGAGGTTATTCCTGCTACTTACCATGATGACATCATGCATCCTCCTGAAGGATACTTTGCCTACTCAGCCGTACATATCTAGCATGGAGGCTTCTTTCCTTTTCCTTCCTTTGTGTTTCGACTTTTGCGGAATTTGGAAGTTGCGCCCATTCAATTTCTACCAAGCACTTACACACTACTCTTATGCGTGGAAGTGCTTGTTCTGGAATCGAGTCAGGCTTCTTTTACTTCAAACCTCGCTCGACATCTGATGCATTTTTCAAGGGGTGTTGATTTCCCCATATTCCATTCTGCCCCTTTTCGGAAGATTGTTGGCACGGTGCAGACATGGCTATACCTTGGGAAGATCAATTCTTCTTTATTAGATATCCTTCCAGTATTTCTGGCCAATTTGTTGATCGTAGTAAGTCTTTTTAATCCTTCGTAAGTGGTTACTTTTCCATTTGTAATGTATCCTTAATTCCCTTCTTTCAGATTTTGCTTCTGAGGGGGTGTCCTTAACCGAAAGAGAATCTCGCGTATGTGAGCTTATTTTGAAACTACTTGAAAAGTCGCCAAGCTGGTCCACTCTACTAACCAAAGACAAGCTGCATCTTTATAACCTTCTTCCTAACGGACAATATTGGGGTGCCCACATGTCCGTCTTCCTAGCTCTAAATGTTTATTAGTATGTTCCGAAGTGTTCGCTCCTTCGGCTCCTTTATTTCCTTATATGTTTTGTTGATTCGATAGCTTCTTTATGGAGATCTTTTTGACACTAACGTTTCATGCTCTCGACTTTTTTCCCGACCTTTCACTTGACTAGGAGTTTCGGTTTTCGAAAGCCCCTATTCTTACCGATGCCTTGAATCGAACTACCGCAGCTGCTCTTAAGAGGCTAGCCGAATTTCCTATCGATCCACCAGCTAAGAGATTGAAGCCCAATACTTGTACGTCCGCGTTTTCTGGGAGTGTCTCCTGTAGAGAAACAAGAAATGGTGTTTTCCCATCTTGTCTTCCAAGTATATCCGGAGCGGGTGTAGGTGCCACGTCGAATACTTCCGCTTCTCAGACTGTTGGTCCTTCGAGGCTTCTTGATTTTCCAATAGATTTTACTGATCTTGTGAAGCTTATTCTTTCTGGACCAGAATTTTCTGATATTTCGTTGCCTTCCACTTCTTCTGACACAATGGATTTTTATCAGCATTTGATAACTCGACAGCTTAAGGTACAACATTTTCTTTTTACTCTGGGCTTTCCACTTATCGCAACTATATGCTGAATGCTTCTACTTTCTTAGACTATTAAGGAATGACACTTGTCTAAGCCCATTCCTTCTTCCTCTGTGATTGAAATTACTCGGCTTCGGGAGGCAAATGCAGTCCTGAGCGACGAGTGTGAGAGGTTGAAGGCTTCCTTGGGACATGCTGAGTTAGCTTTGGAGAAAGAGAGACAGGCTAGGGACGTAACACCTGACAAGGTGTCGGCCCTAGAGCACCAGATGGCGGAGGACATGGTTACCTATGCTGATGAACTTCGGAAGAAGGACGAAAAGCTTTCGTGTGCCGCCCAGATAATCTATGCAGCCGAGGATAGGATTTCTAATTTCTTGCAAGTCCACCTCCCATAGGTTAAATCCGACTGCTATGAAGATGCCGTATTTCACCTTCTTTCCGAAAACCTTCAGAACCTTCCTGAACTCTGAACCACCCACATTCCTTCTTTCATCCGAGATCGGGTTATGGAAAGGATTAAGTTAGGTGAGAAAGGAATCAAGGTACCGCGGAGGAGTGAACCTACAATTGAGGACCTTTTATATATTGACCGCCATTCGGATGATTTAGGCGGAGGAGTGAGATCTCTCTTTTTATCCCATTGCTTACATTTGGAAATCTATTTCCAAATTACTCAATGAAAATTACCTCATCACATTTATAAACGTTGTTTATAAATTAGCTTCCTTATTTAAACATACTTCCATTTTAATAATCTAATTGAAACTTGATTATCATTTTGGAATAGTTTATTTCTATAGTATGTATATATATATATACACACACATATAAACATGGTTCATATTTAAATTTTAAATTTTAGTTTCTATTCTATATAATCCCAATATCGTATCTGGAAATAATTTATTTTTTATAAATTCGACCTGGTCGAATTCTAATCATAAATTCGTATGAATTTATTTCAATTCATTTTACACTCCAAACATCGGAATAAATTTCATCGTTTCCTTTTCCCGAAATTATAATCCCTTTTTAAATTCATACTTGAATTTAAATTTATAAATTATCGAATGATAATTTCTCTTTTTATTTATAAACATCATTTATAAATTTCACGTCTTGTTTTAAATATTAAAACAAGTTTCTGTCTCAAATTCCATTTGAAATCCAATTTCCACTTTGGAAAATAATTTTTCCTTTTTAAATCTAAAAAATTCCCTTTTTATGATATTTTTAAATATCAATATCTTGGGCCAGTGATATTCAAACACCGAAACACCCAATTATCAATCATAGGTTTTCTAACACATCATATATGATAATATATATGAAAACAAACAATAATAATTTTTTTAGGAATCCAGTTGGATCCCTCTAACCTGTTTTCCCTGAATCCACAGATGTTAGACAAAATAAATAATACCCATCCTGCTTCAAGGCAGGATATCGTGGTATGAAGGTCATCCACTATATATATTGTGAAGCGCATAGGGTCATCCATTAATGGTACTGTAGGAAATATCATATATATATATATATGTTTGTATATATAACAGCGACAACCACCAAGCCTAAATATAACTAATATATTATATATAATAACCCCGTTTCATTAACAATTATTCAATGCATCCAATCAACCAACATAAAAAAATTGTCTTAAATTAAAATTCGTTTATGATAAAATTATAAACGAATTCCAGAGAGTGAGTTTATGCACCTTGATTTTATTTACCAAATATCCAGTTAAATGATGTATCGTCTCAGCTAGAATCTACTCGAATTAATTTATTTGATACCTACGATTATTAAATTTTATTAATCGACTAAGTTATTATTTATTTAAATTAACTATTACAGTGAATAAATAATTTTCAATATAATTTAAATTTCGAAATAACATATACCTTATTCCCTTGTAATTATTTATTTAAATCAGCTACTTGCTACATCACCCAATTGGTTCAACATCGCTGCCCATTCATGTGCTAGCCAGTCCGACCACCTTCATCACCATCGAACTAAAATCCTGCAACCTGTTCACCTAAAACAACACCACTTTCGTTCTTGAAAACTGTCAGTCCCATACTATCCAGACATATCTCTCCAAATGGCAGGCCATTTCCTGCATCGATCATCCAAAAACATAGACCCTGAACCTCCCCAGTAAATCCCACTGTCGCACTCACTAGTAACCCTCCTTACTGCCTTGCAGTTTCAACACGCTATCATGCCAACATTGACACAAAACCCATGATTGCTGCCTTAAATTGTGCATCCTATCATTGCGTTGAAACCTGCGCACCCATCCTCTAAATCGCGAAACTCTAAATTGCACAGCAGCTTCCATCGCGTTTCTTTTTCGCTGCAAATACTAAGGTTCCAGTAACTTTTTCAACGAACTTTTTGATTTTAGTTCTAGCTTATGTTCTCCCAGGAGATTCGACGGTGGGGAACTACAGGCCTCAACTGAGGAAAAACGTGCGTTATAGGTTGAAGGCTTGGGGATCAGGGTTTTAGGGAGGGAAGTTGAGATGGAATTTGGAGTTGAAGTTGATAGAGTTTTATCTTGTTTTGAGGGGTAGAAAATGGAGTACAATGGTTTAAAGGAAGAAGTTACCATTGCTTTGAGGAGGCTTCGATTTGGATTTTGTTATTTAGAAGAGGAAGGCAACATTCATTTTTTCCAGAACAGATGAAATGAAGAAAAGAGGCCGCGACTTGCTCTTTTAAAGGGGGAGTAGGTCTGCGCATACATGATGAGGTCTGCGTGAGTACGAATATAGGTCGACCATTAAATTTCCTGCTTCCTTGATATCAAAGGTGGGAAACATAAATTTGTGCTCGAGAAAGATAGGTTGTGCTTAGATCTGCGTGAATGTAAAACATAGGGTGGTTGTCCCCCCTTTTTTAATTTAATTTTATTTGAGAATTTAAATTGACCTATTCAATTTAATAATAAAAATATCTCGTGGTTCCGAATTCTTATTTGAGCACAACGATCGGCGTTTCCAAGGTTTAACCGCTATTCTAAGCACACTAGAACAGGTTCTGAAGCCTAATTCGATCGGATAACAAATTAAATTGACGATTTCGAATTAAATTCAGTTTAATTATTCTAAGTGTTTTCTAATTGTACGATCAAAAGATAAATCCAAGTGTTATGAAAATTGGAATATGATAAAAATATACTATTACGGATCCGATGGAAATAATTTCGTTGAATTTTTAGACTATTTGAAAAAGCAGTGTTTGTAATTAAGGCTTAAATTAATTCGATTTCAAAACAATTAATTTCATTAAAAATAAATAATTATTATTGTTCTAATTCAAAAAGAATTTATATTAATCGACAGAGTCATTTTGATTCATTTTTAACTTCGAATTCAATTTCATTTCGTTTTCGTATTGCGATAATTCAATATCTTCAAAATTAATCATATATCGATTATTAAATTGATAAATTCAATATAAAAATGCATTTATATTTCCAATTCAACATTTAAAACTAATTTAAATGTTCATTATTAAATGTCTAAAAATGCAGGGTGTTACACATCGCATCCCAAAGGATGCGACGTAGAGAGATGCGGTGGTTGTATGGTGTGAGGTCGGGGATGCAACGCGAGGTTTGAGATGCTATTACTACCAATTTCAACACCGAAACCAGATACTGATGAAGGAGTATCGGAGCACCACTAGCACCAAGAGTGTGTTTCAAAAGCAAATAACCAACACCAATTAATCGAGATAACAGATACCGAAAGTTGAAAGTGAAAGATTTGGTCAACATGCTATCGGTATCAACGTAAGGGGCAGAGACTTGGTACCGATACGAAAGGAGACAGCGGCAAGGCCATGCCGATACCAAAGGCAATCAATATGATTCAACTCCGGAAGTATATCATGTGATGCTGAAGGCAAATAATAAAGGAGGACCAAAAGCATATGATTTGAAACCCAAAACCAAGAAAGGAAAGTACAAAACCAAGCAAGGATGAAGCAATAGGCTATCAATACCAATTTACTTGTTATCGGTACCAACACCCGTAAGCATGTTATCGCAAAGCCTGAACCAAATCCAAGGATTCCCTTGAATAAATTGAAGTCCTTTAGAAGAAAGGCCATCCACACTAATTTGCTTAGTGTTGATGCCAAAATAGACGAAGATACCAAGGTCATAAGAAATGGAAGCATAAGAGCAATACTCTAAAGATTTGCAATCGAAACAAAAGCTTACCGCTAAGACCGAAAGAAGCTCACGAAGCTATCCATACCAACTTGCTGGTATCGATACACTATGAAAAGGCGGCACCAACTTTATGAGAAAGTGGAGCCGATAACAACATTTAGAAAAGGAAAGAAGGCAAAAACCCGAGAGCCAAAACCGAAAGCTATTAATGCAACCAACACCGACACTCAAGGCTCTTGTCGAACCCTAAAGTGAGCTTTTGCTGATTATTACCGAAAGAGGTCACATTTTGCTTATAAATAAGGCCCCAGGGGTCTCATTTTAGGGGACTTTTTCATTCTCTCATCTTGTAATCTTTTCTTATAGAGTAAACCCTAATTTCTAAATCGATATGAGGATTTTACTTAGAAACTTCTACGTACTCAAAAAGGTGATCAATAAAGAGAGAATCAATTCTTGAGATTAATTTCATGAATTTCCTTACCCCTTGTGCTATTAATTTCCTTAATGCTTCTCCACAATAAGGCTTCATGCATAAGCCAAATCACCACAATACCCTCATATAAGCCATGTAGCTTTCTAACTTGTGTTGCGCTTAAGGAGCCCTTACCCAAGGTAACTGTTGCCCCTTGAGTCTCGTAAGCGTGATACTCAACTCTTGAAGGAAGAGTAACTAATCTTCAGACTTAAGACATTTATATCTAGGAAACGGTGAACTGACTCAAGATTGTAGAAACTAAACAATCCCTTTTGATCCCTAGGACCACATCCTTAGACCTAATCCTGGTGATGACAAAAAACACCGTTAACATTTTAGCCCTAGAAGGAGGGCCTGAACCTCCGATTATCTGGATAACCTTACCACATTCCTAACTATGTTGTTCCGTCCCAGATTGGACTAAGCTTTGAAGAAGCAAGATCATGGATAAGAGGTTCTGACGAGTATCTTCTGAATCTCAAACGGTTACGTCAAGCATCAATGATCCATGAATTATGGAAAGGTAAAGGTTTAAATTGGAAGCCCTACAAATCAAAAACCATGATAAGGAAGTAGAACCTTATGATCTCGATCATTGGAGCATTAACCCTTTCCACATAGGACCGACCCCAATCACTACGCTAAGAAATTCAGCATCAAAAGAATACAACATATTTACTCACATGAAAGAAGTCATCCATGCACTTGGTTAGAGGAACTATATTCGAGCAAAGAATAGTGGAAGAATTTAGTTACTTCACCTCAAGATGGTCTAAGAATATTGCTTCTCAGTCTCACAACATAGCAAAACGAAAGCTTTAAGATAAAGGAGGACCAAGGAAATTAAGTAACAAAAGGGCTAAGCTTCGACACTTAAAGGGAGTCTTTGAATTAAGGTTGTAAGAAGAATGCAAATTATCACATCAATTGAGAATGTTTACTTCCTAACCAAACATAAATTAAACTTTTGGCCATCACTGAAGAAGAAACCCAAGAACGAAGTCAAATTGGGAGGACCTTATTGCTACTATCATATAATGAATGCACACGAAACCAATCCTTAACGGATCCTGGAAGGAATGATCACCAAGTTTTTCAATCAAGGCCAAATGTATAGATATTTAAAGAAGGCTTAGTTAACTACAAAGGATTCTTTGAAGTAAGAATGTCTACGTTGTTGGTGGTATGATCTCCCTAAAAAATTTGGAACCACCTGAAATGGGTGAATCTATCTACGATGGTAGAAAACCCTTGTCATCGCCAAGATGGCCAGGGCAAGCCACCCCCTCAGAGGGGGGTGGTGTATAAGCCTTTCTCCACACCCGAGTTTGAAAGGGCCAGGTTGAAGCATTATAAGTGCAAGCCTCCACCCCCATGAAGGAGAAGCTAAAACCCTTACCCCTGCCTACGATGGCCTAGGTAAGGCACCCTTCAGAGGGGGTGAGTGTAAGCCTTTATCTATGTCCAAATCAGACAGGGCCAAGTTAAAGCATCGAAAACCCTTATCCGCGTCTACGATGGCCAAGTTAAGGCACCTCTTGGAGGGGTGGAGTGTAAGCCTCTATAACTTCCTACGATGGCCAAGATAGAGCATCAAAATAGTAATCCTTTAGCTACGCCTATGATAGCCAGGTTAAAGCATCTAAGCCCTTGTCACCGCCTACGATGGCCAGGGTAAGGCGTATCCTAGTGGGAGGTCGGTTAAGTCCTTAGACCCCGCTTGAGAATAAGCTAACTAAGTGCACTGGACACACAAGCCCAGAGAGCGGCCAACAAAGCACGTACATCCTTTGCTTTGACAATCACAAGCCCAGAGAGTGGCTAACAAAGCACGTAAATCCTTAGCTTTGCAAATTAAACCCAAAGGGGGTGACAAAACTATTAATGTTGGATGTGGATATCTGGTCTACCATCAAATACCCGAATCTGAGTTGGTTCGGGACTTCTATTATTACCAGAAGTGGATTTCTGGTCTACTATTAAATACCTGAATTTGGGTTATGGTTCATCACTTCTAGTCATTGCCAGAAGCGGAATTCTGGCCTTCCCTCATTAATACCCGAATTTGGGTTTCGAAGATTCTAATTGCTATTGCTAGATATGGATTTCTAGGTTCCCTTATGAAATGCCCGAATATGGGTTTCGATGATTTTATTCATGCATCCATGATAGAGATTTTGGATTTCCAGCCAAATACCCTAATCTGGGTCAAGAGGCTCTGATTCTTATCCTTGGAAAAGGGATCAACTATCGAAACTCGGGATGGCGACTCGAATCTACTAACTAAAAGCCTTCAATTGAAGATCGTAATCTTCCATCTTGCTCAGGGAGATTCCTTAAACCCATACACACATATTGCTATTTGCTATGAGAAATACACACAAAGATCACACATTGGTAATACTTATATAATTCAAAAGTTAATGGGAAATGCCCTACCATTGAGTGCGGTTTGAACTATTGATTTACATAATTGGAAGTAACCAATTAGGTTTACGATGAAACCTAGAAATCAATCACTGATCCAATTTGAGTACCTCTATGGGATAGAGCTCAACAGAAAACTGTTGAGTAACAGCAGCAAGTGATTGAGTTCAGTAGTTCCTCATAGAAAATTATTGACTCTAGAGACATGGTAATATGGAGAAGACAAAATTGTTTGAAGCACGCACAGAACCGGAAGCGCCCCTTGTTTCAAAGAGAGGAGGACGGGTTATTCACATTTAATTTGATGGTCAGAGGCGAATTGAAAGCTAAGCATAGGTAATTATAAAGATCCCCCCGGGGAAAAATAGAGATGTCTCCTACGTTACCTGTAATATGTGGAAGTATCAACGTAGTTTCATAGAGTCATCCGGTCTAAATGCTACATGAAGAACATAAGCCAGATGATGAAACGGGGAGACCTAGGATGTAGAAGATCATACATGAGTGATTCAGCAGATTTGGATTCCTATATATCAACTCATGTGGTACTTCATCATACGATTCATATAAGATAATGATCCATCTGTCTAGATATCATAATATGCACCTAGAAAGCCGTATGCTTTGGAAGAAGCTTGTACAGTTTGGGAAGGGGTTTTAAAAGAAGAATCTATTTCAACCGATATGCCCTTAGGCACGACCATATATAACATAGAAATCACGCTTGGAAAGGGTGGACAATTAGCTAGAGCAGCGGGCGCTGCAGCGAAACTGATCGCAAAAGAGGGTAAATCAGCCTCTCTCTCCTTTTTCTTTTTTGTGGGATTAAATTTTTTATTTATTCGTTTGGATTGACTTGTTTTCTTTCGTAAAATAAAGAAGCATGGCTTGGCTAGGTGGGATAGCCGAGCCAGAACAGAAAAAACAATAGATATAAAGGAAAAAAAATCTTAACTAAGTGGGGTCATAAAAAGAACAGGTTCCAAATCGCGATCGATTCCTTTTTCAAATCCTACTGCAGCTGCACGGGCCTTTCCCGCACGCCATAAATGACCCACAAATAGAAAAAAAATCCTAGAACAAAATGAGAGGTAGCTAACCAACTTCTAGGAGAGATATAATTAACTGTATTGATCTCGGTAGCTACGCCACCTACGAAATTTAAAAAACCTAAAGGAGCATGAGTCATATATTATGCCGAACGTCATTCTTGCCAAGGATGTATATCTTTTTTCATCCTACTCAAGTCCAAACCATTGGGACCCCGTACAGGTTCTAAGAAAGGAGCACGGAGATCCCAAAAACGCATAGTTCTCCTCCAAAAATAACCTCTCCCGTAGGGGAACACGTTAGATATTTACCTAAACCAGTGGGTCCTTGGGCAGATCCAACGTTGGCCCCAAGACGTTGGTCTCTAACTAGAAAAGTAAATGCTTGAGCTTGAGAAGCTTCTGGTCCGGTGGGTCCGTGTAACACCCCGAATTTCAGTTAACACTGATATTCACTAATTACAGAATTAATAATCTCAGATGTGAGAATCAGGGGAAACGGGTTAGGTCATTGTGTTCGTCTCGGAAAAATACGCGAAATAGAGTCCGAAATTTTGTAAATCGGAGTCCGTATGACCCGGTTAAGGCCCAAAGAAGTATTCGGGAAATTTGAATTTCTAAACATGCAGAAATGGGGGCCAGGCGGGAAAACTCCCGCCCAGCGAAGTCGACTTGGCTGTCGACTTGCCTGTCGACATGCCTGTCGACTTGGCAGTCGACAGGGCTGTCGACTTGCCCTGTCGGCTGATTCTGGCCTGGGTGCACCTGGTTGAGTTTTGGGCTGGGTTGGAGGGCCTGGGACGAAATCTGACGGACCTAAACTAACCTAGGGTTAATCTAAGGGTCTAAAACACATCCTAATCCTATAAATAAGACCCTAAGCTAGCCCTAAATGATCATAATCCTATCCTCTAACTGAACTATGCCAAAATTTTCTATGATCATGGCCTCCACTCAAAACCCTAGCCTCCATCCTCTTTCTAAACTATTTCTATGAAGGCTTTCATGTTCATACAAGCATTTTTAAGTTGTATGAGTGATCATTAGCTTGCATTCATCATCAAGTTGCAAGCTTTATGTTAGACCAAAAAATGGTTCTAACACCCAAATTATCGTATTTAGAGCGTAGGATATGAAGAAATAACTGAAAAAGTGAGAGAAAAGCAAGACAACAGGATTTTTATAGTGGTTCGGCGTTAATAAGCCTACATCCACTTCATAGTTTCTCATTTCATTCATGGATTACAATTATAAGGAATTCAATCACTCAATCGCTCAAATACAATGAATAATTCTCTCCGAATTCATTGATTTTCATTGGAGAAGAAGGTGGTAATTGGTGGGGGAATTCGGCCATGGCTACCATGAATGAATGAAATGCCAAAAAGTCCCCTCAAATGGCCATGTTGTGGTGTATTTATAGCTGTAGATAAGCTCTGGGCGCTTCCGGTTCGGATGGGCCACGTGGCGTGACCAGAGGAGATCTCAGAAGTAGTGGAGAACGTGGAAAAGTGGTTACCAGGTCGTGCTTTGCCAAGTGGAGTCCGATCCGCAATTGTAGGAGTCTATTATGCCAAAAGAAGAGGTCAAACTCCGTGTGCAGAAGCAGGTCCAGTCGGTTCGGATCGGATCCGAACCGAACCAGTTGTTCGAGCAGAATGCTTGCACGCACTTCTGTGCAGAATACTTCAGGCGGTTCGGGTAGAGGGTACTCCGATCCGATCCGGGGAGGGGGATCCGATCCGATCCGAAAGCAGGGATCTGACCCGATCCGAATGGGGGATCCGATCCGATGACATTTGCATGAATAATTCAAATTTTCCATCTTTCTATCACTCCATCCAAGTGATCGCCAATCAATGTAAGTTCATACTCAAGTCCCTAACTTTGGGTAGCCTGGTCACAAAGCAGGCTAACACTTTATTTTCAAGGCTAAAAATTTTGGGTGATTTTTGGCAAGGGTTTGCTTATTGGAGTTTAGTGGTGAGTTTTTACAGCCTTAATAATCAATTGTTAAATTGATTATGACAGGATATGATAAGATATGGCTATGTTTGTGGATCAATTTGTTTGTGCAAGTTTAGTATAGTGTAGGTTGTGTGTTTTGCGAGTTTTATGCTATATGTTATGCAAGTTTAATGCTATGTTTTATGATGCTCATTATGCAAAACACTATGTTGAACATTGATTCATATGTAACATGTTATGCAAGCTATATGTGAGATTATATGCAAGTCCATATGTAACATGTTATGCAAGCTATATGTGAGATTATATGCAAGTTCATATGTAACACGTAATGCAAGTTATGTGCATGATTATATGCAAGTTTATATGTAACATGTTATGCAAGTTATGTGTTTGGTTATATGCAAGTTATGTGCATGATTATATGCAAGTTCATATGTAACATGTTATGCAAGTTATGTGTTTGGTTATATGCAAGTTATGTGCATGATTATATGCAAGTTCATATGTAACATGTTATGCAAGTTATGTGTTTGGTTATATGCAAGTTAACATGTGACATGCTATGCAAGTTCACACCTTTGTATGACATAAGAATCATATGCAAGTTACCCCCTTTGTGACATATGTGCTTCATGCAAGTTTGGGTTAAATGCTAGTTGGGTTTAATGTATGCTCATATATGCAAGTTGACACCTTTTAAACCCATGATAAAGTTATATGCTATGGTTGGTTAAACCCATGGCATTTGTGATGAATCTTCCCTTTATTATGTCATGTTATGAGAACGAATTACGTGGGGAACGATTGGGTTAATATGCATGTTAATAAAATGGTGTGAAATGGGTATGCTTAAGCATAACATAAAGTGAATGGACATAATTGGGAATTTACCTATTAAGTTAGGTCTACCCATATTATGGAATTGGGAATTTACCTATTAAGTTAGGTCTACCCATATTATGGAATTGGGAATTTACCTATTGAGTTAGGTCTACCCATATTCTTGAAATTGGTAATTAATTAGGGATAATTAATACAAATTATGGGGGTGATTAATTAGGTGTAATTAATCGACTAAGACACGAGGTTGGACCCTTTTGTAGCATAAGACTGCCCGGAACCAACCGGCAAATCCAGCGGCTACAAATGATTGGCCCAATGTGAGAGGTCTTAGTCATAAACTAAATACGTGACAAATGTAAAGACACGAGGTTAGACTCTGTTATGGTGTAAGGCTGCCCGGAACCAACCGGCATATCCAGCTGCCATAAAAGACAGTCTAATGTGAGAGGTCTTTACAAAGGTTACGATCTTAATTAATTAAGAAACACATAACCAAATTAGCATGTAGTGGGGGCATGAGGGGTTAAGTGGGTGCCTTGGGTGGCATGTAGTAACTAGTGGGGGTGCCTTGGGTGGCATGAGGAAACTAGTGGGTTGCCTTGGGTGGCAATAGAAAATACGATTAGAATACTTAACCAAAGTGGAACATGTAATTAAACATGATTAAAGGGTTAAGTAAGTGCCTTGGGTGGCATGTGGGAATCAAGTAAGTGCCTTGGGTGGCATGTGGAAATCTAGTGGGTGCCTTGAGTGGCAATTAAAGTATGATTAAAAGACTTAACCAAAATTTATAACATGTAAGTGGACATGGTTAAAGGGTTAAGTGGGATTCACTAGAAATGACAAGCTTAGGTGGGTAGCTTGTGGGGGCCCATTTCAACCAATATCCCAAACGTATCTTTGTGGGCTCGACCCAAGTCGAGGACGGGACACACATATTGGGCTTGACAGTAAGAGGCCAAAATGGGTTAGCGGTGGCAACGCAAGTCCAACGGGTTTCATATGCGTGTGTGGACCCGGGCTGGTAAGTAAGACGTTGTTGCATCGTGTAGGTATAAGCCGTGCACCGTTGATATTATCAGGTTGCCACTTTGGGGAATGATACACCCCACTGTGGGGCCAGCACGGGTATCTACGTTAGGGAGCCGATCGCTTGAGGAGTAGTGGGTACACCTAGTGGAGATAGAGGCAGGCGACACCTATGTAGTCAGCTAGGGGTACACGAAACTACTATTAAAATTACTAAGTACACTTAGTGGGATCAACCTTAAGTAGGAATTACCCTTGGGTGGGTAGAACTGGTGTGGTGCAGTGTAGGAATTACCCTTGGGTGGGTAGATCTGGGGTGGTGCAGTGTAGTAATTATCCTTGGGTGGGTAAATGCGTCTTTTCGGTTATCTTAGTACATCCTGTGTTTAGTTGGCTACTTAGTGTAGTCATTATCCCCAGAGGTACCGTACCTTGTTTATATCATACCCTAATTACTTTAATGATTGTATTGTTAAGGTTATAGGACTCGCTCAGACTTATGTCTGACCCCGTTGTTTTTTTTATCTTTTTCCCAACCCTCAGGTTTTCAGAGTGGGCCTAGCACTAGTGGGCTTTGATCAGACTGCTTTATCTATCTTTTGGAGCTTGGACCGTGGATGTAAAGCTCAGTTTATCTTTTCTATTATGGCTATTAAGTCATGTAGTGGGATTATGTACTTTTGTTTTATCAGGATGGATATTATGTACTTGACTCTTGTTTATGGTTTTGGTGTAATCAAACATGTTTTACTTTCCGCTGCAATGAAATGATGTTTTAAATTCTCAAGTATTACTTATATCTGTCTTGTTGTAATTTTTCTGTTCTATATTCACTTAAAATACTCCACCGATGTTATGGCATTCCCTTAGCGAGTGACCGTAGCGGGTGTGGGGTGTTACAGTTCGTAAAATTCACTAGGATAAGCGGTATTATTGAACCAAACGAAACAACAAGCGATGAAACCAAAGATAGATAAAGTAGCTAAATTATAAGACAAGTAAGCCTCTCTAGACCATACAAGTGCACGGCTAGCCCACGCAAAGGGTTTGGTTAAGATATGCCAAATTCCACCAGGTATACAAATGGAACCTAACCATACATGTCCTCCAATTATATCTTCTAAATCGTCCACACTAACAATCCATCCTTCTCCTCCAAAAGGGGATTTTAGTAAATAACCAAATATAACACTTGGGCTAAGTGTCAAATTGGTAATTTTTCTTGCATTTCCCCCCCAGTGCCCAAGTATCATATACGCCTCCAAAATAAAGAGCCTTGAATACTAAAGGAAAAGCACCTATACCTAATAAAATTAAGTGAATACCCAAAATTGTCGTCATTTTATTTCTATCTTTAGAACCAGGAACAGAGAGCTCTGTCCCTTTTTCCGCCCGACTCTTTGGTCTTAAGAATGATGGTTTTATTTTAAGAACGAGTGTTTGCCCTTCTCCGACCCTTACTGCCCAACCAGAGAGCGGACAACTAATGCATTCCACTTATTGAACAGGGTCTATGGTCGGTCCGTGACCCCTGGATGTCGCAGGCGTCCTTGGGCGATCTCGTAGTTCCTATGGGGTGGAGACGATGGGGTTGGTCCATAGATTTTCCTTCCATTTGCCACATTTCGCTCAAAGCAAAGGGTTGAAGGGAGATAGTGCATCAAGTTATTCGCAAGGGCAAATTTGATCCTCTTCCCCAGGGATCCCAGATGATGGAACCCTAGGAGAGCCGCCGACTCCAACAAGGTATATTGTCTTCTACTTAGACTGATAGATCCAAAGGAAATAGCTATATCTTCAACTCAAAAAGGAGAGATGCGTCTAGATGTAATGTTGATTCAGAAAGATCTAACTCTTACAGAATTGGTAAAAAGAGGCATATTTATTGTTGAACCAATTCGTCTATCTATGAAAAGGGATGGAAAAGATATTATATATCAAACCATAGGTATTTCATTGGTTGATAAGACTAAACACCAAACTGATGGAAAATACATGATAAAAAAACAATATGTTGATAAAAAAAATTCATGAATCTGTTGCACAACACAACAATATACTTATGACTAAAAACAAAAATTATTATGATTTCCTTGTTCCTGAAAATATTCTATCCCCCAAACGTTGTAGAGAATTTACAAAGTTAATTCATTAATTGTCATAATACAAGAGATAGACATCAATATTACAAATACATCAAGAGTTCCGCATCTCCTCATCATCGGGTAAAGGAGGGTTAATGGCAAGATGAATCACAATACTCAAAAGCTCATTGATCTTGCGCCTCTTTTGACTAACCTCATCAAGATTACCCGAGGGTTTAATCTGAAGTTTCAGAGCCCTATTGAGAGCTCTTCACATAGCTCTTAGAGATTTATTGTCTTTTTTAAATCAAAGATGTTCTTACGTAAATCATGTCCCTCCTCTTGTAAGTGTTTGATCTGAGAGATATAGTGATTAATGCATCGAAATGTGTCTTCATTGAGTTTTGTATCATAATAACTCTTCATCTCAGCTATCACTCTTTTGCACTACTCGGAAATAACTGATTCATCTAACCCGCGAGGGGATTCTTCAAGTAAAAATACCTTTCCGAGGTTGAAGCACTAGGTTTGGTCATGGCCTGGGAAGGGTGAGGCGCAGCTATAATGGGGATGTGCCCAAAAGAGAATTCCCAAGATTTACAACTTGCATTTGTACTGTCTAATTCAATTTCCAAATTAGCTACCCGTTGGTATAACCCACTTAACTCCGCTTCATAATTAATAGATGGTTTGGTCTTTATATATCTCTTCAAACTAAGAATGATTCTGTCCTTTCCTCCAATTTTCTTTTTAAAGTGGCCATCCATTCACTCAAATGCTTGATGGACAAGTTCTAAAGTAAAATCGTTCTTTCTTTGGTCACGATAGGCTCCTCTCTCAGAATATCTCCTTGCCCAGCGAGTGTTAATGATTCATCCCTAGTTTGGGATACTTCAAGGTGATCTTCCTATTTACAAAATGAGATATAATTATGCATAAAGTCTTACTTTTAAAAGATAACGTTTTATTTTTTGAAAAAGGATTACTATATGAAATTTACACAAACAAGTCTTCACTGTGTTGATAGTACACATGTCCACAAATTACAAAGATTTAAGCTTGCTTATCAGTACATCCATCGTTTATATTACATATCAGTTCTACATGTTTAATCCTAAGTCTTTTTAAAATCATCTCTCGATCTTTGACTAGAAAGTTAAAAGGAAGTTGAGGGTATTTCATGTAAATATGCCTAAGCTCTCCTAGAAGATGATTTCTTCCAAATTTATGTTATGACTTCATTGAAAATTCCTTTTTCAGTCTAAATGTTGAATGTAAAGCATCTTCTAAAAACACATCTTCATAAAAAACAAGGTTCTGCCATAATATGAAAATAAAATCAACAACGATAAATAAGAGAAATTACCAACACAAACACACATTCACAACATTAAGTCTACAAATACTCCTCCTGCACATACAAAATTGAACTTTTAAATAATTCTGTAACAAATTTGTTTTTGTTATACTTAACTTTTTCTAGGTGTAGGTCCCTAGGAATTGTGAGAACTCTAGGTAGGTTCGAGCAAGCCCCAGGGTGAGGGCCAACTCCATACTCATCTAAATATCGTCTGTGAAGGCGAGTAGTAAACCACCACTAAGATTTCCCAAAAAAGAAAAGTTTAATGTCTTGTATCGCTTATAAATCTCATACAATAAGTCTACTAAGATATCTCTATCCTCTATTAACATCCAAAATAAGGTATTAACTCCCTGTTTTCCTCCAAAGTTATCTCCCTTCGAATCGAGCCATCCTCAGTCTTGGTGCAGCTTCATGTTCTTTATAAAACAGAAGTTTAGAAGCGTTTTTGTCAAGATCATGATATTTTGATGATAAAGCATTATAATCATTCAGAAATCTCTCCTGCTATATATGAGATCGGGTTATTTCTCTCTGTTTCTTATCTAACTGCTTTAAGATGTGAAACAACGTTTCTTTCAGTCTATACAATACAATGATAGGGAACTAGTTATCACCATAAGCTCAAGAAGAAAAAAACCACTTCAAAAGTGAAAGTCATACCTAAGAAACTGGAACATTAGGTTGAACTTGATAATCTTTTCCTCTCGACTCAGAAATACCACCCTAGCTGCTTGGTCGAGGGATCTTTAGGGTCTCGATCAAGAGGAGTGCCTGAGAAATCAAGATAAGCTCCCTCAGAATCATGTGCACCACCAGCAACGGGAAGTGGGTCACCACCCTCTTTTTCAGGATCTCTCGGCGGTTTAAGCCACTAGGGCCAAGGTCGGCATTATTATCATCATCGTTGTCATCACCTTCACCATCATCAACAACAGCTATGTCTTCCTCTTCCTCTTTCTTATCAGAGTCATGGGGAAAGTCCTCAGTATACAAGAGGTCCTCAAGCTTTGTCTTGCTTTTATTAGGAACCTTAACTCCTTTTTTGACTAACTCAATCCTCCCCATATCACTACTCCGGATAGAGGGGGCAATGGAAGGGAATTCAATATTACGACATTTTTCGAAGTTGTTGAAAAATTTGAGAAAGAGAGCATCTTCATAGTATTAAGTGGCAACCTTTAGGAAATGATCTTTCAAGAATTCAAAAATCCTGTTTTCAAGCATTCGGTGGCCAACACATTATCTTCTTTCCGCCCTATTAGCCTGCTAAACACTACTTTTAAAATCATCACAAAGGTGTTAGCTAATCGTCTTCAATCTGTTATTGCCACACTTGTTGGACCAGAACAATCTGCTTTCATTTTGGGGAGGAACATTCACGACTGTATCGCTGCAACTCAGGAAATAATCTCCTTCTGTCATCATTCATCTACCCCTGGTGTTTTACTAAAGCTGGATTTTTCCAAAGCATTTGACTCAGTAAGTTGGCCCTTTATCATGGATGTTTTTAAACACAGGGGTTTTTCAGATAAATGGTGTTCATGGATTGATAATATACTTAACTCTAGCTGCTCATACGTTTCAGTAAATGGTGCTTCTGGAAACCTTTTCAAACCTAAATGTGGGCTTAGACAAGGCGACCCTCTTTCCCCTTTGATTTTTGTGCTTGTTGCTGATGTGTTTAACCAAATGGTTAATCAAGCTTCTTCACATGGTTACTTGGATGGTATCTCTCTCCCAAATACTCCCCTATGCATCAACAATTTACAATTTGCAGATGATACAATTATTTTCTCTTCCCCTAATCCTTTCCATATCCAGTGCCTCAAAATCCTGTTATATATATTCGAGTTGATATCTGGTCTTTCCATTAATTTTAATAAAAGTGTTATTTACATGCTTGGTAAGTCTGATCATCTTGGTGACTTGATTTCTTCTACTCTCAACTGCAAAGTAGCAAAATTCCAAATGACCTACCTTGGTTTACCTCTCAGACCCTCTAAGCTTCATAAAAATGATTGGTTTCCCCTTATCAATAAGATTGAAACTAGATTAGCATCTTGGAAAGCAAATTCATTATCATCTATGGGCCGTTTAACTCTAGTTAAATCTGTGCTTTCCGCTATCCCTACACATTGGATGTCTTTTCACAAACTCCCCAAGTGGGTAATTTGTAAGATTGATTCAATTCGAAGTTCATTTCTTTGGAATGGTCATAAAATCAAGAAATTAATCAACTGGAGGACGGTATGCCTACACTCTGATCAAGGGGGGCTTGGTGTTCTTGACCTTCACCATTTTAATATTGCTTTGCTGGCCAAATGGGTTTGGAGACTCCTAAGCACTGGGAATTTCATTTGGAAAAATTGGATTTTAGCTCGCTACTTTTCTTCTGACCCCCATCTTGTTTTGCATCATCGTCCTTCCTCTAGAATCTCTCCCTTCTTGCATGGGATTCTATCATGTCTTCCTCGTATTAAATTTCTGTTTCATGTCTCTTTGGGGGGTGGTTCATCCTGTTTATTTTGGCACGATATTTGGTTTGGTCAGTTACCTCTCTCTCTTTCCTTTTCTTCACTCTTTTCTCTTCAATCTAACCCTTCGCTTTCTGTTGCTGATGCTTTTAATGATGATTATGTAAGCTTAGTTCCAGGTTCGCTTTTTGATAGGAGTATTCTTTTGCAGTTGCTTAATATCTTAGCTCTCATTAGCAACACTCAGTTAAATAACTTGGATGATCATTTTGTTTGGGTTCTCTCTCCATCTAGAGGTTTTTCTGTTTCCTCATGTTACAAATACCTGAATTTTTCGGGTAGATTGTTTAAATTCTCAAGACTATGGAAATGCAAGCTGGCTCCAAGAATTCTCTTCTTCCAATGGTGTTTGATTCACGAAAAAGTCAATACAAGAGAGAAGCTCTTCAAATGCAACGTCGTTCCTGACCCCAACTGCCCTTTCTGTAATTCTCATGCTGAATCCATTCATCATCTCTTCTTTTCCTGCGACTATTCCTTCTCAATCTGGGCTGCAGTGAGTTCCCATTTAATTGGTTTCATCCCCATCATTTCTTCTTTTTTTGACCATTGGGAATCTGATCCTTGTCCATCTCTTGATATCTTACTGGCTGCTTATAGTTGGTGTATATGGAAAGAAAGAAATGCACGAATTTTTAATAACAAGGCTAATTCGATCATGTCTATCTGTCATCGTATCATTCATATTTATTCATCCTCATCAGGTTCTGGAGACAATCATGCTGATATATTCCGGTTTGCACTGCCGGCGGCCTCTTCTCCAGCTACTTCGGTTGATAGCAATGATATAGAGTCTGGTATGGAACTCATGTGATGACTGATGATGCCTCTTTACTTCTCAGCATAGTACTTGTATAATTATGATGGTTTACAGTTTGATCTGATCGCTTTTGTAGTTGTACCCGTAATACTCTCTATGTGTGTTGTATGATGTATCTTAAACTTTGTGATGGTTGTATTTTGGACCACCAACTGGGTATGTCAGTTGGATATATACTATTATCTATTAATTAACCGGCTGTGTAGCCCCGCGCTACATATCCGTTTGCTCTAAAAAAATCCTGTTTTTGGTTTCATGAATCATTCGCCTCGCATTAGAAAGCTTGTATCTTTATTCTTCAGCTCATCAAGATGATCAACTACCATCTCTGCTTGCCTACTCTCAAGGGTTGAGATTTGGTCGAATAAAAGCATTTTGGTCTGTCTCTCCTTTTGAAGATCCGATTCAGACTTCACAAGTGAAGCCTTCAATCTCTCACGTTCATCATTATTTTCTTCCTTCGCCTTGATCAAGGCGCCAACTTTAGCTTTCAAGATGACATTCTCCCCCCTATGTTGAGCAATCTCAATAGAAGATGAAGAAGTTGTTCCATGAAGTAAGTGCCAACTTCTGGTCACTTGAAAAGGAGTAGGGCTAAATCGGCTTTTGTATGAAATCAAAAATGAAAGAAGAAATAAGAAGAATAGGAGAATACCGAAAGTTGTTGCCTGACAATATGTTGATAAAATTCTCCAAGTCCAAAGAAGTGG
Organism: Allium sativum; assembly: GCA_030737875.1. Classification (NCBI taxonomy): domain Eukaryota; kingdom Viridiplantae; phylum Streptophyta; class Magnoliopsida; order Asparagales; family Amaryllidaceae; genus Allium; species Allium sativum. The sequence goes on from CM060923.1 coordinate 429,471,497, forward strand.
AAGGCAATGACACATTAGCAACTTCAGTGGAAGAGAGAGCGAGCGTGAAACACCACACCCTCCATTAAGGTCACTCACAAAGGGAATGCCTTAACTTTGGTGGATGTTTGTAAGTAAAAGTCACAGATAAAACACAAGACAGATATAAACATATATATATATAAGCAACGGAAAACAACAGACTTTTTATTTCATAAATATGCGTTCATACAAAACATTTCCATAACTATCACATAATAACTTCCAAAACATTACATCATCATTTCTGTCTTGGTTATTAAATAAAGAAGCATAAAAAAACATAATTAAAACTGCATAATCCCCATAGAGTGTGTCCAACAGCCATAGCCAAGGAAAGAGAGTCCAAACCGTACATCTACTATCTTGAAGCTTGCAAAGAATCTGACTAAGTTGGGTTGTTTCCTCCCTGTGGACGGGGGGAGGGGGGGGGGGAAGAAGACGAAAGAAAATAGGGTCAAACATAAAGCCTGGTAAGTCTAATGACTCTTCAGTATGAGAATAAGAAAAAGGACATGATATATATAAACTGGAAATAGGAAAGTATCATAAACCTAGGGTAAGGCAGTTTGAATCGAATATACTATCGCACCCCACACCAAATCTCTGCACCTACTTGCATTGTCTCAACTGGCACCCCATGATCAGGGTGAAGTGATCCCCTTTCTAAAGATCGGCTCCTACTCGCATAATCATCTATGTCTTACGACCCCCAAAGATTGTAGATACCTATGCTGGTCCCACCATGGGGTGTATTAATTCCCATGATGGCGGCCCGGCACAATCCTTAGAATGCATAGGTTATACTACTGGTGCCCCCAGTGCCCTGTTTGTCTGCTCCAAAGTGTGTGCACGCCCGCACTCCGTTAGATCCCACACTGTTGCACCCACCGCCGTCGCTTTTGACCGCTTACAATCAGCCCAGTAATCATGCCCCACCCTGCCTAGTTTCAGGGTACCATGATACCTAATTGGGTTACTGCTGAAATGGGTCCCCGTTACTAGGGTTTTCTAGTCAAACATGTTAAGTGGTTAAGTGTCTGTATTTACCTAACCCCCACCCATCAGTTTAATTAACATGTTGAATTGGTTAAGTGTTTTAGTTAAATTAACCCTACCATCCTGACTTGTCTGTCCTTAGCATTTTAAAGCACTAACCACTCACATTAGAAAGGTATTGTTACGGTTACTGGATGTGTCGGTCAGTTCCGGGAAGTTTTACACCGTAACTCAGTCTAACCTCGGGTCCTTATTGGGATCAATGCTTAACCACCCACATTGGATAGGTATTTTTGTGACTACTGGACAGCCGGGAGGGTCCGGGCAGGTTTACATCACAACCGAATCCAACCCCGTGTTAAGCATACTCGTATTTTCTAAATTCACATATTTGTCTTTATTACTTATTATATGTAAATTTGTCAACAATTAAATGTTGTGGCCCACATTCCAAGATTAACCTTTTTGGTATGAGAATTTATACCATTCAAGTGCCACCAATTTTGGCATGTGACAAACATGCCAATTTCATATATTTTTACCATTATGTCAAGTTACCAATTTTCCTAACGTTACCCCGTGTAAATATTAGGCTAACACTCTTAGCCTAATTTTTGTTCGCATGGTTTTTAACATACAATATTAGGCTAAAAACTTAGCCTAATTTAGTGCACACAAAATTGGCATAAGGGAATTCATAAACATAAACATGACATAGGTGTAAACTTGGCATTCTAAGCATAGTCAATATGAACATCATAGGTGTGAACTTGTAAAATAGTCAATATGAATATCATAGATGTGAACTTGCAACATAGGCTAAATCAATTTACATACATGTGAACTTGCATTGAAATAGGGGTCTAACCAAATAGGTGTCACATGAATTAACATATGGTTTAGACAACATAAGCCTAAACATGTTTAGATCTAGGCATAACATCGAACATCACTAGCATAAGAATATGACATGTACATAAAGTATATATATAATTTCATCGCATGAGTGAACTAGATCCAATCATATGTCCAACTACACATGAAACATGTATTAAAGTGGATCTTGGTATGGATCCAATTATTGACTTTGCAACTTTTGTATAAACATATTAGCATGTATATGAACTTAGGCATAGAGGTTTTAGCATATATATATACATGAAATCTTAATCACATACAACCTATATAATCACATAAACATACAGGTGTCGATTACAACGTGAACTATACAACTTTCATGTGATTCTAAATGTACAATAGGATCAATATCAATTCAACTATACCACAAACATCACAATACCACAGTCATTTCAATACATAGGTATGAATTAACATCGTTCTTACACAATAACACAATTCCATTTCCATTTTACATCGAATCAAATCCTAACTTTTATTCACATCGGAAAAATCACTATACTTACAACAAACAACAGTCTTGTTTTCTGATTTCTGAATTTGAATTGCTTTCCTTTGGGAAGACAAACGTTGATTTGATTCTTGTTTTACTTTAATTTTGGCTCGTCACTAAGCTTTTCTACAATTGGAGGCTCCTCTTAGTTTTCTCCCGATAGCATGGCGGCTCTATTTCTATATTATTTATGAGATTTTAGGTTGAGTGTTGAGTTATATTTATAGAATTTCAGATTGGTTTGACCCGTCAGATGATCGCAGGTGAATCTAGACCATTCACTTCGAGGGGAGCCAACCAAAATGCGACAAGTCAGCCCTAGTGACACAGCCAAGCCTCAGAAATCGACCAGAACCCGACCAGGCCAGCCAGGGCCAAACCAGGTCGCAGGTCGACCCTATGGTCGACCTGGTGCCTAGGCGGGAATTTTCCCGCCCAGCCCAGTTTGGGCCTGAATTCGAAATTTGAACTAAATTTTGAACTGTTTGAACTTTAAATTGAATTCTGAAACTTCCGGAGGTCATAACTCCTTCATACGGAGTCCGATTCCTGCAAACTTGGACTCTATCTTAAGCAGAACTCCGAGCCGAACGCAATGGCGTAACCCGTTTCCCTTAACTCTTTCATTTAGAATTAATTATACTTTAATTTGTTAATTTACGGTTAACAGAAAGCTCAGGGTGTTACATTCTCCCCTCAAAGGATTTCATCCCCGAAATCTTCAAGTCTAGGAGAATGTAAGTCCTAACATCCGATCGTCCATCTACTCAACCATCAAACACAGGCGTCCATTGTCCTTAAAAAATTTCTAATGCTTCGTGATCATATGCAGTGTGTGTACATGTCCTTATCTAATGCAAAATCAGGCGGTCTACTAATTCAGTTGGCCTCCTTAATGCAAATCAAGTAAGTGTCATGAATCCATTATGTATGCAAATTTTTCCTACTCATAATTCTACATGGGTGCGCAACCATTTATACCAATGCAACATACATATGACCACATATCAAGTTTCAACCACATACAAATATGAATACATATATGCATATGCAATATGAAGTGATTAAGCCGATCTAAATCCTAGGTTGTGTGTGTATATGCATCCACGAGCAACCACTAGCAACCACTTGCAACCACTTGCAGCCACCAACCATAACATGTTTCAATTACATGTTTACATCCAAAGGGGTTTCTACCTAAGGATAAAGGATAATATCAAGGATATTATACCTAAGAAGATAGATACAAACACAACTTAAGGAAAAAGAGAGGTCAAAGATGTACCCTCGCAAAGAAAAGGGTAGGCCGCGCGTATTCTGTCCTCAGTTTCCCAAGTTGCGTCTTCCTCGGCATCGCTCCACTGAACCTTAACAAGCTTGACTTCGCGGTTGCGTAGCTTTTTGATTTCAGTTCCTACGATTCGAGTTGGAACTCTCCTCATAGTTGCTTTGCGTTCCACTTCGGCTTCTTCTAGAATGCTTGGCTCCACCACTTCCGCAGATTCATGTAGACAATTTCGGAGATGAGAAACGTGAAAGACATTGTGAATTCCAGCCAATTTTTCAGGCAGCTCTACTCTGTAAGCCATTTTCCCAATCTTCTCGATGATAGGGAATGGTCCTACAAATCTTGGTGCTAGCTTTCCCGCGGATCCAAAGCGAACGATGTTCCTTAATGGAGATACCTTAAGGAAAACCCTGTCCCCAACCTCAAACTCAAGGTCGGTCCTTCTTTTGTTTGCATAGGATTTCTGTCTATCTTGGGCAGTCTTCATTCTCCTTCGTATCTGGTCCACTTTTTCTTAAGTTTCTCTAATCATGTCTGGCCTAAGTATGAGCTTGTCTGTAGACTCCCACCAACAAGTGGGTGATCGGCACGGTCTTCCATATAGAGCTTCGAAGGGCGCCATACCGATGGTGGCTTGGTAACTGTTGTTGTAGGCGAATTTCACTAAAGGAAGATGATCCTCCCAGATCCCTCCGAAGTCAACAACGTATAGTCTCAAAAGATCTTCTAATACCTTATTCGCCCTTTCTGTCTGACCATCAGTTTGGGGGTGATAGGTCGTTCTCAAGCATAACTGTGTGCATACAGCTTCTTGCAGACTCCGCCAAAATTCACTCGTAAAGATGGGGTCTCTGTCACTCACAATGCTGGAGGGTATTCCATGGAGTCGAACTATTTCCTTGAAATAAAGAGAAGCTAGAGACGAGGCAGTCCTTCTACTCTTGATATGTATAAAGTGGGCGCTTTTAGTAAGCCTGACCACTATTACCCAAATGCTAGTATTGCCTCTTCTTGACCTAGGCAACCCGTCAATGAAGTCCATTGAAATGCTATCCCACTTCCACTGTGGGACTTCTAGAGGATGAAGCAGTCCTCTAGGCTTCTTTTGTTCCGCTTTGACCTGTTGGCATGTCACGCACTTAGAAATGAAATCTGCCACGTCCTTCTTCATGCCGCTCCAATAGAAAACTCTCTTTACGTCCTTGTACATCTTGTCTCCACCTGGATGTATTGTCATCTTGGAATGATGTGCTTCTTTGAGAACCATCTTTACTAAATCCCTTGCTTGTGGGACGCACAGTCTTCCATCTTGCCTCAGCCAACCCTTATCATCGATGGAGTGCCTATTGATTCACCACTAATTAGCTTATCAATCACATCCACAAGCTGAGGGTCTTCACGTTGTGCGACCCCTATTGAGTCTAAAAGAGTGGGCTGTACTTCTAGGGATGCCAATAAACCAGGTACAAAATCAGAGGAGGGCCTAAAGTCAAAACTGGCTATATACTCCAAGCTTTGCCTTCCTACAAAGAGAGGGCTTAGGGTCAGCTTCTTTCTGCTCAACGCGTCTGCTACTACGTTGGCTTTGCCAGGAGTATAGGAAATCTCAAAATCATACGAGGCAAGGAACTCCATCCACCTTTGTTGCCTCAAGTTAAGATCTTTCTGCGAGAAAAGATACTTCAACGATTTATGGTCAGTTTATAATTCGAACTTCTCACCTAGGAGATAATGGCGCCAAGACTTAAGCGCAAATACGATGGCGGCCAACTCAAGGTCATGGGTTGGGTAGTTCCTTTTCATGAACTCTTAGCTGTCTTCCACCATAAGCTACTACCCTCCCTTCTTGCATCCGAACAGCGCCTAGTCCCGTACTACAAGCATCCGTGTATGCTGTTAACATCTTGCTTACATCTGGCAAAGTCAGAACTGGGGCTGTTGTGAGAGCCCTTTTAAGCATTGGAAAGCAATGTCACAATCCAAATCCCAAGTTGAACACCAGATTCTTCTTCGTTAGCCTTATTAGTGGAGCTGAGATTTTCGCGAAATCCCTAATGAACTTTCGGTAAAAACCGGTTAGCCCAAGAAAGCTTCGGACTTCGGTTGCATTTCTTGGTGTCTTCCAATCTTGCATTGCCACCACTTTCGCGGGGTCCACAGCTAACCCTTCTTTGGGCACTGTATGTCCAAGAAATCTTACTTCTTCTCTCCAAAAGTGGCACTTGGAGAATTTGGCTTTTAGCTGATGAACTCGAAGAGTTTCCATGATCTCCTTCAGATGTTGAGCATGTTCTTCCTCATTCTTTGAGAAGGTCAAAATATCGTCTGCGAAGACCACCACGAACTTATTAAGGAATTCTCTGAACACCCTGCTCATTAGGTCTACGAAATAAGTGGGTGTGTTTGTCAAGCCGAAAAGCATGACAAGCCACTCGTAGAAACCGTCTGGGGTTCTGAACGTCGTTTTATCAATACTATCTTCAGCTACCCTTAGCTGATGGAACCAGTAGCCAGATCAAGTTGGGAGAAGACCGACGCACCTACAAGCTGATCAAACAAATCGTCTATTCTGGGAAGTGGGTGTCTATTCTTTTTAGTCAGCTTGTTTAGCTCCCTATAGTCCACACAAAGACGTAGTGAGCCATCTGCTTTGGTGGCGACCACCACTGGAGCACCCCATTCTGAGATACTTCTCCTTATAAACCCCTTCTCGAGAAGCTCCTTAACTTGCTTACTGAGCTCCTTTCTCTCCTTTGGAGCCATGTGTCTAACAGGTAGAGCTACGAGCTTTGCATTATCAACAAGATATATGCAGAAGTCTATTTCCCGCTTCTGAGGTAAGCCTTTCACCTCTTCAAAGACATCCGGATATTCCCGAAACACTCTAACCGACTGCAAATTCTCAACAGAAGCATCAAGCGACTCTAGATAACTAAGCATAACAGCATTTAAGGGATTACAAGAAATTTCTAGATTGTTACCGAGCCGAGTCAAGAGTCTAACCACTCTTTTCTCACAATCAAGAATGGCACCATTACCGGATAACCAGTCCATGCCTAAGATCAGTCCATATCCTGATAAGCCCAAAACAAAGGCGCTACATCTAAATTCAACACTTAGAATAGAGATTTTCAAATCCAAGCAAACCATCGACAAATAAGCCGAGCCCCCATTGGATTTGAAACAACCAAGGGATCTTCTACCATACTAGTGTCTAGGTGCAGAGATTCTACTAAAGCAGATGAAATAAAGGAGTGTGATGCACTAGAATCAAAGAGAGTGCGAATTGGATGATCATAAAGAAAAACTAAGCTTTCTACAGAAATATTTCTACCTCATTCTTGTGGAGGTGCCACCAGAGCATGAACTTGTCCCCCTGAGGTGGATCCAGTCCTCTATCTCTGCCCCTGCTTCTTTGGGCAGTCCTTAGCGAAGTGTCCAGTCTCTCCATAATGGAAACAACCACCATTCATCTTTGCCTTCTTCTTTCTGCAGTTTTTTGCTATATGCCCCCACAATGCCACAAAAATTGCACCTTCTCTTTTCGCGGGGTTTGTTGTTCTTTCCGCCTTTCTTGAAATCTATTTTCTTTGCCTGTAAACCCTCTTTCTTTTCCTGAGGCACTTCCACCTTTGCCTCTTTCTTGCCTTTATCTTCCTCGTGTAGCAGCGCCATGTCCACTAAGCTTTCATAGGTCGCTCCCATGGGTATATGAGTCATTGCAAGGCAATGTAGAGGCTCATTCAGACCTTTAACGAAACGAAGGGCCTTCTTGTGTTGGGTGTTTACTAAATCCAGCCCAAATTTGGCCAGCTGATTAAACTGATTGACGTACTCCTTGATTGTCATATTTCCTTGTTTAAGAGTTAGGAACTTCTCCATTTGAAAGCTTCTTTCAGCATGGGAGAGGAATTTCATCTCAAACCTCATCCTGAAATCTTCCCAAGTCTCCACTGGCCTCCCAGCATGGGTAACTTCCCACCAATAGGAAGCTTCATCTTTAAGCAACCACACCGCTAGCTGTATCTTTTGCCTGTCGTCAACTTCGAAGATGACGAACAAGTCCTCGGTCTCCTTCAGCCAGTTCCTTGCTACTACAAAGGATTCAGTTCCATAAAAGTCCTTTCCACCATAGCCTTGAAGTCTCTACACGTCTTAGCGAATGTATTTCCTCGAGGAGGAGGAGGAGGAGGAGAAACCGCTGTTACTGTTGGAGGAGGAATGTCTGCTGGGCCCGCACTATTGGCCCTAGCCTCTAGGTACCTTCGGAACTAGCCAGGGATCGGTACTCCTTCTGGAAGGTTAAGATCTCGAGACATGCTGGAACAAAAAGGAAATTATTTAAGACAAAGAATAGAGAGATAGTGCATATGGCTTTTGGGGAATTATGCATTTTAAAAACAACGCTTTTATTGACATCAATGCTTCTTTAAACTTCTTTTTGAAAATAGTTTCAAAAACTTTTATCTAGTCTGGTAAATCTGTGCTTTGGTACCAAGTGAAACACTCCACCCTCCATTAAGGTCACTCATAAAGGGAATGCCTTAACTTTGGTGGAGGTTTGTAAGTAAAAGTCATAGATAAAATACAAGACAGATATAAACACATATATATAAGCAGCAAAAAACAACAGACTTTTTATTTCATAAATATGCGTTCATACAAAACATTTCCATAACTGTTACATAATAACTTCCAAAACATTACATCATCATTTCTGTCTTGGTTATTAAATAAAGAAGCATAAAAAAACATAATTAAAACTGAATAATCCCCATAGAGTGTGTCCAACAGCCATAGCCAAGGAAAGAGAGTCCAAACCGTACATCTACTATCTTGAAGCTTGCAAAGAATCTGACTAAGCTGGGTTGTTTCCTCCCTGTGGACCTGGGGGGGGGGGGGATGGAAGAAAAGAAGACAAAAGAAAATAGGGTCAGACATAAAGCCTGGTAAGTCTAGTGACTCTTCAGTATGAGAATAAAAAAAAGGACATAATAAGTATAAACTGGAAATAGGAAAGTATCATAAACCAAGGGTAAGGCAATTTGAATCGAATATACTATCGCACCCCACACTAAATCTCTGCACCTACTTGCATTATCTCAACTGGCACCCTATGATCAGGGTGAAGTGATCCCCTTTCTAAAGATCGTCTCCTACTCGCATAATCATCTGTGTCTTACGGCCCCCAAAGATTGTATATACCTATGCTGGTCCCACCATGGGGTGTATCAAGTCCCATGGTGGCGGCCCGACACAATCCTTAAAATGCAAAGGTTGTACTACTGGTGCCTCCAGTGCCCTGTTTGTCTGCTTCGAAGTGTGTGCACGCCCGCACTCTGTTAGAACCCACACTGTTGCACCCACCGCCGTCGCTTTTGACCGCTTACAATTAGCCCAGTAATCGTGCCCCACCCTGCCTAGTTTCAGGGTACCATGATACCTAATTGGGTTACTGCTGAAATGGGTCCCCGTTACTAGGGTTTTCTAGTCAAACATGTTAAGTGGTTAAGTGTCTGTATTTACCTAACCCCCACCCATCAGTTTAATTAACATGTTGAATTGGTTAAGTGTTTTAGTTAACTTAACCCTACCATCCTGACTTGTCTGTCCTCAGCATTTTAAAGCACCGACCACTCACATTAGACAGGTGTTATTACGGTTACTGGATGTGCCGGTCGGTTCTGGGCAGATTTACACCGTAACTTAGTCTAACCTCGGGTCCTTATTGGGCTCAATGCTTAACCACCCATATTGGATAGGTATTGTTGTGACTACTGGACAACCGGGTGGGTCCTGGCAGGTTTACATCACAACTCAATCCAACCTCGTGTTAAACATACTCGTATTTTCTAAATTCACTTATTTGTCTTTATTGCTTATTATATGTAAATTTGTCAACAATTAAATGTTGTGGCCCACATTCCAAGTTTAACCTTTTTGGTATAAGAATTTATACCATTCAAGTGCCACCAATTTTGGCATGTGACAAACATGCCAATTTCATATATTTTTACCATTATGTCAAGTTACCAATTTTCCTAACGTTACCTCGTGTAAATATTAGGGTAACACTCTTAGCCTAATTTTTGTTCGCATGGTTTTTAACATACAATATTAGGCTAAAAACTTAGCCTAATTTAGCGTACACAAAATTGGCATAAGGAATTTCATAAATATAAACATGACATAGGTGTAAACTTGGCATTCTTAGCATAGTCAATATGAACATCATAGGTGTGAACTTGCAAAATAGTCAATATGAATATCATAGGTGTGAACTTGCAACATAGGCTAAATCAATTTACATACATGTGAACTTGCATTGAAATAGGGGTCTAACCAAATAGGTGTCACATGAATTAACATATGATTTAGACAACATAGGCCTAAACATGTTTAGATCTAGGCGTAACATCGAACATCACTAGCATAAGAATATGACATGTTCATAAAGTATATATATAATTTCATCGCATGAGTGAACTAGATCCAATCATATGTCCAACTACACATGAAACATGTATTAAAGTGGATCTTGGTATGGATCCAATTATTGGCTTTGCAACTTTTGTATAAACATATTAGCATGTATATGAACTTAGGCATAGAGGTTTAAGCATATATATACATGAAATCTTAATCACATACAACCTATATATTCACATAAACATATAGGTGTCGGTTACAACGTGAACTATACAACTTTCATGTGATTCTAAATGTACAATAGGATCAATATCAATTCAACTATGCCACAAACATCACAATACCACAACCATTTCAATACATAGGTATGAATTAACATCGTTGTTACACAATAACACAATTCCATTTCCATTTCCATTTTACATCGAATCGAATCCTAACTTTTATTCACATCGGAAAAATCACTATACTTACAATAAACGACGGTCTTGTTTTCTGATTTCTGAATTCTGAATTTGAATTGCTTTCCTTTAGGAAGACAAACGTTGATTTGATTCTTGTTTTACTTTAAATTTGGCTCGTCACTAAGCTTTTCTACAAGTGGCGGCTCCTCTTAATTTTCTCCCAACAACATGGCGGCTCTATTTTTATATTATTTGTGAGATTTTAGGTTGAGTTTGAGTTATATTTATAGAATTTCAGATTGATTTGAGCCGTCAGATGATCGCAGATGAATCTAGACCATTCACTTCGAGAGGAGCCAACCAAAATGCAACAAGTCAGCCCTAGTGACACAGCCAAGCCTCAGAAATCGACCAGAACCCGACCAGGCCAGCCAGGGCCAAACCAGGTCGACTGGGCAGGTCGACCCCCAGGTCGACCCTATGGTTGACCTGGTCACCCTGGTCGACCTGGTGCCTGGGCGGGAATTTTCCCGCCCAGCCCAGTTTGGGTCTGAATTCGAAATTTGAACTAAATTTTGAGCTGTTTGAACTTTAAATTGAATTCTGAAACTTCCGGAGGTCATAACTCCTTCATACGGAGTCCAATTCCCGCAAACTCGGACTCTATCTTAAGCAGAATTCCGAGACGAACGCAATGGCATAACCCGTTTCCCTTAACTCTTTCATTTAGAATTAATTATACTTTGATTTGTTAATTTATGGTTAATAGAAAGCTCAGGGTGTTACAGAGCGTTATAGTTCGTCAAATTCTAAGGTCGGTAAGGGTGGCCTTAGGGAACTAATGTGTTAAGGAGATAAAGGTGGGATTAGATCATGTTCTCTCATATTTGATGCACTCAGAAGGTTTGACGCCTAAAGACTACCCAGAAACTTACTTCCAGGGGACATTTCAGAGAAGGAAATGATGCCAAGAGTAGCTTCAGTGGCCAAAACTATAGGGCCAACATTCTTCTGCTAAACAGACATAACCCTAACATCTTCAGTAGAGGGGATGGAAGTGTCACCCTTTTGTCTTTTAGAAGATGGTTCAACAAGCCTTTTTCTAAACATGTCATCGGATTGCGCCAAAGCATCAAGAGGAGATATATCTCCAAAAGCAGGGGTATTTGATTAAACATAATTATATCAAAAAAGCAGAAATAAGAAAGCTAAGGCATGAAAATTTGAAGTTGTTCTAGAGAAGAAAAATAATCATCCCTGAAGCGCTCGGGAACAGAAGAGTCGATGCATTAAACGTATCAAACCCTACAGATAAGTGCTTAACGCCGAGAAAGTGGATAGGTGATTGCCCCAGAATCCTTTGGCCAGAAGGAAGAAGACCATATTGGCGAAGTTTGTTTAGGGTCGGCAAAAATAATCGATGTCCCGGCTGTTTAGATGCTTTTAAAATAATTTCAACAACCCGAGCTTCTCCGTCATTCAAGTTTATTTTCTTAGAGGTAGGATCTGAAAAGAAACAAAGTTAAACACATCTTAGAAATAGCATAAGACATTCTGTAAGAATAGAAAGCTCACCAAGATCAGAAAAATTGCTAGAAATGCCGAGGGAGCACCTGATATAAAAGAATTGGTTTTCTCAGGGTTTGGACTTATTCACTACGCCATAAACTGCCTAATGCAACAAAAAAATGTTGGCACAATCCTAAAAAATGTTGGTATAGGTCTTTGGCAACACTTTTACTGTGATGTGATTTTCACCATTGCTACAGACTTCAAAGGCAACATTTTGACTATCTAAGTAACATAACAAATATTGTTGCAATAAAACCCTATTTGGGTCTATAGCAACATCCATAAGTGTCTGTAGCAACATTCCAAAAATGTTTCAATATATATTTATATTAATTTAAAAAAAATATAACAAAAAAGAGAATTAAATGCTACTACACAAAATTAAATATTCAAACAATAGTTTTATTCAGATAAATATTTTATTTCAACATTTGAAATAGTACATATTTCTAACTTAACCATTTACAATTCATAGTTAATAACATAATCAATCACATATATAGATATTCCTCACTACATCACTTAGTTCACTCATTACATATGTAGTTTCAATTTATACTAACATTGACAAATATATGCCGAGCCGAAGGCGAGCCGAGTAGCGGGTCCAAGTGCAGTGCCGACGGGGGTTCGCGGCACCACAGTCCCGGAGAGGCCCAATTCATCCGATTTTGGAAGACATTGAGAAACATGCTTTAAAGCAGGTCCCAAAGCAGCAAGCAAATCCCCCGAATATCCCAGCAATGAAGCACCAAAAGACTTCAAACAAAACAACAACACTATGTAAGTATCCAAATAAAAAAGCTGTAACGACCCGTATTTTTCGACCATTTGAATCTGAATATTTAAATTTGTTTTAAATATTTTGTTTGGAATATTAATGGATTTTAATATTGAACTCGTTATTGAAACGAAGTTTGAACATCATATATTTATATGATTATAAATCGAGCTTGAAATGGCACGGTAGTTCGTAATCCGTTATAAGTCGGATTTTTCTGTGAAACAAGAAACGTTGGAATCCTATTGATTATGATTTTCATATGAACGAGAAAAATCCAGATTTCGTGCTATAGATTGTTAGTTATGGCCAAATCAAATTTTAAAATAGTCGATATGGAAATCGTTATTGAAATATAGGCCTTTAAAATAGCCATTTTGCAAATGGTTTCCGATTTCGATGAAATTAGTGTCATTCGAACCGTAACATTAAATTATTGTACGGTATTAAATTGCGTAGCAAACCGATGTCGTATGTGATCACGGCAGCCGTAAACGTCCAATTATTTTCTATAGCGCGTAATTAAATTTATTTTATTTAATAAAGAGATATTTGTGTATAACTTGAGTGGATGATCGAATTAAGCCGCGAAACCAATTCCGTTGAGTTCGTATCAATGATTAGAGTCAAAAAAGGTATACAGTTTGTTATTTTGGAGACTGGGTAATTTGGTGTCCAAAATAGCATTGTGGTGTGCGTAAAAATAGCGTACCGGGAAACGGTCTCGGAATGCAATGAAACTGGTGCCTTTGGATTCGTATTAATTTATTATTGTATAATTTCAATTTTTGCATCAATCGGACCTACCGCTTGATCGTAGCAATGATAAACGCCCTAATCAATTATATTATTTTGGTCAATTTAGGCAGGGGTAACTTTAAACGAATAAACGACTGGTCAAATGAACTCCGATTTTAATGAAATAATTTTCATTGGATCCATAAGAAAGAGGTCTAGTAAAATGTCAAGGTTTCAGATTTATTGGATTTTTTGTAATTTTAGGAATTTTAAACGCTTGATTTTTCATCGATAATTATAAAGGACTTTTCACAAACGCCCCCGGAATTTGACGAAACTTGTCCCATCAGGTCCGGAATTTTTTTTTTTATGCTGGGATTAACATTTTTATCAAAAAACTGAGATTGTTTGTAGATGTTTTAAGATGTTACTTCACTTTGAAGTTTCAGCTATAATATAATATTAATATTTAGTCCCTACACTACATTATATATACACGGTGAAAACCTAATTGCCTATCAGAAACTTATGTATGGTCAACACAAATGAAGTGCCTCTACCATATCAATTCACGGCTGAAAATCAACCGACCTCTTCCACAAATAACTCCAAAATCCACATGTTAATTCAAAGAACTTTCTACTGTAATGATATTCTGCTCAACGAGTTATGCCTGATCAACGGTTATGATCTGTTGCGAGGCACTAGAACCGACGGAATTCTATCTCGAAGTAGCTGCGAGTTTAGGGCATTTAATAGCAAACTGGGTTGCATGGGAAGGCGTTGTGCATGGCGTGGGGTCAAGATGGTGAGGTGCGGGTTCCGGCATGGTCAGATCGACCTCCGGTCATGGGTAGTGGTTGCTGCGAACTGGTGAAGTGGGTTTGCTTTCGAAGCAGTATACCAAAATGATGGGAGCATTTCCGTTATCAGCGGATCCTTCTGTGAACAAAAACCTTGAACGGAGTGAAGACAACTACAAAGTGAGGTCAAGGCTATTATTTTGTCTGCAAAAGAAATTTGTGTAGCCAACGACAAACGTTAACCTAGTCTTTGGGAAGGTGTATAAGCTCGGACCTGACGTCGGCTTTACTCTCGTTTGGGGGATCTGGGCTATATGAGGGTGACGTGGAGGAAAATCTCGGCCTGTGAAGTGTGGTGACAGTGTTCTGAAATAAAGGTGTGAGCTGGGTATTCCAGTGCAAACTGGAACAAAACAAGGCAACGTTGGTTATCATTTTTGAAGAGGAAGCGTGGGATAAATTCGAACGAGGTGGAGGCTTTCTGAACGTTAAGGGGATGAAACCAAAATAGAGTGAGAGGAGGTTGCTTGGCCTTTGGATCCAAGTTTTAGCGGACGGATGTTTGGAAGGATTATACAAGCAGCATGAAGATCGGTTTGTGGCAGATGGAAATAGTAAAGAAGTCAGGCCTTATTTCTTTGCCAAATATAGTAATTTAAAACTATTCTAAGTTTAATTAAAACCGATTAATCCCATTTTTTCAATTATTTAAAACTATTCTAATGGGCAGGATGTTGAACGAGAAGGGCAGTGGAGCAAATATGAAAATAACGGGAATAATGTGTAACGAAGTAAATGGGTCTGATAACCTAATAGCTAATGTTCAATGTTCGGAACAAAGAGGTGTGTGGGTTCTGTTATGCCTGGCCGCCACGATTTAGGACTTAGCAGATGCAACCAAGAGCAGTTGCGTGAGTGTTTGAATTCGAACTAAGGTAGAAGAAACAATTGATTGTGGAACGATACACAAGGCAATGTAAGGAACATGAGGTATTAACATTTACAATTAATAATGAAAAGAAAAACGTGATTAACATAATAAGTTATCATTAAGGAAATTAATTATAATCAAATTTGCTATAGGTTTTGGAACAAGGACATTGCAGCATGCTGGAAAATTATTTGCAGAATGTTTGGAAATGGAGTTTCAAACCAACAATTCAAGAAGGAATAGTTGGCTGTTTATTTTAAAAAGTAAATAACTGAATTAAGTTCTGATTAAGAGAATTGATTATTTTAAATTAAAACCTTGGACGTATATTATTGTTAATCTATGCATACACTGACAGAATGGAACAAAAAAAGAGACTCTGGAACTATGTGGACGAACACAACATCATGGAATTGTTCTGGACAGAAATAGAGACAACTGGTATTTTTAATTAAATTAAACCCCTGTTTAATTTAATTAAAACCAACTGTTTCAGTGATAAATGAAATCAAGGTGAGTTAAACTCACTCAGTTCTCCCCACTTATATTTTATAAGTCGGGTTTTTATTTTGTGTGATATGGTTGCTAAATATATTTTTATTTGTTGATTTAACGGATGAAATTAAACCGTCTTTTAATTTCAATAAAATACCAAATCGTTATTTTGACAATTTGGTCCAATGGATGTAACTTACCTTGTTGGTTACGTTTATAAAATAAACATGCTTAATTGTTTGAATTGTTTTGTTTATTGGTTGATGTTAAATGGTCATTATTTATTATTATCGAAATTATCAGTTAAATGGAATTCAATGATCTGATTTGAGCTAACCGATTTGGATATAGGGAAGAACAGGTTAGAGGGATCTAACCGAATTCCTTAAATATATCAATCGTTATTTATTTTCATATTATCAATATATGAACTATCCTGTTGGGTGATGGATTTGATCATTGATCATTGATTGGGAATTCAACCATTGTTTTAACCAATGGGTAATATTGGTTAAGTAACCGGTAGTAAATGACATAAAAATAAATTGTTTTGTTTATATTAATTTACCATCAGGTGAATCAATAGAATTGAAGTTATAAAATTTATTTTATTACTGGAGATAGATTTTGAATTATATTATTTTGAATAAAAGTTATTAAAAAGAAATAATTATTTATTATTTAAGTTTATAATTAATTATTAATTGATTTTTTAAAGTCAATTCTAATGTTAATCAGATTTACAAGTATGAGAATAAGAAATTAACTGAATGGTTAATTTGGATAATTGTTTTATTAAGAAACAATTAAATGGAATTTATTTAAATTAATTAAATTATTAACCAATTTAAAGAGAAAACGAATTGGAATCGGTTAACGAGATAACCGTGTTTTGTGTAACTAAGTCGAATGTTTTATGTGCAATTGATTTTTAAATTAGTTTGATTTGAATTAATCAAATAAAATAGTTTAATGAATATTGTTTAATTTTAATAAGATTAAAAAAATGCTTTACTATTTATTTTAATTAATAAAGGAATTAACTACTGAAGTAGTTAATGATTAAATAAAATATTATCCTGATTAATAATAATTTAGGAAATTAATTTTTAATTGAAATTCATTTAAAGTAATCGAAATTGAAATGAAATCTAATTGAATGGCGAAAGGAGTTTATGAACAGATTTTATTTTAAACTTGAGTTTTATAACAAAGTTATAAAAGAAATTTTAAGCGAATATGATAGCTTAAAATAAATGTTACTTAAATATTTGAATTAAGAAAAAGGAAATTGAGATCAAACGGGTTTATATTAAACCAAAGTTATATAAATGAGGTTTAAGGTGTTAAAGCGTTAAACTTACATTAACGTTACTTAATAATGAGATTAAGTAAAAGGGGGGAATTGAAATGAGAATTTCAAGGTGGGGAATGGTTAATTGGATTAGGGAAAGAATCGGTGAAAGTAAATTTGGTAAAAGAAGCGGGTCATAGGGTTGTATAACCAAATCTGAATTACAAAATGATTTTTTTTTAAAGAGGCAGAGTTAAAAAGTGGTGTTTTATAAAGAAGTTACTTGATTATTGATTTAAGAAATAATGGTATATTCGAGAAAGAGATTTTCAAAAGGTAAGAAGGTTTATGAAACCGTAGTTTGAATAAAATAGTTAAATAGAATTTGTATTGATAATAGATTGAAATATTAGTTGTAATGGTAAAATGGGTTAGTAATAATTTATTATATCATTAGAGAAATAATAATGCAACCTTTTTGGTGAAAATTTGGAATATATATATATATATATATATATAAAATAAGGATTCCAAAGTAAAAGGGAAACAAAAGAGGTTGCACGAAAATATAACGATATTTTCGAGTTAGAAAGGAAACGTAAAGTTGGGTTCTATTCTATAAGAATAGGATTATTGTTATCAAGTAATGAAATAAAAGATATTTTGTAATGTTGTTTTATGAGTAATAAGTTGAATTGATTTCCCAGTATTAGATAAAAATGTGGCTAATGTTTTGAAGGTGAAAATAGAAAATTGAATATGATATAGGATTTTCCTAAGCATTAAATTGAATTTGTTTAAAGAAAAATCTTATGTTAAATAAGAAGCGAAAAGCTATATTTGTAATCTCGAATTATTTAAGAGTTTTAAATTTACATTTTGTTTTAATTAAAATGCCAATTGATGCTGAATACTGAACCAATGAACTCATTGGATTTTCATGATTGAATCACTGTTTATTTTGATAGTTAAATAACCGACTATCAAATATGTCCAATATGATTGTTGGTACGAAAAGATCGAGATCGAATTTATATTCGGAAACCATTCTGACCAACAAATATGTGAAGATATCAGAAGTTGATCGAAATGGAGTATTAAAGAACGTGGATCTTCATAAAACGAGAGAACCGCTAATAATCTCTAGTATGCAGCCAAAGATTTACTGTGGTTCTGTCGTGGTTGAAATCTACGGATTGCAAGGACTGCTCGCTACCAATATATAAGTTGATTCCTTGGATGTGGTAGGAGGGTGCCTTCGGTTCATTCTGTTCCTGGATGACTTGTACGGACGGATGTCTAACAGAGTATTTCCAAAAGAGTCACGTACGTTGATATTTTCAAACGTACCAAGTTAATGGAGGAGAAGTGAATATTCTCTTAGCTTAACAACTAGAGTATTTTTGTAAATTAATTAGTGATATCTGGCAGATCTAACGATGTGGCATTTAAAGTGAATGGTGAGCAGATGTTCCAGAAGATAATTTAAACCTCAAGCCTCATCAATCGGGAAATGAAAAAAATCAGGCAGGCAATATGGCTATGTGGGTCGCTCCCATTAGGTGTATAATCACCTATTTAGAGAAATTTCATTTCCTTCTTTAATCTATTTCGATGTTGTCCCTTTCGAGAAACGATGGTTTGTGCCCAGCCGTTGGTGATATACATTCGATACACTCAAGCGAAATGAGTGGTCGGTCATGTGTGGGCCCTTTAGAGATACACTATCAGCAGGTGGTCCCATACCTTGTCATAGTCGGAATCCAATCTTCAATAAGCACCTGCGATTTTGATTGTATACTATGTATGTGGAGCGTGAGATGCAAGCGTTCCACTAGATTGATATTTACTGGTATTTAGACATTATTATAATGTCAGAAAAAATATTGATTTCAAAAATGTTTTAGGTTATCGTAAGGTAAAAACCGTCCGTATTTATGTGTGGATTTGGTCTTACGATTATCCTTTTCTTTCGGAAATTTTTTGAACTTTAAAAGCAAGTTGGATGATTACCGTTAAACTTAGTGTATTTTTCTCACTCTAGTTCACCAGACTGACCCGGTGTTTTGTAAATGCTCGGGTTAGACGGGGTAGACGGGGTTGTACAGGTTTAGGTTATCTAATGCTGTGAATAGAGGAGCCAGAAGAGTTCAGACGTATGATATTATATAACTACTATTCCATTGTGTGTTGTATATGAGGACAGGTTATTATAACTATCCAGATGTGTGATGTACTCTAATATTGTAAATATTTGTAAAAGCTCTCAGTAAAGATTTATTTCTGTATTATATTTTGTTCCGTTGCGATGTGAGACTCTATGTTGTGTTGGTTCTTCTTCTATTCTAATATTTCTTTCTTTCTTATCTCACCTTCTAATCTCTTTCTAATAACTATCCAGTGTTTTCGGTGTTTTCGAAGATTGGCATGGGATATGGAATTGTATTTATGTCGATTTTCGGGGCCGAAAATCCTTGGGTCATTATAGTGGTATCAGAGCTATTGGTTTAATAATAACCTTGGCTTTGTGAGTAACCCCATCTCTACCGAGTAATCTGGGATAGTAATACCCTAGATCGAGTTGAGTGTATATATATGAGAGCGTATTTGTAGATTTTATATATACAAATATTTTGTATTGTGTTGGTTGGTCGGTTCAAGTGTTGAGTAGCACTGAACTGACATGGACGTGATATTATTTTGTAAAAAGGGCAAATGAAATAATTTTACCCGAAATATATTTTTGTATAGAAAGGAAATAATTTTATCAAATTATTCAGATATTAGTGTGTTTGATTGTTTTGAATGGAATTCAAATTAGATTAAGGACTCGAATTGGAAATTAACTTGGTTAAGTGTAATTAAATAAATAATGATATTGGAAAATTAAATAAATTTGGAATTTGGAACTTAAATCGATTGATGTTCAAATATGTGAAACCAAAATAAAATATTAATATTGAATGTAAATTCAATTGATTTGGTTGTGTATTGGTCATTGATTGTGAATTATTTGTTATTGGATGATAGTTTGTTTGAAAGGAAATAATCAACAATTTAATTGGGCTAAATGAATTAAACTAAGGAATAAATTCTAGTATAATTAAATTGGAATGAAACTGCATATGAATTGGAATTTATGATTTAAACCTGTAATTGATAATGTATTAACGCTATCTATTTGATTTTGGAATTGGTGTAGTTATACTTGTTGATTAGTGAAATATTACTTTAGAATTTCATATATTTGCTACTTATATGTGAACTGAGTTAAGTACAGGTGCCAGGTGGCTGGGCAGATTGATATTAGTTGAGTAAATCGCATATACATTGAGCAATTATGCTCAATAGTGCCCGTAAAAGGTACGCCTACATGAAAATATAAAATTTTAGGTTTTGATTTTTGTTTTCCGACCGTGTGGGTCGATGTATATATACTATTTGTTCATGTGATATCGCAGATGTCACTCCGTACAGGGGAGACTCTGCCGAATTTTTCTGAGAATTTAATGTGTTAATTTTTTTTCAATATTTATTTACTATATTGAATTGATTTTTGATTTAAAATAAACTGGATTTGGAATTTAATGGGACTTGTGGCATTCTTCTTACCTTAGTAATTTCGGGGACGAAATTCTTTTAAGGGGGAAGAATTTAACGACCTATATTTTTCGACCATTTGAATCTGAATATTTAAAATGGTTTTAAATATTTTATTTGGAATAATAATGGATTTTAATATTGAATTCATTATTAAAATGAAGTTTGAATGTCATGTATTTATATTATTATAAATCAAGCTCGAAATGGTGCGGCAGTTCGTAATATGGAGTTTTGAACTTCAATTGTTTATGCAGAATCCGTTGTAAGTCGGATTTCTGCAAAACAAGAAACGTTGGAATCCTATTGATTATGATTTTCATTTGAAAGTGAAAAATTCAGATTTTGTGCTATAGACTGTTAGTTATGGCCAAATCAAACTTTAAAATAGTCGTTATGGAAATCATTATTAAAATATATGCCTTTAAAATAGCCATTTTGCAAATGATCTCCGATTTCGATGAAATTAATGTCATTGGAACCTTAATGTTAAATTATTACATGGTGTAAAATTGCATGGCAAACCAATGTCGTATGTGATCAGGGCAACCGTAAACATCCAATTATTTTCTATAGCACGTAATTAAATTTATTTAATTTAATAAAGAGATATTTTGTATAACTTGAGCAGATGATCAAATTAATCCACAAAACCAATTCCGTTGAGTTTGTATCAATGATTAGAGTCAATACAGTTTGTTATTTTTGGAGACTGGGTAATTTGGTGTCCAAAACAACATTGTGGTGTGTATAAAAATAGCGTACCGGGAAACAGTCTCGGTATAACGACCCGAACTTCCCCGTAAAGGAAAGCCCGGATTGCTTTGAGAACAACATAAATCAGAACACAAACAGAAGAACATTTCATTGCTTATTACAACAATTCCATCAAAATAGAAGAATATACAGTATGAATAAATATTACACATTTGACAAATATCAGAGATTTAAATTACATTTAAATACATAGCAGCAGAAAAATAATACAACACACAACTGAAAGAAATACATGGATATAGAGCTTTCCGAGTATCATTCCAGCTGTAAACCAGTATCCTGTGAATATAAATCTACAAAACCCAACTACTAGCTGCCCATGTCAAAAATAGGGGCACCCAGAGTTTAGGTTAAAATAATAAACTCCAGGTCAGTCATGTGACTGGTGTGAGAACTAAAACAGTTATTAATCTTTATTTAAAAGTTAGGTAAATCAAGGGACCACGCCGTATAACACGGAACGAGTTTCCTCCCAAGAATACCCGTGTATAAAACAAACAGCGCAATGCTAAATAAAGAAAAATGAAGCTATTATAAGACCCAGGTCCCATCACACAATGCAACGCAAGCCGGGGGATATGTTTTACCTTATAATAGCCAAAGAATGCTTGATACGCTAAATTTCATCTTTTATTATTACTATAAGTGAAGAAAACAACTTCAATCATAAGTATCAATCATAGACGACATAAGTGCCCCATACCACTATGTCGCCATACTAGTTCTACAATTAAAACCGCAAAGGGCGTATTGGAAATAGGATCCCATCATGAGTCGAGGCAAGGGGCAAGCTCCTCTCCGTTTGAGACACTCTAGCAAATGTCTCAGGACCACACACAGCGATCCTTGGAACCTCCAAGGCCGTCCTGTCTTACTTTTGAGGATTATTGAACACACGTTTCCAGGTCCTATAGGACCTATATCCGAGGCGCCTCGCATCCAACAACCACAGAGGTAAAAAGTAAATAAATGTTAGGGCTGGTAGGTCACTGTCATCACCCATAGCTAGAAAGAAACGTCGTTCACTCATTGGGTCCTTATCCCGTTTTTGACTGATACCGAGGTGTGAGGCTCGCAAATTAACGCCATACACAAAGCTATGCCACACAAGCCGTGCTTTGATCATCAACCATAAGACTTTGCTTTTCAACAGAAGCCTTGATCATCTGCCACTTAGGCATGCCACACAGGCAATTCATGCCATGCGATTGATATCTATCAATATATAACCTCTAAGCTCGTACGTCTCAGAGAAAGGCGTTAATCAAGAGAATAAATTCTCCGCTGCCAAACATATATATATTTAATAGAAATCAATCACACAGAATAAAATCCAATGTCAGACACACAGTCCATTTACAAATTCGTTCTGGGTCTAAACGAAATCGGAGGAACCTTATTCCTCGCGTATCCATCGATCTCCAAGTACGTCTGGACGATCACCAACTGATTCCCTCCTCTTGGGTGTACAACCCAATCAAGATCATCAGTAATCATCCAAACAATGTAAAGACCTCTGGTCTTCAACCACCGTCTCCATCTTCGACTTATCGTCGAATTGGTTTTTCAGAATGGGTATAAACCCAGCCTTTCCAAATAACCCGCGTATATGATAAACAAGTGTTACACAAACGCAATATATGCCTCATTCCAATTCAGAATATTCTTTTATTCAAGTATTCACATTCTTAGGGAAAGGTTCCCATTAATTTTATCAAAGATAAATTCTTCTAAATTTATTCTTTAATCTTCCTTTGGATATCATTTCAAACCATGTTAAAGTTTTCTAAACTAGTCGGGATTAGCGAACCACACCGAAGTAATTATTTATTTTATTTCCCAATCCCAACCTATTCATCCCATGGAGCAAAACTAGTGATACTCCATATCTAATACCACGGTGTTATCGGTAAATATTAATTACCATTTCACGTTCAAATCTAATTAAAGATTTAACTATCGCTTGGAGCAAAATTGGTGATACTCCATTCTCTATCACTTCAATCTAATTAAAGATTCATTAAAACTCCACTTAGTTTTAATCTTCCCAAAAATCAATATCCTATCTTTAACTGGGTTAAAGAACCAATGTCATCTAAAACATGGTTCACAATAAACCCAAAATCACATTCCATTGTTAATCAGGTTAAAAAACAGGTGTTATTCAAAACACCACTCACGATAAACCCAAAAACCAATTTAAATTCAATTACAATTAAATACTAATTAACTGGATAATTTCACTGAATCTTAATTAAAAGATTTATTCTTTTCTAAACTGGGTTCAAGAACAGTGTTATTCAAGACACCATTCACTACGAACCCAAAATCCCATTTGATATTAAATACAAGGCTCTGAATAGAAAATATATCGGCTTATATTCAATATCAAATTCTGAAACCAACAAATATCGTATTGGAAATAATGATATAAATATATCTTTCAAATTTCCACAACCATATCTGTATAATCACGAAATCCAACATCGAGGTATTCCGAAGATAATTTCGATTCAAATCCATTCCAATTCGTATATTGGAAATTCTGATTATTTTCAAAACCATTTCAAATCTAGTTCAAAACTAGTTCATTTCGATAAAAATATATTTTTATCCTTTAAAATGTGGAATTTTTCATCCCGGTTCTTTACAATTCATATATTATGATTTTACACAAATTTTTAATATTTTTAATAATTTTATCAAGGCCCGTACAGTCGGTTTTCAATAACGGTCGTCGAACTGCACTTACAACGACCTTTTCCAAATTTGATTTGGACATAATTCCAAATCCAACTGTTATATTTCAAATTTCTAATATTCATTGGAAATCTCTTTTAGATACGAACCCAACGGTTCCGGTTTCAGGAGAATCCGACGGTCGGATCTCCCGTAACATCAATTCGAAGTCAATGGTCGAAATTCGAGAACGGTCGCGGCGCGGCGCGTTCTATTCAGGCCATTAATATATATGTATATAATATATATTTCATCGATTTCAATTCAAATGTATTTTATAAATTGTTTTAAATTCGTTTTCAAAACAATTTCAATTTCATATTCAATTTTAAATCAAAATTGAATATTCTATATCATTTATATATAAATGATAATATTTTCAAATTATATTTTGAAATCACTTCCTTTTTATATTCATTATAAAAACGAATATAATCGATATAAATGTCGTTCGCCTCAAAATGACGCATATCTAATCAACACGGCTTTATATATTTGTAATGACCCGCATTTTCCACGGTATAATAATTAATTTATTTAATTATTTAAATTGTGAATTAAAGGATTTAATGGTCGTGGAATTAAATAATGATGAATATTTAATTTAAATAATAAATTAAATAATATATTTAATTCTGAAATAATCAGAATTGGCTGAAATGGCGATACGGTGTGAACTGGATCATCTGTGATATTTAATTCAGCTTGGAATTGAATTTGAATAACGAATATATTATATAAACGACGGTTTGAACGTAGAGTTATAATATAATTAAAATCGAGCTCGAAATGGCGTTGCAGTTCGCGATTTGGCGATTCGAACTTTAACTGAATATACAGGGTCCGTTTTAAGTCGGATTTCTGTGAAACAAGAACCGTCAGAACCGATTTGATAATAGTTTTCTAATGGAAGAGAAAAATAAGGATTTCGTCGTGTAGATTTTGATTTATGGCCGAATCAAATTCTAGAATAGTCGCTATAGAATCATTTATCGACCGTCTCAGTTAATTCGATATAACTAGAGATTGGGTTTGAATATAGACAAGGTTCTTTTGGGAAGTAGTGATAATTTAATTTTTAGAATTTTATGGTAATTTTTAATTAATTAAATAAGCAACTTTTATTTGGAGTATTTGGCACCCTGTATCGACATTTCGGGGTTTCACAATATGAGTCCGTCTACTGGTATTATTACATTTTTGGGACCAGAGCACGTCACTCATTTCAATGATATTTTTGTTTCTGTCCATAACTGTCCCTACGTGAACAGAATATTTCATAGTGGGGTACGCTATGTTTTTAACTTATAACAAACTAAACTGAATGGTTAACTGGTCAAACGAACTCGGAATTCAACGAAACAAGTTCCATACGAAACCTTAGGAAGAGGTCTAGTGAAACGTCAAGGCCTCATATTTTTAGGATTTTTTCTGGAATTGTAAGGAATTATTGCTCGGTGTTTTTCATCGATATTTTCAAAAGGATTTTCGCAAACGGTGTCGGAATTTGACGAAACCTGTCCCGTTGGGTCCGGAATATTTTTCTGTGCTAGGAATAGCTTAGCTAGTCGGAAACAGAGATCGTATGGACGTGTGGTGAGACGAGACTTCACGTATAAGTTAATTATATATAAAATAATAAATTTTCTTCCTCCATCCCTCTCTCTATAAATAACCCTCATTCTATTCTAACCTAATGGATTCACCGAAGTCAACAACAAAGAAAAAACCAGCCGCCACAAATTGTTTTCCTCCAAACAAAAGTTTCGATCCTCTTACTAAATCCAAATCAAAGTAAAAACCCTATACTACTTTTGAAATCACAAGAGGCTTGCTGTATGGAGAGGGGGTTCGACTCCTTATTGGTCACGAGTTTTACTGTTAAACTGAACGAAGCAGAGGCGCTCACGATTTAAGTTTTGCCGAGAGTTTCAGGGGATTCGAGTGGAATTCGATCTAAGTGGAAGAAGTGCTCGAGATTTGGGTCCCTGGCTGTGTCGGCACCTGATGCGAGTAATTGGTGGAATGTTTGGGAGGAGGTACACTGA
This sequence comes from Allium sativum, assembly GCA_030737875.1. Lineage (NCBI taxonomy): Eukaryota > Viridiplantae > Streptophyta > Magnoliopsida > Asparagales > Amaryllidaceae > Allium > Allium sativum. The sequence goes on from CM060923.1 coordinate 429,497,824, forward strand.
ACTTGCGTGAAAATAATGGGGGAGAGAACGCGATGATGAGGAGGACATCGGGTTGGAGCTGTGTGGTGTGGTAGGGTGCAGAACCGAAAGGTGGAGTTGAACTGATATTAAGGCGTGGGGATAGAGGGTTGCGGGGTTGTTTCCTTGTTATGAGTTTCTGGAGTTTTGTTAGGAGCATGGCTGTGTAGTGTTTATATTGTGTGAGAGGGGATTCGAGACTTATATGGTCATGGTGAAGTTCGTTTTGAATTAATGGAAAGATAAAGGGTGGGGTGAAGTTTGCAGAAGTGGAAATGGTGTGCGGTTCATTACTGGAAGAAGGAGTACTTCGTGGGTTAACACGCAGTGGTGGACCAAAGTCATAGGGTCATTTTCTTTGAATGTGCCAAAACGAAATGGGTAAATCCCAAACAAAGTTTAATTAGTTGAATTATATATATAAATGTGCATTTAACGTAAAATTTATCGTATCTGACTCATACGATATCGAAATTCAGCAAAACAAGATCCGTTGGAATCGTATGGACGGACACTACCCAATGGAACTGACGGGAAGTGGATTGGAGCTCGTTTGAATTTACGGTGAAATAAACTGTTTGATTCAAATCAAATAACAGTTTATCGTTCTTTAACGATGAACTGCAAATGTGAGTAAATCTCACTAACTCTGAACAGTTTATATTTTCATGTTGTATTTTTAGAACTGTTAGAAATTGTCTGATTGACTATGTGCTGGCTGTTGATTGAACTGCTAGTCAGTAATGATAATATTATATATATATATATATAATATAAAACAGTTAGATAGTTATATATTGATTCTGCTATCAGAATAATTTATATTGAACTGAAAGTGATGATAATCATATTTTGTAACATCTGTGGATGCAGGGAGACAGGTTGGAGGAATCCGACTAGATTCCTCAACAGTTATTTTATTGTTTTTCATATATTGTTATATGATGTGATATAAAATCTGTGGGCGATTATATGTGCTTGGACGATATTGAACATCGTGATTTGATATGATTGAATACCATAACATACTGAAATGTTGATAAGGGGATTTTCAAAGTGATTTTGAAAATAGAATATTTATAAAATGGGATATTTATAAATAAGAGATATTTATAAAGTGGAATATTTATAAATAAGAAATGTTTATAAATTGGAATATTTATAAATAGGAGATATTCAAAAAGGAAATAATTACAAACCATTTTCTTTTTGAATGGAAAGGCCTGTGTGGCGGGTTTGGGGATTTTCCCGATGCCCCCGTTACAAAGGAGGTTATGGCGAATTTTTCAGAGAATTTAAGGAGTTAGAATATTTCAAGAATAAATTTGAAAAGGAAATATTTGTAAACCATTTACAAATAGAATTGAAAAGGAAACGTTATAAAAAGGAAATCATTTTTAAAGTGTAGAACCGTTATTTAAAAGTAAATCTTTTCAAATGAATAAAACGTTGTTAAAAAGGAAATCTTTATAAAGTGAATAAAGTAAACCGAATATGGTATTCGAAAGGAGTTAAATCGAATATGGTATTCGAAGGGAGTAAATCGAATATGGTATTCGAAAGTTAGTAAAACGAATATGCTATTCGAAAGGGGTTAGTCGAGTCGAGTTAGTTGAATAGAGTTAACCAGTTCAGTAGAGTTAACCAGTTCAGTAGAGTTAACCAGTTTAGTAGAGTTAACCAGTTCAATAGAGTTAACCAGTTGGGTTAAGTAAGTCAAGTTACCAGTGAGTTAAGTAAGTCAAGTTAACCAGTTGAGTTAAGTAAGTCGAGTTGATCAAGTCGAGTTAATAGAGTTAGAGTTACTCAGTTAGAGTTAATCAATTAGAGTTAAAATGAACTAGAGTTAATCAAATATAGTTATTTGAGACAGAGTTAGTCAAACATAGTATTCAGGGTAAGTTGCCATCTCGTACGACTGCTAGCGTAATTCGCAGGGCTGTAAATAACCTAAGGCGGTCAGATGTTTCCTGAGGGAATCAGGCGTAACCATTGTGATCGCTGCGATCTAGAGTCAAGCGAATGGAGTTAAATAGAGTTATCGAATATTAGTTATTCGAACGGAGTTAAATTGAGTTAATCGAATATAGTTTATTCGAATAGAGTAAATGAGTTAATCGAATATAGTTTATTCGAATAGAGTTGGAGGAGTTATCGAATATAGTTTATTCGATAGGAGTTAAGTGAATTAGTTAAGTTAAACTAAGTGAATTAGTTAAGTGAATTGGTTAAGTTAACCAAAGTGAATTAGTCGAGTTAATCAAAGTGATTAGTTCAGTTAATCGAGATAAGTAAATCAAGTTAGGTTAATCGAGTTGAATTAGTCAGTCGAGTTAATAAATTGAGTCAGTCAAACCAAGTAAAACCAGTTAGAGTTAATTAATTAAGGTTGACCAGCTAGAGTTGATCGGTTAAAATTAACCAGTTAGAGTTAATCAGTCAGAGTTAATCAAATAGAGATAAGTAAAACTAGAACTGACTAGAGATTAGTAAATTGAACGGTTTTCTAAGTGTCTATCTGATGTTGGTTTCGGCCTTCGGGATTTATACTTAGGGAATTGTTCTCATACTAGTTCACAGTCAGGGACTGATAGTTGGGGAAGAGTAGTGATTTGTAAATAAGTAAATGGAAAACGTTTTCCAGTGTTAATAACATATATTTTCTAAACATAGAAAATAAGGCAATGTGAATATATATATAGATATATGTTGATGATTTACCGATATAATTTCCATCTGGAAATAATATCGTTGTTTGCACACTTGTTTTTCTTTGATGGTCGAATCACAGACTATCGAAGTTTTGACCATTTTAATATTGTTAATATGGAGAGACCGGTTGGATTATTATCCAAAGAACCACTCTGTATTGGCATAAGCGTTGCGAATCATATATGCCAAAGATAATTGAAGACGGAGTAAAATGCAAGGGCTGTTGTATAAGTCTTAGATAACAGTGACTAAGATGGATATACTGAATAGTGCCTTCGGTTTGTCCAGTCCCAGGACAACTTGTATGGATGAAGATCTGACAGAGTATATCCAATGGATCGCGTAAGTTGATCTGTTCAAACATATTCACGTTTGGTGGCGGAGGAATTCGTTTCTCTAAGTTGTATACCCGTGTTACTTTTGGATAAATCAATTTTTGATTTGGCGGGTATGACGATGTGACATTCTAAGTGAATGAGGATGACTTGTGTTGATGAATGTCTGAAAGAGTATTTCCAGAAAGGTCACGTACATTGATTTCTTCAACTTTACCAAGAGTGGAAGCGGAGAAGGAAACTTCTTTAGCTAACACGTAACGTACTGTTGTAGACGCCAATTAGTGATTTTCGATGGATCTGACAATGTGGCATTCGGAGTGAATCTGATGTAATGATAAAGCGTAGCTTCTAGCCTCATCAACCGGTAAATGACAGAAATCGGGCAGGCAGCATGGCTAAGTCGGTCGCACCGAAGTAGGGTGTATAATCACCTATCTAGAGAATATTCATTTGTTTCTTAAATCTATCAATGTTGTCCCATATATATATACGGGAACGGTTGCTGATCCCAACCGTTGGTGATGTACATTCGATACACTCAAGCGAAATGAGTGGTCGGTCATGTGTGGCTGAGTTACAAGATGTTCTTGTTGAACTCCAGTGTATCGTTCCTAGAGTACACTGATCGGAAGGTGGTTCCATACCTTGTCATAGTTGGAAATCCATTATCCAATACGTGCTTGCGATTTTGATTGTATACTATGTATGTAGAACGTGAGATGAAAGCGTTTCTGCTAGTTGATATCTATTTGTACATAGACATTATTATAATATCAAAAGGTTTTTGATATAAAGATATTTTGGATTCTCATAAGGGAAAAACCCGTTTCGTTCTGCGGTGTGGTCTTATGCGATATCGTTTACTTGTTCATATACCTGTTTAAACTGTTTTACTCATACCAGTCCCATGACTGACCCAGAGTTTACTTTGTTGTTTTCCCTAAACTCTTGGGTGCCTAAATTTGTACGGGCAGTCAAGTAGTCGGGATTTACAGATATACCTGAAGAGCTGGAGCAGGAGGCTTCTGGATCATATAACTATAGTTATTTCCGCTGCGTTGTAAGTGCTGTACTCTGATAAGTGCTATTGTATACATAACTGTTATATTTCAAAGTTATGTTATCTATTATATGTTATTCATTCCGCTGTGAGGTTCGTGTTACTCTGATGTTGTGTTCTTCTTCTTCTTCTATTCTAAGTTTCTATCTTATCTATTCTCACCCTCTCATTTCTTTCATTAATTACCGGGATTTTCGATGTTTTGGTTATCGACATCGAGTTTATGTCGATACCCAAAGTCGCTCAAAATCCGGGTCATTACAATATTTTAATAACTTCGTTATTCTGCTCAACAAATGAGTATTTATTCTATTAAACACATGAATCCATATTTCTTTCAACACATGAATATTCTCAACACACGAGTATCGTCAACACATGACTATTTATTCTATTCAACACATGAATCTTTATTTTATAATATTCTTTATTTTCCCAATTGGAATGAGGCCCAATCAATTACCATATAATGTTAATTATATGGATTCCATACAACACATGTATATAATAGCAATGATAAATAATCAACCATCATCCAAGTGCACCACACAACTGCATAAGCATTAACCATAAATAATTAACGCTTACACAGTCTGTCAACCTATCGATTGACATACAACTAAACAATTGGGATTAGTGTACGCCAAATATCATCCCAACACCCATGTGGGGTTTCAAATCAACAAACACTGAATATTATTTGTGCAGTTGGGCGATGTGTAAAATTTATCATCCCAATCAGTATCCTTCAAATGGGTGTACATAAACAAATCGTTCGATTTGTAAATGAATATTTATTTATTCACCTTCACGTTAAATTTATATTTTTAACGATAAATAATTTATTTCAACACATGAATATATTTTCATTCATTACACATCACAATCAATTTTCACCACAACATACAATCAAACATACAAGCCGTCCATGGTCTGTGGACGACAGGTATCGGGTGCTGCAAAGCACCGTTTGCATCCTAGTATATAATTTTAACTAGATAATGAAATTTAAAGTGAGAAGTTCTCACCGATTAGCTAAACCAAACGCCACGACTCTTCATATGCAGAAATCTTCGTCGTGCTCGCCTTTTGTCACTTTCGTTGTCCATATTCACTACATATATAAAAACCACATTTTATATTGTTGCAATGTATATAAAAATCACATTTGTGTAATCACTCTGTATGGATAAAAATCACATTTTTATATTGCTCCTATATAGACAAAAATTCTATTTTTAAACAACGATCTTTATAATTAAAAGTCACATTTTATTTCAGTGATTATATATATAAAAATCACATTTTTATTTCGTTTTCTAGAGAATAGAAATCATATTTTTATTTCGCTATATATATAAAAATCATATTTTTATATTCTCTGTTATATAAAAATCCTATTTTTTAATCCTCTAGTCATATAAAAATCTAATCTTTATCCTCACTACTTCATGATAAAAATAAAGTTCATATTCCTATTTCACTTCATATACAGTAAAGATTATATTTTTATTTCACTTCTCATATAATAAAAATTATATTTTTATTATGCTACATATATAAAAATTGTCTTTTTATATTCTCTATCTCATAAAAATTATATTTTTATAATCTCTACTATATAAAAAATCATATTTTTATCCTCCTTGTTTTCATATATGAAAATCTAATCTTTGCTAAATTAGAAATCTAATCTTTATAACGCTACTTACATACACAAGATCGCATTTTTATATCTCTACAACATATGTAAAAATCATATTTTTATTCCGATGTTTATATTTTAAAATCACATCTTTATAACGTTATTATATATATAAAAATCAATGCTAATCCATACATAAAAATCACGTTTTATCCTAATGTATTTCATACAAAAATCGTGTTTTTAATTTACATAAATAAAATTAAAAATGAAAACTCACTCTTCCTAGGGCTTTAATCGAAGGAGGAGGAGGCGCCTTGGTGGGTGCGGACTCCGGTGGCGTGGCGCTGCTGTCTCAAATGATGGAGAGCGACGAAGAAAGGGGGTTTGGCCGGTTTAGGGGTTTCAGAGGCTTGTACGGAGGAGTGGAAGGCTGAAGGAGGTCGGAGGGCGGTTGCAGGTGGCGGTGCAGGCGCCTTGAGGCGGCGGTGGGTCCCCTTGTGGTGGATTGCAGCGGCCTTGGCTGATTTGGGGGCGGTTTAATTGGGGGGAGAAGGAGAGGAGGACGAAGTGAATCAGAGAAGGAGGGGGGAGGTCGAGGGTGAGGCGGAGGTGCGGCGTCCAGTGGCCAACGCGGCGGCGGATCTAGACAGGGGGGCGCGCAGTCTCATGCTATTGTTTTTTTCTTCATTTCTTTATCAGATCTGAACTAGATCGTGGGAGGGAGGGAGATAAAGTAGAGGAGGGCTTAATATAAAAATATATTATATTATTTTATTATTTAAATTCTTTTAGTTTGAAAATTCTTTGTTCGTTCATGCTAACTCCAATCTGAACCTAACGACTGTCGCCCTTAGCTAAACACCCCCATTATGAACACATTGGGCAATGTCCGTTAAGCCAATTAGACTGTTTCGATCTGTTTCCGTCCAAATCAAAATATAAATCTATATATTGAATTTGAACGTACATTTCAATTTACCGGGGCCACATACGGACCTTAAAAATTCGCAAAAAATATTTTCTAACTTCGTATTGATGACACGGCCCTAACAAAACAAATTTCGTTAAATTCTAAGGCCGTTTGAAAAACGGCCATTTCCTAGTCGATCGAAATTGACCGAAACTGCCAAAACATGTTTTTCTTCGCCACGCTCATATATTGATTTCAAAAATTATGAATCTTGGGATCTAGCAATAACTAGACATCTCGGATCCAACAAAAGTGGTTTCGTTGAAAACAGAGGTCGTTTGCAAAATTTCCATTTTCAAAGGCCTTTATATATATTAATATATATATAAATTCCACAGCGACTTTTCTGATTTTAAACTGGACATATCTTTCAACTTCTAAAGTGAAATCTCAGTTTCTTAACTTCGTTAGGAAGATATCGTTAAACAGATTCAAATATTTCTTGTTTCGTTCAATTCTGATTTACACTGAATCATGTGTATTCATTTGAAATTCGAAATCGAATTTTCGAACTACCGTGCCATTTCAGGCTCGTATTATAATTAAAATAAATTTATTCGTTTTAACTTCATCGAAAATAAATTTTTCGTCGTTATTATTTAAAATAAATCATTTTAAATATCCAAAATTCATTAAATTCGCCAAAATAAAAATTTTAAATTGGCTCAGAATTTCCGGGTTGTTACAATCTCCCCCACTAAAAACCTTTTCGTCCTCGAAAAGGAACGAAGCTGAAAGTTGTTTTACAAACCAACTCAACTTCCATTGTTTTCATTATGGCTTAAGTTCTTCAACTTTTCAGTTTCTAAGAACTTTTCAAATTTTTCAAAAATTTGGCTAACACCCTAAATTTTCGAAAAATTTCGCCATAAACTCCCCTGCACCGGGAGCTTCGGGATATTTCAAATAGCCTCCCATGGCTCTCACCGGTCCAAAAGAAAAAGAAAAGGCCAAGCGGCTAGCCAATCGGCTCATAAAATCATCCAAAACCCAAGAAATACAATAAATGTGTACCTACTTGTCGGCCAAACAATTTTATTCCTCTGCTTTAGCCTCCTTGCTATGACCTGTTCAATGTATATACATGTATATGCATGCAATTGTAATCATTTTTCAATACAGTTCAATATTCTGTTCAATTTGGCATAACGGTTCAAAATTTCAATTAATCAAACCAACAATCAAACAACACAACCAACAATCTATTAGTGAATTAACATTTCAAATTCATAATTTTTGATATATATACAGAAAATCATGTTTTTGATGCAAATCTCAACAATATATCCTATCTAGTTTTGGTTCTCACACCAGTCTAATGGAAATATATAGAAATCCCACTTTCGAAACTCGAACACAAACTACTGATGCTATATGGTCATAAGTAGAATCATCCTCGGACGACTAGGGTGTGATTCTATATCTATCTAGTATATTAAAACTTCGAATATACATTCATGACGCGTATATGCAAAATCTTTATATACTCGATTGTCCAAATCAATATAAAATGGGTAATCAAATATGAATAATATGGTTTAAATTTTCAAAACAAAACTTGTTTTCGTTTTTATCTTAAAAATAACACTCTTTCGACTCGCTCTAGGATACTACTGATCCCATCTCTAACGAGCCATTCTTATTGGACATTACTAGTCCAATCTCTGATGAATTCTTTCGTTTGGTTCTAATGTGTCTTGTTCTCGAGATCTGTAAACCAAAGCTCTGATACCACTTTATAACGACCCGAACTTCCCCGTAAAGGAAAGCCCAGATTGCTTTGAGAACAACACAAATCAGAACACAAACAAAAGAACATTTCGTTGCTTATTACAACAATTCCATCAGAGTAGAAGAATATACAGTATGAATAAATATTATACATTTGACAAATATCAGAGATTTAAATTACGTTTAAATACATAACAGCGGAAAAATAATACAACACACAACTGAAAGAAATATACGGATACAGAGTTTTCCGAGTATCGTTCCAGTTGTAAACCAGGATCCTGTGAATATAAATCTGCAAAACCCAACTACTAGCTGCCCGTGTCGAAAATAGGGGCACTCAGAGTTTAGGTTAAAACAATAAACGCCAGGTCAGTCATGTGACTGGTGTGAGAACTAAAACAGTTATTAATCTTTATTTTTAAAGTTAGGTAAATCAAGGGACCACACCATATAACACGGAACGAGTTTCCTCCCAAGAATACCAGTGCATAAAACAAACAGCGCAATGCTAAATAAAGAAAAATGAAGCTATTATAAGAACCAGGTCCCATCAGACAATGCAACGCAAGCCAGAGGATAGGGTTTTACCTTATAATAGCCAAATAATGCTTGATATGCTAAATTTCATCTTTTATTATTACTATAAGTAAAGAAAACAACTTCAACCATAAGTATCAATCATAGATGGCATAAGTGCCCCATACCACTATGTTGCCATACTAGTTCTACAATTAAAACCGCAAAGGTCGTATTGGAAATTGGATTCCATCATGAGTCGAGGCAAGGGGCAAGCTCCTCTCCGTTTGAGACACTTTAGCAAATGTCTTAGGACCACACACAACGATCCTTGGAACCTTCGAGGCCGGTCCTCTCTTACTTTTGAGGATTAGTATTCTTGAACACACGTTTCCCGGTCCTATAGGACCTATATCCGAGGCGCCTCGCATCCAACAACCACACAGGAAAAAAGTAAATAAATGTCAGGGATGGGTGGTCACTGACATCACCCATAGCTAGAAAGAAACGTCGTGTACTCCTTGGGTCCTTATCCCGTTTTTGACTCATACCGAGGTGTGAGGCTCGCGAATTAACGCCATACACAAAGCTATGCCACACAGGCCGTGCTTTGATCATCAACCACAAGACTTTGCTTTTCAACAGAAGCCTTGATCATCTACCACTTAGGCATGCCACACAGGCAATTCATGCCATGCGATTGATATCTATCGTTATATAACCTCTAAGCTCGTACGTCTCAGAGAAGGGCGTTAAGTAAGAGAATAAATTCCTCGCCGCCAAACAGATATATATTTAATAGAAATCAATCACACATAATAAATCCAATGTCAGACACACGGTCCATTTACAAGTTCGTTCTGGGTCTGAACGAAACCGGAGGAACCTTATTCCTCGCGTATCCATCGATCTCCAAGTACGTCTGGACGGTCACCAACTGATTCCCTCCTTTTGGGTGTACAACCCAATCAAGATCATCAGTAATCATCCAAACGATGTGAAGACCTCTGGTCTTCAACCACCGTCTTCATCGTCGATTATCATCGAATCGGTTATTCAGAATGGGTATAAACCTGGCCTTTCCAAATAACCCGCGTATATAATATATAATAAACAAGTGTTACACAAACGCAACATACGCCTCATTCCAATTCAGAATATTCTTTTATTCAAATATTCGCATTCTTAGGGAAAGGTTCCCATTAATTTTATCAAAGATAAATTCTTCTAAATTTATTCTTTAATCTTCCTTTGGATATCATTTCAAATGATGTTAAGGTTTTCCAAACTAGTCGGGATTAGCGAACCACACCGAAGTAATTATTTATTTTATTTCAGAATCCCAACCTATTCATCCCATGGAGCAAAACTGGTAATACTCCATATCTAACACCACGGTGTTATCGGTAAATATTAATTACCATTTCACGTTCAAATTTAATTAAAGATTTAACTATTGCTTGGAGCAAAACTGGTGATACTCCATTCTCGATCACTTTAATCTAATTAAAGATTCATTAAAACTCCACTTAGTTTTAATCTTCCCAAAAATCAATATCCTGTCTTTAACTGGGTTAAAGAACCAATGTCATCTAAAACACGGTTCACGATAAACCCAAAATCACATTCCATTGTTAATCGGGTTAAAGAACATGTGTTATTCAAAACACCGCTCACGATAAACCGAAAAACCAATTTAAATTCAATTCCAATTAAGTATTAATTAACTTGATAATTTCATTGAATCTTAATTAAAAGATTTATTCTTTTCAAAACTGGGTTCAAGAACAGTGTTATTCAAGACACCATTTGTGACGATCCCAAAACCCCGTGACACGGTGTTAAGGATAATAATTGGAATATAACACATTAATCATAGTTAGCAGATCACAGATAATAGCATAAACAGAAAATAGAATAATTTACACACATATGACCGCGGAATCATATAAATATCATCACATCAGAGAAGCACAGTACAGGATACAACTTAGTGCATAATGATACATAATCAGTCACCATCGCCTGAGGCGGAATCATACATAAAGAGTATACAAAAGGAATATCAGTCTACATCGCCAATGGCGGAATCATAATATAGATACAATAATGGCGGAGAAAATCCAAGTCAGCACAGTGTAGTCAAGCCTCGCCATGAGCCAAAAGATGCGTCAGAAACCTGTAACTAGGCTGCCCGTGTGAAATGAGGGCACCCGAGTTTGCAAGGTGAAACAAACTACGAGTCAGTCATGGGACTGGTATGAGAAATCTACTCAACTTATTAACAACAATAATAAGGCAAATCAAAGGACCACGCCACTTTCGCGGAACGGGTTTACTCCAATGAGTGCTAGTGCATGAAATAAAATAAATGATTAAATCAACGCAATGCTTTTTATAAAATGAAGCCATTATAAGACTCATGTCCCATCACACAATGCAACGCAAGCTGGAGGATAGAGTTTTCCCTTATAATGGCCAAAAATGCTTCATACGTATAAAACAAAAGTGTTTGATATTATTACTAGTGCATATATGTTTCAAAAGCAAATTCAATCATAAATATCAATCCTAGACGGCATGGGTACCATATATCATGTCGCCATGCTAGTAATACAATCACATTCGCATATTTCGTATTGGAAATTGGATTCCTTCATGAGTCGAGGCAAGGGGCAAGCTCCTCTCCGTTCGAGACACTCTAGCAAATGTCCCAGGAACCCACTATGATCCTTGGAATCGGCTGGGCCGGTCCTCTCTTACTTTTGAGGATTAGTTATTCCTGAACACACGTTTCCCGGTCCTTACAGACCTATAATCGAGGCGCCTCGCATTCCAACAACCACACAGGTGAAAAGTATATATAATGTCAGGGCTGGTAGGTCACTGACACCACCATAGCTAGAAAGAAACGTCGTGCACTCCCAGCGGTCTGTCTCCCGTTTTTGACACATACCGAGGTGTGAGGCTCGCGAATTCACGTTATACACAAAGCTACGTCACACAGACCATGCTTTGATCATCAACCACAAGACTTTGCTTTGCAACAGAAGCCTTGATCATATGCCACTTAGGCGTGCCACACAGGCAATCCACTCCATGCGACTGATTCCTGTCAATACATAACCTCTGAGCTCGTACGTCTCAGAGAAGGGCGTTAAGCAAGAGAATAAATTCTCCGCCGCCAAACAGATATATATTTAACAGAGATCAATCAACACAGAGCAAAATCCAATGTCAGACACACAGTCCATTTACAAGTCCGTTCTGGGTCTGAACGAAACCGGAGGCACCAATTCCTCGCATATCCGTACAATCAACAGTATGTGTGGACGGCTACTACTTCAATTCCTTCATGGTAGCTACTCCAATCACGAGCATCAGTAGCGCCCATCCATCCAATGTGGAGATCGTCGGTCTTCAGTCGTCTTCGACTCTTCGACTTCTCAACGTCGATCGATTATTTGAAATGAGATAAACTCGGCCTTTTCAAATAACCCACGTATATTTAGATTTTCAAATCAGTTAACCACGTGGTTGGTCTATTCAACATTCACATTTCAGTTATTTAGTTATAATTTTCATGTCAAATACATTCAACCATCACATATCAAGCAAACACAACAAAATTGGTTTATTTCCACTCTATATCGTCTATAGTACTTTATAACGATATATCGCCATTTTTATTTGATTTAAAACGACCATATTTAATTAAACGACGTTTCAGGTCGTGTCGATGCACTGGCGCTGCTTTTCACTAATTTTGTTTTACACATATATGAAAATCTAACCGTTGGATCTTCACAAAATTTACATCATTAGGAAGGTCTATTCAAAACGAATCCAACGGTTTCAGTTTTGGGAAAATCCGACGGTCGGATCTTCCACACTAACCATTTGAAGTTACGATTTCAATTTACGAACTGCAGCGTCGTTATTCGATTTAATTTAATTATATTTATATATATATATAAATATAATCGTTTCTGGCGCTGTTTTTCTTCAGTTTTGAATTAAACATTCTAGACAATCCAACCGTCGGATCTTCACAAAGTTGGTGCCGTTGGAAAGATATTTCCAAGGCGAACCCAACGGTTGAGGTTTCGGGAAAATCCAATGGTCGGATTTCCCGTACTAGTCGTTTGAAATCACGGTTTCAAAACATGAACTGCACGGCCATGTTTCGTTTTAATTCTGTTTATATTTATATATTTATATAAATATAGTTCATTCAAAAATTCCTATATCGTTTCCACTTCAATTATTTCACTAACGCCTTTAAATTTTGGAAAATTTCGCCATAACCTCCTTTGTACGGGAGGGTCTGGGAAAATTCCCAAATAGCTACACGGGCGTCTCATATCAAAAAGAAAAAGAAAAAGCCAAGCGGCTAGCCAACAGGCTCATAAAATCATCACCCAAACAAAGCGGTAAATGTGTACCTATTTGTCGGGCACAAAATTCTATTTCTCTTTTCTAGCCCCTTTTGCTTTAACCTGCTCAATAGATATGCATGTACATATATACAATTTCTAACATTCATCATTTTCCATTCAATTTCATATTTGATTTTCTTCAGTTTTAAAAACACCATTCATTCTAATGTTGCATGCATAGGCTAAAATCATATCATTAGCTAGTTAATGTATATTTCAACTCATGCACGTTTATTTGAACAAGTGGCTATTTTTAACACTTCACATTTCAAAGATGATAATTTTGGCGAACTAAAATAGATTTCAACACATGACTATTTTATTTAGTTCCTATGCATGTTAAAAATAATATTTCTATCACAAATATTTATTTCAACATCCGCATATCTTTAGCACATCACAAATATGATAAAAATGATATTTTTATCGTTCAAAATATTTATTCTACCAATGGATGGTTTCAACACTTCATAGTTTCAATAAAAATGTAATTTTTATTGTTCGATCCTTTTATTCAACACATGAACTTTTCCACTACACACACTTCTCAACAAATGAGCATTTCCACACATGGACATTTTATTTATGTTGTTCATATTAGAAAGATGAAATTTTGATTGTTGAAACTATTTATATAAGGCGAATATTTTTCATACTTCATATATATATAAAAATGTAATTTTTATTGTTTAAACACTTCATTCATTCACAAATGAATTTAATTTTCACACAATACTTTTCAACACACAGACATTTCCACACATGGGTATAGTTTCAATATATGACTTTAATTTCAACGCATGAAAATAATTTCAACATATGAAAATAATTCTAACACACAAAGATTATTCAAAATTTCGGCAGCATAACGGCAGGGTAGTTATCACCGGCACCGTCCCTAGTACGGCTCCTCGCTCTACCTTAAAACCTCGCGGTTTTTGACAATGGGTATTCATGCATCTAATTCGCACGCAGGCGGCATATTTATTTTTATTTCCACAAATATTTCCAATTCATTTCAATCACCAATGGGTATTTTTCAACCACAACCAAACAATATCAACCACAAACAATTATTCAACCATTCGTATTTTTCATCCAATATTTCACACCAATTCACCACAATAAATATCGTCCATGGTTTGTGGACGAGGGGAGTATATATATATATTTGCTATATTTCACTTGCATTTCAACACATATATCAATTATTCTATGCATGTAAAATTCATACTTCGCTTATATAGCTTACACTACGCATGCACATGAGGTATACAACACGTATGTAATTTATATTTCGCTTATATAAATTATACACGACATTTTCCATTCAATTTCACGTTAATTTAGATTTCTCACATTGGTTTTCTAAGCACTAAAAATCGATACGATGTCAAAAAAATCCGCGGCTTCTTCTATTAGGTAGAGAGCTTCCTTGCGGTCTCGATGTTTCCTGTTTCATCGAATTTCATCAACACACCAAAAAGATATGATTTTTCAAAATGTAAAGATCAAAGAAAAACTCACTTTCACGAAGCTTCAAAACTAGGTTTACAGTTTTTGCGAAATCAGTGGCACGTGGGGACGATCGGGGAGTTGGACGTGGAAGAGGGAAGAGAGGGCTTTAAATCGGTGGTGGTTTGGTGGCGTTCGGTGGTCGGTGGCGTTCAGGGCGGTGGCGGGAAGTGCTCGACTTCCTGGCGTCGATACGGGCGGAGGAGGCGACGAGGGTGGCAGCGGTGGGGTCGGATTTGAAGAGGCGGCTGAGGCGCGTCGAATGGTGGCGGCGGCGAAGGCTGTAGGTGGCGGTAGCGGCGGCGGCGGAGAGAAGGTGGTGAACGGGTTTCGCCGTTGATCGGGGGGGGGGGGGGGTTTAAATTTATGAAAGGAAAATTCTGATTGGCCGAAGGTTATATTAAATTTTTAAATAGTGTTTTCTCAAACGAACTCCTTTTTAAACCCAACGACTGTCGCCCCTAGCAAAATACCCCCATTCCGGACACAATGGGATATGTTTCATAGGCCAATTCGACTGTTACAGTCAGTTATTTTTTAAACTAAAGTATAAAACATTTAATTTTTAACTTTCAACGTACATTTCAATTTGCCAGGGCCACAAACTGATTCGAAAAATTCCAGAAAAATAAATCTAGCTATGTTTTGACGCTACGGTCCCAACAAAACTAGTTTCGTCGAATTCTGAGGTCGTTTGAAAAATGGCCATTTTCTGGTCGATCCAATTTAACAGAAATTGACCAAACACATTTTCTTTTGCCACGCTCACATACTAGCTTCAAAAATTATGAAATTTGAAACCTAGCAATAGTTTGACATCCCGGACCCAACAAAAGCGGTTTCGTCGAATTCCGAGGTCGTATACAAAATATCAATTTTCCAGGGCTATATATTCTATATACCGACTCTTCTGAAAATTCATTTAGCCATAACTTTTGATTCCCGTTATGAAACTTCGATTTTTCAGATTCGTTAGAAAGGTATTGACTAACAGATTTAAATATTTTTGGTTTCGCTAAAATCCGTTATATTTTCCACCCTGTACAGTCAGTCAAAGTTTGAATTCAAATTTTCAAACTGACTCACTATTTCTAATTCACTATTTTATTGAAATATTCTATTTCAATTGTTCAAATTCCTTTGAAATAACCAATTTAAAAATTTTAAATTGGCTCGTATTTTCCGGGTTATTACAATCTCCCCTACTTAAAACTTTTCGTCCTCGAAAAGAAACAACAGTAAAGTAGGAAATAAAATGTAAATGCAAAGTATTGTAAAGGTACCTTGCACCGGAGTTAGTCAGAGATATCCACTCTGCATTTGGGGTAAGCTTGCTTAATGCTTTCCTCAGTTTCCCAAGTACAGTCTCTAGGATCACTGCTCCACTGCACTTTAACTAAATGAACCTTTTTGCTTCGGAGTTCTCTAGTTTCATTGCCAACAATCTTTAATGGCTCTCTTTTGAGTGCTAATTCTGGAGTTATCTCCACATCCCGTTGCGTTGCTTCTTCTACAACAAGATCCGGATCATGCACATGTCTCCTAAGTTGAGATACGTGAAAAAAATTGTGCACTCCAGGCAACCAATCTGGTAATTGAACCCTATAAGCAAGAGTTCCAATTCGCTCAAGTATAGGAAAGGGACCAATAAATCTCGGTGCCAACTTCCCAGTCTTGCCAAATCTGATTACTCCTCTCATCAGAGAAACCTTTAAATAAACATGATCACCGACAGCAAATGTCAAATCTCTCCTTCTAGAGTCTGCATAACTTTTCTGTCGGCTATGAGCGGTTTTCAATCGCTTCTTGATGAAGTCCACTTTATCAGATGCTTCTCTAATCATATCGGGTCCTAGTACAAGTCTGTTGCCAGGTTCTACCCAACATGCAGGAGATCTGCAGGGTCTGCCATATAATGCTTCAAATGGCGACATTCTCAAACTTGCTTGATAGCTATTGTTATATGAGAATTCTGCCAAATGCAAATGATCTTCCCATGACCCACCAAAATCGATTATACAAGCCCGCAATAAATCTTCTAGAATTCTATTCACCCGCTCAGTTTGGCCATCTGTTTGAGGGTGATAAGCGGTGCTCATATTCAGTTTTGTTCCCAATTCTGTCTGGAAAGTCTCCCAGAACTTGCTAGTAAATAGGGGATCTCTATCACTGACTATGCTGATGGGAATTCCATGCAGCTTAACAATTTCTCTGAAATATATCTGTGCTAGACTTTGAGCAGTTCTATTGGACCTGACAGGTATAAAATGGGCAGTCTTCGTGAAGCGATCTACGATTACCCAAATGCTGTCATTACCTTCCTTGGTTCGCGGCAAACCATCTATGAAATCCATGGAAATCTGTTCCCATTTCCAACCTGGGACTTCCAACGGTTGTAACAGTCCAGCTAGCTTCTGTTGGTCACTCTTGACCAATTGACAAGTAGGGCATCTGCTAACATACAAAGAAATATCTCTTTTCATTGCCTTCCACCAGAAAGTGCGTTTGATATCGTTGTACATTTTACTCACCCCAGGATGGATGCAAAATTTGGATTTATGGCATTCGTCCAGCACTTCTCTTCGAAGGCCTGGAATATTTGGGATGCAAATCCTATTATTTAACCTGAGAACCCCCCTATTGTCAATACGGAAACTCGTGGTTTCACCTTCCTTGACTCTCTGACTGATTCTCTGAATGAATTCATCGCCTTTTTGAAGGGCTGAAATCCTATCAATCAACCCAGGTGTAATTATAAGATGGGCAACGATTGCGGTCTTTCTACTAAGCGCGTCCGCTACTACGTTAGCTTTCCCCAGCGTATACAGGATATCAAGATCATACGCTGCAAGAAATTCTAGCCAACGCTGCTGTCTCAGATTCAGATCTTTCTGGGTATATAAATACTTCAACGATTGATGATCTGTGTACAATATAAATTTCTCGCCCAATAAATAATGCCTCCAGATTTTTAAGGCAAAAACGATGGCTAGCAACTCAAGATCATGAGTCACATAATTCTTCTCATGCGGTTTCAGTTGGCGGCTTGCATAAGCGACTACTTGGCCTCTCTGCATTAACACTGCACCAAGACCTCTAATAGAAGCATCTGTCCAAACCGTTAAATCTTGATTGCCATCAATCATAGTTAACACTGGAGCGGTGGTCAGCTTCGATTTCAATTCCTGGAAAGCTTCTTCATAGTCGGAAGTCCACTTAAACTTCTCGTGTTTCTTTGTGAGCTTCGTTAACGGACCGGATATCTTCGAAAAATCCTTAACGAACTTTCGATAATAACTAGCCAACCCCATAAAACTTCTAACTTCTGTGGGAGTAGTGGGTTGTTTCCAGTCTTGAATCGCTGTTATTTTGCTTGGGTCAACAGAAATTCCTTTCTTTGACACGACATGGCCAAGAAATTTAACTTCTTCTTGCCAGAAGACACATGTAGAGAATTTGGCTTTGAAGACGTTCTTCCTTAGAATCTCCAATACTTGTTCTAAGTGTTTTCATGCTCGGGTTTTGATTTGGAGTAGATTAAAATATCATCGATGAATACGAGGACAAATTTATTCAGAACTCCCCTGAACACTCTATTCATTAGATCGACAAAGTATGCTGGAGCGTTGCATAGGCCAAACGGCATTACTAACCATTCATAAAATATGTCTGGACCTCTGAAAGCTGTCAAAGGAACACACTCTTCTGCTATTCTCAATTGATGAAAACCTGTAGCTAGGTCCATTCGGGAAAATACTTTCGCCCCATTCAATTGGTCTAGCAAATCATCAATGCGGGGTAATGGATATTTATTTTTAAGCGTCTGTTTGTTGAGGTCCCGGTAATCAACACATAATCTAAGAGTACCGTCTGACTTCGGGACAAACACAACAGCTGCACCCCAATTAGAAAAACTAGGTCTGATTAGACCCTTCCATAACAGTTGACGAGTTTGATCGCCTAATTCTTCTTTTTCTTTCGGAGTCATTCTACGAATTGGATGCACCACTGGTCTGGCATTGGGAATTAGATCGATTCGGAATTCTATTTCTCTTTGCGGAGGTAAGTTTTCAACTTCTTCAAACACATCAACAAAGTTTCTAACAATCGGAATCTTTTCCATGGAAGTGGGGATAAGTTCCAATGCTGACCAGAATTCTTCTCTATTCGGATTCGAACCATGACAGGGAACCGTAATATATCCAAGCTTCGTTCGAATTTTAACGATTCTTTCCGCACAATTCACTTCAGCTTCATATTTCGTTAACCAATCTAGCCCGAGAATAATAACGAATTCGGGAAAATCCATAACGATTAAATTGAAAGGAAATTGGTATCGGGAGAAAGAAGTAGGAACCTTACAACACGAATTGAGGGTAATAGAACTTCCTATCGGGTTATGTACCTCAACCGATTCTTTAAGCTTCCTCTGTTTTAACTTTAATTTGTGTACCGTGTTATTAGCAATGAAACTACGCGATGCACCTGTGTCAAACAATACAGAAACAGGAATATTTTTAATTATAAGGGTACCTCCCAGAACATCTGGTTTACCTGCTCCATCGGAAGCAGCTGGCGGGCTAGACCCGTCATAGACATGAGATACTGTAGCTTTCTTAAACAAAGGACAGTCTCTGACCAGATGATCGGTCTTGTGACAGTTGAAGCACGAGCGAGGGTTCTGAGAGCCTTGGCTCGAGCCTTGAGAGTTTGTCTTCTGCCTCTTCGGAGCTGTGCAGACGTTTGAGTAGTGCCCCGGCTTACCACAGTTAAAGCAATTTCCTCTTGGCGGCTTGCCAGTCTGAGGCTTTGAAGATGCTGCTTGGCTTGACTCGCCCTGATTTACAGCAGGCTTGCGCTTGTTTCCGGCTTGGCTTCTAGCGCGATCCTGATCCAGATGCCTTTGATCAAGGTCTTCATAGTTGCATGTCATTTCCACTAGCTCGTTGAATTCCAGCTTGACATGGGCCATGGCTCTATCATGATATTGTCGTCTTAGCCCAAGGATAAACCTCTTATTCTTGGATTTTGCGGTGGCGACGAGTTCCGGAGCATAGGGCGACAACATTGTAAATTTGTTCAGATAATCCTGCACGGAAAGATCCCCTTGCTGGAGATTGGCGAAGTCATCGTGCATTCTTTCTAGAGCTTGTTCTGGGACATATTTCTCCTTGAAGAGTTCTTTAAATCCATCCCATGTTCTTCCAGCTTCTCTATTCCCGGCGGTAAGAGATTCCCACCATAATTCAGCTTGTTCTTGCATAAGCCAGGCGCCCATAATAGCTTTGTCTTCGTCTCCAAGCCTTAGGCCTTCAAGAATTTTCTCGCATGTTTTGAGCCATGCAAGGGCCTCTATTACGGTGCCAGTTCCCGAGAAGGTCTTGCCTCCTAAGTTCTTATATCTCTTAGCTACACGGTCAAGCTCGAAGTATTGAGCTGCCGGAGGTTGTATCAAAGGTCCTTCTTGAGCTGGGATTTCTCCCCTTCCTCGGCCTCGGCCGGCACGGCCTCCTCTAGCGGCGGCTGCTCTGGTAGCCATTTTTCAAATTCTGTATAAGCAACGAAAAAGTCAGCTAACAGAAATGATAGTCTATTGCATAGTTAAGCAGAAAATTCTACGGAAAGATAACGATGGACTGATCAATTGTTTTGCTATTCTGCTCAGCTCATTCTAGGACTTTGCTAGTCCTATCTCTAATGAGCGACTCGCCTTAGAATACTACTGATTCTATTTTGACGAAGTGTTTATTGTGTTAGACTCCAGAACTAAGGTTAACCAAAGCTCTAATACCAGCTGTGACGATCCCAAAACCCCGTGACACGGTGTTAAGGATAATCATTGGAATATAACAAATTAATCATAGTTAGCAGATCATAGATAATAGCATAAACAGAAAATAGAATAATTTACACACATATGACAGCGGAATCATATAGATATCATCACATCAGAGAAGCACAGTACAGGATACAACTTAGTGCATAATGATACATAATCAGTCACCATCGCCTGAGGCGGAATCATACATAAAGAGTACACAAAAGGAATATCAGTCTACATCGCCAATGGCGGAATCATAATATAGATACAATAATGGCGGAGAAAATCCAAGTCAGCACAGTGTAGTCAAGCCTCGCCATGAACCAAAAGATGCGTCAGAAACCTGTAACTAGGCTGCCCGTGTGAAATGAGGGCACCCGAGTTTGCAAGGTGAAACAAACTACGAGTCAGTCATGGGACTGGTATGAGAAATCTACTCAACTTATTAACAACAATAATAAGGAAAATCAAAGGACCACGCCACTTTCGCGGAACGGGTTTACTCCAATGAGTGCTAGTGCATGAAATAAAATAAATGATTAAATCAACGCAATGCTTTTTATAAAATGAAGCCATTATAAGACTCAGGTCCCATCACACAATGCAATGCAAGCCGGAGGATAGAGTTTTCCCTTATAATGGCCAAAAATGCTTCATACGTATAAAACAAAAGTGTTTGATATTATTACTAGTGCATATATGTTTCAAAAGCAAATTCAATCATAAATATCAATCCTAGACGGCATGGGTACCATATATCATGTCGCCATACTAGTAATACAATCACATTCGCATATTTCGTATTGGAAATTGGATTCCTTCATGAGTCGAGGCAAGGGGCAAGCTCCTCTCCGTTCGAGACACTCTAGCAAATGTCCCAGGACCCCACTATGATCCTTGGAATCGGCTGGGCCGGTCCTCTCTTACTTTTGAGGATTAGTTATTCCTGAACACACGTTTCCCGGTCCTTACAGACCTATAATCGAGGCGCCTCGCATTCCAACAACCACACAGGTGAAAAGTATATATAATGTCAGGGCTGGTAGGTCACTGACACCACCATAGCTAGAAAGAAACGTCGTGCACTCCCAGCGGTCCGTCTCCCGTTTTTGACTCATACCGAGGTGTGAGGCTCGCGAATTCACGTTATACACAAAGCTACGTCACACAGACCATGCTTTGATCATCAACCACTAGACTTTGCTTTGCAATAGAAGCCTTGATCATATGCCACTTAGGCGTGCCACACAGGCAATCCACTCCATGCGACTGATTCCTGTCAATACATAACCTCTGAGCTCGTACGTCTCAGAGAAGGGCGTTAAGCAAGAGAATAAATTCTCCGCCGCCAAACAGATATATATTTAACAGAGATCAATCAACACAGAACAAAATCCAATGTCAGACACACAGTCCATTTACAAGTCCGTTCTGGGTCTGAACGAAACCGGAGGCACCAATTCCTCGCATATCCGTACAATCAACAGTATGTGTGGACGACTACTACTTCAATTCCTTCATGGTAGCTACTCCAATCACGAGCATCAGTAGCGCCCATCCATCCAATATGGAGATCGTCGGTCTTCAGTCGTCTTCGACTCTTCGACTTCTCAACGTCGATCGATTATTTGAAATGAGATAAACTCGGCCTTTTCAAATAACCCACGTATATTTAGATTTTCAAATCAGTTAACCACGTGGTTGGTCTATTCAACATTCACATTTCAGTTATTTAGTTATAATTTTCATGTCAAATACATTCAACCATCACATATCAAGCAAACACAACAAAATTGGTTTATTTCCACTCTATATCGTCTATAGTACTTTATAACGATATAACGCCATTTTTATTTGATTTAAAACGGCCATATTTAATTAAACGACGTTTCAGGTCGTGTCGATGCACTGGCGCTGCTTTTCACTAATTTTGTTTTACACATATATGAAAATCTAACCGTTGGATCTTCACAAACTTTACATCATTAGGAAGGTCTTTTCAAAACGAATCCAACGGTTTCAGTTTTGGGAAAATCCGACGGTCAGATCTTCCACACTAACCATTTGAAGTTACGATTTCAATTTACGAACTGCAGCGTCGTTATTCGATTTAATTCAATTATATTTATATATATATAAATATAATCGTTTCTGGCGCTGTTTTTCTTCAGTTTTGAATTAAACATTCTAGGCAATCCAACCGTCGGATCTTCACAAAGTTGGTGCCGTTGGAAAGATATTTCCAAGGCGAACCGAACGGTTGAGGTTTCGGGAAAATCCAATGGTCGGATTTCCCGTACTAGTCGTTTGAAATCACGGTTTCAAAACATGAACTACACGGCCACGTTTCGTTTTAATTCTGTTTATATTTATATAAATATAGTTCATTCAAAAATTCCTATATCGTTTCCACTTCAATTATTTCACTAACGCCTTTAAATTTTGGAAAATTTCGCCATAACCTCCTTTGTACGGGAGGGTCTAGGAAAATTCCCAAATAGCCACACGGGCGTCTCATATCAAAAAGAAAAAGAAAAAGCCAAGCGGCTAGCCAACAGGCTCATAAAATCATCACCCAAACAAAGCGGTAAATGTGTACCTATTTGTCGGGCACAAAATTCTATTTCTCTTCTCTAGCCCCTTTTGCTTTAACCTGTTCAATAGATATGCATGTACATATATACAATTTATAACATTCATCATTTTCCATTCAATTTCATATTTGATTTTCTTCAGTTTTAAAAACACCATTCATTCTAATGTTGCATGCATAGGCTAAAATCATATCATTAGCTAGTTAATGTATATTTCAACTCATGCACGTTTATTTGAACAAGTGGCTATTTTTAACACTTCACATTTCAAAGATGATAATTTTGGCGAACTAAAATAGATTTCAACACATGACTATTTTATTTAGTTCCTATGCATGTTAAAAATAATATTTCTATCACAAATATTTATTTCAGCGTCCGCATATCTTTAGCACATCACAAATATGATAAAAATGATATTTTTATCGTTCAAAATATTTATTCTACCAATGGATGGTTTCAACACAATACTTTTCAACAAATGTAATTTTTATTGTTTAAACACTTCATTCATTCACAAATGAATTCAATTTTCACACAATACTTTTCAACACACAGACATTTCCACACATGGGTATAGTTTCAATATATGACTTTAATTTCAACGCATGAAAATAATTTCAACATATGAAAATAATTCTAACACACAAAGATTATTCAAAATTTCGGCAGCATAACGGCAGGGTAGTTAACACCGGCACCGTCCCTAGTACGGCTCCTCGCTCTACCTTAAAACCTCGCGGTTTTTGACAATGGGTATTCATGCATCTAATTCGCACGCAGGCGGCATGTTTATTTTTATGTCCACAAATATTTCCAATTCATTTCAATCACCAATGGGTATTTTTCAACCACAACCAAACAATATCAACCACAAACAATTATTCAACCATTCGTATTTTTCATCCAATATTTCACACCAATTCACCACAATAAATATCGTCCATGGTTTGTGGACGAGGGGAGTATATATATATATATATATATATATATATATTTGCTATATTTCACTTGCATTTCAACACATATATCAATTATTCTATGCATGTAAAATTCATACTTCGCTTATATAGCTTACACTATGCATGCACATGAGGTATACAACACGTATGTAATTTATATTTCGCTTATATAAATTATACACGACATTTTCCATTCAATTTCACGTTAATTTAGATTTCTCACATTGGTTTTCTGAGCGCTAAAAATCGATACGATGTCAGAAAAATCCGCGGCTTCTTCTATTGGGTAGAGAGCTTCCTTGCGGTCTCGATGTTTCCTGTTTCATCGAATTTCGTCAACACACCAAAAAGATATGATTTTTCAAAGTGTAAAAATCAAAGAAAAACTCACTTTCACGAAGCTTCAAAACTAGGTTTACAGTTTTCGCGAAATCAGTGGCACGTGGGGACGATCGGGGAGTTGGACGTGGAAGAGGGAAGAGAGGGCTTTAAATCGGTGGTGGTTTGGTGGCGTTCGGTGGTCGGTGGCGTTCAGGGCGGCGGCGGGAAGTGCTCGACTTCCTGGCTTCGATACGGGCGGAGGAGGCGACGAGGGTGGCAGCGGTGGGGTCGGATTTGAAGAGGAGGCTGAGGCGCGTCGAATGGTGGCGGCGGCGAAGGCTGTAGGTGGCGGTAGCGGCGGCGCCGGAGGAGAGAAGGTGGTGAACGGGTTTCACCGTTGATCGGGGGGGGGGGTTTCTTTTTTTTTTTATTTTTAAAATTTTTGAAAGGAAAATTCTGATTGGCCGAAGGTTATATTAAATTTTTAAATAGTGTTTTCTCAAACGAACTCCTTTTTAAACCCAACGACTATCGCCCCCAACTAAATACCCCCATTCCGGACACAATGGGATATGTTTCGTAGGCCAATTCGACTGTTACAGTCAGTTATTTTTCAAATTAAAGTATAAAACATTTAATTTTTAACTTTCAACGCACATTTCAATTTGCCAGGGCCACAAACTAATTCGAAAAATTCCAGAAAAATAAATCTAGCTATGTTTTGACGCTACGGTCCCAACAAAACTTGGTTCGTCGAATTCTGAGGTCGTTTGAAAAATGGCCATTTTCTGGTCAATCCAATTTAACAGAAATCGACCAAACACATTTTCTTTTGCCATGCTCACATACTAGCTTCAAAAATTATGAAATTTGAAACCTAGCAATAGTTTGACATCCCGGACCCAACAAAAGCGGTTTCGTCGAATTCCGAGGTCGTATGCAAAATATCAATTTTCCAGGGCTATATATTCTATATACCGACTCTTCTGAAAATTCATTCGGCCATAACTTTTGATTCCCGTTATGAAACTTCGATTTTTCAGATTCGTTAGAAAGGTATTGACTAACAGATTTAAATATTTTTGGTTTCGCTAAAATCCGTTATATTTTCCACCCTGTACAGTCAGTCAAAGTTTGAATTCAAATTTTCAAACTGACTCACTATTTCTAATTCACTATTTTATTGAAATATTCTATTTCAATTGTTCAAATTCCTTTGAAATAACCAATTAAAAAATTTTAAATTGGCTCGTATTTTCCGGGTTATTATACCATTCACGACGAACCCAAAATCCCATTTGATATTAAATACAAGGCTCTGAATTGAAAATATATCGGATTATATTCAATATCAAATTCCGAAACCAACAAATATTGTATTGGAAATAACGATATAAACATATCCTTCAAATTTCCACAACCATATCTGTATAATCACGAAATTCAACATCGAGATATTCCGAAGATAATTTCGATTCAAATCCATTCCAATTCGTATATTGGAAATTCTGATTATTTACAAAACCATTTCAAATCTTGTTCAAAACTAGTTCATTTCGATAAAAATATATTTTTATCCTTTCAAATGTGGAATTTTTCATCCCAGTTCTTTCCAATTCATATATTATGATTTTACACAAATTATTAATATTTTTAATAATTTTATCAAGGCACGTACAGTTGGTTTTTAATAACGGTCGTCGAACTGCACTTATAGCGACCTTTTCCAAATTTGATTTGGAAATAATTCCAAATCCAAACATTAGATTTCAAATTTCTAATTTTCATTGGAAAGCTCTTTTCGATACGAACCCAACAGTTTTGGTTTTAGGAGAATCCGACGGTCGGATCTCCCGTAACGTCAATTCGAAGTCAATGGTCAAAATTCGCGAACGGTCGCGGCACGGCGCGTTCTATTCAGGCCATTAATATATATATATATATATATATATATATATATATAATATCTATATTATATATATTTCGTCGATTTCAATTCAAAACGTATTTTATAAATCGTTTTAAATTTGTTTTCAAAACAATTTCAACTACATATTCAATTTTAAATCAAAATTGAATATTCCATATCATTAATATATGAATGATAATATTTTCAAAACGTTATATTTTGAACTCACTTTTTTTTATATTCATTATAAAAACGAATATAATCGATATAAATATCGTTCGCATCAAAATGGCGCTTATCTAATCAACATGGCTTTATATATTTCAATAACTTCATTATTTTATTCAACAAATGAATATTTATTCTATTCAACACATGAATCCATATTTCTTTCAACACATGAATATTCTCAACACATGAATATCGTCAACACATGACTATATATTCTATTCAACACATGATTCTTTATTTTATAATATTCTTTATTTTCCCAATTGGAATGAGGCCCAATCAATTGCCATATAATATTAATTATATGGATTCCATAGAACACACGTATATAATAGCAATGATAAATAGTCAACCATCATCCAAAGTGCACCACACAACTGCATAAGCATTAAACATAAATAATTAACGCTTACACAGTCTGTCAACCTATCGATTGACATACAACTAAACAATTGGGATTAGTGTACGCCAAATATCATCCCAACACCCGTGTGGGGTTTCAAATCAACAAACACTGAATATTATTTGTGCAGTTGGGCGATGTGTAAAATTTATCGTCCTAATAAACATCGTTTAAATGGGTGTACATAAACAAATCGTTCGATTTGTAAATGAATATTTATTTATTCACCTTCAAGTTAAATTTATATTTTTAAAGATAAATAATTTATTTCAACACATGAATATATTTTCATTCATTATACATCACAATCAATTTTCACCACAACATACAGTCAAACATACAAGCCGTCCATGGTCTGTGGACGATGGGTGTCGGGTGCTGCTAGGTACCATCTGCATCCTAGTATATAATTTTAACTAGATAATGAAATTTAAAGTGAGAAGTTCTCACCGATTAGCTAAACCAAACGCCATGACTCTTTATAAGTAGAAATCTTCGTCATGCTCGCCTTTTGTCACTTTCGTTGTCCATATTCACTACATATATAAAAATCACATTTTTATATTGTTGCTATGTATATAAAAATCACATTTTTATAATCACTCTATATGGATAAAAAATCACATTTTTATATTGATACTATATAGATAAAAATTCTATTTTTAAACAACGATCTTTATAATTAAAAGTCACATTTTATTTCGGCGATTATTTATATAAAAATCACATTTTTTTCGTTTTCTAGAGAATAGGAATAATATTTTTATTTCGCTACATATATAAAAATCATATTTTTATATTCTCTATTATATAAAAATCCTATTTTTTTAATCCGTTACTCATATAAAAATCTAATCTTTATCCTCACTACTTCATGATAAAAATAATGTTCATATTCCTATTTCACTTCATATGCAGTAAAGATTATATTTTTATTTCACTTCTCATATAATAAAAATTGTATTTTTATTATGCTACATATATAAAAATTGTATTTTTATATTCTCTATCTCATAAAAATTATATTTTTATAATCTCTACTACATAAAAATCATATTTTTATCCTCCTTGTTTTCATATATGAAAATCTAGTCTTTGCTAAATTAGAAATCTAATCTTTATAACGCTACTTACATATACAAGATCGCATTTTTATATCTCTACAACATATGTAAAAATCAGATTTTTATTCCGATGTTTATAATTTAAAAATCACATCTTTATAACGTTATTATATATAAAAAAATCAACGCTAATTCGTACATAAAAATCACGTTTTATCCTAATGTATTTCATACAAAAATCATGTTTTAAATTTACATAAATAAAATTAAAAATGAAAACTCACTCGTCCTAGGGCTTTAATCGAAGGAGGAGGAGGCGCTTTGGTGGGTGCGGACTCCGGTGGTGTGGCGCTGCTGTCTCGAATGATGGAGAGCGACGAAGAAAGGGGCTTTGGCCGGTTTAGGGGTTTCAGCGGCTTGTACGGAGGAGTGGAAGGCTGGAGGAGGTCGGAGGGTGGTTGCAGTTGCGGTGCATGCGCCTTGAGGCGACGGTGGGTCCCCTTGTGGTGGATTGCGGTGACCTTGGCTGATTTGGGGGGGGGGGGGGGTTAATTGGGGGGAGAAGGAGAGGAGGAAGAAGGGAATCGGAGAAGGAGGGTGGAGGGGCGGTCAAGGGTGAGGCGGAGGTGCGGCGTCCAGTCGCCAACCGCGGCGGCGGATCTGGACAGGGGGGCACGGTCTCGTGCTATTGTTTTTTTTCTTTATTTATTTTTCAGATCTGGATTAGATCGTGGGAGGGAGATAAAATAGTGGAGGGCTTAGTATAAAAATATATTATATTATTTTATTATTTAAATTCTTTTAGTTTGAAAATTCTTTGTTCGTTCATGCTAACTCTAATCTGAACCTAATGACTATCGCCCCTAGCTAAATACCCCCATTCCGAATAAATGGGCTATGTCCGGTAAGCCAATTCGACTATTTCGATCAGTTTCCTTCCAAATCAAAATATAAATCTATACATTGAATTTGAACGTGCATTTCAATTTACCGGGGCCACATACGGACCTTAAAAATTCCAAAAAAATATTTTCTAACTTCGTATTGATGATATGGTCCTAAAAAACTAATTTCGTTAAATTCCGAGACAGTTTGAAAAATGGCCATTTTTCTGGTCGATCGAAATTAACCGAAACTGACAAAACACGTTTTACTTCGCCATGCTCACATATTGATTTCAAAAATTACGAATTTTGGAATCTAGCAATAACTAGACATCCCGAATCCAACAAAAGTGGTTTCGTCGAAAATAGAGGTCGTTTGCAAAAGTTCCATTTTCAAAGGCCTTTATATATTAAAATATATATAAATTCCACAGCGACTTTTCTGAATTTTAAACTGGACATATCTTTCAACTTCTAAAGTGAAATCTCAGATTCTTAACTTCGTTAGAAAGATATCGTTAAACAGATTCAAATATTTCTTGTTTCGTTCAATTCTGATTTATATTGAATCCTGTGTATTCATTTGAAATTCGAAATCGAATTTTCGAACTACCGCGCCATTTCAGGCTCGTATTATAATTAAAATAAATTTATTCATTTTAACTTCGTCGAAAATAAATTTTTCGTCGTTATTATTTAAAATAAATTATTTTAAATATCCAAAATTCATTAAATTCGCCAAAATAAATTTTTTAAATTGGCTTAGAATTTCCAGGTTGTTACACTCGGAATGCAATGAAACTTGTGCCGTTGGATTCATATTAATTAATTATTTTAGAATTTCATTTTTCGTGTCAATCGGACTTACCATTCGATCGTGGCAACGATAAATGCCCTAATTAATTATATTATTTTGGTCAATTCTGAGAGGGGTAACTTTAAACGAATAAACGAGTGGCCAAATGAACTCCGATTTTAACGAAATAAATTTCACTGGATCTGCAAGGAAGAGGTATAGTAAAATGTCAAGGTTTCAGTTTTATTGGATTTTTTTTGTAATTTTAGGAATTTTAAACGCTTGATTTTTCATCGATAATTATAAAGGAGTTTTCACAAACAACCTCGGAATTTGACGAAACTTGTCCCATCGGGTCCAAAATATTTTTTTATGCTAGGATCTGCATTTTTATCGAAAAATGAGGGTTGTTTGTAGTTGTTTTAAGACCTTACTTGACTCTGAAGTTTCAATTATAATATAATATTAATATTTAGTCCCCACACTACATTATATATACACGGTGAAAACCTAATTGCCTGGTCAGAAACTTATGCTTGTTCAACACAAATGAAACACCTCTACCATATCAATTCACGGCTGAAAATCAACCGATCTCGTCCACAAATAACTCCAAAGTCCACATGTTAATTCAAAGAACTTTCTACTGTAAATATATTCAACTTAATGAATTATGCCTGATCAACAGTTATGATCTGTTGCGAGGCACCAGAACCGGTGGAATTCTATCTCGATGTAGCTACAGGTTTAGGGCTTTCACTGGCAAACTGGGTTACAAGGGAGCAGTTTTGTTATCAGCGGATCCTTCTGTAAACAAAAAACCTTGAACAGAATGGAGACAACATCAAAGTGAGGTCAGGGCTGTTATTTTGTCTGCAAAGGAAATTTGTGTGGCCAACTGCAAACGTTAACCGAGTCTTTGGAAGGTGTCTAAGCTCGGACCAAACGTCGGCTTTATTCTCGTTTGGGGGATCTGGACTATAGGAGGGTGATGAGGAGGAAAATCTTGGCCTGTGAAGCATGGTGACAGTGTTCTTGAAACAACCCGGGAAATCAGAACCAATTTAAATTTTTTATTTTGGCAATTTTAATGAATTTTGAATATTTAAAATGATTTATTTTAAATAATAATGACTAGAAATTTATTTTGAATAGAATTAGAACGAATAAATTTATTTAAATCGAAGTTAGAAAACAAATATTTATTTTAATTATATAACGAGCCTGAAATGGCGCGGTAGTTTGAAAATTCGATTTCAAATTTCAAATGAATGTACAGGATTCAAAATAAACCGGATTTTAGTGAAACCAAAAATATTTGAATCTGTTTGAAAATATCTTTCCAACGAATGTGAAAAATTCAGATTTCATAGTGGGAATAAAAAGTTATGTCCAGTTGAAAATTCAGAATAGTCGTTATGGAATTTATATAATATATAGTCCTTAAAAATAGCGATTTAGTAAATGACCTCCGTTTTCGACGAGACTACTTTTGTTGGATCCGGGATGTCAAATTATTGCTGGATTCCAATTTTCATAATTTTTGGAATCAATATGTGAGCGTGGTGAATTTAAACGTGTTTGGTCAATTCAGTTTGAATTTAATCGACTGGAAAATGACCGTTTTTCAAACGGTCTCCAAATTCGATGAAATTAGTTTTGTTAGGACAGTATCGTCAAAACATAGCTAGATTTATTTTTCTGGAATTTTTGGAGTCAGTATGTGGCCCCAGTAAATTAAAATGTACGTTAAAATCAATTTTGAACATTGTATTAATTTATATTGTAATTTTAATGAAAACTGATCATAACGATCGAATTGGCTTGCGTGACACGTCCCACTGTGTTCAAAATGGGGGTATTTAGCTAGGGGCGACAGTCGTTGGGCTCGATTTGGAGTTCGAATTTAAAGGTTACTTTTTGTGAATAATTAATTAAAAAAATAGAAAAAGCGGGTCAACCCCCTTTCTCTCTTCCAAAACCCGATATCGGGTTTACATTAAAAAAAACAAAAAAAGAGAAACGCAACCGGGGGAAGGGATCACCGCTGCGGCGGTCCCTTGGGCCACCGCGCCTTCGGCGCCTCCCACGCCAGCGCCACCCAGCGCCTCCTTCTCCCTCTCTTCCTCTTTCTTCTGCCAACCCCAAACCCTAGCACCTCAAATCGAACCCACTCTGCCACCAAATTGTCCATCCAACAACCGCCGCCAGCCATGGCACATCTCCGACCGCCAGTGGCCCGACCACCGCCACCAACACCATCTCCCACCCCCAAAACCACTGGTTAATCTTTTTATTTTGTTTATCCCTATTTATTTAATGTTTTTTGATTATAAAAATACGATTTTTAGATTAAAAAGCATACGTATTTAGATTATAAAAGCTATGATTTTTGTTTAGGAAAAGCTATGATTTTTGTTTAGGAAAAGTTATGATTTTTGTTTTGGAAAAATTATGATTTTTGTTTATAAAAAGATAACATTTTTGAAAATAAAAAGATAAGATTTTTGAAAATAAAAAGAATAGATTTTTGAAAATAAAAAGAATAAATTTTTGAAAATAAAAAGAATAGATTTTTATAAATAAAAAGAATAGATTTTTGAAAATGAAAAGAATAGATTTTTGAAAATAAAAAGAATAGACTTTTATAAATAAAAAAATATATTTTTATAAATAAAAAGAATAGATTTTTATGAATAAAAAGAATAGATTTTTATAATAGAAAAGACTTGATTTTTATAAATAAAAGGATTTGATTTTTAACACGGTAAGGATATGATTTTTAATATGAAAATGGCAAATAAAAATACGATTTTTATTTATATGAACGACATGTAAAAATTGGATCTTTTTTATTTGAATAGCAAAATAAAAATTATGATTTTTATTTGTACAATAGCATAATAAAAATATAATTTTTATTATCATGTAGCGATACAAAAATATACTTTTTATGTATGAAGTAGCATTATAAAAATATGATTTTTATAATATAATAGCAGTTTAAAAAGATGATTTTTATTATCATGTAGCGAAGTAAAAGTATGATTTTTATTTAAATAATTTCGTTTTAAAAATGTGAATTTTAATATAAAATTCGTGTAAAACAGATTGCGATGGAATTGAGGGAAAACAAGTCCAAATCTAAACCGTTCAGAAATAAAGAATGGAGGAGTGGATCCCAAAGATGAGAACTTCTCACTTTAATTTATTTTCTAGTTAAATATATATACTAGGATGCAGACGGTGCTTAGTATTACCCGACACCTTTATTTGAAACCATGTTTGCTTGGTTGTTTGGTTGATTGGATTATTTGTTTGAATTTGGGTTGGGAAATGAATTGAATTGACTAGAATTGGTATGTACATGGCGTGAGCCATTACTAGGCGAGGTATAAGGCTAGACCTTATTCCGGTTCTAGTATCGTTTCGTTATGCTGCCGAAATTTTCTAAAATGTTAGAACAGTAAAAATATCATTTTTATTGTATAAATGAACTATATAAAATATTCATGAGATGAAATAAATATTTTATAGTTAAAAAATATAATTTTTAATGTGTATATGAATAAAATAAATATTCATTTACAAATTGGATGATTTGTTTATGTACACACATTTGACTGATATTGATTGGGGCGATATATTTTACACATCGCCCAACTGCACAAATAATAATCAGTGTTTATTGTTTGAAAACCCCACACGGGTATTGTGATGATATTGGACATACACTAATCCCAATATTTAGTTGTATGTCAATTGATGGGTTGACAGACTATTGTAAGCATAAATTATTTATATATAACGCTTACGCAGTTGTGTAATGCACTCTGGATGATGGTTGACCGTGTTTGATCATTGTTGTGTACATGTGTGTATGAAATCCATATAAATAAAATTATATGGTAATAGACTGTTTTTGATTACAATTCAGAAGGAACGAATTTTAAAATAAAGAATATTTTAAAATAATATTCTATAAAGGATTAAAAGGGGATTTTGATGTCCGATTTGGGGTGGACACGAAAATATTTAAATATATAAAGTCGTGTTGATTAGATTAACGCCAATTTGACGTGAACGATATTTATATCGATTTTATTCATTTTTTTAATGAATATCGAAAAGGAAGTGATTTCAAAATCTAATGTTTTGAAAATATTATCATTTATATATCAATGATATGGAATATTCAATTTTGATTTAAAATTGAATATGAAGTTGAAATCGTCTTGAAAACGAATTTAAAACAATTTATAAATTACGTTTTAAATAGAAATCGACGAAATATATATATAATATATTATATATATTTAATGGCCTGAATAGAACGCGCCGCGCCGCGGCAGTTCGCGAATTTCAACCATTGACTTCGAACTGACATTACGGGAGATCCGACCGTCAGATTCTCCTAAAACTGGAACCGTTGGGTTCGTATCGAAAAGAGATTTTCAACGAATATAAGAGGTTTGAAATCTAATGGTTGGATTTGGAATAATGTCCAAATCAAATTTGGAAAAGGTCGTTGTAAGTGTAGTTCGATGACCGTTTATGGAAATCGACTGTACGAGCCTTGATAAAATTATTAAAAATATTAATAATTTGTGTAAAAACATAATAAATGATTTGGAAAGAATTGGATGAAAAATTCCATATTTGAAAAGATAAATATATTTTTATCGAAATGAACTAGTTATTAACTATAATTAAAATCCAATTATTTTTAAATAAATAAATTGGATTGAGAATGGGTTTTAATATAACTAGAATTTCCAATATATGAATTGGAGTGGATTTGAATGGAAATCATCTTCAGAGTATTTCGATATTGGATTTCGTGATTATACGTGTATTGTTATGGAATTTTGGAAGATATATTTTATATTGTTATTTCCAATACGATATTTGCTGGTTTCAGAATTTGATATTGAATATAAGCCGATATATTTTCTATTCAGAGCCTTGTATTTAATATCAACTGGGATTTTGGGTTTCTCGTAAACGGTGTCTTAAATAACACTATTCTTAAAACCAGTTGAGAAAATAATAAATATTCTAATTAAGATTTAGTGAAATTTTCTCATTAATCAATATTTAATTGGAATTGAATGAAAGAATTGGATTTTGGGTTTGTCGTGAATGGTGTCTTCATTAACACTGTTCTTAAACCCATGTGAAAAGAATAAATCTTTTAATTAAAATTATTGGATCCAGTTATATTTAGTAACTGGAATAAATATGGAATGTGAATTGGGTTTACTGTGAAATGTGTTTTTAATGACATTCGTTCTTTAACCCAATTAACAGTGAAATGTGATTTGGAATCTATAAATCTTTTAGTTAAGATTTAATGGAATTTTCCAAAGTAAAGTTTTCAAATTTAACAAAATAAATTGGAATAGAATGGAATTTGATTTGGTAATAATCAAAGTGAACTTTTGTGGAGGAAGACTGTTACTATATATGGAATTTAAGAGACTTTGCCATTATTCCATTTATATTATCGGTTGGATATGGAAGTTTATATCGATTATATATATGATCTGTTTTCCGTGAAGATTCCATTGTTAATGGAATGTGTTTTTAGGTTTATCATGACCTGTGTTTTAAATGACATTAGTTCTTTAACCTAGTTAAAGATAAGATTAATTTATTAACTTTAAATAATCATTAAGCAATGATTTTTGGAGAATAAAACTGAATTAGAGCTTCAATGAATCTTTAATTAGATTGAAATGCGAATGGGATAATTGAATTTATCGAATTCATGAAATGATCGAGAATGGAGTACCACCAGTTTTACTCCAAGCGATAGTTAAATCTTTAATTAGATTTGAACGTGGAATGGTAATTAATTTTACTGATAACACTGTGGTGTTAGATATGGAGTACTACCAGTTCTGCTCTATGGGATGATTAGGTTGGGATTTGGAAATAAAACAAATGATTACTTAGGTAAGGTTCGCTATTCCCGACTAGTTTGGAAAACCTTAATTTGGTTTAAATTGTGAAAAGAATATTTGAATAAAAGAATATTCTGGATTGCAATGAGGCGTATGTTGTGTTTTTGTAGCACTTGTTTATAAGATACGCGAGTTATTCGGAAAGACCGGGTTTATCCCATTCTGAATAACTGAATCGACGATAAGTCGATGATGAAGATGGTGGTTGAAGACCAGAGGTCTTCACAACTTTTGGATGATTACTGATGTCTTGATTGGGCTGTACACCCAAGACAAGGTAATAAGTGGTGATCGTCCAAACGTACTTGGAGATCGACCGGATATGCGAGGACCTCTCTCCTATATGGGACGAGGAATAAGTGCCTCCGGTTTCGTTCAGACACAGAATGAACTTGTAAATGGATGTATATTTGACACTAGATTTTATTCTATGTTAATTGATCTCTATTAAATATATATCTATTTGGTGGCGGAGAATTTATTCTCTTGCTTAACACCCTTCTCTGAGACGTACGAGCTCAGAGGTTATATATCGATAGACATTAGTCGCTTGGCGTGAATGGCCTGTGTGGCATGCTGAGATGCAAATGATCAAGTCTTCTGTTGAAAAGCAGAGTCTTGTGGTTGATGATCAAAGCATGACTTTAATATAGCATAGCTTTGTGTATAGCATTAATTCGCAAGCCTCAGACCCCGGTGTGAACCAGAAACGGGAGAGGACCTCAGGGAGGACATGCGTCTCCTTCTAGCTAGGAGTGGTGTCATGGTATGGAGCCCAAACTATTGGATCTAGATTAACCCTAGAGGGGGGAGGGGGTGAATAGGGTTTATTGCAAATTATCGCAGAGTTCAAATACTAAGGGATATTAAAACATTCACAGATCACAGAATATAGCAGAAATAGAAATGCAAAAAAATAAATGACACAAGATATACCTAGCTTCCGCAAAATCCTGCCTACTGCTGCATTCTTAAGGTTTCTACTAGATGATAGAACAGATCCCACATACAAGACCATGTACACTCGCGAACCCCTCGCTCCTATTCAAACTCTACGCTCAAAACCCTAGACTGATATAATCCCATAGATCAGATTTCCCCTGATTACGATCATGTAACCAGTAACCCTAGTTTTTACAGACTCTAGTAAACTGCCAGTTAACACCCTAACTGGTTCTCCCCTAGATTTTTACAAACTCTAGAACTATTCAACGATTTTTAAAAACAATACAACACCAAATTAAAACTAAAAAGATTAAACAATAAAAACCCTTGTTAAAAACAAAATTAGCTTAGCCCAATTGAAAAAGGTCGGCCCTTTTTTAGTTTCCTTTAACCCGATCTATTTTCGTCTTTGCTCTGGGAAAAATAATGGCGGTAGGGCGATTGTGAAAACTAGGGTTTTCTGATTTCCTCTCTAAATCGCGATGCTTTAATTGATGAAACTCAAATCTCTGATGCTTGTGCTGTTTGGCTTCAATTTCTGGTGCCTTGAATCATTGATCGATTGGGATTTTGTTTGGCGATCAAAACCCAAAAAAATGTGAGTAATTTTCTCTTGAATTCTTCGAATTGTTTGTGTTGGATTTTCAATCGATAAGCCTATGATGATATGGTGTTAAATAGGATTATAACATCCTATAATTTCTCTCTGATTTCGTATACTTGGCTTGGTATGATTTGGTATGATTCATGCGGTTTCCCTTTTTGAAATGGCCTTGATAAATTCAGCTTTAATGAATATAGGAATTCAGGGAATAAGTAATTGCCTTCATTGAAAAAATATGAACTTGTGAATGAATCTTCCCTTGATTTACTTTGCACTTTTGGGATGTAAGAAAATATTTCCTTGATTAAGCTTGCTTTCCTCATTGCGTGTGTCATGGTTTGAATTTCTTCAAAGAATAAATCTTCTTGCCCTTTTTTTGTTCCAGATAATTACAAAAATGATTTCATAATATATTTGGAAAGAGATTTCAATGGTTTTTTGACCAAAACTTGCCTCATGTAATTTTTTCAAAAGATTGAGATTTCTTGCCATTTGACTTAAATAAATCCTGACCAATTTGTGGAAACATTCTGAGAATACTTTTGCCATATATTAGTGAGTTCAAGTTAGGATATTTGTTTGCCAAAAATGTATTTTATGGAGATATTGAAATTGTACACTTATTTCATGCCAAAAATAACTTTCCAAAAAAAATCTTTCCTGTTTGTGCTTATGTCCTAAACCAATTATGCTGTATGCCTTGCTTCTGTTCATTTGCATGTGCATATGATGAACAATCATGTTCTTAACTCTATCTTTTATGCACATAAACCTGCCTATCTCATTTTATATGTGCTTGAGACCAAATGAACTATACTGTCTCACATTTGTACCATGCACATTCTGTACTCATGAACACTTGAACCACATAGTTGTTTTCACTTGAGGTTGTGACTGGTCATATTGATGTAAATGTTGCTCCATGTATTTCCTTGACTTGCATGTAGATGCTGGCATGACCATTCATGATTATTTTCACCATATTCACATGCTTGGCATGCTGAGATTAATAACACCATTTATGCATGAAACAGATTTTTGCATTTTCCACATATGCTACATCTAGTTATGTTTTGTTGTGCAAACTGCCTACTCCTGTTTTTGCTGTCCACTTCTTTTCCCTGTATTTGTGCTCGGCTATACATGTTTTCTTAACCATATTATTATGAACTTGAAATAGAAAGTTGCACGTCACCATTATCACTTGTTCACTTCCATTCTTGTATGCACTGCCATAATCGTATATGCTGGTCCATTTGTGATATTGCCTCGACCACTTTGGTTTTTGACACTTGTAATTTTTATTACCATGTATACATGCATCATTGTGTAAGCTACCATTCACATTCATGCTGAACCGTATTTGTGTCTTTGACCCATGATTTTGCTGATCATTGATCTGCCATGTTAATCACTAGTATTTTGCTTGATTCGCGATGTAAAATTTTGCAAAAACTGAACTCATCTTCTATGTATGTCCTTTGCTTTGGGGCTAATTTGATTTTCACTTTATTTCGCCTGATCTGCCATGTAAAATCCCTTGTTTTTGAGCTGATCTTGCCATGTTTGTGCTTTCCTTTGGGCTGATCTGAAGTGAGCTTGATTTTCCATGTTTCATTCACTTTTGCTTGGCCACTTGATTGCATTCATGTCATTTATTCCATGGCATGCCTTGCTTTACATGTTGGCTGTATCTATACGTATATTTTGCTCTGCACTGAGTCGAGATGGTCCACGTGGCTACTTCTCAGTTGCACACTGATTGGCGAGGCAGTGCACACGTGTATATATATATATGTACGTGTGTATATGCAGCCATCAGACAAGATTTCCTGTCCCTGTACTATACATATACAAACTGACTTGACACAGATGAATCAGATCAAGTCATGAAAAATGATGAGAAACACATCAGAAATCTGAGGAAAATAAAATTTTAAAAATAAAAATTATATTTGTGTGTATACAGTTTTATTTCTATTGCAGTGTACTCTATGTGTGTTTCATGTGACAGGTAAGCAGGTGATGACTGGACTGACAGTGAAGATGCTGTGAAGACAGAAGATAGAAGACAATAACAGAGTGTCAGTGTGTGTCTGTATATGAGATGTGAATTGTATATATGTATGAGATATATAGACAGAGTGTTATAGTGAGGAGCTGTGTAACGGCAGAATTGTACCGATGTTTGTATTAAACAAATTTTTTGAAATAAAATATTATTTTATTGTGTTCAAATTTGTGTTCAAGGAAACTTGTTTATCGTATTCAGTTTATATACAAGTACAATGTCATGTGAAGAATATACAAATAGTGGAGTTATAAATCTGTACTGTTTGAATGTTGAAATAGAATATTATATTCAAATAGAATACAGTCTGAATGTTCAATTCAAGTGCAGTAGTATTCTATTTAAATATAAATATT
Organism: Allium sativum; assembly: GCA_030737875.1. Taxonomy (NCBI): domain Eukaryota; kingdom Viridiplantae; phylum Streptophyta; class Magnoliopsida; order Asparagales; family Amaryllidaceae; genus Allium; species Allium sativum. Next base: position 429,537,701 of record CM060923.1, read on the forward strand.
ATATTACAATCTGTGATGTAAATATAGAATAGTACAGTTATAAACACATTTAATAATAAAATATATTTGTTTTTTGTCATCAAATAAAAATCATATAATTGTGTATACAACTGCGTTATATACAACAATCTCCCCCTTTTGATGATGACAAACAAATATTAAGATTTTGAATACAGTAAATGTGTTTGACAGTGAAGAACTGAACTTCCCCTACAATAGAAACTCCCCCTATAACTGTAAATGAGTGAAAATAATGAATTTGAATAGAATTTCAAAAGTAAAAATATTTATAAAATATTCACTCATAAATTAAAATCTCAACCTATTCTCCCCCTTTTGTTATCATCAAAAGGATGCAGAAATTTAAAATATAGATGAAAAATGACTAAAAATATAATTTCAGCTTAAGAGGAGGGACCATCATCATAAATCTTAAACAGTCAAACAAATATCATAATATTCTGAGAACATGTGGCACATTTCACATTGTAGAGAATGACAAATTTACAATGAATTTTATCTAAAATGGAGAGAGTTACAAAAATATGATTTCCAATTATTTTCAAAAGAATTATGTAAAAAAATGAGCTCAAAAACAGTAATCGATTTGGACTATAGTTAATAATTCAATTTAAGTGAAGCAATCATATAATCTCAAATCCCAGTAGGTATCAACCAACAAGTCATAAAATTTCATAAAATTTCAACATATTTCACAGATTAGAATATGGATTGATAGGTTGGTTTTTACACACCAAGGAGAATTTCAAATTAATTTCTATTTATGGCACATTTTTCCTATTCTTTTATTTTATTTATTTATTTAAGAGCACACTGACCACGCATAACCAGAGCTTGTATTTTTAAATCAGGTCAGTCGCAACTTAAATTATAAGTTGTCTCATAACCATGCATGACCAGAGCTTGGATTTTTAAATGAGATTAGAGACACACTTATGTATTAATTATATATTTTATCATTTTCAGCTTTAAATAGAAAAACTCCTCGGTATATACAATGAATGTGAATGATAGAAATGTGGTAGGTATAGAAATGGACTGTGAAATAAATTTCTAAATTAATTATATCATGAAATATGCTTGACTGTACCGGAATCATTGAAAATTTTCAATTATCACTAATTCTGAATAATAATATAGTCCAATTTCTATCACAAATATTATCACTGTTTTTTTTAATTTTAACTCTCTACATTGATATAAAAGACATGATGGATGGCAGAATGATGGTAGATAAAGAAGATGGTTGTGAAATAATCGCCAATTCAGAGATATTATATTAATTACTTAACCATCATGTAAATCTAAATAAAATCTCCTCTTGATGTGAATTATACTGCAGTCACAATTCATCACAATTTCAAAATCTAATAATAATTTTGATGAATTATAAATTTAGTTCAATTTCGATATTGATTTCAATTTCTGAATGAATAATCAATAAATAATTTTAAAATTGAAAATCAACTACAAGAAGAAATTGAAAGATCTATACAAGACAATAACATATACAAAAAAAAAATCAGCACATCTGATACCAATTGGTGTCCTTATTAACAAATTTTAATCACAAAGCCCAACCAGACAAAATTAACAAATTTGGCACATTTATCAGAACTGCAGACAAGAATAAGCTGTTATTTGAAGAACAGTATCAGAGTAGCAAACAGATCATAAACAAGCAATTTCCATCATATTTTTCAAATCAATATCAGGGCAGCACAAAGAATCAGTTTCAAACCAGACTTATCAGGATGATGGTCACAAAAGATCATTCATGATCCAAGATTAAACATACTGTTTATTTGAAGTCATTTGAGGAATATGAAAAACTCAGGATTTAATGAATCGATCACATCAGATTATTAATTTCAGATTCAAGATATGTGTGAGATTCAATAAATCAATAATTTCAAATGATTTTAGACAAACAAATATTTAAATCAATTAACCATGAAATAATAGAGAGATTTAAGACCATTTTTTCAAAGAATTTTTCACAATAATTTCTGACAAGCCCTATGAATTTTTCAGAATATTTACATAAGGTTTGAGTAATAGTTCATGAACCAAAAATTGAAAAAAAATTATTTGAAATCACTTGAATCAATATCAAGTTTGAGATATAATGAATTATTCACACATGATTGATAATCTCAAATTTAGGTGGTGTGTGATATTCAAAATATCTAGAATTTCAGATGATTTCAAACAAAACTAATTTCAACCATAATAATCATGAATGAAGATGAATTTCAAGATGTATCACTGATTCAAGATAATTTTAAATATTCAAGCTAATTTGAAAATTTCTGAAATTATCACAACTGATAAATAACAGAGTGCTGTAATGAGTATAAGTTTTCAAGTCTTCCTAAAATGAATTAGAAGAGACTCAAAATAGCAAAGGTGTGTGAAATTTCACTAAACTTTCAGATCTTCAAAAATTTAGAATTCGAATCAACAGTGTTCAAGATATGACAAGAATACATCAACACTGTTATGAATTCAGAAATCATAAAAATAAACTTCAAAACAATTGCAAATATTTACAAGATTAAATTCAAGATATGGAAATAATTAACACATCAAAGTTCTATTCAACTAAAGCGAATTTTCCAGAAAATACGAGTTCTACATTTGGAAGTTAATGAAGCCTAGAAGAAGTTACAATGATATGACAGTGACAAACCAAACAGACAAAGAAAATAAAAAGAAGAGATAGAATGAGGGAAAACATAAAAAATATTTACAAAGATGAGTTTAGAGTTTATACCTGAAATTGACGTGAGTAAATAAATCTCTAACTCAAACAATATTGGCTAAAGGAACTGTAAATGATATAGAAGTATAGATAGCTTTGCTTCACAATTCTTTTTGCACAGCAGTTCCTCAGCCTCCTCTGGTACCTAATAGTTTAGAGGATTGAGTGGTCTAACAAATTAGTAACACCACTCAAAGTTTTGTTCACGTCTTTCAGTACCCAAAACTTGTTTGTATAACAACCCGTTGGAATTTACCTTCGTGCCCTTAGGAACCCAAATCTGTTTGACTTTAGAAGAATTCACTTTATTTCTTTTTGGGGTCCAAAATGGATTAAACAGATTATTATCAAACAAAATCTTATTTCGTTCATGATTTAAAAATCCTTTGAAATTATCAGAGTTTAAATTTTCAAAACGATTATTTTCAAAGTTGTTTGAAGGATTTTTAAAATTATAAGAACTCACTTTTTCAAAACCACTTGTTTTTCCAAAACCAAGACCTCGTTTATGACCAACTAAAAATTGATTTTGTAACAACATATTCAACGATTTTTCCCCATTAGAAAATTAATCAAAAGTTGATTCTAATCGTTGAATTTTGGATTTAAGATCAGAATTTTCTTTTATCAGATTTGAACAACGATTAATGCTGATCTTTCTCCTTTCAGTATCATTTTGTTTCAAAAACAAATTTTCGTTTTCAAGAAGTTTGATTTCGGTCTTGGACTCAAAGATTTCAGATTCAAACTTAATTTGTTTTCCAAATTCAAGTTTCTTAAAATTTTCAATCTCTTTAATAAGACCATTTAAAATTAAATTACTTTTCAACAAACTTTCTTTTTCAGTAATTTCATGTTTGGAATTTTTGATGGCCTTAAAATTATTAAATTATTTTTGCAAATAATTGTTTGAATCTTTTAGCTCAACCTCGTTATGTTTTAAAATCAGAATTTCCTCTTTAAGCCTTTGAATATTTTTATTGAGATGAACGAGGTTAGTTTTCAATTTCAAACAACTTCCACAGCCAGAATTTTCTAATTTCATGACATTTGTAAATTCTGATTCCAAACAGTCAATTTTGCTATTTAACTCGTGATTTTTAGATTTTAAATTTTTGTTTTTACGATGGAGTTTATCAACGATTTTTGTTAAATCAGTACACATATAAACCAACTCTTCATATGAGAAGCTTTCAGTCTCATTGTCTGTTGAGTCTCCATCATCTGATCTACTTGAATTTTCATTTGTTTCTTCTCCTGAGCATAGATCTGAATCTAAGTTGACCATTTTGAGTTTTGAGATGCTGTTGTCAATCTTTCCATACTTCATATCGAGAAAATTCCATATTTCTTGTGCATTCAAGCAATGAGAAATGAGGTTATATTGGACATCATCAATATAAGAATACAAAGTGTGAATAGCACGAGAATTAAATCCAATATCGTTCCTATTGACCATATCATAACCATTAATAAGAGTATCCCAACATTTAATATTAAATATAATTCCATTTCTAATTTCCAATTTAAAAAATCTGTACCATTGAAAATAAATGGAATACGACTGGACTGATTCTCAGACGACTGACAACTAGGATCCATGATTCTAGGGTCAAAGAAAACCAAGCTTTGATACCACTTGTTGGATCTAGATTAACCCGAAAGGGGGTGAATAGGGTTTATTGTAAATTATCACAGAGTTCAAATATTACAGGATATTAAAATATTCACAGATCACATAATATAGCAGAAATAGAAATCCAGAAAAGTAAATGACACAAGATATACCCATCTTCGGCAAAATCCTGCCTACTGCTGCATTCCTAAGGTTTCTACTAGATGATAGAACAGATCCTGCATATAAGACCATGTACACTCGCGAACCCCCGCTCCTATTCTAACTCTACGCTCAAAACCCTAGACTGATCTAATCCCCCAGATCAGATTTCCCCTGATTATGACGCCGTAACCAGTAAACCTAGTTTTTATAGACTCTAGTAAACTGCCATTTAACACCCTAATTGGTTCTCCCCTAGATTTTTGCAAACTCTAGAACTATTCGACGATTTTTAAAAACAAAAGGAAAAATACCACAATAAATTAAAACTAAAAACATTAAACAATAAAAACCCTAGTAAAAAACAAAATTGGCTTAGCCCAATTGAAAAAGGTCGGCCCCTTTTTAATTTCCTTTAACCCGATCTATTTTCCTCTTTGCTCTGGGAAAAAGAACGGCGGCAGGGCGATTGTGAAAACTAGGATTTTTTCATTTCCTCACCAAATCGTGATGCTTTAATTGATGAAACTCAAATCTCTGAGGCTTGTGTCCGTTTGGCTTCAATTTCTGGTGGCTTTAATCATCGAACGATTGGTATTTTGTTTGGCGATCGAAACCCTAAAAAATTTGAGTAATTTTCTCTTGAATTCTTTGAATTGTTTGTATTGGATTTTTTGATCAATAAGCCTATGATGATATGGTGTTAAATAGGATTATAACATCCTATAATTGCTCTCTGATTTCGTATACTTGGCTTGGTATGATTTGGTCTAATTCATGCAGTTTCCCTTTTTGAAATGGCCTTGATAAATTCGGCTTTAATGAATATGGGAATTCAGGGAATAAGTAATTGCCTTGATTGAAAAAACATGAACTTGTGAATGAATCTTCCCTAGTTTTACTTTGCATTTTTGGGATGAAAAAGATATTGCCTTGATTAAGCTTGCTTTCCTCATTGCGTGTGTCATGGTTTGAATTACTTCAAAGAATAAATCTTCTTGCCATTTTTTTTGTTCCAGATAATTACGAAAATGATTTCATAATATATTTGGAAAGAGATTTCAATGGTTTTTAACCAAAACTTGCCTCATGTAATTTTTTCAGAAAGATTGAGATTTCTTGCCATTTGACTTAAATAAATCCTGACCAATTTGTGGAAACATTCTGAGAATACTCTTGCCGTATATTAGTAAGTTCAAATCAGGATATTTGTTTGCCAAAAATGTATTTTCTGGAGATATTGAAATTGTACACTTATTTCATGCCAAAAATAACTTTCAAAAAAAAACTTTCCTGTTTGTGCTTATGTCCTGAACCAATTATGTTGTATGCCTTGCTTCAGTTCGTTTGTATGTGCATATGCTGAATCATCATGTTCTTGACTCTGTCTTGTATGCACATGAACCTGCCTATCTCATTTTATATGTGCTTGAGACCAAATGAACTATACAGTTTCACATTTGTACCAAGCACATTCTGTACTCATGAACACTTGAACCACATAGCTGTTTTCACTTGAGGTTGTGACTGGTCATATTGATGTAAATGTTGCTCCATGTATTTCCTTGACTTGCATGTAGATGCTGGCTTGACCATTTATGATTATTTGCACCATATTCGCATGCTTGCCATGTTGAGATGAATAACACCATTTATGCATGAAACAGATTTTTGCGTTTGCCATATATGCTCCATCTAGTTATATTTTGTTGTGCAAACTGCCTACCCCTGTTTTTGTTGTCCACTTCTTTTCCCTGTATTTGTGCTCGGCTATGCATGTTTCCTTAACCATATTGTAATGAACTTGAAATAGAATGTTGCATGTCCCCATTATCACTTTTTCACTACCATTTTTGTATGCACTACCATAATCATATATGCTGGTCCATTTGTGATATTGCCTCGACCACTTTGGTTTTTGACACTTGTAATTTTTATTACCATGTATACATGCACCATTTTGTAAGCTAACATTCACATTCATGCTGAACTGTACTTGTGTCTTTGACCCATGATTTTGCTGATCATTGATCTGCCATGTTAATCACTAGTATTTTGCTTGATTTGCCATGTAAAATTTTGCAAAAACTGAACTCATCTTCTATGTATGTCCTTTCCTTTGGGGCTGATCTGATTTTCACTTTATTTTTCCCGATTTGCCAAGTAAAATCCCTTGTTTTTGAGCTGATCTTGCCAAGTTTGTGCTTTCCTTTAGGCTGATCTGAAGTGAGCTTGATTTTCCATGTTTCATTCACTTTTTCTTGGCCACTTGATTGCATTCATGTCATTTATTCCATTGCATGCCTTGCTTTACATATTAGCTGCATCTATACATATATTTTGCTCTGCACTGAGTCGAGATGGTCCACGTGGCTACTCCTCAGTTGCACACTGATTGGCGAGGCAGTGCACACGTGTGTGTGTGTGTATATATATATGCACGTGTGTATATGCAGCCATCAGACAAGATTTCTTGTCCCTGTACGATACATATACAAACTGACTAGACATAGATGAATCATATCAAGTCATGAAAAATGATGAGGAACACACCAGAAATCAGAGGAAAACAAAATTTTAAAAATAAAAATTATATTTGCGCGTATACAGTTTTATTTCTATTGCAGTGTACTGTGTGTGTTTTTCATGTAACAAGTGAGCAGGTGATGACTGGACTGACAGTGAAGATGCTGTGAAGACAGAAGATAGAAGACAAGAACAGAGTGCAGTGTGTGTCTATTTATGAAATGTGAATTGTATATATGTATGAGATATATAGACAGGGTGTTATAGTGATGAGTTGTGTAACAACAGAATTGTACTGATGTTTGTATTAAACACATTTGTTCGCAATAAAATATTATTTTATTGTGCTCAAATTTGTGTTCAAGGAAATTTGTTTATCATATCCAGTTTATATACAAGTACAACGTCATGTGAAGAATATATAAATAATGGAGTTATAAATCTGTACTGTTTGAATGTTAAAATAGAATATTATATTCAAATAGAATACAGTCAGAATGTTCAATTCAAGTGCAGTAGTATTCCATTTAAATATAAATATTATATTACTCTCTGTGATGTAAATATAGAACAGTACAGTTATAAACACATTTAATAATAAAATATATTAATTTGTTATCATCAAATAAAAATCATATAATTGTGTATACAACAGCGTTATATACAACACAAACATTTTACTCATGTGGATGTTGCATATTATTTGATGTATAGCGAGGCACCTCAGATATATCGGTTACTACGAAGCCGATGGATATTGAGTCATATGACTCATTTACGCCCCATAGGGCGGGGAAATGCATTGTTCGGGCATTTTAATCCACTCCGTGTGGACCATCCCTGACGATCCAAGGGTCAGTCGAGCTCTGATCCTGAGGCTCGGGCTAGAGAGTCTCGAAGCGGTAAGGACGATCCCTTGCCTTGGTTCACAGATGGAAATCCAACTTCCAATACGACATTTTACGGTTTTAGTCGTATACTATTGGAGACATACTAGCATGGGACGCTAATGCCGTCTATGATTGATACATTTACATTTGAAGTGATTTTATACACTATGCACTTGTAATAATATCAAAATGATTTGTTTCAAACGTACCAATCATGTTTGGCTATTATAAGGTAAAACTCTATCCTCCGGCTTGCGTTGCATTGTGTGATGGGACTTGAGTCTTATAATAGCTTCATTTTTCCAAAAAGCATTGCGCTGTTTGTTTTATTCATTGGTATTCTTGGGAGGAGACCCATTCCGTGTTATACGGCGTGGTCCCTTGATATATCTAACTTTAGATCAAAATAATAACTATTTTAGTTCTCACTCCAGTCACATGACTAATCTGGAGTTTATTGTTTTAAACTCTGGGTGCCCCTATTTTCCACACAGGCAGCTAGTAGTTTTGGTTTTGCAGATTTATATTCACAGGATCCTGGTTTATAGCTGGAATGATACTCGGAGAGCTCTGTATCTGTGTATCTCTTTCAGTTGTGTTTTGTATTATTTTCCGCTGCATTGTAATTTGTAAATCTCTGATATTTATCAAATGTATATTATTTGTTCATACTCTGTTTATTCTTTTACTCTGATGTAAATTGTTGTAATAAGCAATGAAATGTTCTTCTGATTGTGTTCTGATTTGTCGTGTTGTCATACAATCCGTTCTTCCTCTTCTCTTTGAAGACCGGGGAAGTTCGTGTCGTGACAGTTCTGAAATAAAGATGCGAGCTGGGTATTCCAGTGCGAACTGGAACAAAGCGAGGCAACGTTGGTTATCATTTTTGAAGAGGAAGCTGGGATAAATTTGAACAAGGTGGAGGCTTTCTGAGCATTATGGGGATGAAACCAAAAGAGAGCGGGAGGAGGTTGCTTGGCCTTTGGATCCAAGTTTTAGCGGACCGATGTTTAGAAGGATTATACAAGCAACATGCAGATCAGTTCGTGGTAGATGGAAATAGTAAAGAAGTCGAGCCTTATTTCTTTGCCAAATAAAGTGTTTTAAAACTAATCTAAGTTTAATTAAAACTAATTAATCCCATTTTTTTCAATTATTTAAAATTATTCTAATGTGCAGGATGTTGAATGAAAAAGGCAGTGGAGTGAAAATAATGGGAATAACGAGTAATGAAGTAAATAGGTCTGATAACCTAATAGCTAATGTTCAACGTTCTGAACAAAGAGGTGTGTGGGTTCTGTTATGCCTGACCGCCACGATTTGGGACTTAGCAGTTGCAACCAAGAGCAGTTGCGTGAGCATTTGAATTCGAACTAAGGTAGAAGAAACAACTGATGTGGAACGATACACATGGCAGTGTAAGGAACATGAGGTATTAGTGTTTACAATTAATAATGAAAAGAAAAATGTGATTAACATTATAAGTTATCATTAAGGAAATTAATTATAATCAAATTTGTTATAGGTTTTGGAACAAGGACATAGAAGCATGCTGGGAAATTATTTGCGGAATGTTTGGAAGTGGAGTTTCGAACCTGTTGGATCTAGATTAACCCTAGAGGGGGGGTGAATAGGGTTTATCACAGTTTTTATGGGATATTAAAAATTCACATAACCCAGAATGCAGTAGAAATAAAAAAACCGAAAGTAAATGACACAAGATACACCCAGCTTCGGCAAAATTCTACCTATTGCTGCATTCATAAGGTTTCTACTAAGTAATAGAACAAATCCCGCTTACAAGACCATGTAAACTCGCGGACCCCTCGCTCCTATTCTAATCCTATGCTCAAAACCCTAGACCGATCTAAATCCCTTAGATCAGATTTTCCCCTGGTTTTACAGACTCTAGTAAACTGCCTAGTTTTATAGACGAAACTAGGAAACCACCTAGATTTTACAGACTCAAGCAACTGTCAGTTAACCCCTAATTGATTGACCTAGATTTTACAGACTCTAAAAACCGTTTGAGGGTTTTTACAACACAAATTCAAACAAACAATTAAAAAATAAACAATTAAAAAAAAACAATAGAAAACCCCCTTTTAATATTGAAAATCCTTGGGCTCTTTTAAAACATGGCCGACCTACTTCAAGTGGTTGAACCCGATTCCTTTTCTCTATGGAAAAATAGAAATGGCGGCCGATCCCCAAAAAAAAAACTTAGGTTTTCTTTGATCTCCAAATCGCGTTGCTTCTTCAATACAGGATCGTCTTATGATTCTCGAATTCTTTGGATAGCTTTGTGAGGCTTCGATTTGGAATGTTGAGATTGAAAAATTAAGTGAGTCTTTGAATAATTTTTCTTTGAAAATGCTTTTGAAATGATGCGTGTATCGATCTCTTCTTTGCCTGTGATGTGAATGGTGTTTTTGTAGGAGAATCCTTAAATTGCTATGATTTCGTCATATGATTTCGATTTGATTTTGTGCAGTTTTCCTCTTTTTGATTCTTGGTTTCAATTTGATTCCTTGGCATGGAAAAGCTTGCGTGATTTACTGTGATGAACTTCGACATGATTTTATAAATCTATCTGAACTTTCGGCAAACATAATTTGATTTCCACAATAAATACTTGCCAAAAAATGAAACATTCCCCTTTTGTTTTTCTGTGAATTCTCGAAATGAATTTTTCAAAAAGGAAATTGACTGTCGTGCTAAATATTGTCCTTGCTGATTTTCTTCACTTCTATATCCATGATTTCAGGAAGAACATGAATTGATTTTGTGTATTTTCTCGAAACACTTACATACATGAATTTTAATCTTGCCTTTGATTTCTCTGGAAAATATTATGCATATATTTACTCTCTTATTATTCTCGCATGATTGTTTCTGGAATCAAGCAGAGTTGAATTCGAGATCCCCCTTGTGTCATTTCTGAAAACAGATCTTGTCAATTGTTTCTTGCTGCCAAATATAGATTGAATGCTTTCCCAAAATCATTGGTGATTTGTCAACAATAACTCCCTGCTGATTTCTGGAAGTAATTTGGAAATCTTGTATATGCTGCTATGAAGTTTTGCGCTGCTCTTCATATATGTATTAGGTGCTATTGAACCCATACATCATGCTTCATTGTTGTTCTCACTGATGAAAGTGTACATCCATCTGGCTGTTGCATTAGAAACTGATTTATGTATGTCCACCATGCTGTTGACCCCTGTTTTGTGTTGAAATGTGCACATGTGCACACATGCTTTATTGTCTCACCATTGAACTGACTTGATCACCATTTTGATGCTTGTTGTGAGTAAACACTTGAACATGAAATCTGGAAATGACTTGCCAACCAGATTTGTCCCTCTGAATCTTTTTTTTTTACTTTTGCATGCATCATGTATATGTGATGCTGAGTCAATATTCATGTATGCTAATTCTATCTTGTATTTGTGTGTATTTTTATGCACACTTGAACATGCTACTGCACTTGTACTGCTCCATGAAATCATTTGAGCCTTGTGTGTGACCACTTGAATATGCTGACCAATTCATTGATGCTATGCCACACATATACTTCCAGTTTAAACTGTGCATGTCAATATAATTATGCACACACATGTGCTTGCAGTGTGAACCATTTTGAAAAAAAATATCTAAACCATGTCTTTAAGCCTTTCATTGCTGTTTGAGCTAAAACTTGTTTGTCCATCATACATGTATTTGTTGTTTGAACGATTGCTGCACCATGTACAAGTTGTTGTGCTCATCAATGTATTCATTAACCATGCTGAAGTTCATGTATATGCACCATTCTGAAATGTATACATGAATCTGCCTTGAACCATACTTTTTGAGTTCATGTTGAACACATGTTGTTGAGCTGCCATGCTAGACTGTCTTGTCACTTGCTCACGACCATTTACCATGCATACTTGAAACTGTATTTTAGTTGTACACTTGTACGCTTGCACTAGGTCGAGTTGGTCCACGTGGCTGCTCCTTAGCTACTTGCTGATTGGCGATGCAGTGCACACGTGTATATTTATGCACGTGTGTATATGCAACCATACAGTATTATTTTCTGTCCCTATACATATACAAACTGGCTGCCTTGTGGTATTTAAGGTGTTTCATTGTGAATATCACAAGCAGTCTAGACACAGATGAATCAGATCAAGTCATGAAAAATGATGAGAAACACACCAGAAATCTAAGGCAAACAAATTTTTAAAATAAAAATTATATCTGCTAGAATTTGAAATATTATTTCTATTCCAGATACTCTGTGTGTGTGTTTCTGTATGTGACAGGTATGGATTGTGAGGGACTGAATGTGGCAGTGAAGACATAAGACTTGAGTGACAATGAATGTATGAGTGAAGCAGTATGTATGTGTCTGTATATGAGTGTGACAATGTAACTGTATATGTGAGCGGCCGAGTAAATAGTAGTGAGGAGCTGTGCATATGAAATTGTATATGCATGAAATGAAATATATCAGTGAAGTGTACATATAGAGGAGTTATAAATGTTGTACTATATGAATGTTTGGAATACAATATTCTATTTAAATAAAATACTGTGTGAATATTTGAATTTCTGTACAGTCGTATTCTATTTAAATATAAATATTATATTTTTTCTGTGATGTATATATGAAATAGTGCAATAGAAAACACATTTATAATAATATATATTTGGTTGTTATCATCAAACAAAAATCATATAATTGTGCATACAAAACCGTTATATACAACAATCTCCCCCTTTTGATGATGACAAACAAATATTAAGATTTTGAATACAATAAATGTGTTTGACAGTGAAGAACTGAAATCCCCCTATTTGAATGCTCCCCCCACAACAGAAACTCCCCATATAACTGTGCATGACTGAAAAACAATGAAAAATGAGCGGGATTTTCAAAATTAAAATATTTATAAAGTATTCACTCATAAACCAAAATATCAACCCATTCTCCCCCTTTTGTTATCATCAAAAGGATATAGAATTTAAAATATAGATGAAAAATGACTAAAAATATAATTCCAGCTTAAGAGGAAGAACAGTCATCATAAATCTCAATCGATCAAACAAAATTCATAATATTTAAAGAAGTAGTGACATATTTCACATTGTAGAGAATGACGGATTTATGATGAAATTTATATAAATGGAGAGAGTTCAAAAATATGATTTCCAATTATTTTCAAAAGAATTTTATAAAATTGAGCTCAAAAAATTTTGATGGATTTGGACTATAGTTAATAATTCAATTTAAGTGACAAAATCGAATAATCTCAAAACCCAATAGCTATCAATCAACAAATCATATTACATCATAAGATTTCAACACATTTCACAAGTTAGAAGATGGATTGATAGACAGGTTTTCACATACTAAGGAGAAATTCATATTAATTTCTATTTATAGCACATCATTTCATTTCTTTTCCTTTTTATTTAAGAGCACACTGGCCATGCATAACTAGAGCTTGGATTTTTAAATGAGGTCAGTCGCAACTTAAATTATAAGTTGTCTCATAACCATGCATGACCAGAGCTTGTATTTTTAAATCTGGATAGAGACACACTTATGTATTAATTATATATTTATTATTTTCAGCTCCAAAAGGAGAAACTCCTCGGTATATGAAACCAGTATGGGTGATATAAATGAGGTAGGTATAGGAATGGTTTGTGAAATAAATTTTTAAATTAATCATATTATTAAATATGCTCAACTGTACCGGGATCATTGAAAATTTTCAATTATCACTAATTCTGAATAATAACATAGTCCCATTTCTATCACAAATATTTCCACTGTTTATTAAAAAAATTAACTCTCCATGTTAATATAAAATCGTGAAGGATGGCAGAATGATGATAGATAAAGGAGATGGTTGTGAAATAATTGCCAATTCAAAGATATTATAATAATGTTCAACCATCATGAAAATATAAATAAAATCTCCTTTTTTTGTGAAATATACAACAATCATAATTCATCACAATTTCAAAATTTGATAATAATTTTGATGAATTATAAATACAGTTCAATTTGGATATTAATTTCGATTTTTGAATGAATAATCAATAAATAATTTTAAAATTGAAAATCAATTACAAGAGGGATACGAAGATCTATATAAAGCAAGAGGGAAATAAAATATATTCATGATCCCAAAAAAATTTAAAATAATTTATTTGAAATCACTTGAATCAATGTCAAGTTTTAAGATATAATGAATCAACCACAAAAGATTGATAATTTCAAATTTAAGAGGTGTGTATTATTCAAAATATCAAGAATTTCAGATGATTTCAAACAAGTATATTTCAACCATAATGACCATGAATAAAGATGAATTTCAAGATGTACCACCATGATTCAAGACAATTCAAAAATTCCAGGCCAATCTTAAAATCAATGAAATTACTACAACTGAAAAAATAGTAGTGTGTTGTAATGAGTATAATATTTCAAGCTTTTCTACAATGAATTAGATGAAAACTCAAAATAGCAGAGGTGTGTGAAATTCCATTATAATTTCGATTCTTCAAAAATTTAGAATTCAAATCAACAGTGTTCAAGATATGACAAGAATACATCAACACTGTTATGAATTCAGAAAACAAAAAATAAACCTCAAAACCATTGCAGAAATTTACAAGTTTAAATTCAAGATCTGGAAATAATTAAAACATCTGAGTTTATTCAAATAAAGCGAATTCCCAGAAAGATATGAATTCTGCAATTGGAAGTTAGGAAATCTCAAGACAAAAAATATGGCAATGACAAATCAAAAACAGGAAAAAACAGAAGGGGTAGAGAAAGGAGTAAACAATAAAAACAATATTTACAAGTTTGAGTTCAGAGATCACACCTGAAATCAATGTAAACCAGAATCTCTGACTCATCAACCTTGGCTAAGGAACATATGCTGAATAGCTTCAAAATGTGGAATGATCTTTGATTCTTCTAGAAAATCGTTCCATAGCCAGTCTCTGGTACCTAAGTGTTTGGAGGGTCGAGTGGTCTAACAAAAGCTGTAAAACCACTCCTAACAGCGTGTTTGACTTTCGGTACCCAAACCTGTCTGTACAACAATCCATTTGTATCTGCTATTGTTCCTTTAGGGACCCAAATCTATTTGATCTTACTCGAAATTCCTTTTGGAGTTGTAACACCCCACCTCCGCTAGGGTCACTCACAAAGGGAATGCACTAGCTTTGGTGGAGCATTATCTAGGTAAACATACACAGAAATATGACAAGACAGAACATATAAAACAGCGGAAGAAGAACCAAATTTTATTACTTTAAAAATCTAGAAAGGTCTAAAGCCTTTTTACATCAAAATTCCATTAAATCCATTAAATCGAAATCTGTCTTGCAATAGTGAAGAAGCATAAAACCATGGTCATAAATCATTCCCCAAGTAAAACAGTAAAGCAAACCATAGCCAAGGGAAATCCAAGCCGTACATGAAAGAGCCTTGGAGCTTGGTAAGATCCGAACTAAGCTGTATTCCCAACCTGCGAACCTGGGGGGGGGGGGGGACAGAAGAAAAAGAGGCGAAACAAAATGGGTCAGTCATAAAGACTGAGTAAGTCCTAGTGACTTTCAGCATAAAAACAGGTAAAGATAAGATGGCATGAATAAACTGAAAGTAAACATAAGGATGATGACAAGATAGGCAAGTTAAACTAGGATAACAAGATAAACTATGGTAACAAGATAAACTAAGGTCACAAGAAAACTAAGGTAACAAGATAAACTAAGGTCACAAGAAAAACCAAGGTAGCAAGATAAACTACGTATAGCGTCGCATGTTTAACATTCTCTGCACCAACTGTACTAGTACCCCAACCCGTATCATCCTCTCCATGTATATGTACAGTCCCTTGCCGTATTTCGTACGGGTTTCATCACATATTTCTATACTACTTTAACGTGGTGCCACCATTCTTGAAATCGTTTGGACTGCCACCCTTGTTCTAGCTAGGTTTTCTTATCATGAACTATCGCGTGTTCAACTAGGATTTATGCCACCTAGGACCACTAGGGATTATGCTACCTATTGAACGTTTTCTAGATTCGTTTAGGGTTTATGCCACCTAGGACCACTAGGGATTATGCTACCGAACGAATTCCACGTAACGATCTATTAATCGATCGGCTCCCTACAAGTCCTAGCTCGTTCATGTGTCTGTGTCATACGACCTAATCACGAAATGTAGTTACCTGTGCTAGGTCCACCATAGGGTGTATCAAGCCCTATGGTGCTAACCATCGACACAAATCAAGAACGCACAGATAATCCTACTGATGCCCAATGCCTGCTTTTTCTGCTCCGGAGTGTGTGCACGCCCGCACTCCGTTAGAACCTACACTGGCGCACCCACACAGCCGTCGTTCTGGTCGCTTACAATCAGCCCAATAATCGTGCCCCACCCTACCTAGTTCCAGGGTACCATGATACATCTAGTGGGTTACTGCTGAAATGGACAGCGTAACTAGTGTTTCCGTCTAGTAGGTTAAGTGTTGTCATTTAAATTCGAGACTTAACCCCATCGGTCTAGCATGTCAAGTTGGTTAAGTGTTGTCATTCAAGTTCGTGACTTAACCCGTCTACGTGTCATGTCAAATTGGCTAAGTGCTGTCGTTTAAGTTCATGACTTAGCCCTACGAATCATGTGTCAAGTTGGTTAAGTATATTCAAGCAGTTCACGGCTTAACCCTATTAAATCATCGTGTTAATTTGGTTAAGTATATTCAAGCGGTTCATGACTTAACCCTATCAAATCATCGTGTCCAGTTGGTTAAGTATATTCAAGCGGTTCATGACTTAACCCTATCAAATCATCGTGTCCAATTGGTTAAGTATATTCAAGCGGTTCATGACTTAACCCTATCAAATCATCGTGTCCAATTGGTTAAGTATATTCAAATAATTCATGGCTTAACCCGCCCACGTATCATGCTAAGCTGGCTAAGTATTATCTATATATTCAAGTTGACTTAACCCTGCCACGTGTCAGGTTATATCGATTGGGTGTTATCAACCTATTCAAGTTAGCCCAACCCATCCGCTAGTCATGTTATAACGGTCAAGTGTCATTAGCCTAGCTATGCTACTTAACCTACCCATTAGTCTGATTAACAGTTATGTTGGTTAAGCCCACATTTATAAGTTTTACATGTTCTTAACTTATACCGGTTAGGTCCATATTCACATGTCAAATTTCCATGTCATCCCACCTAACCCTCTAACCATACCCACGTCTTATTATGGTTTGTATTCCTTAATTCATTCATTATGACGAACGAGTCATGACCTCTCACATTAGACCGTGCATTTTGCGGCCACTGGATTTGCTGGGCGGTTCCGGGCAGATTTACACCCCAAACTGGGTGTAACCTCATGTCATAAGTCGTTCCGCCTATAATTCGACCTTCGACCTCTCACATTAGACTGACACTTTGTGGCTACTGGATTTGCCGGGCGGTTCCGGGCAGATTTACACCACAAACCGAGTCTAACCTCGTGTCAAAGGTTCATTAATGGTCGTATTCTACCCAAAATCCCAATATCAGTTCATGTGTTTAACATATAGAAATGTTCATGATTCACGTTTTTGCCCCAAAACGTGTTCCCAAATTATTATCATAATTCACTATAAGGTTATGCCAAGTTATAGCCTTTTATTTACAATACATGCCAATTACCCAAAACCCAACTTAGGCGCGTTCATATTAAATCTCTACTAAGTCATAAATTATCGTATATGTTTCAACTCCAAATTTTAAATAATTAACATATGCCCAAGTTCTAGATTACATGTAAATTTTACATATGCCCAATTCCTACCAAATTTACATATGTTCAATTCATGTCGTTTTACATGTATGCCAACTTTATGCCAATTTACACATATACCAAGTTTCATGCCGCTTTACATATGTCAAGATTCATGATTTACATGTTTACAAAGCTATTCCCAATTTATATAGATCAAGTTTTATACCCAAAATTACATGTATACTACGTTTACACCAATTTACTCATAACAAGATCTAGCCAAATTACATATATCAAGATCCATGTCAAATTATATATATATATCAAGATCCACATCAAGTTATATATATCAAGATCCATGCCAAATTATATATGCCAATCCCCATTCTTGCAATTACCATTATAATGACAATACCCAAATATCAAGTTTCATGTTAATGATAAATTATCCCCCAAACATCCAATTTTCATATTATGCCTCCGATCCCACCAAACACATATATTCCACTAGGTAATATTCCAATATTTTCCCCATATACCATCGCACGTATATCGCAGTTTAGGCCTAGGTCCAAAATTGACCTAGGTTCATCAAAAGAAAATAAATAGGGGGAGGTAGAAGTTGCAATAAAAACAAGATCAGAGAGAAAACGACATAAAAGCATCATCTCAGGCATAAAGAATAGATCTTGATAATAAAACATGAACCAAGAAAAATTGATTTACAATAGGCTGAATAGACCATAAACTTGTCATGCGAATAAAGATAGAAAAGTTCTCAAGATCGAGATCCAAGAAAAAACAAGAATTGAATCAAAAGTCCAATTTCATTTCATCACATGTCCATATTAAATTTAATTATTTTAATCTGAAAATAACTAGAACTTACAGAGCATGGCTAATGAATTAAGAACTACAATTGTCGTAGAACGTTGCAGAGACATTGATTTATCTTCTTGAATTGTTGTAGAATTGTTGTAGAAGCTTTAATCTCTAGTTTGAATCTAGTTTGGAGGGTAAGAGAAAAGTTTAGAGAACGGCGGCCATGATCAAGTGGAAGTCCAGCAGCATAATAGTGTAAGAATGATTTGATATGAATTAGGTTAGGTCTAAGGGTGTTTTTATAGGTGTAGCAACTAGTTTAGGCCCTTAGATTAACCCTAGAATCAATGTGGACCGTCAAAACACGTCTCTGGCTTCAAAAATGAGTTCTGGGTCAAACCAGGCCGACCTGTAAGGTGGGGGGTCGACACTATGGTCGACCTGGGGGGTAGGTCGACCCTATGGTCGACCGGGGGGGGGGGGGGGGGGGTAGGTCGACCTTATGGTCGACCCCTTGGTCCAGTCTGCCTGAAAACTGCTGAAACATGTACAAGCCATAACTTCTTCATCCGGACTCCGATTTTCGAAAACTCGGACTCTATTTCATGTAAAATTTCGAGATGGACGCAATGGCATAACCCGTTTCCCCTGATTCTAATTTTAAAATTTAATTCTGCCTTGATTTCTTGTTTTAACATGTTATAAAAATACGGGTTGTTACATTCTCCCCTCCTTAAAGGATTTCGTCCCCGAAATCTTCAAGTTAAGAAGAATGTGTCCTACCGTCCAATCATCCATCTACTCAATCATCAATCACAGGCATCCATTGTCCTTAAGAGATTTCTAATGCTGTATGAACATATGCAGAAAGTGTGTGTATATGTTCCTTATCTAATGCAAATGATCAGGCCTGATTGATCTTCTTAATGCAAAATATGTTTAGTGCCATGAGTCCAACATGTATGCAAATAGCCCTAATCACATAAACACTATATGTGTGCTCAAACATCCATCCATATGCAACATTCACATGATAACACATTCAATTTCATCCATAAACAAGTATAAACACTCATGCATATGTAATATGAAAATGTGTCTGAGCCGATCTAGTGCCTAATGTGTGTTATGCAACCACGAGCAACCACTTGCGACCACTTGCAACCACTTGCAACCATCAATCATAACATGTCTCAAACACATGTTTCACCTAATTGTTCCTACCTAACGATATAGCCGAATGATAGAAGCAAGTAAAAACTTTGTGCCCATTAGGCAATGTCAAAGCTGGAAATCTACGTCACATATATATTGAATAGGAGAAGAACTCCCTAAGCACCAGCCCATATCCTATAAAACCCAAAAAAGTTTAGTCAACCCAACGAACATCCTCAAGCCCCAACATGTATTACTAACAGATAAGTCATACTCCTTATGGGGTTTGCAACAGAAATAGGATTGAGAATAGGACTGAGAGGTTATACTTAAAAGATAGCATACAAGTAAGCTCTACAGGAAAAGAGGGATCAAGGATATACTCTTGAAAAGAGATATCATGCGCGTGTCTAGTCTTCAATCTTCTAAGTCGCATTTCCTTGAGCTTAACTCCATTGTGCTTTGTCCGTTTTTAACTTCAAAATTTCTTAATTCTTGTTTCCAAAATATGAGTTGGAACTCATTTCACTGTTGTCTCTCGTCCCATTTTCCCTTATCCTCCTTCTAGTATACTCGGCTCAAACATAACTGCGTACTCATGGTTTCATGCAAGCTCTCCAAAATTCAATAGTGAATCTCGGATCTCGTTTACTTACTAGAAGGTATTCCACGCAGAAAAACTATCTCTTGAAAACAAACAAATGTCAACCATGTTGCCAAATGTACTTACTAAGGTGATTTTCTATAACTCATGCATAAGCGAAATGAACCATCCGCCTTAGTGGCGAACACTACTCGAGCGGATCGATAGATGTATCAAGAATGGATCGATAAATGTATCAAGAGATTCTAGGTAACTAAAAATGGCAGAACCCTAAGGGTTACACTAGACTTCGAGGGCATTACCAAGGCAAGTCGAGCGTCTAACAACCCTCTTTTCATACTCGAGAATGGTACCATTTCTGGACAACCACTCCATCCTTAGAATCAACCCATAGCTCAAAAACATAAGCTTTACTTCTAAACTCAACACTTAGCATGGACATTCTCAAATCCAAAGAAGTCATGAATAAATGAGCCGATTCCCCAAAAGGATTTGAGACAAAAATGGGATCCTCTACTACGCTAGTACTAAGGTGCAGAGACTCAACTATCGAAGCAGAAATAAAAAGGATGCGATGTACCATAATCAAAAAGGGTACGAACATGATAGAAAGATAAACTAGACTTTCCTACAGAAACATCTCTACCTTCTTGTTCTGAGCCTCATTCGCCTTAACCGCTCTTATCCCCTCTTAAATAACATGTTAACAGGTCTCTCAAGAACTACCTCCATCGCACGACAACCCTACAAAGCTTGAAATAAGATTAGTCGCAGATGGAACAAATGTGACTACGGATGGAGGAAAGAAAGGAAAAGGGATTCAAAGAAGGAAACAAAGGATAATGCTAATGGCCTTTGGGGAATAGTCTTTAAAAATAAAACAAGATTTTTCTTGAAAAATGCTTCTTTGTAAACGACTTTGAAAATAATTTCAAAAGGTTTTAAAAACTTTTGCCCAGTCTGGTAACCTTCTGCTCTGATACCAAATGTAACACCCCACCTCCGCTAGGGTCACTCACAAAGGGAATGCACTAGCTTTGGTGGAGCATTATCTAGGTAAACATACACAGAAATATTACAAGACAGAACATATAAAACATCAGAAGAAGAACCAAATTTTATTACTTCAAAAATCTAGAAAGGTCTAAAGCCTTTTTACATCAAAATGCCATTAAATCCATTACATCGAAATCTGTCTTGCAATAGTGAAGAAGCATAAAACCATGGTCATAAATCATTCCCCAAGTATAACAGTAAAGCAAGTCATAGACAAAGGAAATCCAAGCTATACATGAAAGAGCCTTGGAGCTTGGTAAGATCCGAACTAAGCTGTATTCCCACCCTGCGAACCTGGGGTGGAGGGGGGGGGGGGGACGGAAGAAAAAGAGGCAAAACCAAACGGGTCAGTCATAAAGACTGAGTAAGTCCTAGTGACTTTCAGCATAAAAATAGGTAAAGATAAGATGGCATGAATAAACTGAAAGTAAACATAAGGATGATGACAAGATAGGCAAGTTAAACTAGGATAACAAGATAAACTATGGTAACAAGATAAACTAAGGTCACAAAAAAACTAAGGTAACAAGATAAACTAAGGTCACAAGAAAAACCAAGGTAGCAAGATAAACTACGTGCATCGCATGTTTAACATTCTCTGCACCAACTGTACTAGTACCCCAACCCGTATCATCCTCTCCATGTATATGTACAGTCCCTTGCCGTATATTGTACGGGTTTCATCTCATATTTCTATACTACTTTAACGTGGTGCCACCATTCTTGAAATCGTTCGGACTACCACCCTTGTTCTAGCTAGGTTTTCTTATCATGAACTATCGCGTGTTCAACTAGGATTTATGCCACCTAGGACCACTAGGTATTATGCTACCTATTGAACGTTTTCTAGATTCGTTTAGGGTTTATGCCACCTAGGACCACTAGGGATTATGCTACCTAACGAATTCCACATAACGATCTATTAATCGATTGGCTCCCTACAAGTCCTAGCTCGTTCATGTGTCTGTGTCATACGGCCCAATCACGAAATGTAGTTACCTATGCTAGGTCCACCATAGGGTGTATCAAGCCCTATGGTGCCAACCATCGACACAAATCAAGCACGCACAGATAATCCTACTGATGCCCAATGCCTGCTTTTTCTGCTCCGGAGTGTGTGCACGCCCGCACTCTGTTAGAACCTACACTAGCGCACCCACACAGCCACCGTTTTGGTCGCTTACAATTAGCCCAGTAATCGTGCCCCACCCTGCCTAGTTCTAGGGTACCATGATACATCTAGTGGGTTACTGATGAAACGGACCGCGTAACTAGGGTTTCTGTCTAGTAGGTTAAGTGTTGTCATTTAAATTCGAGACTTAACCCCATCGGTCTAGCATGTCAAGTTGGTTAAGTGTTGTCACTCAAGTTCGTGACTTAACCCGTCTACGTGTCATGTCAAATTGGCAAAGTGCTGTCGTTTAAGTTCATGACTTAGTCCTACGAATCATGTGTCAAGTTGGTTATGTATATTCAAACGGTTCACGGCTTAACCCTATCAAATCATCGTGTTAAATTGGTTAAGTATATTCAATCGGTTCATGACTTAACCCTATCAGATCATCGTGTCCAGTTGGTTAAGTATATTCAAGCGGTTCATGACTTAACCCTATCAAATCATCGTGTCCAATTGGTTAAGTATATTCAAGCGGTTCATGACTTAACCCTATCAAATCATCGTGTCCAATTGGATAAGTATATTCAAATAATTCATGGCTTAACCCTCCCACGTATCATGCTAAGTTGGCTAAGTATTATCTATATGTTCAAGTTGACTTAACCCTGCCACGTGTCAGGTTATATCGATTGGGTGTTATCAACCTATTCAAGTTAGCCCAACCCATCCGCTAGTCATGTTATAACGGTCAAGTGTCATTAGCCTTGCTATGTTACTTAACCTACCCATTAGTCTGATTAACAGTTATGTTGGTTAAGCCCACATTTATAAGTTTTATATGTTCTTAACTTATACCGGTCAGGTCCATATTCAGATGTCAAATTTCCATGTCATCCCACCTAACCCTCTAACCATACCCACGTCTTATTATGGTTAGTATTCCTTAATTCAATCATTATGACAAACGAATCATGACCTCTCACATTAAACCGTGCATTTTGTGGCCACTGGATTTGCCGGGCGGTTCCGGGCAGATTTACACCACAAACTGGGTCTAACCTCGTGTCATAAGTTGTTACGCCTACAATTCGACCTTTGACCTCTCACATTAGACTGACACTTTGTGGCTACTGGATTCGCCGGGTGGTTCCGGCTAGATTTACACCACAAACCGAGTCTAACCTCGTGTCAAAGGTTCATTAATGGTCGTATTCCACCAAAAACCCCAATATCAGTTCATTTGTTTAACATATAGAAATGTTCATGATTCAAGTTTTTGCCCCAAAACGTGTTCCCAAATTATTATCATAATTCACTATAAGGTTATGCCAAGTTATAGCCTTTTATTTACAATACATGCCAATTACCAAAAAACCCAACTTAGGCGCGTTCATATTAAACCTCTACTAAGTCATAAATTATCATATATGTTTCAACTCCAAATTTTACATAATTAACATATGCCCAAGTTCTAGATTACATGTAAATTTTACATATGCCCAATTCCTACCAAATTTACATATGTTCAATTCATGCCGTTTTACATGTATGCCAACTTTATGCCAATATACACATATACCAAGTTTCATGCCGCTTTACATATGTCAAGATTCATGATTTACATGTTTACAAAGCTATGCCCAATTTACATAGATCAAGTTTTATACCCAAAATTACATGTATACTACGTTTACACCAATTTACTCATAACAAGATCTAGCCAAATTACATATATCAAGATCCATGTCAAATTATATATATATATATATATATATATCAAGATCCACATCAAGTTATATATATCAAGATCCATGTCAAATTATATATGCCAATCCCCATTCTTGCAATTACCATTATAATGACAATACCCAAATATCAAGTTTCATGTTAATGATAAATTATCCCCCAAACATCCAATTTTCATATTATGCCTTCGATCCCACCAAACACATATATTCCACTAGGTAATATTCCAATATTTTCCCCGTATACCATCACACGTATATCGTAATTTAGACCTAGGTCCGTAATTGACCTAGGTTCATCAAAAGAAAATAAATAGGGGGAGGTAGAAGTTGCAATAAAAACAAGATCAGAGAGAAAACGACATAAAAGCATCATCTCAGGCATAAATAATAGATCTTGATAATAAAACATAAACCAAGAAAAATTGATTTACAATAGGCTGAATAGACCATAAACTTGTCATGCGAATAAAGATAGAAAAGTTCTCAAGATCAAGATCCAAGAAAAAACAAGAATTGAATCAAAAGTCCAATTTCATTTCATCACATGTCCATATTAAATTTAATTATTTTAATCTGAAAATAACTAGAACTTACAGAGCATGGCTAATGAATTAAGAACTATAATTGTCGTAGAACGTTGCAGAGACATTGATTTATCTTCTTGAATTGTTGTAGAATTGTTGTAGAAGCTTTAATCTCTAGTTTGAATCTACTTTGGAGGCTAAGAGAAAAGTTTAGAGAGCGGCGGCCATGATCAAGTGGAAGTCCAGCAGCATAATAGTGTAAGAATGACTTGATATGAATTAGGTTAGGTCTAAGGGTGTTTTTATAGGTGTAGCAACTAGTTTTGGCCCTTAGATTAACCCTAGAATCAATCCGGACCGTCAAAACACGTCTTAGGCTTCAAAATTGAGTTCTGGGTCAAACCAGGCCGACCAGGTCGACCTGTAAGGTGGGGGGTCGACACTATGGTCGACCTGGGGGGTAGGTCGACCCTATGGTCGACCTGGGGGTGTAGGTCGACCCTATGGTCGACCCCCTGGTCCATTCTAATTCTAAAATTTAATTCTGCCTTGATTTCTTGTTTTAACATGTTATAAAAATACGGGTTGTTACAGGAGTCCAAAGTGGTTTAAATGGATTGTTATCAAACAAATTCTCATTTTGTTTTCGATTTAAAAATCCTTTGGAATTATTTGAATTCAAATTTTCAAAGCGAATCTTTCCAAAGCACTTTGAAGGATTTTTCAAATCATTTGAATTTCATATTCCGGAAATATTATTTTTCTCAAAGGCAATACCATATTTAGTTCCAACAAAAACTCGGTTTTGTAACAACATATTCAACGATTTTTCCCCATTAGAGAATTTTTCCAAGGTTGATTCTAATCGTTGGATTTTGGATTTAAGATCACTATTATCTTTCATTAAATCTGAACAACGATTGTTAGTGATCTTTCTTTCAGCATCATGTTGTTTCAAAACCAAATTTTCATATCCAAGTAATTTGGTTTTGGATTTGGACTCAGAAATTTCAAATTCAAAATGTTTTTGTTTTTCAAATTCAAGTTTTTTAGAATTTTTCAATTTTAGTTTCAAGCTCTTTTAAAATCTCTTCAGTTTTCACCAAACTTTCCTTTTCAAGAAATTCATGTTTGGAATTAACTTTATCCAACTCCTTTTGCAAAGCATTATTTTTATGAATTCGTTCATCTTCATGACTTTTCAAAATCAAATTTTCATTTTCAAGTTTTCTAAAATTTTCATTAAGATGAGCTAAATCAAATTTCAAATTCATACAATCTTTACAATTAGAGTTTTCAGGTTTTAATTTCAAAACATTATTTTTGCATCATAACTCAGAATTTTTAGATTTCAGAATTTTATTTTTCCATTGGAGACAATTGGCAGTTTTAGTTAAATCATTACAAAGAGAAATCAATTCTTCATGTAAAAAATTTCCATCGTCTGAATCATCATTTATAGCTCCAGTTAAGCACACATCTGAATCTGAGTTGCCAACTGAGGGTTTTAAGCAGTCGTTGTCATTTCCATACAACGCACTGAGAGTTTTCCAGATATCCTGCACAGTTAATCAATGGGAGATAAGATGAAGCTGATTATTACTAAGATAAGAATAAATAGTATGCATTACACGAGCATTAGTAACTTTATCTTTCTTATCTAACATTTCTCCCAAATTTTCAATAATATATCAATATTCAAAATTAACATATTTTAAATATAATTCGAATTTCGCTTTCCAAATTGAAAAACACGTTCCACTGAAAATAATTGGAATATCACAGGACTGACTCTCAGAAGACTGACGATAAGGATGACCCATGACTCTAGAGTTAATGAAATTACCAGGCTCTGATACCGCTTTTTGGATCTAGATTAACCCTAGAGGGGGGTTGAATAGGGTTTATCATAGTTCTTACGGGATATTAAAAATTCACAGAACACAGAATGCATCAGAAATAAAAAACAGAAATTAAATGACACAAGATATACCCAGCTTTAGCAAAATCCTGCCTACTGCTGCATTCCTAAGGTTTCTACTAGGCAATAGAACAGATCCCGCTTACAAGACCGTATAAACTCACGAACCCCTCGCTCCTATTCTAATCCTACGCTCAAAACCCTAGACTGATCTAAATCCCTTAGATCAGATTTTCCCCTAGTTTTACAGACTCTAGTAACCTGCCTAGTTTTACAGATGAAACTAGGAAACCACCTAGATTTTACAAATTCTAGCAACTGTCAGTTAACCCCTAACTGAATGACCTAGATTTTACAGACCCTAGAAACTATTTGATGATTTTTACAACTCAAATTCAAACAAATAATTAAAAAACAAACAATAGAAAAGCCCCCTTTTAATGTTAAAAAACCTTAGGCTCTTTTAAAACATGGCCGACCTACTTCAAGTGGTTTAACCCAATTCCTTTTCTCTATGGAAAAACAGAAATGGCGGCCGATCCCAAATAAAAACTAGGGTTTTCTTTGATCTCCAAATCACATTGCTTCTTCAGTATAGGATTAATCTTTTGATGCTCGAATTCTTTGGAAGGCTTTGTGAGGCTTCAATTTGGAATGTTGAGATCAAAAAATTATGTGAGTCTCCAAATAATTTTTCTTTGAAAATGCTTTTGAAATGTTGCGTGTATCAATCTCTTCTTTGCCTGTGATGTGAATGGTGTTTTGTAGGATTTCAAATCCTTAAATTGCTCTGATTTTGTCATATGATTTCGATCTGATTTTGTGCCGTGTTCCTCTTTTTGATTCTCGGTTTCAATTTGATTCCTTGGCATTGAAAATCTTGCATGATTTACTGTGATGAACTTGGACATAATTTTATAAACCTCTCTGAACTTTTGGCAAACATAATTTGATTTCCACAATAAATACTTGCCAAAAAATGAAACATTACCCTTTTGTTTTTCTGTGAATTCTCGAAATGAATTTTCCAAAAAGGAAATTAGCTGTCTTGCTAAATATTCTCCTTTCTGATTTTCTGCACTTCTATATCCATGATTTCCGGAAGAATGTGAATTGATTTAGTGTATTTTCTCGAAACACTTACATACATGAATTTCAATCTTGCCTTTGATTTCTCTGGGAAATATTGTGCATGTAACACCCCATAATTTTAAATATTAAAATTAACAATTTTAAGAATTAAGGGAAATAGTTACGCCATTGCGTTCGTCTCGAAATTCTGCTTGGAATAAAGTCCAAGTTTTCATAAATCGGACTTCGTATGAGGAAGTTGTGGCCCTCAGAAGTTTCAGGAATTTAAATAAATTAAAACAGCTCAGAATCAAATTCAAAATTTGAATTCAAACAAAGGAGCGGGCTGGGCGGGATTTTCCCCGCCTCAGGCCAGGTCGATCTCCCCTATACAGGTCGACCTAGGGGTCGACCTATCCCCTCGGGCAGATCTGAACTGTGACGATTCTGACTTGTTGCTGAGTCTTTTCTGACCTGTTGCTGAGTCACTAGGGCATAGGTGGCAATTTTGGATAACTCTATCTAGTCTGGATGGTTGTGATTGCTCCTAGGATGATCTAGCGGCTTATATTGATCTAAACTTCTATATAAGCATGCATAGACTCAAGCTCTAAACCTAAACTAAATTAATCTCTTGGCCTCCATGCTGCTGCTAGTTCTTCTTCTTAAAGCTTTGGAATTGCAAGTTAGGATTCTAATACAAACAACGAACGAATTATTCTCTTCTCTAATCCGTCTTTGTGAGTACAATTTCTTTCACATAATAATTAATAAATTAATTATGATGAGTTACAATTGGAATTATGAGAACATGTTTGTTGAATAATGTGATGTTACTTAACTTTGTTATCGTCTGTTGGTGAACATATGACAGTTTTGTTAACTTATGTTAGTGGATCTATTTCATATGTCCAATCACATATGTTTAACTTGATTCATTTTATGACATCAGTTTATATGCAAGTTTGGGATGTAAATCATATGCTAGTTTGTATGTGAATCATATGCAAGTCTGTATGCGAATTATACACAAGTTCATATGTGAATCAAGTATATATATATATATATATATATATATACATAAGCGAATATATATACATAAGCGAGTTTATATGTAAAACATGTGATATTAGTTTACATGCTTAAATTCATATGCAAGTTTGTAGGAATCCATAAGCAAATTTAGGTGAAAAACATATTCACATATGCAAGTTTAGGTGAAAACCATATTCATATATGCAAGTTCACAATTTCATGTTTGGATCTATATTCAGACCTATGGCAGTACATAGATTATGCAAATTTATGTTCTATATGTCCATTGCCTATGCAAGTTATTTGCTAAGCAAACTTATGTTATAATTCTTATTCGCAAGTTAGATATATTTTATGTGTTATGCAAGTTGTGATGTTTCTTTTCTTTTTATGAGTTAGACTATTTGCGAGTCTAACATACTTCATATTAAACGTACGAATGACGTGGGGACAATGGTAAAATATTAAGTATACATATTGTGAATTGGCATAAAATGGC
Source organism: Allium sativum (assembly GCA_030737875.1). Classification (NCBI taxonomy): domain Eukaryota; kingdom Viridiplantae; phylum Streptophyta; class Magnoliopsida; order Asparagales; family Amaryllidaceae; genus Allium; species Allium sativum. The sequence goes on from CM060923.1 coordinate 429,567,042, forward strand.
TTTAAAGGCATATAATTAATTTGAGACACTAATTGGTATAATTTATATACCTGGAAAGTACATACATAATTTAGGTGACAATTATGGACATAGATTAATTTGGAAATTATTGACAATTTGAATAGGGATAATTAATTCATATTGGGGTGAAATAATTATGTGTAATAATAAATGCCTAAGACACGAGGTTAGACTCGTTTGTGGTATAAGACTGCCCGGACCCGCGCGATAAATCCAGCAACCACAAACGGTAGTCTAATGTGAGAGGTCGAAGGCATAAATTAAATGTGTAACAATTGTAAAGACACGAGGTTAGACTCGTTTGTAGTATAAGACTGCCCGGACCCGCCCGGCAAATCCAGCAACCGCAAACGGTAGTCTAATGTGGGAGGTCTTACAAGGTTACGGTTATAATGAATCAAGTAACACTTAACCAAGACAAACATGTGGTGGGACATGGGGGTTAAATGGGTAACATGGGTGACATGTGAAATACGATTAGAAACACTTAAGCATGTTGAAACATGTAAGAAGACATGAATAAGAAGGGGTTAAGTGGGAAATCTTAGTGGGGACCAAGCATAGGTGAAAAGCTTGTGTCAAGTATGGGGACCCTTTTCAAACTAGTAACCCATTAAGTATCTTTGTGAGCTCGAGTTAGATCGAGGACGGGACACGCTTACTGGGTTTGATTGTAAGAGGTCAAAACGGGTTAGCGGTGGAAACGCAAGTCCAACAGGGTCATCTGCGTGCGTGGGCCCGGGCTGGTAGGTAAGACGTTGTTGCATCGTGTAGATATAAGTTGTGCATCTTTAGTGGTATCTGGTTGCCACTTTGGGGAGTGACACACCCCACCGTGGGACCAGCACGGGTATCTATGAGTTAGGGAGCCGATCGCATGGGGATAACGGGTACAACTCGTGGAGATAGGGCAGGTGACACCTATGAAGACAGCTAGGGGTACACGAAACTACCATTATCATTATTATGATTATTATGTTCAGTAGGTGGGATCAACTTTTAGGGTGACTAGTAATGGTGCAGTATAATAATTATCCTATATTGATTAGGAGCGCGATTAACGCCAGCATATTCCTCTTGTTTGTTTTGTCTTGCCCATTTGCTTCACAGTCATTCCTTGTTTTACCAGTTTATGACTTATCCTAATTGCTTTAATAATTATATTATTAAATTATTGGACTCGCTAGACTTTATTTCTGACCCCCTTTGTTTTCGCCTCTTTTCTTCCTTCCCCCCCGCCCCCCAGGTTCTCAGGGAGGGACTAGTGCTAGTGGAGCTTGATTTCAACCTCTTTCTCTCTCTTTTGGAAGTGCTTGGATTACTGAAAGTAAAGTTCAGCTTATCTCTTTAATGGCTACTTATGTTGGGGTTATGCTTTTTTATTTTATGTACTCAAAAAATAATTTGTCAAGATGGATATTAAGTGTACTTGGTTTTATTGTTGGTTTTTGATTTTGTTGTAACCAAACTATTTCTCCGCTGCAATAAAAGTTGTTTTAATTTTTCAAGTACCAATATATGTATCTGTCTTGTTATATTATGTTCTACACACCAATAATACTCCATGAAAGTTAATGCATTCCCTTTGAGAGTGACATTAACGGACGTAGGGTGTTACACGTGGTATCAGAGCTGAAGGTTACCAGAACAGATAAGAGATTTTGAAAGAAAACTATTTTTCAAAAGCATTTTATAAAGAAATACTTTCAAAAATATGTTTTAAGGAGAGTATTTTCAAGAGAAAAGTTTGTTTTAAAAACATAACGCCCATGGTCCATATATCTTTCCTTCGATTCTCCATTTTGGATTTCTTCCTTTTTCTTTTCAGCATATCTGTGGTACCCGAGATACCCGAGGGCATACTAATACCAACCTGGTTTAGAAGGTATTTGGAGGCTAGGGCCACCGCCGCAGGCCCAGAAGATGTTCCTCCTCCCCCAGCTGCAGCCGCTCCTCCTCCTCCCCTCCCCGCATTGATACTTTTTCGAAGATATGCAAAGACTTTCGGGCAATGGGCGGTAAACCTTTTCACGGGTCAGAGACGTTTGTTGAAGCTCGAAATTGGCTTAAGGAGGTTGAAGATTTGTTTGGTATCTTCGAGATAGAAGATGGAAGGAAGGTCCAATTAGCTGCTTGGTTAATGAAGGACGAAGCCTCGTTTTGGTGGGAGGTCACGAATGGAGAGCGTCCAGTGGAGACATGGATGGATTTCAGGCATAGGTTCGAGATGAAATTTCTCTCACGAGCAAAAGAGAATTTATACATGGAGAGGTTCTTGGCGTTGAAGCAAGGGAATTTATCAGTAAAGGAGTACGTCAACAAGTTCAATCACTTGGCGAGATTTGGTGAACACACTTGAAAAGAAGGCCTTGAGATTCGTTAAAGGTTTGAATGAGCGGCTACATGGGTTGGCTATGACCCACATTCCTATGGGGGCTACCTTTGAGAAACTGGTTGACATGGCGCTTATGCATGAAGAGGAGAAAGGCGCTAATGCTAATAAGGCACCGGAAAATAAAGGGGATCAAAAGAAGTCACAACTACAACCTAAGAAAGGTGGTAAGGATAACAATAGCAAAGGAAGGAAAAGGTGCTTTAATTGTGGAACACCAGGCCATCTGAGCAAGGACTGTAGGAAGAAGAAGAAGACTTGCTGTTTCAACTGTGGTGAGGCAGGACATCTGATTAAAGACTGCCTAAGAAGACAAGGGAAAGGGCAGAGGACAGGGTCTACTTCTGAAGGGCAGGTTCAGGGTCTCATGGCACCAGGGCAAGCAAGAGGGAAGGTTCATGCTCCCATGGCACCAGGACAGGAGAGTGGTAGAAACATTTCTGTTGAAAGTTTGGTTTATCTTTTTGATCATCCTGTTCGTACTTTGTTTGATTCTGGCGCTTCACACTCATTTGTATCTGCTTCGTTAGTTAAAACACTGCACCTAAATACTAGTCTAGTTACGGATCCTATAGTTGTCTCAAATCCTATTGGTGGTTCGGCTCATCTTTCAATGATTTGTCGGGATTTGAGAGTGTCTATCTTGGGCGTTGGGTTTGAATGTAACGCCTTCTTTCTTGGCTTCATGGGCTATGGCTTGATTCTAGGCATGGATTGGCTATCTAGATACGGTGCCATCATAGACTGTGAAAGAAGGGTAGTTAGATTGTTGACTCGTTGTGGCAAGACCCTTGATATTTCTTATGACCCCAGAGGTCCGGTGATGCTTAGCTACATAGAATCTCTTGACGCATCCAATGATGACTTGGAATCCGTTCGTGTGGTCCGTGAATATGGTGACGTCTTTGATGAAGTTTGAGGTTTACCCCCGAGGCGAGAGATAGACTTTCGAGTATACCTAGTAGACAATGCAAAGCCAGTTGCATTACCAGTGCGCCACATGGCTCCGAGGGAGAGAAGAGAGCTCAGTAAGCAAGTGAAAGAGTTGCTTGAGAAGGGGTTCATAAGAAGAAGTATTTTGGAATGGGGTGCTCCAGTTGTTTTTGCTACGAAGGCTGATGGTTCACTTAGATTGTGCATGGACTATAGAGAGTTGGATAAGCTCACAAAGAAGAATAGATACCCATTGCCGAGGATAGATGATTTATTCGGTCAGCTGGTTGGTGCTTTGGTTTTCTCGCAACTGGATTTGGCTATAGGATTTCATCAGCTAAGGGTGGCTGAAGACAGCATAGATAAGACTTCATTTAAAACTCCTGATGGTTTCTTCGAGTGGCTCGTCATGCCTTTTGGTTTGACGAATGCACCTGCATACTTCGTTGACTTAATGAGCAGGGTATTTAGGGAGTTTCTAAACAAGTTTGTGGTAGTCTTTGTGGACGATATCTTAATTTTCTCTAAAAGCGAGGAACAGCATGCCTTACATCTTAGGGAAGTCTTAGAGACCCTACGAGCGCATCAACTCAAAGCTAAGTTCTCCAAATGCCATTTTTGGAGAAAAGAAGTGAGGTTCTTAGGACACGTGGTCTCTAAGGAAGGGATAGCTGTGGATCCCGCAAAGGTGGTGGCAATCCAAGATTGGAAGATTCCTAAGAACGCAACAGAGGTAAGAAGCTTTTTAGGGATGGCTAGTTATTATAGGAATTTCATTAAGGACTTCGCGAAGATATCAGCCCCACTTACTCGGCTAACGAAGAAGAACTTGACCTTTGCTTGGGATGTTGACTATGACGGTGCTTTCCAACGTTTGAAGAGGGCTTTGACGACAGCTTCAGATTTATTTTTGCCAGACGGAAGTAAGCCATTCACAGTATATACCGATGCTTGCGGGACAGGGCTTGGCGCAGTTTTAATGCAAGAGGGAAGGGTGATATGCTATGGTGGAAGATAGTTGAAAGCCCACAAGAAGAATTACCCTACCCACGACTTAGAGTTGGCTGCCATGGTTTTTGCGCTTAAGTCATGGCGTCATTATTTGCTTGGCGAAAAGTTTGAGTTGCATGCAGACCATAAGTCGCTAAAGTACTTGTTCTCTCAGAAAGATCTAAACTTGAGGCAATAGAGGTGGATGGAGTTTTTGGCATCCTACGATTTTGAGATCGCATATACCCCTGGCAAGGGTAACGTTGTAGCTGACGCCTTAGTAGAAAGAGGTTAACTTTGAGTCCTTTATTCGTAGAGCGGCAGAGTTTGGAGTATATATCAACCTTTCACTTCGGACTCTCTGTCGATTATGTATTCGGATTGTTGGCATCACTAGAGGTACAACCTACACTTTTGGGTCGGGTTGGAGAGGCACAGCGAGATGACCCACAGTTGGTTGAGATAGTAGGCAAACTTATAGGAGGGGAGTCTTCGAGTCATCTTAATATATATGTTATAGATGAGAGAGGCTGGTTGCGTAGAGATGGGAGACTTTGCGTGCCACAAGACGAGAGTTTGAGGAAGACAATTATTGAAGACTCACATCGCTCAAAGATGGCCATACATCCCGGTGGTGACAAGATGTATAGGGATATGAAGCGAGTTTTCTTTTGGGCCGGAATGAAGAAGGACGTGGCTGAGTTCGTTTCTAGATGCTTAGTATGCCAGCAAGTTAAGGCGAAGCAAAAGAAGCCCGGTGGTTTGCTCCACCCTTTAGATATTTCGCTATGGAAATGGGAAAGTGTTTCCATGGATTTTGTAGACGGGTTGCCAAGATCAAGGAAGGGTAATACGGGGATTTGGGTAGCTGTAGATAGACTTACCAAAAGTGCCCATTTTATTCCCGTTAAAAGTAGGAGGACCGCCGCTTGGTTAGCATCTGTTTACCTTCGAGAGATAGTTCGTCCGCACGGCATACCCTCTAGCATTGTGAGCGATAGAGATCCCATTTTCACTAGCGAGTTTTGGAAGAGCTTACAAGAGGCAGTTGGAACACAATTGTGTTTAAGTACCGCTTACCAACCTCAGACGGACGGCCAGACCGAGAGAGTAAATCAGATTCTAGAAGATCTTTTGAGGCTATGCATCTTAGACTTTGGAGGAACATAGGAAGAACATCTCCTATTAGTGGAGTTCGCCTATAATAACAGCTTTCAGGCTAGCATTGGCATGGCACCTTTTGAGGCTCTTTATGGACGACCATGTCGATCACCTACTTATTGGTGGGAATCTATGGATAAGGTTTTGCTTGGACCCGACATGATTAAGGAGACTTCAGAGAAGATAGATTTGATTCGACGGCGAATGAAGACGGCGCAGGACCGACAAAAGTCATATGCTGATAATAGATGAATCGATCTTGAGTTCAATGTTGGGGACATGGTTTTTATTAAGGTGTCACTGTTGAGAAACGTAGTCCATTTTGGATCGGTAGGGAAGTTGGCACCAAGGTTCGTAGGATCCTTTCCAATTACAGACAGGATTGGGCAGATGGCATATAGAGTAAAGTTTCCAGAGAAGCTCAGTTGTGTTCATGACGTGTTTCACGTTTCCCATTTGCGTAAGTGTTTACATGATACAGCGGAAGTGGTGGAGCCGAGAATGCTCAAAGAAGTGGAAATAGAGCGAAATGCCACGGTTAGACGAGCTCCTACACGCATTCTCGGATCGGAGGTCAAAAAGCTATGCAACAAAGAGGTTAAGTTGGTTAAAGTGCAATGGGGAGATGATCAAGGAGATGCGACTTGGGAGACAGAAGACAAGATACGTACGCTGTACCCTTTCCTTTTTGAGGGTATGTTTTTAACTTCTCCTTTTTCTACCTCTTTGTTGATACTTGTCTTATCGTTTAATATGTCTTTACAATGATATTTTCGATCTTTAGTTAGGAAAAACCCTACAGTTGTAAACGTGTGTTTGAGATATGTTATGTTTGATGGATGCAAATGGATGCAAGTGGTTGCTAGTGGTTGCTCGTGGATGCATGTGTTAGGCACTAGATGGGCTCAATCACTTTCATATTGCATATAAATATGTGTGTATATTTAAATTAATGGATGTATGATGGTTATGTTATCATATGGATGCTGCATTTTGATGAATGGTTGTGCACACATGTAGAAATAATATATATCGTTAGGGTTCTTTTGCATATATAATGGACGCATTACACTATCATGATTTACATTAAGGAAGTCAACTCAATCAGTAGACCGCCTGATTTTGCATTGGATAAGGAACATATACACACACTTTTTGCATATGTTCATACGACATTAGAAATCCTGTAAGGACAATGGATGCCTGTGTTTGATGGTTGAGTAGATGGATGATTGGATGTTAGAATATATATTCTCCTTAACTTGGAAATTTCGGGGCGAAATCCTTTAAGTAGGGGAGAATGTAACACCCCGTAATTTTAAATATTAAAATTAGTAATTTTAAGAATTAAGGGAAATGGGTTACGCCATTGCATTCGTCTCGAAATTTTGCTTGGAATAGAGTCCAAGTTTTCGTAAATCCGACTTCGTATGAGGAAGCTATGGCCCTCAGAAATTTCAGGTATTTAAATAAATTAAAACAGCTCAGAATTAAATTCAAAATTTGAATTCAAACAAAGGAGCGGGCTGGGCAGGATTTTTCCTGCCTCAGGCTAGGTTGACCAGGGGTTTGACCTCCCCTATACAAGTCGACCTAGGGGTCGACCTACCCCCTCGGCCAGATCTGAACTGTAACGGTTCTGACTTGTTGCTGAGTCTTTTCTGACCTGCTGGTGAGTCACTAGGGCATAGGTGGCAATTCTGGATAACTCTATCTAGTCTGGACGGTTGTGATTGCTCCTAGGATGATCAAACGGCTTATATTGATCTAAACTTCTATATAAGCACGCATAGACTCAAGCTCTAAACCTAAACTAAATTAATCTCTTGGCCTCCATGCTGCTGCTAGAATAGTTCTTCTTCTTAAAGCTTAGGAATTACAAGTCAGGATTCTATTACAAACGACGAACGAATTATTCTCTTCTCTAATCCGTCTTTGTGAGTACAATTTCTTTCACAAAATAATTAATAAATTAATTATGATGAGTTATAATTGGGATTATGAAAACATATCTGTTGAATCATGTGATGTTACTTAACTTTGTTATCGTCTGTTGGTGAACATATGATAGTTTTGTTAACTTATGTTAGTAGATCTATTTCATATGTCCAATCATATATGTTTAACTTGATTCATTTTATGACTTCAGTTTATATGCAAGTTTGGGATGTAAATCATATGCTTATATGCAAGTCTGTATGCGAATTATAAACAAGTTTATATGTGAATCAAATATATATATATATATATATATATATATATATATATATATATATATACACACACACACATATTCGAGTTTGTATGTAAAATATGTGATATTAGTTTACATGTTTAAATTCATATGCAAGTTTGTAGGAATCCATATGCAAATTTAGGTGAAAACCATATTCACATATGCATGTTTAGGTGAAAACCATATTCATATATGCAAGTTCACAATTTCGAGTTTAGATCTATATTTAGACCCATGGCAGTACATAGTTTATGCAATTTATGTTCTATATGTCCAGTGCCTATGCAAGTTATTGGCTATGCAAACCTATGTTATAATTCTTATTCGCAAGTTAGATCTATTTTATGTGTTATGCAAGTTGTGATGTTTCTTTTCTTTTTATGAGTTAGACTATTTGCGAGTCTAACATACTTCATATTAAATGTACGAATGACATGGGGGCATTGGGAAAATACTAAATATACATATTGTGAATTGGCAAAAAATGGCTTTAAAGGCATATAATTAATTTGAGACACTAATTGGTACAATTTATATACCTGGAAAGTATGGACACAATTTAGGTGACCATTATGGACATAGATTAATTTGGAAATTATTGACAATTTGAATAGGGATAATTAATTCATATTGGGATGAAATAATTATGTGTAATAATAAATGTCTAAGACACGAGGTTAGACTCATTTGTGGTATAAGACTGCCCGGACCCGCCCGGGAAATCTAGCAACCACAAACGGTAGTCTAATGTGAGAGGTCGAAGGCATAAATTAAATGCGTAACAATTATAAAGACCCGAGGTTAGACTCATTTTCAGTATAAGACTGCCCGGACCCGACCGGCAAATCCAGACACCGCAAACGGTTGTCTAATGTGGGAGGTCTTACAAGGTTACAGTTATGATGAATTAAGTAACACTTAACCAAGACAAACATGTGGTGGGACATGGGGGTTAAGTGGGTAACATGGGTGACTGGTGAAATACGATTAGAAACACTTAACCAAATTGAAACATGTAAGAAGACATGGATAAGAAGGGGTTAAGTGGGAAATATTAATGGGGACCAAGCATAGGTCGAAAGCTTGTGTCAAGTAATGGGGGTTAAGTGGGTAACATGGGTGACATGTGATATACGATTAGAAACACTTAACCAAATTGAAACATGTAAGAAGACATGAATAAGAAGGGGTTAAGTGTGAAATCTTAGTGGGGACCAAGCATAGGTCGAAAGCTTGTGTCAAGCATGGGGACCCTTTTCAAACCAATAACCCATTAAGTATCTTTGTAAGCTCGAGTTAGATCGAGGGGACACATTTACTGGGTTTGATTGTAAGAGGTCAAAATGGGTTAGCGGTGGCAACGCAAGTCCAACGGGGTCATGTGCGTGCATGGGCCCGGGCTGGTAGGTAAGACGTTGTTGCATCGTGTAGATATAAGTTGTGCATCTTTAGTGGTATCGGGTTGCCTCTTTGGGGAGTGATACACCCCACTGTGGGACCATCACGAGTATCTACGAGTTAGGGTGTCGATAGCATGAGGGTAGTGGGTACAACCAATGGAGATAGGGGCAGGCAACACCTATGAAGACAGTTAGGGGTACATGAAACTACCATTATCATTATTATGATTATTATGTTCAGTAGGCGGGATCAACTTTTAGGTTGACTAGTAATGGTGCAATATAGTAATTATCCTATAGTGATTAGGAGCGCGATTAACGTCAGCATATTCCTCTTGTTTATTTTGTCTTGCCTATTTGCTTCATAGTCATTCCTTGTTTTACCAGTTTATGCCTTACCCTAATTACTTTAATAATTATATTGTTAAAGTTATTGGACTCGCCAGACTTTATGTCTGACCCCTTTTGTTTACGCCTCTTTTCTTCCTCCCCCCCCCCCCAAGGTTCTCAGGGTGGGACTAGTGCCAGTGGAGCTTGATTTGGACCTCTTTCTCTCTCTTTTGGAAGTTCTTGGATTGCTAAAAGTAAAGTTCAGCTTATCTCTTTTATGGCTACTTATGTTGGGGTTATGCTTTTTTACTTTATGTACTCAGAAAATAATTTGTCAAGATGGATATTAAGTGTACATGGTTTTATTGTTGGTTATTGATGTTGTTGTAACCAAATTATTTCTCCGCTGCAATAAAAGTTGTTTTAATTTTTCAAGTACCAATATATGTATCCGTCTTGTTATATTCTGTTCTATACACCAATAATACTCCATGAAAGTTAATGCATTCCCTTTGAGAGTGACATTAATGTACGTGGGGTGTTACAGTGCATATATTTACTCCCTTATTATTCTTGCATGATTGTTTCTGGAATCAAGCAGAGTTGAATTCGAGGTCCCCCTTGTGTCATTTCTGGAAACAGGTCTTGTCAATTATTTCTTGTTGCCAAATACAGATTGAATGCTTTCCCAAAATCATTGGTGATTTATCAACAATAACTCCCTGCTAATTTCTGGAAGTAATTTGGAAATCTTGTATATGCCGCTATAAAGTTTTGCACTGCTATTTATATATGTATTAGCTGCTGTTGTACCCATACAACATGCTTCATTGCTGTTCTCACTCATGAAAGGGTACATCCACCTGGCTGTTGCATTAGAAACTAATTTATGTATGTCTACCACGCTGTTGACCACCTGTTCTGTGTTGAAATGTGCACATGTGCACACATGCTTTATTGTATCACCATTGAACTGACTTGATCACCATTTTGATGCTTGCTGTGTGTAAACACTTGAACATGAAATCTGGAAATGACTTGCCAACCAGATTTGTCCCTCTGAAACTTTTTTTTTTACATTTGCATGCATCATGTATATGTGATGTTGAGTCAATATTCATTATGTTGATTCTACCTTATATTTGTGTGTATTTCTATGCACGCTTGAACATGCTACAGCACTTGTACTGCTCCATGAAATCTGTTGAGCCTTGTGTGTGACCACTTGAACATGCTGACCAATTCATTGATGCTATGCCACACATATACTTACAGTTTAAACTGTGCATGTCAATATAATTATGCACACACATGTGCTTGCTGTGTGAACCCTTTTGAAAAAAAAAAACAAAACCATGTCTTTAAGCCTTTCATTGCTGTTTGAGTTGAAATTTTTTTGTCCATCATACATGTATTTGTTGTTTGAATGATAGCCACACCATTTACAAATTGCTGTGCTCATCTATTTATTCATTGACTATGTTGAAAATCACGTATATGCACCATTCCGAAATGTACACATGAATCTGCCTTGAACCATACTTTTTGAGTTCGTGTTGAACCCATGCTGTTGAGCTGCAATGCTAGACTGTCTTGTCACTTAATCACGACCATTTACCATGCATACTTGATACAACATTTTAGTTGTACACACATACACTTGCACTAGGTCGAGTTGGTCTACGTGGCTGCTTCTCAATTGCTCGCTGATTGGCGAGGCAATGCATACGTGTATATATATGCATGTGTGTATATGCAGCCATACAGTATTATTTTCTGTCCCTGTACATATACAAGCTGGTTGCCTTGTGGTATTTATAGTGTTTCACTGTGAATATCACAAGCTGTCTAGACATAGATGAATCAAATCAAGTCATGAAAAATGATGAGAAACACACCAGAAATCTGAGGCAAACAAATTTTTAAAATAAAAATTAAATCTGCTAGAATTTAAAATATTATTTCTGTTCCAGATACTCTGTGTGTGTGTATGTTTCTGTATGTGACAGGTATGGATTGTGACTGGACTGACTGTAGCAGTGAAGACAGAAGACTTGAGTGACAATGAATGTATGAGTGAAGTAGTATGTATGTGTCTGTATATGAGTATGACAATGTAAATGTATATGTGAGTGGATGTGTGAAATGTTGTGAGGAGCTATGTATATGAAATTGTATATGTATGAAACGAAATATATCAGTGAAGTGTACATATAGAGGAGTTATAAAAGTTGTACTGTATGAATGTTTGAAATAAAATATTCTATTTAAATAAAATACTGTGTGAATATTTGAATTTCTGTACAGTCGTATTATATTTAAATATAAATATTATATTTTTGTCTTTGATGTATATATGAAACAGTACAATAGCAAACACATTTATAATAATATATATTTGGTTGTTATCATCAAACAAAAATCATATAATTGTGTATACAACACCGTTATATACAACAGAGCCAACAATTCGAGAAGGAATAGTTGGCCGTTTATTTTAAAAAGTAAATAACCGAATTAATTTCTGATTAAGAAAATTTATTATTTTAAATTAAAACCGTGAACATATATTATTGATAATATGTGCATACACTGATAGAATGGAACGAAACAAGAGACTCTGGAACTGTGTGGAAAAAGGCAACATCATGGAATTGTTCTGGACAGAAATAGAGACAACTAGGATTTTTAATTAAATTAAACCCCTGTTTAATTTAATTAAAACCAACTATTTCAGCGATAAGTCAAATCAAGGTGAGTTAAACTCACTCAGCTCTCCCCACTTATATTTTATAAGTTGAGTTTATATTTTGTGTGCTATAGTTGCTAATGATTGACTGTTTGCTAAATATATATATTTATTTGTTGATTTAACCGATGAAATTGAGCCGCCGTTTAATTTCAGTAAAATACCAAAATCATTATTTTAACAGTTTGGTCCAATGGAGGTAACTTACTCTATTGGTCACGTTTATAAAATAAACGTGTTTAATTGTTTGAATTGTTTTGTTTATTGGTTAATGTTAAATGGTCGTTATTTATTATTATCGAAATTATCAGTTAAATGGAATTGAATGATCTAATTTGAGCTAACCGATTTGGATACAGGGAAGAACAGGTTGGAGGGATCTAACTGGATTCCTCAAATATATCAGTCGTTATTTATTTTCATATTATCAAATATGAACTATCCTGTTGGATGATGGTATTGATCATTGATTGGGAATTCAACCTTTGTTTTAACCAATGGGCAATATTGGTTGAGTAACTGGCAGTAAATGGCCTAAAAAGAAATTGTTTTGTTTATATTTATTTACCATCAGGTGAATCGATAGAACTGAAGTTATAAAATTTATTTTTTTACTGGAGATAGATTTCAAATTATAATATTTTGAATAAAAATTATTAAAAGGAAAATAAATATTTATTATTTAAGTTTATAATTAATTGATTTTATAAAGTCAATTTTGATGTTAATCAAATTTATAAGTATGAGAATAAGAAATTAACCGAATGGTTAATTTGGATAATTGTTTTGTTAAGAAAGAATTAAATGGAATTTATTTAAATTAATTGTATTATTAAATAATTTAAAGAGAAAACGAATTGGAATCGGTTAACGAGATAACCATGTTTTGTGTAACTAAGTCGAATGTTTTTATCTTGAATTGATTTTTAAATTAGTTTGATTTGAATTAATCTAATAAAATAGTTTAATGAATATTGTTTAATTTTAATAAGATTTTTAAAAAAGGGGCTTACTATTTATTTTAGTTAATAAAGTAATTAACTACTAAAGTAGTTAATGATTAAAGTAAATTATTATGCTGATTAATAACAATCTAGGAAATTACTTTTTAATTGAAATTCATTTAAAGTACTCAAAATTGAAATGAAATATAATTGAGTGGAGAAAGGAGTTTATGAACATGTTTTATTTTAAACCTGAGTTTTATAACAAAGTTATAAAAGAAATTTTAAGCGAACAGGATAACTTAAAGTAAATGTTACTTAAATATTTGAATTAAGAAAAAGGAAATTGAGATCAAAAGGGTTTATATTAAACCAGAGTTATATAAATGAGGTTTATGGTGTTAAAGCTTTAAATTTACATTAACGTTACTTAATAATGAGATTATGCAAAAGAGTGGAATTGAAATGAAAATTTCAAGGTAGAGAATGGTTAATTGGGTTAGGGAAATAATTGGTGAAAGTAAATTTGGTGAAAAAAGAGGGTCAAATGGTTGTATAACCAAATCTGAATTACAAAATGAATTTGTTTTAAAGAGCCAGAGTTAAAAAGTGGTGTTTTATAAAGAAGTTACTTAATTATTGAATTAATAAACAATGTTATATTTGAGAAAGAGATTTTCAAAAGGTAGTAAGGTTTATGAAATCGTAGTTTGAATAAAATAGTTAAATGGAATTTGTATTGATATTAGATTGAAATATTAGTTGTAATGGTAAAAAGGGCTAGTAATAATTTATTATTTCATTAGAGAAATAATAACACAACCTTTTTGGTTAAAATTTGGAATATATATAATAAGGATTCCAAAGTAAAAGGGAGATAAAAAGGGGTTGCGCGAAAATATAACGATATTTTCGAGTTAGAAAGGAAACGTAAAGTTGAGTTCTATTCTATAAGAATAAACATGAATTATTGTTATCAAGTAATGAAATAAAAGATATTTCGTATTGTTGTTTTACGAGTAATAAGTTGAATTGGTTTCCCAATATTTGATAAAAATGTGGCTAATGTTTTGAAGGTGAAAATAGAAAATTGGATATGATATAGGATTTTCCAAAGTATTAAATTGAATTTGTTTAAAGAAAAATCTTATGTTAAATAAGAACCGAAAAGCTATATTCGTAATCTCGAAATATTTAAGAGTTTTAAATTTACATTTTGTTTTAATTAAAAGGCCAATTGATGTTGAATACTGAGCCAATGAACTCATTGGATTTTCATGATTGAATCACTGTTTGGTTTGATAGTTAAATAACCGACTATCAAATCTGTCCAGTACGATTGTTGGTATGGAAAGACCGAGATCGAATTTATATTCGAAAACCATTCTGACAAATAAATACGTGAAGATATAAGAAGATGATCGAGATGGAGTATTGAAAACCGTGGATCTTCATAAAACGGAAGAACCACTAATAATCTCTAGTCTGCAGCCAAAGATGTATAGTGGTTCTGTCGTGGTTGGAATCTACGGATTGCAAGGACTGCTCGCCACCAATCTATAGGGTGATTCCTTAGATGTGGTAGAAGGGTGTCTTCGGTTCATCCTGTTCTTGGATGACTTGTATGGACGGATGTGTGACAAAGTATTTCCAAAAGAGTCATGCACATTGATATTTTCAAACGTACCAAGTTGATGGCGGAGAAGTGCACATTCTCATAGCTTAACAACTAGAGTATTTTTGTGAACGTCAATTAGTGATATCTGGAGGATCTGACGATGTGGCATTCAAAGTGAATGGTGACCAGATGTTCCAGAAGATAATTTATACCTTAAGCCTTATCAACCAGGAAATGACAAAAATCAGATAGGCAGCATGGCTAGGTAGGCTGCTCCCATTAGGTTGTATAATCACCTATCTAGAGAAATTTCATTTCCTTCTTTAATCTGTTTCGATGCTGTCTCTTTCGGAAAACGGTGGTTTGAGCCAAACTGTTGGTGATATACATTCGATACACTCAAGCGAAATGAGTGGTCAGTCATGTGTGGACCGGGTTGCAAGATGTTCTTGTTGAACCCAGTGTATTCTCCTCTAGAGATACACTATCGGCAGGTGATCCTATACCGTGTCATAGTCGGAATCAATCTTCAATAAGCGCATGCGGTTTTGATTGTATACTACGTATGCGGAGCGTGAGATGCAAACGTTCCACTAGATTGATATTTACTTGTATTTAGACACTATTATAATATCAGAAAAGATATTGATTTCAAAAAAAAAATTGGGGTATTGTAAGGTGAAAAACCATCCGTATTTATGTTGGATTTGGTCTTACGATCATACTTTTCTTTCGGAAAAGTTTTGAACTTTAAAAGCAAGTTGGATGATTACTTTAAACTTAGTGTGTTTTTCTCACTACAACAAAATGACCATATTACAATTGTGGATAAAAGTTCTAAAAGACTTTTTACAACGGTGATGCAACCGTCGTCTATTAAGAAGTTGTAATAGGGTAAAATCTTTTACAATCTTTCTCCACCGTTGCAACACTGTTGTGACTTCTATATTTTACAACAATTTTCCACTGTTGTAATAAACTTTATTACAACTTTGATGCACTGTTGTAGTATTATACTTACTACAACTGTTATACACTATTGCGACTTCTTAATTTTTACAATTTTTTTTTTTTGATTGTATTAAACTTTATTACAATTATAATTGAATACATTTTGCAAGTGCAACAAGAGCTGGATAAAAAAACAAATTGATATAAATTCAAAGTATCAGATCTATTCATACAAAGAACATTACAACATTATATTCAAAATACAAAACTAATGAATTTATACATCATCGTAGTGAGATATATATATATATATATATATATATATATATATATATCAATTCTTCATTACAAATGATGATTACAAAAACTAACATCCGCTTGAAAGACATCTGATCGTCCATATTTACAGCAACAAATAACCTGAAATTAATTAGTGAACTTATAAAATGATTGCAAAAGACCATAATTTTCAAGCATAATTTTAGTTTAGCACATTGGTAAACTTAAAAGAAAAAATAATTTTCTTACCTCGACACCACCATTCATTGCCAAACCTCTGATCATCGGTCCTCTAGCTCATACCACATCCGTAAAACTCACTACACCATTGCTGAAATCCTCGATATCAAACAACAATAGAGTACAAAGAACACTAACCTAGGGCTGTCAATTTCCTACCCGACCCATGACCCGACCCGAAACCCGCACGGAAATTAGCAGGTTAACCCGACCCATTTAGTTAGCGGGTCATTTTCGGGTCAACCCGAATTTGACCCGTTTATAAACGGGTGGGTTTAGGGTTGACCCGCTAACCCGATTTTGACCCGCCAAACCCGATTATATATTGTATCTCTTCCATACTATTAGTGTTTTATGTATACTATTAGTGTTAGTCTTTTATGTATGCAGTAATCAGTATGCTCGTATATGTAAGCTGTTATATTTTACCAATTTATTCTTATATGTTGTTGGTTATATTTTACTTATAACAATTGTATCTCTTGCATACTGGTAGTCTTTAATTTATGCAGTATGGGAATATATACTTATGTATAGAAAATAATTTTTGAATATGGGGATTTCATGCTTTATATATGTGTTGTCTGTTGGTGACTTTGCAACTTGTTGCATGTTGGTGATTATATAACAATGTGCATGTTTTGCATGTTGGTGATTATATAACAGTGTGCATGTTGGTGATTTGGCTCTTTTGTTGCTTATATTAGTAGGCAATATCTATCAATGGGTCAAACAGGTAAACCCGACCCAACACGACCCATTTAGTTAAACGGGTTATGCGGGTCGGGTCGGGTCAACCCGTTTATAAACGGGTCGGGTTAGGGTTGGGAAAATATGACCCGTTTATTAAACGGGTTGACCCGACCCGTTTATAAATCAACCCGAACCCGACTTGACCCGACCCGACACGACCCATTGACAGCCCTACACTAACCTTTCCGTTTCTTACTTGATGAGGGCATCCTGCTGGAATAAAAACTGCTTCACCAATATGTTGCTCAAAAGTCCACGGCTCTATTCCTGATAATTAGTGGGTAAAAGAAATGAGTTAAGGTGTCAAGGTCTGTAATACTAAAATGGGGAATAAATCATGGTTTCCTATTTAAAAATTGATATGGTCACAACAAGTAGAAGTCTTACCATATTCCTCCTTGAGCTGCTTCTTGTGGTTCTCGTTCAATAGTGTGATCATGAATTGGATGAACAAGCTACAAAAAAATCATTTCAGATGATAGTAAATGCAACAGTTAAACACGTAAAATACAAGCGAACGCATACTCTAATCAATATTTTTCTTTCTTTTTGTCTTTTTTCCTCTCTTTTTTAATCTCATGATTTGGCAAATTATCCCGGAACATTTGGAACTCAGATGACAAAATATTTTTGTTTTTCTAGACACACAGGAAAGCGCAAGCATGCATGCAAACACACCCTCAAAAGTCAAAACACTAACGCAATAGCATAAATTCTTACTGAATCCAAAGGAGCTGGATTGATATACCTGAATTCTTTGCAGTGAATCCACAGGTAAACAACTAGCTTTGGCACATCCTTTCTCCTGAATATATCCCAAACAACACTGCCCCTAGGATCATCCTTGTTTTTCCACGACTCATGATGATCATGCTGATACATCCCTAGCAATTTTCTGGCTTGTTCATACAGTTCCTGCATGTCCTCATGATGATGTTGTTTCTGTATTTCCTTTATTAAATCATATTACCCCTTAGGCAATTGCACCTCAGAAGAATGTTGTCTACTCGAAAGGTAAATACTTCCTAAGATTTTCTAACAGTACGAAGAGAACAACGAAATAGCTAAACCAAGAAAAGGTGTGATGTCAAAACAGTGTTAAAGTTATTAAAAAAAAGTAAACATTTCTGATATAGAAATCACTTTTAATTCGTATCTGTTTCTCAAAATGATGTGGTTAGATTACTATGCACAACATCAAGAATTTTCAAATTAAAGCAGAAGCATAAGTCACTATGCTACTTCTAGTAAGTTTAAGTTATTTGTCATGCAGTCTTTTATTAAAAATAGTTTGTCTTATTAGTAACTAAATGAAGGTGCCAAAATCATATAATCCTATATGACATGATACTGAATTGATGAAATGTAAGCAATGATTGACGAATTATCTTCAATTTCTCTATTTGCTTGCTCTTTGTCTTTAGTCTCAATCTTACTCCCCTCTGTTGTTCTTAAAAAAAAATTCCCCTAACACATAAGCTCATCCTATTTTGAAACAAAAAATAAAAAATGTAGACCACAACATGGAACCTGGGAAAATCTGATAGGATTTCAAATATACATGTTCTACAAGAATGCATACGATTACTACTTATGAAATAGCTTACAATTGTAGATGCAGTATCAATAACAAGATGGACACATACCGCATCAGACATATCACAGTGCAACTTTGTTACAGAATCACCACGTCAAAGTTCAACAAGATTCCCATAAGCTATATTTTCTTTCTTTCAGCAATGTTAATGCCTTGGAAATTTTCTTTCTTTCAGGTTTGATGTATTTTGCTTTGGATTCTTCAACGGTATCTGAAACGCTTGGTTTACTTTCCTTTTGTTATTCTGCTTTGATTATGTTGTTTGTTCACAGAAGTTGGTTTTAGGCTGGGTTGCTTCATGCTTGAACTCTTTTGTCGGCTCCACCAACGTCCTCACCTCCGTGGTTTTGATCGCGCAAATTAAAATCAAATGAGTTATCAGCGTGACACTAAATGCAAACAAACCAGTTGAAATCTCCAAACTAACACCAGAGTAACTGTGTATCCAAATGTGGATACAACCTGAAAATCACACTAAGTAACTTTAAATCTGTAAACCACATACATTTGAAATTCAAACAACAGACCTTTGCAATCAACCTTCCAAGACCAAAAAAAACCACAAGGCTCAATAGAAACCAACTGTTACTAATACTCTATCAGTTGAAAAACCACATACCAATATACAAACCATCACCAATAACCTGAACTAGCCAAACACCTCAACTCATCACAACCATAGGCCGCCACCCAAACATAAACAACACACGTCTAGGTCCACCCTAGCCGACAACGTAGCCTCTAACTCAAAATGAAACAACCTACTTAGCAAACACCAAAGAAAACAATTCAATTACAATACCTGACTCAAAATTCTCCAAGCACGTCGGGCTACGTTCGTACCAGAGCCCCAACCAAAACTCGAAAAAAAGTCCTGTGAATCCAGGGTTTAGCATAATGAGTGGAGTGACTTGCTTTTGAGGAGAGAGGCCAGGGATTAAGTGTAACAGAGAGTGGTTTCAAGGAGATACAGCCTGGTGAATTTAAGTGAAACTAGTGAGTACATCAAGATAAGAAAACCAGATTAGATAACATGGGATGAAAGTGATAAAGTGGCTACGAAAGCGAAGGAGAAAAGAGGTTAAAAGAAAATTCATGATGGAGATCTAGGGCTTTGTAATGTGGCGGCGAAAAGAACAGATGGATAAATACAGAAAATAAAATGGAGACTAAAGGAGGAAAATCTATCGATGTGAATAGCGAAGGATGGACAACGAAATATTAAGGTGGGAGGCATCGGAAGGAGGGCATGCGAAGTTGAGATTCAGAAAGAAGAAGGGAAGCGGAAGAGAAAGAAGATAGGAGTGAGATGGGGAAATCATACCGAAAATATTGCTCGGGAGCCCAAAATTTTGTTTGGTGCCAGGATTTGGAGCCAAAAAACCATTATTACAACTGACATTTTATCACAGTTGTAAACTTACAGTTGTAATAAAGTATTTTTGTTGTAGTGTCTCACTCTGATTCACCAGACTGACCCGGTGTTTTGTAAATGCTTAGGTTAGACCAGGTTGTATAGGTTTAGGTTATCGAATGCTGTGAAGAGATGAGCTGGAAGAGTTCAGATGCATGATATTACATAGCTACAATTCCATTGTGTGTTGTATATGAGGACAGGCTATTATAACTATGCAGATGTGTGATGTACTCTGATATTGTAAGTATTTTTAAAAGCTCACAGTAAAGAATTATTTCTGTATTATATTTTGTTCTGCTATGATGTGAGACTCTGTGCTGTGTTGGTTCCTCTTCTTCTTCTATTCTAATATTTTTTTTCTTTCTTATCTCACCTTCTAATTTCTTTCTAATAACCATCCAATGTTTTCGGTGTTTTGGAAGATCGGCATGGGATATGGAATTTTATTTATGTCAGTTTTCGAGGTCGAAAATCCTGGGTCATTACAGAAGCACTACAATCGAACCACATTTACACTGGAGAACAAGCATAACCCAACATCATATCACTTACCACAAAGCACGATTAATAAATTATTGCAACTTTCATAATAGCTTGTACAACTCAAATGTGAGGAAACGAGTGAATGATGGAATGTGGAAGAGGGTTTTAAATGACAACACTATATTGGTAAAAAAAACTGGGATAAAGTTAAACAAAAACACTTTACCTGAACAATACCTATGTCACCCATCCTTCAACTACCAACACTGAAAATTCCAGTTTACCTATGAAACTATATAAACAAATAGTTATTTATTGATTATTCTCTCAACAAGTAGATGACGAGGATAGTAAACAACTATAGCAACATGCTTTTCTCTATCTATTGAGGAGGAATAACATGTCCAACGATTTCTTTTTGTGTAAGGTAGTGTGGAATGAAGGACTCATCTCAGTAATAGTTAATTAACACGCCATGTAATCACGCCATATTGTCGTGTTATTCTTTTCTTCCCTAATATAAGTTTCCACTTAGCATGAAATAACCAACATCTCTATAGACAACAAAAAATGGAAAAATACTAATGAAAATAGGCTTAGCAAATATGAACAATTGGATAACATTATAAAGCAATATTTAAAAAAGGATGAATAATAATAGCGAGACGAGGATATGTTACGGTTTTAGCTTACTCACCTGGACTTGTAAGGTATATGACAAGAAGTTCTGCAAATATAATATAAGTTTATATAGACCATCTTTTTGTAGAGAAGGAGGCGACTTAAAAGCAATTCTCATGAAAACTAATTCTCATGAAAGTGCCAAAAGGTTGCTGCATACATTGCGTAGTTTAGCTTCTATGGATTTAGGTTTTGAAAATTTATTTGCGAGCAATAAAAGATGTATACTAATTATAGACACAGAGAATAAATTATCAACAGTTAATTAATCTTGACCATCTTTTCCATTTCCTGAGCATGTTTCCTCCATGGGCTTCCAACAGGAAATAGCAAAAGGGTTCTCGGAAGCTAGAAGTAATTTTTAGTTTTCATATTCCCAAAAATGTGTAGTCAAATAAAGCATAGCTTTTTACGTCAAAACTAGGTCTGATCTTCAAAACTAGGTAAGATGTACTTGGTGTTAAGAAAAGACTGGAAATGGTTTGCATAAAAAGTCAAATACCACACATGTTCGCACAATTGATTTACTTAATTATAAGAAGTCATCTACAGTAAGCTTACTTCATTCCTTAAGTTGATGACCTGCTTCAATACCACCTGCTATAAAAACCAATATTCCATTCTGTAGTCTTTTTATAAAATGGCTAAGCTAAGAAATAACAAACCAAGCAAAACATTCAGGTGTTTAACATATTTATTTCTGGTACGTATCTGATGAACATGAAGTATTTGTAAAAAACTGAGGACCAGTTATCCCATTATAAGAAGCTATAACTTACAGGAAGAAGTATAGAAGAAGGTAGGTTTCTAAATTTCATATAAGCCAAAATAATAATTGCAAGATTAATTTATTTTCAATCGAAGAAGATGCAATTTGCTGTACTCAGGAATAATTAGCATCGATGCAAGTAATTTCCACTTTGTTAGCAAGAAACATGGCTGTAGAAATTTTTACTGAATATAGAATCAAATACGCATCTTTACTGAATTTGGAATTCAAGATACTACTGCGTAAGTTGCTTCTTCCTCCCTGGAAGAGATTCGATCAGATCTATTATGCTGAATGGAAACAATGTGAAATGATTCATCTTTTATGGCCTTCTGAATCAGCTTCGATGGTGAACGTTTGGGAATGCAATTTTTGGTTGCCATTCAGGCTTGCGACGATTTATTTGGAGAAAGAGAGATGGGATACTCACATGGAAGAAAAGGACTTTTGTTTGATTTTACTTGAGTTCAAAGTCACGGTTTGGGACAATGATTTGGGACAAAGAGGAAAAACCTAGGTGGCCATTGAAGAGTAGCCGAAATTCACATAGAAAATAATAAAAAAGGACCGGCCAATTTGCTTTATGTGAGTTAAGTTTCTTATTTAAATTGAGTAGTGTTTGGATTGATGAGGTCTCACATTCTCCAACGTACGTAGATTGATGTGGATCGCCGCGTAGGATATGCAAAGGTCTGCTATAGCAACATTGTATCAAAACGTTGCAACGTATTACACTTATTTATCTAGAGCAACACGTTTTTATGGCTAAGGTAACATCAAAAATAGAACGTTGCAGTGGGACCAAAATATCATAGCTCCTTCGGAAAAATGTAACAAGTGAGGAATGAGGCTGGAGTTGAGGGAAGCCTGGCCTAATTTAAGAGCTAGAATTTAAAGGCATAAGAGGAGAGTATAAGTATTTGGTGAAAGCTGGATGGAAGCAATTCCTAGATCATGCAAAAGCTTAGAGATAAAAGTCGGAAAGGGGAAGAAACTCCTGTGTCAAATGTGGATGGAAGTATAAGCAAAGTATCCCTCCAATGGCATATGGATAGTATCTTGGCTAGTAGCAAGAATGAGATCTACTCCAGACATTCCAAAACTCTCAAGGATGTTGTTCACTTCATCTTATGTGTTGATAAGTGATGATTGTTGAAAAAATACCCTCTTTTTCCAAGGGGTGACAAAGCCACCAAACTTTAATTTGCTGGGGATTTTCTTGTCAGACATGATGCTGCGAGGTGATATTATTACATAATACACATTGATAACATATTTTGCCAAAAACTAGCATAAGTTATTCATAAGTTTGCAATCATTATGAAAACTTGTTAACATTAGAAATTTGGATGTTGAAACAAAACATGGATCATTAGAATCCAATTTTTGATAAAACTTATATATAAAAGATCACTTAGCATATGTTTAGGAACAATTAGACATTTTGTGATGATCCAGCTGACTACTTCGATACCTAAACCAAAAAGGTGAAAGGTTCTGCTGTTGGGGAAGTCAAAATATAAATAGTGCTTGGTGTCGGTTTAACCATTGCCAAGTGTTTGGGTATCGTTACCGAAAGCCTAATTAATGTTAGAAACCGAAACCAATGAGATCAAAGTCAAAATATTTCTATGTCATAATCTTAAGTTTTGTCGACACTGAAAACAAAAGGAAAACAAGATTATCAACATCACTTCTACACTCTGTCGACACCCATTAAATCGGAATAAAAATGGACACAAATATTCGGAAAAATCGATAATAAAGTGAATTGACAACAAGTTGGTATTGAATCCATCGTTGTTGGTAAAGGAACATCATCTTTACTGCAACATTAATCTAATTTTGCATTTTAAACCCCAAAAATGCATCAGAGGGATGGGGTGGTGTAAATAACTTACACAATCTGCCATTAATGGTGAACCAAGCCATAGTCATCATTTAAATTTATTCTTAAAGTATAAGAATCCTGATCGATTTCATATTTGAGTGGGAAAAATAATTTTATAACTTTGATTTCGAACAAATAAAACACTTACGGAGATAATCAAACTCGAAAATCTAGAAAGAACTTGTAGAAATTTTGAAGAACGGTGATCTTGCTCGAGCATTGTTCCTTACAGGTGAAGAGATAAGAAGGGAGAAGAAGGATCTTTTATACCAAAGTACTTCAATCTTAGCCGAACAAATAAGAACAAATCAACAAGCCAAATCAATTCAAGAATACCAAAGGGCGGGAAATCAAAGTGCAAGAGTGAAAGTCGAAGTTTGACTTGAAATCCGAAAATACCCGTTCACTAAGGGGAAAATAATACTATCAAATTCGACACCAAAACACTGGTGAAGGGGTATCGGAGAACTACTGGCACCAATAGTGTGTTTCAGAAGCAAATATCTGATACCTGTTAGTAGAGACAACCGATACCGAAAGAAGAAAGTGGAAGACTTGGTCAATGCGCTATCGATACAACATAAGGGGCAGAGACTTGGTATTGATATGAAAGGAGATAGCGGCCAGGCAGTGCCGATACCAAAAGCAATCAATTTGGATTCAACTCTGAAAGCATATCATGTGATGCCGAAGGCAGATAATATAGGAGGGCCGAAAGCATATGATCTGAAACCCAGAACCAAGAAAGAAAAGTACGAAACCAAGCAAGGATGAAGCAACTGGCTATCAATACTAATTTACTTAGTATCGGTGCCGACACCCGGAAGCATGTTATCGCAAAGCCTAAGCCAAATCCAAGGATTCCATAGAATAAATTGACTCCCATAAGAAGAAAGGCCATCCACGCTAATTTTCTTAATGTCAATACTGAAACTGATGAAGATACCAAGGTCATAAGAATCGGAAGCATAAACTCAATACTATGAAGATTTGCAATCGAAATCAAAGCTTATTGCCAAGACCGGAAGCAACCCTCAAAGCTATCCATACCAATTTGCTGGTATCGACACACTATGAAGAGGCGACACCATCTTTATGAGCAAGTGGAGCTGATAACAATATTTAGAAAAGGAAAGAAGATCAAAACCCGAGAGATGACACCGAAAGCTATTAATGCAACCGACGTCGACACTCAAGGCTCTTGTCGAACCCGAAAGGGAGTTTCTACTGATTATTATAGAAAGGGGGCACATTTTTCCTATAAATAAGACCCCAGAGGTCTCATTTTAGGGGACTTTTTTCATTCTCTCATCTTGTAATCTTTTATTATAGAGTAAACCCTAATTTCCAAATTGATTTGGGGATTTTACTTAGAAACTTCTATATACTAAAAAAGGTGATCAATAAAGAGAGAATGAATACTTGAGATTAATTTTATGGATTTCCATATCTCTTTTGCTATTAATTTCCTTAATGCTTCTCCACAATAAGGCTTCATGCATAATCCAAATCACCAAAATACCCTCCTACAAGCCGTGTAGCATTCTAAGTTGTGTTGCACATACGAAGCCCTTATCCCAAGGTAACTGTTGGTCCTTGAGTCTCGTAAGCGAAATACTTACTTCTTGGAGGAAGAGTAACTAATCTTCGGGCTTAAGACCTTGATATCTAGAAAACAGTGAACTAACTTGAGCTTGTAGAAACAAAACAATCCCTTTTGATCCTTAGGTCCACATCCTTAGACCTAATCCCGGTGTTGATGAAAAATATCATTAACAGATGCGATATGAGGTAGTATGATGTGACGTGAGGTGGAGTGGTGCAATATCTGCATCTTGAGGAGTTGAGAGACTGTTGCTCGCTTGGTTCCTTCTAGGATTGAATCCCTATAGTTTTGGAGACATTTCGAGCTTTGGTGCCGCGCGATAGGCCGAGTCGCATGGGCCTAGTATACTTTTGGGAATCATACCAAAAGGTCGGTTAATACCCTCAAAGCAACGATGCAATACTAGCATTTATCCACACAAATTATTTAGGTTATGAATAAATCGAATGCATTACTTATACTACATATAGCAAGTGCAAAGAGCTCCACCTTCGATTCCATCATCCTCAAGTTGTCTTCCATTCCGAATGCTTTAGCCAATTCAAAGTGGTTTTTGAATATACATCTAGTCTTGGTTTCTCCAAACCAACAACGATAATTTTCCAGTAAGTTCAGCTCTGGTTTCTTTTGAAAATAAACATACAATACAAAAAAGTAGTAATCGCCTCTAACTATTTAAAGAACGAATCTTTGTATCATTTGCCCTAAAAGGACATGACAAGTTTATACATACAATAGTTTCATCTAAAATAACTGTACTATATAGTTCTTGCCTACTTTTAATGTTTATAATTGATAAGATTTGATAGCTAGTTATTTAACTATCAAATTAATACAACACTCGATCATTGATTTAATTCCTGTAGATCCACCAAGCCTCGTTTAATTAATTTTTTAATAACGAAATCTCTTAAATTATTTATCAAATTATTCATATATGTAACCCTTTGGAGACGCATATATTTCAAACCATTTAAGAAAGATTTCTATTTCAAAGTCCTATTAAATAGGCAAAAACAAGTGTTATTTCAAAACACTGTCAGCTACAAACCCAAGCGACTTATTTTTTGGCATTAGGTGAACATTATTTCCAAACCACTATAAATTAAAGAAGAATCGATTTATTCAAAGCTAAATTGTATGTGGAAACAACATCTAATAAGTTTTATATACAATTTAGTTAAATTGGGCTCTATACTTTCATCTTTTTTAAATTTCCATTATCTCTTTCAAACTTAAAATTGTGGTACTTAGTTCCTTTATTAAGAAAAACAATTTTTTAAACAAAATAATAAGCTTTAAAACTCTTTCATAAAACAATAGCATCATTATTCAAAACATATCCTTAAGTTAATTAAATTAACTTAAATACCACTTATTAATGAATTAATTTAAACACCCTATTTAGATTAACTAAATTAATTAAAACACTTAATTAAATTAAATTAAACACCCTATTTAGATTAAATAAATAAACTAAAACACTTAATTAAATCGATGACTAATTAATTTTAAAATATCAATATTAAATAATAATCCATTTACATAACTATTTATAAAGTAATTAACAAGCTTAGTCCCTACCGTTAAAATAATTAATTAACTTTAGTTTACCTTATTTAAAATAATTATTTAACTTATAAACAACATTAATTTAAAAGATTAATCAACTTAAGATAAACTATTAAATTAAGGATAATTAGCTTGATTGTTAGCATATTCTAATAAAGTCAAAAACATTATTAATTGAAATAATAATCAACTTGTGCATCTTTAGTTATATTAATTTTAATCTTATTTTATTTGAATAAACATTGTTAAAAACATTAAAATTTAAATTATTAAAAATCCAACAAATTCTTTTCATTGTTATACAAATTAAGTTGCTTTCAAATCCATTAGTTGTTTAATATTAGAAAGTGGCTTAGAAACTCAATGTTACTTAAATAAGCTACCGCTATATTTCATAACAGTATTCACGTCACAACACAAATATATACAAAAGTAACAAAATGTAAATGAAATCCTAACCCAAAATTGAGGGATTACATATCAGAATAGACCAACTGGAACATAAGTACATGCACATATTAACATGATAGCAGGATAATGATTTATCATTCTAATAGATATTCAAACAATCTATTCATTTTAACCATAATAGAACTATGATTGTTTATGCTAAAAGATTCCATTGCTAATTTACTCAATTATATCAAAATGGAAATTTATTATGTTAAATAGATGTCCATGGTTTGCATAGCTAATTCATCATGTTTGCTATTTCTAGACAAATCGATTCTTGGAAAATAAGTGATTAAGAGTTTAAGCTTCCTTAACATAATTAACAACAAGTCAGACCCTTTATTAAATCATAATTAAATATTGACTCTGCATGTTGAACTAATTAAGAAATAATTAATTTACACATAATCCCGTAATTAATTCATACCTAATTATAACTAAAATCTTATTTAATACTAATAAATCAGTTTTTAATATATAATTGATTAATGATTAATTAAAATTAATATTATTTTTAACCATTGGTTAATTTAAAATTAATCTTTTTTTTTAAAACTGCTCGATGAAATCGAAGGCAACTAGAGAACTCACCTATCCACCGTAGTGGTTCCCCTTTTGATTAGCCCAGCACAAAAGCTTTATGTCCCCAATCAATTTTAATCGTAAACTATTGATTAACTTAAATTAATGTATTTAGTTAATAATTAATTAAAATCAATCTTTCTTCAAAAATAATGGCTTAATAACTAATCTTGAGTTAATTTTAATTAATAAATCTTACTTAATAGTCCAATCATAATTACCCAAAATTAATTAGCTAAAAAGCACAAAATAAACACTTAATTAACTTCCTTCATAGTTATTATTAAGTTTATAAAACCACTCCTCGGGTATACTTAAGCATAAAAACTCTATTTTGCAAAAGGTTGAAATTTGATCGAAACTACATTCAAAACGACTATTGCTACGGTTATCATAACTTCAAAACTAGTTTATATAAATCCCTACCTTATTAAATCTTTTACTTTTTGAGTTCAAATCATAAGTAAAAAGATGAATACAGTTTTGGAAAACAACAAAATAAAGTCTTTGGAAACTCATAAACCTTTTCTTTAAAAAAGGTAAAATAATATTTGGAAAATAAATCTCTATGTTAGCCTACTTTGTGAACTAGGCAACACAAAGTCAAGAAACCAACCATTGAAGAGTATTTTAAGTTATAAGACTTCGGTTCGGATTGGAAGAAAACACCACAATTCAGATTGATAGCAGCATATTGGTTCGGATCGGATAGAGTTCTCTGTTCGGATCGGTTGTCTCTTACTGGATAGATTGGCAAAGCATATCCAATCGGATCGGAAGGCGAATAAATCTCAAATGGATCGGAAAGCCATCTGCTTGCCACGACGCTGGAGCGGAGCGGAGTAGGTTAGAGAAGGAGAGACGTCCAAGCCACTCCGGTTCGGATCGGGTATTCCGATCCGAACCCCCAACCTGCACGCCTCCGACCCGCACCCATGATCCAGGTTAATCTCCTGTAATATCGCCTGGAGAACCGGACCGGCTATGACTAATTCCTACCCCTAACGTTCATCTCTTTGATGTGTTGTCAGCTTGATAGTTCATCCGAACCCGAAGAGAGTGCGATGGATAACACGTGGTCCGACCCGGATTGAATCTCAGGCAAATTCACACCTATAAATACCCCATCTGGAGACAAAGAGAAGGATCTTTTTTCAGCACTTAAAGAATTCAATCACCTCCAGCATCCGAATTCCATTACTCCCGGAAAATCCAAATCATCTTTTATTTCTTGTTTTAGTCAATTGAGTGAACAAAAGTGAGTTGTGAGTGAATCTATCATTGTATTTGCAACTGAATTATTGAATATAGTAAAGAATAAGTGGACGTAGGCATTTGTTCGCCGAACCACTATAAATCTTGTGTGTTCATTTTTTATTTCTATCTCATTTTATCTTGTTTCAAATCAATTTGGGTGTTAGAACCACTTTTGGGTCTAACTTTTTGGTGCTTCCACTGAGAAACCTCATCTAAATTCTTTATTTTCCGGGATCTCTTTCTACTTTTTGGACCGTTGAGTTCAAAGAAGTGAATCCTTAAGTTTCTCCGCTTTCTTACATTCGTTGAAGTAATTGTCAAAGACTCATGGCCAAAGGAAAAGGCAAGGAAGTTCAGTCTGTTCAAGGAAATGGAGCTGGCGAAGATCAGCAACATGCTATTGTAACAAGGTCTCGGGGGCAGAGTTCAGCAGCGGGAAGAATCAATGCAGGAAATCCGAACCGACAGCAAGGGGAGAGCTCCGATCCGATCCGGGTAGGAGACTCTGAAGCAGTGCACTCCCCCAATCTGAACCGACCCGAGTTGCTCGCTGCACACCGATCCGACCAGGCACCCCAGCTCCGATCCGACCCGACTTCCTACCTCCGATCCGACCCGACGCTTGGTGAAGCTGGAACATCTACTCGAGTCCCCACGAATGCTCCAATTCCAGCTGCCAGGGTTGGTGATCAGGTCAATTCATCTGCGCCCATCACTCAAGGAGATTTCTCGCGCTTGCTTGATATGCTTGAGAGCACGAGGGAAGCTATGAGAGTTCATGAGCGCACTAATCTCATGATGCAGGAAAATATGAGGCTCATGAGTCGGGAGATTAGCGAACTCCGTCGGCAACGGACTCCGTCACCGGTTCGTCACACACCCGTAGATCAATCTTCATCTTCCGAGGAAGAGAGGCCCCGTGAACGAAGGCCACTCGAACGACCTCAGAACGTGGAGCAGCTAACATTTGGATCTTTGGGATCTCGCGAGGATATCGCACGAGCATTAGGAAACGATGACCCCACTCGGGGGCAAAGACTCCAGTCCCCTCTTCCCGAGATCGACCGGGAACACAGGGAACGGAATCGAGCAGAGGCAGCTCGAAGAAGAAGGGCATCTCCCGAGCATGAGCCCAGAAGGAACTCGGATACTAGGGCCAGGGAACCTGAGCAGCCCCTAACTAGTGCTGATGTACAGGCAATGGTTCGCCGAATTATGTCCGAGAGCCGGAATTATACAAATGAAGACTATGGCATTGAGCGAAGCCATACTCCGTTCACTGATGATATCCTCGACTTCCAGTTTCCCCGACGCTTTAACTTGCCACAGATGGACAAATATAATGGAAGGACTGATCCAGGACAGCATTTGATGCGGTATTCGTGGCTCATGAATGCCGCTGCTGCCCCTGATGAAGTGAAGTGCAAAGCGTTCCCAATCTATCTAGAAGATGTGGCATTATTCTGGTTTACCCGACTTCCTCCTCGTTCAATTTCTAATTACAAAGAACTAAGCGAGCGTTTCATGAACCAGTTCCGACTACATGCCCGAAAGTCCAAGAGTGTTATTGAATTGTCGAGAATCAAACAGGCACCAGGAGAGTCTTTAAGGGCATATTTAGATCGTTTTAACCAAGCTGTAACTGAGGTCAGTGACCCGCATGAGCCCACTATTCTGATGGCATTGAAGGAAGGAGTTGATCCTGAATCTGAGTTTGGAGACTACCTTTCTGGGAAGACACCCCCCACAAGGGCGATATTCTACGAAAAAGCCGATATTTATTTAAGACGAGAGGAGGCCAGGGAAAACCGGAAGAGAAAGTCTGAGACAGCTTCAAAGGAGAATGTGCAGAGTAATATTGCCGTGAAGCAGTCTGGGGAAAGTTCTGGCAAGGTTGAAGTAAATGTAGGAAACAAGGGTGGAAACAGCAATACTGGAAATGGGGGAAACAACAACAACCGTAATTCGAACGGTAACAGAAGAAACAGAAATAGGGGAAGTGACCCTAACAAAAGGCCCCGATTCCAGAATTACGAGAACTATACACCATTGAATGACACCCTGGAAAATATTTACCTGGATACGTACAATGTGTTGCAGTACAAAAGACCGCCACCTCGTGATTCGACCGAGAAAGAAATGGCGACAGGGAAATTTTGCTTGTTTCACGGAACACATGGACATTCGACCAATGAATGTCGGCATTTGAGGGATGTAATTGAAAAGCTGATGCGTGAAGGAAAGTTGGATGAGTACAAAGTTACCCCGAGGGACAGGGGGCAAGGAGAGCAGGCTCCAAAACAGATCCTACCTGCTCCTAAGCCTACCACGCAGCAGAAAGGTAAAGGAATTGTCATCAACTCCATAGTAGGCGGACCTCACCCGGCAATCCGAAGTTTTAGGTCAATGGACCAATATGTGAATGCTGCCAAGCATCTAGATGTGAATGAAGGTGACGATTTGGAAGATGTCACCCCTATAAAACAACAAAAAACCATGTTCGATGACGTGGTATTTCGCAGCCGAGACAACACGGGGATACAATCTCCCACCAATGATCCGTTGGTTATTACTACCACCATTGGGCCGGCCTTGGTCCATAAGGTATTAGTAGACAACGGAAGTTCCGTTAATATTTTGTTCAAGAAGTCATTTGATCAGATGAAGCTTGAGCCCGAAGATCTGAAACCTTGTGAAGGATGGATTAGAGGCTTCAACGGAGCGACGACAGCTCCCATGGGATATATAGAGTTGCCCGTGACCCTAGGGCAAGGAGAATGTAGAAGAGTGCGAATGCTTCAGTTCGTAGTATTGGACGTAGATTCGCCATATAACGCATTTTTAGGGAGACCTGCCCTCGCTGAATTTAGAGTTTGTATCGCCCCTTGGTGCTTGTTACTAAAGTTCCCAACCGAAGCCGGGACTGGAGTAATAAGAGGGGATCAGGTTTCTGGACGGGCCTGCTATGTGGCCGAACTGAAGATGTTGATGAAAGGAGTTAATGCTGAGAGTAAGGATGCCTCGTCTCCCTCAAAGGGGGACTCGGCATAGCAATTAGAGAAATTGATCCCAAAGGAGTTGCCCAAAGGAACACCTGAAGACCTGGATCCTAGAAAAGACGAGGAACCAGAGGCTAGAAATGCAACTCCTAATGAAGCGACAGTGGAAATTCCTGTTGATAAAGCTGATCCGACGAAAGTTTTGAAGATTGGTTCCCAATTGGATCCACGTCGTGCTGAAGAACTGACAGACTTCTTGAAGGCAAACTTAGATGTGTTCGCCTGGACCCATGCTGACATGTGTGGGATATCACCTTCCATTATCAGTCACAAATTGAATGTAAATCCGAAGCATCCACCTGTGAAGCAAAAGAGACGCGTGCTGGGCCCAGAGAGGTCGGCTGCTCTCAAAGAGGAAGTAGAGAAATTGAAGCAAAATGGATTTATTCGAGATTCGACTTATCCCGACTGGATATCGAATCCCGTCCTGGTAAAGAAGCCAAACGGAAAGTGGCGAACTTGTATTGACTTTTCGGATTTAAATAAGGCTTGCCCAAAGGATAGTTTCCCACTTCCCAGGATTGACCAGCTTGCAGACTCGACAGCAGGTCATGAACTTCTCTCTTTCATGGATGCATACTCTGGATACAATCAAATTCCTATGCATGTACCAGACCAAGAGCATACAAGTTTCATTATGAATTTGGGGCTATATTGTTATGTTGTAATGCCATTCGGATTAAAAAACGCTGGAGCTACTTATCAGCGGTTGGTAAATAGAATGTTTTATGATCAAATAGGGAAAACTATGGAAGTTTATGTGGATGATATGCTTGTTAAATCAAAGCAGTCTTCCAGTCATACGCAAGACTTAGCGGAAATGTTTGGTATCTTGTGAAAATACCGTATGAAATTGAATCCTTTAAAATGTTCATTTGGAGTGGCGTCGGGAAAGTTCCTTGGCTTCATTGTGAGTTCCCGAGGAATTGAGATCAACCCTAGCCAGATAGCGGCGATTAGAAATATCGAAGAACCAAGGAGAATTAAAGACGTCCAAAGTCTGGCAGGGAAGGTAGCGGCGCTGAGTAGATTCATCTCCAAAGCCACCGATAAATGTGTTCCGTTTTTTGATTTGATAAAAAGGGGAAAGAAGAACTTCCAGTGGACTCCCGATTGTGTCGAGGCCTTTCAAAATCTGTTAGAGCTGTTAGAGAAACCGTCAATCTTATCA
Organism: Allium sativum; assembly: GCA_030737875.1. Classification (NCBI taxonomy): domain Eukaryota; kingdom Viridiplantae; phylum Streptophyta; class Magnoliopsida; order Asparagales; family Amaryllidaceae; genus Allium; species Allium sativum. Next base: position 429,600,577 of record CM060923.1, read on the forward strand.
AAGCCCGTAGATCACGAAGAACTATTTGTTTATCTAGCAGTCTCGGCTCACGCTGTCAGCACAGCCCTGGTTCGAGAAGAAGACAAAGTACAAAGGCCAGTATACTATGTGAGTAAGAAATTAGCAGCGGCAGAGCGCAACTATCCAAAGATCGAGAAGCTTGCTTACAGCCTCCTGATTGCATCCCGAAAACTTCGTCACTACTTCCAAGCCCATCCAATAACCATATACACCGATCAGCCGTTAAGACAGGTGTTGCAGAGACCCGAAGCGTCGGGAAGGTTGATTAAATGGAACATAGAACTAAGCCAGTTTGATTTGAATTTTCAACCACGAAAGTCAATCAGGGGGCAAGCTCTAGCAGACTTTATTGCGGAGTTCACCATTCCAGAGGAAGAAATAATCAATGACCGAGTGGTCAAATCCGAGGATAAGCTAGAGATGAATCCGTGGAAATTATATACAGATGGAGCTAAAAATGACCGAAGATCCGGAGCTGGAATTGTCTTAGTCACTCCCGAGGGACGGTCGTTATATTACGCCCTGCGATTAGAATTTTCGGCAACAAACAATGACTCTGAGTATGAAGCCCTGATTGTCGGGCTGAAACTCGCTAAAGACCTCGGAGTAAAAATGATGGACATATTTTGTGACTCTAAGATTGTTGTTTGTCAAGTGCGAGAGGAATTCGCGGCTCGAGGACCTCGACTTGTCGCTTACCTCAAGAAAGTGAAAGAGCTATTAAATAGCTTAGAGCGGTACAACATAACACATATTCCCAGAGTAGAAAACCAGAAAGCGGATAGACTAGCAAAATTGGCTAGTTCCGACAATCCAGAAGAGACTGAGGTAATTCCAATTGAAACGTTGGAGTCGCCAAGCTTTGAGTCAATGGAAATTGAATTCGTTCTTGAAGCGGAACCAGAGAAGGAGTCATGGATGACTCCAATCAAGAGTTTTCTTAAGAATGGGACACTCCCATCGAAGAAAAGTGAGAAAAGAGCTGTAGTTCGCAAAGCTGCCAGATATGTTATGCAAGACGATACTCTCTATAGACAAGGATTTTCTATGCCCCTGTTACGATGTATCGCACACGACGACATCAAGCGTGTACTGAGAGAAGTGCACGAAGGTGAGTGTGGAGGTCATACAGGAGGTCAAACTTTAGCAAAGAAAATATTGCGGTACGGATACTTCTGGCCTACGATCAACAAAGATGCAGCTAATTATTCACGACGCTGCGATAAGTGCCAGAGATTCGCCAAAATCCCCAGGGCACCGTCAACCCAGCTTAAATCGATTGTGAGTCCTTGGCCATTTGCCACATGGGGAATCGATATCATTGGAGTTTTACCGATTGCTAAAGGAGGGGCTAAGTATGCCATAGTAGCCGTGGATTATTTCACAAAGTGGGTGGAAGCTGAGCCCTTGACTAAGATCACCACAAGAAAGGTGATAAGTTTTGTGGTCAGAAATATTATATGCCGATTCGGGATCCCAAGGACGATTATTACTGACAACGGGACCCAATTTGATAGCACTGAATTCAGAAATTTTTGCCAGAAATATAAGATAGACAAACGATATACTGCAGTTGCCTATCCACAATCTAATGGGCAAGTAGAGGCGATAAACAAGGTAATAAAATCCATCCTCAAGAAGCGATTAGAGCGTGCAAAGGCAAAATGGGTTGATGAATTGCCCCTAGCCTTGTGGGCATATCGAACAACGTTTAAAACGGCTACCGGTCATACCCCTTTCTCTCTCTCCTTTGGCTCAGAAGCAGTAATTCCAGTTGAACTGGAAGTTCCTTCCCACAGGGTGACGTATTATGACCCGATGACGAATCGGGCACTTTTACTTGAGTCTCTTGATGAAATCGAAGAGAAAAGGGACGAAGCAGACTTGCGTGCAGCAAGACATCGGCGTCAGATGGCACGCTATTATGACAAAAAAGTTCGTCTCAGAACTTTTGAACCAGGAGATTTGGTGCTAAAGAGAGTTTTTCCATCCCTTCCTCACTTCGGCTCAAAATGGGAAGGACCCTTTGTCATCCAACGGAAACTTGAAAAAGGAACCTTCAAGTTAACGACCGTAGATGGCGAAGAAGTTCCTCGAGCATGGAATGCCCAACACTTAATGCGATATTTGGATTAGAAATGCTATATTTTTTGTTATTTTTACTGTGGATTCTGTAACAAGACATGCTTTGCCTTGGGAAAATCTGATGATATGAATAAAGGACTATAAAGTGGACGTAGGCTACGACTTAGCTGAACCACTATAAAAATATTGTGTGTTATTTACTTTTATGCATTTACATTCATTAGTTGTTCTGTTGTGATTATAAAATACAGGATAACTAAGAGCCTAAAAAAGGTTGAAAACAGTCTGGACATAAAAAGAAGCACAATGATTATTTGTGCAATAAGACGTAAAGAATGAGAAAACGACATTCTAACTCTAACTCTCCAGAGAAAGAGAGAGAGTATAAAAGCGTCTCAGACTGAGCGCTGAAAAAGAAATTCTATTCTTAACTCTAACTCTCCAGAGAAAGAGAGAGAGTATAAAAGCGTCTCAGACTGAGCGCTGAAAAAGAAATTCTATTCTTAACTCTAACTCTCCAGAGAAAGAGAGAGAGTATAAAAGCGTCTCCGACTGAGCGCAGAGAAAGAGGTTCAACTCCGAACTCTAACTTTCCAGAGAGAAAGAGAGTATAAAGGCGTCTCCGACCGAGCGCCGATAAAGAAATCTTTTCCCGTTGAACGACCGGGGAATAAACAAATAACTGAACTCGAACTCTAACTCTCAAGAGAATGAGAGAGAGTATAAAAGAAATGCCAGGAAAAACAACAGGTATTGATGACACAGGAAATGCTATCCCGTTAGAGAATCGGGAGCATTCAGATTGCATAGCTGAGCATTGAATAACTTATGGAAATTGACTGGGGACACATATACATACACATATCTCCCCTCTCCCCAACTTTGTTTCATAACTATAGACATGCATTTTTACATAAGTGCAGAACTGCTAACAGATAAACATTGCAAAAAGTGAATTATTTTTATTTACAAATGAATGAATTTGTACAGGGAAATAACTAAAAAAGAAAGTGCGGAAGCTGCTGTTGTAGCAGCACTTATTGGTTTACAAAGATGCTAAAAGGACACAGGGGAACCCACTATTTGGGTTTGGGATGAGCCTTCGATTTTTTGGCAGCTTTTTCCGCATCCTTTGCTTCCTTCTCGGCTTCAGTCAAGATTCGCTTTGATTTCTTTTTCCCTGAAGATGTAGTACTGGAGCCAGCAGACTTCTTCCCGGAGGGCGGGGCACTGGAATCAAGAGAAGATTTTTTAGCAAGTTCTTCGGTAATAGATCTAGTTGAGAGCTTAACAACTAACCTTGAACCTGCATCCACAACTGCGAGGGGCTTGAGGACCTCAGGGTCTAATTCTTCAGCTTTTAATTGCAAGCGCTTGTCTTGATCGGCCTTCATGGCCGCCAAGGTAACGTCATCGGCGCTTTTTGACTCCCCGGTTATTGTGACCTCCGGTTCCTCATCATGCCCCTCGTCTCCTCCGTCGTCTTTTAAAGCTGCAATCATTTCTTCATCATGGGGAGTAGTGACCTTAGTTGGCTCACTTCTTTCCCCCAGGTCTGTGGAAGCAGCCTTGTCTTCCCCTTCTTTGACCCTATCAGTGGGCTTTGTCCCAGCGGTAGTCCCTTGAGCTACATCTGTCTTCGCGGAGGATTCAACGCCTACAAAATGAGAAACATCGGTTATCAACTCAGGCGAAAGCAAAGGATTTCTCATCGAACGTTCCATCATGTAGCCAAAGGTAGTAGTAGCCTTGGCAAATTGAGGAGAAAAGATAGGGATACCTTCTGAAGACTTTTCAGCGGGGGTGACTACTACCTCTGGAGTTATTTCAGGAATGGGAGATAGCAAAGTTGTTCGGGGAATTCCCGGGTTTTCGGGATCATACCCTTCTACTTCGGGAGTTACAGGAGCAGAAGAAGAGGAACCAGCTTCAGGAATGATTTTCTGTTTAGACTTCCGCCTCTCTTCTTCCATGGCCTCAGCAATTAGACGGCGCCCTTCAGCTAGGCGCTCCGGTTCGTCGTCTCTCAAGTATTTCTCCATCAGCTTATCTTCATCGAGGGAATCGACCTTAAGTTCTTCTTTTTCCCACTCGACGATTTGATTCCACACTTGAACCAGAGTGGATGGATAGTCCTCGATCCAGGAAATGTTTCGACGACGAATAATGTGCGCGAAGAATTCTATCATTAGCTCGCCGAATCCCTGAATATCAGCCTCCGCCTCTGATAGTTGTTTGCGGGTTTCCTCCGCAGATTTAATAGCGCATTCCACATTGCCCTCAGCCAGAGCAGCCCTGTTTTCCGCCTCCAACAATTTTGAAGCCAAGTCAGCGTTCTTCTTTTCTAACTCAGCACTCCTTTTCGCTAACTCGGCGTTTTTCTGCTCAAGCTCAGCATAAGCAAGGCGTGTCTTAGCAGCCTCTGATTTGGCCTCGTCAGCTTGCTTCTTCAACTCAGAACGCTCCTGAGTGTGGGACTCAAGTAAGTCATGATAACGCTTTGGCATGTCCTCAAATTGTTGTTTGAAGTTAGAAGCGTTCTTTTGAGCGACAGCTAGTTGGGCTTGAGTGTCTTCTAGGTCCTTTCCTAAGGTTTTTAAGGCCTTAGCATCCTCCTCCGCGGTTTTTTGCATTGAGTCAGCATTTGTCATTAGAGTGCGGATGATTCTAGAAAGACTGCGAGAATACTTGAACATCTCGGAATATTGTTTTTCTACCAAATCAATTTTTGCCTTAGCCTCATCTGCCCAATTAGAAGAAATAGGTTCAAGAGTAGGTAGAAAGGTCAGAGTCTCGAAGTAGTGCTCGGGAAATTGCTCCTTTAAATATGCCAGCCTTACTGCGGTTCCCGCATCTGGTGGAGGAGGAGCGAGGATTGTTAGTCCGGTATCCCTTCCTGAAGAAGATTCTGTAGAACCCTTGTCTGTCCTAGGTCGTTTAGTAGCAGGGACTTTTTGCTTACTTCGAGACCCAGTTTCCTTTGGAGGAGTTTTCTCTCTACTCCGCTTTTCATGGGAGGAAGTGGAATCCCTAGATTGTGGTCTATCCTCCTCCCTACGACCTTGATAGCTCTTGTATTTCTCTTGTTCCGGTCGAACTGGTGAGCGGGAGCGTGAGGGTCGAGATCGATAGGGATCATAGGGTCTTCTTTCCTCCCTACCACGGTCATCCCGGTGATCATGCTCGACATCCTAAGGAGGATTGGACATGCTGCGACGAAGCTTTCTTATATCATAATAGGACCGAGACATTGTACCTGCACGATAAAATAAACGAAGTTTATAATCAATGGGTCCATGGAGAAAGGAGTGCAATGAATGCTAATGCTGTGGTATAAAGTGCATCCTAAGTGGTGTGTGTGTCCCCCCAACCAACCCGAGTCTGGAGCTAGACTGGTGCGGGCAGGCTCTTTGGCCTTAACAGGAGTAGTTTCTTCAGAAGAGGTGAAGACTAAAGGGTCCTTCCTGAAATCTTCTGAAGTATATATAGTCTCGGGTAAGGGGAGATCCCCCAAACCCTGAAATATGTGCTCGTCGGTGCTAGGAACATCCCCTTCGGAAGCGCGAAGTGGTGACTCTTGGGGAGACTTTGACTTGTCTGGAGAAGTAGTTTCCTCGGGGGCAATATACCCTTCACGATGTTTTTCGGCCAGATTAGCCAGTTCGTCATCTTGTGTGGAAGAGGGAGAAGGTGAAGTTTGAAGAGGAGCTGCAGGAATTCCCGAGCCTTCTCCTATCTCTGGAACTGTTTCCACTGGAGGAATGTATGCATAAGGGACCGTCCCATGACCGATGCTACGGAAAACGGATAGCAGCCCGTGAAAATGAAGGTATTCATCTTTAAGGACCTCGTCGATAGTCAGGAATTTTTGGTCGCCATTAAGAAGACGGTGCATCCGATCAAAGAACACTTGGTCTGATACCTGTTTGGGATTGTCGACTGCAAACAAAAAGGAAAACAGGTCAGGGTGATGATTCAAGTGTATAGAGTCCGGGTTCAGAAAATCAACGCTTTACTTGATTTTGTCCATCTCCTGGCGCATCCAGACTGTTGCTTTATATAGAACCACTCTAGTCTGGAATCTCCAGCTTTACTGCTAAACGGCGTAGAGATTATCTTCCTTTTTGGGACTGATTCAAAGTAACAGAAAGATGGAGTTTCTCTAGTCCGATGTTTGAAATTATAGAAGAAATGAACATCATCGAACGTGAGCTCTACGCCTAGAATTTCACGATATGCTATGAATAAGGTATGCAGATAGGCATATGAATTGGGATGCAGCTGCATGGGGGCAATCCGCATTTGTCTTAAGAAATCAACGATGAAAGGCGAGAATGGAGGAATGGCGCCGACCATGCACATCAGTCGAGTGACCGTCATATATCCTTCCGGAGGGTTGTGGGGACGGTCAGAGCGTGAGGGCACTAGAGTGTCCCTTTTCATTATTCCATACTTCAAGCAAATTCGAACGAGTCGGTCGTTGTCAATTGTCGATTCTACGGAATCTGGAGGTGACTCCAATATAATGGCTGAGTCAAATTCATCGGGTGCTCGATTGTCACCAATCCCTCCTTCCTCCTCAAAGCCTAGGGAAACTTCATTTTCTGAAGACATTTCGTCGCTTTCCCGATGACCAACTCCGTAATCCGGACACTCGCTGTCCCATTCTGGGTCAGATGAAGAAGATATATCCTCAAGAGTGGTTTTGTTGGAAGTTTCCGGAGCTTCTTTCCTCTCAGCTAGACGAGAAGAGCGTCTGGGCCCCATTGTTATGGAACTATTGAAGAAGCAATAGCATGGATTAGAGTAAGTTATCCCGTGTCCCCCTTTTTGTGTATGTGTGTGAACTAAAGTGTATGCAGCAAATGTGGGAAATGCAATATAAAAGTACAGCAATGTAAGACGAAGCTTTAAAGAGAAAGTGATAGTCAGAGTTGTTCTTAATTCTCGTTTATGTTCACAAGGCACTATCCTAACTGTCCGCGAAGCATATTCGTCCAGAGTAAGTGTTAGTTGAATTAGTTGGGTAGTCTTTGTGTGCCAAGTTTGATACGTTCGGTTCGGTTCGGATATGCATATGATGGCTGGCTCAATACAAATACAGATAACAGTCGGTTCGGATGCTTCATTAAAGCAAGGTCAGTTCAAGACAAGGGAAACAACGGGTTCGGAAGCAGGACCGATCTGATCGGATCGGGTGACCCGATCCGAACCGAACCAGTATCGCTTAACCGGACCATTTACTTCAACCTCTTATCCCATTCACTTCTCCGACCCGAACCGACGTTTTCTTTCCTTCCCGTCTTTCTAAAGTATTAAATCCGAACCGATCCCCTATCCTTCTCCTTCTTTTTTGCTTCTTCGTATTCTTCCCGAATCAACTCCGATTTGTCATCACGCCCTTCGTCTTCTTCCTTTTTCCCCCTTACTCACAAACGAATCCGTTTTATCACCAAAGCTACCGTTGAGGGCAAATATTTGCCCTCTCCAGCCTCGCAACGCCTCGAAGCGATGGCGCATCCACCAGTAACGACGTGGAGTTCAAGAAAAGCCTGTGACTAAACCATCCCAATCCAACACAAATTGAAATCAAGAGCAGTTACTATGAAGCTATTCGAGATTAAAGAGCTACCTATGTGTTCGATTTAAGAAATCTACAAGGAATGGTATCAGGATATGGGAGTTTTTGAAGTTTTCAATGCTAGGCTTGGACGCGGCGACAGAAAAGAAGGAGAAAAGAATGAAGACAGTAGTGAGTTTATAAAAGGAATGGTGTTGACTCCTCGTATTCCTATTCTGTCTCACCCGCTCGGACCGGAGTGAAGGCCCAGTAGCACAACTCTGCCTGAAGGCCCACTGTCTAAGAACCAAATCCACGAAAACGCTTCGGATCGGAATCCGAACCGAGCAAATTTCACACATTAATTTAGCATCCGACTCGAATTGAAGAGAAGAAGAATAAAGGAAGAGCATACCTGCAAGAAGCATTACATGGCGAGAAGAGTTCCCAAATTTGCTCAGAAATGAAGAAAATGTGCTCGGGTCGGATGCCGAACCGAATGGAAATCTGTGCATTACTCCTGACTGTTCTGATTCAAGAACTAGCATTTAAACAACATCAAAGCACGCTTTGTACAACAGAAGCATCCTTTGAGGGGGCAAAATGTTAGCCTACTTTGTGAACTAGGCAACACAAAGTCAAGAAACCAACCATTGAAGAGTATTTTAAGTTACAAGACTTCGGTTCGGATTGGAAGAAAACACCACAATTCAGATTGATAGCAGCATATTGGTTCGGATCGGATAGAGTTCTCTGTTCGGATCGGTTGTCTCTTACTGGATAGATTGGCAAAGCATATCCAATCGGATCGGAAGGCGAATAAATCTCAAATGGATCGGAAAGCCATCTGCTTGCCACGACGCTGGAGCGGAGCGGAGTAGGTTAGAGAAGGAGAGACGTCCAAGCCACTCCGGTTCGGATCGGGTATTCCGATCCGAACCCCCAACCTGCACGCCTCCGACCCGCACCCATGATCCAGGTTAATCTCCTGTAATATCGCCTGGAGAACCGGACCGGCTATGACTAATTCCTACCCCTAACGTTCATCTCTTTGATGTGTTGTCAGCTTGATAGTTCATCCGAACCCGAAGAGAGTGCGATGGATAACACGTGGTCCGACCCGGATTGAATCTCAGGCAAATTCACACCTATAAATACCCCATCTGGAGACAAAGAGAAGGATCTTTTTCAGCACTTAAAGAATTCAATCACCTCCAGCATCCGAATTCCATTACTCCCGGAAAATCCAAATCATCTTTTATTTCTTGTTTTAGTCAATTGAGTGAACAAAAGTGAGTTGTGAGTGAATCTATCATTGTATTTGCAACTGAATTATTGAATATAGTAAAGAATAAGTGGACGTAGGCATTTGTTCGCCGAACCACTATAAATCTTGTGTGTTCATTTTTTATTTCTATCTCATTTTATCTTGTTTCAAATCAATTTGGGTGTTAGAACCACTTTTGGGTCTAACACTCTATGTCGTATATACATGTACAAACTAGTGCGAACCCGTGCTATGCACACGGATCTCACAACATAATTTGTTTTATGTTTCTTAGTTTTTTAAGTTTCAATGATAAGTATGTTTATATATTTTGTACTTCTGAAACATATTACATTTTTTAATCGTTGTTGATAAATATTTACTGAAAAATGTATTTAAGTAATCTCAACATACAACATGTAACACATTTTTAAAGCACAATAACTTCATACAACAAAAATAATATTGACCATTAATTATTCTTAACATGTTAAGAAATGCATTACTACGTTATATTTCCCAATTTAATAAACATGTATCTAATATAGGTTTATTCTATAACACACACTCATACATGTAGACACATAGTTTGGTTGATGGAAGTTTTCCATACTTAACCAAAAATATCAGTTAAGTCAAATTATTTTTAAATTTTGGTTTAATTTTTTTTATCTAAGATTAGATCATATCCACCTTTTGACATTATCCGATACTAAATGCATTATGAAAATATTCAAGTAACTTTGGCACATCATATTTCTTAACAACCATAGGATAGCATGGCATAAAAAATATGCTTAGAATATGAATATACAATCAAAATTCTAGAACAACTTGATAATAATCATCTTCCATTAATTTACTTATTCATGCATGAAACAACTAAACCAACATAACAATTAACGTGATTTAATACAAAATTGTATATCACCATAAAATGGAATACATGTAACATGCATATAGCTAATTTTTGATGATATTTCATTACAAAAAGTAGAGTTGATGGAATGGTGTAAAGAACAACAATTAACACGTTGAGTTGTCAGAAATAGAGTTCTTGACCTCTAATTTCAATGGCTAGTAGTTTGGCATTTAGACGATGGTTCTGGAGGTATGGTTTGGACCCCTTGAGATACCATAATGAGAACACAACGTAATTAAAGTATCAACTTTATTATAAAAATATATATTAAATTTAGATTATTATCAAAATGATTTTTTTATATGGATAGGTGTACTATAAATAACACAAATATGAGATTATATTTTCATAGAAAGAAGATATTAAATTGAAGTTGGAATGTTATTTGGCAAAATGTCAGAAGTTGTTCAAGTAATTTCATTTTATTATGAAACAAATTTTGTAGTAACTATAACTTATTTGGAGATATATTATGCGTTTCTTCGACGAAAGCTAAGAAAAAACTTGAGCATCAATTAAATATGCTAAATATCATCAATATTTCCAATGATATTGACAGAAGGTAAACATTTTAACTCCCCTCCTTGGGCAAACAAAAAACATCTTATATGCAACTAAAATTCTAAAATATAATCTATTTAAATTTAACTTTTTTGGCAATCATTTTTGAATTTCAGTTTGTCTTCTCATGCAATCGTCCATCATCTTTTTTACTTTGTGAATAAAGTCATAGCTCTAAACACATGTCATTGCTTTTCTTTGAGGTTCTAATTTGACGTTATCTATGAATTGTTTACTGAGGCATTAATCCATTGCCAATATGAATGTTTGTGATATTTTTTGTATACATCCAAACTGTACTTAATCATTACAAATTAAGATAAAATTATAGCTTTTATTGTATATAGAATAGAATATGCATATACTGAATTTCATGTATCATAAAGTAGAATTGAGGGAATACATTGACAGTTGATACTTTATTATGGAAAATATAACATAAAATAGGATTTGATAAATGAAAATGAAAGCAACAAAAAATCTTAATAAATTTTGCAAGATAAGTTTCATAGTAAAAGAAACCTGTCGTATGGAAGTTAAGAAAATAAAAGAGGGGGGTATTAAATTCAATATATTTAAGGATAGAAACTTAAAAAAATAACACCATGTTATTAGTGATATTGAGTAACTATTACACATAAGAATAACGTTAAGTAAACATTGAATATTTGAAAGGTGCAAATCAAAATTATAAGTTGGAATTTAAAAGAATTAAGTTTTTAAGGTGAAAATGATAGACGTGAGAGATAAATAATGGAACCATATTCAATTTTATGTATAACAGAAATAATCCAAGTGAAAACCAATCATAATATTTAGATCGATAACTAGAAATACATTGTATATCTAAATCATACTTCAAGTCTATCAAAACTATAGAAAAACTATACATCTAATGCAATTAAAAAATTCTAACTAATAACATTTGGATTCATGTAACATTACCTCTTTGAAGATAAATCTAACAATTCAAAGGCATAATGTTACAAATATAACCATGTTAACAACAAATATGCATTTTAGTCTGCGCACTATTGGCACTTTTTCAAATTTCATGATTTTTGCTATAAAATAGGATGCATTTCTATATCATGCTTCTATTTGCCTTTCAAACCATGAAATCTTTCACGTTCTGTTATAGATCAATTGATTAGGCTTGTCCACCCTTGACACAAGAAATGTTCTTTGAATAATTACGAAGCATAGAGAAAAATGGAAAGACACAAATTACGCAGGACAAAAAGTTCGGAAAAAGGAGAGATACAACTTTACATTATTAGAAAAAAATCATGTATTGTATGCATATGGAATAATCCCAAAAACAGATAAACTTATTGGAACTTTTCAGGGAATATAAATGAGTAACCAATTCTTATCCAACGTTATGCGGCAAGTAGCTTTCAAATTTTAATATGTCTAAGTGCAAATGTCATTAGAAATATAAAGCCAATTTACTCAGCGCTTGCTACCTAAGCATCACTTAGTCATAGAATCAACCAAATTAGTAGCTTTAAACAATCATAATTTATATAAAAGAAAATGCTAACACTGAATTCAAAATTCTAATAGCACATCTATTTCAATACATAATATAGTTACATTGAATTAAGCAATTTGTAACATATCATTAGTTAAATAGAAGTAGTCATTATAAATAATAACTGGAAATTTTAAATATCCTAATAACAAAAAAAAATCATTATATAGAACTAAAAACTTATGATGCTATTTGACAACTATTCGTATCATTAAAAATTCAATAGTAACAGATCTAAAAATCATAACGGACCCATTCTCAAGGAGGAATACCCACGATAAATAAAACAAATAGTTTTCTAGTTCATTACAATGTCGAGACATCTTGTACTTAAAGAAAATTAGAATGTTGGTTTTTTTGCAAATATAATTTATTGATCAGCTTACAAACCAACAAATAGATAAATAGTGTTTTATGTGCATTAAGATGCATATGCATATGCTTTTAAAACCCATATGCATCTTCATTTTTTTGACGTAGAACAAAATGATAATTTGTAAAATTAGAAAGTAATAATTACTTGTAAACAAAGTTATAACCCATGACAGAAATAAAGAAGGATGACATTTATTTATTTAAGATATAAAATTAATTAGCATAAATTGAAATATGGTTGGTGAAGATACAAAAAGGTTAAAATAATAGAACATAATTGAAGGAAATACATACCTAAAATTGATCAAGAAATCGACATATATTCAACCTATATTTATTTTTTCATATAATAAAGTTGATTTGAAGAAAGGTATTGAATGTTTATCCTATAATATCAAAAACAGTAATTGAGATTGGAATTTTACAAATGAAAATGAAATAAACAAATAATTTTAATAGAATGCAAGATAAATTTAGCTTAAGATGAAATTCAAAGCATTGATTATAAGAGAACATAAGAGGGGAAATTTAAGTCGGGCATTTTTAAAGATAGAAAATTTAAGAATGGAAACAATCGCTATTAATAATATTGAGCAATTTTGGTATGTAAGGACAATGCTAAGGTAACTATTGAATACATGTTTGAAAGTGGTAAATGAAAATTATAAGTTAAAATTTAGGATAATTCAGTTTTTGAGGTGAAAATTGAAAAAAAAGCCTAAAAATAGAATGTCAAGCAAATCTTAAGGAATTAACAATTGATACTGCAATATAGAAAATAGTTTTGGAAAATGAATTTAGTAAATGAGAATAAAAGCATACAATAATGTTAACATGTAAGAAATGAAAATAAAAGAGTGAAAATGAAAAGTCCACATTTAGATATAGAATATAAAGAAAAAAAGGCCATCATTAATGATTTTGGACAACTTTTGCAAATAAGGACAATGTAGAAACCATTGAACAAATGTTTAAAGTAGGTAAGTGAAAAGTTTGAGTTAGAAATCAAGAGAATTCTTGGTTTAAGAAGAAAGTTAGAAATAAATTTTAGAACTATAGTCATTATTATTTATATTATAGTTGGTATCTTGCCATGAAAAAGACAAAATTGAAAGAAAATAAAATATAAAATCCAAGTTATTGACAAAGACAAAAGTGTTAGTTCCAAAATTGGCTCTAACACCCAAACTAATAATAATTCTGCTGAAATGAAATCAAAAACGACGAAAACACACAATTTATAGTGGTTCGGCGTTAAATAGCCTACGTCCACTTTCTACTCTTTGGATTGATGATTTGAATGCAAGTACAACAATAATTCTCACTCAATTTCTACTCACACAATGTATTTATTCACTCAATCTCCCTCACAATATGCTTTAAGGGATGATTATGATCTGAGTAGGTTGGTGAAATTCGGATAGCAATGGAGTCTAATTTCTGAAAATGCTAAAAAGATCCTTCCAAATGCTTCTTGATGGTGTATTTACATGTGAAAAATGCTCCTGGGATGGCTCTGGTTCGGATCCACGTGGCCTCCATTCCATCACTTGCGGGTTCTGATATCACAAGATGGTGCCAGCACATTGAGTTAGTGGATGAACGTGGGAACGTGGCCTTCTAACCGCTCCAAAATTTAAGGGAACGTGGGTGTGATAATTGCAGTTCTGAGTGCATGGTTTCGGATTGGAGTCCTTCGGTTGAAGGGACAAATCGAGTTTGTATTATCCAATCCGGTTTGACCCAAGCCCCTTCTTTCTCGGCTTTATGCTGACTTGCTCTGACCAAATGATCTCCGATCCGAACCGGTCCTTGGAGTGAATGTTCTTCATTACTTGATCATCTAGCTTTGTGTAGCCTAGTTCACAAAGTAGGCTAACATTTTTCCCCCTCAAAGGACGCTTCTATTGAAGATGGAGTGTGCTTTTACATTATTTGCCCATTAACCTTTGAATTCAAACTGTTGAACAGTCGCTTCAATTTTTGTGTAGGGTGCGTTGCTCCAATAAGTCGTGTTTCTTGCTGCTTATATATACACCATGTAATGCGCAAATTATTTTCTCCATTTTACATAATTCTGAGATTTCTTCTTGATGTCTAGTGACTCTTCCAGGTAAACCTCTCGTATACTTGTCTTTGAGATAAATTCACACGTTAAGTTAACGTGCATGATTCCATTGGGATTCGATCTCCGATCCGAACCTAGGGTGAAGCTAAGGGGGAAGCACCAACGGTCCGAACGGCTCCTCTTTTAACCCTCTACTACTAAATTAATGGGCCATATATACATACATGGGCTTGTATTCCAGTCCGAACAGAGTTAAAGGTTGGGAATACAAAGAGCCATCTTGAACCTATATAAGTCTGCAGCTCTTCTTCTTCTACCTCCCTTTCTTTTATCATTCTCATCTTCTAGGTTTTACATCGAAACCCTAGTTCTCAAAAACTTAGAAATTTTCATGCTAATCTTCGAATCAAACAAATAGGTAGGTTTATAACCTCAATTAACTTCGTAATAGCTGTTTTCAGTTAGGGTTTGGGGTTAATTTGGACGATTTGGGTATGGTGTTTGTTTGACCTTAATGTCATGACCTCCTCCCATTGCCATCATCGTCGATGGCCTTGTCACCATCTCGAGGAAGTTACAGAGTAGACCAGAACCTAATACTAGCCAAGCCAATGTATGAACATTCGGTTTTGACTTAGTTCTTGGCACAAAGCTCGGTTCGGTGTTGGCTAAGAAAGAGAAAGGATGGAGGAGAAGAAAAGAGGAAGATTTGGGATTGGTTCGGGTGGAGAGACATAAGAGTGAAGAGGATAGGGGATTCATCTAACCGGATCGGATCGGATTGAAAAGTGAAGTGTAAAAGGAAAACAAGGCTTACTCAATCGGGTCGGGTCGGAATGAAAAGCAAAGAGAGAAAAGCATGGGCACTCAAGCCGATCTGGATCACCTAGAATATCCATTCCCGAACTGATCCAATTTGCATATAGGGCATTAACTTCTGCTTCAAACCGAAATGTGATTTTTCTCCCGATCCGATCCCAAAATACACATCCGAACCAAACCGAACTCATCTAACTTAATGCACAAAAATCTGTTCAACTGGTTCGGTCATTGCTTGTCGTGATCTACAACTTAATGAACAGGTAGGATAGTGCCATATAAACATGAGCGAACATTCAAGACTATTGTGAACATATTACTACTTCGTCAAACTTTTGCATTATGCTTTCATGTGTTTGCTTTGCATCCTTTGCACACATAGCACGGACTTTAGTTCACACACGTACACGGGGGGATACAGGCTATCTTACTCTAAATTATGTTATTTCTTCTTCAGTAGTTTAGCGATCATGGCAAAGAGACGTTCATCTAGGTTAGCAAAAAAGAGAGAAGTTGCAGAAACTTCCGAGAAGCTCACTCTTGATGACATATCCTCTCCCTCAGACCCTGAATGGGATGATGAGGGCACAGATTATGAAGTGGAAGCACACAATAGTGAAATACCTTCTGATAGTGAAGTTTCTCTTGATGATGAAGAGGAAGGAGGGGTAGGAGATGATCATGCTCCCGATGAGTTTGAAACTGCCACTATATTGGAGTTAACCAAAGATTCTGTTGAGTCGACGATCGATGATGATAGACTCATCTGAATATGTCTAAAGCATGGAATTTTTAAAAGAGATACCCTGGTGCCGTCGAAAACTGATCGCCCCCACAATCCAACGGAAGGATTTATGGCAATTACCCGATTGATGCGTCTGGTTGGAGCTATTTCACCATTTCCGCCTTTTGTTGTCGATTTTCTGAGACAGATGCGGATTGCCCCCATCCAATTATATCCCAAATCTTATGCTTATTTATACACCTTGTATATAGCATACAAAGAAGTTTTAGGTATAGAGCCTACCTTCGATGACGTCCACTTTTTTTATAATTTCAAGCATCGGACTCAAGAAACTCCCTCCTCATATTTTGAATCGGACCCGAAGAGGAAGATTATTACTGTTCCATTTAGCAGCAAGGCTGGCGATTCTAAACTTGAATGGTTTTATATAAGACAGCAGCCGGGGTGCGCCAGGAGATGGACCAAATAAAGTAAAGCACCAACTTTCTAGATTTCAATTTTGAATACTCATGCCAACACATTAACTTGCTTTCGTTTTCATTCACAGTTGATAACCCAAAGCAAATATCAGATCAATTATACTTTGATCGTTTGCATCGGCTTCTCAATGGCGATCAAAAGTTCCTAACCATCGCGTTCTTAAGGATGAGTATCTCCATCATCATGGGTTACTGTCTATTACCAGTAGTATAGGTCATGGGATGGGTCCATATGTGTACATACCCCCTGTCGACATTATTCCTGAGACGGGTGAGGGCTCGAAAGGTCCAATAATACCTCTTCGGACTTCACCTTCTCCATCTTCAACTCAGGACAATGAGTTAGCCAACATAGCTAAAAAGCATAGAGAAGGGTATACCATCCCTGATGACGCTATTTCTCCTGAGAAGCCAACATCCCCTAAAGAGCCGCCAATAGACGCTTCTCAAGGAGATGCTCCTACTACTGACGATTCTATATTTAAGGGTTTAGGAAATCTTCCACTGCCTGAAACCGTCTATACTTCAGAGGACTTTGGCATGAATCCTTTAACCTTCACTTCTTCAGAGAAGACTACTCCCGTAAAGGCCAAAGAGCCTGCTCATGCTAGTCTGGCTTCAGACTCGGGTTTGTTGGGGGGAACACCACTTAGGATGCACATAACACATTAGCACTGCACGTCACAACACTTATGTCTTATGTGAGCATTGATTCTGAATTCCACTTATACTGTTGTGCAGGTACAATGTCTCGCCCTTACTATAATGTCAGAAAAATTTGCCGTAGCATGTCTAAACCTCCTTCCGATATTGAGCATGATCGCCGTGAGAGCCGGAGCAGAGATGACAGAAGGCCTCATGATTTTCATCAACCACACACCTCACGCTCTCGTCCCCCTGTCCGGTTGGATCCAGATAGGTATAAGAGCCACCAGAGTCATCGTGGGGAAGACACATCGTAATCCAAAGATCGAACTTCTCCTCAAGATAAATATATTGGGAAAAAAGTCCACCGAAACACACTGATTCACGAGACAAGCACAAAGCTTCTGAGAAGCGATCTGGAAAAGGTGATGCAGCCGTCGTCCCTGCTAAGCGGAAACACATTGAACTGACATATTGCAAACCCCCACCACTGGATGCTGATTCCAAAACTAAACTGGCATATCTAGAGAAGCAGTTCCCAGATCACTACTTTGAGAATCTAACTTTCTTACCCGCACTTGAGCCTATTTCTTCAAAGTGGGCAGATGAGGCTAAAGCAAAGATTGACGCAGTTGAGAAACAATATTCGGAGATGTACAAGTATTCATGCAATCTCCCCAGAATCATTCAAGCCTTAATTACAGACGTTGATTCAATGAAGAAGGCTACATATTCCGATGAGAATGCTTTGAAAAATCTGGAGGACTTAGAAGATACACAGGCTCAACTCGTCATTGCTCAACGAGATGCTAACGACTTCAAACAGCAATTTGAGGAATTACAAAAGCGTTATCATGACTTGCTGGAATCTCATAGTCAAGAACGTTTGGAGTTGAAGAAACAAGCGGAAGACGCTAAGTCAAATAGTGTCAAAATGCAACTGGCTTACAATACTCTTGAGCAAGAAAAGGCCGAGTTAGCGAGGAAGAATGCCAAGCTGGAGAAACGAAATGCTGATTTGGAGTCCAAGTTAATGGAAGCCAAGACTAGGGTTGCTTTAGCAGAGGGGAATGTGGACAGCGCTATTAAGTCTACTGAAGAAACCCATAAACAGCTATCAGAGGCTCAAGAAGAATTGCACGGCTTTGGCAAACTAATGATTGAATTCTTTGCACACATAATCCGTCACCAAAACATATCTTGATTGAAGACTATCCGACTACCTTAGTTCACATATGGAGTCAAATCATCAAATGGGAAAAAGAGGAACTTAAGGTGGACTTCGTTGATGAAGACAAACTCATGGAGAAGTATCTGAGAGATGATGAATCGGCACGTCTGGCCAAGAGGTGTCGCCTTATTGCTGCTGCCATGGAGGAGGCGAAACGACTGGCCAAACAAAAGAATATCCTTAAAGTTGGTTCTTCTTCTGCTACCGCCGAAACTATTGGAGTTGAGGGATATGATCCCGAGAATCCGGGAATTACTAGAGCGTCTCTTTTATCTCCTATACCCGAATCAGCGTCAGAGACGGTAACCACCCCAATTGACAGATCATCAGAAGGTATTTCTACCTTTTCACCTCAGTTTGTCAAGGTCGTCTCCACCTTTCATCACATCATTGGGAAATCGATCGAGGATCCTTTATTTTCTCCTGAGTTGATAACTGTTGCTTCTCATTTTGTAGGTGCTGAACCAGTCAAGAAGACTGATGAGCCTCGAGGAGCCTCCATTGGGGAAGAATCCATGGAAAAGACTCAGGAAGGACAGGATAAGGCTACCATCGTCGAATCCGGAGGGGGAGCTGAACCGTCTAAGGCCGACACTTCTCATGATGATGAAATGATAGATGCCCTGAAAGACGACGATGGTAATGAGGGGCATGAAGAAGATCCTGATGTTGCTATAATTGGGGATTCGAAAAGTGCTAATGACATGACTTTGGCTGAAATGAAAGCCAAACAAGACAAGCACATGTAGCTGAAAGTCAAGGACTTAAATCCCGAAAGCCTTAAGCCCCTTGCAGTGGTGGATCCTGGATCGAGGTTAGTTGTTAAGCTTTCAACTAGGTCAATTACAAAAGAGCTTGCTAAAAAATCTTCTCTTGATCCCAGTGTTCCAACTCCTGGGAAGAAATCTACTGATTCTGGTACTTCAACTACAGAGAAGAAAAGGCCAAAGGGTCTCATGTCTGATGCTGAAAAAGAAGCAAGAAATGCTCTTAAGGCTGCCAAAAAATCCAAGTCTGTTCCAAAGCCTAAGTGATAATGTGCTTTATTTTATTTTATTTTGATATTCCACTGGTCCTCTTTTATTGTAGTGAGTGCGGCCCTCGCGTCTTTTGCTTAGTCTTCCTGTATAAACTCACATATTTGTGAATAAAGTGGTTTGTTCCCTGCAATGTTTGATATCCATAAATTTAAAATTTAGGTAAAAATGCAAAGGAATAGCATGTCATATCACAGTGATGTAGTAAAGTCGTTATTAAGGGGAACACGTGTACATATATATGCCCCCAATCAATCTTGGATAGCTGATTAAGACTTATTCAAGATCGATAAAATTCAAAATTCAGCTGTCCCCGATTCTCTGACGGGGCCATATTCCTTTCGTCATTGATGCCTATTCTTTTTAGCATCTTTATACTCTCCTGTCTCATAACCAGGTTAGAGTATTACTGAGGCGGTCTCTTATCGGGGTGCATCTTCACGCTTCAAGGGACGTTGACTTCCCGTCCCTTATACTCTCTCTCGTTTCATGAGAGTTAGAGTTGGGAATGTCGTCTTCCCATTCTTTTCATCTATCACGCAGACGGTTATTTTGTTTGCTCCTGCACATGGGTTGTCTCCAATTTTTGAAATTTAATTTTGTGTTTTATGTTTCATTGTCATGACAGAATAATGGCTAAAGATATAAATAATGGAGGAAAATAAATGATACACGATATTTTTATAATGGTTCAGCTAAGTCGTAGCCTACATCCACTTCATAATCCTTTGTTCATATAAACAAACTTTTTAAGGCAAGTCATGCCTTTTTACATAGCTTATAAAAAAAAGGAAGACATTTCATATTTAGCTCAGATATCGTCGTAAGTGCTAAGCATTCCAAGCTCTGGGAATCTCTTCACCGTTCACGGTTGTTAGCTTGAATGCTCCTATATCAAGCTTCCGTTGGATGATGTATGGCCCTTCCCATTTTGGACCCAATTGGGTTGAAGGCGGGAAGACTCGCTTCAGTACTAAGTCTCCTGGTTCAAAGGTTTTGAAGTGAACTTTCCGGTCATAATAACGTGCTACTTGATGTCGATGTCTTGAGGCACGCAAGTCTGCTTCGTCTCTTTTTTCTTCAACCGTATCAAGACACTCTAGGAGGAGTGTTATATTTGTCATTGGGTCATAATACGCGACTCGATGAGAAGGGACTTCCAGTTCTACTGGGATTACAGCTTCTGACCCAAGGAAAGTGAATAGGGAATATGGCCGGTGGCCGTCTTAAAGGTTGTCCTGTAGGCCCACAAAGCTAGTGGCAACTCATCTACCCATTTGGCTTTGGCCCGTTCCAATCGCTTCTTCAGAATAGATTTAATGACCTTGTTTATTGTTTCGACCTGGCCATTTGACTGCGGGTGAGCTACAACAGTGTACCGTTTATCAATCTTGTACTTCTGGCAGAAGTTTCTGAATTCGAAGCTGTCAAACTGTGTCCCATTATCAGTTATGATGGTCTTTAGTATCCCAAATCGACGGGTAATGTTTCTGACCACAAAACTGATCACCTTTCTTGCCGTGATCGTTGTTAAAGGTTAAACTTCCACCCATTTCATGAAATAGTCCACGACGACGATCGCGTACTTAGCTCCTTCTCAGGCAATAGGTAACACTCCAATAATATCAATCCCCCACATGGCAAACGACCATGGGCTTACCATCGACTTGAGCTGAGTCGGAGGCGCTCTAGGAATTTTGGCAAATCTTTGACATCTGTCGTAGTGTCGTGAATAATCAGCCACATCTGCATTCACGGTAGGCCAAAAATATCCATACCGTAATACTTTCTTTGCTAGGGTTTGGCCCTCGGTGTGGTCCCCACACTCACCTTCATGTACTTCTTGCAGTACACATTTGATGTCGTCGTGTGCGATACACCATAGTAGGGGAATTGTAAACCCTTGGCGATAAAGGACGTCGTCCTATAAAACGTATCTTGCAGCCTTACATCTTACAGCTCGTCTTTCGCTCTTCTTCAACGGGACGGTTCCATTCTTGAGAAAATTCTTGATCGGTATCATCCATGATTCTCTCTCTGGGTCTACTTCCAAGACTAGTTCCACTTCCATCAGGTCGAAACTTGGTGATTCCAAAACCTCTATCGAAACCATTTCAGTTTCTTTGGGATTTTCAAAACTTGCTAGCTTTGCCAGCCGATCTGCTTTCTGATTTTCCGTTTTTGGAATATGTGTTATGCTGTAATGCTCCAAACTACCCAGCAACTCCTTTACCTTTTTGAGATAAGTAACGAGTCGAGGCCCTTTAGCAATAAATTCCTTTTGAACCTGGCATACAACTATCTTGAAATCACAACATATATCTAGTGTCTTCACTCCCAGTTCTTTGGCGAGTTTCAGCCCGGAAATTAGGGCTTTATACTCGGAATCGTTATTGGTAGCAGCAAACTCCAATCGCAATGCATAGTAAATAGATCGTCCTTCAGGAGTTATTAAAACAACTCCGGCTCCGGACCTTCGATCATTTTTGGCTCCGTCCGCATATAGCTTCCACGGACTAAGCTCCAACTCTTGGTCCAAAGTAACTACCTTGTCACCCACCGTTTCCTTTTCGAGAATTGTGAATTCAGCTATAAAGTCGGCCAATGCCTGCCCTCTTATTGATTTCCGTGGTTGAAAATTTTAATCAAACTGACTCAGCTCGATGTTCCATTTAAGTAACCGCCCCGATGCTTCGGGTTTTTGCAACACTTGTCTTAAAGGTTGATCGGTGTATACAACTATCGGGTGAGCCTGAAAGTAATGACGAAGTTTGCGGGAAGCAATCAGGAGGCTATAAGCAAGTTTTTCTATCTTCAGATAATTACGTTCTGTAGCAACTAGCTTTTTGCTCACGTAGTATACAGGCCTTTGGACTTTAACCTCTTAATGTACCAATGTTGTACTGACGGCATGAGATGATACCGCTAGGTAGACAAACAAACCCTTATGTTCCACGGGTTTTGATAATATTGGAGGCTTTTCTAATAAGTCTAATAAATTCTAGAACGCCTCCACACAGTCAGGGGTCCACTCAAAATTTAGTTTTCCTCGTTTTATTAGATCAAAGAAAGGTACACACCTATCTGTGGCTTTGGAGATAAACCTGCTCATTGCAGCAACTTTTCCGACTAGGCTTTGAACATCTTTGATCTTTCGTGGTTCTTCAATATTCCTTATTGCTGCTATTTGACTAGGATTTATCTCAATTCCTCGAGAACTCACGATAAACCCAAGAAATTTTCCAGATGCGACCCCAAATGAGCATTTTAGGGGGTTTAACTTCATTCCATACCTTCGAAGAATATCAAACATTTCAGCTAAGTCCCTTGTATGGTCGGAAGACTGTTTAGACTTCACAAGCTTATCATCCACGTAAACATGTATGCTTTTCCCAATTTGATTATAGAACATGCGGTTGACCAAGCACTGGTACGTGGCTCCTGCATTCTTTAAACCAAATGGCATTACCATATAACAATATAACCCCAAGTCTACGATGAAACTTGTACGCTCCTGATCTGGTATGTGCATGGGAATTTGGTTGTACCCCGAATAGGCATCCATAAAGGATAAAAGCATGCATCCAGCCGTCAAATCTACTAGCTGATCAATTCTGGGAAGAGGAAAGCTATCCTTCGGGTATGCCTTGTTCAAATCATAGAAGTCGATACATGTACGCCACTTCCCATTAGATTTTCTGACCAGGACAGGATTTGATATCCAGTCGGGATATTTCGAATCCTTAATGAATCCATTATCCTTTAATTTCTCTACCTCTTCTTTCAAAGCTGCTGATCGCTTTGGGCATAACATCCGTCTTTTCTGTTTGACTGGTGGGTGCTTTGGATTAATACATAAAGAGTGGCTCATAATGGAAGGCGAAATCCTACACATGTCAGCGTGAGTCCAGGCAAACACATCCAGATTTGCCCTTAAAAATTTAGCCAACTCTTTTGCTCGAACTGGATCTAGTTGCAAGCCGATCTTTAGTACTTTTGTCGAATCTGTCTCATTAATAGGTATATCTATTGTTATCTCGTTGGGAGTCGCCTTCCTATCCTCGGGTTCTTTATCCTCTATGGGATCTATATCCTCGAGCACATCTAAGGGCGACTCTCTTGGGACTGGACCCCCTAATTGCTATGCTGAGTTTTCCTTCGAAGGGGGAGAATCGCCCTTAGTTTCTATATTCAACCCTTTCATTAGCATCTTCAACTCCGTCATGTAACAAGCTCGTCCCGTAGCTTGGTCGCCTCCCATCACCCCAATTCCTGCGTCAGTCGGGAATTTAAGCAGCAAGCACCAAGGTGTAATACATGCCCTAAACTCGGCAAGGGCCGGTCGTCCTAGGAAGGCGTTGTAGGGTGACTCTACATCCAAAACTACAAAAGGCAGGATCCTTACTCTCTGGCGATTTCCCTGCCCTAATGTCACTGGTAATTCTACGTAGCCCATCAGAGCCGTCGACGCCCCGTTGAAGGCACGTATCCATCCTTCGCAGGGCTTTAGATCTTTTGCTTCAAGTCTCATTTGTTCAAAAGCTTTCTTGAAGAGGATATTGACCGAGCTCCCATTGTCCACCAACACTTTATGGACTAAAGCAGGGCCGATGGTCGTGGTAATTACCAATGGATCTTCAGTTAGGGATTGAACTCCGGAATCATCTATACTACGGAATATGACGTCGTTTGACATCGTCTTTTGTTGTTTTACTGGAGTGATGTCTTCGAGGTTACTGCATTCTCCTACCTCAAAATGCTCGATGGCGTTGACGTACTGGTCCATCGCTTTGAAACTACGACTAGCTAGGTGGGGTCCGCCTATAATGGTATTGATAACGATCCCCTTATCTTTCTGCTGGGTTGTGGGTTTTGAAGTAGGCTGGTTTTGGTCTAGGGCTTGTCCTCCTTGCCCCCTGTCCCTTGGGGCAACCTTGTACTTGTCTAACTTCCCTTCTCGCAGCAATCTTTCAACTATATCTCTCAAATGACGACATTCGTTAGTGGAATGACCGTGGGTTCCATGGAACAAACAAAACTTTCCCGTTGCCATCTCTTTTTCAATGGAGTCTCTAGGTGGTGGTTTTTGTATTGCAATATGCTATATGTATCCAAGTAAATATTCTCTAACAAATCACTTAACGACGTATAATTTTCAAAAGTCTGGAATCTGGGTCTTTCACTAGGGTTATTCCCTCGGTTCGTGTTCCTTCTATTGCTGTTCCAATTCCTGTTGCCATTACCTCCGCTCTAGTTGCCGACATTTACCTCAACTTTCACCAAACTATCACCGGATTTCTTCACAGCAACATTACTTTGGACACCTTCCCTCGAGGCTCCTTTGGACTTTCTCTTCCTATTTGCATGAGCTTCTTCTCGTCTTAAGCGAATGTTAGCCTTTCCATAAAATAATTCTTTAGTAGGAGGCGGTTTCCCAGATAAGTAATCCCCGAATTCTGTGTCAGGGTCAACCCCTTCTATCAAGGCCATCAGAATAGTGGGCTCATGAGGGTCACTAACTTCGGTGACGGCCAGGTTGAAGCGGTCTAAATATGACTTCAAAGATTCTCCTGAGGCATGTTTAATCCGTGACAACTCTATGACGCTCTTGGACTTTTGGGCGTGAAGTCGAAACTGATTCATAAAGCGCTCTCTCAATTCTGTGAAATTTGATATCGACCGGAGAGGGAGTCAGGTGAACCACATTAACGCCACGTCTTCAAGATAAATTGGAAAGGCTTTGCATTTTACAACATCTGGAACTGCTGCGGCATTCATGAACCATGCATACCTCATCAGATGTTGCCCTGGGTCCGTTCTTCTTCCTGAATACCGATCCATCTGAGGCAAGTTGAACCGCCGAGGGAACTGGAAATTCAATATATCATCTGTTAAGGGGGTATGACTTTGCTCAATACCCCAGTCCTCATTAGTGTACCACCGGCTTTCGGACATAATTTGACGCATCATCGCCCATACATCAGCAATTGTTTATGTCTGCACAGGTTCTCTAGGTCTGATATTCAGATTAACCCTGGGCTCCTGATTAGGGGATAACCTTCTGTTTCTAACGGTGGCTGCTCCACACTGCTCCCTATGCTCCTGGTTGATCTCAGGAGGAAGGGGTTGAAGAAATTGTTGTTGCGTAGGATTAGTAATGTTAGGATCCCTAGGTAGAACATGGGATCCACGCATGGGCAATAGCATAGGCTCTTTCAAGCTCGGGTCATCGGGTCCTTACACACGAACGCGTCTTCTCGGGATCCTAAAGATCCAAAAGTTAGCTGATCAAGATTCTGAGGTCGTTCAAGTGGCCTTCTTTCACAAGGACGTCCCTCATCTGAGGAAGATGAATCGTCTACAGCAAGGCGGCGTGTTGGGGAAGGTGTCTTTTGCCTTCGGAGCTCTTGGAGTTCCCTACTCATAGTGATCATGTTCTCTTGCATGCGAAGACTGTCACGCTTATGGGCTTCCAATTCCTCCTTAGTACTTTGAAGCATGTCAAGAAAGCGTGGAAAATCTCCTTGGGTGACGGCTGCAGATGGTTCAATCTGATCACTGGTCATAGCGGCTGGAATCGGAGCATTGGAGGGAGCTCGAGTAGAAGTTCCAGCTTCATTCTGGTTCGGATCGAATCAGAGCAAGTAGTAGGACCGGACCGGACCGGTTCATTCTGTTCCTTTAGTTTTGTCCATAGTGTTCAATTCTTCAACAGTTCACGAAAAGGTACTTAAAGATGTCAAAAACAGAGGATTAACTTCTTTGAACTTGAAGGTCCAAATAGTGAACGATAATCCCAAAAAGCGAAGAATTCAAATAATTCTCAGTGAAAGCACCAAAATGTTAGATCCAAAATTGGCTCTAACACCCAAACTAATAATAATTCTACCGAAATGAAATCAAAAACGATGAAAACACACAATTTATAGTTGTTCGGCGTTAAATAGCCTATGTCCACTTTCTACTCTTTGGAATGATGATTTGAATGCAAGTACAACAGTAATTCTCACTCAATTTCTACTCATAAAATGTATTGATTCACTCAATCTCCTTCACAATATGCTTCAAAGGATGATTATGATCTGAATAGGTGGGTGAAATTCGGATAGCAATGGAGTCTGAGTTCTGAAAATGCTAAAAAGATCCTTCCAAATGCCTCTTGATGGTGTATTTATAGGTCAAAAATGCTATTGAGATGGCTCCGGTTCGGATCCACGTGGTCTCCATTCCATCATTTGCGGGTTCAGATATCACAAGATGGTGCCAGAACATTGAGTTAGTGGATGAACATGGGAACGTGGCCTTCTAACCGCTCCGAACTTTAAGGGAAGGTGGGTGTGATAGTTGCAGTTCTGAGTGCATGGGTTCGGATCAGGGTCCTTTGGTTGAAGGGATGGATCGGGTTTGTCTTATCTGATCCGGTTTGAACCAAGCCCCTTCTTTCTCTGCTTTATGCTGACTTGCTCTGACCAAACGATCTCCGATCCGAACTGGTCCTTGGAGTGAATGTTCTTCATTACTTGATCATCTAGCTTTGTGTAGCCTAGTTAACAAAGTAGGCTAACAAAAAGTATATAAAGAGGAAAAACAAATAAGATGAACTTAATTGTATTTTAAAGATCTGTTATCATATTACATTAAAAAATTACATATTACTTTAATTATTTGATGAAATTAAAAATTATAGAAATATTAAAGTAGAAAAATAAATAAAGCCTAGTGATAATTGAAAAAAATACATATTACTTTAAATGAAACCTAGGATAATTGGAATGACTACAAAAGATAAACTTAGAAAGGGGAGTTTTTTAACTGAGAAATGAGAGCTGGAAATAGATTTAGGTCTTTTGAATTAAGTATACAAATAAAAATTAGAAATACAAAGAGAAAACATTGTAAAAATGGAAGACATAAAAATAATGACAGAAAACATAGTCGGGAACGAGAAATTTGTAATGAAATAACAAAGAAGAGGAAATGAGATTATTAGTGAAGCAAAAGAAAATGATATTTAGATAGGATAAATCTTTTATATTTTTTTGGTTACATAATAAGATACCATTAATTGCTAAGTCAATGGTGGTAGAATATTGAAAATTTATTCGAAAGGGAATATTGTGCTAAGAATCATATAAAATACAATATTCTAATAGAATCATGTAGAATATTGAATTAGAGATGAAAATTCTAAAAGTGCTCTATTTATTTTCTTATATAACGGTAAATTAATAGATTTAGGAAAATAGGAGGATTTGAATACAAAATGAATGTTTGTAACGGAAAATTTATAAGGTGTCTTTAATTACAATATATTATGTATGGAATGGTCGAGAAATATTTTTTACTTTAAGCATTCTTATAAGAAATACCTGCAATAAGAAGAAGTAATGAATATTTAAGACAACTAAACTTCGATAACACATGGCACCACGTGAGGTTTTGAGAAAACTGAAACTGAAAAGCCTCCAACTGAATATTATGCTTTCATATAATAATATAATAGATATATTGGGTAATTTTCAAATTAAGACCGTCAAAAAGTGGTTGAGAAGGCACATCATTTCAAAAACCAAGAGTTGCATATGTTTTAAACTCACTTAAATATAAGGAGCCAAAATATGAACACAAAGTGTGTAGATTTAAAAGAACTAAAATTATTTCTAGTGAATTTTACGCTATAATAGAATTAATAATGAGAATGATAAAGAAGCATTCAATTGATAATAATTTTTGCAAGTGTGTGAAATGAATATAGGGATTGTAAATTTTTAACATGAATCATGGAATCTCAAATTGTTAATGTTTAAAAGTGGGTGGACGAAATAGTGTTGTAGAAAGCCAAGAGTTGCGTATGTTTTAAACTCACTTAAAGAAGCATTCAGTTTATAATAATTTTAGCATGTATGTGAAAAGAATTAAGAGATTGTAAGTTTTTAGCATTAATTAGGGAAGTCTCAAATTATTAATGTCTAAAAGTGGGTGGAAGAAACATATACTGTAGAAAACCAAGAATTGCATATGTTTTAAACTCACTTTTCCACTATTTATTAATTTCTCTGGACACAAGTTAGCATATTGATTTTTGACATATGTAGTAGAATAGGTACATGTGATTAACAACAATTTGAATTCGTAGATGTTAAAAATATAGAAGTGAATCTTTTTGAATATTATTGCTTAATTTATATTTGAATGGAGCAACGAGGCAAACTATAAAGAAAAGACTTGAAAGAATTACAATCAATTTTGTTGAACTTTATTTATATAACAAAATTAATAATAAGAGTGATAAATAAGCATTCAACTAACAATAATATTAACAAATAAGTGAAAAGAAATTGAGATTGTAAAATTTTAACATTAATAGGGGAAATTCGAAATTGTGAATATCCAACAGTGGAAGGAAGGAACGTAACTGTAAAAAAACCAAAAGTCACGTATGTTTAAAATCATTTTCCACCATTAATTTATTTATTTGGACACATGTCAGCGTATTGATTTTTTGGTAGTAATGGAACCGAGAGGTCTTCGGAGGAAGATTGTGCTTTCATATAATATAATAAATGTCTACTTTGCACTAGTCAAAACATCCATATACTTGAACACAAAGATATATACATATGCCATAAACATCATTATGCAAACAAAGATCATAACTTACAAATGTACTTAACACTTGTTGATGTTATTTCAAGTTAATAGCTAGTATCACATACAAGCATACATTGTGTGCGTGCGTGTGTGCGTGTGTGTGTGTTAACCACAAAAATGGTCAATACTCGAAAATAGTGAATTCATGGTGGAAGAACTCTTAGTTAATTTGGATTTACTTAAATTATGCATCTCAGTTCAAAAGGAAAACTTACTATCCATTAAAGGAAAATAATATGGTTTCGTAATTTTAGGATGACTTTCCAATACCATTGCCCTCTTTTTATCATGTTGATTACTTTAAGATACTTTTTGAAAGTGTATCCCTATCGAAACAAAAAGACATAAAACTAGTTGCATTAAGTCTACTCTTGATATTCCTTTAATTATGAAGATCGTAGTATGAATTATCTAGTTCCTGTAGGTTTTGTTTTTTTGGTTTCGATAAGTCCCTTTCTTTAATATAGAATCACTTTACCTCTTGGTTGAAGGAAAGTCAAATGGATACAAACTTGCTTGAATTCCTTTTTATAACTACCAAAAAGCTTCGGTAAATGTTAATACCGTGCGTTCCTTTAACATAATGCTCTTGGTTACCTCTAGGGGGCATCGAAATATCATTAGACATTAGTTATAACCTTTTAGAAGGGTAGGTATTTCCAATTGATGCTACTAATAAGGAGTCGTCGATCAAGCTCATAAGCGCTAAATATCTTTGATAACTGTTGAAAGGTTTTGGTTTTAGAAGGCTTCTGGTAAGGACCTTCGTGTTAGAGACGAAGAGGTTGATGGTGATAGTTTTGAAGACAACAACTTTGTTTTAATTATTATAATAAAATATATACTAATACTGTTATCTAGAATACATATATATAGAGGAAATCTATGTAGGTATTAATTATTGAAGAATGTAGAGTTCAGAGAATCAAAACTTCAAAGCAGAAGAGTTCAAATATCAAAACTCATGAGTATTAAGAATACAAGAGTTTAAGAAATACAAAGTAATTGTTTCTAAATATTTTGTTAAAACTCTGGTTAGCACTGAATTCTAGTTTCTTCTTTCACTAATTTCAAATAATTTCAACTGATTTCAGAATTACTGCCTTGTTTTTAAATATATTTTCAAAGTGATTTCAAAATTACTTCCTTATTATATATTTGTATCTTTTTATTTTAACTCCTAAAATTTATTCTAACTCCTTTTTTATTTTATATTTCATATATTTTAAACTCCAAATTCAGTTACTTATTACTTATAAATTTGATATTTGCTTATGTTTTCAATTACCTTAGTTACATCTATAAGTTCAAAAACATGTCTTGTATATACAATTATTTATATATATATTCACACACTTTTATATAATTAAATATTTAGTTTTTAATTGTTTTTAAACCATTTTAATATATTTTTTAAATATATTTTCTACTTGGAATACTCTATTTTAATATAAAGGAATATAGTTTGTTTTAACTTAGGAATCACCATAATTTATTTAAACATTATTTACTTTGATTTAAAATTTTATTTTTGAGCTTACACAAGGGTATGTTAACATACATGTTTTGGTATGTCGACATAGAAGCTGTTAAATTGTTTTATAAATTTTGAAAAGTTGTGCCTTTTGAATTCAAATCTTTTCTAAAAGGTTGTGACTGTTGGAAAATTGTATAAAGGCTTTCGAGTTCAAAATTTTCAATAAATTTTCATCTTCTTCTTCTTCATTAATCCTCTTACCATTATTCTTCTTAATTTCTTAAATTTTACACTTATTCTCCACCAATGTTCAAAGAAATCATATCAATCTTCTTGTGATAACCCCAAACTCCCATGACACGAAAGCAAGGATAATCATTGGAATATAACATATTCATAACAACAGCAGATTCCAGATAACAATATAACGCATTAAATCAAAGCAGCGGAAAATTTGAAATGTCATCAACATCAAAACATCAAAGTTGCACAGAATACATGATAACTTAGCACATAAAGTCTCAGCATATAGAAATAGGTCTAGAATATCATCAAGTACAACATGGATAAA
This sequence comes from Allium sativum, assembly GCA_030737875.1. Taxonomy (NCBI): domain Eukaryota; kingdom Viridiplantae; phylum Streptophyta; class Magnoliopsida; order Asparagales; family Amaryllidaceae; genus Allium; species Allium sativum. Next base: position 429,631,628 of record CM060923.1, read on the forward strand.
TGATGTCTAAATGTTTTCAAAATAGAAATAAGAGATAGAAATGATCTTCATCTTCTGCCCAAGAGCATCCTCCACTTCGGTACGTATCCAAAAATAACCTGCTACCTGTCACTTGGCTGCCCGTGTAAAAATAAAGGCACCCGAGTTTGCAAGTGAAAACAAACTACAAGTCAGTCATGGGACTAGTATGAGAATTCTTTCCCAACTTATCTAACAATAAGGCTAATCACAGGACCACGCCGCTAACGCGGAACGGGTTTACTCCATTGGATTGTCAGTGCATAAATTAAATAAATCTTTTGAAAACAATGCAATACTTTTTAGAAAAATGAAATCATTGTAAGACTCAAGTCCCATTACACAATGCAACGCAAACCAGAGGATAGAGTTTTACCTTATAATGATCAAACATGCTTTATACATATAAAACAATAATTATTAATATTATTATTAGTTTCTAATCATTTTAAAACACTTTCAAAATAAAAGTATCAATCCTAGGCGGCATAGTACCCCATCATACTATGTCGCCATATATATGTTTACAATCAAATCCATAATGTCGTATTGGAAATTGGTTTTCCATCATGAGTCGAGGCTAGGGATGGATCCTCACCGATTCGAGACACTCTAGCAAATGCCTCAGGATTCAGACGCTGGCGAACCCTTGGATCTTCAGGACCGGTCCATAAATACTTTAGTGGATTGGTTATGCTTGAACACACGTTTCCCGATCCTATTGGACCTATCACTTGGCCAGTAGCGACCAATATATCGGGGCACCTCACAATCCATCATCCACATAAGTAAAAATGTCTAGGCTCCATACCATGACACCACTATTAGCTAGAAAGAAACGCATGCACTCCATGCAGTCACGATCCCATTTTTGACTCATACCGGGGTGTGAGGTTCGCGAAGTAACCCTCATACACAAAGCTATGCTAAATTAAGTTGTTCTTTGATCATCAACCACAAGGCTCTGCTTTTTAAAAAATCCTTGATCATTTGCATCTTGGCATGCCACACTAACAATTCAGGACATGCGACTGATATCTATCAATATATAACCTCTAAGCTCGTACGTCTCAGAGAAAGGCGTTAAGCAAGAGAATAAATTCTCCGCCACCAAACAGATATATTTTAAGTAGAAATCAATTCACATAGAACGAAATTCAATGTCAGACACACACATCCATTTACACGTCCGTTCTAGGTCTAAACGAAACTGGAGACACCTTATTCCTCGTCCCGTATGTCCAGTACGGAAGAGAGGTTCTCGCATATCCAGACAATCAACAAGTAACAATGGACAACTACCACTTTGGCCATTTATTGGGAGCTACCCATTGTCGGGCATCAGTAGTTATCCATTCAATGTGAAGATCGCCGGTCTTCAATCACCGTCTTCCATGTCTTCGATTTAAATCGTCGTATAATTATTTGAAATGAGACTGAACTCGGTCTTTTCAAATAATTCTCAAATAAATATAATTTAAATCATTTTATATCGTTAATATTATTTTATAATGATTTATCGCTATTTTTATTTATATAAAAATAGTCCAATTTAATTTAACGATGTTTCAGGTCAATAAGCGGCCCTGACGCTGGTTTTACCCAAATTTTATTTACACATTTCTCGAAATCTAACCATTGGATTTTAACAAAACTAATATCATTGGAAAGATCTTCCTAAAGCGAACCCAACGTTCCAGTTTTGGGAAAATCCGACTGTCGGATCTTTCGGTATAATCGTTTAAAGTTACGATTGTCGAAACGCGAACTACCTCGCGCGATTCGTTTAATTTTAACTTATATATATATATATATATATATATATATATATATATCATTCGACGGTTTCACTAGCATATTAAAAATGATGGTTTCAACCAACAAAGCATATATTAGTGCTTAAACATTTTCCTATTTTACTATCATGTAAAATGTACATTTTAATTATAAATCCTTTTTATCTAAATTTACATGTAAAATGTGACATTTTTAATGAAACTAATAAACATTAAAATGTCCCTTTTATTCTCTTTTCCAATGTACATGTTATTTTTATTAAAGAGTCATTTTGTACATTAAAAATGTTTCTTTTAATGTTCAACAATTTTGACCATTCCTATGTTCACATATATACAATAAAAGAAAGTTTCATTGTCTACACAATTCCTTCATTTCATATGTATAAATAAAAAGAAGAATTTTATTTATACAACAATTCTATATTTTATACGACAAATAAAAAGAAAAGAAAATTTCATTGTCTGCATGTATTCTATGTTGCTAGTGACAAATAAAAAGATAATTTTTATTTTTATGTCATTTCTATGTTGCTAATGACAAATAAAAAGATAATTTTTTTATTTTCATAACATCTTTATGTTGCTAATGAAAAATAAAAAGATAATTTTTATTTTCATGTCATTTCTATGTTGCTAATGACAAAAAAAAGACAATTCTTATTTTCATGTCATCTTTATGTTGCTAGTGACAAATAAAAAGATAATTTTTATTTTCATAACATCTCTATGTTGCTAATGACAAATAAAAAGATAATTTTTATTTTCATAACATTTCTATGTTGCTAACGACAAACAAAAAGATAATTTTTATTTTCATGTCATTCTATGTTGCTAACGAGAAATAAAAAGATAATTTTTATTTTCATGTCATTTCTATGTTGCTAATGACAAATAAAAAGATAATTTTTATTTTCATGTTATTTCTATGTTGCTAATGACAAATAAAAAGATAATTTTTATCTTCATAACATCTCTATGTTGCTAATGACAAATAAAAAGAAGAGTTTTGTCTGCATACATGTTCTATAATTCTAATGACAAAAAAAAAGATAATTTTGTCTACATACATGTTCTGTAATTCTAATGACAAATAAAAGATAAAAAATTTCTTTGTATATAATTTCTATTTTAACGTAACAAATAAAAAGGAATATTTTTATTTGTATACAATTTCTATTTTTAACATAAGAAATAAAAAGGTATATTTTTTATTTGTATACAATTTCAATGTTTAACATGACAAATAAAAATGGCTACTTTTATTTGTATATAAATTCAATGTTTAACATGACAAATAAAAATGACTATATTTATTTGTATACAAATTCAATGTTTAACATGACAAATAAAAATGAATTTTTTTTATTTATATACAAATTCAATGTTTAACTTGGAAAATAAAAATGAATATTTTTATTTGTATACAAATTCAATGTTTAACTTAGCAAATAAAAATGAATATTTTTATTTGTATACAAATTCAATGTTTAACTTGGCAAATAAAAATGAATATTTTTATTCGTATACAAATTCAATGTTTAACTTGACAAATAAAAATGAATATTTTTATTTGTATACAAATTCAATGTTTAACTTAACAAATAAAAATGAATATTTTTATTTGTATACAAATTCAATGTTTAACATGACAAATAAAAATGAATGTTTTTATCTGTATACAAATTTCAACAATTCCATTATATTCAACTAAATCAAACAAATCACCATCAACAACATCAACCAATTCAAATCAAATTGCGTACAACGACAAACTGAATTTAACAGCGTATATGTAAGAATTTCTAAACACAATAATAATTAATTAATTTTAATTATATAAATAAGAAAACTTACAGTGCTTCGAATTTTCCTAAATATTTCTGATCGATCTAAATCCTCTGGTCGCTTTTAAAACGAAGAAGACTCCACCATGGTCCAAACGCTTCCTGTTTCATGCGATTCCGATCATGTATGAATCAGTTACGAATTTATTTATTTGTGTTGATAATATTTTTTAAATTAATTAATTAAATAGTTTAATTAAAAAAGCTACCTTTCTTCTTTAATCAGAACAAGGCCGCACCTTTCATGCATTACTTCAAACTAGGTCAAGGTTTTCGTCCAAACCGTGGGGCTTGGAGGTGATCAGATGGTGGCGCCGGAGAGGGAAGAGTGGCACATGATGTGGGGGCCCCTTTGGTCAACTCGATCACCCCAAGGAGGAGCGGCGATGGCGCAAACGACAGGGGTTCGGTGCTCTGATTCGATCAAAATATGCAGTTTTAGGTGGTGTAATCCGTATGGATGTGGAGACTGAAAAGAGTACTAGAATTTTGTCAAAAGAAGGGAGGGATTTCACTGAGTGGATGGAGAGAATTTAATGGGAGAAGAATGGAGCATTGCTGGCCATGAAAACGTAAGCGGCGGCAGTTAGGTTTTGTAAATTAGGGTTTAGATCTAGGGTTATTTAATAAAATATTATTAAATTTTCTAGTTTGCAAAAAAAACCATTAATTCCTAATAGCTCCAAATTCAACCCAACGAATATTGTCCCTAGCCAAATACCCCCACTCCGGACACAGTGGGCTAGGTCTCATCAGCCCATTCGATCGTTTCAGCCCACTTTTCTTTAAATTAAAATATAAATCATTTAATTATTAAATTTGATCATACGTTTTAATTTACCAGGGTCACATACGGACTCCAAAAATTCCCGAAAAATAAATCTAGCTATGTTTTGACGATACGGTCTTAACTAAATTAATTTCATTGAATTTGGAGACCGTTTGAAAAATGACCTTTTTAACAGTCAATCCAATTCAACAGAAATTATCGAACATATTTTATTTTACCACGCTCACATATTAATTCCAAATTTTTTGGAAATTTAAACTTAGCAATAATTTGACATTCCGGATCCAACAAAATGGTTTCATTGAAAACGGAGGTCGTTTGTAAAATGACTATTTTTAATGGCTTTAATATTATTTGAAAATGGAATTTTTAAATTCTGGCACATTTTCGAACAAAAATTTCTTAAAATATAATTTTTAAATTGGTTTCGATTTTCCGGGTTGTTACAATCTCCCCCACTTAAAAGCTTTTCGTCCCCGAAAAGGAAACAATAGTAAAGTAGGAAATAAAATAGAAAATGCAACTACGCCATAGATGGCATACAGCAACCCCAGAGAAATGACGCAGTAGGTGGCAAAAAGTGTTGCTGTAGGCAAAAAATGATCTATAGCAACACTTTTTGGGGTTGCATTAGAGTCAATGGCAACACATTTGCGACCCTAAGGCAACATCAGCACAGGTGTTGCCGCCTGTACTAAATTTACAAAAATGTGGGACTCAATAAAATCTGTATCCTGGGTTTACGGAGTCGCCACTAAAATCTGTAGCCCGGGTTCACGGAACCCGGTTGTGGGGCCCACATGCATAAACTATGGCAACACTATATCATAGCTATGGCAACATTTAACATTACATACTGGAACATTATATCATATACATGGCAACATTACATAACATAACATCAAACTGAAATTAACAAAGAACTTTTTATTTCAAATTAAATGGAAAACACAAGTAGTACTTAGTCAACTACAAAATAACAAAACATAGCCACTAAATTCAATTTTACAGACATTTCAAAAACAAACACAGCAATTCCTAAATTCATGTTTTCGTAAAACTAAAACAGTTATAGTGCAAGCCTTCAATGCGTTCATTGCCTCTGCCGCATCGCGTACCTCTAGTGCCTTCAGTAACAAGTTCTTGAAAATCCTCATCACTGCCTCCTTCACATGCATACATCAGTTGCATTTCAGCGCAAAATAAGAGGTATGCATGCCTCAATTGCATTTCAGCACAAACTATGGTCATAGTATAACTGAGTTTCCTTTCAGCACAAACTGAGTTTCATAACTGAATTCCATTTGCATTTCAGTATAACATAGTATACTGACCTAAACAACGTGTATAAAAGTGTACTGATCTAAACAATGTGTGAGTTACATAACTGATCTAAACAATGTGTATACAAGTGTATACTGATCTAAACATAACTGAGTTTTATTTGCATTTGCGTTTCATTTACATAACTGAGTTACATAACAGAGGCACAATGTGGATACAAGTGTACTGATCTAAACATAACCGAGTTACATAACTGATTTAAACTATGTGTATACAAGTGTGGCAGTGTGGAAAAAAATATGTAATCAGTAATTAGGTTTAATGGGCAATGTGGAAAAAATTATAACTAATCTGCAATGTGGCAAAAATTATCACTAATCTACAATGTGACAAAACTTAAAATTATACCTGAAAAACTGCCCACGCATGCTATTTCATGTTACTTCACTGCTCTACATTTCCATAACAACACACAAAAGAACTCCAAACATTATCCAGGACATATCTAAAGCTTTTGCAAAGAATTTTCCCCCTGTCTCGTGTTTTACACATTCAACGCGCGTTAGGGCCAACTCTTCCTTCATATCTGCCACAAAATCATCGGCTTTTGCCCTCTTTTTGCTTCGGCAGCTTTTCTTCAATTGTGTTCTTTTCCACGAGCAATTGCGAGATAATCTTTTTTTCCATCAATTTAACAGTAGTTTCATCCAATTCAGAATTATTGTTGATTTCATACACTTCATCATGCCACATAAAATACCCACAATCGCCATTCTGCACATATATTAAATTCTCGAGTAAAACGTCAATGAAAGATATGATAATCGACATGGAGCAACCAAAAAAACCTAATTTATACTTACCGACCACATGGAGCAACCAAAAAACTTCTTCCCCGCATTCAACCCTACCTTCACAGTCCTCATCTTCGTTGGGATTTTGTGGTGGCAGTTCTTTCTCGCAGCCGCTGTTGACGAATTTGAAGTAGAAATTTATTGAGCGGTCATTCAACTCAATTTGAAGGAATAATTGAAGTGATATCACAAACTGCAAATCATTCAGTAGACTTTCAGGCATTTATTTCATGTATATTTAGTATTTGTGTGCATAATCAAAACAAAACATGCATATATTTATTAGCCAGTCTTACACACACACACACACTTAAGAAATCTTGCATATACTTATTAGACGGTCTTATTGAAACAAATCATGCTAATACTTAAGAAATGATAACTATCACGTATATGTAAGCATCCTTATGAAACCATTTTCATAAACTAGTGTATCATGTCTCAATCCTCATAGGCAACAGCAACCTGGGAAACCCGAGCAGTTGTTTAGAACATGTAGCTCATATAAGGTCGTTGGTCTAATTGTTCACAACCACACTTCACTAGGAACTAAAGTTCTAGTTTATTAAATTGATTGACAACCAAATAGTGGCTCAAAGAACATTTCAGTGAATCAACATACAACGAAACTACAAAAAATACACCACCATCTACAATTTATAGATCTTAGTTTCAACTTTTTGTTTCATTATCATTCCCAATATTGCAGCTCATATCTGCCTTAGTTTTTAAGTTTCAGAACTCCTTCAGGTAAACTAAGCTACAAACCCAGAATCAAACTTGTATTACACATATTTAGAAGCACCGTTCTAGCCAAAACAACTAGCCTCAGTTTCAGGCTTGTTCGTAGATGAAGATTCTGGATTATAGTCTGAGACAGTGCATTCTGAAGCTCAGTTTTTTCCAGTATATCTCAAAGTATCTAGATTGAACACAAGCTCAGTTTTTTGAGGTAACGCACTATTCAAAAATGAATTGTGTGAAACAAACTAGATTGTGTGAAATGAAAAATTAGGAATTTTACCTCAATAAATGCAAAGCGTAAGGGAGACAACTGACAAAATAACCAGACTGTCACACAGACGGAGTTGGAGGAAGGGCACAACAACCGTTTGGAATTACAGCGGACAAAAAAAGGGAAATCGCTGAGGCAGAGGACGGCAGTAAGAAGTGGTAGGAGAAATGAAACAGCGATGATGAGCAGGGACGCTGATTGTCTTGAAGCCGTCCAATTTGATTGTAAATGGAAATTAGAAGGGAGAATTGATGGTCATTCGATTTGGAATTAGGGATCGGTGAATTTGGGAATTTGGGGGTAGAAACGAAATGAAAAGAGAGGCAATAGAAAGAAAATAAAAGCGGAAATAGAAATAAGTGAGGTGCGGATTAATGATGTGGACAAACGACCGAGAATTTGTCTAAACTAATGGTATGGATTGCTGAGGTGTATTTATTTTTTAAATATTTTTATTTATAATATATCTATAGCCGCTGCAACACAATTTGATATCCATCCTAACACATTGAAGCGTGTGTTGCAATAGAAAAAAAACAGCTTAACAATGGCAACATTGTAGCTAGCAACATCATGGATTTTTGTTGCGATAGGCTATCTAAGGCGTAATGAAAATATTGTAAATGTACCTCAACACAAGACCTACTTGGAGATATCCACTCTGCACTTGGGATAAGCCTGTTTGATGCTATCCTCAGTCTCCTATGTACGGTCTCTATGATCCCCGCTCCACTGCACTTTAACTAAGTGGATCCTCCTATTCTACAGAATTCGGGTCTCCTTGCCAAAAAATTTCACTGTCTCCCTTCTCACGGCTAGGCTCGGGGTAATCTCCAAATCTTGTTGTGTTGCTTCCTCCACAATCAAGTCTGGATCATGTACATGCTTCCAGAGTTGAGACACAGGAACACATCCTGTACCCCTGGTAATCAATCAGCCATCTGAACCCTGTAAGCGAGAGTTCAAATTCTTTCGAGAATATGGAATGGACCAATGAATCTCGGTGCCAACTTCCCAGTCTTCCCGAAGCGAACTACTCCTCTCTGTGGGGAAACCCTCACCAACAGGAAATTCTAAATCCCTTCCTCTTGAATCCGCATAGCTCTTTTGTCGGCTCTAAGCAGTCTGAAGTCGCTTCTAAATGAAATTGACTTTATCGGATGCTTCACGAATCATGTCGAGACCCGATACTAACCGATTGCCTGGTTCCACCCAACATGTGGGAGATCAACATGGCCTGCCATATAATGCTTCGAATGGCGACATATGAAAGCTTGCTTGGTAACTGTTATTATAAGAGAACTCAACCAAATGCAAGTGATCATCCTATGACCGCCAAAATCAAGAATGCATGCCTGCAACAAGTCTTCTAGTATATGGTTCACCCTCTCAGTCTGGCTATCTGTCTGAGGATGATATGCGGTGCTCAGATTTAACTTCATCCTCAGCTCCTCTTGGAATGCTTCCCAGAATTTACTAGCAAATACTAGATTATGATCACTAACAATGCTACTGGGAACTCCATGTAGTTTGACAATTTCTCTAAAATAAAGCTGCGTCAGACTTTGAGCTGTTCTATTAGGTCGGACAGGAATAAAATGCGCGGTCTTCAGGAAACGATCTACAATCACCCATATACTGTCATTGCCTTTCCTGGTTCGGGGTAAACCATCAATGAAATCCATGGAAATTTTATCCCACTTCCAATTTGGAACCTCTAGTGGTTGCAACAATCCTGCGAGATTCTGTTGATCGCTTTTGACTTATTGGCAAGTGGAATACCAGCTAATATATATGGAAATGTCCCTCTTCATCACCTTCCACCAGAATGTGCGCTTGAGATCATGATACATTTTACTTACTCTTGGATGGATGCTAAGTTTAGATTTGTGACATTCATCCATTACTTCTCTTTTGAACTCAGGAATATCTGGCACACAGATTCGCCCTTGCAATCTAAGAGTTCCCTTGCTATCAATTTGGAAGCTTGAAGCTTCGCCCTTTCGAACTCGTTCACCAATTATCCAAATAAACTTATCGTTTTTCTAAAGAGAAGAGACCTTATCAATTAATGAAGGCATAATAATGAGATTGGAAATGATAGCATTCTTTCTTCTAAGCGCATCAGCTACAACATTAACTTTTCCTAGAGTATACAAGACATCCAGATCATATGCCACAAGAAATTCCATCCAATGCTGCTGCCTCAAATTCAAGTCCTTCTAGGTGAACAGATACTTCAATGACTTATGATCTGTATATAATTCGAACTTCTCACCCAAAAGATAGTGCCTCCATATCTTCAAAACAAACACGATGGCCAACAACTCAAGGTCGTGAGTAGGATATCACTTCTCATGCGGCTTCAACTAATGGCTAGCATAAGTAACTACTTTGTCTCTTTGCATTAATACCGCACCAACACCTTCAATTGAAGCATCAGTATAGACGGTCAAATCTTGATTGCCATCAATAATGGTCAACACTGGAGCAGTGGTCAACCTCAATTTCATCTCTTGGAAAGTTGCCTCACATTCAGGTGTCCAATTAAACTTTGTATGCTTCTTTGTAAGCTTCGTCAATGGACAAGATAGCTTCAAAAAATCTTTAAGAAATTTCCGATAATAGCCAGCCAATCCTAGAAAAATTCAGACTCCTGTAGGAGTGCTAGGCTGTTTCCAATCTCGAATGGCTGAGATCTTGCCTAGGTTTACTGAAATTCCTTTCTTCGATACTACATGATCGAGGAACTTCACTTCTTCTTGCCAGAATATGCATTTAGAAAATTTGGCTTTTAGTACATACTTTCTCAGAATTTCCAAAATTTCTTTCAAATTCTTTTCATGCTCAGCAGTGGACTTAGAGAAGATTAGGATGTCGTCAATGAAAACCAGCACAAATTTATTCAAGACATCGCGGAATACTCTGTTCATCAGATCAACAAATTAAGCAGGAGCGTTACATAAGCCGAACGACATTACTAACCACTCATAGAATAAGTCTGGCCCTCTGAAAGCTGTCAAAGGAACACATTCTTCGACAATGCGCAATTAATGGAAACCTGTAGCTAGGTCCATTCTAGAGAATACTTGTGATCCATTCAAGCGATCTAGTAAATCATCTATACGCGGCAATGGATATTTGTTTTTCAATGTCTGCTTATTGAGGTCACGGTAATCCACACATAACCGAGGAGTACCGTTTGACCGTAGAACAAACACACTTCTGCACCCCAATTTGAGAAGCTAGGCCTGATCAAACCTTTTAACAAAAGCTATTTAGTTTGATTGCTCAGATCTTCTTTCTCTTTTAGCATCATTCTTCAAATAGGATGCACAACTGGCCTTGCATTCGGAGCTAGATCGATCCTGAAGTCAATTTCTCTTCGCGGAGGTAAGCTATCAACTTCTTCAAACACATCCGCATAATCTGTAACAATAGGAATATTCTCAATAGAAGTAGGAGTAACTTCTAGAGAAGACCAAAATTCTTTTCTATCATTTTCTGAGCCGTGGATGGTATAATTATATCTCCAAGCTTAGTTTTAACTTTGATAATTCTTTCAGCACATTTGACTTCGGCCCCATATTTTCTTGGCCAATCCAGCCCAAGAATGATATCAAATTCTGAAAAATTCATGATGATTAGATCAGAAGAAAACCGATAGCAAGAATAAGAGATTGGCACTCTACAGTATAAACCGAGGACAAGAGAACCTCCTATCGGATTATGAATACTAATTAATTCTTTAAGATTTCTTGGTTTCAAATTTAACTTTTTAACTATGTTACTAGAAATGAAACTTTGTGATGCACCAGTGTCAAATAATACAGTAACAAGAATATTCTTAACAGTAAGGGTACCTCCCAAAACATCTGGTTCACCTACTCCTTTGGAAGAAGCTGATGCACTTGCTCCGTCATTTACGTGAGCCACCTCGGATTTCTTCAGTAGTGGACAATCCTTAATAATATGCCCTGGCTTGTGGCAATTAAAGCATTCCCTAGTCCCCCGAGGATTCTGACTGGGCCCTGACTTACTTCTCTTTGGCCTTTTTGGAGCTTTGCATTCATGATTATAGTGTCCTATCTTTTGGCAGTTAAAGCACTTGACCTTGTCCCTTTTACTCACTTGAGGCTTGGCGGCTGCAGAGTAACCCACCTCTGGCTTCTTATCAGACTGCTTCCTCTTGTTGTTTATTTGATTCCTTTCCCGATCCTGCTGAGAATTCTTGTCATTTTCCTCATATCGACATGCCATCTCAATCCTCTTGTTAAATGGAAGCTTGATATGTGCCGTCACCTGTTGAGATACTTCCTCGAAAGGCCATTAATGAACCTCTTATTTTTCTGGAATGGGTCCTGAATTAATTTAGGTGCATATCACGAAAGCTCCTCGAATTTCCTCACATACTCAGAAATAGACCGATCTCCTTATTGCAAGTTAGCAAACTCATCATGCAGACGCTAGACCTCTTACCGATGAATGAATTCCTCATCAAAAAGATCCTTGAATTTTGTCCAAGTCATATCAGCATCAACACACCCAATCTTAGCCGTCTCCCACCATATCTGAGCCTCATCCTTCAGCAGCCATGACACCATGAATCGCTTCCGTTGGTCTTCTAGTTCCAAGTCCCCCAAAATCTTCTCACATGTCTGAAGGACGCCTAAGCCTCTGTCACTGTCTCCCGGCCAATAAATGGCATGCTACTCAAATTTCTGAATTTCTTAGCTACTTTGTCTAGATCAAAAGGCTACGAGGGTTGTGGTGGTAGTATTACTGCCTCTGGATTGGGCTGGTCTGGAGCAACGGGGATTTCACCCCTTCCCTGTCGCCTGCCTCCGCCTCTACCTCTGGCTTAATCTCTCGTACTCATTTTCTGTCAGTTCTGTACTATCAAGGAAAGAGTCAGACCAATAGAAATGATAATTTTTAAGGAATGATAAAAGTAAAGGACATATGAAAAAATGATGATGTAATGACTGATTATTATGTGCTATTCTGCTGTGGTCATTCTAGGACATTACTAATCCTATCTCTAATGAGCTAGTCGTCTTAGAATACTACTGATTCTATCTAGTCGAATTGTTTTAAATATGTTATACTCCGAAGTTAAGGTTAACCATTAGCTCTGATACCAACTGCGATAACCCCAAACTCTCGTGACATAAATGCAAGGATAATCATTAAAATACAACATATTCATAACAACAGCAGATTCCAGATAACAATATAACACATTAAATCATAGCAGTGGAAAATTAGAAATGTCATCAACATCACAACATCAGAGTCACACAGAATACATGATATGAAACACCCCACCTCCGTTAGGGTCACTCTCAAAGGGAATGCCCTAATTTTGTTGGAGGTTTATAAGTATAAGTCACAGATACACAAGACAGATATAAAAACACATATATTTGAACAGCGGAAAACAACTGCAACTTTTATTTCATTAAAATACGTGATACACAAACCATGCCATAATTTGTCTTACAATACTTCCAAAAACATAACATCTTCATAACTGTCTTGATTAAATTATTTAAAGAAGCATAAAAACATAAGTAAACTGCATAAGTCCCATAATTGCTGTCCAAAGCCATAGTCCAAAACGAAAAAGATCCAAGCAATACATTCTTTCTCTTCAAGCTGGATGTGAAAGCTGGTCAAGCTGCGGTATTCCCTCCCTTGGACCTGGGGGGGGAGGGGGAATCGAAAGAAAAGAAGACGAAAGAAAAGTAGAGTCGGACATAAAGCCTGAGTAAGTCTAGGACTATTCAGTCTATGAATAAAGAACTGGGCATAATAAGTGTAAACTGGAAATGGGAAAGCACTATAAACTAAGTTAAGTTGTCTAGAGTCGAATATACTATCGTACCCCATATTATTCTCTGCACCCCTATAAACTAGTTCCCAACAGGCACCCCAGGGTGAAGTGATCCATTTCTAATGATCGGCTCCTACTCGCATAGTTACATGTGTCTTACGGCCCCCAATGTTGTAGTTACCTATGCTGGTCCCACCATGGGGTGTATCAAGTCCCATGGTGGCGGCCCGACACAATTCTAGAATGCAAAGGTATACTACTGGTGCCCAGTGCCTTATTTTTCTGCGGCGGAGTGTGTGCACGCCCGCACCCCGTTAGAACCTCCACTGCTGCACCACCGCCATCGATTTGACCTCTTACAGTCAGCCCAGTAATCGTGCCCCACCCTGCCTAGTTCAGGGTATCCTGATACACCTTGTAGGGTTACTACTGAAAAGGGTCCCCCGCTACTAGGTTTTCAATTTCTAGCCAACATGTTAAGTTAGTCAAGTGTTTTGTAAACCTAAGCCCCAATCAGTCTGTATAGTTTAGCATGTTCCATTTTGATTAAGTATTAATTCAATTTACTTAATCCTATCAATCCTGACTCAGCTTTAATTGTCTTATTAAAGCCTCGACCTCTCACATTAGACAGGTATTGTTGTGGCTGCCTGTTGCCGGTTGGGTCCGGGCAGTCTTACGCCACAACTCAGTCTGACCTCGGGTCTTTATTGGGCTCCGTGTTTAACCACCCACATTGGATATGTATTATTGTGACTACTGGACAGCCGGGCGGTTCCGGGCAGGTTTACATCACAACTCAATCCAACCTCGGGTTAAACACATCGTATTTTCTAAATTTACACACTTTGTCTCTTTTCTTTTTATATATAAATATTTGCGGCCCATTATTCAAATTCATCTTTACTGGGTAAAATTAATTTACACCACTTAATTGTTTTTCAAGGTCATTGGCATGCGTCAAACATGCCAACACATATGTTCTATATTTTAACCCAAACGTCATTAACCCCGTTTTATACGTTCGCTACAATATAACATATGTTGGGTTTAGCATTTAAACCCAACTTAGCCACATGAAAAAGGGGAGGCTTAGAACATGGTGTTTATATATTCTAAGTAACATAAATGGGGAGTGTGAACGCATGAACTTGCACTATAGCGAACTAATTAACATAAATTTAGCACTTGTGAACTTGCATTGTAATAGCATATAATCATGGCATAAACATACCTAAACATGAAATCATGGTTTTTGATCTATTCATATAATCTTGGCATAAACATATCTAAACATGAAATCATGGTTTTTAATCTATTCGTGCAAACTTGCAATTTGAATGTAAATCTAACTTAGCTATGTGTCATATATATTATCATATGATTTTGATAACAACATAGGCCTATAACATGTTTTTCAATTAGGCATAACACCAAACATAGTTTAGTCATGTTCATAGAGTCAACACAATTCCACAAAGATGCTTACTTTATTCTCTAATACAAAAGTATGGTTTTACACTTGAATCATGATGCCAATTCCAACATAAATTCACATAAGTCATAATACCCAAATAGATCCAACTACACTAAAAGTGATTATAATATATATTATGTTGGCATAATAGTGAATCATATACTTGCATGAATCTCAAATAAACTACCACAAACATGTAGTTGTTAACCTTCAACATGAATCACATACTTGCAAATATCCAATCGTTATACCACAACATCCCAAATCGTTTAGAATCAAAGCAACAAACAAATATGAATTATTATCACCACAATACAATTCTATTTCTCATTTTACACAAATCAAAACACAATTATTTATTCACATCGGAATAGCACTCTACTTACAACGTATGACGAATCTTCAATTCAGGAATCTGAATTCTGAATTTGGAGATGCTATCCTTTGTTGTAGGCGTTGTTTTGATTTAGTTGTCGTTGCTTTAAGCTTTTGAATTGTATCCTAATCGTCTCTCTATTTTGACGGCTATTCCTAGTCTTTCCTCAGCAGCATGACGGTCTCATTCTTATTTTTGTTTGTATGAATTAGGTGGAGTCTTAGGTCCTTTTTATAGAGTTTGTGAACTGATTAGGACCGTCGATGGAGCTTGGATTAATATTAGCCATTCATTTGAAGGAGAGACCAACCAGGAGCTGACACCTAGCCCTAGTGACAAGGCAAGGCTCAGGAATTCGGCTAAGCATAGACCATGCCAGAAAACACAAGCAGGTGCACCAGGCCAAAATGGCCTGACCGGGGAGGTCGACCCCCAGGTCGACCCTAGAGTCGACCTGGATTAGGGCAGGTTGACCCCCAGGTCGACTCCCAGGTCGACCTGGCCTGGCAGGTCGACCCCAGGTCGACCTGGTGGGTTGGGCGGGAACTTTTCCCGCCTACTCTGATTGTGCTGAAACTCAAATCTGTTTTCGAAATTTGAATTTTCTGAAACTTCATCGGGCAATACTTGGGTCATACGGACTCCGATTTACAAAATTTCGGACTCTATTTCGCGTATTTTTCCGAGACGAACGCAATGGCGTATCCCGTTTCCCTTAATTCTTTGATTTGAAATTAGTTATACTTTATTTTGTGAATTTCACTGTTATAGAATACACGGGGTGTTACATGATACATTTAGCACATAAAGTCTCAGCAAATAGAATTAGGTCTAGAATATCATCAAGTATAACATGGATAAATGATGTCTAAATGTTTTCAAAATAGAAACAAAAGATAGAAATGATCTTCGTCTTCTGCCCAAGAGCATCCTCCGCTTCGGTACTTATCCAAAAATAAACTGCTACCTGTCACTTGGCTGCCCATGTAAAAATAAGGGCCCTCGAGTTTGCAAGTGCAAACAAACTACGGTCAGTCATGGAACTGGTATGAGAAATCTTTCCTATCTTATCTAACAATAAGACTAATCACAGGACCATGCCACTAACGCGGAACAGGTTTACTCCATTGGATTGTCAGTGCATAAATTAAATAAATCTTTTGAAAACAACGCAATGTTTTTTAGAAAAATGAAATCATTATAAGACTCAAGTCCCATCACACAATGCAACACAAACCGGAGGATAGAGTTTTACCTTATAATGATCAAACATGCTTTATACATATAAAACAATAATTATTGATATTATTATTAGTGTCTAATCATTTTAAAACACTTTCAAAATAAATGTATCAATCCTAGACGACATAGTACCCCATCCTACTATGTCGCCATATCTATGTTTACAATCAAATCCATAATATCGTATGGGAAATTGGGTTTCCATCATGAGTCGAGGCTAGGATGGCTCCTCACCGATTCGAGACACTCTAACAAATGCCTCAGGATTCGGACGCTGGTGAACCCTTCAATCTTCAGTGCCGGTCCACAAATACTTTAGTGGATTGGTAATGCCTGAACACATGTTTCCCGGTAATATTGGACCTATCACTTGGCCAGTAGCGACCAATATATCGAGGTACCTCGTAATCCATCATCCACATAAGTAAAAAATGTCTGGGCTCTATACCATGACACCAATTCTAGCTAGAAAAAAAAGCATGCACTCCCTGCAGTCACGATCTCGTTTTTGACTCGTACCCGGGTGTGAGGCTCGTGAAGTAACGCTTATACACAAAGCTATGCTAAATAAAGCTATTATTTGATCATCAACCACAAGGCTCTGCTTTCAACAAAAGCCTTGATCATTTGCATCTTGGCATGCTACACTAAAATTCACACCATGCGACTGATATCTATCAATATATAACCTGTAAGCTCGTACGTCTCAGAGAAGGGTGTTAAGCAAGAGAATAAATTCTCTGCCACCAAACAGATATATATTAAGTAGAAATCAATTCACATAGAACAAAATTCAATGTCAGACACACATCCATTTACACGTCCATTCTAGGACTGAACGAAATCGGAGACACCTTATTCCTCATCCCGTATGTCCAATACGGAAAAGAGGTTCTCGCACATCCGAACAATCAACAAGTACATCTGGACAACGACCACTGTAACCTTTTATTGGGAGCTACCCAATGTCAGGCATCAATAGTTATCCATTCGATGTGAAGATCGCCGGTCTTCAATCACCGTCTTCCATGTCTTCGATTTAAATCGTCGTAGAATTATTTGAAATGAGATTGAACTCCGTATTTTCAAATAATTCTTGAATATATAATTTAAATCATTTTATATCGTTAAAATTATTTTATAATGATTTATCACTATTTTTATTTATATAAAAATAGACCAGTTTTATTTAATGACGCTTCTGGTCAATAGGCGGCCCTGGCGTTGTTTTTACCCAAATTTGATTTACACGTTTCTCGAAATCTAACCACTGAAATTTATAAAAACTAATATCGTTGGAAAGATCTTCCCAAAGCGAACCCAACGGTTCCAGTTTTGGGAAAATGCAGCGGTCATATCTTTCGATATAATCGATTAAAGCTACGATTGCCGAAAAGCGAACTACCGCGCACGATTCGTTTAATTTCAATTTTAATATATATATATATATATATAAACCGTTCGACGGTTTCACTAACATATTAAAAATGATGGTTTCAACCAACAAAGCATATATTAGTACTTAAACATTTTCCTATTTTACTATCATGTAAAATGTACATTTTAATTACAAATGCTTTTTATCTAAATTTACATGTAAAATGTGACATTTTTAATGAAACTAATAAACATTAAAATGTCCCTTTTATTCTCTTTTCCAATGTACATGTTATTTTTATTAATATGTCATTTTATACATTAAAATTGTTTCTTTTAATGTTCAACAATTTTGACTATTCCTGTATTCACATATATACAATAAAAGAAAGTTTCATTGTCTACACAATTCCTTCATTTCATATGTATAAATAAAAAGAAGAATTTTATTTATACAACAATTCTATATTTTATATGACAAATAAAAAGACAAGAAAATTTCATTATCTACATGTATTCTATGTTGCTAATGACAAATAAAAAGATATTTTTTATTTTCATGTCATTTCTGTGTTGCTAATGACAAATAAAAAAGATATTTTTTTTATTTTCATAACATCTCTGTATTGCTAATGACAAATAAAAAGAAGAATTTTGTCTACATATATGATCTATAATTCTAATGACAAAATAAAAGGTAATTTTGTCTACATACATGTTCTATGATTCTAGTGACAAAATAAAAGGATAATTTTTTTTCCATTGTATACAATTTCTATTTTTAACATAACAAGTAAAAAGGAATATTTTTATTTGTATACAATTTCTATTTTCAACATAACAAGTAAAAAGGAATATTTTTATTTGTATACAATTTCAATGTTTAACATAACAAATAAAAATGATTATTTTTATTTGTATACAAATTCAATGTTTAACATGACAAATAAAAATGACTATTTTTATTTGTATACAAATTCAATGTTTAACTTGACAAATAAAAATGAATACTTTTATTTGTATACAAATTCAATGTTTAACTTGACAAATAAAAATGAATATTTTTATTTGTATACGAATTAATGTTTAACTTGGCAAATAAAAATGAATATTTTTATTTGTATACGAATTCAATGTTTAACTTGACAAATAAAAATGAATATTTTTATTTGTATACAAATTCAGTGTTTAACTTGACAAATAAAAATGAATATTTTTATTTGTATACAAATTCAGTGTTTAACTTGACAAATAGAAATGAATATTTTTATTTGTATACAAATTCTTTGTTTAACATGACAAATAAAAATGAATATTTTTATTTATATACAAATTTCAACAATTCCATTATATTCAACTAAATCAAACAGACCACCATCAATAGCATCAACCAATTCAAATCAAATCGCATACAACGACAAACTGAATTAACAGCGTATATGTATGAATTTATTAACACGATAATAATTAATTAATTTTAATTATTTAAATAACAAATCTCACAATGCTTTGAATTTTTCCAAAAATTTCGGGTCGATCTAAATCCTTTGGTCGCTTAAACGAAGAAGACTTTGCCATGATCCAAAAGCTTCCTGTTTCACGCGATTCCGATCATGTATGAATTAGCTACAAATTTATTTGTGTTAATAATATTTTTAAATTAATTAATTAAATAGTTTAATTAAAAAACTACCTTTCTTCTTTAATTAGAACAAGGCCGCACGTTTCACGTATTACTTCAAAACTAGGTCAAGGTTTTTCGTCCAAACCGTGGGGCTTGGAGGCGATCAGATGGTGGCACGCCGGAGAGGGAAGTGTGGCGCACGATGTGGGCCCCCTTTGTTCAACTCGATCACCCTAGGGAGGAGCGGCAGCGCAAACGACATGGGTTCGGGGTTCTAATTCGATCAAAATATGCAGTTTGAGGTGGTGTAATCCGCATGGATGTGGAGATTGAAAAGAGTACTGCATTTTTATCAAAAGAAGGGAGGGATTTCATTGAGTGGATGGAGAAAATTTAATGGGAGAAGAATTAAGCATTCCTGGCCATGAAAACGTAAGCGGCGGCAGCAAGGTTTTGTAAATTAGGGTTTAGATTTAGGGTTATTTGTAATAAAATATTATTAAATTTTCTAGTTTGCAAAAAAAAAACCCGTTAATTCCTAATAGCTCCAAATTTAGCCCAACGAATGATGCCTCTAGACAAATACCCCCATTCCGGACACAATGGACTAGGTCTCATCAACCCATTCTATCGTTTCAGCCCACTTTTATTTAAATTAAAATATAAATCATTTAATTATTTAATTTGATCGTACATTTTGATTTACCGGGGCCACATACGGACTCCAAAAATTCCTGAAAAATAAATCAAGCTATGTTTTGACGATACGGTCTTAACAAAATTAATTTCGTCGAATTTGGAGGCCATTTGAAAAATGGACTTTTTAACTGTCGATCCAATTCAACAGAAATTGTGGAACACATTTTATTTTACTATGCTCACATATTAATTCCCAAAATTTTGTAAATTTAAACTTAGCAATAATTTGACATTCTGGATCCAACAAAAATGGTTTCATCGAAAACGGAGGTCGTTTGTAAAATGACTATTTTTAATAGCTTTAATATTATTTCAAAATGCAATTTTTAAATTCTGTCACATTTTCCAACAAAAATTTCTTAAAATATTTTTTTAAATTAGTTCTAATTTTCCGGGTTGTTACACTTATTCTCTTTCAATTCTACATCAGACTCTCTCTAAAATTCAAGTGCTACTCATGCTACTCAAGAGTTATAGGCTATTTTAATCAAAGATCGCAAGATCAAGTTATATTGAGTCTATCCTCCAAAAATTGATAAGAGAAGGGTATGTTCATGTCCCGTATAAATCGACTAGGTGTGATTATGTTCAGAATCGATTGGGTGTAAAGTTGTAGTTCGAAAAATCAACTGAGTCTAACTGTACACGGAATCGGTTGAGGGTGTGCCCTTGTAACCCTGAAATCAAGAATTGTAATTGGATATTGGTAGAATAAAAATCCACATTAACCCAACATTGCATGAGACTTCGCTTTTTTTTACATCTATGATTAATTCTGTGATTGTTGATTTTTGTAATTTGCACATCATTCTGTTTAATTCAAAAAGATTTCAAGAAATTAATAAAAATACGTAAAACACTATTCACCCCCTCTAGTGTTGAATTTGTCTTAAGATCCTCAATCTGCATCCCCAACACTTCGAAGGGGTCTTGACTATCTTATTCCATTTGATAAGTCTTCTATGGGGTGTCAAAGGTTAATTGATTAAGTGATTACTTGTAGAGGTCTCAGAGACTATATCTACAAAGTAAAGATAGGATAATGTAACGATTACCTTAAAATCACCTTAAGATATCAAATCTGAACTTCTTTTATTGATGACTGAGATTGATACAAAGCCTTAAGTATATTAGTTCCCAAAATTCTCAAATTGATTTAGGAATTAGGGTTTATAAATCAAAATTTTAGGTACAAGTGGGAGAACGATAAACTTGGTTCAGATTCCGGACCTCTGAAGTCATATTTATAGGTGTCATTTTACCCCTATTTACCTTGATTTTGTCACTTTGACACCTTTGCAGCGGTTAACTTGAAGGCTTAATGGAAATGGCTTTGATGCTCTATGCTGAGGTGCTTTTCACGTAGTCTGGAAGTGGAAGTGAAGCTTTGTTGTGGCTATCCGATAAGTCACCCTACGTATGGCATTTGAATTTATTAGAGGATAGTGTCTGATCTAAACAGAAGACTGGTACTTATGCAGATAAATATGCCTTCGAAGGTCCTTTGCCTTTGGAAGTCCAAGGGGTTGTTCTTGTGAAACACTTCTTATGTGGCCATTATTTTCTTTAAGGTCATTTTTCAGAACCTCCCCTTTGAATGAATCGAAGGATGCGTTTGGTTTGGAGTGTTTGAATTAGCTTTCCTTTTGGCATGTTTAGAGGTTGTTTCTTTGTTTCGATAGGAGTAGGAGTTCCCTTTGACACGATCGAAGGGGCATATCATTGTCCAAAGGGATCTTTTGCTCTCTTCATTCTTCCAAAAGTATAAGAGTGATGGAATGCCTTCAGTTGCTTTTGAAAGTCTTTGCTTTCAACGTCCCTTCATTGTAATTTTGCTATTGGTATTGCGATAAAGGTTTTTGGTACTAACATTTGCCGTATCCTAGTGAAGGGGTATTCTGTACTTTTTAAGTTAACATTTCTAGCTTATAGCTTCTCCAGACATTTATTCGATTTTCCCGCCTTTTTGTATTCCTATCTAGATTACTAGATCCGATCCAATGGCTACTTTTGTTTTGACTTTTCCTTATAAATAATTTATCCTTTTCATCTTGTCCATTCACCAGCATTTGTAAGAACTTTGAGCACAAGAAATAGAGTTTCCAAAAGATCGAAAAAATTAATTTAATCTATTTCTCTTATGTTAAGGTGAGCATTTACTTCTAATTCAGATCTTGACTTCATAACTAATTCCAAATTTTCAATTTGTAAGGTTTTAAACTTATAATTTTCATTTTGAAATTATGAAATCGATTTGATTTTTATTGATTCAAAAATCTGCCATAAGTTCTTTAAAAATTTATGCATTTAACTAAGATTAAGCTCGATTTTGGAATTCAATCTAATTTTCCCCAAGAATTTGATAAATTTTTCTTTATCTAAGCAGGTTTTAGGATCAAGATTTGATCCGCCTAAGTTCAATTTGTTTTGATACCCTGGTTTTTTAGAATAATAGGTTTAGGCCCAATATCCAATATAATAAAATATGGTGTAATTATCAGGAAATGGTAAAGTGATTTGAAAATAGAACCATTTTTTATTCTTTTGAAACAATCTCACACTTTTTCATAAGAGTAGCTTCGATATATTAGAACAATAAACGGAGGTACCAAAGGGTTTCGATATAACCAAATGGTATTCTAGTTTTGATAAGCATTCTAATGGTTTTGACTCAGTCGAAGATCATATACCTACCATTTTCTTCCGCCCTTCGAACCATGGAATTAGTTAGGATGTAAAGTATAGAATTAGTCAGGATGGCCCAAGGTTAGTTCACATCTCTTGATATTTAGTTCTTTCGAAGGGGATTGGAATTGGATTCTCCTCAAAGAATTGTTTTTGACTTCTATACTATTTTATCATTAATCCAATGGTATCACATGGCAACATAGTGATTGATAAGCAGAAAATAACCAAGAAATTAGGTCTGGATGTCCCTATATCTGAATGTAGTATGCCCTCTTCCCCAAACTGGGAGGGGCGTCGAAGAAGAGTGCTTATAGTTTCAAGCATTCCTTCATCACTACACAAGAGGTAGTTGATCAGATAATGATGGATTTCAGAATAATAGGGGTTGAGGCTACTCCCCTTGATGCCAAAACGCTATAAACGACTCTTTCGAGTTTTTTTTCTTATACCACCATTCATTTTGGCATGGGGACTTCTTTCGATTCTCGGTTGTTTCTTTATTTCTCAAACAACTCAACATTGCATTGATCCCAATTCCTCCCAAGTACTTTGGTTTGTTGTTTTATCTATGAAATGGTGTGGTTCCTCTTTAGCCACCCTCTCTCTCTCACACACACATAACTGGTTTGTTTGGTGAAAGTTTACAGTTTGAATTGTAACAACCAGAATCTCGACAAACCGATTTTTTTTCAAAAATCCAAATTTATAGAAGCTCGAGCTAGTTTATCTGGTATCTTTTAGAAAGTTAAAGATAAATATATCAGAGCTCATATTAGAAATCTCATAGAGGAAGGGAATAAAATATAATAGTAATTAAATACTAAACAATATAATGTCATTATCTAATAAGTGTCTCTAAGTTGCAGAATCTTAATCACCTATCTAACCTGCGGGTTTGTTATGAGGAGGGGGTCAGAACAAAAGCTCCGATGAGTGGATAAATTATAGTTTCTACAAATAACACTACATATACCATTCTATCATTAATTCATATTCATTAAGTTATTTGAGTTTATTTTACAATATACTTTTGATTTTTCCATGCAAATCGTACTCATTTACTCCCTAGTAGATTAACCTAATAATAATAGTAATAATAATAATATATATAGCCATATACCCAATATCGAGATACTTCCCTCAGTATCCTCCTTGAGTGGTCCCCATCGTCGTACTAGGAAAACGTACTGGATCTATCTCCATGCTACAAAAGTGTACTTGACTATGCTAGGAAGGCATACCAAGTCTCTAATGTCATGCCACGTAAGTGTACTAGGCTAAGCTGCGAAAGCGAATAAGCCTCTATCTTTGTGCCATAAGGGAGCCCTAATCCCTGACTTTCTCCATGAAATTTAGTCAGGATTTACTTATACCTGTAAAGGAAAGCCTCGTTAGGCCTACAATACATATATCCAAATTTAGACTTGTCTCTTTGGTGATTCTCTAAGGCCCAACACCAGCCTACCCTCAATCTAATGAAAGATTATTCAAAAGAGCTAAATGACCACCCTACCACCCAATCTAAACAAACATGTGGTCCCTCATCCAATGACTCAATAATAAAAGCTCATTGGCCACTTGTCTTAGCTCTAGTCTTTCCCGCGCATGCTCCGATTGATGACGATAGGTATCAGACAATCTACTATCCTTGGTCAGGTCTTGACCACTAAGCCTCCCTCCTAGAGGTAGCCGCTGAATCAACCTAAAGTCACCCTTCTATCAGTCTTTAGGTTGACCATCATTCAAGATGCAGCCAAGGCATACTCACTGGATGGAACCGTACAAGTCATGCCTCTGTGGGTATAGCTTTATTAGGCCTACCACAGAAGGCTATCATAGAGTATCCTTATGTATCGTAGAAGTTCTGCACTTTCTTCCAGTCCCGTTAAATAATAAGCTAGACATGCTCCTCTCATGCCTCCAGACACTCACGATGATTTGCCCTGCTGAGCTCTTCATCCCAAAACGTACGGACTGGTCCAAGTGCATTTCGTCATTATTTCATTTAGACCCTATGTCACTTTTTCAACTACGCATTTGTTTTACTTATCGTATTGCTAACTAACTTGAACATTTCATTTATTTATTTTGCATTCAATTTGTTTACATTTTAGCGTCAACTGGCCACTTATGGTTATATTTATTATTAATCCCTCAATTATAAGTTTATTTATAATAAGCCTACTTCATTTTTTTCCTTTTTATTTTTCGTCTTTATAATTTTGTTCTTTGGGAAGTTAGACTTATCCCTAAATGACTAGTTACTAAAAACTATACAATTTATTCCCATAACTTAAGGTAATTACAACAATGGAAATCCATAACTACAAGTCATTTCTTTTCAAAACATTTTAGCCTATTGAACAATGCGTAAAACGGTAAAGATCCTTATTCCATACTATTACACATCTCGATCTAATTTAAACTTGTAATTGCGTTTTCCATTTTTTCTTAAGAACCAACTATGGAAATATATCCTATTATTACTAAACAATAAATCTAGGCTACTACCAACTTTCTAATTAATTTAACATACATTGATTCCAATTTTTATCTTATTTTCCCATCTTATTACAAATTCCCAGAAACTTGCGCATAACTATAGTTTAATTAATTTATGCCTAACCAAAATTTATCTTATTTTGCACACAACCACAACTCACTGGTTCTTTGTTTAATAATGTTTCAATTAAGTTTACACATAACCACAATTGCTTTAAATTAGCACATAGTCATGATTTACATTTTTTGGCGCACGGTTGTAACATTGATGGAATGTTTTTACATAGAAGATGGAAAAAAGAAGAAGAGCTTATCGTAATTCAGTAGGAATCAATATAACGACCCGGGTAATTTTTGACCTTGGTAATCAACATAAACTCAATGTCGACTATCTAAGCATCGGAAATACCGAATAGTTAATAGAAAGAAGTTAGAGGGTGAGAATAGATAAGATAGAAAATTAGAATAGAAGAAGAAGAATAATATACAACGTCAGAGCATCACGAATCTCACAGTGGAACGAATAAAATATAGTATACAACATAACTTTGAAATACAAATCAGTCTTTTGAGTATAACACTTACACCACAGAGGAAATAAACAATAATTATATATTCCTAAAGCCTCCTGCTCCAGCTCTCTAAGTATATTTGTAAAAAACCTGACTACTTGACTGCCCGTACAAAATTGGGCACCCAAGAGTTTAGGGAAAACAAAACAAAATAAACTTCGGGTCAGTCATGGGATTGGTGTGAGTAAACAATTTAAAACAGTTTGAGAAAATAAACGATATCTCATAAGACCATACTGTATAACACAGAACGGGTTTTTCCCTTATGAGAATCCAAAACACTTGATTTAACATTAAAAATTCTTTTGAAAGAAACGATAATCTTCATACCAAAACTCTTTTGATATTATAATAATGTCAATCAATCACCACATATTAATCATCTAGCAGAACGCTTTCATCTCACGTTCCACATACATAATATATAATCAAAAACTGCGGGTGCTTATTGGTTAATGAGTTCCAACTGGTAAGGTATGGGACCACCTCCCGACAGTGTATCTCTAGAGAGGAATACACCGGGTTCAACAAGAACATCTTGCAACCCAGGCTAAACATGACCGGTCACTCATTTTGCTTCAGTGTACCGAATGTATTATCACCAACGGTTTGGATCAGCAACCGTTTCCCGAAAGGGACAACATCGAAACAGAATAAAGAAGCAAATGGAATTTCTCTAGATCAGGTGACAATACACCCTAATTGGTAGCTAACCACTTAGCCATGCGACCTACCCGATTTTATACCATTTCTCGGTTGTGAGGCTTGAGGCCACAATGTATCCTTTTATGCCTTTCTTCACTTTGAATGTCACATCGTCATACCCGCCAAATCACAAATTGATTTCTCCTAACATATCACGGGTAAACAGCTAAGAGAAATGAATTCCTCCGCAACCAAACATAAATACGTTTGAAGAGATCAACTTACGTGATCTATTAAATATACACTGCCAGACATTCTTCCATACAGGTTGTCCTGGGGCTGGATAGGCCGAAGGCACTATTCTGTAAATCCATCTTAGGAAATTTCTACCTAGGATCGCTAAAACAGTCCTTGCATAACTCCATCTTCAATTATCTTCATCATATTTGATTCGCAACGCTAACGCCCATACAGAGTGGTTTTCAGATAATGAATCTGATCCCGGTCTCTCTGTATTGACGACGGAAAAATGGTCAAAAACTTTGATAGTCGGTGATTTAACTATCAAAGAAAAACATGTCTACAACAACGTCGTATTTCCAAATGGAAATCTTACCGATCAATCATCAATCAACTTTTTCTCTTTTTAAATTAATTCATCATTAATTTATTCCGTTACCCATTTCCATATCCCTATAAATTCTTATTTTCTAAATTTAGAAAATATACCTTATTAACATTGGAAAACGTTTCCTTTTCTTATTCACGCTCAACTATCATTTCACGTCCATCAGTCTCTAACCCTAAATTGGTAAGAGAACGATTCCCTAAGTATTAATCCGGAAGGCCAAAACCAACATCAGATCGATATCCCGAAAATCATTCAACTTAACTAATCTCTAGTCAGTTTCTAATTTCTTTAACTTTATTTCTTTTCTTTTTATCAAATCATTGCTTACACAACGCTTCGATTCAGTTTATAAATCCTGTTCTTTAATAAAACGTTAGTTATACATTATAATCTCTACCTTAGATATAATCCAAATCCAAATTATACTGTTATTTCTTAAATTGGATAATAATAATTTATTAAATAAATGCATCTTGATTTAAAAACGGAAAGTAAATAGTACCTTCCTACATTCGATATAATCGAATCCCAATGTATAATTTTCTTTCGAATAAACTATATCCGATTTAACTCTATTTCGATTAACTCTTTTCGATATTCAACGCTGAATTTACAACCCAAATTATCCACTGATAATTATTTTTAATTTATTTATAAACATTGTTTATAAATCACACTACTTGTTTTTATTATTAAACAAGTTATTTATTCCAAGCCATTTGAAATTTCATTTCTATTTGAATTCCTATTTCAAAAATCTGATCTTCTTTATAAATATTTTTATTTTAAAAACATTTATTTTAATCCATTATTTATATTCGATATGAATAACATTTCTTTTACAATCTTCTTCTTTGTAAAAATACTTGCCTTAATCCATTATTCATATTCAATATGAATAATATATTCTTTGTGTAATTAAAACAGTTTGGTTTCGTTTTTAAAATAAATAAATATTCTATTTATACTTCTATTTATAAACAATTCATATAAAATCTTATTTTACATTCAGTACTTTAATAATTCCGTTAATAAGTCTTGTTAACACTATGTTCCTATTTAGTTTCAATTATCGATGTTAAAATCGATTCTTACTTCTCTATAATAGTTCTGACTTATATATTCCATTTATCTAATGATAAATATTTTACTTAATTTATAAAATATTATTTATAAATTAATCAGCTCCATTTATCTTTTTACTTCTTTATATAAGTTCAGACTTATATATCTTTATTTATCAAATGGTAAATATTTTCCTTAATTTAAAAACATTATTTAAAAATTGTTCTTCTCAATTTGTTTGTTAAAAACATATTTTTATTGAATAAATCAATTCATATCTCTATTATAACTCAGAATCCCTTTTTTATGATTCTATTTATTTTTTTAAATATTTCCTTTTATAAAATCTATTGATTTTATAAAATTCCTTTATCTCAATATTTACCTTGAAATCTATCTTGTAAAGTCCCCTGATTTTATATAATAATTTATTTCAATATATGCATTGAAATTTTCCTTTTTACATCCCAGTGTCTCTTATGGTATTTAAAATATCAAATGACAATGATCAATATCATTCAAACACACATAATCAATAATGGATTATATACTCAGTCATATATCACAATATATGAAAACAGTAAAATAAATGTTGAGGAATCCAGTTGGATCCCTCCAACCTGTTTCCCTGCATTCACAGATGTTAAACAATATAATATAACATCGATTTCATTTCAATATGAAATACTCTGATAAACAGAATCAATATTTGATTAACGATTTATATAAATATCGTTATCTATAATTTTAACCAATAAATAAGCAATTCAACCAAACAATCATCACATAGCAGTCAATCAGCATTTATCATTACTAGAAGTACGTTATAAAAATATAAATTGATCAGAGTATGTGATTTTTACTCACATTGGACGGTCATTGTTAAATAACGATAACTGTTGGTTGATTCAGATGGACAATTTATTTCGCTATAAATTGTAATGAGCTCCAATTCACTCCCAGTCAGTTCCATTGTGTAGCCACTGTCCATACGATCCTAACAGATCTTGTTTCGCTGAATTCGGTTAACAAATGGAAAAGTTATGAATTTTCCAATTTTGTATACGTATAAAAGTGATTAACCAAGATAATTTTATATACATTAATTAACCTCACATCCATCTTTTATCCATTCTAATCCACATCAGCATCTGCTCACCATCTTTTCCTCATTACCAGCGCTGAACTTAAGGAACCCGTAACTCCTTATGGCCGCATTCATTCTTCTCAACAATTTCTCCATCTCTCTCTCATTAAAATCAAAGGGAAATTAGCACACTTTAATTAACTAATTAGTTAATCCTAACGACCCTTTCTAAATTCACCTTTTTTCTCCCAGCATTCAATATATGAACCCGATACCTTCATTTCTGCCATTACTGCAATCTCATTACCATCAACTCCCTCCACGCTCACCGGGAACAAACACCACCGCCACCATTGTTCATCTCTCCCCAATCTCCTCCTCCCTACCACCGCAAAGAACAGCTCGACTTTTCCTGGCAATTTTCGTTTGTCAGCTTTGATCGGTGGTTACAGTAAATCACGCGACAAATTTTTTCATCAAAGTTTACCCAAAAATCCATGCAGACCCTACTCTATATGATAAACCCAAAACCATTGCTAAAAACTTGAATCAGAACCTCAAAACAACAAAACCCTCAACCCTACATCAGTAGCATACACGATGTTTGCAAAATAGCGAATCATAATTGGTTCGATCCCAAAAAAACTGATACAATATTGATGCTCTCCACATTCCCAACACAAGGATCCTAGTTTTACGATTTTAGGAAATTTATTTCATTTCTACTGAATTTTGCAAGGCATGATTTGGTTTGAGGAAGTTTTCTGTTGGCGGGTTAGAAATTCATTGACCAGAGAAATAATCTAGGGTTAGCTTACGGATGGTAGAGTATTCATAGATAGATTTTACATTTTTATATTAAATTTTATATTCCATTTTAATCATTCGTTGCTTGTATTAGTCATTTAAAAATTCATACAGTCACATACGATATTCAATTCTGACCAAAATGGACATACACCTACAGTTTGACATTACGGACCTAACGAAACTTGTTTCGTCGAATTCCGACTTCGTTTGTTCATACAGCGTATTTTTGAAAATCAAAATATTTACTATTTTTCACATTAAAATCCCGTACGGTCACATACTGACTCCAAAAATCACGAAAATTGAAATCTAACAATAATTTAATATTTCGGATCCAACAAAATAAGTTTCGTTGAAAGCGGAGGTCATTTGCAAAAACAGCTATTTTTACAGCTCAAAATAAATCCATTTAAATATTAATATATTTAAAAATAATTAAATTAAATATTAATAAATTAATATTATCGTATATATTCACATATAATATCATACGACTCCAAAATATTTCTATCTGAATTTATAACTCGGCATTTCAAATCCAAATTAAATCAGTATTCAATTAATATTGAAAATCCATTTATAATATAATTAAATCGTTATAAATTATAAAGGAATTCCACAACGACTTTTCAAAAATTTGATTTGGACACAACTCACAATCTATACGATGAAATCTCGATTTTTGCTTCCATTAGATAAATATACTTCACCAGCTCCGAATGTTTCTTGTTTCACAGAAATCCAACTTAAAACTGATTCTGTATAATCGTTTAAAGTTCGAATCGCCAAATTACAAACTACCGCGCTTTTCGAGCTCGATTATAATTATAATATATATTATACATTCAACTGATGTTTATAAATAAATTCATTAATATAATTCAGTTCACGGAATTATATATTTTAAATTGTCCAATTCACACGATATTGTGAATTCTGATATTTCCGATTATTTCAGAAATAAATATATTATTCTATTATTTATATTAATTAAATATTCAATATTATTTAATTCTAGTCATTTTAAATTACCAAACCATTATTTAAATAATTAATTAAATTAATTATTATACCATAAAAATACGGGTCGTTACATTCTTCCCCCCTTAAAATAATTTCGTCCTCGAAATTGCTAAAGGTAGAAAACAAACCCTATTGACTGGGTTAAAAATTATTTGGCTTACTTATTAACTTTAGGTTCCACTGAACCAATTGATTTCAATTAAATTGTTAATTTATTCCTACCAACTAAAATTTCCAGAAATCCTGAAAATTTTCTAACACCTTAACTTTTCGAAATTTTTTGCCAGCACCTCCTTTGTACTGGTCAATTTGTACAACTACAACTCGCCTCTCTAGGCCTTCTACAACCCAATAGAAATCAAATAGCTAAGCGGCTTGCCAATTCGGCTCATAAAAACTCATACCCATATAAATATAAACTTGTACCATTTTGTCGGGCATATCATCATATCCTTTGCATCTGTTACCAATTCAACATATACCAATGTCATTCCGAATCAATCTCTAATCACTTCATACTCAATCCAAATCACTCGCTTATACCCAAGTCAAATTCCATTCCAACCTTCACAAATTCCGAACTACTAACTTATCACTCAATTCCATTTCAGATTATTTTCTAATCAAATCCTATTTTACTTAACTTAGTTCAAGTTAAATTCTAGTTTACTTATTTACTTTTACCATCTCATTCTGTTTAACCACACAAGTTAAATTTAAATTCTAGAATTTAAATTCCTACATTTTTATTTCAAATCAATTTGAAATCATAATAACAATTCAAAACCTTTGAATTTCTGAATAACTTGTTTTCGCAAAAAATTTAAAAACAAAATCTTTGGTAGTAATCCGTCACTTAGACACTCGAAAATGAACACTGATGATGTCCGGATCAACATGGTATTTATTTTCCAGCAACCAAAATGAGTTCAATACTATATAATTTTTTCAAAATCATTTTTAAACAATTCATTTTGAAATACATTTCAAAATATCATTCACAATTCTTGTAAAACAAATTTAAAATCTCCTAGGATTCTAAAATTCTTATATATTTAATCCAAATTCATTTACAAACACTTGTCCAAATTTTAGGAATTTTAATTCCAATTCTGGTTTAAATTCATATATAATTCATTTCGTAATACTTTTATGAAATTTGATTGGTTATTTATAAACATTTCACTTTTATAATCTTATTTGATTATAATAACAACCAACACATCCAATATACTATAATATTTCAAATATTAATGATTCCTTTTATATCAAAATATATTTTGGGTAAATTATATCATCTACCCTCTTTCAAAACATACTGTGTCGGTCCATCGTATTCGAGTGTTTATAAACTCCTACCGATACAGTGGATCAAACTGATCGATCTGAAATCATAAATAACTCGATCATTAAATCTCCACAATATAAAATCATTTTATATTGAACAACAAATACGCGCTCATATATATACACTCAAACTCAACCTACGGAACCCCATCTCTACTGAGTTACGCCACAGAGCCAAGGTAATTACTTAACCTTCAGCTCTGATACCACCGTAACGGCCCAGGTAATTTGCGACCTTGGTAATTGACATAAACACAATGTCGACTATCCAAGCATCGGAAATACCAAATAGTTAATAGAAAGAAGTTAGAAGGTGAGAATATATAAGATAGAAAATTAGAATAGAAGAAGAAGAATATACAACATCAGAGCAACATGAATCTCACAGAGAAATGAATAAAATATAGTATACAGCATTAGTTTGAAATAAAAATCTGTCATTTGTGTATAACACTTACACCACAGCGGAAATAAATAATAGCTATATATTCCTGAAGCCTCCTGCTCCAGCTCTCCAAGTATATCTATAAAAAACCTGACTACTTGACTACCGGTACAAAACTGGGCACCCAAGAGTTTAGGAAAAATAAAACAAACTAAACTCCGGGTTAGTCATAGGACTTGTGTTAGTAAAAAATTTAAAACAGTTTGGGAAAATAAACGATATCTCATAAGACTACGCTGTATAACACGGAGTGGGTTTTTTCCTTATGAGAATCCAAAACACTTGATTCAACATTCAAAAATCTTTTTGAAAGAAACGATAATCTTTATAACAAAACCCTTTTGATATTATAATAATGTCTATCAATCACCATATATTAATCATCTAGCAGAACGCTTTCATCTCACGTTCCACATGTATAATTTATAACGAAAAACTGCGGGCCCTTATTGGTTAATGAATTCTAATCGATAAGGTATGGGACCACCTTCCGACAGTGTATCTCTAAAGAGGAATACACCGGGTTCAATAAGAACATCCTGCAACCCAGGCTAAACATGACCGGTCACTCATTTCGCTTGAGTGTGCTGAATGTATTATCACCAACGGTTGAGATCAACAACTATTTCCCGAAAAGGACAGCATCGAAACATAATAAAGAAGCAAATGGAATTTCTCTAGATCAGGTGACAATACACCCTAATTGGCAGCTAACCACTTAGCCATGCGACCTACCCGATTTTACACCATTTCTCCGTTGTGAGGGTAGAGGCCATAACGTATCCTTTTACAAACCACGCCTTTCCTCACTTTGAATGTCACATCATCATACCCGCCGAATCAAAAATTGATTCCTCCAAACATACCACGGGTAAACAGCTAGGAGTAATGAGTTCCTCTACCACAAAATGTAAATACGTTTGAAGAGATCAACTTACTCGATCTATTAAATATACTCTGTCATACATTCTTCCGTACAGGTTGTCCAAGGACTGGACAAACCGAAGGCACTATTCTGTAAATCCATCTTAGGCAATTTCTACTTAGGATCGCCAGAACAGTCCTTGCATAACTCTGTCTTCAATAATCTTCATCATATTTGATTCGCAATGCTAACACCCATACAGAGTGGTTTTCAGATAATGAATCTGCTCCCGGTCTCTCCGTATTGATGACGTAAAAATGGTAAAAAACTTTGATAGTTGGTGATTTAACTATCAAAGAAAAACATGTGTACAACAACGGTCGTATTTCCAAATGGAAATCTTATTGATCAAACATCAATCAACTTTTTCTCTTTTTAAATTAATTCATCATTAATTTATTCAGTTACCCATTTCCATATCTCAATAAATTCTTATTTTCTAAATTTAGAAAATA
Organism: Allium sativum; assembly: GCA_030737875.1. Taxonomy (NCBI): domain Eukaryota; kingdom Viridiplantae; phylum Streptophyta; class Magnoliopsida; order Asparagales; family Amaryllidaceae; genus Allium; species Allium sativum. The sequence continues at coordinate 429,666,058 of CM060923.1, forward strand.
TACCTTATTAACATTGGAAAACGTTTCCATTTCTTATTCACGCTCAACTATTATTTCACGTCCATCAGTCTCTAAACCTAATTTAGTAAGAGAACGCTTCCCTAAGTATTAATCCCAAAGGCCAAAACAACCATCCGATTGATACCCCGGAAATCTTTCAACTTAACTAATCTCTAGTCAGTTTCTAATTTCTTTAACTCTATTTCTTATCTTTTTATTAAATCATTACTTACGCAACTCTCGGATTCAGTTTATAAATCCTGTTCTTTTATAAAACGTTAGGTATAACGATAACGTTATAGTCTCTACCTTAGATATAATTAACTCCAAATTATACTTTTATTTCTTAAATTGAATAATAATAATTTATTAATTAAATAAAAAAATCTTGATTTAAAAACGGAAAGTAAATAGTACCTTCCTACATTCGATATAATCTTATCCTAATGTATAATTCACTTTTGAATAAACTATATTCGATTGAACGCTATTTTGAATAACTAATTTCGATTAACTCTTTTCGATATTCACTGCTGAATTTACAATCTAAATTATCCACTGATATTTATTTTTAATTTATGTGACGACCCCATACCCGATAAGACGGTGCTAGGGTAATCTTTGGAATATAACACATAAACATATAGCAATAGGACAAAAATAATTAAATACACCAGATAATCACAATAGAATACACTGGATAAATATAATCTTCAGAGTTACACAGTATATAGGATCATATTTAGTACAAAATACAGTTCAGTTATACATAAATGTCTACTGCGGAAAAGAAAACATAATATGTACAATAGGAGCTGAACAACATAAAAAGAGATAAATGATAGAATCCATCTTCAGCTCCAGCTATCCAGAAAGATCCTGATAAAACCTGAATACAAGGCTGCCAATGTAGAAATAGGGGCACCCGAGTTTGCAAGTGAAACAAACTACGAGTCAGACATGGGACTGGTATGAGAAATCTACTTAACACACTTTCAAATATGGCCAATCACAGGACCACGCCACTTTCGCGGAACGGGTATACTCCATTGGATTACCAGTGCTTTGAAACAAATAATTCTTTTAAACATCGCAATGTTTATTTTATAAAAAAAAATGAAGCCATTATAAGACTCGGTTCTCATCACACAATGCAACACAAACCGGAGGATAGAGTTTTACCTTATAACGGCCAAAATATGCTTGATACAAATAAAACAAAAGCATTTGGTATTATTACTAGTGTTTATAAGTTTCAAAAACCAGTTCAAATCATAAGTATCAATCATAGACGGCATTAATTCCCCATACCACTATGTCGCTATATATAGGTATACAATCAAAATCGCACGGTATCGTATTTGGAAATTGGATTTCCGTCTTGAACCAAGGCAAAAGATAGTCCTTATCGATTCGAGACGCTCTAGCCCGTGTCTCAGGCAAGCGCGCAGACAAGCCTTGGATCGTCAGGGCCGGTCCACGGATGTGGATTAAAATTCCTGAACACTGCGTTTCCACGCCCTATGGGGCGTCACTGGTCATATCTGACCACACCATCGGCTCCAAAGAGACCGAAGCAAACTAAGGCCTCGCTTTCCATCATCCACATAAGTAAAATACCCGGGCGTGTAAAACCCAAAGCACCACTCCTAGCTAGAGGAAAACGCATGTCGTCCCTGAAATCCGTCTCCCGTTTCTGGCTCATACCGGGGTGTGAGGCTCGCGAAACAACGCTATACACAAAGCCATGCCACACAAGCCGTGCTTTGATCATCAACCACAAGACTTTGCTTTTCAACATAAGCCTTGATCATCTACCACTTAGGCGTGCCACACAGGCAGTTCACTCCGTGCGACTGATTTCTATCGATATATAACCTCTAGGCTCATACGTTTCAGAGAAGGGCGTTAAGCAAGAGAATAAATTCTCCGCCGCCAAACAGATATATATTTAATAGAGGTCAATCAGCACAGAACAAAATCCAATGTCAGACACACAGTCCATTTACACGTTCGTTCTAGTTCTGAATGAAACCGGAGGCACTCAATACCTCACATATCCGTACAATCAACAAGTACGTCCGGGTGGCTACTACTTCAACCCCGTCAAGGTAGCTACTCCTATTATGAGCATCAGTAGCACCCCTCCATTCGACGTGAAGATCATCGGTCTTGCACTGTCTTCATATCTTCGACTTTTACTCGTCGATCAATTATTTGAAATGAGAATTAACTCGGCCTTTTCAAATAATTCACGTATATTTAGAATTTCAAATCAATTCATTTCAATGGTTAAATTATTCGACATCACCAATTCTGTTTTTTAATGTAATTTTCACACCAAACACATGCAACCATCAAATATCACATAAACCGAGCAAATTCAGTTTACTTCCATTCCATACATTTATAATATTTTATCACGATTTATCGGTATTTTTATTTATTTAAAAATAGCCAATTCATTCAAACGACGCTTCAAGCCATAACGCAGCCGTGGCGCTGTTTTTCTCCAGATTTGATTTACACATATCTGAAAATCTAACCGTTGGACCTTCACAAAATTTATATCATTAGAAAGATCTTTTCAAAACGAATCCAAGGTTTCAGTTTTGGAAATATCCGACGGTCGGATCTCCCTCACCAATCGTCTGAAGTTACGATTTCAAAATACGAACTACAGCGTCGTTATTCGATTTAATTTAATTATATTTAAATATATATATATATATATAATCGATTCTGGCGCTGTTTTTCTTCAGATTTGAATTAAACATTCCAGACAATCCAATTTATTTCAAAACACGACTATTTTATATTGTTCATATAGATGATAAAAATATGATTTTTATTATAAAACAATTTATTTCAAAACATGATTATTTTATATAGTTCATATAGATGATAAAAATATGATTTTTTTTATAAAACAATTTATTTCAAAACACGACTATTTTATATAGTTCATATAGATGATAAAAAATGATTTTTATTATAAAACAATTTATTTCAAAACATGAATACCATTCAACACATGAATTCCTATTCAACGAATGAATTTCTATTCAACACACGAATATAGTTTCAACACATGAAAATAATTCTAACACATGAATATTATTCAAAATTTCGGCAGCATAACGGCAGGGTAGTTAAAACCGGGGCCGTCCCTAGTACGGCTCCTCGCTCTACCTTAAAACCTCGCAGTTTTTGACAATGGGGATTCATGCATCTAGTTAGCATGTAGGTGGCATGTTTTATTTTCATTTCCATAATCTATTCTAATTTTGTTTTCAACCACAGATGGGTATTTTTCAACCACAATCAATCATTCTCAACCACAAACAATTCTATCAACCATTCGTATTATTCACCAAATTTCACATCAACCAAATAATCCAAACAATAACACAACCAATAAATATCGTCCATGGTCTGTGGACGAGGGGAGTGTATATATATAAATATATTTGTATATAAATATATTTCAATTCACTTCAATTCATTACAATGTCATTTCAACGCATATATAATTTTTACAACGCATATATAACTTATACATCGAACATACAACTTATACAACGCTTATACATGAGGTGTACAACGCTTATATAACTCATACATCGACTATATAATTTATACATCGTTGTTTTTCCATATCGTTTATAAATTAGAAATCTCACATTGGGTTCCACACCACCAAAAATAGCAGAAGGCTCAGAAAAATATCTGGTCTCTTCTAGAATGTAGAAGACATCCACACGAGTCCACTGTCTCTTGTTTCACTAAATTTCGTCAAGAAACAAAAAAGATATGATTTCTACAATGAAATCATAAACGGTAGCACTTTAAAGTGCTATAATATATAAAATAATTTTAACTGCCGTTACCTTCACAGTTTCGTTCAAAACTAGGTTAACGATTATCACCAAATCCGAGCAACTAGGGGATGATCGGCCGATGCCACGACGTAGGGCTTCGAACGGCGCACCAGGGGTTGGGGACCACGTCAGGCGCGATGGGGTATTCAGGTCGTGGCGGCGCTCCAAAGTCGACGCCTTCTCGAAGGTGATTCTGGCTCCACGCTCAACGATAATCAGCAAACCTTATATGGATGTGAAGCTTGAGAGGTGCTTTCCAAAATCCCTAACTGAAGCAGTTGATTTCATGGAGAGAATAAAGAGAAAAAGGGGAGAGAAGGAATCGGTTGTAGCCGCCGTTCATTGGGGGGCTTCGCTTTGAAATCGAGGAGAGAGAGTTCGAAGTGGCGGATTCTGATTAGGCCACGAGTTATAAATATTTAATTTATTTTAAATTCAAAAATACCCTCTTGACCAAATGAACACCAATTCAAACCCAATGACTATCGCCCCTAGCTAAATACCCCCATTCCGAACACAATGGGATATGTTTCGTAGGCCCATTCGACTGTTTCGACTAGTTTTTCTTCAAATTAAAATACAAAACATTCAATATTTGTTTTGAATGTACATTTCAATTTGTCGGGGCTACATACTGATTCTTAAAATTCCAGAAAAACAAATCCAGCCATGTTTTGACGATACGGTCCCAACAAAACTAGTTTCGTCGAATTCTGAGACCGTTTGAAAAATGGCCATTTTCTGGTCGATCCAATTTAACAGAAATTGACCAATCACATTTTCTTTTGCCACGCTCACATACTAGCTTCAATAATTATGAAATTTGAAACCTAGCAATAACTTCACATCCCAGATTCAACAAAAGTGGTTTCGTCGAATTCCGAGGTCGTTTGCAAAATGTCTATTTCCACGGGCGTTATAATTCCTATAGCGACCTTCCTGAAAATTCATTTGGCCATAACTTTTGACTCCCACGACGAAACTTCGATTTTTCAGATTCATTAGAAAGATATTCACTAACAGATTTATATATTTTTGGTTTCACTGAAATCCGTTTTGTTTTGCTCCCGGTACAGTCAGTCAAAGTTTGAATTCAAATTTTGAAACTAGCACGCCATTTCAGGCCTTGTTTATAATTCAAATTAATTCTATTCATTTTCAACATCGATTCCAACATACATTTCATCATTATTATTCAAAATTTTCAACTTCGTCAGCTAAGCACAAAAAGCAAGTGGAGTAACTTTCCTGTAACTCACGGCATTAGCATATCTCATCTCGGTTGCCACACTGTTGTTGGATGTGAGAAACACTTCAGCCCGTTCACGGCCCATCACAATTTTATCACAGACCTTGTTTGGGCTGTGTACCAACATGGCCTCACATATATCAAATTCATGCTCATCCGATATTGGGATGGTGTATGTTTCGGTTTCATCTGTGGTGCCATCAAAATTTATGGCTGATATTAAAAATTCCTGAATAGTTATGTAAACAACAAATATCTTCGAATCACACATACATTCAAAGTAAGTTGTTTTAAGAAATAATGAAGGCAAACCTGGTAATTTGTTTTCAACAAAAAAAGAGCACCAAATTTTTAGTGTACCTGCAATGAAAGTTAAAGAATTAAATTGAAAAAGGCTTCTTGGTTTGACATTTGATATATCATAAGTTATATTCGCATTACCATGCTACAACAACGTCCATGGAGTAATGCTTGTGAGAAGCTATTATAAGAAGACTGTGTGATAGCCAACAACCAAGGAAGCATCCTGATATGTCTACATACAAGTTTTGAACAATATCATCATGTACACATAAATAATTATGGAGTAATATATAAATTCGGTTTATGGATTTACTTTTTAGTGCCATATTTATGGTATGCGCGAACAAAAACTAAAGTAAATATCATGTGGGATGAAAATATCAAATCATCACATCCATATATGACCCCCTCGAGGAACTAAAACAAACGAATAACATATGAATTCCAAGGTCGTCAAATTGTTGTCTTTAGTAAAATCTTGAACATCAGTTTAGGTCTTTACGATTAATGGCCAGAGCTTCAAGTATGTTTTTTAGTGGAGGAAATCGCGCCATTTTCGAAACCTACAAATTTAGTAACGTAATGTGAGCTGCTTAAACCATTCTAAAATTTTATATGTACAATGTAACCAATGAGAAATAATTGATCAGAAATATTTGCTACCTCATGACAATGATAATAGGTCCAGGAAGTTGGGTTGAGTATAATGTAATTATTCGCAAGAACTGAGAAACCTGTGCTTGCATGTACATTAGATTTATGCAAATCATATAGAAAAAAAGATAAAACAAGATTAAATTATTAACTTACTACTAGAAATGGCAATATCCAGCATCGGATTAGAACAGTGCAGATGTTTTTATTTCTACATATGAAATGCATATAATATCTAATTTAACATAGACGTCAAATTCAAAAAATGAATATAATATAGGAGGTCTATGAACTCATCTTGGTATTCTCTTTAACTATGGCAATGATGTAATACATGGGCAAAATACAGTCTATCGAGCCACTATTTTTCCATATAATATAATACGTAGAAGTAATTAAGTTTGAGGTTTTAAACATTTGTATTAATGAATTCTAGGACTTACATCCATTAAAAATAGAATAAATCCTATGTCTAAATATAATGTAACATGGTTTAAAATTACAATGAAAATATCACACGTGGTGATATATCTACATATATTATACTTCCTATATGTCATCTATCACACGTAATGACATATCTACGCATATTATTTTTTCCTTTCTGGCAGAGGCTTCAATCATTCAAACTGTAAAGTGGAGTCAAAGATTGTGGCATCAAGAATAAATCTTAAAACAGAGGGGTATTTGAGGCAGATACATAGAGGATTAACGTCAAACCTTCAGATCTCCGCTCGTTTATTTTAAGCTGTAGAAATTAAATTTTATAGCTTAGGAATCCACCAAATTCCATCATAACATCAGGTAAAATATCTAGTTAATCCAAACAAGCTAACAGAAGCAATCGTTCAGCACACAAATTTTACATCTTAGCATGAAAATTGAAGGTTAACAACCTTTTTGAAGGCATACCAAGATTAGATTATTATACTAGGTAAAATAAATGATGATCCAGTAGTAAGCAAATAGAAAAAAAATGCATAATCAGTTTGTCAGTTTGTTTGATCTATACGCTATCTCAGGCCTAATGTTGATTCACTATTAGTCTGTTTGGAGTTAGGAAATTTTGAATGGCATTTCAGCCTTGCTATTTTTACCACTTCAATAGACAGATAAAATCTACCAAAAATTGGAGAACAATACTTATCTAAAGATTAATCGACGACATAAATAATCAAACTTTCTTGATTTGTAGACATGTTTACTTTTATTTTTTTACCTATAATGGCTAGATAGATAGAAATGCTCCATGGTAAGGTTAAAAGAAAGGCGAGAATGTAAAGTTACCAATTTGCCCTCTTCCATTTCAGATTCCGCTGCCTATGATAAAAACAAAACTGTCATCCACATCTACATACATAATGGAAACGATGTTAAGCCCATGTGTTATTATATAGTAACATGAAATTACATTTGATTTTGATATATGCTTGATTGGTTTATTACCTTTGCTATATAAGTAATGGGATAGAATTTATTAAGAACTAAATTCAATTATCCACAATGGTGATCTTAAAAGAACTGCCAAACCAAGTACATAACCACTAACCTGGCCCACTGAAAGTCTGTACCACTCAAGAACCATTTGCAGCAATCCATGGACAGGATACCATTTCACCAATTGTCCTCATCAACCACTACGGCAAATGCCCTCCTTAACGTTCTGCTCCTGGCAGCACAGAACATGTAACAAGTTCATGTATCGCTGCCATAATGTAATCCAACATCTAGCAACCTCAGTTTGGCTCATGGCCTGTTTTTTCAGCTTAAGAACTCTAATTATTCACATTGTACAGTGTAAACTTTCAGTAAAGTTCCATAGTTATTATGACCTCATGTAAGGCGCAAAAAAACCAATTTTTAAAACAATGGCCACTATCAGAATAAATATCATCAATTTGAACCAAAGATTGCACGACATTAATGAAATTGTCATTTGAAATTATCATGGAAAGAGCAATAATGATATACTTACAAAGTGTAATCGTATGAACTAAGAATGCATTTATGAGGCCAGGATAGCTTGGGCATATGCTGGACCATGCCCTGCTTCATCGGCAGCAGCAATGGTACCAAAGCTTAAAATTCCAGACATGCTAACTCCAAGAAGAAATGAAACATATAATAATTGTGGGTTGTTGAAACTAACCACCACTCTTCTGGTTTTATCATTCAGCCACATCTTTATCTTTCAACTGTCATGGAAGAACTACTACGACTGCCCAGCTTTGATTTTTTCCTTTTCTGGTTTGTTTTTCTAGTTTTTGAGTTGTTGCTGCTATTCTTCATCGCGTTTATCCTCTTTGTTGTGTATGGATGTTTCTTCATCTGATCTATCATATCAAGATCTTTTCAGCTTCTCCCTCCAGCAGTTTGCATGCTGACTGATCTTTCTGTAAATGCTGCATGTTGATCTTCCAATGGACATGACCTCCCTGTTTCTGCAGTTATGATGAAAGCAAAATCCAGTGGTTTTAGTTACCTTCGATGACAGCTCAAGAAAGAACAAAGTCCAGAAAACTGTAACAGACTATAGCTAATCACTTTCAGTTCTCTTCTAGGCTTTTTTTAATGTGAAAATACTGTATCAATCAAATTAAAATCCAAGTTCTTCCCGCCTGCTATATGTGCATCCCCTAGTCCCAATAGGCAATGGAAGATTCATTACTCTTCAATATTGGAGCGGATTTGACTTGTACGACAACCAACATTGATCTTTCTAGAAACAACTACTGACCTTAATCCACAACTAGCATTAATCTTTCCAGAAATCTACAATATCAAACCAGAGAATCGTTTATTTTTGGGAACATAGTAGTTCATACTTTATGGATTTAAAGACACAACACAAACAGAGCGAACAAAATCACAGGTATACATTGATCTTTTTGCTTGTAACCTATAGTGTAGAGACAGGAAACAAAAGCATACATGCCTACTGAAATTTAATAACCCAGAGCTAATTATCCCTAGTCATCCAAACTTGAATTTGTAAATATTTATTCTTTGATGCTTGATTAAAGTGAATGGGCAGACCAAAAGAATTCTCAGTATAGAATTTTGCAAATTTTTACCAACTGAAGTTATAAAATCGTACATCTCTTATTCTCTAGCGACAATCACCTTACGATGATCATGTCTAATGTAAAAGGTTTAAAAACAATCAAAGAACGAACATTTACCTAACTGAACAAGCACCATGAGAAAATACTAGCTTGGACGTGACATTAGAGAAGCTTTATACAGTAGCTAAAATAGTAACCAGCAGAGCAGAGATAGTATTTGATATATTAAGCATCATGAGCAGTGAAAAATAAAAAATATCTTGTAGTACCTTTCAGGCTGTTCAAATTGATGATGCTTGAATTTAGGGATTTAAGCAGTTGAAATGTTTCCTGCGATTAGGGATTGGGATCGAATGTTTTTAACGACGATAGAGGTCAGGGTTTCACGATAAAATTGACGATTGCTGACGACGGAGGTTAAGAGTTTGGCAATTTAATCGGCTATCGATGATTTGGGGATAGATTTAGTCATTTTTCTGGAGGTGATAATGGGAAGAAACGTTGGACTTTGAAGGCGGCATAGTGAAAAGGGTATAATTCATTCCCGCACAAATAATTCATTCTCGCTTTAGCGGAATAGCGTTGAGTACACGTGTCTAGTTACCCGGAGCGTTGGATATCTTAAATTGCATAGCGTTGGCAAAAGAAAATGCGGGAACGCTATACATTAATGCTATCAAAGCGAAATTTGTTGTAGTGTCTTCTCTCAAATACCTAAATCTGGGTTTGGTTCGGGACATTTATTAAAATTACCAGAAGTGGTCTTCTGGTCTTCTCTCAAATACCCGAATCTGGGCTTGGTTCGGGACATTTATTAAAACTACCAGAAGTGATTTTCTGGTCTTCTCTCAAATATCTAAATTTGGGTTTGTTTGGGACATTTATTAAGATTCCCAGAAGTGAATTTATGGTCTTCTGTTAAATAATTGAATCTAGGTCATGATTCGAGACTCCCGACTGTTACCAAAGATGAATTTTTAGGCATCTATCAACAATACCCGAATCTAGGTTTCAAAGGTGCAAGCTGTTACTACTAGATATGAATTTCTAATCTTCTCTCATAAGTTCCCCGAATATGGGTTTCGAAAATTCCATTCACGTCTTTAGGAAAGATATTCAGGATTTTCGATTTAATACCCTAATTTGGGTCAAGAAACTTTAATCATTATCCCTGGAAAAGGGATCTTCTACTAGTACACAGAATGGTAGCTGGAGTCTACCATCTTAAAAGCCTTCAAATGAAGACCATGATTTCTTACCTCATACAGGGATGGTTTCTAAATTTACGTTATGCCTACCCCTAAACTTATAGTTACTTGGATTGTTTAAAATAATGCTCGGCATGCTGCATGCAAAATATGTTAAACTGATACACCTATCAAAAGTGACCTTCTGATTTTTTAATACAAACACCTGAGTATAAGGATACAAACTTACCATCCCACACTATGAAGGATAAATCAGCCGAATGTTTAAATAAGAAAGCTTGTGCTCCCTTACATCACTATTTTGGGTTATACAATATTAATGCTGAATCTACTCTAATGATTCTTGAGTTGCAGCGAAACAATGCAGGAAGCAGAGGATTTTGTCCTAAAGAACAAAAGCTTCTTTATACTAGGGGGCAAACTGTTAACACCAAAATTCGCACTGACCAAATATAAAGAAGGAAAAGGTCCAGTGTAACGACCCGCATTCTACGCATTATAGGATCGTAGGATATTTATTTCTGTCACATACGAAGTCGTATGGTCATGTAACTTTGGGAGACGACTATTGGGGTCATTTCCCATGTTCATGATTTTTCCCGATTTTTAAATGACCATTTTACCCCTAGTTATCACTGTTTTGGCCATAACTTTTGACTGGAAAGGAATTTTGACCTGAAACCACTTCCATTGGCTCCGGATGATGGTTTCTCTTTCCGTAGAGTGGTCACAATAGCCAAACGGACTCACCGTTTGGGAGATATGGTTGAAACAAGTTTCAGATGGTGAAAAACAGCTTAATTGGGCTTAACCGGGTGATTAGCAGCTTGGCCCAAAGGGAATTTCGGGTTTAGGGGGATATAGGTGCTGATTAGGGTTAGAAAACATTTCTTTAGACATTTTCCAGCCGCCACTTTCATTTCCCTTAACCTAGTCATGGCCTCCACTCTCTAAATCTCTCTAAAAACACCCAGAAATCACCTTCTAATTGAAGATTAGGCTTAGCAAACATTAAATTAAGAAGAAAAAGCACCAAAGCAAGGTTGGAGCTGCTGTATAAGATTGGGAACAGCGCCAAATCAAAGAATATTTCGGTTTTGGGGTTCTAGTTGTGGCAAAGGTGAGTGATTTGCATAGTTTTTGCACTAATTACGGTAATTAAGGGTAATTAGTGAAGATTAGCGAATTTATACACTAATAAATTCTGGAAAAATGTTTAGAAATTCTTAAATAATGTTTTATGCCTCTGGTTGAAATTTGGTTCGGTTTAATTAAGTTTTGTTAACTCTATGACCAGTTTACTTAAACATGCTTAAGGGAAAATAAGGAGCTTTGACCACTTTTGATCCATTTTGATTCATTTGAGTGATTGTTTGCTGTTTTGGTTGCTATTACATGTTGCTATGACTCTATGGTGTGTTTTGTGATTGCTTAGAAGTGTTAGTTTGGTCAAAAACGCCGTCGAATGGCGAGAAACTGTCGCTGGAACGAAGTGCAGGAATTTATCCGGATCGGATCGCCCCCATGCCCACGAACCGACCCGCCTTCTCGAACCGCGCCACATGCCAGAGCTCGGAGCCATGAAGGGAAGACCACGATCCGATCCGATGGCGCGACCCGATCCGCCGATGGCTGAAGACCCCGATCCGATGAGCCGATCCGATCCGTCTCTCGTGAGAATGAGCTACTCCGACCCGTTAAGAAGCTCCCGATCCGAACCGATGTTCCTCTACGACTGAAGGGAAGCACCACGATCCAGATGGGTAGCTCGACCCGAACCAGTGGGTTGCCACGAACTGATAAGCCCGAACCGACTCGACAAGGCGCCACGAGCTGACGAGGTGCGATCCATATGGTGCGACACGATCCGACCCGAGCGTGAAGGATGATCCGAACTGATCCGAGGTTGAAGGCTACGAGCTGGTGACTGCGAACCGAATCAGGGAGTTACATACAGAATGAAGACCGATCCGGAGGGTGATGACAGAAACCCGAGATGCAAAGGAAGTCCAAATGAGAAGTTAGAGCTCAAGATTCAGATGGGAATCAACGAGTTCACTTCATGAGTTGGGCTTTGCTGCGGGACGCATGCCAAGGGGTTATCGACGTCTATAACTTTGGACCACTATGGTAGGAGGTACGAAGGCGGATTCAGGGCCATTATGGCATTGGTAGAACCAAGGGCTACGACCAATGGAGTGGGTCATTGAAATGTTTGGTCATGACTCCAAGTGTTTGGCTTGGTCACAGCAGGGTTTCTACAAGTCGGGATTCGTCGTTACCTCAGTTTGTCTAGTGTTCCAAAGTGGTAGATGTTGTATGCTTTACGCACTGAGTGAGAGATGTGAGGATGGTTGCTATGGATGGTTTGTTTGTTATCATTATGACATACACACCCCACCCCCGTATTCTTACACTATCTATTATGGCACCTTGGAGCATTGTACGGTATGTGGTACTAACTCTTTGGTTGCAGGTCCAGGTTCAGGTATGGTTTAGTATACCTGTTATTACTCTGTTTAGATGCTTATCGCTCATACCAGGCTTTATGTCTGACCCAGAGTTTTATGTCTCTTCTTATTACTCTGGGTGCTCACACGAGCAGACTAGAGACAGGTTAGCTGGTGATGCACGGGTAGATGATCCGGAGACGAGCAGGAGGCTTCCACGTAATATATATAGTATTCTCCCTGTATTGTTGAAGATCACTGCTTGGGCATCGGTGGTGTATCTTCTACTTTAGTTTTCTTTTGATTGGAGACAGTAAATTTGGAAAGTTGTAATAAGCTGTATTTGGATTTCTGCTGCTCTGATGTTGACATTGATTGTTAGTTATCAGCTTATGCACTGTCTCACCTGTTTTATGTCAAGTATGTTATTATTATATTTTATTCCATGCGCTGTGAGACATTCTACAGGTTCCTTGATTAGTTCATTCCCTTCTTTCCTTCCTTTGGCAACCGTTCTGTGCTAGCTGGGCATGTGTACAGCGCACTTCCGGAGGAAATGCAGGCTGGTGTGGAACGGGCTGTCACACTTGGTATCAGAGCTCTAGGTTGCGTAGTTAACCTAGGGAAATTATCAGGGAGAAATATTATACGTATACGAGAGAGCGTATTTGTGATTACTTTGGTTTTTAAAAGCTATATATATACTATTACTAGTATAAGAATGAAGTCGTACTGCACTAGCACCACTATGGAGTCGTTAATCGTTTCCTTTTTCAGATTGACGATGAGCCGAGATACTAGAGGTGCTGGTAGGGGAGCCAATAATGGGAATGCTGCTGACATGAGGACGATGTTTACTGACCTCATGAGAGAGATGCTTAGAGATGTTCAGAGGGCAGCTCCCAACGGTGGAAATGGTGGTGATCCAATAGTGCAGGCGCCAAGAGTCGACTTCGCCAAGCTAAACAAGGATTATACTAGCCTTGGTGGGAAGCTGTTTCACGGAACGGAGTCGGCCACGGATGTCCAGGATTGGTTGGATAGTTGCGAACGTATCTTCGAGGATTTGGGTATCGAGGATGCGATGAAGAGAAAGCTAGCGTCCCGTCAGCTGCAAGGGCGGGCAATGAATTGGTGGAATGCTATAAAGGCAGCTACTCCCGAAGATTGGATTACTTGGGAGCAGTTTAAGGCTCGCTTTAGTGAGAAGTTCATTCCAGCTGCTCAGAAGTCAATGCTGTTTAAGAAATTCTTGGAGCTCAAGCAGAATGGCAGAGCTGTCTCGGAGTACATTGCTGAATTCGACACTTTGTCGAAGTATGGATTATCTCTTATTGATACTGCCGAGAAGAAGAATGAGAAATTCATAACTGGTTTGGATCAGTACTTAGGGGAAAAGCTTATTAACCACATCGATGAGACGTTTGAATCGATTGTGGGGAAAGCGTTAAGATCGGAAAGTCTCTACCCTAAGCCGAAGACCGAGGTTGCATCCGCAGATGAGCCAAAGCCACAAGCAAGTGGTGGAGGCAAGGGTGGCTCCCAGAATAAGAGAAAGCAGAACCAAGCTAAGGATGGCCAGAAGAAAAAGAATAAGCAAGATGTGGAGTGCTTCAGCTGTGGTAAGAAGGGCCATTATGCTAGTAATTGTCGGGCCAAGCCAGCGGATAGGAAGTGCTTCAACTGTGGCCAAATGGGACATCACAAGGACAAGTGTCCACAGCCCCCTAAAGAAAAGCAAATGGTGAAAGCATATGCCCTTAATGCTATTCCTTCTTCGTCGAATGCCCCAACTGCGGCGGAGAAGGGAAAGAATGTCGTCATTCAAGGTATGCTTTCTGTTTATGATGTTCCTGTTAGAGTTTTGTTTGATACCGGAGCTTCCAGTTCTTTCATATCTAGTGACCTGGTAGATAGGTTGGGATTGGAGCCCGAGATTGTCGATAGACCTTTAGTAGTGACGAACCCGGTTGGTGGTTCGACTAGCCTTAGCATGATTTGTCGTAATGTGGTCTTATCGAGTCATGGATGCATGTTTGTTTGTGATTGCTTTGTTTTGGGCTTTACTGGGTTTGGCATTATTTTGGGAGTAGATTGGCTCCAAAGATACGGGGTGGTGGTAGACTGTGAGGGCTTGTTGGTGACAGTTAGAGCGGATGATGGGCGGAGGATAGTGTTTGGTGGTCTACCCAGTAAGGGGGTATTGGCTAGTTTTCTAAACTCCCTCGACATTCCGCATAGTGAGTTGTCAGGTTTGCCCGTGGTTGGCCAGTATCCGGATGTTTTCGAAGAAGTGACCGGACTTCCACCACACCGAGAGATTGAGTTTCGTATTGATTTGGTAAAAGATGCCAGGCCTATAGTGATGCCACTTCGTCGTATGGCACCAAGAGAGCAGCGAGAGCTCGAGGTGCAAGTCAGCGATCTTTTGAAGAAGGGATTTATCAGAAGGAGTGTTTCTGAATGGGGAGCGCCAGTTGTGTTTGCTACCAAGGCGGATGGTTCCCTTCGGTTGTGTGTAGACTACCGCGAGTTGAATAAAGTGACGAGGAAGAACAAGTATCCTCTACCGCGGATAGATGATTTGTTTGATCAGTTGAGTGGCGCGAGAGTATTTTCTCAGTTGGATCTCGCGACAGGCTTTCATCAGCTTAGAGTGGAAGCTGAGAGTATAGCTAAAACGGCATTTCGGACGCCGTCTGGGTTTTATGAGTGGTTGGTCATGCCATTCGGGCTGACCAATGCCCCAGCATATTTTGTGGATCTTATGAATAGGGTATTCAGAGATCAGTTGAATAAGTTTGTCCTTGTGTTCGTTGATGATATTTTGGTCTACTCAAGGACAGAGGAAGAACACAAGGGACATTTAAGAATAGTGATGGAGGTGTTGAGAAAACACCAATTGAAAGCAAAGTTTTCTAAGTGTCACTTCTGGAAGAGGGAAGTGAGGTTCTTGGGCCATGTTGTATCAGAAAATGGGATTGCCGTGGACCCGGCGAAGGTGGCTACGGTACAGGATTGGCCTACGCCCAAGAATGCAACAGATGTAAGAAGTTTCTTGGGGTTAGCGGGGTATTATCGTAAGTTTATCCAAAGTTTCTCCAAGATAGCAGCACCATTGACCCAGTTGACCAAGAAGAATCAAGCTTTTGTCTGGGATGAAAGGTGCAAGAATGCATTCAAAAGTTTAAAGGACAAGTTGACAAGCGCACCGGTGTTAGTCATTCCTAAGGGGGATGAAGAGATGACGGTATACACGGATGCCTGTGGTACCGGACTGGGTGCTGTATTGATGCAAGGCGGTAGGGTTGTAGCTTATGCAAGTCGGCAATTGAAACCGCACGAGAGAAGATACCCTACTCATGATTTAGAATTGGCAGCGATCGTGTTCGCGTTAAAGATGTGGAGACACTATCTCTTGGGAGAAAGATTTGAACTGTTTACAGATCATAAGTCGTTAAAGTATCTCTTCTCTCAGAAAGATCTGAATCTCCGTCAGCAGAGATGGTTAGAGTTCTTAGCTTCCTATGATTTTGACATCGCATACACACCAGGAAAGGGCAATGCGGTGGCTGATGCATTGAGTAGAAGACATGCCAGCTTAGGGGCTATGTTCCTTGAATGGAAGCAACTGGAGTTTATCGCGGGGTTTGATTTCAGACCAAAGTGCGAATTGGATCCAGAAATGTTAGCAAGTTTGACGATCAGACCCACTTTGATTGAGCGGATCGGCTCTAGTCAGAGGGACGATCCTAACCTATTGGAAATCATCTCCAAGTTAGAGATGGGTATCGATGAGGAGGTGAGCAAGTATGGGCTTGATCAAGATAGATGGCTTAGAAAGAATGGAAAGCTCGTTGTACCCAATGTCAATGGATTGAGAGATGAAGTGCTTAGAGAATGTCATCACTCAAAACTGACTATACACCCCGGTGGTAACAAGATGTATCGAGATATGAAGCAGACTTACTACTGGGAAGGAATGAAAAGAGACGTTGGGAAGTTTATATCCAAATGCATGAATTGCCAGCTAGTTAAAGCCGAGCAAAAGAAGCCTAGTGGTTTGTTACAGCCCTTAGAAATTCCCGAATGGAAATGGGAGCAAGTCTCGATGGATTTCATCGATGGTTTACCAAGGACTAGATCGGGATATGATAGTATTTGGGTGATTGTAGACCGACTGACTAAAAGTGCAAGGTTTATACCAGTCAAATCGACCAGAACGGCAGCTAAGTTAGCTGAATTATATGTGAAGTGGGTGGTGAGATTTCATGGAGTACCCAAAAGCATTGTGAGCGACCGAGACCCGTTGTTCACTAGTGGGTTTTGGAAGAGCTTACAAGAGGCTCTAGGGTCAGAGTTACATCTCAGTACCGCATATCATCCTCAGACCGACGGTCAGACGGAGAGGGTGAACCGTATCTTGGAAGACCTCTTGAGAGCATGTGTATTGGACTTTGGTGGATCATGGGATGACCATTTGCATCTAGTAGAGTTTGCATATAATAATAGCTACCAATCCAGTATCGGTATGGCTCCGTTTGAAGCTTTGTACGGAAGGCCGTGCAACTCACCATCATGTTGGATAGAGACTGGTGAGAAGTTTATGCTTGGACCAGATGTGGTGAGGGAAACTTCAGGTAAAATCAAGATCATTCAACAACGAATGAAGGCTGCCCAAGATAGGCAGAAGAGTTACGCTGATAAGAGAAGAAGAGACCTAAAATTCTCCGTTGGCGACTTGGTGTTTGTCAAGATTTCTCCGTTGAAGAGCGTGATACGATTTGGCAGGAGAGGCAAGCTGGCACCAAGATTCGTTGGCCCATTCCCTGTTCTTGAACTAGTCGGGAATTTGGCATATAGAATTGACTTACCGGGGAAGATGGCGGGAGTTCATAACGTATTTCATGTTTCCCAACTAAGGAAGTTCGTTCACGACTCAGATATGACTATTTCACCTGATTAGTTAGAGGACTTCGAAGTAGAACCCGAGGCGGTTGGGAACCGTAAGCCGGCCCGTATTGTCGCGCACGACATGAAGCAACTTCGAAGGAAGGCGGTGAAGCTAGTCAAGGTACAGTGGAGCGAGGACGAGAATGATTGTACTTGGGAAACAGAGGAGGACATAAAGAAGGAGTATCCAGAACTCTTTGCCTGGTAAGATTTTGACCTCGATTTAGTTTTCCGCATGCTAGGATAGGTTTGTTTTGCTTGTTTTGCATGTTTGGTTGATGTATGTGGTTGTTAGGCATGCGGGATCCTTGGTATGTTTTGGGTTAAGGAATTTCGGGGGCGAAATTTCTTAAGGGGGGGAGAGTGTAACGACCCGCATTCTACGCATTATAGGATCGTAGGATATTTATTTCTGTCACATACGAAGTCGTATGGTCATGTAACTTTGGGAGACGACTATTGGGGTCATTTCCCATGTTCATGATTTTTCCCGATTTTTAAATGACCATTTTACCCCTAGTTATCACTGTTTTGGCCATAACTTTTGACTGGAAAGGAATTTTGACCTGAAACCACTTCCATTAGCTCCGGATGATGGTTTCTCTTTCCGTAGAGTGGTCACAATAGCCAAACGGACTCACCGTTTGGGAGATATGGCTGAAACAAGTTTCAGATGGTGAAAAACAGCTTAATTGGGCTTAACCGGGTGATTAGCAGCTTGGCCCAAAGGGAATTTCGGGTTTAGGGGGATATAGGTGCTGATTAGGGTTAGAAAACATTTCTTTAGACATTTTCCAGCCGCCACTTTCATTTCCCTTAACCTAGTCATGGCCTCCACTCTCTAAATCTCTCTAAAAACACCCAGAAATCACCTTCTAATTGAAGATTAGGCTTAGCAAACATTAAATTAAGAAGAAAAAGCACCAAAGCAAGGTTGGAGCTGCTGTATAAGATTGGGAACAGCGCCAAATCAGAGAATATTTCGGTTTTGGGGTTCTAGTTGTGGCAAAGGTGAGTGATTTGCATAGTTTTTGCACTAATTACGGTAATTAAGGGTAATTAGTGAAGATTAGCGAATTTATACACTAATAAATTCTGGAAAAATGTTTAGAAATTCTTAAATAATGTTTTATGCCTCTGGTTGAAATTTGGTTCGGTTTAATTAAGTTTTGTTAACTCTATGACCAGTTTACTTAAACATGCTTAAGGGAAAATAAGGAGCTTTGGCCACTTTTGATCCATTTTGATTCATTTGAGTGATTATTTGCTGTTGTGGTTGCTATTACATGTTGCTATGACTCTATGGTGTGTTTTGTGATTGCTTAGAAGTGTTAGTTTGGTCAAAAACGCCGTCGAATGGCGAGAAACTGTCGCTGGAACGAAGTGCAGGAATTTATCCGGATCGGATCGCCCCCATGCCCACGAACCGACCCGCCTTCTCGAACCGCGCCACATGCCAGAGCTCGGAGCCACGAAGGGAAGACCACGATCCGATCCGATGGCGCGACCCGATCCGCCGATGGCTGAAGACCCCGATCCGATGAGCCGATCCGATCCGTCTCTCGTGAGAATGAGCTACTCCGACCCGTTAAGAAGCTCCCGATCCGAACCGATGTTCCTCTACGACTGAAGGGAAGCACCACGATCCAGATGGGTAGCTCGACCAGAACCAGTGGGTTGCCACGAACTGATAAGCCCGAACCGACTCGACAAGGCGCCACGAGCTGACGAGGTGCGATCCATATGGTGCGACACGATCCGACCCGAGCATGAAGGATGATCCGAACCGATCTGAGGTTGAAGGCTACGAGCTGGTGACTGCGAACCGAATCAGGGAGTTACATACAAAATGAAGACCGATCCGGAGGGTGATGACAGAAACCCGAGATGCAAAGGAAGTCCAAATGAGAAGTTAGAGCTCAAGATTCAGATGGGAATCAACGAGTTCACTTCATGAGTTGGGCTTTGCTGCGGGACGCATGCCAAGGGGTTATCGACGTCTATAACTTTGGACCACTATGGTAGGAGGTACGAAGGCGGATTCAGGGCCATTATGGCATTGGTAGAACCAAGGGCTATGACCAATGGAGTGGGTCATTGAAATGTTTGGTCATGACTCCAAGTGTTTGGCTTGGTCACAGCAGGGTTTCTACAAGTCGGGATTCGTCGTTACCTCAGTTTGTCTAGTGTTCCAAAGTGGTAGATGTCGTATGCTTTACGCACTGAGTGAGAGATGTGAGGATGGTTGCTATGGATGGTTTGTTTGCTATCATTATGACATACACACCCCACCCCCGTATTCTTACACTATCTATTATGGCACCTTGGAGCATTGTACGGTATGTGGTACTAACTCTTTGGTTGCAGGTCCAGGTTCAGGTATGGTTTAGTATACCTGTTATTACTCTGTTTAGATGCTTATCGCTCATACCAGGCTTTATGTCTGACCCAGAGTTTTATGTCTCTTCTTATTACTCTGGGTGCTCACACGAGCAGACTAGAGACAGGTTAGCTGGTGATGCACGGGTAGATGATCCGGAGACGAGCAGGAGGCTTCCACGTAATATATATAGTATTCTCCCTGTATTGTTGAAGATCACTGCTTGGGCATCGGTGGTGTATCTTCTACTTTAGTTTTCTTTTGATTGGAGACAGTAAATTTGGAAAGTTGTAATAAGCTGTATTTGGATTTCCGCTGCTCTGATGTTGACATTGATTGTTAGTTACCAGCTTATGCACTGTCTCACCTGTTTTATGTCAAGTATGTTATTATTATATTTTATTCCATGCGCTGTGAGACATTCTACAGGTTCCTTGATTAGTTCATTCCCTTCTTTCCTTCCTTTGGCAACCGTTCTGTGCTAGCTGGGCATGTGTACAGCGCACTTCCGGAGGAAATGCAGGCTGGTGTGGAACGGGCTGTCACATCCAGAACAGGAGAAACAAAGAGATTAGGGTAGTGAAACCTAAACCACAGAGAAAAGGGCTGAATAAGGTTAGGGTGTTACCGAAAACAAGGGCTAAAAGCTAATACCGACTACAAAGGGACTCGATTTGCAACTATTACGAACAAATTCAACATTGAGATAAGTTAACGGTGAAGGGGTATCAAACCATCACCAGTATAAAAAGAATGATCCAGAAAGCATGGACCCGACACCTTGTTGAAGCCAAAAGCATAAAAGAGGCAATTAAAACCACAAGCAATCGGCACCATTGTAGGAAAAGAAAGCTTGGAAATCAATGTGAAGAAAGGATACCGGCAGGGTGGTGCCGACATGAAAGACAAAGCTCAATTCCAAAAGAAAATATGAATGAAGGGCGAAAGCTTATAATCCAAAACCAAAGGCATGATTTGAAGCACCAGGTCAAGCAAAAGGAGATGAAAGGGCTATCGGCGTTAATTTACTTAATGCTAATACGGAAGGAAGTGAAGACATTTAAGGAACATGAAGTCGAAAGCGTAAGAGAAACATTCCGAAAGATAGCTAACAGAGTTAAAGCATGTCGACCACCAAGAGATAACTTCAGGAGTCAGTAGAAGATGCACTGAAAGCATGCTAACGGAAGATCGAAACCTAACCCAGAAACTTACTGGAAGCAAACCAAACTTAGAGAAGAAAGAGCTATCCACGCTGACTCGCTTAGTGTCGATACCAGAAGGGACGACAAATCCAGAATCATAAGAAATGAAAGCATGAAAGAAAACTGTAACGACCCGAAAATCCGGTAGAATTTGAGCTGACCAAAAACACAAGTCCAACCCCATATATCACGGAAATTCGAACCATTTATAGAAAGAAGTTAGAGGGTGAGGATAGATAAGATGGAAACTTAGAATAGAAGAAGAAGAAGAACACAACATCAGAGTAACACGAATCTCACAGCGGAACGAATAATATATAATATATATAACATAACTTGAAATATACATCTGTACTTGAATATACATCAATATCAAAGTACATCACTTACAACACAGCAGAAATAACTATAGCTATATGATCCTAAAGCCTCCTGCTCCAAGATCTTCCAGTATCTGTAAATTCCCGACTACTTGACTGCCCGTACAAATTTAGGCACCCAAGAGTTTAGGGAAAACAACAAAGTAAACTCCGGGTCAGTCATGGGACTGGTATGAGTAAACAGTTTCAGAAAACTATATGATATCTCATAAGACCACGCCGTATAACACGGAACGGGTTTTTTCCTTATGAGAATCCAAACACTTGATTTATCTTTATATCAAAACTCTTTTGATATTATAATAATGTCTAAATCAAGTAGATAACAATCTAGTGGAACGCTTGCATCTCACGTTCCACATATATAATATACAATCAAAACCGCAAGCACGTATTGGGTAATGGATGTCCAACTATGACAAGGTATGGGACCACCTTCCGCTGGTATATCTCTAGAGGAGAATACACCGAGTTCAACAAGAACATCTTGCAACTCGGCCACACATGACCGACCACTCATTTCGCTTGAGTGTATCAAATGTATATCACCAACGGTTGGGATCAGCAACCGTTTCCCGAATGGGACATCATCGACAATAGATTTTTTAGAAGTAAATGAAATTCTAGATCAGGTGATTATACACCCTAATAGGTGCGACCTACATAGCCATGCTGCTTGCCCGATTTCTGTCATTTACCGGATGTTGAGGCTAGAAGCTACGCTTTATCATCACACCAGATTCACTTCGAATGTCACATCGTCAAATCCATCAAATCACCGATTGACGTCCTCAACAGTACATTACGTGTTAGCTAAAAGAAGTTTCCTTCTCCGCTTCCACTCTTGGTACGGTTGAAGAAATCATTGTACGTGACCTTTCTGGAAATACTCTGTCAGACATCCATCCATACGAGTCATCCAGGAACAGGATGAACCGAAGGTACTATTTCTATTAATAGAAAAAGTCCTTGTACTCTACTCCGTCTTCGATTATCTTTATATAATCTGATTCGCACGCTACTGCCGATATAGAGTGGTTCTTCGGATAATAATCCAACCGGTCTCTCCATATTGACAACGATGGTCAAAACTTCGATAGTCTGTGATTGAACTATCAAATAAAAACAAGTGTTTCGATAGTCGATGATTTAACTATCGAATAAAACAAGTGTTCATCCAAACATCCAACAATCACTGAACCTTTAATTAATATTCCATTAATTAAATCTCTTCTCTATTTCTTATCAATATTTGTTAACCAAATATTTTCAATAACCATATTGGCCTTATATGTTATTTGGAAAACATTTCCGAATATCGCCTTCCTTTATTTTCTAAACTTTAGAAAATATATATTATTTATAATTGGAAAATATTCCAATTACTTATCTCTTTTCCAATCTCGTTTATTCCTATACTTAGGAAACGTTCATTATTCTATTTCCAAGCTTTGCATATATTTGGGTTAAAACAGATGTTGTGTAAAACATCGTTACGACAACCCAAATACAGTATTTAACTAATTCTTATTCCACATTGATCTTCGAGCCTGAATCTTGCTACTTATCGGTATATCATGAAATCAACCAAGTTGGGGTATAATTACCTCTCAGACCTTGACTGAATAACATTTAACGTCAAAACAGACAAGACTACTTACTCGAATAATCAATACCATACAACTGATTATTCGCCTTTAAACACATATACATTTTCTCTTTCCATTCCTACGAGATTTTTTCTTATACTTCCTTTTTTAATTATACTATTCTATTTCTAAGTTCGTTTTCTTATCGACTCCTATATATTTTGATATGTTGATTTCTAACTATCAAATTATCTTAAAAATATTCTAACTCCTTAAATTCCCGGAAAAATTCGCCATAACCTCCTTTGTACCGGGAGCATCGGGAAATTTCAAATAGCTTTCCCGGTCCTTCTTATCTCAAAAAGAAAAAGAAAAAGCCAAGCGGCTAGCCGATACGGCGCATAAAATCTCATATGGAAATTAAATACGTACCTTTTTGTCGGGCATTCTATTTATTTCACTTCTATACTTTATTCCAAACCTGTCTCCTGTATCTTTATACCTGTCCAATCTATTTTAATTATACCAATCGTTTTAACTCAATTTGTTAATTAAATCTGTTACTTAACTTTTCAGTCTATTTCACCTTCATATTTGAACATGACATGTTCAAATATATTTTAACTGCATATTAACAAATTTTAATTATACTCATACTCTCGTTTCCTTATCGACTTCTCTATTCAAATTCCAATTCAATTCTATTTGAATTCTCTTTATTTAAACTTCGTTTGAATTCTATATTCAAATTCTATAGTTTAAAAGTCCATTTGAATTCTATATTCAAATTCTATAGTTTAAAAGTCCATTTGAATTCTATATTCAAATTCTATTGTTTAAAGTCCATTGGAATTCTATATTCAAATTCTATTGTTTAAAGTCCATTTGAATTCTATATTCAAATTCTATTGTTTAAAGTCCATTTGAATTCTATATTCAAATTCTATTGTTTAAAGTCCATTTGAATTCTATATTCAAATTCTATTGTTTAAAGTCCATTTGAATTCTATATTCAAATTCTATTGTTCAAAGTCCATTTGAATTCTATATTCAAATTCTATTTCAATTCCTTATATTCAAAGTCCATTTGAATTCTCTGCATTGTTTATAAACAATGTTTATAACTTCAATTCAAATCCCACCTTTCCATTTATAAACAACGTTTATAAATTCAATTCAAACCCCATATTTTCATTTATAAACAACTTCATTAATTTGATTCAAATCCCATATTTTCATTTATAAACAACTTTATAAATTCGATTCAAATCCCATATTTTCATTTATAAACAACTTTATAAATTCGATTCAAATTCCATCTTTACATTTATAAACAAAGTTTATAAATTCAATTCAAATTCCATCTTTTCATTTATAAACAAAGTTTATAAATTCAATTCAAATTCCATCTTTTCATTTATAAACAAAGTTTATAAATTCAATTACTTGTTTTATATACCTTCAAAACAAGTTAAATATTTTCTATAGTTTTATTTAAAAATTTAAATTCTATTTATAAAAATAGAATTTCCTTTTTAAATATCAAATACCCTTTTTGATGTTTTTATGGATCAATATTCAAGCCCCAGGGATATTTTCAACAATCAAATCAACCAATTTTCAATCATTTGATTTTTAACACATCATATAGGAATATATATGAAATCAAACAAACAATAAACAGATAATATATTTTTGAGGAATCCAGTTGGATTCCTCCAACCTGTTTTCCTGCATCCACAGACGTTAGTCAACATAGTAATACCCATCCTGCTTCGAGGCAGGATATCGCGGTATAGAAGGTCATCCACTAATCATAGCGTGGGGCGTATAGGGTAATCATCCGCTATGAAACTGCGGGCATCCGCTAATGATACTGCGGGAATCCAACCAATCATCAACCCAATATATATATATAATATATCCTAAATAACTAATATATATTTTAAAACAATCAGACAGCATTCAAACAAGCACAGACAATTATTTTTAACTATATAAAAATAATTCTAATTAAATGGTGAGCGAGGTTTACTCACAGGGGTTTTTAATTGGCAGCTCATTCTGACTTTTAAATAAAATCCAAAGAGACTTCAAAAATTCAAACTAAACTCCATTGCGAAGCTTAAGTTTATACGAGCTCAAAAAATCGACGACGTTCGCATCTGATATCGTATGAATTTTATACAGGCAATTATTGTTTTTATTAAGCTTATGGTCATTAAATAAATTTAAAAAAATATAATTAATTACCTTTAATCCTTGATTTAGGCCGCTAACTCTTTTTCTTCCCTGACGAACTTCGAATCAACTGCTCCTCACAACCCAACGGTCTAACATCTTCACTCCTCACCTCAACACTTCAATCCAGTCCAGCGTTGGCCTCTGCTGCCATCGCAGTGTACTCCTCCACGCACAATTACCTAGTTCGAACTGTTCCCCAACTGAAGATCGATGCTCGAATCCTTCAGCATCTCGAATCTGTATTCCATGCTCGTAGATGTCGAGCTTCAGAAATCGTACCTCGTCCACATCGCGACCCCCAATTTGCGTTTTACAGAAACTAGGCATCTCTATTGAAGGCTGCTCTGACCTCCTTTGAAACCGCAGTCACCGAACTCGAGTGCCCTTCCAACCCTACGAAGTCGAGCCTCCCTTTGCCATCGCGACGTCACATGAATCGGAAATGCCTAAGGACTCCCAGCGAAGTGTTGAACGACCTCACGAACATCAATCTAGGCTTCAACTCTACCTCATACATCGTCGAAGACCCTCCGCCTTAACTCGCGACGACCCCAACGACGATTCCATCTCAACGCAAACATATCTCCGACACGATTCAAGCTTCCGCGGATCTGAGTCTAAGTTGCGATTTGATTTTTAGGTATTTGAGTTTTCAACAGAAAAGGGGGATTTCGATATGAAGTTTTCGGTTTGATTTTATAAAAGGGACGGATGGAAAAGAGAAGGCCACGGTTTGGTTTGTTTTGTGGAAATGAATCAAGGCACGGCATGTTTTGAATTGTGGTGATGAAAGGGCCACGGCTTTTGTTTATATCCACAAAAGAAAATATTTAATTTAATTTAAACCGGATCCTTTAAATTAGATTATCCCTTTGATTCTGAACTCCTCTCTGAACACAACAACTGACGATTTTAGGGTAATACCCCTATTTCGGAAACACTGGGATAGGTCACGAAGTCCAGTTCGATCATCCCGAACAGATATTAATTTAAATCGATTTAATTTAAATTTCAAACCATTTAAATTCTTCGATAATTATTGAATATTATTATTCTAATTCAAACAGAATTATGTACTGATTATTTGAACTATTTTTCAAACCAGTTTTCACTTCGAATCCAGTTATTCGTTGATTCCTTATTTTGATAATTTAATATATACGATATTAAATCGAAATCGATATTTAAATCGATAACATAAATATAAAAATTCATTTATATTATCAACTAAATATTTAAATCCATTCTAAATATTTAAAATTAGTTGGTCGAAATCCCGGGTCATTACAATCTTCCCCACTTAAAATAATTTCGTCCTCGAAATTGCTAAGGTAGAAAAAGTGCTACAAACCCATTAACTTTTCAGAATCTTATTTATGTTGATACTCAACATTTCAAACTTCCTTACGTAACTCTCTTTCGAATAAATCCCTATTCGATAACTCCTCCCTTTGAATAACTATATTCGATAATCTCTCTTTCGAATAACTAGATTCGAAAAACTTCCTTCGAATAAACTATATTCGATTTACTCTATTAAATTTACTTTATTTGATTAGCTCTATTGGATTTAACTCTTATCGATTAACTCCATCGAATAACTAAATTCGATAACTCCTTCGAATAACCAATATTCTATAACTCACTTCGATTAAACTAATCGATAACTCTTTTCGATTAAACTATAATCGATAACTCATTTCGATTAACAAATAATCGATAACTCATTTCGATTAACTAATAATCGACAACTCCTTCCGAATAACCAAATTCGATAATTTCTTTCGAATAAACTATATTTGATAACTCCTTCGAATAACCAATATTCTATAACTCACTTTAATTCTATTCAAATAACTCATATTTGATTTAACTCCATTCGCTTGACGCTAGATCGCAGCGATCACGGTGGTTACACCTGATTCCCCCAGGAAACATCCGACCGCCCTAGGCTATCTGCAGCCCTGCGAATTACGCTAGCAGTCGTACGAAATGGCAACTTATCATGAGTAACTATGTTTGACTAACTCTATCTCAATAACTATATTCGATCAACTTTAATTGAATAACTAACATTCAGTTTAATCCTAATTCGATTAACTATGTTCAATTAACTCTATCTGGTTAATTCTTACTTTGAATAACACATATTCGATAAATTCTAATTGAATAACTAATATTCAATTTACTCTACGGATTAACCCTAACTGATTAACTCTAACTGGTTAGTTCTTACTCTAATCGATTTATTCTAACACTAATCGACTTCTCCTCTTCGAATACTCCTATTGGATAACGTTTATTCATTTATAAAGATTTACTTTTAGTAACGGTTCTTCACTTTATAAATGTTCTCTTAAATAACGTTACTTCACTTATACAAGTGTTGCGTACCCCTTCTATTTAAAACTATCGGTGTTAAAAACCGATATCTCTTCTCTATATAAGTTTAGACTTATATATTCCATTTGTCGAATGATAAATATTTAATTTAATTTATAAGCTGTTATTTATAAATTAATCTTTTCTATTTATCTGTTAAAAACAGATTTCCATTTTCTATTCATCTTCTGAATATTCCTTTGATTAAATTCTATTTATTTACCCAATAAATATCTCATTTATAACATTCTATTTATTTTCTATAAATAAATATTTCCATTGAATCTATTTGTAAATGTTTTACAAATATTCTCTTCTAAATTCTATTTGTAAATGTTATTACAAATATTTCTCCTTCTATTTGTTTGCAAATAACTTCCTTTGTATTTGTGTTACAAATATATTTCCTTTATATTTGATTTACAAATATATTTTCTTTTTCACTCTTTTGGTTTTTCCTTTATTCACACCAAATTCATATTTCATTCACATTGATTTTACTCAATTTATTCATTTCGGTCCATTTAACTTACTTAAGTTAAATTCAATTTCAATCGTTCAAATTCCCATTAACTAGTTGCTAATTAACCGTTTTGCCTATTTCACCCTTTTATTTGAATATAACTTGTTCAAATATATGTCAACTAAATTATAAACCAATCTAATTATATTTTCAACTCAAGTTATATATTCGATTTCGAATATAAATTCTCAATCTCTTTATCCAAAAACCCAATTTCGACTCAAATTTCCTTTAACTAATTATTTTTCCAATTTAGTTAATTCTATTTAACCATTTAAAAATATGATTTTTGTCTTAAAAATCATTTCACTTACTTTACTGGAGTTCATATTTATTTTATAACTCAAGTCTATATTTTTCTCATGGCCATTCGGATTTTATTTACTTTAAAAATCCTTTTACTTATATATATATAAACCATTGTGGTTTTAAATGGTTTCTGGCGCTGCACTTTTTGAAATTTTATTTTGACCTATCTCAAAATCTATACGACGAAATCCTGATTTTTCTCTTTCATTAGAAAACTATTGTTCAACCGGTCCCGACGATTCTTGTTTCAAAGAATTCCGATTTCAATTGAGTTCTGTATACTAAATTGAAATTCGAATCGCCAATTTACGAACTGCCGCACTACGGCGAGCTCATTTATAAATATAAACGTTTAGCCTTTGTTTATAATAAATTCAACTCCATTCTGAAATATTTTTAATATATATCCAATCCATTTTTCCATTTCAACATAATATTCCTGATCTATTTCACTTCAAATATTCAAGTCCATATATATTTACAATATTCAAATTCCATTTGAATTTCTTTATTCAAACTCTATATTTGAATTTCCTTCTATTCAATTTCTATTTGAATTTTCTTCTATTCAAATTCATTTGAATTCCTTATCTTCAAATTCTATTTGAAATCCTTTATCGTGAGTTTCTATTTGAAATCCTTTATTCAAAACCCATTTCAAATCCCTTATTCAAATTTCATTTGAAATCCTTTAGTCAATTTCTATTTGAATTTCTTATCTTCCATTTCTATTTTAAATCCTTTGAATTCAAATCCTATTTAAATTTCACTTTGAATTCAAATTCTATTTAAACTCCTTTTATTTAAAATTTTATTTCAAACATTATATTTTCTTTGAAATTCTACTTAACCAAATTCCATTTGAATTTCTTTATTCAAACTCATTTGAATTCCTTTGAATTCAAATTCTATTTCACTTCTATTTGAATTATATATTCCAATTCCCATTTCACTTCTATTTGAAATCTATATTCCCATTTCATATTTCAAATTCCTTTGAAGTTATATAAATATATACATATATTTATATCTATCTCAAATTCAAAACATTTGAATTTTCAAACAACTTGTTTCTTTCAAACAAATTTCCATCAAAACTTTTCTAAGGCAACAATTCATCACTTAGAAACTCGAAAATGAACACTGGTGATGTTGCGACCATCATCAGAATTATTTCCCAGCTACTGAATGAGTTCAGTGCTTTATTTCTTTTAAAATCCATTCAGAAAAAATATTTTCCAAACTCCCAGGATTTTAAATTCTTAATTCTGGTCTGAATTCAATTTCAATTTATCGTATTTGTATATTTGATTTCATATACAAATTCCATTGGTTATATATATAACTTTTTCTGTTTTATAATCTAATTCGATTATAATCCTAACAATCAACTTAAATATTTAAAAACAATATCAAGTCCAATCTTCTGTTCAAGTGTTTATAAACTCCTATCGACATCGTGGCGTCCCACGATTCGACCAAAATTTATAATCCACTCAACAGACTAGTCAACACAATATAAAACAGTTTTTATATCAAATAACAAATACGCTCTCTCGTATATATATACACTCAACTCATTCTAGGATACTACTGATCCTATCTCTAATGAGCACATTCCAACAAGCCTAGGTATTCGCTCAACCTAAGCTCTGATACCAACTGTAACGACCCGAAAATCCGGTAGAATTTGAGCTGACCAAAAACACAAGTCCAACCCCAAATATCACGGAAATTCGAACCATTTATAGAAAGAAGTTAGAGGGTGAGGATAGATAAGATAGAAACTTAGAATAGAAGAAGAAGAAGAACAGAACATCAGAGTAACACGAATGTCACAGCGGAACGAATAACATATAATATATATAACATAACTTGAAATATACATCTGTACTTGAATATACATCAATATCAAAGTACATCACTTACAACACAGCAGAAATAACTATAGCTATATGATCCTAAAGCCTCCTGCTCCAAGCTCTTCCAGTATCTGTAAATTCCCGACTACTTGACTGCCCGTACAAATTTAAGCACCCAAGAGTTTAGGGAAAACAACAAAGTAAACTCCGGGTCAGTCATGGGACTGGTATGAGTAAACAGTTTAAAACAGTTTCAGAAAACTATATGATATCTCATAAGACCACGCCGTATAACACGGAACGGGTTTTTCCTTTATGAGAATCCAAACACTTGATTTATCTTTATATCAAAACTCTTTTGATATTATAATAATGTCTAAATCAAGTAGATAACTATCTAGTGGAACGCTTGCATCTCACGTTCCACATATATAATATACAATCAAAACCGCAAGCACGTATTGGGTAATGGATGTCCAACTATGACAAGGTATGGGACCACCTTCCGTTGGTATATCTCTAGAGGAGAATACACCGAGTTCAACAAGAACATCTTGCAACTCGGCCACACATGACCGACCACTCATTTCGCTTGAGTGTATCGAATGTATATCACCAACGGTTGGGATCAGCAACCGTTTCCCGAATGGGACAGCATCGACAATAGATTTTTTAGAAGTAAATGAAACTCTAGATCAGGTGATTATACACCCTAATAGGTGCGACCTACATAGCCATGCTGCTTGCCCGATTTCTGTCATTTACCGGATGTTGAGGCTAGAAGCTACGCTTTATCATCACACCAGATTCACTTCGAATGTCACATCGTCAAATCCATCAAATCACCGATTGACGTCCTCAACAGTACATTACGTGTTAGCTAAAAGAAGTTTCCTTCTCCGCTTCCACTCTTGGTACGGTTGAAGAAATCAATGTACGTGACCTTTCTGGAAATACTCTGTCAGACATCCATCCATACGAGTCATCCAGGAACAGGATGAACCGAAGGTACTATTTCTATTAATAGAAAAAGTCCTTGTATTCTACCCCGTCTTCGATTATCTTTATATAATCTGATTCGCACGCTACTGCCGATATGGAGTGGTTCTTCGGATAATAATCCAACCGGTCTCTCCATATTGACAACGATGGTCAAAACTTCGATAGTCTGTGATTTAACTATCAAATAAAAACAAGTGTTTCGATAGTCGATGATTTAACTATCGAATAAAACAAGTGTTCATCCAAACATCCAACAATCACTGAACCTTTAATTAATATTCCATTAATTAAATCTCTTCTCTATTTCTTATCAATATTTGTTAACCAAATATTTTCAATAACCATATTGGCCTTATATGTTATTTGGAAAACATTTCCGAATATCGCCTTCCTTTATTTTCTAAACTTTAGAAAATATATATTATTTATAATTGGAAAATATTCCAATTACTTATCTCTTTTCCAATCTCGTTTATTCCTATACTTAGGAAACGTTCATTGTTCTATTTCCAAGCTTTGCATATATTTGGGTTAAAACAGATGTTGTGTAAAACATCGTTACGACAACCCAAATACAGTATTTAACTAATTCTTATTCCACATTGATCTTCGAGCCTGAATCTTGCTACTTATCGGTATATCATGAAATCAACCAAGTTGGGGTATAATTACCTCTCAGACCTTGACTGAATAACATTTAACGTCAAAACAGACAAGACTACTTACTCGAATAATCAATACCATACAACTGATTATTCACCTTTAAACACATATACATTTTCTCTTTCCATTCCTATGATATTTTTTCTTATACTTCCTTTTTTAATTATAATATTCTATTTCCAAGTTCGTTTTCTTATCGACTCCTATATATTTTGATATGTTGATTTCTAACTATCAAATTATCTTAAAAATATTCTAACTCCTTAAATTCTCGGAAAAATTCGCCATAACCTCCTTTGTACCGGGAGCATCGGGAAATTTCAAATAGCTTTCCCGGTCCTTCTTATCTCAAAAAGAAAAAGAAAAAGCCAAGCGGCTAGCCGATACGGCGCATAAAATCTCATATGGAAATTAAGTACGTACCTTTTTGTCGGGCATTCTATTTATTTCACTTCTATACTTTATTCCAAACCTGTCTCCTGTATCTTTATACCTGTCCAATCTATTTTAACTATACCAATCGTTTTAACTCAATTTGTTAATTAAATCTGTTACTTAACTTTTCAGTCTATTTCACCTTCATATTTGAACATGACATGTTCAAATATATTTTAACTGCATATTAACAAATTTTAATTATACTCATACTCTCGTTTCCTTATCGACTTCTCTATTCAAATTCCAATTCAATTCTATTTGAATTCTCTTTATTTAAACTTCGTTTGAATTCTATATTCAAATTCTATAGTTTAAAAGTCCATTTGAATTCTATATTCAAATTCTATAGTTTAAAAGTCCATTTGAATTCTATATTCAAATTCTATTGTTTAAAGTCCATTTGAATTCTATATTCAAATTCTATTGTTTAAAGTCCATTTGAATTCTATATTCAAATTCTATTGTTTAAAGTCCATTTGAATTCTATATTCAAATTCTATTGTTTAAAGTCCATTTGAATTCTATATTCAAATTCTATTGTTTAAAGTCCATTTGAATTCTATATTCAAATTCTATTTCAATTCCTTATATTCAAAGTCCATTTGAATTCTCTGCATTGTTTATAAACAACGTTTATAACTTCAATTCTAATCCCACCTTTCCATTTATAAACAACGTTTATAAATTCAATTCAAACCCCATATTTTCATTTATAAACAACTTTATAAATTCGATTCAAATCCCATATTTTCATTTATAAACAACTTTATAAATTCGATTCAAATCCCATATTTTCATTTATAAACAACTTTATAAATTCGATTCAAATTCCATCTTTTCATTTATAAACAAAGTTTATAAATTCAATTCAAATTCCATCTTTTCATTTATAAACAAAGTTTATAAATTCAATTCAAATTCCATCTTTTCATTTATAAACAAAGTTTATAAATTCAATTACTTGTTTTATATACCTTCAAAACAAGTTAAATATTTTCTATAGTTTTATTTAAAAATTTAAATTCTATTTATAAAAATAGAATTTCCTTTTTAAATATCAAATACCCTTTTTGATGTTTTTATGAATCAATATTCAAGCCCCAGGGATATTTTCAACAATCAAATCAACCAATTTCCAATCATTTGATTTTTAACACATCATATAGGAATATATATGAAATCAAACAAACAACAAACATATAATATATTTTTGAGGAATCCAGTTGGATTCCTCCAACCTGTTTTCCTGCATCCACAGACGTTAGTCAACATAGTAATACCCATCCTGCTTCGAGGCAGGATATCGCGGTATAGAAGGTCATCCACTAATCATAGCGTGGGGCGTATAGGGTAATCATCCGCTATGAAACTGCGGGCATCCGCTAATGATACTGCGGGAATCCAACCAATCATCAACCCAATATATAAATAATATATCCTAAATAACTAATATATATTTTAAAACAATCAGACAACATTCAAACAAGCACAGACAATTATTTTTAACTATATAAAAATAATTCTAATTAAATGGTGAGTGAGGTTTACTCACCGGGGTTTTTAATTGGCAGCTCATTCTGACTTTTAAATAAAATCCTAAGAGACTTCAAAAATTCAAACTGAACTCCATTGCGAAGCTTAAGTTTATACGAGCTCAACAAATCGACGACGTTCGCATCTGATATCGTATGAATTTTATACAGGCAATTATTATTTTTATTAAGCTTATGGTCATTAAATAAATTTAAAAAAATACAATTAATTACCTTTAATCCTTGATTTAGGCCGCTAATTCTTTTTCTTCCCTGACGAACTTCGAATCAACTGCTCCTCACAACCCAACGGTCTAACATCTTCACTCCTCACCTCAACACTTCAATCCAGTCCAGCGTTGGCCTCTGCTGCCATCGCAGTTGTGACACCCCGCGAATTCTATAACTGTGAAATTCACAAATTAAAGTATAATTAATTTCAAATCAAAGAACTAAGGGAAACGGGATAAGCCATTGCGTTCGTCTCGGAAAAATACGCGAAATAGAGTCCGAGTTTTCGAAAAACGGAGTCCGTATGAAGAAGATATGGCCTTCGGAAGTTTCTGAATTAAGTTTAAAATTCAAACAGAATAAAATAGCTCAGAAAATCAAGTTTAAATTCCAAAATGGGGCCCAATGGGCCAGGGCGGAAAAACACCCGCCTAAGGCACCCAGGTCGACTGGGCTGTCGACCTGGTCTAGCCAGGTCGACAGGGCTGTCGACCTGGTCCAGAGCCAGGTCGAACCCAGTCCACCCTGGCTGGCCTATTCTATGTTGGCCGATTTTCTGCAGTCTGCTTTGTCATTAGGGCTAGGTGGCAGGCTCTAATTGGTCTCTCTTTAGGATGAATGGCTACGATCAAACCAAGCAACATCAATGGTCCTAATCAGTTCATAAACCCTATAAAAATGACCCTAGACTCAACCTAATCTATTCATTCAAAAATAAGAACAAAGCCGCCATGTTGCTGAGGAACGACTAAGAGTAGCCACCAATTGGAGAGAGGATTAGGAGGCAAATTCTAAAAGCATAAAGAAACTTAATCAAATCAAATCGCATCTCCAAATTCCTAAATTGAAGAATTCGCCACACAATTGTAAGTAGAGTATTATTTTGGTATGAACAAATAATTGTGTTGGTTTGTATACTTGATTTGTGGCGATAAAGTAATCCATATTTGTGCGTTACTATGATTCTTATCGATTTGGAATATTGTATACGTTTGGATATTCGCAAAGCATGTTATTCATTATAAAAACTACATGTTTGCGGTAGTTTTATGCAAGTATACGTTTGGAATATTCGCAAATTATGTAATCCATGTTGAAGCTACATGTATGTAGTTGATTAATTGAAATTCATGCAAGTTTGGGGTTTTGCTACTATGCCATCATAATGTATATTTTTGTACAAAAATCATTTTGTACGTAATTGGAACAAATTTGGGTTATTATAGTTCATATGAAACTATGTTGAAATTTTGGCACCATGATCTATGTATTAAGCCATGCTTTTGTACTAGAAAACCTATTTGCAAACTTATGAATATGACTAGGCTATGATTGATGTTTTGCATAAATTGAAATCCATGTTAAGCCTATATTGTTAACAAGAATTATATGATGACATATGTGGTACATAGCTAGGTTAGATTCAAAGTCCCTTTTTGCAAGTTTGCATGACTAAAGTAAAAATCATGATTTCATGTTAGAAATATTTATGCCATGGTTATGTGAATAAATTTAACTATACTTTTGTATTAGTCACAAAAGTAGGCACCTTTGTAAACATGTAGTAATCTTATGAACATGATTTGCTTATGTTTGACATTATGCCTGAATAAAAATATAGGTTTATGTTGTAGTTAAGCCTATGTGTCAATAGTGATATTCTTAACTTAACTACAAGTTTACATGCTTTGATTCATGTCACTTATGCTTTATGACCAAAGTATATGTTACTACTATGCAAGTACACCAGTTTCTATTTTGTAGTTCCAACGTCACATTGCAAGTTCATGCGTTCACATTCCCCTTTTTGTGCATGTAATCACGCTTTAAGCCTCCCCTTTTCGCATGGCTAAGTTGGGCTTAAAAGGGCTAAGCCCAACATATATATAATAAACGGACGTGTTAAACGGGGGAAAATAACGTTGGGTTAAATTAATTAATAAATGAAAACATAAAGTAGAAGGGCCCAAATTCAAGTATGGGTTGGGCCCATGATTGGTGTAACCTTTACACCATTAACTTAATAATGGGCCGCAAATATTTACATATAAGAAAATAAAGAAGAAAGACAAAATATGTAAATGTAGAACATACGATGTGTTTAACCCGAGGTTGGATTGAGTTGTGATGTAAACCTGCCCGGAACCGCCCGGCTGTCCAGTAGTCACAACAATACCTATCCAATGTGGGAGGTTAAACATGGAGCCCAATAAGGACCCGAGGTTAGACTGAGTTGTGGCGTAAGACTGCCCGGAACCAACCGGCAACAGGCAGCCACAACAATACCTGTCTAATGTGAGAGGTCAAGGCTTTAATAAGACAATTGAGGCTGAGTCAGGATTGTTAGGATTAAGTGAACTAAAGACTTAATCAAAATGGAACATGCTAAACTAAACGGACTGGTGGGGGTTAGGTTAGAAAACACTTAACCAACTTAGCATGTTGGCTAGAGATAGAAAACCTAGCAAACGGGGGACCCTTTTCAGCAGTAACCCTAGAAGGTGTATCAGGATACCCTGAAACTAGGCAGGGTGGGGCACGATTACTGGGCTGATTGTAAGAGGTCAAATCGACGGCGGTGGTGTAGCAGTGTAGGTTCTAACGGGGTGCGGGCGTGCACACACTCCGGCGCAGAAAAATAAGGCACTGGACACCAGTAGTATACCTGTGCACTCTAGGATTGTGTCGGGCCGCCACCATAGGACTTGATACACCCCATGTTGGGACCAGCATAGGTAACTACAACATCGGGGGCCGTAAGACACATGTAACTATGCGAGTAGGAGCCGATCATCATAGAATGGATCACTTCACCCTGATTATGGGGTGCCAGTTGGAAACTAGTTTATATGGGTTCAGAGATTAACATGGGGTACGATAGTATATTCGACCCTAGACAACTTAACCAAGTTTATAGTGCTTTCCCACTTCTTGTTTATACTTATCATACCCAGTTCTTTATTCATAGACAGAATAGTACTAGACTTACTCAGGCTTTATGTCTGACTCTACTTTTCTTTCGTCTTCTTTTCTTTCGTCCCCCCCCCCCCCCAGGTCCACAGGGAGGGAACACAGCAGCTTGACCAGCCTTAATATCCAGCTTGAAGAGGAGAAATGTATTTCTTGGACCTTTTCGTTTTGAACTATGGCTTTGGACAACCACTATGGGGCTTTTGCAGTTTTATCTATGTTTTCTTTATGCTTCTTTAAATAATGTAATCAAGACAGATTATGAAAGTGTTATGCTATGTTTTTGGAAAGGATGTAAGACAATCATGGTGATGTTGTTGTAACACGTATTTGCTTTTATGAAATAAAAGTTGTTGTTTTTCCGCTGTTTACAAATATGTGTTCTTATATCTGTCTTGTATATCTGTGACTTATACTTATAAACCTCCACCAAAATTAGGGCATTCCCTTTGAGAGTGACCCTAACGGAGGTGGGGTGTTTCACTTGGTATCAGAGCATAGGTTTACCAGATAAGATAAAAAGTTCTAAAATTTTATTTTCAAAAAGGAAATTTAAAGAAGCATTTTTAAAAGAAAAATATTATTTTATTTTAAAAAGGCAAAGTCCACTCCCCAAAGCCATAGGTATTATCTCTTATCCTTCGTTTTGAATCTATCCTTTTTGTTTCAGCATGTCCGAAGAACTTAACTTGCCGGAAGGGGTACCAATACCTGGTTGGTTTAGACGGTTCTTAGAAGTAAGAGCCACTCAGCCAGGTCCTACCGTTCCTCCTCCCCCAGCTGCTGGAAATCATCCAGCTGCAGCGGCACCTTTTCCTCCACCTCCTCCACGGGGAAACACGTTTGCTAAGATATGTAAAGATTTTAAAGCTATGGGAGGAAAGGATTTCCATGGAACTGAGTCCTTCGTGGCAGCTAGAAATTGGCTGAAAGAAACAGAGGACCTATTCATCATCTTTGAGGTAGAAGATAGACAAAAAGTACAATTGGCAGTGTGGCTATTGAAGGGCGAGGCTTCCTACTGGTGGGAAGTCACTAATGCTGAAAGACCAGTGGAGACATGGGAGGACTTTAGGGCAAGGTTTGAGACTAAATTTCTCTCAGATGCGGAAAGAAGTTTGCAGTTGGAAAAATTCTTATTTCTTAAGCAAGGGGACAAGACAGTCAGAGAGTATGTGAATCAGTTCGATGAGCTGGCTAGGTTTGGGCTTGACCTAGTCAACACCCCGCACAAGAAGGCTCTCCATTTCGTCAAAGGGTTGAATGAGCCATTACACAGTTTGGCCATGACCCATATACCCATGGGAGCCACGTATGAAAGATTGGTGCAAATGGCATTGCTGAATGAAGAGGATAAGGGCAAGAAGGAGACAAAGGCAGAAAGCTCTCAAGGGAAGAAAGAGGGTTTGCAGCCTAAGAAGACAGACTTTAAGAAGGGCGGGAAAGGCAACAAAGAGAAGAGGAAGTGCAATTTCTGTGGCAAAGTGGGGCACTTAGTAAAGGACTGCCGGAAAAAGAAGGCCAAGGAGAATGATGGGTGCTTTTCTTGCGGTGAGACAGGCCACAGGGCTAAGGACTGCCCAAAGATACGAGGACAGGGGCAGAGGGCTGGATCCACCCCAGGGGCACAGGTTCATGTGCTGGAAGCGCCACCTCTGCAACAGCGAGGTATAAATACTTCTGTAGAAAGTGTAGTTTATCTTTATGATCACCCCGTTCGCACTTTATTTGATTCTGGCGCATCACACTCCTTTATCTCGTCTGCTTTA
Source organism: Allium sativum (assembly GCA_030737875.1). Taxonomy (NCBI): domain Eukaryota; kingdom Viridiplantae; phylum Streptophyta; class Magnoliopsida; order Asparagales; family Amaryllidaceae; genus Allium; species Allium sativum. The sequence continues at coordinate 429,705,300 of CM060923.1, forward strand.
GTAGAATCTCTGCACCTAAAAACTAGTATGGTAGAGGACCCCTTAATTGTTTCAAACCCAATTGGGGGCCCAGCTCATTTGTCTATGATCTGTTTGGGATTGAAAATTTCTATTCTAAGTGTAGAATTTCAATGTAGTGCCTTTGTTTTGGGCTTTTCGGGTTATGGTTTGATTTTGGGTATGGATTGGCTATCCAGTAATGGGGCCATCCTTGATTGTGAGAAAAGGGTTGTTAGACTCCTAACCCAGCTCGGTAATACTTTGGAAATTTCTTGTAATCCCTCGTATGCGGTTATGCTTAGTTATCTTGAATCGCTAGATGCCTCTGTTGAAAATTTGCAATCAGTTAAAGTGGTCCGGGAATATCCGGATGTCTTCGAAGAGGTGAAGGGCTTGCCTCTGAAGCGGGAAATAGACTTCCGCATATATCTTGTAGATAATGCAAAGCCCGTTGCGTTGCCCGTTAGACACATGGCTCCACGAGAAAGGAAAGAGCTCAGTAAACAGATTAAAGAGCTTCTAGAAAAGGGGTTCATTAGGAGGAGCATTTCAGAATGGGGCGCTCCAGTGGTGTTCGCTACAAAGGCGAATGGATCACTCCGTCTATGTGTTGACTATAGGGAGCTCAACAAGCTAACGAAAAAGAATAGGCACCCTCTCCCTAGAATTGACGATTTATTTGACCAGCTTGTAGGAGCATCTGTTTTCTCCCAACTCGATTTAGCAACCGGTTTTCATCAGCTAAGGGTGGCTGAAGATAGCATCGATAAAACAGTGTTCAGAACCCCAGACGGCTTCTTTGAATGGCTTGTCATGCCTTTCGGCTTGACAAATGCACCTGCTTACTTCGTGGACCTGATGAGTAGGGTATTTAGAGATTTCCTCAACAAATTCGTAGTGGTCTTCGTAGATGATATCCTTATCTTCTCAAAGAGTGAAGAGGAACATGCTCAGCACTTAAGGGCAATCATGGAAACTTTGCGAGTCCATCAACTAAAAGCCAAATTCTCCAAATGCCACTTTTGGAGAGAAGAGGTGAGGTTCCTTGGGCACATAGTATCCAAACAAGGGTTAGCAGTGGACCCTGCTAAGGTAGTGGCGGTACAGGATTGGAAGACACCAAGGAATGCAACTGAGGTCCGAAGCTTTCTAGGACTAGCGGGTTTCTATCGAAAGTTTATAAGGCATTTTGCGAAAATCTCAGCTCCGCTCACGAAATTGACTAAGAAGAATCTAGTGTTCAATTGGGACTTGGATTGCGAGTTTGCTTTCCAACGACTGAAAAGGGCTCTCACAACAGCCCCAGTTTTGACGCTGCCAGATGGGAGCAAGATGTTCACTGTTTATACGGATGCATGTGGGACAGGGCTAGGCGCCGTCTTAATGCAAGAAGGAAGGGTAGTAGCTTATGGCGGGAGGCAGTTGAAAGTGCACGAAAAGAACTACCCAACCCACGATCTTGAGTTAGCCGCCATCGTCTTTGCACTCAAGTCTTGGCGACACTATCTCCTAGGTGAGAAGTTCGAACTTTACACTGACCATAAATCGTTGAAATATCTTTTCTCGCAGAAGGATCTTAACTTGAGGCAACAAAGATGGATGGAGTTTCTTGCCTCGTACGATTTCGAAATCTCCTACACTCCGGGCAAAGGCAACGTAGTGGCAGACGCGTTGAGCCGAAAGAAATTGACCCTAAGCCCGTTGTTTGTTGAAAGACAAAGCCTAGAGTTTATAGCCAGCTTCGACTTTAGGCCTTCCTCCGATTTCGTACCAGGCCTGCTAGCATCTCTCGAAGTGCGCCCAACTTTAGTGGATTCAGTAGGGACAGCACAACGCGAAGACCCTCAGCTTGTGGAAACAATTGATAGGCTAATTAGGGGTGAGACTTCAAGTCACCTCAACAGATACTCCATCGACGATAAGGGTTTGCTAAGGCGAGACGGAAGACTATGCGTCCCACAGACAAAAGATTTAATAAAGAAGGTTCTCGAGGAAGCACATCACTCCAAGATGACGATACACCCAGGCGGAGATAAAATGTACAAAGACATAAAAAGGACTTTCTTCTGGAACGGCATGAAAAAGGACGTGGCAGAATTCGTTTCTAAGTGCATGGTGTGCCAACAGGTTAAGGCGGGACAGAAAAAGCCTGGCGGATTGCTACATCCTCTGGAGGTCCCGCAGTGGAAGTGGGATAGCATCTCAATGGACTTCATCGATGGGCTGCCTAGGTCTAGGAGAGGCAACACTAGCATTTGGGTAATAGTGGATAGGCTTACTAAAAGCGCCCACTTTTTACCTGTCAAAAGTAAAAGAACTGCCTCATCTCTAGCATCACTTTACCTCAAGGAAATCGTTCGACTCCATGGAATACCATCTAGCATTGTTAGTGACCGAGACCCCATCTTCACCAGTGAGTTTTGGCGGAGTCTGCAAGAAGCAGTAGGAACGCAGTTATGCTTGAGCACAGCCTATCATCCCCAAACCGACGGCCAAACAGAGAGAGTGAACAGAGTTTTGGAAGACCTTTTAAGACTGTGCGTCCTTGACTTCGGAGGGACATGGGAAGACCACCTTCCTTTGGTGGAATTTGCCTACAACAACAGCTATCAAGCAACCATCGGAATGGCGCCCTTCGAAGCTTTATATGGAAGACCGTGCCGATCGCCCACTTGTTGGTGGGAGTCTACGGATAAGCTCATACTTGGACCAGATATGATCCGAGAGACTTCAGAGAAAGTAGACTTAATACGAAGAAGGATGAAGACGGCCCAAGACAGACAAAAGTCCTACGCCGACAAGAGAAGGACCGACCTTGAATTTGAGGTTGGAGACAGAGTTTTTCTCAAGGTATCACCACTAAGAAACGTTGTTCGTTTTGGAACCACAGGAAAATTGGCACCAAGGTTCGTAGGGCCATTCCCTATCATCGAGAAAATTGGGAAAATGGCCTATAGATTAGAGCTACCCGAGAAGTTGGCCGGAGTCCACAACGTTTTTCACGTTTCACATCTCCGAAAATGTCTACATGAGTCAGCCGAGGTAGTAGAGCCAAACATCCTCGAAGAGGCCGAAGTGGAACGCGAAGCAACCCTAAGAAAAGTTCCAACCCGCATATTAGGAACGGAAGTGAAGAAGCTACGCAACCGCGAAGTCAAGCTCGTCAAAGTTCAGTGGAGCGACGCCGAGGGAGACGCGACTTGGGAAACTGAAGCTAGAATACGCACTGCCTACCCTTTTCTGTTCGAGGGTACATCCTTGATCTTTCCTTTTCCTTAAGTTGCGCTTTTATCTATCTTTTTAGGTATATTTCCTCGACCTTATCTTTTAGGTAGAAAACCCTTTTGGATGGAAACATGTAATTGAAACATGTTATGGATGATGGTTGCAAGTGGTTGCAAGTGATTGCTAGTGGTTGCTCGTGGTTGCATATACACACACAATCTAGGTTTTAGATCGGCTCAGTCACTTCATATTGCATATGCATATATGTTTGCATTCGTATATGATTGAACTCTAATGTGTTGTCATGTGGATGTTGCATTTGTATTGAATGATTGTGCACTCATGTAGAATCAAGAATAGGAAAATTTGCATACATAATTGGATTCATGGCACTTACATAATTCGCATTAAGGAGGTCAACTGAATCAGTAGACTGCCTGATTTTGCATTAGGTAAGTACATGTACACACACACTTCGCATATGGTCATGAAGCATTAGAAGTCTTTTAAGGACAATGGATGCTCGTGTTTGATGGATGAGTAGATGGATGATTGGATGTTAGGATATACATTTTCCTAAACTTGAAGATTTCGGGGACGAAATCCTTTTAAGTGGGAGAGAATGTAACACCCCGCGAATTCTATAACTGTGAAATTCACAAATTAAAGTATAATTAATTTCAAATCAAAGAACTAAGGGAAACGGGATAAGCCATTGCGTTCGTCTCGGAAAAATACGCGAAATAGAGTCCGAGTTTTCGAAAAACGGAGTCCGTATGAAGAAGATATGGCCTTCGGAAGTTTCTGAATTAAGTTTAAAATTCAAACAGAATAAAATAGCTCAGAAAATCAAGTTTAAATTCCAAAATGGGGCCCAATGGGCCAGGGCGGAAAAACACCCGCCTAAGGCACCCAGGTCGACTGGGCTGTCGACCTGGTCTAGCCAGGTCGACAGGGCTGTCGACCTGGTCCAGAGCCAGGTCGAACCCAGTCCACCCTGGCTGGCCTATTCTATGTTGGCCGATTTTCTGCAGTCTGCTTTGTCATTAGGGCTAGGTGGCAGGCTCTAATTGGTCTCTCTTTAGGATGAATGGCTACGATCAAACCAAGCAACATCAATGGTCCTAATCAGTTCATAAACCCTATAAAAATGACCCTAGACTCAACCTAATCTATTCATTCAAAAATAAGAACAAAGCCGCCATGTTGCTGAGGAACGACTAAGAGTAGCCACCAATTGGAGAGAGGATTAGGAGGCAAATTCTAAAAGCATAAAGAAACTTAATCAAATCAAATCGCATCTCCAAATTCCTAAATTGAAGAATTCGCCACACAATTGTAAGTAGAGTATTATTTTGGTATGAACAAATAATTGTGTTGGTTTGTATACTTGATTTGTGGCGATAAAGTAATCCATATTTGTGCGTTACTATGATTCTTATCGATTTGGAATATTGTATACGTTTGGATATTCGCAAAGCATGTTATTCATTATAAAAACTACATGTTTGCGGTAGTTTTATGCAAGTATACGTTTGGAATATTCGCAAATTATGTAATCCATGTTGAAGCTACATGTATGTAGTTGATTAATTGAAATTCATGCAAGTTTGGGGTTTTGCTACTATGCCATCATAATGTATATTTTTGTACAAAAATCATTTTGTACGTAATTGGAACAAATTTGGGTTATTATAGTTCATATGAAACTATGTTGAAATTTTGGCACCATGATCTATGTATTAAGCCATGCTTTTGTACTAGAAAACCTATTTGCAAACTTATGAATATGACTAGGCTATGATTGATGTTTTGCATAAATTGAAATCCATGTTAAGCCTATATTGTTAACAAGAATTATATGATGACATATGTGGTACATAGCTAGGTTAGATTCAAAGTCCCTTTTTGCAAGTTTGCATGACTAAAGTAAAAATCATGATTTCATGTTAGAAATATTTATGCCATGGTTATGTGAATAAATTTAACTATACTTTTGTATTAGTCACAAAAGTAGGCACCTTTGTAAACATGTAGTAATCTTATGAACATGATTTGCTTATGTTTGACATTATGCCTGAATAAAAATATAGGTTTATGTTGTAGTTAAGCCTATGTGTCAATAGTGATATTCTTAACTTAACTACAAGTTTACATGCTTTGATTCATGTCACTTATGCTTTATGACCAAAGTATATGTTACTACTATGCAAGTACACCAGTTTCTATTTTGTAGTTCCAACGTCACATTGCAAGTTCATGCGTTCACATTCCCCTTTTTGTGCATGTAATCACGCTTTAAGCCTCCCCTTTTCGCATGGCTAAGTTGGGCTTAAAAGGGCTAAGCCCAACATATATATAATAAACGGACGTGTTAAACGGGGGAAAATAACGTTGGGTTAAATTAATTAATAAATGAAAACATAAAGTAGAAGGGCCCAAATTCAAGTATGGGTTGGGCCCATGATTGGTGTAACCTTTACACCATTAACTTAATAATGGGCCGCAAATATTTACATATAAGAAAATAAAGAAGAAAGACAAAATATGTAAATGTAGAACATACGATGTGTTTAACCCGAGGTTGGATTGAGTTGTGATGTAAACCTGCCCGGAACCGCCCGGCTGTCCAGTAGTCACAACAATACCTATCCAATGTGGGAGGTTAAACATGGAGCCCAATAAGGACCCGAGGTTAGACTGAGTTGTGGCGTAAGACTGCCCGGAACCAACCGGCAACAGGCAGCCACAACAATACCTGTCTAATGTGAGAGGTCAAGGCTTTAATAAGACAATTGAGGCCGAGTCAGGATTGTTAGGATTAAGTGAACTAAAGACTTAATCAAAATGGAACATGCTAAACTAAACGGACTGGTGGGGGTTAGGTTAGAAAACACTTAACCAACTTAGCATGTTGGCTAGAGATAGAAAACCTAGTAAACGGGGGACCCTTTTCAGCAGTAACCCTAGAAGGTGTATCAGGATACCCTGAAACTAGGCAGGGTGGGGCACGATTACTGGGCTGATTGTAAGAGGTCAAATCGACGGCGGTGGTGTAGCAGTGTAGGTTCTAATGGGGTGCGGGCGTGCACACACTCCGGCGCAGAAAAATAAGGCACTGGACACCAGTAGTATACCTGTTCACTCTAGGATTGTGTCGGGCCGCCACCATAGGACTTGATACACCCCATGGTGGGACCAGCATAGGTAACTACAACATCGGGGGCCGTAAGACACATGTAACTATGCGAGTAGGAGCCGATCATCATAGAATGGATCACTTCACCCTGATTATGGGGTGCCAGTTGGAAACTAGTTTATATGGGTTCAGAGATTAACATGGGGTACGATAGTATATTCGACCCTAGACAACTTAACCAAGTTTATAGTGCTTTCCCACGTCTTGTTTATACTTATCATACCCAGTTCTTTATTCATAGACAGAATAGTACTAGACTTACTCAGGCTTTATGTCTGACTCTACTTTTCTTTCGTCTTCTTTTCTTCCGTTCCCCCCCCCCCAGGTCCACAGGGAGGGAACACAGCAGCTTGACCAGCCTTAATATCCAGCTTGAAGAGGAGAAATGTATTTCTTGGACCTTTTCGTTTTGAACTATGGCTTTGGACAACCACTATGGGGCTTTTGCAGTTTTATCTATGTTTTCTTTATGCTTCTTTAAATAATGTAATCAAGACAGATTATGAAAGTGTTATGCTATGTTTTTGGAAAGGATGTAAGACAATCATGGTGATGTTGTTGTAACACGTATTTGCTTTTATGAAATAAAAGTTGTTGTTTTTCCGCTGTTTACAAATATGTGTTCTTATATCTGTCTTGTATATCTGTGACTTATACTTATAAACCTCCACCAAAATTAGGGCATTCCCTTTGAGAGTGACCCTAACGGAGGTGGGGTGTTTCAGCAGTGTACTCCTCCACGCACAATTACCTAGTTCGAACTGTTCCCCAACTGAAGATCGATGCTCGAATCCTTCAGCATCTCGAATCTGTATTCCATGCTCGTAGATGTCGAGCTTCAGAAATCGTACCTCGTCCACATCGCGACCCCCAATTTGCGTTTTACAGAAACTAGGCATCTCTATTGAAGGCTGCTCTGACCTCCTTTGAAACCGCAGTCACCGAACTCGAGTGCCCTTCCAACCCTACAAAGTCGAGCCTCCCTTTGCCATCGCGACGTCACATGAATCGGAAATGCCTAAGGACTCCCAGCGAAGTGTTGAACGACCTCACGAACATCAATCTAGGCTTCAACTCTACCTCATACATCGTCGAAGACCCTCCGCCTTAACTCGCGACGACCCCAACGACAATTCCATCTCAACGCAAACATATCTCCGACACGATTCAAGCTTCCGCGGATCTGAGTCTAAGTTGCGATTTGATTTTTAGGTATTTGAGTTTTCAACAGAAAAGGGGGATTTCGATATGAAGTTTTCGGTTTGATTTTATAAAAGGGACGGATGGAAAAGAGAAGGCCACGGTTTGGTTTGTTTTTTGGAAATGAATCAAGGCACGTCATGTTTTGAATTGTGGTGATGAAAGGGCCACGGCTTTTGTTTATATCCACAAAAGAAAATATTTAATTTAATTTAAACCGGATCCTTTAAATTAGATTATCCCTTTGATTCTGAACTCCTCTCTGAACACAACAACTGACGATTTTAGGGTAATACCCCTATTTCGGACACACTGGGATAGGTCACGAAGTCCAGTTCGATCATCCCGAACAGATATTAATTTAAATTTCAAACCATTTAAATTCTTCGATAATTATTGAATATTATTATTCTAATTCAAACAGAATTATGTATTGATTATTTGAACTGTTTTTCAAATCAGTTTTCACTTCGAATTCAGTTATTCGCTGATTCCTTATTTTGATAATTTAATATATACGATATTAAATCGAAATCGATATTTAAATCGATAACATAAATATAAAAATTCATTTATATTATCAACTAAATATTTAAATCCATTCTAAATATTTAAAATTAGTTGGTCGAAATCCCGGGTCATTACAAAAACACCTATGAAGACTTGAAGATAAAGCTAAGTTTGACACTCCAAAAGCCATATTGAACCCAATAGCAAAACCAGGAAAAAAGAAAAGTGGGCTGACACTAAAGAAGCATCATAGACTCTAATGAAAAGGGTTGCAACAAAAAGCCCGAGACCGTAGTCCGGAAGGCAAGAGTGAATCAGAAACAATGCTAAGGAAGGCGGTCGACCCCATAGTTACCAGAGCCAAAGAGTGCAAAGCAGCCGAAACCCCCATTTTCTGCGACCAAAAGAGGCTTCTGTTGAGTTGATGGCAAAATGGGGCCCGATTTGTCTATAAATAAAACCCTAGGGGTCTCATTTTAGGCGAATTTTCTCATTCCACAATCCTGCACTCGTTTTTAAGATAACCCTAATTTGTAAATCAATTTGGGGATTTCTTGTGTAACCTCCTCTATGAATAAAATTATTAAAGCCTTAAAGTGAACGTAGGTTCTATCCGAACCGAACCACTATAAATTGTTGTGTTCTTATTATTTCCGCACATTATGTTACCTACTGTAATGCTTCTTATTACATCCTTCTATGTTTTTGAATTACCAAGATATCCTTCTACAAGCCATTTAGCTTTCTAACTTGTTTTCTGCTTATGGAACCCTTATCCAAATGTAACTGTTGGTTTTGAGTCTTGCAAGCATGATACTCACCCCTTGAGGGAAGAGTAACTAATCTTCAGACTTTAGAAACTTAATATCTAGGAAAAGGTAAATTAAATCAAGCGGGTGGGAACTAAATAATCCCTTTATATACCTTAGGTCCACACCCTTAGACTTAGTTTTGGTGTTGACGAAAAATATCGTTAACAGTTGCGAAATAAATGTTATTGCTAATGTGCTTATTTTGCCTACTTTCTTTCTAATCAGTTTAACTATTTCCAGCCTTTGATACGCATAAATAAATGTACGCATTCATTATATTATCATCTTCCAATTTTAATTTATGTTTTAAATTTCATTTTTAAACTGTGTGTATATATCTATGCATAACTTCATTTATTTTCAAAATCCAAACAATGCTATCTCGATATTTATTTCTTACTTGTTTTGATTAATTGCATATTACTGCCCAAACACAAGAAAGTAAGTGCACTTCCTAACAATTCTAATAAGGCAAGCTCTTTCCTATTATTATTGATAGAGATTCAAGTGCGTAAAACACCTCTTCAAAAGAAGACCCGCAACAATATAGGGGTAGTTGGATTCTCTCAGAAGCTATTTACGCGCTTTCAGACCTTCGGATACGTCCCCATAGAATAAATGCTAAGGTCTATCCTGAGTGAAAGAGGGATACTGGCTCTTTAGGACTAATAGTAGCTGCTCTTCTGGTAGTATAGCTGTCTGCTTATGCTAGTTCTCTTCTTTCTTATCAGAGAGAGATTCGCTATAGGGGCACATTTCTCTGTAAGAAGAAGGCCTGTTATAGCTATCAAATATAGGGCTTCACCTTGAATAACTATCGAGAAATGCCTTTCTTTTCAGCTTTCTATTTAATTAAGATGGAAAACAAGCTTACCTTATTATTAGAGAAAGGGGTAGGTAAATGTTTTTCTTAATTGAAGTCTCAATGGAAGAGAGAAAGGGGGCTTGAAAGCAATCATTCCTTGCTTTCATATATATACTATGTATGTACACACACGCACACTGAACCATGTATAATTTTTTCATATATGAACACACACATATTTTCCTCTTAGAACATGCGTCCTTTTAGTTGGCCTTCTTAAAATTTAAAAACATGATGTTGGTGGGATTCGAAATTGCGCACCACCACTTAGGATGTAAGTTCCTATCTGCTCCACCTAACACTTCTTTCGTTCAAAAATTAGAACATTGGATATTATTGCTCCTATGTGTGTTTCTCTTATTTCTTCTTTTTATATTTGTTCTAAAATTTCATTTAACAATATCTTCTTCGTTTTAAATCCGTTTTCTGCAAACCATAGGTCTAAATTGAATAGAACTAGCCACGGATGGAATGATGCTAGTTCTGTGACTAAATTCAGAAAATTATAAAAAATTTAGTTTATTATTAATAAAAATTGTGTGGTGCTACATTTTCCCCTCCTTAAGAAATTTCGTCCTCGAAATTTGATAAGGGTGGAATCATGTAAATTCTTGCATAATTTACAACCATAATGTGTACATCTATTTTTTTGCAACCATTTGTGCACATATGCAAAGTTTAATACAACATACTAATATATGAATGCAATGAATGTCTAACTGGTACCTCCTATATGAATGCAAATTTTCTTGAGAAAATATTATGCACACATCCTATATATACTAGCAATTTCTATATTAATTCGACATTTTGAAAATTAAGAACACTTTTTCATCCAATTTTTCCCAGATTCTTACAGAGTTAGAGCGTAGTTTATCCAAGTTTTGCATCCAAACTCTACCAACCAACTTTAAGATTGCGAATTTCAGATAATTCTAATTTTTAGAATTCGATTTCTTGTGTTAAACAAAGGTAGAAAATGGAAAACTACATATTTTCCGTCTTCTTTTACCCACTTGTTTCCACATACTTGAAAACCTTAATTGCTAATTTTAAAAAAATTCTATTTTTTTTATTCCAAGCATTGTTTACATAAGAAATTTTTCTTTTTAGTTTTCCAAGCTTCCTTCGAAGAATTCATTTTCTTTTATTGTTCTCAATTCTTAAGTTGCCGTCATTATTTGTTTTTCTCTTAGTTGTTCATCTTTTACCTCCATTTTTGTATTATTCACAATATCCTATATTTTTGTTCTTACCTGGCGATCACTACAAACACATAGGAAGAAAATATTCTACTAAACTATTTTATTTTTCTAAAATAGAACACTATATAGGAATGCAAATCTATACTAAAAGAAAACTTTCCTATTTCCTCAAAGGGTGACAAAAAGGATTCTAAAAATCTCAACTTTCTTTGTCCCTTTTTCATTCCCTCATTACCATCTTCCCTTAAACCATGCAAATTTGTAATTTTACTTTTTACCTCTTTCTCTTAAACATTAACCACTTGATACATCTTTTCTAAATTTCCTTAAACCTTTACTAACTGTCCATGCACACTAATGGAACCATTTCTCACTAAATTATTTTTTGATACATCTTTTATAAATTTCCTTTAACCTTTACTAACTGTCCATGCACACTAATGGAACCATTTCTCACTAAATTATTTTTAATTAAATAAGATTAAGTTTATATAAACCATTTCTAAAGGGGACTTTAATGTTCTGTGTAAAGTAACAAGGAAGCTTCTTTTTTTTTGAAATTGGTGCCACAAATTATGGTGTTTCCCCTATATTTTGTACACCTTTTTCACTACACATTTCCTTGCCACTTTCACAGAATATTTTTACTTATAAACTTATTGATTCAACTAAATTATAAATCTGGTTACACTATTCTATGACATCATTGAAAAATGAAGTCAATAGTTCAAAACTCGCTTGTATCGGGTGGATTGAACTATTATTTGAAAGAATCTATACTTTGGATCTTGGAATTCCGAAGTACGACATCATCTTTATCTTTCTTATCTCGAACCACAGAATTTCTTACAGCCTACTATATCATCCAGTTCAAGTTCAACTAGAAAAAACAATGCAACTTTTATAAAATTTGTGTCCAGGGGAATATTACACTCCCACTTTCGAGTATGGAAGGCTTCTGGCTTCGTCTTCGTGTAATGAAGAGGTTGGGTTGTCGCGGCGTTCATCTCATCTGGCCAAGCAATGGCGTTGGAGAGTCGACTAGGAACCTTTGCATAAGGAAGGCTTCTGATTTTGTCTTTGCATAAGGAAGACGTTGGATTGCCCCAGCGTTCCATCTCACTGACCAAGTAATGGCGTCAGAGATTTGACCGAGCACCTTCATGTAAGGAAGGCTCCTGATTTCGTCTTTGCTAAGGAAGACATTTCATTGCCCCAACGTTCATCTCATCTGGCCAAGTAATGGTGTCGGAGATTCGACTGGGCGCCTTCACGTAAGGAAGACGTTTGTTTTCACTCAACATTTGTCGCAATCGGGCCGAGTCAATCTAGCTTTGGAAACCTTATTGAGTTCTTTAGTTACTCCTTTCCTTGTCGCTTGACCTTAAGTGACTCCCCCTTTCAATCGACAAGGCGATGCATTACATATTCTCTTATGTGCAGAATGATGCTTTAACACTCAATACTTGAGCTGTCGTCATGATGTATTGTAAGGATCATCCAGTCTTTTCGAACCATGAGTAATCAAGCGCTCCTTGGATAGCCTGCAATATGAAATCAATTTTAGAACCATGCAATTTTAAGCTAGCAATAGAATTTTGCAGGGAATCGTAAAAGTTGATTGAGTGCAAGCTTTATCAGTAGCGAAAATAGTAAATGTTTGGGTACAATACCCTAATCATGGTGGGTTTATGCTTGTTAGAAATTACAACAACTTTCATATGAAATGTACAATGTTTTTAGCAAAGATTTGGCATGAATGGTCATTATTCCTGGTTTTGAACATTTGAACTCTATCAACCATCATTAGCTTAAAATTTTCACTGAGTGACTGAAGAAGTGTTAGTTGTTGGTGGCCTATTTCACATGTTGTTGCGACTTATTCTCCGTAATCAGTTTCTTAATCAGGGTATTTAAGTATCTGCATGCATTAGTATAGTGACTAGGCCGGTTATGGTAGCGACTAAACATTCCAGAATTACCTGCCTTATCTTTACTTTAATCGGTCGTGGAGTTGGATAATATCCTTCAACTTTGGTGGCAAAGAAGATGTTTTCCGAGGTATCATTTAAAGGAGTTAATTCTTCGGATTTGATAAAGCAAAATCTTTTGTTATCATTCTCCACTTTTCCATTGTTATCATTTTTCCTTTTCAGACCTCCGGCATTCTTCTCATCACCTGAGTATAATTGCTTTTCTTATCTTCCACGACACTACTTTTAGCAACATTCTGAATAGATGAATCTGCCTCCACTCTAATGACTCTTCGAGTTTCTTATAGAACTTCTCAAGCGTGTTTGGTTCCTTCATTTTTATCCATTTCCCAAACAGACTCTTCTTGTCTATAGCACCGATTAGAGATATCAAGATCATGCGGGGATAGGGATTCCCCACTTTAGATAAAGCAACATTGAATCGGTTGAGAAAATCTTTGACAGATTCCACTGGATTTTGTTCTATTAATGTTAGAGATATAACATTCTTGGCCTTCATAGCTTATAGCCTGAACTGATTTTTAAACTTCTTAGTCAAATCAGCAAACTGATCTATAAACTTGGGCGGTGGCTTCGCGAATCACAATGATGCCACGTCTTCCAAGTAGAGAGGAAAGTATAAGCATTTGATCTTATCTGTTGTCTTAGTTGCGTTCATGTACCACTATTATTTGTACCAAAAGAAGTTTGGATCAGTAGTTTCATTGTAGGGAGGCTAGGTAGGATGGGTGAACTTTGTCAGGAACTTTGCTTTGTGGATCCTTTCCGTGAATGGGGTTTTGCTAGGAGAAAAATCCCATTCCCCCTCGTCGTCAGTGTGAGCCATGCTATCCTTCATGATATTTTTACTATGTCTGAGATATACTCCTCAGTATTGTGTCATTCTACAGGGCAGGCTTCTATCTCCTTATCGGATGCTTGGTTAGGCAAGGGACCGCGGTTCGAAGTTCTAGGTCCTTTACCTCCACTATAGGGAGGTACCGCCTTGACGGGACTAGCAACCTTACGAGTAGTATTTCGATCAGAATGATTTCTAGCCTTGCGCTTTGAATCCTCAATGTTAGCTTCCTCCTTATTGCTCACCCAACCATCAAAATCTTCCATGTTATCATTATGATTACGATCAAAAGCCAATGAATTCACATTCTCTTCAAGGTCGACATGGACTCTTTGAGGAGGTACTGGATGGGCTTGAGTGGTAATAAGATCATTGGTCTTGTCCATCAAAGAATAATTATAAGCCTCCATTCATTTATTCAAGTTGGTGACAATTGCATCCATCTCATCTTTAGTTACACCAGCTCCGCCTATCGAACTTTGGCCAATTTCAAGGCAGTTGGTTTGTGGTGTAGCTTCATTAGCAACATTATCGGAAACTTTACTGGACTTACTTCCAGTTTTCTTTGGTGGAGTCATTATCTCAGACAATCTCTTAAACTTTGAAGAAAATATTTCAATGGGCCTGGATTTTAGACTAGGTGAATCTATTGTAAAAAAAGGCTTCAAACTTCGAATTAGCTGCCTTATCGTTTACTTTCATCGGCCGTAGAGTTGGAGAGTATCCCGCATCTTTGGTGGCAAAGAAGATGTTTTCCAGAGTATCATTTAGAGGAGTTAATTCTTTGGAATTGATAAAGTGAAATATTTTTTATTATTCTCCGCTTTTCTGTTGTCCTCATTTTTCCTTTTTTTACCTTCGGCATTCTTCTCTTCACCTTGAGTATCATTGCTTTTTTTATCTTCCACGACACTTCTTTTAGCAACACTCTAAATAGATGAATCTGCCTCCACTCTGATGGACTCTTCGGCTTTCTTTTACAACTTTTCGAGCGTGTTTGGTTTCTTCATTTTTATCCATTTCCCAAACTGACTCTTCTTGTCTATGACACCTATTAGAGACATCAGGATCATGTGGGGCTCGCGATTCCCCACTTTGGATAAAGCAACATTGAATCGGTTGAGAAAAGCTTTGATAGAATCCCTTGGATTCTTTCCATTGATATTAGAGATATAACATCCTTGGCCTTTATAGCTTGTAGCCTGAACTGATCTTTAAACTTCTTAGTCAAACAACAAACTGATCTACAGACTTAGGTGACAGCTTCGTGAACCATAATGATGCCACGCCTTCCAAGTAAGAATTCGATCTCGTCTATTGCCTTAGCTACATTCATGTGCCATTTGTGTTAGTACAGAAAGAAGTTTGGATCAATAGTTCCATTGTAGGGAGGCAAGGTAGGATGGGTGAACTTTTTTTGGGAACTCTGCTTTGCGGATCCTTTCGATGAATGGGTTTTTGCTGGGAGAAAAATCCCATTCCCCCTCATCGTCAGTGCGAGCCATGTTATCCTTCATGATTTGTTTTACCATGTCTGGGATATAGTAAAAAGGTTCGATTTTTATAGTAGGAAAAAAAAGTGATTTTTATTAGTAGAAAGATACGATCTTTGATATAGTAAATATATCATTTTTAGTGAAGTAAAAATATGATATTTATATATTGAATGGCAAAGTAAAAATTCGATTTTTATATATTGAATGGCAAAGTAAAAATTCGATTTTTATATATTGAATAGCAAAGTAAAAATTCGATTTTTATATATGAACATCGTGAAAAGGACTGCATTGGAATTTCAAACCGATCCAGACGGTTCAGCAGTTCAAAAGCAAAGCGCGGCGGAGTGGAACCCTCTGTGAGAACTTCTCACCTTTAATTTTATTTTTCTAGTTATAAATATATACTAGGATGCAGACGGTGTTTAGTAGCACCCGACACCCGTCGTCCAAGACCATGGACGGCTTGTATGCTTGGTTGTTTGATTTTGATGTGTAGTTGACTGTGTGATGTGATGTGAAATGAAATAAATTATTTATATAGTTAAAAATATTTTATGGTTAAAAATAGAATTTTTAACGTGTATATGAAAGGAAATAAAAATAAACAAATTGGACGATTTGTTTATACACACACATTTGACTGACATTGATTGGGACGATAAATTTTACACATCGCCTAACTGCACAAATAAAATCTGTGTTTGATTGTTTGAAACCCCACACGGGTATTGGGATGATATTTGATGTACACTAATCCCGATTGTTTAGTGTATGTCGATCGATTGATTGACAGACTGTTATAAGCGTTAAATATTTATATTTGATGCTTATACAGTGTAGAACGCACTTGGGATGATGGTTGATGATTTATCATTGTTGTTATATACGCGTGGTAGAAAATCCATATAATTAACATTATATGGTAATTGATTGGGCTTCATTCCAGTTTTGAAAAAGAAATATTTGAAAAATAATATTTGAAAAGTAATATTTGAAAAAGAAATATTTGAAAAAGAAATATTTGAAAAGAAATATTTGAAAAAGAAATATTTGAAATAGAATATTTGAAAATAGAAATATATGAAGCCATGTTGATTAGATTTACGCTATTTTGACGTAAACGATATTTATATCGATTTTATCCATTTTATAATGAACATCGAAAGTGATTTCAAAATCTGATATTTTGAATAGAAATGAATTTGAATTGAATTGAATACAAAATGAATTCAAATTGAATTGAAATTGAATTGAAACTGAATTGAAATCAATTTGAAATGAATTTAAAACGAATTTATAGGGAAAAATTTAATTTTTATTTGAATTAGAAATGAAGTTGAAATCGTTTTGAAAACGAATTTAAAACGATTTATATAATACATTTTAAAAGGAAATCGAGGAAGTATATATATTATATATATAATATAATGGCCTGAATAGAACACGCCGCGCAGCGGCAGTTCGCGAATTTCGACCATTGACTTCGAACGGACATTACGAGAGATCCGACCGTCGGATTCTCCTAAAACTGGGACCGTTGGGTTCGTATCGAAAAGAGATTTCTAACGAATGCTAGAAATTAGAAATCTAACGGTTAGATTTGGAATTATGTCCAAATCAAATTTGGAAAATGTCGCTGTAAGTGTAGTTCGATGACCGTTGATGGAAATAGACTGTACGGGCCTTGATAAAATTATTAAAAATAGTAATAATTTGTGTAAAATCATAAGAAATGATTTGTGAAGAATTGGGATGAAAAACTCCATATTTGAAAAGATAAAAATAGATTTTTATCGAAATGAACTAGTTTTGAACTAGAATAGTAATTTATTTATTTTTAAAATAAATAAAGTGAGTTTGAAATGGTTTTGAAATATAACCAAAATTTCCAATAATTGAATTGGAACGGATTTGAATCGAAATTGTCTTTGGAATACTTCGATGTTGGATTTTGTGATTATACAGATGTTGTTATGGAAATTTGAAAGATATATATATATATATACATATATATATATATACATATATATATATCGTTATCTCCAATACGGTATTTGTTGGTCGTAGAATTTGATGTTGAATATAAGCCGATATATTTTCTATTCAGAGCCTTGTATTTAATATCAAATGTGATTTGGGTTTGTCGTGAATGGTGTTTTCATTAACACTGTTCTTAAGCCCAGTTGAGAAAAGATTAAATCTTTTTATTTAGATTTAATGAAGTGTACCAATTAAATAATATTTAATTGAATTGATATTGATTTTTGGGTTTATCGTGAACAGTGTTTTAAATAACACTTGTTCTTTAGCCCGATAATTAATGGAATGTGATTTAGGGTTTATCGTGAACCGTGTTTTAAATGACATCGATTCTTTAACCCAGTTAAAGATTAAAACTAAGTGGAGTTTTAATGAATCTTTAATTAGATTGAAAAGGTGTTAGAATGGAGTTTCACCAGTTTTACTCCAGGCGATAGTTAAATCTTTAATTAGATTTGAACGTGAAATGGTAATTGAATTTACCGATAACATCGTGGTGTTAGATATGAAGTATTACCAGTTTTACTTCATGGGATGAATAGGTTGGGATTGGGAAATAAAATAAATGATTACTTCGGTGTGGTTCGCTAATCCCGACTAGTTTGAATTGATATTCAAAAAGGAGATTAAAGAATAAATTTAAAGAATTTATCTTTTATAAAATTAATGGGAACCTTTCCCAAAATATAAGAATATTGGAATAAAAGAATATTCTGAATTGGAATGAAGCGTATGTTGTGTTTGTGTAACATTTGTTTATTATATACGCGAGTTATTCAGAAAGACCGGGTTTATCCCATTCTGAATAACTGATTCGACGTGGTGTCGAAGATGAAGACGGTGGTTGAAGACCGGAGGTTTTCACGTCGTTTGGATAATTACTGATGATCTTGATTGGGCCGTACACCCAAGAGGAGGGAATCAGTTAGTGATCGTCCAGACGTACTTGGAGATCGATGGATATGCGGGGTACTAGGTGCCTCCGGTTTCGTTCAGACCCAGAACGAACTAGTAAGTGGACTGTGTGTCTGACATTGGATTTCAGTCTGTGTGATTGATTTCTATTAAATATATATCTGTTTGGCGGTGGAGAATTTATTCTCTTGCTTAACGCCCTTCTCTGAGACGTACGAGCTCAGGGGCTATATATTGATGGATATCCATCGCATGGAATGAATTGCCTGTGTGGAATGCCTAAGTGGCAATGGATCAAGGCTTCTGTTGAAAAGCAAAGTCTCGTGGTTGATAATCAAAGCACGGCATTTGTGGCGTAGCTTTGTGCAGCGTGAATTCGCGAGCATCACACCCCGATTGTGAACCAAAAACGGGAGAGGACCTCATGGAGGGCATGCGTTTCTTTCTAGCTAGAAGTGGCGTCAGTGGTTTTACACGCCCTGACGAGTTTGACTTATGTGGTTGTTGGTGTTACGAGGCGCCTTGGTTTGATCGGACGATCCGGGTCCGATGGAGTCATTCGTTGGATCATTTACGCCCCATAGGGCAGG
This sequence comes from Allium sativum, assembly GCA_030737875.1. Lineage (NCBI taxonomy): Eukaryota > Viridiplantae > Streptophyta > Magnoliopsida > Asparagales > Amaryllidaceae > Allium > Allium sativum. The sequence goes on from CM060923.1 coordinate 429,724,192, forward strand.
GAGACGTAGTGTTCAGGATTTCTCCTAATCCACATTGGTGGACCGGCCCTGTCGCTCCAAGGGTCGATGCGTTCTGATCCTGAGACATGGTAGGCAAGATTGTCTCGAATCGGTAGAGGACGATCCCTTGCCTCGGTTCACAGACGGAAATCCAATTTCCAAATACGTGACATTTGCGGTTTTAACTGTAGAACTAGTATGGCGATATGATATATGGTACCCATGCTGTCTATGATTGATACTTATGATTTGAAGTTGTTTTATACACTATGCACTTATTATAGTATCAAATGATTTGTTTTAAACGTACTAAGCATGTTTGGCTATTATAAGGGAAAACCCTATCCTCCGGCTTGCGTTGCATTGTGTGATGGGACCTGGGTCTTATAATAACTTCAATTTTCTTTACTTAGCATTGCGCTGTTGTTTTATGCACTGGTGTTCTTGGGAGGAAACCCGTTCCGTGTTATACGGCGTGGTCCCTTGATTTACCTAACTTTGAAAATAAAGATTAATAACTGTTTTAGTTCTCACACCAGTCCCATGACTGACCTGGAGTTCATTGCTTTAACCTAAACTCTGGGTGCCCTTATTTTCGACACGGGCAGCTAGTAGTTTTGGTTTTGCAGATTTATATTCACAGGATCCTGGTTTACAGCTGGAACGATATCCAGAAAGCTTTGTATCCGTATATCTCCTTCAGTTGTGTATTGTATTATTTTCCGCTGCTATGTAGTGTATTGTAATCTCTGATATTTATAATCTGTGTAATATTTATTTATACTCTATATATTCTTGTATTCTGATGGAATTGTTGTAATATACAATGAAATGTTCTTCCGTCTGCGTTCTGATCTGGCTTGTCCTCCCAGTAATTCGTTCCTTCTCTTCTCTTGGGAGATCGGAGAAGTTCGGGTCGCTACAACATGATCCATAGCTCAGAAATGTAATGAAAAGATATTTGATCCATAGTTATATAATATGCCCGATTCAAGAATTATAGAACGCCCGATCCGTAATTGTTGGACATGACTGATCCATAATAAAATGCGCCCGAGCCATGAGTAAATTTTTGCTTGGTTCATAGACTCGAAGACAGCCCGATCCATCATGCAAAATGGTGAACGACCCATCATTTGGGCCATGAACACTTAGTGTTTGAACAAATTCACATACTGTTTTGAAACCGCATTTTAATGGGATTAACAGTTACAGTGGACAAAATCAAGCAAAATGAACTTCATTGAAGCTTTAATTGTGGTTGAAGTTTTATAATACTGAGGCGATTTTCCAACATCTCTCTTGGATCTTCTACTCGAATACTAAAATCTGATCAAAGTCTCGTAAGCCTCCCTCTTCCCCTTGTTTTCAGTATAATATCCATATTAATTTCAATTAATTTATCGAATTCATTTGTGGACCATCTTTTTCTTTGGAACACCCTTAGAGTACCCTCCTTCTATAACCACCAAATTGTAGCTACTATGACACTGTGCTTATTTTAGCTTTCGGTTTTTTAATCTTCTTATTCGAAACTAGTTACGCAGTTGTAGATTATAAACTTAAGTTATGACTTACAATTCCTGTATTTAAGCCATTATGACAGTTAAAGAACACATCTTAAGAGTAATCACACTAAAAGAATCTGTGTTCATAAGTTCCTACATGAGTTTCACATAAAATGCACATATTTCCTAATATTATGCCCCATCTATTAAGTTTGTCTTTCATTGGCAACATGCTAAGTATACCTTGATACATTGTTAGCGATATCTTCGAATGATTGTTTTTCCCTAGATGATTTTGTACCAATCTACCTTATTGTCTGAAGTTCTTGCAGTTTTCCATGCTGAATTAATAGTGAAATCACTGCTACAATGTCCCTACAATCATTTGTCAAACTCCCTGTTGAGAAATAATGGCATATATTCTATAATTCTCCTTTGTTCCTCCATGCATGGGACTAAATCACACTTACAATTGCTTTTTTTAATTATATGGTTAACTTTATAGCTCGGGCATCCATATGTTAAATATGAATCCCATCCCCAAATAATCAATAAGAGATTTTCCTTTGATCCAAGGATCTTGCCAGAGATCCGTTTCATTACCAGCTGCAAATTACGCTCAATTAGCAACTAACTTATCTGCAATTCTTAGTATTGCCCTCCAAGTAGCAGAAATATTATTATCAACTGCCATTCTCCAAAAATTATCTCAATGTACCTCTTTCTCATCCATTTAGCCAATTTCCCATTATCAATTATAATCTTCCATGCTTTTTTCTTTTTTGAAGCTTCTCTCGTGTTGTAACAACCCGAATTTTAATAACATGTTAAAACCATAAATCAAGGCAGAATTAATTTTTAAAATAAGAATCAAGGGAAACGGGTTATGCCATTGCATTTGTCTAGGAATTCTGCTTGAAATAGAGTCCGAGTTTGCGTAAAACGGATAGTGTACGAAGAAGATATGGACGAACGAAGTTAGGCAGAAAAACAAGAAATGGGCCAGAATGCACTGGCGCACTTCAAGTGTGCCAGAACAAAATTGCACTGGCGCACTTGGGAAGTGCGCCCATGCAATTTTGCACTGGCGCACTTGGCAGGTGCGCCCAAGCCGAGCAGAAACCTGCTTGGTCATGGCCTGGCTGGCCTGGTCGGGTTCTGGTCGAATTTCTGAGCTCTGGTGTGTCACTAAGGCTGACTTATCATTTTCTGATTGGCTTTTCTTGAGAAGGATGGCCTTGATTTCTTCTAGCTTCATCGACGGCTCTAATTAGTTTGAAACCCTATATAAACAGCCTCCTAGCCTCATTCTCTTTACACCATTCTTCTTCAACCTTATGCTGCTCAAACTCTTGATGATCATGGCTTCTGCTTCTTCCTCTAAATTAAATTAAATTAAATTAAATCATGAAGATTATTTCTTGAAGACTACGGCTAGGAATTTCTTTTGGGGATTTGCTTCTTCAATCAAAGCAAGATTCAACGATTCAACAATTCAACAACTAATTTCTAGACTTGACTTCTGCATCTAAATTTCTTAGACCACGATCTGTAAGTTCCTGTTACTTTTAGATAAAAACTATAAACTTAATATAGCATGTTATAAATTGGAATTGATTTATGTGTAATTCATATCTATTCTTGTTTTCTTTTTGGATCTTGACTATTGGGAATATTGCCGACGACGTTGAAACTATTATTAATGGCTTAAGACTATGACGGTGAACATAAGACTATGCTTATGCCTATGACTGTGAACATAAGACTATGATATGCCTATGACTATGCCCATGCCTATGACTTTGAACATAAGACTATGCCTATTACTATGACTATGAACATAAGACTATTGCCTATGACTATGACAAGGACAATTGTGACTAATTACCTAAGATTCATGACCATGAGGTTATTACCTAGGATTATAACTTTGAAATCAGATCTAAGCTTGACTTTCTAATCAGACCTTTTCTTTATTTGTCCTTGGATCTTGATTTTGGGGATTTTTCTATTTAAATTAGATATGTCCTTGTTCTTGAAACTAGATTATTATTCAAACCTTTTCATGATCAATAATGTTATCAGATCTATATGCCTGCAATGTTTTCATCAATTTATTCAGTTATGTCAAGCCTTAAAAATAGATTGATAATAGAATAATGTTGATTATGTTATGTGGGATTGAATGATATCGTTCTATGCCTATGGTTCTGTTTTATTATCATGTTGAATTGGGAGTTAATGAATAAGTCTATTCATGTGTATATGAACTTGAAGTATAACCCGTTATGACAAGTTGTGTAGTTTATCATGTTATGCAAGTTTTAGGTTTTAAAATCATATCACGTATGTGACCAAATGTTAGATCTACATGTTTATGTGTATATGTTAAACCTATGTCATATTTCAAGTTCACACTTATTCATATGCTCGTGATTGATTTGCAAGTTCACATGTATGTAAGTTGATTTAGTCTATGTTGCAAGTTCACATATATGTATGTTGATTTAGTCTACGTTGCAAGATTCACACCTATGATATTCATGTTGACTATTTTTGCAAGTTCACACCTATGATGTTCATATTGACTTTGCCGAAAATGCCAAGTTTACACCTATGTCATGTTTATGTCAATGAATTTCTTTATGCCAATTTTATGTACGTTAAATTAGGCTAAGTTTTTAGCCTAATATTATATGTCAAAAATCATGCAGACGAGAAATTAGGCTAAGATTGTTAGCCTAATATTTAGACGGGGTAACGTTGGGAAAAATTGGTAATTGTAGGAAACTTGGTATGAAACTTACCTTGAAAACTTGACACGAACTTGACATGAAAACTTGAACATGGACATGACACTAGAATGAACTTGAAAATGGCCAACTCGAGGTTGGGTTGAGTTTGCAGTGTAAATCTACCTGGAACCTCCCGGCAAATCCAATGACTGCAAACAATAAGATCCAATGTGAGTAGTTGGTCATATCGCGCTTGAAACCCAAGGTTAGACCGAGTTGTGGTGTAAATCTGCCCGGAACCGCCCGGCATATCCAGTGACCACAACAACAGCTCTAATATGAGAGGTTGGGGTGCATTAATGAATTAATGCCACATGATAGGGTTAAGTCATGAACATGAAAGACAACACTTAACCAACTTGAGATATGATTGGTAGGGTTACGTCATGAACCTGAACGACAACATCTAACCAACTTGACATGTGAATTGTAGGGCTAAGTCACGAACTTAAATGACAACACTTAGCCAATTTGACATGCTAGACTGATAAGGGTTAAGTCTCGAATTAAATGACAACACTTAACCTGCTAGACGGAAACCCTAGTTACGCGGTTCGTTTCGGCAGTAACCCACTCGATGTATCATGGTACCCTGGAACTAGGCAGGGTGGGCCACGATTACTAGGCTGATTGTAAGCGACCTGAACGACGGCTGTGTTGGTGCGCCAGTGTAGGTTCAGGCGGGCTATGGTCGTGCACGTGGTCTGGAGTTGAAAAAGCAGGCATTGGGCATCAGTAGGTTTATCAGTGCATGCTTGATTCGTGTCGGTGGTTGGCACCATAGGGCTTGATACACCCTATGGTGGACCTAGCACAGGTGACTACATTCGTGATAGGGCTGTATGACACAGACACACGACGAGCTAGAACTTGTAGGGAGCCGATCGACTAGAGGATCATTTCATTGGACCTAGAAATGGGTCATTTCATGATATTGGGCCAAGGGATTATTTCATGATTTATATAAGACATGGGTTTGGGATTCTAGTACAGTTGATGCAGCGAACCTTGAATATGTGATGCTATACTTGATTTATACTTGATTTTTCATGTTATCTTAGTCTATCTTGCCCATCTTGACAGCATCCTTATGTTTACTTTCGGTTTATACGTGTCATGTTACCTTTATCTGTTTTTATGCTGAAAGTCACTTGGACTTACCAGTCTTTATGACTGAGCCGTTTTCTATCGCCTCTTTTTCTTCCGTCCCCCTCCTCCCTCAGGTTCTCAGGGAGGAAACTCTAGCACTTAGCTTGGATTTCGCTTGCTTTTGATTCAGCTCATGTGCGGTTTTATCTTGGGCTATGCTATGGCTGCGTTTTCTGCTACCTTTGGGGAATTAAGCTACTTTTGATGTTTTAAGTTTATGCTTCTTTCTTCATGCAAGACATAATTTGTTGTAATGGAAAATAATGACTTTGGCTATTTGGTACTTTAAATGAAAAAGGCTTTGACTATTTTTGAAAGTAATGAAATTTATCTTTTGATTCTTCCGCTGTTTTATTTGTGTTCTGTCTTGTAATATTTCCGTATTTGTTTACCTCGACAACGCTCCTCCAAAACTAGTGCATTCCCTTTGTGAGTGACCCTAGCGGAGGTGGGGTGTTACATTTGGTATCAGAGCAGAAGGTTACCAGACTGGGCAAAAGTTTTTAAAACCTTCTAAAATTATTTTCAAAATTTGTTTACAAAGAAGTATTTTTCGAGAAAAGTCTTGTTTTGTTTAAAGGCTATTCCCCAAACGCCATTAGAACTATCCTTTGTTTCCTCGTTCGAATCTCTTTTCCTTTCCTTTCTCCATTTGTAGTCGCAGTAGTTTTTACCTGCAGCTAATCTTCTTTCTAGCTTTGTAGAGGGTTTCCCGTATGATGGAGATAGTTTCCGTAAGGCTTGTTAACATGTTACGTAGAGAAGGTATGAGTGATAAGTTAAGGCGAATGAGTCTCAGAACGAGAAGAAAGACTCCGAGAAAGGAGGCAAGAACAACAACAATAATAAGGATAACAAGACACGTGAGAAAAGAAAATGCCACTTCTACGGTATTGAGGGGCATATAGCCCAGGATTGCAGAAAGAAGAAGAAGAAGAAGATGGGAGCATGCTTTCAGTGTGGTGATACTGGACATATCAGCAAGAATTGCCCTAAGAAGCAAGGGCAAGGCCCGCAAGCAGGACCCTCTAGGGGTACATCTTTAACTTCTTCTCCTTGATGCTTTGTTTTATCTTGTTTATCTTCTCAATCCTATCTTGAGAACCTTAGGTAGAACCCTTTTGGATGTAAACATGTGATTGAAACATGTTATGGTTGATGTTTGCAAATGGTTGCAAGTGGTTGCAAGTGGTTGCATAACACACATTAGGCACTAGATCGGCTCTGACACATTTTCATATTGCATATGCATGAGTGTTTATACTTGTTTACGGATGAAACTGAATGGATTATCATGTGGGTGTTGCATATGGATGGATGTTTGTGCACACATATAGTGTTTATGTGACTAGGACTATTTGCATACATGTTGGATTTCATGGCACTAAACATATTTTGCATTAAGAAGATCAATCAGGCATGATCATTTGCATTAGATAAGGAACATATACACAAACTTTTTGCATATGTTCATATAGCATTAGAAATAGTTTAAGGACAATGGTTGCTTGTGGATGATGTTTTGAGTAGATGGATGATTGGATGATAGGATGCATTCTTCTTAACTTGAAAATTTCGGGGACGAAATCCTTTAAGGAGGGGAGAATGTAACAACCCGAATTTTAATAGCATGTTAAAACCATAAATCAAGGCAGAATTAATTTTTAAATAAGAATCAAGGGAAACGGGTTAAGCCATTGCGTTCGTCTTGGAATTCTGCTTGAAATAGAGTCCGAGTTTGCATAAACGGATACCGTACAAAGAAGATATGGACGAATGAAGTTATGCAGAAAAACCAGAAACGGACCAGAATGCATTGGCGCACTTGGGAAGTGCACCAGAACAAAATTGCACTGGCGCACTTGGGAAGTGAGCCCACGCAATTTTGCATTGGCGCACTTGGCAGGTGCGCCCAGGCCGAGCAAAAACCTGCTTGGTCAGGCCCTGGCTGGCCTGGTCGGGTTCTGGTCGAATTTCTGAGCTCTGATGTGTCACTAGGGCTGACTTGTCATTTTCCGATTGGCTTTTCTTGAGATGGATAGCCTTGATTTCTTCTAGCTTCATCGACGACTCTAATTAGTTTGAAACCCTATATAAACAGCCTCCTAGCCTCATTCTCTTTACACCATTCTTCTCTAACCTTATGCTGCTCAAACTCTTGATGATCATGGCTTTTTCTTCTTCCTCTAAATTAAATTAAATTAAATCGTGAAGATTATTTCTTGAAGACTACGGCTAGGAATTTCTTATTGGGGATTTGCTTCTACAATCAAAGCAAGATTCAGCGATTCAACAATTCAACGACTAATTTCTAGACTTGACTTCTGCATCTAAATTTCTTAGACCACGATCTGTAAGTTCCGGTTACTTTTAGATAAAAACTATAAACTTAATATGGCATGTTATAAATTGGAATTGATTTATGTATAATTCATATCTATTCTTGTTTTATTTTTGGATCTTGACTATTGGTAATATTGCCGACGACGTTGAAACTATTATTAATGGCCTACGACTATGACCGTGAACATAAGACTATGTTTATGCTTATGACTGTGAACATAAGACTATGACTATGACTATACCTATGCCTATGCCTATGACTGTGAACATAAGACTATGCCTATTCCTATGACTATGAGCGTAAGACTATTGCCAACGACTATGACAAGGACAATTGTGACTAATTATTCATGACCATGAGGTTATTACCTAGGATTATAATTTTGAAATCGGATCTAAGCTTGACTTTCTAATCAGACCTTTTCTTTATTTGTCCTTGGATCTTGATTTTGGGGATTTTCTATTTAAATTAGATCTATCCTTATTCTTGAAACTAGATTATTATTCAAACCTTTTCATGATCAAAAATGTTATCATATCTGTATGCCTGCGTTGTTTTAATCAATTTATTCAGTTATGTCATGCCTTAAAAATAGATTGATAATAGAATAATGTTGATTATGTTATATATGGGATTGAATGATATTGGTCTATGCCTGTGGTTCTATTTTATTATCATGTTGAATTGGGAGTTAATGAATAAGTCTATTCATGTGTATATGAACTTGAAGTATAAACCGTTATGACAAGTTGTGTAGTTTATCATGTTATGCAAGTTTTAGGTTGTAAAATCATATCACATATGTGACCAAATGTTAGATCTACATGTTTATGTGTATATGTTAAACCTATGTCATATTTCAAGTTCACACTTATTCATATGCTCGTGATTGATTTGCAAGTTCACATGTATGTAAGTTGATTTAGTCTATGTTGCAAGTTCACATATATGTATGTTGATTTAGTCTACGTTGCAAGATTCACACCTATGATATTCATGTTGATTATTTTTGCAAGTTCACACCTATGATGTTCATATTGACTATGCCGAAAATGCCAAGTTTACACCTATGTTATGTTTATGTTAATGAATTGCTTTATGCCAATTTTGCGTACGTTAAATTAGGCTAAGTTTTTAGCCTAATATTATATGTCAAAAATCAGGCGGACGAGAAATTAGGCTAAGATTGTTAGCCTAATATTTAGACGGGGTAACATCGGGAAAAATTGGTAATTATAGGAAACTTGGTATGAAACTTACCTTGAAAACTTGACACGAACTTGACATGAAAACTTGAACATGGACATGACACTAGAATGAACTTGAAAATGGCCAACTCGAGGTTGGGTTGAGTTTGCAGTGTAAATCTGCCCAGAACCGCCCGACAAATCCAGTGACTGCAAACAATAGGATCCAATGTGAACGGAACCGCCCGGCAAATCCAGTGACTGCAAACAATAGGATCCAATGTGAGTAGTTGGTCATATCGCGCTTGAAACCCGAGGTTAGACTGAGTTGTGGCGTAAATCTGCCCGGAACCGCCCGGCATATCCAGTGACCACAACAACAGGTCTAATGTGAGAGGTTGGGGTGCATTAATGAATTAATGCCACATGATAGGGTTAAGTCATGAACACGAAAGACAACACTTAACCAACTTGAGACATGATTGGTAGGGTTAGGTCATGAACTTGAACGACAACACCTAACCTACTTGACACATGAATTGTAGGGCTAAGTCACGAACTTAAATTACAACACTTAGCCAATTTGACATGCTGGACTGATAAGGGTCAAGTCTCATTTTTTAAATGACAACACTTAGCATGTTGGACGGAAACCCTAGTTATGCGGTCCGTTTCAGCAGTAACCCAGTAGATGTATCATGGTACCCTTGAACTAGGCAGGGTGGGGCACGATTACTGGGCTGATTGTAAGCGACCTGAACGACGGGTGTGTTGGTGCGCCAGTGTAGGTTCAGGCGGGCTATGGTCGTGCATGTGGTCCGGAGTTGAAAAATCAGGCATTGGGCATCAATAGGTTTATCTGTGCATGCTTGATTCGTGTCGGTGGTTGGCACCATAGGTCTTGATACACCCTATGGTGGACCTAGCATAGGTGACTACATTCGTGATAGGGTCGTATGACACAGACACACGACAAGCTAGAACTTGTAGGGAGCAGACCGACTAGTGGATCGTTTCATTGGACCTAGAAATGGGTCATTTCATGATATTGGGCCAAGGGATTATTTCATGATTTATATAAGACATGGGTTTGGGATTCTAGTACAGTTGATGCAACGAACCTTGAATATGTGATGTTATACTTGATTTTTCATGTTATCTTAGTCTATCTTGCCCATCTTGACAGCATCCTTATGTTTACTTTTGGTTTATACATGTCATGTTACCTTTATCTTTTTTTACGCCGAAAGTCACTTGGACTTACCATTTATGACCAACCCGTTTTCTTCCGCCTCTTTTCCTTCCGTCCCCCCCCCCCAGGTTCTCAGGGAGGAAACTCTAGCACTTAGCTTGGATTTCGCTTGCTTTTGATTCAGCTCATATACGGTTTGATCTTGGGCTATGCTATGGCTGCATTTTCTGCTACCTTTAGGGAATTAAGCTACTTTTGATGTTTTAAGTTTATGCTTCTTTGTTTATGCAAGACATAATTTGTTGTAATGGAAAATAATGACTTTGGCTATTTGGTACTTTGAATGAAAAAGGCTTTGACTATTTTTGAAAGTAATGAAATTTATATTTTGATTATTTCGCTGTTTTATTTATGTTCTGTCTTGTAATATTTCTGTATTTGTTTACCTCGATAACGCTCCTCCAAAACTAGTGCATTCCCTTTGTGAGTGACCCTAGCGGAGGTGGGGTGTTACACGTATCTCTTATACTCCTCAATCTAGATCCCCTTTCCTCTTTAGGCCTACACAAATCTTTAATTTTGATCTTATGAAAACTCCATTTCTAGATATAATTAGCATATACACTCAATTTTGACAATGGAAGCATCTGGTAATTGAAAATTTTGGAGCTAAAAATTAAATTATGCTTGAATCATAGTATGAGCCAAGTCAATCCTCCCTGTAAATGAAAGCAATATAAAATTCTAACATTAAAGTTTTTCTCAAATTTTAGTAACCAGTGCAGCACATTCTCTATCTGTATTTTTTTAGATGATAATGATACCCTAAGATATTTAATTACAACTCTCCTTTCACTCTAAGTATTCCAGAATTTATTCCTTTCTCTTACAAAATTAGTTGAAATAACATTGGATTCCTATCTATTCATTTTCATCCCTACGCATCTTTTCGGATTTCCAAATGTATCAATGATTTTTTGAGCTACTCCTCTGCTTGATTTGACATAAATAATCAAGTCCCCAACATATTGCTAGTGGTTGACAAATGGTTGGAAATTGTGAATTGGTTGGACGTCCTGTTCATATTTTGCAAACTCTTTCTGAACGGTGAAATATTCCATGGAAGTGGCGACCAAATATGAGGAAAGAGGATCATCTTGTCAAATGCCCCAACTAATGGTAAAGAAACCGTTCGGTGCTCCATTAATCAGAATGGAAAAGTTAGGATAGTTAATACATTTTGAAATTAGTCCCGTAATTTTCTATGGGTACCCCATAACCTACATTATTTGCATGATAAAATAATGATTAACTTCATCATACGCTTTGTGGAGGTTAACTTTCAAATAAAAAATTTCAATTTCATTCTTGTTAAAATTTCTAATCAATTTATGTACCAACATAGAGTTTTCTAAAATGTCTCTCCCTTTTATGAAAACACTCTCGCATTCAACAATCATGTCTGGCAACACTTTTTAATTTTATTGCATATTACTTTACTCAGAATTATATATAGAATATTAGAACAGGAAATTCATGGGTTATTAAATGTCTTGGAAGGCTTGTTAGTTTTTGGGATTAGGCATAAGAATATGTCGTTATTATTATTTTTTCAAAATTTTATGTGATTGAAATGATCCTTGAATATCTTACACTAACTAATTTTTCATATCATTCCAATAAGTATTGAAGAGGTCGGGTCTAAGTTCGTCATGTCCTTGGTGGGATCAGCATGGATGGAGTTCATGGCTTAGAATATTCTAACCAATATAAAGCTTGTTGAAACAGTTTATGGATTCTTCTTTCAAGGCCCACTAAGTTATTTCCATCATATTTAAAATTTTGAAATTTATAGTTTTATGTACAAAGAAACATACTACACTTGTCTCCAATAGAAAGTCATTGCTCCTTCGTTTTTGCTTTAGTTAAACAACTTTAACTTCTTAGCACTTCTTTCAGCTCTACTTAGCTTTGATAGTATTGCTTCCATGCATCTACACTCTCATTAGCATTGTCCATCAATTCCAGTACCATGGCGAGTTTCCCCACTACTTCCCTGATATGATCATTATTTTTTCTTTTGCATTTGTTTTGCTCCTTTCGCTTCTTTTCTATGTTTGTAAGAAACTAGGCGAAGTTATACATATACTATCTGAGTATTGTCCATGCTCCTTAAAGTTGAATGCATCATGATATTTCTCTTTCAAGTGCCAGTAATTAGCAAATTGAAAAGGGCATGCACACATGGGCTTTGGGAGTTGCAAGAAATATAATAATTGAAGATGGGTCCAAAAATTTGAATTTTTCAAGGATAATGAAAAGGATTTCGCAGACTTAAACAATTTGGTTTATGAGACAGCTAAGGACATGTGGAAGAATTCAATTTATATTTTCCTAGTGGGTAGGCGACCACACTGTGTTCATTTAAATGCATATGTCAATTATAAGTGGGAACCCTTAATGAATGTGGGATGTGTTTGCAAGAGAGAATGGTTTTTACTTAATTAAATTTTCTAAATAGGAAGATTGTGCTAGAGTTCTGAATGGTGGTCCATGGTTTATGGACATCAAATTGATATTTATCAAATGCTTGGAACCGGGTTTAGGATTGGAACATGATATGCTTGACACACCCGGCGTGGACTAGGTTGATTAATCTGGATTTATCATTGCATATTGCCAGAGGCATAGGTAATTCTCTAGCCTAATTGGGGGACCATTAGCCACGGTTGAATGTATAAGACTTAAATATGCCAAGGTGACAACTGATACAAAAGTGACAATGAACACAAAACTGATAAGGGCTAAGGATAGATACGGTAATATATACATATAAGATGTGAAATACGAATATATTGCACCCGCATGCAATCATTGCAAATGTTTTTGATAGGTTGATGCTCAATGTGAATCAGTCATCAAATCTGTGAAGCAAATGTGAAAGCCAAGAACTAACATGACTAATATTGATAAGCAGCCTGACAAAAACGCTATACCCTCTGATGTTTAAGGGCTCCACAAGTCTTTAGTTGTATTTTAGCAGGTTGTTTATCAGTATTAATTATGTTCATTTTTTTGGTCTTCCACACTTTCTTCACAAGTTTGATGATTGACACACATAATGTGTCCAAAATATTTGCAGTTATTGTTTGTGGGAGGAATATATTCATATTCCATATTTTGTATGTATTTATTACCCTACTCTTATCTATTTTTTCGTTCACTAGTCACTTCCACATCAAATAACTTCCTGACATAGTTGAGTTTTTTGACTTTTTTAAAGTTTATCCATGGCCAATGGTTCAACAATTAAGCTAGTGAGTTTACTTATACCTCTGGCATTTCATAAAGATAAATAAAGATTAATCAATCTTTCTCCACCCGGATATGTCTCTCATATCACGTTCTAATCTCAAGTTTGGTTCTCAACATTTGATAAACATCAATTTGTTGTCCATAAACTATGGGCAGCCATTCAAAACTCTAGCACAGTCATACTCTTTAGCAAATTTAATTAGATAAAAACTGTTCTCCCTTGCAAAAACATTAGAGTTCCACCCATGTTTGATATATGCGTTCAAATAAACATAATACAATCGTCTTCCCGCTATGTAAAAATAAATTGAATTGCTTCACATGTCTTTTGCTGCCTCAAAAACCGAATCATCTAAATACGAAAAATCCTTCTCCTCATCCTTGGAAGTTTAAAGTTTTTGGACCTTACCTCCAATTATCGTATTGCCTGCAACTGTTGAAGCCTATGTGCACACGCTCTTTTTAAGTTGGTATTTTTTGCTTATTGATGGATATAGCACATATTGCCTATGGGTGTATCCCTTTTTTAAATTGGTAAATTGAATTGCAACTGCTTGATATATATATATATATATATATATATATATATATATATATATATATAGTCACACCATAAATTGCAAGAGTAAAATCAATATGCTTTCCACAATTGTATGTTATGTGAAGTGAACGTGATGGACTTCCATCATCATAAATTCCAACTGACAAAGATGAATAATAATTTTTGACCTTCTTGTAATACAATCACTGGTAATAACATTTATCAATACCAAAAAATTACTCATCTTATTATCCTTGCTTCGATCAACTAACTAAAAGTTTTTTCTTTCTTCATGTTAAGTTGTCTCGTATGTCAAAACATCCATGTTGTGGTAAACTTAAAAGAAAATAAGGGCATCGTTAATGATACTTCAAATTTTAATAAGAGAACGGTACATCACTTAATTTCAAATTGTTAAGGGGGTTTTAAATCTAGAAATATTTTCAAAAGTTTAGACAAAATTACTCTTGAACTTCACTAATACGGTATGTAACGACCCAGTTTTTGGCTAATTCTGTAAAAATAATAATTCATTGATTATATTAAGTGATTAATATAACTGAATAAATTAGATTTAATTAATAGAGAAGAATTGAATGATATTTTTATTAAATTCCTATATGTACATACATTTATATCATTATTTAAAATTTCTTAACATATGAATATATGTATATTAACAAGTACAAAATGTCCTGTGTATATTTTTATAATGGTTTAAAACATATGTAAATTAAAAATAAACATCACTAATTAAATTCTAGTTTACTTCATATGGAAGATATACAACATTTATAAGGATTTAACATTTTTTTGTACATCAATTTGACATGCCAATGGCTTTCCATTGAAGTATATGACTAGCTAATACACCAGGCATGCCCATGAGTTTGTACTTCATTGCATTGTCATTAGACATAGTACAAGACCAGCTACCAAATTTGCTTCCTTCCCTTTAATCAACCTATTTGCAGACACACACACACACACACACACACACACACACACACACATATATATATATATATATGTAAGTATGTACTTCATTCTATAGAGGAAGCCTATGTTACCTAACCAAAACAGTATTGGGCTTGGTACAAAATTTGGTGAAATCAACATATAACTTTTCATATGCACATGGTTATAAGTATGTTTGTACTTCATTTCTTGGTCACTGCAATGCCTTAGCATCTAGGATTAGCTAACTATTACATGAGAACACCTATTTCGATCATGCACGAATATGAACAACATAGAGCATTTCAATCAGAAGTAGGCACAGTTAAAAGAACATGGCTATATTCTCTTTAATAAAATTACACAGCTAAACATATAGTTGCTTCCTCTTCGAATCGAACAATGGCACAACTATAACATTTCCACTAAGCTATGTTCCTCCCTCATGCACCAATTAAATGCTCCATTAGTTTAACATTTGATTGCACCTACAAATACACACTTGCATGCATTCACATATTCATTCGAACTAAAACTGGTAAGAAGAATGGAAGCATAACATGGCAAAACAGTTTGAAGACTGGTGAACGAAAAACAGAGCAACAGAGGATTATTTTCAGTGAGTAAACCTCACTCTAATTTTCATTTTTAAACTCACTCTGATTGTTAAACACTTATACTAAGTGGGGTATCTTATATATGTGTATATGTATGAAATGTTACATCGTACCATTCTGAATCAAACATTCAGCACTGAGTATGGAACAAATAGAGTGATGTTTTGATTATAATATTCTCTTTTTCGAAACTTGGTGTGTTAAAATATATATAAGCATTCATCCAGTATAACCCTGACTAGAATTTAAATGTTTTAGATGAACCTTAGTGTAATCCGCAATATAACTTTATTGAAAATAGAATTTGAGTATAGTTGGACATTTGCAAAGATGTATAGGTACCTATACTTTAGTATTTATTTTCTATGCACAAAATGCTATTCCATCCACTGAACCAGGTTAGAATATCTGTATTATTATTATTATTCTTATTATTTTTTCTTTCTTTCTTTACTAGAATACTAATTCAAAAGGAACCAAAAAGATCTAACCATGCCTATTCTACTTAGTTATGTGTAGCATACAAAACGTATTACTCTGCCTTGGATGATGAGGGTCCTGTTGAAAATGTTTTTATAAACATTAGGTGAATTATTAAAAATGTTGGAATAAGTGTATGAATGGCTCCTATATGTAAATAGTCCCACATCATGGGACTATATGGAAGAAGCTAGTATTCATACTTGTTTCTAAGAAGTCATGTTGGGGCCTTCGGGCTCCCAATACATGCTTTGTTGTGAGGAGGGAGACCATGCATCATGACCACCACACACACGCACGACCGACCGACTCAACTTGACCCGACCCGGCCTGGCCCAGTCCGGTTCGGTTTGGTTTGGCCTTGGACTTGGCCCTTGACTTTGTGGTGTAGACACTTATATTTTTGGACCAGAAACCAATGCTTTTTTCGAACCGTTTTTTTTTTATGGAAAATTTTTATGCAACGGTAAATTTTAGTCTCGTAATTTTAGCAGATCCGATTTTTTCTCCCACTACTCAGTAAAACCCTAATTCCCATTATATATATAGTCTTCAGTTACAGACGAGAAAAAACATCAAATTACATATTCTCTTCTTGCCTCCGCCATTAAAATCTTCTTTCAGAAAATTTCAGGCAGTGCTAAATTTCGACCATGCAAATCTGCACTGATTTGTTGTGCAAGCAAATCGGCTATTGTTTTCAAAGGTTGTTTTATCTTAGAGGCATTGGCGAAAGTACGAACTGGTTTTCACCTCTGACCAGATCGTCAAATCGTCTTCAACAAAGCGACGAAGTACGTGACTCAGCCATTGTTTCCTAATAATTTGAAGATGAACTGAAACAATGGCTTCGAACTCAGCCCTAGACGATGCTGCTCCACCCTCTGCCTTCCAAATCCCTCTCGTGACTGCTGCTCTTTTCAGATTCGAAGGCTTGCATTTCAAGCGATGGCGTCAGAAGATGGAGTTCTACATGATGATGAGAAAAGTGGTGGCTGCACTGACTAGTTACAAACCGCAGCTACCAGACAGACCTGACGAGGCTTATGCAGCAAAGATGGTATCCTGGACTGAACAGTCAAAGCAATTTCAGACCTGGACTGAACAAGATTACCTATGCAAGAATTTTATTCTGAATGGACTGAGCGATGACCTGTATGATTACTATAATTCAGATGAAAAGACACCAAAGGAGATCTGCGAAGCACTGAAGAAGAATTATGATACAGAGGAGGCGGGGGCAAAGAAATATGTTGTAAGCCGCTACATAAAGTACCGGATGACAGATGACAGGTCAGTAGAGATGTAGTCTCATGAGCTTCAGAAAATAGCTCATGAGATCATCCCCGAAGGTATGGCAATGGACGAACAATTTCAAATTGCTGTTATCATTGACAAATTATCCCCAGGTTGGAAAGATTTTAAGAATGTCTTACGACATAAGACTAAGGAATTTTCCTTAGAAAGCTTGATCACGCGCCTCCGTAATGAAGAGGAGGCACGCAAGCAGGACCAGAAAGAAGAGGTGTTGATTGTCAATAACAACAACACTAAAATGACCAAACCCGCTGTTCTGAAACCAAACCAGAAATCATTTAAGAATCAGAACAGGCGCAACAAACAGAATGAGAATCTTCAAGGAAACCCAAAAGGACAGCAGAAATCAGCCTAAATGAATGATTCTGGACAGTTGTTTCTATGTTACAACTGTGGAAAACCAGGTCATATGGCACGAAAGTATCGGAGCAGGCCAAGCTTTGCACCTCAGGCTAACCTGACTAAGGAGCCTCTTACAGCTATGATTACTGAGATTCGCCTTGTTGGTGGATCAGAGGGTTGGTGGGTAGACTCTAGTTCTTTTCGCCATGTCTGCCATGATCGTGACTTGTTCAATACATACACAGCTGCTGATAATCAAAAAGTGCTGTTGGGAGATTCTCACACCACTAAAGTTGTAGGGATTAGCAATGTGGAAATCAAGTTTACCTCTGGAAAGACTGTAATTCTGAAAGATGTTATACATACTCCAGAGATAAGGAAGAATATGGTATCTGGCTTTGTCCTTAATAAGGCGGCTTTACAAGTTATTGGCGCTGATTTGTATACCCAAACTTATAAGGGAACTTTTGTGGGAAAGGGTTATGCTTGTGAGGGTATGTTTAAATTGAATGTTGAAAATAATAAAGTGACTATTTCTGCTTATATGATGTGTGATTTTAATATTTCGCACTCTAGGTTATGTCCTGTAAATAAACGAATAATTCATAACATAAGCACCCTAGATATGATTCCTAAAATGATATATTCTGAACCTGATAAATATAAATTATGTACACAAGCTAAAATAACAAAAAAAAACCTCATAAATTTGTTGATAGAGTTTCTGAACCCTTGCCTTGATTCATTCTGATATATGTAAGCTTGATGGCACTTTGACTAGACATGGACATCGTTATTTTATCACTTTTATTGATGACTGCTCTGAGTTCACCTATGTATATCTTATGAAAAATAAAAGTGATGCTTTTGACATGTTTAAAACATTCAAAACTGAAATTGAGAATCAAGCAAATAGGAAAATTAAGAGACTTCATAGTGATAGAGGAACAGAATATGAATCTACTTCAATTCTGGATTTCTATAAACTACATGGTATAGTACATGAGAGAATTGCACCCTATTCTCCTGAAATGAACAGTAAATCTGAAAGAAAAAATAGGACCTTTATCAAATCAGTATTTTCCATTCTACTAAATTCTAGTGCAGCAAAACATTGGTGGGGGGATATTTTATTTACTGTATTTTATGTTCTGAATAGGATCCCCAAATCTAAGAATAAAATTTCACCTTATGAAATTTTAAAGAATCATAAATCCAATCTCTCATACTTTAAAATTTGGGATTGTTTAGCATATGTTCGCATTCCAGAACCTAAGAGAATAAAATTGGCAAGTAGAGCGTATGAATGTGCATTTATAGGCTATGCTATTAATAGCAAAGCATACAGATTTTATGACCTAAATGTACATAATCTAATAGAATCAAATGATGCCGATTTTTATGAAAAAAATTCCTTTTAAATTAAGGAATAGTGGAGGCACTTTAAGTATGCCTATTAGAACAGATCTTAATAAAAATTTTGAAGCTGAACCTAAAAGAAGTAAAAAGAGCAAGAACCGTAAAGATTTTGGTTTGGATTTTTGTGCTTTTACTATAGAGGAGGATCCCTTAAACCTCCAAGAGGCCTTATCTTCTTTAGATGCCAATTTTTGGCAAGAGCCTATAAATGATGAGATGGATTCTTTGGAATCCAATAAGACTTG
The DNA here is from genome assembly GCA_030737875.1 of Allium sativum. Taxonomy (NCBI): domain Eukaryota; kingdom Viridiplantae; phylum Streptophyta; class Magnoliopsida; order Asparagales; family Amaryllidaceae; genus Allium; species Allium sativum. The sequence continues at coordinate 429,743,600 of CM060923.1, forward strand.
GCATTTGGTAGATTTACCCCTTGGTTGTAAATTTACAGGCTACAAATGGGTGCTTAAAAAGAAACTAAAACCTTATGGCACTATTGATAAATATAAAGCATGACTAGTAGCTAAAGGTTTTAAACAAAAAGAAAATATAGATTTCTTCGACACTTTTTCACCTGTAACTAGAATAACATCCATTCGGGTATTAATCACACTTGCTTCCATTCATAATTTTCTTGTACACAAATGGATGTTAAAACTACCTTTTTAAATAGTGAATTAGACGAAGAAATTTATATGGACCAGCCTGAAGGATTCGTAGTACATGGTCAAGAACATAAAGTATGCAAATTAGATAAATCATTATATGGTTTAAAACAAGCATCTAAACAATGGCATGAAAAATTTGATAACTTAATCATTTCACATGGTTTTAAAGTTAATGAAAGTGACAAATGCATTTATTACAAATCTGAGAATGACATTTGCTCTATTATATGCCTTTATGTAGATGACCTTCTCATTTTTAGGTCAAAGATTCATGCCATAAGCTCATTCAAATCCTTATTAAGTACCAATTTTGATGTGAAAGATCTAGGTGAGGCGAGTGTAATCCTTGGTATTAAAATTACTAGGTCAGAAAAGGGGCTTTCTTTGTATCAATCTCATTACATTGAGAAGATACTATAGAAATACAATTACTTTGAATGTAAACCTACATGTACACCATATGATCCAAGTGTAAAGTTATTTAAGAACACTGGCGTAGGTGTAAGACAGTCTTAATATGCGAGCATCATTAGCAACCTTCGGTATGCCACTGATTGTACTAGACCCGACATTACATATGTCGTGGGATTATTTTGCAGGTTTACCAATAGACCTAGTATAGAGCACTAGCATGCTATTGAAAGGGTTATGAGATACCTTAAACAAACTATGAACCTTGGATTACATTATGAAAGGTTTCCAACTGTACTTAAAGGATGCTCTGATGCAGATTGGAATACCTTATTTAATGATTCTAAAGCAACCAACGGCTACATATTTAGCATCGCTGGAGGAGTTGTTTCTTGGAAATCAAGAAACAGACTATGGAGTTTGAGATGATAGCACTAGCCGCAGTTAGTGAAGAAGCAGAGTATTTGAGAAATCTGCTAGCTGAGATTCCCTTATAGGAAAAACCGATACCAGCTGTGTTAATACATTGTGATAGTACTGCGGCTATTGTAAAAGTTCAGAACCGTTATAACGGTAAGAGACGACAAATATGTCGTAAGCATAGCACTGTTAGAGAACTACTTTCTACAGGTACCGTTAGAGTGGATTACATACGTAGTGATGAAAAATTGGCAGATCCTTTGACGAAAGGATTGTCCAGAGAGAAAGTCCTTAATTCTTCTAAAAAAATGGGATTATTGCCTTTAGATTGTTGAGTGACACACAATGGTAATCCGACCTAAATGACTGGAGATCCCAAGAACTAGGTTCAATGGGTAAAAACAAGTTGTGTAGTGATATGTGTTGAACATGCTATTTAATAAACCAAGAAGCATGTATTCCAGAAGTGATTAGAGGATGAGTTAATAGAAACTCTTAATGAGATCTATACTCTATTTGGAGTGGAGTACCTACCTTCAAGAGTGCTCTTGATAGACTCACCTTTGTGAATGTCGAAATGTGGACATTTCCTATTGAGTTTTGGGAAAACTTCTAGAGCGTTCACTAAACTAGGATAGACGTGCATGGCCATAAATGCACGGGCTTATTTGATTGCACTATAGAAAAGGTTGTGTGTGGTTTGATGTCAGGAATAGAGTTCAAGACTACATGTCACTCTAGTAAAAACTGAATCTTATTCACTATGCAAAGGTTCAAGTCGGATGACACCTTTGTTTATGCACAATCTTATGTTTTTTAGAAACTGCTCGAAAATATTTTCAAAAATTCAAGTGGTGGATTATTGAAATGTTTTTATGAACATAAGGTGAATTATTAAAAATGTTGGAATAAGTGTATGAATGGCTCCTATATGTGAATAGTCCCACATCATGGGACTATATGGAAGAAGCAAGTATTTATACTTGTTTCTAAGAAGTCATGTTGGGGCCTTGGGGCTCCCAATACATGCTTTGTTGTGAGGAGGTAGACCATGCATCATGACCACACCACACGCGCGACCGACTGACTCGACTTGACCTGACCCGGCCCGGCCTGGCTAGTTCAGTTTGGGCTTGGGCTTGGACCTTGACTTTGTGTTGTAGACACTTATATTTTTGGGCCAGAAAACATTTCTTTTTTCAAACCGTTTTTTTTGGAAGATTTTTATGCAACGGTAAATTGTGTCTCGTAATTTCAGCAGACCCGATATTTTCTCCCGCTACTTAGTAAAACCCTGATTCTCGTTCTATATATAGTCTTCAGCTATAGACTAGAAAAAACACCGAATTACATATTCTCTTATTACCTCTTCCATTAAAATATTCTTTCAGAAATTTTCGAGCAGTGCTAAATTGTGCAAATCTACACTGATTTGTTATGCAAGCTAATTGGTTATTGTTTTCAGAGGCTGTTTTATCCTAGAGGCGGCGATGAAAGTATGAACTGGTTTGAACCTCTGACCAAATCGCCGAATCATCTTCAAGAAAGTGACGAAGTACGTGACTCAGCCATTGTTTCCCAACATATCCAGATTACATGTTCCTGAAGTATCACAAAAATGAAGTTGGTCGGTTGTTTGATTTATACGAAGTTGTAGATTGGACATAGTATGTGCAAACCGTCAAGTGATGGATGTGGTTCTCAGGACCCTTTTAGGTCGATGATAAGCTATTGGTGGAGTGCAGGTTGTTGGTTCAGATGTCATCCAATTTAGTTGAACAATAGGAAGTATATGGTGGTGATGGCATATCTTGAGATGATCCAGTGGATAAGTGTATCGGGTCATGGCAGGAAGTGCTAATGGTTCAACAGTTTGCAGAAAATTATAAGCTTGGTTTTTGGCAACAAACATAAGAACCAATTTCACCCCTGGAATTGCGTGATCATTGTGGGTGTTGCATACCTTCCTTGTGTTAGGTAGAACCTAATTTGTTCACATGCCATGTTGAAGTTTTCCGTGCCTTGATGAGTTGATGGTGTGCATGTGCATGTATGCACTTGAGTAAAACTTGTAAGATTTTACTGGAAGCAAGAATGAAGCGAGGGAGAAGAAATGGGAAGTTAGCAGAAAGAAAAGAAGGAAAAGAGCAGTTAAATCGCATGAGCAGATCAAAGAAAATGAAGGGGAGAAATGGGCAACGTAGTAATAAAGCAGTAGAACAAATGGAGTAATAAAACGAATGGGTGGCAAACGGAAGCGAAGAAGGGAAGGAAAGTGGGTTTTAGCAGTTTAATGAGAGAAGAAAAAGAAAAGGAATGTTAGACCCAGAAATTTTGACGGGCCAAATGGGCTTGTAAAAAAAGTGATAAAAGAAAAGATTAGGGAGTAAAGAAACGAGGGGAAGGTAAGAAAATAAAGGGAATCTGAAAGATAGAAAAGAAAGAAGGGAAGGAGTTGGGTCGGGTATGAGCTGATTGGCTGAATTAAACAAAAGAAATAAATTAAGGTGAAAAGAAAGGCAACAAAAGAAAGGAAACCAAATAAACAAAAGAAAGTAAAGAAAAGCAATAAAAAGAAAAGTAAATAAAAGGGAAATAAGGAATAGGAATTTTTAGAAACTAAATTAAACGAATTTCTTTAAATATAAAATTAATATTTAGTATGTATGTAGAAACATTTATAAAAAGAAATAAAAAGGAAGAAGTGTAATATGGATGATGGGATCCGAAAGTGGCAGATGATAGATGATCCGGTAATGATCATTGTAAATGAAGTTGTACTTCATCAGAATTTAACTAAGTTATTTTATTTTAAATAAATAAATAAATTAATTAAATTTATATTCCTTTAAATTAATTAAAATAAATAAAATACAAATTCACTTATTTCTAAAAATCCAAACAAATAGTTCCAGTCGTATTAGTCGGACTAAAATCAACAATAGATGTTGTGATTAATAAATGATGGCTGATCGTTATATTATATTATATTATGGGTAATGAACTTAAATGTTTTGAAATAGACATTGAAATGTTATTTTAAATTTAATCGACCTAAGTCGATAAATGCATTTTAAATCAAGAAACGATTTAAAAGTTGAAATAACGACGATTAAACTAAATATTGAAACCTATGGGGATGTGAATTTATATTGTAACTAGATAAACAGTATTGAACCTGTATTATTATTTATTAGCAAAATTTAGTTGTTGTGTTAAGCAAGTCCAGAAGGATTGATATTCACGATCCAATGTGAATAACATAAGAAGTAAATATTTTGCAGATAGGAAAGGATTGCGAGAGATATTGGTAAGAGAAATTGGATTAACTGATATCAATGGGATTATCTGAAGTTGAGAAAATTGATGGAATAGAACTTAATTGAAAAGGGATGTTAAATTTGGTAATCGACTAAGCTGAATTTAGGAATGTATCGTTCACTTTTCGTTTTAAATAAATATTTAATTAATTATATATTAAATTATCCATCTAAAGAAATATAATAATAGTTATATATTTAAGTCGTATATATTAAAGTATATATTATAACAACACTGTTATAATTGATATATAAATGGGATTCACAAACTGAATTAATCTTAGATTTGGAAATAATAATTTATAAAGGTCAACCAAGGTATGAACGACTATTAGTTGAATTTTACTTGTTGCATTATGATAGACCAGATTTGATGTAATGGTTGAATTATTGATTTTATTGACTGTAAAGCTGTGGTATGACCCAATGAACTTGTTTAGTTTAAATTAAGCATTTACATGTCTTATTAAGATAGAATCAACTTATATAAACTATTGTTGAAATACGAAATTTTATAATATTAGATACGTCCTGATAACCAAAATAAATGTTAAAATGTATTTGAATGTGATAACCTGATTCCTTTATGTATCACTTGGCCCTAAGATATTAATGTTCATCGATTCAAAGAGACCGGGATTGGTTTTCTCAATGAAATCCAAATGCCACTTCGTTTCTACCTAGGCGTTGATTAATTTGAAGTAAAGACGAAGACCATTAAAGACGGAGTTTACGCAAGGGCTATTCTGTCGATCGTAGGTAGAAATTGCCTAAGATGGATTTATAGGATACTGTCTTTGGTTTGTCCAATCCCAGATCAACTTGTATGGATGAATGTCTGACAGAGTATGCCTAACAGATCATACGATTGATATCTTCAAACTATGTTTGGCGGCGGAGGAATTCGTTTCTCTTAGCTTTATACCCGTAGTATTAGGGAAGTAAATTCGTAGTTTGACGGGTTTGACGATGTGGCATTCAAAGTAAATGAAGACATTACATATCTAAAAGGTATGTATAGTCTCAAGCTTCACAACCAGGAAATGGAAAAAGTTGGGCAGGCAGCATGGCTAAGTGGGTCGCTCCCAATTAGGGTGTATTGTCACCATCTAGTGAATATTCATTTTTGTTCTAATTTTCGTTTCCGTATCTCCTGGGAAATGCGGTGGTTCATGAACCGTAACGTGACAATATATTCGATACACTCAAGAGAAATGAGTGATCGGTCATGTGTGGCCGGGTTGTAAGATGTTCTTACTGAACCCAGTGTATTCCTTTCCAGAGATATACTATCAGAAGGTGGTTCCATACCTTGTCATAGTTGGAAATCCATTATCCCTACGCTCTTTGCGATTTTATTTGTATACTGTATACGTGAAATGTGGGATGCAAGCATTTCGCTAGGTTCTAATTTATATTTGAAAACTGAAATGACCCGAACATCCCCGTGAAGGAAAGAATGGATTGAGTTGAGAAGAAGACAAATCAGAACACAAACAGGAGAACATTTCATTGTCAATTACAACAATTCCATCAGAATACAAGAATATACAAAGTATGAATGAATAAAATACATCAGAAAAATATCAGAGAATACAGTACATTACATAGCAGCGGAAAATAATACAAAACACAACTGAAAGAGATAAACAGATACAGAGCTTTCTTCCAGCTGTAAACCAAGATCCTGTGAATACAAATCTGCAAAACCAAAACTAGTAGCTGCCCGTGTGGAAAATAGGGGCACCCAAAGTTTAGGTTAAAACAATAAACTCCAGGTCAGTCATGTGATTGGTGTGAGAACTAAAACAGTTATTTAAAACTTTACTTTAAAACAGAGTAATTCAAGGGACCACGCCATATAACACAGAATGGGTTTCCTCCCAAGAATACTAGTGCATAGAATAAACAACGCAATGTTTTTTGAAAAAATGAAGCTATTATAAGACCCAGGTCCCATCGCACAATGCAACAAAGCCGGAGGATAGGGTTTTCCCTTATAATAGCCAAATAATGCTTGATACGTTTAAAACAAATCATTTGATACTATTATATGTGTATAATGTCAAAACAACTTCAAATATAAATGTATCAATCCTAGGCGGCATGGGTACCATCCATCATGTCGCCAATACTAGGCTCTATAAATAAAACCTAAGTGTCACGTATTGGAAATTGGATTTCCGTCATGAGTCGAGGCCAGGGGCAAGCTCCTCACCGCTTCGGGACACTCTAGCAAATGCCCCAGGACTACACACTCTGGGTAGCCCTTGGATCTTCAGGGCCGGTCCACACTTACGTTAGTGGATAGACAATTCCTGAACACACGTTTCCAGGTCCTTTCGGACCTATCTATCGGCTTCGTAGAGACCGATATATCCAAGGCGTCTCGCATTCTGACATCCACAAAGGTATAATAATCAACAATGTCAGGGCTAGTAAAACGCTGTCACCACCCATAGCTAGAAAGAAATGTCGTGCACTCCCTGCAGTCCTTATCCCGTTTTTAACGCATACCGAGGTGTGAGGCTCGCGAATCAACACTGTACACAAAGCTACACTGTATTAAAGTCATGTTTTGATCATCAATCACAAGACTCTGCTTTTCAACAGAAGCCTTGATCATTGCATCTCAGCATACCACACAGGCAATTCATGCCATGCGACTAATATCTATCGATATATAACCTTTGAGCTCGTACGTCTCAGAGAAGGGCGTTAATCAAGAGAATAAATTCTCCGCCGCCAAACAGATATATATTTAATAGAAATCAATCAGCACAAAATAAAATCCAATGTCAGACACACAATCCATTTACAAGTCCGTTCTGGGTCTGAACGAAACTGGAGGCACCTTATACCTCGCATATCCATTGATCTCCAAATACACCTGGACGATCACCAACTATTTCCCTCCTCTTGGGTGTACAGCCCAATCAAGATCACCGGTAATCGTTCAAACGATGTGAAGACCTCCAGTCTTCAACCACCTTCTTCATCTTCTACTTATCCTCGAATCAGGTATTCAGAATGGGATAGACCCGGTCTTTCTGAATAACTCGCATATATAATAAACAAGGGCTATAAAAACACAACATACGCCTCATTCCAATTCTGAATATTCTTTTATTTAAATACTCACATCTTTAGGGATTTGTTCCCATTAATTTTATCGAAGATAAATTCTTTAAAAAAATTTCTTTAATCTTCTTTGGATATCATTTTAAACCATATTACAGTTTTCCAAACTAGTCGGGATTAACGAACCATACCGAAGTAATCATTTATTTTATTTCCGAATCCCAACCTATTCATCCCATGGAGCAGAACTGTTATTACCCCATAACTAACACCACAGTGTTATCGGTAAATTTAATTACCATTTTCTGATCAAATCTAATTAAGGATTTAACTATCGCTAGGAGCAAAACTGGCGATACTCCACTCTCAATCATTTTCCAAATTTGATAATTTAAATTATCAATCCACCTTTCAATCTAATTAAAGATTCATTAAAACTCCACTTAGTTTTAATCTTCCCAAAAATCAATATTAATGATTATTTAACTTTGGAAACATAAACATGTCGCATCGACAATCTACACCATAATATTGATTTATGCCGATATATAACCTCTGAGCTCGTACATCTCAGAGAAGGGCGTTAAGCAAGAGAATAAATTCTCTACCGCCAAACAGATATATATAAAGCAGAGCTCAACCATATAGTTCGAAATACAATGACAGACATGTAATCCTGTCTTTTACTGGGTTAAAGAACTAATGTCATTTAAAACACAGTTCACGACAAACCCAAATCACATCCCATTAATTAAGAAATCTTCACGGAAAAACAAATCAATATATATAATCGATATCAATTTCCATATCCGACTAATAATATAAATGGAATAACGGTAAAGCCTTTTAAATTCCATATGTATTAATAGTCTTCCTCCACAGAATTTCATTTTGATTATCATCGAATCGAGTTCCATTCAATTCCAATTTAATATATTAAATTGGAAAACTTTTCTTTGGAAAATCCCATTAAATCTTTATTAAAAGATTTATAAATTCCAAATCATATTTCACCGCAAATCGGGTTAAAAAACGAATGTCATTAAAAACACAGTTCACAATAAACCCAATTCACATTCTATTTATAATCCGGTTAAAGAACAAGTGTTATTTACAACACCATTCACGATAAACCCAAAAATCAATTCTAATTCAATTCTAATTAAATATATTAATTAATTGGTATACTTCATTAAATCTATATAAAAAGATTTAATCTTTTATCAGCTGGGTTTAAGAACAGTGTTAATGAAGACACCATTCATGACAAACCCAAATCCCATTTGATATTAAATACAAGGCTCTGAATAAAAAAATATCGACTTATATTCAATATCAAATCTTGAAACCAGAAAATATTGCTTTGGAAATAACGATATAAAATATATCTTCCAAATTTCCATAATAACATCCGTACAATCCCAAGTCCAACATCGAAATATTCCAATGATAATTTCGATTCAAATCCATTCCAATTCTTACATTGGAAATTCTAGTTATTTTTAAAACCATTTCAAATCCAATTTATTTATTTTAAAAATAATTGAATTATAATTCTAGTTCAAAACTAGTTCATTTCAATAAAAATATATTTTTATCTTTTCAAATGTGGGATTTTTCATACCAATTCTTTCCAAATCACTTCTTATGATTTTACACAAATTATTGATATTTTTAATAATTTTATCAAGGCCCGTATAGTCGATTTCCACAAACGGCCATCGAACTGCACTTACAGCGAACTTTTCCAAATTTGATTTAGACATAATTCCAAATCCAACCATTAGATTCCTAGTCTCTAATATTCTTTGGAAAGCTCTTTTCGATACGAACCCAACGGTTCCGGCTTTAGGAGAATCCGACGGTCGGATCTCCCGTAATGTCAGTTTGAAGTCAATGGTCGAAATTCGCGAACTGCCGCGGCGCGGCACATTCTATTCAGGCCATTATGTATATAATATATATATATTATATATATTTCGTCGATTTCCTTTTAAATCGTATTTTACAAATTCGTTTTCAAAATGATTTCAACTTCATATTCAATTTCAAATCAAAATTGAATATTCCATATCATCGACATATAAATGATAATATTTTCAAAATATTATATTTTGAAATCAATTCCTTTTTGATATTCATTATAAAAATGAATAAAATTGATATAAATATCGTTCACGTCCAAATGGCGTCAATCTAATCAACGTGGCTTTATATATTTAAATATATTCGTGTCCATCCCAAATCGGACATCAAAATCAGATTTTGATTCTTTTCTGAGTATTATTTGAAAATATTCATTATTTCTGAACTGGAATCAGACACAGTCAATTACCATATAACGTGATTATATGGATTTCTTACAACAAACGTACACAACAACAATCATACACAGTCAACCATCATCCAAAGTGCCTTCCACACTGCATAAGCATTAAATATAAATATTCAACGCTTATAACAGCCTGTCAATCTATCGATCGACATACAACTAATTATTAGGATTATTGTATGTCATATATCATCCCAATACCCGTGTGAGGTTTTCAAACAATCAAACGCATGTTTTATTTGTGCAGTTGGGCGATATGTAAAATTTATCGTCCCAAATAATATCAGTCAAATGTGTGTACATAAACAAATCGTCCGATTTGTTTACAAATATTTGTTTCATTCATATACATGTTAAAAATTATATTTTTAACCATAAAATATTTTTAGCTATATAAATATTTTATTTCATTCCACATCACACAATAATATTTCACAACACATCAATCATGCAAACAAGTCATCCATGGTCTGTGGACTACGGGTGTCGGGTGCTGCTAAGCACCGTCTGCATCCTAGTATATATTTTAACTAGAAAATAAATAAAAGTGAGAAGTTCTCACCTTTGGGTTCCACTCCTCCATTATCTATTTCTGAACGGTATGGATTCCATTTTGATTTCTGTTGATACCATCGCTATCTTTTCCCGCTGTTCACATTAAAAATCACATTTTTACAACGGTATTTCATATATAAGAATCATATATTTTTATTTCAACTTCATATAATTTACAACGCTTCTTTCTATATAAAAATTATATTTTTATATTTCTACTTCTTATATAAAGATTGAATTTTTATTTCGCTTCATATATAAAAATCCAGCCTTTCTATGTATAAAAATCGAATTTTTATTTTAAAATCTTATGTGTAAAAATCACATTTTTACTTCGCTAATCTTCATAATAAAAGTCTATCTTTATAAATCTAACTTCATAATAAAAATCATATCTTTATCAATGTTCCATATATATAAAAATCATATTTTTATAACTTCGCTTTCAACATAAAAATCATATTTTTATAGCTAAATACTTCTTTTAAAAATCATATTTTTATACAAGCAAAGATTACATTTTTAAACAAACAAAGGTTACATTTTTAAACAAACAAAGTTCATCACTTTATATTGTCAAAAATCATAACTTTACTTACATAAAGATCTCATCTTTATGTTAATAAAAATCCATTCTTTTTATTTAAAAATCACTTCTTCATTTACAATAAAAATCTGATCCTTTCATACAATAAAAATCGTATTTTTAATTCTAAAATCATTTCAAAAATCCAATCTTTTTCCATTTATTTCACTACATGAATAAAAATTATACTTTTATATTCTCTACCATATAAAAATCATATTTTAATTATCTTTATAATATAAAAATCATATTTTTATTACCTATATAATATAAAATTCATATTTTTATACATTGAAAATTGGGTTTTCATATTACGCTACTATATATATGTAAATTGATTTCTAAACTATGTTTTATACTTTTTTTTAATTTAAATAAAATTGGATTAAAAAGAAAATGCACCTTTTTTGTCTAAACGTCGATCTCCATAAGAGAGGGGGCGCGGTTGTCTGCAGCGAACCGTGGAGGAGAATGAGGCACGCATGGTGGTTCAGAGGAGGGGCGACGACTATTGGGGTCGGTGGGGGCTGCGTCGGGTTCTCGAGGGGGGGTCTGGGTCTTCGTTGACGAGGGGATAGGGAGAAGGGGGATTGGAGGAGGAGTGGGGCCCTCGCGCTGGCGGCGGCATGCCAAAGGGCGCGACAGCGCGCTGTTGGGAGGAGCGCGGCTCCTCCTTCCTCTTCCTTTTTATTTCATTTTTTTATTTTATTTGAACGAGAGGGGGTTGACTGAGAAGATAGAAGGATAGGGGGGTTTATTTAATTTATATATATATTATTATTTTAAATTTCCAAAAAGTAAATTTAAATTTCGATCTCCAAATGAGACCCACCGCCTGTCGTCCCTAGCTAATTACCCTGATTTCGAACACAATGGGATATGTATCGTAAGCTAGTTTGGTTGTTTCGATCAATTTCCATAAAAATCAACATATAAATTTATATATTGAATTTGAACGCACATTTCAATTTACCTGGGCCACATACGGACTCTAAAAAATCCCGAAAATTATTTTCTAGCTTCGTATTGACGATACGATTCTAACAAAACTAATTTCGTCAAATTCCGAGACCGTTTGAAAAATGGCCATTTTCTGGTCGATCGAAATTGACTGAAATTGTTAAAACACGTTTTACATCGCCTCGCTCACATATTGATTCGAAAAATTATGAATTTTGGGATCTAGCAATAATTCGACATCCCGGATCCAACAAAAGTGGTTTCGTCGAAAACAGAGGTCATTTGCAAAATTTCCATTTTTAAGGGCCAGAATTCCATAGCGACTATTCTGAATTTTCAACTGGACATAAATTTTTATCCCCGCTATGAAATTTCAATTTTTTGGATTCTTTGGAAAGATATTTTCAATTAGATTCTAATATTTTTGGTTTTGCTAAAATACGGTTTATTTTGAATTATGTACATTCACTTGAAATTTGAAATCGAAATTTCAGATTACCGCGCCATTTTCAATTCCTTTTATAAATAAAATAATATATTTTATATTCTAACGTCGATTAAAATAAACATATACGTTATAATTCTATTCAAAATAAATTTCTCATTGTTATTATTTAAAATAATTCATTTTAAACATTCAAAACTCACTAAAATTGCCAAAATAAAATTTTAAATTGGTTCAGATTTTCCGGGTTGTTACAAAAACCCTAGACGTTATCATAAAATCTGATTTCGATATACAAAATTTTTTAGTTATCATATGAGAAAACATGTTCCGTGTTTATGTGCGGAGTGGTCTTATGAGATACCTTTTATTTCCCAAGTTGTTTTAAGATCGTTTACTCACATCAGTCCCATGACTGACTCTGAGTTTATTTTATAATGTTTTCCCTAAACTCTTGGGTGCCCTAATTTGTATGGGCAATTAAGTAGTTCAAGATTTTACAGATACTGGAAGGAGCTTGGAGCAGGAGGCTTCAATGTTATATATATAGAGTTTTATTCTACTGCATTATATATGTGATGTACTCAGATGATATATGTAAGTACTGATAACAATTTGTATTTCAAATGATGTTATATATTATATTTGGTTATTTCCGCTGTGAGATTCTTGTTTCTCTGATTCTGTTGTGTTATCTTCTATCTTATTTCTTGTAAAAACCCGTAACTTCCCCGGTGAGGAAAGCGCGGATAGTTCGAGAACAAGCCACAGAATAACGCGGACGGAAGAACATTTCATTGTATATTACAACAATTCCATCAGAATACAGGAATATGCAGAGTATAAACAAATAAATATTACACAGAAATATCAGAGATTACAATAAATTACATAGCAGCGGAAAATAATACAATACACAACTAGAAGAGATATACGGATACAAAGCTTTCTGGATATCGTTCCAGCTGTAGACCAGGATCCTGTGAATATAAATCTGCAAAACCAAAACTACTAGCTGCCCGTGTCAAAATAAGGGCCCCCAGAGTTTAGGTTAAAACAATAAACTCCAGGTCAGTCATGTGACTGGTGTGAGAACTAAAACAGTTATTAATCTTTATTTTTAAAGTTAGGTAAATCAAGGAACCACGCGTATAACACGGAACGGGTTTCCTCCCAAGAATACCAGTGCATAAAACAAACAGCACAATGCTAAATAAAGAAGAATGAAGCTATTATAAGACCCAGGTCCTATCACACAATGCAACGCAAGCCGGGGGATAGGGTTTTTACCTTATAATAGCCAAGAATGCTTGATACATTTAAAACAAATCATTTGATACTATTGTAAGTGCATAGTGTATAAAACAACTTCAAATCATAAGTATCAATCATAGGCGGCATGAGCGTCCCATGCCACTATGTCGCCATATATAGGTTTACAAATAAAACCGCAAAGTCACGTATTTGGAAATTGGATTTCCATCTATGAACCGAGGCAAAAGATAGTCCTCTACCGATTCGAGACGCTCTAGTCCGTGTCTCAGGTCAGGGCTCGAGTGACCTTTGGATCGTCAGGGCCGGTCCACCGATGCGGATTAAAATGCCTGAACACTGTGTTTCCCCGCCCTTTGGGGTGTCAATGAGTCAACGAATGACTCCATCGGACCCGGATGGTCCGATCAAACCGAGGCGCCTCGCAACAGCAACAACCACATAAGTCAAACTCGTCAGGGCGTGTTAAACCACTGACGCCACTTCTAACTAGAAGGAAACGCATGCCCTCCCTGAGGTCCTTCTCCCGTTTTTGGTTCATACAGGGTATGAAGCTCGCGAATCAACGTTACACAAAGCTATGCCACAAAGGTCGTGCTTTGATCATCCACCACAAGACTCTGCTTTTCAATAGAAGCCTTGATCATGTTGCCACTTAGGCATGCCATACAGGCAATTCACTCCATGCGTTTGATATCCATCAATATATAACCCCTGAGCTCGTACGTCTCAGAGAAGGGCGTTAAGAAAGAGAATAAATTCTCCGCCGCCAAATAGATATATATTTAATAGAAATCAATCACACGGACTAAAATCTAATGTCAGACACACAGTCCATTTACAAGTTCGTTCTGGGTCTGAACGAAACCGGAGGCACCTAGTACCCCGCATATCCATCGATCTCCAAGTACGTCTGGACGATCACTAACTGATTCCCTCCTCTTGGGTGTACGGCCCAATCAAGATCATCAGTAACCACCCAAACGACGTAAAGACCTCCGGTCTTCAACCACCGTCTTCACCTTCGACTTATCGTCGTATCAGTTATTCAGAATGGGATAAACCCGGTCTTCCCGAATAACTCGCATATGTAATAAATACGTGTTACACAAACACAACATACGCCTCATTCCAATTCAGAATATTCGTTTATTCAAATATTCTTCTACTTTGGGAAAGGTTCCCATTAATTTTATCAAAGATAAATTCTTTAAATTTATTCTTTAATCTTCTTTGAATATCAATTCAAACTAGTCGGGATTAGCGAATCACACCGGAATAATCATTTATTTTATTTCCTAATCCCCACCTATTCATCCCATGAAGAAAACTGGTAATACTTCATATCTAACACCACGGTGTTATTGGTAAATTCAATTACCATTTCACGTTCAAATCTAATTAAAGATTTAACTATCGCCTGGAGTAAAACTGGTAATACTCCATTCTCGGTCATTTCAATCTAATTAAAGATTCATTAAAACTCCACTTAGTTTTAATCTTTTACTGGGTTAAAGAATCAATGTCATTTAAAAACACGATTCACTATAAACCCAAAATCACATTCCATTAATTATCGGGTTAAATAACAAGTGTTATTTAAAACACTGTTCACGATTAACCCAAAAATCAATATCAATTCAATTATATATTATTTAATTGGTACACTTCATTAAATCTAAATAAAAAGATTTAATCTTTTCTCAACTGGGCTTAAGAACAGTTTTAATGAAGACACCATTCACTACAAACCCAAATCACATTTGATATTAAACACAAGGCTCTGAATAGAAAATATACCGGCTTATATTCAATATCAAATTCTACGACCAACAAATATCGTATTGGAAATAACGATATATATATATATATATCTTTCAAATTCCCATAAAATATCTGTATCATCACGAAATCCAACACCGAAATAATCCGAAGACAATTTCGATTCAAATCCATTCCAATAAAATTATTGGAAATCCTGGTTATTTTCAAAACCATTTCAAATCCAATTTATTTATTTAAAAATAAATAGAATTATAATTCAAGTTCAAAACTAGTTCACTTCGATAAAGATCCATTTTTATCATTTCAAATATGGAGTTTTTCATCCCAATTCTTCACAAATCATTTCTTATGATTTTACATAAATTATTACTATTTTTAATAATTTTATCAAGGCACGTACAGTCGATTTCCATCAACGGCCATCAAATGCACTTACAACGACCTTTTCCAAATTTGATTTGGACATAATCCCAAATCCAACCGTTAGATTTCAAATTTCTAAGATTCGTTAGAAATCTCTTTTCGATACGAACCCAACGGTTCCGATTTTAGGAGAATCCGACGGTCGGATCTCCCGTAATATCCGTTCGAAGTCAATGGTCGAAATTCGTGAACTACCGCGGCGCGGCGCGTTCTATTCAGGCCATTATATTATATATGTAATATATATAATATATACTTCGTCGATTTCAATTCAAAACGTATTTTATAAATCGTTTTAAATTCATTTTCAAAACGTTTTCAACTTCATTTTCAAATTCAAATCAAAATTGAATTTTCCCTTTCAAATTCGTTTTAAATTCATTTCAAATTGATTCCAATTCAAATCGATTTTTAATTCAATTTCAATTCGTTTTCAATTAAATTTCGATTCGTATTCAATTCTATTCAATTTCAATTCAAATTCATTTCTATTCAATTTCAATTCGAATTCATTTCAAAACGATTTCAATTCTATTTCGATTTAATTCGAATTTCAATTCTATTCGAATTTCAAATCATTTCCGTTTATTTCGAATTTCTAATCAATTCAATTTAATTCGAATTTCAAATCAATTCAATTTAATTCGAATTTCAATTCACTTTAATATTCATTTCAATTTGAATAAAATCAATATAAATATCGTTCACGTCAAAATGGCGTCAATCCAATCAACACGGCTTCATATATTTGTATTTTCCAATATCCTATTTCAAATATTTCCTTTTCAAATATTTCTATTTTCAAATATTCTATTTTCAAATATTCTATTCAAATATTTCTATTCAAATGTTTCTATTTCAAATATTTCTATTCAAATATTGGAATGAGGCCCAATCAATTATCATATAATGTTAATTATATGGATTTTCTACAATACATGCATACAATAACAACGACGAATAATCAACCATCATCCAAAGTGCATTCTACACTGTATAAGCATCAAATATAAATATTTAATGCTCATAACAGTCTGTCAATCAATCGATCAACATACAACTAAACAATCGGGATTAGTGTACGTCAAATATCATCCAAATACCCGTGTGGGGTTCCAAACAATCAAACACAGATTTTATTTGTGCAGTTGGGCGATGTGTAAAATTTATCGTCCCAATCAATATCAGTCAAATGTGTGTATATAAACAAATCCTCCGATTTGTTTATTTTTATTTTATTTCATATACACGTTAAAATTTTATTTTCAACTATAAAATATTTTTAACTATATAAATATTTTATTTCATTTCACATCACATCACACAGTCAACTACACATCAAAATCAAACAACCAAGCATACAAGCCGTCCATGGTCTGTGGACGACGGGTGTCAGGTGCTACTAAACACCGTCTGCATCCTAGTATATATTTTAACTAGAAAATTAAATTAAAAGGTGAGAAGTTCTCACTGAGTAGCTAATCCAACGCCACGACTCTTCGTATGTAGGAATCTTCGCCTTTCTCGCCTTTTTTCACTTTCGTTGTCCGCTTTCGCTATATATATAAAAATCGAATTTTTACTTCGCTATTCAATATATAAAAATCACATTTTTACTTTGCTATTCAATATATAAAAATCACATTTTTACTTTGCTATTCAATATATAAAAATCACATTTTTACTTTGCTATTCAATATATAAAAATCACATTTTTACTTTGCTATTCAATATATAAAAATCACATTTTTACATTGCTATTCAATATATAAAAACCACATTCTCCAATCTCTACCTACATTAAGGATCTAATTTTTTTATTATCATACAAACTGAAAAGAATTTAAATAATGTAAAAACTCACTTTTTATTGAACAAAGAGGGAGCAAGGCGGTCTTGGAGGGTCTGAGGGGCGGTGTCGGAGCTCGCAGCGGGGTCGAGGAGGTGGTGCAGTCTTCACGGTGGCGCCGGAAGGTCCATATTGGCTGGTGAAGGTTGATTTGGGGCTGAGGAGGTCCAGAGAAGAGGAAGGAGATGCAAAGGGGGCGCAGGGGCTGGTGGGTGCGGAGGTGGTTCAGGGCGAGGTCGGCGGTGGTCAAGGCAGGGTGGCTGCGCGGGTTTGCTCCGGGTGTGGGCGGTTTAAGGGGGAAAGAGAAGCGGAGGAAGAAGGAGTAGGAGGGGGCGGTGCGCGGGGAAGAAGAAGGCGCAGGGGGGAGGGTACGGCGGTCTCTGGCGCGACGTGTGGCTCTGGACGGCGGCGATGATGGGTGGAAGCGGCAGCGCGATTTGGTTTTGGTTTTTTTTCTCTGTGTCGTAAAACTGAAATGGGGGGGGGGGGGGAGAGGGAAGGTAAGGAGAGGAGAGAGTATATTTTTTTTATTAATTTATTTTCAAAAAGTTGACTTTTTCATTTGACCTCTAAACGAGGCCCACCGCCTGTCATCCATAGCTAATTACCCCCATTCCGAACACAATGGGATATGTATCGTAAGCTGATTCGATCGTTTCGATCAGTTTTCATCAAAATCAACATATAACTCTATATATTGAATTTGAACGCACATTTCAATTTACTGTGGTCACATACTAACTAGAAAAATTCCCAAAAAATATTTTCTAGCTTCGTATTGACGATACGGTCCTAACAAAACTAATTTCGTCGAATTCTGAGATCGTTTGAAAAATGACCATTTTCCATTCGATTAAAATCAACTGAAACTGGTCAAACGCGTTTTCCTTTGCCACGCTCACATATTGATTCAAAAATTATGAAATTTGGAATCTAGCAATAACCTTACATCCCGGATCTAACAAAAGTGGTTTCGTCGAAATCCGAGGTCATTTGCAAAATTCCCATTTTTAAGGGCCTGAATTCTATAACGACTATTCAGAATTTTCAACTGGACATATCTTGTGATTTCCGCTATGAAATTTCGATTTTTCGGATTCGTTGGAAAGATAGTCACAATTAAATTCCATTATTTTTGGTTTCACTAAAATCCGATTTATTTTGCACCCGGTATGTTCAATTGAAGTTCGAAATCGAATTATCGAACTACCGCGCCATTTTCAATTCCATTTATAAATATAAATAAATATTTATATTCTAACGACGATCTATATAATATATACATTCGAATTCCATTCAAAATAAATTTCTCGTCGATATTATTTAAAATAATCTATTTTAAATGATCAAAATTCGCTAAAATTGCCAAAATAAAAGTTTTAAACTGACCCAGATTTCCGGGTTATTACAATCTCCCCCACTTAAAACTTTTCGTCCCCGAAAAGGAACGAAGCCGAAAGTTGTTTAACTAATCAACTCAACTTTCATTATTTGGACTACGGCTTAAGTTCTTCAACTTTTCAGTTTCTAAGAACTTTTCAAATTTTTCAAAAATTTGGCTAACACCCTAAATTTTCGAAAAATTTCGCCATAACTTCCCCTGCACCGGGAGCACGGGAAAATCCCGAAACTGTCATACAGGCCCTCTGATCTCAAAAAGAAAAAGAAAAAGCCAAGCGGCTAGCCAATCGGCTCATAAAATCATTATCACCCAAACAAAACAGTAAATTATGATAAACATGTACCTATTTGTCGGGCAAACAAATTTTGTTCTTCTGCTCTAGCCTCTTTGCTATGACCTGTTCAATGTAAGTACATGTATAGGCAAGAAAATGCGACCAACTTTCAATACAATTCACTTTTTGGTTCAAATTGGCTACATGGTACAAATTTTAATTAATCCATCAATAATCAACAACACAACCAGCAATCAATTAGTTGATTAGCTTTTCAAATGCATAACTTTGATATATAGTCAAAAATCAGATTTTTGATGCCAAATCACAACAATAAGCCCTATCTAGTTTTGGTTCTCACACCAGTCAATAGGAAATATATAGAAAGCTCACTTTCGTCACTCGAACATAAATTCTAATGATGGAGCTCCATCATCAAAATCATCTCCGGGCGATTAGAGTGTAATTCTATATCTATCTAGTATATTAAAATTTCAAATACACGTGGATCAGACGTATACGCAAAATCTTTATATACTGGACTGTCCAAATCAATATAAATAAATAATCAAATACGAATAATTGATTTAAATTTCAAAACAAAATTTGTTTTCACTTTCAAAAATATACTCTTCACACTCGTTCTAGGATACTACTGATCTCATCTCTAACGAATCATTCTCATTGGATTTTATTAACCCAATATCTGATGAATTCTTTCGTATGGTTCCAATGTGTCTTGTTCTCTGAGATTTGTAAACCAAAGCTCTGATACCAACTGTAAAAACCCGTAACTTCCCCAGTGAGGAAAGCGCGGATAGTTCGAGAACAAGCCACAGAATAACGCAGACGGAAGAACATTTCATTGTATATTACAACAATTCCATCAGAATACAGGAATATACAGAGTATAAACAAATAAATATTACACAGAAATATCAGAGATTACAATAAATTACATAGCAGCGGAAAATAATACAACACACAACTAGAAGAGATATACGGATACAATGCTTTCCGGATATCGTTCCAGTTGTAAACCAGGATCCTGTGAATATAAATCTGCAAAACCAAAACTACTAGCTGCCCGTGTCAAAATAAGGGAACCCAGAGTTTAGGTTAAAACAATAAACTCCAGGTCAGTCATGTGACTGGTGTGAGAACTAAAACAGTTATTAATCTTTATTTTTTAAGTTAGGTAAATCAAGGGACCACGCCGTATAACACGGAACGGGTTTCCTCCCAAGAATACCAGTGCATAAAACAAACAACGCAGTGCTAAATAAAGAAGAATGAAACTATTATAAGACCCAGGTCCTATCACACAATGAAACGCAAGCCGGGGGATAGGGTTTTTACCTTATAATAGCCAAGAATGCTTGATACGTTTAAAACAAATCATTTGATACTATTGTAAGTGCATAGTGTATAAAACAACTTCAAATCATAAGTATCAATCATAGGCGGCATGAGCGTCCCATGCCACTATGTCGCCATATATAGGTTTACAAATAAAACCGCAAAGTCACGTATTTGGAAATTTGATTTCCATCTATGAACCGAGGCAAAAGATAGTCCTCTACCGATTCGAGACGCTCTAGTCCGTGTCTCAGGTCAGAGCTCGAATGACCTTTGGGTCGTCAGGGTCGATTCACTGATGTGGATTAAAATGCCTGAACACTGCATTTCCCCACCCTTTGGGGTGTCAATAAGCCAACGAATGACTCCATCAGACCCGGATCGTCCGATCAAACCGAGGCGCCTCGCAACAGCAACAACCACATAAGTCAAACTCGTCAGGGCATGTAAAACCACCGACGCCACTTCTAACTAGAAGGATACGCATGCCCTCCCTGAGGTCCTTCTCCCGTTTTTGGTTCATACCGGGTGTGAAGCTCGCGAATCAACGTTACACAAAGCTATGCCACAAAGACCGTGCTTTGATCATCCACCACAAAACTCTGCTTTTCAACAGAAGCCTTGATCATATTGCCACTTAGGCATGCCACACAGGCAATTCACTCCATGCGTTTGATGTCCAACGATGTATGACCCCTGAGCTCGCACGTCTCAGAGAAGGGCGTTAAGCAAGAGAATAAATTCTCCGCCGCCAAACAGATATATATTTAATAGAAATCAATCACACAGACTAAAATCCAATGTCAGACACACAGTCCATTTACAAGTTCGTTCTGGGTCTGAACGAAACCGGAGGCACCTAGTACCCCGCATATCCATCGATCTCCAAGTACGTCTGGACGATCACTAACTGATTCCCTCCTCTTGGGTGTACGGCCCAATCAAGATCATCAGTAACCACCCAAACGACGTGAAGACCTCCGGTCTTCAACCACCGTCTTCACCTTCGACTTATCGTCGTATCAGTTATTCAGAATGGGATAAACCCGGTCTTCCCGAATAACTCGCGTATATAATAAATACGTGTTACACAAACACAACATATGCCTCATTCCAATTCAGAATATTCGTTTATTCAAATATTCTTCTACTTTGGGAAAGGTTCCCATTAATTTTATCAAAGATAAATTCTTTAAATTTATTCTTTAATCTTCTTTGAATATCAATTCAAACTAGTCGGGATTAGCGAATCACACCGGAATAATCATTTATTTTATTTCTCAATCCCCACCTATTCATCCCATGAAGTAAAACAGGTAATACTTCATATCTAACACCACGGTGTTATCGGTAAATTCAATTACCATTTCATGTTCAAATCTACTTAAAGATTTAACTATCGCCTGGAGTAAAACTGGTGATACTCCATTCTCGGTCATTTCAATCTAATTAAAGATTCATCAAAACTCCACTTAGTTTTAATCTTTTACTGGGTTAAAGAATCAATGTCATTTAAAACACGATTCACTATAAACCCAAAATCACATTCCATTAATTATCGGGTTAAAGAACAAGTGTTATTTAAAACACTGTTCACGATAAACCCAAAAATCAATATCAATTCAATTAAATATTATTTAATTGGTACACTTCATTAAATCTAAATAAAAAGATTTAATCTTTTCTCAACTGGGCTTAAGAACAGTGTTAATGAAGACACCATTCACTACAAACCCAAATCACATTTGATATTAAACACAAGGCTCTGAATAGAAAATATACCGGCTTATATTCAATATCAAATTCTATGACCAACAAATATCGTATTGGAAATAACGATATATATATATCTTTCAAATTCCCATAACAATATCTGTACCATCACGAAATCCAACACTGAAATAATCCGAAGACAATTTCGATTCAAATCCATTCCAATAAAATTATTGGAAATCCTGGTTATTTTCAAAACCATTTCAAATCCAATTTATTTATTTAAAAATAAATAGAATTATAATTCTAGTTCAAAACTAGTTCACTTCGATAAAGATCCATTTTTTTCATTTCAAATATGGAGTTTTTCATCCCAATTCTTCACAAATCATTTCCTATGATTTAACACAAATTATTACTATTTTTAATAATTTTATCAAGGCCCGTACAGTAGATTTCCATCAACGGCCATCGAACTGCACTTACAGCGACCTTTTCCAAATTTGATTTGGACATAATCCCAAATCCAATCGTTAGATTTCAAATTTCTAATATTCATTAGAAAGCTCTTTTTGATACGAACCCAACGGTTCCAGTTTTAGGAGAATCCGACGGTCGGATCTCCCGTAATATCCGTTCGAAGTCAATGGTCGAAATTCGCGAACTGCCGCTGCGCGGCGCGTTCTATTCAGGCCATTATATTATATACATAATATATATAATATATACTTCATCGATTTCAATTCAAAACGTATTTTATAAATCGTTTTAAATTCGTTTTCAAAACGTTTTCAACTTCATTTTCAAATTCAAATCAAAGTTGAATTTTCCCTTTCAAATTTGTTTTAAATTCATTTCAAATTGATTCCAATTCAAATCGATTTTTAATTCAATTTCAATTCGTTTTCAATTAAATTTCGATTCGTATTCAGTTATATTCATTTTCAATTCGAATTCATTTCTATTCAATTTCAATTCGAATTCATTTCAAAACGATTTCAATTCTATTTCAATTTAATTCGTATTTCAATTCTATTCGAATTTCAAATCATTTCCGTTTATTTCGAATTTCTAATCAATTCAATTTAATTCGAATTTCATATCAATTCAATTTAATTCGAATTTCAATTCACTTTAATACTCATTTCAATTTGAATAAAATCGATATAAATATCGTTCACGTCAAAATGGCGTCAATCCAATCAACACGGCTTCATATATTTCTATTTTCCAATATCCTATTTCAAATATTTCCTTTTCAAATATTTCTATTTTCAAATATTCTATTTTCAAATATTCTATTCAAATATTTCTATTCAAATATTGGAATGAGGCCCAATCAATTACCATATAATGTTAATTATATGTATTTTCTACAATACATGTATACAATAACAACGATGAATAATCAACCATCATCCAAAGTGCATTCTACACTATATAAGCATCAAATATAAATATTCAATGCTCATAACAGTCTGTCAATCAATCGATCGACATACAACTAAATAATCGGGATTAGTGTACGTCAAATATGATCCCAATACCCATGTGGGGTTTCAAACAATCAAACACAGATTTTATTTGTGCAGTTGGGCGATGTATAAAATTTATCGTCCCAATCAATATCAGTCAAATGTGTGTATATAAACAAATCCTCCGATTTGTTTATTTTTATTTTATTTCATATACACGTTAAAATTCTATTTTCAACTATAAAATATTTTTAACTATATAAATATTTTATTTCATTTCACATCACATCACACAGTCAACTACACATCAAAATCAAATAACCAAGCATACAAGTCGTCCATGGTCTGTGGATGACGGGTGTCGGGTGCTACTAAACACCGTCTGCATCCTAGTATATATTTTAACTAGAAAATTAAATTAAAAGGTGAGAAGTTCTCACTGAGTAGCTAATCCAACGTCACGACTCTTCATATGTAGGAATCTTCGCCTTTCTCGCCTTTTGTCACTTTCGTTGTCCGCTTTCGCTACATATATAAAAATCGAATTTTTACTTCGCTATTCAATATATAAAAATCAAATTTTTACTTTGCTATTCAATATATAAAAATCACATTTTTACTTTGCTATTCAATATATAAAAATCACATTTTTACTTGGCTATTCAATATATAAAAATCACATTTTTACTTCGCTATTCAATATATAAAAATCACATTTTTACTTTGCTATTTAATATATAAAAATCACATTTTTACTTTGCTATTCAATATATAAAAATCACATTTTTACTTTGCTATTCAATATATAAAAATCACAATTTTACTTTGCTATTCAATATATAAAAATCTCATTTTTTACTTTGCTATTCAATATATAAAAATCTCATTTTTACTTTGCTATTCAATATATAAAAATCACATTCTCTAATCTCTACCTACATTAAGGATATAATTTTTTTTATTATCATACAAACTGAAAAGAATTTAAATAATGTAAAAACTCACTTTTATTTAACAAAGAGGGAGCAAGGCGGTCTTGGAGGGTCTGAGGGGCGGTGTCGGAGCTCGCAGCGGGGTCGAGGAGGTGGTGCAGTCTTCACGGTGGCGCCGGAAGGTCCATATTGGCCGGCGAAGGTTGATTTGGGGCTGAGGAGGTTCAGAGAAGGGGAAGGAGATGCAAAGGGGGGCGTAGGGGCTGGTGGGTGCGGGGTGGTTCAGGGCGAGGTCGGCGGTGGTCAAGGCAGGGTGGCGGCGCGGGTTTGCTCCGGGTTTGGGCGGTTTAAGGGGGAAAGAGAAGCGGAGGAAGAAGGAGAAGGAGGGGGGTGGTGCGCTGGGAAGAAGAAGGCGCAGTGGGGAGGGTATGGCGGTCTCTGGCGCGGCGTGTGGCTCTGGGCGCCGGCGATGATGGGTGGAAGCGGGGCGCGATATGGTTTTTTTTTTTTTTTTTTGCTGTGTCGTAAAACTGAAATCGTGGGGGGGGGGGGGGCAGAGGGAAGGTAAGGAGAGGAGAGAGTATATTTTTTTTTTATTAATTTATTTTCAAAAAGTTGACTTTTTCATTTGACCTCTAAATGAGGCCCACCGCCTGTTGTCCATAGCTAATTACCCCCATTACGAACACAATGGGATATGTATCGTAAGCTAATTCGATCGTTTCGATCAGTTTTCATCAAAATCAATATATAACTCTATATATTGAATTTGAACGCACATTTCAATTTACTGGGGTCACATACTAACTAGAAAATTTCCCAAAAAATATTTTCTAGATTCGTATTGACGATACGGTCCTAACAAAACTAATTTCATCGAATTCTGAGACCGTTTGAAAAATGACAATTTTCCAGTCGATTAAAATCAACTGAAACTGGTCAAACGCGTTTTCCTTTGCCACGCTCACATATTGATTCGAAAAATTATGAAATTTGGAATCTAGCAATTACCTTACATCCCGGATCTAACAAAAGTGGTTTCATCGAAATCCGAGGTCGTTTGCAAAATTCCCATATTTAAGGGCCTGAATTCTATAGCGACTATTCAGAATTTTCAACTGGACATATCTTTTGATTCCCGCTATGAAATTTCGATTTTTCGGATTCGTTGGAAAGATAGTCACAATTATATTCCATTATTTTTTGTTTCACTAAAATCCGGTTTATTTTGCACCTGGTATGTTCAATTGAAGTTTGAAATTGAATTATCGAACTACCGCGCCATTTTCAATTCCATTTATAAATATAAATAAATATTTATATTCTAACGATGATCTATATAATATATACGTTCGAATTCCATTCAAAATAAATTTCTCGTCGATATCATTTAAAATAATCTATTCTAAATGATCAAAATTCGCTAAAATTGCCAAAATAAAATTTTAAACTGGCCCAGATTTCCGGGTTATTACATTTCTCCTATTCTAATATAACGACCAAAACTTCCCCGTAAAGGAAAGCCCGGATTGCTTTGAGAACAACACACATCGGAACGCAAACAGAAGAACATTTCATTGTTTATTACAACAATTCCATCAGAATACAAGAATATACAGAGTATGAATAAATATTACACATTTGACAAATATCAGAGATTACAATAAATTACATAGCAGTGGAAAAACAATACAAAACACAACTGAAAGTAACACACGGATACAGAGATTTCCGAGCATCGTTCCAGTTGTAAATCAGGATCCTGTGAATATAAATCTGCAAAACCAAAACTGCTAGCTGCCCGTGTGGAAAATAGGGGCACCCAGAGTTTAGGTCAAAACAATAAACTCCAGGTCAGTCATGTGACTGGTGTAAGAACTTAAAACAGTTATTAATCCTTATTTTTAAAGTTAGGTAAATCAAGGGACTACGCCGTATAACACGGAACGGGTTTCCTCCCAAGAGTACTAGTGCATAAAACAAACAGCGCAATGCTAAATAAAGAAAAATGAGGCTATTATAAGACCCGGGTCCCATCACACAATGCAACGCAAGCCAGAGGATAGGGTTTTACCTTATAATAGCCAAAGAATGCTTGATACGTTTAAAAACAGATTATTTTGATATTACTATTAGTGTATAGTGTCAAAACAATTTCAATCATAAGTATCAATCATAAACGGCATAACTACCATCTACTATGTCGCCATACGAGGTTCTACAAATAAAACCGAATTATCACGTATTGGAAATTGGATTCCATCATGATTCGAGGCAAGGGGCAAGCTTCTCTCCGATTCTAGACACTCTGGCAAATGACTCAGGACCACACACAGCGATCCCTTGGAACCTCCAAGGCTGGTCCTCTCTTACTTTTGAGGATTAGTATTCCTGAACACACGTTTCCCGGTCCTATAGGACCTATATAATGGTCTGTACGTCGGCTCACATAGTGCCAGTTATCGACCATATATTCGAGGCGCCTCGCATCCAACAACAACACAGGTAAAAGTATATAAATGTCAGGGCTGGCAGGTCACTGACATTACCCATAGCTAGAAAGAAACGTCGTGCACTCCTTGGGTCCTTATCCTGTTTTTGACTCATACCGAGGTGTGAGGCTCGCGAATAAACGCTATACACAAAGCTATGCCACATAGGCCGTGTTGTGATCATCAACCACAAGGCTTTGCTTATCAACAGAAGCCTTGATCATTTGCCACTTAGGCATGCCACACAGGCAATTCACGCCATGCGACTGATATCCATCGATATACAACCTCTGAGCTCATACGTCTCAGAGAAGGGAGTAAAGAAAGAGAATAAATTCTCCGCCGCCAAACTGATGTATATTTAATAAAGATCAATCAACACAGAATAAAATCTAATATCAGACACACAGTCCATTTACAAGTTCGTTTTGGGTCGGAACGAAACCGGAGGCACTTTCCTCGCATATCCGTCGATCTCCAAGTACGTCTGGACGATCACCAAATGATTCCCTCCTCTTGGGTGTACAGCCCAATCAAGATCATCAGTAATCATCCAAACGATGTGAAGACTTCCGGTCTTTAACCATTGTCTTCATCTTCGACTTATCGTTGAATCGGTTATTCAGAATGGGTATAAACCCGGCCTTTTTGAGTAACCCGCGTATATAATAAACAAATGTTACACAAACCCAACATACGCCTCATTCCAACTCAGAATATTCTTTTATTCAAATCTTCATATTCTTAGGGAAAGGATCCCATTAATTTTATCAAAGATAAATTCTTCTAAATTTATTCTTTAATCTTCCTTTGGATATCATTTCAAACCATGTTAAAGTTTTCCAAACTAGTCGGGATTAGCGAACCACACCGAAGTAATTATTTATTTTATTTCCCAATCCCAACCTATTCATCCCATGGAGCAAAACGTAATACTCCATATCTAGCACCAAGGTGTCATCGATAAATATTAATTAACATTTCATGTTCAAATCAAATTAAAGATTTAACTATCGCTTTGGAACAAAACTGGTGACACTCCATTCTCGATCTTTTCAATCTAATTAAAGATTCATTAAAACTCCACTTAGTTTTAATCTTCTCAAAAATCAATATCCAGTCTTTAACTGGGTTAAAGAGCCAATCTCGTCTAAAACACGGTTCACGATAAACCAAAAATCACTTTCCATTGTTAATCGGGTTAAAAAACAGGTGTTATTCAAAACATCGCTCACGATAAACCCAAAAACCAATTTAAATTTAAATTCAATTTCAATTAAATACCAATTAACTGGACAATTTCACTAAATCTTAATTAAAAGATTTATTGTTTTCTAAACTGGGTTCAAGAATAGTGCTATTTAAGACACCATTCACGACGAACCCAAAATCCCATTTGATATTAAATACAAGGCTCTGAATAGAAAATATATCGGCTTATATTCAATATCAAATTCTGAAACCAACAAATATCATATTGGAAATAACGATATAAATATATCTTTCAAACTTCCACAACCATATCGGTATAATCATGAAATCCAACATCGAAATACTCCAAAGGCAATTTCGATTCAAATCCATTCCAATTCGTATATTGGAAATTCTGATTATTTTTAAAACCACTTCAAATCTAGTTCAAAACTAGTTCATTTCGATATAAATATATTTTTATCCTTTCAAATGTGGAATTTTTCATCTCAGTTCTTTCCAATTCATATATTATGATTTTACACAAATTATTAATATTTTAATAATTTTATCAAGGCCCGTACAGTCGATTTCCAATAACGGTCGTCGAACTGCACTTACAGCGACCTTTTCCAAATTTGATTTGGACATAATTCCAAATCCAACCATTAGATTTCAAATTTCTAATATTTATTGGAAAGATCTTTTCGATACGAACCCAACGGTCCCGGTTTCAGGAGAATCCGACGATCGGATCTCCCGTAATGTCAATTCGAAGTCAATGGTCGAAATTCGCGAACTGCTGCGGCGGGGCGCGTTCTATTCAGGCCATTAATATATATAATATATATATTATATATATTTCATCGATTTCAGTTCAAAACGTATTTTATAAATCGTTTTAAATTCGTTTTCAAAACAATTTCAACTTCATATCCAATTACAAATCAAAATTGAATATTTCATATCCTTAATATATAAATGATAATATTTTCAAAACGTTATATTTTGAAATCACTTTCTTTTCTATATTCATTACAAAAACGAATATAATCGATATAAATATTGTTCGCATCAAAATGGCGCAAATCTAATCAACACGGCTTTATATATTTCAATAACATTGTTATTCTATTCAACAAATGAATATTTTCTTCAACACATAAATATATATTTCTTTCAACACATGAGTATCGTCAACACATTACTATTTTTGTTATTTAATATATTTTATAAAATTATGATAAAGATGTGAATTTTATTGTTTAAAATATTTTACTCAGCACTTGAATATTTTCAACACATGAATATATATTTTATTCAACACATGAATATTTTCAACACATGAATATATTTTATTCAACACATGAATATTCTTTATTCTATTCAACACATGAATATATATTTTATAATATTCTTTATTTTCCCAATTGGAATGAGGCCCAATCAATTACCATATAATTTAATCATATGGATTCCATACAACACATGTATATAATAGCAATGATAAATAATCAACCATCATCCAAAGTGCACCACACAACTGCATAAGCATTAGATATAACTAATTAACGTTCATACAGTCTGTCAATCAAACGATCGACATACCACTAAACAATTGGGATTAGTGTACGTCAAATATCATCCCAACACCCGTGTGGGGTTTCAACCCACAAACACTGAATGTTATTTGTGCAATTGAGCGATGTGTAAAATTTATCGTCCCAGTCAATATCCTTCAAATAGGTGTACATAACCAAACCGTCCGGTTTGTAAATGAATATTTATTTATTCACATTCACGTTAAAAATCATATTTTTAACAATAATTTATTTATTTCACACATGTATGTTTTATTATCCATTTCACATCAACATCACAAACAAACTTCACAACACATCAAACAAGCATACAAGTCGTCCATGGTCTGTGGACGATGGGTATCGGGTGCTGCTAAGCACCGTCTGCATCCTAGTATATATTTTGACTAGAAAATAAGATTTAAAGTGAGAAGTTCTCACCAAAAGCTGAACCAAATGCCACGACTCTTCTTATGTAGGAAATCTTTGTTGTGCTTCCAACGAGATATGTTACACGCGGTTTCACGTTAAAAATCACATTTTTATAATACCACTTCATGTATAAAAATGATATTTTTACTATCATACCTATATAAAAATTATATTTTTATAGTCGTTACTTCACTATATTTAAAAATCAAATCTTTTTGAAGTTATATACATATAAAAGATCCTATCTTTATAATGCTACTCATACAATCAAAAATCCCATCCTGTCAAGATAAAAATCAATTCTTTTTATGACATAAACTCAAGCTTTAAGTAAATAAAAATCTAGTTTTTATGTAAATTAAAAATCTAATTTTTACCATATCACTACGTGTGTAAAAATCAAATTTTATTACTTCTCATACTGAATTTTAAAAGAATATTTTTTTTAACATATAAAAACTGTTTAAAATTGAAAGTAAGAACTTACATTGATTGGTTTGTTTTTCTTTTTGACCAGGGAGGGTTTCTTTGCTGTGTATTGAAATGGAGAGGAGGGGAGAGACACGGCAGGTCGAGGAGGAGGTCGCCGGGGGCTCGCTGTTGGTGGCTGAAGTGGGCGGAGGCGGAGGGGGTCTGCCTGGCCAGGGCGGTTTCCGTTGATGGGGGGAGGGGGGAAGGGGCTTTCGTGCTAGGTCGAGATGGAGGAGGGAGGGAGGAAGCTAGAGGGAGAGTGGCAAGGTGGCGCGTCAAACGACGCGGTTTTGGAATTGGAGGGCTCTGAGTTCGATTGGGCCGGAGGAGGGAGAGGTGGGGCCAATGACGACTGAGCGGGGGCAGGTGAGAGGCGCGGTGGCAGGGTGGCTGGCGGCCGGGTTGCGGTGGCGCCAAGAGGGCTGGAGGTGACGGTATAGGGGCACGATCTCCTTTTTGTTTCCTTTTTTTTTCAATCTGACAGTGCGAAAATAAAGGGGGAGGAGGGAGAAAGAGTATAGAGGGGGTTTTCATTTATTTTTTATTTAATTAATTATTTAATTTCAAATAGCAAATTTTAATTTCGACCTCTAAACGAGACGCAATGCCTGTAGTCCATAGCTAATTACCCCCATTCCGAATACAATGGGATATGTGTCGTAGGCAGATTCGACTGTTCCGATCAGTTTTCGTTAAATTTACCGAGACCACATATTAACTCGAAAAATTACCGAAAAATATTTCCTAACTTCGTATTGACGATACGGTCCTAACAAAACTAATTTCATCAAATTCCGAGACCGTTTGAAAAATGGTCATTTTCCAGTCGATTAAAATCAACTAAAACTGGTCAAACGAGTTTTAATTTGCCACGCTCACATATTGATTCAGATAATTATGAATTTTGAAACCTAGAAATAATTTGACATCTCGGATCCAACAAAAGTGGTTTCGTCGGAAACCGAGGTCGTTTGCAAAATTTCCATTTTTAAGGGCTAGAATTCCATAACGACTATTCTGAAATTTCAACTGGGCGTAACTTTTGATTCCCGCCATGAAATTTCGATTTTTCGGATTCGTTGGAAAGACACTCTCAATTAGATTCTAATATTTTTGGTTTTGCTAAAATCCAGTTTATTTTGAATCCTGTACATTCATTTGAACTTTGAAATCGAATTATTGAACTACCGCGCCATTTTCAATTCCTTTTATAATTTAAAATAAATATTTATATTCTAACGACGATTCAAATAAGTATATACGTCCTATTTCTATTCAGAATAAATTTCTCGTCATTATTATTTAAAATAATTCATTTTAAATATTCAAATTTCATTAAAATTGCCAAAATAAAAAATTTAAACTAGCTCAGATTTTCCGGGTTATTACAATCTCCCCCACTTACAACTTTTCGTCCCCGAAAAGGAACAAAGCTGAAAGTTGTTTAACTAATCAACTCAACTTTCGTTATTTTCATTATGGCTTAAGTTCTTCAACTTTTCAGTTTCTAAGAACTTTTCAAATTCTTCAAAAATTTGGCAAACACCCTAAATTTTGGAAATTTTTTGCCATAACCTCCCCTGCACCGGGAGCTTCGGGGTATTTCAAATAGCCTCCCATGGCCCTCATCAATCCAAAAAGAAAAGGAAACAGCCAAGCGGCTGGCCAATCGGCTCATAAAATCATCCAAACCCAATAAATTAGTAAACTTGTACCTATTTGTCAGGCAAACAATTTTATTCTTCTGCTCTAGCCTCCTTGCTATGACCTATTCAATAGATATACAATATATGCATGCAATTGTAATCATTTTTCAATTCAGTTCAATTTGGCCTAAATGGTTCAAAATTATAATTAATCAAAACAATAATCAAAAAACACAATCAGCAATCAATTAGTGAATTAATGTTCCAAATTCATAATTTTGATATATATACACGGAAAATCATGTTTTTGATGCCAATTCACACAATAAACCTATCTAGTTTTGGTTCTCACACCAGTCTAATGGAAATATATAGACATCTCACTTTTGAAACACGAAAATAATTACTGTTGATGACGCGTCAATCATCAGAATCAAGTCCGAGCAACTAGAGTGCAATCATATATCTTTCCAGTATATTAAAACTTCGAGTATACGTTCATGACGCGTATATGCGAAATCTTTATATACTCGATTGTCCAAATTTAATACAAATAAAATATTCACATACATATAAACTGGTTTAAATTTTCAAAACAAAGTTTGTTTTCATTTGAAAAATATACTCTTTAGACTCGTTCTAGGATACTACTGATCCGATCTCTAATGATTCATTATAATTGGATATTGCTAATTCAATCCCTGATGAATTCTTTCGTTTGGTTCTAATGTGTCTTGTTCTCGAGCTCTGTAAACCAAAGCTCTGATACCACTCCATAACGACCCGAACTTCCCCGTAAAGGAAAGCCAGGATTGCTTTGAGAACAACACACATCGGAACGCAAACAGAAGAACATTTCATTATTTATTACAACAATTCCATCAGAATACAAGAATATACAGAGTATGAATAAATATTACACATTTGACAAATATCAGAGATTACAATAAATTACATAGTAGCAGAAAAACAATACAAAACACAACTGAAAGTAACACACGGATATAGAGCTTTCCAAGCATCGTTCCAGTTGTAAATCAGGATCATGTGAATATAAATTTGCAAAACCAAAACTACTAGCTGCCCGTGTGGAAAATAGGGGCACCCAGAGTTTAGGTTAAAACAGTAAACTCCAAGTCATCCATGTGACTGGTGTGAGAACTAAAAACAGTTATTAATCCTTATTTTTAAAGTTAGGTAAATCAAGGTATCACGCCGTATAACACGGAATGGGTTTCCTCTCAAGAGTACTAGTGCATAAAACAAAAAGCGCAATGCTAAATAAAGAAAAATGAAGCTATTATAAGACCCAGGTCCCATCACACAACGCAACACAAGCCGGAGGATAGGGTTTTACCTTATAATAGCCAAAGAATGCTTGATACGTTTAAAAACAGATTATTTTGATATTACTATAAGTGTATAGTGTCAAAACAATTTCAATCATAAGTATCAATCATAAACGGCATAGCTACCATCTACTATGTCGCCATACTAGGTTCTACAAATAAAACCGAATTATCACGTATTGGAAATTGGATTCCATCATGAGTCGAGGCAAGGGGCAAGCTCCTCTCCGATTCGAGACACTCTAGCAAATGTCTCAGGACCACACACTGTTGGATCTAGATTAACCCTAGAGGGGGGGTGAATAGGGTTTATTGAAAATTAAGCGAGATAAAAAAAATATCAAATCACAAAATGTCGAAGAAAAGTAAATGACACATGATATACCCAGCTTCGGCAAAATCCTGCCTACTGCTGCATTCCTAAGGTTTCTACTAGGTAATAAAACAGATCCCGCTTACAAGACCATGTAAACTCGTGAACCCCTCACTCCTATTCTAATTTTACGCTCAAAACCCTTGACTGATCTAATCCACTAGATCAGATTTCCCCTAGTTTTACAGACTCTAGTAAACTGTCTAGTTTTAGAGACAAAACTAGAAAACCACCTAGATTTTACAGACTCAAGAAACTGCCAGTTAATCCCCTAACAGGATCTCCTAGAATTTTACAGACTCTAGAAACTGTTCAGAATGGTTTACAAAAAAAAAAAATACAACAAAATGAATTTTAAAAAACAAATAAACCCTAAATCCCTTTTATAACATAAAAAGAAGAGCCTGGCCCATTCTCCTTTGCAAGCTCCTTCCTTCACAGATGTTGGCCGACTTTAAGAATGGAATTTGGGTTTTTCAAATCCCAAATCAAATTCGATCGTGATTGCTCTTTGATTTGCTTCTCTGTTGAGCTTCAAAACTGGATGCTCTCTGATGCTTCGATTTGGGATAATGATGATCGAAAACACGTGAGTATTACTGTTTTGATTTCTTCGATTTTCTCTTTGGATTGTTGGGTTGGTTTTCATTGTCTCTTGCCTATGATGAATTGGTTGAATTTATAGGATTATGAAATCCCAAAATTACTCTGATTTCATTCAGTGCCTTGATTTGATTTGCGCGTGTGTTTGTTTTCCTCTTTTTAATTCTCTGCATTGATTCTGTTGTTGTGCAATTGAATCAATTTTGGAAAGTGAGTTACACCCCTTTTGGCCCCTGAATGAATTTCTGAAGCCACCATGTGAAAACCTTTGTCCCTCGGCTAATTTTCTGGAAATAATTTTGAAAACAAATAAATGTTTTCCATGTGTGATTGATAGAAACGATTATGTCCCTTGTGTCACCCATAATGTTTGGTTGAAATATGGAAACATTTTGATTGCTTGATTTCAGGAAGTTCTTTGAATGATTTTCTCCCAAACATGGCTTTGATGATGTTTTCAGTATCTTGCCAAATTGTCCTTGATAAAATATGCTGATTTCCTGAATTTTGTTGAGTCATGTTAACCTGAAATTTATGACTTGATGTCTGTAGCTTGTTGTGCTTGAACCTGGACTTCAAAATGACTTGCATGTACCATGCAACTTCTGAACTGTTTCTTGTATAAATTGTTGACATTAAATTTTATAGAAAATCTCTGTGAGTGTTCATGCTTGTTGTAGCATGTTTGTTTGTTGTGCATCACTACCTAGCCTTGGCTTTGTTCCGCATGAAACTGTGCATATATGATCACAAGTGATTAACTGCACCATCCTCAATCACCATGACATGAACCTGATCACTTTAATTTGCTGTTCAATATGTTGTTGTCGTTGTATATATGCAGCCATTCAGATTATTTTTCTGTCCCTGTACTATACATATACAAACTGACTAGACATAGATGAATCAGATCAAGTCATGAAAAATGATGAAAAACACACTAGAAATCTGAGGCAAATAAAATTTTAAAATAAAATTTATATTTGCATATATTCAGTTTAAATTCTATTGCAATGTACTGTGTGTGTTTCTGTTTCGTTTGACAGGTAAGTAGAAGATGACTAGACTGACAGTGAAGTGCTGTGAAGACTGAAGACAGAAGTTGACGGTGAAAAATATACAAAAACATCTGTATATGAGTGTAACTGAATGTATATATAAAATTGTATGACTGAGTGTGAGTGTTGTAGAGAGGAACTGTGTAGTAATGAGAGAAATGTACTGATGTTTGTATTAAACAAATTTGACTGAAATAAAATATTAATTTTATTGTGTTCAAACAAATTTGTCTAACATATTCAATTTATATACAAGTACAATATCATGTGTAATATCTATGAATGTGTACAAATAGTGGAGTCATATAATTTGTACTACTTGAATGTTGAAATATAATATTTAAATAAAATACTGTGTGAATATATGAAATTTTGTACAGTTGTATTCTATTAAAATATAAATATTATATTCCTGTCTGAGATGTATATATATAGAACAGTACAATAACAAACACATTTAAAATAAAATATTTTTGTTTGTTATCATCAAACAAAAATCATATAATTGTGTATACAACACTGTTATATACAACAATCTCCACCTTTTGATGATGACAAACAAATATGAGGATTTTGAACATAATTATATAATAAATGTGTTTGAGAGTGAAGAACTGAACTCCCCCTATTTGAAAGCTCCCCCTATAACTGTGCATGAGTGAAGAAACATGAAAATTGAATGAATTTTCAAAATTAAAAATATTTATAAAATCTTCACTCATAAATCAAAATCTCAATCCATCCCCCCCTTTTGTTATCATCAAAAGGATACAGAATTTAAAATATAGATGAAAAATGACTAACAAATACAATATCAGCTTAAGAGGAAGAACGGTCATCATAAATCTCAATCAGTCAAACAAAAATCATAATAAACTGAGAACTAGTGGCATATTTCATATTGTAGAAACTGACGGATTTACGATGAATGTAAAATGTAGAGTTTCAAAAACATATATTTCCAATTATTTTCAAAAGAATTTTATAAAAATGAAGTTCAAAAACAGTGACGGATTTGGACTATAATTAATAATTCAACTTAAGTGACAAAATCCAATAATCTCAAATCCCAATAGCTATCAATCAACAAATCATAATACGTCATAAGATATTAACACATTTCACAGATTAGAACATGGTTTGATAGGCTGATTTTTACATACCAAGGAGAAATTCATATTAATTTATATTTAGTACGTTATTTCCTTTTTCTTTTATTTTTTATTTAAGAGCACACTGACCACGCATAACCAGAGCTTGGATTTTTAAATGAGTTCAGTCGCAGCTTAAATTATAAGTTGTCTCTTAACCATGCATAACCAGAGCTTGGATTTTTAAATGAGGTTAGAAACATACTTATGTATTAATTATATATTTATCATTTTATCTTTAAAAGGAAAAACTCCTCGGTATATAAAACCAATATATGGATGATAGAAGATGGGGTAGGTGCATGAATGGACTGTGAAATAAATTTCTAAATTAATTATATTATGAAATATGATCAACTGTACTGAGATCATTGAAAATTTTCAATTGTCACTAATTTTGAAAAATAACATAGTCCCATTTCTATCACAAATATTTCCACTATTTATTCAAAAAGATTTTAAAACATGTTAACTCTCCACATTACTATAAAAGACATGATGGATGGCAGATAAAGGAGATGGTCGTGAAATAATTGCCAGTTCAAAGATATTATAATAAATGTTCAACCATCATGAAAAATTTAAACAAAATCTCCTCTTGTTGTGAAATATACTGCAGTCACAATTCATCGCAATTTCAAAATCTGATAATAATTTTGATGAATTATAAATACAGTTCAATTTGGATATAGATTCCAATTTCTAAATGAGTAATCAATAAACAATTTTAAAATTGAAAATCAATTACAAGAGGAATATGCTGATCTATACATGACAAGAGGGATTAAAATATATACAAAAAAAAATCAAATTTAGCACTTCTAAACAACTGATACCACTTGATGTTTCAATTAATGAGGATGACACGGGATACGAGCAAGGATATCATAGACAAAAAAAATTATAAGTACAAAGCCCAAGCAGACAGGATAACAGATGTTGCACATGTATCAGAGCAGCAAACAGATGATTCCAAAACAAACATTTTTCAAAAACAGTATCAGAGCAGCACAGAAAATAATTTCAAATCATACTTGTCAAGACGACAGTCACATAAGATGATTTATGATCCAATGATTAAGAAAAATACCATTTATTTGAAATCATTTAAGGAATATGAAATTCTCAAGATTCAGTGAATCAATCACACCAGAATATTAATTTTAGATTCAAGATATGTGGGAGATTCAATAAATCAATAATTTCAAATGATTTTAAACAGACATATATTCAAATCAAATACATCATGAAATAACAGTGAGTTTTAATGACCATTTTTCAAAAGAATTTTTCACAAATTTTTCTGACAGTCACAAGACGAATTTCAAATCATTTACATCAAGATTGATTAATAATTCATGATCCAAAAATAGTGGTTTATTCAAAATCACTTGAACAAATGTAAATCTTGAGATACAATGAATCAATTACACAGGATAATAATTTTAGATCAGAGAGGTGTGTAAGATTCGAAATATCATAAATTTTCAAGTGATCTCAAACAAACAAAAAACAAACTAGATGATCATGAATAACAACGGATTTCAAGATGTAAGAAATGATTCAAGACCAAACAAAATATCCAAGCCAATCTGAAAATCAATGAAATTACCACAACTGATAAATAGCAGTGTGCTGTAATGAGTATAATATTTCAAGCTTTTCTAAAATGAATTAGAATAAACTCAGAACAGCAGAGATGTGTGATATTTCAATTGTTTTTCAAATCTTCAAAAATTTAGAATTCATTTAACAGTGTTCAAGATATGATATGAATACATCAACACTGTTATGAATTTAGAAAACAGAAAATAAACCTCAAAACAATTGCAGAATTTACAACCTTAAATTCAAGACCTGGAAATGGTTAAAACATTAGAGTATTATACAAATGAAGTGAATTTCCAGAATTCTACAATTGGAAGTTTAAGGAAGCCCAGAATAAAAATAATAATATGGCAGTGACAAATCAAAAACAAAAAATAGAATGGGGTAGAAGGAGGAATAAACAAAGAAAATAAAAAAATATTTATAAAGTTGAGTTTAGAGATCATACCAGAATATGATGTAAGCAAAAGAATCTCTAACTCAACATACATGGCTAAGGAACTGTGAATAATACAGAAATATAGTCCAACTTGGTTTGAAATCTCTTTTTGCACAGCAATTCCTTAGCCTCCTCCGGTACCTAACAGTTTATAGAATCGAGTGGTCTAACAAAGTTTGTAAAACCACTCACAGTTTTATTAACATATTTTGGTACCCATACTTGTTTATACAACAACCCATCAGAATTAACTTTTGTACCCTTAGGAACCCAAAATTGTTTGAATTTAACAAAACCCATTTTATTTCCTTTTGGGATCCAAGAATGTTTAAATGGTTTGTTATAAAACAAATTCTCATCTCGATTGTGATTTAAAAATCCTTTGAAGTTTTCAGAGTTCTGATTTTCAAAAAGATTTTTTCCAAAACAATTTGAAGGATTTTTAGAATCATTTGATTTCAGCTTTTGAGCAAATTTGTCAAGTTTTCCAAAGCCAAGGCCACTTTTATTTCTAACAGAAAATTGGTTTTTCAACAAAATATTTAACGACTTTTCCCCATTAGAAAATTTATCCAAAGTTGATTCAAGTCGTTGAATTTGGAATTTAAGATCACTATTTTCTTTTGTTAAATTTGAACAATGATTTATAGCGATCTTACTCCTTTCAGTATCATTTTGTTTCAAAACCAAGAGTTCGTTTTCAAGTTTTTCAATTTCGGCCTTGGACTCAGAAATCTCATTCTCAAAACGTTTTTGTTTCTGAGTAACATCATATTTGGAATTTTTTGAAATCTTAAAATTTTCCAACTCTTTTCGCAAGGTACTCTTTACACAGATTAGCTCATCTTCTTTTTCTTTTGAACTCATAATTTGCTTTTCAAGCTTTTGGATATTATCATTTAGATGAGCTAAATTGTTTTTCGAGTTGAAACAATCATTGCAATCAGAGTTTGAAACTTTCATGATATTTTCAAGTTTTAATTCCAAAATATTATTTTTAGTGATCAACTCAAGTTTTTCAGACTTCAGAATTTTATTTTTCGATTTGAGACTATCAACAGCATTTGTTAATTCACTACAAAAATAAACCAAATCTTCATATGAAGGATCTTTAGTTTCATCATCTGTTGAGTCTCCATCGACAGATCCATCTGAATTATCATTTGTAAAACCTGTTAAGCATAGATCAGAACTTGAGCTGACATTCCAGGCTTTTGAGCAGTTGTTGTCAAATTGTCCATACTTTGCATTGAGAGTTCTCCAAATTTCCTGCGCAGTCAAACAATGAGAAATAAGGCTATGTTGTACATCATCAATATAAGAATATAATATATGAGTAGTGCGTAAATTAAATTCAATATCAACCCTATTTACAATATCATACCCACTTATAATACTATTCCAACATTTAATATCAACAGATTTTAAATAGGATTTCATTTCTGATTTCCAATTTAAAAAATCTGTACCATTAAAAACAAATGGAATATGAATGGACTGACTCTCTGAAGACTGACAACAAGGGTTCACCATTTACTCTAGAGTTAAAAGAATACCTGCTCTGATACCACTTGTTGGTTCTAAATTAACCCTAAAGGGGGGTGGATAGGGTTTATTGAAAATTAAGCGAGATAAAAAAATATCAAATCACAAAATGCAGAAGAAAATAAATGCAGAAAAGTAAATGACACAAGATATTCCCAGCTTCGGCAAAATCCTGCCTACTGCTGCATTCCTAAGGTTTCTACTAGGTAATAGAACAGATCCCGCTTACAAGACCATGTAAACTCGCGAACCCCTCGCTCATATTCTATTCCTACGCTCAAAACCCTTGACTGATCTAATCCACTAGATCAGATTTCCCCTAGTTTTACAGACTCTAGTAAACTGTCTAGTTTTAGAGACAAAACTAGAAAACCACCTAGATTTTACAGACTCTAGAAACTGCCAGTTAATCCCCTAACTGGATCTCCTAGAATTTTATAGACTCTAGAAACTGTTCAGAATGGTTTACAAATAAAAATACAACAAAATGAATTTTAAAAAACAAATAAACCCTAAATCCCTTTTATAACATAAAAAAAAGAGCCTGGCCCATTCTCCTTTGCAAGCTCCTTCCTTCACAGATGTTGGCCGACTTTAAGAATGGAATTTGGGTTTTTCAAATCCCAAATCAAATTCGATCGTGATTGCTCTTTGATTTGCTTCTCTGTTGAGCTTCAAAACTGGATGCTCTCTGATGCTTCGATTTGGGATAATGATGATCGAAAACACGTGAGTATTACTGTTTTGATTTCTTTGATTTTCTCTTTGGATTGTTGGGTTGGTTTTCGTTGTCTCTTGCCTGTGATGAATTGGTTGAATTTATAGGATTATGAAATCCCAAAATTACTCTGATTTCATTCAGTGCCTTGATTTGATTTGCGCGTGTGTTTGTTTTCCTCTTTTTAATTCTCTGCATTGATTCTGTTGTTGTGCAATTGAATCAATTTGGAAAGTGAGTTACACCCCCTTTTGGCCCCTGAATGAATTTCTGAAGCCACCATGTGAAAACCTTTGTCCCTCGGCTAATTTTCTGGAAATAATTTTGAAAACAAATAAATGTTTTCCATGTGTGATTGATAGAAACGATTATGTCCCTTGTGTCACCCATAAATTGGTTGCTATGTTCGTAATGTCATATACAGATTGTTCTGCTCAAATCTAGAAACAGATAAATGACTTCTCTTGCATGAATTTTGGAATTTTTCTAATATAATACCTTCTCCAAATTGATTGACTAGCTTCGAATATTTCTTGTATGAGTTGAATGAGAAACTTCCCAAATAATTGCTCACTGAATTTTTATGGAAAACTTTTGCCAAATATGATTTCTTACTAAGTATAAGAAGCTGTCATGAAAACAGAAAAAGATACTTTTATGAAAATGCTTTCATACCAAAACAGCTCTCCAGTTTTCTTTGATTATATTCTGGAAATAACTTATTTCTCAAAAGAAATGTTAACTGAATTTGGAGGCCAATTAATCCTTGCCAAATATTGATTCATGCAGATTTACCGATAGAAAAAACTTGCCAAAGATGATTTGTGAAATCTGGATTCAAACAGTTTGCCAAAAATGGAGATATTTAAAATGCAATGTTAATTCCTTGCCGAGAATGACATGTTTCTTCTGCATGATTGATGAAAAGTTGCCAAATATTTCTTCAATGAATTCTTAAAAGGAATCAAATTATTTTGTGCCAAAAATCAATTTTGTTTTGCCCATTTCTGAAAATAAAACCTGACCAAAATCTTGCTGTAAATAAATGCAAACTTTTCCATGCAATATCTCCATTTTGTTGTATTCCATATACGCTATGTGATTAATTTCTGATTGATTTCTTGCACATTAACCTGTTGCCTTATTTTACATATGTCAATAATGTTTGGTTGAAATATGGAAACATTTTGATTGCTTGATTTCAGGAAGTTCTTTGAATGATTTTCTCCCAAACATCTCTTTGATGATGTTTTCAGTATCTTGCCAAATTGTCCTTGATAAAATATGCTGATTTCCTGAATTTTGTTGAGTCATGTTAACCTGAAATTTATGACTTGATGTCTGTAGCTTGTTGTGCTTGAACCTGGACTTCAAAATGACTTGCATGTACCGTGCAACTTCTGAACTGTTTCTTGTATAAATTGTTGACATGAAATTTTATAGAAAATCTCTATGAGTGTTCATGCTTGTTGTAGCATGTTTGTTTGTTGTGCATCACTACCTAGCCTTGGCTTTGTTCCGCATGAAACTGTGCATATATGATCACAAGTGATTAACTGCACCATCCTCAATCACCATGACATGAACCTGATCACTTTAATTTGCTATTCAATATGTTGTTGTCGTTGTATATATGCAGCCATTCAGATTATTTTTCTGTCCCTGTACTATACATATACACCTGACTAGACACAGATGAATCAGATCAAGTCATGAAAAATGATGAAAAACACACTAGAAATCTGAGGCAAATAAAATTTTAAAAATAAAATTTATATTTGCATATATTCAGTTTAAATTCTATTACAATGTACTGTGTGTGTTTCTGTTTCGTTTGACAGTGAAGTGCTGTGAAGACTGAAGACTGAAGACAGAAGTTGACGGTGAAAAATATACAAAAACATCTGTATATGAGTGTAACTGAATGTATATATAAAATTGTATGACTGAGTGTGAGTGTTGTAGAGAGGAACTATGTAGTAATGAGAGAAATGTACTGATGTTTGTATTAAACAAATTTGACTGAAATAAAATATTAATTTTATTGTGTTCAAACAAATTTGTCTAACATATTCAATTTATATACAAGTACAATATCATGTGTAATATCTATGAATGTGTACAAATAGTGGAGTCATATAATTTGTACTGTTTGAATGTTGAAATATAATATTTTATTTAAATAAAATACTGTGTGAATATATGAAATTTTGTATAGTTGTAATCTATTTAAATATAAATATTATATTCCTGTCTGAGATGTATATATATA
The DNA here is from genome assembly GCA_030737875.1 of Allium sativum. Lineage (NCBI taxonomy): Eukaryota > Viridiplantae > Streptophyta > Magnoliopsida > Asparagales > Amaryllidaceae > Allium > Allium sativum. Next base: position 429,787,377 of record CM060923.1, read on the forward strand.
GAACAGTACAATAACAAACACATTTAAAATAAAATATATTTGTTTGTTATCATCAAACAAAAATCATATAATTGTGTATACAACACTGTTATATACAACACACACAGCGATCCCTTGGAACCTCCAAGGCCGGTCCTCTCTTACTTTTGAGGATTAGTATTTCTGAACACACGTTTTCCAGTCCTATAGGACCTATATAATGGTTTGTACGTCGGCTCATATAGTGCCAGTTATCGACCATATATTCGAGGCGCCTCGCATCCAACAACCACACAGGTAAAAAGTATATAAATGTCAGGGCTGGTAGGTCACTGACATCACCCATAGCTAGAAAGAAACGTCGTACACTCCTTGAGTCCTTATTCCGTTTTTGACTCATACCGAGGTGTGAGGCTCGCGAATAAACGCTATATACAAAGCTATGCCACCAAGGCCGTGCTTTGATAATCAAACACAAGACTTTGCTTTTCAACAGAAGCCTTAATCATTTGCCACTTAGGCATGCCACACAGGCAATTCACTCCATGCAACTGATGTTCATTGATATACAATCTCTGAGCTCGTACGTCTCAGAGAAGGGTGTTAAGAAAGAGAATAAAATCTCCGCCGCCGAACATATGTATATTTAATAGAGATCAATCAACACAGAATAAAATCCAATGTCGGATACATAGTCCATTTACAAGTTCGTTCTGAGTCTGAACGAAACAGAGGCACTTTCCTCGCATATCCATCGATCTCCAAGTACGTCTGGATGATCACCAACTGATTCCCTCCTCTTGGGTGTACAGCCCAATCAAGATCATCAATAATCATCCAAATGATGTGAAGACTTCCGATCTTTAACCACCGTCTTCATCTTCGACTTATCGTCGAATCGGTTATTCAAAATGGGTATAAACCCGGCCTTTCCGAATAACCCGCGTATATAATAAAAAAAATGTTACACAAACCCAACACACGCCTCATTCCAACTAAGAATATTCTTTTATTCAAATTTTCACTTTCTTAGGGAAATGTTCCCATTAATTTTATCAAAGATAAATTCTTCTAAATTTATTATTTAATCTTCCTTTACATATCGTTTCAAACCATGTTAAGGTTTTCCAAACTAGTCGGGATTAGCGGACCACACTGAAGTAATTATTTATTTTATTTCTCAATCCCAACCTATTCATCCCATGGTGCAAAACTGGTAATACTCCATATCTAACACCACGGTGTTATCGGTAAGTATTAATTACCATTTCACGTTCAAATCTAATTAAAATATTAACTATCGCTTTGGAGAAAAAATGGTGATACTCCATTCTCGATCTTTCAATCTAATTAAAGATTCATTAAAACTCCACTTTGTTTTAATCTTCTCAAAATCAATATCCTGTCTTTAACTGGGTTAAAGAGCCAATGTCATATAAAACACGGTTCACGATAAACCAAAAATCACTTCCCATTGTTAATCGGGTTAAAGAACAGGTGTTATTCAAAACACCGCTCACGATAAAACCAAAAACCAATTTAAATTCAATTCCGATTAAATAACAATTAACTGGACAATTTCACTAAATCTTAATTAAAAGACTTTTTTTGCTTTCTAAACAAGGTTTAAGAACAGTGTTATTAAAGACACCATTCATGACGAACCCAAAATCCCATTTGATATTAAATACAAGGCTCTGAATAGAAAATATATTAGCTTATATTCAATATCAAATTCTGAAACCAACAAATATCGTATTGGAAATAACGATATAATTATATCTTTCAAACTTCCACAACCATGTCTGTATAATCACGAAATCCAACATCGAAATACTCCAAAGGCAATTTCGATTCAAATCCATTCCAATTCGTATATTGGAAATTCTAATTATTTTTAAAACCACTTTAAATCTAGTTCAAAACTAGTTCATTTCGATAAAAATATATTTTTATCCTTTCAAATGTGAAATTTTTCATCCCAGTTCTTTCCAATTCATATATTATGATTTTACACAAATTATTAATATTTTTAATAATTTTATCAAGGCCCGTACAGTCGATTTCCAATAACGGTCGTCGAACTGCACTTACAACGACCTTTTCAAAATTTGATTTGGACATAATTCCAAATCCAACCATTAGATTTCAAATTTCTAATATTCATTGGAAAGTTCTTTTCGATACGAACCCAACTGTTCCATTTTCAGGAGAATCCGACGGTCGGATCTCCCGTAACGTCAACTCGAAGTCAATGGTTGAAATTCGCGAACTGTCGCGGCGCGGCGCGTTCTATTCAGGCAATTAATATATATATTATATAAATTTCATCGATTTTCAATGCGGCAACTGTTCTGCGCATTGAAGAAGAAGCTGTTTGGAACAACAATATCTGGATTAGTTTGTGAGGGAATAAGTTAATATCCTTACGAATCTATTAAATAGTAAAACAAGAACCTGGCGTTGCTTATGTGGCACGTCTACCTTTCAATATTTCAAAATACTGGCTTTCTACTCATTTACTTCATTTTTTCCTGTCTCTCTCCATTCGACTAACTGCCTCTCTACCACTTCGTCATCCGAATTTTACATCCACACATCAAAGTATGGCACAATTTTTAATGCAACTGTTTTAGATCTGATCCCCAATCCTATCATTTAGGTTATCTGCTTTATTCTTCTTCCATCTGCTGCTATGCAAGATTATTCTTATTTATTTATTTATTTATTTATTTATTTGTTTTTTCTTCCTCAAACTTTGTAGTTGTTGACGATCTATCCGCCCTTCCTTCGCCGCTTACTTAGATCTGTATCTAACAACCAGGTCGCCTTGATGCTACCTGCTACGCAAGTTGTTTGCTCTCATTGCTTAAAAAGGGGTAAATTTCCAACAGTATTCTGTTGTATGTCGAAAAAAATTATGTCCATTAAAATGAACAATCATTTGTTTTGTTGGCTCTACTTCATTTAGCTGCTGACTAAGTTCAAATGTTGACATTTAAATGTGTCATTGATGCTCAAAAGTCCTGTTATCATGTCTTGAAATTTCTGGCTGGTGTTACCTTCGACTACGCGAGTTGGATTCACTGGATAATGTTGCTGGTCAAAGCCGTAGTAATTTGAATTGGTTTATTTTCAATACTTTACAAATATTGGCTATTACATCTGAACCAAGAGTTTTTTGACGTTGGTTAACTTTCTACAATCTTGGATGAATGAAACCGAAATATGTATCCTGCTAATATTTTTATGGAATTTTGCAATTATGAAAGGAAATGAAGAAAGGACATCCATCCTCGTTTCTCCCAACTCACCCCTTCACTGCAGCCCGCAAATCAAACCAACAACGAACAAGGAACGATCATATTCAAATGCACCCACCTTGAACAATAAAGAACTGACCGATCTCGAAAACAGCGACTTAGAATCACTGATGAACAACTGCAAAAGCAATGATCCCATTGCCAACGAATCCAGTAACAGCATCGCTAGCAATTGAACTGGTCCAAAAGCCCAGTGATGCAGAAGAAGATTACAAAGGAGACTCAACAATTGGGAAGCCATTGCTGATGCTCTCTTAACTTCTCCAAACAACAGTCAAGATAATGCTCGCAGCCAGTGTCAACCAACTCATTCGAAGATACAAAGCACGAGTCTTGTAAGGCTAACATGGAGGCCCAACGACGAGTTCTTCCCTCAGAGCTTGCTTAATATAATGAACCATAGGACTTTCAATGCACCTGCACAATTGTCAGGCCCTATATGTTATGAAGACGCATGAAAAGCTGCTGGAGCTAGCTGACTGGTTTGACTTAAGTAGGGAATATAATTATAGGGGAAAATTGTATGTATTCCTGGTTTTTCTAAAATGTGGGACTTCGGGTGTTAGCTGAACTTCATTTTTTTTTTCAAAACTGTTCGTAGCAACAGCAAACTCATTGACTATATAATGCATAGATTGCAAATATATATATGAAAGAACAACATGCATGAGATATATTCTGTCATCTGTCCTGATTTTTATTGCACACTCTCATCAAACATTATTTTTTTGCACTAACACATAAATTTTATTCATATTTCTTGTGCATACGGTTTTTACGGTTTGACTGGTCGGATCTTCAAAACCTTCGATCTTGGGCCATCACGGTTTGACTTGAGGTCGGGTTCTCAAAATTATGATATAAACAACTGATATTTAACGTTTTGTTTCATTGTTTCATAATACTTTCCACCAATATCTATTTATCTTTTAAGTTATTAGAAAACAATTATGCTGGAGAAATCTATAACCACCATCAAATCAAATAAAATAAAATATCTACCGAGTTAAGATGTGGTGGTTAACATTATTTTACGCCATGTTTTCGAACTTTTTAATGCTTTTTATAGAATATTATGTAGATGTGCGCACTTAAAACTAAATTAATACAACTCCTTGGAAATATTTGAGATAAACTTTATAATGAATAGGGCATGTATGAGACATACAAATAAATTAAGCTACAAAGTTAATGTTTTGACATGGAAAATAATTCAAATAGAAGAAACTTTAAAATAATATGGAAAGTTATAATCTTACAAGATATATTACATATACATATGTCAATCATCCATCATTCGGAAATATGGAAATAAATTGAAATTAATTGTAATACCCATTATGACTCTTTATTACATAATGATTAGTTTCCTATTTTTAAGCTAAATATTCAAAATTCTTAAGGGAAAAATATTTATCTGCATTTTAAGGGGAATTTCAATTTAGAAAGTCATTAATGAGAAACATTGAGACTTTACGCAAACTTTCATGAGTGCAAACATGCATTGATTCCATCCATTATGCATTTATACTATATATATTCATTGGCTGCTTATTATGTCTTTGAATTACTAGAGAGATTAAGGCAGAATATTTGCGGAAGTCATGGTTTTTGTACGTATATCTAATTAATTGGGTTTTATGAAATATTTTTTGTTTGTCAAAGAAAGTTTGAGACTGTTGTGTAACCGTTGATTATTTTCATATTTAAAAAGTTTCTATTTATAATAGCTTATAGGTAAGATATACACATAACTAGCGTGTACTTATGGGTTTCAAATTGATACAACTTTACTTTAAGTTACCAATTTTTGTATGTTACAAATGTGGCTAAAAATAAGTAAACCTGAAGTGAATTAATATTAGTCTTACTATTTTCATCCATTTAACTTTTATTTTCAGCATTTCTACGAGATGAAATGGTCATGATATCGAACCATTTTAGTTACTTTACAATGGACAGCTGGCAAGACAATAATCAAATGTTTTTGTTTCACAATTACACTCTGATTTATTTTCTTCCATATTATACTTAGCGGTCCTAATGATGCTATTATATATTTGAATCATAAATATTTTAATATTGTATTTACTAACAGATTTGCTGCTTCAGAGTTATATTTCATAATTGCTATAAATTTGTATTAAAGTAAGCATAACAATTTACTTTTAAACAAATTTTGTGATATAGAATACTAAATGAAAAAATTAGCTATATATCATAAACACACTAATTTGCAATGCAACTAATACTGATTAACGAACTGCTATTGAATTGGTCAGATACCCTTTTACTGAGTGGCTTGGCTTATAATGATGGAAAATTGAAGCAATAGATAATTATAGAAAAACGTGTATATTTATTTAACAGTAATACATATGCAATTTACCACTGCTTTTATTATTTCAAACGGTGTCTTTTCTGCTGTACAGGATCCATTTAATATGTCGTTCTTCTTCATACGTCATACTGTACTTTGTCAGACCATGGACATCTTTCCCTGGCGTGGATTTTCCACCTTGGCCAGACCATTGCACTAATACTTGAAAGAAGTTACCGCATTTCTTCAATTGACTGTTCTATGTACAACTGGTATGTTTTCAGCAATATCTATGTAATAGTTTACTTAAACGACATTATTTTGAAAATGGCATAATGCCATTATTTTGTTGCTGCAATGCATTGTGGAAGATGAACCTTGCATCAGTTATGTTATGATATTAATTTTCTCGGATAAAGCGAGCAAGAACCAACAAGAGCTGCTTTTGCTAACAGGTAAAATCCACATTGTACGTATGTTATATGCTGGTAAAGTAGTTAAGTGGCTTGGTTCGAAGAAATTCACATTTCCAACACTCTATAAGAGGATGCTACAGAGATGCATTCTCTGCATATCAGTTTATTGATGTATTGCATAAAATTCTATGAATAGATATACCGTGTCTCATTAAATATTCACTGTCGAATTTTTTGGGTTGGTTAGGACTAATTTCGTTAAGTTCCACCTACTTCCACTTATTTAAAACGGAAAAAACATGAAAATTAATAGTTTAATTTCATTGTTTACAACTTACCATGACATGGTTGTCCTAAAAATTGAACTGCATGCCGCCACTGTCTAATGAATTATAGCCATAAGAATATTATCTTCAGCTGAACCAACTCATTTTCGGTAACTAATATCCAATCATTAAACATCAGTTTTTCTTGTAAAAGTTATAATCATGTTGTTTAATTTTTACCAGAAATGCACAAAAACGTGAAATATAGGTCTTCTAGCAAATTAACAAATCAGGTTAACATGTTCAACGGGTGGATTCCATTATCAATGGTTATCATTTCAGTAAGAAACAAGACTTGAAAGTAGATTAGGTAATACTACGGCAAAACAAAGAAGGAAAAAAATCCAAAATAGAGGAACTCGAAATTAGAAGTTGCCATATTAACAAGGACCCTGGTCCGTGTCAATGCACTGAAAAAAATCCAAAATAGAGGAACTCGAAATTAGAAGTTGCCATCCTTGGTATCAGTTTCATCCAAAACTAAGATGGTTGGTTCACAAATTACATATTGACTCTGAGCCGACATAATAATATGTAAGTGATAACAACCACAAAAATGGTGCAAACCTTTATGAATTTGACGGTCAGTTTAGCAATCATGTGATATCAACAATGAGAACTATGCAAATGGTGTTCATACAGTTTAAAAGTTATAAAAGGTTATCTACGATACAACAAACAACTTATGAAGTAGTATGCTCGAGACTTAATATCTTACGATGCATGTGTTCCTATTTCACACACTATACTACTTGGTGGATAGTATATCAACACATCTTTTGAAGCACTTAGGTATATGTTATCACTATATGTTAATTATTATTACAATAAAATTTACCATGTTATACGATATGACAATAGCCGTGTGCGTAGAATGGGCCACTCAATAGTACATCTTAAAGTGCGTGAAAATTGAGGAGAGAACAGCTGTTTATATAATTACAAATACATCATTTTTACTCTATGTGATCATGTGCAGTAGTCTATACACACGCTTTTTAAAATTCTTTGGCAATTTTTTGTTTTGATCACCATCAATTCTCACTAACACTCTTTTATATACACACTTACTACTGGATCGAATAAACACTCTTTTATATTTTGATAACATGATTCATTTACTGTGACACAAATACAAAAAAAGAATCTTTGGAAATTTTTTGTAATATTTTTAAGTATCACCCTTTTTTGAATGTTAACATGCACCACCAAAAAAGTTTAAAACCACAATATCTTAGAAGTAGAATCTAACTGTAAAACTTTTATATGAACTTTTTTATAAACTTTAAATAATCTAACAGTTAAACTTAACCATTTGTGATCAGCATACATGAAGCGGTGCAATAACACTCATACTAATAAACACATATTATTTATTAAAAGTTAACTCAATTATAAATAAATACTTAACTGATTTATTTAAATACCTTGTTGATATTTGCCGGGACCCTCTTTGTTGTTCATGTATATGGTACTGTTCTGCTACCAAAACTAAATGATAATTTCAAACATGGTTTAGGATAAGGTTTAAGGTATGTATGTTGGAAATGAATGAGAAAGAGAAAGAGGGATTTTGGAAGAAGAGAAAGGAAAACAACTTTTAGTCCCATATCATGAAATATGAGTACCAACTCTTCTACAATCTTATATAAATAAAGGAGAAGAGAGCTCATATCAGGTGTGGCTAAGCCAAGACACAATATTACATTGATGTCAACTTGGGTCTAATGCCTTGAGACTCTTGGAGTCCATGACACAATATTATATTGATGTCAAATCGGGCTTAGTGCCTTGGAACTCTTGGAGTCCATGACACAATATTATATTGATGTCAAATGTGGGCTTAGTGCTATGGGACTCTTGGAGTCCATGACACAATATTATATTGATGTCAAATGTGGGCTTAGTGATTTGAGGACTTTTGGAGTCCATGACACGATATTAGTGTCAATAATTGGGTGTTGGACCTTGGGACTCTTGAGGTCTCATGGTTAAATAGGCCGCTGATTTCAGTTTGGGCCTATTGTGCCGAAACGAGTTATTTTGATCATTTTATGATCTGGTATGTCCCTTCTATTGAAGGGATACAACCGTTTCATCATAAATGCGCACGCACATTTAAGCACCGCTTGGTTAAAGGGTCGCAACCTTTCCAAAGGTCATTAATGTTCGTATAGGCATTTCCTCTAGCCTATAAATACATAGCCCAAAAGGAGAGAATAAATATTAATTATTCTTCTCAATTGTTACTCCCTCTTCAAAGCATTCTTCTGTTCAAGTTTCTATAATCTACTTCAGTTTGTCGGAGCTCCGTTTGCTGGCACTGCACTACGGGGTTGGTCCGTTTTATCCTGGGAAACAAATTGCGATCACGTCAATCAGTGCATATGACGGCAATATTGTTTTAAGGAAACAGAATTATTTCTGGACTCGGACATTACGGTTGGTGACGGTTCTGTACCGCTCCAATCCAGTGCACAATCGGTCTTGCTTACTGTCTTTTCTGCAATCACAGTTTGACTTGACAATTGTGGCATTATTGAGTAACATTGATATTGTTACTATTTATTTGCAATACAATTGTGTATTGACAAAAGGATCTAATTTTGTAATACAATTGTGTATTGACAAAAAGATCTTCTAACAATCTTAAAACAATATTGATTGTTGCAGACGACAATAAGCTGTGTCGCAAAATAGCAACAATAATTTTACACTGACACAGACGGTGACCAACGCTCTGATTGCGCCAAATGGTTCCAATAATGGCTCTGCCTCATGGAGAAAGGTCAGAGAAGTTCAACATCATCAATATTAAGTGCTGACAATAGAAAAATGTTGCTTTGTCTAACAACATTGGGACTTGCCAAATTTCTGAGTCTAAAAAAAAAAAAAAAAAAAAAAAAAAAAAAAAAAGGAAAAAGGAAAAATTGGCTGAAATCCCCAAAAGGGCATTGCTGATATGAATTTATATACAGTAATATCAGAATGCAACCTGGAAAGGAACTAACTTTAAATGACGTTCTCTATGTTCCAGAAATTCATAAGAACCTGATTTCAGGATCATTGCTCAGCAAACATGGATTTAAATTAATCCTTAAAGCTGAGAATGGAGTGTATGTAGGAAGAGGACATGTGTGTGATGGTTCGTTTAAAGAAAATGTAATCACTATTGTACCACACACTAATATGAATAAAAGTGAATCTTTTGTTTATATTGTTGACTCTTCCAACGTGTGATATTCTAGATTAGGGGATGTAAACTTTGATACATTGCACAAATTGATTAATCTAGACACCATTTTTAAATGTCAAATTTGTGCAGAAGCAAAATTGAAAAGAATCTCGATTCATTATGTTGAACGAGAAACAGAACCGCTAGATATAATACATACAAATATATGTGATTTGATGTGTTTAAACAATACAAAGCGGAAGTTGAGGATCAACTCAACAAGAAAATCAAAGCTTTAAGAAGTGATAGAGGAGGAGAATATGTATTCCCTTTTGAAGAATCTTGCGCTGAACATGGTGTTTTACAACTAATTACAGCACCATATTCACCTCAATCCAACGGTATAGCCAATCGGAAGATAAAACTCTTAAAGAAATGATGAATGCCTTATCCTGGCTTGCCAGATAATTTTTTGGGAAGAAGCTATTCTTTTGGCAAATCATATTTTAAATAAAATATCCCGAAAGAAAACATCTCTATCTTCTCATGAACTTTGGAAAAACAGACCACCATCCTACAAATACCTAGAAGTGTGGGGGTGTCTTGCCAAAGTAGAGGTACCAAAACCAAAGAAGGTCAAAATTGGACCAAAAACAATTGATTGTGTATTTATTGGATGTGCACAAAGCAGTGTCGCATATCGATGTTTGGTACACAAATCTGAAATTGATGATATTCATGAAAATACCATCATTGAGTCGAGAAATGCTAAATTTTTCAAACATATATTTCCCTTGAAATATGGTATTGAAAATCATACACCTAAGAGATCAAGGGAAAAAAAGAAGTTCATTACTCTATTGAGGATGCTGAACAAAATAACACTCAGCTAAGTAGTGCTGAGCAGCAAGTGGAGGAGCCAAGAAAAAGTAAAAGGTCAAGGACATTAAACCTTTGGACTGGACTTCTATACATTTATGTTAGAAGATGATCCATTGAAATACAAACAAGCTATGTCCTCCAGCGATGCCCCTTATTAGAAAGAGGCAATTAACAATGAGATTGAATCCATTATGTCCAATCATACATGGAAATTAGTTGATTTACCTCAAGGATGTAAGACCTTAGGTAATAAATGTATATTTAAAAAGAAATTGAAACCTGATGGTTCAATAAACAAGTACAAAGCTCGTCTGGTAGTCCAAGGATTTAAACAAAAGGAAGACCTGGACTATTTCGACAAACATCAATTAGAATGCTCATTGCAATTGCATCCATACATGACTTAGAAATACATCAAATGGATGATAAAACTGTATTCTTGAATGATGAATTAGAGGAGGAAATCTATATGGAACAATCTGAAGGATTTCTAAGCTCAGAAAATGAGAATAAAGTGTGCAAATAGGTGAAATCACTTTATGGCCTTAAGCAAACTCCAAAAACAGTGGCATGAGAAGTTTGATAATACTATGTTATCAAATGGATTCACAATAAATGAATCAGATAAATGTGTGTACATAAAACATACACATATTGGATATGTCATTGTTTGTCTTTATGTTGATGACCTATTAATCCTAGGCAATAACAAGGCCATAATAACATCTACAAAGGATATGTTATCCTCTAGATTCGATATGAAAGACCTAGGACTGACTGATGTGATATTGGGTGTAAAAATTCTGAGAACACCACATGGATATGCATTATCCCAATCGCATTACATCACCAAGATACTTGAGAAATTCAAGCAATATAATGTAACTATTGCAAAATCACCAGTAGATATGAACCAAAATTGGGTAAAGAACACTGGTGATGGTATTTACCAATTGGAATACTCTCGTATACTAGGAAGTATCATGAACTGTACTAGGCCTGATGTCGCATATGCTGTAAGAAAACTAAGTAGATTTACCAGCAATCCTGGTAAGCATCATTGGAAAGCGATAATCAGAGTTCTAGGATATCTAAAGTATACACAGAGCTATGGTTTATACTATACAAACTATCCTTCAATAGTGGAAGAATATAGTGATAAAAATTGGATCACTGGATCAAATGATACAAAGTCTACAAGTGGATACGTGTTCACATTAGGAAATGGAGCGATTTCATGGAAATCATCCAAACAGACTTGTATCGCTAGATCTACGATGGAATCAGAGTTTATTGCACTAGATAAGACTGCAGAAGAAGCAGAATGGATTCGAAGCTTCTTGGAAGACATTCCTAATTGGAGCAAACCTGTGCCTCCAATATGTATACATTGTGATAGTCAATCAGCTATTGGAAGAGCTAATAGTACACTATACAATGGTAAATCTAGGCATATTCGTCGTAGACATAAAACGATAAGACAACTTCTCTCTAATGGGGTTATCACGATAGATTACATTCGATCTAAAGATAACTTAGTGGATCCACGTACCAAAGGCTTGCCAAGAGAGAAAGTTCAAATCTTATCGAAGGGAATGGGGCTAAGGCCTATAGACTAAAGGTTTCTCTAAAATGGAAACCCCACCTAGTTGACTGGAGATCCCAAGATCTAGGTTCAAAGGGACAACGAAGTTTAAGAGAAACTTGATGGCACTGTTATACACAAACCATTCCTATGATAAGTCAGTGCATTATATGTTGAATAAGGATAAGTATTAGTACTTTTAATGATGTCTGTATTTGAGGAATTAAGAGAATACCCTTTACAGAATCACCTACGTAAGTGCGAAGGCGCCGCTTCAAAGAGAATTATGAGGCCAAATTCTCTAAGCACTTAAGAGACCAGGCAGGTGTTCAAGGCAAAAACGAACACATACAGAGAACGAAGGGTTATAAGAAACATTTATCGTGTGTTATCTACTTTGGAATTACACAAAAGGCTTACAGTTCAAGGACAGTCAATGTCTACTGATTCGCCTGTGATTCAAATAGGTAATCACTAGGAAAGTTCAAGGCCCATGTGCTACTTTAACCGATGCGATAAATGATTCGTGAAACTAAGAACGACTTCTCATTCATGTGGGGGATTGTTGGAAATGAATGAGAAAGAGAAAGAGGGATTTTGGAAGAAGAGAAAGGAAAACAACTTTTAGTCCCATATCATGAAATATGAGTACCAACTCTTCTACAATCTTATATAAATAAAGGAGAAGAGAGCTCATATCAGGTGTGGCTAAGCCAAGACACAATATTACATTGATGTCAACTTGGGCCTAATGCCTTGAGACTCTTGGAGTCCATGACACAATATTATATTGATGTCAAATCGGGCTTAGTGCCTTGGAACTCTTGGAGTCCATGACACAGTATTATATTGATGTCAAATGTGGGCTTAGTGCTATGGGACTCTTGGAGTCCATGACACAATATTATATTGATGTCAAATGTGGGCTTAGTGATTTGAGGACTTTTGGAGTCCATGACACGATATTAGTGTCAATAATTGGGTGTTGGACCTTGGGACTCTTGAGGTCTCATGGTTAAATAGGCCGCTGATTTCAGTTTGGGCCTATTGTGCCGAAACGAGTTATTTTGATCATTTTATGATCTGGTATGTCCCTTCTATTGAAGGGATACAACCGTTTCATCATAAATGCGCACGCACATTTAAGCACCGCTTGGTTAAAGGGTCGCAACCTTTCCAAAGGTCATTAATGTTCGTATAGGCATTTCCTCCAGCCTATAAATACATAGCCCAAAAGGAGAGAATAAATATTAATTATTCTTCTCAATTGTTACTCCCTCTTCAAAGCATTCCTCTGTTCAAGTTTCTATAATCTACTTCAGTTTGTCGGAGCTCCGTTTGCTGGCACTGCACTACGGGGTTGGTCCGTTTTATCCTGGGAAACAAATTGCGATCACGTCAATCAGTGCATATGACGGCAATATTGTTTTAAGGAAACAGAATTATTTCTGGACTCGGACATTACGGTTGGTGACGGTTCTGTACCGCTCCAATCCAGTGCACAATCGGTCTTGCTTACTGTCTTTTCTGCAATCACAGTTTGACTTGACAATTGTGGCATTATTGAGTAACATTGATATTGTTACTATTTATTTGCAATACAATTGTGTATTGACAAAAGGATCTAATTTTGTAATACAATTGTGTATTGACAAAAAGATCTTCTAACAATGTAGACTTTAACGAATTCAAAATCATTTAAGGAAGTTACACAAAAGTTCCCATGTAAACTGACTTTCAGAAATACTCATGCTATAATGTATACTGTAAAATTCTCAGGAAATGTTAGGTTTTTGAGATTTTTAGTATATGTATGTTTAGGAATGGTTTTGCATATGTTCATGAAAATACATGATTGCCTTATATAAGCGTGAGTATACAAACCTTTTATTGAACGCGTAAAATTTCAAGGTATCAAGCGTAACAGATTTTTAGAAACATTTGATTTCCAGTATATATATATACACTGATTTCAAACATGTAAATGAGTTTTTAAGCATTTATATACCTTTAATCTAAAAAAATTCAAATAGATGAATTTTGTTAAATATGTTGCCTTAATATTAAAAGATCTCCACACGTATTTAGTTTAAAAAAATATTATCAGTCTTGCATCATTTCATTTGTCATGGGAATACGACTTTTGAGTACAGCGCAATACCACAATATATTTAAAAATATTTAAACTCTTAAGTGCACTTGCTTTTAGATGGAATTTGTAAGCAACAGCCTTGGTTGACTTTTTATATACACTTTTATATACATTAGAGCAGGTCAGTATTCAATGAGTTTTGGAAGTACAAACATAAATGATGTTAGTCCTAAGGTTTTGTGCAAACATTTGAGTATTTGTGCAATTTCAAAATTAGTTTTTTGCGTGTACCCATTTGATGTGTTACCTGTTACCATATCCTGTTTGGAAACCTTGAATAAAAGACCTTTTATACGTGGAATTATAACCAAAGAAAAGTAATATAAGCAAAACTACTACCTGTTACCCATCTTGCATGTAAATCTATAACGATCTTCTCCTCATGGGGGGCCATTTTCCCTCTTTCGAGATCAGGCCTTAGATAGTTAACCCATCTTAGCCTACAGCTTTTACCCAACCTCTTTGATCCTACATCGACGGTCGTCATATTATTATTATTCTATGAACCTCGAATATAAAAATTTAACTTACAAACTAATGCAAATCAGATCGTACGTAAATGGTGGAACATGCAAACCCCATTAGGCTTGCTGAAATTAATAAAATTTCTCGAAGTTCTTCAAGTTTGTTCGTAATACGATCTCCGCACCATGTAATTAATTAGGAATAAAATTGCCACAAAGATCATTATACCATGTAATTAATTAGGGTTTCGATTTTAATTACAACTGCAGAATAATACCTGAAAAATCAAAGGAAGACGTGACCCTGGTGTCGACAGTGAATTGTTTTTGGAAGAAACGAGATTTCGATTTCGATCTGAGGAGAGGCGTTTACTTTGGGGAAGAAGACGCTTATTTCTGTTTTGGTGGCATTGTGAAAAATTGGGACCGTGCCTTATTTTGAGCGTGAAATAACTGGATCACCAGGGGGATTGACGGGGTAATAATTTGGCCTTAATATTGGAACGGTCCAAAACCATTCTAAAACTACCACGGCCAAAAACCATGCTAAACTCTGTTGCCACGGCCAAAAGCGGTTCCAAAATTGCCACGGCTTCAGACCGTGGCTATTCTTCTGCATTTGGGTGTGGCAAAACTGACAATATGGTGTTGAGAATGCAATATATAATAGATAACACCTTGCATTTTTATAATGTTAATTTAAATTATATAATTACAAAAAATGATAACGGAAAACAAACATTTTTGGAATTCTCAGAATTAGACTTGGGAACATGTACCGTTGCATTCGTTGCATTTTTATGATTATATATATATATGTATATGTATGTATATATATATATATGTATATATATATATATATATATATAATACGTTCCGAAAAGAGATCGTACGGCAAATTTACGACCGTATGAGGTTTGGCATTGGAAAATATTTATATGTAAATGTATGCAAATATAATTTATATTTTTAAATTATGTATGTACATAAATTATAGAAAAATGGTCGTTTGAAATTGAAATAAATGGACAGTCAAAAATAGGAAAGTAGTTGGCATTAAAATTGAAACATTCATATTAATTAGCAACGTATGACATAATTGATATTAACAAAGAAATATATTTAGAAATAAGTTGCAGAAGAAAATGTAAAATAAACGTTGTCATATATGGTACAAAACTATGCAATAAAAGGAAATTTTAAATGACGTCAATTAGGAGTAGCGTTTCAATTTAGAATAGATATGCGCATATTAATATATTAATGGTGCACATTTGAAATGGAATTAATGCGTGTTAAAAATGACTTGTAAAATAATAGTAATAAAAGTTAAAAATAATGTTCATTGAATTAAAAAGGGGTTAAACATGCAGAAAGTTAAAAAAGAAAAAAAAATATGCGCAAATTATTTCGTATTTGAAATGAATAAGTCTAAAGAAAGGGGAAAGAATTAATTTATAACGTTAAGAATTATTATGTTAAGCGCAAATAAAAGCAAAAAATAATCACGTATTAAAAGGCCTATGCACATTTTCTTATAAGCGATGGTTCTGATTTGCTTCTAATGGATTGGGTTCTTTTGAGCGACGATATATAAACGTCCAGAGCTAGCCGTCAAACTCATTATTACCCGAGCAGACACGGAAGCCCTACCATTACATTTCTTCTCTAAACATTTTCTGAATCAAAATAAATTAGTTTAGTCTTCAGAAACAAGAATTAGAGAATGAAATTCATAGCTTAGAATTATAGGCGCTCAGAATCCCTTTTGTACGAGGTAAGTTCTGTGGATCTGATTTGAGTCCAATTCTTTTGTTTTCTTTTGGGTTCTGAATTGTAAACCTGTGTTTATTGCAGTATTGAATCAAATTAGGAAGAAACCACATTTAATAATTCTAAATCGGATTATAGAATTGGAAGGCTAACAGGTAAGTGGATTTAAATTATGCCTTTTAGTAATGGTATATTTATAGTTTAATTTACTGTAATTCTTAACGTAATAAATAATTGAAATTGTGGTAATTATGATGTAATTCATCCCTAAAAGCGTTAAGAATATTACTGTTATGTAAATTCATTCCCTAAAAGCGTTAAAAATACTATTGTTGTATAAATTCATTCCTTTATCTTTCTGTTTGGGGCTAACAAATTAATGTAATAATAAGATTGTAAATTTGATGTTGATTATGTGTATATTACCAAAGTACATTGTTTTTAATGTAATTAAAAGCTTGGGTTGGAAAAAATTACAGTAAAATGTGGAAAATGGAATTGGAAACAGCAAGTCTAACTATGTATAGAAATTTACCCAGTTGAATTGGAATTTGAAATTGAGTAAGAAAACAGGGAATAGTATATAACTCAGAAAAAGGGAATCAGTAGTGGATCGAGTTAGTTGGAGGTGGAAAAGAGATACATTATGGTGAATTATAGAAAACGTAGTTGCAAGAAAAAGAAAGGTAATAGGGATTAATGTAAAATAGGGTTTTTGCTGTATATTATGGATATAATTTTTTGTACATTTCCACCAACCAATTTAATGTGAAATATTTCCTGTAATAATAAAAATGTACAAGACGGTAAATAAAGAAAGGTTACCACAGTAAAGGTTCACTCAAATAATAAGGAATCAAGGGAAAATGTGATAAACTGGGAATATAACCTATTATAATTAATTATATGAATGAGAATGACATATAATAAGTGGGCATGTCCTAGGGACAAATAGAATTATAACGTAGGTTACAAGTAATTATGAAAAGAGAACTTATTAATAAACCTTAGTTAAGGAAACTAAGGTTAAAAACCAATTCACAACAATGGTTGTGGTAACGATATAACATGAGGTTATAATTAAATACGAAAGAATAAAGTAAGCTTATTATTAGTAAACTTATAATTGGTAGGATTAAGATTAACAAATGTAATAACAATAAGCAGATGTTCATTCCTGCATCGTTTATTTTCACTAATAAGCCTACTTTATTTGAGCAAAACTTTACTGTTGTACACTTTCTTTATTTACCGTCTTTTATATTTTATTATTACAGGAAATATTTCACACACTCCATTAGACTGGTTGGTGTTTTCATAATATACATCAATTAAGATTCGTAGTTGCAAGCTATTTCTCTTTATTACATCATTTGTATATTTTGATTAGTGTACAATACGACAAAAAGCCCTATCTCGCACTAATTCTATTACCTTCCATTTTCTTGCAACTACGTTCTCTATAATTGACCATAGTACTAATTATGAAAATGTATCCCTTTTCCACCCCTAACTAACTCAGTTCACTAAGTGCCTTTTTCTAGGTTATATATTATTTTCTGTTTGCTTACACAATTCCCAATTTCAATTTAATTACGATAAATTTTTATAGACAATTAGGCTTACTATTTCTTATTCCATTTTTCCACATTTTACTGTAACTTTTCCCAACCCATTTTTTTAATTACATTCAAAACAATGTACTTTGGAAATATATACATAAGCATCGTCAAATTTACAATCTTATTATTACAGTATTTATTTTAATTTTTAATTTTTATTTTTATTCCTATTATGTTACACGTCATTTTTAACGCGAATTAATTCTATTTCAATTGCGCATTATTAATATATTTATATATATATATATATATATATATATATATATGCTCATATCTATTTTAAGTTGAAACGCTACTTTATTAACGTCAATTACTTTCCTCTTTCTGACTGTTCATTTATTTCAATTTCAAACTACCTTTTTTCTGGAAATTTATGTACATACATGATTTAAAAATACAATTTTTATTTGCACACATTTGCATACAAATTTCTGCCAAAACTAAACTTCGTATATTCGTAAATTCGCCGTACAAATTCCGTTCAGAACATATTACAAATGTAAATTTATCAAAAAAATGCAATGAACGTAACGGCACGTGTTCCGAGGCCCAATTCTGACAATTTCAAAAATATATGCTTTTCGTTCATCGTTTTATAAAATCGTTTAATTTAAATTAACATTATAAAAATGCTGAGTGTTACATAATAATTACGGAAATGACTACATTTATTCATAAAAAACGTAAATATTTCTCCTGGAATACTTCCGTTAGTACTTACAATTTTTGAAATTTTATATATAACAACGCAGAAAAACATGAAACTATGTTCCTATAATAAAACATGGACCTAATTTAAATTAGAACTTACGAACCATTTTATAATAAGTTTACTTTAGTGATCTCTTCCTAATTTTCATAAAATTAAACAAAAAATATCAAATGAACTTCATAGTATGTTTCTGCAAAATCCGCGCCTACATTCCAGCCAAAAACCAAAACTATTTCCATGAAACTTACCCAATTATGCTTTCCAGAAACAACAAAGATTAACAACCAGAAAAACCAAATTCACTCTAAATTATCCTTGAGAACCATAACAATCAAATAAAACACAACTACACAATCCAAAGCTTTAACCCTGGATTTTTGTTACGATACAATTGATGTATTACACTGTAATAAAATTTACCTGAACCGATTTTCCGAAGCACGAAAACGAATTGAAATTTCATAAAGCCTTGAACTCTTACGGTAATCTACTAATCAGAATCATAAGGATAGGAAGAAGAAACAATCATGTTTTCATCTAGCAAGGCTCGCATCACCTGCCGTACTCTTTTCGGCTTGGCCTTATTTATAAGATTATTTATAAAGATATGAACATTAATGCCTTGTATTTTTAAATGGAAATATGCAAAGAATAGAAAGCAGCGTAGACATATTTGGATGCCATGCTACCATTAACTGCGTTGGAGATATTCATGCAAAATTTGTTTAAATCAATTTTTTTTTCTTTCCCTATATATTCCAAAAAAGTTTGAGCTAACCTTATTTTCTTTGTGTTTCCTTTTTTCACTGAAAATCTCAAGATTTAAATATAGAAATATCACCTTAATAAAATTTCATTTTGGGATTGATGCATTAATTATCATCCAACAAATTATGCTAAGTGTTCCTTATGGTGTCATTAATACGTGATTTTTTGGAGTTTACTAGTTATATGTAAAATTTGTTGTCATAAGATAATTTTAAACATGTCATATCTATTTTATTATGTAATTTGTGTTATATACACAACGGTGTGATATAAAAGGAAATTGTCCTTACACGCACATATACATACATACATACACATACATGCATATATATATATATATACATATATATATATATATATATATATATATATAAACACACACACACGTGAGTGAGTGTGTGTAACATACACACACATATATGAGCGTTCCATTGTATCCTAAACAAAGCAGTACTTTTAAATGCTTCCTTATTTCAATCATAAATTTCATTTCTCTATCCACGTGGAGGGTTGTGCGCGCACGCACACACACGTATTATTTGTTATTTTTGAATTTCAACTAATGATAAGAAAGTATATAATTAATCAAACTTTAGTAAATTTAAATTTCAAGGTCTTGTCTTTCCATTTATCAATTTTAGGGAATTTTCACTTAAAAGGTTTCTAATTTCCAAACAATAGGTTTCTTTAATAGCGCTTCAAATAATTGGTTCTAAGTACAAAAGTTAAACTAGTATAACCACATAACGGTGAGAAAACGACTTTGTAAAGCTACAAGATAAAAGAATTATAAATTAATAGGGATCATAAGTCAACAGTAAGAAGATTAAATTTAACAAATTAACTGATTAAGAAGAATAAATAAATTAGGCAAGAATTAATGTGGTTAATTAAGAAGAATAAATAAATTAGGTAAGAAGGTTTATTTTCATCTTTAAGCATTAAAGTTGTATTTTACACGTATTTCAATCTTGTATAACCAATAATTACAAAAAATTAATTAATTTAGTCAATTACACATGTTCATCGTCCAAAGTGGTTAAAAGTAAAATAACGGAGTCGTCTAATGCTATTGGAAGGCTCGGTCGAAAATATTGCTATTGGAAGTGTTTGGCAATTTGTAAATGACAAAGGGTTTTTGCTTAACGTTTGAATGATATATATTTTCATTAATTATTTTTGTGCATAAAGGAAATGAACTTGATAAAAGAGCATCAAGTCAATGTAATATGAGTAGATGAAATATTGCTTTATATGATAAATATATTTCCTAATTTGTAAAACCATTAAGAATTTTAATTTGAATCAAGCAATTTTTTATATACATTATTATGGAAATCATTTATGACATATTTGTTTCTATAATGATGATCAAAAGGATAAAATGCAATTAATTTGAATTGATGTTGATTCCAATTGATTTTATAGCTTAATTGCAGCAGTCAAATCAAAATTCATCCCTTATTCTCAAGTTGCATAAGCAGGGATCTCTTTGTGAGAATTGTAATTGTAAATTAATGCAATTTGTGAGAATTAAATTCCTAAAAGGTTATTAATGAAATTAATGTTTTTAATTTAAAGTGGCACAATAAATAAGGTAATAAATGAGATTGGAATTCGAATAAGTTTACTAGATATGGACAAATGGATGAATGGGATTGATTTTAAATGAATCAATTACTAATTACAAATTAGTAACTTAACATTAAATGATTTAATAAATGTCCATTTGTTACTGTTGACATACATGCATTTCTGGCATATAATTAAAGGGGATTTATGGGAACAAATGATTTAAAGTGGGACAATAAGTAAATAAGGTAATAAATGAGATTGGAATTCGAATAAGATTACTAGATATGGACAAATGGATGAATGGGATTGATTTTAAATGAATCAATTACTAATTACAAATTAATAACTTAACATTAAATGCTTTAATAAATGTCCTTTCAATCTTATATAACCAATAATTACAAAAAATTAATTAATTTAGTTAATTACACATGTTGATCGTCGAAAGTGGTCAAAAGTAAAATAACAGAGCCATCCAATGCTATTGGAAGGCTAAGTCGAAAATATTGCTATTGGAAGTGTTTGGCAATTTGTAAATGAAAAAGGGTTTTTGCATAACGTTTGAATGATATTTATTTTCGTTAATTAATTTTGTGCATACGGAAATGAACTTGATAAAAGAGCATCAAGTCAATTAATATGAGTAAATGAAATATTGCTTTATATGATAAATATATTTCCTAATTTGTAAAACCATTAAGAATTTTAATTTGAATCAAGTAATTTTTTTATACACATTATTATTGAAACCAATTACGACATATTTGTTTCTATAATGATAATAAAAAGGATAAAATAAAATTAATTTGAGTTGATGTTGATTCTAATTGATTTTATAGCTTAATTGCAGTAGTCAAATCAAAATTCATCCCTTGTTCTCAAGTTGCATAAGCAGGGATCTCTTTGAGAATTGTAATTGTAAATTAATGAAATTTGTGAGAATTAAATTTCTAAAAGGTTATTAATGAAATTAATGTTTTTAATTTAAAGTGGGACAATAAATAAATAAGGTAATAAATGAGATTGGAATTCGAATATGTTTACTAGATATAGACAAATGGATGAATGGGATTGATTTTAAATGAATCAATTACTGATTACAAATTAGTAACTTAACATTAAATGCTTCAATAAATGTCCATTAGTTACTGTTGACAAACATGCATTTGTAGCATATAATTAAAGGGGGTTTATGGGAACAAATGATTTAAAGTGGGACAATAAATAAATAAGGTAATAAATGAGATTGGAATTCGAATAAGTTTACTAGATATGGACAAATGGATGAATGGGATTGATTTTAAATGAATCAATTACTAATTAAAAATTAGTAACTTAACATTAAATTCTTTAATAAATGTCCATTAGTTACTGTTGATAAACATGCATTTGTAGCATATAATTAAAGGGGATTTATGGGAACAAATGACTAACTCGTGACGGATTTCGTTTATTAATGTTAAGTCATAATTTCAATAGACATTTTAATTAATGCATAAGTCATTATTTCATTCGAAGGATGACAAAATGGGTATTGTCTTGGGCGTCAGACGTACACAATTTTTGAAGGCTCAGTAGAATTAAGAAAAACCGGCAAAGTCGGTTTGATAAGGTAATAAATGAGATTGGAATTTGAATAAGTTTACTAGATATGGACAAATGGATGAATGAGATTGATTTTAAATGAATCAATTACTAATTACAAATTAGTAACTTAACATTAAATGCTTTAAGAAATTTCAGTTACTTACTGTAGACAAACATGCATTTGTAACATATAATCAAAGGGGATTTATGGGAACAAATGATTTAAAGAGGGATAATAAATAAATAAGGTAATAAATGAGATTGCAATTCAAATAAGTTTACTAGATTTGGACAAATGGATGAATGAGATTGATTTTAAATGAATCAACTACTAATTACAAATTAGTAATTTAACATTAAATGCTTTAATAAATGTCCATTAGTTATTGTTGACAAACATACATTTGTAGCATATAATTAAAGGGGATTTATGGGAACAAATGAATAACTTGTGACTGGTTTCGTTTATTAATGTTAAGTCATGATTTCAATAGACATTGTAATTAATGCATAAGTCATTATTTCGTTCGAAGCAGGACAAAATGGATATTGTCTGGGGCTTCAGACAGACACAAGTTTTTGAAGCCTCGGTAGAATTAAGAAAAACCGACAAAGTCGGTTTGATTAAATTATTATTTTATAGGTTGAAAATGTGTCTCAAACTAATAAGCCCTTTGGTAGAAAAGTATTATTCTACTTATTCTTTTCTCGTAAAATAATACCTTTAAATCTTTTATCCATTAGGAAACTTAAGTATCTGAGTCAAAGAAGCCCTTCGGTCCAATTTCCGGTTATATTTATTTATATCAAGATTAAATTTTATATTTAAAACGTAATATGTTTTTATCAAATACATGGTTCATAAACTGAACTTTGTATATTTCTAATGAAACCGATGAACTTTTAGATTTAATAGTTTAGTAAAAATACATTCATGTATTTTATGCATTTCAAGTATTTGTTAAATATACAAGAATATTCTTGTGAAATAAATACAGAAGAACTCCATTCATACACCAGATATTATTCAACATATATGTCATCATTTTCCTACAATAAAATACTATTTTTCTTTATTGTATTATTTAATCATTTTCATACAATCCATCAGATAAACCTTAAGATTAATGAAATTTCATCTAATCAATATCTTTTGATGAAAAAGTTAGCGAATTATTTTATCATAAGGCCCAAAATTTTAATTAAGAAAGCATTCACAATCGATTGACGTAATTTAAAAGTGTTTGTCTTTCCTAAAGTTAGAATTGACTTTGTTGAAAGTGAAAATGTGTGTGTTTTTTTTTAAACGGTTACAATATTAACTGCAGAAACAAAAGTTCATTTTGTTGAATTTTAACTTAATTTAGCGTAAGAAATTTCTTATTTTATGTAAATAAATTTTAAGTTTGAAAGAGGGAAGATAGAGAAGATGAAGACAAGGGTAATTTTGCAAACAAACATGGAGCATGTAAAGTATCATTTTATGTGTTGTTGTATGCTATAGTTTTTGGTGTACATTTAACAATTATTAGTGGTTAAAATATAATTAGCCATAAATTTATCATATTAACAATTTACTACAAAATAAAAAAATTTAATTATAATTTTTTATTTCAGTTTGTTAAGGAATTCCATTATACCATAATGTTGTTAAGAGAATATATTATATTTTAATCTTTTAGAAACATATTTTAGCTGAACTCGCTACTTCGTATTTAAATATGTTTCTTACCATATTCATTTTGTAAAAAAAAAAGTAATCAAAATTTAGCTTTAAAGTTCGAGGGTCCTAATATAAATTTTGGGAAATTGTTAAAAGCACTATTGTTTTGGTTATGGAAAATAAATTATATAGACAAATGTTTAAGGTTGAAATTTACAGTGGGAGAACAATCAAACTTGTACACCTGTTTATCTTATAAAATTATTATATTCTCTTCCATTCTTATCCTCTCTTCTTTCTAATATTCTCTTTTTATAATTTTCCCAAGTCTGTACCCTTTCCCAAACCACATTTCCAACATGTTCCATTTTCTCTTTATACGTAGTCTTCTCCTAATCCTTATGCATCCTTTCTTAAATGTTTATTCGACTCGAAAAATTCAAAATCCTATATCAAATTGAAATTGATTTTTTTAATGTTTTTTAATCCAAAGAACATGTTATAATGTTAATTTATATTTTCATAACCATTTGTTTTTCTGAATGGCTTTTGTTCAAGATTGATATTATTGTCGTTGTTAGTTGTAATCGGTTAGGAAAAAAGATATAAGCATTAGTGCTAAAAAAATTGTTTACGTGTGAAACACCCCACCTCCGTTAGGGTCACTCTAAAAGGGAATGCCCTAATTTTGGTGGAGGTTTATAAGTATAAATCACAGATATACAAGACAGATATAATAACACATATTTTTGAACAGCGGAAAACAACAACTTTTATTTCATTAAAATATGTGTTACACCAACAATACCATAATTGTCTTACAATACTTCGAAAAACATAACATCTTTATAACTATCTTGATTACATTATTTAAAGAAGCATAAAGAAAACATAAATAAACTGCAAAAGTCCCATAATTACTGTCCAAAGCCATAGTCCAAAATGAAAAGATCCAAGCAATACATTCTTTCTCTTCAAGCTGGATATGAAGGTTGGTCAAGCTGCGGTATTCCCTCCCTGTGGACCTGGAGGGGGGGGGGGACGGAAGAAAAGAAGACGAAAGAAAAGTAGAGTCAGACATAAAGCCTGAGTAGGTCTAGGACTATTCAGTCTATGAACAAAGAACTGGGTATGATAAGTATAAACTAGAAATGGGAAAGCACCATAAACTAAGTTAAGTTGTCTAGGGTCGAATATACTATCGTACCCCATATTAATCTCTGTACCCATATAAACTAGTTCCCAACAGGCACCCCATAATCAGGGTGAAGTGATCCATTTTTATGATGATCGGCTCCTAATTTCATAGTTACCTGTGTCTTACGGCCCCCGATGTTGTAGTTACCTATGCTGGTCCCACCATGGGGTGTATCAAGTCCCATTGTGGCGGCCGACACAATCCTAGAATGCACAGGTATGCTACTGGTGCCCAGTGCCTTATTTTTCTGCGCCGGAGTGTGTGCACGCCCGCACCCCGTTAGAACCTACACTGCTGCACCACCGCCGTCGATTTGACCTCTTACAGTCAGCCCAGTAATCGTGCCCCACCCTGCCTAGTTTCAGGGTATCATGATACCTTGTAGGGTTACTGCTGAAAAGGGTCCCCCGCTACTAGGTTTTTCTATTTCTAGCCAACATGCTAAGTTGGTTAAGTGTTTTATAAACCTAAACCCAATCAGTCTGTTTAGTTTAGCATGTTCCATTTTGATTAAGTCTTAATTCACTTAATCCTATCAATCCTGACTCAGCCTTAATTGTCTTATTAAAGCCTTGACCTCTCACATTAGACAGGTATTGTTGTGGCTGCCTGTTGCCGGTTGGGTCCGGACAGTCTTACGCCACAACTCAGTCTAACCTCGGGTCCTTATTGGGCTCCGTGTTTAACCACCCACATTGGATAGGTATTGTTGTGACTACTGGACAGCCGGGCGGTTCCGGGCAGGTTTACATCACAACTCAATCCAACCTCGGGTTAAACACATCGTATTTTCTACATTTACATATTTTATCTCTTTTCTTTTTATATGTAAATATTTGCGGCCCATTATTCAAATTCATCTTTATTGATTAAGATTTATTTATGCCACTTAATTGCTTTTCAAGATTGTTGGCATGCGTCAAACATGCCAACATACATGTTCTATATTTTAGCCCAAACGTCATTACCGCCGTTTTACACGTTCGCTCCAATGTAAGGTGTGTTGGGTTTAGTACTTAAACCCAATTTAGCCAAATGAAAAAGGGAGGCTTATAACATGGTGTTTCTCAGGTAACATGAAAGAGGGGAGTGTGAACGCATGGACTTGCAACGAACGATTCAATTAACATAAAGTAGGCACATGTGAACTTGCAATTGTAACATCATATAATATAAGCAATACTTAAACATAAATCATTCTATTCACATAATCATGGTATAAATAAAACTTAAACATGAACCATTCTAATCATATAATTATGGCATAATCATAATTGAACATGAGTCCTTCTATTCATATAGTCATTGTTTTTATCCTATCTATGTAACTTGTAAGTGGGATGTAATTCTAGTGCAATTCTAATGTAACTTATGTGTCAAATATATTATCATATGATTATGATAACAACATAAGCCTAAAACATGTTTTCAACTAGGCATAATAACAAACATAGTTTAGTCATGTTCATAAAATTAATACAAGCTTACAAAGACGCTTGCTTTTGTCACTATCACAAAATCATGATTTTTATACTTGAACTATGATGCCAATTCCAACATAACCTTCATATGAATCATAATACTTAAGTGGATCAAATTACACTAAAGATGACCATAGAATTATACATCATGTTGGCATAACAATAAATCATATACTTGCATGAATTTCAAATAAACTATTACAACATATAGTTGTTATTTTCAACATGAATCATATACTTGCAATTATCAAATGGGTGTTGTAAATAAATACCACAAACATGTAGTTTTCAATATGAATCATATGCTTGCATGAATCCCAATTAAAATTCCACAACATGTGGTTGTCAACATAAACCATATACTTGTATGAATCCAATCGTACACCATAGCATTGACAAATCATTTAGAATCAAAATAACATACAACTATAAGTTATTATCGCCACAATTTCATTTCGTTGTTAACTTCCAACGCAAATCGCGTACTTGCAAATATCCAATCGTATACCATAATATTCCCAAATCGTTTAGCATCAAAGCAACATACAATTATAGATTATTATCGCCACAATTCCATTTCTTACTTTACACAAATCAACACAATTATTTAATTCACATCGGAATAGCACTCTACTTACAACGTATGACGAATCTTCAATTCAGGAATCTGAATTCTGAATTTGGAGATGCTATCCTTTGTTGTAGGCGTTGTTTTGATTGATTTGACGTTGCTTTAAGCTTTGAATTATCTCCTAATTGTCTCTCTACTTCTGACAGCTATCCTCAGTCTCTCCTCAGCAGCATGACGGTCTCATCTCCATTTTAGTTTGTGTAAACTAGGGTTAGTCTTAGGTCCTTTTTATAGAGTTTGAGAGTTGATTTAGACCGTCGATGGAGCTTGGTTTAATAATAGCCGTTCGTTCAAAGGAGAGGCCAATCAGGAGCTGACACCTAGCCCTAGTGACAAGGCAAGGCTTAAGAAATCGACCAAACACAGACCAGGCCAGCCAGGGTGGGCTGGGTTCGACCTGGCTCAGAGGCCAGGTCGACTCCCCAGTCGACCCCCAGGTCGACTCTAGAGTCGACCTGCCTGGGGCAGGTCGACACCTAGGTCGACTCCTAGGTCGACCTGGCCTGGCAGGTCGACCCCCAGGTCGACCTGGTGGGTTTGGGCGGGAATTTGCCCGCCTACTCTGATTGGGCTGAAATTCAAATCTGTTTTCGAAATTTGAATTTTCTGAAACTTCATCGGGCCATAATTTGCTCATACGGGCTCCGTTTTTCGAAAACTCGGACTCTATTTCGCGTATTTTTCCGAGGCGAACGCAATGGCGTATCCCGTTTCCCTTAATACTTTGATTTGGAATTAATTATACTTTAATTTGTGAATTTCACTATTGTAAAATACACGGGGTGTTACATTCTTCCCCACTTAAAAGGATTTCGTCCCGAAATCTTCAAGTTCAGGAAGAATGTACATCCTAACATCCAAACATCCATCTACTCATCCATCAAACACGAGCATCCATTGTCCTTAAAAGACTTCTAATGCTTCATGATAATATGCGAAGTGTGTGTGTACATGTACTTATCTAATGCAAAATCAGGCGGTATACTGATTCAGTTGACCTCCTTAATGCGAATTATGTAAGTGCTATGAATCCATTATGTATGCAAATCCTCCTATTCATGATTCTACATGAGTGCACAATCATTCATACAAATGCAACATCCATATGACACATATTAAAGTTCAACCATATACGAATGCAAACATATATGCATATGCAATATGAAGTGATTGAGCCGATCTAAAACCTAGATTGTGTGTGTATATGCAACCACGAGCAACCACTAGCAATCACTTGCAACCACTTGCAATCATCATCCATAACATGTTTCAATTACATGTTTTCATCCAAAGGGTTTCTACCTAAAAGATAGGGTCGAGGAGATATACCTAAAAAGATAGATAAAAGCGCAACTTAAGGGAAAAGGAAAGATCAAAATGTACCCTCGAAAAGAAAAGGGTAGGCTGCGCGTATTTTAGCTTCAGTTTCCCAAGTTGCATCTCCTTCGGCGTCGCTCCACTGAACTTTGACGAGCTGGACTTCGCGGTTGCGTAGCTTCTTCACTTCCGTTCCTAATATGCGGGTTGGAACTTTCCTTATGGTTGCTCCGCGTTCCACTTCAGCTTCTTCTAGGTTATTTGGCTCTACCACTTTAGCAGACTCATGTAGACATTTTCGGAGATGTGAAACGTGAAAGACGTTGTGAACTCCGGCCAATTTTTCGGGTAGCTCTAATCTATAGGCCATTTTCCCAATTTTCTCAATGATAGGGAATGGCCCTACGAACCTTGGTGCCAGCTTTCCTGTGGTTCCAAAACGAACAACGTTCCTTAGCGGAGATACCTTAAGAAAAACTCTGTCTCCAACCTCAAATTCAAGGTTGGTCCTCCTCTTGTCGGCGTAGGACTTTTGTCTGTCTTGGGCCGTCTTCATCCTTCTTTGTATTAAGTATACTTTCTCTGAAGTCTCTCGGATCATATCTGGTCCAAGTATGAGCTTATCAGTAGACTCCCACCAACAAGTGGGCGATCGGCACGGTCTTCCATATAAAGCTTTGAAGGGCGCCATTCCGATGGTTGCTTGATAGCTGTTGTTGTAGGCAAATTCTACCAAAGGAAGATGGTCTTCCCACGTCCCTCCGAAGTCAAGGATGCACAGTCTTAAAAGGTCCTCCAAAACTCTGTTCACTCTTTCTGTTTGGCCGTCGGTTTGGGGATGATAGGCTGTGCTCAAGCATAACTGTGTGCCTACCGCTTCTTGCAGACTCCGCCAAAACTCACTGATGAAGATAGGGTCTCGGTCGCTAACAATGCTGGATGGTATTCCATGGAGTCGAACGATTTCCTTGAGGTAAAGAGATGCTAGGGATGAGGCAGTTCTTTTACTTTTGACAGGTAAAAAGTGGGCGCTTTTAGTAAGCCTATCCACTATTACCCAAATGCTAGTGTTGCCTCTCCTAGACCTAGGCAGCCCATCAACGAAGTCCATTGAGATGCTATCCCACTTCCACTGTGGGACCTCTAGAGGATGTAGTAGACCGCCAGGCTTTTTCTGTTCCGCCTTAACCTGTTGGCGCACCATACACTTAGAAACGAATTCTGCCACGTCCTTCTTCATGCTGTTCCAGAAGAATGTTCTTTTTATGTCCTTGTACATTTTATCTCCTCCTGGGTGTATCGTCATCTTGGAGTGATGTGCTTCCTCGAGAACCTTCTTTACTAAATCCCTTGTCTGTGGGACGCATAGTCTTCCGTCTCGTCTTAGCCAACCCTTATCATCGATGGAGTATCTGTTGAGGTGACTTGAAATCTCACCCCTAATTAGCCTATCAATCGTCTCCACAAGCTGAGGGTCCTCGCGTTGTGTTGTCCCTATCGAGTCCACTAAAGTTGGGCGTACTTCGAGAGATGCTAGTAAGCCTGGTACAAAATCGGAGGAAGGCCTAAAGTCGAAGCTGGCTATAAACTCTAGGCTTTGTCTTTCAACAAACAGCGGGCTTAGGGTCAGTTTCTTTCGGCTCAACGCGTCTGCCGCTACGTTGCCTTTGCCTGGAGTATAGGAGATCTCGAAATCATACGAGGCAAGAAACTCCATCCACCTCTGTTGCCTCAACTTAAGGTCCTTCTGCGAGAAAAGGTATTTCAACGATTTATGGTCAGTGTAAAGTTCAAACTTCTCACCTAGGAGATAGTGTCGCCAAGACTTGAGTGCAAAGACTATGGCAGCAACTCAAGATCGTGGGTCGGGTAGTTCTTTTCGTGCACTTTCAATTGTCTCCCGCCATAAGCTACTACCCTTCCTTCTTGCATTAAGACGGTGCCTAACTCTGTCCCACATGCATCTGTATAAACGGTGAACATCTTGCTTCCATCTGGCAATGTCAAAACTGGGGCTGTTGTAAGAGCCCTTTTCAGTCGCTGGAAAGCAAACTCGCAATCCAAGTCCCAATTGAACACTAGATTCTTCTTGGTCAACTTTGTGAGCGGAGCTGAGATTTTCGCAAAATCCCTTATGAACTTTCGATAGAAACCTGCTAGTCCTAGAAAACTTCGGACCTCAGTTGCATTCCTTGGTGTCTTCCAATCCTGTACCGCCACTACCTTAGCAGGGTCCACTGCTAACCCTTGTTTGGATACTATGTGCCCAAGGAACCTCACTTCTTCTCTCCAAAAGTGGCATTTGGAGAATTTGGCTTTTAGCTGATGGACTCGCAGAGTTTCCATGATTGCCCTTAAGTGCTGAGCATGTTCCTCTTCACTCTTTGAGAAGATAAGGATATCGTCTACGAAGACCACTACGAACTTATTGAGGAAATCTCTGAATACCCTACTCATCAGGTCCACGAAGTAAGCAGGTGCATTTGTCAAGCCGAAAGGCATGACAAGCCATTCAAAGAAGTCGTCTGGGGTTCTGAATGCCGTTTTATCAATACTATCTTCAGCTACCCTTAGCTGATGAAAACCGGTCGCTAAATCGAGTTGGGAGAAAACAGACGCTCCTACAAGCTGATCAAACAAATCGTCAATTCTAGGGAGAGGGTGCCTATTCTTTTTCGTTATCTTGTTGAGCTCCCTATAGTCAACACATAGACGGAGTGAACCATCCGCCTTTGTAGCGAACACCACTGGAGCGCCCCATTCTGAAATGCTCCTCCTAATGAACCCCTTTTCTAGAAGCTCTTTAA
This sequence comes from Allium sativum, assembly GCA_030737875.1. Taxonomy (NCBI): domain Eukaryota; kingdom Viridiplantae; phylum Streptophyta; class Magnoliopsida; order Asparagales; family Amaryllidaceae; genus Allium; species Allium sativum. The sequence goes on from CM060923.1 coordinate 429,819,133, forward strand.
TATGTTTACTGAGCTCTTTCCTTTCCCATGGAGCCATGTGTCTAACGGGCAACGCAACAGGCTTTGCATTATCTACAAGGTATATGCGGAAGTCTATCTCCCGCTTCGGAGGCAAGCCCTTCACCTCTTCGAAGACATCCGGATATTCTCGGACCACTCTAACCGATTGCAAATTTTCAACGGAGGCATCTAGCGATTCAAGATAACTAAGCATAACCGCATACGAGGGATTACAAGTAATTTCCAAAGTGTTACCGAGCTGGGTCAGGAGCCTAACAACCCTTTTTTCACAATCAAGGATGGCCCCATTACTGGATAGCCAATCCATGCCCAAAATCAAACCATATCCCGAAAAGCCCAAAACAAAGGCACTACATTTAAATTCTACGCTTAGAATAGAAGTTTTCAATCCCAAACAGATCATAGACAAATGAGCTGGGCCCCCAATTGGGTTTGAAACAATTAAGGGGTCCTCTACCATACTAGTTTTTAGGTGCAGAGATTCTACTAAAGCAGACGAGATAAAAGAGTGTGATGCGCCAGAATCAAATAAAGTGCGAACGGGGTGATCATAAAGATAAACTACACTTTCTACAGAAGTATTTATACCTCGCTGTTGCAGAGGTGGCGCCTCTAGCACATGAACTTGTGCCCCTGAGGTGGATCCAGCCCACTGCCCCTGTCCTCGTTTCTTTGGGCAATCCTTAGCCATGTGGCCTGTCTCACCGCAAGAAAAGCACCCACCATTCATTTTGGCCTTCTTTTTCCGGCAATCTTTCACTAAGTGCCCCACTTTGCCACAGAAATTACACTTCCTCTTCTCTTTGTTGCCTTTCCCGCCCTTCTTAAAGTCCGTCTTCTTAGGCTGCAAACCTTCTTTCTTCCCTTGAGAGTTTTCTGCCTTTGTCTCCTTCTTGCCCTTATCCTCTTCGTTCAGCAACGCCATCTGTACCAACCTTTCATACGTAGCTCCCATGGGTATATGGGTCATGGCCAAACTGTGTAATGGCTCATTCAACCCTTTGACAAAACGGAGAGCCTTCTTGTGCGGGGTGTTGACTAGGTCCAGTCTGAACCTAGCCAGCTCATCGAACTGATTAACATACTCTTTGACTGTCTTGTTCCCTTGCTTAAGAAATAAGAATTTTTCCAACTGCAAACTCCTTTCCGCGTATGAGAGAAATTTAGCCTCAAACCTTGCCCTAAAGTCCTCCCATGTTTCCACTGGTCTTTCTGCATTAGTGACTTCCCACCAGTAGGAAGCCTCGCCCTTTAGTAGCCACACTGCTAGTTGTACTTTCTGCCTATCTTCTACCTCAAAGATGATGAATAAGTCCTCGGTTTCTTTCAGCCAATTTATAGCTGCCACGAAGGACTCAGTTCCATGAAAATCCTTTCCTCCCATACCTTTAAAATCTTTACATATCTTAGCATAGGTGTTTCCCCGCGGAGGAGGTAGAGGAAGAGGTGCTGCTGCAGCTGGATGATTTCCTGCAGCTGTGGGAGAGGGAACGGTAGGACCTGGCTGAGTGGCCCTTGCTTCTAAGAAACGTCTAAACCAACCAGGTATTGGTACACCCTCTGGCAAGTTAAGTTCTTCGGACATGCTGAAACAAAAAGGATAGATTCAAAACGAAGGATAAGAGATAGTTCCTATGGCTTTGGGGGGACTTTGCCTTTTAAAATAAAATAATATTTTATCTTTTAAAAATGCTTCTTTAAATTTCCTTTTTGAAAATAAATTTTCAAAACTTTTTATCTTATCTGGTAAACCTATGCTCTGATACCAAGTGAAACACCCCACCTCCGTTAGGGTCACTCTAAAAGGGAATGCCCTAATTTTGGTGGAGGTTTATAAGTATAAATCACAGATATACAAGACAGATATAATAACACATATTTTTGAACAGCGGAAAACAACAACTTTTATTTCATTAAAATACGTGTTACACCAACCATACCATAATTGTCTTACAATACTTCCAAAAACATAACATCTTCATAACTATCTTGATTACATTATTTAAAGAAGCATAAAGAAAACATAAATAAATTGCAAAAGTCCCATAATTGCTGTCCAAAGCCATAGTCCAAAACGAAAAGATCCAAGCAATACATTCTTTCTCTTCAAGCTGGATATGAGGGCTGGTCAAGCTGCGGTATTCCCTCCCTGTGGACCTTGGGGGGGGGGGAAACGGAAGAAAAGAAGACGAAAGAAAAGTAGAGTCAGACATAAAGCCTGAGTAAGTCTAGGACTATTCAGTCTATGAACAAAGAACTGGGTATGATAAGTATAAACTAGAAATGGGAAAGCACCATAAACTAAGATAAGTTGTCTAGGGTCGAATATACTATCGTACCCCATATTAAACTCTGTACCCATATAAACTAGTTCCCAACAGGCACCCCATAATCAGGGTGAAGTGATCCATTTTTATGATGATCGGCTCCTACTTGCATAGTTTCATGGGTCTTACGACCCCCGATGTTGTAGTTACCTATGCTGGTCCCACCATGGGGTGTATCAAGTCCCATGGTGGCGGTCCGACACAATCCTAGAATGCACAGGTATGCTACCGGTGCCCAGTGCCTTATTTTTCTACGCCGGAGTGTGTGCACGCCCGCACCCCGTTAGAACCTACACTGCTGCATCACCGCCATCGATTTGACCTCTTACAGTCAGCCCAGTAATCGTGCCCCACCCTGCCTAGTTTCAGGGTATCATGATACCTTGTAGGGTTACTGCTGAAAAGGGTCCCCCGCTACTAGGTTTTTCTATTTCTAGCCAACATGCTAAGTTGGTTAAGTGTTTTATAAACCTAAACCCAATCAGTCTGTTTAGTTTAGCATGTTCCATTTTGATTAAGTCTTAATTCACTTAATCCTATCAATCCTGACTCAGCCTTAATTGTCTTATTAAAGCCTTGACCTCTCACATTAGACAGGTATTGTTGTGGCTGCCTGTTGCCGGTTGGGTCCGGGCAGTCTTACGCCACAACTCAGTCTAACCTCGGGTCCTTATTGGGCTCCGTGTTTAACCACCCACATTGGATAGGTATTGTTGTGACTACTGGACAGCCGGGCGGTTCCGGGCAGGTTTACATCACAACTCAATCCAACCTCGGGTTAAACACATCGTATTTTCTACATTTACATATTTTGTCTCTTTTCTTTTTATATGTAAATATCTGCGGCCCATTATTCAAATTCCTCTTTATTGATTAAGATTTATTTATGCCACTTAATTGCTTTTCAAGATTGTTGACATGCGTCAAACATGCCAACATACATGTTCTATATTTTAGCCCAAACGTCATTACCCCCGTTTTACACGTTCGCTCCAATGTAAGGTGTGTTGGGTTTAGTACTTAAACCCAATTTAGCCAAATGAAAAAGGGAGGCTTATAACATGGTGTTTCTCAGGTAACATGAAAGAGGGGAGTGTGAACGCATGGACTTGCAACGAACGATTCAATTAACATAAAGTAGGCACATGTGAACTTGCAATTGTAACATCATATAATATAAGCAATACTTAAACATAAATCATTCTATTCACATAATCATGGTATAAATAAAACTTAAACATGAACCATTCTAATCATATAATTATGGCATAATCATAATTGAACATGAGTCCTTCTATTCATATAGTCATGGTTTTTATCCTATCTATGTAACTTGTAAGTGGGATGTAATTCTAGTGCAATTCTAATGTAACTTATGTGTCAAATATATTATCATATGATTATGATAACAACATAAGCCTAAAACATGTTTTCAACTAGGCATAATAACAAACATAGTTTAGTCATGTTCATAAAATTAATACAAGCTTACAAAGACGCTTGCTTTTGTCACTATCACAAAATCATGATTTTTATACTTGAACTATGATGCCAATTCCAACATAACCTTCATATGAATCATAATACTTAAGTGGATCAAATTACACTAAAGATGACCATAGAATTATACATCATGTTGGCATAACAATAAATCATATACTTGCATGAATTTCAAATAAACTATTACAACATATAGTTGTTATTTTCAACATGAATCATATACTTGCAATTATCAAATGGGTGTTGTAAATAACTACCACAAACATGTAGTTTTCAATATGAATCATATGCTTGCATGAATCCCAATTAAAATTCCACAACATGTGGTTGTCAACATAAACCATATACTTGTATGAATCCAATCGTACACCATAGCATTGACAAATCGTTTAGAATCAAAATAACATACAAATATAAGTTATTATCGCCACAATTCCATTTCATTGTTAACTTCCAACGCAAATCGCGTACTTGCAAATATCCAATCGTATACCATAATATTCCCAAATTGTTTAGCATCAAAGCAACATACAATTATAGATTATTATCGCCACAATTCCATTTCTTACTTTACACAAATCAACACAATTATTTAATTCACATCGGAATAGCACTCTACTTACAACGTATGACGAATCTTCAATTCAGGAATCTGAATTCTGAATTTGGAGATGCTATCCTTTGTTGTAGGCGTTGTTTTGATTGATTTGACGTTGCTTTAAGCTTTGAATTATCTCCTAATTGTCTCTCTATTTCTGACGGCTATCCTCAGTCTCTCCTTAGCAGCATGACGGTCTCATATCCATTTTAGTTTGTGTAAACTAGGGTTAGTCTTAGGTCCTTTTTATAGAGTTTGAGAGTTGATTTAGACCGTCGATGGAGCTTGGTTTAATAATAGCCGTTCGTTCAAAGGAGAGGCCAATCAGGAGCTGACACCTAGCCCTAGTGACAAGGCAAGGCTCAGGAAATCGACCAAACACAAACCAGGCCAGCCAGGGTGGGCTGGGTTCGACCTGGCTCAGGGGCCAGGTCGACTCCCCAGTCGACCCCCAGGTCGACTCTAGAGTCGACCAGCCTGGGGCAGGTCGACACCTAGGTCGACTCCCAGGTCGACCTGACCTGGCAGGTCGACCCTAGGGTCGACCCCCAGGTCGACCTGGTGGTTGGGCGGGAATTTGCCCGCCTACTCTGATTGGACTGAAATTCAAATCTGTTTTCGAAATTTGAATTTTCTGAAACTTCATCGGGCCATAATTTGGTCATACGGGCTCCGTTTTTCGAAAACTCGGACTCTATTTCGCGTATTTTTCCGAGGCGAACGCAATGGCGTATCCCGTTTCCCTTAACACTTTGATTTGGAATTAATTATACTTTAATTTGTGAATTTCACTATTGTAAAATACACGGGGTGTTACAACGTGAGTTGTTTTTTTTTAAATGAGAAGAAGAGAACGATAAAAGAAAGTAGAAATCGTCCTACATCTTGGAAAATTGAGAAATACATTGTCTTAAGTATGTGTTTCTCATGAGAAGGTTGGGCCTTTTATGCACCTAAACGTTGTTTTATTATGAGCAGAGGAATCTAGCATAACCACCACACACGCACGTGCTTTCAATCGATCAAACCGAGCCAAGTCGGGTTGGAGTCCAAAAAATATATATTCGAATAAAATTATCATGGTTAAAACATGTCATATTCTAACGTATTAGCAGGCCTAGAACTCAAAATTAAACGAGCAGAAGCAGTGGGAGAATGGACGGTTGAATTTGTAGGTAACATACGCGAACGTTTGAAATCAAATGAGAAGAAGCATCACCCCTAAGGTTCGTGTAACATTCACAGATTGGATACATTTACTTAACCCCACTAATTCAGACAGGTTTACTTAACCCCTACATAATTTATAAGGTTCATATAACCCCCCACAAATTTAAATAGGTTAAGTATTGCAGTTTCATTACGTGTTTCGCTTAATCTAATTATTAAGCCTATAGATTTACATACCCCAATCCTCATGTCATAATTCACAGTATAAGATATGCCACAGATTATAGTTATATATCACAATATAGGTTATGCCCCAAATCCCCATCATGATTCATAATACAAGATATGCCCCAATTTAACTTTCTCAACCATTCCCAATTTTGTTCGTTCTCATATTTCAGCGATAACCCTAGGCTCGAAGGTAGCCTGGCTATAAAAATAAAAAAGAAAGAGGGAGAGAAGAGAACATAAATAGGCATAATAACAGAAAAGGCATATGATAACAAAAATAGGCATATAAGAACTGAATAGTAGATCAGGTGTACATGTAATGACATATCTATTTAGATATGAATTGGATTCTTAATAGGCATAGGTTTAGATCCAGATTTATAAACAAGTCAGCATTACTTGTTAAATATTTTTATCTAAAAATAACATGAACTCACAGAGACTGGATCTAAAGAACAAAGAAGAACAAGCAGATGTTGCAGAAGAATTTCTTATATGCGTATAGGCTGTTGTTGAAGAAAAATAGGCTAACTCAATCCAAGCAGGGGCAGCATCTCGCTCTCCATTTTTTTTCATGTGTAAAAACAATAGAAATGAGGTCCTATATATAGCCTACTGCCAAGGAATCTTGTTCAGAAACAAGTCTAGGTTCAAAAACGAACCTGGATGGATCTAGGGTGGTGGACCCTGAGATCGACCCTAGGGTCTACACCCCCCCTAGTGGGTCGACCCTAGGGTCGACCTCCTTTGGGGGTGGGTCGACCCTCAATGGGTCAGAATCCCGCTTCGATTTTTATACTGCTTTGAATTTCTGGACTAGATTTGTTAATATATATATATCTTATAAGCTTAATAACTTTCTCATACGATGTCCGTTTTACCCAAACTCGGAGTCTTTCTTAAGCAGAATTTTCAGACGAACGCAATGGTGTAGTCCATTTTACTTAATTCCCAATATTTATTTAATTATTATTCAGTGTCGTTTTAATGTCTTTTAAAATTACGGGGTGTTACATTCTCCCCTACTTAAAGGATTCATCCCCGAAATCTCTAAGCCAAGAAGAATGTTTATCCTAACAACCACAAACATCTACTCATCCACCAATCACAGGCATCCATTGTCCTTAAAAGCTTCCTAATGCTTACATGAACATATTCAAAAGTGTGTGTATATGTCCTTATACTAATGCGAAAAATCAAGCGGTTTACTGATTCAGTTGACCTCCTTAATGCAATTTACGTACGCGCTATGAAACCAAAATGTATGCAAATAATCCTATTATAGCATGTATGTTCTATATGTGTGCACGATCATTCATCCAAATGCAACATCCATATGATGATACAATCATTTTCATCCGTAAAAATAAAATAAAAATGCACACACATCCATATGCAATATGTATGTGATTGAGTTGATGTAGTGCATAATGTGTGTGTATATGCATCCACGAACAACCACTAGCAAACACTTGCTTCCACTTGCATCCATCAAACATGACATGTTTCAAACACATGTTTACACCCATTAGCTTTCTGCTTAAAGGTCAAAGATACGATCGATAGGATACATACGAATGATAAAAACAAGTATGAATAAAAGCTTGGAAATAGAAGTTAAGAACATGCCCTTGAAAAATGGGTACGAAGCACGAATCTTCTCTTCAGCCTCCCAATTTACATCCTTGTTGTCTTCTCCCCATTGAACTTTCATCAACTTGACCTCTCGGTTGCGTAGCTTCTTAACCTCTGATCCAAGAATATGGGTACGAACTCGTCTAACTGTTGCCTCCCATTCTACCTCTAGTTCCTCAAGCATACTTGGCTCAACTACCTCTGATGTATCATGCAGACACTTTTGCAAATGAGAAACGTGGAAAACATCATGAACACCTGCCAACCTCTCTGGTAATCTTACCCTATAGACCATTAGACCTATCCTCTCTACTATGGGGAATGGCCCCCTACAAACCTTGGGGCCAGCTTCCCTACAAATCCAAAGCGAACTACGTTCCTCAATGGTGATACCTTGATGAAAATCATGTCTCCCACCTCAAACTCAATATCGGTCCTTCTCTTATCTGCGTATGACTTCTGCCTGTCCTAAGTTGTCTTCATGCATCTGCGGATGAGATTAGTCTTCTCAGGAGTCTCTCTAATCATCTCAGATCCAAGTAGAAGCCTTTCTGTAGACTCCCACCAATCAAGTCGGTGACTTACATGGTCGTCCGTATAGTACCTCGAAGGGTTCCAAGCCAACACTAGCCTGATATCTGTTGTTGTAGGCGAACTCAACCAACGAAAAATGCTCCTCCCAAGTCCCTCCAAAGTCTAGGATACACAATCTCAAAAGATCCTCCAGAACTCTGTTCAACCTCTCAGTCTGCCTATCTGTCTGAGGGTGATATGCAGTGCTCATACATAACTGTGTATCTAGTGCCTCTTGCAGGCTCTTCCAAAACTCACTTGTAAGCATGGGTCATGATCGCTAACTATGCTAGAAGGTACTCCATGTAGACGGACTATCTCACGAATATATTTTGATGCCAACCAAGCTGTCGTTCTCTTACTCTTAACAGGAGTAAAATGAGCACTCTAATAAGCATGTCTACTATAACCCAAATGTTGGTGTTGCCCTTCCTCGATCTAGGCAACCATCTATGAAATCCATGGAGACGCTCTCCTGCTTCCACTGTGAAATAAGAAACATTTGAATCTATTTAACTATAATTTTCTAACGGAAGAGAAAAACCGGAATTTTATCTTATATATTGTAAGTTACGTCCAAATCAAATTTTAAAATAGTCGCTATGGAAATCGTTTATACAACGATAACATTTAATTAATAAAATCAAAAGGTTTTTGTCTAATTTGAACATCGTTTAACCTGAAAACGGTAATATTGAGTTATAATTCTCTATTGGTAGAATTTGAAGTAATATATTATTTTATTTGGATATAGACGACAATAAAATTATTATTATTATTTAATTTAATTGTTTTGGAATTTATTTATATTATATTTGTTACGTTGCGATGTGAGACTCTATGTTGTGTTGGTTCTTCTTCTTACTCTTCTATTCTTAAATTTCTTTCTTTCTTATCTCACCCTCTTATTTCTTTCTATTAGCTTTCTGGGTTTTCGATACTTGGTTTTGGACACGGATGTATTAGTGTCGAGATTCGAGTGTCAAAATTCTAGGATGTTAGAGTTAGTATCAGAGCAACGGTTTAGTAATAACCTAGGCTTGTGTGTAACTCGATTGAAATGGGGTTGTAATACCCTAGATTGAGTTTGAATGTATATATAAGAGAGAGTGTATTTGTAAATTTTATATACAAATGTTTTGTATTGTGTTGTTTGATCGGTTCAAACTGAACTAGCAACTGATACAGTATTGTTTCATATAGCGGGTAAATCCACAAATTTTGCTCAAATTATATTTTCATATAGAAAAGAGAATATTTTATTAAATTATTGGAATATTGGTTTGTTGATTAATTTGAATGAATTCAGATTGGATTATAAATTTGAATAGTTAATATAACCAAAAGAGAAATTTCACATATAGAATTGTGAATAAGAATTTTAATATGGAATTAAATAAACCACAATTCAACTAAAGATAAGTTAAATAAAATTAGGAAGGAAAATGGAATGACTTGGTTATGTTGATTGTGTAGTTTGTTTATTGGATGCTAGATTAATTGAATTCATCAACATAAATGAAATAAAAACTAAGAGAAATAAAATCCAGGATAATGACTTTAAATAAAATTAATGCGAAATAAAACTAAAAGATTTAATCTTGTATCTATTATTTGCGTTTTAATTGGGTAGCCACTTGGCTTTTATTTTCTTTTGGTCGATTGAGTGGCAAGTTATAGTTGTTTGGATCGAACAATACAGAGGAGGTGCTAGCGAATTTTTTTGTACTTTTTTTAAAACTTAGAATATCTTGATAATATCTTAAAGTAATTATTTTTAAATAACTCGGTTTGGAGCATTTTTATTACTTAGTAATTTCGGGGATGAATATCTATTAAGGGGGGAAGAATGTAACGACCCAGATTTTTCGATCAGTTGAATTTGAATACTTAAATCTGTTTTAAATATTATAGTTGGAAATATTAATGGATTTAATATAGAATTCATTTAATAAAATGATGATTGAACTGTATTTTATATTTAATTTATAAACAAACTCGTAATGTTATAGTAGTTCGTAATATTGAGTTTTAAACTTCAATTAAATATACAGAATGTGTTTTAAGTCATAAATCTGTGAAATAAGAAATGTTTGAATCCATTTTTGATTATAATTTTCTATTGGAAAAGAAAAACCGGAATTTTATCTTATATATTATAAGTTATGTCCAAATCAAATTTTAAAATAGTCGCTATAGAAATCGTTTATAAAACGATAATGTTTAATCAATTAAATTAAAAGGGTTTTTATTTAATTTGAACATCGTTTAACCTAAAAATGGTAATATTGAGTTATAAATCCCTATTGGTTGAATCTGAAGTAATTTATTATTTTATTTGGATATAGACGACAAATTTATTGCTATTTAATTTAATTGTTTTGGAATTATTTATATTATATTTGTTCCGCTACGATGTGAGGCTCTGTGTTGTGTTGGTTCTTCTTCTTATTCTTCTATTCTTAAATGCTTTCTTATCTCATGCTCTTATTTCTTTCTATTAACTTTTTGGGTTTTCGATACTTGGATTTGGATGCGGGATGTATTAGTGTCGAGATTCGAGTGTCGAAATTCCGGGATGTTACAAAAAGTATGGAGAATTGAAAAATGAAAAGAATGCTGGTATGGGGACAATTTAATTTCAAAGGAGAGATAAATGTGCATTTTTATGATTTTCTAATAAAGATGTTAGGTAGGGAGGTAGTTAGGTGGGCTAGGTAAGGCAGCGTGGAAGTCGACACGGGTGGAGATAACTGAGAGGGAAAGTGGTAGGTCTTCTTGTGTGCATTTCCGATTAGATCATGAGAAAACAAACACGTTTTACACGAGCATGGAGGAAGAAAGAGAGGAGCATGTGCACATGGTTAGGTGCTGACGTAGCAGGGGAGGATTGACTGGTGAGTATTTTATTTATTTAAATTTCTAGTTACAATTCAAAAGTTTTAACTAGCACAACTTTCATACATGACTTGTTTTGGACGTGTTTCTTCCATTTGATTCATATTTAAGAGCTCTATGTTATGACGTCGGTTCGGATTGATTTGGCTAACGTTAGTGATACTGCCTCCCACTAAAATATAATTGTCTGTACGGTAAATAATTGACTTTCTAAAGTGATTTATAATTTTAAAACATATGTTCTATAATAGTTGTACCTAGTATATAATAAATAAAATATTTAAAAGTGATCTAAGTAGTTTTAAATCACATTTTATCCATGTACGCGCTATTTTGGCCACACTGCTAAATTTAGGCCATTGAGACACTTATTCCACTTTGATTATTTTAGATGGGTTCTACATAATTTATTGAAGATATTATGAATGTTTTGTACACTATTTTTTGTATTGTATGACTATTGGCTACATGATTGGTTGTTTGCTTAGTTTAGCTAAAAGCACCATTCGTAGGTAGTCTAGTATTAGGAAAAAATTTGTTTGCTAAAGTCTGATGTTTATCAGTGAAACATAAAAGAGGTGCACAATGATTGTTCCCACAAGGATGACGATTTAAACATATGAGATAAGTGCATTAAGGAGCGTCAAGGGTCTTCGTTGATTGGAAATAAAGGAGCACTGGACCATAGCAACTTATTAGAAGATAGAGCAACACTGGAGTTTGTAACCACCACCTCGTACCTTCTGTACCGAACTAAGGAAAAGGTGCGCTGTATTACGTGCCAGGCCGATAGGGGATGATCGTTAGGGAAGAATAACTCAAAATGAATCTATCGTATAACTCACAATGCATGGATAATATATAATAATAAAATATACATCATGATATAGTAGTGAAGCAAAACTGAACAGGAAATCAAATCTTCATTAACTATAGAATCTCAAGAACAATACATATGAATACATGCACCTATGAATACAATATGCCTCACTACACCCCTCGGAGTCTCAATAACATCAACATACACTGGAAAATAGAAAAGAAATATCTAAATAGTAGGTAGTAATAGTACGCCCGCCTCGTGCTTGTCACCGCAGAAAATCAACGACACCAAACTAGCTACCTGCTACTCAGTCTGCCCATTAATAACATTGATGAACAACCTAAGGTAATAAGAGGGAAACATAAAACCTTGATTCATACAACAGCCATAGTGAGCATTAAAATAGCTAACAACAGTTACCTAGGATAATACAAGTTTAGGCGGATCAACCAACCGATCTTCCCAGCAACTAACAAGTTAACATGTGAAAACTATCCATCGCATGTCCTTACAGAATAGCAAAGGAAAAATCCCCAATCCTGCTTCTCTTCAACATCCTACAGTGATAGCCTACCCAAAGAACACAAAGAAGAAAGCAAACAATTAACCATAGCATCCATAACACCCAGTATACTAGTTATCACCATCTACAGCCTTGAATCCATCGATAATCTAACTTGCTTTTACCAATCAAAAGGGCTAATGAAGAAACTCCGGTTCTAGCCAAAGTATCATACGCCATCATGTCTCCTATGTTTTCCTTACTCGACGAAGACAACTAGGCCCATCATGACTGCACAGGATACACGATCTCTCGAATCTGATCCTAACGTGCGCCCCTACGATACCCCTGCTTTAAGTCTACTAAAACACTTCGATTACCGACGATTCCTTGGCACATGAAATATGTCAAGCCTTTCATCTCGGCAAATCAATTCATTTCTCAAACTATTCCATTATCATCCATGATTGGCTTCCATCATGTCAATCCATCATTGTACTGAATCGTATATCAAATCGCGACCAGTGTCACATCAATCTGGCTCCGACCACTCTAACGTGAGTTCACAATCGAAGCACCATCAATCATTGAATGGCACACCTATTATCCAAAGTCCATTTAAATCCAAACATTACCAGCAACTTCCAGTAGTCAAAACAATCAAGCTCCCCAAAATCCACCATCACCAGGCCTCCCCATGTGTCGGTGCCGACCTATCTACTTAACTAATTTTTGCTAAGTAATTGGCCACTATCGATCCTTATCCCAAGCATATCCTTCTGGTCCATTGTCCAGTCATTTCGACATTCGTGTAGAGTCTTCTGCCGATCAATTCATATCTCGGGTAATCAATCTTCGACCCATCACCATCCACATATAGCCTTGAGTCATCATCCCTATGCCATGCCACGAAGAATCGATTCCATCCGACCTTCGGTTATGGGTCGATGTTGACCTATACACTTAGTGTATTTTTGCACCAAAGTTTACGTGCTCTAATCCTCTGTCTTCCAGAGTACCTCCACCAAGATTTGTCTGAAGCAGATCATCTGAACCTCCTATTTACTCTATTCCTCAATTCTAAGATCTATGACAACCAATTCTAACAAACAACGCAATCAATTCACTTAACACAAACATCAATTCATACAGCACTGAACATACAAGCATTAACAATTCATGGTTATGGAATAAACATATCATAAACATGAGATCTAACATGATATGGATCTAAACATAGGTATAAACATGGTTAATCCAAAACTACTCGGTTAATATGATCAAATTAGGTCTTCTTAGGGTTTCTAAATAAGAATTTAACATAGGTGATAAAATCCAAGGTAATTATAACATGTATGAATGAAATTAACATAGATCTAACCCATACGACCCCTCTGCTTCTATGCAATAGATATCTGTTAGTCACCTAATCCCTAGTTCGATGTAAATCGGATAAGATTAGATTTGGAAAATGCTGATATTATTTGAATTTGACGTGATTTAACTTCCTTTGATGATGACCTATCTTCTAGATGCAATCTACAATGAATTTGATTGAAAATAATAGAGAAATAGGGTTTTAGGTTAATCCAAAGAATCACAGACGTCCAACCTAAATTTTAGAATGAAGGGATTAACCCTATTCTCTCCCCAATTCCCCTTATTTATATCTGCATGTCATTTTAATAATGGGCTTGGCTGATCAGCCCATTAGTTACTAATCATTCTGCCTTACACAAGCTGAAACTTAAAATAATGATTCCTCCCTAACCGCTGAACCAAACCCTTCATATGACCACTCTACGGAATCGTAGACCACTATTCCAATCCAATAAAACCGATCAACACTTGATTTGATCCCTATCAAAAGTTATAGCCCAAACAGTAAACTCAAAGTAAAATGGTCATACTTGAATTCGGTAAAAATCATGGATAAGTCTCACATCCCCATGGACAAGGTATTAAAATCTAAAAATGAATCGACCACTATAGAATAAAATATAATTGTTTTACAATCGGTCAATACGTAATATACAGGTCATTACATTCTCTCCTTTAGGGATTTTTTCCCTCGAAATTCCAAGCAACACAATCAATCACAATATCCCGCATGCCTACCTTCCACGACTAGCCAATCTACCATTCATTCTAGCATGCAACTAAAACCTTACCCTAGCATGCAGAATTCTAATAGTACAAGACATAATGGTCCAAATAAGATATGACATTTTGGACATACTACTAAAAGAGTTCTGGATGGGTCAACTTCATACTCTCTTTTGTTTCCCATGTGCAATCATTGTCGTTCTTGCTCCATTGTACCTTGACTAGCTTAACAACCTTCCTCCTAAGCGGTTTTGTGTCATTCCCCATGACGCGAAACGGCTTACGAGGTCTAGAAATTCCAGACTCAATTTCAAAATCTTCAAATCAGTTAGGAGATACTGTAACATTCTATTCGTGCATGAACTTCCATAGAAACGATACATGAAACACATTATGCACACTCTACATCTTCTCAGGTAAGTCCAATCTATAAGCGAGCTTTCCAATACGCTCGATAATCGGAAACGGCCTAACAAACCATGGTGCTAACTTTCCTTTCTTCCCAAAATAAACTATATTACGAAGAGGTGAAATCTTAACGAATACCAAATCTCAAACTAAAAACTTCAAATCCTTTCGTCGCTTATCGGCATAACTCTTCTGACGATCTTGAGTTGCTTTTATTCGTTACTGGATGACTTTAATATTATCTGATGTCTCTCTTATCATTTCAGGTCCAAGTAACAACATCTAGTCAGTTTCTTACCAATAAGATAGAGAATTGCACGGTCTATCGTATAATGCTTCATGCGGTGCTATTCAAATACTGGACTGGTGTTAACGATATTTTTCGTCAATGCCGAAGATAGGTCTATGGAAGTGGACCTATGGGGGAAATGGAGTTATTTAGGTTTCACGAATCAGAGTTAAGGTTTAGAACCCAAAAGATTAGATACTCTTCCCTCATTGGGGTGAGCATCACGCTTAAGCGACTCAAGAGGCAACAGTTATCTTGGGACAAGGGTTCCCTAAGCACAACCCTCGAAAAAGGGCTAAACAACTTATAGGAAGGGGTTCTGCACTAACTGTGCAGAAGGGTCTAGCCTTAAGTAGGAACTCGTGAGCATGTAGTAAGTATATAACATGTTGTACTGGAGACAACTAAGAAGTCACATAAGAAGCTCATAAGAAAATGTGCTAAGTGTCGATCCACTCTTTATTGATCTTAATGATTACATTTGGAATCCCAAAATTGATTTAGGAATTATGGTTTAATTTAGAGAAAAAGATTACAAGAATGAAAAATGAGAAAATTGCCCTGAAAATGAAATCCCTGAGGTCTTTTTTATAGACGAATCGAGCCCTTTCTGCTATAGGGCCAGCAGAAGCACCTATCGGCTGCTTTTTCATTTAGTTCCGGAGGCTTTGGCTCTCAGCTGCTTCTCCTTTTGGTTTCGGAGGTTTTGGCTCTCGGTCGTTTTAGGCTCTTCTTGTGGCTTTTTAAGGTGCCAGTTCTAGCTCTGAGGATGATGGTACTTGTCTCTGGATCTTCTTGTTGATGTCAAACCTGTTGATGTGGATAGCTTTAGGAAGGCTTTGGGCTTCCGGATATAGGCTTCCGGTCATGAGCTTTCGGTCTCGTAACAAATTCTTTGTGGAACTTGCATTCATGATTCAAGTGGATGGTTAAAACATCCGCCACCCTTGTCGGTATCAACACTAAGTATATTAGTGTGGATAGCTTGTCCCTTTTGGAGGCTTTGACTTACCTTTCGATAAATCCCTGGAATGTGTCTCGGCTTCCCGAAGTGTTGCTTTTGGTGCTTTATTAGTTGTTTATTAAAGTGGCCTCTTGGTGATCTTCTAATGAGGGTCTCGGTAGCTGGTTTCTGGATGATCCCCTTATGCTCTCATTTCTGACGTTTCGGTATTAAGCAAGTTAATACCGATAGCCCTTTTCCCTTCTAGGTTTCGGTCTGCAGGATTCCTGGTCCTCCTCTTCATTTCTTCCGGTTTTGGGTGACCCTCCATTATCTACTCTTCATGCTAACTACCCTACCAGTGTCCTTTCTTTGTATCAGTTTTGAGTTCTTTCCTTTAATGATGGCGTCAGTTGCCTGGCCTTTAGGTTGTTTCCCCATGCTCTCGGTTTTTCCTTGTGCTTGATTGTTGCTTACGGATTATTCTTCTACACTTGTGATGGTCCATTACCCCTTTACCGATAGACTGTATCGGATTTAATTTTGGTAGTAACATTTACCTCCTCCCTTGTGAAGGGGTAATTTCGACCTTTAATGTCAAAATCTCTCGATCTTGGTACGCAGGGTTCTACTTTTCCCCTTTTAGGACAGAAATGTCCCGCTAATTCAATCCTACATGTGCGGTTGAGATTAAAAGAGCGTACTTTGTCAGAAATCCCTCCTTCTTCCTCTTCTTTCCTACATACCACGTTGCTCAAACCAGGTTACTGTTCATCAAAATTTCTCAAGATCTTTTAGGGTTTCAAACTCGATTCTTTGTAAGTATTTTAAATCTAATCATAGGTGTAAATTTGCATCGTGCCTTTAACCTGCTTTAGGAAATTAATCAAAACTTGAAGTATCCGATGCGAGTAAAACCCCAAAGATAATTGGGATAATACCCAATGGAATACAAAATAAATTACTTTTTTACCACACATTTTTGGGGTTTGAAATGCAAAATTATATATTAGTGGTGGTTTCTTGTCAATAAACACCATACTAAACTTTCAACACGAATGAGCCCTACATCCCTGTCGTCTACTTAATTAGCTTTCGATTTTGTTGACACCAGGGCTCATGTTTCTTTAACTCTTGACCCAATGGATGCCGGTTTAGTGGTGGAAATGCTATCGTAAACTTTATTTCTTTTTGGTCTTAACGCCGGCAAAATTTGAAGTTTTTAAATAAAACTTTATAATCTGGAGTTCACTTGTACTGGGTTTCGAGATGAACTAGATTTTTGGCAATGATCCAACTAACTGTCTTGTATCAAATGTTTAGCTAGTCTCCAGCATAAGTGGTTTACACACAAGCCTTGTTAATATTGACTCTCACAGTCAGTTTCGGTGTCTAATGGAGGAAGTCCCAAACATCAGTAAGCTTATGTGTTACCTACTCACTTACATGTTATTCGTGCATATCTTTATTAAAAGAAAATGGGACTAAGACATATGTTATGGTAGGACATCACCTGACAGAAGGACATCACCTGACAGAATTATGTCACCCAACAACCCGAGAGCTCTAGGACAGGCAGATCTATTAAACTCCGCCCAAAGAAGGTGCCCATTCTTCAACATTCTTGCATTAATACCCAAGAGGATGTAGATGTTATTCTCCGAAGCTTTGGTATGACTGATATTAATGTCATTCCCGCTTCACCTCAAGACACCATTCAACATCTGCCGGAAGGGTATTTTGCCTATACTGTCGTTCATATTTGGCACGAAGGTTTCTTCCCTTTTCTGGAATTTGTACTTAGGTTCCCGCGTCAATTGGGGATTCAACTTTCACCGAATATGTATACTCTTCTTTTATGCTTAGAGATCCTAGCGCTGGAGTCGTGCCAAACTTCTCTTGATGTTAATCTCCTGCGATTTTACTTCATTTAGCCAAAGTGTCAAACTCGATCATTCTTCATCCTAGTCCTGCGAGGAAATGGGTTAGCAACCCTGTTAATAAGTCTAGAGATAGGGAAAGCTAGATTTTCTATATCAGGTGGCCCCTTGGCATTTCGGAGACTTTCATCGATCCCGTAATGCGATTCTTATCTTTCTTCTTTCTTCTTTTCATCTCTTATCGACTATTGCTTCTTTTTAGCCTTCATTCCTAAAGTGGTGGAGCTTGAGGAAGGAGAGGTTCAAGTTATTGATGCTCTTGGCAGAGTTTATGAGGAATTGAGGCAGCGTTCTTTTCTATTGACTTTGGGTAAATTCCTTAAAAATTCCCTCTTACCTTCTGGAAAAAAGATTCTGAGACAGCCCCAATCCATTTTCCGGGCACTACAAGTTTGTCTTCTGGTTCAGACGACTTTAATCTCTCATCACCTTTATTTCTGGGTTCCTCAGGTAGGGCATCTTAACGTAAGGGTTACAAGTTTCCTTTTTTTTATATATAACTAACATTTCGACTTTCCTTTATGCTTTCTCATTTGCGCCCAGTTACCCTAGGTGCTAATGCACTCAATGCTTTGGCCACCTCTGCACATTCTAGTGGCTTTTCCAGGAAAAGGCCAACTTCGACTGTCGATGGTAGTCTCTTTAAGAGACGTAGAGATGTAAATTTTGTATCCTAGTCTTCTGGTGAAGGGACTATTGCTTTGCCTAGTGGTCAACCGTTGTTCATCCCTATTATCCCTTCTTTCAATAATACCTCTAGCATGGATTCTTTTCTAACTGAGACCATAGGAAGCAACTTTGTTGCAAGCTTTCTAATATCTGATTCTCAGGAAGTTTCGGATTCGAGATTCCTACTGTTATGATGATCCCTTGAACCTTCTTTTGCTAACTTCCGATTTCAATGGTATTGTTAAATATATTCTTCCTTCTGTTGATGTCTCTAATATGCTAGAGTCTACCCTCTCGAACCGGTTAGATATCTACCTTCACCTCCTTAAGCAACATCTTTTAGTATATCCTTCACTCTTTTTAATTTCTCGCTAGACGTTTTTGTATAAGGGTTGACTTTGCCTTATTTTTCATTTTCTTTTTAGATATCCAAATGTTGGCATATTCTTTAGATGATGATTGCTTCATCATCTATTGAGGTGGGCTTAAAGAAGAAAATGCTGCATTGGAGTCCGAAGTCCGTGACTTAACGATAGCAAAGAGAAAAAGTGATGAAACATGTGAACAACTGAGAATATCATTTGGAGAAGAAAGAAAAAACAACCGTTTCTTGGCTGCCAGAGTCTTGGATTTTGAGAGTGAGCGGGCATATATATACTGGCTGAGCATGTAGAGAAGTTAAGGGTAAAGGAAAAAGCGCTTTCTAATGCTAAACGAGTAGTTTATGAAGCTTAGGATAGGATTTTTTTATTTTTGAAAGAATATCTCTCGGACATGGTGATGGAGTGTTTTGAGAAGGCTCTTTTCCTAGCTTACTGTGATAATTTCAAAAAGTTTCCGGGCATGGAATTCCCCTCCATACACCATTTTGTTAAAAACAGAGTTATGGAAAGAATAAATTTGGCCAAACAGGCTATCGAGGTTCTTGGGGAAAATGAGGTGAAGTTTGAGGATCTTCTATTTATTGAAGAATCGTTAGAAAACTCAGAGTATGGTGATGAGGAAGAATTAGTTTTCGACGTTGGCGGCAATTATGGAGATGACCATAATAAGGAACCGAACCTCGAGTGCGGAGGCTGCTAGAATAGCAAAGTTGATGGTATATTTTCTTTATCTTTTGGCGATGCCCAGGACTTTGGGAATGTGAACGCTGATTATTCATGTGCCCAATTGCTCTATACGGTGATGATATGCCTACTAAAGAGATTGTTTTCCTAGAACCCGGTGAAAGGGAACAAACAATGCAATTTGTCTCCCATATTCCTCAGGTACAATTTTTTGCTCTTGAGTCACTTTCTTTCCTACATCGAGTTAACTTGCTTTATTTTGAAACTTATTGATGTTTACCAAACATCGTGGCATAACTTCATACTTCTAGATGTGATCTTCTATTACTTATCATTATTATAAAAAACCCTGTTTTGACTAATGACACTGTTTCCAAGGACGACTTGCGTTATTTATCTAGGTTGAGGAGGGAATTTCTTACGAAATCTCCCTATAAGTCCAGTAGGGAACGCTTTTTAAAAGAACTTAAGCTATCTATATGAAGTATCCCTAAATCTCTTTTAATTTCTTGGGAGATGATAGGGAGATAATACTAAAGAAACTTAGAGCTCATCGTGCAAAGTTGATATGCAATATGAATAAAGGAAGAATCAGAAGGAATAATTAAACTGCTATGATTTTGGTAATTAATGCCCATTTACATGGACGATGGGCAATATCTGTATTAACTTCTTCTGAATGAATAATGCTGTGGTTTATTATCATTATCTGTTTTCTGAAAATAGGTCCTATAAGCAGCGGTTTATATGTTTATAAAAACGGAAATTTGAATCAAGGACCCTTCCTCTTCCGCAAAAAGGACATGCGACTAACCATGAGTTAGGGAAATTTTTTAGGGCGCTCTCCTATTGGTACTAACGACGGGTCCATTTTAATTGAAGGGCTGCCTGTGGAGCATTTAAACGAACAAATAAGTGTTTTAAACAGCCAGTTAAGGAAAAAGAATAAAACTATCCTTGAGCTAAAGAGAGAGATAAAGACGAATCCCTCCATTGATTTTGACAAGGAAATGGATGAGCTTCACCATCAAATTGTTGATTTAGAAATGAAACGCGACTATGCATTAACAAAATGTAAAACATGGGAATTTTCTTTTGAATGTACCCCCAGAGCCTCCACGCCCGAGTCTCCGTGAGCCTCAATAGAGTTCGAGTCCCCAAAGTTTGAGACAAGTCACCATATGAGGGATTTCCCTCTAGATTAGACTATTCTCTTTTTAATAGGTGGTATCGAAAGATTAAGGCTGACATAAAAGGTTTTTATGATAGAAAATATAATGATGATACGCTCCGACGTATCAATTTTTACACTTCCAAAATTAAGCGACTACAAAGAGAAAAGCAGGCCTTACGCATGAATGCTTTTAGTTTGGAGAAGGAAAATAAAACTCTAGGTGCTATGGGCAGGTCTTATAATCGAGCTAGTACGCCCTTAGACTACCCATACAAGGTTATGGAAATGTGGCAAAAGATCAATGAACTTTTGTGTATTGCAATTCGTCATTCTATTACTTCCTGCTTGTCTGAGAACAAGGGGCTTTAGAAAAATGTATTAAGTATCATCAATTGTCTAATTTTCTTTTGAACAGTCAATAATATTATTTATGAATGAACTTATAAATGGGATGTATACTACCTGATATATTATTCTTACCTAAGTTCTGCATGAATAATAGCAAGTTAAATGTAAGGAGTTTTGATAAACTTTCCTGAACGAGGGAGAAGGTCATAATTTTTGTTTGAAAGGTTTTAAATAGTGGATCAATGTCATCATCCTGGACATCGGCAGTTGATCCCCTCCTTAAGGATTAAGAATTTGATTCTGACGCCCCTGACAAGGGTATTAAGGACGGGAGATCGGGGACCATCCCTCTAAGAGCAACAGGGCTTTGATCCGCCTCCTGGACTAGAGTGTAAGGCCAGAAATCAGCTTCTAGTAGTAATAGAAGTATGGTTCCAAACTAGATTTAGAGTATTGAGAAGGTTGAATATCCCCTTCTTGATAGTATTTGGGCCTCTGAACCGAACCAGATTTTGGTATTTATGATGAGAACGGAAATCCACTTTTGGAAATAATTAAAACCCGTATCAACCCAGATTCAGGTATTAGGATAGGATTGGAAGTCCATTAGTGGCCATAATTGGAACTTGAACCAAACTAGATTCAATCATTAAGATATGACTAGAAATCTACTTTTGGCATTAATTGAGGTCTGAATCAACCTAGATTTGGGTATTAAGATAGGACCAAAAATCTACTTTCGACCTTAATTGAGGTCTGAATCAACCCAGATTCGGGTATTAAGATAGGACCAGCAATCCACTTCTGGCATTAATTGAGATCCGAATCAACCAGATTCAGATATTAAGATAAGAAATCAGAATCCATTTCTGGTACTAGTTTTGTTACCCCTTTCTAGGTAAGATTTGTGAAGTAGAGGATGTATGTACTTCTTGAGCCACTCATTGGGCTTTTATTGTCAAAGCAAAGGATGTACGTGCTTTGTTGGCTACTCTATGGTCCTGTGCATCCGGTGCGCTTAGCTAGCTTATCCACAATCAGGGCCCAAGGTCTTACCTGACCTCCCTCCAGGAGGCGCCTTGTCCTGACCATTGTATGCGATGATAAGGTCTTAGATGCTTAAACCGAGTCATCGTAGAAGTGAAATTAAGGCTTACTCTTTTGATGCTCTGCCCTGGCCATCGTAAGTGGTGTTAGAAGCTTGCACTCCACCACCTCCAAGGGATGCCTTATCCTAGCCATTGTAGGCAATGATAAGGGTTGGCGTTCCCTTCTGCATGTAACGTGGAACATAAGTAGAGGTAGGATGTGCTCTTATGTGAGCAGAGGTAGGACGTGCTTAGTTCATAGCAGAGGCAGGGCATACACTTCTGCGAGCAGAGGTAGGCATGCTAATTAGATGCTCCATCATGACCATTTCTGGCGTGGGTCAGAGACTTATGCTTTCGATGCTTTAACCTGGCCCTTTTTGTTTTAGGAAAGGAGAAAGGCTTACACACCACCTCCCTTCGGGGGGTGTTGCCCTAGCCAACTCGGCGGTGGCAACTGTTTTTATCCCTTTGTGATTTACCCTACCTCAGATCATTTAGAGTTCTTGAGAGGGTTTCCATACCTTTAGTTATATAGATAATCCCTTTCCTAAGGATTTTTTTGGACTTAGTTTTGTCTTTTTACAAATTCACGTAATTGGCCTTGATCGAGGAACTTAGTGGTCATCCCTTCGAGTATTCTGCAGTAGTTAGTTTCATGTCCGTTTATCATGTGATAAGGGTAGTAAGGCCCTCCCAATTTCCTTTCATACTTGGGCCTCTTCTTCCTGGACGACCAATATTCGAGTTCTTGCTGAGTTAGGAAATAGATATTTTCCATTGAAGCAGTAAGGTAGTATCCTTTGGGTAGACTTGGTGTAAACTTCCTTTCTTTTGTTATAACTTAGCCCTTCTGTTGCCGAACCATGTTGTTTCACTCATGTTCTTGTTTCCTCTTTTCAAAATATGCTGAGATTAGAATGCTATCCTTTTAGTCCATTTGGAGGCAAAGTGGTCAAAATCGTCCATTATTTCTTATTCGAATATCATCCCTTTGATTTCTTATAGAGAGAACCCCTTATATGAGAGAAGGTGTTACATTCCTTTGATGTAGAACCACTTAGAGGAAAGATTAGGGTATGTTCTATGTTGGAAGGGATGTTGTTCCAATAGTCAGAATCATATTGCTCTACTTCGCTTTTCCGCTTGATTATTCGCAAGACTTCCATTTTCAACCTTTGTTCTTCTGTCACTCTTGGGTTAGTGGTTCCATACATATCCATCTATGATCAAGAAGACTCTTGTTGGGACCTTTTACCTATAATCCTGCTTCTGCAAAGCTTTAGTCCAATACGAGATGAAACAACACAGTTAGATATGTGGTAAGGTTAACCGCAAGGGTGGAGTTTCAAGCCCTCCTTCTAGCACCAAAATGTTAAAGATATTTTTCGTTAACACCGGAGATAGGTCTATAGAAGTGGACCTAAGGGGGAAATGGGGTTATTTAGCTTTCATGAGTCTGATTTAGTTCATTGTTTCCTAGATATCAAGGTTTAGAGCCCAAAAGATTAGTTACTCTTCCTTTAGTGGGGTAAGCATCACGCTTAAGCCACTCAAGAACCAAAAAATATCTTTGGACAAGGGTTCCCTAAGCACAGCCGTTGACAAAGGGCTAAACAGCTTGTAGGAAGGGGTTCTGCACTAAAATTTAAGAAGGGTCTGGCCTTGCGTAGGAACTCATGAGCATGTAGAAAGTATATAACATGTTGTACTGGAGACGGCTAAGAAGTCACATAAGCAGCTCATAATAAAATATGCTAAGTGTTTATCCACTCTTTATTGATCTTAATGGTTATAACAAAAATCCCCAAATCGATTCAGGAATTAGGGTTTACTCTAGAGAAAAATAGTACAAGAATGAGAAATGATAAAGTCTCCCCGAAAATAAGACCCATACGGTCATATTTATAGACAAATCAGGCCCCCTTTTGCAATAGGGCCAGCAGAAGCCCCTGTCGGTCGCTTTTCCCTTTGGTTCCGAAGGCTTTGGCTCTCGGCTGGTTCTCCTTTTGGTTCCGGAGGTTTTGGCTCTCGACCGCTTTTTAGGCTCTGTTTATGGCTTTTTAAGGTGTCGATTCTGGCTCTTACAAGGATGGTCATGAACTTTGGAGCTTCTTGTTGATGGCCAAACTGTCAGTGTGGATAGCTTTAGGAAGGCTTTGGCTTTCGGATATAGGCTTCCGGTCATGAGCTTTCGGTCTCGCTATTAATTCTTTGTGGAACTTGCCTTCATGATTCAAATGGATGGTTAAATTATCCACCACCCTTGTCGGTATCAACACTAAGTATATTAGTATGGATAGCTTGTCCCTTCCAGAGGCTTTGACTTACCTGTCGGCGAATCCTTAGAATGTGTCTCGTCTTCCCAAAGGGTTTCTTCTGGTGCTTTATTAGTTGTTTTTGTGTTAATAGCCAAATATGTCATAAACACCCAAGATTCTTAGTTACTTAAAAACTTATAGTTTCACATGGAAATGTAAGTGCGGGAAGCAGTAAATAACACAAGAGATTTATAGTGGTTCGGTCTCGAGAGAGGCCTACGTCCACTTTGGAAGAGTTGCTGGAATATTATTAATAACAAAGAGTTACATGGTTGAGACTATCTCACGACATCCTTTTACATACATCTCTAAGTTACATGAGTTCATAATTGCCATTTGCAAATATTAAGAAAAAGACATTTTCGCCCTTCTTCTTCCTCAAAGCATGGATGCCATTAAAGTGGCTACTTGGAGCTCTTAAGAGAAGCAAATCAACTCAATTCGAACCCCTTTGAAGTGTGAGCTTGAGGGCTATATATAATAGAGTGGGTAGGTAGGAGTTGGAAGGAGTAGGGGACCACATCAGGAATCTCGGATCCCATAGTACAGGCCACAAGAATCTCGGACCCCTCATTACTAATGCCAAAAACTCGTACCCTTCATGGGGTAAGAATTCTCATACCCCGTGGGCACGAAATTCATACCCCGTCGGGTATGAAACTCGTACACCATGGGGTACGAAACTCGTACATTGTGGGGGTACAAAGGATAATGGATAGCCACTGGGAGTCGAGGTTAGTGAGACTCGCGACTTTTTGGAGTTCGAGGTATTGGTTTGGCAATGTTTGGAGGAGTGGTGAGGTCCCTGTCTGCACTTCCCCGTCTCGGCTTATTTCCTTAATTCCTTGACAACACTCCAGACCTTAAAATCACGCGATGTGTTGAGCCGAGCGTGTCTTGCATACTTTTGGGAACCAGACCAAAAGGCTAGTTAATATTTGCCCTCCCAAAGTACGTATTTTCTTGACATGATGTGCTTTGCGTTGGTAGTAGTAATTTTTGATTTGTCGCCTTTTCCTGTAAACTCATGAAAATATATGTTATTTGTTAAGCTCGTGTGTGCTCTAATCGTAAACGAGTCATCGTTGGTATGACGTCGTGTTTACGTCATTTAAGTACACACAGTACATCGAATTTGCATGCTCATAATTGCTTGTATACACACACGTCATATTTACAAGTATTGCTTTTTTTGTCGTACCCCGCTTGGGGTATGAGGACTCTGTACCCTAATCGAGGATACGAGACTTCGTACCTCGGTGGGGTACAAAGTCTCGTGCTCAACCAAGCAACATGAGGGGTCGGGGCTTTGGCCCTTCTTCTCTATAAATACACCCCTACTCACTTGCTTCTTCTTGATTTTTTGTCTTTACCACCATTGAACTCAAGTTTTGAACCTTAGAATTCGAAATGCTCGAAACTCGAACCGAACTCAGGTATGATTCGAAGGCGATTCTCACTGTTCACCTCCATTGTTGAGCTCCTCCATGCCACTCGCTTGGGTCTCGGAGTAGGTTGATGCTGGTCGTGCTCCTCGGCTTTAATTTGGGGCTTTGAGGAGTTCGTGTCCAAGATTCAACTAGCGGTCGAGACCATCCTTTGAGTCGTTGGCCTGGACTAATTAAGCATATCGAGGATCGAGATGGGAGGAGAAGAAGAGTTAGGAAAGGAGGTGGAAGGAGGAGGAAAGAGGTTAAGGATTCGAAGAGGCACACGATAATGGCAGAGGGACCATCCTTGAGAATGGTGGAGGAAAGATTTATGCCCTCTGGTGGGATACGAGATTCGTGGCTCATGGGGTACGAAATTCATACCCCATGGGGTATGAAATTTCGTACCCCTATAGGGGTGCAAGTCCCCCTGTCCTCCCGAGGTTGTAGGTCATTGCCAATGCATTGTGTATCTCTCCCGAGACTTTGAACTTTCGACTATCTGCTTCTGGGTTCATACCGCTTTTGTGTTGCTTGCGTGACTGAACCAATGCACATGTTGACGGTCACACGATCGGTGACTTGAGGTTACACATAGGATTTTAGAGCATATACTTGGACTTTGTTCGAACTGTCTTACTATTTGGACCTCTTTTGTAGATTTTAGGCGCAAAGTAGTTGCGAGTTGGTTCAAACCCACTAATGTTAGTCGACCGCGACGATGGCGACAGTCTCGGGGACTAGTGGTTGTTGTCGCGCCCCACGTTCTTAACCTGTTAACCGTATTATCTTGATATTGTACAACACTGCATGCACATGTTAGCTTGCACCAACACGAGGGGTACAGGTTACTCGACCACGACATCTAACGCTACTGTATTGGAAGTATAGCTAACAACAAAGACAAGGTCTATGACCGAGTAGACTTCGGAAGTTGAAATTTCTTTACTGTCGTCGCACACTTCTGACTCATCTAGCAACACTAGCTCAACGGGCAACGAGCTTGAGACTTTCAGAAGGTCCAGTCCTTCTTGGACGATAAGTTTACCGGAAGTTCCCGAGCATGGGAAGCAAACAGAAAGACAACACTCTCCGATCGTACATGAGGAGGTAGAGAATGTGGATATCGTTGAGGGAGATACACCAGTGGCGCCGGATATGTTGGCGGACGCGGTTATAATTGAAAATCCGGATTTGATGTCGTCTCATATGGACGCAATGACGGTAAGGCACATGGCTTTACAGCTTCACATTCCCGAAGGGGAGGCTGTCTCGCCAGGAGACGATGGCAGGGGTCATGCACCCCCGGAGGGGTATACTGCCTGGAATAGACAGGTTTGCCTTACCGGGTGCGTGCCCCCGACTAATTTTTTTATTCGGGACATGTTGTATTACTTTTGCCTTCTGCCATCGTATTTCCATCCAAATGCATATGCTTCCCTCTTAGTCACCTACATTCTCTACAAGGAGTACTTGCAGTTAGAACCCACCGGAGAGGACATTTGGTACATGTTTCAATTAAAGAGGAGGGCAACTGCCTCGCTATTTCAGTACTTTTTGGAGGCTTCGCCCACTACTATGTTTTTTGTCGAAATGTGGCTCAAGTTGACCGTATATAAATATGATTGGTTTTTGTGCACTGTCCTCCTGGATTCGCGAGGAGGTAGCTAGAAGGAAGTAAGCATTCTTGAACCTTGCATTTATTTTAAAGTTCGTGGATTTGGTGACTTATGTTCGACATTGTTTTGACGTGGCAGGAAACCCTGAGATGCCCACCGGCATCGAGTGCCAACAATGCCTTGAGGCTTTACGAGCAATACTGGCCGAGTTGCGTTCTACCAAAAAAGTTATAAGCCAAGATTATCTTCGTTGGGCGGGACTGCTCCCTGGCGATTGAGCTGTAATTAGACATGTCATCACCGGTGGTGGAACGACGTCAGATTATGGAAAGAACGCTAGCTCTCCTGGTCGGAAGAGGAAAATGCCTCCTATCGAGCCTAAACCATGCAAGGCTGCTAAGACCTAGGAAGAAACATGCAGGGGTGCGGTTGGCGGTGAGGAGGCAGTTGTCTGGGGAGAGGACCATTGAACGCTCCTGTTCTACTTGTAGTCGATGATGTGGGGGTAGCGAGGTCGTAGTCTCCGATGGCTACCTCAGAAACTGCCATATCACTTGAGAGGGAAGGCTAGTTTGACGATCTTAATAAGATTCCTCTAGACTTGTCCTCTTGGCTTGGCACGACAAGCATGGAAGAGATAGCTTTAGCTACAGGGGAGTTTACTCTTTCGGGCGGACCACCGTCTGGTCTGTTAAGAGAACACTTAGGATAAAATACTCATAAGCACTACATCGCAAAACGCGTAACCATATATGTAGAGAGCTCGAGTCTAAATTTCCAATTACTTCTTTGACAAGTGACATGGCTAGGGGCAGAGGACGTGGTTATGGGTCAGGGAGTTACCGGACCCCCGAGAAACACTTTTCTTGCTAGTTTTAAAAGAGAGGCCAGCTTGTTTAGTGAATCTCCACCTTCGCGGGATCGCATCAGTGAGCACTGTCATAGGGACCGATATCGGTGATCCCCTACTCCGCCTCATATTTGATCATCCAGGACAAACTCTCGATTTGACATAGCTAGCCCACGACACTCTTCGTTTACAGCTCCTCCGCACACCGCGGCTTTGGCTCCTACTTCTAAGCCTTGAGAAAAGGAGCATGAGACCCATCATTCGAAGAAGAAAGAGCTGGTGACGAAGAAGAAGCATGATTTTGCGGTGACTGATACCCGAGAGCATTCCACTAAGGAGAGGAAAGTGATGCTAAAGGAGAAGTTTCCCCATCACTACTTCGATGAACTAATATTCATTCCTGATATTGATCTGATTCCTTGGGAGGACATGGAAAAAGAATGGATGCAGGTGAAGGCTTCATATTTCCAAGCTAAAGAGCTCACTAAATACTCCTTCCATCTTTGGGAACTGATTAGGAGGAAGAATATGGAGATCCTGAATCAGGAGCTGACTATTGACGCCGAGCGGACCACTATTCGTAACTTGGAGAAGGAAATAGATAGATCTTCTTCCTGTGTCGTAAACATTTCTTCTTTCGCCTTTATACCTTCGAATGTTAACCTTTAGAGTTGTTGTTGCAGCGGAGCAAAAGGAGAAATATGAGATGCTGAAGAAGGAGGCAGAGCATGCTAGTTCAACTTTTAAGGATACAATGATCTCGCTAACAATTGAGAACATGGCTTTGAAAAGGGATAAAGCCGATCTGTAAAAAGTAAATGCCAAACCAGAGAAGGACAGTTGGTATCTCAGCTTCAGAAAGACAACGAGGATTTAAGAGCGGAAAATGAGAGGTTGAGAGCTGAGAACGCGGAGGTCGCCGAATTGAGAAGGTAGCTTGAGGCGGCGAGAAAGGAAAAGGAGGATGCTGAGGCCAGCAATACGGATGTCTTGAGCTCGATAGATGGATTAAAGGTTGGGAACTTGTGGTAGGTGGAGCAATTTAGGGAGGAGAACGAGGATGCAGAGGTTCGGGCCAAGCCATCCCTAGAGGAGCAAATTCAGAATATGTATGACAAGGATATAAAGTCCCGCAAGATCTCCTAGATCAAGGATTACACTCGAGAGCTGGCAGAAACATGTGAGAGACTGGTGCCGTATGAGGCTTGGTTGCGTCAGGTGGAAGTGAGAACTTTAGATGAGCGTCAACTGATGACAGAGCTCCTAAGTGACGAGGAGCATGAGAAACTAGTGGAAGGGAGGAGATTGCTATAGTAGGATGCAGAGAGGGAGAGACTGGCCAAGCATGTTGCTAAGATGGGGAAGTTTGTTCCTTCGGAGAGCGTGGTTATGGCCAAGACATCTGCAGAAGGTAGTTCTTACCTACAGCCAACCCCAGAATCCGCCACCACCAACAATCCCACTACTTCAGTCTGGACCTCAACCGAGTATGATCCTAAGCACATGGGAATGGGCGTGCTTGGACTTGCTTTAGCTGCTACAGCAAGAACACTCTTCATCATACCTGCACCATCCATGTCCAGTGGTAAATTCTCTTTACCATGAATTCCCGAAGATGACGTGACTACCGAATTTGTGGACTAAAAGGTTGTGTTTTTACTGTGCAGCCTTTCTGGAGCCATTACGACATCGAGCTTTGCCCCCATGCTCCCCCAAACAACGGAATCTAGGCCAGGACTTCAGGGGATACAAGTTGGAGAGGGAGGCGGCCAAGTGGACACTTTCTTAGATGTTGAGCTGAGGTCCAGTCTTTATAAGGTCCTTTTTAAGTAAGGAGAAGTTGTGGATGACCAAAGTTCCTATGTGACATGTTTGGTAGACGCGGACGTGTCCTTGATGCAAGCCCTGGTGGAGACACAAAAGGCTCAGATGGTGGACAAATCTGAAGAGTATAAAGAGAAGAGAAGGAAGGATGAAGCTACTAGGAAGGAGGCTCAGGCTAAGTCCAGGCGTGATGCGGAGAAAAAGGCCGTTGTTGTAGCAGAGAAGGAGATGCCAAGCCGGAAAGTGTTGCCGAGGAGGCTAGGCAAAAGAAAGCCGCGGGTGACTCTGAGAAGGAGAGGGTCGCTGCAGAGGCTAAACATAAAGAGGTTGATGATGCCAAACAGAGAACAAATACGACTTATGAGAAGCTCGAGGCCGATAACCTCGTGAAGCTCAAGTCTAAGAAACTAGCCAAATGAAAGGCTGCCAAAGAGGCTAAGAAGAAAGCGGATCTAGAGGCCTAGAAAATTCCGGTAGGAGGTAATGCTACGTTATCCCTGGCCTCTGGTGCTTCCCCCAAACCAGTGCAATACACCACTCTTATCGACATCACAGATATTACTAGTGGTGAGGATGAAGGCGGAAGGCGCACCTCGATTTCTCACTAGTCGGTAACTCTTTCAAAGGGTAGAGGAGGAAGAAGCGGCGAAGGTTCTGGAAGAAAGAGATCCACTTCTGAAGATCCACCTAGTGCTGAATTTGTCCAAAAGAAGAAGAGAAAGAAAAAGAGTGAGTAGCATTAGTTATTATTATAGCGGTTACTGATATTTCGATTATTTAGACCGATAGTATACGGGAGTATAGGCCTTGCTTTTGGTTTTTAGCGGCACGGTGTGGTTCTCACGTACACCCTGTCATTAGAAAGGAAAAATATTAGTCATGTTTGTCTTTGTGTGTGTGAAAGAAAATATCATTAATTAGAAATCGTATTTCATATTAAGTGTTTCAATGTTCTTCTCATGTTTTCCAGCTTCCTGTACTTGCACAAGCGTGCTTATTGTTACACTCACAGAAATGTGATCAGGGAACTCGCTTTGGGAAATTTCCAGTTGCATGGAGATTGATGGATTGTTTCGTTTGTTGGGTTTCGTTTGTTCAAGAATCCCGATAGGTGTGGAAACAAGGCCAGGCACATTCTACCTTGGACTGCCCGGAGCTAGCTCCGAGTAGGTCAAAGGCGTGGACGTTGCAATTCGTGCAACTTTGAACTCTTATGTCATTTATTCGGGTTTAGAGCATGAGGGCATCGTTTATTCACCTAAGGTTGCCCGGATCCAGACTTGGAGGTCGAATTGTGGCCAATGGGATGCCCCAAGTCCTGGAGCTTAGGAGCGAGAATGATTTAAGCTCGGTCTCGGTACTAGACCGAGATTTGATAGGTACCCAGATCCTGATCCAAGGATTGGATGGAGCCAAGAGAGTGGTTAGTATCGCACTAGGTTGTTTGGCGGGCTACCCCCAAGTCCGGAGACTTGGGAGCGAAATGATTTATGCTCGGTCTCGGTGTTGGGCCGAGGTTCGAGTGGGGTTATTTATACTCGATCGCGTCGCGGGTCGAGGACCCGCGTAGCGTTGCAGACTCCCGTGCTCGGGGTGTTGAATCAGTGCCAGTGGTGTTTGTCCTTGATCGTTGGTTCGAGGTTCATATGGCGGCATCAGCACCCATGCCCAGGGTGCCGATGTCGTGATCGAGTGTTTGCGCATGTACATCAGTTGCAATGGTTAATCAAACATGTCATGCAAGGAGTAAACACGGAGAGGACATGGGAAATTGAACATCATTCATACTAATAACTTTGGCAGTAACAACCTTTACAATGCCTTGAATTTCAAGAAAATGAAACGTCGTTGGAAAGCATAAACAACTGTACACTAAGTTATGTAAAGTAGTGGTGGATATGTTCGTTGTTCCATGCCCTTCGGAGCTCGGTGTCGTCTACGATTGATTGCTTGAAAGTTCCATCTCTAAGCTTATGTTGTATGGCATGCGGGCCTTCCCAGCAAGGATTGAGGCCAGTCGGTGGGGGAAAGACCCGTTTCAGGATGAAGTCGCCGACATTGAGGTCTTTATGGCGGACTCTGGAGTTGAAGTATCGGGCTACTCGTTGTCGCTGGCAACAGCTCTGAGCTCAACTTCATTCCTCTTCTCCTCGAGTAAATCGAGCAATTTCAAAAGTAAATCTTGATTGGTCTTCAGGTCATAGTAGGTTAGCCGATGAGATTGAAGCTTTAGCTCAATGGTGATGACGACTTTGGATCCATAGGCAAAGGGGAATGAAGTGTGTTTCGTTGCTGACTTATGGGTGGTCTAGTAGGCCTAATGGGCCAAAGGGAGTTCATCTGCCCACATGACTCTGGCTTTTTCCAAACGCTTCTTGATGATGATTTAAACACTTTGTTAATAGCCTCGACTTGCCCATTGGCTTGGGGGTATGCCACTGCCGAGAATCTCTTCTCGACGTTGTGCCACTGACAGAAGGTTTTGAACTCTACGCTCTCAAATCGGGTCCCATTATCCGAGATGATGGCCTAAGGGACTCCGTAACGGGTGATGATGTTACAGACGATGAAATTGATTACCTTCATGGTGGTGATCGTGGCGAGAGCCTCGACTTCTACCCATTTAGTGAAGTAATCAACTACAACGATTGCGTAACGTGCCCTACCTCTAGCTATTGGAAGACTCCCAATAATGTCTACTCCCCACATGGCGAATGGCCACGAACTGAACATTTGCTCAATTCGATAGGTGGGGCTCTTGGAATCTTTGAGTTGCGCTGGCATTTGTCGCATTTGCGGGAATAGTTCATGGTGTCTTGATCAAGCATGGGCCAAAAGTAGCCATGCTAGATGATTTTCTTGCTAAGGTTTTCCCTGCGGTGTGGTCGCCACACTCGCCTTCATGTAAGTCTGTTAGTACATGGTGGCGTCGTTGTGGGCTACACATCGGAGCAGCGGGACAGAGAAGCCCCTGCGATGGAGCACTCCATCTAGAACGATGTAGCAAGTTGACTTGCAATTGAGCGCCCGTCCATCCTTGTAACGTCCAGGGAGGGCTCCATGTTGTAGATAGTTCTTTATCGGTGTAATCTAAGATTCGGGCTCGGTGTTCATGACCGAATTAATCTGCATCGGGATAAGGCTTGGTGAATTGAGCACTTCGACTGGGGCGACTCCTATGAATTGTGCATCCTCGGAGCTTGCTAACTAGTCTTCTTTTTCATTTTTCTCTCAGGGAATATGCGTGATGATGGAATAGTCGAATTTGGTGAGCAAATCCCGGGCCTGAGCAAGATAAGGAGCGAGTCGTGCCCCCTTGGCTTAGTACTCCTCTCGTACCTGGCGCACAACGAGCTGTGAATCAGAGAAGATTTGTATGGCCCTTAGGTTAAGTTCGAGTGTGATCTTTAGTTCGAATATTAAGGCCTCATACTCTGCGTCGATGTTAGTAGCAGGGAAATTGAGCTTTAAAGCGTAGTATATCGGGCATTCCTCCAGAGTGACGAGCACGACTCCAACTCTAGAACATTTATTATTCGAAGACCCATCCACAAATAATTTCCATTGAATGTTGGGACCTCCGATATCCTCAAGAGGAGTCTCCTTGGGGATAGTGAATTCCAATACGAATCGTCGAGAGGTTGCCCGAGATGGCTTGACGGGGGATGAAAGATCTCAAACCGACTCAGCTTTATATTCCACTTTAATAGTCGTCCGGATGCCTCAGGTCACTGCAGGACCGGTCGTAGTGGCTGGTCGGTGTAGACTTTTATGGGGTAAGACTGAACGCACGGTCGTAGCTTCCGGGAGGAGATCAAAAGGAAGTAGGCTAGTTTCTCAAGCTTCGGATAATTCTTTTCTGCCCCCGTCAATCGTTTGTTGATGTAGTAGATGGGTCATTAGACACGGTCTTTAATGCGCACCAATGCCGAACTGATTACGTGCATGGAAACAACCAAAGAAATGTATAAGTCTTCATGGTCCCATAGGTTTGGATAAGATAGGTGGTCATTCTAAGTGATTCAATAGGTAATCGAGTGCGACGACACATTTTGGGGTCCATTCGAAGTTGCGATTCCCATTTCGAAGCAAGTCGAAAAAGGGAATGCATTTGTTAGTAGCTTCGGAGATGAATTGACTTAAAGCGGCAACCTTTCCATTTAAACTTTGGACATATTTGACGTTCAGAGGGATTTGAATATCCCGGATAGCTTTGATTTTGTATGGATTAGCTTCGTTTCCTCGAGAGTTAACGATGAATCCTAGGAATTTTCCTGAGGCGACTCCGAAGGAGCACTTCAAGTGATTGAGTTTCATTTCATATTGGCGGAGGACATCGAACATTTCGGAGAGGTCACGGACGTGGTTGCTCGATATTTTAGATTTTACTAGCATATCGTCTACGTATACCTCCATGTATTTTCCAATCTGGTTCTAAAAGAGGCTGTTAACCATTCGCTGATAAGTGACTCTTGCATTCTTGAGTCCGAAAGGCATGACACGGTAGCAATAGAGCCCAAGGTCGGTTATGAAAGAAGGGTGATCCTGGTCGCAAAGACACATCAGAATCCGATTGTAGCCTGAATAAGCGTCCATGGAGGATAAGAGCTGGTATACAGTGTTCGAATCAATGAGCCGGTCGATCTTCGAAAGTGGGAAGCTGTCTTTGGGACATGCCTTGTTCGGGTCAGAAAAGTCGATGCACGTTTGCCATTTTCCGTTCACTTTTTTGACCAGAACAGGGTAACCCACTTAGGGTAGTCGGCTTCGCGGAAGAAATTTTGTCGAGTAGTCTGCTTCCTTGAGTGTGCTATCTTTCGGGTCCCAAGAAGCGGCGTTTTTGTTTGATCGGGGGTAGTGTGGGGTCGAGATGTAACTGGTGGCAACCAATTGCGGGGTTAATGCCCCTCATGTCTGAGTGAGTCCAAGAGAACACGTCTAGGTTGGCTCTCAAGAAATCCATAAGATCTTCTTTTATTATGGGTGGAGTTGCGACCCAATTTTCAGGACCTTTGAGGGGTTATCAGGGCTATCAGAAGGTACACCGTAGGTTCAACTGGAGTAGCCCTCTCATAGTCAGGCTCTTCGTCCTCCCTCGGATCAAGATCGTCGGAAACATGACAGTGGCGCCTGAGACAAGGCTTAAACGCCTTTGCTTGCTATGTAGAGTCTTGGCGCAGGAAGGCAAAGGCATATCCTTGCCCCTGTCATTATTGCGTTTGTTATTCCATTCTATTGCGTAATAATCTCTCGCAGTTTCTTGGTCACCTTTAACCATGCCGATCCCGCTTTCTGTTGGGAACTTCAATAGAAGAGACCATGGTGACATGCAGATTCGGAATTTTGTAAGGAAGGGATGTCCAAAGAAGACATTGTAAGGAGATATAGTGTCGATAACCACAAAAGTGAGGACTCGGACCCGGGTTCGATCCATGTCACCAAGTTCAATGGGTAGGTCGATCATTCCCACTGGGTGATTGGAGGACCAGTTGAAGCAGTGGATTGCCATGGAAAGGTTTCAAGTCCTTGGTTTCCAACTTCATATGATCATAGGCAGCTTCGAAGATGATGTTGATTGAACTCCCTGAATCGATAAATACCCTCCGGACAAAAGCAGGACCAATCTGAGTTGTGATCACGAGAGGGTCCGCGGTTGCGATCTCAATTCTTGTTGACTCTCTTTCACAGAAAACGATGTGGTCCCGCATTATTTTCTGGAGTTTGGCAGGGATGGATTCATCCATAGCGGAGTAAGCTTTTTAGGTGGCGTGCTTTATAGAGCTTGCGTATTTCTCCATTTTTCGAAAGCTTTCGTGCGTGGCGTAAGGTCCTCCACAGATAGTGTTGATCACAATTCCCTGCCTTAGGTTGGACAGACCAAGGGCCGCATTGGCAGGTGCTGGAGGTGCTAGCGCAGGAGGGCCCGAGTTTGCTTTGGGAGGAAAAGGTTCTTGAACGTACTACTCAAAGCGCTTTTCACCGATAAGCTTTTCAATTGCGTCCTTGAGTTGATGACAATCATTGGTATTATGCCCATACATGTCATGTATCGACAGTACGTACCGGTGTTCTTCTCATGGTCAATGGATTCCCTAGAGTGTGGTTTCTTATATTGGAGAGTATTACATGTTTCCAGGAGGATCATCTCCAAGTCTTCATTCAATGGAGTGTAGGTATCGTAAGCTTGGTAGCGGCCATGCCTCTTAGGATCCGTTGGAACCTGGTTGTTGTTGCGACCGCTCTTCCTGCCATTACCCGACTTCGATTTATAGGGACTTGCCCCCTTATTCTTGTTGAAAGGTTCTCCAACCTATTCCCCTTTGGTGTTGCCGTTGATGGTATTAGCATGAGGGTTGTTGAAAGAGTTGGTCCGGGAGATTCGGTTATGCCTTGCTTCTTCTTGACACAAGAACTCTCCGGCCTTTCCGTAGAAAGTGCGGAGACTATTGGGTTGCTTTCTGTTGATCCAGGCCCGAATTCAGAAGTAGGGAGGACGCCTTTTGCAAGTTAGAAAAGCACGATACAAGGCTCTGGGTCGTCTACCTCGGCAAGGGCAGTATTAAACCGCGATAAGCAGCTCTTGAGTGACTCGGCGGGTCCTTAATACAAATTAAACAGAGTGAGGGAGATTTTTGGGATTTGGGACGTGCATTCTGAATTGCTTAACCAATTCCGTGGACAGTTGGTTGAAGTTGTTGACAGAATGGAGTGGAAAGCGAGAGAACCAGAGCAAGGTAGTGCTTACTAGAGTCCATTTGCCACTCATAGTGGTTTCAGAAGGCACATGGATTGGTCGTGCCGCAATAAAGTGGCATTTGCGGCATGTTGAAGCATCATAGCCATTCGTCTTCGTGCACGATCCAAGTGAAGGGAATGCGCCTTATGTGGGTTTTCCATGAGTCGTTGGCGTTTCCTCGCATCTCTCTCATGATCCTTTGGACCATGTCGGGGAGATATGTCGGATATGGGTCTGCTGGTGGAATCCATTAGTTTCGACGAACTTCGGGAGTTATGTTCCGCGGTCGCCTTCTATGATGCACATCTGGGTCATCCTCTTTCATGTCATCAACATTTATAATCGGGTTTTGATATGGATGGTGTGGCTGAGCCGGTTGATACACATCTTGATCCGGAAGAGCTTGGACTGGACTGCTGGGAGAGTAGGTCCATGGTTCTGAGTGGCAACAATCAGGTTCTATCGAGGAGGGGGTCAGTTTCTCGGACCTGGCTCGTTATTGATGATCAGTTGAGAATGGTCACGATATTGTGCCCCTCGCTATAAATGACGGTAATTGACTACCACTTCCATTTCCATTGCCATTTCCATA
Organism: Allium sativum; assembly: GCA_030737875.1. NCBI lineage: Eukaryota > Viridiplantae > Streptophyta > Magnoliopsida > Asparagales > Amaryllidaceae > Allium > Allium sativum. The sequence continues at coordinate 429,856,815 of CM060923.1, forward strand.
GCCGTTGGCATTGTCGTTGGTGTGGGTGTTGGAGAGGATGACAACGTTGTTGATGAGGTTAAATCTCCTTCTCTTATGTGGGCCCCTAGACTCGGAAGAGGAAGCTTCCGACATGGTACGCCGAGGTCAGGCGTTGTTCTAAGTGAGTTGAAGTCAAACGACAATGCGTTGACTTTCTTGGAGTTGGCGCATAAGGTCGATGTTATTTCTGAATGCCTGATTGAACTCGAGTGTCGTACCCTCGTATTTTTCATTAACCGCGCGCATCTGCGATTGTGTTGCAGGAGCTTCGGCGTCCACATGAGGAATTGTATCAACCTCAGTTGGGATATCCGCAGGCTGAGGTTGTTGAGATGTTTCTGCTTCGGTTGCAGCAGAAGAGCCTATCATTGCATTCTTTGGTCACTTTGCCATCGTAAGCGAACTTGGCGACAGGTTAGTGAAGGAACCTAAAGCACGTCAGAGTCGAGATGGTGATATGCAACGAAGAAGCCAATCCGAGTTTTCTCAGTGAAAGCACCAAAATGTTGACAACAAAATATGTCGTAAACACCCAAGATTCTTAGTTACTTAAGAATTATAGTTTCGCATGGAAATGTGAGTGCGGAAAGCAATAAATAACACAAGCGATTTATAGTGGTTCAGTCTCGAGAGAAAGGCCTATTTCCACTTTGGAAGAGTGGCTGGAATATTATTAATAACAAAGAGTTACAAGGCTGAGACTATCTCACGACATCCTTTTACATACATCTTTAAGTTACATGAGGTCATAATTGCCATATGCAAATATTAGGAAAAAGACACTTCCGCCCTTCTTCTTCCCCAAAGCATGGATGCCATTAAAGAGGCTACTTGGAGCACTCAAGAGATGTCCGATCAACTCAATTCTAACCCTTTTGAAGTGTGAGCTTAAGGGTTATTTATAGTGGAGTGGTTAGGTGGGAATAGGTAGGAGTAGGGGACCACATCAGGAATCTCGAATCCCGCGTGCAACCTACAATAATCTCGGACCCCTCACTGCCAATGCCAAAAACTCGTACCCTTCATGGGGTACGAAACTCGTACCCTGAAGGGTACGAAGGATATTGGGACGACCATAAGGAGTCGAGGTTGGTGAGACTCTAGACTTTCTGGAGTTCTAGGTATTGGTTTGGCAATGTTTGGAGGAGTGGTGAGGTCCCTGTCTACGAGACCTCTTCTCGGCTTGTTTCCACAACTCCTTGGTAACACTCCCAGCCTTAACATCACGCGATGCATTGAGCTGAGCGTGTCTTGCATACTTTTGGGAATCGGACCAAAAGGTCGGTTTACATTATGGAGGTGGCTCTTGGTGGTCTTCTAATGAGGGTCTCCGTAGCTGGTTCTCGGATGATCCCTTTATGCTTTCATTTCTCGATGTAACAGTACTAAGCGAGTTAATACTGATAGCCCTTTCGTCCTTCTAGGTTTTGGTCTGTAGGATTCCCGGTCTTCCTCTTCATTGGCATCTGGTTTTGGGTGACCCTCCCTTATCCACCCTTCATACCGGAACTACCCTACCAGTATCCTTTCTTTGTATCGGTTTTGAGTTCTTTCCTTTAATGATGGTGTCGGTTGCTTGGCCTTCGAGTTGTTTCCCTATGCTCTCAGTTTTTCCTTATGCCTGATTTTTGCTTACATATTATTCTTTTACACTGGTAACGGTCCATTACCCCTTCATCAATAGGTTGTCTCGGAGTTAATTTTGGTTGTAACAACTAGTATTGTAAGCAAACTCAACTAAATGCATACGATCATTCCATGGTCCTCCAAAATCCAATACACTAGCTCTAAGAAGGTCTTCCAATATTTGATTAACTCTCTTAGTCCGACCATCTGTCTGGGGCAGCCGTACTCAAACATAACTCGATTTCAATGCCTCTTATAAGCTCTTCCAAAATCCACTGGTAAACAACGGATCTCGATCACCAACTACGCTTTTCGGTATTCCACGCAATCGAACTATCCACTTAGGATATAGCTCATCCAACTTCGATGCATTCCTAGTCGATCTGACAGGAATAAACCACGTGCTTTTAGTCAAACGATCCACAATTACCCAAATACCATCATTTCTTGTCCCTGTCCTAGGTAATCCATTAATAACATCCATCGACACTTGCTTCCAATTCAACGTAGGAACTTCCTATGGCTGTAATAGTCTGCTTGGCTTTTTCTGCTCGTCTTTAACCAACTGATAGTTCGTACACTTTGAGATAAATTTGTCGATATCCCTTTTCATACCTTCCTAGTAGTAAACTCTTTTCATATCTCGAAACATTTTAGTACCACCAGGATGAATCGTCAATATAGAGTGATGAAACTCTGTTAAAACATCATCTCTTTACTCATTCAAATCAGGAACAAATAATCACTCGTTTTACAAAGCCAACCATCTCGATCGACTTCATAATCCTTAAATCCCTCCTTTTCCACTCTCATCTTTAACCATCGAATGATTTCTATAATCGTCTCGTTTTTGGCCTTCACCAATCCTTTCGATGAGAGTCGGCTTAATCAACAAGCTTATTAACATCTCGGGATCTAACTCACAATGAGGTCTAACATCAAATCCAGCCAAATACTCGATATGTTTCCATTTTGAAAACATGGCTCCTAAACTAGCATGTATTTTACTTAACACATCGAACATCGCATTACCTTTCCTTAGAGTATAGGTTATACCAAAATCATATTACGCCAAAAACTCTAACCATCGCTGCTACTGAAGATTCAAATACTTCTGGAAGAAAAGATACTTCAATGACTTATGATCCGTAAACAACTCAAACCTAACTTCTAGTATATAATGCCTCCAAATCTTCAGAGCAAATACAATCGCGACGAACTCCAAAGCATGAGTTGGGTAATTCCTTTCATGTGTCTTTAGTAATCGACTCACATAAGCCATAGCTCTATCCTTCTGCCTTGGCACTGCTCCAAGTCCAGTGCCACATGCATTGGTGTATACTACCATCTCCTCATTTCCACTTGGAAGAAATAAAATAGGATCACTCGTCAATCTCTATTTAGAATCCCAAAAGTTTGCTCACACTTTGCATCCCACAAGAAAATCCGATTCTTCTTCGTCATTCCAGTTAACGGTGCAGCTATCATAGAGAAATCCTTGATAAATTGTAGATAATATCCTGCTAAACCAAAGAAACTTCTCACATCTGTCGCATTCTTGGGTCGATTTCAATCTTGTATCACTGTTACCTTAGTAGGATCCACTGCTATTCCTTGTCCTGGTACGACATGAGCCAAAAATCTCACTTCTTCCTTCTAGAAGTGACACTCCAAAAAATTAGCTTTCAACTGATGTATTCGCAGGACTTCCAAAACAATCCTTAAGTGTGTCTTGTGTTTCTCCTCAGTCCTAGAATAAACCAATATATCTTCCACGAACACTAATACGAATTTATTCAATCGATCTCTAAAGACTCGATTCATAAAATCCATAAAATATGCTGGTGCGTTAGTTAATCCAAATGGCATCACCAACCAATCATAAAATCCGGATGGTGTTCTAAAAGCAGCCTTCAGATCCATTTGCGAAAACACCTCAGTGTCGTGAAGCTGATCAAACAAGTCATCTATCCTCAGTAATGGATACTTGTTCTTTTTGGTCATCTTATTTAGCTCACAATAATCCACACATAATCGCAATGATCTGTTGGCCTTGGTCGCAAATACAACCGGTGCACCCCATTCGGATACGCTTCTCCGAATGAATCCCTTACTCAAAAGATCACTCACTTCCATCTCTAACTCTTGCTGTTTCTGAGGCGCCATCCGCCTAAGAGGCAAAAAATAGGTTTGGCTCCATCAACTAATTCAATCCCGAACTCAATTTCTTACTGTAGCAGGAATCCTCTGACCTTATCAAACACATCAGAAAACTCTCGTACGATTGGCACATATGACAACCCATACCATGGAATCAAAAGCGAAGATAAAGGGCTAACCAGAACTTCATCCTCTGGTAAATAGCATATCACTATCGTTCTCCTTTCCACATTATCGATTGTCACCTTGAGCCTCTCGCAAATCACTATAGTCGCGTACTTCTTAAGCCAGTCCATACCCAGAATAATCCCAAACCCAACGAAATTCAAGATAAAACAACCACACATAAACGAGCAACCATGACACGATAAAACTAGACCACGACAAAGCATACAAAGACTAGATGAACCTCCTACTTTGTTAGTCATGAATAATGGTCTATCAACAATCTTAGGTTCTAAAACCTAACTTGCAAACATGATCATTAGAAATAAAAGAATTTAATGCTCTTGTGTTAAACAAACCTCGAACCGAAACATCTATGATAGAAAGCATACCTTGCACAAGAACACTCTTCCCCTTCTGCTCCGCCATTGGATCCCTTGAGGAAGATGGCACAACATCCATGAAAAGTCAGTGTATGACTTTAAGGATCTTTGTATATGGGATTAAATGGAAATGATTACGATTACAAATAAATAAAAGCAGTAAGTAAAGACACCAGGAATTTTATACTGGTTCGGACTTCCCGTCCTATGTCCAGTCCCGAAGCTCCTCTTCTTAATTCACTAAGAACGCCCTCTCTTTACCCGGAGGAATAGGTCACAATACACCCGAGCACCAACAAGGATGCCCCCCGAGCACCCACACAGGAATTCACAATTGCAAAAGAGTTTGACTTCTGAATGTATTCTTGTATCAACACCGATATGTCAACGATTAAGTACACCCTTCCTATAATCTTATCCTTAAGTATTTGATGTGTATGTGAAGATTGAAGGAAGTGTATTACTTACAGGATGAAGTGATATGAAATAATTTCAATGATTCAACAAGTAATTTGAATATTGAGAGGTTTTAAAATGCAAAGAGTATAGAGATGTAAATCAGAAATTAGAGTAGAATAAATGAGGATTAGTCATTTGGAAAACATGTTTGTAGTGTATCTATAGTTGTATAAAGTGGTAATCTTTCACGAAGATTTTCAGCGAAGAATTGTATCCATTTCTATTCACAAATGAAGAGGAATCTCTTCATGAAAGAAAGCAACTCTTCATAGAAATGGTTGTTACTTCCTGATCAGTCAACTGGTATAAAAATCACTATTCGACTGGTCAACAGAGAAAATCGTATATATATTTAAATATGAAAAGAAACTAGCTGTTACTGGGCTTTGGATCACTGACCAGTCGACTGGTCTGTTTTTCACCAGTCGACTGGTTAGAAGAAACTAGTATTGCTACTTTCTGATCATATATATATATATATATATATATATATATATTTAGAAATACGTGCAATTGTGTTATACTTTGAGAATAGATTTTAACATATATCTAACACGACTCAATACTCGAATATATATGAACTTTGCTCTTCGATGCGATCTTCATTGTTTTCCATTTCCTTGTTGTCATGAATCGAAATTATCAAGAATCAACAATCCAAAGCATACACTCTCACAATCTGTTTATCCTTTGGTGGTTTCGGATGATTCTTCTTCATATTCCTAGGCTTATCATAGTTAAAGCACTTCCTTTCCACCTTAGCATTCTTACAATCCTTAGAAAGATGGCCCTTCTATTGGCAGTTATAGCAAGTAACTTCACCCTTTGGTTTCTTCTGGCCATTCTTCCCTTGTTGTTGTTGTTGTTGTTTCCTTTTTCCATTCCAACTTTTCTTATTATCACCACCTTGTTTTGTCTTCAAATCCTCCTTTCTATTCTTTACAACATCCGCAACCTTTTGCGGAAACAAGCTTTCCTTCTTTATAGCCTTTTTGATTAATTTTTCAAAAGAGTCATCAATATGGTCAATCAGTTGCTTTACAATACCCTAATCTAGTCCCAAATTTAATTTCTTGTTCTTCTAATAAGGAGTCTCAATATACAAACGAGCATATTTAGATAGAGACTCAAATTTGGCCATAAACTCAAACATTAATCGACCTCCTTGCGTAAGCTCAACGAACTTCTTAAACAACATTTATTTCTGGATTGTAGAAATGAACTTTTCCTCAAACTTAGTTCTAAACCGATCCCAAATGATTTGATCCTCTGGAGTCTTCAAAGTAATAGAGTTTTACCCGTCCATCGCTTAGCCTTGTAGCTTCCTCGATGCAAGTTTCTTCTTAGTTGCATCGTCAATCCTCGGGTCTCCAAAGATTCGAACATAGATATCCAACTAATTTTGAACTTCAACCATCAGTTCTATCCCAACAAACGGCTTGCCACCTAGAGAAATATAATCCTTGCACAACTTAGTGAAATCCACTGCCCTAGGTGCCTGCATAGGAACACCACATCTACTGTCTCTCCTGAAGTGAGCATCCTCCTCATGATTGCTGTTATCATGGCCTCGAACATTGCAGGATAATCGGGTGTAGCAGGTACAGCTTCCGACTGGCTATCGCCACCTACCCTTCCAGTCATCAGCTCAACCCTAGTAGTGTGTCTGCAAGTTCGTCGACTCATCCTTACCTTGAAACGGGAGTTAATTCACATTAGAGAAAGCTACATTGGTGTTCAAGTGCTTAATAGCCTAATATATTATATATGTATATAATATGGCAATCATCGAAATAAAATTACAAATACGTCTCTCGTATGCGTTTACATTTGAAAATGTTGGCTAAATTGATTAACTGGCTCTGATACAAAATGTGACGACCGACCCCATACCTTTTGCACCGTACTAAGAGAAAGGTGCACTGTACGATGTGTCAGGCTGATACAAGATGATCATCCGGTTAGAATAACTCAAAATGAACATGTCGTATAACTCACAGTGCACGGATAGTATATAATAATAAAATATACAATAGGATATAGTAGTGAAGCATAACTGAACATGAAATGAAATCTTCATTAACATAGAATCTCAAGTATAATATATCTGAGTACATGAATCTCTGAATACAATATGCCTAACTATATTCCTCAGAGTCTTAATAACATCAACAGATAGCAGAAAATAGGAAAGAATATCTAAATAGTAAGTAGTAATAGTATGCCAACCACCTGCTCATCACCGCACAACATTAGCGGCACCAAATCAACAACCTGATACTCAATCTGCTCATAATAACATTGATGAATAGCCGAAGATAATAAAAGGGAAACATAAAATCTCGAGTCAGAAAATAGCCTTAGTGAGCGATAAAATAGCTAACAATTGTTACATAGGATAATATGAGTTTAAGCGGACCAACAAACCGATCTACCCAGCAACTAACAAGTTAACGTGTGAAAACCATCCATCACATGTCCTTACAATATAGAAAAGGATAAGCCCCCAATATTCTTCTCTTCGACATCCTACGGTGATAGCCTACCCAAAGAAAACAGTGAATAAAGCACACAATCAACCATAGCATCCATAACACCCAATATCCTAGCTATTACCGTCTACAGCCGTGAATCCATCGATAATCGAACTTGCTTTCACTTATCAAAAGGGCTAATGGAGAAACCGCGGTTCTAGCCAAACTACCATACGCCATTGTGACTCGTATGTTTTCCTTACTCGACGAAGACAACTAGGCCTATCATGACTGACCATGGTACATGATCTATCGAACCTAATCCTAACGGGCATCCCCATGATACCCCTGCTTTGAGTCAGCTAGAACAATTCGATAACTGACTATACCTTGGCACATGATATGTGACAAGACTTTTCAAATCATTTCTCGAACCATTCCATTGTCATCCTTGATTGACTTCCATCCTGTCAATCCATCATCGTATATCGAATCATGACTAGTGTCACATAAATCTTGCTCGGACCACTCTAATGTGAGTTCATAATCGAAGCACCATCAGTCATTGAGTTGCACTCCTATCATCTGAAGTCCATTTCATTCCAACTTCACCACCAACTTCTAAAAAACAAAACAATCAATCTTCCCATAATCCGCCAACACCAGGCCTTTCCCCATGGGTTGGTGCCAACCCATCTACTGAGCCAATTTTGGCTAAATAGTTGGCCACTATCGATCCTTGTCCCAAGCATATCCTTCTGGTCCATTCACATCAAACAATCGGTTTAACTTTAGAAATTCTTTTTGAAAATAAAGGATAATAGTAAGACCACCCCACATAAATACAGACGGGTTTTACCTTACTATAACCCAAAATATTTCTGAAACAATATTATTCTGATATTATAATAGTGTCTATCAATTCACAAATAAATAGAGATCTAGCGGAACGCTTGCATCTCACGCTCCACATTTATATTATACAAATCAAAACCGCGGGCGCTTATTGGAAATTGGATTCCGACTATGATAAGGTATGGAACCACCTGCCGATAGTGTATCTCTAGAGGCGAATACACTGGGTTCAACCAGAATGTCTTGCAACTCGGCCCACACATGACCAACCACTCATTTCGCTTGAGTGTATCGAATGTATATCAACAACAGTTGGGATCAGCAACCGTTTCCCGAAATGGGACAACATCGAAATAGATTAAAGAAGGAAACGGAATTTCTCTAAATAGGTGATTATACACCCTAATGGGAGTGAACCACATAGCTATGCTGCCTGCCCGATTTCTGTCATTTTCCGGTTGACGAGGCTCGAGGTTATAATTACTTTAGAACACCTGACCATCATTTACTTCGAATGCCACATTGTCAGATCAGCCAGATATCACTAATTGATGTCCACAAAAATACTCTTAGTTGACAAGCTAAGAGAAAGGCCTTTCTCCGCCATCAACTATGGTACGTTTGAAGAAATCAACGTACGCGATCCCTTTGGAAATACTTTGTTAGACATCCATCCATACAAGTCATCCAGGAAAAGGATGAACCAAAGGTACTCTCCTACTGCATCAAATATAGGAATCACCCCATGGATCAGTAGCGAGGAGTCCTTGCACTCCGTAGATTCCAACCACGACAGAACCACAATACATCTTTGGCTACAAACCGAAGATTATTAGCAGTTCCTCTGTTTATGAAAATCAACGGTCTTCAATTACTCCATCTTAATCCCTTGCAAGTTGGCTTCGCACGTAACGTTGATTCGAAGTGGTTTTAGGTCTAGTTCCCATCCCGTTCTCTTCGAAACAACATGTCAAAAGGTCCAATAATATTTCATTGATAGTTTGGTGTTTTAACTATCAATGTCAAACCAGTACAGTCAAGTATATTGGCAGCTCAGGTTCTCATTTTTAAAACCCTTCATTTAAAACTCCTTATCCAATCATTTAAAATCATTCCTTCGACTTAAAGTTGATTCCGTTTAAATATCTTGCCAACTCATCTTTTGTTTCGCCATTTGGAAACAATACCTCTCGTTTATTCTCACTTCGCTTTATTCCCCTTTTAATTATGAAATTATTGCTATATTTTCATCAACCATTTATTTCCTTAATTTTGGAAATGTACATATATTAATATATCGTTAATTCATGAATATAATTCCATTGCTAATTCTTATGCGGTAAAAACCATGTTAAACAACTCAGCTTTCTTATCAAAATCAATGGCATTAACTCCACTACTTAATTTCCAATTATTTATTTATTTCCATTTCAAAATTTAGATAACCCTTCCATATTTATTTATTTATTTAAAATAAATATACTTCACTCATATCATTTCTATTTTCTAGAAAACGGTGTTATAAAAAAAACCTATAGGTATAATTAAACTATATGTCATAACACGGACTAAACAATGTTAATGTACATTGTTTAATTTAAAACTCATTGTATTTCATTTCATTTCATTTCATTTCCAACCTTGCAAATGGGTTTGAAATGTTTTACGAAGATAATAACTCCCTTCCAAACTCCTTTACCATTACAAACTAATACCTTTCCTCGATAATAGTGAAGTTGGTCAAGTCGGGGTATTTTATTTACCTCTCAGACCTTAATCGGCAACGTTCTCATCTAAGAGTAGATAGAAGTTCATAACTAAAAACTCACATTCTCGATCAAACCTTATTTCTTATTTTTTATTTAAACCATGGTTTATGAACCATATCCGTTCTTTTGAACATCTCAATCGGCCATCACCATTTTACTTAATATACCTTTAGGTAAATCATTTACCCAAATATTAACCATTGGCTTCAAAACTCTGATATAGTATTCTATTCATAACTTGGCTTATATTACACTAATCCATTCGCTGAAACCTTTCCAAAGTCTTTTCATTATATAATCTAAACTTTGGATTTATAACCATAAATCTATTTTTTCAAAGTTATTTTATTCAAAACATTAACCATCCCTTTTTACCTTTCCAATTTCACATCGATAATGTCATTTTCTTGATTTGATTCTTAAGTAAAATATGTATTTAAAGTCCTTGCCTTGATTTTAACTTCAAATCCACTTTTCCTTATCAACCTGGATTTTGTTGACTAGTACTTTATCCAAGTTCCTTTTTTTCCATCGTTAAAACAAATGGTTCGATTTTATAACCAAAATCCTTTTGTTTACTTCATTACTTAAAGCGATAAGTATTTCTATTTTAATATGGTTTTATAAATTATTTCATATATTAGAAAAATCCTCTTTCAATTGTATTCATTTTTACTTAATCTTGGGTTAAGTAAATTCCTTTCTCAATCATTAAACTTCCAGCTTAAGAATTCTTTTATTTACATGTTTTATATAACTTGATTTCATTTCTCAAGTCCTTTCACCATCAACTGAAGTATATTACTTCATTGTTAGTAGGTTGTTAGTGATAATACTTTGTTTTATAAATAACAAACTATTTTATAATCATCTTAGATACGGTTACTTAAGGTTAATCAACTCTTATAAACAAATTGTTAAATTTTAAATAATAAAATCTTATTTAACTTCCCCTTCGATTAACATATGACTTCTTTATAAATTATTTTAACATTCTTTTTTATAAACAAAGTTATAAATATTGTCTTATTTAAATCTCGTTATTTAAATAACTAAATTAAAAATTAAATTTTGATTCATTTGAAAGTAAAATTTTAACTTTAAAATACATCAATTCGCCTAGCGGCGGATTACTGTTTCAATACGATGGGTTTAGACCATCTGCTGCCAATTACCAAATCAAAACGACATATTGATTTAAACATGACAATTGTTGAATTTAGATTCAAAAATCAATATTTATCTAATCATAAAAATATGAACAAGGTATGATATAAATTGGAATAAACAAACAATATGAAAACAACAAAAATATACAATTTATTTGAGGAATCCGGTTGGATTCCTCCAACCTGTTCTTCCCTGCACAATAGTTTATAATATTGTTTATCGCTAACAAATGAAATCAGAATTATGAGGCAAACAAACAATCAACCAATAAATAAATAAAAATCATCCATAGCATCCATTGCAACCATTCAGCCAATTAATGATAATTATAAATGATATGAATTTAACACATCGCAGTATTTCAGAAGTGTGAGAATTAACTCATCAATTTTGTGCTCGATGATGTTGCGTTGTTTCATATAGTTTCAAACTAACATTTAAAACTATATAAAATTCCCATGGCCTTAGAATCACTCTATTCCAAATTGTACATGTTGGCACTGTCGATGCGATCCCATCGCTCCAGTTTCGTCCAATTTTGTTTACGAACGAAAAAGTCACACTACTTAGAACGTTTAACTTTAAATTGGATTAATAAATAAATTAACTAAAATCATTAATATTAATTAATTAATTAAGTTAATTAACCCTCTATTAATTACCTTCCCTACTATTAAAATTCGATGTCCTAGTTTCGATTAAACCCAATAATTTGTCCTTGCCATTCACCGATCATGCTCCTCCTCCAATGGACTCTTGATTGCCGCCACTCCCAAATCCGACTCGCCTCCATCCCTACCTCCACCAGAGGCCGTCGCCACCCAATCTGCCCCCCCACTGTTAAAAGAAACCCGTACCCAAATACAAAGAAACCATACCTTAAAACACCCTCCGTTCATCACAAAACTGCTCCGCCTCTAACAATCGTGGGCCCACCAGACCTCGGCCACGACGACCGCAACGCCTCAAGCTTCCACCACCCACTGACCATACCTTCTCTAGTGCTCCACCATTCAACTACGGTTACAAAATCCGAACACAGCATCAAACAGATCACCCAGCAAAATGCCCTCATTCAAAATGACCCACTGCCGTCCTCTGAACATCGGGCCTCCCTGCACCACCGCCACGACGACCGCCTGCCCTTCAACTTCCCATTCGACCAAGTCCGATAGCTTCTAGTGGGCCATAGTTCCACCACGACATCAAAACACGCAAGCCCTTTCTAAATCTGATCATCTCGCCATTCTCCGTCCATCGACCACTAAATCATCCATGACCACCACCAAAATGACCAATAAACTTCCCTCAACCTTCACCTGAAATAGAATCGACCATCTCCTCCTACCTTTGCCAGAATCGAGACTAAACTTCCCCCGTTAACTGAAAAGTTTGATTCCCCCAAACATAGATCGCACCATTTAAATGTTACACTAGTGTGGAGCTTAGACCTGCAGTAAGACAATATTATGATTCTTTGAATTTATAGAAATTTTTGGGTAATTATTGTTGAATTTATAAAGGGGAGTCTTTTATTGGAAATTTCTATCTGAAGAGAGAATGAGAACGGGAAGGAGTGAATTGATTTGGGAAATTAGAAATATCACTGTTGGTTAATTTATAGGGTAAAATTATTATATTTAATCATATAATTCTAATTATTTTATTTCTGATTTGACCGAAGATATTTATTGATATGACCGAAGATTTTTCCCGTACCTATCGCAATTCTCGAACAGTGTTTATCGATTACTACGATCACACACGAACTCCAATCGTAACTGGAATGGACTGCATTGTATAATTCGACGATACGGTCCAAATGAATCTTGTTTCGTCGAATTCCGAATCCATTTGCAAAAATAGTGTTCGTTCGAATCAAAACAGTCGATTAATTTGCATTTTATTTTACCACGCTCACAGAATAACTCCGTTTGACGTGCAACTTGAAATATAACAATAATTTGCTGTTACGGTCCCATTAAAATTTGTTTCGTTGAAAACGGAGTCTATTTGAATGGAGTCCCTTTTAAAAGGTCCAATTCGAATTAAAGTAAACCAATTTTAAAGTACTTCAATGTAAAAATATAAAAATATTTCAATTAACCATCCTTGAGCAGAATTTTCCATATTTTCAAAATAAAATAACCCACGTTGAAATCCAAGCCGAAACAATATTAAATAAATTAAAGAAACCCTTTATTTCTATAAAATAAATCGCTATAATATATAGTCGAATTTCATAGCGACTAATTGAAAATTTGATTTGGCCATAAAACAAAATCTACACTATGAAAACTTGGTTTTCTGCTTCATGAGAAAGATATTATCAAATGGGCTCAGACGTTTCTTGTTTCGAAGAAATCCGGCTTGTTTTGCATCCTGTATAACTAATTGAAGTTCAAAACGCTATATTACGAACTACCACGCCGCTGCAGTTCGTTATATAATTAAAATTATAATTTAAACGTTAAAACATCTCTTAATGAACGAAACCAAAAATAAAAATTAAATCTAAACATAAATAAATCCTCTTACGTTACCAAATCATGTAACAATGCAAATTCAGCTAATTTCGACTATTTCGAAATTAAATTATTATTTATATTATTTAAACAAGTAAATTAGTCAAATTTATTAATTTCAAACCATTTAAAATTCAAATCAATATTTAAAACAAAATTAAATATTAAAATAAATGGCTAAAAATATGGGTCGTTACATTCCTTCCCCCTTAAAATAATTTCGTCCCCGAAATTGCTAAGGTAAGAAGAATGCTGCAAACCAATTTTATTTCAAAAATCTATTTTAGTTAAAATCATTACTTTCTAAACTTCTAATTAAAAACTAATCCAAATAACTTTAAATCGAAAACAATCTCATTTCTTTTTAACAAAATTTTCCAAAAATATCATAAATTTTTCTAACACCTTAAATTTTGGAAATTTTTTGGTAGAGTCTCCCCTGTACGGAGGGACATCTACAATATTGCAGGAACAATAAATATATATACCTCGACCAACATGCTCGAAAAAAGAAAAAATACAATTCAAAACCCAAATCAAAAACCAAAAATTGATATTTTGCGTAAGCGTATCTTTTTCGAACGTTATTACGCAATAAGCGATAAACAATAAGCGAGCTTGCTCGATTATTATGCAGCTCCAATCAAACTGGATTCAGTTAACTGCAGAATCTTCTTGGACATTTTTTAAAGATACATTAGCTCTTCTGCACCTGTTCTCAACTCTAATGAATTTCATTAGTTTCAAAACAATACCAGTTAAACTCAAATATCTGTACCATACTGGATTTATCTCAATAAATCAATACTATTTCAGACTGGTTTCAATCAAGTTCATTCAACCTTAAATCCATATCTATGCAAACAATCTTAACCAAATAATCCTAAAACATTATATTTTAATATTTCTATTTCTCAACCCAAGTCAAATTTGTGTTGACTTAAGTTATATTTTATTAATATTCAAGTTTAAATTTTACTTATACGATTTATTTAACCCAGCATGAGTTAAATTTCCATATTTCACATCTCAAATTTGAAATGTCCTTCGATTGATCCAATCCAACCTCATAATCTAACACATTCAAATAAATCAAGCAAGGCAATACAAGTTTCAAGCAACCAGTCAACAATTTAAGATAATTATTTCTTTTTATTTATACAAAATATAATTTAGGTAAAATTATTTCATTTATCCCATTTACAAAATAATTGAAAACTAATTTTATATTCAAATTACAAATACGCACACTCATATATATACACTCAAACTCAATCTAGGGTATTACTAATCCCATCTCTATCGAGTTACGCCACAGAGCCAGGGTTATCACTAAACCAATCACTCTGATATCAAGTTGTAACGTCCCACTTTTCAGTACAATTTAGGCTGACATTTAACTGCCACAACCAACCCAAATCACACAGAAAAGCAGAATGTTAAGAGAAAGAAATTAGAGGATGAGAGAGAAAGAAAGAAATATTAGAATAGAAGAAGAAGAAGAACATAAGAATCTCACAGCGGAACGAACATAATATATAATAGAGCAACATATCTTTACATAAAAGAGAATTTGTTTACACATACCAATCATCAGAGTACAACATGAATCAGATATAGCGGAATAACTTTGATTAACTAACGGTGAAGCCTCCTTGTTCCATCTTTTGAAACTCCAGGCGAAAACTAACCTGTCAAATATGTTCGGTCTGGCCCGAGCACATTTTGAAGCAAAGCAAAAACATCCGGATCAGTCTGAAATACTTTCAGTGATAAATTCACATCAAACAATCAGTTTAACTTTAGAAATTCTTTTTGAAAATAAAGGATAATAGTAAGACCACTCCACATAAATACGAATGGGTTTTACCTTACTATAACCCAAAACATTTTTGAAACAATATTATTTTGATATTATAATAGTGTCTATCAATTCACAAATAAAAATAGATGCGGAACGCTTGCATCTCACGCTCCACATATATATTATACAAATTAAAACCGCGGGCGCTTATTGGGAATTGGATTCCGACTATGACAAGGTATGGAACCACCTGCTGATAGTGTATCTCTAGAGGCGAATACACTGGGTTCAACAAGAACGTCTAGCAACCCGGCCCACACATGACCGACCATTCATTTTGCTTAAGTGTATCGAATGTATATCACCAACAGTTGGGATCAGCAACCGTTTTCCGAAAAGGGACAACATCGAAATAGATTAAGAAGGAAATGGAATTTCTCTAGATAGGTGATTATACACCCTAATGGGAGCGACCCACATAGCCATGTTGCCTGCCGATTTCTGTCATTTCTTGGTTGACGAGGCTTGAGGTTATAATTACTTTAGAACACCCGGCCATCATTTACTTCGAATGCCACATTGTCAGATCCTCTAGATATCACTAATTGATGTCCACGAAAATACTCTTAGTTGATAAGCTAAGAGAAAGGCCTTTCTCTACCACCAACTATGGTACGTTTGAAGAAATCAACGTAGGCAATCCCATTGGAAATACTTTGTCAGACATCCATCCATATAAGTCATCCAGGAACAGGATGAACCGAAGGTACTCTCCTACTGCATCCAATATAGGAATCACCCCAAGGATCAGTAGCGAGAAGTCCTTGCACTCAGTAGATTCCAACCACGACAGAACCACAATACATCTTTGGCTGCAAACCGAAGATTATCAGCAGTTCTTCTGTTTATGAAAATCAACGGGTTTCAATTGCTCCATCTTAATCCCTTGCAAGTTGGCTTCGCATGTAACGTTGATTGGAAGTGGTTTTGGGTCTAGTTCCCATCCCGGTCTCTTCGAAACAACATGTCAAAAGGTCCAATAATATTTCGTTGATAGTTTGGTGTTTTAATTATCAATGTCAAATTAGTACGGTCAAGTATATTGGCAGCTCAAGTTCTCATTTTTAAAACCCTTCATTTAAAACTCCTTATCGAATCATTTAAAATCATTCCTTCGACTTAAAGTCGATTCCGTTTAAATATCTTGCCAACTCATCTTTGGTTTCGCCATTTGGAAACAATACCTCTCGTTTATTCTCACTTCGCTTTATTCCCCTTTTAATTCTGAAATTATTTCTATATTTTCATCAACCATTTATTTCCTTAATTCTGGAAATGTCCATATATTTAATATATCGTTAATTCACGAATATAATTCCACTACTAATTCTTATGCGGTAAAAACCATGTTAAACGACTCAGCTTTCTTATCAAAATCAATGGCTTTAACTCCACTACTTAATTTCCAAGTATTTATTTATTTCTGTTTCAAAATTTAGATAACCCTTCCATAATTATTTATTTATTTAAAATTAATATACTTTACACATATCATTTCTATTTTCTAGAAAGCAGTGTTATAAAAAAAACCATAGGTATAATTAAGCTATATTTCTTAACACGGACTAAACAATGTTAATGTTCATTTTTTAATTTAAAACTCATTGTATCTCATTTCATTTCAAACCTTGAAAATGGATTTCAAATGTTTTACGAAGATAACAACTCCCTTCCAAACTCCGTTACTGTTACGAACTAATACCTTTCCTCAATAATAGTGAAGACAGTCAAGTTGGGGTATTTTATTTGTCTCTCAGACCTTAATCGATAACGTTCTCATCTAAGAGTAGATGGAAATTCATAACTAAAAACTCACATTCTCGATCAAACCTTATTTCCTATTTTTATTTAAACCATGGTTTATGAACCATATCCGTTCTTTTGAACATCTCAGTCGGCCACCACCATTTTACTTAATATACCTTTAAGTAAATCATTTACCAAAATATTAACCATTGGCTTCAAAACTCCGATACAATATTCTATTCATAACTTGGCTTATATTACACTAATCCATTCACTAAAACCTTTCCAAAGTCTTTTCATTATATAATCTAAACTTTGGATTTATAACCATAAATCTTTTTTTTTATAAAAGTTCTTTTATTCAAAACATTAACCATCCCTTTTTACCTTTCCAATTTCGCTTCGATGATGCATTTTCTTGATTTGATTCTTAAGTAAAATATGTATTTAAAGTCCTTGCCTTGGTTTTAACTTCAAATCCACTTTTCCTTATCAACCTGGATTTTGTTGACTAGTACTTTATCCAAGTTCCTTTTTTTACATCGTTAAAACAAATGGTTGGATTTTATAACCAAAATCCTTTTGTTTACTACATTACTTAAAGCGATAAGTATTTCTATTTTAATATGGTTTTATAAATTATTTCATATATTAGAAAAATCCCCTTTCAATCGTATCCATTTTTACTTAATCTTGGGTTAACTAAACTCCTTTCGCAATCACTGAACTTCCAGCTTAAGAATACTTTTATTTGCATGTTTTATATACCTTGATTTCATTTCTCAAGTCCTTTCATCATCAACTGAAGTATATTACTTCATTTTTAATAGGTTGTTAGTGATAATACTTTATTTTATAAATTACAAACTATTTTATAATCATCCCAGATACGGTTACTTAAAGGTTAATCAGCTCTTATAAACTAATCGTTAAATTTTAAATAATAAAATCTTATTTAACTTTCCCTTCGGTTAACATACGACTTCTCTATAAATTATTTTAACATTCCTTTTTATAAACAAAGTTATAAATATTTTCTTACTTAAAATCTCACTATTTAAATAACTAAATTAAAAATTAAATTTTGATTCAGTTAAAAGTAAAAAAATTAACTTTAAAATACATCAATTCGCCTAGCGTTGGATTACAGTTTCAATACGATGGGTTTAGACCATCAACTGCCAATTACCAAATCAATACAGCATATTGATTTAAACATGACAATTGTTGAATTTAGATTCAACAATCAATATTTATCTAATCATAAAAATCTGAACAAGGTATGATATAAATTGGAATAAACAAACAATACGAAAACAACGAAAATATACAATTTATTTGAGGAATCCGGTTGGATTCCTCCAACCTGTTCTTCCCTGCACAACAATTTATAATATTGTTTATCACTAATAAATGAAATTATAATTATAGCATAAGGCAGACAAACAATCAAACGATAAATAAATAAAAATCATCCATAGCATCGATTCAGCCAATTAATGATAATTATAAATGATATGAATTTAACATATCGTAGTATTTCAGAAGTGTGAGAATTAACTCAACAATTTTGTGCTCGATGATGTTGCTTTGTTTCATATAGTTTCAAATTGTTGTTTAAAACTATATAAAATTCCCATGGCCTCAGAATCACTCCATTCCAGATTGTACATGTCGGCACTGTCGATGCGATCCTATCGGCTCAGTTTCGTCCAGTTCTGTTTACGAACGAAAAAGTTACACTACTTAGAACGTTTAACTTTAAATTGAATTAATAAATAAATTAACTAACATCATTAATATTAATTAATTAATTATTAACATTAATTAACCCTCTATTAATTACCTTCCCTACTGTTAAAATTCGATGTCCTAATTTCGATTAAACCCAATAATTTGTCCCTGCCATTCACCGATCATGCTCCTCCTCCAATGGACTCCTGGTTGCCGCCACTCCCAAATCCGACTCGCCTCCATCCCTGCCTCCACTAGAGACCATCGCCACCCACTCTGGTCCCCACTGTTAAAAGAAACACGTATGCAAATTCAAAGAAACCATACCGTAAAACACCCTCCTTTCATCAAAAAACTGCTCCACCTCTGACAATCGTGGGCCCACGGGACCTCGGCCACGACGACCGCAACGGCTCAGGCTTCCATCACCCACTGGCCATACCTTCTCTAGTGCTCCACCGTTCAACTACGGTCACAAAATCCAAACACAACATCAAACAGATCACCCAGCAAAACGCCCTCGTTCAAAATGACCCACTGTCGTCCTCTGACCATCGGGCCTCCCTGCACCGCCGCCACGACGACCGCCTTCCCTTCAGCTTCCCATTCGACCAAGTCCGATAGCTTCTAGTAGGCCATAGCTTCACCACGGCATCAGAACACGCAACCCTTTCTAAATCCGATCATCTCGCCATTCTCCGTCTATTGACCACTAAATCATCCATGACCACCGCCAAAATGACCAGTAAACTTCCCTCAACCTTCACTTGAAACAGATCTGACCATCTCCTCCTACCTTTGCCAGAATCGGGACTAAACTGCCTTCGTTAACTAAAAAGTTTGATTCCCCCCAAACATAGATCGCACCATATAAATGTTACACTAGTGTGGAGCTTAGACCAGCAGTAAGACAATATTATGATTCTTTGAATTTATAGAAATTTATGGGTAATTATTGTTGAATTTGTAAAGAGGAGTCGTTTATTGGAAATTTCTGTCTGAAGGGAGAATGAGAACGGGAAGAAGTGAATTGATTTGGGAAATTAGAAATATCACGGTAGGTTAATTTATAGGTTAAAATTATTATATTTAATTATATTATTTTAATTATTTTATTTCTGATTTGACCGAAGATATTTATTGATATGACCGACGATTTTTTTCGTACCTATCGCAATTCCCAAATAGTATTTATCGATTACTACGATCACACACGAACTCCAATTGTAAAAGGAATGGATTGCATTGTATAATTCGATGATACAGTCCAAATGAATCTTGTTTCGTTAAATTCCAAATCCATTTGCAAAAACAGCGTTCGTTCGAATCAAAACGGTCAATTAATTTGCATTTTATTTTGCCACACTCACAAAATAACTCCGTTTGACATGCAAATTTAAAAATAACAATAATTTGCTGTTACGGTCCCAGTAAAATTTGTTTCGTTGAAAACAGAGACTGTTTGAATGGAGTCCCTTTTAAAAGGTCCAATTTTAATTAAAATAAACCAATTTTAAATACTTCAATATAAAAATATTTCAGTTGACCGTCCTTGAGCAGAATTTCCCATATTTTCAAAATAAAGCCAAAATGATATTAAATAAATTAAAAAGACCCTTTATTTCTATAAAATAAATCACTATAATATATAGTCGAATTCCATAGCGACTATTTGAAAATTTGTTTTGGCCATAGAACAAAATCTACACTATGAAAACTTGATTTTTCTGCTTCGTTAGAAAGATATTATCAAATGGGTTTGGATGTTTCTTGTTTCGAAGAAATCCAACTTGTTTTGCATCCTGTATAACCAATTGAAGTTCAAAACGCTATATTACGAACTAATGCGGCACTGCAATTCGTTATATAATTAAAATTATAATTTAAAAGTTAAAACAACGCTTAATAAACGAAATCAAAAATAAAAATTAAATCTAAACATAAATAAATCCTCTTACATTACCAAATCATGTAACAGCGCAAATTCAGCCAATTTCGACTATTTCAAAATTAAATTATTATTTATATTATTTAAACACATAAATTATTCAAATTTATTAATTTCAAACCATTTAAAATTCAAATCAATATAAAAAACAAAATTAAATCTTAAAATAAATGGCTAAAAATCTGGGTCGTTACAGCAATCCAACTCCGAATGACATGAAAATTCACACATAACCTTGAATTATCATCCCTATGTCACGCCACAAAGAATCAATGCCATCCGAACCTCGGTTATGGGTTGGTGCCGACCCATACACTTAATGTATTTTTGTACCAAAATTTATATGCTCCGATCCCCAGTCTTCCAAGGTGCCTTCGCCAAGTTTCATTAGAATTCGATCATCTGAACATCCGATTTGCTCTGTTCTTTAATTCTAAGATCTACGACAATTGATTCTAACAAACAACTTAAACAACGTCATCATTCACTCGAAAAAACATCAATTCATACAACACTAAACATAAAAACATTGGCAATTCACGATTATGGCATAAACATATCATAAACATGAGATCTAGCATGATTTGGATATAAACATGGTTGATCCAACAAATATTCGGTTAATATGATCAAATTAGGTTTTCCTAGGTTTTCTTAATTAGAATTTAACATAGGTGATCAAATCTAAGGTAATTATAACATGTATGAATGAAATAAACATAGATCTAACCCATACAACCCCTCTGCTTCTGTGTGAGAGATATCTATCACTTACCTAATCCTATTTAATGTAAATCCGATGAGATCAGATGTGGACAACACTGATATTCTTTGAATTTGATGCAATTTGATGTGATCTAACTTCCCTTGATGGTGACCTATCTTCTTGATGCAATCTACAATGAATTTGATTGAAAAGAATGAAGAAATAGGGTTTTAGGTTGAATCGAAGAATCACAAATGTCCAACCTAAAGTTAAAAATGAAGAGAGTAACCCATTCTCTCCCCAAGTTCCCCTATTTATATCTGCAGGTCATTAGCCTAATGCGCTTGGCTGATTAGCTCATTAGTTGCTAATCAGTCTGCCTAACACAAGTTGAAACTTAAAACAACGATTACTCCCAAACTGCTAAACCAAATCCTTTATGTGACCACTCGATGGAATTGTAAATCACCATTCTAATCCAACGGGACTAATTTCAATACTTGATTCGAAATCTATCTAAAGTTATGGTCCAAACAGCAAACTCAAAGGAAAAATGGTCATACTTGAAATCGGTAAAAATCATGGACATGTCTCAAATTCCCACGAACAACATATTGAAAAATGAGAATGATTTGACCACTAGATAATGAAATATAATTATTTTATGATTGGTTGATATGTAAAATACAAGCCATTACAGAGTTTACCATAGAAACTGAAGACGGCGGATGGATTTAGCGATGAGATTGGATTTCACAACGAATCTTGAATGCTTTCACTTGATGTGTATTTAACCAATTTTCGTTAAGTACTTGATCATAGTGATTTTTATTTACTGCTATGAGATGATTGATATCGAATACAATTGATCGTGGTTATTTTAGCCAATTTGACATGGATGATGATGCAGTTTGTAGAAGCAAGATATCATTATTCATTTGACAGTGGTTTTGACATTGTGGCTTTTCGCCCTATGTTTTTGGCACGAGGCAAGGATATGGTGCTTTGACGTAGTGATTTCTCACTCGATGTTGATGATTCTATAATTGGAAGCAAGTCATCTACGATGTATGATTTTCTTTAAGATGCATAGTTGTTGATGATGAGTAGAGACTGGAAGCTACTAGAGAGAGTTAGGGATAGCTGATTAGGTCTGACAAAAAGATGGTTGTCTATATTTGATTTGATTGAGCTTAATGATAAGTCAGTTTTCTATACTTTGTCTTATACAAAGAGGCTTCAAGTAAGGAGTCATAAAAGTAGTTTTAGGAATAGACTCTGGTGAAGGACATATGCAAAGTGATTATATAAACATAGATTCGATGGGTACTTGGAAAGTACTGGGTATTGGGTGTAACGCCCATTAGACCTGTCTACCTCCTTAACTCCAAGCCCAGAGATTGTTTCCAAGTTCGGTAGACTTATAGCATTTACCTAGACCAAGTATAGGTCCTTAATTTGGGTAGTACGTTAGTATAACTTAATTTCTAGCCAATTGATTATCATGGATTCAGGTACCAAGAAACAAGAGTGTTATCATATATTTGATGTATTAAATGAGTGAATGTGAGGATAATTGACAAATGTTATCACGTTGGCATCATGTGATGTGGATATCAACAATTCAGATATCTTGACACTTTATTATTCTAATGTAGAATGGACCTGAGATGATTTACATAAAGTAGTACATATTTTATATGTACTAACTCTATGGGTGTAGGGATGGTTAACGAATGATTCTTCGTACCCACTATGCCTTATACTATGATAACTTTTATAGTATTTTGAGATTTGCTTATCACTTAATCCAAACTATTGTTGGGCATAAGGTTTTATGTTCCATATTCTTACCTTTTGTACTCATTGACGATCCCGATAAATGGGCTTGGTAGCAATACTTAAAGCTGCACAACTGGATTAGTAGGAGGTGGTGCCTTTTGGTATTTATACTTTTGTTTCTTCCGCTATATGATTGTGGAGTCGTGAAGTACTGAATCTTAACTAGAGACAGTTATCTACGAGTTTATCTTCCTTTTGTATAATCTTTATTTATGATACTACTAGTGTGTGACCCGTGCTACGCAACGGGAAGTCATGTAGTTTATGTAGTGTATCCATTATTTACTTTCTTTATTAAATTGACTAAATGTATAAAGCATAGACATATGTATTATTATAACTTCAATTCGTAATATGTCCATTCAAAGGATTGTGTTGACCTATGTTTGATAGGAAAATGTAGGCTTATTACTATTATGTTACGATGAACTTGGAAATTTTCAACATAACAAATATTAAAATTAGATTTTTCAATTGCTTGAAACTTTAAAAACTTGCATCGTCTCCATATTAAAAGGTCATAAATCAGCACAGTAATATATAAGAAGATTTTCTTTTCCACCAGAAAGATAACATCTCCTATAATATCTCCTTCCTCTTCATCATGGGTACTTGTGGATGTACAAAATTACCTAGCGCTAGTTATAAGTTTTGAGTTGTTGTTTATTGTAATATCATTATAAAATTTTGCCATAATTGAATTGACATAATCATTTTCTCTATTCTTTCTTATAGTTGATGCAATTACTTTCTCTTCTTCTTTTCCCAAGCTTTTTTCTTTTCTTTTCCCAAGCTTGAGATCCACATCAATAAATATACTAATGGCAAAATCAAAAATATTTTATAAAAAAATTATGTTAACTACAACTCTATCTTAGTGATAAACCTAGAAATTTTCTGCCATACACGCATGTGCACACAAACATACATATAAAACGTGCACACGCCCCTGCATACACACACAACGTAAGTAGTTTTTACAAACTAAAACCTTCTCTAAATGGAATCGTTGAAAAATACAGATATCTTATAATTATTTTAATTATTAAAGACAAATAAGTAAAAAATACCTACTTTTTATATTTTAATGCAGTCGGTATGATGAAGACATGGCTAATGTTGCTTTACATTCAACCAGACAGTGCATAAACTTCAAAAAAGGGGCCATATTTTTAAAAATATATTTCCGTAAATCAAATTGAAAGTTCATAATAGTACACTTTGTTCCAAAAGCATTAAATGCTAGTAAAAATTGTAGTAAAATACAACTTACAGTCTAAAACCTGGTTTTTCTTTACTGTAAGTAAACGTTAATATGTTGTCAGTTGAAAGCTTCTAGGCTAAAGCTTGTTGCACACATATAATTGAAAGCCACGAAGCATAAAGAGGCTCCTCTCATTTCCTTTGATGATTTACTCATCCACTTATGTTATTATTACCAACTCAAACCACATAGCAGCTCCAGCTCATTCCTTGTGTTATGACAACTGGATCAAATAATAGTACAATTTTATAAGCATTAAAACCATATAAAATACATCACAACATGACCATAAGCATTAATATAGTATATGGTATACTACAACAACAGGTATGACATCATAAACATGGAGCTTGAATTATAACGTCAAATCATTATAACAACCATTATAGCAAATCACAGTGTTATAATATCAGCACCTTAAGGATTATATATTGTGATCAACTAATGACTCCTTTAGTTTTAAATATTTAGGCTAATTTTTTTACTTTTGACTTGATCGAACTTCAAGGAAAACATGTTTAATTTTACTCATATTGTTACATTAAATGTAAGAATATTTTAATAACATATCCCCTTTTGATTTATTTTTCTTCAATGTGAAATCAGTTAACTAACGTGTTAAAATTAGTAAAATAAAAAACATGGTATGCTTACAAACATGAAACTGATTTGTTGTTAATATAAACAACAAAATCCTAGCTCATGTTTAATTGCCTAGTGAGGTATTATTTGACAACAAAATTATAGTTGGAACTTCTAAAGAAAGAAAAGTTCATTAAATGTTATTAATTCTTAAATTGTGTAAAAGTAGCAATGTCCATAACATACCAATGCCTATTGAATTATATCCAAGATAGCTTATGGAAGAGAAAACTTCACATCTACCAGGCAGTTATGTATTAAGTCACACTATCAAAGATCATAAGAGAATGATATCACAATTTTATCTAAAATTAAAGACATTTCTGGAAGAAAAAAATGATGATATAAATTTGTATTCGTCCCTATTTTGTGACTATATTATAACTGTAAAATTTATCTGTCGATTCTATTCCAAATTTGGATCCTAGGCATACCACAATAAAAACTAAGGTAGATATATACATGGGAATGTACTCCCTTTTCATGTAATCGATCATCTATAAAAAAAAGGTTTATGATTGGAGTAAAAGGCATGAATAAATTATTGATTTGGAATAGTTCTAGCATGCATTTTGTGTTTTTCACATAACCCACTCAAGCATATCATTTGGATAAATATGATATATTTTCTCAGAAATTTGAATTAGCTGAGACAAATGATAGTGTTTTTTTTCCAATACTTTCACTTTGTTGGCGTTTATAGTTGTTACAAATGTTACATGGTTACTTCTTATTTAATCAAGTATTAATTTGAGAAATGCTAAGTGTTACCGTGTTATTTTTGTGGTCCCTATTGGTAAATATTATGTGTGAAAAAATTGAATTGATACTAATTTGACATAGATTCTTCTGTTAATATTAGGGATACTTTTTCAGCTGAAATAATAAAATTTCTGAATCAAAATCATTGACCTTGAACAGTAATAAATAGAAGAAAATGAATGATAAATTGATGATCTTAGTCTTGTAAAGCAAACCTATACCTCTTCAAAAATAGATCATCACATAACCTGTTCATTACATTATGGATATAGTTAACGTAAAAAGAATATTGGTTCTAATGCCATGATGGAAACAATCCCCTGAAAGCTGTTAAAAAGAATGAATAGAAGAAGGCAAACGTCAATGCCTTCTTTATCGAAAATGCACCTCACAAAGAGTGTAACAACCTGGATTTTTTCAGAACTAATTTAAAAATAATAATTATTTTAGCTATTTTAATGGATTTTGAATATTTAAAATAATTTATTTTAAATAATAACGACTAAAATTTATTTAAATCGAAGTTAGAATGTATAAATTTATTTTAATTATAAAACGAGCCTGAAATGGCGCGGTAGTTTGAAAATTCGATTTTAAATTTCAAATGAATGTACATGATTCAAAATAAATCGGATTTCAGAAAAACAAGAAATATTTGAATCTGTTTAATAATATCTTTCAAACAAATGTGAAAAGTCCAGATTTCATAACGAGAATTGAAAGTTATGTCCAGTTTAAAAATCAAAATAGTCGCTATGGAATTTATATATATATTTTATATAATATATACCCTTAAAAATTTCCATTTTGCAAACAACTTCCGTTTTCGAAGAAATCACTTTTGTTGGATCCGGAATATCAGATTATTGCTAAATTCCAATTTTCATAATTTTTGAATTTAGTATTAGCGTGGTGAATTTAAACGTGTTTGGTACTTTCAATTCGAATTTAATCGACTGGAAAAGGATCGTTTTTCAAATGGCCTCCAAATTCGACGAAATTAGTTTTGTTAGGACCGTACCGTCAAAACATAGCTAGATTTATTTTTCTAGAATTTTTGGAGTCAGTATATGGCCCTGGTAAATTAAAATGCGCGTTCAAATTAATTTTGAACGTTATATTAATTTATATTTTAATGTTGATGAAAACTGGTCGAAACAGTTGAATTGGCTTACGAGACTTATCCCATTGTGTTTGGAATAGGGGTGTTTAGCTATGGGCGATAATCGTTGGGTTCGATTTGGAGTTCGAATTTAAAGTAACATTTTAGAATTAAATATATAGTATTACATGAAAGTCAACCCCTTTTCTATCCCTCCCTCCCCCCTCCCATTTTCATTTCAGATCGAAGAAGAAAATAAAAAACCATGCGACCCCCCTCTTCCTCCTTCTCTTCCCTCTCCATTTCACAAACCCTACCCTCAAACCGCCCCATCCGCCACAGTGGGACCTGCCACCACCATTGCACCACCTCCGTCTGCTGCCGCCCCTTAGCTACCCACCTCCGACCATGGGTCCCCCAATCTCCAATTTCCACTTTTCCACTAAATTCAATGTTTGCAAATAACACCCTGAGCTTCTATAGCCCATAACTTCCAATCCGACCACTTCTTGCCAAAACTCCACAATGCTTGCCTATATGGAAGTCATATTTTGGATTGCGGAGTTGCTCAGAAAACACGTCCAAAGTTTGTTGTTCGGATTATGTCTTTTCGCGAATTCTAGCGAAACGGAGCATTTTCCGGAAAAGGTCCATTTGGCCAAAGTTGTCCGGAATGGGGCGCTTAGGCTAGAAAAGAAGACGACATGAGGGTTGGAGCTCGTTTGCAAAGTATGGAATCAGAATAGCAAATCGGTGCGTTAGAAAATAACGGTGAAGTAGGTCCCAAAGTGAGAACTCCTTCTCACTCAATTTATTATCCAGTAAAATATATTTTAGGTTGTAAATGGGGCTTAGAAGCCCAAGACACTATTTATTGTACAAACTATGGTTGTTTGTTTGAATTGTGTTGTGATGAATTGATAGCATTGTGGTGAAATAATTGTATTGGTGTTTGGTTGATCAAACTGATTATTATGTATGGCACGAGCCAGTATCAGAAGAGGGGTAGTGCTAGACATTACTCTGGTTTTAATATCGCGACGTTACAATGCCGAATTTTCTGAAATAAATATTTATTCATTAAAAATATATTTCTTAATTTGTATATGAACTGTATAAAATATTCCTGTGTTGAACAAAATGTTTAAACAATAAAAATATCATTTTTATTGAATGTATGAACTATTAAAAATATTCATGTGTTGAAATATATATTTTATCGTTAAAAATATAAATTTTAATGTATATATGAACGACATAAAATTCTCCTAAAATGAAAATAAATATTCATTTATAAATCGAACGATTTGTTTATGTACACCCATTTAACTTACATTGATTAGGATGATAAATTTTACACATCGCCCAACTGCATAAATAATATTCAGTGTTTGTTGTTTGAAACTCCAGATGGGTATTGGGACGATATTTGGCATACACTAATTCCAATTGTTTAGTTGTACGTCAATCGATTGGTTGACAGTGTGACGACCCCTTTCCCAATAAGACGGTGCAAGGGTAATCTTTGGAATATAACACATAAACAGATAACAACAGAACAGAAATAATTAAATACACCAGATAATGTACAATAGAATACACTGGATAAATATAATCATCAGAGTTACACAGTATATAGGATCATACTTAGTACAAAATACAGTTCAGCTATACATAAATGCCTACTGCGGAAAAGAAAACATAATATGTACAACAGGAGCTGAACAGCACAAAAAGAGATAAATGATAGAATCCATCTTCGGCTCCAGCTTTCCAGAAAGAGTCTGCTAAAACCTGAATACAAGGCTGCCCGTGTAGATAAAGGGGCACCCGAGTTTGCAAGTGAAACAAACTACGAGTCAGTCATGGGACTGGTATGAGAAATCTACTTAACACATTTTCAAATATGACTAATCACAAGACCACGCCACTTTCGCAGAACGGGTTTACTCCATTGGATTGCCAGTGCTTTAAAACAAATAAATCTTTTAAACATCGCAATGCTTTTTATAAAAATGAAGCCATTATAAGACTTAGTTCCCATCACACAATGCAACACAAACCGGAGGATAGAGTTTTATCTTATAATGGCCAAATATGCTTGATATGAGGAAAACAAATCATTTGAAATGTAAATTTTATCGTTTAATTCTTAATCAGACCCCAACCGTAAACTAGTAAGAGAACGATTCCCCTAGTATTAACCCCGAAGGCCGAAACCAACATCAGACCAATACCCAGGAAACCATCCGTCCTAGCTCATTTCTAGTTAGTTTCTAATTTTAGATACAATCATAAATATCAATCATAGGCAGCATGGGTACCATATATCATGTCGCCATATATATATACAATCAAAACCGAACGATGTCGTATTTAGAAATTGGTGTTCCATCATGAACCAAGGCAAAAGATAGACCTTACCGATTCGAGACTCACTAGCCCGAGCCTCAGGAACAGCCGCAACTGCACCTAGGAGCCACAGGGCCGATCCACCGATGTGGATTGAAATGCCTGAACACGGCGTTTCCCCGCCCTTTGGGGCGTAAATGAGCCAACGAATGAATCCATCGGTTCGAGAACGACCGATATATCTGAGGCGCCTCGCCACAGCAACAACCACACAGCTGAAAATAATATAAATGTCAGGGCTGGTAGGTCACTGACACCACCCTAGCTAGAAAGAAACGCATGTCCTCCGTGGATCCTTCTCCCATTTCTGGTCCATACCGGGGTGTGAGGCTCGCGAAACAACGCTATACACAAAGCTATGCCACACAAGCCGTGCTTTGATCATCAACCTCAAGACTTTGCTTTTCAACAGAAGCCTTGATCATCTGCCATTTAGGCATGCCACACAGGCAATTCACTCCATGCGACTAATTTCCATCGATATATAACCTCTGAGCTCGTACGTCTCAGAGAAGGGCGTTAAGCAAGAGAATAAATTCTCTACCGCCAAACAGATATATATTTAATAGAGATCAATCAGCACAATACAAAATCCAATGTCAGGCACACAGTCCATTTACAAGTCCGTTCTGGGTCTGAACGAAACCGGAGGATTTTTATTCCTCGCATATCCGTACAATCAACATGTACGTCCGGACGGCTACTACTTCAACCCCTTCTAGGTAGCTACTCCTATCATGAGCATCAGTAGCACCCCTCCATTCGATGTGAATATCATCGGTCTTGCATCGTCTTCATATCTTCGACTTTCAATCGTCGATCAATTATTTGAAATGATAACTAACTCGGCCTTTTCAAATAATTCACTTATATTTAGTATTTCAAATCAATTCATTTCAATGGTTAAATTATTCGATATCACCAATTCTGTTCTTTAATGTAGTTTTCACGCCAAACACATTTAACCATCAAATATCACATAAACCGAGCAAATTCAGTTTATTTCCATTCCATATCGTTTATAATATTTTATCATGATTTATCGCTATTTTTATTTATTTAAAAATAGCCAATTTATTCAAAACAATGCTTCAGGTCTTAACGCGGCCGTGGCACTGTTTTTATTCAGATTTGATTTACACATATCTGAAAATCTAACCATTAGATCCTCACAAATTTTATATCATTAGAAAGATCTTTTCAAAACGAATCCAACGGTTCCAGTTTCGGGAAAATCCGACGGTCGGATCTCCCGCACTAATCGTTTGAAGTTACGATTTCAAAATACGAACTGCAGCGTCGTTATTCGATTTAATTTAATTATATTTATATATGTATAACCGATTCTGGCACTGTTTTGCTTCAGATTTGAATTAAACATTCCAGACAATCCAACCGTTGGATCTTTGTAAAGTTGGTGCCGTTGGAAAGATATTTCCAAGGCGAACCCAACGGTTGTGGTTTCGGGAAAATCCGATGGTCGGATCTCCTGCACTAATCATTTGAAATCACGGTTTCAAAACATGAACTGTAGCTTCGTTATTCGATTTATTTTGATTATATATATATATATATATATATATATATAATCGATTCTCCGATTTCAAAACCATATTTCTTTAATACATTTGATAAAAATGATATTTTTATCCAACAGACATTTATTTCAACACTTCACTATTTTTAACAATTCATGTATATAGTAAAAATGTGATTTTTATTGTAAAACAATTTATTTCAAAACACGACTATTTTATATAGTTCATATAGAGGATAAAAATATGATTTTTATTATAAAACAATTTATTTCAAAACACGACTATTTTATATAGTTCATATAGATGATAAAAATATAAGTTTTATTATAAAACAATTTATTTAAAACACGAATACCATTCAACACATGAATTTTTATTCAACGAATGAATTTCTATTCAACACATGAATGTGGTTTCAACATATGCAAATAATTTCAGCAAATGAAAATTATTCTAACACATGAATATTTCAGAAAATTTCGGCAGCATAACGGTAGGGTAGTTAAAACCGGGACCGTCCCTAGTACGGCTCCTCGCTCTACCTTAAAACCTCGCGGTTTTTGACAATGGGGATACATGCATCTAGTTCGCACGCAGGCGACATGTTTTATTTTCATTTGCACAATCTATTCTAATTTTGTTTTCAACCACAGATGGGTATTTTTCAACCACAATCAATCATTCTCAACCATAAACAATTCTATCAAAAATTCGTAATATCCACCAAATTTCACATCAGCCAAATAATCCAAACAATATCACAACCAATAAATATCGTCCATGGTCTGTGGACGAGGGGAGTATATATATATTCGTATATAAATATATTTCAATTCATTTCAATGTCATTTCATCGCATATATAATTTTTACAACGCATATATAACTTATATATCGAACATACAACTTATACAACGCTTATACATGAGGTGTACAACGCTTATATAACTCATACATCGACTATATAATTTATACATTGTTGTTTTCCATATCGTTTATAAATTAGAAATCTCACATTGGGTTCCACTCCACCAAAAATAGCACAAGGCTCAGAAAAATATGCGGTCTCTTCTAGAATGTAGAAGACGTCCACACGAGTCCATTGTCTCTTGTTTCACTGAATTTTGACCATAAACAAAAAAGATATGATTTTTATTGTAAAATCATAAACCGTAGCGCTTTAAAGTGCTATAATCAGTTTAAAATAATTCAGCCGTACCTCTCAGCAAATCGATCCAAACTAGGTTTGAATTTTTCGTGCAAATGGTGAAGTGATTCGATGATCGGCCTTCGCAGCGGCGAAGAAGAAGGAGTGGCGCGCTGGCGCCTAAAGCGGGGCCTCGGTGGCCTGTAGGCGGCATGGCGGCGATGGGAAGGTGCCAACTTCTTACTGTCGATTCTCTCACAACTCTCAACGAAAAATCTCACACCTTACATGGATTTGAAGCCCTCTGAATTCTCTTCAAAAATCTCCAAACAACTGATGGCTTTCTTTGCGTGGATTTTTCGTAATCGAGGAGAGAAGGGCTCGATGTATTTCCTCCATGCGTATTTTAGGTTTACGGGCTTCGTTGGTCAACGCGGAAAGTTAGAGAAGAAAGGGGATTGGCCGGTTATTTTATTTTAATTTTTAATTTATTAAAATCCGAAAATACCCTTCACTTCATACGAACTCCAATTCAAACCCAACGATTGTCGCCTCTAGCTAAATACCCCTATTCCGAACACAATGGGATATGTTTCGTAGGCCAATTCGATTGTTACAGTCAGTTATTTTTCAAATTAAAGTATAAAACATTTAATATTCAATTTGAACGTACATTTCAATTTGCCAGGGCCACAAACAGATTCGAAAAATTCCAAAAAAATAAATCTAGCTATGTTTTGATGATACGGTCCCAACAAAACTAGTTTCGTCGAATTCTGAGACCGTTTGAAAAATGGCCATTTTCTGGTCGATCCAATTTAATAGAAATCGACTAAACACATTTTTCTTTGCCATGCTCACATACTAGCTTCAAAAATTATGAAATTTGAAACCTAGCAATAACTTCACATCCCAGATCCAACAAAAGTGGTTTCGTCGAATTCCGAGGTCGTTTGCAAAATGTCTATTTTTAAGGGCAATATATTCTCTATAGCGACCTTTCTGAAAATTCATTTGGCCATAACTTTTGATTCCCGTTACGAAACTTTGATTTTTCAGATTCGTTATAAAGATATTCATTAACAGATTTAAATATTTTTGGTTTCACTAAAATCTGTTTTATTTTGCACCCGGTACAGTCAGTCAAAGTTTGAATTCATATTTCGAAACTGCCACGCCATTTCAGGCCTTGTTTATAATTAAAAATAATTATATTTATTTTCAAACGTCGATTCAAACTACTTTCGTCCTTGTTATTTAAAATATTTATTTTAAATACTTAAAATTCACTATAATAGCAAATTTAAAATTTTTAAACTGGTTCAGATTTTCCGGGTTGTTACAGACAGACTACTATAAGCATTAATTATTTCTATTTAATGCTTATGTAGTTATGTAATGCACTCTTGATGATGGTTGACTGTGTATAATTATTGTTGTGTACATGTGTGTATGAAATCCATATAAATAACAATATATGGTAATTGACTGTGTCTGATTCCAATTCAGCAAGAACGAATATTTAAAAATAACGAATATTTTTAAATAATAATTTTGAAAAAGGATTAAAATGTGAATTTGATGTCCGATTTTGGATGGACACGAAATTATTGAAATATGTGAAGCCGTATTGATTAGGTATTTGCCATTTTGACGTGAATGATATTTATATCGATTTTATTCATTTTTATAATGAATATCGAAAACAAAATGATTCCAAAATTAGATACTTTGAAAATATTATTATTTAAATATTATAATGATGGAATATTGAATTTTGATTTAAAATTGAAATGCTGTTAGAATCGTTTCAAAACGAGTTTATAAACGATTTATAAAGTACGTTTTAAATGGAAATCGATGAAATATGTATATTATATATATTATATATTTAATGGCCTGAATAGAACGTGTCGCGCTGCGACCGTTCGCAAATTTCGACCATTGACTTCGCATTGACATTACGGGAGATTTGATCGTCGAATTCTCGTAAAACTGGAACTGTTGGGCTCGTATCAGAAAGATATTTCCAACGAATATAAGAGATTTGAAATCTACTGGTTGGATTTGGAATTATGTCCAAATCAAGTTTGGAAAATGTCGACGTAACTGCAGTTCGATGACCGTTTATGGAAATCAATTGAAAGGGCCTTAATAAAATTATTAGAAATATTAGTAATTTGTGTGAAATTATAATAAATGATTTGGAAAGAATTTGGATGAAAATTCCATGTTTGTAAAGATAAAAATATATTTTTATCAAAATGAACTAGTTATTAACTAGAATAATAATCCAATATTTTTAAAGAAATAAATTGGATTTGAAATGGTTTTAAAAATAACCAGAATTTTCCAATGAATAAATTGGAATGGATTGAAATGGAAATAATCTTTGGAATATTTCGATATTGGATTCCGTGGTTATACGGATATTGTTATGGGAATTTAGAAGATACAGATATCGTTATTCCCAATACAATATCCGTTAGTTTCAGAATTTGATATTAAATATAAGCCGATATAATTTCTATTCGGAGCCTTGTAATTAATATTAAATTGGATTTTGGGTTTGTCATGAACGATGTCTTAAATAACACTATTCTTAATCCTAGTTGAGAAAAGAATAAGTGGTGATCGTCCAGACGTACTTAGAGATCAACCAGATATGTGAGGACCTCTCTCCTGTATTGGACATATGGAACGAGGAATAAGGTGCCTCCGGTTTTGTTCAGACCTAGAATAGACTTGTAAATGGATGTGTGTCTGACATTGGATTTTATTCTATATTGATTGATTTCTATTAAATATATATCTATTTGGTGGCGGAAAATTTATTCTCTTGCTTAACACCCTTCTCTAAGATGTACGAGCTTAGAGGTTATATATTGATAGATATCAGTCGTATGGCGTGAATTGTCAGTGTGGCATGCTGAGATGCAAATGATTAAGGCTTCTGTTGAAAAGTAGAGACTTGTGGTTGATGATCAAAGCACGGCTTTAAATAGCATAGCTTTGTGTATAACGTTAGTTCGCGAGCCTCACACCCCGGTGTGAACCAGAAACGGGAAAGGACCTCGGGGAGGACAAGTGTTTCCTTCTAGCTAGGAGTGGTGTTATGGTATGGAGCCCAGACATTTTACTCATGTGGATGTTGCATATTATTTGATGGATAGCGAGGCGCCTCGGATACATTGGTAATTACGGGACCGATGGATGATATGATCGACATACTGACCATTACGCCCTATAGGGCGAGGAAACGTATTGTTCAGGAATTATTAATCCACTAACGTAAGTGTGGACTGGCCCTGGCGCTCCCAGAGCTCACCTGAGTACGGGTCCTGAGACATGGTAGGCTAGATTGTCTCGAATTCGGTAAGGACAATCCCTTGCCTTTGTTCATGATGGAAATTCAACTTCCAATACGTGACATTTCAGGTTTTAATTGTAAACCTATATATGGAGACATAGTAGCATGGGATACTATGCCGTCTATGATTGATACATTTATATCTGAAGCTGCTTTTGACACTATATACTTGTAGTAATATCAAAATGATTCGTTTTAAACGTACCAAGCATGTTTGGCTATTGTAAGGGAAAACTCTATCTTCAGGCTTGCGTTGCATCGTGTGATGGGACTTGAATCTTATAATAGCTTCATTTTTCCAAAAAGCATTACGATGTTTGTTTATTGCATTGGTATTCTTGGGAGAAAACCCGTTCCATGTTATACGGCGTGGTCCCTTGATTTACTCTATTTTAAAGTAAAGTTTTAAATAACTGTTTTAGTTCTCACACCAGTCCCATAACTGACCTAGAGTTTATTGTTTTAACCTAAACTCTGGATGCCCCTATTTTCCGCACGTGCAGCCAGTAGTTTCGGTTTTGCA
Source organism: Allium sativum (assembly GCA_030737875.1). NCBI lineage: Eukaryota > Viridiplantae > Streptophyta > Magnoliopsida > Asparagales > Amaryllidaceae > Allium > Allium sativum. Next base: position 429,893,021 of record CM060923.1, read on the forward strand.
GATATTATATTCACAGGAACCTGGATTTACAGCTGAAGCTATATTCGGAAAGCTCTGTATCCGTGTATTTCTTTAAGCCATGTTATGTATTATTTTTCTATTGCTATGTAATGTATTTTAATCTCTGATATTTTTCTAATGTATATTATTTATCATACTCTATTATATTCTTGCAGTCTAATGTAAATTGTTGTAATAACAATTAAATGTTCTTCTATTTGTGTTCTGATTTGTCGTGTTCTCAACTCAATACGGGCTTTCCCGTAAGGGCGAGTTTGGTTCCCTCATTTCCATTTCCGCACTTCTTATATTTTCTGGTTAGTCTTCATTTAGATTTGCAACAAGAGTGGCATTGCACGTACATTGATAAAATCATAATAGAGATTTCATCTTTTTTTATGGGTATGCATAAAACAAAATTTTATGAGGCATATCAGATGTATGTACATATAGAAACATGTGAACTAACTTTCCATCATTTAAAGCACACTAAACTCCAAAATCTAATTTCGATAACATTTTATGTGGCATCCAAAGCCTACGACATTGAACATCAAAGTTATCCAAATAATTGAATGATATGATCTTACATAGCACATTTGCTAATGAATTTGATAATATCGATTATATTGTTACAAAATTAGTATTCAGGTGTGCTAATTTTTTTAATTAACATGTATCCCCTTACATTTTCAGAATGTCTTAATGATTTTAAAGGTTAACAATGCAGCATTTGATGTACATTTGTTGACATTGGACAACCAAAAATTGGAAATGTTGTTTTGATTTGTATTTCAGCAAACTTTGTCCCAAAGGCTACTAGAGTTACAAATGAAATGACATTGTGCCTACTTCCTTACTATTACTATATTCCACAAAAAAACGTATCACCACTTCCTTCAATGCAGGTTCCATAATAGCTATAAGAGGAAAAATATATTCTCGGCAAGCAAGCCAATTATCCACGTGGGCATAGTCATAACTTATCATTTGGCACAACATTTATTAGAAGACTTTCACTTTTACTTCATGGTTCATACTTGAACATTTATCTTATTTTCACAAAAGGATTGATATAGTTGTCACCTCATTTCATGATGTAGACCTGTACTTCATGCTTAGACTTGAACATGGACTTTATATTCTTATACTTAACGCTCTTGCCATGTTCTTGGCATTAGACTGCAGCATCAGACCTATAAATCTATATCTGTAATAATATCTAAAATGAAAACTACTCCAAATCAACCTAAGAATTAATAGTGTTAGTAAACCTATACTAACGAAGCTTAATAAACCCGAGCTATCAAAGCATTAGACCCGAACTATGAAAATTTGCTTAATAATGTCCCAAATCAAAAATTGAGATCTAACATATATGTATACACTTAATGATGTATTAACATATAATGATATAGAGGTATGGTAATACCTTGTTCCTATCACCAATTAATCATTTATTACTAACCACCGAAGTCTTCTTAAGATTCATGGAAGAGTGGATGAAAATAGGTGTAAAGAAACATCTACTTGTGGTGTTTACAGAAAACAATTAACAAAATCAGGGAAAATACCTCAAAACATATTTGTTTCTTACAATGGGTGAAAGAGATCAGTAAAATATGTATAATTTTCTTTAGCTGTAAAGGAAAGAATTAAATTGTAAACTTTGAAACAGAATAATGGAGAAGACTCGTCTTCATGTTGACTGAAAAGCATTGTGAGTTTAAATGAGATGGAGTACATTCATTTTCTTGCTGCAAAGTTTACTGGTTATACAAAATTAAGCTAGAAAGGAATAAACTTTACATAGCACCCTCATGACATTTTACTTCTTTTCTTCCTTTGCATTTCAGTAGAAGTGTACAACTTATCTCCAAATCAAAGTAACTTCCACGTATTCTTTTCCTGTCTCCAGTACTAAAATATTCCGAAATATTAAATAATTTAATCGTTAGACTAAAAAATGTTTATTTAAATTTATTGATTAAGGATTTAAAACTATGGCTGAGCCAATGAATTTAAAAACAAAAACATACAAATTATATTAATATAACTTGATTGAAATGTACAATAATAACCATAGATTATATACCTAAGTCCACTGCCACCATAGGTTAGTTGAAATTGGTATAGAGGAAGAAGAAGGGTACTCGTACAAAATATTTGATTTGTGCTCGCTGAATTCTTCATATATATACCATTAGCGTTTAAGGTGGAAAATGAGGAGAGGAAGAAGCGGTTTTAACAAACTAATCTGGTAGATAAAGAGGGAGGAAAGATACAACATGCGAGTTGGAAACATGGTGAGGAAATGGCTAACAACGTGAAGCAGGTGGGAAAGACTAATTTAACTGTCTTCCCATGCTACATAATAGTCTTTCTAACGTAAAGCAGGAAGGGTAGATTTAGCATTCCAAAAAAGGTTTCACCTACTCAAGTATTTGCCTTATATATAAGATATTCCACAAAAAACATATCACCACTACCCAAAAAATGGTTAGTCCGTATTATTTCATAAGTAGTCGGGCTGGATATGTTAAATTGGTTAATATATTTTCTTATAATAGTTGGTTTTTTCCCTTCCAATTACCTTGTTGTTTGGCTGCACATTCCCTCCGTAAAATTTAAAGTTAATAACGCGTTGTGAAAATAGCTAGTAGCAAAAGCCTTGCATGATGAATAAATGTGAAGAATTCGAGCCAAATGGCCACCCATCCCAAGATCATGATTTTTTTTTTATATTTTTACTTTCTCGTGTTAAATGATTTTATTAAGCAAAACTAATTCCATAGTAATTGCAATATAGCACACAGTATCTATGCAGATATGTCCATAGCATATCAAGGTAAGAAATGAAAAAAGACAGATGCTAAAGTAATTTCGTCTATATTTATAGTACTTTCCTTGACTTACTTATAGGCTTAATATCTCACATCCACAGGGCTTTGTTTAATACAAATAAAAATGGCGTTGTACAAGTGTGGACATAAATGACAATGTTAATCTATATGATATCATATCTCAATTTATCTGTTTGCTCATTTTTTTCGCTATGAGCTTTCATTCTAATAGGCACCTGAATTTCAAAAAATAATTGGAATTTTTTGAAATGGAAAAAACAGGAGCCAAACGTGTAAACGAAGGTAAACGGAACTTTAGTGTTGGCATTAATTGCACCAAGGCTCTATACCAACACAATAGTTATCACATTAATCATTCACTTTATCCAAATCATTCAGTGAGAAAAATAATTAAATAAATAAAATGCACCAAATAATGCTTGGTAGCAAAGTGAAGATCCAGCCATCCAATCCACCACCTGACCGTGAACCAAATAGTCAATGATCTAAAAAATCTGTGAACCGTATTAACACGAAAGTTCAGAAAATCAGGTCGATTGAATGTATAAAAAACGTTCAACCAAAGTATTCAAGGCTTAAAGATCTGATGATCAATTCAATAACACATAGTTTTTTCTTAAATAATATATTTGAAGTGTTAGTAAAGAAAATAATGCCATACTGCATGATAAATTCAAATTAAATTATCCTAACTGAATTTATTTGGAAAACTATATGGAGGGTGAGTGTATGTGTGCGTAGTAAGAAGCTAGAGAGCTTGAGATGGAAGGAGGTTCTTAATTGAAGCCCATGATATAATCCCTTGATAACTAAGTATGGGGGAAAAAAAGATCATCGTTTTGCATTAAGAATTTGGAAGCATGCACCATTCCTCTTGACTTGACCAGTTCTTATGTTGGCATCCTACAGCACCAAAAAGAGTTACAATTATTGAAATTTTTATTTTTGTCAACTTTGAATCACCAAAAATAATTTTGTAATTAAAAATTTAATTGGTTAAATGAAAGAAAACCACAAATCCAAAACTCAATCCACAGCGTTTGGAAGAGAAGATCCGCATCCTTCAACTATTTTCCATTTAGGAGTTGAAGACTTGTAATGAAAAATTCAAATGGTTAAATGAAAGAAAGACACAAACCTAAAACTCAATCCACTGCATTTTAAACCCTAGATCCACATCTTTCACCACTTTTCCATACAGTGCCTTTTATTCATCCATGTCATCCACTTACTACAGTAGACATTATAGGAAACATGTTATTTTTTATAATAAAAAGTTCAAATTTTGATTGATATGTGTTTTTATGTTTTGATTCCGTTGACAATGAATACGTTTTTGGAGAAGGCCAGCACTGAAGAGAGCAACTGTAATAACGTGACGCAACGTGTGAGGTCTAGACTGGTACTTTTTTGTTTTGTAAACAATACGTAAAAATAGAGACCTTACTCATTGATCAAGTATAATACTTCAGCACATCCTAGACATGTAGTTTATCTCAATTATGATAGGGAAAGCATTAATTTGCATAAGCAAAAGAATATGTATTTGCAAACGTATATTGAAAAATGTGTATTATTTACCACCTAAAGAAACGATAAGAACATAGTAACTGAAACTAATCAACTAATCAATGCGTGCACACACACTAATCAACTGCTTACCATAATATTAATGGGACTACATATTTTAAAAAATGATTAGATACGGAAAAATGTAATACAACATCTCATTATAGTGATGCATGCAAATAATTGTTTTATGATAAGAGTAACACTTGATTTAACACTAAATTGTACAAATATTACAATCTCTATAATGAAATTTGGTAATAGAAAATATAAGAAGCTATAAAGCAATCATCCAATCTGACATGACCCATTTGTAGCGAACGGTTGTAAATATAATATATTTTTGTTCCAAAAATAGATGGTTACTTATTTTATCCACACAAATTTATGATTGATTATTCCTTATATATAATGTTATATTGAGATTATCGTTTTAATAGTTTCATTTTACAAAAATGGTGATATTGTTTAGTCAAAAGATAAACATAAGTTTTGATATAATATTTCACTGGCCATTTTACATGGTTAATGTTATTATCTGATCAAAGAAATCAGGTTAACTTATAAATTCACCCTTAGAGCATCTCCAACGCTGCGGGTTGCAGATGGTCAATTCGTTCTTTGAACAAAAGCAATTCACCCCAACGCGGGGGAGTTGCTTTGATTGCTTTAGTCGGCTTTTTTTAAGCCAGCTAAAGCAATCACACGGATCGCAGTCCTGGATCGTTGGATTGGTGTTACTTTAATAGTGTCCTATTCTTTCTTAGTGAAAATATATCCTTTTATTAGAGTTAAATGATCCATCATTATTCATTTACAAAAGTATAATCCAACTCATTAAAACCATAACCCGTCGACATCTGTATGTTTTCAGAGTAACATTTATAATGTTACCTCAAATTGGAATTCCTTCTAGTGTTTGGCTTTATAATAATAGCTGTAAAGGATATCCAGTCTAAATGTATTTCAAACTTACCACGTTTGAAAAAACTATATTAGAGTTAATATATAAGATTCAAGCACCATTTTTCTAATAATAGGGCATCTACAAACAGTTATAGCTAGCTTTAAAGGTATGAACAATTTACTGACTTGGAATAATTCTAGCATGTATTGTATATATATTTTTTTAAGCCACTCAAGCATATTAGTTGACTGAAAAAAGATATCTTTTGCAATAAATTTTCATTAACCCAAGATTAAATAATAGTTTTTTTTTCCAGTAAAACTTTTCTTCACTGGCGTCTGACATTGGTTTTAGCCGTTAGCATATTACTCATTAACTAATAAAATATTAATATCATAAATGTTAAGCATCAATAACTATAAGGTCCACCATCAAAGCTATCTATATGGAAAACGCAAATGACGCAGGTTAATTGGTTCTTTACAATTATCATGTTCACCATGCATATTACTTTGTCACTGCTATCCCTATAATTAAGCATTCCTATCATCATTTATTACTAATATCACAATTAAATATTCTTTTTGAATACATCAATAGTTGTGGAATACAGAATTCCATAAATAGCAGCAAATTATACCATGCATCAGCCTTATCACGTACAAAAATGTTAAACTGGAAATCAACAAAAATATTCAAATGTGCTTAACAATAGAGAATTAAGGTATCATGTCAATGGTTCTGATGCAGAATTATATAATGAAATGTTAAGTTCGTAAGTGAACAGAATGTTGATCTATGTAAATAAATGCACATTTAAACACAATTTAAAAAAATAATTCAAATTAGACTTTTTCCCATTTGAGAATGAAAAGCTACCACTCAACCGTTCTTTAATTTCATAGTAGCAGATTTGAAATGTAAATTATTTGAGTGATACAAAAGCATGTTTGTTGTGGAGAACATATTCAAATTGGACATTAAGATAAAGCATGGATACACAACTTCAACATCTGTTATATCCAGCGTAATAATCAAATGCCGCACAATAATGGTTCAAAGCAAGAAGAAGAACAATTATATATCATGCAGATGTAGCAATTGCCAGGATAACATTGATTTTGCTTGCTTTGACCATCATGTAGGATGTCCCTTTTCTTCCCTGACAGTTCCTAACCCAATACCAAAACAAATATTTTGTAATTTTTAGCATCTATCATGCTCATTCTCTTTAATTAATGTAAAACAAATTTTCTTATGACATGCAAACTTAGCAAATGCAGCTCCTATTTCTTTGAGAAGATAGACTATATTTACATCGCGACGACGAAGAATCAAGTTCAATGACGTAGTAATGGCTAACCATTGTTTGGACACTGTGTGCATGTTGGGAAACAATAGATGAGTCGCGGACTAGGTCGCTCTCTTGAAGATGATTCGGCGATCTGGTCAGAGGTGCAAACCAGTCGCTCTCTATCACCGACGCCTCTAGGATAAAACAGCCTCGAATAATAATTGATTTGCTTGCACAACAAATCAATTCAGATGTACGTTTTCGCATAGAATATAACTGCTCATTATGATATTATTTTTTCAAGAATTTTTAATGGTGGAGGAAGAAGAAGAGCTAAAGATAAAAAAAATCGTATTTTTTCTGAGTAGTTCTAAAAAAAACGTGGTAATACTTGTAGAGGAAGTTAGTTCAGATCCAAAAAAAAATGGATCTTAATTTTTACCAAATCAAATAAAAACTTGTTCTTTTATAGTCTCATGATGTGGGACTATTCATATATGAATCAACTCACACTTATCCATTTTTTAAATAATTCATCTTTAAAAAATAAACCATTTTTCTAGCAATCCCCCACTTGAATTTTTAAAAATATTTTCCGAGCAGTTTCTAAAAACATAAGATTGTGCATAAACAAAGGTATCATCCGACTTGAACCTTTGCATAGTGAATAAGATTCAGTTTTTACTAGAGTGACACGTAGTCTTGAACTCTATTCCTGACATCAGAACACACACAACATTTTCTATAGTGCAATCAAATAGGCCCGTGCTTTAATGGCCATGCACGTCTATCCCATTTTAGTGAATGCTCTAGGAATCTTGCCCAAACTCCATAGGAAACGGCCACTTTTCCACATTCACATAGGTGAGTCTATCAAGAGTACTCCTGAAGGTGGGTACTCCACTCCAATTCAAGTATAGACCTCATTAAGAGTTTCTATCAACTCATCCTCTAATCACTTCAGAAATACATGCTTCTTAATATAAAAATTTAGCATGTTCATCTACTATCACTACACAAGTTGTTTTTACCCATTGAACCTAGTTTTTGGGATCTCCAATCATTTAGGTCGGGTTACCATCGTGCGTGATTCCAAAAATATCAGGGCAATAGTACCATTCTTTTAGAATCATTAAGTACTTTCTTTCTGGTCAGTCCTTTCGTCAAAGGATCTGCCAAATTGTTATCACTTCATATGTGATGTTCTCTAACAATAATGTGCATTTGACTGTTATTTCTTACCGTTGTAATATCGATTTTGTTCTTTCAATAGTCTTCAAATTTTCATCATTATCTATGTGATGTTCTCCTACAATATTGTGCTTATGACGTCGTTTTCTACCGTTGTATTAATGATTCTGTACTTTTTGCGATAGCCACGGAACTATCGCAATAGATTACACTACTGGTGTCGGTTTTTTTCATAAGGGAATCTCAACTAGCAGATTTCTCTAGTTCTCTGCTTCTTCACTAGCTGTGGCCAGTGCTATTATCTCAGTCTCTATAGTAGACTGAGTCAAAATAGTCAGTTTCTTGGGTTTCCAAGAGACATCTTCTCCAGCGATGCTAAATATATAACCATTGGTCGCTTTAGAATCATCAGATAAAGTATTCTAGTCTGTATCAGAATATTCTTCAAGTAAAACTGAATACTTTTCATAATGTAATCCAAGATTCATAGTTTATTTTAGGTATCTTATGACTCTCTCAATAGCAAGTTAATGCTCTATGCTAGGTCTACTGGTAAACTTGCACAATAATCCCACGCCATAAGCAATGTCGGGTCTGGTACAATCAGTGGCATCCCCAAGGCTGCCAATGATGCTCGCATAATCAGACGGTCTTACACCCTCACCAGTGTTCTTAAGTAACTTTACACTAGGATCATATGGTGTACATACAAATTTACAGTCAAGATAATTGTATTTCTTTAGTATCTTCTCAATATAATGAGATCGATCCAAAGAAAGTCTCTTTTTACCTAGTAATCTTAATATCAAGTATTACACTTGCCTCACCTAGATCTTTCGTATCAAAATTGGCACTTAATAAAGAATTGACTGAGTTTATGGAATGAATATTTGACCCAAAAAAGAGTAGGTCATCTACATAAAGTCATATGATAGTGCAAATGTCATTCTTAGATTTGTAATAAATGCATTTGTCTCTTTCGTTAAGTTTAAAACCATGTGAAATGATAAAGTTATCAAAAAAATTCGTGTCATAGTTTAGGTGCTTGTTTTAAACCATATAATGATTTATCTAATTTGCATACTTTATGTTCTTGATTGTGTACTACAAATCTTTCAGGCTAGTCCATATAAATTTCTTCTTCTAATTCACCGTTCAAAAATGTGGTTTTTACATCCATTTGGTGTATTAGTAAATTATGAATGGAAGCAAGTGAGATTAATACCCAAATGGATGTAATTCTAGTTACTAGTGAAAAAGTGTCAAAGAGACCTATATTTTCTTTTTTCTTAAAACCTTTAGCTGCTAGTCGTGCTTTATATTTATCAATAGTGTCATCAGGTTTTAATTTCTTTTTAAGTACCCATTACAGCCTATAGATTTATAATCGGGGGCAAATCTACCGAATGCAAAGTCTTATTTGGATTCCAGAGAATCCATCTCATCATTTATAGCCTCTTGCTAAAAATCGGCATCTAAAGAAGATAAGGCCTCTTGGAGGTTTAAGGATCCTCCTCTATAGTAAAAGCACAAAAATCCAAACCAAAGTCTTTTACGGTTCATGCTCTTTTACTTCTTCTAGGTTCAGCTTCAGAATTTTCATTAAATTCTGTTCTAATAGGCATACTTGAAGTGCCCTACTGTTCCTTAATTTAAAAGAAAATTTGTTTCATAACAATCAGCATCATTTGTTTCAATTATATTATGTGTATTTAGGTCATAAAATATGTATGCTTTGCTATTAATAGCATAGCCTATAAATACACATTCATATGCTCTACTTGCCAATTTTATTCTCTTAGAGTTTGGAACGCAAACATATGTTAAACAACCCCAAGTTCTAAAGCATGATACACTGGCTTTATAATCCTTTAAAATTTTATTTTTAGATTTAGGGATCCTATTCAAAACATAGCATACGGTTGATAATATATCCTCCAACCAATGTTTTTGCTGCACCAGAATTTAATAAAATGGCAATTACTAATTTAGTAAAGGTTCTATTTTTCTTTTAACTTTACCGTTCGTTTCAAGTGAATAAGGTGTAGTTCTATCATGTACAATATCATGTCGTCTATAGAAATTCAGAATAGAACTAGATTCATATTCTGTTCTTCTATCACTAAGATGTCGCTTAATCTTTTTATTTGCTTGATTCTCAAATTCAACTTCGAATTTAAATATGTCAAATGCATCATATATTTCAGAATCACAGTTTTTGCAATCGTAAGCTTTATTTCCACCTTACTAATCTCTACAGCTTTAGCGGTGTGAGGATCTCCCAACAACACTCTCTGATCATAAGCAGCCATGTATATTATGAATATATAATGATCATAGCAGACATGGCAAGAAACATCAATGTCTACCCACCAACCCTTTGATCCACCAACAAGGCGAATCTCAATAATCGCAGCTGTAAGAGGCTCTTCAATCAAGTTAGCCTGCGGTGCATGGTCTAGCCTTTTTTGACACTTTCATGCCATATGGCCTGGTTTCTTACAATTGTAACATAGAAACAACTGTCCAGAATCATTCTTTTTGGTTGGTTGCTGCTATCCTTTATGGTTTCCTTGTGAATTCCCATTCTATTCTGAACTGACCGGCTACGGAGGCTTATAATTGTTAAAGATGTTAATGTGTTTGAAAATCATTCAACAAAGAAAAAAATGATTTTGGTAATGGATTAAACTCTGTTGTTAGGTTCCATTACCTCCATTGTCTAAATAATAGTCCATGCAACTATTCATCTTGATAGAATAGTTCATTTTTCACTGTCTATTTTACCAGAAGTTATGAATCTAACTTTGCTAGTGTACTTCATTACCAAGTGTTTCTAGAAAGGCTTGGATGACCATTCTCATGAATGAACTATATTCATGTTAACTGGGTTCAGTTTGCAGTTAGGATGTTACAAAAGAAGAAATTTATTTATTTATTTTTTAATTCCAATAACACCATATATTGCAAAAGTGTGATAACAGAATTTGTACCTTTTTGGTGATCCTGTACAATGCAGGTAGTACTTAAACTAGTCCCCAGTTAAATTAAACTGTTTCTATCTCGATAACCATAATAAAGGTTGTTAGACCAAAAAATGGTCCTAACACCCAATTGAAAATGATTTGCGAAGAATAATAATCTAAAACATAGAAAATCAGGTAGAGACACGAGATTTATAGTGGTTTGGCATTAACTTACCTACGTCCACTTCATAGTTTCTCATTTCATTCCAGAATTACAATTACAATGAATACATTCACACAATCACTCGAATACAATGAATTATGCTCTCCGAATTCATTGATTTTTATTGGAGATGGAGGTGGTTGTTGATTGAGAAATTCGGCCATGGCTGCCATTCATGAATTAAGTGTCAGAACCCCCCTCAAATGATGCGTTGTATGTGTATTTATAGATGAAAAATTGGTTGGGATGTGTGGACATGTGGCAACATCATGGAGGACTTCAAAAATGATGGAGAAAGTGGGGAGCGTGGCTTCATTCGTGAGCTTACAAGTGTCAATCGGTCCGGGTAAATAGGCACAAGAATAGGTCTCAAATGAAGGGAAGTTGCGTGTTTCAGGCAGTTCGATTAGGAGGCCTAGATCCGATCCGAACCGGTGTTGTTGCACCCATCCGATCCGACCCGAGCTATTCCATCCGAACCGATCCGAGCTATCCCATCCGAACCGATCCAAGCTATCCAATCTGATCTGATCCAAGCACTGATTTTAGGACATATGAGAGCTTTATCCTCTAACATATATAACCCTGATCATCTGATTTTTGGGTGGCCTGGTCACAAAACAGGCTAACATTTTGCCCCCCAAAGTACGTCTTATCGAAGATGAGGCGTGCTTTGAATATGCCAAGCTGAATATTTTTAGAAAGTCATCCGTCCTTGAGAAGGCTTTATCAAATTATTGCACTGCTTCCATGGGTGCTAGTGAGTACAAATTCTATGGGAGGAGTAGTTGAAATGATCGGGTAACCATTTAAACCTCGTCGAATAAAGAGGTCTAATTCCTTCATCATAAGTCATATAGGATCGTTAGATCCTATGTGAGGTCGTACACACACAAGTTAATGTCAAACGACGCTTCTTCTTATGCAAGTCAAGTGTATTGCAGAGTCAGACTTTCTTTTATGTATAATTCAATGTATGAAACAACCATCCAAGTCATAGGGTAGTATCAGAATCTTTGGGCTTTGAGCTAGCATCTGGATTATTGGGACAAAATGCATCAGAATTGGCATATAAATCTGTCACTTGTGCTTGGATCTGGACTATCTCGATATCAGGATATTAGTCTAGGGCTCCACAATCGCATCTAATCGTTACAATAAGGTATCCGAAAGCTATCACTCTGGATCATTTTATAATCCCGTGATTACATATGAAACAGCATGAGATGTTGTTGAGAACGTGCGAGCCAATGGTAGGTATGATCATCACAATCCTAAGGCAGTAGAGGAGCTTATCACACTCTCCATTTGATGCAATTGTGGGTCGAGTCTTTGGATTCATGTTTGATCCGTTAGTTGGCTCACTTGGATGGTCGAGATGAATCATGTCATATTCCAGATATATAGTGTATATGTTCTGAATTATGCACAAAATCAGGATCATGTTCAAAGCTAGTCTGTCAGTTGAAGCTCACGCTCCCAATCTCAGTGTAAGATGAGTGAATTCGGTGCTTATGCCCCAACATCGTTGGGGATTGGACTAGGTCAATCGGATATCCAGTCTTCTAGACTTTAAACTTTCTTTCTACACATTGGGTTAGAGCTGCAGGTTTAACAATCTTGGTTGACCCATGTCATTCCGTACTTCTTTCTTATGTCGTCAAGTGCTAGAGTTGTATATGTGAATGGTCGAATAACATTCACGCCGGTGTCATTCCATCCCTTTAGTCAGAAAGTGAGAATTGCCTCATCGAGTGACAATGAACTTAGGTACTCTATTTGCATCAGCCACGGAGTTGAGTAAGCTCGTCAATCATGAAAGCGAGGGAACGTTGTTTGGGAGTCATTCGGGCTCCTTCGTTCATGCTTTGGAATTATCCGAAATAGCCGTCATAGTAATTTTGAGTCTATCCCTCCTACTTGGTTCCATTGAGCTCGACAATCAAGATTGCTGGATCGTTTAATGAAATTGTTTCTTTCTGGAATTATGCATTCCTATCAGTATTTTCTAGGGCTTTTCGTTTGTCTTGATCGTTTCAGGAGTCAGATGACGCTCCATTCTTTATCATGAAAACATTGAGAACATCCATTTCAATATAGATGCCTCTTGTTGCAGGAATTTGTCTGTCTCAGGATAGAATTCGTCAACGTTTCTGGGAAAATCTCATGGCATAAAGGAATTGATGTTTACTCCAGAGGCGAGTCCGCCAAGGCAACTTGGTGGGCCTCGTTGCAGAGAGACTTTGAAGTCTGAGTTACCCAGAATATCAGATACTACTGCTATCAACACCATAGATGGTCCAAGTTGATCTACCGATGCCACCGCGACATCAAATTTTTTAAGGAATGAATGCATAGTCTCACCAAACCTTTGTTTGATTGAAGTGAGTAAGATGACACTCTTGGGTCGATAGTCGTGGATCTTTGAGCTGCATTTGAGTGTGCCGCCTTTGATGAAGCATTAAATAACATTGGCAATCTGGCCTTTGTTTTTGCGGAGTCGTCGCCAATTGCCCAATTTAGCGCTGGTGCCCCCAGCATGAACTCTTGAAGTGGATGGAAGCTGGTCTCTCATTTCTTGATTCCGCATATGTAATAGTAGTCAATTAGGCTTCTGTCTTTTAATTCTAGATGATGATCCGCTACTCGGATGTATGCTGGTTGTTCTTGAGGAGCCATTCTTCTGGTTATGGTCTGGGATCTTGCGGAACTCCGATAAATGTAAATGTGCCTAAAGTTGGCGGATAGTCAAATTATGTTACTCGAAGCTCGTATCTCTACTCCCCATCCACGGGGATTTTACTAAATGGTAATCATCTAATCCACGTATTCTCTGAATTTATACTCCCTCGTCAAGTTGTGAGTTATAGTTTGATTCAAAATGATTTGTTCGTGTCTAGGTCATGTTAGTCTTTGGTCTCCCATCCAAGCTCTGAGGTTCGGAGTCGGGTGGCGATAAAGTCAGATTATAGCTGTCTCAAATGATCTCGTTTTCCCCCTACTTTAAGAAATGGGGAACTTTATGTTGAATTTGAGTTAGATTTGAAGCATTCATCTGAATTGGAGCATAGGTTGGTCAGACTCCATTTATGTTTTCAATGACGCTTGCATTGCCGTCATTTTCATCCAAAATGCTGCAGTCGGAAGTTGCATGCTGCAAATGTTTGGGAGGAGGTTGATTGCACCTTATTTCATTCAAGACTACGTTTCCAACTTGTCCTAGGGTCTTATATGATCTGGGCCACGGAGCAGGGAGTGTTTGATCCAAGTTCGTTGTCGCTTGAATTCCCACGGTGCTCGCTCCAGCGAGTAAGTCGTAGTTACTCGGCCTTCCAACTATCCAAGTAAAGAAGTTATCCATCGCTTTCTGTCTTTTTCGGAGAAATTCATCTCGCCGAGCCATTTGAGTTCTCAAATCAACAAGGGTACCATCCATTTCATATCTAGCTTAAATGCTGAGGGATCATCGGAAAAAGAAATCTACTGACTTCCTTTGTTCCTAGCGCCTTCTGCGCCAATATCCTCTACACAGAAAAAATTTCTATCTTCCTTCTTCTTAGTCTTTGAGTCTGATTGTCAGGCAACTCGCCTCCTCGCAAGTTAGAAGTCAAAGTAATGGCATCCCCTTTTATATGGGGCCTTTCAACTAGGAAGTCGGTCCGGACTAGCAAATGGACGTTCACTCTGCATCCATTCCGTGGTCCTCAAGCATCCTATCAAGATCGAGGTATAAGTTAGACACAAATATATAAATTATGCCATTTGTAAATATTTTCAATAATGTGGCCCCAGTCCAAGGGTAACGGTGAAAGATCGGTAGTTGTATCACATCCCATTCAAATTTAGACATAGATGTAGGGAAAATAGACATGGCTTTCAAAGCTTATGTGATTGAGTTATCCAAGTGCTCAAGTTATCGCATTTTCCATTCAGTGTATTTGTGAGGTGGCACTTGTCGATGCACTTGGGCTATGGCCAGTCACATATGGGGGTATATGCTGATTCGATATATCACTCTTAGGGCCTCCTTTCGGTTGTTGACTTAAGTCATGTGACACGTCATTAAACAATTCACTCTCAAGGCCTCCTTTCGGTCGTCACCTTGAGTCGCATGAGAAGTTTAGCATTGCGCATCAGCGTCAACCTTCTAGACATGGCCCTCTGTTTGTTTTCTACTGGCCTACTGCAGTTGTCGCGAGTGTGGCCCTCGCATTCTTGTCCTGTTATCTTGTACAAGCTCGCACTCTGTAAACAAAGTGAATCTCTAAGTAATAGGTAATAAAGCACATCACAATCAAGTAAGGGTTCCAATTCAAAACCCCTGCAATCAAATAATATCTAGCAAATCATATAGAATTTGTCTGGGGGCAATGTGTGTGTGCCCCCAATCAAACTTGAATAAAGTGCCTAGTCAGGGCTTGTTCGACATTGTGTTGTCCCCAATCTTTCCGTGGGGGTGTCGGCTCAGCTTTCAATCTTATCCCCATTCCTTCAGTGGGGTAGGAGCCTGTTGTCTTTGGTGCTTAATCTTAGCACCTTTATACTCTCCTGACGTATGCCCAGGTTAGAGTGTAATCAAGGCGGTCTTTAATCGTGGTGCACCATCACGCATTGGGGACGTCGTCTTCCCGTCCTTTATACTCTCTCTCGAATCATGAGAGTTAGAGTTAATCAGGCGAATGGTCATGTCACTTACCCCGGCTTTCCTCCTGCGCTCTAATCCCAAGAGCGGGATTCTGTCGACTGAGTGTCATTCTCGAACTCGATCTTTAGTCCATACTCCATGCTTCACTCTGACAGATGGAGATTTTTGGGCAAGTGGTCGGGTCACACTCACCGAGGCGCTACCTCCTAACCTCTGATTCACAGGTAGAGGTGGCCATTCGCAATATTCAAGTTTCTCTCGTCCCATTGATTCGAGGGATGGAGTTTGATCGGACACTGCAATATCGTCCTTCAAATGTACTCTCAAATCATGAGAGCTAGAGCCATGGATCGAGTGGTCTTTAATCGTGGCGCGCCCATCACATTCATCCTAGATGGGTACTTCTATCCTATCTCTAAGGGTTAGAGTTAACCTGGCAAAGAGTCAGAAAATGTTTGCAGAAGCGTTGCGTTCCTCCGTTCAATCTATGGAAGGAGTGATTGGCACCGACCTTCGGGTACCTGCATCATTCATATCGCATGAATTAGGCATGTCAATAATTCAGGAAGCATGTAAGAGTAAATTGCATGATTGAAAAGTAAGCATATCAAGGGGAAATGCTGCCTCCTTTATTTGGATTCATGTAATCTGATGGCGTCAAACATAGGACTGAGCCATGTAGACGGCCGAATTGCATCTATCTGAAATCAGATTCCAACTTTGAAATGCAAAAGTCAATGCATAATTATCTTTATGTCTGCCACGTATGAGCCAAGGAATGGATGGTCATCTCGGATCCGCCTTGTGCTATACAACTTCTTTCAAGCGGAGGGCGTGGCTTTGTAAACGAGTTGTTCAATCAAGCTCGTCATGGTATTGCTCCATAACTCTATATGTAGGTGTTAGAAGTGTGATCAGTATCAAATCCTAGGTACCTACACCATCCATATATTAATTCATCTAAGTTAATTACATCAGTAGCTCATAAAGGATGCAAATATAAGAGTCATGGTTAAAGAGTAGTCATGTTAAAGGAATGAATATGATTCCGTGTGAAAATGGCATTGCATGCTATCTGCAGGTCCATTTTGCCTCGCCCAATCTCTACCAGGGGATAGTTTGATTGTGGTCTTGGTGTGACAAAGGCAATTAGGTAAATATTGTAAGCGAATGACGAGGTCTTGTTTCCTTTGAATCGCCTTTTTGCCCCCATGCTAAGGGCAAGGGTTGAATGTCAGGAAGTCATGTATGTATTATTAATGGTATCATATCATCACGTTGGTGCTAGGACAGTAATTGGCAGGAGAATACTAGATCCATGTTCATAGAAGCTTTTGTGCTTTCCATGTTAGGAAATAGGATATGGCTGCTAGGGTGATAGTTATATCTCATCCATCCTCATACATGCCTTCAATCCTACGTCGGGAATAAGATCTAATGGACAGATAATCAATCAACATCTAGGCTTAAGTGCTCTAAACTTTTAACTCGTCAATTTTCGGGCAAGGCTGAGGAAGTCTATTATGCAAGCCTATTATGTATCAGCTTTGAATTAGATGATGTAATCATGAGCAATCGACATTCGAATCTCCGGTTGCACCCAATGTCTGGGACACGAGTTACTTGACTAATCCTCAATGAAGGGAGTGAAATTGTAAATCTTCACTTTCTAACTCCAAAACGTCGTTTGTCAAAAGTTTCATTCGCATTCATCTCCCATTTAGCGGGAGGCTGATTAGTGATTTTGTCCAATCATCTAGGGCGGTGAATTCAGCAATGAGGCTCGTTGGTGTCTATCTTGGGGTAACCTTCCAAGGGAAATAAGCGTTATCGCCTTGCATGTTATATCTCGAGGCATAAAGAGTGATGGCACGCCTTTCACTTCTCTTGCTAAGTGCATTTCATGCTGCAGGAAGTTCATCATGGGGTTGTCTACGACTCTCTTTTGAGTTGTCGGAACTGTCTAGCTTGGTCGGATTATTAACCTTTCGATTTTCCGTTCGTAGGACGTAAGATATGCTATAACGTTCCAATCCATCCAATAGCTCTTCTACCTGTTCTAGGTAAGCTACGAGTTATAATCCCTTCCTTTGGAATTTCCTTCGAATCAATACATCTCCAACACCGGGTCATCGATCATTCATTGCACCGTCGGTACACAGTAACAGGTGCTTGTATTCATTTTTCGTTTTGAAAGGCCATCTTTTTTATCTAACACATCCTCTTCGGGAATGGTAAATTCAGCGATGGATTCGGCTAATGTTTGGGGACTGAGCAGTAGACACTAGGGTGAAATGTAAGCTCTGAATTCTGCTGGAGCTGGTCGGTCTAGACCTTGATCAGATAAACTTGAGTATGATAGCATAGCTTGCGAGACTTTAAGTAATATTCATGCGTTATGTCACAATGCAAATAAGAAGTAGAGAGCCAATGGTTGATTCATATTTGCTTTAATCTCGAGCTCTCATCATTTGACCAAGGTCGTATGGTGGCTGGTGAGCAGTCAAGTTGTTATAATCCTGGAAAGGATCCATAGGTCCAATCGTGGCGTGTGGTGGTTCAACTAGTACTAATTCTGGGCACCAAAGTATGTTGACTTAACCCTTATTTGATGGAAATCAGTCTTCCTCGATGTAGTTGACAGCAAATGGCAATTGCAAAGTTTTTCCAAGTTCTTCGGAAGGTGAACCGCATAACATATTTCATTCATCACATCATACAATTGAAGTGTAGCTTTGGGATGTTGAGATCCTTAGCTGCTTTCTGGTATCCCCTTATTGACAATCATGGTCACTAAGATCATAGGAATTATCTTCGGAGTAGTGCTCGGACAGTTCCATATAACCATCATTCGATGCCCCGCTGATTGGACAAGTTCAAGTTGCATAAATAAGATGGTAACTACTCGTTAGCGAGCAACATTGGTTGCATCGGTGAAATATATACACAATTAGAACTAAGGAAGAGGAAGCTGCTATGAGACAATCATTGTCTTGTACACTGTCCTTGATAACAAGCCAGATCTGATCGATAGCTCCTCAAATTGGCTTACTGATGCAAATAAAAGTCATGGCTCTGGGAAGAATCCCAATCGTTGGCAACTTGTTGTGATATTCTCAAACTATCCGTCTAATCTTCTTTGACAAGCTTTGATAACTGCTGTTAGCTAAAATGTATGCCGAGCCGAAGGCGATCCATGCTCCGAGCCGAAGGCAAGGCCGTGCTCCGAGCCGAAGGCAAGGCCGTCAGCGGGTCCGGGCGCAGCGCTGGTGGGGGTCCGGGGCCCTATAGTCTCGGCGGCGATGGAGCCTTTTCTGAAATGATCAGAAAAATGTATTTTCCCAAAAAATAGCTGTTTCAAGTCGGTTCGGATCATACCTTCAAGTAGCGGTTCGGAGACTTCTTCACGTTGGGTCGGATCGGACTAGCTCCTCCGAACCGGATCAGAGCATCATCAGCTGGTCGGTTCGGGTGCCATTCCGGGTTGGATCTGGAGTTACTCCGCTCTGGCCATGTAAGTATGCCATGTTGTCTTCATATGTTGAGCGGGTCGGATTTGGGTACCCCGAACCGATCCGAACTAACATCCGATCCAGGACTCCTAGTGTAACATAAAACAGAATGCCTTCTCCGATCCGAATGCCTATCTTCCATCTGAACCAATCTGCTACTATCCATCCTACCCGAAGTCTTCTACTGTCTCCGATCCAAATGCTTCGCCTGAACTGGAAACATATTCGATCTGATTCAAATGGTTTCCTGGACTCCACTCCTGGACTTTGGTGAATGTTGCTGGACGAAGTGGAGCCGATTTCACGTCTAGTGATCTCCACGATTGCAAATATAGTTTCATAGGATTTCCTCATTGAACTTGGTGATCCGATAATAGACTGGAGAATCCTTATATGCTGAGAATCTTCAGTTCTCAGTGAAAGCACCAAATTGTTAAACCAAAAAATGGTCCTAACACCCAATTGAATATGATTTGCGAAGAATAATAATCTAAAACATAGAAAATCAGGCAGAGACACGAGATTTATAGTGGTTTGGCATTGACTAGCCTACGTCCACTTCATAGTTTCTCATTCCATTCCAGAATTACAACTACAATGAATACATTCACACAATCACTCGAATACAATGAATTATGCTCTCTGAATTCATTGATTTTTATTGGAGATGAAGGGGTTGTTGATTGAGAAATTCGACCATGGCTGCCATTCATGAATTAAGTGTCAGAACCCCCCTCAAATGATGCGTTGTATGTGTATTTATAGGTGAAAAATCGGTTGGGATGTGTGGCCACGTGGCAACATCATGGAGGACTTCGAAAATGATGGAGAAAGTGGGGAGCATGGCTTCATTCGTGAGCTAACAAGTGTCAATCGGTCCAGGTAAATAGGCACAAGAATAGGTCTCCAATGATGGGAAGTTGCGTGTTTCAGGCAGTTCGGTTAGGAGGCCAGATCCGAACCGATGTTGTTGCACCCATCCGATCCGACCCGAGCTATTCCATTCGAACCGATCCGAGCTATCCCATCCGAACCGATCCGAGCTATCCCATCAGAACCGGTCCGAGCTATCCCATCCGAATCGATCCAAGCTATCCAATCTGATCCGATCCAAGCTTTGGTTTTAGGACATATGAGAGCTTTATGCTCTAACATATATAACCCTGATCATCTGAGTTTTGGGTGGTTTGGTCATAAAACAGGCTAACAAAGGTCAACAAATAAATTAAATCAGTAAATAGCATACCTTCCTACCACCTTAGCAACGAATTCCGCTTTGATTTTAAAATTAAATGCAACCTGGAACTGATCTATTCCAGATTCAGGCAGCAGACACTGTGTAGTCGCAGAACCCAGCATCGCCCTAAGCTTCGACAGCGATGCCCAAACGGTGGTGCCGCTTCACCGAAGTTCCAATGCCTCGCCTCTACCGCGCGCAAGGCTGCCTTGCTTCACTGGTAATCCTGGCATATCCATTTTCTTCGATCTGCAATTTACAGTTCTGATGAAGTTCACGTCCACCATAGACTTTCCAACAAAAATCTACTGAAGCCCTTAAATCGCTTATGTGTATCGGTTCGAGAAGCTTCATGGAGGTTTTGGCCTTGTAGTTCAGCGGATAGATTTTGAGATCCGCTATTTTTGTGTATCGTCAACTGAACATAAATTTATTTCAGCCATATTTGTACTAACCAATAAGCAGCGTTGTAATTTGATGTTTTTTTTTGTTTTTTTCCCCTAAACGCAACAAGGGAACATCTTATCCTTTCTCTTTTTGCTTCCACCTCCAAAAATACACCATGTACATCCATAGAGTGCTCCACAACAACCAACTCGTGATGCTGGATGATGTCCGTTTGCTTTAACTTTTGTCCAAATCATCGTTTCGGAATCAAGCAAATAGATGTCGTTCAAAATCTTCAATTTTCCTTGCCCTCCAAAAACAAAAGGTGTTTTATCCTCATAAAGAGTAGCTACGTGATTTGATCTTGGTGATAGTCCTGATCCCGTGTAATTTAATGTTGCGGCCATTGCTTCGATTCCATCTTCAAATTATTGGGAAACAATGGCTGCGTCGCGGACTAGGTCGCTCTCTTGAAGACGATTCGACGATCTGGTCAGAGGTGCAAACCAGTCGCTCTCTATCACCGACGCCTCCAGGATAAAACAGCCTCGAATAATAATTGATTTGCTTGCACAACAAATCAATTCAAATGTACATTTTTGCATAGAATATAACTGCTCGTTCTGACATATTTTTTTTAAAGAATTTTTAATGGTGGAGGAAGAAGAAGAGCTAGAGATAAAAAAATCATATTTTTTCTGAGTAGTTCTACAAAAAAAAACTTGTTAATACTTATAGAGGAAGTTGGTTCAGATCCAAAAAAATGGATCTCAATTTTTACCAAGTCAAATAAAAACT
The DNA here is from genome assembly GCA_030737875.1 of Allium sativum. Lineage (NCBI taxonomy): Eukaryota > Viridiplantae > Streptophyta > Magnoliopsida > Asparagales > Amaryllidaceae > Allium > Allium sativum. The sequence continues at coordinate 429,914,614 of CM060923.1, forward strand.
TGTTCGTTTATATAGTCTCATGATGTGGGACTATTCATGTATGAGTCATCTCATACTTACTTAATTTTTAAATAATTCATCTTTAAAAAATGAACCATTTTTCCAACAGTGCATAAGAACTTTAAGTACAGGTCATTTGAAGAAATTTCACTATTGAAAATTGAAGCATCAGAGGGTCGAGGCCATCAGTTAAAGGCAGAATAACAAGCGTGCCCCTATTACTGATTATTTTAAGGCAAAATTGTTTTCATCCTCAAATGACCCATTATAGAGGCAGATAATGTGGCCTCCGCTTAATTTTGAGATTTACTCGTCTACCTTCCGCCTCACAGATAAACATGCCCTTTTCAAACTTTTTTTGCCCTATTTCGCAAACCCTAGATATTCTACTTGTCAATCAATCCCTTTCCCTTTCGATTAAAATCACACTCCTAAAGCTGATTTAAAAATAAGCATCGTCTTTGTTTTACAATTCATCTCATAGATCAGTAATATTGAGCGTCGAACCCTTAATCTTTTAAATCTCTTGCAATATCGACGAGGAGCATCCCATCCAAGACAAAAAGCCAATCTCTTCTAAAATCAAAAGTTATCCAGGTCAGCAATTAATTTTTGGTTCGTCTCTATTGTTATTTGTAATATTTAGACTTGATACTATATCATTTAATGTTAAACCTAAGGATTAATGAATAACCAGATTATGGATAGATGTTTTTTTGCGTGTTGTTCAGATTTGTATTATTATCTGTGATCTCCATGACAAAGCTGCAGGTGTTTAAAGAATCCATCAATAACCACACTATAACCTGTAGTGTATAGTTTAAATTGAGCTAAGTTAGGGATATATATCTTGTTAGCTGTTAATTTGCACTTCCATACTTAGGTTAATATGGATTTTTGAAAACTTATACTAAACTACAGGTATGAAGTAGTTAATGATTGGGAAAGGACATTTAATTGGTTGGATGTTTGAATATACATAAATGAAATGTGTAGCTTTTATTTTGGTTCAAATTGGAAGAAAAAACGGGTTGATTATTGTTTTTACCTTTTATCGTGAAGTTGTTACTAAAATAATGTGATTCATTTTTGTTATAATTAAAAGAAAATGTATTTTGTTCTATACTATTAAATATTGACTTAAATTAAATATAATGTTCTAATAAGTTTGTTATCTTTATAGAAAACAATTCAATTTTTTTCTTCTCAAATTGCAGGTTTGTTAAAAAATGGAAGGGGACACCATATTATGCAGTAGTAATTTCCTAGCCTACTTTTTATGAAATTATCTCTACTTGATTTCCAAGTAATAGTCAGAATGACTTTCCAAATAATGTCTTCTTCATAAGTGTACAAAACTTATCTATTTAGGCAACTTAAAAACATGCTGAAAACGAACAACATGCTCTTGTAATTTGACCATATAGTGCATGTAAGCGCATGTACTAGGTATTGATGATGTTTTTCTTATTATTATATATGTATATTTGATTATATTTCAACAAAATATGCATCCAAAATCACACTAGCTCGTTTGCTCGAAATGCAGTTTGCCCTTATTCCTGAGCCATGCACTTCAGGTATTCATAAATTATGTTTCCAAAGAGATATCATCATGTTTCAAAACTATGATAGACTATAATATTCTTTTGTCCATTGGAATTAAAAAGGTTTATTCTAAGTAAGGCTTAGTGGACTTTGTATTGCTCACGGACCATCAAGTTGGAATTGTTCTCGTCCTTGCAACCAGAATAGTTGAGATAAGGTATGTAGATGATTAATATCGTAATTGATAGTTTCTGATACTTTGGCCAATGATTGGAATAATGAGTCCAATATCAATTTATGATTTGTTGGGAAAAAAATAAAATGTGTAATTTTACTCTTTGACAGGTCCTTCTAGATTGAAGACAACTATAGGAAACATTTGCTATCAATCACGAAGTAAAATTATTTTTCTTTGCAGGAAAGATAACTTGTAAAGGTACATCAGAGTATAATTCTTTTTCGTTACGCTTAAGTTTTTATGTATTTCACTTTACTAGATGATTCTTGTAGTAACTTGTTAAAAGTATTCGCCGTGATATAGAGTGACACCACTATCCCATTTGCTAGAAATAAAGTAAAAACTAAAACCATATTTCAATAGTTACGTTCTTTACTAACGTTTCTGAATTATCCTTATACATAGATAGACAGATAGATGCATAATAATTTAGTTACTACCATTGCAAAGTTTCAAAATTTGTGCATATACAATTGATGACTACCCATCAAGTATACAATATTATACTTAAGTGACTCATACAGCTTTTGCACTGTTAGTCTAGAACAATTACTTCTTTTTCCTTACAAGATCATAATTTTGGCCAAAGTGATTGTTTTATCGTATATAGGAAATACCAGTAGATTTTTTTTAATATTGATGGACTTTGAGATAAATTTTTGATGGTTTACACAACTTCTGCTAATTATATCATTTTAACGAATATATGCGCGCACACACGCGCGCGCACACACACACACACACACACACACACACACACATATATATATATATATATATATATATATATTCAAGTATAAACGATGTAGGAGCATTTCTTACTATTAAAAGGGTTGTGAATATATTTTTTCTTTAGTATGTCGTTAATCACTACTAATGTTGTTTTCACAAAGATGAACTATTGATGCATGTCTTTTTCTCTTTTTCATGTATATAAAAAACAATAAACATAGTTAGCATGCTTGGTAGGAGAACAAGTAGAAAATACTACATATATATATATATATATATATATATATATATATATGGACATGGTCATCCAAAGCGAGTAAGATATTTTATCACACTCAAATATGAATGCAATTTATCATACCTTACTTATTCTGATGTATTTTGTTGTATGTAGTTTGTATTTTTTTTTTCATGATGAGATAGCTAAGTCAAAGCAACATCGAAAAGTATTTGAAATGGCCTTAAGTTGATAGTGATATCAAAAAATTGATTGATAATTGTGAAGCGGGTTGATGTAATTAAATTATAGAATTTTGATATTTTTTATTATTGTGATTTATGTAGGCTAGAAATAATTGGATATCTCTTTAGTGAAATGTTTACATGTGAGTTAACTTATATATTTATAAGTATATGCAGGAGCTGCAAGTTCTTGAAGAGGCATTAAACATTTGTAGGAGGACAATTTCCCATATCATTCATGGCATTTTTTATTTCAATGGTAATCTTTATTTTTTGTTGAATATACAATCTGTAATATTCATTATACTTCCATTAATTATATGATTATATATATAAAAAAAGCAACATACTACATCTATTCTTCACCCAAATCATACTAAAATAACTTTAAGATTCGGAAGTCATTGATGGATACACACTTGAATGTAGAAAATTTCAGTTATAGCCTAAACATATATATTATTTTAAGCTATAGTTGATGCTTTTAAGTGGGTGCATTAGTGCAAGGCTGTAAATTGTAGTGGTGAGACTTCTTGTGGTTATCTAAGGGGTTTTGTTTCAGATTTGCATCTTCACCAGCTTAAAAAATCAAGTCAGATCAAAGATTAGCTTATTCATGCAATAAAAATGACGCTACAGGTAGGGATGTATCAATTAGCAATCGGTATTCATTGCATTGTTTCTTCTAATGGTACAATTTTTTTAGCTCAAACAGTAAACCAAAAAAAGGAGGCATGCTCTTTAAGAGCTCTTCCATTTTGAGTGAAGTCCATTTTATCATAATATTAACACCAACCACTTGAGTTTGTATTCCAAAACAATAAATTTGCATGGCTACGAGCCGATCATTCCTGGTGGTTTTTTCTTTATTTATTCCGTTTTTACTAGCTCGAGCCTAAAATTTTGAATCTAGCAGTAAATTAAAAAAAAATCCAAATGTTTGTTTGGTTAATTAGCTATTATGTACAATATTTCCAATCGTTTGCCTATGATTAAAGTTGAAAAGACATTAGTAATCAACTTCATGGTCCTTTAAGATAGATGCATGCATCGCTTCTCATTGCTGTCTCTCTCGTTTAGTTTGTATTTATGTTATATGTGGACTGAAATGGTGTCATGTTTTTTATCCTAGTTTTCTTACAACTTTGAATATCTTCCAATCACTATTTTTGAAATTTGAACATAAATCTACACAATTTAATCTTTATCTAAAGGAAATATAACTAGATGTAGACCTCACATATACACAACATTCTTGAATTACTTGAGTGTTTGGTAATTATGGACGACATGCTTTTAGTTCCACGTCAATGTTCATGGATAAGGGAGTTAGGGACAATAATGTTCCCTAGTAAAGGTCCCCATACGTAATGTGCATGGCATGGCGAGGGTAATAAATGTTACTCATAATCTAAAGGCATCCAAAGAACCTATAAATAAACGAAGATATACCAAAATATACAGAATACTACGTCTCCAGTTTCTATGTAGCATGTAAGCTTATGGACATTCATAGCGAAGGCCAGTTTATAACATAACCTATAAGTATGCGTGGATAACATAATCCAAACTTGGAACTTTACATTTTTTTATTGAAACAACATTGGACTATAGTTTTACATTCTTTTACTGAATTGGCAAAAAAATTGTTCACATAAGCAACTCTACTTGATTACATATTAGGATGTGTTTGTGTGTATACCTGAATGTAGATCATTACATGTTCAAGTTTCAGATGCTCATAAGACTAAGTTAATATTATCCTTCTACTTTATCGTCGCAGTTTTGTTTTTCTTGTTTTTTTTTCTTAACTGCAAGGATTATGAAAATTCATAGTTGGGCCGCAAAAAGTGCACTTTCGAAAATCAGCCAACATAAGGTATGAGTTTAGATTTAGCTTTGAAACATTAGATGCTTTATATTTTTTAAATCACCCCAGAAGCAGCAAATTTGGTTGGCTGAAAATTTGTTTTCTGAAATAAATCAAACAAATTGTGGACAAAATAGTCACTAATAAATAAATATGATAATGACCAAGTATCCTAGAAAGTTAGTCAGAGAGTTAAATTCAACTAGCTTAAGATTGACTCAAAGTGTTCACAATTGATTTTGATGCAAAAGTATGTAATTATTGAGAGGTTATATATACTATTTGATTTCAACTTTAATGCAAACTTTTTTTCTAGGTTATGAAGTTGTAGAAACTGTTGATTAACCAATATCTTGACCTTAAATGATCAACCTGTTATGACCATAGTGGAGATCCGTTGATGCAAATCTCATTTTGATGTTCAAAATCAAATGGTTCTTGTATGCAGCTGAGTGCTATGATGTATCAAAATACTGTAGTTACCTTCTAAGTGAACAATTGTTTTTGTACTGGGATGTGATATGTGATAATGACATTGTATTCGAATTGCGTTTTGTAATGTCAATTGGATGTTGAACTTATATAGCAATATATTATTTATTGTCTTTTATAGTTTATAAATGGTTTGGTATAAATTGAGTTAATAATTAGGTATTTGGGCGTTAATTTAATGGCTTATTTGTTTGGTAATTGGGGCAATTGTAAATGTCTCTAATTTTGAAGCCTTACATGGTATCTGAACATATAGGGGCAAAATAAATGTTATATCTGCCTCTACTTATTATTAGCGACGTGACATTTAGAGGCAAACGCTGATTTGCCTCTCCTGTTATTAGGGGCGTTTTATCCAAATTTTGTGCCTCTATTTGGGCTATTGAAGATATATTGAACTGCCTCTACTATCTTTTATTTCGGTGTTTCAAAGCTCAAGAGAACAAAAAGCATTCTTCACTGTTGACCATAAATTATAATAATCATTCAGTCTCATCCTCGTGTTAACAAACACAAAAATCAATAATTTAATATAAGTCAAAATATATCCTCCTTTCGAAATATAATATAATCGTTTTTGAAGTTTCTATTCACATTAGCTGACATGTACAAAGTCTTTTGCACACATATAGGAGTGGGTATTCTTTCAAGATTAGCACACTTAGAAGTACACATATATAAACCTACAATTTCATATTTTAAAATATATGCACTTTAAAATAGATAGCTTTGTCAAGTCAAATATATATTTGAAATTAATATGATTATCAGTCCTCAAAAAAATGTAAACATATTAAAAGTGCCCAAGACTCTTCTGGGTTTACTTACTCGTTTTGATTTGCATTATGAAGTTTGAGAAGAAACTATTTTGCATGTAATCGAAGTTTGGTTAAGCAAAACTGGTAGGGGCATAACATATTATACAAAATTAGAGGCATAAAAGTGTGCCTGTATTCAGAACATCAGATAAAACATTGAATAGGTATATCAAAAAGGGCAACAAATGTGAGGGACCCAACCTGGTAAGCTTTTTAAGTCCTTTGACTAATGACATGTATTATAAAATCACAATTGCTAAGTGATGATCCAGTTGGTTCTATATTGTAAACCTTAACTAATACATACCATAGGAAATTATAGTTCTTGTGAATTTCTCCAATATATATGTATCTCTAAACCAACATTCTTAATCATTTAGGGGACTTGATTATAATCAATATCTCATGTGCTCCTCTACCCTTATTGATTTGCCACCAGCTGAAAAAGTCAATCTACTCTACTCATCTTCTCTAAGTTTACAAATTAACCTGCAAAAAAAAGGTGTGATGCTGAGGGAACCCCAATATGTTCTTCCTAATACCACAATTAAAAAAAAATAAAATTCATTAAATTTTGTATGCTTCCTAATACCACATTACCTTTCCATTATAATCTCTCACTTGGTCTTTAATTGCCGAACTAATCACGTACTAAGCCAATCTAAAAACTCTAATATCTCATAATCGTTGTTTTCTTCGCATCTCTCGTGGAAAAATTCAGATTCGTATGGTAATATCTCAATTGTTTGGTGATCTGAAAACCCTCATCTCTCACTTCCTTTTATAGTTTGTTTAATTCAAACTTTATTCACCGCTTTTGTATATTCTTCGACATTACGGCGTTGAATTCGTTGATCGGTTATAGATTTAGGGTTTGGCTCGTTGATCAGTTTTAGAAACGAGGACGAACGAATATCGAACGAAATAGAAATAGAGTAAAACAGTGTGGCAGCCCCTATTTTTCAAGTGCGTGGTATTAAGAAGAGTGTAATACTAATTCTTATGGTATTTTTTAGTCGTGGTATAAGGAAGAACATATTGGGTTGCCCTTAGCATCACAAAAAAAAAACAGAAGGTTTCTTAAATAAAACAAATGCAATTAACAGAAGAGAGATTAAAAAAATGCAAAGCAAGTCGTGAAAACAATCATTGAAGCAAGGTATGACATTATAATCATGTTTCTTTTACATAATAGTGGTTAATTTTAACTAGACATTATTTGATTAATTATTTTACACATATTGTGATTTAATATCAAATATTTGAAGAAATACCTATTTTTCTTGGGGAAGTAGAGAGATAAAGCGTGTCGGTGTTACCAAGACGAAAATTTTAAATAAATTCTTATCAGAATTTACTAATGATGTCAAAAATTTCTGATCCATCCTTCTTTGAGCATAATACTGTTTGATTGATTTACCTCTCCCAAAAATACAAATAATTTGTTATGTTTATCAATCAAGGGAAAAACATTCATAATTCCATAAAAATTAGAGTAAAATAGATATATTAGTATGTTGATAAATAGAACTGTGTCTTCCTTCCTATTCTATTGTCATCCTTCATCTAATGCATAGAAGTATATGCTTCATGAGTACGTATTGAATTGAAGAATAAACTGATTTTAATGCACCGTCATATAATCTATATGTATGAAACAATCATAAAAATGAAGACTTTAATTAAATATTCAAGCAGTTAAATTAAACAAAAGTACTGCAGTTTTGATCAATGAATGGCAAAAGGAAGAGAACATAAATAGGTGTATACATACGTACAGATTAGGGAACAGAAATCGAAATTCACAACTCAATTTAATCGGCTAATGATAGTTCAAATCCAACTTCAAACTGTAGAGCTACTATCACCGTGAAAGGTTAGGGCTTTTGAAATTGAAGCGGTGACGGTGAAGAGTTTAAGAAAGAACCATGGTGGTTTAAAGAAAATTGGAAGTGAGAATTAAAAATAGCGACAGGGAAGAGAATGAAGGAACAGTTGCGGAAACTAATCGAGAGAAACCAAAAAGGGACACATGTCGCTACCAAAATGACTTGGTTTCTGCTTTTCAGGATAAGTAATAGATAGATAGATAAGAAATAGTGTACTTTGATTATCTGGTTTATATAGTTGTTATAGTCTCGCTTATTTTATATCTGTGATTTCTTTTATATTTTATTTGATACTCTTTGAGATATACCATAGGTTCTATTATTTTCCTTTATGTTACTTTTTTCCTCTCTTTTCTATTTTCTTTTCTTTCTTTCCATTTGTCTTCCTTTCTTTTATTTTTTTTCCCTTGACACTACGCCGTAAAGTGATTCTGATGATAACAATCATACAACATAAGGTATCATGCATGACATTCAAACAACATTTTATATGTTTTTTGATTGTAGGTATAAAAAAATTAGAATTGGCTCCACAAAAAATTTTCCCTCCATAAATTGGTAAACATTTTATTTCCCTCCCATATTTTAGATATGATTTGGTACTATACTTTTATGTTGCTTGATTATAATTATATAAAATTCAGATTTGGCTCCAAATTTTTTTTTATCTCCTTCCAAAAGTTGGTATATAGTTTACCTTTTCCCTTACATATTTTAATTTTATATTCAAACCATATTTATTTATTGTTTGATGAAGTAGTTAATTTTTTTACTTTTCGGTCCATTTCTATCTCCGTGTTTTATCATTTCTATTATTTTTGGTAGTTGTGAAACTATTACGTGTTTAGATCCATATTATACTTAAATTCCCTATGATCTTTCTATTTTCCCTCTTCTTCTTCTTCTTATTTTCCACTTTCTCTCTCTTCCAATAATCTCTTTATCTCAAAACCCAATCCAACCCTAATCAAATCCTAATGCATAAAATAAGTCTAGCAAACCACTTTCTCCATCTTTTTATTTCACTACGATCGAGAAAATTACTATCCCTAAAATCTTGTTGCTCCTCCACATGTCAACACTGCCACACCAAATCGCCTTCCTTCTTCCACCGCAATCACCGCGCCATAACCACTGACCATCGCGACTACATCCCTCCTTTCCCAATCGTAACTCCACCTCTCCCTACCAGAAACCTCAGACGCTATTTATAATCCACCAACTTCGATTGCTTTCTTCTTCATGTTGTTGTGGAATTGCTGGTCAAGATGGTTTTCTTCAAAATGCTATATGTGGAAGCAATTGTTCATGCCTTTTTTCCGAGTTGTCATTTTGATTTTGAAGCATGAATGTAAAGTGAGATTTCACACATGATTAGCTTTAATTTGTAGTTTATTAATTCACTTGAAGCACTAAAAATATAATAAGTTGATAATTTTATTGTCTGATTTGGTCCTTCACTCAATAATAAACAGTGATGTTATCCATTAGTCATTGGGGTCATCACCATGTGTTTGGGAGTTTTAATTTGTCATACCTAAGTTCTCTGCCGTGTATTTACCCTATTGCATTTGTTCGTAATGTGGTATGTTTGCAAGCCTGTCCATGACTGATAAAATTTTGTTTCATTTGTTATTACTTGAAATCTTGGGCACTTCCTTTTGTTATCTTAGTCTTGCAAAGTGACTTTAACCCATGCATGCTTGCCTCAATTATTGATTAGTGGTCAAATGCTTCTTTTGTATTTTACTGTTATGACTATTTGAACTACCAAATTTACATCTCCTCCTTTGTTGTTCATTCCATGCTTTCTTTGTATATTTGGACCTGGTATTGACCCTGTTTGACTCATGATTATTTCTATCATAAACCCAACTATGGAATGTTGTTAACTTTTCTTGGGCTTATGGTCATTGTGCATACTGCTAATCTTGACTGGCCTTGTTTTGTTGCAAGATCTGCTTGTTACATGTACATTTTAAATTATGTACATGTATATATACACATATATGTGTACTTGTATGTTGTTGGGCATTGCAGACTTGAATATTGAGCTTCTATATGATAGTTTCAATCGGTGCATGTGCATACGCCTATGTGATTGTATATGTATATATATGTATGTACGTAACAATCCGGAAAATCAGAACAAATTTAAAATTTTTATTTTGGCAATTTTAAAGAATTTTGAATATTTAAAATGATTTATTTTAAATAATAACTACTAAAAATTTATTTTCAACGAAGTCAGAACGAATAAATTTAATTTAATTATAAATAGAGTTTGAAATGGCGCGACAGTTTGAAAATTTGATTTCAAATTTCAAATGAATGTACAAGATTCAAAATAAATCGGATTTCAGTAAAACCAGAAATATGTGAATTTGTTTAATTATATCTTTCTAACGAATGTGAAAAACTAAGATTTCATAACGAGAGTTGCAAGTTACATCTAGTTTAAAATTCAGAAAAATTGTTGTGGATTTATATATATTTCAATATATATAAAGCCCTTAAAAATTTCCATTTTGCAAACTACCTTCGTTTTCGATGAAACCACTTTTGTTGAATCCGGGATCTCAAATTGTTACTAGATTTCAAAATTAATAATTTTTAAAATCAATATGTGAGCGTGGCAAAAGAAAGCGTGTTTTGACAGTTTCAGTCAATTTGGATCGACCAGAAATCGGTCATTTTTCAAAGGATCTTCAAATTCGATGAAATTTGTTTTGTTAGGACCTTTTCGTCAATACGAAGCTAGAAATAAATTTTCTGGAATTTTTAGAGTCAGTATGTGGCCCCGGTAAATTAAAATGTAGGTTTAAAATTCAATATATTGATTTATATTTTAATTTAAAGAAAAACTGATCGAAATAGTCGAACTGGCTTACATGACGTATCCCACTATGTCCGGAAATTGGGTAATTAGCTGGGAGCGACATTCGTTGGGTTGGATTTGGGGTTCGGATGCTAAAATTTAATAACAAAGTAATAAACATAATTAAAATAATATTAAAATAATTATATATATAAAAACCTCTCCAACCCTAAATCGGCGGTCAAAACGCATTTCTTGGTCAAGGTAGACTCATGCCTCCTACTGCTTCTCTTCAAAAGCAAAAGGAGAGAAATAAAATCAAATAGAAAATCAAACAAAAATTTATAATTCCTGGATCTTATTGTTTTGAGTTTGTAAGAGAATGAGATTTACATTGGTTTTCCTCAGTATGGGTGCGCACTAAATTTGGGTTTCTCGGGTTTTGACAGTTGAGCTAGGGTTGGCCATGGCTCGCAATTGACGGAGTGTGGTGCTAAATGGAGCTCGGATTTAGGATTGTGGTGTGAAAATGGGATCTATTTGGTATTTTTTTTGGATTTAAATAATAATAAAAATCAAACCTGTAGCTTACGCTATAAGAGGAGGGATGTCAGTTTTTGATGGGAGGTGGCGCACGGATGTTTGAGGGGCGGTGGAGGTGTAGTTTGCTAGGAGGTAAAGATCGGTTGTGTTGGGATGGTGATTAGTGGACGATGGAGGAAGTTGTGATGGCGTGAAGGTTTGGAAATGTCGGGATACAGGAGCAGGCAACATGCTCCATGCAATGGGGAAGGAGGGATTAGGAGGGAAAAAAGTAATTAAATTTTTAATTATATAATTATTAAAGTTAACGATAATTTATTATATACAAACTTGTAAAAATGTATAACTTCTTCATACGAGGTCGGAATTAGACGATTTCAGATCCGCTAGAATCGTGATGAAATTATCTATGCAATGAGGCTGACCAGAATTGAAACGGAGCAAATCAAAATTTGACGAGAATTTAAATTCAAACTGAAATTCAAAAACAAGCACTGGCAGAGTAGAAACCAAAGTTGAGAACTTCTCTCACTAAAATAATTTTCGTACAGTTATTTATTTTATAACTGCATATATGAACTACTCCCCATCATCCGCAGACCATGGACGACTTGTTTGATTATTTTCTGTGTGAAAATTGATTGTGATGTGAAATGGACTGTATTGTATGGAATAAAATATTTAAATAATAAAAATATCATTTTTATTGTATACATGAACGGTATAAAATAGTCATGTGTTGAAATAAATATTCATTTACAAATTGGATGGTTTGTTTATGTACACTTATTTATCTGATATGGATCGGGACGACAAATTTTACCTATCGCCCAACTGCACAAACAATAAACAATATTTGTTATTTGAAAACCCCACACGGGTATTGGGATAATATTTGACATACACTGATCCCAATAATTAGTGGTATGTCAATCGATGGGTAAACAGGCTGTATAAGCGTTATTTATTTATTTTAATGTTTCCACATTTGTAGAATGCACTCTGGATGTTGTTTGAATTTTTAATGATTGCTTATCATTATTGTTCTATATATATATGATGTTGAAATCCATATAAATAAAATTATATGGTAATTGATTGAGTCTGATTCCAGTTCAGAATTAACGAATATTTTAAAATAATATTCAGTGAATATTGAAAGGTGAAGCCGTGTTAAGTATTTAAATGCCCTTTTCACACGAATGGGAATTTTGTCGATTTTATTCATTTTACAATGAATATCGAAAAGTGATTTCAAAATCTGATATTTTGAAAATATTATCATTTTAATATTGAAATGATATAGAATATTCAATTTTGATTTGAATTGAAATTGATTTGAAATGAATTTAAAACGAATTGAAATGGAATTGAACTCAATTTGAAATGAATTTAAAATGAATTTATATTGGAATATTCAATTTGGATTTAAAATTGAAATGGGAGTGGAAATTATTTTTAAAACGAATTTAAAACGATTTATCAAATTCATTTTAAATGGAAATCGATGAAATATAATATATATATATATTATACATTATAATGGCCCAAATAGAACGCGCCGCACAGCGACCGTTCGCGAATTTCGACCATTAACTTCAAATGGATGTAACGGGAGATCCGACCGTCAGGTTCTCCTAAAACCGGAACCTTGGGTTCGTATCGAAAAGAGCCTTCCAATGAATATAAGTGATTTGAAATCTAATGGTTGGATTTGGAGATATGTCCAAATCAATTTTAGAAAAGATTGTTATGCATGTAGTTCGGTGGCCGTTATTGGAAACCGACAGTACGGGTGATAATAAAATTATTAAAAATATTGAAAAATTATGTAAAATAATAATAAATGATTTGGAAAGATTTTGGATGAAAAATTCCAGTTTTGAAAAGATAAAAATATATTTTTATCGAAATGAACTAGTTATTAACTAGAAAAATAATTTATTTATTTTTAGAAATAAATAAATTAGATTTGAAATGTTTTTAAGAATAACCAGAATTTCCAATATACGAATTGGAATGGATTTGCATCAAAATTATCTTTGGAATATTTCGATATTGGATTCAGTGATTATACGGACATTGTGGAGGAATTTGGAAGATATACATATCGTTATTCCAATACGATATCCGTTGGTTTTAGAATTTGATATTGAATATAAGCCGATATATTTTCTATTCAGAGCCTTGTATTTGATATGAAATTGGATTTTAGGTTTGTCGTGAATGTGTCTTCATTAACACTGTTCTTGATTCTAGTTGGGAAAAGAATAAATCTTTTAATTAAGATTTAATGAAGTTTTCCAATTAATTAATATTTAATTGGAATGGAATAAAAGAATTGGATTTTTGAGTTTATCGTGAACGGTGTTTTAAATAACACTTGTTCTTTAACCCAATTAACCGTGAAGAATATCAATTGGAATTTATAATCTTTTAATTAAGATTTATGGAATTTTCCAAAGTAAAGATTTCCAATTTAATATATTAAATTAGAATTGAATGGAATTCGATTTGGTAATAATCGAAGTGAGCTTCTGTGGAGGAAGACTGTTAATACATATGGAATATAAAAGGCTTTGTCGTTATTCCATTTATATTATTATTCGGATATGAAAATTGATATCGATTATATATTGATTTATTTTTCCATGAAGATTCCATAATTAATGGAATGTGAGTTTGGGTTTATCGTGAACCGTGTTTTAAATGACATTAGTTCTTTAACCCAGTTAAAGATAAGATTTATTTCTTAGCTTTGAATAATCATTAATATTGATTTTTGGGAAGATTAAAACTAAATGGAGTTTTAATGAATCTTTGATTAGATTGAAAAGTGAATGTGATAATTAAAATTATCAATTCAAGAAAATGATCGAAAATGGATTACCACTAGTTTTACTCCAGGCGATAGCTAAATCTTTAATTAGATTTGAATATGAAATGGTAATTAACATTTACCGATAATACCATGGTGTTAGCTATGGAGAATTACCAGATTTGCTCCATGGGATGGATAGGTTGGGATTGGGAAATAATATAAATGATTATTTCAGTGTAGTTCGCTAATCCCGACTAGTTTGGAAAACCTTAATATGATTTGATATCCAAAGGAAGATTAAAGAATAAATTTAAAAGAATTTATCTTTGATAAAATAAATGGGAACCTATTCCCTAATGATAAGAATATTCTGGATTAGAATGAGGCGTATGATGTGTTGTTATAGCACGTGATTATAAGATACGCGATTTATTCAGAAAGGCCGGGTATAACCCATTCTGAATAACTGATACGAGGAGAAGTCAAAGAGATTAAAGGCGGTGCAAGACCGACGATCTTCATATCGAATGGATGGGTTGCTACTGTTGCTCATAATTGGACAAGCTACCTTGAAGGGGCTACAATGGTAGCCGTCCGGATGTACTTGTTGATTGTACGGATATGTGAGGGCCTCTCTCCTATATTGGACATACGGGACGAGGAATAAGGTCCCTCCAGTATTGTTCAGACCTAGAACGGACTTGTAAATGGATGGTGTGTCTGACATTGGATTTTATTTGGTGCTGATTGATCTTTATTAAATATACGTCTGCCTGGTGAAGGGGAATTTATTCCCTTACTTCACCCTTCTCTGAGACGTAAGGAATCAGAGGTTGTATATCGATAGACATCAGTCGCATGGCGTAAATTGCCTGTGTGGCATGCCTAAGTGGCAAATGATCAAGGCTTCTATTGAAAAGTAGAGTCTTGTGGTTGATGATCAAAGCACAACTTTAATATAGCACGACTTTGTGTAGCGTTAATTCGCCAGCCTCACACACTGGTATGGTGGTAAACTGACGGTTAGATCAATACGCTTTTGAGAAGGGGATAAACACCCTATGGGTTGTCATGGATTCGGTCGACCGAGGTGAGGGATAGGGCACATCCTCTGATTCCCTGATGGGTAGAGTTAGCGGCGTTTTCGCATACCTGCGATGCATGCTATGGAACTTGTTTCCTGGATAGCGCGGTTGTGCATTACAGCGTTTTCCCACGCCTGCGACATAAGCCGTTGTTAATTATACTACGCGATAGATCTTTCGAATCAGGAACCACCATGATGGAAATCCAACTTCCAAATACGATATTTTTCGGTTTTGATTGTAGAGCGTAGTATGGAGACATAGTGGGATGGGTGCTTATGCCGTCTATGATTGATACATTTATATTTGAAGCTGTTTTCTTCACTTATTGTAATAATAAAAGATGAAATTTCACGTATCAAGCATATTTGGATATTATAAGGGAAAACCCTATCCTCTAGCTTGCGTTGCATTGTATGATGGGACCTGGGTCTTATAATAGCTTCATCGTTCTTTATTTAGCATTGCGCTGTTTGTTTTATGCACTGGTATCCTTGGAAGGAAACCCGTTCCGTGTTACACGGCGCGGTCCCTCGATTTACCTAACTTTAAAATAAAGATTAATAACTTTTTTAGTTCTTACACCAGTCACATGACTGACCTGGAGTTTATTGTTTTAATCTAAACTCTAAGTGCCCCTATTTTCCATATGGACAATTAGTAGTTTTGGTTTTGTAGATATTATATTCACAGGATCCTGTTTACAGCTGAAGTGATATTCGGAAAGCCTTGTATCTGCGTATTTATTTCAGTTGTGTTTTGCGTTATTTTTCCGCTGCTATGTATTTAAATGTAATTTAAATCTCTATTATTTTTCTGATGTATAATATTTATTCATACTCTGTTATATTCGTGCATTCTGATGGAATTGTTGTAATAACAATGAAATGTTCTTCTGTTTATGTTCTGATTTGTCGTGTTCTCGAAGCAATACGGGCTTTCCTTCACGGGGAAGTTTGGGTCACCACATTTGGTATCAGAGCTTTGGTTTACGGAGCTAGAGAATATGACATATTAGAATCGAACGAAAGAATTCATCAGAGATTGGATTTGTAATATCCAATGAGAATGACTCGTTAGAGATGGGATCAGCAGTATCCTAAAACAAGCGTGAAGAGTGTTATTTTTAAAATAAAGACGAAAACAAATTTTGTTTTGAAAATTTATAACTTATTATTTGTATTTGAATATTTATTTTATATTGAATTTGGGTTGTCGAGTATATGAAGATTTTGACTATACGCGTAATTAACGTGCATTCGAAGCCTCAAATATACTAGATAGATATAGAATCACACTCTGGTCGCCCGGAGATGATACTGATAATTGGGATCCCATCATCAATGTTTGTGTTCGAGTTTCGAAAGCAGGATATCTATATAATTTCCAATCGACTGGTGTGAGAACCAAAAATTAACTAGAATTTTTTGTTGGTATCTTGACACTGAAATGTGATTTTTTGAGTACATAAAAAATTATATATATATTTGAAAATTTAATCAGCAAATTGATTGCTGGCAGTGATGTTTGAGTATTGATTCAACTAATAAAAATATTCATGTGTTGAATAAATATTTTGAATGATAAAAAAATATCATTTTTATCATGTATACGACTCACTAAAAATAACCGTGTGTTAAAATAAATACTTGTTCGCTAGAAATATTAGTTTTAGCTTAGTTATGCATATATATACATATGTTGAACAGGAGAATGTATTAGCTACTGAGTAAAGAATTTATTTGCGTGCCCGACAAATAGGTAAGCCTTGATAAGTTGGCTGCGCAATTTTGTTATCATATAAACTCCTGTGAATGCTATTGGATGCGGAGTGCTGGTTGTTCTGTGTGAAATCATAAACGTCGCCATAGGATAGTAACAATCAATTTTGAACTACACTACTTGGCATACTGCAAGAAGATAGCGTACTCTATCATATACCACATAAGCATTCGAAGCTTATGTGAGGAGGTTGAAGATTTACCATACAAGCGAGAGGCTTATATGGCGATGACTATATTTCAGGTTGAACCAAAGACTGATATGGATTATATAAAATGTAACGATAAATTGACAAAATAATAAAAACCCCACATGGGTCTGGAGTTGACAATAATCACGTCCCTCTAGTCATTAAGGCACAAAAACTATTTATAGGGTGACAAGAATTTATTCTCTGGAGTTATAATCTATACACACTCCCCTGTGGACACAAGAATATATCACTATAAATATGTGTATGCTTTATAGGATTTATTGGGTGCCCAATACGGCCCAATAAATTTCCAAATCCCTTCCTGTACAAAGGAGTTATGGCGAAATTTTTCGAAAATTTAGGGTGTTAGCCAAATTTTTTGAAAAATTTGAAAATTCTTAGAAACTGAAAAGTTGAAGAATGAAAGCTAGAATGAAAGTTAAGTTGGTTAGTTAAACAACTTTCAGCTCTGTTCCTTTTCGAGGACGAAAAGATTTTAAGTGGGGGAGATTGCAACAACCTAGAAAATCAGAACCAATTTAAAATTTTTATTTTGGCAATTTTAAAGAATTTTGAATATTTGATTTAATTTAAATAATAACGACTAAAAATTTATTTTCAATGAAGTTATAATGAATAAATTTAATTTAATTATAAATAGAGTTCGAAATGGCGCGGTAGTTTGAAAGTTCGATTTCAAATTTCAAATGAATGTACAGGATTCAAAATAAATCGGATTTCAGTAAAACCAGAAATATTTGAATCTGTTTAATTATATCTTTCTAACGGATGTGAAAAACTAAGATTTCATAACGAGAGTTGAAAGTTACGTCCAATTTAAAATTCAGAAACGTCGCTATGGAATTTATATATTTTTTAATATATATAAAGCCCATAAAAATAGCCATTTTGCAAATGACCTCCATTTTTGATGAAACCTCTTTTTTTGAATCCGGGATGTCAAATTATTGCTAGGTTTCAAAATTCAAAATTTTTGAAATCAATATGTAAGCATGGCAAAAGAAAGCGTGTTTTGACAGTTTCAGTCAATTTGGATCGAGCAGAAATTGACCATTTTTCAAACGATCTTCAAATTTGACGAAATTAGTTTTGTTAGACCGTATCGTCAATACGAAGCTAGAAATATATTTTTTGGAATTTTTAGAGTCATTATATGGCCCCGGTAAATTAAAATGTATGTTTGAAATTCAATGTATTGATTTATATTTTAATTTAAAGAAAAACTGATCGAAACAGTCAAACTGGCTTACATGACATATTCCATTGTGTCCGAAATTGGGGTAATTAGCTGGGGGCGACATTTGTTGGGTTGGATTTTGGGTTCGATGCTAAAATTTAATAACAAAGTAATAAACATAATTAAAGTAATATTAAAATAATTATATATATAAAAACCTCTCCAACCCTAAATCGACGGTCGAAACGCATTTCTTGGTCAAGGCAGACTTACGCCTCCTGCTGCTTCTCTTCAAAAGCAAAAAGAGAGAAATAAAATCAAATAGAAAATCAAATAAAAATTTATAATTCCTGGATCCTATTGTTTTGAGTTTGTAAGAGAATGAGCTTCACATTGGTATGCCTCAGTATGGGTGCACACTAAATTTGGGTGGCTCGGGTTTTAACAGTTGAGATATGGTTGGCCATGGCTCGCAATTAACGGAGTGTGGTGCTAAATGGAGCTCGGATTTAGGATTGTGGGGTGAAATGGGATCTATTTGGTATTTTTCTGGATTTAAACAATAAATTAAAAAAAATCGAACCAGTAGCTTGCACTATAAGAGGAGGGACGTCGGTTTTTGATGGAAGGTGGCGCACGGATGATTGAGGGGTGGTGGAGGTGTAGTTTGCGAGGAGGTGATGATCGATAGTGTCAAGATAGTGATTAGTGGACGATGGAGGAAGTTGTGATGGCGTGAAGGTTTGGAAATGTTGGAATACAAGAGCAGGCAACTCGCTCCATGCGATGGGGAAGAAGGAGGGATTAGGAGGGAAAAAAGTAATTAAATTTATAATTATATAATTATTAAAGTTAATGACAACTTATTATATACAAACTTGTAAAAATGTGTAATTTCTTCATATGAGGTCGGAATTGGACGATTTCAGATCCGCTAGAATCGTGATGAAATTATCTACGCAATGGGGCTAACCAGAATTGAAATGGAGTAAATCAGAATTTGAGGAGAATTTAAATTTAAACAGAAATTCAGAAACAAACACTGGCGGAGTGGGAACCAAAGGTGAGAACTTCTCTCAACAAAATAATTTCTGTACAGTTATTTATTTTATAACTGCATAATGAACTGCTTCACGTCGTCCACAGACCATGGACGACTTGTTTGATTGTATTCTGTGTGAAAATTGATTGTGATGTGAAATGGACTGTATTGTGATTGTTGATTGTATTATATGGAATAAAATATTTGAATAATAAAAATATAATTTTTATTGTATATATGAACGGTATAAAATAGTCCTGTGTTGAAACAAATATTCATTTACAAACTAGACAGTATGTTTATGTACACTTATTTATCTGATATGGATTGGGACGATAAATTTTATACATCATCGAACTACACAAATAATAAACAGTATTTATTGTTTGAAAACCCCACACGGGTATTGGGACAATATTTGACATACACTGATCCCGATAATTAGTGGTATGTCAATCGATGGGTTGACAGGCTGTATAAGCGTTATTTATTTATTTTAATGCTTCCACAATTTGTAACGACCCGGATTTTTGGCCATTGAATTCTGAATATTTAAATTTGTTTTAAATAATTTAATTGAATTACATATAGGAATTTATAACGAATTTATTTATAAAACGAAGTTGAACGTTAATTTATAATATAATTATAAAACGAGCTCGAAATCACGCGGCAGTTCGTAATATAGAGTTTTGAACTTCAACTGAGGATACAGGATCCGATATAAGTCAGATTTCTGTGAAACAAGACACGTTGAAACCGTTTTGATTATAATTTTCATATGAAAGAGAAAAATCCAGATTTCGTGTTATAAATTGTAAGTTATGGTCAAATCAAATTTTGAAATAGTCGCTGTGGAAAATCGTTATTTAAAATATACGCGTTAAAATAGCCATTTTGTAAACGGACTCAGATTTCGACGAAATCAGTTTCATTGGGACCGTATCGTTAAATTTTTGTACGATGGTGAGTGGCGTGGAAAACCGATGTCGTATGTGACCACGGTAGCCGTAAACGCTCGTTTAGTGCAATTAAACTAATTCAACTGAATAAAGGGATATTAGAGTGTAACTTGAACAGACGATCGAATCAGGCCACGAAACCAGTTCCAGTGAGTTCGTAGCGTCGGATATAGTCAGGGTAGGTATATAGTTTGTTATTTTTAGAGATCGGAAAATTTGGTGTTCAGAAGGGCATTGCGGTACGCGCCAAAAACAGCCTACCGGGGCAACAGTCTCAGAATGCGACGAAACTAGTGCCGTTGGGTTCGTATCGAAAAGTTATTGTCGGTGTTCGCAGTTTCAAGTTGTTTTGATTTATCTGGTGATCGTGAAAAATTTAAACGCGTGTTGATTTCTGGTTTTATAAAGGAATTTTTTTCATACGATGTCGGAATTCGACGAAACTTGTCCCATTGGGTTCAGAATAACTTTTTACACCAAGATCAGCTTTTACATCAGTAGACAGAAGTCGACTGTGGTTAGTTTTACTTGATAGTTCACAGCTAAGTTTCGTATAATCTAAAAAGATAAAATAAAATGCCATTCTATATTTAAACCATACAGACCAAACATTTGTTGTCCGTGTTTTCAATGTCCTACGGACTGTGAGATGACACTCCAAGCCAACCTATCCACGGCTATTATCTAATTCCTTTGTCGCCCAGATTTAGAGCCGTGGAGACAAAGTAACTGTGACCCCCAAGTTGTTTACATCCGTGCTCCTCAAGCCGTTGAAACCGTGACTGCCACGCTACCCAATCCCTATAAAAGAGAACAATAGCCGATTTTTTTTCTTTTACCTTTCTTTCAGCAAAACAAGATCAAATGAAACAAATACAAAATCACAACCACCACGAGATTAAGAAAGGGTCGATTTGCTGAGTTCGTTACTCAAGGACGACGTCCTCGTGTTAGCTTTATGAAGATCGATTGAAAGCTGTTGACGCTTGGTTTTAGAGCAGCAGCCTAGGGCTTACTGTCGCCTACCGAATAGTGACGCTGGGGTCAAATCGAGGGGCCGAGTTTTTCTTGGAGGCAAGGTAAACGTTTGGGGATGGCAATGGAGGCTCCGACGCCTGGTGGAGGGATAACGATGCGTGGATGAACTCGAGTAGCAGCAGGTCGTTTTGTCGGATGGGGGGGATTTGCGAGTTCGTCGGTCTGTTGTTTGTGGCCAAGATTGTGGGCGAATGGTGAGGAGGAATTTGGTTGGCTTGTTGGTCGTTTCTGCGAAGTAGGGAGGAGTCGATGTCTTCAAAGGGGCGTGAGTGGTTAATATACTGGAGTAGGTGCGTTTTTGTATGTGAAGGAAGAATTACTTTAGTGGTACTGTTGATTCTAAGCAAGGAGATGATTGAGCCGGCTATTTAGAACTGATGTTGAAATGATGGTTTGTTGCATGCGGATTGAAAGACGTTGGCTAGGATGGCATGTAGGGGGCGATTGGAGCGGTAATAAGATGGGCAGGGTGATGAGTTGCTGTATGAAGACGGAGGAAGAAAGTCCAAGGGAGATTTAGGAAGAAGAATTGCAGCTATTTAAAAACGATTAGAATTACATATCAATATAATTCGAATACCAGTTTATTGAATCATTCCGGTTCGAAGATTTCAACATTTCAGTGCACTGTGCATTACAGTTTAGTACATGGCATGGAGCAGTGAGATTCAAAGAGTAATTTGATTATGCGGTGTATTGAATTCTCACTCTACACAGTGGCACATGGAAGCAAGCAACATCAATATGATGAAAATGGGTTATTCTATTTAAAACGAATTGCACAAAACCCGTTATGTTGGAACGTGACGACGAAATTTACATTAGGAATTAGTGTCGCTGAGAACCGAGCTACTGGGCTTTTCGTGATAAATCAAACGCTTGCTTGATTGAAAACGAAAGAAAAAGACAGAACCGTCGACTGCAAAACAAGGTGAGTAAACTCACTCGTTTAAAATTATTTTATAATGTGAAATGGTTGCTCGATTGAATAGCTGATAAATTGGTTGATATAATCACATCGTTGATTGGTTTTTCATTAAATGCGATATTTTTAATGTTACTAACATCTGTGGATGCAGGGAAACAGGTTGGAGGGGCCCAACTGGGTTCCTCGACATTTATTCTACTGTTTTTCATATATCCTGATATATGAAGTGTTATATCATCTGTTGTTGATGCTATATGTTTGGATGATGGTCGATCATTCGGATTCGGTATTTTTATACCATAAATGATACTGGATAGTGAAAAAGGATTTTCAAAATTTACTTTGAAATATAATTTATTTATATAAAATCATGGATTTTATATAAAAGGGAAATGTTTTCATAGAAGAAAACAATTATAAAATCAAAGGAATTATATAAAAAGAAAGTATTTGTGAAAACAAACATTGAAAGGAAAATATATGTAACATCTACAAAATGGAAATAGAAAGGAATATTTGTAAACAATTGTAAATGGATTAAAAGGAATATTTATCAAGAAAATGAACTGAGTTATGGGAAGGAATTATTTGTTTAGAAATTAAAGAGAATAATGGAGAACTTGAAAATGGATAAAAGTGTAATAGAGGAGGATTTTACACTAGGGAGAATTTAGGCCCGTGCTTCGCACACGGGTAAACAGAATATGAATTCAAAGTGAGAATTTAAGAGAGATCTGTTTTAACAGATAAAGTGAGAAGGTTAATTTATAAATAAAGTTTTATAAATTAATTTAGTTATTTATCTTTGGATAAATAGAGTATATAAGTCAAGACTTATATAGAGAAGTAAACATCGATTTCCATATCGATGTTTGAAACTGGATAAGGACAAAGGAGAATTTATCGAATGAGAGTTATTCGAAGTAAAGTTATCGAATATCAGTTTATTCGAAAGGAAGTTTATTGAATATTAGTTATTTAATTAGAATTAGTCGAATTTAATTATTCGAGATAGAATTAACAGAAGTAGTCATTTAAGATAAGTTACCAGTTAGCACAACTACTAGCGGAATTCGCAGGGCTGCAGATAGCCTAAGGCGGACGGATGTTTCCTGAGGGAATCAGGCGTAACCATTGTGATCGCTGCGATCTAGAGTCGAGCGAATGATGTCAAGTCAAATATTAGTAAATTGATAGAAATAATTTAGTCGAGTTAATTAAGCTAAGTTAGTCCAGTTGAACTGATCAAGTAAGTGGGTCAAAATGAGTAAATCAAAACGAGTATCTGAACAAGGGTTAGGCCAGTAAGAGTTAAATAGAATAAGAGTTAATTGAATAAGAGTTACAACTTAGAGTTAACCGAGTATGAGTTAATAATTTAGCTCGTTATTTATTCGAGTTAGGAAAAATCAAAGTATTTATAAAGTCATTATAATTCGGATGCAGGGGATTATAACACCATTGTTATAATCAAGTGTTTTCCGTACGAGAAGCGGATTTGTAAATAAAATCCGAGAATGTCGTAAAGAAGTGTTAAAGATTTAGAAAGATGAACTTTGCCTATTTCGAAGTTTGAAATGTTGTTCAGTTAAGGTCTGAGAGGTAACTATACCCCAACTTGATTGACTTCGTTTTTAACTAAGAAATGGTTAAGATTCGATGGTAAAAAGTGGTTAAGTGGAAACAAATGAAGGAGATTTGGCATAGTGATGTTTATTCAAGCATCTGTTTAATCGAATGAAAGAGATTTGGGAATGTTTTCCAAATGAGAAGCAGAATTGTTTTCTGAATATAGAAACAAGAGATGGAAATATTTTCCAATGATAATGATATATATTTTCTAAATATAGTTAATAAGAAACATTAAACAACAGGAATAGGGAAATGAACGAATGAATGAAATGATGATTGTTCGATAGAATTTCCTTCGGAAAAAAAATATCGTTGTTTGCACACCGACATGTTTTCATTTGATAGTTAAATCACCGACTATCAAAGTTTTGACCATTTTACGTTGTTAATATGGAGAGACCGGTTGGATTATTATCCAGAGAACCACTCCGTATTGGCATAAGCGTTGCGAATCAAGTATGCTGAATATATTGAAGATGGAGCTGTGCAAGGGCTATCCTGTTTACAGAATAGTGCCTTCGGTTTGTCCAGTCCCAGGACAAACGTAAATGGATGAGTGTCTGACAGAGTATATCCAATAGATTGCGTAAGTTGATTTCTTCAAACGTACTTACGTTTGGTGGCGGAGGAATTCGTTCTCTTAGCTGTATACCCGTGGTATTTTTGGTGAAATCAATGTGTGATTTGGCGGGTATGACGATGTGGCATTCAAAGAAATGGAGGTGTGATCTGTCAAAAGATACGTTATGACCTCGAGCCTCATCAAACGGGAAATGACAAAAATCGGGCAGGCAGCATGGCTAAGTCGGTCGCTCCGAAGTAGGGTGTATAATCACCTATCTAGAGAAATTCCTTTTGTTCTTAAATCTATCGATGCTGCCCATTCGGGAGACGGTTGCTGATCCCAACCGTTGGTGATATACATTCGATACACTCAAGCGAAATGAGTGGTCGGTCATGTGTGGGCCGGGTTGCAAGATGTTCTTGTTGAACCCAGTGTATTCGTCTCTAGAGATACACGTTCGGAAGGTGGTCCCATACCTTGTCAAGTTGGAATCCAATCTCCAATAAGTGCCTGCGAGTTGATTGTATATTATATATGTAGAGCGTGAGATGCAAGCGTTCTACTAGATTTTAATTACTTGTGATTAGACATTATTATAATATCAGATAATATATGATTTCCAAAGTGTTTTGGGTTATCGTAAGGTAAAAACCATCCATGTTTACGTGTGGATTGGTCTTACGATTATCATTTCTTTCGAAAGGATTTTGAAAGTTAAACAAATGGTTGGAGTTTACTCACACCAGTCCCATGACTGACCCAGAGTTTATTTTGTTGTTTTCCCTAAACTCTTGGGTGCCCAAATTTGTACGGGCAGTCAAGTAGTTAGGATTTTTCAGATTCACTTGGAGGAGCTCGAAGCAGGAGGCTTCACCAGTTAGCTATAGACTATCATATTTCCGCTGTGTATTTTGTTGTATCTGGAAACAGGTGTTTATAACTGTTCCAAAAGTAACTGCTGTGCTCTGATAATGGTATGTATACAAAGTTACGGATTTGTATTTCAAAGTTTATGTTATCTAATATATTTTATTCGTCCCGCTGTGAGTTGTGATCTTCGTTTTCTTCTATTCTAATATTTCTTTCTTTCTATTCCTCACCCTCTAACTTCTTTCTAATAATGGTTCGTATTTCTGTGTCATTTGGGTTGGACGTGTGGTATGATTAGTCGACTCAAAGGGTACGGATTTGCGGGTCGTTACAGTTGGTATCAGAGCTGAAGGTTAAGTGATTACCTTGGCTCTGTGGCGTAACTCAATAGAGATGGGGCTAGTAATACCCTAAATTGAGTTTGAGTGTATATATATGAGCGCGTATTTGTAAATTCGATATAAAATTTGTTTTATGTTGTGTTGGCTGGTTTGTTGAGTGGTTTTTGAATTCTGGTCGATACAGGAAGTACAACCGTATCGATAGGTGTTTCTAAACTCTCGAACAGAACAAATCGACTCAGTATTGTTTTAAAGTGGGTAAGTGATATAATTTGCCCAAAAGTTATTTTGATATAAAGGGATAATTTTCTGAAATTATCGAATGTGTTGATTGTTATTACAATCAAAGGAAATTATGAAATATTGAATTGGTTATATAACCAAGATAAACTAGAATAAAATTCAAACCATAAATTGGAATTTAAATCCCGGATATTTTGAAAATATTCCTTGAAGTGTTTTAAAGGTAATATAGCATTGGTTTGAAGAGATTTTTTTTTTTTGAATTAGAATGGTTTTAAACGGATTTGAAAGTGATTAAGCACTGAAATCACTTCAGTGGCGAGAAAATAGTACTGATAATGGGTCGCGACATTATCGGTATTCATTTTCGAGTTTTTGAGTGATGGATTGCTACCATAGTAATTTGAGAATGCAGAATTTTGTTCGAAAAGGGCAAGATGTTTTAGAAATTCAAATGTTTTGAATTGAGTTGATTATAAACTAATGTATATAAATATATATGATTTCATACTAATTTGAAATAAAACCCAGGAATTGGAATACTGAAATTAAAGATTTAACTTATATAAGTTGAATAGATTGAAATGGAAAAATGTATCGAATGAAATGAAATTTAACGTGAGTCAAGTTAAATAAAAAGTTGGATTGGATTAGAGATAATCCAGAATTAAGTTGAATAAATTGGTGGAAATAAATCAAATGGATTGAAATTTAAATGGAAATTGAAACTCAAATGGAATAAGTGGATTGATTCCTGAAGTAGAGATCAGATTTGAATTGATAGAATTAAAGTGGACTAATCAGGAGTTGATTAGAAGGTTAAAGACAGGAAGTTGGATTGATTTGAGACCAAGTGGAAATGGATATATGTATGCTGAGCAGAATGGAAGAAAGTGCAAGAGATAGAATTATGCCCGACAAAAAAGGTACATGTTTACAATATTGTTTGGGTTGATGATTTTATGAGCCTATGAGGCAAGCCACTTGGCTTTTTGATTTTCTTTCGGATTGGAGAAGGCCAAGAAAAAGCGAGTTGTGTTTGTACCGGTTGAGCCGTGCAGAGGGTATGCTGCCGAAATTTCTCAGAATTTAAAGTGTTAAGAAATTTTCAGAATTTTGGAAATTTTTCCGTTGTAAGAATAAATAGACATTTTAATTAAAATAAATTGGTCCAGTTAAACTGGAGATAAGAGGTGGGAAAAACAAAAAGGAATTTTAAACCTAGTTAATAGGATACGTGGCATTTTCCCTACTTAGCAATTTCGAGGACGAAATTATTTTAAGGGGGAAGGAATGTAACGACCCGGATTTTTGGCCATTGAATTCTGAATATTTAAATTTGTTTTAAATAATTTTAATTGAATTACATATAGGAATTTATAACGAATTTATTTATAAAACGAAGTTGAACGTTAATTTATAATATAATTATAAAACGAGCTCGAAATCACGCGGCAGTTCGTAATATAGAGTTTTGAACTTCAACTGAGGATACAGGATCCGATATAAGTCGGATTTCTGTGAAACAAGACACGTTGAAACCGTTTTGATTATAATTTTCATATGAAAGAGAAAAATCCAGATTTCGTGTTATAAGTTGTAAGTTATGGTCAAATCAAATTTTGAAATAGTCGCTGTGGAAAATCGTTATTTAAAATATACGCGTTAAAATAGCCATTTTGTAAACGGACTCAGATTTCGACGAAATCAGTTTCATTGGGACCGTATCGTTAAATTTTTGTACGATGGTGAGTGGCGTGGAAAACCGATGTCGTATGTGACCACGGTAGCCGTAAACGCTCGTTCAGTGCAATTAAATTAATTCAACTGAATAAAGGGATATTATAGTGTAACTTGAACAGACGATCGAATCAGGCCACGAAACCAGTTCCAGTGAGTTCATAGCGTCGGATATAGTCAGGGTAGGTATATAGTTTGTTATTTTTAGAGATCGGAAAATTTGGTGTTTAGAAGGGCATTGCGGTACGCGCCAAAAACAGCCTACCGGGGCAACGGTCTCAGAATGCGACGAAACTAGTGCCGTTGGGTTCGTATCGAAAAGTTATTGTCGATGTTCGCAGTTTCAAGTTGTTTTGATTTATCTGGTGATCGTGAAAAATTTAAACGCGTGTTGATTTCTGGTTTTATAAAGGAATTTTTTTCATACGATGTCGGAATTCGACGAAACTTGTCCCATTGGGTTCAGAATAACTTTTTACACCAAGATCAGCTTTTACATCAGTAGACAGAAGTCGACTGTGGTTAGTTTTACTTGATAGTTCACAGCTAAGTTTCGTATAATCTAAAAAGATAAAATAAAATGCCATTCTATATTTAAACCATACAGACCAAACATTTGTTGTCCGTGTTTTCAATGTCCTACGGACTGTGAGATGACACTCCAAGCCAACCTATCCACGGCTATTATCTAATTCCTTTGTCGCCCAGATTTAGAGCCGTGGAGACAAAGTAACTGTGACCCCCAAGTTGTTTACATCCGTGCTCCTCAAGCCGTTGAAACCGTGACTGTCACGCTACCCAATCCCTATAAAAGAGAACAATAGCCGATTTTTTTTCTTTTACCTTTCTTTCAGCAAAACAAGATCAAATGAAACAAATACAAAATCACAACCACCACGAGATTAAGAAAGGGTCGATTTGCTGAGTTCGTTACTCAAGGACGACGTCCTCGTGTTAGCTTTATGAAGATCGATTGAAAGCTGTTGACGCTTGGTTTTAGAGCAGCAGCCTAGGGCTTACTGTCGCCTACCGAATAGTGACGCTGGGGTCAAATCGAGGGGGCCGAGTTTTTCTTGGAGGCAAGGTAAACGTTTGGGGATGGCAATGGAGGCTCCGACGCCTGGTGGAGGGATAACGATGCGTGGATGAACTCGAGTAGCAGCAGGTCGTTTTGTCGGATGGGGGGGATTTGCGAGTTCGTCGGTCTGTTGTTTGTGGCCAAGATTGTGGGCGAATGGTGAGGAGGAATTTGGTTGGCTTGTTGGTCGTTTCTGCGAAGTAGGGAGGAGTCGATGTCTTCAAAGGGGCGTGAGTGGTTAATATACTGGAGTAGGTGCGTTTTTGTATGTGAAGGAAGAAGTACTTTAGTGGTACTATTGATTCTAAGCAAGGAGATGATTGAGCCGGCTATTTAGAACTGATGTTGAAATGATGGTTTGTTGCATGCGGATTGAAAGACGTTGGCTAGGATGGCATGTAGGGGGCGATTGGAGCGGTAATAAGATGGGCAGGGTGATGAGTTGTTGTATGAAGACGGAGGAAGAAAGTCCAAGGGAGATTTAGGAAGAAGAATTGCAGCTATTTAAAAACGATTAGAATTACATATCAATATAATTCGAATACCAGTTTATTGAATCATTCCGGTTCGAAGATTTCAACATTTCAGTACACTGTGCATTACAGTTTAGTACATGGCATGGAGCAGTGGGATTCAAAGAGTAATTTGATTATGCGGTGTATTGAATTCTCACTCTACACAGTGGCACATGGAAGCAAGCAACATCAATATGATTAAAATGGGTTATTCTATTTAAAACGAATTGCACAAAACCCGTTATGTTGGAACGTGACGACGAAATTTACATTATGGAATTAGTGTCGCTGAGAACCGAGCTACTGGGCTTTTCGTGATAAATCAAACGCTTGCTTGATTGAAAACGAAAGAAAAAGACAGAACCGTCGACTGCAAAACAAGGTGAGTAAACTCACTCGTTTAAAATTATTTTATAATGTGAAATGGTTGCTCGATTGAATAGCTAATAAATTGGTTGATATAATCACATCGTTGATTGGTTTTTCATTAAATGCGATATTTTTAATGTTACTAACATCTGTGGATGCAGGGAAACAGGTTGGAGGGGCCCAACTGGGTTCCTCGACATTTATTCTACTGTTTTTCATATATCCTGATATATGAAGTGTTATATCATCTGTTGTTGATGCTATATGTTTGGATGATGGTCGATCATTCGGATTCGGTATTTTTATACCATAAATGATACTGGATAGTGAAAAAGGATTTTCAAAATTTACTTTGAAATATAATTTATTTATATAAAATCATGGATTTTATATAAAAGGGAAATGTTTTCATAGAAGAAAATAATTATAAAATCAAAGGAATTATATAAAAAGAAAGTATTTGTGAAAACAAACATTGAAAGGAAAATATATGTAACATCTACAAAATGGAAATAGAAAGGAATATTTGTAAACAATTGTAAATGGATTAAAAGGAATATTTATCAAGAAAATGAACTGAGTTATGGGAAGGAATTATTTGTTTAGAAATTAAAGAGAATAATGGAGAACTTGAAAATGGATAAAAGTGTAATAGAGGAGGATTTTACACTAGGGAGAATTTAGGCCCGTGCTTCGCACACGGGTAAACAGAATATGAATTCAAAGTGAGAATTTAAGAGAGATCTGCTTTAACAGATAAAGTGAGAAGGTTAATTTATAAATAAAGTTTTATAAATTAATTTAGTTATTTATCTTTGGATAAATAGAGTATATAAGTCAAGACTTATATAGAGAAGTAAACATCGATTTCCATATCGATGTTTGAAACTGGATAAGGACAAAGGAGAATTTATCGAATGAGAGTTATTCGAAGTAAAGTTATCGAATATCGGTTTATTCGAAAGGAAGTTTATTGAATATTAGTTATTTAATTAGAATTAGTCGAATTTAATTATTCGAGATAGAATTAACAGAAGTAGTCATTTAAGATAAGTTACCAGTTAGCACGACTGCTAGCGGATTTCGCAGGGCTGCAGATAGCCTAAGGCGGACGGATGTTTCCTGAGGGAATCAGGCGTAACCATTGTGATCGCTGCGATCTAGAGTCGAGCGAATGATGTCAAGTCAAATATTAGTAAATTGATAGAAATAATTTAGTCGAGTTAATTAAGCTAAGTTAGTCCAGTTGAACTGATCAAGTAAGTGGGTCAAAATGAGTAAATCAAAACGAGTATCTGAACAAGGGTTAGGCCAGTAAGAGTTAAATAGAATAAGAGTTAATTGAATAAGAGTTACAACTTAGAGTTAACCGAGTATGAGTTAATAATTTAGCTCGTTATTTATTCGAGTTAGGAAAAATCAAAGTATTTATAAAGTCATTATAATTCGGATGCAGGGGATTATAACACCATTGTTATAATCAAGTGTTTTCCGTACGAGAAGCGGATTTGTAAATAAAATCCGAGAATGTCGTAAAGAAGTGTTAAAGATTTAGAAAGATGAACTTTGCCTATTTCGAAGTTTGAAATGTTGTTCAGTTAAGGTCTGAGAGGTAACTATACCCCAACTTGATTGACTTCGTTTTTAACTAAGAAATGGTTAAGATTCGATGGTAAAAAGTGGTTAAGTGGAAACAAATGAAGGAGATTTGGCATAGTGATGTTTATTCAAGCATCTGTTTAATCGAATGAAAGAGATTTGGGAATGTTTTCCAAATGAGAAGCAGAATTGTTTTCTGAATATAGAAACAAGAGATGGAAATATTTTCCAATGATAATGATATATATTTTCTAAATATAGTGAATAAGAAACATTAAACAACAGGAATAGGGAAATGAACGAATGAATGAAATGATGATTGTTCGATAGAATTTCCTTCGGAAAAAAAATATCGTTGTTTTCACACCGACATGTTTTCATTTGATAGTTAAATCACCGACTATCAAAGTTTTGACCATTTTACGTTGTTAATATGGAGAGACCAGTTGGATTATTATCCAGAGAACCACTCCGTATTGGCATAAGCGTTGCGAATCAAGTATGCTGAATATATTGAAGATGGAGCTGTGCAAGGGCTATCCTGTTTACAGAATAGTGCCTTCGGTTTGTCCAGTCCCAGGACAAACGTAAATGGACGAGTGTCTGACAGAGTATATCCAATAGATTGCGTAAGTTGATTTCTTCAAACGTACTTACGTTTGGTAGCGGAGGAATTCGTTCTCTTAGCTGTATACCCGTGGTATTTTTGGTGAAATCAATGTGTGATTTGGCGGGTATGACGATGTGGCATTCAAAGAAATGGAGGTGTGATCTGTCAAAAGATACGTTATGACCTCGAGCCTCATCAAACGGGAAATGACAAAAATCGGGCAGGCAGCATGGCTAAGTCGGTCGCTCCGAAGTAGGGTGTATAATCACCTATCTAGAGAAATTCCTTTTGTTCTTAAATCTATCGATGCTGCCCATTCGGGAGACGATTGCTGATCCCAACCGTTGGTGATATACATTCGATACACTCAAGCGAAATGAGTGGTCGGTCATGTGTGGGCCGGGTTGCAAGATGTTCTTGTTGAACCCAGTGTATTCGTCTCTAGAGATACACGTTCGGAAGGTGGTCCCATACCTTGTCAAGTTGGAATCCAATCTCCAATAAGTGCCTGCGAGTTGATTGTATATTATATATGTAGAGCGTGAGATGCAAGCGTTCTACTAGATTTTAATTACTTGTGATTAGACATTATTATAATATCAGATAATATATGATTTCCAAAGTGTTTTGGGTTATCGTAAGGTAAAAACCATCCATGTTTACGTGTGGATTGGTCTTACGATTATCATTTCTTTCGAAAGGATTTTGAAAGTTAAACAAATGGTTGGAGTTTACTCACACCAGTCCCATGACTGACCCAGAGTTTATTTTGTTGTTTTCCCTAAACTCTTGGGTGCCCAAATTTGTACGGGCAGTCAAGTAGTTAGGATTTTTCAGATTCACTTGGAGGAGCTCGAAGCAGGAGGCTTCACCAGTTAGCTATAGACTATCATATTTCCGCTGTGTATTTTGTTGTATCTGGAAACAGGTGTTTATAACTGTTCCAAAAGTAACTGCTGTGCTCTGATAATGGTATGTATACAAAGTTACGGATTTGTATTTCAAAGTTTATGTTATCTAATATATTTTATTCGTCCCGCTGTGAGTTGTGATCTTCGTTTTCTTCTATTCTAATATTTCTTTCTTTCTATTCCTCACCCTCTAACTTCTTTCTAATAATGGTTCGTATTTCTGTGTCATTTGGGTTGGACGTGTGGTATGATTAGTCGACTCAAAGGGTACGGATTTGCGGGTCGTTACACAATTGTAGAATGCACTATGGATGTTGTTTGAATTTTTAATGATTGCTTATCATTATTGTTGTATATATATGATATTGAAATCCATATAAATAAAATTATATGGTAATTGATTGAGTCTGATTCCAGTTCAGAATTATCGAATATTTTAAAAAAAATATTCAGTGAATATTGAAATGTGAAGCCGTGTTAAGTAGTTAAACGCCATTTTAACACGAACGGGAATTTTGTCGATTTTATTCATTTTACAATGAATATAGAAAAGTAATTTCAAAATCTGATATTTTGAAAATATTATCATTTTAATATTGAAATGGTATAGAATATTCAATTTTGATTTGAAATGAAATCGATTTGAAATGAATTTAAAACGAATTGAAATCAATTTGAAATGAATTTAAAACGAATTTATATTCGAATATCCAATTTGGATTTGAAATTGAAATGGAAGTGAAAGTCGTTTTTAAAACGAATTTAAAATGATTTATAAAATTCGTTTTAAATGGAAATCGATGAAATATAATATATATATATTATATATATTATAATGGCCTGAATAGAATGCGCTGCGCAGCGACCATTCGCGAATTTCGAGCATTAACTTCAAATGGACGTTACGAGAGATCCGACAGTCGGATTCTCCTAAACTGGAACCGTTGGGTTCGTATCGAAAAGTGCTTTCCAATGAATATAAGTGATTTGAAATCTAACGTTTGGATTTGGAGATATGTCCAAATAAATTTCAGAAAAAGTCGCTACGGATGCAGTTCGGTGGCCGTTATTGGAAACCGACTGTACAGGCGATAACAAAATTATTAAAATATGGAAAAATAATGTAAAATAATAATAAATGATTTGGAAAGATTTTTGATGAAAATTCCAGTTTTGAAAAAATAAAAAAATATTTTTATTGAAATGAACTAGTTATTAACTAGAAAAATAATTTATTTATTTTTAGAAATAAATAAATTAGTTTTGAAATGGTTTTAAGAATAATCAGAATTTCCAATATATGTGTTGGAATGGATTTGCATCAAAATTATCTTCGGAATATTTTGATATTGGATTCCGTGATTATACGGATATTGTGGAGGAATTTCGAAGATATACATATCGTTATTCCAATACGATATCTGTTGGTTTCAGAATATTATATTGAATATAAACTGATATATTTTCTATTCAGAGCCTTGTATTTGATATCAAATTGGATTTTGGGTTTGTCATGAATGATGTCTCCATTAACGCTATTCTTATACCCAGCTGGGAAAAGAATAAATCTTTTAATTAAGATTTAATGAAGTTTTCCAATTAATTAATATTTAATTGGAATGGAATAAAAGAATTGGATTTTTGGGTTTATTGTGAACGGTGTTTTAAATAACACTTGCTCTTTAACACAATTAACAGTGAAGAATATGAATTGGAATTTATAATCTTTTAATTAAGATTTATGGAATTTTCCAAAGTAAAGATTTCCAATTTAATATATTAAATTGGAACTGAATGGAATTCGATTTGGTAATAATCGAAGTGAGCTTCTGTGGAGGAAGACTGTTAATACATATGGAATTTAAAAGGCTTTGTCGTTATTCCATTTATATTATTAGTCGGATACGGAAATTGATATCGATTATATATTGATTTGTTTTTCCATGAAGATTCCATAATTAATGGAATGTGATTTTGGGTTTATCGTGAACCGTGTTTTAAATGACACTGGTTCTTTAACCCAGTTAAAGATAAGATTTATTTCTTAGCTTTGAATAATTATTAATATTGATTTTGGGAAGATTAAAACTAAATGGAGTTTTAATGAATCTTTGATTAGATTGAAAAGTGAATGTGATAATTAAAATTATCAATTCAAGAAAATGATCGAAAATGGAGTACCACCAGTTTTACACTATTCAATAGCTAAATCTTCAATTAGATTTGAACGTGAAATGGTAATTAATATTTACCAATAACACCGTGGTGTTAGATATGGAGTATTACCAGTTTTGCTCCATGGGATGAATAGGTTGAGATAGGGAAATAAAATAAATGATTATTTTGGTGTAGTTCGCTAATCCCAACTAGTTTGGAAAACCTTAATATGGTTTGATATCCAAAGGAAGACTAAAGAATAAATTTAAAAGAATTTATCTTTGATAAAATTAATGGGAACCTATTCCCTAATGATAAGAATATTTGAATAAAAGAATATTCTGGATTGGAGTGAGGCGCATGATGTGTTGTTATAGCACGTGATTATAAGATGTGCGAGTTATTCGGAAAGGCCGGGTTTAACCCATTCTGAAAAATTGATACGACGAGAAGTCGAAGAGATTGAAGGCGGCGCAAGACCGACGCTCTTTACATCGAATGGATGGGTTGCTACTATTGCTCATGATTGGAGTAGCTACCTTGAAGGGGCTACAGTGGTAGCCGTCCTGACGTACTTGTTGATTGTACGGATATGCAAGGGCCTCTCTCCTGTATTGGACATACGGGACGAGGAATAAGGTGTCTCCGGTTTCGTTCAGACCTAGAATGGACTTGAGAATGGTTGGTGTGTCTGACATTAGATTTTATTCTATGCTGATTGATCTCTATTAAATATACATCTGCCTGTTGAAGGGGAATTTATTCCCTTACTTCACCCTTCTCTGAGACGTACGAGATCAGAGGTTGTATATCGATAGACATCAGTCGCACGGCGTAAATTGCCTGCATGGCATGCCTAAGTGGCAAATGATCAAGGATTCTATTAAAAAGCAGAGTCTTGTGGTTGATGATCAAAGCACAGCTTTAATATAGCACGTCTTTGTGTAGCGTTAATTCGCGAGCCTCACACACTGGTATGGTGGTAAGCTGATGGTTAGATCAGTATGCTTTTGAGACGAGGATAAATACCCTATGGGTTATCATGGATTCGGTCGATCGACGGAGGTGAGGGATAGGGCACACCCCCCAATTCCCTGATGGATAGAGTTAGCAGTGTTTTCGCATGCCTGCGACGTAAGCTGCGGTAACTTGTTTCCTGGATAGTGCGGATGTGCATTACAGCGTTTTCACATTCCTGCGATGTAAGCCGTTGGGAATTATACTACGCGATAGATCTTTCGAATCAGGAACCACCATAATGGAAATCCAACTTCCAAATACGACATTTTTTGGTTTTGATTGTAGAGCCTAGTATGGCGACATAGTGGGATGGGGCGCTTATGTCGTCTATGATTGATACATTTATATTTGAAGTTGTTTTCTTCACTTATAGTAATAATAAAAGATGAAATTTCATGTATCAAGCATATTTGGCTATTATAAGGGGAAACCCTATCCTCCGGCTTATGTTGTATTGTGTGATGGGACCTGGGTCTTATAATAGCTTCATTGTTCTTTATTTAGCATTGCGCTGTTTGCTTTATGCACTAGTATTCTTCGGAGGAAACCCGTTCCGTGTTATACGGCGTGGTCCCACGATTTACCTAACTTTAAAATAAAGATTGATAACTGTTTTAGTTCTCACACCAGTCATATGACTGACCTAGAGTTTATTGTTTTAACCTAAACTCTGGGTGCCCCTATTTTCCATACGGGAAGCTAATAGTTTTGGTTTTGCAAATATTATATTCACAGGATCCTAGTTTACAGTTGAAGTGATATTCAGAAAGCCATGTATCCGCGTATATCTTTCAGTTGTGTTTTGTGTTATTTTTCCGCTGCTATGTATTTAAATGTAACTTTAATCTCTAATATTTTTCTGATGTATAATATTTATTCATACTCTATTATATTCATGTATTCTGATGGAATTATTGTAATAAGCAATGAAATGTTCTTCTATTTATGTTCTGATTTGTCGTGTTCTCGAAGCAATCCGGGCTTTCCTTCACGGGGAAGTTTGGGTCGTCACAATGTATATATACATGTATACATATATATGCACATTTATTGGTATGCGTGTACATGAAGTTGCTTCACTATGTAAATGCCGGTAACAAATTGTGGACAACATGTTAGTCCTATTTTGTTAAACCTAAAACACATATAGGCTCACATACACTTATTTTAAACTATATATGTGCATTAGCTTGTATATATGTAAGTAGCTTACATTCTCGTTGGTTCACACTGCAAGTGTATTTCCTTGTTTAAATATATTGTGATGTGCCTTTGCACTGAACCAGAGTATTTTGTGTACTGCCATGACAAATGTGTATATATACAAATTCTACCTCACAATAAATAGTGCTCCATTCTTGCTCTTGTGTTGATGGCTGTTAGTCACTCCACCTCGCATTTTATCACTAGAGTTGCTTTGATGTGTTCCTATCTTTGTGTGTACAATTAATCCTCAGCCTTGTTGATCATGATAGCAATATTACATATGCTTCCGTCGACCACTGTGTTAGCTAGCCCAGGCTGTATTACCTTTATGCTAGTAAAATTGTCGGTCTGTGCGATACTAATCATTGCACCATGCAGTTGAAAATTAGTTAGTTATGTCCATGATACCATGCAGTTGAGAATTCGTGACTTGGCTACGTATTTTGTAACGAACCAGACTTTTTATGTAGAATTATTTAATATTTAAAACGATTAGTTTTAAGATTTAATGACTTGAAATTTATTTAAGTAAAAAATTGAACATAAGTTAACTTAAATTTGAAAATCTTGAAATTTTAAATCGAGTTAAGTTCATTTGAAGCTATATAAAAATTTATTTAAATATATATACGATAATCAGAAATTATTATCAATAGACTTGATTGTTTTGATATCGATTTATATTTTATAGATTTAATTTAACACATGGATATAGCCATAAAATGAATTTTTTAAATCCGTAATGGTTAAGTATTGCTAGATTTCAAGTTTCATACCGATTCGAGTTGTTATGTGATCGTGCGCAATATGTGTATCGATTAAGAATCTGAAATTAAAAATAAGACTATTTATGCAAACGATCTCAGAATTCAATGAAATCAGTTTCAACAAGTCTTGAATATTGAACTATTGCAAGATTTCAAAATTTTATAACAATCAGATTTTATATGGGATCATGCAAGCCGTAAACATCGAACGATGACTTACATATGAATACAATTGAATAAAAAAAAAATTCCATCTATATAATATATTAACCTCCTATAACCCTCTCCATCTTCATTCTTCAATCAACGAAATATCGAAGTCACCACCTACTCAAAACTTCAAAAAATTATATAAAGTCAAATGCTTAACGAAATCGGATTTTGTTTGATCTATTAGGCTCATAGACTCGAATTCTTCAACTCGATATACTCAGATAGGGGTGCGATGCATTTTTACTAGGGTCGAATTTCCTACAGGCATAAGTTAGGGTTCACGATTTTGGGAGATGGAGTTGTCGTGGTGTTGATCTGAGATTAGATTTGGGTTTCTATTGTTGTTTGGCATCTAGCAGCAAAATTTGGGTGAATTCATGACAAACAGTGTTGCATAATTCTTGTACATAGCAAGCGAATGAGTTTTGAGGTGGAAGTTCAGAGGCGGCATGATGGTGATAAATGGAGGTAGCTCGCATGGTGGGGGGTCATGGTGCTCTCTGATTTCAAAATAGTGCGGTGTAGAGGGAGCTTGTGCCTTGGGAAGTCATGACCATGGTTTAAGCTACAGGAGGAGTTACGATTATTTTTTAGTTGAAAGAGAAGATAATTAACATAAGTAAATCGTTGATTAGGGAAATAATTATATTTAAGGTTAGGGTTAATTTAAGTATGTTAATTCAATCAAAATTTGTGACGTGAATATTTATTTCATACAATAACAGATTTCGACAAAATGAAGTGCGTTGGGTTCGTATTGACGATGCCTACATGTGGGAACTGGATTGGGGTGATTTGGAGCTCATTGTAATTTTTTCTAGTTTTAAAGGTACATTTGGAATTAGATAAAACGACCCGAAATCGTTAAATTAAAATGAAATGTGAGTTAACTCTCACTCTTTTTGTAATACTTCTAAATATTATTATGTCGTATAATAATATTCATGCCTGTTAGTATAAATTGTGTGTTTGGATGCTTTGGATGATTATTGCTTTGTTGTTGATTGTCGATATATAAATTTCGTCTTCTTAATTGAATTAGATTGAATTATTTATTCATATCCATATATGAAATAATATTATGAGCTTTGATGTAGGGAGAATAAGTTGCAGGGATCCAACTGGATTCCTCTATATTTAGGATGTTACTTGATTCCATATTATTTATATATGAACTGTTTAACCCAAGTAACGTTAAATTATGTTTGGACGTAACATACCGATTTTTTTGTTGTTTTATAATACATATTTAAATAAGTTTTAATGTTAAAAAAATAAATTCAAAACAGAAGAAATAAGGGAGAGAGGACATTTCCATTCATATATATATATATATATATATATATATATATCACTACAACAAATATTACATTTTACAACATTGAATAAATGTTGTCAATGTATTTCGACAACATTTATCATAATGTTGTTATATCCACAGTTATGAAAGGTAGGGTCTTTTTTACAACATTTACCTAAGCGTTGTAAAAAACATTGTAGAAGAGTTAGTTATAACAAAATATAAATATAGTGAAAACACAAGAAAAAAATTAAAGAATTATATACCACGTTGTTAGATTGTTGAGAAATAGTCAATTACAACATATTTCAAATGTTAGGGCATGTTTTTTTTACGATGATACTTATATGTTATTTATATATATTTTCAATGATTTTCAAACATTGTAATATAATTTCAACAGCGTTATTTACGTGTTGTAGAATAATCATTCACGTCATTTAGTAGAAGTTGTGTATTAGTTTTTTTAACTATTTTCAAACGTAATATTTTAATCTTTAATCATATTTAATCAACGTTGTAAATATAAATTAGACGACATTATTTAAACGTTAATCAAACTTCATGTACGTCAGTTTTGGAACATTGCAAACTAAAGTTTTACAACTATATTTAACCATTATAATTTGTGTAACCATCATGATTACAAACCGTTGTAAATAGATTATCTACAACGTTGCTTTAACATAAATAAAAATACAGTTATGTCATACAATAAACGTTGTTCTTTCATACGTTACAACTAATGACAAGTGTTGTGTTTTCATATATTACAACAGTTGACAGTGTTGTGCATACATATACAAATATTATACCTATATTTGCATGTTATACCTTATGTTTCGGTAACATCTATACATCACAACAATATGTTTATTATAATCACAAAATGTTATTAAATATTCACAAACATCGTATACATGACAAAATATTAGAACAACTGTTGATGTACTAATAGAAAAATCTACTGTATAAGTTATCAAAAAACATCGTCTGGTGTGCACAACAAGAATTTATAGATAAATCGGAACAAAGTTGATACTACTTCAACTGAAAATATGATGACAGCAGCAACCCTCCCCCGAAAAGCACATTTATTCCAATATTATCTGCAACATAAGATTGTCGTTAACCGTTAATTTGTTTACTGTAATAAGACAATTAAAAAAAGGTGTACATATGTTGTGACAATTAAAAAAAATACATGTATTTCTTCCATAATTACAATTTCTACACCTTCCTAGATATATAAACATACACATAGCATCCATAACCCCAGGTTTTAGGACATACAACTATGAAGCAAGCATAGATTACATAATACTACTTAGAGTCATGTAACTTGTGGGAGACTTGAAGTTATCCAGAGATGAGCATCTTTTTCTCTTTTCTATTTTTTTACAAAGAAATGCTCTTATTTTTTATATATGAATAGCATATGTAGTTATACAGTGCTTTGCTTTTTTGAAAGACAAGGGTACTTATATTACAAAAACAGGATACAGTGAAAAGTTCAAGCTAGTAACAAAATACAACTCACACACCAAGAACAAATACTATACAAGACATACTAATACCAGCTTGAACTGAAAGATAATCCACGGCACAAACATAAAATACACAAAGAAATACAAGCCGACTTCACATAACACACAAAATAACCGCATGCTGCAAAGCCCAAACTAAGGCTAACAGCAAAAGCATTTTTGGGGAAGACTTCATAATCATGGGACCTATTTTATGCTATCAGTATTACATGAGGTATGTGAGATGATATAAGCTTTTAAGCAGTCAAATGGAAAATTTATTTTGTTGCCCCATTAACAATGCCATTTGGTGTAATTTATTTCTTGTTTTTGCGATTAGCTTTAGCATATGTCTGGAGTGTATCGAGATTCTTCTTGTTATTTTGCAAACAGCCATGCCAAGACAATTTCACCTTGTGGCCTGATCACATGGTTACCAGTAGACTGTGCTCTCAGTATCAGTTTTTTCCTTTTATTCTTGCAGTGCATTTATAATTTAACGAGTGAATAAATTATTCAAAAAACAAACAAACAAGTATTACAGTACTTACTATAACTACATTGCAGTTGTAAATTTAGTATAAGGAAGAACTTTTTTTAAACATATCTTGGGAGGCTACTTTAAATTTATTTCATTCTTTTTAGTCTTTTTCAGAAAGAAAAGAGGTTATCATAAATTTTTTAGATGTATTTAAGCTGAATTCAGCCATTTTATTTCGAATCAGTTATCCAACACCATTTTTTTAAGAAAAAAAAAAGATGAACTTTCTAACGATTGCTTACAATTTTTAAACTCTTGAGTTGATATTCTGAATTCAATGCAGAAGGTAATGAAAAGTTATATCTTTTTACGCATAAAGCCTAGCATACTGGTTTTATAAATGGATAGTCATCTTTAATTCAACAATTCAAGTTTATTAGGTAAATACCAATATGTAAAAGAATAACCAACCTTTTCAAAAACTTAAGAAGCATTTTAAATTTAACCTTATTCAGGATTATTCAATAAGGCTAACTGGCTAAGGTTTACAGTGTAATTTATTTTCTATGATAGTTGATATATTTTAAGTTTCTTCAAATCAGACTAAAAAACCCATCATTTTGTTAACATACTTACAATAAAAAATAAATCTACAGAAGTTTCCAGTCTAAAATATTTGATTTGCCATTTTCCCCTCAAATAGTTAAGTAACGACTACTAGTTTTTTCCTCCTTGAATATTTATTTTTGCTAAAATTGATCTCATTGCTCTGTGTGTGTGTGTTTCTTGGTGTGTGTGCGCATGTACTAAACCACCTAAAACACATACTAATTACAATTGACAACTTTTTATGATAATGCTTATTTTTCTTATCAATAAAGATTTGGAAGAAATATTCTTTAAACTTCTGCCTAAATTTACAAATTCTCTTTTGAAATAAGTTTGAGAATTGAAATGTCATAAATTGTAATTTTTAAGTTTTTTTTCTCTATTTTTTGCCTTTGGAGATCTAGTTCACGTTCATTGTTTATGCAACAATCAATATTGATATTTCTTCCTTTTCCTATTCAATGATTGCTCCAAGGTTGGAGTAGTAGATGAGCCGGTGCACTAAAAAAAAGCTATGTGAATGAATGAAGGTTGAGCATACATGTAACTTACTTGAATTAGATATTATGTGGCAAGCAGCAAGTTCGCCTTTTGGTGCTTATCGCAATATACAATATGATTATAAATGAAAACCACACTCATCATGTAATCGATGGAGACTCATTTCAATCCTAGACTAAATACTAAAAACTACGTCAGTCAAACAGTTTTAGCCAGCTCATGTATGCAACTCTTTTGGCAAGTTCAAGCTATCGGGAAAAAACAGGTTTGTTCTGCATTGATCTAATTTTAACTAATACTCAACTTATAGCAGGAATTCAAGCTGCTTCTACTGTCGACGTGATTATAAATTGAAAAATAACAGTCCTGAAATTGCCCAAGAAGAAATTGCATATCGTATCAAATGTCAGAAACAAGAGAGAGTAATGAGAATGGTCAAACATTGGCTACCCAAATACCAAGTGCTGATTGTTTTATCTACAAAGATGATGTAGTCTGCTGCAGCAAATGCAATAGTCTTCTTGGTGTTGTTTTGGAAGTTGCCGGTGATTCAGATTCAGATGACAGCACTACAGACGATAGTGACAATGAGGTAGACAGAGACAAAAATGTTAAAAATGAAGCACAGGATAGTAATGGAGGGGATGATGATCTCAATAATGATAGTGACAGAGACAATGATGATGATTATCTTCCTGAAGGACATGCTAGAATTGCTTGGATAGATGGTTCAGAAACTACAGACAAAATCAGTGACCTTACATTGGTAGATAGAACTTTCCTGCATGGTGATATAGTATCTTCCAGCACTGAACCAACTGGTCAACTTGGTATAGTGGTTGATGTTAATATCAAAGTTGACTTGCTAGCCAGTAAAGGGGAAATAATAATGAATGTTCCTTCCAAGGATTTAGTTCGTATTCGTAAATTTTATGCAGGTGATTACGTAATTAGTGGAATATGGCTCGGACGAGTGGATGATGTTCTAGATAATGTTACTGTCCTGTTTGATGATGGGTCCGTGTGTAAAGTACCTAAGGCTGACCCGCTGAAACTTCAGCCAGTTAATAAACCCATTATTGATGATGGCTTATACAGTGTTTTTTTTGTGCAGTAAATATATAGCATTTTACACAGAATTAAACAGACTGAAACATACCGACTGTTTAAGCTCTCATCATTTTCTTCCATGCCTACTGCTACCTTGAAGCAAAAATGACACTGAACAACTACATACCTGCACATACGATTAGACAATGATCAATCAACAGGAAGCGTCCTTGAAATATGAACTCTCAATAAGAGTCCCTAACTGCATCATACATACATAACCATTTACATAGTTGCAAACAACATATATAATACAGCTTAGAACATATATGTGGCGCCCATTATTGTTATATGATGATGATAATAGACTACAAAGAATATAAAATCATTTTCTAAATACAGCAAGACAAATCCAGTAAAACCCGAAAAGAAAAGGCATTTACTTTCGCTGTGGAATATCGATTTGGAAATTCAAAAAAAAAATGCAGATGGAAAATAGCTGGTCATATGCGACGTTCAATGCATGATTTTCCAGCCATCATAAATCAAACATTAATTTGAATATTAGTAAAACAATGGTTATATGACTGTGGTATGTATAACCTCATGTACGACTGTACGTAACTTGCATCTGAACCACATGCAAGTAAGCATGAAACAGGATGTTTTATACTTTTATTATGAAGACCAAAAAAATGATCATG
This sequence comes from Allium sativum, assembly GCA_030737875.1. NCBI lineage: Eukaryota > Viridiplantae > Streptophyta > Magnoliopsida > Asparagales > Amaryllidaceae > Allium > Allium sativum. The sequence goes on from CM060923.1 coordinate 429,959,080, forward strand.
TTTGTTCAACTGTATATAGTAAAAATTTGAAGAAATTTGTGATCATGCAGTATAGGTATTGCGCTATCATAAATTCGTTCCAATTATAAGATCATAAAATTTTAAGTACAGGTATTCATGCTAATTTTAAGTTTGAGAAAACAAGGCATATGATAATTTTTTATCTTATAATTTATAATATTACACTTTTGCTCCAAAAGCTTGCCAAGTACTTATCTAGTTATACTATAATTTAGTTAGGTTGAAATCCTGATAGAAATGCCATTATATATGCATCACTCAAGTCGGACCTGATTACTCATAACTAACTCTAATTTTTGCAACCTTTAACACCATAAGTCAAAGCAAAACATGTAGTGAATGATTAAAATTGGCAAAAGTATTTATCTATATATTTATGTCAACACTATGGTAAGGCTATAGTCAACATGTATGATAAATACATTCATACACGTACAAAGCAACAGTCAGCAAAATTTCACAAGAAAAATAAAAGCTAAAGTGGCAGCAAAGCGATACCAAGGCTATATGCAGGAGGTGGAAAATGCATATGAGTTTGTGAAGAAGAAATTTGAAGAGATCTATTTTCAGAGCAATAAGCCAGACAGAGTTGATCGGGTTTTCAAGGTATACAGAACAACTGCACTGGATCAAAAGCTGATAAATAAAACTTTCAAACTAGTTGGTGAGACTTTGAGGAGGCCAAATTTGATAGAGGTTGGATTATTATGAGAAATTAGTGTATGTATTCATGCATGACTTAAGAAGATATCAGGTCAATGACAGATGTATGAACTCATCTAAAGTTTTCATGCTGGCTATTTTATTGAGTTCAAGCTGTGTTATAGAAATTTGACTCTGCCAAGCTATATGATAAAAGAATGGTATTTATTTTTATATTTTGAGTTGTTTACGGTATATGTCTGTCATGTTACAGATTTAATAGATGAATCCATGTGCATTTAGCAATGAATTATCTGGAGCATGTGTTTGTGGTTTGAATGTAACGTCAAGGAAATTGTACTCATGAAACTTCAGCTGTGGAAAAGGCAAGATTAACGGTTAAAAAACAAAAAAAACCTATCATACTGTTTCACCCAACATATATGCTCGTATTCGCAAAAATAGCCCATACAGACATGTGCCAACAAATATATTTTTTGAGACATGAAACAGGTGGTACTAACAAAAATATATCGGTTTAATGAAATTGTATAGTACAAACCTGGGTAGATGAACAGAGGACATCTGTAGCCCATTACAAATCGGTGGCATACTATCTTCGGCTGTAAAAAAAATAGCTGATTAAATTATTTAGATGTTATATGTTGTTGGAAAACAATGGCTGAGTCGCGGACTAGGTCGCTTTCTTGAAGACGATTCGGCGATTTGGTCAGAGGTGCAAACCAATTCGTTCCTTCGCCGCCGCCTCTAGGATAAAACAGCCTCTAAAATAGTAACTGATTTGCTTGCACAAACAAATCAGTGCAGATTTGCACTTTCGGGAAAAATACTGCTCGAAATTTGTTAGAAGTTTTAATGGCGGCTGAGAAGAAGAGAATATAAAATTCGGTGTTTTTCTCGTCTCAGATAAAATAGTATATATAGAACGAGAATTAGGTTTTGGGAGAAAATATCGGATCTGCTAAAATTTCGGGGGGATTAATTATTTTACCGTTGCAAAAAATTTTCCGTTGCAGAATAAATATCGGTGCGCAAAATAATTTTTCCATAAAAAACGGTTCGAAAACAACTAAGTTTTATGGTCCAAAAATATAAGTGCCTACACCACAAAGCCCAAGCCCGAGCCCGAACCGAACCGAACCGGGCCGGGCCGGGTCGGGTCGGTCGGTCGCGCGCGCGTGTGTGGTGGTCATGATGCATGGTCTCCCTCCTCACAACAATGCATGTATTGGGAGCCCAAGGCCCCAACATGACTTCTTAGAAACAAGTATAAATCCTTGCCTCTTCCCTATAATCCCATGATGTGGGACTACTCAAATATAGGAGCCATTCATACACTTATTCAATCATTTTTAATAATTCACATAATGTTTGTAAAACATTTCCAACAATCCCCCACTTGAATTTTTAAAAATATTTTCGAGCAGTTTCTTAAAAAACATAAGATTGTGCATAAACAAAGGTGTCCAAGGACTTGAACCTTTGCATAGTGAGTAAGATTCAGTTTTTACTAGAGTGACACGTAGTCTTGAACTCTATTCCTGACATCAAACCACACACAACCTTTTCTATAGTGCAATCAGATAAGCCCGTGCATTTATGGCCCTGCACGTCTATCCCAGTTTAGTGAATGCTCTAGAAGTTTTGCCCAAACTCCATAGGAAACGGCCACATTTCCACATTCACAAAGGTGAGTCTATCAAGAGCACTCCTGAAGGTAGGTACTCCACTCCAAGTAGAGTATAGATCTCATTAAGAGTTTCTATTAACTCATCCTCTAATCACTTCAGGAATACATGCTTCTTGGTTCATTAAATAGCATGTTCAACTCATATCACTACACAACTTGTTATTACCCATTGAACCTAGTTCTTGGGATCTCCAGTCATTTAGGTCGGGTTACCATTGTGCGTGAGTCAACAATCTAGGGGCAATAGTCCCATTCTTTTAGAATAGTTATGGACTTTCTCTCTGGACAGTCCTTTCGTCAAAGGATCCGCCAAATTTTCCTCACTACGTACGTAATCCACTCTAACGGTACCTGTGGAAAGTAGTTCTCTAACCGTACTGTGCTTACGACGTATTTGTCGTCTCTTACCGTTATAATATCGGTTCTGAACTTTTGCAATAGCCGCGGTACTATCGCAATGTATCAACACAGCCGGTATCGGTTTTTCCCATAAGGGAATCTCAGCTAGCAGATTTCTCAAGTACTCTGCCTCTTCACTAGCTGTAGCTAGTGCTATCATCTCAGACTCCATAGTAGACTGAGCCAAAATAGTCTGTTTCTTGGATTTCCAAGAAACAGCTCCTCCAGCGATGCTAAATATATAGCCACTGGTCGCTTTAGAATCATCAGATAAGGTATTCCAGTCTGCATCGGAATATCCTTCAAGTACAGCTGGAAACCTTTCATAATGTAATCCAAGGTTCATGGTTCGTTTAAGGTATCTCATTACCCTTTCAATAGCTTGCCAGTGCTCTATACTAGGTCTACTGGTAAACCTGCACAATAATCCCACGACATAGGCAATGTCGGGTCTAGTACAATCAGTGGCATACCGAAGGCTGCCAATGATGCTCGCATAATCAGACTGTCTTACACCTTCACCAGTGTTCTTAAATAACTTTACACTGTGATCATATGGCGTACTTGCAGGTTTACAGTCAAAGTAATTATATTTCTTTAGTATCTTCTCAATGTAATGAGATTGATCCAAAGAAATTCCCTTTTCTGACCTAGTAATCTTAATACCAAGGATTACACTCGCTTCACCTAGATCTTTCATATCAAAATTGACACTTAATAAGGATTTGACTGAGTTTATGGCATGAATATTTGACCCAAAAATGAGTAGGTCATCTACATAAAGGCATATAATAGTGCAAATGTCATTCTCAGATTTGTAATAAATGCATTTGTCACTTTCATTAACTTTAAAACCATTTGAAATGATTAAGTTATCAAATTTTTCATGCCATTGTTTAGGTGCTTGTTTTAAACCATATAATGATTTATCCAATTTACATACTTTATGTTCTTGACCATGTACTACAAATCCTTCAGGCTGGTCCATATAAATTTCTTCGTCTAATTCACCGTTCAAAAAAGCAGTTTTAACATCCATTTGGTGTATAAGTAAATTATGAATGGAAGCAAGTGAGATTAATACCCGAATGGATGTTATTCTAGTTACAGGTGAAAAAGTGTCAAAGAAGTCTATATTTTCCTTTTGTTTAAAACCTTTAGCTACTAGTCGTGCTTTATATTTATCTATAGTGCCATCAGGTTTTAATTTCCTTTTAAGTACCCATTTACAGCCTATAGACTTACAACCAGGGGGTAAGTCTACCAAGTGCCAAGTCTTATTGGATTCTAAAGAATCCATCTCATCGTTTATAGCCTCTTGCCAGAAATCGGCATCTAAAGAAGATAAGGCTTCTTGGAGGTTTATAGGATCCTCCTCAATAGTAAAAGCACAAAAATCTGAACCAAAGTCTTTTATGGTTCTTGCTCTTTTACTTCTTCTAGGTTCAGCTTCAGAATTTTCATTAAGTTCTGTTCTAATAGGCATATTTGAAGTGCCCCCACTATTCCTTAATTTGAAAGGAAATTTAGTTTCATAAAAGTCGGCATCATTTGATTCAATTATATTATGTGCATTAAGGTCATAAAATCTATATGCTTTGCTATTAATAGCATAGCCTATAAATGCACATTCATATGCTCTACTTGCCAGTTTTATTCTCTTAGGGTCTGGAATGCGAACATATGCTAAACAACCCCAAGTTCTAAAGTATGAGACATTGGGTTTATGATTCTTTAAAATTTCATAAGGTGAAATTTTATTCTTAGATTTAGGGATTCTATTCAGAACGTAGCATACAGTCAATAAAATATCCCCCCACCAATGTTTTGCTGCACCAGAATTTAATAATATGGCAACTATTAGCTCGGTAAAGGTCCTATTTTTCCTTTCTGCTTTACCGTTCATTTCAGGTGAGTAGGGTGCAGTTCTCTCATGTACTATACCATGTTGTTTATAGAAATCCAGAATAGAATTAGATTCATATTCTGTTCCTCTATCACTACGAAGTCTCTTAATTTTTCTATTTGCTTGATTCTCAATCTCAGTTTTGAATGTTTTAAACATGTCAAAAGCATCACTTTTATTTTTCATAAGATATACATATGTGAAATCAGAGCAGTCATCAATAAAAGTGATAAAATAACGATGTCCCTGTCTAGTTAAAGTGCCATCAAGTTCACATATGTCAGAATGAATCAAGTCTAATGGTTCAGAAACTCTATCAACAGATTTGTGAGGTTTCTTTGTGATTTTAGCTTGTGTACAGAATTCACATTTATCAGATTCAGATTCTGTCATTTTAGGTATCATATCTAGGGTGCTCATATTACGAATAATTCGATTATTAACATGACATAATCTAGAATGCCAGATATTAAAATCACACAACATGTAAGCAGAAGTAGTCACTTTATTAGATTCAACATTCAGTTTAAACATACCCTCACAAGCATAACCCTTTCCCACAAAAGTTCCCTTATAAGTAAGAGTGTACAAATCAGCCCCAATAACTTGAGTGAAACCAGCCTTATTAAGGAGGAAGCCAGAGACCAGATTCTTTCTTATCTCTGGAGTGTGCATAACATCTTTCAGAATTACAGTTTTTCCAGAGGTGAACTTAAGTTCCACGTTTCCAATCCCTGCAACTGTAGTGGTGTGAGAGTCTCCCAACAGCACTTTCTGATTTTCAGCAGCCATGTATGTAGAGAACATGCCACGATCATAGCAGACATGGCGAGAAGCACCAGTGTCTACCCACCAACCCTCTGATCCACCAACAAGGTGAATCTCAGTAACCATAGCCGTAAGAGGCTCCTCAGTCAGGTTAGCCTGCGGTGCAGAGCTTGGCCTGTTCCGGCACTTTCGTGCCATATGCCCTGGTTTTCCACAGTTGTAACAAAGAAACAACTGTCCAGAGTCATTCTTTTGGGCTGGTTTCTGCTGTCCTTTTGGGTTTCCTTGCGGATTCCCATTCTGTTTGTTGTGCCTGTTCTGATTCTTAAAAGATTTCTGATTTGGTTTCAGAACAGCGGGAGTGGTCTTCTTAGTACTGTTGTTATTCACAATCAGCACCTCTTCTTTCTGGTCCTGCTTGCGTGCCTCCTCCTCAATACGGAGGCGTGTAATCAAGCTTTCTAAGGAAAATTCCTTAGTCTTATGTCGCAAGACATTCTTAAAATCTTTCCAGCCTGGGGGTAATTTGTCAATGATAACAGCAATTTGAAATTGTTCGTCCAAGACCATACCTTCGGAGATGATCTCATGAGCTATTTTCTGCAGCTCATGAGACTGCATCTCTACCGATCTATCATCAGTCATCTGGTATTTTAAATAGCGGCTCACAGCATATTTCTTTGCCCCTGCCTCCTCTGTATCATATTTCTTCTTCAGTGCTTCCCAGATCTCTTTTGCTGTCTTTTCATCTGAGTTATAATAATCATACAGATCATCGCTCAGTCCATTCAGTATAAAATTCTTGCATAAGTAATCCTGTTCAGTCCAGGTCTGCAGTTGCTTTGACTGTTCAGTCCATGATGCCATCTTTGCTGCATCAGTCTCGTCAGGCTTTTCTGGTAGGTGCGGTTTTTCAGCAGTCAGAGCAGCCACCACCTTCCTGATCGTGAGGAAGAACTCCATCTTCTGACGCCAACGCTTGAAATGCAAACCTTCGAACTTGAAAGGAGCAGCAGTCACCAGAGGGCCGTGAAAAGCAGAGGGAGGAGCAGAATCGTCCATGGTTGAGTTCGAGGCCATTGTTTCAGTTCGTCTTCAAATTGTTGGAAAACAATGGCTGAGTCGCGGACTAGGTCGCTTTCTTGAAGACGATTCGGCGATTTGGTCAGAGGTGCAAACCAATTCGTTCCTTCGCCGCCGCCTCTAGGATAAAACAGCCTCTAAATAGTAACTGATTTGCTTGCACAAACAAATCAGTGCAGATTTGCACTTTCAGGAAAAATACTGCTCGAAATTTGTTAGAAGTTTTAATGGCGGCTGAGAAGAAGAGAATATAAAATTCGGTGTTTTTCTCGTCTCAGATAAAATAGTATATATAGAACGAGAATTAGGTTTTGGGAGAAAATATCGGATCTGCTAAAATTTCGGGGGGATTAATTATTTTACCGTTGCAAAAAATTTTCCGTTGCAGAATAAATATCGGTGCGCAAAATAATTTTTCCATAAAAAACGGTTCGAAAACAACTAAGTTTTATGGTCCAAAAATATAAGTGCCTACACCACAAAGCCCAAGCCCGAGCCCGAGCCCGAACCGAACCGAACCGGGCCGGGCCGGGTCGGTCGGTCGCGCGCGCGTGTGTGGTGGTCATGATGCATGGTCTCCCTCCTCACAACAATGCATGTATTGGGAGCCCAAGGCCCCAACATGACTTCTTAGAAACAAGTATAAATCCTTGCCTCTTCCCTATAATCCCATGATGTGGGACTACTCAAATATAGGAGCCATTCATACACTTATTCAATCATTTTTAATAATTCACATAATGTTTGTAAAACATTTCCAACATATGTTATATAATCTACATATCGGTAACATACACGAAAGTTATTCAAAGAACAAGCAGAACCTGTACATGATTTAATTCTTTAAAAACATGTACTTATAGCCATACAGGAACAAACAAAAACAAACATTTTCAGCGCGTGACATTTGAATTTATAATGATCCTACCCAACTCCAAATGAGAGGCATAGCATGCTACTCCATCAAAGGCATGTGTAGAAATAACAACTATAAAATACTGGAATATCATGAAACATGCCAGATCTATTTTCCAACTTAAACGTAACATATATTATATAGTATGTAGTCTGTGCCGATGGCAAGGATATAAATGTTTTGTTTTTATTAAATCTGCAAAGTTGCATATTGTGCTTTATGCGTAGATTTATCAAAATAAATATTATTATGCATAAAAAAGAGAATGGAACAATATATGTTATTGAATCGGTCCTAAATCAACGAAAATGTTCCACATATCAACGTTTGGATATTGTAATTCGAATGAATCGAGTGCCTTTTACCTCTTGTTCTTGTACATGATGAAAGCGTATTTCGATTAGCATAATCTACTTCTGTTTGATTTAAGGAAACACACTTTGGACGCAAGATTTACAATTAGCGTCTTTAGCTAGAATTAACAGTTCGGAAATCATAAATAAGAGTCCACAGTGCAGAAACTAGATTAATTAGTTATTACTAGAATTAATTTATTATTATTATGAGTAGTCGTCATTAGTAATTATTCTAGCTAATTGCTATTAATTATTATTTTAAATTTGGTGAAATGTATAATTAAGTTATGATCAGTAAACAATCGGTGAAACTTTATTAAATAATAAAATAACATGGCTTTACTTTAAAATACAACTTCATTGGTTAAAATGTTTTAAAATGCAAATGGAGAAAACCACTATTTATTCAGTAGATAAAAATTAAACATCAATTCAATTGTTTAATTTCATAATGCAACACAAATGTTTGTTTCTTTTATTTTCCGCTGGACAAAATGCTCATCTTTTAACGTATAAAAGCTATTATTTTGAGCATAAGACGTAAAGCAGCAGCAGCAAAAACAACAACAACAACAACAAATTGCATTTAACAAATGATTGCATAAAAATGAGCACATATCCGTGGAAAGAAATAATCAACATATAAAAGCTATTATTTGCACATGTATTATGAAAACTGGCAGAGGATAATGTATACGTGGAAAAAAATAAAATAATATATAGCAGACTCATATATCGATCTAGCATTTAATTTAAATTCATTTTAGATACTCCTTGTATATATCATACTTGGCAAATATCCAATACGTACAACCTGCCAGCATATATTTTTCCATGATTAAAACATTAGCATTAATTAAGCGGATGATCCGCATGACAACAGATGTAAATTTAAGGAAATATTTACCCTATTAACAATAGTCTTACACATAGCAAGAGCAAGGAATAACATAACACTGATTATAATAGTTGTAGCTAATAGTAATTGCCATTTGATGTCAACCATATTAAAAAATTTGTTCAACTTATGCCTTATTTAGGCCATCTTTTTCACTAATGTCATTCTAACATATACGATAATATGATTGCATAGTTGGCTGCTTAAATTGAGAACATCAGCATTAACACAATAGCATGGATTATGAATACTTACAACTATAAATTAATCAATCCTAAATGGGAATATATTTATGAAAATAAATAAGCAGGATGCACCAATGCTACTATGCAATTGCTGGACAACATAATACCAAAGTATTCATTGCCTACCAAAAATGTACATCCAGTAATGGCGAATATCAAAAGAAACTTACAGAAAAATAAAGTTAATTAAAAAAGTAGATGAAAAAATGTCATCATAATAAATACCGTGAATCTCAAGGTCTCATGCATTCATAGAAGAATGGAAAACGTTACAATTATCAAAAAGCAAAAAGAAAAGAAACCAACTTTTCTTTCATACGGTGAAAACAATCATAGAACTGAAAATACCCACTAAAACATAATTCCATCATGCACTTGAATTAAAGCCATTATGGTACATTAAAATTGAATACCATAATACTTTTCTGGTGAGTGTCACTCGAGTAATAATAAATGAGAAGAAAAAAACTCGTTTTCTAAAGTCTGTTGGCACCCATTTAAAATACAACATACATCACTTAGTGTTTTTTTAAACTTGAGTTATATCGATAAGGAGTTGAAGCATCATCAGTTCAACTACTTGAAACTGATTTGTCGCATGTTGCTCCATATTCAAATAATTTACGATAAACACCTGAAGGATGCATCGGGTATAAGTGGTGTTTGTTATGTTCGTGTCATCGTATTGAATGTTAATTATGACATTTAATACCGAGCATATATGTTGTTTATCTTTCACATAGCATAGATAAATGTTAGTTGTGGCAATGGATAATAATCCAATACTGAGCAAATGATAATTGAAGGGCTATATATATATATACACATATATGTATATATATACACATATATGTATATATATATTATGTATATATACGTATATATATGTATGTATGTGTGTACTAATAGTCTTGTAACACCCCACCTCCGCCAGGGTGACTCTTGCAAGCACTCTGACTTTGGAGGGGCGTTTGAATCAGGTAAACATGCATAATGATATATCAAGGTAGAACAAGAACATATGTATATGCGTAAACAGAGTAAATAATATAGATAAAACAGCGGAAGATTTTAAATCATTTTAAAACAAGTCTGTTACATCATAATGTCAACTTCCCAAATAAACAAGTCTAGATAAAACAACATCAACTGAAAAACTGAAATACATAAATACCAATCCCCAAAAGAAGTGATAGCCATAGCTAGCTCCATGTCAAACCGTACATGAGCTAAATCCTACAAGCAAGCAGTCTGAAATCCAAGCTAAGCTCCAGTATTCCCTCCCTGAGAACCTGGGGGGGGGGAACGGAAGAAAAGAGGCAAAGGAAAACAGGTCAGTCAAAAAGACTGAGTAAGCCCTACTACAATCAATGTAAACTGATAAAGTTAACTGGCATGAGCAGCAGGGATGAACATAAGGATAACAACATACTAGCATGATGATTAACTAACAAGGTAGATAAAGGTGTCATCGCATAATCAGGATTAAGGTTTTGCACCACAGGTGTACTAGCAAACTAACATGACTTGAATAAACAAGTATTGATCCCTTGGCCCATGCTTTGGCCCAATAACATGAAATGACCCTAATACAAGGTCCAACCCCACGGTCTAGTCGATCGGCTCCCTAAGCCTAACTCGTCACGTGTTGGTGTCAATACGGCCCAAACATGATTGTAGTCAGACTGTGCAGGGTCTCCCGTCGGGTGTATCAAGCCCTAGGGTGGCAACCCCTGGACACCATAAACATGAGTGCACAGTCTCGATCTACTGGTACCCGTGCATGATTTCCCCGGCTTCGGACTATGTGCACGACCACGGTCTGCCCGGAACTACACCGGCGTACCCTCTGCCGTCGCTTTTGGTCGCTTACCTCCAGCCCAGTAATCGTGCCCCCACCCTAGCCTAGTCCCTAGGGTCATGATGATACTAACTTGGGATTACTGCTGGAGTGGGCCCCCATTGCTAGGATTTTTCTAGTGGGTTAAGTACGGTTTAACCCCCTTGCCAATCATGGATTAACTTGGTTAAGTGTAACGATGAGTTCACGACTTAACCCCGATTAATCTACCGAGCCCAAATTGGTTAAGTACTAAGTGGACCATGACTTAACCCTAATCATGAGGCATTAATTAATTTAATGCGCCTTAACCTCTCACATTAGACTTTGTTGCGGTTACTAGTTAAGCCGGGCGGGTTCGGGTAGCTTTACACCACAACTTGGTCTAACCTCGGGTTCAAGGTACAACATGACCAACTTCTCACATTGGGTCCTATTGTTTGTAGCAACTAGTTAAGCCGGTCGGTTCCGGGTAGGTTTACGCTACAAACTCAACCCAACCTCGAGTTGGCCACACTTATCTTTTCTAAGTGTCATGTCCATCATGTTTCCAAAACATGTTACAAGTTTTCAAGCAATTGGGTAGACCTAACTTAATAGGTAAATTCCCAATGGGTAGACCTAACTTGATAGGTAAATTCCCAAGCTTATGTTTTTATGTCTTTTACTTTTACCCAACCCCAAACGCAATCCCATCGCTTACATATCGCAATAGCGCATAAAGGATAGAAAGAGGGAACTTGGCATAATCATGACATAGAAGGTGTTGAAGCCACAAGTTCAATATGGTGGCATATGAAATGTACATATGTTGCATATTACATTTTTAGGCCTCAAAAGCATGCATAAAACCAAACTTGGCATATTGGTGATACATGGTGCTAAATGACATGTAGAAATGGCCATAAGTTCGCATTTAGCCTCACATGCAAGTTATCATAAGAGATATGATAATTTACATGTTGCCAAAATGCAACCTTTGGCATAAAGCTTGAAGCTTTATGTTCATAAACCCAAGATAAGCTTGCATAACATGATAGCATGAACAAAATGTTCAACCCAAACTTGCATAACACAACTTGCATATCATATGACAACTTGCATATCAAACTTGCATAACATAACATGATGAACTTGCATATCATATCATAGCATACTTGCATAACATGATAAACTTGCATATTACATCATAGAAAACTTGCATATCATACATTTAACTTTAGAGTTTAAGTATGAAAGTAGAATAGGGCTTACAATGCTTAGGAAATATGACAAAGCCCTTATGCAACCAAATTAAACCCAAAATGCAAGCTAAAATGATCAAAACCCTTCCTTTATGATGCAAATATAGAAACTTGACTTGAATGCAAGCTAATGATGCTCATACAAGTCTAAAAACACTTGTATGCATGGGAAATCACTTAGAAATTGATTTAGGAATTTTATGAAGAGAGTGGAGGCCATGAGAGGATTGATTTTGCCATAGTTTAGTTGTAGGATAGATTTATGATGATTTAGGGTAGGTTAGGGTCTTATTTATAGATTAGGCAAGTGTTTTAGGCCATAGGATTAAACCCTAGTTCCAATCTCAGCCCTCAAAACCGAATCTGGCCCCCAAGCTCAACACAATCTCAAAATGGTGCACCAGGCTAAACAGCCCGGCTGGACCAAGTCGACAGCCAAGTCGACAGGGCTGTCGACTTGGGTCCAACCAAGTCGACTCCCAAGTCGACAGGGCTGTCGACTTGGGTGTTCTGGCGGGAATTCTCCTGCCTGGCCCAAACTGGCCCAATTTTCCAAATTCAGATTTGAATTTGAAATCTGTTTTTACTTAGAAGTTTTCTGAAAACTTCGCTGGGCCTTAATCGGGTCATACGGACTCCGATTTTCGAAAACTCGGACTCTATTTCGCGTATTTTTCTGAGACGAACGCAATGGCATAGCCCGTTTCCCTTGATTCAGATTTTTGAATTAAATTCTGCCTCGATTTATGTTATAACAGGTTATTGAAAATACGGGTTGTTACATTCTCGCCTCCTTAAAGGATTTCGTCCCCGAAATCTTCAAGTTAGGAAGAACGTATCCTACCATCCAACATCCATCTACTCAAAACATCATCCACGAGCAATCATTGTCCTTACAAGATTCTAAATGTTGTATGAACATATGCAAAGGTGTGTGTATATGTACTTATCTAATGCAAATACCATCAATGCAAATTATGTTAGTGAAATGAATCCATATGTATGCAATTCCTAACATAATGTATAAAATCTATATGTGTGCACATAACATACATCCATATGCAACATCCATGTGATAACACAGAAATTTTCATCCATGAATAAGCATAAACACTCATGCATATGCAATATGAGGAGTGTGTGAGCCGATCTAGTGCCTAACGTGTATAATGCATCCACGAGTAACCACTTGCAAACACTTGCAACCACTTGCAACCATCAAGCATAACATGTTTCAAACACATGTTTCATCCAAAGGGTTTCTACCTAAGGTTCTCATGACAAGATTAACACGATAAACTAGCTAAACATGGATAGCAAAGAGAAAGATATGCTTAACAAAGAAAAGAGATTGAGAGTGTACCCTCAAAAAGGAATGGATAAAGCCCACGCATCTTCTCCTCGGTTTCCCAAGTTGCGTCTTCTTCGGCTTCACCCCATTGAACCTTCACCAACTTGACCTCTCGATTCCTTAGCTTCTTGGTCTCCGTCCCCAAGATACGAATCAGAGCTCTCCTCAAGGTAGCCTCTCTCTCCACTTCCACATCTTTCAGAACACTCGGCTCAACAACCTCTGCTGATTCATGTAAACACTTCCGGAGATGCGAGACATGAAAAACATCGTGTACTCCGGCAAGCTTCTCAGGCAACTTCACTCTATAAGCCATCTGCCTGATCCTCTCTATAATAGGGAATGGTCCAACAAACCTCGGTGCTAACTTCCCAACGGCTCCAAATCGGACCACATTCCGCAAAGGAGAAACCTTCACGAAAACCATATCCCCAACATCAAACTCCAAATCAGTTCTTCGCTTATCAGCATAGGATTTCTGTCGGTCTTGGGCCGCTTTCATCCGTCTCCGAATCAACTCGATCTTCTCGGATGTATCCCTGATCAGATCAGGCCCAAGTATAAGCTTATCTGTAGTCTCCCACCAACATGTAGGCGACTTGCACGACCTCCTATATAAAGCTTCAAATGGTGCCATCCCTATGCTTGCCTGATAACTGTTATTATATGCAAACTCAACAAGAGGAAGATGGTCTTCCCAAGTACCACCAAAATCCAGAATACAAAGCCTCAACAGATCCTCGAGTACCCTATTCACCCTTTCGGTTTGACCGTCCGTCTGTGGGTGATAAGCCGTACTTAGATTCAACCTCGTGCCCATAGCTTCTTGCAAGCTATTCCAGAATTGACTTGTAAAGATTGGGTCACGGTCACTGACTATACTAGAAGGGACCCCATGTAGTCTCACAATCTCACGAAGATATACAGACGCTAGCCAAGATGCGGTCCTCTTGCTCTTCACCGGAATAAAATGAGCACTCTTCGTGAGCCTATCCACAATAACCCAAATGCTCGTATTCCCTTTCCTTGACCTTGGTAGCCCATCGATAAAATCCATGGAAATACTCTCCCACTTCCAAAGTGGAACGTCTAGAGGATGCAATAGCCCACCGGGCTTCTTTGACTCGGCCTTAACTTGCTGGCAAATGATACATCTAGAGACAAACTCTGCCACATCCTTCTTCATCCCAGGCCAAAAGAAAATGCGCTTCATATCTTTATACATCTTATCTCCGCCTGGATGTATAGTCAACTTAGAGCGATGCGCTTCCTCAAGAACTCTTCTTACTAGATCTTCTACCGTAGGAACACATAACCTTCCGTCTCTCCTCAGCCAACCCTTGTCATCAATAGAATATCGAGCGAGATGACTAGACGTCTCTCCTCGAATCAGCTTATCCATAACCTCAACTATCTGAGGGTCTTCTCTCTGCGAAGCCCCAACTTGATCAAGAAGGGTAGGTCTGAGTTCCAGAGATGCTAAAGAACCGGTCATCGACTCAACCGCCAAAGAGAAATCAAAGGTCGCCACATACTCTAAATTCTTCATCTCAACGAATAGAGGACTTAGGGTCAACCTTTTTCTACTCAATGCATCAGCTACCACATTTCCCTTGCCAGGGGTATAAGCTATCTCAAAATCGTAGGACGCCAAGAATTCCATCCATCTTTGTTGCCTCAGATTCAGATCCTTCTAAGAAAAGAGATACTTCAATGATTTGTGATCGGTATAAAGCTCAAATCTTTCTCCCAGAAGATAATGGCGCCAAGCCTTGATTGCATATACTATTGCTGCCAACTCTAAGTCATGAGTGGGATAATTCTTCTCATGCACTTTGAGTTGTCTACCGCCAAAGCATATCACCCTTCCTTCTTGCATAAGAACAGCTCCTAACCCCGTGCCACATGCATCAGTGTATACTGTAAATAACTTCCCTCCATCGGGCAAAGCTAGAACAGGTGCTGATGTGAGGGCTCTCTTGAGCTTCTGGAAAGCAAGCTCGCATTCTATGCTCCAAGCAAAAACTAAATTCTTCTTCGTCAATTTAGTGAGAGGAGCGGATATCTTCGCGAAGTCCTTGATGAACTTCCGGTAAAAACCCGCAAGACCTAGAAAACTTCTCACTTCGGTTGCATTCCTTGGAGTCTTCCAATCCTGAACTGCAACTACCTTAGCGGGATCCACTGCTAAGCCTTGCTTAGACACTATATGCCCAAGGAATCTAACTTCCCTTCTCCAAAAGTGACACTTGGAGAACTTGGCCTTCAACTGATGCGCTCTAAGCGTATCCATCACCTCCATGAGATGCCTTGCGTGCTCTTCCTCATCCTTAGAGAAGATCAGAATATCATCTACGAAGACCACGACAAACTTGTTCAAGAACTCCCTGAACACCCTACTCATCAAGTCCACGAAATATGTGGGTGCATTAGTCAAGCCGAACGGCATGACAAGCCATTCGAAGAATCCATCTGGAGTCCTGAACGCAGTCTTGTCTATACTATCTTCAGCTACCCTGAGCTGATGGAATCCCGTAGCAAGATCAAGCTGAGAGAAAACAGAAGCACCGACAAGCTGGTCAAAGAGATCATCAATCCTCGGTAACGGGTGTCTGTTCTTCTTAGTTAGCTTATTCAACTCTCGATAGTCAACACAAAATCGGAGAGAACCATCTGCCTTGGTAGCAAATACCACAGGTGCTCCCCACTCAGATATACTTCGTCTAATGAAGTTCTTCTCAAGCAACTCTTTCACTTGCTTGCTTAGCTCCCGCCTTTCCCGCGGAGCCATGTGCCGAACAGGCAAAGAAACTGGCTTTGCATTATCCACCAGATAAATGCGGAAATCAATCTCTCGCTTAGGGGGCAACCCCCTAACTTCATCGAAAACATCTGGATACTCTCGAACCACTCTCACAGACTGAAGAGTTTCCATTGACGAGTCGAGTGATTCAAGATAGCACAACATGACGGGACCTCTCGGATCACAAGAAATCTCTAGGGTGTTTCCGAGGCGAGTCACAAGCCTCACAACCCTATGCTCACAATCAAGAATGGCTCCATATCTGGACAGCCAATCCATGCCCAATATCAATCCGTATCCCCTGAAACCAAGAACATAAGCACTGCACAAGAACTCTACACTCAGTATAGAGATCCTCAAATCCCCACATATCATAGACAAATGGGCGGAACCCCCAATAGGATTTGAGACACAGACGGGATCATCTACCAAGCTAGTACTAAGGTGCAAACTATCAACAAGATCAGATGAGATAAAGCTATGCGATGCACCAGAATCAAACAAAGTACGAACTGGAAAATCAGAAATATATACAAGGCTCTCAACAGAAATACTACCTCGATCGGGAACTGGAGCGACATTGAGAGCATGAACTTTCCCTCCTGAAGGTCCAGCACGCTGAGTCTGGCCCTGGCCTTGCCCTTGCTTCCTCGGGCAATCCTTACTTAAATGTCCAGTCTCACCGCAGAAAAAGCATTCACCATTCTTCCTTTTCCTCTTCTTACAATCCTTGATAAGATGCCCAACTGAACCGCAGTAATGGCACTTCCCCTTGTTGTTCTTGCCCTTGTTGTTGTTCCCCTTGTTGCCTTGACCCTTGTTCTTGTTCTGATTGCCTTGACTGCTTTGACCACTTGGATTACCCTGACTTCCTTTTCCCTGGGAATCAATCTTCTTGGCTTGAGTATCATTCATCTTGACCTCTTTCTTGACATCTCCCTGAAGTAACGCCATATCAACCAAACTCTCAAACGTGGCCCCATGGGGAATATGTGACATAGCCAATCCCTGCAACGGCTCATTCAATCCTCTAGCAAAACGAAGAGCCTTCTTCTGAGGAGTATTCACCATATCCAAGAAAAAACGAGCTAACTGATTGAACTTATTCACATACTCTTTGACAGACATATCTCCTTGTCTCAAAGTTATGAACCTCTCCATTTGCAGATTCTCCTCAGCAGAAGATAGAAACTTAAGCATGAACCTTGCCCTGAAATCGGCCCAAGTCTCAACAGGCCTAGTACCATTGGTGACTTCCCACCAATAAGCGGCTTCATCCTTCATAAGCCAAACCGCCAACAAGATCTTCCTCGGATCGTCTAACCCAAAGATAGCAAACAAATCCTCGGTCTCTTTCAACCAATTCCTGGCCTCGACAAAAGTCTCAGTGCCTTGAAAGTTCTTGCCACCCATTGCTTTGAAATCTTTGCAAGTCTTTGCGAAGTCCGCTTGAGGATGCTGAGGGGGAGGAGGAAGAGGAACCTCAGCGACAGGAGGAGGAGGAACATTAGCGACAGGAGGAGGAATATTAACTACTGGAGGAGGAGGAGGAACATCTGCGGGGCCGGCTTCGGTCGCCCTAGCCTCCAAAAGTCTCCTATACCAAACAGGTACGTGCACTCCCTCCGGAATAGCAAAATTATCGGCCATGCTGAAAACGAAGAAAAAGACAGATTCAGAATGGCGAAAAAAACGAAGGAATTTTGCTAATGGCTCTTTGGGGAATAGCCTTTAAAATAAACTAGACTTTTCTTTGGAAAATACTTTATACTTTGTTTTGAAAATAGTTTTCCAAAAAGTTTTCTAAAAACCTTTTTGTTCCTTCTCGTAAACCACATGCTCTGATACCAAATTGTAACACCCCACCTCCGCCAGGGTGACTCTTGCAAGCACTCTGACTTTGGAGGGGCGTTTGAATCAGGTAAACATGCATAATGATATATCAAGGCAGAACAAGAACATATGTATATGCGTAAACAGAGTAAATAATATAGATAAAACAGCGGAAGATTTTAAATCATTTCAAAACAAGTCTGTTACATCATAATGTCAACCTCCCAAATAAACAAGTCTAGATAAAACAACATCAACTGAAATACATAAATACTATTCCCCAAAAGAAGTGATAGCCATAGCTAGCTCCATGTCAAACCGTACATGAGCTAAATCCTACAAGCAAGCAGTCTGAAATCCAAGCTAAGCTCCAGTATTCCCTCCCTGAGAACCTGGGGGGGGGGGAACGGAAGAAAAGAGGCAAAGGAAAACAGGTCAGTCAAAAAGACTGAGTAAGCCCTACTACAATCAATGTAAACTGATAAAGTTAACTGGCATGAGCAGCAGGGATGAACATAAGGATAACAACATACTAGCATGATGATTAACTAACAAGGTAGATAAAGGTGTCATCGCATAATCAGGATTAAGGTTTTGCACCACAGGTGTACTAGCAAACTAACATGACTTGAATAAACAAGTATTGATCCCTTGGCCCATGCTTTGGCCCAATAACATGAAATGACCCTAATACAAGGTCCAACCCCACGGTCTAGTCGATCGGCTCCCCAAGCCTAACTCGTCACGTGTTGGTGTCAATACGGCCCAAACATGATTGTAGTCAGACTGTGCAGGGTCTCCCGTCGGGTGTATCAAGCCCTAGGGTGGCAACCCCTGGACACCATAAACATGAGTGCACAGTCTCGATCTACTGGTACCCGTGCATGATTTCCCCGGCTTCGGACTATGTGCACGACCACGGTCTGCCCGGAACTACACCGGCGTACCCTCTGCCGTCGCTTTTGGTCGCTTACCTCCAGCCCAGTAATCGTGCCCCCACCCTAGCCTAGTCCCTAGGGTCATGATGATACTAACTTGGGATTACTGCTGGAGTGGGCCCCCATTGCTAGGATTTTTCTAGTGGGTTAAGTACGGTTTAACCCCCTTGCCAATCATGGATTAACTTGGTTAAGTGTAACGATGAGTTCACGACTTAACCCCGATTAATCTACCGAGCCCAAATTGGTTAAGTACTAAGTGGACCATGACTTAACCCTAATCATGAGGCATTAATTAATTTAATGCGCCTTAACCTCTCACATTAGACTTTGTTGCGGTTACTAGTTAAGCCGGGCGGGTCCGGGTAGCTTTACACCACAACTTGGTCTAACCTCGGGTTCAAGGTACAACATGACCAACTTCTCACATTGGGTCCTATTGTTTGTAGCAACTAGTTAAGCCGGTCGGTTCCGGGTAGGTTTACGCTACAAACTCAACCCAACCTCGAGTTGGCCACACTTATCTTTTCTAAGTGTCATGTCCATCATGTTTCCAAAACATGTTACAAGTTTTCAAGCAATTGGGTAGACCTAACTTAATAGGTAAATTCCCAATGGGTAGACCTAACTTGATAGGTAAATTCCCAAGCTTATGTTTTTATGTCTTTTACTTTTACCCAACCCCAAACGCAATCCCATCGCTTACATATCGCAATAGCGCATAAAGGATAGAAAGAGGGAACTTGGCATAATCATGACATAGAAGGTGTTGAAGCCACAAGTTCAATATGGTGGCATATGAAATGTACATATGTTGCATATTACATTTTTAGGCCTCAAAAGCATGCATAAAACCAAACTTGGCATATTGGTGATACATGGTGCTAAATGACATGTAGAAATGGCCATAAGTTCGCATTTAGCCTCACATGCAAGTTATCATAAGAGATATGATAACTTACATGTTGCCAAAATGCAACCTTTGGCATAAAGCTTGAAGCTTTATGTTCATAAACCCAAGATAAGCTTGCATAACATGATAGCATGAACAAAATGTTCAACCCAAACTTGCATAACACAACTTGCATATCATATGACAACTTGCATATCAAACTTGCATAACATAACATGATGAACTTGCATATCATATCATAGCATACTTGCATAACATGATAAACTTGCATATTACATCATAGAAAACTTGCATATCATACATTTAACTTTAGAGTTTAAGTATGAAAGTAGAATAGGGCTTACAATGCTTAGGAAATATGACAAAGCCCTTATGCAACCAAATTAAACCCAAAATGCAAGCTAAAATGATCAAAACCCTTCCTTTATGATGCAAATATAGAAACTTGACTTGAATGCAAGCTAATGATGCTCATACAAGTCTAAAAACACTTGTATGCATGGGAAATCACTTAGAAATTGATTTAGGAATTTTATGAAGAGAGTGGAGGCCATGAGAGGATTGATTTTGCCATAGTTTAGTTGTAGGATAGATTAATGATGATTTAGGGTAGGTTAGGGTCTTATTTATAGATTAGGCAAGTGTTTTAGGCCATAGGATTAAACCCTAGTTCCAATCTCAGCCCTCAAAACCGAATCTGGCCCCCAAGCTCAACACAATCTCAAAATGGTGCACCAGGCTAAACAGCCCGGCTGGACCAAGTCGACAGCCAAGTCGACAGGGCTGTCGACTTGGGTCCAACCAAGTCGACTCCCAAGTCGACAGGGCTGTCGACTTGGGTGTTCTGGCGGGAATTCTCCCGCCTGGCCCAAACTGGCCCAATTTTCCAAATTCAGATTTGAATTTGAAATCTGTTTTTACTTAGAAGTTTTCTGAAAACTTCGTTGGGCCTTAATCGGGTCATACGGACTCCGATTTTCGAAAACTCGGACTCTATTTCGCGTATTTTTCCGAGACGAACGCAATGGCATAGCCCGTTTCCCTTGATTCAGATTTTTGAATTAAATTCTGCCTCGATTTATGTTATAACAGGTTATTGAAAATACGGGTTGTTACAAGTCTTATAGTAAAAAATAGTTTCAAAATATTTCATAAGTTTGACTTTCGTCGTAGAACAATACAAGGAACCAAGTAAGCATTGGATTTGTTTACAACTTTCGTGATTTCTAAATAAAAATTCAAACATTAAAATTTAATGTTCGACTTCAACTTTTGGAAATCATAATTCAATTGAAGTTCCAATTTCAAAATTAAAATTCAATCTTCAAGTTTAAATTTTAAACTTCAAATAGCATAATATGATTATTCATACTTCATAGTACAAAAAATGAAAATCATGTGTAAAAATTCCAAATCTGCAGTTTTGAACTTCATATCAGTAATATAATATTTTCGAGTTCCAATTCAGAATTGATTTTTGAAATACAAATTCTAGTCATAATTTTAAATTTCATACTCTAAATCTACAAGCCGTTTTCTCTAACAAGTTATATCTTCATGCTTCTCTTGGGTGTACTTTTTATTTCACTCGGTCCGGTTACATCAATTATTAATTTATCATGCTTGTATAATATGCAAAATAAATAGCCAAAACTATTAACATATATAAGGATTTAGTAAGTTCTAAATCAATCTATTCAATCTGCAGCTACATGAAATATTTTCAATTTGATGGTAAAGTATACCTAAGTATTTGATTTCGGTATACCATTCAAACAGTAAAAGCGGTTGACTTATACCACGATGATTCAATCATAAAGCAAATCTAAATCACCATTTACTTGCAAGCATGAAAGACTAAAGCAACAGCATAAAAATCTAGATAGTAATATAAAACAGAGAGTAACGATGACAAAAAAGGTACTTGAAGAAGCGAACAACCGAGAAAAAAGAAACCGTACCGAAGGGTGACTGAAGGATGGAGCTGCGTTGACAAGCTTCGACCAACGAAATTGTGGCAGTTGCAGCGCGAAAGAGAGGGCAAGTAGGGTTTAGACGTAGGGTTTCGATTTGGGGAGAATCTGTAATGCGAAGAAAAGGAGCGAGAAAGGGAATGACGGAACAAGATTTTTAATCAGGTTAATCGCACCGATAGACACCTGGGATAGTGTAGGGTTTATTTTACAACCTAATTTAATTTTAATTCTATAGGTGCTATATTGTAATTTTAAAAGTTAACAATTATACGTAAATTTAATTCAATTGAAATGGTTATCTATAAAAGGAAATATTTTTCATTTACAACTTTTACTAACGGACTTAAGTTAATTTTAAAATTTGGTAATCTAAGTTTTAGTTTTAATTGCAAAAGTTTATTGATTATCACTTAATATTAAAAGTTAATAATCATATTTTAGTTTAACTTTATAATTTTTTTTTTTTTTTTGAATTTGTTTAGAAGGGGAACTTTATAATTGTTATTAATTACTTCTTATTTAAATTCAATTTTAAAATGTTTAGCATAGCAGTGTTAGTTCAACTCGGTCATTTTCGTGGTAGACAATTTTTCGCTGTTTTAAAGTAAATTTTAGCTACGTTTCAAATATTGCGATGGATTCTGTTTGCGTCTAAAATGGAATAAATGTCCAATGAGATGTTAAGCATGAAAATTAAAGAAAAAAGAAGAAAGATAGAATAAATATAAGATTGTTATAGTGATGCAGCAAAATGTAACGATATACATCCGCTTAGTCAGTTTCTACTAGGGCTGTCAATGGGTCGTGTCAGGTCGGGTCATGTCGGGTTCGGGTTGATTTATAAACAGGTCGGGTCAACCCGTTTATTAAACGGGTCATATTTTCCCAACCCTAACCCGACCCGTTTATAAACGGGTTGACCCAACCCGACCCGCGTAACCCGTTTAACTAAATGGGTCGTGTCATGTCGTGTTGGGACGGGTTTACCCGTTTGACCCATTGATAGATATTGCCTACTAATATAAGCAACAAAAGAGCCAAATCACCAACATGCACACTGTTATATAATCACCAACAGACAACATATACATAAAGCACGAAATCACTATATCCAAAAATCATTTTCTATACATAAGTATATATTCTTATACGGGACAAATTAAAGACTACCAGTATGGGAGAGATACAGTTGTTATAAGTAAGATATAACTAACAACATACAAGAATATATTAGTAAAATAAGACAGCCTACATATACGGGCATACTGATTACTGCATACATAAAAGATTAACACTAACGGTATACATAAAAGACTAACAGCATGGAAGACATACAACAAATAATCGGGTTTGGCGGGTCAAAATCGGGTTGGCGGGTCAACCCTAAGCCCACCCGTTTATAAATGGGTCAAATTCGGGTTGACCCGAAAATGACCCGCTAACTAAACGGGTCGGGTTAGCCTGCTAATTTCCGTGCGGGTTTCGGGTCGGGTCACGGGTCGTGTAGGAAGTTGACAGCCCTAGTTTCTACTGATTATTCTTTATTCTTACAAAACTTCTTTATAACTCAGCAACTGGAGCTCGATAAGAATCCAACTCCAAGATTTTTCATATGTATGTAAACTCATAGTTGTTAGTGCAGAATACTAGAAAACCAAGCAAGTGTTCCTAAAACCAATTGGCAATAAGAACAATGATCTCATACCATATGTACAGGAAACAAGATATAAATTGCTCAATGTGGGACAAGACAAGACTAACACCACCCTAGCACGTCAAGACGTGTCCAAGCCACACGAGCCGAAACAAGTGTTCTAGGACCGAAACCAAACTCTGATGCCATGTAGAATACTAGAGAACCAGAATTCCTAAAACCAATTGGTAATAGGAACACCGATCTCATGGTATATGTACAGAAAACAAGATAAAAATTGCTCGATGTAGGACAAGATAAGACTAACAGTTAGAAGTCCAACATTTATAAGAATTCAAATGTTATTTTTTGGTTACACTCTGCCTATATTTATAGGCGGAAGCCTCCGAGATAATCTTCTATGATTGCTCCATACGTTCACCACGTCAAGCATGTTCTTTTACACAGGCCGCTCAGCTTACACTTGAGCCGATCATCATGTTGTTTGGTGCTGAAACCGTGCTTGGTGTTCCACTTCGAGTCATTACAACGTTTATTCCTGGACTTGCTTCAAGTTATGCTTTTGGCTGTCGTGCGTTTGTATTTCCCATTATGAGAATGCCCAACCCATGAAGTAATCCTATTTTGTTACCATTTAAAGAAAATTAGCTATATTTTTGTTGCATAAACTTCAAATTATACAACTTTTGGACATTCAATTGGACTTTTGACATGCTCTTAGACATTTTTTCATACTTTTGGACGTTGAAGCTATACTTGGACATTAACATACATTGACTCAACGAAGAAGAAGAAGGGTTTTTTGCTTAAAGTTGTAAATAAACAAGTTATTTGTTATTCAATTGTACAACTTTGTATACATAAATTGTCCAAACTTGTACAAACCTTGTAATCGACCATATTATAATGAATGATTACAATGAAATGAACGTAGGCGTTAGTGTCGAACCATTATAAAAGATGCGTGTTCCCTTTACATTTCTTTGTCTTTGGATATTCGGATTATAAGTTTATAACTAAAACTACACTTGGGGGTTGGCGTGTGTAAATAACCAATTTCCACGTCAGCATATCTCTCTACTTTCTTATACCCTACTCAGACTGTATCACGATAGTATAAACAATTGACTACACTTAATGGACATAGACTACATTGCTGAACCACTATAAATCTTATTGTCCTCTTTATTTTTACGCATTAGTCTGCGATCCGTGATTTGCGATGTATATGAATTAAAGTGTTTAGGGTGTTAATAACCATTTTTGAAGCTAATATCAAGCAACAAACGAAAACAAATATTTTCAAATAATAATACTCCGAACTCTCTTCGCTTGCCTCCGAGAGAGCTTCAGCCTGCTATCTAGTCCACAATCCTCAAGTGCATCTTGTGTTTCTCCTCATTCATAAATGCTGACAACTGCACACCACTCTTTATTACATTTTGGTTTAGCCTAACTACTGGTATTTGATTCTTCGTCCAACTCCGCCTCTTATAGACGTAAAGATATGCCTACTTTTGTATAAAAATATTTCAAAAATAATCACCAATAGGTTGAACTCTCTTATTTCTTTAACATAGTCTGGGTCTTCGAGCCATTTGAAACTTTAAGTATATAAAAGTCAAACAAGACCGGTCGGTAGCGAACATCGATATATCATTCATACATGTGTTTTCTGTTGACCCGGTTTTTGGCAGACAATCACACTTCAAGTTTATGGTTAGGGACGTGCTAAGGACTTTAGTACATTCTTATGGAAGCACACAACAATTTGGTCGAAGTCGCGAAGTGCTCGGAAAATGCTTGGAAAAATAGTTGATCCCCAGGTTGGCATTCTCTGATTGCCGATGTCATTACAAGACTTCAGACACGAAATCATGCTCCGTACTTAAAAAAAAATCTCACATCAGTTGTGATCACTCTAAAATGCTTGATCGCCTCGAGTGGATCAGGTAAAAACAGAGGATCACGTCACACATGGCAAAAATATTGGTATTGGCAAAAGTCAGGTTCGATCACTCCAAAATTTTTGATCATCTCGGGTGGATCAGGTAAAAATAGTGGATTACATCAGCCATGGCAAAAATATTGGTATTGGCAAAAGTCAGCTTCGATCGCTCCAAAACAGGTTATCACCTCAAGGTGATCACCATATTTCAGCAGATCGCTTCTAGGTGTGGCACTGATCGGGGATCGGTATTTTCCCATGATCAGTATAGTTCAGATACGAAGTGATCACCACTTTTCATGTGATCGCATCAAGGTGATCACCACTTCACAAAGGTTCTTACCCGAGATGTATCGAAATAAAATAGCATCCATATATCGCTTGTGACTAGTGTACATAATAACTTCACATGGTGGAAGATAATTACTCATTGCTATTGGATGCAACATGGTATATAAATTTTCAATATAGAGGTTAAAAATTCAAAATTTGAAGTTTAAATTTTGAAACTTTGTCAATTTAAAAGTCAGCTTTTATAAAGTTTGTATTTGGAAACTAGGAAATATGATTCTTAACTTTTGAGAAGTAAAACTTTGAAAACTAATGAATTAAAATTTCAGGCTATAAAAAAAATTAATATTAAAAATTGTAATTTTAAAAGTTTAGCATCTGAAAATTCTACATTGAAAATTTTGAAGGTTGCATTTTAAATCTTAAAGCCTGGAAGTTTCAAAATATCAAGATTTGGAATTGTGTATTTTGAAAATCCAAAAATTTGATTTTGAGATTTTAATAACTTGATATGTGAAATTTGAAACTTCAGATTCAGGAAAAAAATGTTCATATTTAAAATTTGAAAATGAAAATTAGGAAATTTAGAAAATATAAATTTTAAAAGTTGACACTTCAAATTTTGGAAATCCAAATTTTATAGTCGATAAATTTAGAAGTTTAAAATTTGAATATCGTAAACTTGGAAAAAAAATTGAAATTGCAAGCATATTTTAATTTTGAAATTTTTCTATTTCGAGATTGAACATAGTTTAAATACTCTTTCAACAAATGTTAGTATCATTCCATAATTATACCTGTAGATCATATTAATATTCAGAATTTTTTGGCATGTTCGTTTACTAGGTTAACGAAAATTTATATTTCCCGGTAAATGCTCCAGCCTACAGCAGAAAACTTCGCGGGAAGCATCTCCACTACAGGTGAAGCGGCAGATTTGGGCGCGTTATGGATGCATAAACGAACCTTAATTCGGCCACTTAATCATATTCTCTCTTCCAATATAAGTTCACTTCCCCAAAACTGCAAATTTTCACGAGGTCCGCTCGATTTCTCGACCGACTCCAGGTTCAATTTGGTAATTTTGATTATAATTTCTTCTTTGGTAGGGTTTATCTGTTAGTCTAGATGTTAATTTCTGACTGTAATATTTAATAAAGCTTATGATGTAGAATGTTAATGTATTGCATGCTCATACTTGATAAGCGTTAGCAAGTAAACCATTCAATGCTTGCTATCTAATATTCTAGTTTTCGAAAATTTTGTAGTTGTTATTAATTTATTGATACATTTCACTGATTGGCAATCTCTTATGAAATCTTATGTTTATATGGGAAAAACTATTTCAAGGAGTGATTTCCTTTACTTTGGATTAAGGATAGCATCTGTCACGCAAAAGCATATGGAGGTAAGTTTAGTTTCAAAATGGTAATTTTTATCTTTTGTACTCATTAATGATACAAATTTGTGATGTTTTAAGCATCCAAAAAAGATAACACGTTCATCAAAAAGGCTACAACAACCATCAGCTATAGACAGTATTGAAGTCTAGAAGGGTGACCACCAAGATTTATGCTTAGAAGCTTCACCTGAAGTAAAAAACAACACAAGTTTAATCTGTCAATGTTATTTTTTATTAGAATTCAAACTTTATTCAGTAATTATTTCTTACAGAAATAAAAAAATAATGGAAAGTTGGCATAAAGACCACGACCTTTGCTTTCAAATTTAACTACGATTGATGATGATAGTATTCACGAGTCTACTTTAAGTGGTTCATCCGTGGCAGATGACACACCGAAAGAAAATAACCATGACAACAAAGATGACAACGTTGGAGTGAAAACAAAGAAACGCGGTGCAACAAAGCTCAAGGGTTTGGTTTGGGTATCCAAGATGCAAAGCGTATATGCGTAGATGTGGATTTCAATGAAAAGGGGCAGCCTGTAGGTGAAAACTCAGTTAACTTAGCCTCTTTCATAGGTGCACTAGTTCAGGATAAAGTTTCGATACTTTATGATGATTGGAGAAAGGTTCCTATGGATCATAAAAATAAACTGTGGGCACCTGTACTGGCAAACTTATATGTATCATCATTTTTGAATGCATTTTTCAGTTTTGGTAGCATGTACTACATAGGGCTGTCAATGAATACCTGAAAAATCCGATATCGGTCTGAATCCGTATCTGAAATATCCGTTATCCGGCATTATCCGAAAAGCGGATACGGATATCCGATATCCGAAAAAGTTTTCGGATACGGATATGGTTATAGTGGTATCCATATCCGAAAAATATCCGTCCGATTAACAGGTGCGATATATAACACAAAACAAAAAAACAGGGTTAATAATTTTTTTTGTAACTGTTGGATGTTACTATAGTATAAATTTTTGTCCATTTTTAGTCAAAAAATGGTAGTTTTAGCGTTTAATTTTGGAATAATTTTGGATATGCTTATGGATATTAGTATAAAAAATGTTTCATCATCACATTTGTTTCTTTCTTGGTTTTTTATACAGATTAGCATAAAGTTATTTTATATTGTTCCAAACTTTTTTATTTATTCTCTTAAATTTATTAATTACAGGCGGAGCGGATAAATATCCGATATCCGTCCGTATCCGAAAATTAAGCAGATATAGATATCCGATATCCGAAAATTAAACGGATATGGATATCCGATATCCGAAAATAATTTCGGATACGGATATCACACTATCCGTATCCGAAAGCATTCGTTGACAGCCCTAGTACTACACCTATTTTTGGAAATTTATGCAAGATCAAAACAGACAAGCTGAGTATAATATAACCATTAAGTTAGATAGTATCATTACAATCTCATTATCATTTACCAATGCATCGTTAAACCAAAAAAAAAAAAGCATGACATTTACCATTATATGCTGTTATGTGTACATAAATACATTTAGTTATTGCATTACAAGTTAAAATGCTAGATAAAGACAAGTGTATTTAAATGTTTACACAGCATAATGGGATTATAATGGGATCCTTAATGCATTCATGACTTGATATAATTCCAAAATAGTGAAAGACAGTACTGGCGGCATCATAAAGATAATTTCTTATAACTTGTATCATTTTTAATGTATTTTAGAATAACAAGTGCATGTGGTTTTCTCTACTTGTGGAAGTTGTCATAACACGAAGTTAGTTTAAATTTATTCATTTTAAATTGCGGGTTTTTGGAGCTCTAACAAAAAAAAAAAAAAAAAAAAAAAAAAAGAGCAATTTGTAGTGAAGAGCGCAAATCCTGCCATTCTTTTTGGATAACAAACAACTATTTACTGCCTATACAGATGATAAGGGCATTTATTCAAAGAGCTTCCCTATAGGGTAATCTTCGATTTTACCACTTTATATGATATTATGCTATGTTGTATTACCCTCTCTTGTTTTGTATTGAAATATGCAATCTTGGTTTTCAAACTGTGGAGCTTATAATAACAATCTGATGCCAATGTTGACTATAGTATAGCTTTACCCATGGACCTGACGTCCGACATTCAATGTATAGGATATGACATATGGCAGTCTATATGACATATATTGAGCTATTCATAAATAGATTATGAATTTTTTTAGCCAAGTGCAGTTAATTGTTTGGTCAGTATACTGTTATAATCTAAGTAAAAAAAAAGGCAAAGTAATTTAGAAATTCAGTCACTCCTTGCACATACGATGTTATTTTCTGCATGGATACTTTACCGTCCGATTACCAAATGGAAAGTTGTCTTTTGCAAAAAAATTAAGGAAACAAAAAAGTCAACCTTGGTGCTGCCATTTTCAAAAGAGATAAAATTTAATCTCCATCGATCATACTTTTTTTTTTAAATTATTTGGTTCAGTGCTACCCTGTTTTCATTTTATTTTTTCATATATTGCATACATACATACCATGTTTACCATTTCAAATCCACTATGAATGAAGAGCCTTTCTCTTAAAAGAAATAGAATATATTTTTCCTTGAATGATGTTGCCGTTTTTAGAGGAATTAATTGACTATCATTTCTGGTATTATTTAATGTTGTGAAGAATATAATTAATAATTTATTTGTCCTAGTATCTTTTTCGTTTAGTAATTGTTCTACCTTCCATTAGTCACAATTAAAATTATGCACCTGGTTTGCAAGTTTATACAGCTGAGTACCTTCCAGTTTAATTTTGATTGTCATTTTCCTTCCTCTTTTGGCAATGGCATCATCTCCTTCTAAATCTATTTCCAAACATGCCATAACTGAACAAGTGAAAACAGAATTCTTTGCAAAAAGCCTTCATATACTGCTGGTGCAACTAGTCGGTTCTATTGTCTAGAACTGGTGCAATGGTCAAGGCTTGCCTCTTTCACCTTTGCATAGCAGTTAAAAGCTCCTAAGAACTCAAATGAATGCTCATAATTGTTCTCCAGATAGTATGTTACAAGTGAAAGGCATGGGAGAGTTCCATACTGGCATGACTTTGCAAAAGATTTTATATTCTGGCAAGGATGAAGTAGGAAATTTATCTGGGTGAAAGCTATCATCATGTTTTTCTCCAAAAAATCATTCTTGGATCTTTAGAAGATTTTCCTTCGTGGATGATGATCTTGAATTTACCAGTCCATTTGTTGTGGATGATGAACGACTTGCTATTCCAAGCAGGTATGATTTGCATTCCATCTGAATATTTCTATATCTGCATCGGTTGTTACATTTAATTGATGTTCGTATTTTTTGTACTGGCCATTTTGTTTTTTTAAATGGGAAGTCATTAGTTTTTTAAACATAGAATTTGATTGAATGTTCTGCACACTTCTCTATTTTTTTTTTGTACATGATATGATTCATAATGAACACAATTAAAAGTTAACTATAATTAAAAATAAAGTTAACAATTAGCTGTTATTGGATTTGAATTTTAATATTCAGATTTGGTAAATCTGTTTCATTTTTTGTGACCATTATTTTTTATATTTTCACTTTTCCATTCCCTAAAATAGATTTATTATACGTTGCCTTAACTTTGATTTCAGGCTGGAAGTGCACTTTTTTCTATTTAACACATTTTCTATCAATCTGTATGCCAACTTCTTTCAGATATACAGGATTATACAAACTCGCTTCAATGATAAGCTAACTACCATCTTCCATGATTTAAAAATGAATGCTTTGTGAGAAAGTATTTTATATCCGTGCATTTGCATCCCATTACCGTTTGTTGCCTATATTTTAACCTTTATCATACATAGATAAACGACAAAGGAAGCTCGACGATTGGTGGTGCATATATAAATTTGTCATATTTCGATAAATGACAGCTTAGTTAAAGATGGTTTAGACAACTTTTTTCTCCTTTTTATACTTTCATTTTAAGGCTTGACATTACAAGTTTTGCGTTTGGTATTTTGATTTCATTTTCAACTCAGGAAGCACAACTATTTCTAATTGTGCGGACGAAAAAAAATTGATGTGGCTTCTCCTTCACTGCCTTTATGGAGATTTGGTCCCCCTCTTAAAAATTCCTCATTTCGATCAAATAACTTACCTTCTTTGCAATCTATAATGTAATATGTAGGTCTATTTTGTAGCTTTTTTGGAAAATACTATAGTATATTTTCTACTGTACATGGATTTTAAAAAATGCCTCTTTCTGCGTTTATCGATTTGGTAACTCCTCCTTGTTGAAACAACTAATCATGGTTTAAACTTTAAAGCAATTAACTTTAGCATGTAAACACACGGCAAGAACAAAGTCAAAAATAGAGAATTTCATATATGTTTATTGTTAGATGCTAATTCCGCTATCATGATTTTCATTTTTAACTTTATTTTTTCACCCGCAGCGATGTCACCTATTTCGTGCAAAATGAAAACTTATATTGGGAAAGAAAAGAGTGACGGTTATTCACTAACAAGATGGCACAAATGCTTGTCCTATTCTCTAATATCCGTCGGATGAGATCTTCACTGAGCACCACCTCATTGTGGAAGACACATACAAGAATCCGTTGGCATTTTTTGCCGGCTTGAAAAACAGAGAAGAGCAGGTTAATATGGACATCTATAATCTTTGCCTTTCACTTGCTGAGATGAGTGATCATTAACTAAATGTTTGTTTGCCAAGTTTGGGGAGTTATTCGGACTTCCAGTTATTCCTATTTGAAGCATAGGAAGCATAGGTACGGTTCAGCTAATCTGCTTAATTGTTACTATGTTTTTTTTTTTTTTTTTTTCATTTTTCTACAACAGTCTGTCGTCCTTGATAACCCTCTTCTGTACTCCATCATTTACTCATTTCTGCAACTTAAACCATATTTGGCCCATTATAATACTTTATTATGCTTGCTCAGGCCCGGCCCTGGGCATAGGCGGCCTAGGCGGCAGCCTAGGGCCTCAGGTCCGGGAGGAGGAGGAGGAAGGAGAAGGGGGGCCTCAGCCCTTTGGTTTAAGAATGATACTGATAGAGCTTATTTGTTTGCATTGTTGTGAAACTGCTGTGGCTTAGTGGTAACATATTCAAATCATTAGCTTGCAACCTGGGTTCGATTCCTGCTTTTCTTATCACCAAATTCTGTTTTTACTTTTTAGCTTCTACATGTAAGCTTGGGGCCTAAAAATTTTTTTTTGCCTAGGGCCCCGACTTCGTCAGGGCCGGCACTGTGCTTGCTCAGATGTCCTCATTTCCCAATCTTACATTGCTGCCATCCCCCTTTATCACAAATTTGATTCAACACTGTGTGTTTTGTGCTTATATATCCATATTAATACTGTATTGGTTATGACATGCTTTCCATAACCTATTTACACCTCACAGTTTTGGCCGGTGTGCTTAGTTATGCACTTAACAACTTTATCATTTCCCAACCCTGTAACATGAATACATTTACTACTTCGGTTAAGATAGGTATGGGCAGGTTGCTACAATATATCTCTTTGGCATCGGTTGTACAATTGTTGATACTACATCTGTCAGTTGTTCATATTCATAAGAAAAAACATTGTTTGCCCATATTAGTCTGCATATGTCTATTAAAAGCTTTCCTGCCATTTCAATGTAGTTTAATATAATTGCATGTTGCAACTCAAGCACAAGCTATAAAATCTGTCTACCATATTACTGTTTTCTTGCGCGAGATGTAGTTAGTGTCAATTATTTTGGTCTTTTGCTTATGTTGTTTTACTCACTGTTACTAGCTTTACTACATTGTCTAACGTTAGTTTTATATGGTACATGTTTTGTTCCAATTCAATATGTTTGCAAATTAATTTTTTTACTGCTATGGCATGCGTCCCTTATTTGATTGTCAGATAATCTACACAAACAGACCTATGCCTACTTGTAATACACTTTTTTCGTTTTCATTCGACCAAATACTATGCACGTTGACACATTAATATACTAGGTACTAATTTGTTCTTCTTCCATCCAATGTTAACTTTCCCTTTTCCTTGAGTATGGCTCAATCAAATGAAGACTTATACCTGGACCGTGATGCAATAGCAATCGGTTTTAAAATAAAAATATATCATATAATTTTTCTGCTGGCAAATTGTTAGATGCATCTTTATTTATCTTTGACCTTCATGCTAACTTTCTGAAATGGTTTAAACTTAAAGCTCTGCTATAGTATTGTAGAAATTTAGATCGTAATATAAGTTTAAATTTGGAGCCATGTCACTTAGTTTGAGAATAGTAGCAACAATATTCATTTGGGAATAGTAGCAAGAGTATGTCTTTTACTTATCGTCTGCTTATATATATATTTATATGCCTGTTGCATTTAAAATAAGGTCACACACATGTATAATTGCCTTGATTTGTCAGCTTGTACTTAGTCAAGGTTCTTTATTCATTAATCAAAATATGTGTACATACAGTTGTTTTGTTTTGGTTACTAATTTGTCCATACGTGCTTAGTTTTTTTCATGTCTGAGTATTAATCTCTTTTCCAACTACTGTCATTTTATATTCTATGATGCAAGTATAGAATAGTGTGTGTTCCCAGAAATGATATAATAAAAAAGGTTTTCTGGTTTGCAGGTGTTGTGGAAGATTTGATCTGATGAATCTTGGTTTGCTGGTTTATCCGGTGTTTGTCAGTTCGTAGGTTTTGCTATTTGGGCTTTTGCTGGGTTTTCTTCTATGCTGTTTAGCTTGTCTGTTGTGTTTGCTTTTGCTGTAAAAAGCTTGGCTGTGGGTTTCAGTCTTGTATATAGTATTTGTTCTTGTTGTTCCTGCTTGTATTTTTGGGCAAGCTTTTCTTATGTATCCTGGTTTTGTAAATAAAGTTACCCCGTTGTTAGAATAAAATAAAAACGTAAATTTGGCGTGTTCAGATAAATGAGAGTAGCATTTATTATCATGACTGCTAAATGCAATAAAAATTTTCTCCATACAGTAAACGGCAATTACAGATTAGCCCTTGCTGATATTAAATGACCTGATGATTCATTATTGGAGTAGACAGCTGAACGGCACCATTTTCCAGGAAAGACACTAATAGTGATTACTGCATGGAGGAAATTTTTACTGCATGCAGCAAAGGCACAGAAAATAAGTGAAGGATAATACAGTAAATTAGACCAATTTTTTATTACTGCACGAAGGAAATTTTTACTGCATTTAGCACCACCCTTTATTATTTGCATTTTAGATGCAACATTTATGGCTAGAAAGAGATGAACAGGCCAAATGACGCTGTAATATTACCTGCTGGCTAATCTGGCTGAACTGATAAGTAGACTGAGATTTGACCCGAAACTCAAAAGATACTTTAACCTATAGTCCAGATGTTTTATCGATTGTGTTCTTTGACTCGAACGTAAAGCGGAAAGCTTTTGAAATTGAATTTATCATATCACACGCATCTGCTTAGAATTTGTAAAATGATTAAAAGAAATTGCTATTTTTGAATGTAATATTGCAGACAGGACAAAAAAAGTCTTAATAAAAGTAAATTGGATGTCATTTCTAATTATTTTTCTATGAAATAATTAATTCGTTTTCTAATATCTAAAAGGTTTTCCTCTCAAATTTTCATGTTTTATTTTCAACTTCTTATTCAATTTTAGAGTTTTAATTTTTGAAATACGTACTTTATATATTATATGCTTTCTGAATCTAAAATTAAAAAAACTAAGAAAACAAAGATGTGGTTTCATATACGTAAATCAAGTTCATTATTTTTTTCAAAATTATGAAAACAAAGATATAAATCCTTTATACCAGATCAAATATAGCAACTGAAAAAAAAGAAAAGAGATGAGCTTTGGATTTGGATAAGATATGGTTTCAAAAAATAAAATTAGATAGATCCAGTTCATTACAGAAAATAATATTTAGAATCTGGTATCATATCAATTTATATTGTAATAGAAATATCAAATCATTAGCAAATAAAGCAGTAGTTAGACCAATAGTTTGTTTTGTGATTATCAATAGTTAGTAATGTGGATAATAACTTGCTATAATTTAACAAAATAATATTCGGTATGTTTTTAAAATTTCATTTCAAATTAATTAACATTAACAACCATTATGAATGATGATACCTTATCGTGGATTGGAGAGGTCACCATAAGCCTAACTAGACTTTGATATATGTTATGTCCTAGAGCCTTAGTTGAAAATTTGGAAGTTGTAGGACGTAAAAAATGAAAATGCACAATAAACTATTCGAACGAGTGATAAAAACATCATAGTAAAAGAAAAGAAACTTTACAATACGAATTAACTTTATTAAACATGATGTACGTTGCAATTTCGAACGAATATCATCAAATGTAAAATATATGACTAAAATAATTTTGCCTTAGACCAAAAAATTACAACAAGATGTTTAAACATGAGAATTAACAACATTAATGAAAATTTGTTAAATAAACTATCTTTAACAACGTAAGATAGACATCGTCATAAATATGAATTATCATAACATTATACGAATGTTGTATATAATGTAATAAATAAATTTTACAATTATTTTTTGTTGTTGTTTAACTTTGAGTTTACAACGTTTGATAAATATCGTTGAGTACTACAAATTTACAATGTTTAAAAAACGTTTTTTTATATGCATGTTTCAATAACATTACATATATGTTATGATAAAAGTAATTGTAAAACAATGTACAAAAATCGTTGTTAAAATTATTTTTGACGACAGTTTAAACAAACATTGTAAACAGTTTTATTTTACAACATTTATACAGGGAATGTCATTTGGAAAAATCTATTACGACTTTTTTCTTAACAAGTGTTATGAAAAGTTCTATGATTTTACAACATTTTGATGAACTGTCGCAGAATCAATGTTGTAAAAGGGTGTTTTTGTTGTAGTGTATATATATATATATATATATATATATATATATATATATATATATATATATATACATACATACATACATACATACATATATATTTATATATATATATATATATATATATATATATTATTACATTGGCTCCATTATATATAGACTTTGGAGTTGGTGTCAAATTTATCTCCATGATGTGGGACTAAAAGAATATTACAAAAGCATATTCATTCTTATATATTACAACACTTCCCCTTGAATATGCATCTTCAAAATCTTGAATGCTCTGTTAACTTGAAGTTGTCTCTTTTAAAACATATATGATGAATGCTCTGCTAACTTGAAGAGTACAACATGTGACATTATGAATATCATACTAAAATGATATTCCCTCTAATAGTTTGATGCTTCTAGATCAAAATAATGCCTCATTAAAAACCTTTTTATGAAAAACCTTGTGGGAAAAATCATAAACAAGGAAAAGAGTGCAAATTCATTTCATCTTTATGTAACATGTTTTACAATGTTACAGTAAGGGTTGATACTTCAGGATCAAGATAATGCCTTATTAAAAACTTTACTAACAAAAACCCAGTGGGAAAAATATTAGTGAAGGAAAAGAGTAAATTGTAGCATATTTTTATATGCTCCCCTTATTTATAACTCATTATTCAATTAGTCTATTGATGTAGTCGATGCATGCCAATTTTGTACATCATCTTCTGGAATGTTGATTTGGAAATTGCCTTTGAGTATAGATCTACCCGCTTTTCTTGAACTGAATTTGTTTCTCCTCTTTCTTGTTATCCTTTCATTCATGTGTGATGAGAAATTTAGAAGGAATGTGCTCCATCCTATCACCCTTGATATAATTCACTTGAATCTGAGCCATGCAAACTGCCTTATCTTCTTCATAAATAATAGTTTATTGCATCAAAAGGTGTTTGATACTTCTGGATTAAAATGTTGTCTCATCAAAACCTTACTAAGAAAAACCCGATGGGAAAAATATTAGTGAAGGAAAAAGAGTACAATATACAATGTCATATTTACTACGTCAAAAGTAGTATGATACTTCTGGATCAATCTAATGCTTTGTTAAAACCTTAATAAGAAAAACCCAGTGGGAGAAATCTTAAATAAGGAAAAAGAGTACATTATAACTTATTTTTGTATGTTACTTTTGGGTTGATACTTCTGGATCATGACCCATGCCTCATTAAAACCTTACTAAGAAAACCCAGTGGAAAAAACTTAGTTACGGAAAAAGAGTGCATTATATCATACTTATGGATGCTTCCCCTGATTTAATAATTTCCTATGAATTCGAATTCTTCTTTCAATAAATCAAATTGCTTACAAATACTTCTTAATGAAGTTTTTCTTTTAAAACTTCATGGGCATTTCCATGCTTCAGGCATGTTTTCTTATTTAAAACGCCTTGCTTTTGTGATTTGTATGTTACTATTATTCATTTATGTGTACACTTCAGGTGTTTATAATTTTCTGTTTCAATCGGACCTGCATATTGCAATACACATTTGATGAATAAGACAACTTTCATTACAGCAACACTAAGCAGGAAGTAATCTACTCATCTTGAAGTATATCAAGATTTTCATTACAATAATACTTAGAAGAATGCTGTAATCTGTCGTCCATGTTCTTTGTATTCTTTATAATAACAAATGCTTTTTGTGTTCTTCAGGAGCTTACATATAATAATAATATTTGCATATCGTAATTACCACTTCAATGGATATTAAGAATTTCATTACAATAATTCTTGAAAGCAGGAAGTTATCTACTCATCATGAATTATATCAAGATTTTCATTACAACAATACTTAAAAGAATGTTGTAATCTATATTTCTTGCTCTTTGCATTATTTATCGCTAACAACGTAATTTAAATTCTTCTAGAATTTGTATACTTTCATCGTTTATACCTTCAGGGTATTGTAAGCATTTTAAACACTTTCACCACTTTAATCAATTCAGTTATCTCTGAAAATACAATGCTCATGGCACTTAACATGTTGTTGACACTTTATGATGCTTCAGTAACTTTCATGTGCTTTTGTCATTATATATATTTCTATTTTTTATCTTATGAACTGCAGGTTCATATCTTATGGACTACTGGTCCATATATCTTATTTAGGAGAATTTCATGATGGCCAATCAGGTTTCTCTCTAATATGGGATTTTTAATCCATTTATAAATATAAGTGCTTTATTATTTATTAATTTATCATCGATGGTTATTTCTTTTCAGTTCTATACATGATTTATTGAGATCTCAAAACTTATCATGCTTTAGGTACCTAAACCACTTCTGGGGTTATTTTGACAATCATGTCGTGGGTTTCTTTCAAAGCACCATTAAGTGTTTCTTTAGGAACACTTACCTCCTTTATTTTGCATCTTTATGACTTACTTCAAAAATATTTTGAACTAACTTTTATACCACATTTTCAGCTGTGATTTACACCTTTTGATCTTTCGGGGATTCAGATGTATATTGGAGAATGTCTATTAGGGACATAATTGATAATTTATGCAAGTTACTTAATCCTTTGCATAATTCTATATGTTAGCAAATATTTAACATCAATGATTCCTTTATCCTCCCCCTTAATGTTGACAAACATTGTCACTTTAAATAATAAACCTACTTTGGATTCATTTTTGATCCATTATAGCATCATAGCTAGCAAATACATTAGATATATTTCAATTATAGGAGGACAATGCTTTTATTAGTTGATAAGATGCATTCGTATTGTATTGCTTATTCCCTTTCAATGATCTAATGACTTGGAGGAATTTTCTATCATTTGAATATGCATATGACTTCAGGTCATTCAATATTGATGTCAATCGACTTTCTGAAATATAAAATAATATATGCATAATTTATAATATGCGCTCATGACAACTTTAGGTGGTTAAGTAAATATTCACATATATGTGTATATACGTGCGTCCATGTATTACATATGTATTTGATTTGCATATTCTCTCTCATTCAAGTTATTGATTTTAGAACAAATAGTTTATAATGTTCTAATCATTTTTTTTGCTTATCAAGCAATGTCAACGTGAATCTTAAAGATCGTTTCATAATATCCAAAATATCTGATTTGGAACTATATTGAACTTCTGGTTCAAATGAAATATATGAACAACTTCGAGTTGTTAATCCATATTGAACTTCTGGTTCAAATAATATATAAACAATTTTAAGTTTGTTAAACTGTATTGAACTTCTGGTTCACCCGTATTGAACTTCTGGTTCCACTGTATTGAACTTCTGGTTCAAATAAAATATATAAACAACTTCAAGTTGTTAAAATTTATTCTTCAACATAATATGTAAATATAACTATATAAGAAAGATACAACTCATTTTGAAAATTGTGAAATCTTTGGATATCAATTTTATTAATGTTATTATTTCACACAGTTTCAAATAAAGCTTCAGGCTTTTAAATTATGGAGTATTTCAAGTTCATTGGTTAAGGAACTACAAGTTCCTATGCATATATATAAACATACATATTATATCTAGTTTATTAATTTATGACGAACTTCTGGTTCTCAACCTTTTAACATACTTCTAATTTAGAAGCTTTTACATTCTTGCTAATTATTAAGATTTCAAATTTGTAAACTTCATTAAAAAGTTTTTTCTTTCATAATCCAAGACTTCAGGTCTCAGATCTGAATATAACTTTTTCCATTACATTAGATATTAGTTGCCAATTACATTGACTAATAATACATATGTCTACTATTATTCCAAATACAAACATACATCATTTAACTTATAATAGTCAATGCTTTTAATACATTTATAATAATATGGTAATACAATATATATTACCATAACGATACATTTGATGCATTTATTATAAAAATAACGAAAATAACCATTATACGGTCTAAATATATGAATCAAATAAATAAATTTTACTTAAATCAACATAATAAAATTTGGATCTAGCTACAGTATTAATTAACGAAAAAACTGAAATAAACAACTTATAGTTGTACTGCATTCCTAGTATTCATATTTTCCAAAATACCATATATATGCATAATGTCAAATCGAGAATTGAGCAAAAGTGCATAATTATAGAACCAAGATTTTACATTCTTTAATATGAATAATTCCATAAACTTGCAAATCTATACATAAAATTCACAACATAAAAATTACATGTTTTAGGTTCAAAATATACGATCTATATAAAAATCTTTTAGATCTTTCTATTCATATATCTCTTACCATTATAGAAAATGCAGTTCTAAATTTTCCATTTTTATAACAAAAATTGCTTCTGCATACACTTTAGGTATTTAAGATCAATATTTAAATCTTAACTTATGATCTTCAAGATGCATATTTTCTTTAGTCATTAAATTTGCGTCATCATCTTTATCATTTGCATATGAACTTTAGGTTCTTCATTTGCATATGAACTTACGGTTCCTTATTTGCGTATGAACTTCTGGTTCCTCATTTGCATATGAACTTCAGGTTCCTTATTTGAAAAAAAAATTGTATATGAACTTCATGTCATACGAACTTTTTCTATAAAAAAAATTATCATTTTAATCATAGAAATCTCTTCTAGAAATATTTTATTATTTTGAAATAAACAGATCTCTTCTAGAGATAATTTACCATTTCTAAATATACAAATATCCTCCAAAGATATTTTGTTATCACCGCTTTTGGGATGAACTTATCTCCTCCAGAGACTAATATATACAAACTATTGAAATGTCATATCAATATACAAAAATACATATCAAACCTTAAACGCAGTAACAAAATTAGGTGCATTAAATTAAAATAAGATTCAAGAGAGAAAAGAAATCACTACTTTTGGAGTGTATGATATTCCTTCAGGGAACATATCTTTTATATATGTAATTGCAATGCAACAAAAAAATTCTTTAACATATCTTCTCGGATGTTGGATTTGCTACATAAAATTAAATCTCTAAAACATCTCTTTAAGAGATTAACATGCATGCTATATCTTCAGGATTCTCAGTTAATATAAACTGTACATGAAAGATGTCAGTTAGATGAAATCCGTTTAGAGATTTTCTATTGAATCAAATGTCATTGTCACATATTATATTGTGTGTGTCTCTTTTAACTTCTTCTGGAAGTATAATCTTTTCATGTCAGATCATTTAAGAAAGCTTCGAGCTTTAAAATTTTTTTTTCAACATAAGAACTTCAGGTTCATATTATTTTAGATTCTAAAGAATTATTTCAACTTCTAATCTCAGCAGCAACTAACATATTACATTTTCATGATTTATAATTTTGCAGTATAATGCATTTTTGTCTTATTTATACTGCTCACATATTTCAAAGGCATGCTAACAACAAAAATTTCTTATTACTTATAACTGAAGTTGCATCCATAGTATTTAAACTTAAAAGTATATACGAGGATAAAAATACAGCATTATAACCACATAAAGATGGAACTCTAAATTAGTGTAGACTATATGAACCGAACAAAGTCAAAATTAATCGCAGGTTATCCTATTTCTAGAATGGACAATGAAAAAATACAATGCGATCCAAAATCAAATATGCAGTTTTCTTAGAAACGGGGGAAAATATCAGAGAAAGCAATATATTATTACACAAAACTTATTGTGATGTATGATGGTTAAACATGTTACATCAGGGTCTATAGCTGGCGGCTCTAAATTATGCCTTTTTGTATTGATGAAGAATATATAAAATAACCATCTTTTCTTTTCATTTTAATGGTTTTCTAAAACTCCATAGCTATTAATAATAATCAATGACAGTACTTCAGATCTGAAAACGAGATCTGACTTTTAGATCCCTACATCAACAAATCCATTTAAAATAGCTTGCCTAAAAAAATCCATTTAAGCGAGATCTGCAATCAAACTCAATAATGGATTACTACAACATCACTTGTTCAGGTCTCAATATATTTTATCAACGATTAATCATGAAACATTATATCTAAATATGTAGTCTCATATTGATTTAATTAAGAATAAAACATGCCAGAAGCACGTAAAGCAAACAAATTTGTAGATTTAACCTAGAAGGAAATAGGAGATTTTCAATGGAAGTATACCTGAATTCCTAATGAAGGGAAAATTTTTGTTTGATCTTCCCACTTAACACAAACCTTGGATCTGATCTCTATCAAGAGCTTCGTGCTTATAACGTGTTAAAAAAATAAATTCAGAACAGAAGAGATAAGGGAGAGAGGACATTTCCATTCATTCAGATATATATATATATATATATATATTTCTATTACATTGGCTCCATTATATATAGGCTTTGGGGCTGGTGTCAAACTTATCTCCATGATGTGGGACTAAAAGAATATTATAAAAGCGTATTCACTCTTATATATTACAACATTTAAATATTTAATTTGAATTATAAATGAATTTTTATATTGAATTTATGGATTTTATAATCAATATATGAATTAATATCGAATATATGGAATAACCAAATCACAGTTAAAAACTGAATCCAAATTAATTCAATCGAGTAATATAAAATCTATATTTAATTAGAACGATAATAATAAATTATTATCGATAAAATTAATTGTTTGAAATCGATTTATATTTTTAATCGAATTTAATTTAAACCATCTATTTAATATTGACATTCTGTTTAAATGATCAAATTAAATTTCATAATATTGTATACGTCGGGCGTTACGACTAAATAGGGGTTCGGGCTTGCAAAGTATGGACCATAAGATAGTTTGGGGAATAATGTTATATATATATATATATATATATATATATATAATTTACTTAAATCAATTCAAAACTAAATTTGCATCCGTTTGAGCCACTCTAATTATAACAGCCCGACCTATGATGTTTAAATCGTAGACCTAGTTCTCCTCAAGCTGTAAAAATGGTTTCCCTTCTTCTGGACAAAGCTAAACAGTGGATTAATGGCAAAATGAAATTCTAAGTACATTCTGTCTCCATTCACATCTATATAAACGAGCCTAAACCTTCGATAAATTTCCTATTCCTCAATCCAACAAAAACACTTTTGAGTTTCCCCCTTTTCTCCTTTCCAGAAATTGAATCCACCGAGTCAATAAAAAGGGAACAAGGGAAGAACGGAAAAACAAAATCATAAAGACCCCGAGGTCCTCTAAGCTCGATATCGGACCAAGACGCTCGCATGTATAAAAGGGACGAGGTGATTATCTCTGAGCCATCGCAACTTGTTAAGGAGATTCCGACGGTGGACGACGAGTTCGTGGGGGAGTTGAGGTCGACGCTGACCCTAGGGTGATAAGGCGAGTTTTGTAGTAATGAATGTGGATGCAGCGAAAATTGTGGAGATGAGGTCGATGCTGGAAGGGTTACATTTGGAAGGAAGGCTTGATGTCAATGATAAGGAAGTCGTAGGTAGTACTCGAGGGGTGTTCTAGGTGCGGTAAAATGGTGAAGTGAGGAGTAGGGGTCTGTGATTGGATGGTGCGATTTTGGGGAAAATTCGGACTGGAAGAAAATACAAACAGGGAGTCGCTGTTGTTTTGTGTGATTGGGATAACTCATCTCGATCTGGAAGAGATCGATGCAGGAAATTTGTAGCAAC
This sequence comes from Allium sativum, assembly GCA_030737875.1. Lineage (NCBI taxonomy): Eukaryota > Viridiplantae > Streptophyta > Magnoliopsida > Asparagales > Amaryllidaceae > Allium > Allium sativum. The sequence goes on from CM060923.1 coordinate 430,002,805, forward strand.
ATGAGCGTTGGTATGCATTGCAAACAAGGTGTGACAGTGGGAGTTTATGGTGTTCAAATATATATATTTGTTGAACTAAGTGGAATTTGGATTGATATAGTGTAAGTTCAGGGAGTTAGCAGTGCGGTATGGGTTGGAGGCTGATACGTTTAAGTCTGACAATGGATTTCTGGAGTGTGGCAGTGCATGATAGGGGAGATGAGATCCATGTGTTAAGGATGGTGAGTGCGCAAAAGTGGGAAGTAAATGGATGCAGGTGATAAAAAAATAAGACTGTCAGTGGAGAAGTTGGTCTGACCGGATGAACAAGTTTGGGTGTTGTAATGTAGAAGGTAGAAGAGTTGCAGTCATATGGGTGTGCTGAAGATTTTGATGGTTAGGGAAGTTTGTATGGTGTTGGTAGGTTAGGTGAATGCCGTGTGGTGACTTGGATTTGGTATGGCTAGTGGTGATGAAACTGGTTTGAGTATTATGGGTCTCGAAAGTTTATAAATCAATGGTGTTTGGAGGCAATACAGTCGGGTGTAGTAATGGTTAGATACTGATCCTACGGGATTTTGCAGCGATGTCTTGTATAATAGTAAGGTGGGGCTGTGGCAAAAAAAATGGAATGAAGCATTTATTTTGGAGCTGTTTAAAGTTTGTTAATCGATTGGTCGAATAATTTGGAGGGCAACAAGGTATACATTTTTATCAGTTTAAATATTTATATAGTAAATTTATTTATTTAAGTAGTAGTTCATTTAAATAAATTTTTAATTGTAAAGTATAAATAATTTTAGGTACAAAGATAAATTCATTCGAGTCGAATTCATAGACGTAGCAATATGGAATTATGTTGGATAATCGGCAAATAAAAAGTCAAGGTCAGTAAAGCTCACTTAAAATTTTATTTTTATCATTAAAAATAAATTGTTGGCTGCTTGGTTGCATTTATAAATTATTTACCAGTCTTGGTTATTATATATGTTAGTTATATTAGGCTTGGTGATTGTGACTATTATTATATATATTGGATATTGGATATTGGATATTTCCCGCAATTCCATTAGCGGATGCCCGCTGTATCATTAGCGGATGACCCTATCACCCCACGATATATGAGTGGATGACCTTCTATACTGCGATATCCTACCTTGAAGCAGGATCGCTATTATTTATATTGTCTGACATCCGTGGATGTAGGAAAACAGGTTGGAGGAATCCAACTGGATTCCCTAAATTTATTTACTGTTGTTTACATATTTATATATGCGTGTGATGTGTGCATTGAATGGATGATTTGTGTGTTGGATATCAGAATATCACCAGACTTAGATATTAATATTTTAAAATATCAAAAGGAGATTTTTGGATTTAAAAGGAAAATTTTACTATTCAAAATGGAAATGGAATTTCGAATGGATTGCGAAATATTGACTTGTTTTTAGTAATAAAAACAAGTAGCTGAATTTATAAAAAAATGTTATAAATGAAAAGAAAAGTTATCGTTTGATAAAATTGGATTTTTAAATTCAAGTTTGAATCATAAAGGAAAATTTATTTTCTAGAATGGGATTTGGATTTCAAATAAGATTTGAAAAACGGACTTTTTTTTAATAATTTAAAATAAGAAGTGGAATGTATAAACGATGTTTATAAATGAATAAAAATTATACTATCGTTGGATAATCTAGAAATGTAAATTCAAACAGGATGTTAAAAAGGAAAATTCATTTTCCAAAGTGGATTTTCAAATGGAATTTGAAAGAGAAACTTGTTCTAATATTTAAACCAAGAAGCGAAATGTATAAATGATGATTTAAATGAATGTGAAAATTATCATTAGATAATTTATAGATTAAATTCAAGTGCGAGTTTAAAAGGGCAAATAGAATTGTTTTGAAAAGAAACAATGAAATTTATTTCCGATGTTCGGAATGTAAGAAAATTGAAATAAATTTATTTGGATTTATAGTTGGAATTCGTGCACGTCAAATTTATAGAAATAAATTTATTTCCAAGGGATATATTGGAACTGTGTTGAATAGAAATTTAGAATTTTATTATGAAAATAGATTATATGCTTATATATATGTAGCTTATAATAAATAAACATTTCAACGGGAATCGAGTTTTATATAAATAAGGAAGTCGATTAAAAAATATTTATAAATGAAATGTAGTAATTTTCATTGGATAAATTGGAAATAGTTTTTTTTCAAAGAAAAGACATTTAAAAATCATATTTTTATATGAGATGGGAGAATGGTTTTTTTTATGGTAAGTAATGGCAATTGTGTATTACAAACTCTTATCCATCTCAAGATAAGAATGTTGTTGGTCAAGGTCTGAGAGGTAAATAAAGTACCCTAACTTGAACGACTTCACTATTACCAGGGGACGATATTAGTTTGTAATGATAAAAGATGTTGAATAAATTGATTTTCCTCATAAAGGAAATTTATAATTGAAATTCAACTATATCGAATATTTATAAAATAATTTATATCTGAGGAAATTGGAATTTATTACAAAAGTTGAGTGTGGAAAATTTATAGACAAGGTATGAAATTTTGAAATTAATGACTTTGGAAAATCGAGAAGTTAAGTTAAATTTGGGAAATTGATCTAAAATATTTTTAAAGTATTAAAGAATGGAGTTTAAATTCATTATAATTGAAGTTAACGTTTATATTTAAATTATAATTAAAATGAACTCGCCGCAGCGTGGTAGTTCGTAAATTGGCGAACTTCAATTGAGTACACAGAACTCAGTATAAGTCGGAATTCAATGAAACAAGAAATGCAAGACCGATTAAATGATAGTTTTCAAATGGAAGAGAAAAATCTGGATTTTGGCTTAAGGATTTTGAGTTATGTCAAAATCAAAATTTAGAAAAGTCGCTGTAAAATCATTTAAAACCAATAACGATTTAATTAGTTAATTTAAGGGATTTTTAGTGAATAAAAATCCGGATTTCAATTTGAAAAATCCGTATTTGAGTTATAAATTAGTATGAACTCAATTAAGTTAAATGAAGTGGTTTTTGATAATAAAATCGGATTTTGAATTATGGAATGATATTTACCAAATAATCAAAGATTTAGTTAATGGGGTTTGAATGGAATTTGTCGTGGGTTCAGTAAATTAGATTTGTAAATGAGAATTAAAAATCAAATATGAGTCGTGTGTTATAAATGAAATTTAAATTGTTTATAATTGGATTAAATTATGTTCGAACACTATTGATTCAAACCATAAGTAAGTGGAGCAGTTGAATTAGATAAAGAATTATTTAGTGGGATTGAATGTGGTAAAATCAAAATGGTTGTATGGTTTTGAAATAAATGGAAGTACGGGTGTATGTATAGTAGACATGTATGGAATGAAGAGTAGGAAGAGAATTTGAAGATTTATAATTTAAGTGCCCAACAAAAAGGTACATGTTTCAATTTCCATATGAGGTTTTATGAGCCTATTAGGAAAGCCGTTTGGCTTTTTGATTTTCTTTTTGAATGGAAAGGACCAAGAGAGGCGAGTTAAGGTTTGAACTATTGACCGATACAAAGGAAGTGCTGGCGAAATTTTCCTAAAATTTAAGGAGTTAGAATATTTTTAAGAAATTTTGATAATAGAATTCAATATATCGATATATAGAATTCGATAAGAAATTTGGAAAGTAAAATATTAATTAAAAGGGCCAGTGATTGTTTGATGGATATTTTATTTTTCTTTGATAGTTAAATCACCGGCTATCAAAGATTTTTGACCATCGTTGTCAATATGGAGAGACCAGTTAGATTTAATATCCGAAAACCACTTCTTATAGGCATAGGTGTTGCGAATTAGAATATGCTGAAGATAAATTGAATATGGAGTAAAAATGCAAGGGATGTTCTGTTTGTCCAGACCCAGGGAAACTTGTATGGACGGATGTCTGACAGAGTATACCTAACGGATCACATAAGACGATTTTTTCATGGTATTACGTCTGGTAGCAGAGGAATTCGTTTCTCTTAGCTTTTATACCCGTAATATTTTTGATATGATCAACTAGTGATTTGACAGGTTTGACTATGTGGCATTCAAAGTGTATGGTGGCCGATGTTCAAAAAGTTAGATGTAGCCTCAAGCCTCACAACCGGGAAATGACAAAAATCGGGAAAGCAGCATGGCTAGTTGGGTCATACCCAAGTAGGGTATACTTATCACCGATCTAAAGAAAATTCATTATTTATTCTTCTTTCGATTCTGTATCTTACGGATTACGGTTGGACGGCCGACAACCATGGGTGACAATATATTCGCTACACTCAAGTTAAATGAGTGGGCAGTCATGTGTGGCCGGGTTACAAGACGTTCTTGCTGAACCCTAGTGTATCTCCTCTAGAGTACACTGATTGGGAGGTGGTCCCATACCATGTCATAGTTGGAATCCAATCTCCATTAAGCGCCCAGCAGTTTTTGATTTTTATACTATATATGTAGAGCATGAGATGCAAGCGTTCTACTGTTTGTTTATTTACTTGATTAGACATTATTATAATATCACTGGATATTGATATCAAAAATGTTTTGGGTTATAGTACGGTAAAAACCGTCCATATTTATGTGTGGGCTGGTCTTACTATTACCCTTTTCTTTCAAAAGGGTTTTTCAAAATTAAACAATATGGTTGGAGTTTACTCACACCAGTCCCATGACTGACCCAGGGTTTATTTTGTTTATTTTTCCTAAACTCTTGGGTGCCCAAATTTGTATGGGCAGTCAAGTGTTTCAGGCATTTACAAATACACCTGGAGGAGCCTGGAGCAGGAGGATTCGCTGTTAGTTATTTAGAATATTTCCACTGTGATATATGTGTATTGTACTTTGATATGGTATGTATCTACAAAATAGATTTGTATTTCAAAGTTATGATTTATGAAATTATATTTTATTTGTTCCGCTATGAGATTCTGTGTTTTTATTTCTGTTCTTCTTCTATATATTTTTTGTTTTCTTTAACCCTAATGACTCGTTTTTCTGTGCTATTTGGGTTTGACATGTGTTGTTTTAGTCAGCTCGGATAGTACGGATTTGCGGGCCATCACAGTTGGTATCGGAGCTTAGGTTGAGCGAACACCTAGGCTTTGGCAGGGGTTTACTCATTAGAGATGGGGTCAGTAGTACCCCAGAATGAGTATGAGAAATTATATATGAGAGATCATATTTGTAATTTGATATAAAAATTGTTTTATATTGTGCTGATTGGTTTGTCGAGTGGTTTATGAACTCTAGTCGTTACAGTATGACCAATTGTACCGAAAAGTAGTTATAAACGCTTAAACAGAGTAACTCAACACAGTGTTGATTTAAAAACTGGGTAAATGAAATAATTTTACCCAAAACTATTTTTTTATATAGGAAAGGAATAATTTTTCAAAATTATTATAATATGCAGATATGTTGATTGAAATTATAATCAAATGAAATTATAAAACTGAAATGATTATATATAACCAAATAAGAACGCGTATATATAAATGAGATGAATTAAAATTAAATTGAAAACAAGAATTTGGAATTTAAATCCCGGAAAGTGGGAAAATATTTTTCCAAAGTATACTAAAATAATATAGCTTTGTTTTGAGAGGATTTTTAAATAAAAATCATTTTGAATGGATTTTGAAAATGATAAAGCATTGAATTCACATCAGACATTGGAAAATAATTCTGATGATGAAGTGCGCAATCATCGGTGTTCATTTCGAGTTTCTAAGTGATGGATTGCTACCATAGTGAGATTTCCAATGAAAATTTAGTTTACAAATCAACTTGTTTTGGAAAGTTCAAATATTTTGAATTTGAAATGGAAACAAGTATATGTATATATATATATATATATTTATATGATTTCAATGAGATTTGAAATAAAAACCCGGGAATTTGAATTTTGGAATTTAACTTAAGCAAGTTAAATAAATCGAAATGATGGAAATCAGTTAAATGAACTGAAATTAAATTTTCCCATGAAGACATAAAATTGTATGAGACTTGAGTTATAGAATTTGAAATACTGAGTTATAACAAAGTGGGCTTTTGAAAAGTTAATGGGTCTGTAGCATTTCTTCTACCTTAGTAATTTCGAGGATGAAATTCTTTTAAGGGGGAAGGAATGTAACATCCCGATTTTTTTGCTGTTTTATAATATATATTTAAATTTGTTTTAAATATTTAATTTGAATTATTAATGAATTTGTATATTGAATTTATGGATTTAATAATCGATATACGAATTAATATCGAATATATGGAATAATCAAATTCACATTTAAAATTGAATCTAAATTAATTCAATCAAGTAATACAAATTCTATATTTAATTAGAATAGTAATAATAAATTATTATCAATAAAATTAATTTTTTGAAATTGATTTATATTTTTAATTGAATTTAATTTAAACCGTCAATTTAAAATTGACATTCCATTTAAATGATCATATTAAATTTTTGAATATTGTATATGTCAGTCGTTACGACTTGATATGGGTTCGGGGTTGCAAAGTATGGACCACAAGATAATTTGGGGTATAATATTATATATAATTTACTTAAATCAATTCAAAACTAAATTTGCGTCAGTTCGAGCCACTCTAATTATAATAGGCCGACATATGTTGCTTAAATCGCAGACCTAACTAGCTCTCCTCGAGCTGTAAAAACAGTTTTCCTTCTCCTGGACAAAACTAAATAGTGGATTAATGGCGAAATGAAATGCTAAGTACGTTATGTCTCCGTTCGCATTTACATAAACGAGCCTAAACCTTCGATAAATTTCCCATTCCTCAGTCCAACAAAAACACTTTTGAGTTTCCCCCTTTTCTCCTTTCCAGAAATTGAATCCATAGAATCAAAAAAAAGGGAACAAGGGAAGAACGGAAAAACAAAATTGTGAAGACCCCGAGGCCCTATAAACTCGATATTGGAACAAGACGCTCACATGTATAAAAGGGACGAGGTGATTATCTCTGAGCCATCGCAACTTGCTGAGGAGATTCTAGCGGTGGACGATGAGTTCGAGGGGGAGTTGAGGTCGACGCTGACCCTGGGGATATGAGGCGAGTTTAGTAGTAATGAATGGGGATGCAGCAAAAATTGTTGAGATGAGGTCGATGCTTGAAGGGTTACATTTGGAAGGAAGGCTTGCTGTCAATGATAAGTCGGAGCTAGTACTGGAGGGATGTTCCAAGTGCGGTAGAATGGTGAAGTGAGGAGTAGAGGTCTGTGATTGGATGGTGCGATTTTGGGGAAAATTCGAACTGGTAGAATATATAAATGGGGAGTCGCTGTTGTTTTGTGCGAATGGGATAAGTCATCTCAATCTGGAAGAGTTCGATGCAGGAAATTTGTAGCAACATGAGGGTTGGTATGCATTGCAAACAAGGTGCGCTAGTGGTAGTTTATGGTGTTCGAATATATATTTGTTGAACTAAGTGGAATTTGGATTGATATAGTGTAAGTTTAGGGAGTTAGCAGTGCGGTATGGGCTGGAGGCTGATGTGTTTAAGTCTGACAGTGGATTTCTGGAGTGCGGTAATGCATGATATGGAGATGGGATCTGTGTGTTAAGGATGGTGAGTGCACAACAGTGGGAAGAAAATGGATGTAGGTGATAAAAAAATAAGACAGTTAGTGGAGAAGTTGGTCTGACTGGGCGAACAAATTTGGGTGATGTAATGTAGAAGGTAGAAGAGTTGCGGTCATATGGGTGTGCTGAAGATTTTGATGGTCAAGGAAGTTTGTATGGTGTTGGTAGGTTAGGTGAAGGCAGTGTGGTGACTTGGATTTGGTATGACTAGTGGTGATGAAACTAGTTTGAGGATTATGGGTCTGGAAAGTTTATAAATCTATGGTGTTTGGAGGAAATACAATGAGGTGTAGTAATGGTCAGATACTGATCCTATGGGATTTGGCAGCGATGTCTTGTACCATAGTAAGGCGGTGATGTGGCAACAAAAATGGAATGAAGCATTTATTTTGGAACTGTTTAAAATTTGTTTATCGATTGGTCAAATAACTCGGAGGACAACAAGGTATACGTTTTTATTAATTTAAATATTTAAATAGTAAATTTATTTATTTAGGTTAGTTGTTCATTTAGATAAATGTTTAATCGTAAAGTATAAATAATTGTAGGTACAAAGATAAATTCATTCGAGTCAAATTCATAGATGCAGCAATATGGAATTAAGTTGGATAATCGGCAAATAAAAAGTCAAGGTGAGTAAAGCTCACTCAAAAATTTATTTTTATCATTAAAAATAAATTGTTGGCTGCTTGATTGCATTTATAAATTATTTATCAGTCTAGGTTATTATATATGTCAGTTATATTAGGCTTGGTGATTGTGGCTATTATTATATATATTGGATATTAGATATTTCCCGCAGTACCACTAGCGGATGCCCGCAGTATCATTAGCGAATGACCCTATCTGAAACGACCCAAACTTCCCCGGTAAGGAAAGCCTGGATTGAGTTGAGGACAAGCCACATCAGAACGCAAACAGAAGAACATTTCATTGCTTATTACAACAATTCCATCAGAATACAAGAATACACAGAGTATAAACAAATAATATACATTATAAAATATCAGAGATTACAATACATTACATAGCAGTGGAAAATAATACAAAACACAACTGAAGGAGATATACGGATACAGAGCTTTCCGGATATCATTCCAGCTGTAAATCAGGATCCTGTGAATATAAATCTGCAAAACCAAAACTACAAGCTGCCCGTGTCAAAATAAGGGCACCCAGAGTTTAGGTTAAAACAATAAACTCCAGGTCAGTCATGGGACTGGTGTGAGAACTAAAACAATTATTAATCTTTATTTTAAAGTTAGGTAAATTAAGGGACCACGCCGTATAACACGGAACGGGTTTCGTCCCAAGAATACCCGTGCATAAAACAACAGCGCAATGCTAAACAAAGAAAAATGTAGCTATTATAAGACCCAGGTCCCATCACACAATGCAACGCAAGCCGGAGGATAGGGTTTTTACTTTATAATAGCCAAGAATGCTTGGTACGTGAAATTTCATGTTTTGTTATTACCATAAGTGCATAGTGTCAAAACAATTTCAAATCATAAGTATCAATCATAGACGGCATAAGTGCCCCATACCACTATGTTGCCATATATAGGTATACAATCAAAACCGCACGATGTCGTATTTGGAAATTGGATTTCCATCTGTGAACCGAGGCAAGGGATCATCCTCACCACTTTGAGACCGTCTAGCCCGAGTCTCAGGATCAGAGCTCGAGTGACCCTTGGAGCGACAGGGCCAATCCACCGAAGTGGATTAAAATACCTGAACACTACGTTTCCCCGCCCTTTGGGGCGTAAATGAGCCAACAAATGACTCCATCTGCTCCACATAGTCACCGATATATCCGAGGCGCCTCGCAACAACAACAACCAATAAGTCAAACTTTTCATGGCGTGTAAAACCACAGACGCCACTTCTAGCTAGAAAGAAACGCATGTCCTCCTTGAGGTCCTTCTCCCGTTTCTGGTTCACAACCGGGGTGTGAGGCTCGCGAATTAATGCTACACAAAGCTATGCCACACAGGCCGTGCTTTGATCACCAACCACAAGACTTTTCTTTTCAACAGAAGCCTTGATCATATTGCCACTTGGGCATGCCACACAGGCAATTCACTCCATGCGTTTGATATCCATTAATATATAACCTCTGAGATCGTACATCTCAGAGAAGGGCGTTAAGCAAGAGAATAAATTCTCTGCCGCCAAACAGATATATATTTAATAGAAATCAATCACACAGAATAAAATCTAATGTCAGACACACAGTCCATTTACAAGTCCGTTTTGGGTCTGAACGAAGCCAGAGGCACCTTGTACCCCAATATCCATCGATCTCCAAGTACGCCCGGACGATCACCAACTGATTCCCTCCTCTTAGGTGTATGACCCAATCAAGATCATCAATAATCACCCAAACGACGTGAAGACCTCCGGCCTTTAACCACCGTCTTCATCTTCGACTCATCATCGAATCAGTTATTCAGAATGGGATAAACCCGGTCTTTCTGAATAACTCGTGTATATAATAAACAAGTGTTACACAAACACAACATACGCCTCATTCCAATTCATCAGTCACTAACGTAAATTAGCAAGAGAATAATTCCCCAAATATTAACCCTGAAGGCCGAAACCAACATCAGATCAATACCCAGGAAAGCCTTCTTCTTAGCTAACCTATAGTTAGTTTCTAAATTTCACGTTCTTAGGGAAAGGTTCCCATTAATTTTATCAAAGATAAATTCTTTTAAATTTATTCTTTAATCTCCTTTTGAATATTAATGCAAATTAGTCGGGATTAGCGAACCACACCGAAGTAGTCATTTATTTTATTTTCCAATCCCAACCTATTCATCCCATGAAGCAAAACTGGTCATACTTCATATCTAACACCACAGTGTTATCGGTAAATTCAATTACCATTTCACGTTCAAATCTAATTAAAGATTTAACTATCGCCTGGAGCAAAACTGGTGATACTCCATTCTCGATCACTTCAATCTAATCAAAGATTCATCAAAACTCCACTTAGTTTTAATCTTCCGAAAAATCAATATCCTGTCTTTAACTGGGTTAAAGAACCAATGCCATCTAAAACACGGTTCACGATAAACCCAAAATCATATTTCATTAATTATCGGGTTAAAGAACAAGTGTTATTTAAAACACCGTTCACGATAAACCCAAAAATCAATTCCAATTCAATTCCAATTAAATATCATTTAATTGTTATACTTCATTAAATCTAAATAAAAAGATTTAATCTTTTTCTCAACTGGGTTTAAGAACAGTGTTAATGAAGACACCATTCATGACAAACCCAAATCCCATTTGATATTAAATACAGGGCTCTGAATAGAAAATATATCGCCTTATATTCAATATCAAATTCTACGACCAACAAATATCGTATTGGAAATAACGATATAAATATTTCTTTCAAATTTCCATAAAAATATCTGTATAATCACGAAATCCAACATCGAAATATTCCAAAGACAATTTAGATTCAAATCCATTCCAATTCAATTATTGGAAATTCTGGTTATTTTCAAAACCATTTCAAACCCATTTTATTTATTTTAAAAATAAATAGAATTATAATTCTAGTTCAAAACTGGTTCATTTCATAAAAAACTATTTTTATCTTTTCAAATATGGAGTTTTTCATCCCAATTCTTCCCAAATCATTTCTTATGATTTTACACAAATTATTACTATTTTTAATAATTATATCAAGGCCCGTACAATCGATTTCCATCAACGGTCATCGAACTGCACTTACAGCAACCTTTTCCAAATTTGATTTGGACATAATTCAAAATCCAACCGTTAGATTTCTAATTTCTAATATTCTTAGAAATCTCTTTTCAATACGAACCAACGGATTCGGTTTTAGGAGAATCCGACGGTCGGATCTCCCGTAATATCCATTCGAAGTCAATGGTCGAAATTCGCGAACTGCCGCTGCGCGTTCCTTTCAGGCCATTATATATATAATATATATATTATATATATTTCGTCAATTTTCTATTAAAATGTATTATATAAATCATTTTAAATTCGTTTTCAAAACGATTTCAACTTCATATTCTATTTCAAATCAAAATTGAATATTCCACATCATCGATATACAAATGATAATATTTTCAAAACGTTATATTTTGAAATCACTTCCTTTTTTATATTCATTATAAAAACGAATAAAATCGATATAAATATCGTTCACATCAAAATGGCGTCAATCTAATCAACACGGCTTTTATTCAACACATGAATGTTTATTCTATTCAACACATGAATATTTATTTTCTATTCAACACATGAATATATTTTCTATTCAACACATGAATATATATTTTTATTCAACACATGAATTTATATTTCTATTCAACACATGAATATATATTTCTTATTTTCTAAACTGGAATGAGGCCAAATCAATTACGATATAGTGTTAATTATATGGATTCTATACAACACACGTAAATAACCGCAACGATAAATGATCAACCATCATCCAGAGTGCACCACACAACTGCATAAGCATTAAATATAAATAATTAACGCTTACACAGTCTGTTAATCCATCGATTGACATACAACTAAACAATCGGGATTAGTGTACGTCAAATCTCATCCCAATACCCGGGTGGGGTTTCAAGTCAACAAACACAGATTTTATTTGTGCAGTTGGGCAATGTGTAAAATTTATCATCCCAATCAATATCAATCAAATCAGTGTATATAAACAAATCGTCCGGTTTATTTATTACTACTTATTTTATATACACGTTAAAAATTATATTTTTAACTATAAAATATTTTCCACTATGAAATATTTTATTTCATTCCACATCACACAATCAAATTTCACAACATAGCAATCAAACAAACAAGTCATCCATGGTCTGTGGACGACGGGTGTCGGGTGTTACTAAACACCGTCTGCATCCTAGTATATATTTCAAACTAGAAATAAATTAAAGGTGAGGAGTTCTCGCCTTCTAGCTAAACCAAACGCCATGACTCTTCATATGTAGAAAATTTCGCCGTGCTCGCCCTTTATCACTTTCGTCGACCGTGTCCACTACATATATAAAAATCGCATTTTTATATTGTTGCTATGTGTATAAAAATCACATTTTTACAACTACGCTATATGGATAAAATTCTATTTTTATACCGCTACTATATAGATAAAAATTCTATTTTTATACCGCTACTATATAGATTAAAATCGTATCTTTACTTCACTAAAAATCATATTTTTATTATCTATATTATATAAAAAATATATTTTTAATACTTTACTAACATAAAAATCATATTTTTAATATCTCTATAATATAAAAATCATATCTTTATTTATTTATACAAGGTTATTCCTTTTAAAAATTATGGTATACATATTTTATATTTCTAAAAGTCTCCTCCTTATATTTTTCTTTTAAAATCAAACTTCTCTCGTTTGGAAAATGAAAGCTTTTCTTGTTTGAAAAATCAAAACTTTTCTTCATTTAAAAACCATAAAAATCCTAATCTAATCCGCTTAATAATCATATTTTTATGTTGTTAAAAACTGAAAACAAAACAATGTAAATTAATATATAAAAATCACCTTTGACATTAGTGGCTGGAGAGGGCAATGGGGTGTCGGAGTCTGGCGTCGGGCTTGGTCAGGTGGCGGGGAGGCGTCGGGGTAGCCTGCGCATCGGCGGAGCAGGGTGCGCGAGGTTCTCTCAGGGGTGGTCAGCAGTTTTGGCTCGAATTGGAGACGAGGGAGAGGTTGAACGGAGAGGTGGTGGCGTCGAGGTCTTGAAATGGGGGGGGGGGGGGGCGATGGCGTCTGCACGGCGGCGCAGGGAGGGAGGAGCGGCGGCGAAGCCTGGCGGCACGGTGAATTGAGGGCTTCGGGGTTAGAGCTACAACGACATCGGGGTTTTATTTTATTTTATTTCTAACTTCAATTCTGATGTGGAGAATGGGATAAAGGTGGAGGGCTTATTATATAATAATTTAATTTATTTATTTATTTTCTCCATGAATGTTGACTTTTCACCCGAACCCCAAATCGAGCCCAATGACTGTCGCTCCTAGCTAATTACCCTCATTCCGAACACAATGGGATATGTCACGTAGGCCAATTCGATTGTTACAATCAATTTTCGTTTAAATTAAAATATAAATCTATATAAATTCAATTCAAGCGCACATTTCAATTTACCTGGGCCACATACAACTCTAAAAATTCCAGAAAAATATTTTCTACCTTCGTATTGACGATACGGTCCTAACAAAACTTATCTCGTCAAATTCTGAGACCGTTTGAAAAATGGCCATTTTCCAGTCGATTAAAATCAACTGAAACGGGTCAAACGCGTTTTCCTTTGCAATGCTCACATATTGATTTGAAAAATTATGAATTTTGGAATCTAGCCATAATTTGACATCCCGAATCCAACAAAAGTAGTTTCATCGAAAACCGAGGTCGTTTGCAAAATTCCCATTTTTAAGGGCCAAAATTCCATTGCGACTATTGTGAATTTTCAACTGGGCGTAACTTTTGTTTCCCGCTATGAAATTTCAATTTTCGGATTTGTTGGAAAGATATTCTCAATTAGATTCTAATATTTTTGGTTTCACTAAAATTCGGTTTATTTTGAATCCAGCACATTCGTTTGAACTTTGAAATCGAATTATCGAACTACCGCGCCGTTTTCAATTTCTTATATAATTAAAATAAAATAATTATATTCTAACGACGATCTATATAAATATATACGTTCTATTTCTATTCAAAATAAATTTCTCGTCGTTATTATTTAAAACAATCATTTTAAATATTCAAAATTCATCAAAATTGCCAAAATAAAAATTTTAAATTGGCTCGGATTTTCTGGGTTATTACAATGTCCCCCACTTAAAACTTTTCGTCCCCGAAAAGGAACGAAGCAGAAAGTTGTTTCACAAACCAACTCAACTTTCATTATTTTCTTTACGGCTTAAGTTCTTCAACTTTTCAGTTTCTAAGAACTTTTCAAATTTTTCAAAAATTTGGCTAACACCCTAAATTTTTAAAAATTTCGCCATAACCTCCCCTACACCAGGGACTTGGGATATTTCATATAGCCTCCCATGGCCTTCTTCAATCCAAAAGAAAAAGAAAAAGCCAAGCGGCTAGCCAGTCGGCTCATAAAATCATCCAGAACCCAAGAAATACAATAAACATGTACCTATTTGTTGGGCAAACAATTTTATTCCTCTTCTCTAGCCTCCTTGCAATGACCTGTTCAATGCAAGTACATGTATATGCATACAAATGCGATAAATTTTCAATACGGTTTAATATTTGGTTCAATTTGGCCTAAATTCGTCGTTCATTCACAAAATGGTTTAAAGGAATAATCATATAACACAACCATCAAACAATTAGTTGATTAATGTTTCAAACTTATAATTTTGATATATATACAAAAAATCATGTTTTTGGTGCCAAATCACAACAATAAACCTATCTAGTTTTGGTTCTCACACCAGTAAATTGGAAATATAAAGAAATCTCACCTTCGTTGCTCGAAAATAAATACTGATAACGCTGCAGCATTATCAGAATCATCTCCGGGCGACTAGAGTGTGATTCTATATCTATCCAGTATATTAAAACTTCGAATATACTTTTGCAAGGCGTATATGCCAAATCTTTATATATTGGATTGTCCAAATTCAATACAAATAAAATATTCAAATACGTTGAATAAGGTTTAAATTTTCAAAACAAAGTTGGTTTTCACTTTTATTTCAAAAATATACTCTACACACTCGTTCTAGGATACTACTGATCCTATCTCTAACGAGTCATTCTTATTGGATATTACTAATCCAATTTCTGATGAATTCTTTCGTATGATTCTAATGTGTCTTGTTCTCCGAGCTCTGTAAACCAAAGCTCTGATACCAAGCTGAAACAACCCAAACTTCCCCGGTAAGGAAAGCACAGATTGAGTTAAGGACAAGCCATATCGGAACGCAAACAGAAGAACATTTCATTGCTTATTACAACAATTCCATCAGAATACAAGAATACACAGAGTATAAACAAATAATATACATTATAAAATATCAGAGATTACAATACATTACATAGCAGTGGAAAATAATACAAAACACAACTGAAGGAGATATACGGATACAGAGCTTTCCGGATATCAATCCAGCTGTAAATCAGGATCCTTTGAATATAAATCTGCAAAACCAAAACTACTAGCTGCCCGTGTCAAAATAAGGGCACCCAGAGTTTAGGTTAAAACAATAAACTCTAGGTCAGTCATGGGACTGGTGTGAGAACTAAAACAGTTATTAATCTTTATTTTAAAGTTAGGTAAATCAAGGGACCATGCCGTATAACACGGAACGGGTTTCCTCCCAAGAATATCAGTGCATAAAACAATAGCGCAATGCTAAATAAAGAAAAATGTAGCTATTATAAGACCCAGGTCCCATCACACAATGCAACGCAAGCCGGAGGATAGGGTTTTTACCTTATAATAGCCCAGAATGCTTGGTACGTGAAATTTCATGTTTTATTATTACCATAAGTGTATAGTGTCAAAACAATTTCAAATCATAAGTATCAATCATAGACGACATAAGTGCCCCATACTACTATGTCGCCATATATAGGTATACAATCAAAACCGCACGATGTCGTATTTGGAAATTGGATTTCCATCTGTGAACCGAGGCAAGGGATCATCCTCACCGCTTCGGGACTGTCTAGCCCGAGTCTCAGGATCAGAGCTCGAGTGACCCTAGGAGCGACAGGGCCGGTCCACCGATGTGGATTAAAATACCTGAACACTACGTTTCCCTGCCCTTTGGGGCGTAAATGAGCCGACAAATGACTCCATCGGCTCCACATAGTCACCGATATATCCGAGGAGCTTCGCAACAGCAATAACCACATAAGTCTAACTCGTCAGGGCGTGTAAAACCACTGACGCCACTTCTAGCTAGAAAGAAACGCATGTCCTCCCTGTGGTCCTTCTCCTGTTTATGGTTCACAACCGGGGTGTGAGGCTCGCGAATCAACGCTACACAAAGCTATGCCACATAGGCCGTGCTTTGATCATCAACCACAAGACTTTGCTTTTCAACAGAAACCTTGATCATATTGCCACTTAGGCATGCCACACACGCAATTCACTCCATGCGTTTGATATCCATCAATATATAACCTCTGAGCTCATACTTCTCAGAGAAGGGCGTTAAGCAAGAGAATAAATTCTCCACCGCCAAACATATATATATTTAATAGAAATCAATCACACAGAATAAAATCCAATGTTAGACACACAGTCCATTTACAAGTCCGTTTTGGGTCTGAACGAAGCCGGAGGCACCTTGTACCTCGCATATCCATCGATCTCCAAGTATGTCTGGACGATCACCAACTAATTCCCTCCTCTTGGGTGTACGGCCCAATCAAGATCATCAGTAATCACCCAAACGATGTGAAGACCTCCAGTCTTCAACCATCGTCTTCATCTTCGACACATCGTCGAATCAGTTATTCAGAATGGGATAAACCCGGTCTTTCTGAATAACTCGCGTATATAATAAACAAGTGTTACACATACACAACATAAGCCTCATTCCAATTCATCAGTCACTAACCGTAAATTAGCAAGAGAATAATTCCCCAAATATTAACCCCGAAGGCCGAAACCAAGATCAGATCAATACCTAGGAAACCATTCTTCATAGCTAACCTATAATTAGTTTCTAAATTTCACGTTCTTAGGGAAAGGTTCCCATTCCTTTTATCAAAGATAAATTCTTTTAAATTTATTCTTTAATCTCCTTTTGAATATCAATGCAAATTAGTCGGGATTAGCGAACCACACCAAAGTAATCATTTATTTTATTTCCCAATCCCAACTTATTCATCCCATGAAACAAAACTAGTCATACTTCATATCTAACACCACAGCGTTATCGGTAAATTCAATTTCCATTTCACGTTCAAATCTAACTAAAGATTTAACTATCGCTTGGAGCAAAACTGGTGATACTCCATTCTTGATCACTTCAATATAATTAAAGATTCATTAAAACTCCACTTAGTTTTAATCTTCCCAAAAATCAATATCCTGTCTTTAACTGGGTTAAAGTACCAATGTCATTAAAACACGGTTCACGATAAACCAAAAATCACATTTCATTAATTATCGGGTTAAAGAACAAGTGTTATTTAAAACACCGTTCACGATAAACCCAAAAATCAATTCCAATTAAATATCATTTAATTGGTATACTTCATTAAATCTAAATAAAAAGATTTAATCTTTTTCTCAGCTGGGTTTAAGAACAGTGTTAATGAAGACACCATTCGCGACAAACCCAAATCCCATTGGATATTAAATACAAGGCTCTGAATAGAAAATATATCGGCTTATATTCAATATCAAATTCTACGACCAACAAATATCGTATTGGAAATAATGATATAAATATATCTTTCAAATTTCCATAACAATATCTATATAATCACGAAATCCAACATCGAAATATTCCAAAGGCAATTTTGATTCTAATCCATTCCAATTCAATTATTGGAAATTCTGGTTATTTTCAAAACCATTTCAAACCCACTTTATTTATTTTAAAAATAAATAGAATTATAATTCTAGTTCAAAACTAGTTCATTTCGATAAAAATCTATTTTTATCTTTTTAAATATGGAGTTTTTCATCCCAATTCTTCCCAAATCATTTCTTATGATTTTACACAAATTATTACTATTTTTAATAATTTTATCAAGGCCCGTACAATTGATTTCCATCAACGACCATCGAACTGCACTTACAACGACCTTTTCCAAATTTGATTTGGACATAATTCCAAATCAAACCGTTATATTTCTAATTTCTAATATTCTTAGAAAGCTCTTTTCGATACGAACCCAACCGTTCCGGTTTTAGGAGAATCCGACGGTCGGATCTCCCGTAATATCCATTCGAAGTCAATGGTCGAAATTCCCGAACTGCCGCGGCGCGACGCGTTCCATTCAGGCCGTTATATATATTATATATATTATATATATTTCGTCGATTTTCTTTTAAAACGTATTATATAAATCGTTTTAAATTCGTTTTCAAAACGATTTCAACTTCATATTCTATTTCAAATCAAAATTGAATATTCCACATCATCGATATACAAATGATAATATTTTCAAAACGTTATATTTTGAAATCACTTCCTTTTCTATATTCATTATAAAAACGAATAAAATCAATATAAATATCGTTTACATCAAAATGACGTTAATCTAATTAGCACGACTTTTATTCAACACATGAATGTTTATTCTATTCAACACATGAATATTTATTTTCTATTCAACACATGAATATATTTTCTATTCAACACATGAATATATATTTATTCAACACATGAATTTATATTTCTATTCAACACATGAATATGTATTTCTTATTTTCCAAATTGGAATGAGGCCAAATCAATTACCATATAGTGTTAATTATATGGATTCTATACAACACACGTATATAACCGCAATGATAAATAATCAACCATCATCCAGAGTGCACCACACAACTTCATAAGCATTGAATATAAATAATTAACGCTTACACAGTCAATCCATCGATTGACATACAACTAAACAATCGGGATTAGTGTACGTCAAATCTCATTCCAATACCCATGTGGGGTTTCGAATCAACAAACACAGATTTTATTTGTGCAGTTGGGCGATATGTAAAATTTATCGTCCCAATCAATATCAATCAAATCAGTGTATATAAACAAATCGTCCAGTTTGTTTATTACTACTTATTTTATATACATGTTAAAAATTATATTTTTAACTATAAAATATTTTCCACTATGAAATATTTTATTTCATTCCACATCACACAATCAAATTTCACAACACAACAATCAAACAAACAAGTCATCCATGGTCTGTGGACGACGGGTGTCGGGTGCTACTAAACACCGTCTGCATCCTAGTATATATTTCAAACTAGAAATAAATTAAAGGTGAGGAGTTCTCACCTTCTAGCTAAACCAAACGCCACGACTCTTCATATGTAGAAAATTTCGCTGTGCTCGCCCTTTGTCACTTTCGTCATCCGTGTCCACTACATATATAAAAATCGCATTTTTATATTGTTGCTATGTGTATAAAAATCACATTTTTACAACTACGCTATATGGATAAAATTCTATTTTTATACCGCTACTATATAGATAAATATTCTATTTTTATACCGCTACTATATAGATAAAAATCGTATCTTTACTTCACTAAAAATCATATTTTTATTATCTATATTATATAAAAATTATATTTTTAATACTTTACTAATATAAAAATCATATTTTTAATATCTCTATAATATAAAAATCATATCTTTATTTATATATAGAAGGTTATTCCTTTTAAAAATAATGATACACATATTATATATTTCTAAAAGTGTCCTTATATTTTTCTTTTAAAATCAAACTTCTCTTGTTTGGGAAATGAAAGCTTTTCTTGTTTGAAAAATCAAAACTTTTCTTCATTTAAAAATCATAAAAATCCTAATCTAATCCGCTTAAAAATCATATTTTTATGGTGTTAAAAACTGAAAACAAAACAATGTAAATTAATATATAAAAACCACCTTTGACATTATTGGCTGGAGAGGGCAATGGGGTGTCGGAGTCTGGCGTCGGGCTTGGTCAGGTGGCGGGGAGGCGTCAGGGTAGCCTGCGCGTCGGCGAAGCAGGGTGCGCGGGGGTCTCTCAAGGGTGGTCAGGGGTTTTGGGTCGAATTGGAGATGACAGAGAGGTTGAACGGAGAGGTGGTAGCGTTGAGGTCCGAGGGGGAGGGGGGGCGATGGCGTTTGCACGGCGGCGCAGGGAGGGAGGAGCGACGCAGTGAATTGAGGGCTTCGGGGTTAGGGCTACAGCGGCATCGGGGGGTATTTTTTATTTTATTTCTAACTTCAATTCTGACGTGGAGAATGGGATAAAGGGGGAGGGCCTATTATATAATAATTTAATTAATTTATTTATTTTCTCCATGAATGTTGACTTTTCACCCGAACCCCAAATCAAGCCCAACGACTATCACCCCTAGCTAATTACCCCCATTTTCCGAACACAATGGGATATGTCACGTAGGCCAGTTCGATTGTTACGATCAGTTTTCATTTAAATTAAAATATAAATCTATATGTATTCAATTCAAACGCACATTTCAATTTACCGGGGCCACAAACAACTCTAAAAATTTCAGAAAAATATTTTCTAGCTTCGTATTGACGATACGGTCCTAACAAAACTAATCTCGTCAAATTCTGAGACCGTTTGAAAAATGGCCATTTTCCAGTCGATTAAAATCAACTAAAACGGGTCAAACGCGTTTTCCTTTGCCACGCTCACATATTAATTTGAAAAATTATGAATTTTGGAATGTAGCAAAAATTTGACATCCCGGATCCAACAAAAGTGGTTTCGTCGAAAACCGAGGTCATTTGCAAAATTCCCATTTTAAGGGACAGAATTCCATAGCGACTATTGTGAATTTTCAACTGGGCGTAACTTTTGTTTCCCGATATGAAATTTCAATTTTTTGGATTCGTTGGAAAGATATTATCAATTAGATTCTAATATTTTTGGTTTCACTAAAATCCGGTTTATTTTGAATCCTGCACGTTCGTTTGAACTTTGAAATCGAATTATCAAACTACCGCGCCATTTTCAATCCCTTATATAATTAAAATAAAATAATTATATTCTAATGACGATCTATATAAATATATACGTTCTATTTCTATTCAAAATAAATTTCTCGTCGTTATTATTTAAAATAACCATTTTAAATATTCAAAATTCATCAAAATTGCCAAAATAAAAATTTTAAATTGGCTTGGATTTTCCGGGTTATTACACTATCGCCCCACGATATATGAGTGGATGACCTTCTATACCGCGATCTCCTGCATTGAAGTAGGATTGGTATTATTTACGTTGTCTGACATCTGTGGATGCAGGAAAACAGGTTGGAGGAATCCAACTGGATTCCTCAAATTTATTTACTGTTGTTAACATATTTATATATGTATGTGATGTGCGAATTGAATGGATGATTTGTGTGTTTGGATATTAGAATATCACTGGCCTTAGATATTAATATTTAAAAATATCAAAAAGGGATTTTTGGATTTAAAGGAAAATTTTACTTTTCGAAATGGAAATGGAATTTCGAATGGATTGCGAAATATTGACTTGTTTTTAATAATAAAAACAAGTAGCAGAATTTATGAACAATGTTATAAATGAAAAGAAAAGTTATCATTTGAAAATATTTGATTTTTAAATTCAAGTTTGAATTTAAAAAGGAATTTATTTTTCTAGAATGGGAATTGGATTTCAAATAAGATTTGAAATAAGGGCTTGTTTTAAATAATTTAAAACAAGAAATGGAACGTATAAACGATGTTTATAAACGATTAATTATATTATCGTTGGATAATATAGAAATGTAAATTCAAGCATGATTTTAAAAAGGAAAATTCATTTTCCAAAGTGGGTTTTCAAATGGAATTTGAAAGAGAAACTTGTTCTGATATTTGAACCAAGAAGTGAAATGTATCAACGACATTTTAAAACGAATGTGAAAATTATCATTAGTAATTTATAAATTAAATTCAAGTGCGAGTTTAAAAGGGTAAATAGAATTGTTTTGAAAAGAAACACTGAAATTTATTTCCAATGTTCGGAATGTAATCAAATTGAAATAAATTTACTTGGATTTCTAGTTGGAATTCGAGCTTGTCAAATTTGCAGAATAAATTTATTTCCAAAGGATACTAGAACTGTGTTGAATAGAAATTTAGTATTTTATTATGAAAATAGATTATATGCTTATATATATGTAGGTTATAATAATTAAACATTTCAAATGGGAATCGAGTTTTATATAAATAAGGAAGTCGATTAAAAAATATTTATAAATGAAATGTAGTAATTTTCATTGGATAAATTGGAAATAGTTTTTTTCCAAAGAAAAGACATTTAAAAATCATATTTTTATATGAGATGGGAGAATGGTTTTTTTTATGGTAAGTAATGGGAATTGTGTATTACAAACTCTTATCCATCTCAAGATAAGAACGTTGTTGGTCAAGGTCTGAGAGGTAAATAAAGTACCCCAACTTGAACGACTTCACTATTATCAGGGGACGATATTAGTTTGTAATGATAAAAGATGTTGAATAAATTGATTTTCCTCATAAAGGAAATTTATAATTGAAATTCAACTATATCGAATATTTATAAAATAATTTATATCTGAGGAAATTGGAATTTATTATAAAAGTTGAGTATGGAAAATTTATAGCCAAGGTATGAAATTTTGAAATCAACGACTTTGGAAAATCGAGATGTTAAGTTAAATTTGGGAAACTGATCTAAAATATTTTTAAAGTATTAAAGAATGGAGTTAGAATTCGTTATAAATGAAGTTAACATTTATATTTAAATTATAATTAAAACACCACAGCGCGGTAGTTCGTAAATTGTTGATTTAAACATCAACTGAGTATACAGAACTCATATAACTCGGAATTCGATGAAATAAGAAAGGCCAGGACCGATTAAATGATAGTATTCAAATGGAAGAGAAAAATCTGGATTTTGGCTTAAGGATTTTGAGTTATGTCAAAATCATATTTTAGAAAAGTTGCTATAAAATCATTTAAAACCCATAACGATTAACAAAAATCCGGATTTCAATTAGAAAAATCCATATTTGAGTTATAAATAAGTATGAACTCAGGTAACTTAAATTAAGTGGTTTTTGATAATAAAATCAAAATTTGAATTATGGAATGATATTAACCAAATAATCAAAGAATTTAGTTAATGGGGTTTGAATGGAATTTGTTGTGGGTTCAGTAAATTGGATTCAGTAAATTGGATTTGTAAATGAGAATTAAAAATCAAATATGAGTCTTGTGTTATAAATGAAATTTAAATTGTTTATAATTGGATTAAATTATGTTCGAACACTATTGATTCAAACCATAAGTAAGTGGAGCGGTTGAATTAGATAAAGAATTATTTAGTGAAATTGAATGTGGTAAAATCAAATTGGTTGTATGGTTTTGAAATAAATGGAAGTGCAGGTGTACGTATACTAGATAAGTATGGAAGGAAGAATAGGAAGAGAATTTGAAGATTTATAATTTAAGTGCCCGACTAAAAGGTACATGTTCCAATTTCCATATGAGATTTTATGAGCCTATTGGGCAAGCCGCTTGGCTTTTTGATTTTTTTTTAATGGAAAGGGCCTAGAAAGGTGAGTTGAGGTTTGAACTATTGACCAGTACAAAGGAGGTGCTGGCGAAATTTTCCAAAAATTTAAGGAGTTAGAATATTTTTAACAAATTTTGATAATAGAAATCAATATATCATTATATAGAATTCGATAAGAAATTTGGAAAGTAAAATATTTATAAAAGGGCGAGTGATTATTTGATGGATGTTTTATTTTTCTTTGAAAGTTGAATCACTGGCTATCAATGATTTTTGACCATCGTTGTTAATACAGAGAGACCAGTTGGATTTGATATCCAAAAACCACTCTGTATAGGCATAAGCGTTGCGAATTAGAATATGCTGAAGATAAATTGAAGATGGAGTAAAAATGCAGGGGATGTTCTGTTTGTACAGATTGAGGATAACTTGTATGGATGAATGTATGAGAGAGTATTCCTAACGGATCACATAAAACGATCTTTTCAAGGTATTACGTCTGGTGCAGAGGAATTTGTTTCTCTTAACTATTATGCCCGTAATATTATTGAGAAGATCAACTAATGATTTGGCAGGTTTTACGATGTGGCATTCAAAGTGTATGGTGGCCAGATGTTCAAAAAGTCAGACGTAGCCTCAAGCCTCACAACCGGGAAATGACAGAAATCGAGCAGGCATCATGGCTAGTTGGGTCATACCCAAGCAGGGTATATTTGTCACCGATCTAGAGAAAATTCATCATTTACTCTTCTTTCGATTCTGTATCTTACGGATTACGGTTGGACGACCGACAACCGTGGGTGACAGTATATTCGCTATACTCAAGTTAAATGAGTGGGCGGTCATGTGTGGCCGGGTTGCAAGATGTTCTTGCTAAACCTCAGTGTATCTCCTCTAGAGTATACTGATCGGGAGGTGGTCCCAAAACTTGTCATAGTTGGAACCCAATCTCCAACAAGCGCCCTGCGGTTTTTAATTTTTATACTATATATGTAGAGCATGAGATGAAAGCGTTCTACTATTTGTTTATTTACTTGATTAGACATTATTTTAATATCACTGGATTTTGAAATGTTTTGGGTTATAGTAAGGTAAAAACCATCCATATTTATGTGTGATTTGGTCTTACTATTATCCTTTTCTTTAAAAAGGGTTTTTCAAAGTTTAATAATATGGTTGGAGTTTACTCAAACCAGTCCCATGACTGACCGAGAGTTTATTTTATTTGTTTTTACTAAACTCTTGGATGCCCAAATTTGTACAGTAGTCAAGTGTTTTAGGCTTTTACAGATACACCTGGAGGAGCTTGAAGCAGGAGGCTTCACCGTTAGTTATTTAGAATATTTCCACTATGATGTATGTGTATTGTACTTTGATATGGTATGTTTCTACAAAATAGATTAGTATTTCAAAGTTATGATTTATTATATTATATTATATTCATTCCGATGTGATATTCTGTGCTTTTATTTCTATTCTTCTTCTATCTTTTTTTGTTTTCTTTAACCCTAATGACTCGTATTTCTATGCTATTTGGGTTTGACATGTGTTGTTTTAGTCTGCTCGAATAGTACGGATTTGCGGGCCATCACATTGAATGTTGATTATTGAATTGAAATTCGACATTGATGTGTTATTAATTAAAATGCAGTATTGATTAAGTGATTGACAGTAGATGGACTTAAATCCATCTTTTTAAGACGTTGATTTTCCATTAGGCGAATTGACTATATTTAAGTTATAAAAATTATTTTCATAACTGAAGCAACTTTTAAATTTTATTTTGTATAAGTTATATAAAATGGTAATTTTATAAATAATTCAATATTTTATAAATAAATCAATATTTTTAAACTGGATTTTATAAAAGAAATTATAAAATGATTTTTATAGTAAAATTCCTGATTTTTAAATAAGTTTTATAAGCAAGTAAGTCATAAATTAACCTAAGGGTTAAATTTTGGAATAATTGTTTTAAGAAAAAAAATAAAGTGAGACTATATTAAATTAATTATGTTGCTAATTAATTTAAGAGGAAGGAGTAGTGGGAAATTAGTTAACTAGGCTAATTGTTTTAATTGAAATTGGTTATTAGGTAAATTTGTTTTCAATTGATTTAATAGAAATAGTTTTAAAAAAAGTTGTTTAAACTTAATAAGGATTTATGAAAAGTTAATTAATCTTCTAATGAATTTTAGTTTATAAGGAAATTAATTACCTTTGCTTTAGTTTATACTAAAGTTAATTATTATTTTATTGAGTAATAATTCAACTGATTTTTTTTGGAATTCCATTAAGGAATTCATTATGTTGTAACGAGTTTTTAATTGAAATTTATGAAGAATTGTGTTAATGAATTGTAACACCCCACGTCCATTAATGTCACTCACAAAGGGAATGCATTAACTTCCATGGAGGTTTTAAGTGAATATAGAACAGTAAAATTACAATAAGACAGATATAAAATAGTACTTGGAAATTCAAAAACTTTATTTCATTGTAGCAGAAGTCAAAACATGTTTGATTACATCATAACACCACATTCAATGTCAAGTACAATATCTATCTTGTTAAAACAAGTACATAATCCCATTACATGAATAGCCATTAAAAAAAAGATAACAAGCTGGACTTTACTTCAGCAGTCCAAGCTTTCCAGTAGATAAGCGATCCAACTAGACTCCACTAGAACTTGGCCCAACCTGCGGACCTGAAGGGAGAAAAAGGATGGAAAAGAGGGGGTCAGACATAAAGTCTGGTGAATATGATAATTCTACAATACTATTACCAAAATAACTGGACTAAGGCATAAGTTGGAAAACAAGAAAATGTCTATGAAGAGCAGATTAAGGACATAGACAATCGCTAAAGGCAACGTTATAGGCGCTCCTAAATACTAAAGGATAAACACTATACTACACCACACCAGTCACCCTAAAGATTCATCCCACTTAGCTTCACTTAGAAACTTTCCCAATGGCTTTACGTACCCCTAGCTGACTACATAGGTGCCGCCTGCCCCTATCTCCACTAGGTGTACCCTACTTCCCATTATTCGATCGGCTCCCTAACTCGTAGATACCCGTGCTGGCCCCACAGTGGGGTGTATCACTCCCCTAAAGTGGCAACCTGATACAACGGACATGCACGGCTTATACCTACACGATGCAACAACGTCTTACCTACCAGCCCGGGTCCACACACGCATATGAAACCCGTTGGACTTGCGTTGCCACCGCTCCCTGTTTTGGCCTCTTATAGTCAAACCCAGTATGCGTGTCCCGTCCTCGACTTGGGTCGAGCCCACAAAGATACGTTTTGGGATACTGGTTGAAATGGGCCCCCACTATTTACCACAAGCATTCCACCTAAGCTTGTCCCCATTAGTCCATCCCACTTAACCCACTTAGTCATGTTCATTTACATGTGTGTTTGGTTAAGTCTAATCGTATTTCGAATGCCTCTAAAGGCAACCACCAGATTCCTCATGCCACCCAAGGCACCTACTTAACCCCCATGTCCCACCTTACATGATTATCTGGTTAAGCATTTCTTAGTTCATTAAGGCCATAACCTCATAAAGACCTCTCACATTAGACTGGCATTTATGGCAGCTGGATTTGCCGGGCGGGTCCGGGCAGTCTTACACCATAAAAGAGTCTAACCTCGTGTCTTTACAACTGTTATGCTTTAGTTTGGGCCTAGGACCTCTCACATTGGGCCGACATTTGTGACTACTGGATTTGCCGGGCGGGTCCGGGCAGGTTTACATCACAAACGGGTCCAACCTCGTGTCCTAAGCATTGATTATTAATAATAATCCACTTTCCCCCAATTTTAATAATTCCCTACTTGAATTATTAATTACTTCCAATTTTTAACAATGTCCATAATTGACTCAATTATGGACATCCATTCATGGTATGCAAAATCTTACAAAATTGCACCCAATTTATTAATTCCTAATATTACCCCTACCCCACGTTTGAACGTTTATTCGCAAAATATATGTTAGACTCGAATAGCCTAACTCATAGCATAAAAGAGATTATCATAATAACAACATGTATATGTGACCAAATGAATCATAATAAGGGGTGAAACTTGCATATGTCCAACTTGCATAGATTATACATGTCATGGACCTAAAGGTGTCAACTTGTTCAAAATTCACCTAATATAATCTCAATCAATTTTCATAAACTTACATATGAACATGTGTGAATCAACATCATCTAATTTTTTAACAACATGGTTTTATATGGGTACACCTAACTCAATAGGCAAATTCCCATATTCAAGTTTTATTTAATTATAGTTTCAAGTTTATGGGTACACCTAACCTAATAGGCAAATTCCCATAAACAAGATCCATTTAAATTAAAAAAACATAACTTTAAGCATGTTCCAACAACATCATGATTTTACAACATAATATAGCATGATTTATAACATGGCATAGTATGATAGTATAACATAGCTTGACATGATTCTCAACATAGCACGACATAGCATAAGAGAATTTACAACATAGCATGACATAGCATATATAATTTACATCATACGACAACATAATAACATAATAAGAGATCCACAATATATAGAATTTACAATTACAAATCACATCACTTTCTTGTGATCCATTCATAACTGAGTCAAATTAGTTTGTAATAGTCTTGTGAGAATCATCATACTCACCAACAAAAGAAAAGAATTAGAGAAAGAGAGATATTTTGATTTGATTTGTGTAGATTTAGTTGTAGATGATTAGGCTTCCTCTTCTTAGTTTGTGACGGCTACGCTGAACTCCATGGCAGCAGCATGACGGTAGCCTCTCTAATTTTACAAGTGATTTAGGTTTAGGGTCTACCCACTTATTTATAGATTTTAGAATGCATTTAGGCCATTAGATTTAACCTAGAAATAACTGCAGCCGTTCAGACAAGATGGGGTTTATCTTGTTGACTCAGCAATGAGTCAGAAGTGACTCAGCAAACACTCAGCATATTAATAAACTTCTATTCATGTCATAAATATATATATTTTTTCTACAATGTACATATTATATACATCCCCCTTTACTTATTATTGTTTTTATATACATATTAGATACATCCCCTCTCTTACACACTTATTAATATTTTTATATTCATATTAGATACATCCCCTCTCTTACACACTTATTAATATTATTATATTCATATTAGATACATCCCCTCTCTTACACACTTTTATATTCATATTAGATACATCCCCTCTCTTACATACTTATTAATATTTTTGTATTCATATTAGATACATCCCCTCTTCTACACACTTATTATTATTTTAGCAACTTTAGTGTTAATAGAAAATTCGGGGTGTTACATGAATTTTATCATAAATCTGAATTTTACAAAGTTTAGAAAAACCAAGTTTTGTAAAGTAAAGAAGTTGTATAAGGGACTTCAACTGTTGGAACGATTTTATAAGTTGATTGTAAAACTTAAGAAATGGATTAAACGGATTTAAACATAGAAGTGGAAAGATATGAAATTTTGAAAATTTAAACGAAAGCCTAAAATTTACTGAATTTGATCATGCAAGTTATATGTTAATGATTCGATTTTAAATTCATTTTTTTTAATAAGAAATGAAGCTTTACTAAGATAGAACTAAAATAAGTTTTGTAAATAGACTTATAAAGATTTTTATAAAGGACTCCTTGTATAATGGAATCAAGGATTTGTGAATAATGTTCATAAAGAATTTGATAAATGATATTTTGTACTAAATTCAAGTTGTAAACGAATTGTAGAAAAGAGATTTAAAGCTAAAGGTTTGGGTTTTAGTAAGTATTTACTTAATAAACAAATTAGGTAAAGGTGAATGAAATTGGAAGTACATTCTCCAAATACAAGGAATGATATTTAAAAACCATATTTAAATGGAATAGTAAATGAGACTGGTGTTATATTATAATTAATATCAGCCTTGAGTTACACACTTTTAACTAAAAGAACGTTGTTGAGTCAAGGTCTGAGAGGTAAACAAAATATCCTAACTTGAACGACTCCATTATTATCCAAGGTATGGTACTAATTTAAAATGGTAGTAATGTTAGAAAATAAATTATTATTCATGTAAGAAATATTGCACTTGATTTTGCAGGATTAATAAATTTAATAAAATTATTGGGTTGATAGTAAATAATGTATCAATTGACATTGTTTGGCGACATATAAAGTGTAACTATACTTATACCATTAGGTTAAGTATGTAGCACTATTTTTCTAAGTAATGAAAATGGTATGGTTTTGTGAATACACTTATTCCAAGAAATGAGTGTATAGAAATGGTTTTCGAGGAAACAGAAACAAGAGGTTTTGTTGGTTTGAAAACAGAAGTGGATTTTGGAAATTTAATTATTATTTCCATAAGCATTATTGAAAACTTTATTATGTAAAGATATGAAGTTTTATAAAACGATTCAGGGTTTATATAAAAAACAATGTGTCGCATGACATTGTTTTACATTGTTTTGGCCCATATAAGATTGCTAATTAGACTCATACCATTTGGTTAAGAATATATAGAGATACTTTCGAAGTAATGGAAATAAAGAGGGGTTTTGTGAGTACACTTATTCCAAAGAGATAAGTATATGGTTATGGTTTTTGAAGTAATAGAAATAAGTGATTTGTGAATATGCTTATTCCGTTGAGATAAGTGTATTGAATCGATTTGTAAGAATCAATGAAATGATTTTAATGAATGATTTTTAAGGGCCTGTGCTGCTGATGTACTTAACTTTACTATTTCGATTTGATAGTTTAAGAACCGACTTTCAATGAATATCCCTTTTGACTTATAACATGTTATTCTGAGGAGATCGGGATGGGAACTGGACCCAAAACCACTTCGAACCGACTTTGCGTTCGAACTGAATTTGCAGGTATGCATATGCGTGTTAAGATGATTTGAAGGCATAGACCATAAGAGTGAAAAGGGATACTCGCTGATGTCTCTGGTTAACTACTAGGTTAAACTTGCAGCAGTAATCCCTACGTTTTGAGTTATGCATGATGCAAGGACTTCTTGTTACTAATCCTAGGGATTATCCTGGTAGGATGTAGTACAAGAGTACATTCGGTTTGTCCTGATCCTGAACAACCTGTATGGACGAATGTCCAACAGTATATTTACAAAAACACATATGTTAGTTTTTACAAATATACCGAGTATGGTAGCAGAGAAGGCAACTTCTCTTATCTTTACACCTAGGGTATCTTTATGCAAATCGATTAGGGATTTTATGGATCTGACAATGTGGTAATCAAAGTTGAATGTGATATTTCCAAATAGGTAATAGTTATCTTAAGCCCCATCAACCGGGAAATGACTGAAATCATACAAGCAACAAGGTATGTGGGTCGTACTCATTAGGGTATATCATCATCTGATCTAGAGAAATCAGTTGTCCCTTTTTGTATGCTTCAGAATGAGTACAGTTAGTTGGCCTACAACCGTGGTGATGATATATTAGGTACACTCAAGTTGAATGAGTGGCCAGTTCTGCATGGCAGGGTTGCAAGATGTTCTTGTTGAATCCCAGTGTTTTTATCTCTAGAGGAACACTGTTCGGAGTTAGTCCCTTACATAGTCATGTATGGACATCCAAATTCCAATACGAGCCATACGATTTTCATCTTGGATAATAACTTGTATAGTATCCTCATCATCAAGTGTCACGGAAGAAGATGGCCTCTTTGATGTTGTGGGCTCGGTTAGTTGATTAACAACATTTTGTTGCCATTGTTCGAAGGAAATGATATTAATAGTTGTTGGCCTTGCGGAAATTTGCATTAATGATAATGTCTTTGCACCAATCTCTCCTATCGATGACGGTATTGATTATATAAGCTTAATTTCTGAGTCGAGTAGGATATGCATGATATAATCTCCATAATGCATAGTTTTATATTTTATTATAAGTAATATCAAGAAACTCATCCATTATTATTTTAGACCAATTAACTTGAACGTTGTTGTAGATGGTGTACAAATCTTGAAAATCATGCTTATAAAAATTTTCATAACTCTCGGTGTGAGGTTGGAGTGATCGGATTAAAGTTCAATGTATAATCCGGGATTGAGATCCCAAGGTAGTTGACTTCAATTTGGACATATCAATTATATTGTCGGATAAGAATCTGTAAAATACAACATCCTTTTCATCCATGTCAACTTCGATATCATCTATATTAATTCCTTCAAAAGCGCAATGTAGGATACAACCAAGACGAGTGATAGGAATAAACATAGAAACTCCACATACTTTAGACCAAATTAAGTTATTTCTATCTTTCGGCTGTTTAAAATCCAAGTTAAGATTGTCCAGAAACAATTTAATAAGCAAATGATCTAATTGCTTATTATTATCATAAAAAATAATAAGAGATTCAAAGTGAGTAGACCTTTCTATTTGTTGAATTTGATAACCCGTGAATTCAGAAACCTTGATGAAGTAACCATGATAAATCATAGAATTCTTCATGGATTTATATCTTTAAATAACAACATCATTGTGTAATCAATGCTTGATTTGATCTACAGTTGCATCTACATCTATTTTTAACTTCTTGGTTCTTAGAGGCAGGTTGTTTGATTTGATTTTGAGATTTGGGAATTGGAAAATTTGTAGAATTTGGAGTTGGATTTTGATTTTATGGCAGGTAAATGAAAGAGATAAATGTATAATTGTTGATATAGGTTTTGGATTTGCAATTAAACAAATGGATCTGGAATTATTCAGACGTTTGAATTCTCAATTCGGACGGCTGAATTAAGAAAATTAAGAACCTGAGAGAGTCCTTGATTTTCAGACTTATATTTGGTTGAGATCAAACGGCTGAATTTTGGGTTTAGGTTTTGGATATTAGGAACACTTAGACGCCTGAATTTTTGATTCGGACGGCTAAATATGGAGTTTTGCAGTAGTATGTATTTTCTATTTTCAAAGTTTATAGATTTCGATCTATATTATTTTAGTTTTGTACCGTTGAATAGTTCGTATGGCATATTTTTCGTAAGTGACCAGATAGATACACGATTTAAAATATAACAGGTTGTTGAAACAGCTTCCGCACAGAAATGTTTTGGTAACGTACTACCATTTAATAATGTTTTGGCACATTCTTGTAGAGTTCTGTTTTTCTAGTCTACAACTCCATTTTGTTAAGGAGTTCTAGGAAACAAAAAATTATGGAAACATACTTTTTTTTACAATATTGATCAGATATTTCATTTTCAAATTCTCCTCCATGATCACTTCTAATGTTTTTTTATTTTAAATTCCTTTAAAATAAGTAATAAAATGTTTAAAAGTATCGCTATTATTTTTCATAAAAATTATCCAAGTAAATCTAGAAAAGTTATCAACAATTACAAACACATATTTATTATGATTTATTACAAGCACATATTTATTATAATTTATGGGTATGAATCTAACAAGGATGAGGGTTAATGTCTTTCAGGTATCTTCTTCGAGTAAGCTTCAAGAGGAGAGCAGGAAGCTATAGTTATTTAGGAGTTCCATTGTGTTTTGCTTTATCTTATGGTTGTATGTATCGTCAAGATTATAACTTCCACTATTTCAACTCTAATCTACCAAAGAGGCATCATCAAATGTCACTCTCGAAGTTTATATTTTGTAACGACTCTTATTTTCTCTGAACGGGTTATGCAAAGGGTTATATGAATGAAATAATTTTACAAATGAATGTTCTGTGAAGGCTTTCATACTCCCTTGTTATCAGATGTTATGGTTTATTAACATTCAGGTTTTTATCATTGAAAGTTTAAACTAGAGATAACTGCAACATCTATAGTATTTTGTTTCTGGCTAGTGAGAATGGGGTGTTACATAAATGCTTAAAGGAGTGTCAGAGGTGTATGATGATTGGAAGATGGAGGAGCACTTGAATGTAGCGGTTGATTAGAAGATGGAATAATAGTGAAGTTTGGCGAAGTACTTGAAGACGGAGAATGGACCTGGCATTGAGCTTGGATCTCGCAATGAATGATTGGATCTCACAATGAATGATGGTGGCTTTTACATGATGTGTATTTAACCAGTTTTGGTTAAATACATGATCAAAACAGTTATTATCGACCATTATGGAGTGATCGGTATCGACTACAATTGACGATGGACATTTTGGCCAATTTGACGTAAATGATAATGTGGTTTCGAGGAGCATGATATGATTATTCATTCGATATTGGTTTCGACATGGTGGTTCTTCGACTCGTGGTTTTGGCATGAGGCAAGGGTGTGGTGCTTCGTCGTAGTGATTTATCTTTCAACGACAGTGATTCCATGATGTAAAGCAACGCTTCTACGATGGAAGGATTTTCTTCGAGATGCATAGTTGGTGATGATAAATAAAGATTGCAAGCTACAAGAAAGTGTTGATGGCATTTGAGCAGGATAGATGAAAATTCGATTATCTACGCTTGATTTGATCGAGCTTGCTGATAAGTCGGTTGTCTACACTTTATCACAATGCACTTTATCCCAACCAAGGAGACCTCAAATCGAGGGTTATAAGAGTAGTTACAGGAATAAACTTCACTGCCAGAGATGTGTGCAAAAGAGTTATCGATACATAGGTTTGACGGGTACTCTACAAGACGGAGTAGGTGTAATGTCCATTGGACGTCGCCGGGTCCTTATCTTCAAGTTCGGGAGATTGTTTCCAAGTCTAGGAAACTTATGGCATTCACTGGACCTAGTACATCTCCTTACCTTGGGTGCTTCCTTGGAACAAATTACTTCCTAGTCGAATGATTATCACAGATTTCAGTACAAAGGAACAAGGGTGTTGTCGTATATTTGTTGCATTAAGTGAGTGAATATGTGGATGAATGATGGATGTTATGTTTGCTTAATCATTTATCACCTTAGGGGAATCGCGTAATGTTGATATCACATATTCAGATATCTAGACATCCCAAGTGTTCTGATGTAGAATAAAGCCATTATGATTTACATGGGGTAGTTATATTTTATATTTGTTAACTCTATGATGCATGGACAGGTCAAGTTTGATTCTCTACCCACTTTGCCTTATTAAATTATGACTTTTACAATAATTTGAGATTTTTTATCAGCCACAACAGACTATTATCTGACCCTCTTGTTTCCTTGAGTACTCATCAACGATGCTGATGAGAATAGGCTACATAATAGGAGTAATCATTACTCATAGTTGCACATATGGATTAGCTAGAGGTACTTTCTGATATTTATATTTGTACTTTTGTTTATTCTACTGTATGACACTATAGATCCATGATAATATTGTCGATTTATTATAGACAGTTATCAATGAGTTTATCAACTTCTTGTATAATCTATGTGTATGATACCGTTTGAGCCAATATACTATGATTATATAGTTTATATAGTTATTATTGACTCACTCTACAAGAAAAAGTCATATAGACATCGGCTAGAAAACGATGTCCTCGTTTTTCTTGAGCGATGTCTTTGTCGGTGATGTCTAAAGTACCCCGTTTTTACATCAGTTAAAAGATGATGTCAAAGCAGCTTTAAGGCATAATAAATTAATTAATTACCTATTGTAATAAGTATTTTATCATATCATCTTTTAACTGATGTCTATTATGGCTTGTTTATGTTGTTTTCTCATCTCATATACAGAAATAAATATTTATTAAATGAAATACTATTGCACAAAATTCAATATTCAAACAGTATTATTATTTAATTAAATATTTTATTTCAACATATGAAATAGCACAAATTTCTGACTCCAACTATTTTACATTCATATTTCTCATACACAAATACATTACACAATCAGTTTTACATTGCCACCTCGCTACAACACTTATCACTCTAGCTAACTTGATCTTGATTTTCATTGTCTATTTTATGCTCTAGCTGTCCATTCTTCTGTACCTGCACGTATATTTCTAGAGTAGTAAACTATAAGATATAATATAATTTGAATAACAATTCAAGGCTATATGTGGCAGCAAACATGACAAGTGACCGCCAAGTTTCTAACATGAGGCATGATCAAAACATCAAAGATATGGAATGGACTCACAAGCTCAACAACAAAACCAAGTACAGATTCTTAAGTAACATGAACAGCCTAGAATGAACATGAATCAACATAGCACAACAAGTTCAACAGTGCAAATAACAGCATGGGTGCAAAACAGAATGGCTTGGTCAAGTCTGGACTCAACAGTGAACATGAACATGGTGCTAGGTGAAACACATGTGGTGAACAAAAGCAAACAAGCAACTAACAATAGCAAGTTCGAACTTGCGTAGTACAAAAAGCAGCTCAATGAGCTCAATGTAAAAACACAAGTACATAATATATATGAGAGAGCACGAACACAAATTCAAGCAAAGAATTAAAACACCATTCTTACCGCAGACGTGAGGCACCAAGTGTATGATGGGTCCTCGCAATCCTTAACAGCTTCAACTAGCCTCTCTACCCCAAACTACCACCGCAGCCGTATTGTTCCCACAAGCAGCATTAACTAGACCATCTCATTATGCCATGAGAAATGAACACATATCCACAAGACAATATGGCAAAAGAAGGGACCAAAGTTGAATTCCTTTTGGAGATTAAGATACTCAGACACATGAAAGCTCAAGTACTAATGGTTTCAACTAGAGAATATCAAAGAAAATATACTACTGCATGTACAAGAAAACATATATTGTCAAAGTGTTACCAACATGAAATGAAACTGATAAAAACAAACAACAAAAACATTCACATTCTAAAATCATACCAAGTCAGCTATATTGCCAACACATTCTCCTTTAGCTATAACGTGCCCAATATTTTCCCCTCTAGCAAAAGCCTTGTGTATTGGTGTATGAGTTGAAGTTGATGTCACCATGCCTACATTCTACATAACTTGTAAGGTAGACAAATGCTTGTATTCAAAATGAATGAACAAAGAAACAACATCTTGTACTCAAGTAGCTATGTTACAAAATAAATAAGAAAAATAAAGAAACCTTTGCAACAATAGCAGTAAATCGCAGCTGGGAAGCATTAAATTTTTACTTGTTAGCCGACCATTAGCCATGAAAAAATATCTAAGAAGTTGAATAGCTTTTACCTATTTCAAATCATAGTCAAATTTCTGGAAAAATATCTAAGAAGTTGAATAGCTTTTACCTGTTTTAGATCATAGTCAAAATTCTTTCCTTGACGTGCAAAAAGCATTTTACCAACTCTGCCAGCTCCATCCTACATATATCTATGTTTAGTGATCAACTTATTTAAGCAAACATCTATGAGTACACATGCACGATTATACAAAGAGCTAATATTTACCTTTAAGATCCAATTAATGGCGATAACACCTGAGAATGTTCTATTTTTCGATACTCCAACTGAGCTTAGTAGTGCGTGTGTGGTGAACACACCTATTGCTCCACCAAATAAATGATAAAACAGAAATAATAAAATTGTAAACAGTTCACAAGCATAACCTATGGGAACTTCAAGAACACATGTGGCAACTTACAAAGTTGTTAACTAACCTTTAAATCCCTCCATGTCATATAGGGAACATATGATGGGGTAACTCTATCTGCAAAACCTTTAGGAACCACATAGGATCTAATGAAAGTCCTCAACTCCTAATAGGAAAATGAATCATCACAGACATTGATTAATAAGTTTTTCAGTCGTAAGCAACACAAAATAGAAAGATTTCAAGCCATATCATAATGTAATTTTAGAAAATACGCAACGTAGCTAGTAGACTAGCATATTGTCAATACAATTATAAATACATGATTGGTGTGATTGCATGCACTAGAGGAAGTGAAAATACACTCCTCTCCTTCCCGAGTGATTGAAGGCCGGACTTCTAAATAAAATCTAAGATGAGGAAATTACACTGATATCAGTATTATCAAAATAATCAAATAGTAGTATCCAAAACAGCTAACACGGAGCCAAGTTGAGGAAGTACAAAATATCCAACATCATTCTGTATTCAAGCGGAACATAATCCTATCGGGATACACAAATATTCATGTATGTTATTTGCTTTAACTAGAGAATTTAAATAATTATTATTATTACAAAATCCGCGTATTATTGTTAACTATAAATCCTATCGGATACATGAATAATCATGTATGTTATTATTTGTTTTAACTGGCCAAGTTGATAAAAGGGCAGGAAAATATTACAAAATGCGTGTATTATTATTGCATTTGGAGCGGATTTATTTTCTTTTTTATCATTTTTCCTTTCCTTTTCTTTTATAAGTGCTTCCGAATTTAAATAATTAAACAATATGAAAGGTGAAAATTGGAAAATTTGGTATCCGAAGCTTTCAAAGCTTTGGATGCGTACAGTTCATTTTGTGATCATGCTTCCATGAATGGGGTACTCCCCCCTCATCCCGTTCCTACATCAAAAGCATCGGATGCGTCTGACACTAACCGAATAGGGATGGGGTATTATTATTTTTACACGGTTCCTTATACCATGAATAGTACTAGGACGGGAGACTGTCTGGGAAGTCCTTTCGCGCTTGAGTACGGAAGCCTTTGGCACTGGGTATCCACCACCTTATACCATGAATAACAAGAGAAACGATTCGTGCATATCACATCATATAACCTTTTACCTTTATTTTCTAATACTATAAAAGACACAAAAAAATCATGGTAAATGGTTACGTGAACTTATC
Source organism: Allium sativum (assembly GCA_030737875.1). Taxonomy (NCBI): domain Eukaryota; kingdom Viridiplantae; phylum Streptophyta; class Magnoliopsida; order Asparagales; family Amaryllidaceae; genus Allium; species Allium sativum. The sequence continues at coordinate 430,041,496 of CM060923.1, forward strand.
TTATTGTTTCATCGATCCCTAGTACTTTAAATTTGTTGCTAAATTCCATTGTTTCTCTTGCATGTTTGTTACATTACCAGGAAGAAGAATACAATCATCCTATATATCCTTCAACATAATAGTAGTCCACATAAATCATACCCGCTAAAGTCTATATAGCTGACACAAAAACAAGCCTACATGCACCACAATACCAAAGTTGTCTTGCTATACACAAGCCCTAAAGGAGGAATTTGTTGGTAGGTAATGAAAAGTTACCACCATTAATCTGTAATTGACATTAAAACATTGTAAACTGGCATGCACCTCAATTGCATATTTGTCGTCTTGCTATGACACAAGCTTTAAACTTCTAAAGGAAAGTTCTAGTTCACATGCAATGTACTTAAATTTCGATTAGCACAATAGTATACCCAATAGAAAACCGAAGAAGGTAGTGAAGACCAAGGGAGAGCTACACCGCCTCGCGGTGGTCCTTGCGATGGCTTCTAATGTCGGGTTCCTTTCCTTAGATTTTTTTTGATAGGAAGGAGCAGTTTATCAAAACGGAGGTAGTCGGTTCGGCATCGATAAGGTGGCGGCAACAACAAGGAGGAACGATGAAGGAGCGATTTCGATTTAGGGACAAAAAAAATTTGGATGCCATGGATTTTAATTTGGGGATAAATGTGTTCACTGGAAGAAAAAAAGAGGAAGGAACGGATACGATTCGATAAAGAAAGGGGAAGAGAAATTGCTGATGACATGGAAGAGGATGATTAGAGGGTTTTAACGGTTGCGGATTAGTAGAAGTGGTAAACGACTAGATATTGGAAATTATGAGTGGGCGGATTAACAAGGAAAGCAAATTACGAGACCTTTACCATAACGCATGAAGCTGATTTAAATGATGCATATAATTTGATGTTAAAGCACATTTCAATTTATTTATTAATGTAAGATATAATTTTACTATAAAATATAATTAATAAACACTAACTATAATTAATAAATATTAACTATAATTACTAAAAAAATATTAACTATAATTAATAAATATTAACTACAATTACTAAAAAATATTAACTATAGTTTACTAATTATAATATAATTAATAAATATTAACTATAATTACTAAAAAATATTAACTATAATTTGCTAATTATAATATAATTAATAATATTAACTATAATTACTAAAAAATATTAACTATAAAATATAATTAATAAATATTAACTATAATTTACTAATTGTTAATCATTAACAATAATACATTTAATAAGTGATGTAATAGACAACAACTATTTTAATAAGTGATGTAATAGCCAAGATTTTTGGTATGACCTAAGTTCAATTTTTTAAAAGTGTATTTAAGACATCGATCGTTCAATAAATCAATGTCTGAGAAACCAACAACATCACTTCAAAAATTATCGATGTTAAAAAACATTTTGACATCTGCTGAATTTACGATCGATGTTAAAACTATGATGTATATTCTACCTTTTCTTGAAGTGTCACATGTTTTATATATGTGATTTCTATTGTATTTTATCTGATGAGCTGTGAAATGTATGCCATGTTTTGTGATTATCCATCGTGTTTCTTTCTTCCTCTTCTTTTCTATTTCCTTTTCTTTCTTTCCATTTCTCTTATTTCTTCTATTTCGACTTCCCCTCTATAAAGCACTACGTTGATTGTGTGTCTCAACAGTGCACCATTGAGTCATATGTGCATCTGTGGTGTAGTGCAGTCGTCACAGACAATCAATAAAGAATGAAACCTAAGAAGACCTAGAAGAGATATGCATAGATATCAATGTTGATACAAAAAATCAAATTTTTGAAGAAGAGAAGTGACCAACTAAAGGTAGAGTTAATTCAATTCTTGTGGGACAACCAATATACGTTCACATATAATCACTCAGATATGATAAATATTGCTTTCAATATCATTATGATCGATAGACGTAAAGACGGTTTGATAGGGTTTAATCTCTAACCTTGAGTGAAGAAGAAAGTGGTTGCTAGAAAACCGATTCTAAGAGAGGTTTTCTAAGCTAAATGGTTAGCTAATCCTATCCTAGTCAAGAAGCCCAATGGAAAATGAAAGACTTGCATTGATGATACAGATTTAAAAAAAAAGCTTGTCCAGAAGACCATTACCCTCTTCCCAGGAATGAACAGTTGGCAGATAACATGAATGTCATAAGCTCTTATCATTTATGGATGCATACTCGGGATATAACCTAATTTCTATGTTCAATCCTGATGGAGATCATTCTAACGTTATAACCATTTGGGGAACCTACTGTTATCGAGTCACGCCATTCGGTTTGAAGAACGCTTGAGAAACACATTAGAGATTTTCAAATACATTGTATAAAGATCAAACTAGACGAAACATAGAGGCCTTTGTAGATGATATGCTGGTCAAGTCTTATAAGAAAGAAGATCATTAGAAGATCTTAAGGAAATGTTTGATGTACCACGATAGCATCAAAGGAAAATTAATTCCCAAAATTGTTCAATCGAGATTAAGTCTAGAAACTTCTTAGGACATATTATGAGTAATCGAAGAAATGACTAGTCCACTCAATGCTTTTCGGGAAATGACAGAACAAAAGCCAAGCAAAGATGTTATGAGATTAAATTGGAAAATGGTAGCACTAAACATATTCATCTCAAAAGCAATTGACAAATGCATTTCATTCTTTAATGTGATAAAGAAAAGAATTGTAGAGAGTAACGCCGATTAGATTGGAAAACAACCTATCCTTTATAAACCAATTTAAAAAAATATTTATCTCTACATGGTTATACCAGAGCATGCAATTAGTTCAGGTACCGTTTGATTTCTGTAAGGGGCACGTTAAGTTGGCGTCCGCGTCGGAAGCATCCGACGCATCGGAGGCGTCGACGCGGGGTCCACCAATTTGCCCCTTCCAAACGAAAGCTGCATTTTGGACTGTTCGTGTTGAACGAGGCACGATTTCCCCTTTTCACACCATGTTACCCATTTTGTGTCCCTCTTCGTGTCCAAATAAAAACACATACCCCTTTCATCAATTTCCCCTTTCCTAACCCCTTCCACGTACCCCTTTCCGAATACCCATTCTCATCCAAAATCAAACGGACCCTTAGTCTTGCAAGGGAAAAGACAGGATTCAACTACTAGCATACTATAGTAGCAGAAGATTAAAAGTAGGAGAGATTAGATATGCAGTAACTGAAAACCAGCTTACAACCTTGTACTCATAGCTAGGATATTAAAAGCTTATTTCCAAGAATATCCCATCAAGGTTTTGACTAACTTCCCGCTTAAATAATTTTCCAACAAACCTGATTCTTCTGAGAGATTGGTAAAATGGGGAATGGAACTAGGCCAATACAACATTTTTTTTATACCTAAAATGATAAACAAAGGAAAATCAGATGTTGATTTTGTTAATAAGTGCACAAGCTTCATCAAAGAATAATCAGAGAAAGAACAGGGTCACAAATCGAAGTGAAAAGTACTTGTACATTGAGCTTCAAATGAGAAAGGCTCAGAGACTTCTCTTTTGCTCGTCAGTGCTAGCACCCCATGTTTTCTATCTGAGTTGATTTACTATGTATATATACTTAGTTGGCTCATTCTTTTGAGAGACATGGCTTATAATTCTGCTTACCATCTTCGCCAAGATGAGGGGATTTATTCCTGTTTACTTTGTCTTTTATATAGTGCGACCCTCCTCCATCAGTTTGATGGTTTTTGATGAGTGGACCCTTCATTAAAAAAGAGGTAAAAGAGTTCATAGTTGATTTTTTTAGTCAAATTAGTCAACTCAAGGGGGGAGCTTGAAGCAAAAAATCATTCCAATAGGTTACCAAGCATAAACGAGAAATAACCTAATTGAAACAAGGAGTTAATGCTGTTAATTAATTCTCAAACATGTTTTATCAAAGCAGTTAATGTGGAAATGATAATCTCGAAGAAATTACCTCCCATTGAAATAAGTGATTCCATCATTGAATACCTAATTGAATGCATATTCCTTAATGATAAAAATGAAGGAAGAAAACCCAAATGTCATACTCCATCATTTGTCATCATGGATGACATACTACATAAGAAAGGATATCATCATTAGCATACCGTCAATGTGTATACCTTAACACTAGGGCAAAGCTGCAAAGCATAGCTCACGATGTGTTTTGTGACAATAATTCTAATGAGAAAAATTATCTAGAAAAGTTATGAGGTTGGGTTTCTACTAGGGCTGCACACAACCCATATCCAACCCGACCCAACCCACCAACCTGACCCAACCCACATAAACCCAACCCAACCCATCCTAGTTCAGGTCGGATATGGGTTACAATATATAACCATACAGGTCGAGTTTGATATTTTGTTCAACCCAACCATATTTTAACCCCACCCAACCCTACATAAAAAAAAAATTTAATATCAACCTACTAAAAATGAGAATAGTATACTCCTAGAATAATGTTTATGTATTCTATAGTAAATATAGAAAAATCATATTTCATGTCAATCCAAACTAGATAGAATTTGGAAAATATATTTTAAAGTGCATTTCAGTGTATCTTAAAATGAAACACTAGTTCTACTATGTAGTAAATTAATTTTGTATAATGTGTTTTACAATGAAATTTTAATAAAATATATCTTATAATGAATCAGTTATTTTAAATACATTATGCTAGCAAAAATCTAATATATTATGTTGAATATTTTAATACTACTTTTAAAATAACTCCCATTATTCTCATTTTTTTTATAATATTCAAGCAACCCAACCCAACCCTACTAAACCCGACCCAACCCATACTTCAACCCAACCCATATCCAACCTCATATAGGGTCGAATACGGGTTGAACTTTCTTAAACCCATACCTATGCGGGTCGGATGTAGTATTTGGTCCAACCCGACCCAACCCATACTTTGTGCAGCCCTAGTTTCTACTGGACCTAATTATCAAAAGAGCAATGGACTCGTCCAAAGGTGTGACAAGTGTCAAAAATTTTCAAAGGTTTCGTGTTTACCTCCAATTGATTTGACCACACTACAATTTCATGGCCCTTACAGGGAATTGACCTGATATAACCATTGCCCATCTATAAAGGAGAAGTTAATTTTACGATAATAGGTTATTAGTTACTTCATCCAATGAGCATAAGCATAACCATTGTCAAATATTACTTTAGCAAAACTTCTTAAGTTCATAATTAAGAACATTATGTAATATTTGAAATCCTATGAAAATCAACTCGGACAATGAGACCCAATCTGAAAGTGGAAAATTCATGCAGTTTTGGGATCAAAATGCAATTGTAAAAAATATTTCATCAATGGCCCATCCTAAAGCAAATGGAGCCGTACAGGCAGAGCCAACAAGACCATCGAGCTATACTGAAAACAAGATTGAAAAAAGCTAAAAGAAGTTGGGTTGAAGAACTACCTCTAGTTCTGTGGGCCTATAGCACTTCAACCAAAGTAGCAAAGCGGAATAACTCATACTCATTAACTTACGGGTGTGAAGCCATGCTTTCTATAGAAGATAAATCTCCCTCCTATCTAAGAATTGCATAAGCACTCAAACCAAACCAGAAGCTGAAGAAATAATCGCTTGATTTAATTAATGAATTAAGAGATGAAGCTGCCATATGAATGGCCAATTATAAGTGAAGAATATCTAAATATCATAACACAAGAGATAAAGAAAACAAATTCCAAAAAGAAAATCCGGTACTGTTAAAAATCATAAAAAATACTAAAGATCTGTCAGATGGTTCGTATGGAGTAAATTAGGAAGGAGCACACTAGTGATACATAAAGTATTCTTACTCAACACATACAAACTTAGTCGACCTAATTGTATTATTTTAGTGAGACCTAGAATGACGAACACTTACAACAATTTTTTTCTAACACTGAATAAATAGTCAACGAACTTATATAGAATCCCCATAACAAACTAGTAAAGCATTTGGCAACTCCTGAAAGAAATAAATCCCAGGCATTTCCCAGGCACAAAGTCATGGCACATCTATGTCACTACAAATAGGAAAAAAAGTCATAGGCACTTCCTAGACACAAATTATTGGCACAAAGTCTCGGTACTTACGGGCCAGTCCAATAGGGAAACAAGTTCTGGGCACTTCCCTAGCACTGATCCTCCGGCGCCGCTCGGCATCATTGAATCGCCTCCTAGATGGAGACATCCCTTGACCTGTTTGAAGGTAGCAAGCCTTTTGTGCATGCTGTACACATCACTAGAGCACCTCTTACCATTAATCCATTTAAAAGTACCAAGCCATTAGTGTCTGCTATATGTATCAGTAGAGAACCTCTTAAAAGAAGGATGACATACTAGATATAAGCTTCTAGTTCATCAATCAACATACCAAATACAGATTTCTTGTTCATCAAACCATTGCGCACCGAATAAAGGTTTCCATCCAATCTTATTGTAAAATGAGGATTTCTAATCTTCCTTTTTATTATTGATAGATATGGGTTCCTAGAATTCTACGGTTGCCAGGTAGGATTTTTAGTCTTCCTTTCTATTATTACTAGAGATATGAATTTTTAGACTTTTGTTATTACTGAATAAGGATTCTTGATATGATATTATGGTCTTTTATTGTGTGATAAAAAATATGGGTTTTTAGTCTTCTATTAATTTCCACAGACGTAATTTTAGTTTTCTAGCCTTGTTTTAGTTTCCAAAAAGACCATCTTCTTGATTCTGTGTCACCTTCCTTTCTAATACTACGTCATTAATGAACTTATTATACTTGATGCTAAAGCAACAAAGTCGATATAGCCAATATAAGCAGTCATGCAGCAAGTAGACTCAGGGAACCATGAGAAGAAGGTTATCGACTGGATCGAACGTGAATGAAGCGGCATGTAGGAAGTCGGCACACCTGACCTAAGCCTATAAATAGAGACAATAGGGTGTAATACAAGGCTCCTACTTTTAATTTCTCACTCCACTATTGTCATTTTCACTTCTACTCTAATTTATAAACTCTAAATTGAATTGGGGACAAACTGACTTAAGATTTGTAATTTTGACTATTTCAATAAGGAAATAGGAATTAACATATGGCAATAGTTAGCACTTACTGGACTTGCTTGATATAGAACTAAGCTTTCATTTTCCATGCATACATTGATCATCAATATTGGAATACATCCTATGATGAATAGAACTTGTAACAACCTGCATTTTTAACCGTTCAAGTCAACAATAATCCATATATGTCAAACCAAACAAATTCAAAATATAGATAGTTATTGGGGTAAATATAATAAAAGAAAGAAAGAAGAGGAAAAACAATCATAGAATCCCATAGGGAAAGGACAAAATATAATAATAAAAAACAGTTCATAAAGCTGTTTAGATGTACATTTGCCCATACTTCACATAGTTACCAGAGTTATACATACCTAGACATAATACAATAATGCAAGAGAATAGAAATGATATAATGAGAATTTATAATGGATAATATACCAAAACTCCATCTTCATCCTCCAATATAATGTGATCTTTGCTAACTGAAAAACTCAGGCTAACCCGAGCAACAATGAAAAGACAAAAATACTCGAATTAGAACTAAAATATTCTCATATCAGTCAAATCAAAACCATATAGAAATATGAGTGTCACGACATCATAGATGCCTATCGTAATTCACATCTCAAGTCTAATGTGTTTGTGAGTGCAATAACTTGAGAGATGTTACAGAAATTCCATCATCTAAGGATCTGTTAAACTATTTACATAAAATAGTATACGATATAATAGGTAATGTCTAATAGTAAAATAAATATCAAAATAGCATTAAGGATTTACATCGATCCCCCTTAACACATTTAATTTGCAACCAAAATCGTAACGCGCTCGTATAAGCAAATTATGACAAGGCAAGTGAGGCCATGCCTAAGGTAGGATTCTACCAGCTTACCCTTTCTGGTTGTCGTAACCCATCACCGATCTACCATGACTATCAATCCAATGAACAAGGATGCACCCATCGAGTACAAAATCATGATATCAATTCCAGTGATCAATGTCACTCAAGGAAGCAAATCTCATTGGCTAGTTGGACTCCTACAATAGTCATTTTAATTATGACGTAAATGTCAAGGCTATCCATCACCATTCTCTTACTTCATTACATTAAACGTTCTCCTGTTCAACCATAATCTAGAATCATCCACCGCATATATGTCTATCAAAATGGTTTCGATACTAACAGAGAGTATGCTAATAAGAGGCCCTGATCTCATTAACAACCAATTGTAAATTTATACACCGGTTGGTTCTTTTACATTTTACAACAATTTACATTTGATATCAAAGTATCATATTCGTTTCAAAAACCAAATCCATTTCAAAATCAGCATAATTATTAAAAATGTCACTGCATTCAAAGTCATATGCATACACCCAAAGATGTCATTACACTTGAAAATATAATTTCAATTTCCAACTTAGGTTATACTTCATTAATCGCGTACGTATTTGAATCCATGTTTAAACAAAACATTCCACCGTGTACAGTTTGAAGTTCTTAGAAAAATAGTTTGAATAGTAATAAATATTTTAGAATAATTTAAGTACAAAAAATGATTTATATACTAAAATAGCATGTAAAACCAAAATAAATTGAGTAGTCATAAAATCAGTTTTAAAAAAATTTATATTAAAATAATATTTAAAGAAAAATATCAAATCAATCTACTTTTTCCATTCTGATAAATTTGGACTCGTGTACAAATTTCGAATTAATAAACCCAGTTATAATTTCTTACAATTCCATTTTGACTAGATTTCGATTTAGTTTCGATCCATGACATAAATCCCAATTCAAATAAATTTCATCCTTTAAATTGTACATTTAAAAGTTCAATTCAACTCAATAATTTACTTTCATGATTTAAAATTTCAAAATCCGTTCTTATTTTAAACCATTTTATCAATTTTAAGTGAAATTTTAATTTATGATTTAAAACATATAAATCAAATTAAATTTCATTTCTTTATATTTTAAAGTTCAACCTTTAAAATAACCTCATTTCCAGAATTAAATCCATACATAGTCATAAGTTCATATTTTCAATTCAATTCTTTAAGCGATTTCTTTTAACTAACTCCTATTTCAAATTCTAAATTAACTTTAATTCAAATTTAAGCTAATTTGAATTTCAAATAAATTCTGATTCCAATTTTATATTAATTTCAGTTCCCAATTAATTTCAATTTATATAATTCCAAGTGCATTATCCTAATTTATCGATTTAAAACACTTAAATCAAATTTCCTTCAATATCCAATTTAGAACCCAAAACTTCAATTATAATTAAATCTCGAGCTCAAATTCCAAAAAATTGTTTTATCTTGCATTTACTTGGCAATATCCAAAGTTCACTAAAAGTCTAATCTTTAAAATAGATCAATTTCTAAATTTCAAATCACATTCTAATTAAATTTTCAAAATATCAACTTCGATGATTTAAGTGATTCCATTTACCAAATGTAAATCTCGGCATTTCGAGTTCCAATTAATTTTTTTTCGATTTTTTCCCTAGTCAAATCATTTTAAATGATTTCAAATCACTTGGAAGAGTATAACAAATTCTATAGACAGGATAGATTGACCAGTTCTTGGCTTTTATCCTCTATTGGTCAAACCCTTTTACCACAAGTATAGGTTGCTAGTCAACCAATTATATTGGTCAAACTATCGAAAAATCTTTCAATAATCAGTCCTATGCAAAAGTAATGTACTACGAGAGATAACTTCAGAAGAGTAAGAAAGATAATATAACTATGAGGGAGTACTTAAGCAAGATTAAATCAATCTGTGATATGCTAGATGCAACAGGACACAAACTACCAGAATTTGAGAAGATTCTTGTTATTTTAAATGGTCTAAGTGATGAATATGAAGTTGTAAAAGCTATAACTGCATCTCAAAACGAATTTTCATCTATGGATGATGTTCATGCAATTCTTTTATCTCATGAAGCTAGACACGAAAGCAAGAAAGGTCAAGAAAATGAGTACAGTATCAATTACATCTAGTATTAACAAAATCAAAAGTCAAAATAACAAGACAAATCAAACTTTCCAAAGAGGGGGTCCACCAACTAGAGGCAGGGGCGGAGGAAGATGGAATAACAGTAACATGCCAATGTGCCAAATATGTGAGAAGACTGGGCACACAACACCAATATGCTTTTATAAGTTTAGTGCAAATTTGCAACAAATAAAAATCCAAATAATCAGAGAGGATCAAATCCCACTGCCAGTCTGGCTCAAGCACAAAATGATGGTAATGTTTCATCTAAATCAGCAAGAAATCAGAATGAAAGTGCAAGAATTGATCATATCAATGATGAATGCTTGTGTCCAGACTCTGGAGCTACCAACCATGTAACAAACAATTTGGAAAATATCAATCTCTGCAGCAGAGAATGCATATGTAACCAATGAATTTCAATGAGGAATGGTAAGTGCATTAGTATGTCATATATTAACATTAAGGGAAAAAGACAACTACTTTTGCATAATTTATTAAGGGTGCCCAAAATCAAGAAGAATTTGATCAGTGTCTCAAAATTTGCTAAGGACAACATAATATACTTTGAATTCTTTCCTCGATATTATTTAGTTATAGACATACTAACTAAAGGTATAATTTTGCAAGGTGATGCAGTAAAGGGACTTTATAAGTTCAGTTTTAATAACTGTAGTAATGCTACAAAAGTTTATTCATGTGGCAATCTGTCAATAGTAAAATATAAGTGTGATAAGAAATCCATTTTTAGTTTGTGGCATTACAAATTAGGTCACCTAGTGTTAACACTATGAAGAAAATTCTTATTGATAATAAGATACTTTTTGATGTTGTCAATTTATCCTATGTGTGCCTGTGACAACCCACCTTTTTGCCAGGTTCAAACCGATAGTTGAACTGATCAACAAGACATATTGCTTAAGGAACTAATAAGAATTGAACAAAATAACTTTTACCTTAGAGTACAACTTATATCAGAGTACAATAATTCAATACATACACAATGGAAATAACTATACCAGAGTATAACATGTACACAACGGAAAAATATAAACTCTCAACGGAAGAAAGAAAACACTCTACACACACCTTTTAGCTTCAATCTAGCAACTGCTGTATAAAATATCTGCAAACTAAAACAACTAGGCTTCCCAAGTGGAAAATATGGGAACCCAGAGTTTAGGGAAAAAATAACAAACTCCGGGTCAATCATGGGACTGGTGTGGGAACTAAAACAGTTATTTACTTTTATTTTAAAGTTAGGTAAATCATAGGACTACACCATATAACATAGAACGGGTTTTCTCCACATGAATACCAATTATAAACTACTCACAATGCTTTTTGAAAATCAAGTTGTCATAAAACTCGCATCCCATCACACAGTGCAACACACACCAAAGAAGTAAGTTTTGCCTTATGATAACCAACAATGCTTGGTACGCGAAAGTCTGTTTTATTATTACAAGTGCATAGTGTGTAAATTTCGAAAGTAAATGTATCAATCATAAAAGACGTAAGTACCATATATTATGTCTACATACAACAGTTAAAACTAAAACCGTAAAAGGTTCATATTTGAAGTTGGATTCCATCAATGGCCATAGCAAAGGATCTTCCTTAACCGCGATTTGGAACACCTCTAGCAGGACGTCCTCGGATCAACAAATGCTCCTTCTGTAGCGGTAGAACTGGCCCACCACAATTTAAGTGATGTTGGGGTTTCTCTTGTACATGACGTCTCCCGGTCGTTGCTGACCATCTGAGGCGCCTAGATATATCATCCACTAAGCAAACTTACCTAGGCTTCATACCATGGCATTACTTCTCAAACTAGAAGGAACATTGGTCCTTATCTCTGTTGTACTTCATCCCGTTTCAGCTCATTACCTGTTGTGAGGCCTAAAGTCACGCTTATACATAAAGCTCTGCTTTTCAACATAAAGCTTTAATCATCAATTACTGCAAGAAAATTGATTTTTTGTTGCAAAAATCAGTGGCATTTATTCGTAAATGCAAGAAAAGGTGTTTTCACTCACAATATAAACATTGCAAAAAATATTTTAGATTCCCACCTAAGAAAAATTAGTCCGCGCAGTCCAAAATAAATGTAATCCGCTGTTTTCTATTCCTCTCCCTCGTTCCCTTTCCCTAAATCACTAAGAAATTTTCATCGCTCTACCGAAGAATTTTTTAACGATCGTTCCTCTTCCACTTTTCCTTCGCTACTTTCATTTACTCCTTTCTTTTGTCAAAATATGTTCAGATTTCCTTCTTCGTTACTAAGAAAAAACTAAGGTTTCTCAAAATACGAATCCGCCGTACCTTAAATTATTCGATTAAATGATGATGAATTTCGATTAGCTTCTTCTACGTCGATCTAAGTTAGTTCATCTTGGTTGCAGTGCTCTGATCGTCGCAGGTATGAAATTTCTTTCTTTTCTAATAAATTATTTGATTTAACAGTTAGGCTTCATTTGTTTTCTTTAAATAGGATCTGAAAGCTTAATGTTTCCAGTGATCAGAAGAAAGAAACTCGTTTGTTTGAAACAATAAGAATTAGTTAATCCCCTTTTTAGCAATATGTGTTCAGCGATTAATTCTCATTAATTACCTATTCAGACCTCCACCCTTATAAATCTAATCTACGTAGTTCTCTTCTCATCGACAAAAAAAAAATCTTTTCTCTCATCGCAGCAGCTGCTCACCTATTTAAGATTTCATCCAATCTCCCATAAATTGCAGTAAGTTTTTCATTTTTGAGTGCTGATTTCTATTGAAAATCAGTTTTCTAAATGTGTCATTTTCTTCTCAGATTAACATCATGACCAAGTTAGCTGGCAATAGTAGCCAAAATATTTTATTCATGCACAGAGTCACCGTGACATTATTTTATTACACATCAGTTTCTGTGGCTTAATCATTTTACGCTTAGTGAAACATGATATCAGAAATGTAATATTAAAAAAATAGATTGGTTAACTCATGTATAAAAATTGTTCTTGTGATTAATCATGTGTTATACGTCTAGCTTGCTTTACCTTAATAGTAATAATTCAGAAAGAATAATACTTTTTGAACTCTATTATGAACCATAACCTGGTCAACAATTTATTTACTTTGGTGCTTACCAAGAAATGTAACTGCAATGCAATACGATTATATTGTTGGTCATTGACGGAGGTGTTCTTTCACAAAATCATAACACAATATATTTAAGTCTCTATGTGTTTGTGTGTGTATATAGTAATAGTTTGATTACTACTTCACTAAGATAAAAGAAATGCCTGATTTAAAAATTTTGTACTATACATACATACATATTTAGCTATTCATGAATATAGAGGATGCAATAGATTATAGTTGTCTGTAAGGTACCATGAATATTCATAAATCGTTCTTCTGAACAGGTGCTGATTCAATTTTTAAGTATGGTTGACCATTTATTACCCTGCAAGCATATTTAGTACCTGTAATTATTTTTTTTTGTTTGGATAAATGTTCTTTAAAACTTTAACAGTGATGTGTAAGCTGAAGTTAAAGGAAACGAGCTACAACAATTGAATATTATGATTGCAGATTGTTGCACTTTAATGCAAAAGATTTTGAATGCTATTGCCAACTAACTTGGTCGTCGATGTATGAAATAAAGTAAGCAGGATTAAGCAGTATGTCTCATTGTTGTTGTTAAAGCTTTTTGAAGTTTAAATTTGTTCTTGAACGTATCATCGATTTGTGTAAATGCACAAATCTTAGCGTAGTACCATATAAATGGTCTTTTTATGTTTTATTTTTGTTCCCAAGCTTGTGTATTATCTCGTGTCCGTGTTATATAATATAATTTCGAATTTAATAACACAAGTTTATAACTTTCACCACAATATTTAGTATGATAAATTTGGTTTAGCAGTTATGTCATCAAAGGGAGATTATTTTTGTACCCTTGTTAAACTGATTCATCGTTATTTTTATTTTATTACTGATGTTTTATTTTTTTACTTTAGGTTGACATTTTTTTCAGCTTCAAATTTCTAGTGAGGCTTTCTGGTCATATATAAGGGATGGATTGGTCCAGGTTGGTTTGAACCATATTGTCATCAAACGAGCATCAATTCCAGAAGTATACTTCATTTATTTATTTTTGCAAATGTTTTTTTGGGAAATCAGATACTTGTATACAAATTTGGATAGTATGAAACATCTTATTTTGACAAAGGGGTTCGACAAAATCGAATCCATGACCTCTTGCATCCCTTCTTCTTCGCTCTAACCAACTAATGAAAGTTTTTTAAAGTTACATACACTATATTAACTCCACAATACACTTACTGTTGAATTTATAGAAATTATGGTACTTAAAATTTCATCTTATCTGCAATGTTTACCGGAAATGGTTTTGCAGAATATACATTATAAAATACCAAAAGATATAATGCGGTAGTTGTAAGGTGAATTACTGAGGTGTAATATGCCCAACCAACCGATAAATTATGCAAAATCATTCCTGGCAACCTTTACTGAGGTAGTATCTGCATGTAGTATCTTATATTATTCCTGGAAAATTATGAACTAAGACAAGGAATCCTTCCAGAAGCAGGGCCACCTGCAGTCTGATTGTCGTCTACATTTGTATTTCTCCTTCGTCGGGTAGTGTACTTCACATACTTTTTTTTACTGTTAATCAACGTGTGTGTATTTCTAACATATGATGGACGCTTCTAGGTGGGTGAAATGGGAGTCGTGATATTTACATAGATGTTCAGGTTCCACTGATGTTAACACAATTGCAGAGAGCAGCAGTAAGGTTATACTAAAGTAAATTTTGGGAGCCATGCTTTATTAGTAAAGTGTGATTAAAGCTCGTGGATCATTTGCTTTTTATTTCTGATGGATGAAACGTGAGGTGGTTTTAAACTGCTTGGATGGAGTAGATATGAAATCATATCATATTATTTAGTTTGTGGTACTGTAAATTACTCAATGGTTAAGATATTAATCTTATTATCTATTACTCAATCCCAAAAAGGCAGGATGTTGGGTCTACTGATATTAATCTATTATCTATTACTCAAGCCAAAATGGGCTTTGATTTCTTATTATTGCTTCAGCCTCAAATAGCTTGCTTAAAGTAATTGGTCTACATCCGGTTTACTACCCATACTCACTTGCTTTTGCATATAATATCATTTCATTTGTGAAAAACCCTTGTCTTTATTTTCCTCAAAATGAACAGGTTATTTATTGGACTCAAAACATCTGACAGTGAGTTACTGAGGTTAGCTGCGTGGAGTATATTATACTAGAGATTGATACTTTATCATCACTCTTTCCTGGTGCAGAATTGAACATAGTTGCATGGAAATTCCTTGTAGGACACAAAGCAGGAGTTCAAATAGGCAGTTACAAGGAGCCTGTGATTGGTTGGATGACTGCTTTTCTTTTTGTTACCAGTTTTGTTGGCCTTCTCATTCTAGTTCCTCCTAGAAAGGTAAAAATCTTTTTAATATGATGATTTATTTGTTTATATAATTTAATCATTTAGCTTTTATTTTTGGCTCCAATATAAGCCTTATATTAGCAGTATTATTTACATGTAGGAAACGATTAAAGTTTAACAAAATATAGTTTGAGTCTGCTAGTGTTGGAGTGTTAACAAAACCATGCTACAAAGTTACCAGGCACTAACAAAGATAATCTATATTGTGCACGCAGTCTTAATGAATTCATATGTGTTAGTGGGAAGGTAAAGTCTGTTCAGTCAAATAATGGAACAACACATTCCCTTTAATAGTTGTTCCTTTGGCTTTATCTTTTCTTATGCAATCCTGATCCCATGGAACGTGTAACATATTTGGTGGTAGGTTCATCTATCACTAATTTATTGAAGCCTGTGGGCATATGTCAAAGAATACCAGATTTCATAAAGTTGTACGAAATCGATTTGGAACAGTTGAGAAAGTCATATATAGAATAACGGGTTCATATTCGATGACAGATGATTGAATCTGTAGCCAGCAAAAATAAAATAGAGACTGCCTCTAGCTCCCCGTCGATATTGTAAGTATTGTCCGAGTTTGAAAATCATTTGCTAATGTTGCAGTGACATACCTAGTTATTTTCTGGCAGTCATCGTTTTTGTAGCTTGTTGATTATTATTATTTAGAGGCTGATAAGCATCCTAAGGATGATAGGAACATGTCTACAGATTTGTGTATCTTGTTGTGAGATCAGGGAGGAGTTGTTTGACTATATGTTGTTTCTTTCACTTGTGCAAGCATTGGACGTTCAAAGAGCAAAGTTGAACTTTTATGGTGCTAGGTTTCACTTGTGCATACAACAAATAATTATGGGTAATCAAGCATTTTTTAAGTATTAGTTAGGTATAACATTTTCTTTGTACTAAATGTGTAAATTTGTATATCAATGTTTATTGTATGTGAGATTGGTCATTTATTCAAAAAACTATTGTACCGAAATGGTTATGCATATTCTATTTGATTATATGGTTAATTGTTTGAACATGATGATTACGTGAATGATTATTGATCGATATTGTAGAAACAAAATAGACTATTAACAAGATATAATTGCATGAAAAAATATAGCAAATTAATCAATAATTTTTAGTAGCGTTTTAAAAACGCTACAGAAATACACATAGTGGCGTTGAGTAAACGCAAGCGTAAATATGGGATAAAATTGGAAATTTTATTAATCGCATCAAAAAGCTTTTTTATGGCATTTTTAAAACGCTACAGAAATATTTATAGTGTGTCTGAAAAACATTACAATAGAATTATTTATAGTGGTGTTTGTTAAAAGTGCAACAAATATTTTTTATTTTTAGTGGCATGTTTTCTCCTAACGATTATCGAAATGCCACCAAAAATACTTAGTAGCAGTTTTTGAGCGCTACAGAAAATCATTTTTCTTGTAGTGAATATCTCATCACTTGGCGTGACACATTGTCAATTCACAACATATAATCGTTGTCTATTAACAGATAACCCTCTGAGGGCATAATTCGTAGAGAAGGGAGTTAAGCTAAAAGGATAAACCCTCTACCACTAATTGATATATCATAAACAGAAACTAATCTATTTTGCCATAAAATGCAATGTCAGACACACATCTGTTTACAAGTTCGTTCTGGGCTGTAAACGAAACAGAAGGCACCTTATTCCTCGTCTAATTAAGGAGAGAGGCCCTTGCGAATTCGGACAATCAACAAGTATGTCTGAACAACTGCCACTTAAAATCTTGTCTTGGGTGTACACCCCAATGAAGACATCAACAATCAATCCAAACGATACGAAGATCACTGGTTTTCAATCACATCTTCAGCAACTTAACTACTTGTTGTATAGTCATTTAGAACAAGTTGAAACCTGGTCTTTTTAAAATAACTAGCGCATCTTAAAACCAATATTGATATATAAACATATCATGAGTGTCATTCTAATTCGATAGATTCTTTTACTCAAATCATTCTTTACATTGGGAATTACTCCCTTAAATCTTATCAAAGATATACATTCCTTAAACTTTTGTTTAAGTCTTCCCTTGCTAATCATTTCAGAAGATTATTAATTATCATTTCACAAACTTAACTCAAATCGAGTTTTCTACGCTTTATCGAGATTATTGAATCTCATGAAAAGGGTAATTTCTCAAATCATTATCCTATTCCACCCTATTCATCCAAGGAATCAAAATTGGTAGTACTCCATATCTAATACCCCTCGAATTTTGGTAAGTTTCATTACCTTCATTCATTTCAAATATGATTGAAGATTTCAATTATCTTTTATGGGAAAACATATATACCCATACCCAACCCATTCATTGGTCATTGATTAGGGTATTTTACTTTCTCTTTGCATGATCACATCTCTATCCTAAAATCATACTTATGATTTTTTAATCTTATTGCTTACGCAGAAAACACGCTTATCCTTTTTTAAGCGATACTTAAATCTGTTCCCATTATCGTTTATTAGGGAAAACTCTTTCATTAAATCCTTATATTCAAATTGAACAAAGATTACTCTTAAACTTAACTTGAGAAATCATCTTCTCTTTTAAATGGGTTAAATAACAAATGCTATTTAAAACACCGTTCACAATAAACCCAAAATCATACTTTCATTATAAATGAAATCTTCACGGAATATGAAATCCTGTATTAGACTAATATGATAAGCGGAATAACGGCGAAAACATCATTAATATTAATTAAAAGATTTATTCCATAAACTTCATCTTCAACTAGGTAAAGAACAATGTTGTTGAAGGTGCCATTCACGACAAACCCAAACCAATTGATATTAAATATAAGATTTAATCAGAATTTAAATCCACTTATATTCAACACCAATTCTCGTAATCAATGAATACTATAAGTTGAATAACGATATAAAAATCTCCTAAATTCCTCAAAATGGTAAATGTCTACACAACGATAGTTAATACCTAAAATTCGAGAATCATTTCTATCCAAATCCGATTAATTAAATTAGGAAAACTTCCATCATACCCAAAAGATTTAACAAAACACATCATTCAATATAGTGTTATATTTGATAACAAATTAACTTAACTTGTTGGGATATGGATGATGTTATTCAAGACATCGTCCACATCAACCCAAAATAGTTAATATTTAATGTACGATTTAGAAAGAAATTGTATCAGCTCATATCTAATATCAAACCATATTATTATTTAAAATAAAATTCGTCTGATTCAGTTGGAATCTATTTTATAAAACATTTATAAAGTCTTTTAAAAGCGATTCCGGCTTCAAACTCAATTATAAATCAAAATTGAATATTCTATATTATTTGTAACGACCCAGGAATTTTCGACCCCGAAAATCGACATAACATCCCCATGTCGACAATTCAAGCATTGAAAACTCTGGATAGTCTTAGAAAGAATTTAGAGGGTGAGATAAGAAAGAAAGAAATATTAGAATAGAAGAAAGAAGAAGAACACCACATCAGAATCTCACAGCGAAAAAGATAAAATATAATATCAAATCTCTATATACAAAAGGATTGTATATACATACCAATCTTCAGAGCATAACATATAACTGCACAGCGGAAATAACTTTATATAACTAGCGGTGAAGCCACCTGCTTCTAGCTCCTGAATTTCCAAGCGAAACCTAACCTGGAACACACTCGGTCTGACCCGAGCACATTTGATTTAAAACAAAATACACCGGGTCAGTCTGGAATACTTTCAGTGATAAATTCACATGACACACACTTGTTTAACTTCGGAAAAATCCTTTATAAAATCAAAGGATAATAGTAAGACTAGTCTACACATAAACACAGACGGTTTTTACCTTACTATAACCCAAACCATTTTCGAAATCATACTTGTTCTGATATTATCATATTGTCTAAATACAATTAAATATTAATCTAGAGGAACGCTTGCATCTCACGCTCCCCATATATAGTATACAAACCAAAACCGCAGGCGCTTATTGGAGATTGGATTCCAACTTGACAAGGTATGGGACCACCTTCCGCACGTGTATCTCTAGAGGCAAATACACTGGGTTCAGCAAGAACGTCTTGCAACCCGGCCCTCACATGACCGACCACTCATTTCGCTTGAGTATATCGAATGTATATCACCGACGGTTGTGATCAGCAACCGCCTCCCGACAAAGGGACAACATCGAATATAGATTAAAGAAGCAAATGGAATTTCTCTAGATAGGTGTTCATACACCCTAATGGGAGCGACCCACATAGCCATGCTGCCTGCCCGATTATTGTCATTCCCCGGTTGATGAGACTTGAGGCTAGAATTTATCTTCATGATATCTGGTCATCATTACTTTGAATGCCACATCGTCAGATCCGCCAGATATCACTAATTGACGTCCACAAAAATACTCTGCGGTTAGCTAAGAGAAGGTGTACGGCCTCCTCCGTCATCAACAGAAATACGTTTGAAGAAATCAACGTACGTGACCCCTTTGGAAATACTCTGTCAGACACTCGACCATACAAGTCATCTAGGAACAGGATGAACCGAAGGCACTAACCTATTACATCTCAGATAGGAATCACCCCATGGATCAGTAACGAGAAGTCCTTGCAACCCGTGGATTCCAATCACGACAGAATCACAGTTTATCTCTGCTTGCAAGACAGAGAATCTTAGTGGTTCTTCCCTTTATGAAGATCCACGGTCTTCAATGCTCCATCTCGACCGTCTTCAAATATCTTCACGTATTTGTTGGTCGGAATGGTTTTCGAATATAAATTCGATCCCGGTCTTTCCATAACAACAATCGTATTGGTCCGGTTTGATAGTCGGTGATTTAACTATCAAATAACAATAGTGTGAATAAAACAAGTTCGCTGATTCAGTTCATGGCATGATTTGGCCCTTTTAAAATATATTTCAAAATCTCGCATTTATATTCAATACTTCACGTATGAGTTATCACACTAATCACAACACCTTTCGCTCGTTTCAAACTAATACCATTCCTCGATAATAATGAAGCCGTTCAAGTTGGGGTATTCTATTTACCTCTCAGACCTTGATCGCCAACGTTCTTATCTCATAATAAATACCAGTTTGTAACTTAACCCTTCATAAAAATCTTGTTCACTATCTTGATTCCAATCTGGTTTCATAAACCATTTCTTATATTTGAAATCCACTCTTCGATATAACCTTTTTACTTAATTCGTTTAATTAAGTAAGTCTTTACTAGTAATACCACCTTTTTCTTCAACCACAGTTTCACTTATAAAATCCCACATTCAATAATCTACTTTCTTTCATTCGGGAATCCTAATAATAAAACTTACCTTAGGTTATAACTAGAATCTGTTTACCGCCTTCTCTACAACAAAGCCTTTTTACCTTGGATTTTATTATCAAAAGCCATTTACAAACTTTTACCTAAAATTACTATATGTATCTTCACTAATTTTGAAATCCTTATTTCAATCAAAGTGTTTCGTTTAAACAATCCTTTAACCTTTCAAAGTTATCGTTTTAGTTCAAGACCCTTTTTACTTGGATTTTAAATTCCGAAATTCCTTTACCAATACAAAGCAATATTTATGTATTTTCCTTTTTGTTAAAATCCTTATTTCAATTCCAGCGTTCGCTTAATTCAATTCCTTAACATTTAAGTCACCAATTTGATTTAAAAACCCCTTTAAAACTTCACTTTGATTTCCTTATAACCATCCATTTACTATCCTTACCCTTAGTTTAGATTTCGTTTTAAGAACCATTAACACATTTCAATCACTTACTAACCTATTTACTATTTACCTTACAAATTTCATTATTGAATTCACTCCACTTAATAATTAAGAAAAATCTTATTTAAATCTTCTCATTCACTATAAAAACTCGTTTACAATCTCGTTTTGGGAAACTTGTATTTTTAATCCTTTGATAAACTCAATTAAAAATATTTATTTAAAAATTTCAAATTAAATTACTCGCATAGATTAACTTCAGTTCAATTAGAAAATAATTTACAACTTTAAAACTGCGTCAATTCACCAAACGGTAAACCGATGTCTAAAACAACACATTTTAGGCCATTCACTGCCAATTCCCAAATCAACACTGTCGGTTGATTTTAATCATAACGCAGGTGAATATTCATTCAACCATCATGTTCAAATAGGTTTTTCTACCATATGGAGTTCAATCAGTTCAAATATCAACAATATAAAACAACAAACAACACATGTAATATCTGAGGAATCCGGTCGGATCCCTCCAACCTGTCCTTCCCTGCATCACAGCTCGTTATACATTTCATAATAATATATGAAATAAATTTCATATGATCTACTAATTTAAAACGATTAAATCTAAATAACAGCATCCAATCAAACAGTAAACAACCAAGCAAACAATTTATATTTTTAACGGTAAATTATATTTTAATTTGAATTTACCACATCACAGGATTCCAGGAGGTGTGAGAATTAACTCACCGTTTGGTCCGATTGACGATTTCTGGTTATTTTATTCAATTTTAAACGAACGTTTAAAATTAAATAAAATTTCGACTACTTCCAATCTCAACTCATCCAGCTCGATTGCGTAGATTTTTCCTTGCGATTCCAACACGACTAGTTTTTGCATAATTCTGTGATCGTATAAATAAGTTATTGCAATTTAAAATTCTAAAAATTTAACGATTTATAATATTAAGTTAATAATTAATTAATATTCAGTAATTACCTTATAAATCCACTTTAGTTTGGGTTCAACGCGGTTTCTCATCTGGTAACCAAGGTCATCGCAATCCTTCCCAACCAAAGTGGCGCTCCTTCCATATTACCGTGATTATATTACTTTTTCTTTCTTCTTCTGATAAACCCATACGACCCAAGCCCTTCATCACGTCATTAGTCCTAAGCCCCATCTACTTCTCCTGGAAATTCTCTTTGTACAGTATTCACTTTGCATGATTTAATACCCTCAGCTCGTTGTGTCCAAATCTTCCCAACTAACAGTATCCACTTCATTTGAAGCCGCTCTAGTATAGGCGCCATGACCCTCTACATCCTCCCAAACCGTTGATCCTTGGTATCATTTCGTCCATTTGTTTTATTTTGAACAGTGAGGTCAAGCCCACAAACCTTTGCAAAAGCCCAGCGCTCCAATAGTTCAGCCGCCTCCATACTCTTCTTCTCCTCCACATTCTTGCATTTCCTCCTCACGTTTCGATCAACATATATTTTCTTCATCAGTCTGAGAATACAACCATTTTTCCAACGTACCATTAACACAAACGGCTCCTGACAAAAACCATGCAAAATATCCATTCAGTCATTCCCCCTTCTCGTCTGAGTTTTTACCCCTTTCTGCTCCACCGATTGTGACAACTGGAGGCCACTCCCCTGCCCTGCAATGCTCCACCGATCCCATCAAATTACTCCCCTTCCCATTCATCATAAACCGAGCTCTCTAGACCCATGCCACCTCCAAGTCAGCACAACTCAGCCCCCCACTTGCATCAATAACGTACGCAACTGCTAACACCACCTTCTTCCTTTCCGATCTAACACCGGCCAAACCACCCTCGTGTTCGTCTCCAGAAGCCCCCTTTCTCCACGTCCTAACCACTCACGCTGCTAAAAGGAGTTGCGTAAAAACAGTCCAACAACAGAAAAAGGGTACATCGGATTTGAAGCTCAAGCTTTAGCGATCTCATCGGATTTGGTTCCATGTGATTTGGTTACGTTTCTGATTTAATTTGGTATTATGAAGTTTTCGGGTTAAGTGCTGTTGTTTTCATTTGCTCGAGAGGAAGATGGTTATTTCATATGTATAGCATTCTTTTTATATAGAGGAAAAAGGAAAGGTTTGCACATGGGGTACACAATTGGCTCAGAAGAAGGAACGACAGGTCTTGTCGAGGAAGCAGAAGTTTTAAATGTGAGATGACAAATGATTTTCCTTTGACATAACCAACGATATTTTAGTGAGGCGACGAACGATATTTTTATTATTTTATTATTAAATGAAACTTCGTCATCAAGTAACACATCAAAACCACCACAAACGACTTCCGTCTACTGATAAAAAAACCAATCGTAATGTAAAATGGTATTCCGGTCTCAATGGTACAAGTTTCGTCGAATTCCGACTTCGTTTGGAAAAATTTCCTTTATAAAACCAGAAATAAACACGTATTTTAATTTTTCACGGTCACTAGATAAATCAAATAAAATTCGAAACTTTGAAATCCTACAATAATTTTTCAATACGAACCCAACGCCACCAGTCTCGTCGCATTCTGAGACTGTTTCCCCGGTAGGCTATTTTTAGGTGTACCACAATGCCATTTTTAACGCCAAATTAACCGGTCCTTAAAAATAACAAACTATATACCTATCCTGACTTTAATCGACGATATGAACTCAACGGAATAGGTTTTGCGGCCTAATTTGATCGTCTGCTCAAATTACCCTCAAATAACCCTTTATTAGTTTAATTCGCGTTATAGAAAATGAACAAGCGTTTTTGGCTACCGTGGTCACATACGACATCGGTTTACCACGCCATTCAACGCCGTAAAATAATTTAACGATATGGTCCCAATGAAACTGATTTCGTCGAAAACGACGTCCGTTTGCAAAATGGCCATTTTAAAGGCATATATTTTAAATAACGATTTCCATAGCGACTATTTGATTTGGACATAAAATAAAATCTACATGATGAAAATTTGATTTTTCTCTGCCATTTGGAAAGATATCGTCAAACCGGTCCCGACGTTTCTTGTTTCGAGGAAATCCGACTTATTTTGAACCCGGTACGACCAATTGAAGTTCAAAACACCAAATCGCGAACTGCCGCCCCGCTGCAGCTCGTTATTTAATTAAATTATAAACTATATATATTTCCTCATCGTTTAGAATTGAAATCATTTATATAATTTCACTATAGACAATGTAACTCACTTTAAATTGCCCGACCACATTATATTGCAAATTCCACATTTTCCAAATATTACTAGAAATTAAAATATTATTTTATTATTTATTTAAATAATATATTCCAATAAAATCATTAAATTCGATTATTTAAATCCAAACCCATATTTTAAATAAATAAAATAATCCAAATAAATAGGCAGAAAATACGGGTCGTTACATTCCTTCCCCCTCAAAATAATTTCGTCCTCGAAATTGCTAAGGTAGAAAGAATGTTAAATCCCATTATCCTTTCAAAAATAATTAATTTTAAAATTCGAATTTATTTTCAAAACTAATCTAACTGGTTGTAAAACCAAATTAATTCAAACAAAAGAATTTTCCAAAAATTTCTTACACCTTAAATTTTGGAAAAATTTCGGCAGAGTCTCCCCTGCACAGAGGACATCTGCAAAATTGCAGGTTCAAGAATTATATGTACATCGACTCTCATGGTCGGAAAAATCAAAATCAAATCCCAAAATCCAAACAAAACCAAAAATTTCATATTTGTGTAGGCGTACCTTTTTGCGAGCGTTATTAAGCGATATATTTTATTCGAGCTTGCTTAATTATTTTGCAGTTTTATTCAACTGGATTCAAATAACTCCAGAATTTCTCTCTTGAATGGATTTTAAAGCTGAATTGGCACTTCTGCACCTGTTCCTCAACACAAATGGATTTCATTAGTCCACAAACAAATGTCAGTTACGCTCAAATATCTACACCATTCATATCATGCATATCGTTCACATCAACCAATTATACACACAATTCAATTCACACGAGATTATAATTATTTATAATCACTTCAATTATTTCTTTAATTATCTATTCGGATTCATCAAATTTGGATTGATTGATTCGAATTATTTACTTCATTTTGGTTTTAACCAACTCGATTCATGTTCAAGTCATATTCAAGCAACCAACAATCCAAACATATCACACAATCAACAGTAACAAATCAAATAATTTTCCCATATGATAATAACTTGAGAAAAATCATTACTTCTAACCAAGTCTTAACAAATCCTTTTTTTTTATTTACCCATTCAGATTCATTAATTTGGATTATTTATCCAACTTGTTTATTTCAAATTCGTTTCAACCAATTCTATTCCTTCTCAAGCTTATATTCAAGCAATCAACCACACATTACAAACATATCATTCAATTCAGCATTAATAAATCAATGATTGCCCATATTATAATAACCTTTACTGTTATTTTATTATAAAATAAATTGGGCAAAAAAAAATTCAAAAATAATTTTTATATCAAATTACAAATACGCGCTCTCGTATATATACCCAAACTCAATCTAGGGCATTACTAACCCCATCTCTATTGAGTTACACCACAGAGCCAAGGTTATCACTAAACCAATAGCTCTGATACCACTGTAACGACCCAGGAATTTTCGACCCCGAAAATCGACATAACATCCCCATGTCGACTATTCGAGCATTGAAAACTCTGGATAGTTTTAGAAAGAATTTAGAGGGTGAGATAAGAAAGAAAGAAATATTAGAATAGAAGAAAGAAGAACACCACATCAGAATCTCACAGCGAAACAGATAAAATATAATATCAAATCTCTTTATACAAAAGGATTGTATATACATACCAATCTTCAGAGCATAACATATAACTGCACAGCGGAAATAACTTTATATAACTAGCGGTGAAGCCGCCTGCTTCTAGCTCTTGAAATTCCAAGCGAAACCTAACCTGGAACATACTCGGTCTGACCCGAGCACATTTGATTTAAAACAAAATACACCGGGTCAGTCTGGAATACTTTCAGTGATAAATTCACACGACACACACTTGTTTAACTTTGGAAAAATCCTTTATAAAATCAAAGGATAATAGTAAGACCAGTCCACACATAAACACGAACGGTTTTTACCTTACTATAACCCAAACCATTTACGAAATCATACTTGTTCTAATATTATCATAATGTCTAAATACAAGTAAATATTAATCTAGAGGAACGCTTGCATCTCACGCTCCCCATATATAGTATACAAACCAAAACCGCGGGCGCTTATTGGAGATTGCATTCCAACTTGACAAGGTATGGGACCACCTTCCGCACGTGTATCTCTAGAGGCAAATACACTGGGTTCAACAAGAACGTCTTGCAACCCGGCCCTCACATGACCGACCACTCATTTCACTTGAGTGTATCGACTGTATATCACCGACGGTTGGGATCAGCAACCGCCTCCCGACAAAGGGACAACATCGAATATAGATTAAAGAAGCAAATGGAATTTCTCTAGATAGGTGATCATACACCCTAATGGGAGCAACCCACATAGCCATGCTGCCTGCCCGATTTTTGTCATTCCCCGGTTGATGAGACTTGAGGCTAGAATTTATCTTCATGATATCTGGTCATCATTACTTTGAATGCCACATCTTCAGATCCGCCAGATATCACTAATTGACATTCACAAAAATACTCTGCGGTTAGCTAAGAGAAGGTCTACGGCCTCCTCCGCCATCAACAGAAATACGTTTGAAGAAATCAACGTACGTGACCCATTTGGAAATACTCTGTCAGACACTCGACCATACAAGTCATCTAGGAACAGGATGAACCGAAGGCACTCTCCTACTGCATCTCAGATAGGAATCACCCCGTGGATCAGTAACGAGAAGTCCCTGCAACCCGTGGATTCCAACCACGACAGAATCACAGTTTATCTCTGCTTGCAAGATAGAGAATCTTAGTGGTTCTTCCGTTTATGAAGATCCACGGTCTTCAATGCTCCATCTCGACCGTCTTCAAATATCTTCACGTATTTGTTGGTCGGAATGGTTTTCGAATATAAATTCGATCCCGGTCTTTCCATATAAACAATTGTATTGGTCCGGTTTGATAGTCGGTGATTTAACTATCAAACAACAATAGTGTGAATAAAACAAGTTTGCTGATTCAGTTCTTAGCATGATTTGGCCCTTTTAAAATATATTTCAAAATCTCGCATTTATATTCAATACTTCATGTATGAGTTATCACACTAATCACAACACCTTTCGCTCGTTTCAAACTAATACCATTCCTCGATAATAATGAAGCCGTTCAAGTTGGGGTATTCTATTTACCTCTCAGACCTTGATCGCCAACGTTCTTATCTCAGAATAAATACCAGTTTGTAACTTAACCCGTCATAAAAATCTTGTTCACTATCTTGATTCCAATCTGGTTTCATAAACCATTTCTTATATTTGAAATCCACTCTTCGATATAACCTTTTTACTTAATTCGTTTAATTAAGTAAGTCTTTACTAGTAATACCACCTTTTTCTTCAACCACAGTTTCACTTATAAAATCCCACGTTCAATAATCTACTTTCTTTCATTCGGGAATCCTAATAATAAAACTTACCTTGGGTCATAACTAAAATCTGTTTACGGACTTCTCAACAATAAAGCCTTTTTACCTTGGATTTTATTATCAAAAGCCATTTACAAACTTTTACCCAAAATTACTATATGTATCTTCACTAACTTTTGAAATCCTTATTTCAATCAAAGTGTTTAGTTTAAACAATCCTTTAACCTTTCAAAGTTATCATTTTAGTTCAAGACCCTTTTTACTTGGATTTTAAATTCCGAAATTCCTTTACCAATACAAAGCAATACTTATGTATTTTCCTTTTTGTTAAAATCCTTATTTCAATTCCAGCGTTCGCTTAATTCAATTCCTTAACATTTAAGTCACCAATTTGGTGTAAAAACCCCTTTAAAACTTCACTTTGATTTCCTTATTACCATCCATTTACTATCCTTACCCTTAGTTTAGATTTCGTTTTAAGAACCATTAACACATTTCAGTCACTTACTAACCTGTTTACTATTTACCTTACAAATTTCATTATTGAATTCACTCCACTTAATAATTAAGAAAAATCTTATTTAAATCTTCTCATTCACTTTAAAAACTCATTTACAATCTCGTTTTGGAAAACTTGTATTTTTAATCCTTTCATAAACTCAATTAAAAATATTTATTTAAAAATTTCAAATTAAATTACTCGCATAGATTAACTTCAGTTCAATTAGAAAATAATTTACAACTTTAAAACTGCGTCAATTCACCAAACGGTAAACCGATGTCTAAAACAACACATTTTAGGCCATTCACTGCCAATTCCCAAATCAACACTGTCGGTTGATTTTAATCATAACGCAGGTGAATATTCATTCAACCATCATGTTCAAATAGGTTTTTCTACCATATGGAGTTCAATCAGTTCAAATATCAACAAAATAAAACAACAAACAACACATGTAATATCTGAGGAATCCGGTCGGATCCCTCCAACCTGTCCTTCCCTGCATCACAGCTCGTTATACATTTCATAATAATATATGAAATAAATTTCATATGATCTACTAATTTAAAATGATTAAATCTAAATAATAGCATCCAATCAAATAGTAAACAACCAAGCAACTAATTTATATTTTTAACGGTAAATTATATTTTAATTTGAATTTACCACATCACAGGATTCCAGGAGGTGTGAGAATTAACTCACCGTTTGGTCCGATTGATGATTTCTGGTTATTTTATTCAATTTTAAACGAATGTTTAAAATTAAATAAAATTTCGACTGCTTCCAATCTCAACTCATCCAGCTCGACTACGTAGATTTTTCCTTGCGATTCCAACATGACTAGTTTTTGCATAATTCTGTGATCGTATAAATAAGTTATTGCAATTTAAAATTCTAAAAATTTTGCGATTTATAATGTTAAGTTAATAATTAATTAACATTCAGTAATTACCTTATAAATCCACTTTAGTTTGGTTTCAACGCGGTTTCTCATCTGGTAACCAAGGTCATCGCAATCCTTCCCAACCAAAGTGGCGCTCCTTCCATATTACCATGATTATATTACTTTTTCTTTCTTCTTCTTATAAACCCATACGGCCCAAGCCCTTCATCACGTCAATAGTCCTAAGCCCCATCTACTTCTCCTGGAAATTCTCTTTGTACAGTATTCACTTTGCATGATTTAATACCCTCAGCTCGTTGTGTCCAAATCTTCCTAACTAACAGTATCCACTTCATTTGAAGCCTCTCCAGTATAGGTTCCATGACCCTCTACATCCTCCCAAACCGTTGATCCTTGGTATCATTTCGTCCATTTGTTTTATTTTGAACAGTGAGGTCAAGCCCACAAACCTTTGCAAAAGCCCAACGCTCCAATAGTTCAGCCGCCTCCATACTCTTCTTCTCCTCCACATTCCTGCATTTCCTCCTCACGTTCCGGTCAACATATATTTTCTTCATCAGTCCGAGAATACAACCATTTTTCCAGTGTACCATTAACACAAACGGCTCCTGACAAAAACCATGCAAAATATCTATTCCGTCATTCCCCCTTCTCGTCTGAATTTTTACCCCTTTCTGCTCCACCGATTGTGACAACTGGAGGCCGCTCCCCTGCCCTGCAATGCTCCACCGATCCCATCAAATTACTCCCCTTCCCATTCATCATAAACCGAGCTCTCTGGACCCACGCCACCTCCCAGTTAGCACAACTCAGCCCCCCACTTGCATCAACAGCGTACACTACTGCTAACACCACCTTCTTCCTTTCCGATCTAACACCGGCCAAACCACCCTCGTGTTCGCCTCCTTGAAGCCCCCTTTCTCCACGTCCTAACCACTCACACTGCTAAAAGGAGTTGCGTAAAAACAGTCCAACAACAGAAAAAGGGTACATCGGATTTGAAGCTCAAGCTTTAGCGATCTCATCGGATTTGGTTCCATGTGATTTAGTTACGTTTCTGATTTAATTTGGTATTATGAAGTTTCCAGGTTAAGTGCTGTTGTTTTCATTTGCTCGAGAGGAAGATGGTTATTTCATATGTACATCATGCTTTTTATATAGAGCAAAAAGGAAAGGTTTGCACATGGGGTACACAATTGACTCAGAAGAAGGAATGACAGGTCTTGTCGAGGAAGCAGAATTTTTAAATGTGAGATGACAAATGATTTTCCTTTGACATAACCAACGATATTTTAGTGAGGCGACGAACGATATTTTTATTTTTTTATTATTAAACGAAACTTCATCGTCAAGTAACACATCAAAACCACCACAAACGACTTCCGTCTACTGATAAAAAAACCAATCGTAATGTAAAAAGGTATTTCGGTCTCAATGGGACAAGTTTCGTCGAATTCCGACTTCGTTTGGAAAATTTTCCTATATAAAACTAGAAATAAACACGTATTTTAATTTTTCACGATCACTAGATAAATCAAATAAAATTTGAAACTTTGAAATCCTACAATAATTTTTCAATACGAACCCAACGACACCAGTCTCGTCGCATTCTGAGACTGTTTCCCCGGTAGGCTATTTTTAGGTGTACCACAATGCCATTTTTAACGCCAAATTAACCGGTCCTCAAAAATAACAAACTATATACCTATCCTGACTCTAATCGACGATACGAACTCAACGGAACTGGTTTTGCGGCCTAATTTGATCGTCTGCTCAAATTACCCTCAAATAACCCTTTATTTATTTAATTCGCGTTATAGAAAATGAACGAGCGTTTTTGGCTACCGTGGTCACATACGACATCGGTTTGCCACGCCATTCAACACCGTAAAATAGTTTAACGATACGGTCCCAATGAAACTGATTTCGTCGAAAACGGCGTCCGTTTGCAAAATGGCAATTTTAAAGGCCTATATTTTAAATAACGATTTCCACAACGACTATTTGAAAATTTGATTTGGGCATAAAATAAAATCTACACGATGAAAATTGGATTTTTCTCTGCTATTGGAAAGATATCGTCAAACCGGTCCCGACGTTTCTTGTTTCGAGAAAATCCGACTTATTTCGAACCCGGTACGACCAATTGAAGTTCAAAACGCCAAATCGCGAACTGCCGCGCCGTTGCAGCTCGTTATTTAATTAAATTATAAACTATATATATTTCCTTGTCGTTTAGAATTGAAATCGTCGATATAATTTCACTATAGACAATGTAACTCACTTTAAATTGCCCGACCACATTATACTGCAAATTCCACATTTTCCAAATATTTCTAGAAATTAAAATATTATGTTATTATTTATTTAAATAATATATTCCAAATAAAATCATTAAATTCGATTATTTAAATCCAAACCCATACTTGAAATAAATAAAATAATTAAAATAATCCAAATAAATAGGCAGAAAATACGGGTCGTTACATTATTATAATATTAAAATAATAATATTTTTCAAAATATAATATTTTGAAATCCTAAATTTCCTGAAATCCATTATAAAAATAAATAAGATCATTAGGACAATCATTTTGAGTTAAAAGTGTCGTCTATTTATCTAACACAAATTCACTTTTGAGTTTACCATCCAAAATCTATTTTTAATTAGAACAAGCCGTTTCTAATTCAAAACTCTTTCAAATCCATTTCAATAGTTGTTTTTAATAATTTCAGTTTTATTTCCAAAATGTTTCGGATATAAAATTCCTATTTTTATTTTCATGCCTTATTTCATTTAAAAGAATACATTTTCATTTAATATCCCAATGAAACGAGACTCAATAAATACCTAAATTATTCCATATTTGTAGTGTCAATTTGTGTTAACAATTATAATAACAACCACAATAGTTATCGTCCATCAAACAATAGTCATAAGATAACCGTTATAATTGTTTACGCTTAAATGTACATAAACAGTATAAATAAACTATAATATACATCCTGCATCCACGAAGCAATCATCGCAACCACAAGCAATCAATATATAATCAGTTGATGATTTAAGATAAAAAGACTTCTCATAGTGATTTTTGATCGTTTCAATAACGATTGCTTTTGAATTAAATTAAAAGTGGGTTTAATTTAACCCAAAATTCCAACTATTACCAATCTCGTCCAAATCAGTTCCATCGCTGAGTATTCTTCTCCATGATTCCAACGGATCTTGTTTCCTCGGATTCTGAGTTCATAGAAGCAAGAAATAATTGTTCGAACTTTGAATTAATTAATTAAAATATAATTAACCTTTGTTATCATCTTCCCCAACTCACGCTCTGTAGCTCACCCTCCCCAATCACCTCGCACCATCGTCCATAATCCACGAAGCACCAATGCTCACCACCGTCGTGTTCCCCTTCGAAAGTCGCACCAACATGCCCCACCCCCAAACTCATCACCGTCGAGTGGATTTCACCCACAACCGGAATTGACGTCGGCTGCAATTATGACCACCACACAATACCGACGACCATCAAACTTCCCCATAATGTCAACTTCACCAACATGAATAGATTTCCAGTTGGAATCTTGGCCTAAATCGGCCTCGATGTCATGCAAATCAAAGAAATACGTTTGCTGCTCCTAATAATTATTCATCCACGTTTAACTCACCACTACATCCACCATAATCACTTTCAAACTAAACGGCCAACAACAAACTTATAGACCTCTCTCCCCTCACCAACTTCCTAATTGATGCCATCACCTAACTCTCGCTCGTTTGCACGCAATACGAGATAAACAAAAACTGCTAGTTCATAGTTGTGGGTGACTTCCGGCCACCCGGGTGTCCTTCGGCCATTAAATTTGGTTGGCATGTCGCCCTTAACCCGATGTACAAATTTTATGTTGAACACCTCGACTGATTCTCAATAATTTGTGAAGTATAAATTAAAATGTGGAAATAGATTTTATTGCAAAATGTTGCTGTTTTGGGGGCTTATGAATTGTGAAACTTGGGCTTATGGTAGGGTAGTTATATAGGAGATATTTTGGGTTAATAATATTCAATTCTATTATTACATTTCTTTGTGCCTATCGCTATCTCCGTTCATCGTTTATCAACTCACACGATCACATATGAACCCGTTCAGGGCGAAAATTGATATAGATCTATGGTTAGACATTATTGTCCTAATGAAACTTGTTTCATCGAAATCTGAGTCTGTTTGCACTAATAGCACTAGTTTGGGCTCAAATTATTGTTTTATATACATATGTATTTACATTGAATGTTTATATCTTGCATGGCCACGTACTAACTTCGATTGATCCGAAATTGGGAATCTTACAATAATTTACTATTTCAGATTCGATAAAATTGTTTTGTCAGAATATAATTTGATAAAATATAATCACACTAATTTGCGAAAAGACT
Organism: Allium sativum; assembly: GCA_030737875.1. Classification (NCBI taxonomy): domain Eukaryota; kingdom Viridiplantae; phylum Streptophyta; class Magnoliopsida; order Asparagales; family Amaryllidaceae; genus Allium; species Allium sativum. The sequence continues at coordinate 430,075,281 of CM060923.1, forward strand.
TATTTTCCATGTTCAATTAAATTGATAAAATATAATTTGATTTCAAAACAAGTCAATTTAATAATAATAAATTATCATACAGATCTAAATAGAATATCATATTCGATATTCAATTTATAATAAATCCCTTTTATCATATAAATAAATCATTATGGTTTATAAACGATTTTATAGCGACTTTCTGAAAAATTGATTTGGACATAACTTACAATCTACAAGATGGAATCTTGATTTTTCACTTTCATTAGAAAAATATAGTTCAATAGATTCAAATGTTTCTTGTTTCAACGAATTCTGACTTATATTGAATCCTTTACATTCATTTAAAGTTCAATGTAATATTACAAACTACCACACAGTTGCGAGCTCATTTTTAATTTTATTATAAATTATATGTTCAATCCTTAAATTAAATTAGTTTCAAGTCATTAATTCTTAAAATAAATTATTTTATATATTTTATATTCATTTAATATTTCTTAATAAAATATGGCTCATTACAATCTGGCCCACTTAATAAGATTTTGTCCTCGAAATTGAAGATGTAACTGAAGATCGATTACTAAACCAACAAATCCTTTACTCTAACTGACTTAAGTTCTTCAGCTTATAGTTTCTTAAGGATTTTCCCATTCTCAAAATTTGGCTAAAGCCTTAAACTTTTGAATTATTTTTCCATAACCTTCTTTGTACGGACCAAGCGGTACAACTACAGCTCGCCTCTCTGGGCCCTCACCAATCAAAAAGAAAATCCTAAAGCCAATCGGCTTGCTAATCAGCTCATAAAATCATTAAACCCAATCAATATAATAAATATGTACCTTTGTGTCGAGCATTCAATTTCATTCCTCATCTTGGCTTCCCTTCAATAACCTGTCCAATATATATACGTCCAATTCCAACTAATTTCCAATTTATAAACTATGCAATTGAATTTCTTTAAAATTCCAGTTTTATTTAATTAAAGTTAAACTTTAATTCATTTGATTCATTTTTATCTTTATAAACTAATTAATTCGTGCTAGTTAAATTTAAAGTTCAAATCATCTTAATCCTTTCCCCGATTACAAACATTAAATTTTAACCAAGTTCTTAGCTTAAGGTTATTCTTTCCTATATCATGGCTATCCAAATCTTTTTCAAATACTTATTTATATGGGTTTAAGCATATCTTCGATATTTCAATTGGAATCATATAGTCATCCAACTTTAGAAGGTCGAAAATAAACAATGATGATGTTGTCGTTATCACCAGAATCTTCGCCAAGCGACTAGAATGTGATTCTATATCCATCTAATATATTTGAGATTTCGTATATACGCCGGTCAGGCGTATATTCAAAATCTTCTTATACTCGATAGTCTAACCTCGACATCAAATAAAATACTCAAACTCTTAATATAAGATAATTAGGCAGGTTATATATATATATAATCTTTTAAAATCTAATTTATTTTTATAAATACACAAATTCGTTCTCCTTTATATATAATACTCTTCAAACTCATTCTAGGGCATTACTAACTTATCTCTAATAAGTAACTCTTCTAGAATATTACTAATCCTGCCTCTGATGAGTCCTTTCCTTCTGTTCAAATGAGTCATACCCTAAGGCTGTGTATAAACCAAAGCTCTCACAACAAAGGCGACGATCCGCCTTTTAGCCTGATTAAAACCAATAATTAAACTAACTTAAATCGATTAACAAGTCGTATCACTTGGGTTACAACTAATAAAAACTAAACAAAATAGCTTTTACATAAGAGTACCACTTATATTATAGTACAATAATTAAATACATACGTAGCTGAAATAACTATACCAGAGTATAACATGTACAAAACGGAAAGAGATAAACTCTCAGCAGAAGAAATAAAATACTTTGGACACGGCTCTAGCTTCAATCCAACACCTTCTCTATAAAATATCTGCACATCAAAACTATTAGGCTTTCCGCATGGAAAATATGGGCATGCAGAGTTTAGGGAAAGAACAATAAACTCCGGGTCAGTCATAGGACTGTTGTGAGAACTAAAACAGTTGTTTACTTTTATCTTAAACTTGGGTAAATCACATAACACGCCATATAACACAGAACAAATTTTTTCCATATGAGTACCAATCATAAACTACTCGTAGTGATTTTGAAAATGAAGCTACCATTAGACTCGCATTCCATCACACAATGCAACACACACCATAGGAACAAGTTTTGCCTTATGATAACCAAATATGCTTGGTACACGAAAGTCTCTTTTATTATTACTAGCGCATAGTGTAGAAATTACTTTCGAAAGTAAATGTACCAATCATAGAAGACATAGGTACCCTATATTGCATCTACATGCATAGATTACAACTAAAACCGTAAAAGGTTTGTATTGGAAGTTGGATTCCATCAATGACCAACGCAAAGGATCTTCCTTAACCGCGATTCAAAACACCTGTAGCGGGGTGTTCTAGGATCAACAAATGCTCCTTTGTCAATGGAAGAGTCGGCTTACCACAATTGTAACAACCCGGAAAATCATAACAAATTAAAAAATTTTATTTGGCTATTGTAATGAATTTTGAATATTTAAAATAGTTTATCTTAAATAATAACGACTAGAAATTTATTTTAAATGAAGTTAGAACGAATATATTTATTTTAATTATAAAAGGAGCTAGAAATAGCGCTGTAGTTTGAAAATTTGAAGTTGAACTTTGACTGAATGTACAGGATTCAAAATAAATCGGATTTCAGTAGAACTAGAAATATTTAAATCTGTTTAAAAATATTTTTCAAAAGGATCTGAAAAATCGAAATTTCATAGCGGGAGTAAAAAGTTATGGCCAATTGAATATTCAGAATAGTCGCTATGGAATTTAATATAAATATAGCCCTTAAAAATAGACATTTTGCAAACGACCTCCGTTTTCGATGAAAACACTTTGGTTGGATCCCGAATGTCAATTTATTGCTAGGTTTAAAATTCCATAATTTTTGGAATTAATATGTGAGCGTGGTAAATTAAAACGCGTCTAGTAATTTCAGTTTGAATTGGACCGACCAGAAAATGACCATTTTTCAAACGGTCTCCAAATTCGATGAATTAATTTTGTTAGGACCGCATTGTCCAAAGATAGCTAGATTTATTTTTCGGGAATTTTTGGAATCTGTATGTGGCCCCGACAAATTAAAATGTACGTTTAAATCTAAAATTGAATGTTTTATATTTTAATTTATAGAAAAACTGACTGAAACAGTTGAATGGGCTTACGAAACATATTCCATTGTGTCCAGAATGGGGGTATTTAGCTAGGGGCGTCAGTCGTTGGGTTTGATTCGGAGTTCGGATAAGGAAACACTATTTTTCGAATAAATATATAAATCGACCAATCATAATTTTCCTTTCATTATTTTTATTTTCCAAAAAAATCTAAAACCCCCGTAATCCTCTTCATATCGAATGGCGGCTACAACAAAATCCTTCTCTCCTCCATAACTCCAAATCTTCACTATAAAATCCATCGATCCTTCAGAGGTTTTTGTAGAGCTCTTCATTCTCTTCAAATCCATACCTGTTGGGTGAATTATCGCTGAGAATTCGCGAAAATCCAAGCCTTCGAAGTTGCGTTGTTCGAGGCGCCACCGCTAGTTCATCTCGCCGTCGAGTTCTCCATCACCACCATGGATCTACGTGCCTCTCCAAGCTCTTTAAGTTGGCGCAACCCGATCAGCTTCTCGTGCTTCGGACTTCACGAAAATCGATAACCTAGTTTTGAACGATTCCCTAAAAGGTGCGGTTTATATATTTTAAACCGATTATAAAACTTTAAAGCATTACGAAATTGGTTAATCGTATAAAAATCATATCTTTTTCGTATGTTGTCGAAATCTAGTGAAACAAGAGACATTGGGACTGTGACATCATACACTACATTTTAGAAGTGACCGGAAATTTTTTGGAGCTATCTACAATTTTAGAAGGAGTGGAACCCAATGTGAGCAATATAAATTCAAAAATAAATGAATGAAAAATATACAGGTTGCAGACGGGCCTTACTAGCTCCTGACACCATCGTCCACAGACCATGGTAGATTTGTTTGATAGTATTGTGTTGTAGAAATTGATTGTGGTTGTGAATGGTTGATTGTGGTTGCAACAAAATTGATTGTATTTGTGGAAAATTCATTATATTATGAAAATTAATTGTATTATGGAAAATGAAAGTATTGTAATGTTGCAAGGCCTAAGATAGCAAAGGAGTCGTGCTGGGCACGGTGCTGGTGCTACCTACCCTACCGTTGTAATGCTGAAATTTTCTAAAATGACTAAAAATAGTTGTTGTGTTGAAATAAATTGTTTGGACAATAAAAATCACTTTTTTATTGTATGTATGACTATATAAAATATTCATGTTAGAAATAAATTGTTTGAACAATAAAAATCACATTTTTATTGTATATACGAAGTGTTAAAAATATTCGTATGTTGAATAAATTGTTTGGACAATGAAAATCACAATTTTATTGTATATAAGAATCACTAAAAATATTCATGTTTGAAATAAAATGTTTTAACAATAAAAATACATTTTTATTGTATGTAGGAACCTTTAAAAATAGTAGAAGTTGAAATAAATATTTGTTGATTGAAAATATTATTTCCATCATGTATATGAAGTGGTAAAAATAACCACGAGTTGAAATAAATATTTGTTGATTGAAAATATTATTTTTATCATGTATATGAAGTGTTAAAAATAACCAAAGGTTGAAATAAATATTTGTTGATTGAAAATAATATTTTTAACACATATATGAACTGTTAAAAATAACCAAAGGTTGAAATAAATATTTATTGATTGAAAATAATATTTTTAACATGTATACGAACTGTTAAAAATAAACAAAGTTTGAAATAAATATTTATTGATTGAAAATAATATTTTTAACATGTATATGAACTGTTAAAAATAACCAAACGTTGAAATAAATATTTGCTGATTGAAAATAATATTTTCAACATGTATATGAACTGTTAAAAATAATTGAAGGTTGAAATAAATATTTGTGGATTGAAAATATTATTTTTAACATGTATATGAAGTGTTAAAAATAACCATAGGTTGAAATAAATATTTGTTAATTGAAAATAATATTTTTAACATGTATTTGAAGTGTTAAAATCATCATGTATGGAAATGATTATTTGTTCACTAGAAATATTACTTTTAGCCTAGATATGCATATATATACATATGCCGAACAGGAAAACGGATTAGCTGTTGGGTAAAGAATTTATTTGCGTGCCGGACAAATAGGTAAACCTTAATGAGTTGGATGTGCAATTTTATTTATTATATAAACTCCTGTGAATGCCATTGGATGCGGTGTGCTGGTTGTTCTGTGTGAGATTATAAACAACACCATAGAATAGTAACAATTAATTTTGAACTACACTGCATGGCATACTTCATGAAGATAACATACTCTATCATATACCACATAAACATTGAGAGCTTATGTGACGAGGTTGGAATTACTATACAAGCGAGACGCTTGTATGGAGATGACTTTATTTCAGGTTGAACCGAAGACGAACTATTGATTTCATAGAATATCATATTCCATATAAGCATTTGGAGCTTGTATGACGAGGTTGAGATTACCATACGAGCAAGATGCTTGTATGGCGCTGATTGAATTGCAGGTTGAACTGAGGACTGATATGGACTACATAAAATATAACGGTAAATTGCCAGTTTTAATAAAAAAAACCACACGGGTCTACAGTTAACAATAATCACGTCCCTCTAGTTATTAGATACGGCACATGGATTATTTATTTTCCAACACTGGACGAGGTGACGAGATTTATCTCTGGATTAATTTACACACTCCCTCGAGCATAGAATAGGTCACTAAACATTGTGTGTGCTTATACTGGATTTATTGGGTACCTAATACGGCCCAATAAATTTCCAAACCCCTCCCCATACAAAGGAGGTTATGGCGAAATTTTTCGAAATTTAAAGGCGTTAGCCAAAATTTTGAAGTGAAAACGGTTTAGAAATCGTCAAATTAATTATATATATAATTAAAATAAAACGAATAACGACGCTGCAGTTCGCGTTTTGAAATCGTAATTTTGAACGATTATTACGGGAGATCCGACTGTCGGATTTTCTCGAAACTAGAACCGTTTGGTTCGCTTTGGAGAGATTTTTCCAACGATATAAAGTTTATTAAGATCCATCGGTTAGTTTTTGAGAAATGTGTAAATCCAATTTGACCGAGAGTAGTGCCAGGGCCATCGAATGACCTGAAACGTCGTTCAATGAAAATGGACTATTTTTATAAATATAAAAATAGCGAAAAATCATTATAAAATATCATGAGTGATATGGAATGGAAATAAACCGATCTTACTTGGTTTATTGGATATTATGATGGTTAGATGTATTTGACATGAAACTAATATATTGAATTGAAACGTGAATGTCGAATAATTTAACCATGGAAAGGAATTGATTTGAATTCTATGTATACGTGAATTATTTGAAAAGGCCGAGTTAATTCTCATTTCAAATAATTGATCGACGATTAAAAGTCGAAGATATGAAGACGGTGCAAGACCGATGATCTTCACATCAAATGGATTACTACTGATGCCCTGGATCAGTTAGCTCCCAGGAGGGGTTACAGTGGTAGTGGTCCGGACGTATTTGTTGATTGTTCGGATGTGTCTGACATTGTATTTCATTCTGTGCTGATTGATTTCTATTAAATATACATCTATTTGGTGGCGGAGAATTTATTCTCTTGCTTAACACCCTTCTCTAAGACGTATGAGCTTAGAGGTTATATATCGATAGACATCAGTCGCATGGCATTTAATGTCAATGTGGCATGTTGAGATGCAAATGATCAAGGCTTTTGTTGAAAAGCAGGGCCTTGTGGTTGATGATCAAAGCACGGCTTTAATATAGCATAGCTTTGTGTATAACATTAATTCGCGAGCTTCACACCTCGGTATGAACCAGAAACAGGATGAAGGACGGCGGGAAGGACATGCGTTTCTTTCTAACTAGGAGTGGTGTCATGGTATGGAACCCAGACATTTTTACTTATGTGGTTGTTGGAAAGCGAGGTACCTCAGATATATCGGTCACTACGGGGCCGATGGATGATATGGTCGACATACTGACCATTACGCCCCATAGGGCGGAGAAACGTATTGTTCAGGGATAATTAATCCACTTAGGTAGACCGACCCTGCATTTTCCTAGGTGCAGTTGCGGTTGTATCCTGAGGGATGGGCTAGAGTGCCTCGAATTCGGTAAAGATGATCCCTTGCCTTGGTTCATGATGGAAATCCAACTTCTAATACGTGCGGTTTTGATTCTAAACCTATATATGGCGGCATAGTGGCATGAGACGCTCATGTCGTCTATGATTGTTACATTATGATTGAAATTGTTTTTGAAACATATATGCACTAGTAATAATATCAAATGATTTTGATTTATACATATCAAGCATATTTTGGCCATTATAAGGTAAAACTCTGTGCTCCGGCTTGCGTTGCATTGTGTGATGGGATCTGAGTCGTATAATGTCTTCATTTTTGTAAAAAGCATTGCAATGTTTTAAATGATTTACTTGTTGTATGCACTGGCAATCCAATGAAGTAAACCCATTCCGCGTTAGCGGCGTAGTCCTGTGGTTGACCTTATTATTAAATCAGTTAAGTAAGATTTCTCATACCAGTCCCACGACTGACTCGTAGTTTGTTTCACTTTGCAAACTCGGGTGCCCCTCATTTCTACATGGGCAGCCTTGTATTCAGGTTTTAGCAAGCTCATTCTGGATAGCTACGGAGCTGAAGATGGATTCTATCATTTCTATTATGCTGTTCAGACTTTGTTATGTGTATTATGTTTGATTCCGCTGCAGACATTTTATATAAAGTTGAAACTGTGTTGTGTATTAAGTGTGATCCTGTTATGATGTGTAACTCTGATGATTATATTTGTTCCAGTGTAATTTGATGTACATTATCGGATGTAATTCTATATTTTTGTACTGTTGTTTTTGTTTATATGTTATATTCCACTGATTATCCTTGCTTACGTGGCATGGGAGTTTGGGGTCATCACAACTATTTTAGGTGATGTTGGGGTTTCTCCTGAACATAATGTCTATCGGTCATTGTTGACCATTTCGAGATGCCTCGACCTATCATCCACTAAGTAAACTTACCTGGGCAACATACCATGGCCTTACTTTCTCAAACAAGATGGAAACGTTAGTCCTTATCTCTGTTGTACTTAATCTAGTTTTGAATCATTACCGGTTGTGAGGCCTGAAGTCACGCTTATGCACAAAGCTCTTTTTTTCAACATAAAACTTTGATCATCAATAACTCATCACTTAGCATGCCACATTGTCAACTCACAACATATGATTGGTGTCTATTAATATATAACCCTATGAGGACATAAGTCTCAGAGAAATGTGTTAAGCTAAAAGGATAAATCCTCTACCACAAACTGATATATTATCAGTAGAAAACAATCTATTATGCCATAAAATACAACGACATACACACATCCATTTACAAGTTTGTTCTGGGTTGTGAATGAAACCGAAGGCACCTTATTCCTTGTCCAATAAAGGAGAAAGGCCCTTGCAAATTCAGAAAATCAACAAGTACGTCCTGACAAATTCTACTTAAAACCTTGTCTTAGGTGTACACCCCAATTGAGACATCAACAATTAATCAAAATGATATGAAAATCCCTGGTCTTTAATCACTGTCTTCAGTATCTTCAATACTCATTGTATAGTTATTCAAAATTGGTTGAAACCAGGTCCTTCTGAAATAACTAGCGCATGTTAAAAACCAACATTTATACATAGACACATCATGAGTCTCATTCTATTTCGAAATATACTTTTACTCAAATCATTTTTTACATTTGGAATTACTCCCGTAAATCTTATCAAAGATTTACATTCTTTAAACTCTTGCTTAAATCTTTCCTTGGAAATCATTTCAAAAGAATACAAAATCTCAGTTCACAAACTTAACTCAAATCGAGTTTTCTATGCTTTATCGAGATTACTAAATCTCACGAAAAGGGTAACTTCTCAAATAATTATGTCATTCCCATCCATTCGTCCCATGGAGAAAAACTGGTGATACTCTATATCTAATACCCCTCGAATTTGGGTAAGTTTAATTACCATCATTCATTCAAATTTGATTAAAGATTTCAATTATCTTTTATGAGAAAACTTATTTGTCCATACCCATCCCATTCATTGATCATTGATTTAGGTAGATTACTTTATCTCTGATTGATCGCATCTCTATCCTAAAATCATACTTATGATTTCTTAATTTTATCGCTTATGCGAAAAACACGCTTATCTTCTTTTAAGCGATTCTTAAACTCGTTTTCATTATCGTTTATTAGGGAAAACTCTTTCATTAAATCCTTATATTCAAATTGAATAAAGATTACTCTTCAGCTTATTTAAATGGGCTAAAGAACAAATGCTATTTAAAACACCATTCATGATAAACCCAAAATCATACTTTCATTTTTAAAGAAATTTTCATGGAAATTATATTAGTATACAATCGATATGAGCTCCCGTATCAGATTAATACTATAAGCGGAATAATGACAAATCCTTTTAAATTCCTTACATAGTAAAGGTCTTTATCCATGAAGAGCCATCTCGATTGTCACTAAATCGATTCCCATTAAATTCCAATTTAATTCGTTTATTAGAATACTTTACTTTGGAAAAGTTCATTATTCTTAACTAACAGATTATTCCATAAGCTTCATCCTCAACTGGGTTAAAGAACGATCTTGTTGAAGACACCATTAACGATAAATCCAAACCAGTTGATATTAAATATAAAATTTAAACAGAATTTATATCCAGTTATATTCAACACCAATTCTCTAAATCAACGAATACTATAAGTGGAATACGATATAAATATCTTCTAAATTCCTCAAAATAGTAAACGTCTACACAACAATAGTTAGTACCAAATATCTGAGAATCATTTCTATCCAAATTCGAGTAATTAAATTTGGAAAACTTCCATCTTACTCAAAAGATTTATCAAAACACATCTTTCGAAATAGTGTTATATTTGATAAAAATTAACTTAACTTGTAGGTTTAAGGATGATGTTATTCAAAACATCATCCATAACAAACCAAAAACAGTTAATATTAAATATACGATTTAGAAAGAAATCATATCAGCTCATATCCAATATCAACTTCGCATATTCAACAAATACTATAAGCAAGATAACAATGTATTCACCTTTCAAATTCCGCAAATAGTATGCATCTCATCTACAGAATTAACACCAAACACTTGATAATTAATTCCAGTCAAATCTAATAATCAAGATTTGAAAATTTCAGTTCATTTAACTTATATTCCCAAAACGTCATTTTACCGTATTCAACATGTTAGGCTAAAAGCACAAAAATCGAAATATAGTTCAAAACTTACTATTTCTTTCTCACATTACTTTAAGATAATTTATTACGATTTATAATTTTTCCATACCTTTAATAATTTTTATATGGCCTTTCCATCGATTTCTAATTACGGTCATCAAACTGCATTTGCAGTGACCTTTTCAAAAATTGATTTAAACATAACTTGAAATCCAAAATTTCCTTTTTCATTCAAAAGTTACGATCAATAGAAAACAAACATTTTTCGTTTCGGGGAAATCCGATTTAAATTGCATTAGTTATGCTCGTTTAAAGTTCATGGTTGAAATTCGCAAACTGTCGTTGCACGACACGTCCTATTCAAACCATGTTATTTTTTAAAATTAAATTCATCCGATTCAGTTGGAATATATTTTATAAAATGTTAATAAATCACTTAAAAGCGATTCCAACTTCAAATTATATTATAAATCGAAATTGATTATTCTATATTATTATAATATTAAAATATTCTTTTACATCAAATATCCATTTCTTCATTCAAAGAGAAACGACGGACATGCTGGCTTTCTAGACCCTTTTTTCTTGCGCCGCCACTCCTTAATCTTCTCCTATCTCGCCGCTCTTTTACCACCCACCTTATGACCAAGAAAAGAAAATCTAAACCGAGTCTCCTCTCTTCAATAACTACCAGATCTGGAAGCCACGCCAATTCTGTGCAATCGCCCTCAGACTCCGATGTCGAGCTTGATGACGCTGCATCACCACCTGCGAGATCTATTTTTACGTTTCCTGAGAATCATCCTTTGAAGAAGTTAATCTCGGATAGTAACACTGTAGGTCCTTCTGCTCCTATTAACCTTCGTAAGTCGCCACTTTTTGTGAATTTGGGTACTTATTGGGTACGGCAGCATCCACTGTGTCTGTTGCTTCTATGAGACAGTCTTCGGACCTTGTAAATGCTGAGTTGGGTTCTAAGGCTGATCGTGATGACAATGCGCTATTAGTCAGTGCCGAATTAAATAGCCTTCGCTCGTCTAGCACTGAAACATGTCAAGTTTTCCAGCGCCCTCCACTTGTTCAACGGAACTCCTCAGTCAACCACAATAATACACCAGCTACCCACTTACCTGCTCATCTATACTCCCCGAACTCCTCGACTCACAACCTCACTAGCCAACTACCCTCTATTTCTGCTGCTCTTGTTCGTGATGCAGCAGTGATGAACTCAATCCCAAATGCTCCCAAGAAATGGATGACTTTATTTGATACTCTTCCTCACGTTGCGAGGGAATGCATACTAGTGGATTTTGAAATACTACATGCTGAGTCTAGTTCTGACCATCCACTGGAAATTCATGTTGAAGCAGCAAATTTCTAGAACGAACATATTATAGGATTTTTTTTGGATTTTAAACTTCCTTCTGTAGATACGCGTACATCATGACGAAACTCATGGAAAATCCGTGACTCCATGAAAATGACGTTTGACAATAGCCCATACTACTTTAAGTTCTCCTCTACTGCTGAGAGGATAAGTGTATTGGAAGCTGCGCCTTTTATCATTGAAGGCAGACTTTTTATTGTGACTTCTTGGAGCGCTTCGATTGATAGAGTACGTGAATAGGTCCTTTCTATTCCTATTTGGGCACAGTTCACCCACATTCCTTCTGTGCTACAACCACTTCTTGGCCTTAATTGGCTCGCATGTCATATATGTGAACTCAAACGCTTTGATGCAAATACTGTCGCAAGAAGAAAATTAGTATATGCTAGGGCCCTGATTGAGATTACTCCTGATAAACCATTGCCTACTCAGATCAAATTTAATTTAGACAATCGTGTACATTATGTGGATGTCAAGTATAGATGGAAACCAGATATTTGCACAACTTGCAAATCTTTTGGTCATTGGTCTGATGCCTGTCTACATGTAGCTAATTTGCCACCCCTGTTAAGACTCCCATATCTACACCTCCTAAAGGAGGTCGGGTCCCTACTGGTAGGAAGGTTACTCATGTAGAGGTAGAGGAAGTACTTGCGGAGGTTGTGCCTACAGCTACCATTTTGCCAGATGTTCCTCGTAATCCTGATATCCCTTGGAATGAGCTTGAGACTGCTTGGGTACATTCCCCCTTTGGAATGCGTTGTGGCACTAATGATATTTTCTTTATTTTTATTGATGATGAAGCGATTGAGCGCAATCGTCTCTTCTACAGGCCGGAAAGCAAGAAATTGATAATGTCGACTGAGGGTGCAATTGGTGAAAATAACTCTGAGATCATGTAGGATTCTTCATGGGACAAGAATAAACTACTCGCTCCTTCTAACGTGGATGACTTAGCCTTAAGCTTTTGATACTATAAGTGCAATATGACACCCTACACTGGCACCTTTTATGAGGATGACTCGAAGGTTGAGTATTGTAGCTTGCCTAGTGTTTATCTTTTGTATTCTGTCTATGTACTTATCATTGCTATTTTGCTGCATTGATAATGGCTGGACACTTAAAACTAGACATGTTACTCTGTGCATGTGCAGAGTACCATGCTTTTGTTGATAATAAAAGTGGTACGGCCACTATAAAAACGGCTGCCTTACCAAAAAAAAATATTTTTCAAAATATAATATTTTGAAATCCAAACTTTCCTGAAACCCATTGTAAAAATAAATAAGATCATTGGAACAATCATTTCGATTTAAAAACGTCGTTTATATATCTAATTTGAATTCACTTTTGAATTTACTATTTGTTAACCGGTCTTTTGGTCTGGTTCCCAAAAGTATGCAAGATACGCTCGACTCAACATATCGCGTGATATTACAGCCCATAATTGTTGCTAACATCATCAGGGGTCCAACACCAGAAAACTCGAGTCGGGCCCCTAGTATCCATCAGTATCCATCCGCAGCCAAGCCGAAGGCGAGCCGTCAGTGGTTCCGGGCACAGCGTCGGTAGGGGTCTGGGACCTACAGTTCCAGCTGCGATTGACCAATTCATTCGATTTTCCACCAACAAGTGATTTACCCAGAATCACCAGATCGACTCAAAGTCCAGATTCGACCAACAACTTCCGTGATCTTCGTATCCCTCAAAACTAGGCCACATCCATGTGTCGTACCCCTCTCTTCCTGATTCCCTCCATGCCCAACCAGCATAAACTCGTACCCCATGGGGTACGAATTTTGTACCCCCAGGGGTATTAATTTCGTACCCCACCGGGTATGAAATTCGTACACCACGGGGTATGAATTTTGTACCCCATCTCCCCCTCAGGTACGAATTTTGTACCTCCCGGGATACGAATTTCGTACACTTAGCACGGGTTTCGAATTTCCTAGCACGATTGGGGGATCCGAGATTTCTGGAGCACTCTCCTCTAGGATACGAAAATTGGCTTGTGGTCCTCTAATTCTAACTATTCCCACCTAACCACTCCACTATAAATACCCCTCAACCTCACACTTCAATAGGGTTGGAATTTGGTGATTAAACATCTATTGAGAGCTCCAAGTAGCCTCTTTAATGGCATCTTCACTTTAAAAACGAAGAAGGGCAAAAGTGTCTTTTTCCTAATATATTAATATGTGATAATTATGACATCATATAACTTACAGATGTATGTAAAGCGATGTCACGAGATGTCCTCAACTTTGTAACCCTTTATTATTAATAATATTCCAACGATTCCTCCAAAGTGGACATAGGCCTCTCCCGAGACCGAACCATTATAAATCTCTAGTGTTATTTATTACTTTCTACACTTACTTTTCCACGCGAAACTATAATTCTTAAGTAACAAGAATCTTGGGTGTTTACGACATATTTTGCCATCAGCTCTATTCAAAATTTATTTTTAATTAGAACAAGTCATTTCTAATTCAAAACTCTTTCAAATTCATTTAATCCTTTTCAATAGTTGTTTGAGATCGTTCCAATTTCTTTTCCAAATCGTTTTGGATATAAAAATCAATTTTCATTTTCATGCCTTATTTCATTTAAATGAATATATTTTCACTTAATATTCCAATGACACAAGACTCAATCAAGGCCCAAATTATTCCATATTCATGGTGTCAATTTGTGTGAACAATTATAAAAACAACCAGAACTGTTATAATATATCAAACAACAGTCATAAGCATTATAATTATTAATGCTTAAATGTACATAAACAGTATAAATAAACCATAATAAACATCCATCATCCATGAAGCGATCGCAGCAACGACAAGCAATAAATATATAATTAGTTGACGATTATAATAACCATTCAAGTTAAAAAGAGTTCTCACAGTAATTTTTGATCGTTTCAATAATAATAGCATTTGCATTAAATTAAACATAGGTTTAATTTAATCCAAAATTCCAACTAGCTCCAATCTCATCCTAATCAAGTTCATCGCAGAGTATATTTCTCCATAATTCCAACGGATCTTGTTTCGTCAAATTCAGAGTTCATGTGTGCAAGATATAATTGTTCGAACATTGAATATATTAATAAATAAATTAAAATATAGTTAACCTTCATTATCATCTTCCCCAACTCACGTTCTACAGCTCACCCTCCCCAATCACCTCGCACCGCCGTCCATAAGTCACCGGAGTACTGCCGCTCACCACCGTCGTGTCCCATTTCGAAATTTGTGCCGACATCAGCAGGCCTCAACCCCAAACTCGTCGCCGTCGAACAGAATTTCACCCACGATCAAAATTCACGTCTACCGCAATTACTACCACCACACAACACCAACGACCACCAAACTTCACCACAACGGCGACCTCACAGCCGTAAACAACTTTCTAGATGGAGCCTCGGCCTCAACGTCACGCAAATCGAAGAAATGCATTTGTTGCTCCAAATAACTGTTCATCTATGTTTAACTCACCGCCACGGCTACCACAATCACTTTCAAAACAAATGGCCAAAAACAACTTGCAGACCTCTCTCCCTTCTCCAATTCCTAGTTGACACCATTACCTAACTCTCGCTCTTTTGCACACAAAACGAGTTAAAGAGGAGTTGTCCAATTTATGGTCATGGGTGACTTCCGGCCACCTCGGTGTCCCTTGGCCATGAAATTAGGTCAGTGTGTCGCCCTCAACCTGATCTACAACTTTTATGTTGAGCACTTCAGTCTATTCTCAATAGTTTATGAGATATAAATTAAAATGTGGAAATGGAATTTATTGTAGAATGTTGTTTTGGGGGCTTAAGAATTGTGAAACTTAGGCTCAGGGTAGAGTACTTATAGGGGAGATATTTTGGGTTAATAATTTTCTATTATATTGTTATATTACTATGTATCTATCGCCATCCCCTTCATCGTTTATCAACTCGCACGATCAAATATGAACTCCGTTCGGGGTGAAAATTGATATACAACTATGGTTTGATAGTACAGTCCTAATGAAATTTGTTTCATCAAAATCTGAATTCATTTACTTAAATAGCAGTAGTTTGGGCAAAAATTATCAATTTTATATACATACGTATTTACATTGAATGTTAATATCTCGCACGGCCACATACTAACTTCGATTGATCCAAAATTTGAAATCTTACAATAATTTCCTTTTCTAGATCCAATAAAACTGGTTTCATCGAAATTCGAGGTCATTTGCAGAAAGACATTTTCTTCATATTTAATTAAATCGATACACTATATTTTTAATTTCAGAACAATTCTATTTAATAATAATAAATTAATATTATTGTATATATCCTAACATAATATCATATAGCTCCAAAATAAACATACTCGGGTTTATAACTCAATACTACCATTTTTAAGTTAAATCGATATTCAATTTATAATAATATCCCTTTTATTATATAAATAAGTCGTTAGGGTTTATAAACAATTTCATAACAACTTTCTGAAAATTTGATTTGGACATAACTCATAATCTACAAGGTGAAATCTCGATTTTCACTTTCGTTAGAAAAATATAGTTTAATAGATTTGAACATTTGTTGTTTCAATGAATTCTGACTTATATTGGATCATATACATTCATTTAAAGTTCAAAAATATTAAGAACTACTGCGCCGCTGGAAGCTCATTTTTAATTATATTATAAATTATACATTCAAACTTTAAATTAAATTAATTCAAGTCGTTAACTCTTAAAATAAATCATTTTAAATATTTAATACTCATTCAATATTTCTTAATAAAATCTGGGTCGTTACAATCTCCCCCACTTAAAAATATTTTGTCCTCGAAATCGAAGACAGAACTAATGGTTGTTTACTCTATCTAACTTGTGTTCTTCAGCTTTTAGTTTCTTAAGGATTTCCCCAATCTCAAAATTTGTCTAACGCCTCAAATTTTTGAAAAAATTCGCCATAACCTCCTTTGTACGGCTCAATCGATACAACTACAACTCACCTCTCTAGGCCTTCACCAATCGAAAAGAAAAACCTAAAGCCAAGCGGCTTGCCAGTCGGCTCATAAAATCATCAAACCCAATCAATACAGTAAATATGTACCTTTGTGTCGAGCATTTAATTTTATTCCTCATCTTAGCTTCCCTTCAATAACCTGTCCAATATATATACATCCAATTCCAACTAATTTCCTGTTTATATACTATGCAATTGAATTTCCTTAAAATTCCTTCCAGTTTTATTTAACTTAAGTTAAATTTTGATTTGTCTGATTCACTTTTATCTTTTCAATCTATTTAACTTGTGCTAGTTAAATTTAAAGTTAATCATCTTAATCCTTTCTCGGATTACAAACATTAAATTTTAACCAAGTTCTTAGCTTAAGGTTATTACTTCCTTTATCTTGGTTATTCAAATCATTTTCAAATACTTATTTAGATGGGTTTAAGCAAATCTTCGGCATTTTAACTGGAATCAAATAGTCATCCTACTTTCGAAACATGAAAATAAACACTGATGATGATGCAGTTATCACCAGAATCATTCCCAAGCGACTAGAATGTGATTCTATATCCATATAGTATATTTGAGACTTCGTATATACGTCGGCCAGGTGTATATTAAAAATCTTCTTATACTCGATAGTCCAACCTCAACATCAAATAAAATACTCAAACTATTTATTGTAAGATAACCAGGAAATTTTTCCATATATAATCTTTCAAAACTTAATTTATTATTATAAATATGCAAACTCGTTCTCTTCAATATATAATACTCTTCAAACTCATTTTTGGGCATTACTAACCCTATCTCTAATGAGTAATTCTTATCGGATACTACTAATCCAACCTTTGATGAGTCCTTTCCTTTTGTTCAAATGAGTTGTACCCCAAAGCTTCGTATAAAACAAATCTTTGATACCAGATGTGATGACCCGCCTTTTTGCCTGATTCAAATTGATAGTTAAACCGACATAAACCGATCAACCAGATGTATCGCTTGAGGTTACAACTAATAAGAACTGAATAAATTAACTTTTACATCAGAGTACAGCTTATATCAGAGTACAATAATTAAATACATATACAACGGAAATAACAATACCGGAGTCTAATATGTACACTCGGAAAAACATAAACTTACAGCGGAACAAATAAAATACTCTGGACATAGCTCTAGTTTCAATCCAGCACCTGCTCTATAAAATATCCGCAAACCCGAACTACAAGGCTACCCGTGTGGGAAATATGGGCATCTAGAGTTTAGGGAAAGAAGAATAAATTCCAGGCCAGTCATGGAACTAGTGTGAGAACTAAACAGTTATTTAGTTTTATCTTAAAGCTAGGTAAATCACAGGGCCACGTCGTATAAGTCGGAACGGGTTTTCTCCATATGAGTACCATTTGCTAATTCTACAACACATTACACCAGACCATTTGATCTAACTGCTACTGATATATGGGATCCTGGCCCCAATAAACTCTGATTTTGGATACAAGTACTATATATCATTTGTCGATGCTAGTACTAGGTACACTTGGCTATATCTATTGAATTCAAAGTCTAACACTTAACCACTATGTTGATCTTTATTAAAATGATTGAAAATCTATATAATAGTGCAGTCAAAATTTTTCAATCTGTTAGGGGAGCTGAATTTAAATCTCTCAATGAATTCAAAAAAGAGGTATAATTCACAGAATTACATGTCCATGCACTTTTAAGCAAAATGGTTTAGTTTAAAGGAAACATAGGCATATAATAGAAACTGTTTTAGCACTATTATCTCAAGCCCCACTACCCTTAAAATTTTGGCCTAAAGCATTTAATTTAGTTGTTTTCTTAATAAACAGGATGCCAACCAAAATATTACGTGGAATAAGCCCATTAAAAAATTTATATAATGTTAAGCTAGACTACAGTAGTCTAAAAACATATAGTTGTTTATGTTTCCAAAACTTAAGACCATTCAATTCAAACAAACTTGATTACAGATCAAAACCATGTACCTATATAGGTTATTTTATTCATTAAAAGGGTACAAGTGTACTGACACTAATGGTAAGATCTATATAAGTAGACATGTTTTTTTTTTTTTTTTTTTTTTTGATGAGAATGTCTTTCCATATAAGAATCCTGAAATGAAAACATCAAAGAAAGTCTATAACCCAAAAGTGGTTATACCTGATCTCCCAATAATAAATGACGTGTGGGAGAGATCTAGTGGCACTGAGGTTGTTGGTACTCAAGATTATCATCAAGATGCAGCTGATGAGGCAAATCAGCATCAAACAGAGTCATCCATCTACTCCTTTCATCAAACTATATTAGAAGAAATTGAAAATTAGAGTGCTGAAGACCACGGTGATAATCAAAATTCTGACAACAATGAGCGAAGTAATTCAAATAACAGCATAAGTCAGGCTGAACAAAGAAACTCACCACTTAACTTTTCACACAACCAAACTGGTCATCTCATGGTTACCAGAGCCAAAAGTGGCAAACTCAAGCCAAAAATTTACACTGTCACTGTTAACCAAGATGAACCAATGGATTACACTCAAGCTATGAAGGATGACAATTGGAGATCTGCCACGAAAGAGGAATACAGTGCCCTTAATAAGAACAACACGTGGGAACTTGTACATCCTCCAAGCAACAAAAACATAATTGATTGTAAGTGGACTTATAGACTAAAGAAAAATCTAGATGGATCAATAATCAAGCATAAAGATAGGCTTGTAGCTGAAGGATTTACACAAGAATATGGTTTTGACTTCAGTTATACTTTTTCCCCATTGGTAAAGCCCACCTACAATCAAACTCAAATTCACAGCTGCTCTAAACAACAAATGGAAAATCAAGCATCTAGATGTTAACAATGCATTTTTGAATGGTGACTTACAAGAAGAAATCTACATGCAGCAACCACACTGGTTTACACAGGACTCAAGCCCAGTCTGCAAGTTAAAGAAAGCCATTTATGGACTCAAGCAAGCCCCAGAGTGTGGTTCGAAAAATTAATAACCACATTGAACTCAATGGGGATACCACCGAACAAAATTTAACTCTTCTCTTTCCATTAAAATTAATATTTCATATATACTACATGCATACTAATATATGTGGATGATTTAATTATTACAGGGAGTAATGAGGATGAAATCAGACAGTTAACCAATGTCCTAGAAAAACAGTTTTCTGTTAAAACCTAGGTGGCATATCACATTTTCTTAGAATTGAAGTAACAAAGCAATCAGATTCAAAAATACATCTCTATCAAAAGAGATATATTTCTGAATTACTGATGAGGACAAACATGAGTGAAGCCAAGCCACAACCTACACCAATGATATCCAACCAACATTACTCTAAAAACAAGGGAGAAGTCATAATTAATATAAAACAATATAAAAGTGTTGTTGGTGCATCACAATATACAACTATAACACGACCTGATATTGTATTTAGTGTTAACAAAATATCTTAATTTTTGTAGAATCCTGTTGACGAGCATTGGAAAGATGTAAAAAGGATTCTTAGATACTTAAAGGGCAAAATCAACTATGGCTTAATTCTAAAAGCCAGTAATCATCTCAACATCACTGTCTACAGTGATTCAGATTGGGCTGCAAACAGTGATGACATAAGATCAGTGACAAGGTACTGTGTCTACATTTGTGACAATCTTATTTCATGGTGTTCAAAGAAGCAAATTACAAGGTCAAGTACAGAAGCAAAATATCAAAGTGTGGCAAGTAGTGTTGTTGAGATTCTATGGTTATAGTCATTCATGAAAGAATTGAAACTACACACAGAGAAGAAGCCAACAATATGGTGCGACAATCATAGTACAATCTATATGAAAAAAAATCCTCTTCAACACGCGAAGGCTAAGCATATAGAAATTGACATATACTTGTTCGTGAACATGTACAAAGGAAGAATTTACAAGTAAACTACATACCAAGCTATCAGCAAAAGACTGATATTTTAACTGAAGCTGTGTCATCGAAGAATTTCACAAGACTCAGAGACGGATTAAATATATAAGGAAGCATACAACCTGATCTGAAGCGTCAAGGAAGATGAAGCCCCAATTCGTCCTGATTTCAGTGAAGCTCCTTTAGCAAAGCTACTATCTTCTTGCTGCACCTCAACGCATAGGGCCCTTTTGATGTTTGAAACTCCAGATCTCTTAAGTTTCAGCATCAAAATGGTGTTTTTTGTTTCGTTGCCGCCGTGATAAATTGGGGTTTCGAACATTGGGCTAACCCTAATTTGAGAGGGGTATAAACACAAATGAAGAATGCGGCTGCTATCCGCTATCTCACACTGTTTTAACATTTTGTACCGTTATTTACATTTTGGGCCAAAGCCTTTCAGCCAATTAACTCCTGTATAAATGCCCAATGGGTATACACTTATCATTATCAAATTGTACATTCTAAAATTCATTTCAATACAATTCTGCAATTCAGATTTACATTTCTGCAACTTCATTCCACTTTCTAATTCTGAATACTTAGTTTCTCTTATTCTCCAAGTTTAGTTTCATAATCATGTGAAAATATACAACCTAACTCACAATTCTCCCGAAGTGACCTAAAATATTTTAGTTGCTTATCTATGCATTTTGGAACAAACCAGTTAAGGGTAATAAAGATTTGAATCAGGATTCTCATTTAGTTAAAACGGAGCAGGAAATAAAATAGAGATAGGCTATTTGCTTTTAAAATGTCTGTAAGGTACCTTTAGTTCACAACTGTGTAACAAATCTTCAGTTCAAACAGAATTGCAGTTTAATTTCCTGCTCCTTTCACATAACTTTAAACAATGAAAAAGGAAATATGCAACATTATGATAAATTAATGCAAAGGAAAGAAAAAGAACATCTTTGAATTATATAATACAGTGACAAATAAAGGCAATTGATTAAGAAGATGATATAGCAATGATAACAACACTGATTTTGAGGCATTATCCTCTTTGCTCTTTCCCTTTGTTTCTTTTTCCCATCCTCTCTTTTTTACCCACTTATTTGCTCTTCGTGGTTTCCAAGCAACTTACCTATTCTACAGTTAGTTTTGTTCCCTTTTCCCTTTTCATTATTACGCTCCAACTCTAAGTGCAGATGATGATGTTTTATGGAGATTTTTCTTTTTCTTTTTTCTGTATCGGTTATGAGTATGCATGCTATAAAATGTTTTCTATGGTAGAACACAGTACATGACCACATTTTTTTATGAATTCAGAAGAGTGAAATTCTGTCAAGGTTCCATGAATAAGCCCTACTTCCTATAAATCAGATGTTTTTGTCCATAAATATATATGTATTTGTGCTGATTTCTTTATGTCATTGATGATCAGGGTTGTCGGTCCAGTATGATGAGTACTTCAGCCAGTCTGTGTCTTGAGTATTCACTGGAATTGATGGTTCCTGCTACAGCATGCAAAAGTGCACAAGTCAGAAAATGAGGGTTTATTCAGGTCACCAAAAGTAAAAAACATAAAGAAACAAATATTATGTTTGGATACACTTTAAATCTAGTGAAAGAATGTGTAGTATATAAAGATATGCACATAGGAACCCCATATTTTGAGGGAGCTAAAAACATATTTACATGCTAAAATAAGATCTTAACACATTAGTTAACAGGCCAAAAACACAGATGAAACAAATCTTAATATTCGTACATCGACATCTGAGCAAATCTGTATGTTCCACATAAATACATTGAACCGCATGTTATATTGTAGCCTGATATATACAGGTTTGATACATCAGCATTTGAGCAATATAACCCAGATTCATGGACGTCCCGCTAATTAGGCAGTTACTAGAAACATCTGAATATGTATTTCCTAACAAATCCCGTAATCTATATTTATGGTAAGATACATACTGCACAAACATTAGTACATAGTTCTTGGTAAGTCAGTTTGTTGATGTATCAAACTGATACATAACTTACCGCGTTATAATTGATCGTTTAAACATGTACCGGTCAGGGACTCAGGTGGAATGAATTTCACTATCACCAAATTATGTGTCCTCATATGCTCCACTAATTACAACTACCGATTAGCTGAATAAAACATTAAATAGCTGGATCACACTTAATGGTTTTATTTCATTAGGGAACAGGGGCATACAAATTTTAAAGATGGAGGAGTTGACCCCAGGTCAAGGTCCGTGCATCAGTAATGACTCTAATAGAGCTCAGTATTCATAAGTGGTTGGACTTAATCTACATGCTTCAAATATTTTAAGCTGCATATCGGATACGCTTTTAGGGTTTTAAACATGACCCAACAGCTAATCTAATTGATGTTTAATAATGAGAAATGTTAAATAATCGTAATAGTCTTTGTATCTTAAGATGGAGGGTTTATGAAACTTCAAGGAATCAAGAGTATGGATGTCTTTGTATAAAGGTTTGTGTTTTCTTCATTGAAATATACACATAGGATCGATCTTAGGGAAGACTAGAAAATAAATGTTTGAATTTTCATGTGTTTGGACAAATCCCACATCGAGAAATTTACAAAATAAATTCTATATACATATGAAGAGTTCACCCTTCACATTGCCAATTGGTTTTATGATAATGTGGGATTCTCTAACATCATGCAAATGTAGATTGGTTACAAATAAGCATTGAATGTATTATTACATGAAGTTTATTTTCATGTGATTTTCAGAATTTGATGTCATGATCTAATATTATTTTGTGTTGACTAAATGCCACATGAACTTTTTTAATTTCGCATTAGACCGAGGTCCCGATTTGCAAGAAAAATAATCTATTTATTTGCTAAAAAAGATATTAGGGCAAAAGAAAATTGGTTTATATTCCATGATCGCTTTCAATCATCTTTAAATTAATGTTCATAATTTTGATTGATTAAATTTTGGTCAAATGCTTTTTTCCTTCGAAATTAGATACTTAGGCTGGTATATTGTTGTAGTATAGTTCTTTGTGATATATGTTACACTACAAATCAAAATATGTATAATGGTTCGAACAAGCTACGTAGGATTCAGATCTATGGTCTAATGGATCAAGGCAGAACGCTTAAGTGTTAGGGAAGTGATGTTTGACTAATACAAAAATAATTCACAAAGCTTGAGCACTCCGACCTAGTCACCAGATTTCATTGGTTCAACACGGAATTTCATGGCTTGGCATTTGACACGGATGGGATTCGAAATCCCTGCTAATGTTTTGGCACATGAAAATGCCCTGAGCTCAGCGTGCAGATCACCACAGCTAGCTTGAGCGCATCGGTATTCCGGGATTCAGATTTGACACGTTGGCTTGGAATTCGAAATGGCCAGGGAAAATGGCATACCACCCCTAGTATGTACGAATCACTGTTTTTTTTAGATTTTCTTTAGGATTTGAATTTTGGCGTTGGAACATATTTTTTTGGCTAAGTCCTGTGGAAACAAATTTCATATCCCATTGGAATACAAAATTTGAGCTGTTGCATAAAATTTTCTCCTATAAATACCCCCTCTCTTGGTATTCAAAGGGGGTTGACATTTTTGGATTCCTGCTATCTTTTGGCATATGGGAAACTCTCTTTGGAGCTCATTAATGGCTTCTATGGTGTTTCTCATGGCTTTGATACATTTCTTGGACTTGTAAACTTCAATTAGAAGTTTACCTACAACATTTTAGCATTCACTTGGACTTTTGACTTGCGTTGCACAACTTCAAGTGTTAAAACTCAGACTTTGGAGTATTCTTGGACATTTTTGGACATTGAGGTTTTTCATTGGACGTTGGACCTCTTTTAACACACTTTGGCCTAAGGAAGAAGAAGATTTTGGGCAAAGTTGGAAATTAACAAGAATTTTGTTATTTTCTATTGTAACTTTATCAATGCAAAGTGTTTAATGTCGGACAATCATTGTAATTGTAAAATTGATGATGAATGATTACTATAAAGTGGACGCAGATGTTAGCGACGAACCACTATAAAAAGTTGTGTCCTATTACATTTCACTGCATTTGGTTGTTTGGATATTAGGTTTGCTTCTTAACCCACTCTTCGGCGTTGGCGTGTGCGAATGACCAACTCCCCGCGTCGATACTTTGGCGCGCCAGGTAGTGGCACGCGACAACTTCGACTTCGGCTTTGGTTCCCGGTTTGGTTTTAAATTTCGGATTTAGCTTTGGTTAACGGATTTTGCTCGCCTTTCACTATGGTTAAACGGAAGAAGCTTAACGTTATTGCCGAGGATCAAGGTAGTAAAGGAAGTGAAAAACTTTCTTCGACTGGAAATCCATCGAACTTTGTCACTCGAGAGAATGTGGACGGGATGATTAAGGATTTGGCTTTGGACTTGAACGCTTGCTTAGAGCGATAAGAGAAAGCGATGAATACATTTCTCGCTCGGATTGAGGCTAGGATTGGAAGTGCTGAGAAAATCCACATGGATATCAATGGAACAAGCGCTAGTGCTCCATAAGTCGCGACTCGAGACTTGGGGGCAACCCCATAAACTCAACTGCAGGGCGGTGCCGATCCTAGGACTGGTGTCGTCCCCCTATACTCGGGGGCAATACCCTTAATTCCGATGTCGCTTGAGCTCGTGGCACTTTGGTTGGCCAAGTCGCAGGTTCCGACATAGGAAATGTGGCTCGAGCGCCCTTGCGTGTAGATTTTGATGGTAGCGCTCTCACAGTTCCGGGAGTAAGGATTATGCCCGTTGCGGCTCCTTAGGTTGGGATTAAACCAGAAGCTCATATTGCCAATCAACTAGTTGCTAACGTGGAATTAAACGCCGGGGGGCACCAGCGTTGGCTTGGATAATTTGAATCAATTGCTCGCAGTTGGTAATGGATCTCAAATTTCAGATGTTATTCGTCGATTTACTCAAGGCGGTGCCTTTTCTTCGGATCGGATTGTGTTACTCGCAATCCGTTCTCACTGAAAATCAGAAATTCTCGGAATCCACCAGACTTCAAATTGCCGGTGGTGAAAGCTTATGATGGTCAGAAGGATCCGATTGCTCACTTGATACGCTACGTGCACCATACGGAAGTTTTCTCTACTTCGGATAATGTCATGGTAAAGTGTTTCCCGTTTTACTTGACAGACAATGCTACCATGTGGTTTCGGCAGTTGGAACAGATTCAGTTCATTCTTGGAGTTCTTTGGTTAGTAAGTTCGTCGAGCAGTTCAGGGTTCACGTCACTCATCCAAAAAGCGTTATGACACTAGCGATGATCAAGCAAAAGTCCAACGAGACTTTACGTAAATTCTTGAAGAGGTTTAACGCGGTGGTGCCATCGTTCTACAAACCCGAACCCGATCCTTCCAGGGTTTTGATGTCTGCCGTTTTTGGTATTTTGGATAAGACTGACTTTAAGTTTTCACTATAACAGGACCTGCTGAGGGATCTCGGTGAGTTGTACTTTGAAGAGGAAAGGTTTCTGTGTGAGGAGGATGCAAGGACAGATAAAAAGGTTTTCGAAGCTAATTCGGTTAAGGGCGGAGGACTGCCCGACTTTGGTAAAGCTAAGGATTCTGGTGAGAGTAAATCTTCTTTGGGGAATTATCGAAACATGGCTTGGAGGGAGCCTAAATTCCTGTCTTACTCAGAAATTACTCATACCGTCGAAGAGATTTACTTAGAAGTTCACCCTATGACATCTTTTAGAAAATCTCCCAGGTGGGGGTCAACTCAAAAGGAAAACAATTCTGGTCGGCATTGTTTGTTTCAGGATCTCGACGGTCATAACACAAATGATTGTCGACTTCTTCCGGATATAGTTGAAGAGCATCTCAGACGCGGTGAGGTAGCACAGTTTGTTCGGGCTGGGCTATGGTTCTAGGACAGGAACAACCCCCTCATATGCTACTCAGGATAGGCCCGTGTCTAGTACTTACGGCCTCATCATCAATTGATCTTGGATTTCTTTGGCTATGGTGTCTTGAATTCAAGCCTCCTGGACATCAGTATCTTGTGGCTTGTGATTTTTGGTCTTTTGCCAGTTTTGGTTTTTTGGTTACTTGGCTTTTGGTTTTGTTTGGTTCTTTGGATCATGATCATGTCTTTTTGGTTTCTTGGTCTTGGTCTTCTTTGGCTCTTTGGGTTTTGGTATTATGGCTTTTTGTGTTTGGTTCTTAGGTTCTAGGTTTTCCATCTTTTGATCATCTTGGTTTTCGCTAGCTTATGGTTTGGTTCTGACTTCTTCTGGACTCTGGTTATTTGGGCGGTGTCCCATGGTTATGGCTTTTTGGGCTCCGGTCCATGCTTTTGGCTTTATGGGCTTCGGCCCTCTAATGTTATCCTTTTGTCTTTCTGGTTGTGGATAGTTGAGTCGATTTGCCCATGTACATGAGTTGTTATAATCCCTAGGCATGCTCTTTGCTCAACAATACGCCATCATCCTCTTTTGGTTATTAATATAGTTGAACTTTTCTGGCTTTTCTTGGTCGTCTTGCTTCGGCAAGGATGACATGAACCTTTTCTGGCTTTTCTTGGTCGTCTTGCTCTAGCAAGACCGCCTTAAAGTTTTTCTGACTTTGGACTTTGAATGACTAAGTTCGCTTACCTATGTAACAGGAACCAGCGAGATTCTAGTCATGCTTTTTGCGTATGATAAACCGTTCAATTTCCTTCACGAATGAATTTAAAATCGAAAATGGCCAAGTTCGCATACCCATGTACGAGAACAGGCGAGTCCCTAGGATGCTCTATAGGATGGTAAACCATTAAGTTTTCTTTACCCTCATCTTTTATAGTTTTAATAAAATTACTTTGGTCTCCCTGGAGTATGAGATATGAAATTGGATTACGAACTCTAAGGACTCCGATCCACGACTTTGGGACTTGGTTCGCTAAGTTCACACTTTGGCTATTCTTGGTCATCTTGCCCTGGCAAGGCCAACTTAAACTCATATGGCTATCCTGGTCGTCCTGTCAGCTCCTGACAAGGCCGCCTTGATTTGTGGCAGGTAAGGACTTTACTCGTTCGACTTTGGGTTATTCTGTCGGTTCACGGTAGATGACTCACCTAGTTATACTAGAGTGGTCATGTTGGTGACACAACAAGATAAGCTCATTCTTGGCTTTAGGTCGTTTTTCTTACTTATGGCATTACAATCCACTTGGTTACTCGATTATTTGGTTATCTGGCTATCAGTTACTTTGGTTTTACGGATTTTGGATTTCCCCGGTTTTTCGGCTATGGTTATTCAAGTTATTCTCGGTCGTAGACCCTAGCGGTACCTTAGTTATTCTGGCTACTTCGGTTCTTCTAGCTATTTCAGTTATTCTGGTTATCACTCGAGAGACGGTCCGAAGCGATCGTCAGCTTTCATTGGATTTCAGGCTTTGGTTTTACAGTCATTACGATCCAACACGATCATGGATTTCTGGTTGGTCTGATCCGGCGAGATCACGACTTTCAGGTTCTTTGGCTTTCTGGTTTTATGGTTAGTACGATCTAGCGTGATCGTGGTTCTTCGCCTTTCTAGTTATCGGAATTCCCTTCGGACTTCACCTGGCTTTGGTTCACGAATTCCTGGATTTTTGGCTTACTCTTAAAACACATCTTTCTTCGATCAAGAAAGATATGTTTTAGAGGGTAAAGTGTTGACATGCTTTTTGGTAAACTAGTCACACATCATGTTTATGATTAGCAACGAGCTCGAGACTCCAGTACGTTCGTCGGAATTCACAAAGCGATTTGGTCGAAATCGCGAAATGTTAAGAAAAAAGTTGAAAATATCGCTAATTCCCCGTTCAGCATTAGCGGATTGGCAAAGTTGTTAAGGACTTCGGATACAAAATATAATATTTCATACTTGGTAAAAATCATGGAAATCTGACATGCTAAAAATACATGATTGACTTGGCCAGATCAGCTCAAAACCCCTGAGCATCTCGGTGCAATCAGGTGACAAAACTCGGCAAAGAAAAATATGTTGGATTTTGGCAAGTTTAGGTCGGATCATCCCAAAATTGGTGATCAACACAGGATGATCACTCAAAATCGCCTGCATGACCCAGCAGATCGGCCAAAACACAAGGATTTAGGATTCAACGAAGCCCATGATCTGGCATTTCAGGGAACCATGATCAACACGGTGTGATCACCAAAATTTCCATGTGCGCACTGGCCTAGACAATTGGAAAACTCAGGAACGAACTCTGGATTTACGAATCCCCTCGAGATACGAAAATAATGATTTCATATCCCTACTGGGATACAAAATCGTATTCCTTCAGGCGATACGAAATCGTATCCCTCCCGTGGATTCAATTTTCCAATTCCTAGCAACCTCCAAAAAGCTTGAGCGCTCCGACCTGATCGCCAGATTTCATTGGTTCAACACAGGATTTCATGGCTTTGCATTTGGCATAGATGAGATTCAAAATCCCTGGCAAGTTTATGGCACATGAAAATGCCCTGAGCGCAGCATGCAGATCACCATAGTTAGCTTGAGAGCATTGGTATTTCTGGATTCGAATTTGGCACGTTGGCTTGGGATTGGAAATGGCTAGGAAAATGGGCAGATCACCCCTAGTACGTACGGATCACTGTTTTTTAGGTGATTCGCACATGTCAATCGCTTTTTTTAATATTTTCTTCAAGATTCAAATTTGATGTTGGAACTTGATTTTTGGGCTAAGTTTTGGGGATATGAAATTTGAGCTGGTGCATGAAATCTTCAACTATAAATACCCTCTCTCTTGGCATTCAAAAGGGTTAACCTTTTTGGACTTGGGATGACTTTTGGCATAGAGAAAAGCTCTCTTTGGTTCACTTAGAAGTTTACCTGCAACATTTAGGCATTCACTTGGACTTTTGGCTTGCTTTGCACAACTCCTTGAGTTGAAACTTGGACTTTGGAGTATTCTTGGATATTGAGGCTTTTCATTAGACATTGGACCTCTTCTAACACACTTTCTCCTAAAGATGAAGAAAAACATTTCGGGCAAAGTTGAGAATTAACAAGAATTTTGTTATTCTCTGTTGTAACTTTGTGAATCCAAAGTGTTCAATCCCGGACAATCATTGTAATAGTAAAAATGATGATGAATGATTAGTATAAAGTGAACGTAGGCGTTAGCGCCGAACCACTATAAAATGTCGTGTGTCTCTTTACATTTCTATGCAATTGGTTGTTTGGATATCGGGTTTGCTTCTTAACCCACTCTTGGGCATTGGCGTGTGTCTAACTTCCCACGTTAACACATACTAAATGTTTTTTTTAAAGTTGGACACTTATATACAAGTCTAAATAGTATGTAACATACTACATATCAATATCTGTTCAAATCATGCTAAGCAAGTTTCGAACCTTTAACCTCTTACATCTAAGTCAAAGTGTTTAATCCCTGAGACAAGCGTGCTTATAATGAGCCTAATTTTTTTTGATGCAATGTATTCAAAAGATGCTATTTTGTTAAATGAATATATCAATAATGAAATAAATTCAATTTCAAAACACAAAACTTGAATTCAAGTAGTTTACCTCCTACTGTCAAACCAATATAATGTAAATGGATATTAAAAAAATTGAATACAAATGGATTTATTGGTAATTTAAAGCCACATTAAATGCTAAGGGAAACAATGACACAAATAAGATTACTTCAGCATACATGCTTTTGTTGCTCACATGCCTTCAATCTATTGTGTGATGACACTTGCATCCATTCACAAATTGGAATATGACCAGACATATGTGATAATTGACTTTCTTAACAGTGATTGAGAAGAAGAATCTATATGGAGCAAACAGAAGGTTTCATAAATCCAAGCTAAGAAAAATATGTTTGTACATTGTAAAACTTTATGGTCTGAGACATAACCCATGCAATGACATGTGGAGTTTGGTAAAACATAAAGCATCATTGTCAGTTAGCTTCATGATGCCAATAAATGCATTCATAGCAAATAAAAAAAATATGTTACCATGTATTTTATGTGTGGATCACATCTAATATTTGACTCTGATATACCTTTCGTAAAAGAAGGAAAATTATATACCCTCTAATTTTGATATGGAAGATTTGTAAGAGGCTAAGATAAATGAGTTAGCATTAACTCAGTCTCGCTATTTCGAGAAATTTCCACAAGTACATCATTACAATGGCAAACTAGCTTAAAATCTTTTATATAATAATTTTAAATTAATGCAAAGCACTAGATGGACTATTTCTTAATTTGAATATTATAATATTTTTGGGAGACTTAAGCAATGTATTAGAACAGACACAACATATGCTATAAGCATGTTGTGCTAATTTATGGGTCATCAAGATTATGAATAATAGAAAGCTATTTCTAGAGTTCTGGCTTATCTGAAAGTAACCATAGACTATGATTTATATTATAAATGACATTCTATTATATTAGAAGGACAAACTAATGCAAATTTGAATAATGTGGAATCAAAAATCATGTCAATGACTAGATGGATCTTTATATTATGAGGTGATGTTGTGCCTTTAGGTTCCTTGAAACAGACCTATATTTCTGATTCAATAATGTTATCAGGATTAAGTGCACTAGCGGATGTATGCAAAGAAGTTGAATGATTTAGAAAACAAACGATTTAAAAATCTTCTAAAAGAAATTCATCTATGGAGAAAGTCATCTTATGTAGTTATGATTAATTATAATAATCACACTATTATATATAATGTTCCTAACAAAACATATAATAGAAAGTCTAGACATGTAAGCCTTAGACATCAGACGATAAGGCAACTAAAAAGAGTAATTACATTTGATCAAACAAGGAAAAAGGAATCTTGGTTGACCTATTGAATGAAGTCTTCCAAGACAATGGTTTGGGTAAAATAAAAAGGATGGAAATTAGGTCTATGAATGAATGTTTTATGTTCTTGAAAAAAAAAAAAAAAAAAACCAAATCTATATTTTGAAAAGGACATTTCTCATTCATGAATCACTGTGGGGTTATACATAAATTGATGGATAAAGATCCTTAATTAGTATATCGATATCTAATAAGGTGTATCACAATAACTCCTTTAAAGACTTACATATATATAAGAATGCAAATTATGTCATTTTCTACAAAAACAGCACCGTGTTCTGAAGTAAACTTATGCAATCAGAATAAAAGGTATATGTTGGGCATGCATAACACTCTACTTGCGAAAATAAATTTGTGTGACCGTTCCAATTTAATACTAAGTGTACATTTCAAAACTTGTTCACTAAAGACTTTGATAGGATTTTGAAGGGTTTACACCAAGCAAAAGTTCAAATCCAAAATATACTTCTCATTTAGGTATTGTTTTTCTTGTGAGTGTGTGTGTTGGAAAGGGGGGGGGGGGATGTTAAAATCTTTTGAAACTAATTTGAGTTGGGTTTTGTTTGGAAATAAGAGGCTTAGGGCTCACATCATCATAAAATTAACAAAATTAATTTTGTTTACATAGTGGAATCTCGTGAGAAGACCGCGCCCTTTGGAAACCCCAAATGTTTTGTTTTGGGTTGAAGAGACAACTCAAAATTTTCAACGCATGTGCATGCATCGCTGCTGCGTACGTTCAATCGAAGGAGTTAGGCCCAATCAATATGGTTTTGTTTTCATAACATATTTTTCAATAGTTTTTTCAATCTATTTGTAGGATTGAAGTCTGAATTTGAACTAGTAGGAGCCTAGAAGGTGGTGTTAGAAATAAAATAGGTTTTTTCAATCAATTGATCTAGAATTATGTGTATACGAAGTTCTAGAATATATACCAGTCATTTATGAAATATATATTTGAAATTGTATATGAGAATATTTAAGAGACATATATGGAGAACAACTCGATTAAGTGATTCACAATTTTTTTTTTTTTTTTATATAAGCTGAGTTGGATTCACTTGTTTTGGATGTAAGAAAATTGTAAGAAAATATATGAATTTTTGCTATTAAAGTTTGTAACCTCTCGTCTATCTTCTTCTAGAATCTCTATTCGCTATTTAAGCAAATTTCCAATAGGTGACGGCATGACTGCAGGAGCCAACATGCACGGTTCATTTTGAATCAAGACATTGAATAGAGTTGCGTTAATTTTGAAGTTTGGAGTCGGACGACATCATCGATTGCATCGTAGTTGTGCAAATTTTTATTTTCAAAGCAGGGATCCATCCACAACACAATAAGAATTTATTGACTACGCTCTTCGTTATTTCTACTCCATCAAAGTTTCTAAAATCTACCCCCGTCCCTTGTGATGGCGATGGTTTTAAGATGAATGTTATAACCGAGATGAATCCAAGTAATCAATTTCGAACATACAAATTCAGATAACCGTAGGAAAAGCTATAATAAATTCTTCTGAAAAAGAAAGAAAATCTATAGAAACATCAGGCAAAAGTCATCTGAAAATAGAATAATTAACGTGGTTTAGCAAACATCCAATGCAGTTGCTTTCAAAAGTTGGAATTTTCAAATTTAAACAATCACCTAAAAGCCTTTGTAAAGTTTCACCCTACTGCATACCATGGTGGGCAATAGTTGAAATAAAGTACATGTGTTAATTAATATATTAGTAGAGTCACGGTGCAGTTGTTTGGAAGAGATACACAAAACCTCTTTTATTCGTTTTCTTTATCTCTTTTCCCTTTCTTAGCACCGAAATTTAAAGTTGTGCACTTGTTCATAAACCGGTTTGGACTGAAAGAAATAAAGTACACAAAAAACGTTGTATTCCTACTTTTTATAGCAGTTAAAGGAAAGGAAGTTTCTGTTTTATACTGGCCTTTTAAATATAAATAGAGCTTTGATTACATGGAAAGTAAAATAAAGGTGTATACTGGCATAATTTTCGTGTGAAAGCACCACACCACCGTAATATAGATTTAGACTAGTGTTCTTACGCTTCAGATTATTCAAGAAGTTACTATTTTTATGTACTAGTAGGAACACGCACACACACCAAAAAAAAAGCTAAATTAATTATGTTTGTATTAGACACATAAGATGACGTGGGAAATATATGTGTATAAAGTTGTATGTAAACGGTTTTAGATAGCATATGGGAAAAAAATATTGTATGATTATGTAAGGTAGTCCTAACCATTTGAACAACCAATATATTTGTGAGTAAAACATAGAGGGTAAAGAGAAACTGAAAATGCTAAATATAACTGGAAGAAAAAGAAAATATGTTCATAAGTTTACCCCTCGATTTCCTGCAGAGGTGCAGCCCTTGACCAATTCTTCCAAGCCAGCGGACGATCTCTCTACTAACTTCGGTGGTGGAGGCTGCGGCTGGGGCTGTGGCTGCGGGTGTTGATGTTGCTGGTTTCACATTCACATATTATGAGATACAAAGCAGGTATAGCTTGCATGAAATAATGTGTAGTGAAGCACACTACCATGAAACTTGAACTATATTGATAAGATTTTCATAACTACCGAAAAATTAGCCCTAATCAATTCTTGACTTCTCAAGTTTCACTTGGCTGTCATTTGAAGCACATGTTGAAAATAGATATCAACAAAGTTTAACTCCATTTACAACGGTAATGAATATAAGTATGTAAGCTTTCTTAAAGTTTATAATGAATTAGTTGTTTAGAGATTAAACATTTAGAAAGATTTTTTTAACGTTTAAATGAAAAAAAGAAACAAGAAATAAGTATTTCCCAACTATTTATACACATGCGCGCGTACTCACACAATTTTTTTTTTTTTTTCAATACACTTGCGCGCACACATAATATTTTTTTTCAATACACTTGCACGAGCACACACAATCACAGAAGAAGCCTTTAAAAAATTAATTAATGTTGTATACATTATGAATTTGCACCATCATTTTGGGGAAATTGCACTACCCATGTACACAATGCTGAGATGTACCCATATTAGACTATATTAATTAGGCATGACAAAATTGCTACATCACACAAACACAATGTTGCCTCCTTAACTTAATTTTTGACAGATTAGTAGTTACTAGCATCCTTACTAATCGTTCAACAACACATTAGAACAAGCGGCTGTAATCAAAGTGGAGCTGACATCTTACCATTCATCTATTAAATCTCATAATCAACTTGAATAGTAAATGTAAATATTGGTGTACATATAATATAGAAGGAGTAATACATATAATATAGGAGTAAAGGCACACATAAGTTGAGAACAGACATGAGTGTAGGCTTCAGATACAATATGGGTACAATATATGTGATGAACCTGTTGAAGAAGAAAAAAAATGATATTAACCTTAAAAAAAGGATAAATTAAGTACCTGAAATTTATTTGTTTGTTGTAAAAGCATCCTTGATAAATTGTATGGATCATGATGATCAAGAACAACCGACCCTTGATGCAACGGATTTTGTATGGTCGTGGACATTGGGTTTGTTGGTCGACTTATATGATAGGCTGAACTCAATCCGATCTCATGTTCTTTGACTCCTGCCATAGATGCTACTGTAGCTTTATCTCTTGCTTGTATTGGAACCTCTCTTAAGCCGACCTTTTTCCAAATTAATAATATTAATCAAATTAAACACTTGATTGTTTCATTGGTTACCCTTTCAAATTGGTTATTAGTTTATATGTATATGTGATGATTGGGAATTTATGGCAGTAATTGCTTTATCTAGAGAGTGTGGAAAAATTAGATATTTGCCCATTAAATGGACGCATTAATGAAGTCGGGAAAAGGATATCCAATCTAGTATATTTCATGCGTATGGTGGGACACAATGATGACATAAGTGTCATGTATGTCACATTGCAAATGCTATGAATGCTCATTATTTAAGTGTACAAGTTAGGGTTACCTAAGAGGCTTGTACATTTACCCCATCTAACTTAATTTTTTAATATAGTTAAACGTAGATATAACTTGCAGAACATAACAACTCAACCAGGATTTTCACTATGCAATGAATGGCAGTAGAAAAAAGGAAAAAAGTGAATAGCTTATTTTTGGGAATTAAACCGTTGGTGAAAATACAGTAGTTAAAAGTAAATAGCCTTACAGTCTATTTCAAGTGCAACACACTATCAGAAACTAATATTCCTTTATTATTTCAATGTATTTATTGTATCAGAATATATCTGTTGATATCGAAATTACTACAGTTGGCACTTGAAATAGTGTGCGGCCAAGCAAAGAAAAATAGAAGGCTTTTTTTTGGGAGTTTATATACTACAATATTTGGGAAGAAAAGGATAATAATTTTCTTGTGAAGTTATTGCATCTTTCAAAAATTTATAGTATCGAGTTAATAAGAAATATCTAGCTAGGGAAAATAATTCAGGGGTAATTTTGTTTTTGAAAATTTCATAAAAGACAGAAATTTGAATATGGGCAAAGCACTAGATATTTAGGTCATAGCCATGAACTGAAGTAACTTGAGAAAGATTGAAGCAGCAGTTTAAAAAAAAAAAGGACTGCAGAGACTCTCATCAATTCTTTAGCTAACAATAGTTAGCATATACTTTGTCTTAAACTAATATAGTTACATCACACTCAACCAACCAGGATAAATTTAAGGATTTTTGGACATAAAATTCGATTAAAGCAATGTCAAGGTGTAAAAATATAAATGATTAAACATTTACCTCATCAAATGGTTTTCTGAATGCAGCAAAGCTAAAATTACCATCAATGTTTTTCATATGCTGCAACTGCTCCAAATTACAGTTATACCCATGATGATCACTTTGGGTAACAGTAACAACCTCTTTTGAAGTAGAACAACTTCCAGTACTCTTTTCAATGAGCAAACTTGATTGCCTTGGTTGGGTTTGATAAAATATTTTTGAAACAACAAGTTCTCCTTCCTTTTCTTCTTCTAATTCTCCTAAATGATATTGATGCATTACCCAATTGGTCTTTTCTGGTTTTCTGTGTTTACCGAAATTTGTGTATAGCACTAATATTTTCTTGCACCCTTTTTGCTTCCCATTTACCAAAACTGGTCTGGTTTTGCCTGTTTTATGCCATCTAGTTTCTCCACTTTGCAAATCGCATTCTGTTTGTATTTTTCTTCTTTTTCTTGTCCCGGTTGTGTATGCTTTTGATGGTCTATGGAAAAAATGCTTGCTTAATCCATCTCTTGTCACACCTTTTCAAATAAATAATGTAAGCTATGTGTTATCATTTCCAAATGTAGAAAATCATGAAAATGCATAGAAGAGCATTAATTACCAAAGCTATTAGTATCTAAATTTGGACATCATGAAAGCCAAAAAATGGATCTTAGGTAACTAAAACATACCTATTTTTCTGAACCAAATCTTTTTAAAGCAATTCATAGTATGTATAAACAAAGTTTGCTGAAAATTATGTTTCAGAAAAAATAAAAGAAACAGAGAGGGAAAAAAAAGTAGGCATATTGGTAAGTGTGATAGGCTCAGTAGCTAAAGATTTTCTTTGTCAGATATAACAACCTTGAGAGATTAAATGAATAGAAGCAACACCAAACTAGGTGAAACTTCTAAGCATCTTTATTGGACAACTAAAGAATATTGTACTATAGTTAGCTTTTGTTTTAGTTAAATAAGAAAAGCTAAAAACTAACTATACCTCATAAATTATGTAAAAGATAACTGTGCACAAAAATTAATATTATGAGTTACATTAATATTAACTATTAAACTAGCAAAAAAATAAAATACCTGGGAGTTTCTCAGGGTGAGTGTAGCATATACCATCTTCACCTTCAATTGTGGGAATAAATTCGTCAATTAAAGGATGTGAAACTCTCGTTTCTTCTTCTGAGACTTTTGCTTCAAGATGTTCGATTAGTTCTTGATCGGTCGGGTCAAACTTAACGCCTGCTGGTAGCCCAACCCAATCCTGTAAATAATTGGAAAACAAATAATCTACGTATATACATCATCACTGGAAAAAGCATAAACATCTAACTTATGAAAAAAGCATCATTTAAACTTACTGGCTTATTGAATTCAAGCTTGTGACCGCAGCTTGGGCACTGCTTGGATCCGCTCATTCGATGCTCTTCAAGCTTTGTTTCAATAAGATCGGAGCTACTAACTGAATCCATATAACTTTTTCTCATCACCACATGTATATTCTACTTAATGTATAAATATAACATATATCTTCAAACTTTCTTCCTAGAATGACTGATAAAAATTCATCCAAGAACATATGCAAGAATTTATGAGGAAAAGAAAGAATAATAGACTACTGATTGATATTTTGCCCTAACCAAATCTATAGATAAGAAGGAACTGGAAATATCAAGAGTGGGTGAGAAAAAACGAGGAGAAAATTATGAAGTACCCAAAACTAAAACCGAAGAAGAAAAATAATCAGAATTTTCTTTTGTAATGAAACAAAAACTTAAAAAACGTATGATAGCTAGCAAATAAAAGGAAAAGGTTCTTAAAACCTACACACAATCACAACTTTAAGATATATTCATGAAGAGTAGAGAGAAAGTTAGTAAATATAATTTTTTAGAGGGCTGTAGTGCTAAAAAGAAAAGGCAAGAAAAAACTGCCTACACAGCTGTTACTACTAAATAAAAGGGGACCCGAAACTGCCCGTATTGTTTAATAAGCATTTATATGTCTTCCACATACATGATTTTAGCTGATACTAAAATGTCACAAATTTTGACTGCAAGTAAAAACCATGCAAAAATGTTTGTTGTACTTTTGAACGTTATTATAAGTCAGTTTAGTCATGAATAATTGTTGCTATATCCAAATATTTTGAAATTTGTTCTTGCTTACTTAAGTAATTGATTTGTTCCATGCTTGAAAAACTGTTGCCATATAAATACATTAGATATAAAATACATAACAAAGTTCACACAATCCACATATACATTCCTTTCTTGGCTTTTCCATCTGAAACTTGGGAAATAGGCTTTTTAAATGTCAATTAATGATTTCCAATTGCTTCCAAACAGAAGTCTCTCTCCCTCTCTCATTTATATGTGAAATTATCTACCATTTGTATCCATGCAAGTTAAAAAATCCGTTTAAGACTTCTAAATTGGTAAAGGAAAAACACTGAATGTTAAATGTTTTTCTGCTCCATTTACATGGTGGAAGAATGACAGAGCGAAATAAAGAAGTAAATTAATGGAAAAGAAATATTGTACGAAAAGAGATACAATGTGCTCATAAGAAGAACTCACATGGGAATAAAAATGGAGAGGAGTGTAGGGAAATGATGAGCCTTTTTGGCATGAGCAAATATTCATATGTTTTTTGGCAGAGACAGGATAGAGATTGCTTGCACTTCAAGGAAACTTACAAGCAACACATTTCATGCACTTGACGAATTTAATAAACTATATGTATAAATGAATGATTAATGACATAAATATATAATAATTTGAAACACATGCTCAAACAAAGCATTAAGATATAGGCTAGAATGAAATCTGGCAAATAAGGAATTTATTGTCAAAATTTTAACACTAAACATGTATATTCAAATTCATAAGCTTAATTGTAGTTATGGAATGCATTGCCGTTACCCATAAGATCTTTATCCAACTACTAATACCATTGTTAAAAGATGGCGACTCACATCTACGCATTTAAAGATTTAACGCTGTGTTGATGACTCATATTTTTAAATTCGAAACAGTAACATATCAACATCCACATTTGAAATATCTTTCAAATATCGTATATCCGTGGGTATAGGATGAATAATCTGAATGTGAATAAGTAGCGTTAATATATACAATAAATAAAGCAGGGATGATAAAAAATAAGTTTATGCCAATAACCATTCATATATATATGCATGATATACTTGTAATCTTGACTAAACAGTCAATATCAATCATTTTATGTACTAAGATATGCATCCACACTTACAAACCTTGTTTTTAATATTATTAGGATTTTAGCCAATGTTGGTGAATTTCAATTTTTTTGAGTACTGTTTGACAATGATATTTTGTAATGCAAGGCACAAAATAATTAATGATTCTACTTAAAGCTCGATGTGATTATACATCGTTATTCCCATTGAATTTAAGAAATAACATCCACTATAACATTTTTAGCTAATATACAAAATTGATCATGGTTAGTTCTCTTTTAGAAAAAACTTAAGGTATTGATTCAAATTCTATGTCCAAGCACCCAACAAGATCAGGGCCTTTTTTTCTAGTCTTCATGTCCGATCTACATGGATCATGACCAAGTACAAACCAATACAACAAAATAATCTATTATTTATCCATCAAGATTTTATAATGCAAGAAGTTACCAATACAATATGAGAGGATGACTATACTTGTACTTTTAAGTGTTGTTTGGATCGACCTAGAAAAGATATTTATTGCCTTCTTGAAACCCAAATGAATTTATTCCAACTTTCAGAAAGTAAAAAATACCCTATTTCAAGTACATCTAAACACTACGAGAGACAATGGAGACAATAACGACTATTTGCACTACAGAAGGAATGGTGATTTCCGACAGAAATTTACTGTTGGTAAGGCATCGGAAACCGTCGGAAGTTCTGTTTGAATGTGGATCTCATTTCATGATGCATTTTAACAGGAACAACAAGCTCTTTCTAACGGCGTCCAACGACATCTAACTGTATTTTGAGTCGGTTTTTGATGGCTAGGGTGGACAAATATGTTAGAAGTAAATTGATACTCTGGCAAAATAGTTAAACCTACTTTACACATTATACAGCATGCTTTTCACGTGATGTCGCACTTCTTTTTTATTTCCTTTTTTCTACTTTGGGCCTACGTGCCAATTTGGCCCATTATTTCATTTACGTTGTATTACAAATACACGGTTACATTACGAGTATTGTAACTAAGACCAGTACTACTTCATTTTACAAATTTAGCAGTAAATTTATCTTCTTATTTATCATATCATTTTGCAATTTCTACGGCGATAATCTCTGCTGTAATCTCGAATATGGTATCAGAGCAACATCTTGCTTAACAACTATCTATTTTTTGGATGATTATTGATACACACCAGTAAGTTTTCATCATCTGTGTACCAATTTCTCATTAGAGATTTTTCTCATCATTTGAGAAATTGAGGGTGTCTCAGATTTGAATGTGCCTTGCCAATATCATTTCTGATTGGCTGCATCATTTTTCACCAAGTCATCCTCATTTGTGCATCAGAAATCCAGAAAATAAAAATCAAGAATCAAGAAATACTTTAAGAAAAACAGTTAAAAGCCATACCAGGAAACCACTTCAGGGTAATCTTCATCATCAGCGGTTTCACTGATTGCTGCATAATTGCTTGTCTCGGATCTCTGATTTTGATCATCTTTTATCTCTCTGTTGCAAGAGGTACCATTATCTTTTTTGATCAGTTTTCAATATGATTTATCATTATGGGTGATGCCAGTGCATCATCTGCTCCAGTTAGCACTACTGATAGCAGTAATGAATCCCTCTCTGCAATACAACAACTTGCGAAAACAGTAGTGAGTCTTCAAAGCCAACTCATTACCATCCATCTCGAAGAAGATAATTATCAACTTTGGAAGTTTCAAGTTGAAATTGCAATTTATGGATATGATTTGAAAGGCTTTGTTCTTGAAACCAGTCCAACACCACCAAGATTTGTCACTGATAAAGGTAACAGAACAGTTATTAATGAAGAATGTTCCAAATTCATTAGACAAGATAGGTTAATCTGTTCATGACTACTATCATTAATTAGTGCCAATCTTTTACCCTAAGTACTTGAGTGTAAAACATCCAATTAAATATGGGTTACAATGGAAAAGAATTTCTTTAACCAGTCAATAGCAGAAGTCATATACTTCAAAAGGCAATTGTAGAATGTTAGAATGAATAACATGAATGTCAGAGAATATACTACAAAGGTAAAAAGCATCTGTGACTCACTTGCTGCTACAGGAAATGGTATTCAAGAATCTGAACATGTACTGATACTAATGAATGGTCTCAATGATGAACTTGAACCTATTGTTGTTGTTATAACAACTCTGAAAACTGTTCCACCTTTAGATGAAGTTCATGTTATTCTTCTCTCGCATGAAGCAAGATTAAGTAATAAGAAAATGCAAGAACCAGAATTCTCAGCAAACTTATCTACTAGCTTCAAGAATAATCAGATCAACAATAAAGGTGACAATCAATTTTAGAGGGGAAGTAATTCTAACAGAGGCAGAGGTAGAGGCAGATGGGGTAATGACAAACCCAAGTGTCAAATATGTGAAAAGATAAGTCATGCAACCATGAAGTTTTATTTCAGATTTAACTAGAATTATGTTCCTAATCAAAATCAAAGGAGTAATAATTCCATTGTCAATCTTGCAAACATTCAAAATGATAGCAGTTCTCAATCTTAAGCTAACAAGGGTAATGAAACTATCAGAGGTGATTAGATTCATGATGATGCATAGTATCCAGACACGGGTGCTACAAATCACCTAACCAATAATCTTGAAAACTTAAACTTAGGAAATAAGGAGTACAAAGGTAAACACACAATCTCTATGGGTAATGGTAAACGCATTAATATTACACTTGTTGTCAATGCATGTATAAATGGATAGAAAAGGTTATTTCTGCATAACATGCTGAGAGTACCCATGATTAAAACGAATTTAATCAGTGTATCTCAGTTTGCAAGAGATAGCATTGTATTTTTCGAATTTTACCTAAATTATTGTCTCATCAAAGATATTCTAACTAGAGATATTATTCTACAGGATGATGTTACCAAAGGACTATACAAGTTATATACTGTTAATTGCTACAGTGATGATAAGTCCAAGAAAATGTGTAACTTGACCCAAACGAATAATGATGCAGAAAAACAAAATGTATTTGATCATTGGCACTATAAACCTGGATAACCTAGTGTTAAAATAGCGAAGAAATTTTTATTTGAAATTCATACTGATATTGATAGTGGTAACTTAATTGCCATATATATATGAACATTTTCAACTAGGAAAGAGTCACGGATTACCATTTAGTAATTCTAAAGTTGTGTACTTTGAACCACTAAAGTCAATTATTGTAGATCTATGGGATCCAACTCATGTTTTCTCATATTTCGGTTACAAATACTATGTATCTTTTGTTGATGCATGTACTAGATTTATATGGATCTATTTTTTGAAAAATAAATTTGATACTTGCAATGTAGCAGTCAATTTCATTACTATGGTGGAAAAGGAGGTTAATAAATCTGTCAAAGTTATTCAAATGATGGAGGCTAATAAAGGAAAGAAAGAATAGTGGGAATGCAGCGGTCACATTCCCATTATAACATAGTAACGGTCACATGCCTATTATAACAATGCAATAGTCACATTTCCATTATAACAATGCAACGGTCACATGCCATTATAACAAAGCAACGGTCACATGCCTATTATTTAGGCATATTTACATTTATTTCTTGTATTATAAATAGAGGACTCCTATATACAATTTGTATAACCTTACAATTACAATTCATCAATAATAAGACTTCTCTTCAATCTTGTTTCTTCTATTCTATTTTCTAATATGGTATCAGAGCATCATTAAGGCTTAATAACCATTGATTCATCTCTTCTTCAACTCGAAAGAGTTTTGAGTAATCTTTCTCAGCGTCATGACTAAAGACACTTCTTCATCAACTTCATACCATGCTATTGGAACAATTGAGAGCTTTGCAGCTGTAGACAAACTCACCAAAGCTGTAATTAGTCTACAATCACAACTAATTACAGTACAATTAGACGAAGGCAATTACTTACTATGGAAACTTCAGATTGAAACCGCAA
The DNA here is from genome assembly GCA_030737875.1 of Allium sativum. Taxonomy (NCBI): domain Eukaryota; kingdom Viridiplantae; phylum Streptophyta; class Magnoliopsida; order Asparagales; family Amaryllidaceae; genus Allium; species Allium sativum. Next base: position 430,118,929 of record CM060923.1, read on the forward strand.
TTTAAGGGTATGGCCTTGAAGGATACATCATGGGAACCTTGTCTGTTTCCACCAAAATTCGTTACTGATCAAGAAAGCAAAATAATCAACAATGAAGAATACATGAAATATCATAGGCAAGATCGATCAATCAGCTCATGGTTACTATCTTCTATCAATCAAAAGTTACTACCATAAGTAATTAGCTGCAAAAGTGCTAATGAGATATGGTCAACAATAGAAAAATCTTTCAACAACCAGTCAGTTGCTAAAGTTATGTTCTACGAAATGCAACTGAAAAAAATAAGAAAAGACAACATTACCACGAGAGAGTACTTGAGCAAACTTAAATCTACCTGCGACATGTTAGAAGTTATTGGTCACAAAGTGCAAGATTCTGAATAAGTCCTAATTATACTCAATGGCCTAAGTGAAGAATATGAGGCTGTAAAAGCCATAATTTCCTCACAAAAGGAATTCTCCTCAATTGATGAAGTTCATTCAATTCTGCTTGAACACGAAGCTAGGTTTGAAAGCAAGAAAACTCAAGAAAGTGATTTTTCTATTAACTATATCGTTAACAAAAATAATGATAACAAAAATCAGGCAAATAATAATTTCAGAAATGAGCAAACCGTTCAGAGAGGCAACCCAGTAGGGGGAGCGTTTGGTTGGTTTGGTTTATTCGATGATGAAATTTGTCAAACCAAACTAAAACCAATAAAAATGAAAACCAAACCAACCAAATTAAGTTTGGTTGGTTCGGTTGGTTATCCAATTAAACCGAACTAAAAATGTTTTTCACATTTGTGTTTGTATTTTTCACTATAATTTGAAATAAATTATAAATATATATAATTAGATTATTAATACTTATAGTTTTTATGCTTTCTAATATTAATTTTGACAAATAGGCGATGATTAAAATTTACTTAAATAACTAAACTAACCTGAAATATTTATTATAATATTGATAATTTTGAAAATATAGTAAGAGTTCGGTTAATTTGGTTAAACCGATAACCGAACTTAATATTTTTCTGGGCAGATTACAAACCGATTTAATTTCAAAACCAAACCAAACCGACCAAAATAAACTGGCTTGGTTGGTTTATTTGGTTTAACCGAATAACGCTCACCCCTGCAACCCACCACCAGAGGTAGAGGTGGTAGAGAAAGAGGACGCCGGAGCAGCAACAACAATTGACCAAAGTGCCAAATATGTGTGAAGGTTGGCCATATTGCTGTCAAGTGTTATTTTAGGTACAACTCAAACTACTCAGCAAGTCAAGTCAACAGCAACAATCAAAGGAACAACAACTTCACTACTAATATAGAATATGGACAAGGAGATACAACTAATCAATCTGACAACACAAGAAATCAGAATGAACAATCCAGAGCCGATCATATTCAAGATGAAACATGGTACCCAGATTCAGGAGCTAGCCGTCATATTACAAACAATCTGAATAACTTGAATATAGGGAACAAGGAATACAATGGTAACCAAACTATAAGCATGGGCAATGGTTAGTGTGTTAAGATTTCTCATACTGGCATATGTAGTATTTCTGGTAATAGACAATTATTTTTGCATAACTTATTAAGAGTTCCCACCATTAAGAAAAACCTGATTAGTGTGTCTCAATTTGCTACGGATAACAATATTTACTTTGAATTTTTCCCAACATATTATGTAGTTAGAGACATACTAACAAGGGAAATTCTTCAAAAGGGTAATGCTATAAAGGGACTTTATGAATTCAATTTTAGCAATCGCAATACTGCTATTAATGATCACCCACATTGTAATCTGACTGATATAACTGATGAAGTACAAACTAGAATTAATTTTGACTTATGGCATTATAAGTTAGGACATCCTAGTGCTAGCATTATAGAAAAAATTCTTAATGATAATAAAATAAATTTTATTCCTACAAAATTACATTAGGTATGTACTTATTGCAAGATAGGAAAAAGCCACAACTTACCATTCTCTGATTCATTAACTGTGTATTCTAAACCTGGTCAATTAATTACCACTAATATTTGGGGTCCATCTCCTATATTTTCTGATTGTGGGTATAAATACTACATATCATTTATTGATGCTTATACTAGATATATTTCTTAAATGCTAAATCTGGTACTAAAAGTGTTGTCATTGGTTTTATCAATATGTTTGAAAACCAAATAAACTATCAAATCAAAGTCATGCAATCCGATGGAGGATTAGAATACAAACCTCTGACAGATTATTTTAAAAGTAAAGGTATTTATACATAGAGTAGCATGTCCCTATACTTCTTAACAGAATGGTATAGTTAAGAGGAAGTATAGGCACATAGTTGAATCAGATTTAGCTTTGTTAGCTCAAGCATCTTTGCCACTTAAATTTTGGCCTGATGCTTTCAGTACTGATATGTATATAATAAATAGAATGCCTACTAAAGTACTGAAAGACATAACACTTCTAGAAAAGCTATTCAATGCGAAACCTGATTACAATAGTCTAAAAACATTTGGTTGTCTATGTTTCCCTTACCTAAGACATTATAATAATCATAAAATTGGCTATAGATCTAAACCTTGCACATTTATAGGCTATTGCAGTAATCAAAAATGATTTAGATGTATAGACATGTTTAGTAGAATTTTTACAAGCAGACATGTTATTTTCGAAGAAAATATTTTTCTTTATAGCAAATCAGATATACAAACCACAACCAAAATATATAATCCAAAGGTTAGTATACCTGATCGGCATAGTATTGCTGACACATGACATCAAGAGAATGGTGACATGGCTGCTAGTAGTAACTCTGAAGGCCATCACAGTGATAGTGAAACTAGTGATGATCAGCCAGAGCAAACTAGTCACGTCATTCAGTCAACTGCAAAATCAAGTTGCAGGCAATCAGAAGCGATAAGAGAAGAAAATAGCAATGTGAGCAATCAAAATATTAGCAGCAGACAAAATGACTCACCAACTCAATCACCACATCATCAAACTGGACATCCAATGATAATCAGATCAAAAGGGGGAATATTCGAACCAAAGACTTATACTGCGTCATTACTGAAGAAGAGACAAATAGTTATCAACAAGCAGTGAAACACAAAGAATGGAGGAAGGCAATGAATGAAGAATATCAAGCATTGATGAACAACTGTACATGGGAACTAGTAAATCCACCAAGCAGTAAGAATATAGTTGGGTGCAAGTGGGTATATAGGCTGAAAAAGAATCCAAATGGGTCTATCAACAGATATAAAGCAAGACTTGTTGCAAAGGGGTTCACACAAGAATTTGACTTCGATTATAATGAAATTTTCTCACCAATGGTAAAACCCTCAACAATTAGACTTATATTGACTATAGCATTAAGCAATAATTGGAAAATCATGCAGAGAGAATGCATTCTTAAATGGAAATCTACATGAAGAAATATTCATGCAACAACCACAAGGCTATACACAAGTTCCAATATTGGTATGCAAACTGAATAAAGCAATTTATGGCCTGAAACAAGCACCCAGAGTATGGTTTGAAAGGCTAAAAGCAAATTTAACAACACTAGGCTATTCACCTACCAGATCTGATACAACACTACTCACAAAAATCAATGAATCATACACTTATATATTAATATAGTGGATGATTTAATTATTACTGGCGGTAGTGAAACTGAAATCAGAAAATTGGTAGATTATTTGAACAATCAGTTCTCAATAAAAGATTTGGGTGGCTTATCTTATTTTCTTGGAATAGAAATCAAAAGGAAATCAGACAAAGAAATTCATCTCTGTCAAAGAAAGAACATTGTAGAACGGTTAAACAAGACAAATATGATTGAAGCAAATGGTTAACCAACTCTTATGATCTCGAACCAGCACTTATCAAAGAACGGGGGGAAGCTATCTTAAATATTAAACAATATAGGAGTGTTGTAGGAGCATTACAATATGCTACTATAACACGACCTGATATTTCTTTTAGTGTTAACAAAGTGTATCAATTTTTGCAGGAACCCAAAAGTGAGCATTGGACAGTAGTAAAGCGGGTACTCAGATATTTAAAAGCAACAATCAACTTTGGCATATCATTAGAAGGCATTAGAGATTTAAGCATACAACGTACTTAGATGCAGACTGGGCTACAAATATAGATGATATAAAATTAGTTTCTGGTTACTGTATTTATGTAGGAGAAAGTCTTATATCATGGTGTTCTAAAAGCAAATAACCATTTCGGCATCTAGTACGGAAGCAGAGTATAAGATTGTTGCTAGCACTATAGCAGAAATCTTATGGTTGCAATCATTATTAAAGGAGTTAAAGCTATCATCCAAAAGGAACCCTATAATTTTGTGTGATAATCTAAGCACAATCTACATGACAGCATACCATATTCAGCATAATCGAACCAAACACATAGAAATCGACATTTACTTTTTTCGAGAGCAAGTCGATAAGAAGAATTTACAAGTGAATCACATTCCATCTTATTATCAGAGGGATGACATTCTAATAAAGTCACTTTCAGCTAAAAACATTCGTAGATTCAAAGAAACACTTAGAATTGAAGAATTGCAAACAAATACGAAGTAGAAGATGGAATGTTTCTTGGTAAATTAAGACAGTAAAACCTAACCATAATTTGAGGGGCGATAATAATGGAAAGAAAGAATAATGGGAATGCAACGGTCACATTCCCTTTATAACATAGCAACAGTCACATGTCTATTATAACAATGCGATAGTCACATTCCCATTATGACAATGCAACGGTCACATGCCTATTATAACAAAGCAACGGTCACATGCCTATTATTCAAGCCTATTTATATTTATTTCTTGTATTATAAATAGAGGACTCCTATATACAATTTGTATAATCTTACAATTACAATTCATCAACAATAAAACTTCTCTTCAATCTTATTTCTTCTATTTTATTTTCTATAGAGGCAGTGAATTTATACCTCTATCCACTTATTTTAACAATAAGGGTATTATTCATAGAGTAACTTGCCCATACACTTCCCAACAAAATGGATTAGTCAAGAGGAAAGATAAGCACATAGTGGAATGTGGTTTAACACTTTAACTCAAGCCAATCTGCCTATTAAATTTTGGCCAAAGGTCTTTAACACTGTTATTTTTCTAATCAATAGGCAGTCAACTAAAATTCTTAATAATTCAACTCCTTTGGAAAAGCTACAAGGTGTTAAACCAAATTATAAAGAGTTAAAAATTTTGGATGCTTATGTTACTCCTGTCTAATACCTTACAATAGCAATAAAATGAAATTCAAATCAACACGTTGTACTTTTATTGGTAATGTGACTATTCAAAAAGGCTTTAAGTGTATTAGTAGCACAGGGAAGATTTACATAAGTAGACATGTAATCTTCAATGAAAACGTGTTTCCATTCAAGTCAGAGGAGATAAACAAACCAATAAAGTTCTAAATGCAAAGACTTTTATACCTGTTAGATCTCAATGGGTAGATGTGTGGAGTTACTCAAAGGACAGTAAGGCTGCTGATGCTCATGACACATTGCCTTTCAACCTGGAAGACAATGAACCTGCTGGACCACCTAGCCCTGCCATCTCTAGTCCTGAAAATTCAAGAGAACAAACTCAAGTCAGCAATAATTCTACAACAAATAATTAAAATAGTGAAAGTCAAGAAACATTAAGTTCAACTGAACAAAGTCAAACAACTGCTGATCCTCCACATGTTCACACTGGACACCCAATGACAGCAAGAGCCAGGAGTAGATTTTCAAGCCAAAAGTGTCCACTACTACATCTGAAATAGCTAAACTAGAAACTTATGATCAAGCAGTCAAAAACAAGTAGTAGAGAAATGCCATGGACAATGAATACCATGCTCTAATTAATAATGAGACATTGAGTCAAGTCAAAGCATAATTAAACAAAATTATTGTGGTTGCAAACGGACCTACAGATTAAAAAAGAATCCAGATGGTACAATAAATAATAGGCCGGATTAGTGGAAAAATGATTTATACAGGAATATGGGTTTTAATTCAATCAAGCTTTTCCTCCTATTGTAAAACCTTCCATAATAAGACTTGTATTTACTATTGTACTTCATAGAAATTATTAAATTAAACATCTGGGTGTTAATAATGCCTTTTTGAATGTCATTCTAAAAGAAGAGATCTATATGCAGTAGCTACTAGGCTACACACAGAATCCAAATTATGCATGTAAATTGAACAAGGCAATTTATGGCATTAAACAGTCTCCCAGGGCCTGTTGATAGACTAAAAAGTGCATTAATGCAACTTGGTTATAATCTACCAAATCAGACAATTCCCTATTCACAAAAATAACCAGTGCTTCAACAACATATATACTAATTTATGTTGGTGACCTTATTGTTACAAGTAGAAGTGTTGATGATATATAAAACCTTACCAACTACCTCAACCAGCAGTTTTCCATCAAGGATTTGGGAAATCTTACATACCTTCTAGGAATAGAAGTGAAAAGAAAATCAGATACATAATTATTTCTAAGTGAAAGAAAATACATATCAAATCTTCTCATCAAAACCATGATGGAAAATGCTAAAGCGTAGCCTACACCAATGATAAAAAATCGGCACTACTCCAAATACAAGGGGAAGCTATATCTAATATTAAACAATATAGGAGTGATATAGTGCACTACAGTATACAACTATAACATGTCCTGATATAGCCTTCAGTATTAACAAAGTTTCTCAATTTATGTAGAAAACCCTAGACGTACATTGGAAAGATGTTGAAAGAATTCCAATATATCTCAATGGAACTATTAACTATGGCCTAACATTAAAGACTGGAAAGCTACTCAACATAAATGGCTATGCTAATGCCGATTGGGCATTAGATTATTATAGAAGATCAACTACTAGATATTGTACCTATGTTGGAGACAATATAGTTTCATGGTATTTGAAAGAGCAACCAACTATATCCAGATCCAACACAGAGGCGGAATAAAGGAGCGTAGCTAGTGGTATTGCAGAGATTAAATTGTTACTATCATCTAAGTAAATTAAAGCTAGAAAGTAACAACAAACCATTAGTGTGGTGTGATAACAAAAGCACCGTATATATATATCAGAAGATCCAATGTAACATGATAGAACTAAGCACATAGAGCTAGATTTATACTTCGTACATGAATTAGTACAGAAGGGAGATTTAAGAGTTCACCATGTACTTAGCACTTACCAATGTGTAGATATACTAACGAAGGTTGTTTCCTCTACCAATTTCAAGAGATTTAGATCAGACCTAAATGATGTCGTGCTCAACAATTCTTTGGATACTGCTCTCAATCAACACAACAAAGAGTTGAAATCGTGTTCAGACTGTCGTAATCTTGACATGGATGTTACCCGATCTCAAAATCAAACATTAGTTTTGACCAAATGCAAATGAAAATGGTAAATCTAGGTTTTCTTAAAACCTTATGTTTGAGAGGGGATATTAGAAGTTAATCTATACTCTAGAAAAATAGTTAAATTCACTTTATACATTATGCAACATGCTTCTTACGTGATGCCGCACTTCCTTTTTATTCCTTTTTTCTGCTTTGGGCCTGCGTGCCAATTCGGTCCTTGTTTCATTTACATTGTATTATAAATACACGGTTACATTACCAGTATTGTAACAAAGACAAGAACTACTTCATTTTACAATTTCAGTATTAAATACATCTTCTTCTTTACTATATCATTTAGCAATTTCTACTGCGATAATCTCTATTGTAATCTCGAATAAAATAGCATATCATAATGATTAAATTGTCATTTGAAGCCGTTGAAAAGTATCTAAATTTGTCGCCAGAAGCCGTTAGAATGAGATAACCAATAAGCCACTGGTAGCTATGACAAGCGGTTGAATGTCTGAATATATTTCTTTTTTGTTTTCAAGCCTAATGCCTTTCATTCACCACACATCCGTCAACAAATTTAACAACTCTGTTTCAAGCATATATATATATATAAAGTAATTAAATATATAGCTAAACACAACATTCAACCTGAACCATGCGCAAACAATCCAACATGCATAATATAATCCAAAATCATCTCTAAACCAACATACAACAACTCCATAAATAAATCCAAATTCACATAAAAAAATATAATCCACTAATATATATCAATCACATACTCACTCACTCAAAGCACATATATACATACAGAAAACCATAACACACACCTCTCATCACTCATCACTCGTTATCCCATCCAGAACCACCTTACGAAATTAACCTCCCTTATTTCTCCATATACTCCGCCAAACGTTGGTCAAGATGCACCATCTACACAACATGAAAGCGATCATGTTCCTGTAGCTCGGAGATCTGAGCTTGTAGCTCTGCAATTTCTGGTTTGTCTTGAGCTCTTTGATATGCTTTTTCGGATGTACCGGCTTGCAAACAAAAATAAATTACAATGCCTAGCTCTGACTTCATAAACGTAATTTACATAACTTTAACTGAAAATTATGCAATATTTGAATTTAGTTTATTTTTTGAAAATTACCGCGTTCCCAAATACATAACACCTACTTTGGGATGGTGGATTGTAATGACCTAAGGATTTTCGACTCTCGAACTCCGACAATAATACATAAAACTCGTATTACTTGCCAAAACCCAAGTATCGAAAACACCAGATAGTAAAGAAATTATAGGGTGAGATAAGTAAGAAAGAAATATTAGAATAGAAGAAAATAAAAAGAATAACAAACATAACAGAATCAGTCTCACATCACAGCGGAACAATATATAATATATATAGAAATAAATCTTTATTGAGAGATTGGAAAAATACTTACAATCATCAGAGTATAACTGTCCAGATATGTTGACTGTAAGTTGTACTCTGATGATTGTAAGTATTTTTCCAAGCTCTCAATAAAGATTTATTTCTACACGTATTATATGTTGTTCCGCTGTGATGTGAGACTTATTCTGTTGTGTTTGTTATTCTTCTTCTTTTCTTCTATTCTAACATTTCTTTCTTTCTTGTCTCACCCTCTAATTTCTTTCTATTAACTATCTGGTATTTTCGATACTTGGGTTTTGGCAAGTAATACGGGTTTTATATATTATTGTCGAAATTCGAACACTGAAAATCCTTGGGTCGTTACATGGATTCATGACAGACTCAACAATAGCGTCCTCCTCATCAGTAGTCAACTTATCCCCTCCTGCGCCATCCAATAGTTTTGCCCATGCTAGCCAGAACTTCAACTATAATGAAAAATAAAAATTTAATTTTCCATAATATTGTTCTAATTTTTATAACTAATTATTTAAACTAATCATTTTTAAGTAGATTAATTTCTATACGTAATAAAAAGTTGGAATGGACATAGGTATAAAGAACACTGATTAAAATATCTATAATTGTGTACACAAGTAACTTATAACTTAATTATATTATACTTGTATATGTAATACTCAAAATCATGCTCCTAGGAGTATACAACTAAGCTTACATCGTCGGCATATCTCAAGGCATAGGTATGAGTAAAAACATTTTAATACAACATATGAGGCCCACACGCGCTTTCTTGAAATATGAATATAAAAATATATTATATATTGTTTTATTAACTTTTTGTTAACAACTTATGAATATATAAACATATATTGAGTTTTCAAATAAATCCATGGGGGTAAATTATAAAGTGCACCGATTATATGTCAAGATGGATATTTAGAACCAAATAGGGAATATTGAACATGCTGCATCTTTAATCGTATGTTTTATGAGATTCATCGTAATAATTTCCTTGCTCACTACCTTCTCATTTTGTACAGGATTAGGTGCTACAAGTTCTCCATGACGATCTCAAACCGTATTGTTCGACATCAAAACTATACCAACATAAATGAACTACACAATTTCTGATATCAAATGCTTCAAAAATTTGCATCTACTACATGGACAATGAATTTCTTCATCATTTCCATTATTACTAAAAACGAAATTAATAAATACGTATACACCATTGCTCACTTATTCAGCCTCCCATTTTCCTTCTGGTTGATGCACCCAGCTCCAATTAATAAAATCATTCAACATTTCTCCTACTAATTAAAAGATATGATATAAATTAAAACTACATTCATAATTTATTTTTCAATACAATTTTACGAATTAACGTTTTATTAATTGATCATTGATACTTTGTTGCTGGGTCATCCTATTTCCCATTACAAATACAATATGTGTAACATCCCGTAATTTTAACAACACTAAAGAGGAAAATTTTAAAGAGTTTTTAATTTAATATTCAGAATTAAGTGAAACGGACTGCACCATTGCGTCGTCTCGGAATTCTGGTCAAAATAGACACCTGGTTTGCGTAAAACGGACATTGTATGAAGAAATTATGAAGGTTTGAAGTTTGCATAAGTGCAAGAACTATATATATATATGTTCTAAAATTAAAAAATTAGGTCCAGAATTTTGAAATCGCTCAGAAAAAGGGAGGTAGGAATTTTCCCACTTAGGGGTGTCGACCTATGGGTCGCCCACTAGGGGGGTCGACCCCCTAGGGCAGACGTGGCATATTAGGTTTTGGGGCTGACAGCTATATATATGTCCTCATTTCTCATGTTTTGCACACTGAAAATAATGGAGGACTAGATGTTGTCGCAGCCCGAATTGAATCAAACCTTTTTCTTCTTCTGCAATCGAGTTAATCAAGTTTAGAGTTATTCAAGTGTAGATCTGTGATTCAACATCTGCTATTCTCCTTCTATTTTTCTAGATACAAACACTGTGAGTTTAAGTTACTTTAAGATTTGATTAATTAAAAAGTAAAACATGATATGGATACAATTTGGATCTATGCCTGTGACTGCTTGAATCGTATCAGATCGGTTATAACTTATGTATCTATGTCAGTCTGACATGACTATGACTTAGATCTTAACCTTTATCATGTCAGATCAACCTTTGATTATAGATCTAATTCACAGTTTAGATCACCTTATACCAGTTCTGTTATGTTTATGGCCAAATTAGATCTGTTGTTAGTTGGACATCTAAATCATTATTTAGATCACATCATGCCTATCCTTATTATGCTAGAATCAGTGCTATTGTCACATGTTCATCCTATATGCTTATCTTGCCATTATGCGACTATATGTTTATGCCATTACATGTTAACCTTATTAGTATGATCATCTCTGTCCTTTTCCCTCTATCTTTTCCCTTTTATTTTTATACAGTCAGGCAATCTTCGAGCCTAGGCATGCCGCTGAAATATGTGAATACGTTAGATTGGGAACGAGTGGAAAACGTTAATATTGGGCATAACTTATAATTGGAAATTTGGGCATAAATTGAATAAAGTGTAATAATATGAATTTGGGGCACATAGTTTATTATGAACATAACTTGGGAAAAGGGGCATGAAAACCTATAATGACATAGGTAAATTTGGTTAATAATGGAAATGCCTATGATTACAGTAGATATAGTTGTGCACATCTGGAAAATGAAGGGTTGCCGCTTTAGGGAGTGATACACCCTACTTTGAGGCCATCACAGGGTATCTACGGAGTAGGAAGCCGAGAAATTGGGGTAGTAATTAGGGTACACTTAGACTTCGGTATGTCTAGAAGCCCGTTATTATCTATAGGGGTAACTCTAGAACGTTGGGTTGCCTGTTGATTGTGTGGGGTGAAAACCTCTCACTAGAAGTATGCCTTATTCTACCATCTTATAGTTGTTGGGATTATCTCATTCTAGTTATACAAGTATCGGTGCAGAGTAATCATTAGAGAAGCGTATACATTCTATCATGTTTACCTTGTCATACCTGCGTTTTGTGATGTTATCTTTCTCATCTACTTTATATGCCTATCATGATACTTTTACTTATTTATTTGCTAAAAGTAACTGGACTAACCAGACTTTATGTCTGACCCTTTTTGTTTCCTCTTCTTTCTTCCGTTTCCCTCCTCCCAGGTTCTCAGGGTGGGAATACTCAAGCTTGACAAGGGTCCTTCTATCATTTTGCTGGAGCTGCTTAGATGTAGAGGTCAAGCTCCTACTTTGCTACTATGGCTATGTTTTTATTTGGGGATTATGCTTCTTTTATTTTGTACTCTGATGTTCTAAGTTCAACACATAAGTTTTGATGATGTACTGGGTTTTTGTATTCTTAGACATATGTTGTCTTGAACCACGATGCTTTATGATTAATGAAGTTTTTTTTATTTCGTTGGTATTTTACATCTATCTTGTAATGTTTCTATTTCTATTTACCTATAACGCTTCACGAAACTTAATGCTTTCTCTTAGTGAGTGGCATTAACGGACGTGGGGTGTCACACTTGGTATCAGAGCTGAAAGTTACATGATTAGATAAAAGTTTTTGAAAATTATTTTCAAAAAGGTTTTATAAGAAAGCATTTTCATAAGAAAAGGTTTGTTTTGAAAAACATATTCCCCAAAGCCATATGTAGTATCTTCTGATCCTTTATCTGAATCTCTTTCTTTTTCTTTTCAGCATGTCTGGGTAACCTAATATTCCAGAGGGAGTTACGATACCAGGCTAGTTCCATAGGTATCTAGAGGCCACGGCACCCACCGGTGGTCAAGCCGACGTTCCTCCCCAACTGCACCTGTCATTCCTCCTCCTCCACGTGCAGGCTAGTTCTCTAAGATCTGCAAAGATTTTTGTGCTATGGGAGGAAGGCCATTCCATGGAACAAAGACATTCGTAGAGGTAAGGAATTGGCTCAAGGAGACAGAGGACTTGTTTGGAATTTTCGATGTGGACGATCGTAGGAAAATTCAGCTAGTCGCCTGGCTACTTAAGGATGAAGCTTCGTTCTGGTGGGAAGTAACCCAAGCGGGGCGTCCGGTGGAAACTTGGGATGATTTTATATAGAGGTTTGAAATGAAGTTTCTTTCTCAAGCTGAGAAAAACATGCAAATGGAGAGGTTCTTGGCACTCAAACAACAAATTCAACCAGCTAGCAAGGTTTGGATTGGAACTGGTAGATACTCCGCATAAGAAAGCTTTGCGGTCTGTTAAAGGGCAGAATGAACCCCTTTAAAGGTTAGCTATGTACCAAATTCCAATGGGAGCAACTTTTAAAAGGCTTTGATATGACCTTGATGCATGAGGAAGACAAAAGCGACAAGAGGGAAGTTAAAGTTGAGGAATCACAAAACAAGAAAGTATGGACCAAGAAAGGAAAGAACCAACAGCAACAGAAGAAAGGCGGAAATAATGAAAAGGATAAGGATAAGAGAAAGTGCCATAGTTGCGGACGAGAGGGTCACTTGGTAAAGGACTGCAAAAGAAGGAAGAATACTTTTTTCAATTGTGGAGAGGTTGGACATTTTGCTAAGAAGTGCCCAAAGAAACAGGGACAAGGTCAAAGGGCAGGAGCTTCTGGAGGGGGGACAGGTGCTTCCTCTCGTGATCAGTGCTCTAGATAGGGGTAAGAAAGTTTCCGTGGAAGGTTTGATTTCTCTTTCCAGACATCCTATTAGAACTCCTTTTGATTCTGGCGCTTCACACTCATTTATATCTAGCTCTGTGGTTGAGTCTCTGCACCTAAATACTAGTATGGTAGTGGATCCCGTAGTTGTCACAAACCCCATTGGTGGTTTGGCTCATTTGTCCCTGATTTGTCGGGGTTCGAGAATATCTGTGTTAGGCGTCAAGTTTGAGCGTGATGCATATGTGCTCGGTTTTATGGGTTATAGTTTGATTCTAGGGATGGATTGGCTAACCATGTATGGTGACATTCTGGATTGTGAGAAGAGGGTCATTAGACTTTTGAATTTCCATGGGAGGGCTTTCAAAATTTCTTGTGACATGCAAGGGTCTGTCATGCTTAGTTTCCTAGAGTCTCTAGATACATCTATCGATAATCTGCGATCTGTGCCAGTACTCCGAGATTATCCTGATGTTTTTGATGAGGTATGAGGCTTACCTCTGAGGCATGGAATCGATTTTCTTATATATTTGGTGGATAATGCAAAGCCAGTTGCATTACCTGTGCGCCATATGGCTCTAAGGGAAAGGAGGAAGCTTAGCAAGTATCCTCTACTTGAGAAAGGGTTTATTAGGCGAAGCATATCTGAATGGGGTGCTCCAGTAGTATTCGCGACTAAGGCGGATGGTTCGCTTCGCTTGTGTGTAGACTATAGGGAGTTGAATAAACTCACTAAGAAGAACAGGCACCCACTTCTGAGGATAGATGACTCGTTTGACCAGCTTGTTGCTGCATCAGTATTCTCTCAATTAGACTTGGCCATGGGATTTTATCAGTTGAGGGTGGCTGAGGATAGTATATATAAGACTGCTTTTAGGATTCCGGATGGTTTCTTTGAATGGCTCGTTATGCCTTTTGGATTGACGAATGCACCCACCTATTTTGTTGACCTAATGAGTAGGGCATTTCGGGAGTTTCTAAATAAATTTTTCGTGGTCTTTGTTGATGATATCTTGATCTTCTCAAAGAGCAAAGAAGAGCATGCCCAATATTTGATAGAAATTTTGAAAACTCTCCATGCGTATCAGCTTAAGGCAAAGTTCTCCAAATGCCATTTTTGGAGAAAAGAGGTGAGATTTCTAAGGCATGTGGTTTCTAAAGATGGGATAGCAGTAGATCCTACAAAGGTAGTTGCAGTTCAAGATTGGTTCCAAAGAATGCAACGGAAGTGAGAAGTTTTCTTGGACTGGCAGGCTATTATCGGAAGTTCATTAAGGACTTCGCAAAGATATCAGCCCCACTCACCAGGCCGACGAAGAAGAATCTGACGTTTTCATGGGATATATATTGCGATATTGCTTTCCAACGATTGAAGAGGGCTCTGACAACAACCCCCCAGTCTTGACCTTGCCTGATAGGAACAAAGTATTTATAGTATACACTGATGCATGCGGTACAGGCTTGGTGCGGTTCTGATGCAAGAGGGAAAGGTAGTATGTTATGGGGGTAGACAGCTAAGGGTTCATGAGAAGAACTACCCTACCCATGACTTAGTGCTAGCTACCATAGTATTCGCGCATAAGACATGGTGTCATTATTTGCTTGGAGAGAAGTTCGAGTTGTACACCGATCATAAATCTCTCAAATACTTGTTCTCGTAGAAGGATCTTAATTTAAGGCAATAAAGGTGGATGGAGTTCCTAGCATCATATGACTTCGAGGTCGCTTATACCCCTGGCAAGGATAATGTGGTGGGATGCACTGAGTAGGTTGAGGATAACCTTAAGTCCTCTGTTTGTGGAAAGGAAAAGCTTGGACTTTATATCGACTTTTGACAGTAGACCTTCCACCGATTTTTTTCCTGTTTTGTTTGCATCGCTAGAGATACGACCTACTCTTATGGATTAGATAGGATCTTCGCAACGAGATGATCCACAGATTTCAGACATCTTTGATAGGCTCGGTAAAGGGGAGACTTCTAGTCACCTCAATAGATATTCCATAGACGATAAAGGATGGTTGCGATGAGATGGAAGGCATTGTGTTCCCCAAACTGGAAGTTTGTTAAAGACAATCCTAGAAGAAGCCTATCATTCTAAGATGACTATTCATCCAAGTGTTGATAAGACGTATAAGGACATGAAGAGGGTTTTCTTTTGGGTTGGGATGAAGAAAAATGTGGCAGAGTTTGTTTCTCAATGTTTGGTTTGCTCAGCAAGTCAAAGCTGAGCAAAAGAAGCCCGGTGGTTTACTTCATCCTTTGGAGGTTCCACAGTGGAAGTGAGAGAGCGTCTCTATGGATTTCATAGATGGTTTGCCTAGATCAAAGAAAGGCAACACCAGTATTTGGGTTGTGCTGGATAGACTTACTAAGAGCGCTCATTTCATTCCAGTTAAGAGTAAGAGGACAGCAACATGGTTGGCAATAGTTTATGTTCATGAGATAGTCCGTCTTCATGAAGTACCTTCCAGTATCATAAGCGATTATGACCCCATTTTAGCTAGTGAATTTTGGAGGATCTTGCAAGAAGCATTAGGTATATAGTTGTGTTTGAGCATCGCTTATCACCGATAGACAGATGAACAGACGGAGAGAGTGAACAGAGTTCTTGAGGATCTTTTATGGCTGTGTATCCTAGATTTCGGAGGACTTGGGAAGAGCATCTTCCTTCAGTAGAGTTCGCCTACAACAACATTTATCAAGTTAGCATTGGCATGGAACCCTTCGAAACATTGTACGGACAACCCTATAGGTCACCAACTTGTTGGTGGGAATCTACAGAAAGGCTACTACGTGGACCATATATGGTTAGGGAAACGTCTGAGAAGATTGATCTTATTAGACGACAAATGAAGACCGCTCAAGATGGGCAGAAATCCTACAATGACAAGAGAAGGAATGACATAGAATTTGAAGTAAAATATATGGTTTTCATTAAGGTATCACCTTTGAGGCATGTAGTTCACTTTGGATCTGTAGGGAAATTGGCGCCAAGATTTGTAGGGCCATTTCCCAGAACAGAAAGGATTGGCCAAATGGCCTATAAAGCTACCAGAAAGGCTATCCAGTATTCATGATGTTTTCCATGTTTCTCATTTGCGGAAGTGCTTGCATGATACCGCAGAAGTAGTTGAGCCGAGTATATTGGAGGAAGTAGAGGTGGAATAGGAGGCGACAGTCAAATGAGTTCCTTCCCGTATTCTTGGATCAGAAGTTAAGAAGCTACGCAATAGAGAAGTCAAGTTGATGAAAGTTCAGTGGGGAGATAACCTAGAGGATGCGACTTAGGAGACCGAAGACAAGATTTTTGCTTCGTACCCTTTTCTTTTCGAGGGTATGTTCTTAAATTCCTTTCCAAAGCTTTTATTTATGCTTGTTCCTATCATTTAGGTATGTCATATCGATCGTATCTTCGACTTTTAGGTAGAAATCCCATGGATGTAAACATGTGTTGGAGACATGTTATGTTTGATGGATGCAAGTGTTTGCTAGTGGTTGCCCGTGGATGCATATACACACATTAGGCACTAGATCGACTCAATCACTCTCATACTGCATATGGATGTGTGTGCATTTTTCTTCTTTTAATGGATGAAAATGGATGTATCATCATATGGATGTTGCATTTGGACGGATAATTGTTCATACATATAGAACTTACATGTTATAATAAGATTGTTGCATACATGTTGGATTCATGGCACTAACATACATTGCATTAAGGAGGTCGACTGAACCAGTAGATCGCCCGGTCTTTGCATTAGAATAAGGACATATACACACACCTTTACATTTGTTTATATAAGCATTGTAAGTCTTTAAGGACAATGGATGCCTATGATTGGTGGATGAGTAGATGGGTGATGGATGGTAGGATATACATTCTTCTTAACTTGGAGATTTCAGGGATGAAATCCTTTGAGCATGGGAGAATGTAATACCCCGTAATTTTAAAAACACTAAAGAGGACAAATTTAAAGAATATTTAATTTAATATTCAGAATTAAGTGAAACAGAGTGGGCTATTGCGATCATCCGAAGAATTCTGGTCAAAATAGACCCCTGGTTTGCATAAAACGGACACCATATGAAGAAATTGTGAAGATTTGAAGTTTGTATACACGCAAGAACAATATACATATACACATATATACATATATACATACATACATATATATAAGGTCTAGAAATTCAAAAATCAGGTCCAGAATTCCGAAATCACTCAGAAAAAGGGAGGCGGAAATTTTCCCACTCAGGGATGTCAACCCCTCAAGGGGGTGTCGACCCCCTAGGGGGTCGCCCCCTAGGGCAGACGTGGCAGATTAGGATTTGTGGCTGGCAGCTATGTATATGGCCTTATTTCTCATGTTTTGCACACTGAAAATAATGGAGGACTAGATGATGTCGTTGCCCGGATTGAACCAAACCTTTTCTTCTTCTTCAAGCGAGTTAATCAAGTTTAGAGTTATTCAATTGTAGATCTGTGGTTCAACATCTTCTATTCTCCTTCTATTTTTCTAGATCCAAACACTGTGAGTTTAAATTACTTTTAGATTTAAATAATTAAAAAAAACATGATATGACTATAATTTGGATCTATGCCTGTGGCTGCTTGATCATATCAGATCTGTTATAACTTGTGTATCTATGATATTCTGACATGACTATGACTTGGATCTTAACCTTTATCATGTCAGATCTACCTTTGATTGTAGATCTAATTCACTGTTTAGATCACCTTATACCTGTTCTATTATGTTTATGGCCAAATCAAATCTATTGTTAGTTGGACATCTAAATCATTGTTTAGATCACATCATGCTTATCCCTATTATGCTAGAATCAGTGCTACTGTCACATGTTCATCCTATATGCTTATCTTGCCATTATGCCACTATATGTTTATGCTATTACATGTCAACCTTGTTAGTATGATCATCTATGTCCCTTTTCTGTCTATCTTTTCCCTTTTATTTTTATACAGCTAGGCTACCTTTGAGCCTAGGCATGCCACTGAAATATATGAATACGTTAGATTGGGAACGAAGGGAAAACGTTAATATTAGGCATAACTTGTAATTGGGAATTTGGGCATAACTTGAATAAAGTGTAATAATATGAATTTGGGGCATATAGTTTATTATGAACATAACTTGGGAAAAGGGCATGAAAACCTATAACGGCATAGGTAAATTTAGTTAATAATGGAAATGCCTATGATTATAGTAATTAGAAACTGTAACCGTTCCTAGACACTAGGTTAGATTACACTTGTTGTGGAAGTCTGCCCGGAACCGCCCGGCATATCCAGCGACCACAAGTGGTGAATCTAATGTGAGGGGTCTAGGTGCACAAATACGAGACATGCTAAGACACGAGGTTAAACCCGACTTATGGAAGAAATCTACCCGGAACCAACCGGCATATCCAGCATCCACAAGTGGCAAGCTTAATGTGGGAGGTCTAGCACATTATAACCATAAATGGACATGGTAATGAGTCGGAATACTTAACCTAGTTGAATCCATAAGGGTTGTATGAACATGAATCTGATTAGGGGTAAAGTAAACTTGTTTGAAACAGTGGGCGGGTTAAGTAAATCTAGGGTGGGTGGGTAATATTTATATAGGCCCACAAACTTAAACTGTTGGGATTATGCAATTTTATGACACAAGTAAGTAGGCATAATCTGAGGAAAACCTAGTAGTGGAGATGCAAGACAAAAGGGAAAGCTTGCAGTGTGTGGGACCCGTTTCAGTCAATAACCCATATATAGGTATCAAACGAGTACTCCGAACTAGGTCGGAGTCGGGGTACGCTGTACTGGGCTGAATATAAGAGTTCCAAAAGCGGGGACAGTGTCTGACGGCACGTTCTATCGGGGTCATGTGCGTGCATGACTCCACCTGCTCGGGAAAATAAGACGTTGTAACATCAGTAGATATGGTTGTGCCCATCCAGAAAATAAAGGGTTGCCACTTTAGGGAGTGATACCCCCTACTGCGGGGCCAGACAGGGTATCTACGGAGTAGGGAGCCAATCAATTTGGGTAGCAATTAGGGTACACTTAGACTCCGGTATATTTAGGAGCCCGTTATTATCCATAGGGGTAACTCCGGAACGTTGGGTTGCATGTTGATTGTATGGGGTGAAAACCTCTCACTGGAAATATGCTTAAGTCTACCCTCTTATAGTGGTTGGGATCATCTCATTCTGGTTATAGTAATATCGATGCAGAGTAATCATTAGAGAAGCGTATACATTCTATCGTGTTTACCTTGTCATACTTGCCTTTTGTGATGTAATCTTTCTCATCCACTTTATATGCCTGTCATGATACTTTTGCTTATTTATTTGCTAAAAGTAACTAGACTCGCCAGACTTTATGTCTGAGCCTTTTTGTTTCCTCTTCTTTCTTCCGTTCACCTCCCACCAGGTTCTCAGGGTGGGAATACTCAAGCTTGACCTGGATTCTGATATCATTTTGTTGGAGCTGCTTAGATGTATTTCTCAAGCTCCTATGTTTGCTACTATGGCTACGTTTTTATTTGTGGATTATGTTTCTTTTATTTTGTACTCTGATGTTTTAAGTGCAAGACAGAAGTTATGATGATGTACTGAGTTTATGTATTTTCAGACATATGATGTTTTGAACCACGATGCTTTATGATTAATAAAGTTTTTTTTTACTCCGCTGCTATTTTATATCTATCTTTTAATGTTTCTGTTTACATATAACGCTTCATAAAACTTAATGCATTATCTTAACGAGTGGCATTAACGGACATGGGGTGTCATAATATGTAATTAAATCTCATAAATCATTTCGTTTTAAATGATTTATGAAAATTTTAACAACAATTCCCTTTTTCCCTGAATCTTACATAATTGCGTGTACACAAAGAGCATAAAGGAAGCATTATAGAAATTTTGTGAACCATTTAAAGTGAATTGATTTTACGAGATTTAATTACGTTACCGTGTTTATAACTTGTCCAATACAGGGACAAATCCAAAAAAATAATATATTATATTATAAATGTCTATTTTGTTACAAAAAAACTAAAACCTATACAGTGATCATGTATAAGACTTAGCAAACAAGTTCACAAAACACCATAAGGGTTTTGTGAATATAATATATTACGTATCTTATATTCGTTGAAAAATTTGACTTTTGACATTTAAATTAAATTAATTAACATTTAATTAATCCTCCGTATACGATAGTTTATTACATGAGCATATTTTAAAATTTTAATTAACTAATTGTACATTATATAAAATTAATTACTGTTCTCGACATTTTATAAAATACATAAACTAAATTATGCTCAATCGCACTAAATAACCCAAGCAAGCCCTAGAACACTAAATTATTCAATTCCTGCACATTAATTTTCGCATAAACTAAACACATTAGTGTTTAATACTTTTAGGATGATAACAATAATAAAGTATACTACAAAATCAATGAGATAATATAAACAATTAAACTAAAAAATTAATCATAAGTTAAAAAATTCATGTAATTAGGGTTTAAGCTAATTATCTGATTTGGAGGTGGTTAAGAGGTTGAAGAACAAGAGAGTGAAGTTTTCCAGAGTTGATGAAGCTCATGGAGTCATGCAAACTGGCCAGTGGTTAATTAAGGGAGGGTGAAAGCTCTTTTTAAGGGAGGAAGAAAAATGAGAAAGAAGAAGTAAGTTTGGTGTTTTGACATCACACAATTTTTCGAAGGCTTCCAACAGCTGAAAACGTCTTTACTTCAACGGCTTCCAATGACATCTCATTTTATTCATACCTGAAGTCCATAATACACTAACCGTCGGAAGCTGTTGGAAAACAACTGAAAGAAGCTGCAGTCGGAATACACTGTTTGTTTTGTACTATTACTGTCAAAAGCCGTAAGTTTCCATCAAAAAAATCTTTAAAAATATAGGTCGTCGATCTGCTGCTCATCGACAAACTTTTATTTTTGCTTCCTCGATGATTTTTCAACGACTTTCAATGGATTAGTAGACTCCTTTTGTCTGCTTATAGATTATACGTAGCAAAAATAGAGGGGACCATAATTCAATTAAAGTTTTGTCAGTGACCATCGGTAGCCATTGAAAACCGGTTGTTAATACGTTGTAATTGGTAGTCATCGCTAGTCATAGAAAACCTAGAGCTTTTTATTTCAGCAGCTTTCATACCTTAAATAGTACATATTAACAATATACATTGCGAGTCAATTGCGTACATACAAATTATACATACCAAAGCTCAAATAGCATATATCACATATATCATAAAATATATCATCATATTAATAATAATAAATTAACCTGAAACATTCAATATCCATATACCATAAACTACAAACATATGTTAACATATCAAAATAACTCATCACATCAAATCAACCTCAACATCCAGCAACCTCCCCGACCCAAAAAAACCATCCAACACCGTCTTAGAATACATCATAAATATCAAGTAACTAACCTTGCCCATCTCAAAGTATATATAACTCTCAAAATACCTCACAATATCAAAGTGCATACATACACACAATGTCCCGATACAAACCAAAAAATATCATAACTACTTGTCCTCATCACATCCAAGTCTCGCTGATGAAGAAAATGTGTCGTATTGTTTCATATACACAGTAATGCACTCATCCAACATTATGTACATCTCCACAGATTAATGTCTTCTCATTCCTCTAGTTCAACAATTTGAACTCTCAATTATGCAATCTTTAATGGTCAGGAGCTCTTCTATATTTGCTTTTCCTTCGTCTGCATTTTACATTGTTGACTAAAATGATGATTTCATATACTTTGATTAACAAAATCAATATGCTATATATTATTCTTTAATATATTATTTATAAAAATATTATATAATAACCACTATTTTCGACCTTCAAAAATCGATAGTAAAACATTTGTGGTATTCACTACCGGGATTCAACTTTTGTAAGACAAATTATTGTGGAAATAGAAAAGAGAAAGAAGAACATAATCTCACAGCTAAACAAATAATATATAAATAATATTTACACAAAACAAAATTGAAACTTATATATACACATTAGTGTACTAACTTACAGAATAATCTAGACTGCCATAACAATCTATTTTTAAAATTTTTGATTTAAATAAACACAACGAAATACTGCAGAATACGAGAATACGTCTTAGATCTCTAGTTCCACTTCTGAAGCTTCAAAGCAATCCAAACCTAGTTCGAAAATTGTTCAGCCTGGCCCGAGCATTATCATAGAATAACTTCTGAGTTAATATAGGTTACTAGCACGAGAAAAATCAAGTAACAAGGTGTTTTCTTTCCTTTAACTTATAAATCTTTTTGAAATAAAAGGCATTTTGTAGGATTATGTGGCACACAAACACATATGTGTTTTTATCTTACTATAGCTAAAACACATTTTATATAAAATAAAAAATTTGATAGTTGTTTATTTAACTATCGAGCAACACAAAGTAATCATATACAATTTCCTCAGGAAACTACTAAGTCTCATGTAGTTGATCTCTTATTAATTGAAATTCATTAATTTTCTTCTCTCAAAAAATTCATATACTCAACCTTCTATTATAAGTATATATAATTAAAAATGATTCAGAATTTTTCAAAATCATACCAAATGGGTTAAATAAATGCATTTGAAAA
Organism: Allium sativum; assembly: GCA_030737875.1. Taxonomy (NCBI): domain Eukaryota; kingdom Viridiplantae; phylum Streptophyta; class Magnoliopsida; order Asparagales; family Amaryllidaceae; genus Allium; species Allium sativum. The sequence goes on from CM060923.1 coordinate 430,142,114, forward strand.
TATCAGTTATTATAAACCAAGATATTTAAATAAAATTGGCTTCCTTATGGCTTCATGTCTGTGTATGGAATTATATCGAAATCCCAAAATATTAGTCTTTAATCTCAAGCTAATATTATTCAACGAATAACAATGAAGCCATTCGAGTTGGGAGATTATTCTTACCTCTCAGACTTTAACTCGATAACATTCTTATCGTCAAGATAGATACAAGCTTGCTGTCTCAATTTAGATATCAAATAATTGATATCACAAGTTGCATAAACAATTCATTTAAAATTAAGGCTTATAAACCGTTTTTCCTATTTAAAGTCTCTTTTCAAAAATAAAAACCTTTTACCTAATTTAATTATCAAGTAATTCGGTTTATCTTACAAGTAAAAGAGGAAACGGCGACAGCAGAAAGAGAAAATGGAGACTACGGTTTATGTGCCACCACTTACTTCTTGTTCATCACTTCCCTTTCGCCCCTCATCTTTTCCCTACCTCGACCTTTAACCCCTAACTTTCACTATGCCTGCATTTTTCTTTCGTTAGACCACCTCGTCTCAACATTGCCTCACATCAAATCTGTAAATTGAAGCTTTCCTTCACCATTTCTCTGGCTTTGTTGATTCTCCGATGGATGTATATAGTATATTGCCATAGCGATTAACATCTTGGTCTTCTGTCAACTGAGCATCAAACAAAACTGAATCAGCTGTGGAGGTTTGGTTGTTTCTTAGACCGATTTGTTCTTTCTCTTTGGATACCGTACTCTATTTTTATCCGTAACAATTTTTTCTAGTAGTTAGGCTAGCAGCCTAACTTCTATATGTATTGTATTTTATTATTTGTTATAATAAAAAGTGATATAGATCACTATAAAAACCGGCCGACTGTAACAACCCGAAAATTTGGGCCAGTTTAAAATTTTTAATTTGGCAATTTTAGCGAATTTTGAATATTTAAAATAGGTTATTTTAAATAAAATCGACGAGAAATTTATTTTGAATAGAAATCGAACGTATATATTATACGCGTCGTTGTTAGAATATAAATATTTATATATAATTATAAATAGAATTGAAAATGGCGCGGTAGTTCGATAATTCGATTTCAAACTTCAATTGAATGTACCGGGTGCAAAACAATCCGGATTTTAGTGAAACCGAAAGCAATAGAATCTAATTGTGAATATCTTTCCAATGAATCCGAAATATCAAGATTTCATAGCGGGAATCAAAAGATATGTCCAGTTGAAAATTCTGAATAGTCGCTGTGGAATTCAGGCCCTTAAAAATGGACATTTTGCAAATGACCTCGGATTTCGACGAAACCAGTTTTGTTGGGTCCGTGGTGTCAAACTATTGCTAGATTCCAAATTTCATAATTTTTCGAATCAATATGTGAGCGTGGCAAGGGAAAACGCGTTTGACCAGTTTTAGTTGATTTTAATCGACTGGAAAATGGCCATTTTTCCAACAGTCTCAGAATTCGTCGAAACTAGTTTTGTTAGGACCGTATCGTCAATACGAAGCTAGAAAATATTATTCGGGAATTTTTCGAGTTCGTATGTGACCCCGGTAAAATGAAATGTACGTTTAAAATTCATATGTTGGAATAAAATGTTTTTATCGTTAAAAATATAATTTTTAACGTGAAGTGAATAAAATAAAATATTCATTTACAAACCAGACGGTTTGTTTATGTACACTGATTTGACTGATATTGATTGGGTCGATAAATTTTACACATCGCCCAACTGCACAAATAAAATCTGTGTTTGATTGTTTGAAACCCCACACAGGTGTTGGGATGAAACTTGAAGTTCACTCATCCTGATTGATTAAATATGTCGATCGATTGATTGACAAGCTGCTATAAGCGTTGAATGTCTATATTTGATGCTTATACAGTGTAGTGCACTTTGGTTGATGGTTGATTATTTTTCAATGCTATTATATACATGTGTTGAACGAAATATTTTGATAATAAAATTTACATCTTTATCAATATAAACTAACGGTTCATGTGTTGACAGTACTCATCCATTGAGATTGGTCATGTGTTGAACGAAATATTTTGATAATAAAATTTACATCTTTATCAATATAAACTAACGGTTCATGTGTTGACAGTACTCATCCATTGAGATTGGTCATGTGTTGAACGAAATATTTTGATAATAAAATTTACATCTTTATCAATATAAACTAACGGTTCATGTATTGACAATACTCATCCATTGAGATTGGTCATGTGTTGAACGAAATATTTTGATAATAAAATTTACATCTTTATCGACATAAAATAAAGGTTCATGTGTTGACAGTACTCATCCATTGAGATTGGTCATGTGTTGAACGAAATATTTTGATAATAACAACTATTTTGAAAAGAGAAATATTTGAAATATAATATTTGAAAATAGAAATTTATGAAGCCGTGTTGATTAGATTGACGCCATTTTGACGTGAACGATATTTATATCGATTTTATTTATTTCGAAATAAATTGAATATATAACGATTTCGAAATGAATTGAATTGAAAACGATTTCGAAATGAATTGAATTGAAAACGATTTCGAAATGAATTGAATTGAAAACGATTTCGAAATGAATTGAATTGAAAACGATTTCGAAATGAATTGAATTGAAAACGATTTCGAAATGAATTGAATTGAAAACGATTTCGAAATGAATTGAATTAAAAACGATTTCGAAATGAATTGAATTAAAAACGATTTCGAAATGAATTGAATTGAAAACGATTTCAAAATGAATTGAATTAAAAACGATTTCGAAATGAATTGAATTAAAAACGATTTCGAAATGAATTGATTTAAAAACGATTTCGAAATGAATTGAACTGAAAACGATTTCGAAATGAATTGAATTGAAAGCGAATTGAAATGAATTCAAATTGAATTGAAATTTGAATTGAATAGAAATGAATTTTAAAACGAATTTATAAAGAAGAATTCAATTTTGATTTGAATTGAAAAGAAAGTTGAAATTGCTTTTGAAAACGATTTTAAAACTATTTATATAATTCGTTTTAAATAAAAATCGACGAAGTATATATTATATATATTATATATATAATATAATGGCCTGAATAGAACGCGCCGCGCCGCGGCAGTTCATGAATTTCGACCATTTATTTCAAACGGACATTACGGGAGATCCGACCGTCGGATTCTCCTAAAACCGGAACCGTTGGGTTCGTATCGAAAAGAGCTTTCTAACGAATATTAGAAATTAGAAATCTAACGGTTGGATTTGGAATTATGTCCAAATCAAATTTGAAAAAGGTCGCTATAAGTGCAGTTCGATGGCCGTTGATGGAAATCGACTGTACGGGCCTTGATAAAATTATTAAAAATAGTAATAATTTGTGTAAAATCATAAGAAATGATTTAGAAAGAATCGGGATGAAAAACTCCATATTTGAAAAGATAAAAATAGATTTTTATCAAAATGAACTAGTTTTGAACTAGAAGTATAATTCTATTTATTTTTAAATAAATAAACTGGATTAGAAATGGTTTTGAAAATAACCAGAATTTCCAATGATTGCATTGGAATGGATTTGAATCGAAATTGTCTTCGGAATATTTCGATGTTGGATTTCGTGATTATACAGTTGTTGTTATGGAAATTTGAAAGATATAGATATATATATCGTTATTTCCAATACGATATTTGTTGGTCGCAGAATTTGATATTGAATATGAGCCGGGATATTTTCTATTCAGAGCCTTGTATTTAATATCAAATGTGATTTGGGTTTGTCGTGAATGGTGTCTTCACTAACACTGTTCTTGAACCCAGTTGAGAAAGGATTAAATCTTTTTATTTAGATTTAATGAGAAGTAACAATTAAATGATATTTAATTGGAATTGAATCGATATTGATTTTGGGTTTATCGTGGACAGTGTTTTAAATAACACTCGTTCTTTAACCCGATAATTAATGAATGTGATTTTGGGTTTATCGTGGACGGTGTTTTAAATGACACTGATTCTTTAACCCAGTTAACGATTAAAACTAAGTTGAGTTTTAATGAATCTTTAATTAGATTGGAAAGATCGAGAATGGAGTATCACCAGTTTTGCTCCAGGCGATAGTTAAATCTTTAATTAGATTTGAACGTGAAATGGTAATTGAATTTACCGATAACACTGTGGTGTTAGATATGAAGTATTACCAGTTTTACTTCATGGGATGAATAGGTCGGGATGGGGAAATTAAAATAAATGATTACTTCGGTAAGGTTCGCTAATCCCGACTAGTTTGAATTGAGATTCAAAAATAGAATAAAGAATAAATTCAAGGAATTTATCTTGGATAAAATTAATGGGAACCTTTCCCTATGAATGTGAAATTTAGAAACTAACTGTCGGTTAGCTAAGCAGAATGGTTTTCTGGATATTGATCTGATGCTGGTTTCGGCCTTCGGGGTTAATATTTGGGGAATTATTCTCTTGATTAATTTACGGTTAGTGACTGATGAATTGGAATGAGGCGTATGTTGTGTTTGTGTAACACTTATTTAAAATATACGTGAGTTATTTGGAAAGACCGGGTTTATCCCATTCTGAATAACTGATACGACGATAAGTCGAAGATGAAGACGATGGTCGAAGACCGGAAGTCTTCACGTCGTTTGGGTGATTACTGATGATCTTGATTGGGCTGTACACCCAAGAAGATGGAAACAGTTAGTGATCGTCCAGACGTGCTTGGAGATCGATGGATATGCGGGGTACTAGGTGCCTCCGGTTTCGTTCAGACCCAGAACGGACTTGTAAATGGACTGTGTGTCTGACATTGGATTTTAGTCCGTGTGATTGATCTCTATTAAATATATATCTGTTTGGCGGCGGAGAATCTATTCTCTTGCTTAACGCCCTTCTCTGAGACGTACGAGCTCAGGGGTTATATATCGATGGATATCAAACGCATGGAGTGAATTGCCTGTGTGGCATGCCTAAGTGGCAATTGATCGAGGCTTATGTTAAAAAGCAAAGTCTTGTGGTGATGATCAAAGCAAGGCCTTTGTGGCGTAGCTTTGTGTAACGTTTGCTTCGCGAGTTTCCCACCCGGTATGAACCAAAAACGGGAGAGGACGTCAGGGAGGGCATGCGTTTCTTTCTAGCTAGAAGTGGCGTCAGTGGTTTTACACGCCCTGATGAGTTTGACTTATGTGGTTGTTGCTGTTGCGAGGCGCCTCGGATTGATCGGTCGTTCTCGAACCGATGGAGTCATTTAGTTGGCTCACCTACGCCCCATAGGGCGGGGAAACGCATGTTCAGGGTTTAAGTTTAATCCACATCGGTGGACTGGCCCTGAGGATCCAAGGGCCCACCTGAGTCTGGGTCCTGAGGCTCGGGCTAGACAGTCTCGAATCGGTTGAGGACTATCTTTTGCCTCGGTTCATAGATGGAAATCCAATTTCCAAATACGTGATCCTGCGGTTTTATTTGTAGAACTAGTACGGCGACATGATATATGGTACCCATGCCGCCTATGATTGATACTTATGATTTGAAGTTGTTTTATACACTATGCACTTACTATAGTATCAAATGATTTGTTTTAAACGTATTAAGCATGTTTGGCTATTATAAGGGAAAACCCTATCCTCGGCTGCGTTGCATTGTGTGATGGGACCTGGGTCTTATAATAGCTTCATTTTTAGAAAAGCATTGCGTTGTTTACTTATATGCACTAGTATTCTTGGGAGGAAACCCGTTCCGTGTTATACGGCGTGGTCCCTTGATTTACCAAACTTTAAAAATAAAGATTAATAACTGTTTTAGTTCTCACACCAGTCCCATGACTGACCTGGAGTTTATTGTTTTAACCTAAACTCTGGGTGCCCCTATTTTGACACGGGCAGCCAGTAGTTTTGGTTTTGCAGATTTATATTCACAGGATCCTGGTTTTCAGCTGGAACGATATCCGGAAAGCTTTGTATCCGTATATCTCTTCTAGTTGTATATTGTATTATTTTCCGTTGCGATGTATTTAAATGTAATTTAAATCTCTGATATTTCTGTGTAATATTCATTTATACTCTGTATATTCTTGTGATCTGATGCATTGTTGTAATATACAATGAAACGTTCTTCTGTATGTGTTCTGTTGTGGCTTGTTCTCGAACTATCCGACGCTTTCCTTTACGGCGAAGTTACGGGTTTTCACACCGACCTTGCTAAAAAAAATTATCAAGTTATTCTCTTTTTATAAACCTAAATAGTTTGGTTCGAACAATTGTTAAGAGTATTCCTAAACCTCATTATCTTAACTTAAATACCATTAAGCTTATTAACTTAGTTAAACCCAATTATAACAACACTACCTAAAACATTTTTTAAAGGGTCCATTTGGCACACATCCCTAGAAAGTTTCAAAATTAGGCTCACATCCGGTCTTAAACTTATTATAAAATACATCCCTATTTTTCGAAAATTCATTAAAAAATAAAAAAATCGCATAAATTCATAATTAAATAAAACAATTAATCGGAAAAAAATCAGATCAAAAAACACATCAAAAACCAAAATAAGAGAAAAGCAAAGAAATTGTAGTTAATTGCATACTATTATGCATGTATTTTGAATTTCATGCATACATCCGTGCAAGTATTTCAGTCATGCATCTGTGTTGGTTTTCTTGCATACAAGCATGCAAGTATTACAGAAATCTTGCATGCAAGTGTGCAAAATTCACATGCATGAAAATCAGTTCATATTTATTTGCATGCAAGTATTTCAGAATACTTGCACACATGTGTGCAACAACACGGAGGCATATTTTTCAACGTGAAACTTTCATGCAATAATTGCATACATATGTGCAAATATTTTAAAATAGTTGCACACATATCGTAGATTTTCAGTGTAAACTGCTTCGTGAATGCTTGCGTACATGTGTGCAACTAGTGTGAATGCTTGCACACATGTATGCAAGTTTTTTTTGTTTCCGTGGTCTTCTGGTAATATTTGCAGAATTTAGATTTTTTATATTTTTTTAGTTGGCAGCGCGTTTTTTCTGAAGAAAACACGTAACACTCATTTTAAGGACCGAGTTTGAATTGAAAGTTGGGGAGGGAGGCCGTTTGTATTTAAAATTGTAGCAGACGGTGTTGCCTAATTTCCACTTCTTCAAATGTCATTGACCGACTTAAAACTATTTTTAACATGTAATTGATTATTTAAAACCCTACTGGATAAAATAAGTAATTATCTTTAATAACTCATTAAAATAATTGCATTACTTCTAAACCATTGTAATTAAACATTAATTTACATAACCTAATTATCTAAACTATTATTAATATAAAATAATAAATAACCTTCTTTATACGGAAAGCTTTTTCCCACCGTTAATGCCGACTGGGTCCATTTCCCCATTCTCTTCGTTTCTTGCTCCTTCCTTCTGTCGATCCTTCTAATCCATCTTCTATCTTTCCATCCCTTCTTTTTTCTCATTCTACCATCCAATCCCAGCTTTCGTCATCGTGGCGGTCTAAACTTTCATCCAACTTTCAAGATTTTATCTAATATGTGCTTTTTATTTGGATCTGCTCACTGTGCTTCGTTCTTCCTCTTGCCCTACTCTAAAATTTTATAGCCAGCCCTAACCCTAGCAATCGTTCTACTCACGACATTCCCTTTCTACACTTCACCTAACTAGATGCGGGTAGCATGTTGGTGGCATCTTGCAACCCCCGAACTTGCCCAATTACTTTGTTCATTAGATTTATAGCATACGACCACTCTCCGAAAGGCTGACCTATAGGAAAAGCTTAAAGGTTTTGGATTAAAGCCTTCTTCGACGAGCTGGTAAGTATCGTTATGCTGTGATCTGGTATTCACTGTATTTAGTGTTTTGTTTTTGGTTTGGTTGGGTTATTTTCAATATTTTGTCGGTTTTTGGGAATGTGTAGTTGTTGTGGTGTTTTGACTTGTGTAGCTTTGTTTCATAGGTTGAATATGTGCCTTTTTCTTTTAGAATTTGGTTTTCGGAGTCTTTATGTGGTTGTTAATTCTATTTTCCCCTAGTTATTGGATGTTGGTTGTCACTTGATGGTTGTGATATCATACCAGGTTATAGCTTGTTATCAGCGTTTGTTTGACTCTTTGCTCTGTTTCTGTCTTGAAAACCTCGACGATTGCCTTAAAAACGAAGTTGTTTAGCAACTATTGCTATCGGAAGTTGGATTTTTGTTCTCTTTTCTACGTTGCTAATTCCCCTATGTCAGATTCTGTGTCTGGCTATGGCTATGTTATGGCCTTTCATGTGAGTTATTCATTCTATCTGAACCGTGTCAAGCTACTTTAGTTTTGTGGTTCTTTCATGTGAGTTGTTCATGTAATCTTTCTCATGTCTGGCATTATTATGTCAAACATTTGATGTCAAGTTCCTCTACTGTACTGGAATGGAAGTGGTACTCCATTCCTACTTTTAGGTAGCCTAGGAAGTTTATAATTCTGTAATGGTATTTGACACCCTGCGCGGTGTAAGTCATATTCCTTGTCTTGTACGAGTTGCTTTATGGTCTTTCGTTTGACGACCTGTTTTAATATGAAGCTTCCTATGTGGAGATTTGAGTTATAATGGGTTGTCCACCCTAAAACCGTTTGTAGTCGATAGATGTAACAACCCACATTTTATGATTATTTAATTAAGAGATTTATTTTAATATCATACCTTGAGTTCAGTTTAAAACCCAGGATTCGTGACTTTTTGTAAACGGATGAATTTGGACTTGAACCACTTCCTTTGAGTTCAAAATGTCATTTACAACATTTTGAGTAAAAACATCAATATCTTTGGAGTTGGGTGAAATTTGGTCTTTTTTCATTGGGTGTAATTTACATTACTTTTGATCAATTGAGATCTTTTTGAGATTTAGACTAGCTTTATGCAAAGTATCTGCATTTTGGAATTTATTCCATATCTTTTATGATCTCCAGATCACATTGGGAACTTCGGTTCATTTTGTGAATATGTGCATTTTGTCTATCTTCGGATCACATTGGGAAACGTCGATTTATTTTTTGAATACATGAATTTTGTGATCTACAGATCACTTTGGGGAAATTTTGGTTCGTTTTGTGGATTTGTTCTATCTACGGTCCTCATATCGTTTTGGTTGAACTTCGGTTCCACTTGGGCAGGGTCACGACCCGAGGTCTTCAGACCATTCTGGTAGAGCTTCGGTTGATGGCCTTCGGACCATTTTGGTCTCGAACCGTTACAGACTAGCTATGTAGAAGTCGTGTCTCATTTTGGTATGCATGTGTTGGTGAGCTTTCAAGTTCCCATTCTGGTCATAGGCCTTCCCCTTTTTTTGGTGATTTTATGGATTTCTAATTACTAATTTATGGAATATGTTGTTTTGATATGTTATATCATTTCGTGTTGTATTGATAACATGTTGTCAATTTTGTGTTGATTTGATAGATCATATCGTTTCTTGTAAATATCTATATAAATTAGAATGGGATATTCTTTTATAGCACTTATATTTCCTTGAGATATTTACATGGACATTTTTGGAGTTTCACATTCATATGTGAACATTTTTGGTATTTCCTATATGTCATTATCTGTCTATATCTCTTATTCTATCTCAGTTTATTTGGATAAGTGCAGCTAGGTTGATCCATTTATTGTTTATTTTCTTATAAGTAATGCTCGGGTCAGTACGAGGTATTTCAAGTGATTCTTTTTTGCTTTTAACATAAACAATCCTTCGCTTTTGGGCTAACTACTTTAGAGTTGTAATTTTTGGTTTCATGTATATAAGATAGAGATTCCTTATGTATACTTATCATTTTATGTAGCCATTGTACCTATTCTTTTGTGTTAAGTGGATCGAGTATGACCACTATCATCATGTACACTACTATGTGATATATTCATATCTATTTTCGCCTTCGTGATGAGAATTTTGTGTCTGACTCTGATTATATTGTTATGTTATTTTGTATTGATTCTGAATTATTTATAGCCACTATGTAGTATTTTTGAACTTGAACTAGGTGTGTCGGATTCCCTCTTGAAAGAAAGTAAGACCACATTATCCGTTATGTTTAGCGCTCGTTCGAAGCTATTATATAGATGTTCGCTCCTCAATAGCCTTATTCTTTGGGTTAGTTGACAATATTACATGTAATGTCCTTGGCAAACACGGGTATAGAGGTGAGGCATAACAGTTTGGTATTAGAGCCAAGTTTGGAACAATATAAGATATTATAGGGAGGATCGTTGTCCTAAGTCTCTCTTAGGAAATCGTGTTTTGGATTTAAATCGAGTCTTATGGCCCGTCATATCCTACCTTATCCCTTGTTTGACCAATCAAATTTATTTGAGTTCATCATTGTGAAATCTTGGCCTATGTAAACTTAGAATCCTGTCCCTTTCATGAGTAGGAATTTTGATTTATTTCCTATTTTTGTGTTGAAATAATCTTTGAGACTTAGTTGTGAAGATTTGTAAATCATTTTATAAAACGATTTTATAAGATAATTTTGAGCCAAGTAATGTACTAATCCGTTTGAGATTAGCTTTGCGAGACGAAAGCAGATGAATTGTTTCCACTTAGCACTATGTAATGGTTGTTTATTTATTTATGATTGCAACTTTAATTCATGAATAAATGATTGCATCTAAAATTATTTATTTGCGAAGTTGCGCCCCTGTGACACTCCATGTCTGTTAATGTCATTTATAAGAGAATGCATTAAGTTTCGTGAAGCACAAATAGGTAAAGAGTACAAAAATTCACAAGACAGATATAAAATAAATAGCGGAAAATTTAAACTTCATTATTAAAAATAAAACGTAGTCTCAACAAATTACAACAAAACCACTTACATCAAAGCCAAGTATCTCAAATCTGTCTCACATAACATCTCAATAAAGAAAACATCAGTGCGGTAACATAAAATCATATCCCTCGCCACAGTCCATAATAAAATAGAGAGCAAGTCGAAATGGTACATCTCAGAAAATCCAAGTCCAAGCTATAAGAGAAAGTCCTAGTCACAGTTGAATGCTTTCACTCTGAGGACCTAGGGGGAAAGGAAGAAAGAAGCGAAAGAAAAAGGGTCAAACATAAAGTCTGGCGAGTTCCACTGATTTTCAAATATGCATAAAGTAGAAATTCCAAGATAGGTAAATAAGACTGAATTAGAAATGTAGAGTGTCATATAAGGTAAAACTAAACTAAACAAAACAACATGATAGATAGGAATAAACAATGATCGATTAATGCTTCACATTTATATCCCTAAAACAGGTATGTTTGCACCAATACTAGTATAACAGGATTAACAAGATTAGGTATTTAACCTAAACTCTAACGGCAGAATTAACATCAGGATTAGGCGTACCCTAATTACATAATAGGATTAGGTGCTACCCTAATTACATAGCAGTAGGATTAGGTGTACCCTAATTACTACCCATGCAATCGGCTCTCTACTATGTAAATACCCTGTATCATCCCTGGCAGCAAGGTGCATCACTCCGTAATCCCAACAACTATATAACACAAACATATTTACTGGTGTTACAACGACTTAGTTTCCCTAATCGGACTCATGCATGCTTATGACTCTGTCGGAAGGCGTCCGTAACCACCTTTCCCATGTGAACCTCTTACTATTTAGTTTAGTAAAGCGTGCCCTGGCCCCTTCCTAGTGCGTGACCCTCTAACAAAATACCAACAGGATACTGACTGGTATAGGTTCCAAAAAGCAGATTGACACAAGCCAAACCCCTTAAGCTTGTGCCCCCAAAATAACAAGGATTTAAGAGTCCCCAAAACCCGATACAACAACAAAACGAGGGACCCCTTAGCTTTTTAATACTCATGTTTAACCTAGCAGGTTTAGGGTTTCTAATAAGCCTGCTCGTAATACTACATGTCATTATGTGTGTACAACCCTTCCCCAAAGTACCTGCCCAGATTATGTAAAATTACTATGACAATTCATTTTATTAGCCTAAATTTGGTACTTACAATATTCTTAACATGTCATTTACTTAATGTCTGTATGAAGTCAAATCTAACATGTCCAATACATATGCATACTATTCATCAACTATGTTCCCAAATTACAATGTACCGGTTTATGCATATTACCCATTTTTATCAATTTACAACAAGTATATGCACGTTACTCTTTTTATCAATCTACAGCATGTCTAAACATATGCATATTACCCCTTTCCCAAATTATAGTTAAACGGTTCCCAATTTAACAATATGCCTAAATTCCTCTTTTTATGTTATTCATTATTACCCCAATTGTATGTACACTCTAATCGGATACAGCCTAGGCTTCCAAAAGCTTAGCGTAAATAAAAAGGGAAAACATAGGAAGGAGAATAGAATCAAATCACATAGGCATATAGCAAGACTGGAAATAAACTAAAACATAGAAACAAGGAAAAGGAAGATAGATACATATAACTTATTAATTATTCAACAGTAAAGGCATATGTTTTACTTATCATAACGGTATAGGTGATTAAAAGTGAAAAACATGTATAGCAGTTATCTTATAAACACTGTATATCCTAACCCAATTTTTATTTAACTGTCATGTTATAGTCTAAGAAATCAGATCTGAAAATGACAGGGAACTCATAGTGGGTCTTGGTGAAGAAGAGATTAAATCTCTTTTATATATAACTATATGTCATAGAAAAGTCCAATCCAATCCTTTTTGTTGTTATATGTATGCAAGTCCCAAATGTTGTCTCTGTGGATTTAGGCTTCAGTAGCATCCCCCCATTGCATATATATTTTTAGAATAGATTCATAGAGGTAGAAGATATGAAGAAATGGTGTGTATTGGAATGGGAGAAGCCACCTATTTATAGATTCACAGAGTCAACCTCAGCCTTTAGATCATAGGGTTTTAATCCAAAACGTACATGTAACGCTAAGTCAGCATAAACCTAGTCGCAAAACTATCCAGATTTGTAATTCAGGATCTTCCCCTGATCCAGATGGGTCGACCCATCCATGCATGGGTCGGCCTGGGACGGAAGTGGGTCGTCCCACATCGGTCTGGTTTCCCGCCCATTTTTCCTGCTTATTTCATTTGAAAATTCTGGGATTATATTTATATTATATTCATATATAAGCCTTTTATAATTATACAAACTTATAATGCCCCTAACTTCTTCATACATTATCCGTTTTATGCAAACTTGGGATATATCTAAACCAGAATTCCAAGACAAAATAAACTGTAAAGCTGGTTTCACTTAATTCTAAAATTTAATTAAGTTATTCCCAATTTATTATCTTATAATGTATTAATTTTTGGGGTGTTACAGCCCCTATATGGATGTAGTTTGTTTTATTGCGTTAAATTACCTATTGAGTATGTCAAGAATTCTAATCGAGACGTGCGACGCCATGACATTGGTAGGGCTTCCTAAATACTTCAGTGGGACAATTCTGACCCAACACTTGTATTAAAAACTAATGATGTGCATCGCCATTAGATCTTAGCATCAATAATTTGATATAAATAGATAGAGAGGCAAATCATTAATGTTGATTATTAATTTGCAATCTTTGGATGTTTAATCTTGAAATGATTAAGGAAAATAATGTTGGTGATGTCAACAGCATCATCGAGATCCATTTTCCTGTTTCTAAGTAAGAGTTGTTTGAATTTGTTTCCATTATTTTTTGCTCATCTTTGATGGCCATTTTGAACTTTCCTGAGTAACCTTTCAGTTATACCTTTAGCAATTTTTCTATTATTATTTTTTGTATTATATAGTGCATTTTGCATTTTGTTCATAAATTTTTTAAGTCAGTGGTTATGGGTAAATTGGCTAAACTCGTCTATTTACTAGCTTAATATAAATTATGCTTTCCTTGTTGATCGTTGATGATCACTTTTTGGTTTTGATCTTCTGATCGTTTGTGAAGAATTCGAGTTTTTCAGTCTTGTGACACATTCCATGGATAAAAGACAAAACTGCTTGGGAGGTGTAAGAAACCTTGCCATTATGGTAAAACTGCTTGGGGAAGTGTCAGCGACCTTGTCGAGGTTATTAGGTGTCATCTACCTTGCCGTTAAGGCAAAACTGCTCGAGTAGGTGTTAGCAACCTTGCCAATTAGGCGAAACTACTCGAGGAGGTGTATCTGTATGGATCAGCCTCATGTTGTGTTTTTTTTGTGATTTCACAATTTTCGTGATGACTACTATTATATATATATAAGTATATACATAACTTCGAGTTATCAAAGTATTTTTGTTTATTTGATGACTTTAGTGATCCTTGTGATTTTTTATGATCCATGTGTTTCTCTTTATTCATTTATGACACAAATTGCTTACGCATTTATCTAGGGAGCCATGCGCCTATTTGTGTTTTAAGAACTTTTGTGTGTGTCAATCTTTGGGTTATGAAACCCTTTTGTGAATTACATTGTGAATTATGGATTTTTATGCTCGCACTTGTTTCGGTTTGAGTGACTTTTCACTTTATCCTTTTCTAGATTTCTTTGGGTGATCTCTAGAATTTAAGTGATTTGAGTTCCAAATTATCTCGAATCTTCTTTTGAAAGTTGATAAGCCATATTTGGCTTATTTAACTTAGTCTCTTGTTTCCGGTTCCAATACTTGATCTCCGGGCTTTCTTAATGTGGCGATCTTGTGTGATTCCTAATATTCATATTTTGTATACTAAATTGGGTTTAGTATTTCAATAAATCAATCTTGTAAGAAGTTGTTATTTATTTGTGAATCGCCCATGAAACTAACTTCGGTGGGTTTTTAAAATCATGTTTTTATGGATGATGAGCTCTCTTTTTTGTGGCTATTCTTTCCATGCTTATTTGCATGTCTTGCTTGTTCTAGTTTAGTGGTGATTTTTGGGATGGGTTGACCTAACCATTCCAAGGCCCTCATTTTATTTTTTGACAGCATCATCCATTTTCAACATCTCAAATTTGTGAAATAGATTTCTATGGTTCTTAACGATTCTAATTTTTATTCATTAACTTCCTTTTATTTTCTAAATTCCCATAGCAATGAGAATGACATTAGGGAAGACGTGTTTCTGTAATTCACATTATTCATGAATTTTCGAGGATCTTTACAACCATTTTAGGATGATCACTTTGATGGGTAATTGAGTTCAAAATCGATGTTAATTTTCTTTGCTCAATTTATTTATTTGTCCTCCTTAGTGACCGACCACTAAGAATAAAGAGGAGCTATGTTTATGGAGAGATCCAGTGGAACTTTCAAGCTTTGCGATAACCACGAAAAGCTTAATAAATTCCTTACTTTAGATTGATGATCTATTCAATAAGTTAGTGGCTGTTAAAGTTATTTCACTATTAGACTTAACAATCGACTTTCGCCAACTTCTGATTAAAAAGGCTGGACTTCCTTTGGCATCGTTTCGTACTCTATTTGTCATCTAGGGTTAACAAATATTCCAGTTTAGTTTGTTAACTGTAATGAACCAAATTTTCGAGGTCATACCCCGATTCATTTGACCTTGTCTTTGTTGGCGATGATCATGTGAATTTGAAAACTAAGGTTTTTAAGTTTTGTGTAATTTATTCAAGTTCTACCCTTTATCATGTACCATGACATAGAAGTTGTTTCTGAAATATTAGAGAACTTGATGATATTTCAAATTTTTGATATTAGGAATTAATTGGAAATTTGAAGTTCAACTTATTTGCTTGGAATATTAGAGGACATGCTAATATTTCCAATTTGGGGTGTATAACCCAGATTTTTGTTTCTTGATCTGGTTTCCCAATGGGATCACTTTTCCTTGTGAATGGGATATATACGACCATGATATATATACTTTTCTTTTTAAGAAAAATTTGTGAGGTAGAACATTTTTGATACAGTGAAAATTAGGCACACATCCCTAAAACCAAACTTAATTAAGCTCACATCCCTCCCTAAGTTTTTATTCAAACCCACCCCCTGTTTTTGAATTTCTGCCTTTTTCATTTTTTGCTAAAAAAATACGTGTTGAAATATAAAAAAATTCTAAATTCTAGAAATATCCTCGGAAGTCCACGCAATTTAAAAAAAAAAAAAATTGCATACATGTGTGCAACTGTTGCATAAGCTGTTATGACTTGAAAATCTGGACCGAAACTTGCATACATATGTGCAACTATTTGAAATACTTGCACATATGCATGCATGTATTGGACGAAGAAAACTAAAGTGAAATTTAGCCTGCGAATTTATTGCACACTTTTATGCAAGAATTATGCAATATTTGCACAGATGTATGCAATAAAAACAAATAACGACGCATGAATGGAATACTTGCACAGTTATATAAAGGAAAATTCAAATATATGCATACTATTATGCAACTGCAATTTCGCTGGTTTATTGTTTTTTTGGTTTTTGATGCCTTATTTGATGATTTTTTATCTGATTTTTTTGTCGAGTGCATGTTTAATTTAAATACGAATTTATGTATTTTTTTTAGTGAATTTTCGAAAATAGAACTAAATTTACAATAAGTTTATGAGCAGACCTGGGCCTAGTTTAAAACCTTAATAGGGACCTGTAAAAAAATGCACCCAAAACTTTAAGGGATAATTTTTTTAGTTAAAACATGTTAGAGAATGTTCAATGATTTTGGATAGTCGAAATTTCCAAGTTCGAGTTTGAATGTTCAATTAGTTTATGTTGAAAAATGAAAGAGAATAGGTTTATAATTTACAAAGTTATTGAACGTTAAACGAATTAATTAAATTTAATTAAAATGTCCTCGTCCCGTGGGGATAGTTCATGATTTTGAGAATTGAAATTCAAATCAGTGTGTAGGCTCCAATATAAGTCAAAATTCTTGGAAACAAGAATCATTCAGATCTATTGAATTATAATTTTCTAATGGAAGAGAAAGATTAAAATTTTATCTGAAAGATTTTGAGATATGTCTAAATCAAAGTTTCATAAAAACTCACGGTGTGGTAGTTTGTGGTTTAAAATTAAAATAATTAATGAAATAGAGGTTTAGAATACTTAGAATTTAAGTAAGGAAATTTCTAAATTGTTGAAAGCACTTATGAGAAGAGTAAATTAGTTACTTGTATATGTTCATGAGTTTTATTGGAACATTTTACATGTATAAACATAAGTTATACAATGATTGATAAAACAAAAGAGAATTTCTATAGTCAATCTATTTTTACATAGATTTTGTGATGCTTGGTTGTTACTCTTGAGTTTTTCCTTAAGTAACAACAGGAGCGCAATTTCTTTACGGGGAAGTCCGTAACAACATGCATAATTTACAATTATTTAATTAAGGGATTTATTTAGATATTGTATCTTGAGTTTAGTTTGAAACCTGAGATTTGTAACTTTTTATAAACTATTGAATTTAGACTCAAACCACTTACATTGAGTTTAAAATGTCGTTAACAACATTAAGCGTATAAACATCGATATCTTTGGAGTTAGATGAAATTTGGTCTTTTTTCATTGGGTGTATGACCAATATCTTAATTTTGGAATACGAAATGAATTTGGACCCGAGACCACTTTCACTGAGTTCAAAATGTCGTTTACGATATTTAAAACTGTAAACATCGATATGCTTGGAGTTGGTTAGAACATGGTATTTTTCCATTTAGGTTTAGTTTGACCATTAGCCCAATGGTTAAACCCAAGTCTCTTCTACCAAATCCCCTAACCTCCCTTCCCCATTATTCTTTCCTAACACTTCACAAAAATATAAAATGGGAAATTAAAGTTCCCTAAACCTAGTTTAATCCTAGGAGATCATGTTGAAATCAAGTTAAATTCGAAGGGAAGCTCGGGTAAGCTCATCTCTATCTTCTCTAACTTAGTTTCTCTTCAATATTTGAGATTTTCGAAAACCTAACCCTTAGGAAACTTTCTGTATTTGTGTGTAGATTGAAGATTAGTGAGTTATATTGGAAGAAAGGGTGGTTTAGCTTAGCTGTGCATCTTTTTTTTGCTTCTAACAATCAAAGGTGAGTTCTTAGGAACTCGTATATATGTAGTCAAGTTTATGGGCTTTACATGTGTTCCCTTGGCACGTATATGTTGTGTGTGTTATAAGATTTGGATTGTTTGTGTGAACATTACAATTTATGAGTTTTGAATTCGATTTTATGAATTTGTTGTGTAAATCGTTATAGGAAATTGAGTTTGGAGTTTATGAGTCGTTTCGGCAAGCATTAAAGGCTTCAATTTCACTTAGAAAATGTTATAAGCTTTTACTATTGGTCTAGGTTCGTCCAAGACCAATTGCATATTCCTTGCCTATGCAAACTGTTGCCTAGGCTTCAACTCAGACGTTTGACCCAAAGCCTCAGACCTCTGACCGAAGGCTCGGGAAAAATAAGAAAAAGCAGTTTCTCAGCTCAGACATCTGAGCTGAAGCCTAAGATGTATGATGCTTTTTTGACTATTGTTGACTGGTAGAGACCATGGTCAACAGTTTAGGTTGTTCCAGGCTTCTTCCCGATCGAGTTTCAGCTCATTTTCTATTTTCCTATGTTTTCTCAGTTGCTCTAATTAGTAAATTTCAACAGCTCGATTTTGTGAACTTTTGATTCATTCGTTGTGAACGAATTTATGATCAATATTTATGAGATTTAATTTACATTATAAAAACGTGAATTTTGGAGTCGATTGTTATTACGATCAATATTTTATGAGATTTGCCACTTTACACTATAAAGGGTTTCATATTATTAGAAGATACCAAATCTTTTACTAAAAACGACTTCTAACACTACTTTCATCTTATAAAGTTGTTTCACAAATTGTTTTTTAGTCTACTAGTATATACTTATATATACCTTTTCCTCATTCATATGAGAAATCCATTTAAATGCTTTAGTAAAGAGAAGGATATGAACCATTGTGTTTGCTTCGACGGTTAATTCTTGGACTCGTTCTATTGAAAATTGTAGCAATGACCGTCTTAATTTTCAAGTGGAATTTACGGCTTGTTCATAAATATTAAAGTAGAGTGAGTGGTTATGGGACATGTAGCTAAACTCTTATATTTACTATCATGGAGTAATTTACACTACTTTTGATCAATTGAGATCTTTTTGAGATTTAGACTAGCGACGTCTCTGGGCTATGGAATTTATTCCATATTTTTTATGATCTTCGGATAACTTTAGGGAACTTCAATTCATTTTGTGAATATGTTCATTTTATGATCTACGGATCACTTTAGGGAAACTTTGGTTAATTTTGTTGATTTGCGCTTTCTACGGTCCTCAAATTGTTTTAGTGGAACTTCAGTTCAATTTGGGCGGGGTCGTGACCTGAGGTCTTCGGACCATTCTGATGGAGCTTCGGCTCATGGTCTTTAAACAGTTTTGGTCTCAGATCGTTATAGCTTAACTACCTAGAGATCATGTCTCATTTTGAGATACACGTATTGGTGAGCTTTCAAACTCCCGTTTTGGTGACAGCCTTCCCCTTTTTTGGTGATTTTCTGGATTTCTAATTACTAATTTTTGGATTTTGGCTTTTTGATATGGGATATCATTTTGTGTTGTATTGATAGCGTGTTGTCGATTTTGTGTTGATTCGATAGGTTATATCATTTCTTGTGAGTAGCTATATAAATTAGAATGGGATATTCTTTTATAGCACTGAGATTTTCTTGAGATATTTACATGGACATTTTTGGGGTTTCACATTTAAATGTGAACATTTTGGGTATTTACTATATGTCATTATTTATCTACATTGCTTATTCTATCTTAGTTTATTTGGATAAGTGAAACTAGACTGATCTGTTTATTGTTTATTTTCTTATAAATAATACTCGGGTCAGACCGAGGTATTTCAAGTGATCTTTTTTACTTCTAGCACGACCCTCCGATTTTGGGCTAACTACTTTATAGTTTTTGGTTTCATGTATATAAGATATGGATCCTTATGTATACTTATTATTTTGAGTAGCCCTTGTACCTTTTCTTTTGTTATCAAGTGGATCGAGTATGACTACTATCTTTGTGTACATTCCTATGTGATTTTCTGCGTTCGTGATGTGATTATTTAAGTATGACTATGATTATATTGTTATGTTATTTTATGTTGATTATGAATCATATATAGCCACTGTGTAGTGGGTTTGAACTTGAACTAGATGTGATTTCCTCTTGAAAGAAAGTAAGAACACATTATCCGACATGTTTAACGCCCGTTTAAAGCTATTATACACGTGGTCGCTCCTTAACAGCTTTATTCTTCGGGTTAATTGACAACATTACTTGTAATTTCCTTGGCTAATGCGCGTATAGAGTTGGGGCATCACAATGGATAAACGGTCTATTTCCTATATTTACTGTATTTATTATTTATTACAATAAAAAGTGTTACAGATCACTGTAAAACCCGGTCGGCCATGCCAAAAAAGATAAATAATCTTTATTCTATTATTCATTTCGTTATCTCTCCCATATCTTCTTTATTAGATTTGAAAACGCTACTCTACTTATGCCTAATTCTTCTAGCTCTGATGATCCATCGGAGCCTTGTTCTAGCGAGTTTCATGTGTCCTTGGTTGTTATCTACATGGTCGTTAAGTACTCCGCTACATGTGACTGGTTTCAGCTTAATCGATGAGCTTCTTTCTGGCTATGGAGTATTTGCTTTTGGTATGGTAAGTTATTGTGTCATGTTCTCTATTTTGCGACTCCCAAATTTCATTGTATTTGTGGTGAACCGTGGTTTGAATCTATTTCTGCGATTGTGTGGTGCATTTTGAGAGGTATATGCAGTTTTGTGTCTCCTTCGTGGCAGTGTTTCTTCGCCGCAAACCATAGTGATAGCTTAGCTACAGTGGTTAAATATTGTTTTGTGGATGCTGAAACTTTTTACCTGCCCACCTCGAGGGCATGGATCTTGAAATGATTTTTCTGTTAATCAGCAAGTTATCTTCCCTATGTGGGACTTGGATTGATTATGTTTTGGCAAACTTCTGCTTTGATTTCAGAATGTTTGGGGTAGTTTTCTCATGTCAATTTCCATGTTGTTTCACTGATCTTATATTGTCGCCATATTAAGTCATTTAAATTTTTGTTTTTTAAATCTTCATGTATGTTAATTTTCTGTAGAACCTTTCTACTAGCAAGTGGACGTTTTTTCCATGTAATTTCGTTAACGTAATGTCCCTCCTTGAGTGGAGAACTTATTTTGTTTTGTGATTGCCTGACAACTAGCTTTGTCTTGCTTTCGGTTTGTTTCCATATCAAGTTGTTTACCCTGCGCGGTGTTCTGTAGTGGACGATCCACTCTAAAAACCGCATTGTAGTCTAGATATTTAGTCTAGTTTCAGCTCTGTAAACTTGTTTAGTTGCAGTGGGCGATTCACTATAAAAACCTTGGTTGGCCATCTGCCAAACTCCTGTACTATTTGTAATTATTATTTGTTATAATAATAAGTGTTACGGAACATTATAAAAACCGGCCGGCCTTGCCAAAAAAATAACCTTCAAAATAATTTTTATTCTAATGTTAAATAATTTTTAGTAATTTTTTGGTTAAATAAATTAGTTAGCTTCAAAATCATTTCTAACATAATCAATAATTAAATTATTACTAATAAATTAATGATTATCTAATTGGAATTAACACTTAGATTAATTTTGAAATGAATAACATATTTTGTTCATAGAAACAGGCTTAATAATCCCAACGGTACTGAAAGAGACTATCATTAAATTCAGTAATTACATTTAAGTCGAAAGACATGCATTTACATAATTAACATATATGTAAATAATTTATACTATCAATTTATTGTTAATACTCAATATAATCAACTAGTAGATTGATCAATATCCATTTTAACAAAATAGCATAATGATGACTCATTCTACTTACTAACTGTCTAGTGGAATCAATTCAAGTTAATTATAGAGGAGCAAGGTATCATTTGTTAGTGCCATGGATACTAGTTTTGACGATAGAAACCTCAGGTAATAAATATTTTATATTTACACATGTATAAATTATTATCTAGAAATATATTGCATACTGTACAAGATATTAGACAAATATTAATAATAAGACTACAATATCAAGATTGAAGATCTAGATTGATATTCAAGAGTCAGTGAATAAAGACTCATGAGATTTGAAGAATTCAAATTTTCAAGATATTACCGAGTCTCAAGTTTAATCTTAAAACTCAAGTTGCACTCATCTGATCTCTCTCCATCCATTTTTACAAATAATTTTTCAAAATATTCCTATTTTCAAAATTTATTTGATAATGATTTTTAAAAGTATTCAAATTATTTTTACAAACGTAAGCATTCCTAGTTTTCAAAATGTTTTTTCAAAGAATTTTCAGTTTTTCAAATAACTTTACTTTGAAATATTTGTATATATACTTATTCTTAGATTTCAGTGTTTATTCTTTTACTTATACTTTAATTTTAAACACTTTTATTTTATTACTTATACTTTTCAAAATACAAACTTTGTTTTTTATATTTTGATATATTTATACTTTGATTTTTGTACTTACACTTTTGGTTTAATATTATACTTTACTCATTGATTTTCAATATACTTCAGATTTTGATTTTAAGCTTAGTAATTATGATTTAATATTGTTGTAGTTTTGATATTTACTTTAAGTTTAATATATTGATTACATATAATTTCGAAATGTAGATTTTATATTTTTAAATACTTCCAAAATATTTTAGCATATTATCTTAAGCATTACCATGTTTAAATAGTTTCACAAAGTTTTAAATCATTACATATATAAGTTTATATTTTTGGAATAGTTTTTTAACAAACTAATTTTCAATTAAATTATGGTATGTCGATATAGGGCGTATATCTTTGTCGATCTATGACCAGTAAAATTCAAAATTCGGAATTAAAATTTGAATGAATTTGTCTGTTCACCATAACCATTAACCATCTGTCATTTCTGTTCACCCCCATATATATTCTTCTTCCAAAAATAATTTTATAATTTCTCTTATATTTCTTCACTCCCTTCTTTCTTTTAATTTTAAAAAAATCTATAATTATACATTGCCAATTTATAAACTAAATCAGGCTGATTCTTCTTTGATTTTATTCTACATCAAACTCTCTTCGTTATATCAAGATCAAAGTGTAATTTAAAAATAGAAGAAATTGTAAACAAGATTAAAAGATCTAAGTCTACATTCTTTGTAAAAACAAATCAAAATCCTTGTGGGTGTGACTAAGTGGCCCTGAATTTAGTCGGGTTTGATTGTGCCCGATAAAAGCAATTGAAAATGACATGTTTTCCCAGAAATCAAGTTGGCAATGCCTAGAGGTCTGAGAATCTGGAGGTTGTTTCCTTATGGCCTTGAAATCAAGGAGTGTAACTGAATTGATAGTGATTAAAGACTGTGCGCCGTACGAGAGTGGATGTAAGGTAACTCCAAATTGGTATAAAATCTGGTGTGTTATTTCCTTTACTGCATTTACTTTACTTGTTTTTATTTCTTTATTTGATTCCATTATCATTATATATAGTTATAATCATAATCCAAAATTATTTATTAAAGATTCATAAATTTAAGTAAACACTATTCATCCCTCCTCTAGTGTTAACCTAGCCTTAAGATCTTTAATCCACGTCACTGTCATTTGGTATCAGAGCATTGGTTTTCAAAAGTTTCGTAATCTGATTTTTGAACATGTTTTAAGATGGAAACTTTTGATCAAATTATTAACACTATTTCATATGGATGTGTCACAAAACCATTATAACATTAGCATTTAAATTTCATCTATTTATTATGGAAAGTCACTTAATCTTTTGAAAAGGTATTATTTGCACGAACAAACATGTTACATGGTAACTGATGAAAAGACACTTGACGATAAAGCACTTCAAATCAAAATGGATATTGGATTGTGGATGTTCAAAGCAGTTGTCTAGATGTTGCGCAACTCCAAAGTAGTATAAACTTTGGTGTGTTGATTCCTTTACTAAATTTACTTTACCCTTTTATTTCTTTATTTTATTTTGTGATCATTATGCATATGCTCATAATCATAATCCAAAAAGACTTCTAAAAGATTCATAAATTTAAGTACACCTATTCACTCTCTCTAGTGTTAATCTAGAATTAAGATGCTTAATTGACACCACTTTCATTATTTGGCTAACATATGTCAATTTATAATTATGGTCGATAAATAAAATTAATCAGTATTAATTTATCATCAAGTTTTTGGTCAACTAATTGTATAGTTATACTCTAGAGGTCAATACGAGTTTAATGTTAGAGGTCGTCTGTCAAACAAATTCCATATTGAGAAGATATACATATTATAATTTAAACTTCTGATTTTAATTTAATTTAACAATTTATATCAATTTGTATTTCTAACAGATCGAGCCCGACAACCACTCTAGTCAACGAACCGCACTCCTTCTATTTAATAATGAATTACAAACATATATACACTTCCATTCTCTTTTATGGCAAAGCCGAATGGTTTTTTAAGTACTCTGTAACACTCTCTTATTAAAATAAGAAAAATATGGAATATATGTGCTAAGCAGAATACTTAACAATAAAATGTCTTCCCTTCCACGCAAGGAAGAAAGACCAAGCAAGCAAAGAAATATATATCGCAGTGCATGATACAAAATACATTGGATGACAATGAAGTCTAGCGTTAATACATAGAATTTGCTCCTTCATGCTGCAAGATACACAAGAAGCTGCAGCCAGTTCCTTTTAGATCAATCATTATTAAATAAGCTACCTACCCCCATCACACTCTTTTTGCTCCTCGTGAAATAGCTGAGATGTGATGCAGAGCTTGGTGAGTGAGACTTAGTTTCATTAACTGTCCTAGGTGGGGGTCCCTTGTGACCTGGTGGCACTAGTATGTGTGCATAGGGTTTCATTTTCGTTGAAGTTATGTTCTTTGCACCACTGGACCTAATATTAGAAGCAGTGGCATCATCTACACTTGTGGGTGAGATCTTGTTATCATGTTTGGGTCAGGATGAGGATTTTTTTTTTTTTTTTTTTTTTTTTTTTTTTTTACAAATCCATGTTTAACTGATGTACTTAGTGATTTTTCAATTGAAGAACCATCACCTGGCACTTCACGACTAGTATTACCATTCTTATACCTCTTTGTTACTTCACGTAGAACATGTCCATCAACTTCAGGTGGAACTTCTGCACATATGGCTTTACCCTTTTCGTTAACTTCACACTTCACTTTCCCTTCAATCACATTATATGAACCCATAATAACATTGTGCGCATCACTAAATGGAATTAAAAAACTAGATAATAATTCACATATTCTCCTAATCTCCTTCTTCATACTCCTGATTGTAAGCCTCATTATCACAAGTGTCTAATTCATTCGACAGAGCAACAAAACGATTATTATCACTCAATTTAACCACACTATCAACTACTTTGTCTCCTCCATCAAAGCTCATAGTTGCATTAAGTTCATTCGAGACAAAGTCAAGCCTTCTCCTTTTATTAACCACCTTCGACCAAATCTGCTTCTTCGAATTGATGTTATTCTGATTTCTAGTTCCATGCTTACCCACTGGTAGCTTATCATTTCTAGCACTGGTGCCTACAACCTATCCAATTCCTTTAGTACTGTTGTCAGCCTCCTTACAGGACTTGCTAAAACACTTATCAGATGAATGGCCAAAGCTACTACACTCAAAACAAATGTCAGGTCACCATATATACTCAGCGCACACATTCTGTTCAGTACCATCGGACAAGAGGGCATGGAATTCGCTGTGCAACATGCACTTCGGCGTGACCTCAACTAAGACTTTAGAAAAAGATAATCTATCCAGAGTTTCTATTGCCGCGTATAAACTTAGAAATCTCCATGTACGTTTTGACAGCCAACAGATACCAATTTTAGACCAAGCGTACAGAGGAATATTGGATAACTTGATCAAAATTGGCATGCTCTTGATATAGCTGCTACTAACATTGCAATCCCAAGGTTTTATGATGAAAATCTTACTATGAATTATTACTGGATCTGAACACAGAATGCATTTCCCATCTTCAAGGTCTGCTAATAGAAAAAAGAAATTTGTACCTATAGATTTGATTTTAATTTCCCCTTTCGGTTTCCATAGTCTTCGAAGATGAGTTGTAACAACAGTAAAGATAGTGGCGAATCCAAGAAGAAACCCACTAGATAATCCTGCCACACTTCTTTCACCGCGTCATATATTTCGTCGGTGGGTTGTAATACTTTGCTTGAATATCTTAACTGGATAGGCAGAGGGGAGAATACTCCTGCATTTTTTGGTTTCCTCGCAAAGATGGACGTCCATTGTCGTATCTCCTTCAGTGGAGGAATCAGATCTAGAAGTAAGGAGGCAGCGTTAGTGGGAGGCAACGTTGGTGAGAGGCGGCGGTTAAGGAGAAGGTGGAATAGGTTGAGGTGGTGGGTCTGAAAGAGGGAGTGTACATATTTGAGAGGGGTTCGAGGTAATAGGTGAAGAAAGGACAGAGTGGTTTCCATTAATTGGTCATAACTTATTCGTTTTAAGTTGGTTTATGCAAACCAAAAGTCTATTAGAATTAGAAAATTATGATGGACCTAAAGCGAAAACCCCATTGACCAATTTTCCTAAATTTTCAACTTGTATTTTGATGAATTAATCATTATTCGATAAAATTTTTGGGTTGTTACATTCTTCTCTCCTTAAAAGATTTCGTCCTCGAAATCTTTAAGGCAGAAAAATAATATAGGTGTTTTCTACATCCATCTAATCTTCCATCATCCACTGGAAACTATTTTCCTTACTTTATCTAATGAAATTCATGTACTCATGCAATATTATAGTGTATATGATCTTAGCTAATGCAAAAGACTAGGCAATCTACTAATTCAATCAACTTCCTTTTCGTGCAAATATGTTTGTGCCATACATCCAGATGAATACAAAAATTCTAATGAAAACAGATAATTCTATATGTGTGCATCAAACTTCATTCATATGCACTAACCATATGATGACATCCATATATTACAACCATATAAATATAAATGCACACACTCATATGCATATGCATGTGTTTTATTTAGCTGATCATAGAGCCTAGTCTGTGTATATGCATCCACTACATCAACTTGCAAACACTTGCATCCATTTGCAAACATCAACCATAACATGTTTTAAAGACATGTTTTAACCATATATAATCATTTATAGGTTTCTCCTAGGATTAAGTTCAAAGAAATTTAAAATATATAACCTAAGAACTTAAGATCAGAATGTACCGTCAAACAGATAGGGATAAGATATACACATCTTATTCTCAGGTTCCTAAGTGGCCTCACCATTATCGTCTGCCCACTACACCTTGACCAATATTACTTCCTTGTTTCTCAGCTTCTTGGTCTCAAAATCTAAGATCCGCCGAGGTGCTCATTGATCGGGTACCTCCTACTCGATCTCTACGTCCTCTAATGCCTTTGACTCTACTACCACCGTTGAATCGTGTAGTCACTTCCGCAAGTGCGATACATGGAAGACGTCTTGGACACCTGAGTCACTCTGGTGGTCAAACTCTATAAGCCACCTGCTCAATTTTCTCTATGACTGGGAAGGGTCCAACAAATATTGGGGCCAACTTGTCTGCAGAGCCAGACCTCACTACGTTCCTTAATGGCGAAACTTTGATGAAGACTGAATCCAAACAGCAAACTCTAAATCGGTCCTTTTCTTATCTGCATACGACTTTTTCCTATCTTGTGATGCGTTTATCCTATTTCTAATCAACTAAACCTTATCATAGGTTTCCCTAATCATTTCCATCCCAAGAAATATTTTGTCAGTCGAATCCCACCAACACGCTGGAGATCTGCAAGGTCGTCCATACAAGGCCTCGAAGGGTGCCATGGCAATGCTTGACTAATTGCTATTATTATTATTCGTGAATTACACGAGGGGTAAATGATCCTTCCATGTTCCTCCGAAATCTAAAATACACATCCTCGGTAGGTCCTCCAAAATCCTCTTCACCCTCTCAGTCTATCCACCCATCTAAGGGTGATAAGCAATACTCAACCTGAGTTGCGTTTCCAAAGCTTCTTGCAGGCTCCTCCAAAACTCACTAGTGAAAATCAGATCTCTGTCGCTCACGATGCTCGAAGGAATGCCATGGATTCTAAAAATCTTGCAAATATACAAAGAAGCCAACCATGCAGCCATCCTATTACTCTTAACTTGGAAAAAAGGGTATTCTAGTCAATCGGCCCATGATGAACCAAATGTTGGTGTTGCCCTACCTCGACCTAGGCAACCCGTCCACACAATCCATAGAAACACTCTCTCATTTACACAACTGTATATCCGAAGACTATAGTAACCTACTGGGCTTCTTTTGCTCTGCCTTAACTCTTTGGCAAGTCACACATCCAGCTACATACTCAACCATATACTTGTTCATGTCGGCCCAATAAAAGATTCACGCATATCATAATACATCTTATCACCTCCCGAATGGATAGTCATTCGAGAGTGATGTGCCTCGGCTAATACCGCACTCATCAAATCATCTGTGCGGGGTACACGTAATTTACCATCCCATCGAAGCTAGCCTCTACAATCCACAGTAAATCTAAGGAGGTACCAAGATACCTCTCCTCTGCTCAATCTATCCAAAATATTCGAAGGCCGGGATCCTCATTCAGCTTCTTCCCAATCTGTTCAAGCAAAGTGGGTCACACCTTTAAAAATGTCAACAATCTTGGAGTATAATTCATAGTTCGGGCGAAAATCGAATGCGGTTATATACTCCAAACAACGCCGCTATACAAATAAAGGACTGAGTGTCGCCCTCTTCGTGCTTAAAGCGTCATCCACTAGATTCCCCTTTCCAAGGGTATAAGAAATCTCGAAACCATATGATGCTATGAACTTCAGCCACCTTTGCTGCCTTAAATTAAGATCACTTTGAGAGAACAAATACTTGAGTGAATTATGGTCATTAAAGAGCTCGAACCTCTCACCAAGCAGTTAGTGTATCCGAGACTTAAGGGAGAATACTATAATAGATAAATCCAAATCATGTGTAGGATGATTCCTCTAATGAACCCTTAGTTGCCTACTACCATAGCACACTACTTTACCCTCTTGCATTAATACCACACCCGGATCAGTTCCATACACTACAACAAAGTATGATATTAATAACGCCATTTAATAACTCGTTATGCTGAAGCGTTATCATTTGTACTTAATTATTTGGTTTCTAGGTCATTTTGTTTTGGCCATCACGTGTAACGCTCACATTTTCTAACCCCTTACGAGATTATTTCCTATCCCTCCAACTTCATGAATTGTTTTTCCCCTCCCTCTAAAACATATTTGCCTCCAAAAAGTCATTTTGCTCCAGTTTCCTTACCTGATCGAAAAAAGAAAACTCCTTCCATCTCCAATATCCTTACCTGATCTATCGAAGCCGTGGAGGTTCATTCCTTTATGTTATGAAACCATAATCTTCGATTTCGATTTTGGTAAGCCATGGCCGATCCGAAACTCTCTGTATCCCTACTACTGGATTTCAATTCTACATCCTTCCCGGCATCCCAGTTTCTATTTTTATTCCTAGCCCAACCTCTTTCAAAATTGTCGGCTTCATCTGTCTAATTCTCAATTACCAAATCGGTTTCCATACAATGTACGAATTGATAGTTCGATCTATTGTGATAGGTGATGGCCATCTTCCTTACTTAACATCCGTTGATCTGATGATTTCTTCGGGTTTAATTCAGGTTCAGGAATTTGATTCGAGTATTTCAGATATGTTCTCCCTTAATTTTATTTCAAGCACCAAAATGTTTCGTGTAACTCACTAATTCCCTTCCCGGTCATTTCACAACTATAATGCCTACTCTAAGCCCATATGTTTAAGGTAATTTCAAAATCTTTGATTTGTGGTTCTTATCTCACTATAATTTTCTCACCAGTAATGTACTTAGTTATATTAAAGTTGTTTTAAATTCGGGTTGTTTGTATTCAACGTAATTTTCATTTTGTTCCATTTGATTTATTTTACAAGTTTTAGGATTGTTTGCTTTGCTATTTGGGATAGTTTAGAAAATAAAAGCGTGAGGCTTATTAAGCTTTTGTGTACTCAGATGGTTCACTTAATTTATTTTGAATGTTGTTTTTGAGAATAATTGTTGGAATCAAGCTAATATTTTTCTTAACCTATCTGCGATTCATACTATGGTGATTTCTTTACCTGTTGTAATGATCATTTATTCATTCTTAACTTGATTTTTTTATTCATTTTCAATAAACCATAAATAATTGGTCTACTATAGGTCACACAAGACATGGTTAGATGTTGGAAAATACGAGATTTGAGAAATGTTGTTGAGAAAAAAATACAATCTATGCTAAAAAGTAAATAGAATCCTACAAGCAATGTTATTTTCATGCTAGAATTAAAATGTATTTGATAAGAATAAATTGTACCCTGGTTACCGAGTTTCTTTTCCTCATCTCCGGTAAACTAATAAAAATCATTTTAATGCTGGTCAAACTAAAATTTGTTTCCCTTCTATTTATTATTGCTATGTGATGTTCTGCTACCAACATGTACGTACATAAATTAATCACTTATCATCTTTGTTGCAAAAGTGACTTCAGACATCAAGAACATTTCTTGAAATATTTTATCTTTCTCTATTTTATTGCCTTCGAAATTTAAGAGTTTTAGGTAATTTGGCAATAGTTTTTAGTTAGGCTGCAGTTTAGTAATATTTTTACTATCAAAACCACTTATTTTCCTGATTCATTTAATCTCATATCCATTAAGGGAGCTCAGGTGTTCTCTTTTTGAGCTTCAGTGGATAATAGTAATCATTCCTGACCCAAGGCAAGTTGTTGGTGCTCATCCACATCTTATTGTGTTTGCAACCCTTAGAAAAATGATTAGTAGAGACTATTATTATGAGGTAGTTTGTGATTTCTTGTTAGTAAATGTTTATACATTCTATAGTGGTATCATTACATGGTTAAAATAAAGATAAAATAAAATCTTTATGTTGGGTTATTACATCTTTGATTAACTGGAATTTCACCAGACATAGTTTTATTTTGGCTCGATGACAATTCATGTTTATGATGCTTGGAAAACACGATCAATATAAATTTCTTTTTCTTATTACCAATGTTATCGTTCGTTTGGATGATAGGTTTTCATTTTATTGGGTTTTAATTTTACTTTTGGAGTATGACTAGTATCCAATTTATACAATATGTTGAGCTCTAGTTTCAGGCATAGTAATGATGGAGGTTGATGCAGTGGTGCATGTAAAGGCAGCAGGTAATTAGAAGCGCAACAGGGATGATGCATGATAAGAAGGATCAATATGTGGGGATCAGCAACAAGGTGATGATCAAAACGTGAAGAAGCAGCTATAAGTAGCAGGGTTGAAGAAATGAGGTGGTGCAATACAGGGTGGATCAGTGTATATGATTTTTGTAACCCTGCTTTTGAACCTCTAAATTAATTTTTTTTTTCAAATGCGTTTAGTCTTATTATCGACAATATGATTTTTGTAACCCTTCTTTTGAACTTCTAATACTAATGTTCCTGTGTCTATATGTGTATCAGAAACCATAAGTTAAACACCATAAATCTTGAAGTAAAGAGGCCTGCGTATATACTATTTAATGTCTATAAAATAATTTCAAAGTATAGTGGTATATAATTTGTATATTACTTGGTCTTAGAAGGGATTTGTACATAAGTTTTTGAACTCTTCCTAGGCACAAAATATAATTATATATGTCTATGACAAACTGGAAACATGTAATTCACTTTAAACAAATTTCATATATTTTAGCCATAATCAAATAAGGGATTTTTAAATACAAGATTCCAGTGTAAAAGATGTATTAATCATATGCGGTTATGATATTTTCAAACAACTAATGTGTTCTGAGCTTGAATCTTTTAGGTGATACCATGCATTAGTTTTTTTTTCTTAAAATAAGGATTTAAGTATTTATACTAGCAATCAGTTTCAAACTTCTGGTTTCATGGCTTGTGACAAGTCTGCTTTATTATACATCAAATAATGAGAAGACGGAAAAAAATATACATATGTGCGACAATGCATATGTATGACTGTATGTATGTTGTATAATGTTAGCATATTTTCTGTTTTAGCACGAAAATTCTTTTAATTTTGCATGACCAATTATAGATTTGGATAATCGGTTAGTGTAAGTTCCCAAAATCCAAGTCAGGCAATTTTTCATGTGGATGTTTTGGAGAAAATTGGGTAAGGTTCATATCAGAGTCAAATGATTTACGAAAAAACGCATATATAAGAAAACAACGGTCATCAAAATTTGGTACTTCGACTAAAATATTTGAGGTAAAACTCTAGTTCATTATATCATCTTTTGATCTGTTTATTATTCATAATAAATCTAACACCATACTCTTTACTTTTGTTGCCTAGTTACTTGCTAAGAATTTTATCGAGTTCCTGAGATACTACAGATATAGTAGTATTGGTCATTATGATGGTGGTGACGGTAATAGTAATGGTAATAGAGTTTAATAGTAATGGCAATAGTTACGATGTCTTCAGTTGGTTATCCACCACATGGAAAGATCTGGAATTCTTTGAGACACTGTCCAAGTTAATAGCAATAACAGTGGTAACCATGTTAAGTATGATGTCTTCACCTTCATTCCCTGTTACCTCCACGAGCAGCTTCTTTGACTTGCGCAACTGAATTTTTTTGCAGGAAGCCAGTCCCGTAGTCGCGTCCGTTGTAGCCACTAACCTCTATATCATTCCTACAACCTTCCATTTCCTCCACATCGTTGGACTCTGTAGCATTTCCACAACCATTGTAGCCTTATTAGCCACCTCGAGCAAGCCACAACGTTGTAACCAAATGCACATTTAGAGCAAATTGGTAACATACTAAGTAGCATGTACTTTAACCTCTTTTTTCAAGATAATTTCAGTAAGTTTTGAATGATTATCAATCATGGACTTGTACTTTTGTACTGTTACATGAATCATTCACAAATAATTAATGATATGTAACCTAGTTTGTAACAACCCGTATTTTGAATAACATGTTTTAACATTAATCAAGGCATAATTAAATGTTAAAATCTGAATCAAGGGTAACGGGCTGCGCCATTGCGTTCGTCTCGGAAAAATACGCGAAATAGAGTCCGAGTTTTCGAAAATCGGAGTCCGTATGACCCAGTTAAGGCCCGTCGAAGTTTTCAGAAAATCCAGAGTTTAAAAACAGTTCGAAAATCAAATCTGGAGCCAAACAGACTGGGCGGGAAAATTTCCCGCCCAACCCCAAGTTGACTTGCCCCAGTTGGTGTCGACTGGGCAGTCGACACCCCTGTCGACCTGGGTGGTCGGGCCAGTTTGGCCTGGTGCACTTGTTTTGGCTCCTGGGTCTTGTTTTGTTGGCTTGTGACGTGATTTGATGGCTCAGATCTGAATTAGGGTTAATCCTATAGCCTAAACTAGTCTCTACACCTATAAAAACACCCTAATGCCTAGCCTAAACCATCACAAATCAACCTAATAACTAAGTGCTGCCCAAATGCTCCCTAATCATGGCATCCATCTTCATCTTGAGAGCTTCTAAGGCAAAAAGGAGCCATCTTTCTTCATCAAATCAAAGGAGATACTTATTCTCAAGGCTATTTGTGTTGCTACATCATTCCTAGAGCTTCTACAACGTCTCTATCTTATTCTGTTGTGTTCTAGTTCTCATTGACACGCTTTGTAAGCCCCACTCTACTCTTAGATTTAAACTATGAAGTTAATATGATCATGTAGCAAGTTGAAATGGGACTTTTGGGTATAATACTTGCCTTGGGCTATATTTGTATGCATAGATCCATTTATGACTCTTTTGATCTATGATTGTGGCACTATCATGAACCTAGTATCATTTACCTTGATTTTTGGGTAGAAAGCTATGAGCTTGATTTGGTGGTTATGCATAATGCAACATAGAACTTGGTAGTTATGCATAACGCAACATAGATCCTCTCATAACCTTGATGTTAACTCGCATATGATGTTGAACTATATGCTAATCACAAGTTATCACCCTATGTTAACTATGACCATGTTATCACCTATTTGCTAAGTTGATGTCATACATGTTTTGAGGCCAATAATGCCATATGCTAGTTGTGATGAACACCTTTGCCTCATATATCACCATGTTAAACTTGTGATAGACTTTGCCACTTTATGCCCAACTTATCATATCATTATGTTCCCCCTTTTGATCTATTTGTGTTGATGCGAACTTACGTGCGATGGGGTTACGTTATGGGTAGACTTAAATGACATGAAACATGACTTGAAAATATGACATGTGATTATGCTTGAAAACATGAACGTGGACATGACATGTAGAAAACATGAAAGTGGCCAACTCGAGGTTGGGTTGAGTTTGTAGCATAAATCTACCCGGAACCGACCGGCTTAACTCGTGGCTACAAACAATAGAACCCAATGTGAGTAGTTGGTCATATCGCACTTAAAACCCGAGGTTAGACTAGGTTGTGGTGTAAAGCTACCCGGACCCGCCCGGCTTAACTAGTAACCACAACAAAGTCTAATGTGAGAGGTTGGGGTGCATTAAGTTAATTAATGCCACATGGTAGGGTTAAGTCATGAACCACTTGGGTATACTTAACCAACTTGATACATGGTTTGGATAGGGTTAACCACACTTAACCCATTAGAAACCCTAATTTGCGGGGCCCTTTTCAGCAGTAACCCACCAGGGAGTATCAGGATACCCTAGGGACTAGGCTAGGGGTGGGGCATGATTACTGGGCTGATTGTAAGTGACCAAAAGGGACAGCTAGGTAGGTGCGCCATTGTAGATTCCGGCGGACTATGGTCGTGCACATAGTCCGGGGATGAAAGACAGACATGGGCACCAGTAGGCTTGGACTGTACGTGCTTGTTTTGTGTCAGTGGTTGGCACCCTAGGGCCCGGATACACCCTAGGGTGGACCTTGCACAGTCGACTACATCTCGCGGTTGGGCCGTATGACACCGACACTTGACGAGTTAGGCTTATAGGGAGTTGATCGACTAGACCGTGTAGTTGGACCTTGACTTAGATCATCTCATGATGTTGGGCCAATTTTGGCCCAAGGGATCATTTCTTGTTTATACTTGACATGGATTAGAATACTAGTACACTTGGTGCAACTTAACCTTGTATATGCGATGCCACACTTGATCTATCTTGTTAACTTTTCACTATGCCAGTTTAGTTATCATCCTATGTTTCATCTTTGTTTTACATGTCCAGTTAACTTTATTAGTTTTTATACTAATAGTAGGTAGGACTTACCAGTCTTTATGACTGACCTGTTTTCCTTTCGCTTCTTTTCTTCCGTCCCCCCCCCCCCCAGGTTCTCAGGGTGGGAACACTAGCACCTAGCTTGGATCTTTAGCTTGCTTTATGGATAGCTCATGTACGGTTTGGACTTGAGCTCGCTATGGCTTTACCACGTCTACTTTGGGGATAGTTTACTTTATGTTATTTCTAGTTTTCAGTTTATGTTTCTAGACTTGTAGTGGTTGAAAAATAATGACTTAGTACTTTTGATGTAAGTTGACTATGATTTTGAAATAGTAGTTTTATCCGCTGCTTTACTTACCCTGTTTTACTCATATATTCTGTCTTGTGATATCTTCATGCATGTTTACCTTGACCAACACCCCTCCAAAGCCAGTGTACTTGCAAGAGTGACCCTGGCGGAGGTGGGGTGTTACATTTGGTATCAGAGTATAAGGTTTACAAGATTTGAGCAAAAGGTTTTTAAAACTTACCTTTTGAAAAACTATTTTCAAAACCAATTAAGTATTTTTCAAGAAAAGTCTAGTTTATTTTAAAAGGCTATTCCCCAAAAGCCATTAGCACTATCCTTCGTTTCCTCGTTCTAAATGTATCTTTTCCTTTTTCAGCATGGCCGATCTTAACCTTCCCGAGAGAGTACCCATTCCCGGATGGTTTCGAAGGTACTTGGAAGCTAGGGCCAACGATGCGGGCCCAACAAACATTCCCACTCCTCCTCCCGTACCTGAGGTTCCTCCTCCTCCTCCTCAGCGTCCACAAGTGGATTTCGCGAAGATTTGCAAAGACTTTAAGGCGATGGGTGGCAAGAATTTTGTTGGGACGGAGACTTTTGTTGAGGCAAGGAACTGATTGAAGGTAACTGAAGACCTCTTTGCTATCTTTGATGTGGAAGACCGTAGAAAAGTTCTGTTGGCAGTATGGCTATTGAAAGAGGAAGCTGCTTATTGGTGGGAGGTCACCAACGCTACTAGGCCTATAGAGACTTGGGCCGACTTTAGGATGAGGTTTGGGCTTAAGTTTCTATCATCTGCTGAGGAGAATCTACAAATGGAGAAGTTTATATCTTTGAAGCAAGGGGACATGACAGTGAGGGAGTATGTGAATAAGTTTAACCAGCTTGCTCGATTCGGTTTAGGCATGGTTAACACACCTCAGAAGAAGGCTCTACGCTTTGCTCGAGGATTGAATGAGCCATTGCAAGGTTTAGCCATGTCTCATATACCGATGGGGGCCGCTTTTGAGAGCTTAGTGGATATGGCCTTGCTTCAGGGAGATGATAAGAATGGAAAGAAAGAAGTCAAGCCTAATGAGACTCAAACCAAGAAGGCGGACTCCAAGTGGGGAGGAAATCAGAGCAATCAGAGCAACCAGAACAACAAGAACTACAAGGGTAACAAGGCCAACAACAACAAGGCAAAGGAGACAAGTAAGTGCAACTTCTGTGGGATTGTTGGACACATAGCCAAAGATTGTAGGAAGAAGAAGAGGAAGTTGGGAGAATGCTTTCATTGCGGAGAGACTGGACACTTCAGTAAGGATTGCCCAAAGAAGCAAGGATAGGGGCAAGGACAGACTCAGCGAGCAGGACCTTCTGGAGGGCAGATGCATGCTCTCAACACTGCTCCAGTTCCGGACCGAGGTAGTATTTCTGTAGAAAGCCTTGTTTACATTTCTGGTTTTCCTGTTCGAACTTTATTTGATTCTGGCGCATCGCATACCTTTATTTCTTCTTATATTGTTGAAAGTTTGCAACTAAGTACTAGTCTAGTTGAGGATCCTGTTAGTGTTTCAAATCCAATTGGGGGTTCCGCCCATCTATCTATGATTTGTATGGATTTGAGGATTTCTATCTTGACCGTAGAATTCACATGTAATGCTTATGTTCTCGGGTTCATGGGATACGGGTTGATTTTGGGCATGGATTGGTTGTCCAGTTATGGAGCCATTCTCGATTGTGAGCATAGGGTAGTGAGGCTTATGACTCACCTTGGCAATACCCTAGAGATTTCTCGTAACCCTCTGGATCCCGTCATGTTATGTTAACTTGAATCCCTCGAATCGTCTATTGACAATCTTCAATCTGTGAGGGTGGTCCGAGAATATCCTGATGTTTTTGATGAGGTGAAGGGGTTACCCCCTAAACGCGAGATAGACTTCCGTATTTATCTTTTTGATAATGCCAAGCCAGTTTCATTGCCTGTTAGGCACACGGCCCCGCGAGAAAGAAGAGAGCTTAACAAGCAAATCAAGGAGTTGCTTGAGAAAAATTTCATTAGGTGAAGCATTTCAGAATGGGATGCTCCGGTGGTGTTCGCTACTAAGGCGGATGGTTCGCTTCGTCTATGTGTTGATTATCGTGAGTTGAACAAGATGACAAATAAGAATAGGCACCC
Organism: Allium sativum; assembly: GCA_030737875.1. Classification (NCBI taxonomy): domain Eukaryota; kingdom Viridiplantae; phylum Streptophyta; class Magnoliopsida; order Asparagales; family Amaryllidaceae; genus Allium; species Allium sativum. The sequence continues at coordinate 430,179,967 of CM060923.1, forward strand.
GTTACCGAGGATTGATGATCTCTTTGACCAGCTTGTTGGTGCTTCTGTTTTCTCTCAGCTCGATCTAGCCACCGGATTCCATCAGCTTAGAGTGGCTGAGGATAGTATTGATAAGACTGCGTTTAGGACTCCAGATGGATTCTTTGAATGGCTTGTCAAGCCATTCGGTTTGACCAATGCACCCGCATACTTCGTTGATTTGATGAGTAGGGTGTTTAGGTAGTTCCTTAACAAGTTTGTGGTTGTCTTCGTGGATGATATTCTGATCTTCTCTAAGGACGAGGAAGAGCATGCTACACATCTCAAGGAGGTTATGGATACGCTTAGAGCTCATCAGTTAAAAGCCAAGTTCTCTAAATGCCATTTCTGGAGAAGGGAAGTTCGGTTCCTTGAGCATATAGTTTCTAAGCAGGGCTTTGCTGTAGATCCCGCTAAAGTGGTGGTGGTACAAGACTGGAAAGTTCCGAAGAATGCAACTGAAGTGAGAAGCTTTCTCGGTCTGGCAGGATTTTATAGGAAGTTCATTAAGGACTTCGCTAGGATTTCAGCCCCTCTTACTAATTTAACGAAGAAGAACTTAGTCTTTGCATGGGACTTAGAGTGTGAGCTTGCTTTTCAAAGGCTCAAGAAAGCCCTCACCACAGCTCCCGTTCTAGCATTGCCCGATGGAGGGAAGTTGTTTACCGTGTACACCGATGCATATGGCACGGGATTAGGCGATGTCCTGATGCAGGAGGGGAAAGTGATATGCTTTGGGGGTAGGCAACTCAAAGTTCATGAGAAGAACTATCCCACTGATGATTTGGAGTTGGCGGCGATCGTCTTTGTACTCAAATCCTGGCGCCATTATCTTCTAGGCGAAAGATTCGAGTTATATACTGATCACAAGTCGCTCAAGTACCTCTTCTCGCAGAAAGATTTGAATCTAAGGCAGCAAAGGTGGATGGAATTCTTGGCAGCATATGACTTCGAGATAGCTTATACCCCGGCAAGGGTAATGTTGTGGCGGATGCGCTAAGCAGAAGAAGGTTGACTTTGAGTCCCTTGTTTGTTGAGATGAAGAGCCTAGAGTTCTTGGCAACCTTTGATTTCACACATGATGTTGAGTCGATGACTGGTTCGTTAGCATCCCTTGAGCTTAGACCTACACTTCTTGATCAAGTTGGGGCTTCACAGAGGGAAGACCCGCAGATAGTCGAGATCATGGACAAGTTGATTCGGGGTGAGACGTCAAGTCACCTCGCTAGATATACTATTGATGACAAGGGATGGCTAAGGCGTGATGGAAGACTATGTGTCCCACGAGTAGGAGACTTAGTAAATAAAGTTCTTGAGGAGGCGCATCACTCGAGGATGACCATACATCCCGGAGGGGATAAGATGTACCGGGATATGAAGCGCATTTTCTTTTGGGATGGGATGAAAAAGGATGTGGCAGAGTTTGTTTCTAGATGCATTGTTTGCCAACAAGTAAAGGCCGAGTCGAAGAAGCCCGGTGGGCTACTGCATCCATTGGAGGTCCCGCTATGGAAGTGGGAAAGTATCTCTATGGATTTTGTGGATGGATTGCCGAGATCAAGGAAGGGGAATACTAGCATATGGGTCATAGTGGATAGACTCACGAAGAGCGCTCATTTCATTCCAGTAAAGAGCAAGAGGACCGCATCATGGCTAGCATCTGTTTATCTTCGAGAGATAGTGCGATTGCATGGAGTTCCTTCTAGCATAGTTAGCGATCGTGACCCAATCTTCACTAGCCAATTTTGGAGTAGTTTGCAAGAAGCAATGGGTACGCGATTGAATCTAAGTACAGCCTATCACCCACAGACGGATGGCCAGACCGAAAGGGTGAATAGGGTACTAGAAGATCTGTTGAGGCTATGCATTCTTAACTTTGGTGGCACTTGGGAAGACCACCTTCCTCTCGTAGAGTTTGCTTATAATAACAGCTACCAAGCAAGCATAGGGATGGCACCATTCGAAGCTTTGTATGGGAGGCCGTGCAAGTCACCAACATGTTGGTGGGAGACGACGGTTAAGCTTATACTTGGGCCCGACATGATAAGGGACACATCCGAGAAGGTTGAGTTGATTCGAAGGCAGATGAAAGCGGCCCAAGATAGACAGAAATCCTATGCAGACAAGCGAAGAACGGACTTAGAGTTTGAAGTTGGTGATATGGTCTTTGTGAAGGTTTCTCCTTTGCGAAATGTGGTTCGTTTTGGAGCAGTTGGAAAGCTGGCACCAAGGTTCGTAGGACCCTTCCCTATCATAGAGAGGATTGGGAAGATGGCTTACAAGGTGGAATTGCCCGAGAAGCTGGCCGGAGTGCACAATGTTTTTCATGTCTCGCATCTCCGAAAGTGCCTACATGCGTCAGCCAAGGTAGTTGAGCCAAGCATTCTTGAAGACGTGGAGGTAGAGAAAGAGGCAACCCTGAGGCGAGCTCCGATTCGTATCTTGGGAACGGAGATCAAGGAGCCGAGGAATCGAGAAGTCAAGTTAGTAAAGGTTCAGTGGAGTGAACCCGATGAAGATGCAGCTTGGGAAACCGAGGAGATGATGCGTGGGCTTTACCCATTTCTTTTTGAGGGTACATTCTCAATCTCTTTTCCTATAAGCTAGCATATCTTTCTTTTGCTATCCATGTTTATCCGGTTATTTCGTTAATCTTGTCATGAGAACCTTAGGTAGAAACCCTTTGGATGAAACATGTATTTGAAACATGTTATGCTTGATGTTTGCAAGTGGTTGCAAGTGTTTGCAAGTGGATACTCGTGGATGCATGATACACATTAGGCACTAAGATCAACTCACACACTTTCATATTGCATATGCATGAGTGCTTATACTTATTCATGGATGAAACTTGTTATGCTATCACATGGATGTTGCATATGGATGAATGTTATGTGCACTCATGTAGAGATTATGAATTATTTTAGGAATTTGCATACATATGGACTCATTTCACTAACATACTTTGCATTAAGGAGGTTTACTGAATCAGTAACCGCCTGATTTTCGCATTAGATATGTACATATACACACACCTTTCTCATATGATCATACATCATTTAGAATCTTTTAAGGACAATGACTTCTCGTGGATGATGTTTTGAGTAGATGGATGATGGATGGTAGGATACGTTCTTCCTAACTTGAAGATTTCGGGGACGAAATCCTTTAAGGTGGGGAGAATGAAACAACCCGTATTTTGAATAACATGTTATAACATTAATCAAGGCAGAATTAAATGTTAAAATCTGAATCAAGGGTAACGGGCTGTGCCATTGCGTTCGTCTCGGAAAAATACGTGAAATAGAGTCCGAGTTTTCGAAAATCGGAGTCCGTATGACCCAGTTATGGCCTGTCGAAGTTTTCAGAAAATCCAGAGTTTAAAAACAGTTCGAAAATCAAATCTGGAGCCAAACAGACTGGGCGGGAAGATTTCCCGCCCAGCCCCAAGTCGACTGGGGAGTCAACTTGGGAGTCGACTTGCCCCAGCTGGTATCGACTGCCCAGTTGACACACCTGTCGACCTGGGTGGTCGGGCCAGTTTGGCCTGGTGCACCTGTTTTGGCTCCTGGGTCTTGTTTTGTTGGCTTGTGACGTGATTTGATGGCTCAGATCTGAATTAGGGTTAATCCTATGGCCTAAACTAGTCTCTACACCTATAAAAACACCCTAATGCGTAGCCTAAACCATCACAAATCAACCTAATAGCTAAGTGCTGCCCATATGCTCCCTAATCATGGCCTCCATCTTCATCTTGAGAGCTTCTAAGGCAAAAAGGAGCCATCTTTCTTCATCAAATCAAAGGAGATACTTATTCTCAAGGCTATTTGTGTTGCTACATCATTCCTAGAGCTTCTACAACGTCTCTATCTTGTTCTATTGTGTTCTAGTTCTCATAGCCACGCTTTGTAAGCCCCACTCTACTCTTAGATTTAAACTATGAAGTTAATATGATCATGTAGCAAGATGAAATGGGACTTTTGGGTATAATACTTGCCTTGGGCTATATTTGTATGCATAGATCCATTTATGACTCTTTTGATCTATGATTGTGGCACTATCATGAACCTAGTATCATTTACCTTGATTTTTGGGTAGAAAGCTATGAGCTTTATTTGTTGGTTATGCATAATGCAACATAGAACTTGGTAGTTATGCATAACGCAACATAGATCCTCTCATAACCTTGATGTTAACTCGCATATGATGTTGAACTATATGCTAATCACAAGTTATCACCCTATGTTAACTATGACCATGTTATCACCTATTTGCTAAGTTGATGTCATACATGTTTTGAGGCCAATAATGCCATATGCTAGTTGTGATGAACATCTTTGCCTCATATATCACCATGTTAAACATGTGATAGACTTTGCCACTTTATGCCCAACTTATCATATCATTATGTTCCCCCTTTTGATCTATTTGTGTTGATGTGAACTTACGTGCGATGGGGTTACGTTATGGGTAAACTTAAATGACATGAAACATGACTTGAAAATATGACATGTGATTATGCTTGAAAACATGAACGTGGACATGACATGTAGAAAACATGAAAGTGGCCAACTCGAGGTTGGGTTGAGTTTGAAGCATAAATCTACCCGGAACCAACCGGCTTTACTAGTGGCTACAAACAATAGGACCAAATGTGAGTAGTTGGTCATATCGCACTTAAAACCCGAGGTTAGACTAGGTTGTGGTGTAAAGCTACCCGGACCCGCCCGGCTTAACTAGTAACCACAACAAAGTCTAATGTGAGAGGTTGGGGTGTATTAAGTTAATTAATGCCACATGGTAGGGTTAAGTCATGAACCACTTGGGTATACTTAACCAACTTGATACACGGTTTGGATAGGGTTAACCACACTTAACCCATTAGAAACCCTAGTTTGCGGGGCCCTTTTCAGCAGTAACCCACCAGGGATTATCGGGATACCCTAGGGACTAGGCTAGGGGTGGGGCACGATTACTGGGCTGATTGTAAGTGACCAAAAGGGACGGCTAGGTAGGTGCGCCATTGTAGATTCCGACGGACTATGGTCGTGCACATAGTCTGGGGATGAAAGACAGACATGGGCACCAGTAGGCTTGGACTGTGCGTGCTTGTTTTGTGTCAGTAGTTGGCACCCTAGGGCCCGGATACACCCTAGGGTGGACCTTGCACAGTCGACTACATCTTGCGGTTGGGCCGTATGACACCGACACTTGACGAGTTAGGCTTATAGGGAGCCGATCGACTAGACCGTGTAGTTGGACCTTGACTTAGGTCATCTCATGATGTTGGGCCAATTTTGGGCCAAGGGATCATTTCTTGTTTATACTTGACATGGATTAGAATACTAGTACACTTGGTGCAACTTAACCATGTATATGCGATGCCACACTTGATTTATCTTGTTAACTTTTCACCATGCCAGTTTAGTTATCATCCTATGTTTCATCTCTGTTTTACATTACCAGTTAACTTTATTAGTTTTTATACTAATAGTAGGTAGGACTTACCAGTCTTTATGGCTGACCCGTTTTCCTTTCGCTTCTTTTCTTCCGTCCCCCCCCCCCCCCCCCGGGTTCTCAGGGTGGGAACACTAGCACCTAGCTTGGATCTTTAGCTTGCTTTCTGGATAGCTCATGTACGGTTTGGACTTGAGCTCGCTATGGCTTTACCACGTCTACTTTGGGGATAGTTTACTTTATGTTATTTCCAGTTTTCAGTTTATGTTTCTAGACTTGTAGTGGTTGGAAAATAATGACTTAGTACTTTTGATGTAAGTTGACTATGGTTTTGAAATAGTAGTTTTATCCACTGCTTTACTTACTCTGTTTTACTCATATGTTCTGTCTTGTGATATCTTCATGCATGTTTACCTTGACCAACACCCCTCCAAAGCTAGTGTACTTGCAAGAGTGACCCTGGCGGAGGTGGGGTGTTACATAGTTGGTCTTTTATAGAAATAAATTGGTCAACCCTTTTTTTAAATACTAACTAAATAAGTTCATATTTAATTTTGTATATCTTTTGGGGAAATAAGTATGACGGTTCTTAATATTACTAGTCCATAGACAAATTGGTCTTTTACAAACAAAAGGCTTCTTGATTACTAATGATATATTTATGTAGTTTTGCACTATTTTATTAGTCATGTTAGCAAAATTTAATTTGGGTTTCTTTGGCAGCTCTTGGCTCTGATGGTGGTCCACCATTTTAGGGCTGATGGTTAAAGTTTAGAGAATTGAACTTAATTTTGGTTATTTGGTAGATTACTACTGACCTTGCAACAACAAGTTCCATTTTTAATGATATTGATTTTCTCAGTTATATTTGTCTGTTCTAAATTATATGCCTTTTAACATGTACTGTACTATATCATATGGCAATATTGTATGGTCAAATGTGGCCATTTAGAAGTTTTGTCACAAATATCTTCAACATCTGTAAGGTATTTTCAATTTACAGGAATAGTAGTCTAGTTTCTTTGAGAAAATCAATAACTCCATGTAAGATCATTTTTCTATTTCATATTCTAGTTTCATTCCTCATTTTTTTTGTATTAACAGGAACTAGTATTACTTGTAACCTTTCTTCATGCTAGGGCTATTGGGTCAATGCCTATGATTGATCAAGTGCTATAAATTCTAACTGGATAAGTCAAAATTGAATCAAGTCATACTATGAATTTTTGACAACTAGTTTCGTAAATCATTGGGAAAAGGTGATGATAAAATAATTGTTTTATGCGCTGATGATCTTGAGTACCGTCACTTAAGAGACATTAAAGACTCTCTTGACATCGGCTTAGTGAGGTAGAGCACTTCTTTGAAGACTGTAAGTTTTACTTTGTTGGTATTTTAGTCGATTTAGTGTACAAACCGACAGGCTGAAATTGATCATGTTATGTGCATCAGTGAATGCACCTTTTTTATTGGTTGCTTTATTTCGTAATGTTGTGATCAATAAACAAAACCATTGCTAGTTAATAATAAATTTTCAATAATAGTATGTTCATGTGATTCCTAGGTTCTATTGATTAATTGAGTTAATATAATATAACTGCCAACTTGTTTCTAGACAAGAAAAACGAGAACAAGGAAGTTGCTATCGATGATTTTCTGCCCGCAACTAATGCTATTGATGTAAATCAATACTCATTGTAAGTTTCTAGATATATGGTTGTTGTTAGCTTCACTTTTGTATATACGGCTACCCTGTGCATTTGAGCTTTATAATCTTTCCTGTTTCTAGTGTTTTTTATCTGCTTTTTTAGATAGTATAAAAGCATGTATTATTTACCAATATGTCTTAGCTTTTTCGCATTGATTTTAATTTTTTTTCCAATGGTTTGAATTTTTAGAAAGCTCTAACAATCACTGAAGACGTACATGTAGAAAGGTTTTGAGCAGTTGAAGTTCTTAATGATGCATTTGGTGTTACAGTTTCAAATATGGACTAGGTTTTGTTTTTTGTTAACTCAAATTGACATTAATATGGAATTGAAAACATATGTATTAAATTGGGTAACTCATGTGTTGAATTTATTTTTCGTTAGTTGATGCTATATTTTGTTATCATGAATAGGTGTTGCATTTGTTGAGTATTTTTTTTGTTTATACATTGCTCTTCAAATGGTTAGGAAGATCTATTTTGATTGTTATAATTAAAATGTATTATATATGAGTTACAAAAGGATTTAGTAATACTATAACATGTTAATTTAATAGCGTCATATAGCTGCTATCGAATAAACATGTCATAGCTGCAATTGTAACACCCCATAAATTTAAAGAAGGTTAATGACAATAAACTTAAGAATAAATAAATATTTTGAATTAAGTGGAACCGACATCACCGTTGCGTTTGTCTCGGAATTCTGGTTCAGATAGACCCCAAGTTTGCGTAAAATGGACAATGTATGAAGAAGTTATGAGCATTAGAAATTTATATACACATAAGGTTCGTATATATAAACATATTAATAATAAAATATTCTAGAAACAAAATAAGATAGTGTGGGAGAAAATGGCCTGTTAGGGGTCGACCCACTCAAGGGAATGTCGACCCACAGGTCTACCCACCCTAGATCTGGGCAGATTCTTTGATGAATTTGGACTATTTTCAAACCATATTCGTTGCTGATTCAGCACTACGTGTGTAAGAACACCTATAAATAGGCTAGTAGAGCCTAACCTAAATATCATATTTTCTGAGAGACTGCCTAAGCTCTGCCATTTTTTTCCTACTTAAATATCTTCAGAAAAATAGAATAATTCTGATTCAAGATCTAGAGGAAAAGAATGTATATCCTCAAATGGGTGTTCGGAACATAAATCGAAGTGAGGTAAATTCTTGGATCTGGTCAATTTAGATTTCTCTTCTTTCTTCCCTTTTTAGTTTAGTATGAGAAATGTGAATCCATGGTTATCTAGGTTCAATACTCAATTAGGGGAGCTATGGAATGCTAGATCTAGACCAGATTCATGAATTGGAAAGCTACTAGGTGAGCGGATTTAAGTTATGACTTTTTGATAATGGTATATTTATCGTTTGGCATTACCCGTTAATACGAATAATAAACCTACTGAAATGTTATGCTGTAATTTGTTGAAATGATAAAACTGTAAACCTACTAAAATGTATGAACATGTAAATCTGTAGGCTTAATTCAAGATTAAGTGGAAAATTGTGTATTAAGACTATCTAAGACATGTTAAATAGATTAATTTGTAAATAGAACCATCCCAAAAACCCATTAATTGGCATATTATATACGTAAACCGTTGACTGTAAGAATTAGGATAATTACATGTTAATCTATTAGGTTGGAATAATTGCATGATTAGATAATTACAAGTTATTCCTTTAAAGTTGGATTAATCACATGTTAGGAAGAACATGCGACATGATAACCAGTTGGATTGGACTTAATATGGTATTAAGTATGACATGTAAAAATAGAATTACAGTAAAAATTTGGAAGAATAGACATGCCTAAATTATATGGAAAATTTATAGTAATTAAGAAATTATAACCGCACTTAAACACGAGGTTAAATTCAACTTGTGGTTGGAGTCTGCCCGGAACCGCCCGGCAAATCCAGCATCCACAAGTTGTTAATTTAATGTGAGGGGTGTAGTGCGTAAATATGCATGTAACGGCGCTAGGACATGAGGTTGAGTCTAACTTGTGGTAGAAGTCGGCCCGGAACCGCCCGACAAATCCAGCGTCCACAAGTGGTCGGCTTAATTTGAGAGGTATGGTGCATAAACACATATATGAATATATGTATATAACAGGATAGAAATAAATGAAAATAATTGTAATTAATGGAAATGGATGAAAGTTACAACAACATAAACATTGGAATGAATGGGGAATGATAATAACCTATTAAAAATAAACCTAAAGGGAAAAAGGAAAGATAATAGGTAGACTTGTCCTACGGACAAGTGGAAATTATAACTTAGGTTATAATAAATGATAGGGGGAATAAGATACCTTATAATGAGATAAGTTTTACTTAATTATAAATTAAGTAATTTGTAAATCTGGATACCTGAAACATGTTGTTTGTAATAAGTAGAGAAAAGAGGGGAAAACTTATGAAATGCAATAAGTTGTACTTAATTATAAATTAAGTAACCTGTAAACCTGAGAATCTGAAACCAGCTGATAAGAATAACATGTTAAAGGCTTATTAATTAACTGAAATGGATTAAGTTATATAACTGAGATTAGTAAGCAAGAGAAACTTGGTAACTTGAATAAGAAGTTAATATGATTGAAATAACCAAGTTAACTTGGAATCTGATGAGGTAGAGCAAGTACGTAATTAAACAGTTAGACATAGCGTCTAATAACACATAAAACTGATGCACTTGGACTAGTCTGTACGTCTCAAAGTGAATAACCCAACGATGTACATCATCGTGATGTCATAGGAACGAGGGGAGCGCACGTCCATCTGATTATTATGCCTTTTGTTCTGATGATATTTCGTTGGCTCTGAAGGACTGGAAGGGGAAGCACGCGGCTTCTTGCGACGTGGAGGATACTCCTTGTAGTCCACTGTGCGATGACAACACTTAGGCTGTGCTTGCAGGGGTTGGGTTTGCGCTTTATTACCTGGTGAGTATACCTTGACGGCCACGATAGTGGGCAATCAAAAGGCTATAGTGTGGCTTAGGTGATTCGACGATCATGTTGCCTTGTGAATAGGCAGGTTACGACCATTTCTGTTTGCCTTTGGTGGTTCTAACCATCTGTTTGATAGTATTTGTTGGGTACCAACTATTGACAGTCAACGTGATACGTGATGCATGATGCAGAAAGACAGAGAGCTAAACCAAAAGACCATATACCTTTTACTATCAAGGCTTTGGGTGAGGGACATGCCAATTAGGATTTGTTGTTTGTTGTTTTCTTTGGGGCCACGTCACTATCTCCCACTTCTGTTAGCCTTTCACTAGTTGAGGGAGGGGTTAGGTGGGACCATAGCCATTGTGAAAGTGCAGACCATAGCATCTTTGTATACATATATCTAAAAAATCTCTCGACCGATTTCCGTGTTTCTGATACCACCCTGTTATGGAACTTGGTGCACAGTAGATAATATGTATAGATACATGCATACGGTTTCCGAATGGTGTATCGAAAAGGTTATGGTGTAGTAACCCGGATTTTGAGCGACTTTGGTTATCGACGTAAGCTCGACGTCGATAACCAAAACATCGAAAAATCCCGGTAATTAATGAAAGAAATTAGAAGGTGAGAATAGATAAGATAGAACTTATAGAATAGAAGAAGAAGAAGAACATCATCATAAGAGTAAACACGAATCTCACAGCGGAACGAATAAAATATAACATAACATATCCTTGAAATAACATCAGTATATGTATACAATAGCACTTATCAGAGTACAGCACTTACAACAACAGCGGAAATAATAATAGCTATAAAATCCTAAAGCCTCCTGCTTCAAGCTCTCCAAGTGTATCTGTAAAATCCCGACTACTTGACTGCCCGTACAAATTTAGGCACCCAAGAGTTTAGGGAAAACAACAAAATAAACTCCGGGTCAGTCATGGGACTGGTATGAGTAAAACAGTTTAAACAGGTATATGAACAAGTAAACGATATCTCATAAGACCACGCCGCAGAATGGAACGGGTTTTTCCCTTATGAGAATCCAAAATATCTTTATATCTCATATCCATATATAATATAAACTGGTACCTTTTTGTCGGGAATATCAACTCTATCACTTCCATATGCTATCAACTCAGCATATACCAGTGTTATTTCCATCAAATTTCAATCAGTTCATATCCTCAAATCCAAATCGAATTTCATTCGAACCCCAATATCAAATTCCAAATTATTGACTTATCAATTTGGTTCCATTCTAGATTATTCTCTAATCCAATTCAATTCTATTTAACTCAGTTCAAGTTAAATTTCAAATTATTTTTACTATCTTATTCTATTTAACTTCATAAGTTAAAATTTAAATTCCGAAACTTAATTTCCTGGGTCTATTTCAAATCAATTTGAAATTACAATGCCAATTCAAAACCTTTGAATTTCTAAACAACTTGTTTTCTCAAAACAATTCAAAAACAAAACCTTTGGTAGTAGTCCGTCACTTAGAACTCGAAAATGAACACTGATGATGTCGTGATTCATCATCAGAATCTATTTTCCAGCTATCGAAGTGAGTTCAATACTATATCACCTTCAGTTTGAAAAACATTTTCAAAATCTCCCAGGAACTTAAAATTTTCTTATTTTAATTCCAATCTGATTTAAATTCAGATTTTTCTTCATTTTATTTCATATACTTTACTTATATGAATTCTGATTAGTCATTTACATAACCATTTCACTTCTTATAACCTCATTCGATTATAATAACAACCAACACAACCAATTATTCTATGTTAATTTCAAAACATACCATGTCGGTTCATCGTGTTCAAGTATTTATAAAACTCCTACCGATACAGTGGATCAAACTGATCGACCAGAATTTATAAGCCACTCAACCAATAAATCTACACAATATAAATCACTTTATATTAACTAACAAATACGCACTCGTATATATACACTCAAATTCAGTCTAGGATATTACTAATCCCATCTCTACTGAATTACGCCACAGAGCCAAGGTAATAACTTAACTTAAGCTCTGATATCAACTGTAGTAACCCGGATTTTGAGCGACTTTGGTTATCGACGTAAGCTCGACGTCGATAACCAAAACATCGAAAAATCCCGGTAATTAATGAAAGAAATTAGAAGGTGAGAATAGATAAGACAGAACTTATAGAATAGAAGAAGAAGAAGAACATCATCATCAGAGTAAACACGAATCTCACAGCGGAACGAATAAAATATAACATAACATATCTTTGAAATAACATCAGTATATGTATACAATAGCACTTATCAGAGTACAGCACTTACAACAACAGCGGAAATAATAATAGCTATAAAATCCTGAAGCTTCCTGCTCCAAGCTCTCCAAGTGTATCTGTAAAATCCCGACTACTTGACTGCCCGTACAAATTTAGGCACCCAAGAGTTTAGGGAAAACAACAAAATAAACTCCGGGTCAGTCATGGGACTGGTATGAGTAAAACAGTTTAAACAGGTATATGAACAAGTAAACGATATCTCATAAGACCACGCTGCAGAACGGAACGGGTTTTTCCCTTATGAGAATCCAAAATATCTTTATATCAAAAACCTTTTGATATTATAATAATGTCTATATACAAATAGATAGCAACTAGCAGAAACGCTTTCATCTCACGTTCTACATATATAGTATACAATCAAAATCGCAAGCACGTATTGGATAATGGATTTCCAACTATGACAAGGTATGGAACCACCTTCCGATCAGTGTACTCTAGGAACAATACACTGGAGTTCAACAAGAACATGTTGTAACTCAGTCACACATGACCGACCACTCATTTCGCTTAAGTGTATCGAATGTACATCACCAACGGTTGGGATCAGCAACCGTTCCCGTATATATATGGGACAACATTGATAGATTTAAGAAACAAATGAATATTCACTAGATAGGTGATTATACACCCTACTTCGGTGCGACCGACTTAGCCATGCTGCCTGCCCGATTTCTGTCATTTACCGGTTGATGAGGCTAGAAGCTACGCTTTATCATCACATCAGATTCACTTCGAATGCTACATTGTCAAATCCATCGAAATCACTAATTGACGTTTTACAACAGTACATTACGTGTCAGCTAAAAGAAGTTTCCTTCTCCGCTTCCACTCTTGGTACGGTTGAAGAAATCAATGTACGTGACCTTTCTGGAAATACTCTGTCAGACATCCATCTTCATACAAGTCATCCTCATTCACTTAGAATGTCACATCGTCATACCCGCCAAATCACAAATTGACTTATCCAAAAATATCACGGGTATACAGCTAAGAGAAACGAATTCCTCCGCCACCAAACGTGAATACATTTGAACAGATCAACTTACGCGATCCATTGGATATACTCTGTCAGACCTTCGTCCATACAAGTTGTCCTGGGACTGGACAAACCGAAGGCACTATTCTGTAAACAGGATAGCCCTTGCATTTTACTCCGTCTTCAATTATCTTTGGCATATATGATTCGCGACGCTTATGCCAATACAGAGTGGTTCTTTGGATAAAAATCCAACCGGTCTCTCCATATTAACAACGTTAAAATGGTCAAAACTTCGATAGTCTGTGATTTAACCATCAAAGAAAAACAAGTGTGCAAACAACAATATTATTTCCAGATGGAAATTATATCGAACAAACATCATTTAACATTAATTTCTTTAGTTCATTTTCATTACTTATCTCCTGTTTCCCTATATTCTAAATTCTTATTTTTTTTCTTTTATCAGAAAACATTTCTGATTCTCGTTTGGAAAACATTTCCAAAACTCCTTTACGATCAAACCTTACCATTTCTTAGTTAAGAAGGAAGTCACTCAAGTTGGGGTATAATTACCTCTCAGACCTTAACTGAACAACGTTAAAACTTCGAAATGGTCAAAGTTTATCTTTTAATCTTTAACAACTTCTTTACGCCTTTCTCGGATTCAATTTTACTAATCCACTTCTATATTTAAAACATTGGTTATAACGATAACGTTATAATCCCTACTTTCACAATACCTAACTTTAATTATAACTTCTATTCTTATTAGTGAATAATTAACCTAACACTTACTTATTTATAAATAAATAAATCTCTATTTAAACACTGGAAAGTATAAGTACTTTCCCGAATTCGATATAATCGAATTTGCCGATTAGCTCTCTTCTAGAAATCTCTATTTGATTAACTCTTCTTCGAATAACCTATATTCGATTAACTCCTTCTCGAATAAACGATATTCGATTATCTTTCTTCGAATAACTAATATTCGATAACTCTTCCTTTTCAAATATCTCATATTTGAAAATCTGACTTCAATTAAACTATAATCGATAACTCTTTTCGATGAAACTAACATCGATAACTCCTTTTGATGAAACTAACATCGATAACTCCTTTCGATGAAACTAACATCGATAACTCCTTTCGATGAAACTAACATCGATAACTCCTTTCGATGAAACTAACATCGATTTATTTAACTCGACGAACTTAACTCGACTAACTTAACTTGACTCGACTAACTCGACTTACTTGGTTCGACCAATTCGATTTGATTAACTAGGCTCGACTAACTTGACTAACTTAACTCGACTTACTTGGTTCGAACAATTTGATTCGATTAACTAGGCTAAACTAACTTGGTCGAACCACCCGATCAACTCAACTTATTTAACTTAACTTATTTGTCAACTCGATCAACTCGATTAACTCCTATCGAATAACTAATATTCAATTAAACTCCATCCGCTTGACTCTAGATCGCAGCGATCACAATGGTTACGCCTGACTCCCTCAGGAAACATCCGACCGCCGTAGGCTATTTACAGCCCTGCGAATTACGCTAGCAGTCGTACAAGATGGCAACTTACCCTGAATACTATGTTTGACTAACTCTTTCTCAAATAACTATATTTGATTAACTCTAGTTCGTTTTAACTCTAATCGATTAACTCTAACTGATTAACTCCTACTGGTTAACTCTAACTGATTAACTCTAACTGGTTAACTCTATTTGACTAACTCAACTTGACTAACCCCTTTCGAATAACATATTCGATTAACTAACTTTCGCATACCATATTCGATTAACTAACTTCGAATACCATATTCGATTAACTAACTTCGAATATCATATTCGATTAACTAACTTCGAATACCATATTCGATTAACTAACTTCGAATACCATATTCGATTAACTCCTTTCGAATGTCTATATTCGATTAACTAACTTCGAATACCATATTCGATTAACTAACTTCGAATACCATATTCGATTAACTAACTTCGAATACCATATTCGATTAACTCCTTTCGAATGTCTATATTCGATTAACTAACTTCGAATACCATATTCGATTAACTCCTTTCGAATGTCTATATTCGATTAACTAACTTCGAATACCATATTCGATTAACTCCTTTCGAATGTCTATATTCGATTTACTTTATTCACATTATAAAGATTTCCTTTTTAACAACGTTTTATTCATTTGAAAAGATTTACTTTTAAATACGGTTCTACACTTTAAAAATGATTTCCCTTTTTAACAACATTTTCTTTTCAATTCTATTTGTAAATGGTTTACAAATATTTCCTTTTCAAATTTATTCTTGAAATATTCTAACTCCTTTAATTCCCGGAAAATTTGCCATAACCTCCTTTGTATCGGGAGCATCGGGAAAATCCCCAAACTCGCCACACAGGCCTTTCCATTCGAAAAGAAAATGGTTTGAATTTATTTCCTTTTTGAATATCTCCTATTTATTAATATTCCCATTTATAAATATCGCTTATTTATAAATATTCCAGTTTATAAATATTCTGTTTTCAATATCACTTTGAAAATCTCCTTATCAATATCCCGTATGTTATGGTATTTAATCATATCAAATCACGATGTTCAATATCGTCCATACACACACAATCAACAACAGGTTATAATTCACATCATATATCAAAATATATGAAAAACAATAAAATAACTGTTGAGGAATCCAGTCGGATTCCTCCAACCTGTTTCCCTGCATCCACAGATGTTACACAATAAAATCAATCATCACTTTCAGTTTCATATGATATATTCTGATAAACAGAATCAATACGGAAATCCAACTAACTGACTAGCAGTTCAATCAAACAGTCAACACACAATCAAACAGTCAATATTTAACAGTTCTAAAAATACAACATAAAAATATAAACTGTTCAGAATTAGTGAGATTTACTCACTTTGGCAGTTCATCGTTAAAGAACGATAAACTGTTATTTGATTTGAATCAAACAATTTACTTCGCCATAAATTCATACGAGCTCGGATTCATTCCCGGTCAGTCTCATTGCGGAGTGTTCGTCCATACGATCCTAACGTGACTGACGGTTCGAATTTCTGGTACAGTATGACGAAGTTATAAGCATTACAAGTTAATACGTTATATAATTAAACAAACACTTGAATTATAATAACCAAAATTCTATTGGGCCTCACCATACCCATTTCCCGGCCCATGAACCCACGGTGTAAACCCAACCCGCTCTCCACCTTTAATTCCTCTTCTCCCTCAATCTCCTGTTCGCCGCTTACAGAAACTCCAATGGCCATTTTCACTTCTCTGTACACCACCGCGCCATCCATCTCTTCACGATACTCCGCCAAATTACCACCGAACTCTTCTTCTTCTCCTCCTCTTCGATTTCATAACACTTGTGCACAGTTCGCACTACCTCATCTAAAGCATCTCCAGGCTTTTCCACGGTAGATGAACAGTACGGGCGATCCTTCTTTTCACCGAACACCCCAACAACTTGTACACAATCTCCATTCGAATCGATAAACCCAAATATAAACTTGAAATCACGAATTAATGCACCAATCCTTGGAGAAGTCGAACCCTAGACCTCGCTGTCAACTTCCGCTGGCTACAGGAATGCTATCGCACGGGATAAAACTCCCATAGAAATGAAGAGCATGTTGATACGAACTCAAATACATATATTTCAGATTTTTCTGCATTTGATTTGTATTTTTATTTGTATTTTGAAAGTCGACAAAATTGTTTCCAGGAAGAAAACAACGCGGCGGAAGTGTTATTGACTTCTGAACAAATTTTCTAGGGTTTAGTTTTAAGTTAGGGTATTTATAGAAAGAAATAAATATTTTTTTATATTTATTATTATATTCGTTTTTAATCAAACGCTATCCGCAATCGTCCTCTAAAATTCCTGTGACCACATACGATATCCAAAAATCACGAAAACGGACATGCAGCTACAGCTCGACATTACGGTCCCAACGAAACTGGTTTCGTCGAATTCCGACTTCGTATGCTCACACAGCGTATTTTTAACCATCGAAATACTGACTGTTTTTCCACTCTAAAAATCCGTACGGCCACACAGTGACTCTAAAAATCACGAAACTTGGAATCTAACAATAATTTGACATTGCGGATCCAACAAAACTGGTTTCGTCGAAAACAGAGGTCGTATGAAAAACTGGCTATTTTTCAAGCGCTGAACTGACCTTTTAAATATATAAATATATTTAAATATTATTAAATTAAATATTAATAAATTAATATTCTCGTATATATCCACAGATGATGTCGTACGGCTCCAGAATATCCTGCCAGAATTTATGACTTGATTTCCAGAATTCCGATTTGATCGATATTCAGTTCGTATCGAAAAATCGATTTATAACGTATATAAAGCATCGCAAATTATAAAGGAACTCCACAGCGACTTTTTCTGAAATTTGATTTGGACGTAAATCAAAATCTACACGACGAAATCCCGATTTTTCTCTTTCACTAGAAAGATATACTCCACCAGCTCCACACGTTTCTTGTTTCAAAGAAATCCGGCTTAAAACGAATCCTATACATTCAGTTGAAGTTCAAATCGCGAACGGCAGCGCCATTTCAAGCTCGATTTTAATTATAATATAATTATACGTTCAAACTGTCGTCGATTGAATATATTCGTCAATATAATCCAACTCTAAGTTGAATTATATCTTTGGGATGACCCCATTCACAGAATATTTGTATTTCCAATATTTTTGATTATTTCGACATTATAATATATTTTATTATATTATAATTATTAAGTAAATATTCAATATTATTTAATTCACGTTCTCGATATCGATAAATCGATATTTAATAATTAAATAAATAAATTATTCAACAGCTAAAAATGCGGGTTACTACATATGGCGTCGAATACGATTAACGATACGTACGTGAGAAAGTCTAAATACATGCATGTCTGCTCCGGGTGGTGTATCGTAGACTTTATGCCATTACTCTTTGATGGAATCTGAATTCAATCGGATGATTCGAAGGTGGCAGTCCATACGCTTACATAGCACGATGGTTGGACTATGCAAAACGTAGCGTTGTTATATTCATTCGTATGTCACTCCGACATAGGATGGGGGACTGCGTATATTTCTGTGGTGATACGACGGAGACCGTGTGAGTGGGGCACCATGGAGGGTACCTTGATATAGAGGGTAGCTACATATATGTATATTGTATTAGGTTACCTATTGGTAAGTAAATGGGTATGACTTGAGTGTAAGCCTTGAGTGCTATTAACACAAGTAACCTAATAAATAAGAGAATGTAACTGAATGGTATTTGTAGGATTATCCAAAATGCGTAGTTTAAATACAGTCACCAGGACTTGTGTTCTGACCCCCTCCTCATAACATACTCGTAGGTTAGATTTGTGGAAGAGATATGATAGCTTTGGATACTGGTTAGGCAATATTATTATTTAGGTAAGTCTATATTTTGATTATATTAGATTTTATCCATTCCGTTGTGAGATCTTTTCTGAGCTCTGATACATTTTATATCTTTGTCTTTTCTGCAGGATACCAGACAAACCAACACGAGTTCCGATGAATTAAAATTCTAAAAAAAGTCGGTCTATTGGAATTCGGGTTGTTACATTTGGTATCAGAGCCCATGTTTAGGATTCCTATATATCTAGTGAGTGAACGTATTGTGTTTTTTTTAAATATGTAATATATATACACACCTAGATCCATAAGAAGAACCCACTAAATAGAAATAGTAGAATACAGTATGAATTGGGATACCTGTTTTGTAAACTAAAGGAATGAATATGAAAATCTGATACCCTTAATAATTTGGGTGGGGAGTGTACAATATACTTTGTATGGAAGAAAAGGTGAATCTCATATGTTAGATTTTAGGTTAGTTGGTTTGGCAATAAAACCCTATAAATTAAAAAGGTTAAAAAGAGAAAAATGGATTAGAAATATATATAGTTGAGAGAACTGACTTTGTGGGAGTGTCTAGGAAAGCTAAGGTAAGACGGAAACCCGCTTTGAGTCTAACCCTGTTTTTAAATTTTTAGAACTTGAAATTGTAAAAGCTTTTGGAAGTTGGTTTATCGTGTTTTCAAGTTTTGATCTTAAAAGTTACAGTTTTAAAAATATGTAAAGAAGTACATATTGATTTTTGAAGTAGAATGGGGTATGTTTTGAAAATAGTGATTTCTTGCAAAAAAAATTGTCTAAAATAAATTCTCTCAATAAAAGATGCATGTTATGGAGATGGTTTAGCTCGCTAGTTTTCAAGCTATATGGTATGGAAGGATTAAAAAGAAAAACATAGAAAAGATTGCATTTTGATGTTGCACTTTGTGGAATACTAGAATTTTCAGTAAAGGAAGTTCTGAAATCTCTATTCTTTTGACAATCAATTTTAATAATTGTTTTAACATAAAAGTTTGTTGGGTGTACAAAATAAGTTGTGGAAATTTAGAATAGAGTGGATGTTTTGCACCTAGTTGTAAGTAACGCAACTGACCTTATATGCAAGAACAAGTTGTAAACCTGATTGAGAAATAGTTGTCCTTATCTGCTCCAGTTTTTGTGATTTGAAAAAAAAAATGATTTACATTTTTATAAAATGACATGTTTTATAGTTTGGAAAAAGTAAGTTTTGGTGACGAAAATAAAATTTTGATATTTTTAATTTTTGGAAGAAAAGTGAAAAGAAAAGGCCAACCGTGTTTTAAAAATATGGAGCAGGTAAGGATTGGTGCCTAGAGAAGACGGTACATGTTTTGAGGCTATGAAACTGATAGCGAGGATTATCTTGGAATAATGGTAAGTTCCCATAGAATGTGTAAGCATGGAAAAGCTTAGGGTGTTGCTTGGAAATGACTGTTGATACACAACTAGGACAAGAAGGCTTATTTGAAACTAAACTTAGATCAGAGGATAAAGTTGAATAAGCTAAGGAAAGAGTAATGGCATAATTGAAAAGGAAACAACAAATTCAGTAAAGTAACGAACATAACAGTTAAAGAAAGATGAAAAATTCTGAGAAAAGGTGTATAAGAATAATTTTTTCCAAGATAAGTTGAAAAAGAAAATCTGTAACATAAAAAGTTTTCTTATGTGGGTTGTGCTTGGATAGGAAAATAGGGAATGTTTATAAAATAGTTTCATAAAACCAAGTACAGATAGAAAGGTACATCAAAGAAAAACGAAAGATGTTAGTTTTCTGTTTTCCACCTTTTTGTAACATAAGAAATCAAATTTAGAAAATTAGATTTTTTTTAATTCAAAAAATAAAGTTGCTTGGTAGGGTTTTGGATGCAAAAAATTGAATGAATTACGCTCTTGCTCAGTAAGGGTGTGGGAAACTTTGGATGAAAATGTATTTTGTTTTTTAGTTATTGCATTCATATAGAAATAGCCAATATATTTAGGATGTATGCATCATGTTTTCAAAGAGATTTTCAAGAAAAATTTGCATTCATATAGGAGGTACCGCTTAGGCATTCATTTCATTCTTGTATTATTATGTTGAATTACACTTTGCACTAGTACACAAATGGTTGCAAAATTGGATGCACACATGATGGTTGTGATTTATGCGAGGAATTACTTGGTTTTTCCCTTGCCAAATTTTGGGGACGAAATTTCCTAAGGGTGGGAGAATGTAACAGCCCATAATTTTAAAGAACATTAATGACAATAAACTAAAGAATAACTTAATATCCAGAATTAAGTGGACCCGGCATCATCGTTGCGTTTGTCTCGGAATTCTTGTTTAGATAGACCCTAAATTGGCGTAAAACGGACAACCAATGAAGAAATGAGCATTAGATGTTTGTATACACATAAGGTTCATATATATAAACATATTGATAATAAAATATTCTAGAAATAAAATAAGACACCACGCAGGAAAATGGCCTGTTAGGGGTCGACCTACTTATGGGTGTGTACACCATGGGTCGACCAACCCATGGAGGGGCGACCTAGGGGTCAACCCATCCTAGATCTGGGCAGATTCTTTGACGAATCAAGAATGTTTTCAGATCACATTCGTTGCTGACTCAGCACTGCATGTGCAAGAACACCTATAAATAGGCTAGCAGATCCTAGCATAAATCTCATATTTTTTGAGAGGCTGCCTAAGCTATGCCATTCTTCTTCCTCCTCAAATCTCTTCATAAAAACAAAATAATTAGACTAAAGAAATTCTGATTCAAGATCTAGAGGAAAAGAATGTATATCTGCAAATGGGTGTTTAGAACTCTAATCGAAGCGAGGTAAATTCTTGGATCTGGTCAATTTAGATTTCTCTTCTTTCTTCCCTTTTTCTTTTAGTATGAGAAATGTGAATCCATGGTTATTTAGGTTCTAGACTCAGTTAGGGGAGCCATGGAATGCTAGGTCTGGACCAGATTCATGAATTGGAAAGCTATTAGGTGAGTGGATCTAAGTTATGCCTTTTTTATAATGGTATATTTATCGTTTGGCATTCCCCGTTAATACGTAAAATAAACCTGCTGAAATGTTTAACATGTTGTAATCTACTGAAATGATTAATCTGTTGGACTGTAAACCCTAAATTGTATGAACATGTAAATCTATAGGCTTAATTCAAGATTAAGTGGAAAATTGTGTATTAAGACTGTTTAGGACATGTTAAAAAGATTGCTATTGTATGTAGAACCATCCTAAGCAACCATCAATGGGCATATTATGTACGTGAACCCTTAACTCTAAGAATTAGGATAATTACATGTTAATCTGTTAGGTTGGAATAATCACTTAGAATGGACTTAATAAGATATTAAGTATACAAGTAAAAATAAAATTGTAGTAAAAATTTGTAAGAATAGATATGACTAAATTATACGGAAAATTTACAGTAATTAAGAAGTTGTAATTGCACTTAAACACGAGGTTAAGTTCAACTTTTGGTGGAAGTCTGCCCAGAACCGCCTGGAAAATCCAGCATCCACAAGTGGTTAATTTAATGTGTGGGGACTAATGTGTAAATATACATGTAACGATGCTAATACACGCGGTTGAGTCCAACTTATGGTAGAAGTCTGCCCGGAATTGCTTGCCAAATCCAGCATCGACAAATGGTAGGCTTAATGTGAGAGGTCTGGTGCATAAACACATATATGAATATATGTATATAACAGGACAGAAATAAATGGCATTAATTGTAATTAATGGAAATGGATGAAAGTTACAACAGTATAAAAATTAGAATTAACGGTGAATGATAATAACCTATTATAAATAAACCTAAGGGGAAAAGGGAAAGATAATAGGTAAGCTTGTCCTAGGGACAAGAGAAAATAATAACTTAGGTTATAATAAATGATAAGGGGAATGAGATAACTTATAATGAGATAAGTTGTACTTAATTATAAATTAAGTAATCTGTAAATCTAGAAACCTGAAACTTGATGTTTGTAATAAGTAGAGAAAAGAAGGAAAACTTATAAAATGCAATAAGTTGCACTTAATTACATTAAGTAACTTGTATACCTAAGAATTTGAATTCTGCTGATAATAATAACATGTTAAAGGCTTGTTAATGAACTTACACTGGTTAAGTTATATAACTGAGATTAATAAGCAAGAGAAACTTGTAACTTGAATAAGAATTTGATATGATAGAAATAACCAAGTTAAATGGGAATCTGATGAGGTAGAGAAAGCGCGTAATTAAACGGTTATACATAAGGTCTAATAACATATTAAACTGATGCACTTGGACCAGTCTGTACGTATAGAGATGAATAACACAACGGGGTAGATCATCATGGTGTCTTAGGATACAAGGGGAGCACACGTCCATCTGATTATTCTGCCTGTTGTTCTGATGAGATTCTGCTGGCTCCGAAGGACTGGAAAGGGAAGCACGCGGCCTCCTGCGACATAGACGGTACTTCTGGTAGTCCTCTATGTGGTGACAGCACTTAGGATGTGCTCGCAGGGGTTGGGTCTATGCATTACTACTCGTTGAGTATGAGTATACCTTGATTTCCCCGATAGTGTGCAATCATAAGGCTGTAGGGTGGCTTAGGTGACTTGACGATCCTGTTGCACTGTGACTAGGCAGGTTACGACCATTTATGTTTGCCTTTGGTAGGTCTAACCATCTGTTTGATAGTAGTCATCGGGTACCAACCATCGATAGTCAGCGTGATACATGATGCGTGATGCGGAAAGACAGAGAGCTAAACCAAAAGACCATAGACCTTTTACTATCAAGGCTTTAGGTGAGGAACAGGCCCATTAATATTTGTTGTTTTTTTCTCTAGGGCCACGTCACTGGCTCTCACTTCTGTTTGTCTTTCACTAGTTGAGGGAGGGGTCAGGTGGGACCATAGCCATTGTGAAAATGCAGACCATTGCATATGTTTATACGAATATCTGAAAAAGCCCCTGACCATGTTCCGTGTTTCTGATACTTCCCTGTTACAGAACTCGGTGCACTGTAGATAATATGTGCATATACATGCATACCATTTCTGGATGGTATACCGTAAAGGTTACGACATCGAGTACAATTAATGATACATACGTGAGAAAGTCAAGATACATGCATTCTCCTTCGGGTGGTGTAGACTTTAGGGCATTACTCTATGATGGAATCTGAATTCAATCGAATGATTGAAGGTGGTAGTCCATACACTTACATAGCATGACGATGGCGGGACTATGCAGAACGTAGAGTTGTTATATTGATTTGTATGTCTCTCCGACATAAAATGGGGGACTGCGTATATTTATGTGGCGTTACGGCGGAGACCGTGCGAGCGGGACACCATGGACGGTACCTTAATATTGGGGGTAGCTACATATATATATGTATATTGTATTAGGTTAATCTATTGGGAAGTAAATGGGTATGACGTAAGTATAAGCCTTGAGTGCTATTAACACCTAATAAATAAGAGAATGTAACTGAACGGTATATGTTGGATTATCCAAAATGTGCAGTTTAAATCTAGTCACCAGGACTTGTATTCTGACCTACCGTGCGAGTGGGGTACCATGGACGGTACCTTAAAATTGGGGGTAGCTACATATTTATATTGTATTAGGTTAATCTATTGGCAAGTAAATGGGTATGACGTGAATGTAAGCCTTGAGTGCTATTAACACCTAATAAATAAGAGAATGTAACTGAACGGTATATGTAGGATTATCCAAAATGTGTAGTTTAAATCCAGTCACCAGGGCTTGCATTCTGACCTCCTCCTCATAACATACTCGCAGGTTAGATTTGTGGCAGAGATATGATAGCTTTGGATACTGGTTAGGAAGCATCATTATATAGGTAAGGCTATATTTTGGTTATATTACATTTTATCCATTCTGCTATGAGATGTTTTCTGAGCTCTGATACATTTTATATCTCTGTCTTTTCTGCAGGATACCAGACAAACCAACACAAATTTCGATTGATTAGAATTCTAAAAAAAATTGGTCTATCGGAATTCGGGTAGTTACAACAATAGTGTGTTATAAAGATTCACATTTTCATGTAGATTTAGATGCATTATAGCGGTGAAAATGAGCTGTTGTCTTTGAGTAACAAAGTGACAATTTTGTGCTATAAAACCGTGATGTTCTATAGCGGTTGTTTTAGTGTTAATAATATTACACAGTTTTTTATAACATGTCGTTATACAACATTTATCGAACCGCTAGTACTTCTTAATAGTCGCTATATGCCGCTATAAAAGACAATTTCTGTTGTAGTGACAAATGTCGGTATAAACTATGAAGATCTTTGATCCATCAGGTAATGTCAAAACTGGTGCACTGGTGAGAGCATTCTTCAGTCTCCCAAAGGCATCCTCACAATTTGCATCCCAAGAGAAAGCCAAAATCTTCTTTTAGATCGTGTAAATGGTCCCGAGAACCATGCAAAATCCTTAATGAACTTCCTGTAGTAACCTGCTAAGCCAAGAAAAATCCTCACTTCAGTCGCGTTGGTTCTCCAACCCTGTGCCATCACTATCTTAATGGGATCAACAACCAACCATCCTTTGAGACCATTGCCCCAAGAAACTCACCACTTTCCTCCAAAAATGACACTTGGAGAATTTTTCCTTCAATTGATGAATTCAGAGGTTACAGAGAACCCCTCCTAAATGTGAAGCATGCTCGTCCTCATTCCTCGAGAAGACAAGGATATCATCCATAAAAACCACGATAAATTTACTCAGAACGTCTCTGATTACCCTACTCATCAAGTCCGCAAAATATGCTGGTACGTTGCTCAGCCTAAAAGGGCATAAGAAACCACTTAAAGAAGCCATCAAGAGTTCGAAACGTAGTTTTATCGATGCCATCCTCAACCATAACTGATGAAAACCAGTGGCCAGATCCATCTGAGAGAATACAATCACGCCTACCAACTGGTCAAATAAATCATCTACCTAAGGGAGTAGGTAGTGATTCTTCTTTGTGAGCTTGTTCAGTTCTCGTTAATCCACACACAAATGGAGGGAACTATCAGCCTTATTGTGAATACAACTGGTGCTTCCCACTTAGAAATACTCCATCTAATAAAAACCTTTTCCAAAAGCTCACCTACTTGCTTGCTCAACTCTCTTCGTTCCCTCAAAGCCATAGCCGAACAGATAACTCTACTGGCTTTGCACTTTCCCTAAGATAAATCCGGAAATCGATCTCTCTCTTAGGTGGCAATCCTATAACCTCCTCGAATACACCAGAATACTCATTGACAACAGGTATAGAATATATATCAACATAAGAACCTAGAGAGTAAAGGAAACTTAACATGATTTACCCTCACATGTCACAAGAAATCTCTAGGGTCCTACCACTACATGACATCAAACAAACAACCCTCCTCTCGTAGTCAAGTATAGCCCCATACATGGCTAACTAACCTATCCCTAAGATCATTCTGTACCTTGAAAATCCCAACGTATAGGCATCACAATTAAACTCAACGCCTAAAATTGAAATTTTCAAACCCTTAAAAATCAAAGACAGGTGCACTGAACCATATGTACGATTTAAAACTACTATGGGATCGGCAATTAGTGTATTTCTAAGTGAAAACAGTCAACCAAAGTACTAGAAATAAACAAATGAGAGGCTCTCGAATTAAAAAGAGTGCAAACAAGAAAACCGCATATAGAGAAAACCTTCAACTGAGACTTTCCTACCTCTATCTGGACCACTACTAGTCGGTGTTTCACCCAATACATGCATCTAAGTTGCTACTATGCCAGTACCATATCCAATCTTCTTTGGACACGCTTTACTCAGAAATCCCGATTTCCCATGATTAAAACACTTTCCTTTTAGCTTCTTGCTATCCATAATAAAGTTTCATGGTATTCCACACCCATGGCACTTAATCACAGTCTTGATATTCTTTTTCTAAGGGTTTCCAACTCGCTTCATTTTGTCTTTCTTATTCCAAAATTTATTTTGAGGACCCGGAAAACCTTCACTTTCTTGTCCTCATGCATCAAATCCATCCCAATCAAAGCCTCAAATGTTGCTCCCATAGGAGTGTGAGTTATCGCTAAACATTAGAGAGGTTAATTCTACCCTCTTGTAAATCAAACAGCCTTCTTGTCAGCGGTGTTAACCAAATCCATGCCAAATCTCAATAACTCGTTGAACCAATTGATGTATTCCTTTATGTACAAATATCTTAGCCTCAAGCTCAAAAACTGTTCCAATTGCATTCCTTCCTTGGTAGAAGGTAGAAACTTCCTCTCAAACATATTTATGAAATATGATCCAATCCATATGTCTTCTTTCAGTTTCTACAGCTTCCGACCAGAAAAAGGCTTCCTCCTTAAGTTTCCAAGCTATAAGTTGAACTCTCATCCTATCCTCAAGTTTCAATAACTAGAAAATCCTCTCGGTCTTAATAATCAAAGTGTGTGCCTCCATAAACGTCTCGATCTTGCCTCCCAAGTTAGATAAGTCATTATAAAGCTTAGAAAAATTCACGACTACAGTTAGGCGAGGAGGAACCACCGCAGCTGTGACACCCCAAGTCTGTTAATGTCACTCATTAAGAGAATGCATTGAGTTTCGTGAAGTGTTATTGGTAAACAAAAACAGAAACATTACAAGATAGATATAAAATAGCAGCGGAATTAAAAAAAATTATTAATCATAAAGCATCGTAGTTCAAAACATGGTTACATCATATGTCTAAAAATACATAAACCCAGTACATCATTAAAACTTTTGTCTTGTACTTATAATATCAGAGTACAATAATAAAGAAAGCATAATCCCCAAAAACATAAGCCATAGCAGAGAAAGACATGAAACCAACAATACATCTAAGCAACTCCAAGTAAGATGAAAGTATAATCCTTATCAAGCTTGAATATTCCCACCCTGAGAACTTGGAGGAGGAGTGAACGGAAGAGAAAGAAGAGGAAACAAAACGGGTCAAACATAAAGTCTGGCGAGTCCAGTTACTTTTAGCATATAAAAATGTAAAATTATAATGACAGGCATATAAAGTGTATAAGATAGAGATACCAACATCAAAGGCAGGTATGACAAGGTAAACATGATAAACATGATAGTATATATATATTGCGCTTCTCTAATACTTTCTATTTCTCCCCACGCCAATACTACTTTAACCAAAATGAAATGATCCTAACAACTATCAGATGGTAGACTTAGGCGTACTTCTGGTGAGAGGTTTTAACCCTATACAATCCACGGGCAGCCCAACCTAATAGGCTCCTAAACTTATTACCTGAGTCTAGATGTACCCTAACTACTACCCTAATCGATCGGCTCCTTACTCTGTGATACCCTGTGTCGGCCCCATAGTAATAGGTATCACTTTCTAAAGTGGTAACACTTTGTTGATGTGCATAGCCATACCTACTGGTGTCATGGTCGTCTTAGCCCCCTCTACCCGGCCCATGCACGCACATGTTCCATGTCGGTTTACGCCATTCACACCGTCCTCCTCGTTTGGATCTCTTACATTCAGCCCAGTAAGCGTGCCCTAACTCCGACCTAGTTCGGAGTACTCGTCTGATACCTATTAAGGGTTACCGACTGAAATGGGTCCTATATAATATGATACAAGCTCTCCCCCTTGTCTTGTATCCCCACTAGGATTTCCATTGGTTATGTATGCCGCTAGGTGTCTTTAATTACATAACCCTATCCTTTCCACAAGTTATGCTTACCTAAAAAAAGGTGTCTTTAATTACATAACTCTAATATTTCCATCAGTTATATATACCACTAGGTGTCTTTAATTACAAAATCCTTTCATGTTAAATTTCTTGGCCTATATATAAATATTACCCACCCTCCCTCAGGTTTACTTAACCCATCCACTAATTCAAGCATGTTTATTTAATGGTTAAGTTTGTGGGACTATATATAAATATTACCCTAACCCCAACATTTCCACGGGTTATGCTTACCTAACGATGTCTTCAATTACATAACCCCAACCAGTTAAGTTTTGTGGGCCTGTATGTAAATATTACCCACCCAAACCAGATATACTTAAACCTCCAACTATTTTCAACCAAGTTTACTTAGCCCCTACTCAAGTTAACATGCTCATACAATCCCTATGGATTCAACTAGGTTAAGTACTACAGACTAACAGGTTATCCCCATTCACATTGACTTCTTTTCACTTGCCAAAATTCTACTTGCTTATTAATTTTATATAAATATAACTTAATCCATTTAAGTTTATTAATATGCCCCATTACATGTTATTCTTTAGATTGTAATTAACGGAAGTAATCTTTCAATCTTTCACTTTTGGATTGTAATTAACGGAAGTAATCTTACAATCCCTTTGTATTATTCATTATCTAATTCCATAGTTACAATAACATGTTCTACTTAGCAGGTTATTATGCACATCTCAATTCACATGTTTATTACTTAACATGTCACTTACCGTTTATGATTAAATATAACTTATTTCATTTCACAAGTTTCCCTCATTCTTTCTTATTTAATCATAATTCCATCTTATACTGTCACCACAACTTATCGTTCTTTACTTATTAACTTCATTCACTAAGTTTCTTAATAAGTCCCTTTCCCATTTGTAACACTTATGTTATAACTTCCACTTGTCCTTAGGACAAGTTAACCTATCATATTTTCCTTTTCACACATATTAATGCCTCAGACCTCTCACATTAAGTCAACTACCTGTGGATGCTGGATATGCTGGGCGACTCTGGGCTAACTTAAACTACAAGTTTAGACTTAACCTCGTGGAATGGTGCCCTTACGCAATAGACCCCTCACATTAGATTAACCACTTGTAGTTGCTGGATAAGTTGGGCGGCTCCGGGTAGACTTATATCACAAGTGCAATCTAACCACGTGTCTAAGCATTCTTACAGTTCCATTCTTTTAGGCATATTCATATTAATAATTTCCCTATTTAAATTATGGATTTTCATGCCCCTTTTCAATTCATATTTTATTATGTGCTATATGCTCTTTTTCCCAAGTCAAAAATCAAGGCGCGCGCGCGCGCGCGCGCGCGTGTGTGTGTGTGTGTGTGTGTGTGTGTGTATTATGCACAAACCCATATCCACATATTTTCCAATTTATGCCCCAAGTCCATATTCACCCATTTCAATACAAGTTATACCCAAATCCATATTCACATATTTTCCAATGTATGCCTAAAATTCATATTCACATATGTTCCAATTTATGTCCCAAATCAATATTTACACATGCTCTAATTTATGCCCAATTTCATATTTACTTACGTTCCAATTTACGCCCCAAATCAATATTTTTCCTAGCGATTCCCAATTAATTGTGTTCGCATATTTCAGCGTTAGGCCTAAGCTCGAAGGTAGCCTGACTATATAAAAATAAAAAGGGAAAAGAGGGAGGGAAGAGAATCGAAAACATGCATAAAGTGAATCAAAAATTAACTGGCAGGAATAGGCATAAAAACTGAATAGGCATATTATGACAAGATTTGACATGGTGACGATATAAACATATAAGAACAGATCTGGTGAATATGTCATAATAGAACTGATTTAGGCATGATTCAAATTCTGAATTTACATACATTTCAAGATTGCATCTAAATATTTAGATCTAAAAATTACATAAACTCACCGTGAATAGGTCTAAGAAAATGGATCTAAATTACTGCGAAGAACACGTTGAATTCGTTGTTGTAGCAATCATTGAATTGATTTTGGAGAAGAATAGGCTATTCAGTTGAAGTTGCAAAGCCTTGCCGTCACCATGATTTTTCAGATGAATAAAACTAAGTTTAGGGTCCTTTAAATAGCCACTGCCCCCTGAATCTGGGTGCTGCTCACGTCCAGGTACCTTCGGCCAATTCGACCCAGGTGTCGACCCCATACTGCCTGAGTCGACCCCAGGGTCGACCCAACAGGGTCTTGGGTCAACCCCAAATGGTGGCCTTCCCCCAAAAACGCGTGTTTAATTTCGAATTTCCTGATTTTGAATTTCTTTGAATATATATATATATATATATTCTCCTTATATGCATAAAAACTTCAAGGCTTAAAGAAGTCCGTTTTACGCAAACTTGGGTTCTACCTTAACCAGAATTTCGAGAGGGTTGCAATGGCGCATTCCTTTTTCCTTAATTATAAATATTAAATTAATTATTCTTTAATTTGTCTCCCCTATTGTTGCTAAAATTATGGGGTGTTACATTCTCCCCTACTCAAAGGATTTCGTCCCTTAAATCTCCAAGTTAAGAAGAATGTATATCATACAATCCACATCCATCAACTCATCCACCAATCAGTGGCATCCATTATCCTTAAAATATTTCTAATGCTTATATGAACACATGCAAAGGTGTGTGTATATGCTCCAATACTAATGCGAAAGATCAGACGGTCTACTGATTCAGTTGAGCTTCTTAATGCAATGTATGTCTGTGTCATGAGTCCAACATGTATGTAACATCGTGGTATAACATGTAAGTTCTATGCACAATCATCCATCCAAATGCAACATCCATATGATGATACGTTCAATTTCATCCATTAAAAGAAGAAAAAGGCACACACATCTATATGCGATATGAGCGTGATTGAGCCGATAGTGCCTAATGTGTGTGTATATGCCTCTACGAGCAACACTAGCAAACACTTACATCCACTTGCATCCATCAAACATAACATGTCTCAAACACATGTTTACATCCATGGGATTCCTAACTAAAGGTCGAAAATTCGATCGATAGGATACAAACGAATGATAGAAACAAGTACGAATACTAAGCTTTGGAAAAGAAGTTAAGAACACACCCTTGAAAAAAATGGTATGAAGAACGAATCTTGTCTTCAATCTCCCAAGCTACATCCTCATGGTCAATCTCCTCACTGAACTTTCTTCCACTTGACCTCTTGTTTGCATAGCTTCTTAACCTCTAATCCATGAATACAGGTAGGAACTCGTCTAACTGTCACTTCCCGTTCCACCTGTACTTCTTCAAGCATACCCAGCTCAACTACTTCTGTTGTTTTCACAAATGAATATCCGCTAACCTCACTGGTAGGTTTACCCTATAAGCCATTCGATTATTCCTTCCATTGTGGGAAATGGTCCTACAAATCTCAGTGTCAATTTTCCTACAGATCCAAAATGAACCACATTCCTCAAAGGAGATACTCTGATGAAAACCATGTCTCCCACCTTAAACTCAATATCAGCCCTTCCCTTATCTGCATATGACTGCTGCCTGTCCTGAACTGTCTTCATATGCCTGTGGATAAGATCAATCTTTTCTGAAGTTTCTCTAATCGTCTCAGGTCCAAGTAAAAGCCTACATTACTACAAAAGTGGGCATATTCGACACAAGTTTTATGTGGCCTTAGATCGAAAAAGTGTTGCATTTTCCCTTTTTTTTCAAATAAGCAACACCGGAAGGGCGTGGCATCCGCGGCCGTTGCCTTAGCCCTCTAAGGCAACGCTTTAGCACATATACTGCCACGGAAAGAAAGTGTTGCATCATAGACATAATGCAACACTATTTGCACGTAATGCAACAATATTCAGCATTGCTTGAAAATTAGTCAGATCCTAGCTACTAGGTCACGATAGCGGGGCCACGTCCACTTTCCATATCAGCTGCCTACGTGTCACACGACACATCAACTCTCCACGTCAGGTGCACATGTGTCACATGCCACGTCAGTTGTGGCGTCTACGTGCCTTGTGGAATTACTACTATTTTATGTAATGTGACACCAAAAGGAAGGAAAATACAATGCTTTAATTATAAATTTTGCAATATCAGTTTTGTAAAATAGAAGAAACACATCTGTTACATTCATCATCACATTCAAACCTTCCAAAACATTCATCATCACATACCATTCCAATTCTTCAAATATAACACATACGATTAAATACATAATTTAAAAGTAGCACAAGTGACAACACATACCACCTTCAATACAAGTGCCAACAAATACGATCAGTGTGCATTCGACAAAGTAGTAATGCGATGAACCAGAAACTATATCTCTCCATGTCATTTTAGGTCCTCCACTTGCTCGTCATTTCAGATCCTGCTATTTGATTTTACAAGTTATTTGATAAGTGCATATGTGCTGTGTGCATCTGTGTATTTGGCTATTTAATTAACTTATAAATCTTATGTATACAATTATAACAGTTGACCATTCACCATTGGTCACTCATGCCACCTCAGAATTGAGTATGCTTCGTCTTCTGTGAAAGCATTTCCAGTTCACATATTTACCTGACACCATTCATTGGGTCCCTCGCACATCCTTTCAAGCTTTAGAACATCATCATCTCCATATCCCCTAAACCCCAATCTTCGAAAGTTTTTAAAAAAATTAATGGAAGACTCGTCGCTATACATCACTGCTACTGTTCTTAAGGGACATTAGAATTTTGAAGTTGTGCATGACGTTCTTAAGGTGTCTCTGAATCACAATTCGTGACCTATAAGTGTAATACCCAATAACTCTTTTCTAGTATTATGCCCATCTTACAATAAGCGTGATCATGCTCTAATGCGCAATAGTGCATTCACGTATAATGCAACAACATATGAATATTGTTGCAGAAGATCAAAGAAAGCATAGCTTTCGCCACACTTTTTATGCAACGCACACAAATTAGTGTCGAATATGCCCACTTTTGTAGCAGTGCTATCTCTGCTGCCTCAATTCGAGATCCTTCTGTGAGAACATATACTTGTGTGACTTATGGTCCATATATAATTCGAACTTCTCTCCAATCAGATACTGCCGCCAAGTCTTAAGCGTGAATACTATAGAAGCTAATTCCAAAACATGGGTAGGGTAGTTCTTCTTGTGAACTCTCAACTGTCTACTCCCATAACATACTACCCTTCCCTCTTACATCAGAACCGCACCAATCCCTGTACCACATGCCCTAGAAATCTCACTACCTTTCCCCAAAAAATGACATTTGGAGAATCTCTCCTTAAGTCGATGTGTATGGAGAGTTTTCAAAATCTCTCTTAAATGTAAGACATGTTCTTCCTCGCTCTTTGAGAAAATCAAGATGTCACCAACAAGCTGGTCAAACCGATCATCAATCCTTAGAAGTGGGTGCCTATTCTTCTTAGTGAGTTTCTTTAACTCCCTATAGTCCACACATAGGCGAAGCGAACCATCCTCCTTAGTTGCGTATACCATCGGAGCACCCCATTCAGATATGCTTCGCTTAATAAACCCTTTCTCAAGTAGCTCCCCTACTTGCTTGCTGAGCTCCCTCCTTTTCTTTGGAGCCATATGGCGCACGGGCAATGCAACTCGCTTTGCATTATTCACTAAATATATGCGGAAATCGATCTCGCATCTTGGAAGTACACACCAAACCTCCTCAAAAACATCGGGATACTCACAAACTATTGCTATAGATCATAGATCGTCAATAGATGCATCCAGAGACTTTAGGAAATTAAGCATAACAGACCACTTCGGGTCACAATAAATCTCGAGGGCCTCTCATGGGAAGTCAAAAGTCTAACGTCCCTCCTCTCACAATCGAGAATGGTACCGTATGTGGTTAGCCGATCCATCCCTAGAATCAAACCGTAGCCCATAAAACTGAGCACATACGCATTGCACTCAAACTCGACGCCCAACACTGATATTCTCAAACCTCGACGAATCATGGACAAATGAGACAAACCGCCAATGGGGTATGAGATAACAACGGGGTCCACTACCATACTAGTATTTAAGTGCAGAGACTCAACCCCAAAACTAGATATAAATGAATGTGAAGCGCCAAAATCAAAAAGGGTTATAACTGGATGATTGGAAAGAGAAATCAAAAACTTTCCTACCTCTATCTAGTACCATGGCTATTAGAGCATACACCTACCCTCCAAAAGATCCTACCCTTTAACCTTGCCTTTGGGCCTGTGGGTATCCGTGGAAAAGTGTCCGACCTCTCCACAACCGAAACAAAAAATTCTTCTTTATTTTCTTGCAATTCTTGATCAAATGACCCAAGTGCTTATGACATTTCTTCTTGACTTTATTTGAACTTTATCTACGTTCCCTTTTGGGCCATCAGTTTTCTTATCCTTGGGTTGTGCTCCTTAGCCCTAACTTCATCATTCTCTTTTTTCCATCCTTGTGTAACAAGCCAACAAGTCTCCCAAAAGCTGCCTCCATCGCATGGAAATTCTTACTAAGCTCCAAAAAATTAGCCTCAGGTGAAACTACCGCAGCTACAGATGGAGGTTAGGAACTTCATTGCCCTTCTTCATGAACCGTAGTTTTAACATGTCTATGAGACCATGCCGCAATGGGGACACCTTTCGGAAAGAACCGGTTTCCCCAGACAAGAAGGAAAAGGAATTAAGCGGAGCATCGTGAAATATTACATATGGCTTTGGGGAGTATGTTTTTCATAACAGATTTTTCTTTTGAAATTGCTTTCTTTTAAAACCTTTTTGAAAATAATTTTCAAACCCGATCAGGTAACCTTCGGCTCTAATTCCAAGTGTGACATCCCATATCCGTTATTGTCACTCATTAAGAGAATGCATTAAGTTTCATGAAACGTTATAGGCAAACAGAACCGGAAACATTATAAGACAAATATAATATAGCAGCAGAATTAAAAAAAATTATTAATCATAAAGCATCGTAGTTCAAAACATGGTTACATCATATGTTTGAAAATACATAAACCCAGTACATCATTAAAACTTTTGTCTTGTACTTAAAATATTAGAGTACAATAATAAAGAAAGCATAATCCCCAAAAACATAAGCTATAGCAGAGAAAGACATGAAACCAGCAGTACGTCTGAGCAAATCCAAGTAAGATGATAGTAGAATCCATATCAAGCTTGAATATTCCCACCCTGAGAACCTGGAGGAGGAAGGAATAGAAGATAAAGAAGAGGAAACAAAACGGGTCAAACATAAAGTCTGGCGAGTCCAATTACTTTTAACATATAAATAAGTAAACGTATCATGACAGACATATAAAGTGGATAAGATAGAGATAACAACATAAAAGGCAGGTATGACAAGGTAAACATGATAAACATGATAGGATATATATTGCACTTCTCTAATAATTTCTATTTCTCCCTGCACCAATACAAGTATAACCAAAATGAAATGATCCCAACAACTATCAGACGGTAGACTTAGGCGTACTTCTGGTGAGTGGTTTTAATCCCATACAATCCACAGGCAGCCCAACCAAACAAGCTCCTAAACTTTTTACCAGAGTCTAGATGTACCCTAACTACCACCCTAATCGATCAGCTCCTTACTCCGTAGATACCCTGTGTCGACCCCACAGTAGGAGATATCACTTTCTAAAGTGGCAACCTTTCATTGATGTGCACAGCCATACCTACCAGTGTCACGGTAGTCTTAGCCCCCTCTACCCGGCTCATGCACGCACATGTCTCCGGTCGGTTTGCACCGCCCACACTGTCCTCCACGTTTGGATCTCTTACATTCATCCCAGTAATTGTTTCCCAACTCCGACCTAGTTCGGAGTACTCGTTTGATACCTATTAAGGGTTACTAACTGAAATGGGTCCAACACAATATGATACAAGCTCTCCCTCTTGTCTTGTATCCCCACTAGGATTTCCATTGGTTATGTATACCACTAGGTGTCTTTAATTACATAACCCTATCCTTTATACAAGTTATGCTTACCCTAAAAAAAGGTTTCTTTAATTACATAACCCTAATATTTCCATCGGTTATGTATACCACTAGGTGTCTTTAATTACATAACCACCACAGGTTAAGTTTGTGGGCCTATATATAAATATTACCTACCTCCCCTCAGTTTTACTTAACCCATCCGCTAATTCTAGCATGTATATTTAACGGTTAAGTTTTTGGGCCTATATATAAATATTACCCACCAACCCCCCTCCTCGGTTTTACTTAACTCATCCACTAATTCAAGCATGTTTATTTAACATTTAAGTTTGTGGTCCTATATATAAATATTACCTGAACCCCAACATTTCCATAGGTTATGCTTACCTAACGGTGTCTTTAATTACATAACCCCAGTCGGTTAAGTTTCGTGGGCCCATATGTAAATATTACCCACCCAACCTAGATATACTTAACCCTTCCACCTTTTTCAACCAAGTTTACTTAACCCCTACTCAAGTTAACATGCTTATACAATCCTTATGGATTCAACTAGGTTAAGTATTACAAACTAACAGGTTATCCCCATTCACATTGACTTCTTTCCACTTGCCAAAATTCTACTTGCTTGTTAATTTCATATAAATATAACTTAATCCATTTAAGTTTATTAATAAGCCCCATCACATGTTATTCTTTAGATTTTAATTAATGGAAGTAATCTTACAATCTTTCACCCCTGGATTGTAATTAACGGAAGTAATCTTACAATCCCTTTGTATTATTCATTATATGGTTCCATAGTTACAATAATTTGTTAACTTAGCAGGTTATTTGCACATCTCAATTCACATGTTTATTACTTAACATGTCACTTACCGTTTATGATTAAATATTACTTATTTCATTTCATAACCTTCCCTCATTCCTTCTTATTTAATCATAATTCCATCTTCTATTGTCGCCACAACTTATCATTCTTTACTTATTAACTTAGTTCACTAACTAAGGTTTACTAATAAGTCCCTTTCCCATTTGTAACACTTATGTTATAACTTCCACTTGTCCTTAAAAGTATACCTAACATATTTCTCTTGTTCATACATGTTATTGCCCTAAACCACTCACATTAAGTCAACTACTTGTGGATGCTGGATATGCCGGGCAGCTCCGCGGACTTAAACCACAAGTTTAGACTTAACCTCGTGTCATGGTACCTTTATGCATTTGACCCCTCACATTAGATTAACCACTTGTGGTTGCTGGATGTGCCAAGCGGCCCCGGCAGACTTATACCACAAGTGCAATTTAACCTTGTGTCTAAGTGTTATTATAGTTCCATTCTTCTAGGCATATTCATATAAATAATTTCCCTATTTAAATTATGGATTTTCATGCCCCTTTTCAATTCATATTTTATTATGCACCATATGCTCTTTTTGCCAAGTCATAAATCAAGGCATATATATATATATACACACACACTATGCACAAACCCATATCAATATATTTTTCAATTTATGCCCCAAGTCCATATTCACCCATTTCAATACAAGTTATACCCAAATCCATATTCACATATTTTCCAATGTATGCCTAAAATTCATATTCACTTATGTTCCAATTTATGTCCCAAATCAATATTTTCACATGCTCCAATTTATGCTCAATTTCATATTTACATATGTTCCAATTTATGCCCTTAATCAATATTTTTCCCAACAATTCCCAATTTCGCGCGTTCGCATATTTCAGCATTAGGCCTAGGCTCGAAGGTAGCCTGGCTATATGAAAATAAAAAAGCAAAAGAGGGAGAGAAGAGAATCAAAAATAGACACAATAGCGAATAAATAATTAACTGGCAGGAATAGACATAAAAACTGAATAGGCATATTATGACAAGATTTGACATGGTGATGATATAAACATGTAAGAACAAATCTGGTGAATATGTCATAATAGAACTGATTTAGGCATGATTCAAGATCCGGTTTTACATACATATCAAGATTGTGTCTAGATATTTAGATCTAAAAATTACATAGAATCACTGTGAATAGTCTAAGAAAATGGATCCAAATTACTGCGATGAACACGATGAATTCGTTGTTGTAGCAATCGTTGAATTGATTGTGGAGAAGAATAGGCTATTTAATCGAAGTAACAACAGAGCCTCGCTGTATCCATGATTTTTCAGACGAATAAAAACTAGGTTTAGGGTCCTTTAAATAGTCGCTGCCCCCTGAATCTGGACATTGCTCACGTCTTGGTACGTTCGGCCAATTCGACCTAGGGGTCGACCCCATACTGCCTGAGTCGACCTCGGGGTCGACCCAGCTGGGTCTCGGGTCGACCCCAAACGGTCGACCTACCCCCAAAACGCGCGCCTGATTTCGAATTTCCTGATTTTGAATTTCTTTGAATATATATATATATATATGTATATATATATATATGTTCTCCTTATATGCATAAAAACTCCAATGCTTAATAACTTCTTCATACGAAGTCCATTTTATGCAAATTTGGTGTCTATCTTAACCAGAATTTCGAGATGGTCACAATAGCGTAGTCCTTTTTCCTTAATTCTAAATATTAAATTAATTATTCTTTAATTTGTCCCATTTAGTGTTGCTAAAATTACGAGGTGTTACAACAGCGTGTGCTGGAACCTATGCATGTTTTTGTTCCTCGGCGGGGGCTGTAGCTTCTAAATATCTATGAAACCATCCGGGAATAGGAATGCGCTCAGGAAGATTAAAGGATCCCAGCATGCTGCACAACAGAAGGGATAAAAATTTACAATTTGAAAGAATCAATGGAATGTTGTAACTTGACTGGAAATGATATATTTTATTTTCAGAAGTAACTTTTAGCTTTTGAAAAAATAGGTTTTCTTTCAGAATGTTTTATTTTAATTTTTTTTACTAATCTTGTAACCTTAAGCTCTGATATCAAATATAACACATTATACCCCTTAACGTTATCCTAATATAGAGTCTAGTTAAGAAATAGAGAGCGTTGTAGGTATATAGACAATAAACATCACAGAGGCTAATATTTCACAGGACATAAAGTAATAACTTCACCGCGGAAGAAAAAGTCAATTTAAAAAAATAACAAAACCATCCTTATTATCTAGCCAAACCAAACTATCTTAAAATACCATGTATCAAATCTTAGTCATGGTAGAAATATAAGAGTACAAAAAGAATATTATCCCCAAATAGATAAAAAGGTATAAGAAAACTATGGAAATAAATAAAAAGAAACCATATATCTCCACAAGAGTCTTCCAAGATAAAATCTACTATGCAGTCCAAGCAAAGTGCCTCCTCCATGAGAGCCCGGGTGAAAGAAAAAGAAAAGAAGAAAAGCAGAGATAGTTCATACAAAAAGTCTGATGAATTGTAGCGATTACTAGTACGACTGATAAGCAAAAGAGAAATAGATAAAATAGTGGTTCTAGTATCAAAATGGGTAAGCATTTGTGCACATATAATAGTGAATAAAAAGAATAATGATATGAGAAATGACATAAAAGACATAAATGTTCTCATTCGCAAGATATGGTAATGAGGATTGTCATGTGCTTCTACAATTTGAAACGAAGCAATAATTAGGAAGAAATTCCCTAATATTACCCAATTGATCGGCTGCAACAAATCATGGATAACTATGCCTACTATGGAATTGGTTTTATTAGGCCTTAATCCATCAGCAGAAGGCATCTCCTTATCAGTAGTTGTTAAAGTGGCTTATGTTCCTAAATCGAACCAGTGCACGTACACTTAACCACCGAAGCACACTCAGACCCTCCAATTGGACCGACTTACATTCACAACATAGCGTGGTGCGTTCTCTTGCCTCATATTGAGACCAAAAATAATAAAAATGGTATGTTACATGGAATGGATCCCAATAAATAAATGACTTGGCACAAATTCCCAACCCTTGATTTGGATCCCACAAAAAATTTCAATTTATTAGGCCTCTAATTTACCTATATGTTTTAAATTAAATGTTCACATTAAAACCTAACAACGAAAGTTCTAGGCTAGTAATTTACCCACATATTGTAAATTAATATGCACATATAAATCCTAAATATGGAAGTCTATTTTTTAGGCTCATAAGTTACCCACACACTATAAATCAATATGTTCATATTAAAGCCTGACGATAGAAGTTATAAGCCCGTAGTTTACCCACACACTGTAAATCAATATGCACATATTAAGTTTAACTGTCCCTTTCAATATTCCAAGATATATTTAAAAATTACAAATCAATTATTCGTGTTTATTATGATTTCCAATTATCATATTTATACAATCTTCTGGTTACAGTCCACTTTTATCAAAACTGTTTAATAGGCATTCATATTGTCCAAATTAGACTTAATTCAATTATTTCCTTAATAATTGTAGTTTTCAACATATTCAAATTAAGCC
Source organism: Allium sativum (assembly GCA_030737875.1). Lineage (NCBI taxonomy): Eukaryota > Viridiplantae > Streptophyta > Magnoliopsida > Asparagales > Amaryllidaceae > Allium > Allium sativum. Next base: position 430,221,121 of record CM060923.1, read on the forward strand.
TCAATTAGATTATTTCTATTCAATTAGTTTTATTCCCCAATCCAAGCAGAATAAATGAAAAGGAGAAATAATCCATTGAATATATTTAGGCAAACAGGTTCAAGCTTGAACAATCGTATTCATATGCCTTTTAGGCATATTTTGGACATAATTGCAAGGTAAAAAGTATAAAAATGGAAGAAGAGATTTGACATAATAGTCTAAAGAAATCTGAATAAAAGATAGAAATAGACATAAAGAATTCAGAAAGAAAAATAGAGAAAACTAAATCAAAATTCGAACTGCAAAAATCTAAATTTAAACAACTGTGAATATTCTAGATCTGAAACAACTTCAATTGCTATTTTATAGATTTAACTTTATCTTATTAGAAATCTTGAAACCACAAAAATTTCTCCTAAATTTGCTAATTCAATGGCCTCGATAGGAAATCCCCAAAATCTATGAATAAATAATACTTCAATTTGTGCGTGAACAAACTTTGTTTTATTTTCAAGAAGAAGGGTCTATTGGAGGCATAGAAACAAAGAATGAGATTTGTAGGGATTGCGGGAGGAGTGTAGGTTTATTTGTATATGGGGTAGGGAATTGTAGGCCAACAGATATTAAGTCAAAAACCTCAAATGTTAGAAAAAAGAAAACTCTTGAAGTCTCCAGAATTATTCGGCTCCATGCCAAGCACGAAATCGTGCCTTACAAATACAAGGGTCGACCCACCTCCCAGGTGGGTCGACATAGGGGTCAACCCGCATGAGGCTTGGGTCGACCCAGTCGAGATTGTGTCATCAAAGTTCTTGCACTAATTAAGCATGATTTATTTACATTGATTCATTTCGTTTTATCTAACTTCTAATTTGAATTTCAAACTTCAATTGGTCATAACTTATTCGTTTTAAGTCCGTTTTACGCAAACCAAAAGTATATCAGAACCAAAAATCGTAAGGGACCTAATGGCCCAAACTCCATTGCCTAATTCTCATAAATCTTCAACTTATACTTTAATTAATTAATTTGTTTATTAATTATTATTTGTTAAATTTTGGGTTTTTATAGGGTTGGTTTTTATCGATCTAGAATGAACATTCATGAAATCAGGGTTGGTTATTAGTGATGATCTTATTAATGATGTAATTAAGTAATTTATCTCTTTAATTTTGTAAAATCAATGTTTAACTCATTTTAGGTCCAAATCCAATATGGTCAACAGTATCGAATTCGTAATGATGTTATTTACGCAATGAAATTGAAATCGCTGGATATAGGGAAAATCAAACGTTGTATAATTTTTGGCGAAACCAAAATGTGAAGCAACAACTAAAATAATTGTGAGTTGATAATACACACTTTCTAGAATACTATCATATCATATCGCATTATTAAGTATCTATAGTTGAATCGATATTTATTTGCATGATATGTTTGATTGGTTGTTTGGATGGTTTATTGTTTATTTAGTTGGTTGTGGTTATGTTTTCCCACCTTGGAGAGGATGACCTATGACACCTCCTGCTTTTAAGCGGAAGATTTATCTTAAATGAATTAGAATATATTATCTATTTCATTTGCATATATGAACTAATATAGGAGCTATGATGTAGGGGGATGAGTTGGATCGATCCAACATGAGTCCTCAATGTTTTGGATGTTACTTGCTTTCATATTTGACATATATGAACTTTCTAACATAAGTAACATTAAAATATGATTTGTATGAGGAGTATTGTGTTTAATTAAATATTGATGTGCTATTAATCAATAAAAGGATTTGGTTAAGTGATTGGTAGTAGATAACCTGAATTTAATATTTTGAAGGCGTGGATTCGCCATACGTAGAATTTACAAAGTTTGATGTTATAAGTTTAATTTATAACAAAAGCAAGGTTTTGAATTAATATTTTATATAAGTAATATAAAATTTAGTTTTAAAATTCAATGGATATTTATAATTAGATTGTATAAAGAAATTATAAAATTATTTGTTTATAGTGAATGACTTGTTTTGTAAACAAGTTTTATAATTGAAGATTTTGAGTGAAACTTAACCAAGTTTATAAACATGGTTGATGAAGTTATTAAACCAAGGATATAAATAAGTGTGTTATAAGTGATATCAAGTTGTTGTGAATAAATAACTTATTTGAACTTGTAAATGACGCAGAAGGGGTACTTGATTTAAAATTGAAATTATGAAAGGTTAGATGTTTATAAAAGAGCTTAAACGATTTAATGTGATTCAAGCTAAGTTTTTATCATTTGATTTATAATTAAAGAAGTTAAAATAAGATAAGTTTTATAAAGCAAAAGTTAGTTTTTAAAGTAAAATTCTTTCTAAACGAATTTTTTATAAAGGATTTTGTAAAAGGGATTTTATATTAAATTCGAATTGTGTAAAACATAGTTATAAAAGGGATTTAAAGCTAACTAAAATGGTTTTAAATTATGGTTTACTTAATAAACGAATTATGTAAAAAATGATTATATTGGAAAGAGATTTTCAAATGCAAGAAGGGTTTTTTAAACCCAACTTAAATTGAGTAGTAAATGGAACTTATTGTGACCTGTACTAAATGTCAGTATTTGTGTTAAAAAAATTCTATTTATCCTAGAGATAAGAATATTGTCGAATCATGGTTTGAGAGGTAAATAAAATACCCCAACTTAAACCATTTCATTATTATCCAAGAGATGACACTAGTTTGAAAACGAAAGTGGATATTGGAAATTAAATTATTATTGTCATTAATAATTTTATAAACTTTAATTTGCAAAGTTTAGAAATTAAATAAACTATTTGGGTTTTATAGTAAATAATGTATCACATGAAATTGTTTCGCCATGTGTAATTTGTGACTATACTTATACCATTTGGTTAAGCATATAACGCTATTTTCTAAGTAATGAAAATAATATGGTTTGCGTATACACTTATTGAAAGAGGTAAGTGTACGATAATGGTTTTTAAAATAATGAAAACAAGAGATTTTTGAATATGCTTATCACGTTGAGAAAAGTATATGGAATCGATTTTTAAGAATCGATGAAATGTTTTAACAAATGATTTAATTAAAAGGTTTTTGCTACTAATGTACTTGAATTATAAATTCATACATACAGAGCCGACTATGCATTCAAAACTAGAATTGCAGGTATACTTGTGCAAAAGACAAAGTATAAAGAGTGCAAGGGTTACATGCTACTGCTCCTATGGATATAGTAGAGGTAATTCCTTCAATATATTGTTCCTGGACAACATATATGAATGGATGTCTGACATTGCATTTCTAGGATCACATACACTGATTTTTACAAATGTACATCTGCTGGTGGCGGAAAAGACTTCTTTTCTTAGCATAACACCCATCGCTGAGATGTATAAGCTCAGAGGTTGTATTTTTTGTGGACGTAAATTAGTGGTTGATGGAATGACGGTATGGCATCCATAAATGGGAATGTGCTATGTATGAAAGGTAAAAATGTATCCTACAGCCGAATCAATCGGTAATGACTAAAATATGGGATATGCTTCAGGGCTAAGTGGGTAGCACCCAAGTAGAGTTTTGTCACAACCTAGGGGTAAAATATTCGGTGCAATCCAGAAAGGAGTTGGTTGGTCCTGATTCGTAGGGATTCCATGCAAGGCTCTCGATATGCTTTATCTTGAGAGGGACCATGACAGTGTTACCTTAACGCCTTTTCATTGTATGGAAATCCAAATCCCAGTATGTGTCACATTTTTGTACATAGAGAACATTACGGCACGAAATTTAATTATAGGTAAACAATTTTGCATATGTTTATTGTTTTATTTTAAAATGAATTAATAGATTTTATTATAATATTACTGGATTTAATATAAAAGTCTTTTGGTTATTTATGGGAAAAATACGTTCCATGATTATGTATGTTCGTGGCTTACGAGAGTTCTATTCTTTTGAAAAAAAATTAAGCAAGTTGTTTGTGACGTGAGTTTTTCTCACTCAGATATTCCGGACTGATCCGGTTGTTTTGCTTTAACTTAAATGTGCTCGAGTCAGACTATGTATATTTTCCAGATTTGCTTAGCGATACAAGAGAGATGCAGGAGTCGAGATGTATTCTTGCAATTCTTGTATTATTTTATTTCTGTTGTATGTGTTGTACTTATCAGCCATTGTACAAGCAGAATATTATGATTGTATCAGCTGATCTATTGTGTAATGTGATGATTAATGCATGTGTACATATACACTTTATCTCTTGTGTAGAGAGTATTGGTATATTATATTTTATTCATTTAATTATGAAATTATGATCTTTTCTGATCCTGACGTGTTCATATTTTTCGTTTTCTATTCCAACCTTTCTTCTTTCTTCCATCTTACCCTGTAACTTCTTTCTTCTAACTGCTGGGTTTTCGGTACTTGAGTTTTGGAACGTGAATACAAAGGATGTATTAGTGTCAAAATTCGAGGGTCGAATATCTCGGTACGTTACAGTTGGTACCAGAGATGAAGGCTAAGCTAGAACCTTGGCTCTATGGTGTAACTTAGTAGAGATGATATTACTAATACCCTAGATTGAATTATGAGTGTATATTTATATATGAGAGCATATTTGTTAGCGAATATAAAAATGATTTATATTGTGCAATTTGATTTGTTAAGTCCACATTTGGGGTTCATATCTAATGACTGGCCCTAATTTTGGTATGAATTACAAAACACTTAAACAAGTCAAATCGACATGATATTGTTTTAAAATTTTGGTAAATGAAATAATTTTACCAAGATTTTATATATTTGAATATGTAGTATTCGATGATGATGTTGGGTAAGAGTCCAGCCTAAGTAAAGTTGTTTAGTATGAATTTAAACAACGAAGAACCTGTGCGAAGTAACCATATATAGAACTAGAATTATACAATTGCAATTTATAAACAAAGTTTATAAATAGAATTATGTTTGAGTTAAGAACCGAAGGATCTAAATTTTCGGTAAATTTGGAAAAAGATTTTTTTTCAAAGGATGAAGTGAAATTGAAGGATTATTTCGAAGTGTTTATGAATATAAATAGATTTTAAAGGATTTCAAAAAGCATAGATCTTACTTCGGTCATTGGAAAATCATTCAGATGATGACTACAACATCATCATATTCATTTTCGAGTTTCTAAGTAAGAACTTGCCACCATGGGAATCGTTTGGATTAAAACGAAGTTTTGTTTTAATCCAGAGATATGGTTCTAAAACCTAGAAATTTGGTTCTGAAATTTTCAACTAAAATATAATATGGGTGCATATATTTTAAGTGCTAGAGTAGTTTAGTTCTGCATTTCACTTAATGTGATGTTTCATAGGTTTGGTTCTAAATGTAATGGGAAATTCAACAATTTTGGATAGTCGAGATTCCCAAGTTGAATTATATGAATAAACTAAGTGTTATATGTTAAAACAAACTTAATTTGTTAATTCACTTGGATTAAGTAAACGGAGGTGTTATTGTTTATAAATTTAAGAAATTGAAGATTATGGTGAAGTTAAAAAGTTAGCTTATATATGGAAATTTAAGAAGTTATGGTTATAATTTATTAATTAAACAAAAGTTTGAACGTATAGTTAAAATTTAATTAAATTGAGCTTGTCACACAGCGATAGTTTGTAAATTTCGGATTTGAAATTTAAATGATTGTATAAGATCAAAATGGGTCATAGGATCCAAAATAAGTCAAAATTCTTTGAAATAAGAATCTTCCATATCTATTGGATTATAATTTTCTAATAAAAGAGAAAAATTTAGATTTAATCTTGTAGAATTCGAGTTATACCAAAATCAAATTTCTACTAAAATCACGGTTTGGTAGTTTATAAACTAAAACGATTAATTTAATTAAATGGAAGAATTTTAAGAAAAAGGAATTTCCATTAATTAAATATACATGCTTAGTATATTCACTCGTGGTGTATTTGAGATTTGAATTTATAAGTTAGTTGAGGTAGCATGAATGATCAGTTAAGTAATAACCTGAGGTTGTTAAGCGTATGGCAAAACTGAATGAATTGTATATCATACTATACGATGATGAGGTTTATAACCTGAGTAAGCCACGATTTTTGATTGTTAATGTTATAACACTATATGATAGATGTGTTTTGATTGATTGTAGTTGCATGTAGCATTATGTTACATTTTTGTTGGTGCTGATTTGTGTCATTCTTGCCAACTGCAGCATATATGCTTATTACATATAATGGATGTGTTGTTTGTGCAAGTGTTAGCCAAATTATTGTCTTAGTTGTGTATTTATATAACTCACTTTTGGGTTATGTAAGTATATACAGGTACATGAGAGAAAAATCTTGCTAACTTGCTTATAGCTTTTGGCTTCGTGGTAAAGAATTGTTTGCTCAACAAAATGGTATGTATTTTGGATTATATACTGTTAATGATATTTTTCGTCAACACTGGAGATAGATCTAAGTAAATAGACCTAAGGAAATCATGGGATTATTTAGTTCCTACAAGCTTTAGTTAGTTCACCCTAGCATCAAGTTTTAGAGCTCTAAGATTAGTTACTCTTCCCTTAAGGGGTGAGAATCACGCTTGCGAGATTCAATAGCCAACAGTTACCTTAAGACAAGAGTTCCCTAAGCACAAAACAAGTTAAGAAGCTAAATGGCTTGTAGAAGGGTATTTTGGTAATTCTTAGAGAAATACTTTACCTTGCGTATGATGCATTTGTTGTAGAGAAGACATAAGGAAGCAGGTGAAAGAAGTAGTAAGAAAAATCATAGAAAATAGGCTAAGTGTTGATTCACTCTTTATTGCTTATTGGTTTGAGTACAAAAGTGTTTACATTGGAAATTTCCAAATTGATTTATAAATTAGGGTTTACTCTATCATAAAAGAGTCCAAGAATGGGGAATGAAAAAGGTCCCTTTAAATGTGACCTCTGGGGTCTTATTTATAGACAAATCAGGACCTCTTTTATAATCAGTCCAGCAACAACCTCTTTCAGATGCGGCAGCTATGTGTCGGTCGTCCTTCCTCTTTCGATTCCGGTTACCTTGGTTTCAACTACATTGTTAATAGATATACCATAGCTTTAGTGTGTCGGTCCTGGATTTCGGAAAGTTGATCCTGGTTTATAGAGTTTCTCTTTTATGATGCCTCCACCTTTCGTATATATATACAGCCTGTTGATATAGATAGCTTAGGGAAGGGCTTTCGGCTTTCGGTAATAAGCTTCTGGCTTTGTCTTTAAGTCTTCATAATATTTTCTTACATGCTTCAGCTTCCCATGCTTAGGGATCGTCACCCCTTTCGATATTGACACTAATCTGGTTAGTTTAGATAGTTATTCTTCTTAAAAGCTTTGATTTACTTCTGGTGAATCCTCGGAGTTGGTTTTGTTTTTCGATAGTGATCTTTCAGTGGGTTTCTTGATGATATCGGGGTTTCCTCTTGGTGGCCAACAAGCCTTGAATTTGATAGCTATCTTCTGTGATATTTCATTGGTGTTTCAGCTTCTTCTGCCTTTGATACCTCCGCCTTCCTTTGCATCGACACTAAGTAAATTATTGTCGATAGCCCTTTCGCATCGCTTAGTTTTTCTTGGTGCCTTCTGACACGGCTTTGGTCTCGGGTTGTAAACTTTCGTTCTCTCTTTCTTAATTGCTTCCAGCTCTAAATTATTTGCCTTCGGAATTAAGCTCACGTTAGGTGCTTTCAGGGTTATTATTGCTTTGCCAATTTCTCCTTTCATACCGGTACCAAGATCTTTTATTCTAGCTAGTCTTGATAGCCCATTGACTCAATTGTCTTCTTTATACTTTTGGCTTTAACTTGACGTCAGCTTCATGCCTTCGGACCATCATCTTGAGCTTGTTGCGGTTCGACACCCCTTCTTGGACAGTTGGTTTTCGGTGTTGAATTTGATAGCAACAATTGCCCCCTGTGAAGGGGTAGTTTCAACTTTTCAAGTCAAACTTTTAGGATGTCGCCTTTTCTTTCCTACAAATACTTGTTACACTTTCCATTTGTTGGTTCCCTTTTACGCCCTCCTTTATTTTCCTGCATTTAAAAATTTCCTGGGGCTAGCATCAACATTTTCTTTTCTTTTTCTAGTATTCTACTAAGGTAAAATACCTTTTTCGTTTTAGAAGTATTAGAAATGCCATTATCGGTTTGATTTTGCAAGCACCCCTTTTAGGTACTGCAGTAAACCTACTCACATAGTTTGGATTTAACGCATATCAATTCCTCTTGTGTAACTTCATCTTTTGATTGTTCTAAGAAGTTTGTTAATGCGTACTTGAGCTTATCAATCAACCTTACTTGATTGGAAAGGTTGATGTGAATCGTTTTCATTATCAGTATCGTTTTCTACTATTTACACATGTGGTAATAGATAACATAGTTGTGCACTTTCATCAATTACCATCCGTATGAAAGTATTTATTGCAATCTCGATGCAAGTAACGTTTCTTTAGAAGTACTTTTGAAAGGACGAAAGTTGTCCTTTGTCTTTATGTGCTATCATTTTTATTTAAGAAAATAAGCAGGTTGTACCTATCCTTATGGGGGAAGAAGAATGTTGCAGCTAAACACGTCAACAATAATGTCATGTCATTAGGATCTTCTCCTTCGAAGAGGATTGGTGCTACTGAGAAGAATTCCTTAATTTCTTGACAAGAAGAAGTTGATGTCACTCTTATAGATTTTAACATCTCTATTTTGGAAGCCATTCCTCCACATAAGACCGACGCTATTGATTTTACCCTAGAAGGCTACTTTGCTTATTATGCTATTCACATTTGGAATGGGGGTTTTGTTCCCTTTTCCAATTTTATTTTCCCGATTCCTGCAATACTTAAGAACTTCCCCTATTCAGCTCTCCCAAAATACTTATACTTACCTTTTAGGCTTAGAACTCCTATCCTTATAATTAGGTAACCTATCATTGAGCCCTTTTCTTCTTTATTATCTAGTTCTCCCTTCCAAGCTTAGCGATGTGAACCTTCAAATCTCCCGGCCGAACCCCACAAAGAAACTATTATCTAACAGAACAGTGAGATTCAAATACTAGGGAAATCAGTTTTTTTTTCATACGATGTTCTAATGGCATTTCTCATAGCTTTAATACTCCAAGTACGGAATCCGAGCCTATCCCTCTTAATTTCCTTAAATTTTGTTTATAAATTAGATGGTTGCTTTTGTTCTATACTTCATTGTAGATGCAGCTCCCAAACTTCCCAGTTTTTCGGATAAGGGGCTAGTGGATCTTCTTTGTGTTGCTTCGGAAAGACTTGGTAATAGATCCTCATTATTGACCTCCACTATTATTCGAAGACACTTCCTTTCCCACCTAGTCAATTTATTATTGGGAAACTCCTTCGATTTCTTTTAGCAAAGGAGCTCTTTCTTTGTCTCTAGGGAGAAATGCTCCCTTTTCCCTAAACTCTCCTCTATATTCTAGAAACCCAGGTATGTTTTTGCATCAAAATTTGTCATTATAGTGTAACCTTAGTTCCAATTAACCTAAGTTTCTTTTTCAATATACAGAGGTTATTCACTCCAGATTTAATAAAACTGATTTACTCTTTGTAGTTCCAAGAGAAGGGGATTCAGATGGCTTGCTCAAGTCTAGAGAAAATGTTAAGAGGAAACTTATGGGTATGGGGCGGGTTCTCCAACAAAAAGGTCAAAGGATTCTTTGGGTCAGAATTTTTGTCCCACTGCAATTTCTGATTCTCCCGCAATAATCTCTCTAAGGATGACGCCTCTTGCAAACGCTCACTTTTCTGAGTCTCCTGAGGGTTTTAATGCATTGCATCATGCGATGGGTTTTTCCTCTTCTTAATAGGATCTTATTCCCTTGGATCTTGCTAACCCTCCTTCTAAAGAAGGCATCAATGAGTTAGTAAAACAGATCATTTCTTATTCTACATTTTCCAATATTGATCTTCCATCTAATTCCTCCAGCCCTTATTATGCTTTGATTGAGAAACTGCAATTGGTATGAACTTCTCCCTTTTGTCTTTCCCTTTCTTCAACAGTTTTTATGATTGCTACACTTCATGTTCTTCCCTGGCTATCAAACGGTGGTTTTCAAGAGGAAGTTCTTAAACCTTCTATTGATTTGCTGAAATTTGAAGAGGATATTTCATCTTTGAGGAAAGAAAATAGTGTTATTCTCAATACTAAGGAAAACGTGGGGAAAATGGAGACGGGAGCTGTAGACAGATCTTGCTGATGCGAAACAAATGTTCGTCGAGGAGAAGGAAATTAATCGAGCTTTATCTGAGGAAAACAAAGCTCTGAAGGTGACTTTGAAAAAGTCCAGAAAATTAACTTCTATGCTTGACTCTCGATGTCCTTGCAAGAAAACTTTCTTCTTGAGGAGAAGAACGCTTCCCTTAGGAACAAACTTAATAAGAAAAATGGTTTCCCTAAGCAAAGCCACTAGAAAGATTAGAGATGTTAAGCAAAGGATTTCTGCTTTCTTCAGACCACCTTGGATGAAATCACGGTCAATTCTTTTGAGGATGCTCTTTTACTCATTCATGCAGACAACAGATGTTTAGATCTAAACTTCTCTTCTCTCGACTCATTCTTGGTAGAAAGAGTTATTTCCAAGATAACTAGTATAAAGGAGGGAAGTGTTTTCCCAAGAGGGAGGAGATTGATGTACCCAAAATTCTATTTATTGATGTTATCTCTTTAAATGAGTCGGGTGCTCATGATGGGGAAGATGTTGCTATAACATCAACGGTTGTTTGTATTACTATTGATGATGGCCCCAAATTTCTAACTGCTAATGAAGTCAAAGGCATTGGTGACAACGTCCCCACAGATTCCAACAGTGTTCCCTCAGCTCTTGTTGATCGTGGTGAAGCACTTAACAATGGTCCTGAAACTGTTGAGGTCTCCCAGGATTCTGCTCCTATTTCCAAGGTACGATGGCTACTTCGATTCTTTTTGGCTTCTATTTCTAATAATTGTCTTTCCCTTTTCTTTTCTGCGTAGACGAAATGGATGAAATTAGGTTTTTATCACCGCCTTCTTGAAAAGACACGATTGGAAGTGATCTGTCTTACTAGAGAGCTAAATAAAAAAACATGCAGATATAATGTTTTATCCAATAAATACCATCTCCTCAACTAAAGTGCAGCTAAGCTATTGTTTTTCAAAGAGAGGGAGGTCGTCCATAGGTTCAAAATTGCTTGATTGCGATATGAAAGACTCTTGAGAGAAAACGCTGAGCATGTGACCTTGTTCAGTATGTTAATTGAAGATAGGGACATTCTAGTAGACTTTTTGTATCGAATTTACAGTAGATATGAAATGGTGGATTTTCCTTTTTAGGTGATTATAGAGGAAGCTTGCTTAGATGTCTCCACAGAAGACGTCTAGATGAATATGGTGTTGATCCACACCCAAGTGCTTGTTGGAATCTTCAGTTACTTTCTTTAATGCCTAGAGAACTACATTAGAAAAACTTCAGTTTAATAAACATAGACTTGTGTACGAAACTTTCAAGAGATCCATTTTGTATGAGTAGGAGAATTATTTGTAATGTTTATATTCTTTCAGTTCCCAATGTAATGGGGTTTATCTTTCCCTAGTCCACAATATTCTCTTTAGAATTTGTCCCCCGCTAAGGGTTTGCTTTATAAGGGATTATGTTAGGTTGAAGAGGGAGTGTAACACGCCACGTCCGTTAATGTCACTCACAAAGGGAATGCATTAAGTTTCGTGGAGCGTTATAAGTAAATAGAACAGAATACTACAAGACAGATGCATAAAATAGTACTTGAAAAATTTATAACTTTATTGCAGCGGAAACAAAAATAAGTTTAGTTACATCTTTAAACCCATTACACCAAAACCAAGTACATAATATCAGTCTTGTACAAAAGCCATCAGAGTACATAATTTTTAAAACCATGATCCCCAATCCAAAATGCCATATGAAAGAGAAACAAAGCTAAGCATTTCTTTCAGCAATTCAAGCAGGAAAGTCCGAATCAAGCTTCAATGTGCCCAACCTAAGAACCTAGGGGGAAAAGGAAAGAAAAGAGGCGAAACAAAAAGGGTCAGACATAATGTCTGGCGAGTCCATTGACTTTAACAATATAATTAGTAAGCAACATGATAAGAACATAAACTGGATGTAATAGATGAATGTAAGATAAGAAGATACGACAAGGTAGCAAGATGAACAAGATGTAACATTGACTGTGCTTCTAACCACTATAAGATATTCTCTGCACCGCACCAATATTAGTTTCATAATAAAAGATGATCCCTCTTGGCTAAATGGAATGATGATAGTTTTGTGTACTTCTAGCTGCTCTCATAGGTAACCAACGTGCACCTATCACCACTAGATGTATCGCATATCCTCCCTGTTCGATTGTGTACCGCTAGCTGCTATCATAGGTAACCAATGTGCACGTATCACCAGTAGATGTACCCTCCCTATAATAATGGTGCTTTTGTACTCCTAGCTTCTCTCGTAGGTGACCCACTTGCTCCTACCACCACTAGTTGTACCCACTACCCTCCACACTCGATCGGCTCCCTAACCTCATAGATTCCTGTGCTGGCCCCACAATAAGGTGTATCACTCCCTAAGGTGGAAAACCCGATACTACTGAAATGCACAGCTTATACCTATGCGATGCAACAACTCTTCCCTACCAGCTCGGACCCACGCACACACATGACTCTGTTGGACTTGCACTGCCATTGCTAACTCTTTATTGACCTCTTACAATCAACCCCAGTAAGTGTGTCCCTGTCCTCGACCTAGTTCGAGCTCGTATTGATACTGAAATGGGTTACTGGTTGAAAAAGGTCCACACACTTGACACAAGCTGCCCTCCTAAGCTTGGTCCCCACTAGGAACTCCCACTTAACCACTCTTTAATCCCCATGTCTAATCACATGTCTCATCTTGGTTAAGTGCTTTAATTATGTTTCACATGCTACCCATGTCACCCACTTAACCCTTTATTATCCCCATGTCTAATCACATGTCTTATGTTGGTTAAGTGCTTTAACTATGTTTCACATGCTACCTATGTCACCCACTTAACCCTTTATTATTCCCATGTCTAATCACATGTCTTATGTCGGTTAAGTGCTTTAATTATGTTTCACATGCTACCCATGTTACCCACTTAACCCTTTATTATCCCCATGTCTAATCACATGTCTTATCTTGGTTAAGTGTTCATTAATTCATTATAACTGTAATCTTGCAAGACCTCCTGCATTAGATTATCGTTTTACGGTTGCTGGATATGCTAGGCGGTTCTGGGAAGGCTTATACCGCAATCTGAATCTAACCTCGTGTCTTTGCATTATTACGCATCTAATTTATGCCCTTGACCTCTCACATTATATTACCAAATTGTGGTTGCTGGATATGCCGGGCGGTTCCGGGCAGACTTCTACCGCAATCCGAATCTAACCTCGTGTCTTAGGCATTCATTTTCACTTTCTTGATTCAGATCCCAATTTCAAATCTTGGATTATAATATATTCCAATCACCCATAATTTCCAATCTAAATTATGTTTATAATTTTTAATCCAAATTGTGCCCAAATCAATTCGCGTTCATTATCTCTTTGTTAATTCAATTTCAAATCTTGGATTATGGTGATTTCCTAGTTACCCTTAAATTCCAGTCCAATTTATGCTTATAATTCTAATCCAATTTATGCCTAATCTCATGTATATAAGTTGTACTCAGTTATTCCCAAACCAATTTTCCATATTCATCAACAATTTATGTCAAACCTCATTTTATTGCATATTTCCCAAACTTTTCCCAATTGTTCCAACGTTATTTGTACGTAAATCTCAACGCAATATGTTAGGCTCGAAGTTAGCCTAATCTCATAAAGAAAAAGGAAAAGAAGAAGGGAAGAGAATCAAAACTAGCATAAACAAAAGAACATGCATATGAAATAACAGGCATATATGATAAAATGGATCAGAAAGGCATATGATAGACCTATAGGTATGAATCTGAAAGATAATGATTTACAAGCTTGATAAGATTCATTTCAGTCACAGGCATATACATTAGATCCAATTTACAATCCTATCCCAATTACTTTTTTTAATTTAATTATATGTGAAAGCAACATAGACTCACAGTGATAAGATTCTTAGAAAAGAGAATTAGGTGTTGTTGTAGTAAATCTAATCTTGAATAATCTCCAAATTGTTTGTAGATCTGTCCTTCTAATTTGAATACTACTATTCTGGTTTGCTTTGGTGGAGAAGAAAGGCTAGTTTAGATTAGAGCAGCATGGAGGCGCCATGGATGATAGCAATGAGATTAGGGTTAGGTTTAGGTGCTTATTTATATATGCTCAAGGTGAATTAGGACCCTTAGATTAGGTTAGGATCCATCTGAACCATCCAGACCAGAAAAACACATCATCCCACCAATCCCTGAAGAACACGTCATCAGATCCACCACAAAACACGTCAGGCCACATTTGGGCCGATGGGGTCGACACCCCTATAGGGGGGCCGATACCCCTGTAGACACCCCATGTGGGGGGTCAACACCCATGCCGACACCCCTTGGGGGGGTCGATACCCACGAGCGGGAAATTTCCCGCTCAGCCCGCTTTGTCTAAATTTCGATTTTTGAACACTTTTTGTTATTGAATTATTATTTAAATAAATTCTGCTTTAAACTGAAATCTTCTAAGCTCCATAACTTCTTCTTACGATATCCGATTTATGTAAACTGAACTCTATTCCAAGCAGAATTCTGAGACGAAAAAAATGGCACAACCCGTTTCACTTAATTATTCTTATAAAAATTAAGTATTCTTTAATTAGCTCTTATGTCATGTTTTAAAATTACAGGATGTTACATGGAGTATCGTGAGAAATCTCCTCATTAAATCTTCGACCCTAGCATGATATTGTTTTATCTGAGACCTTGAGAAGGTTATCGCCCAAATCTCCCAAATTCTTCTTGATTTTCTAGGTGAGGAGAAGGACTAATTCTTAATGGAGATCCGAACATATCGGTCGAGGTTGACTCGACGCTATGACAGTCCTCCGACGGGGGAATGGGATTACTGCAAGTGCCCTCCGGTTTATACAACAAAAGGGTTTGGGATTCCATTTGATTCCATGCTTTCTCTTTCTACTAATTCTTTGAGTAAAGCTAAGAGAGCCACTTCTTGCCCTGGGAATTGTTTGAATACTTTGTAAATGATCATTTTGAGAACTTGTCTATGGTCATACTTGAGTTTTGATGTTGGAACTTGATTGTTTTTCCCTTTACTAGGGACATGTTTACCTAATAAAACTCTTTTGTGAACAAATATACAGAATATTGGGTACTTGGTATCACTATGTTTTATGTATGTTTATTTGCACAGACAATGCCACAAACAAGGTTGTGAGCTACAAGGATATCACCTGATATAAAAACTTTGGCTTTGCCGAGGATGTTCTTCCATTTAGGTCCTATTGCGTTTTCCCACACAAACTTAACACATACTGCTTGAAATTCAATTTTAGGATATATATATATATATATGGTAACTAGTCTATGGTATGAAATAGCATGTGTCTTATATTCTCATGATAAACGAGTGCATGGTGGGGTAACATATCTACTCATATTTTATGTTTTGGAAATAACCATTTTACTTAACAGAAATTCTTCTAAGACTGGTTTCATGCTAAGTGTTATTGATAATATAACCTTCATTGTACTTTCTTTGCAATGAAGTAGCATGGTTATTTGTATGACATGTTTTATTAAAATAATGGGTAATAACTTGATGTACGTATGCGTTGAGAAAAATCCACCTAAGCAAAAGATAACAATCTACGTTTGAAGGTTTAAGGGTGGTAAACTCTTTTCTAGGAACTAAAATTTGAGCCTCTTGACCTGATTAGGGCATTAATAGGAGAAGCCTAGAATTCTTCTTCTAGCGAGTATAATTAGAAGTCCTCAGACCATCTAGATTCAGGCATTCGTTACCAGATCGGAATCCCACTTTTAGCTGTTAAAAGAAGACTTGAACCGTGATTTAGATTTGGCTATTTGATGAGAGATTGGATGTACGTTCTAAAAATAATACGGGTTCAAAACCATAACCCAGATTCAGATATTAAAGATAGCAGACCAGGAATTCCACTTCTGGTTAATGATTGAAGTCCTGGACTAATCCATATTCGGGTATTTACTAGAAGACCAGAGATTCACTTCCGGTAATAGCAGAAGTCCCGAACCAACCTAGATTCAGGTATTTGATGTAAGAAATATGTTTCAGGCAATAATAGAAATCTTGAACCAACCTAGATTCAGGTATTTGATATTGTACTGTGCTAATTCCAGGCCTATTTCTTAAGGCAAAGGTTGCACGTGTTTTGCGAGCTCTATCTTCGAGGCTTCTTTCCCTTCCCATGAGATTTTGTGTAAGCAGAGGCGACTATGTTCTTAGAATTCTCCTCTAGAGATTTTGTTCCCTTTGTTCGGGCTTTTATGTAAGTAGAGTATGTACGTGCTTAGAATGCTCCTCCAGAGCTTTTGTTCCCTTTGCTCTGGATTTTACATAAGCAAAGGATGTATGTTCTTACTTAGCCACTCTCTTGACTTTCGTTTGCAAAAGCAGAGAATGTACATGCTTTATTGGCCACTCTCTGGGCCTGTGCGCCCTGTGCGCTTGGCTAGCATATTCTTAAGCAGAGCCCAAGGACTTACCCGACCTCCCTCTAGGAGGCGCCTTACCCTGGCCATTGTAGGCGGTGATATGGGCATAGACACTTATACCGGGCCACCATAGACTCGGTTTTAAGATATACACTTTTAATGCTTTACCCTGTCCATCGTAGGCGGTGATAAAGGCTTAATCTCCACCCCCTCCAAGGGGTGCCCTAACCTGGCCAACATAGACAAGTATAAGGGTTTTCGTTCCCTTCTGCCGGTAATAAGGAACGTAAGAAGAGATAGGACGTGTTCTTCTGTGAGTAGAGGTAGGACATGCTTAGTTCGTCGTAGAGGTAGGGTGTACTCTTCTACGAGCAGAGGCATGGAGTGCTATTGCCCCGTCTCGACCGTTACTAGCGTGGATCGGAGTCTTACGCCTTTGACGCTTTAACCTGGCCTAGTCTGATTTGGGCGCGGAGAAAGGTTTACACATCACCCCCTTCGAGGGGTGCCTTTCCCTGGCCATATTGGTGCTGACAAGGGTTTTCTATCCATTTATTCATTCAATCCCATTTCAAGATATTCCAAAATCTTTGAAAGGGTTTCCATACCCTTAGCTATGTAGACAATCCACTTTCAAGAAAGCTCTTGTTGGACTTAGTTCGATTCATTTACACAATCCTGCAATTGGCCTTGATTAGAGAACTTGATAACCATCCTTTCAAGCATATTATAATGGTTTGTTTCGTGTCCATTCATCATATGATAGTGGAAATAAGACCCTCCTAACTTCCTTTCATATTTAGGCTTCTTTTTTGTAGATGGCCAGAAATTAAATTCATGTTTGATTAAGAAGTAGACATTTTCCATTGAAGTGCTAAGGTGGCACCCTTGGGGTAGTTTTAGCATAAAGATTTCTTTTTGCTATTGGAACTTAACCTTTTGTTATTTGGCCTTGTTGCTTCATTCCTATCTTCGATCCTCCATTTCAAAGTGTATCGAGATTGAAGCGTTGTTCTCTTATGCCACTTGAAAGTAAAATGGTTGAAGTCTCTCATTATTCCTTGTTTGAATATCATTCCTTCCATCTGTTCTCAGATAGCTTTCCTTATATGAGAGAATAGGTTATACTCTCTTGATGTAGAACAACTTAGGGTAAAGGCTGGGAACTTTTTGTGTAGAAAGGATCGTTGCTCTAATAATCAGGATTGTATTGTTCGATTTCCTTTTTCCACTTGATTACTCACAAGGCTTCCATTCTTAACAATTGTTCTTCCATCACTCTCAGGTCAGTAATACCTGTCATAGTCATTTGAGATCCTAAAGACTCTTGTTGGGACCCTTTTCCCATAATTGTTTTTCTTCAAAGCTTAGTCCAATCTGGACGGAACAACAAAGTTAGGGATGTGGCTGTTAACCACAAGGTCGGAAGTTCGGGCCCTCCTTCTAGCGCTAAAATGTTAACGATATTTTTCGTCAACACCGGAGATTGATCTAAGGAAGTGGACCTAAGGCAACCATGGGATTATTTAGTTCCTACAAACTTTAATTAGTTCACTGTTCCCTCGGTATGAAGACTTAGAGCCCAAAGATTAGTTACACTTCCCTCAAGGGGTGAGTATCATGCTTGCGAAACTCAACGGCCAATAATTACCTTGGGACAAGGGTTCCCTAAGCACAAAAAAAGTTAAGAAGCTAAATGGCTTGTAGAAGGGATATTTTGGTCATTCTTAAAGGTATACTTTAGATTGCATATGAAGCATTTTTTGTGGAGAAGACATAAGGAAGTAGGTGAAAGAAGCAATAAGGAAAATCATAGAAAATATGCTGAGTGTTGATTCACTCTTTATTGCTCATTGATTTGAGTGCACAAGTGTTTACAAAAGAAATCCCAAAATTGATTTAGAAATAAGGGGTTACTCTATCATAAAAGTGAACAAGAATGGGGAATGGAAAAAATCCCTTCAAGTGTGACCCCTGGGGTCTTATTTATAGACAAATCGAGACCTTTTCTGTCATTGGTTCAGCAGCAACCTCTTTCCAGTGTTGCAGCTATGAGTTGCTCTTTTGGTTCCGGTTACCTTGGTTTCAAATGCATTGTTAACAGATATAACATAGCTTTTAGTTTTTCGGTCTTGGCTTTCAGAAAGCTGATTTCAGTCTGTAGAGCTTGTCTTTGAAGATGCCTCCACCTTTCTCATTGATACCAAGCCCGTTGGTATAGATAGATTAGGGAAGGGCTTTCGGCTTTCAGTAATAAGCTTCTAGTTTTATTTTATGTCTTTATAGTATTTGCTTTCGTGCTTCATCTTCTCATGTTCCAGGTTCCGTCACCCCTTTCATTATTGACAATAAGCGGGTCAGTATGGATAGCTCTTCTTCTTGAAAGCTTTGATTTTCTTCCGGTGAATCCTCAAAGTTTGTTTTGGTCTTTCAATAGTCAGCTTTTGGTACATTTCTTGATGATATCGGAGTTGCCTCTCGGTGGCCGACAAGCTTTGAATCCGATAGGTATCTTCTAGGATATTTCATTGGTGATTCGGCTTCTTGTGCCTTCGATACCTCCGCCTTCCTTTGCATCGACACTAAGTAAATTAGTGTCGATATCCCTTTCACATCCCTTAGTTTGGATTAGTTCCTTCCGTCATAGCTTTGGTTTTGGGTCGTAAGCTTTCGTCCTCTCTTTCTTATTTGCTTCCGGTTCTAAGTGATTTGCCTTCAGAATTGAGCTCGTATTTGGTGCTCTTAGGTTTGTTGTTGCGTTGCCTCTATCTCCTTTTGTACCGGTACCAAGCTCTTAGTTTCAATGCTAGTGCTGATAGCCTGTTGACTCAATTGTCTTGTTTATGCTTTTGGCTTTAACTTGATGACGACTCCATGCCTCTGGATCATCATCTTGAGCTAGTTGCGATCCGACACCCCTTCACTGACAGTTGGTTTTCGTTGTTGAATTTGGTGTTAACACATACCATATGTGGTCTTATATATATTGTTTCCCTATGGTTTGAGATGCCTCGTAATTGAGATGATATGTATAGTACATATAATTACGTTATGGAATTTTTTTCGATAGAGCCATGTAAAGAAGGTGTTGCCAAATTTTCCACAATTTCAAGTGTTAGAAAGATCTATCAAATTTCTATGCAAAATATTTTTGAAGTAAAATCAATCGATTTTGGACATATTACTTAACTTGTGATTTCGGAGACAAAATCCTTTTAAGGTGGGAAGATTGTAACAATCTAGATTTTTATATAGAAATACTTAATTAACTTAAATATGTGAAATGATTAATTGTAAGATTTAATATCTTGAATTAAAATTAAATGAGAATCTAAATGTCAAATTAACTTGAGATAGAAAATATTGAGAATAAAATCAAGTTTATTTTGAAGCTATGGAAAATTCAATTTTAATATATATACAATAATAATAATAATAATATAATATTGATGAGTTTCGGTGTTTGAAAATCTATTTATATTTTATCGATTTGATTTACTCATGAAAATTGCCATTTTTAAACGATCTTAGATTTCGACGAAACCAGTTTTATTGGATCCAGAATAGTAAAACATTGAAATATTTCAAATTCCATATCAGTCAGAGTTTTTATGCGATCGTGCGAGATATAAACGCACATCAATAAAAGATTTGAAATTATAATAATATATGATTTTATTTTCAGAAAATTGTTAAAACGATTAATTAATTTCTGAAACAAGTTCCATTATGTTCAGAATATGGGTTGTTAGATATAGATGACAGAGAGAATGCTTCGTTTCTAGTTCGGTAAATTTTATACTCGATGAATAATGTTTCCTTGAGGGATGTATAAGCATCTCAACTTCTTTTTCGATTTAGAATTTAATCCTGACCACCATTTTCTTCAATCCATTTGAAAAAAATTCCTTTCCAGTCTATCCATAATTAGCCCAAGTTGTCAAGTTGAAAGTTATTCGCATCGATGAGTGGAGCTCATTCATGATCAAAGCTTAAATTGTGGGGATGTTTGTTTTCATTTTATTGTTTTCTTGCTGCCACGTCACGTTTTAGATGATGGTGTCTATTACTACCAGATTTTGATATAGAAACTAGATGGAAGTGAAGGGATATCGCAATGAGGCCAGCATCGAAGGCAGCTGCAACTAAAAGTGTTAAGCCACTACTGAGAGCAAAGAAGTAAAACAAAAAAGTAAAGCCAACCCCAAAACCAAGGATGCAGGAGGACGGTACCAAAATGAAGACTTAACACACACGCTATCGGCACCAACAAGGGAAAGCAGGTAGCATGATGACGATACTAAGGAAATGATTGTAAAATGCACGATGTCGATACTAACCTATAGCAATAAAATTTCTTGGTATCGGTACAGAACAAGGAAGGCAAAATCATTAAGACCATAGAGGCATAATAGTACATCTAAAGCCAGAAGCATGATGCTCGATACCAAGTGCATGCAAGGGAAAGCACAAGATTAGTATAAGAACAAGTAAAATGCTATATGTTGACATGATTTTTGGTCGAAGCTGTCACACGTCATAATTTTGGTTAGCAACGCGCCCAAGCATCAATGACATCGTTAGAAAATCAAAGCGATTGGTTGAAGTCGCAACGTGTTTGGAACAGGGTTGGTTATGGCATCAATTCGTAAAATCATCGTCAATGGACTCGCAAAAGAAGGCCTGGTGAATAAACATGATCGACTTGGTCCCATCAACTCAAATGATTGAGCACGCCAGTCTGATCATATGGAAAAACTCATCATGCAAAATATATGGATTTGGTAAAAAAACAGTGTTGTGCACTTAAAAATAGCTAATCAGCATGGCACGATCATAAAAAATGGATTGCGTGACTCGACGCATCAAAATCTGGTAAGTTTGGCAAAAAATTGTTTGGCACGTCAAAAGGGCCCGATTGACACGTGAAAATCCTGAAAAACCATGGTAAAAACCTTGGTCGATCAATTTGGTAAATCTGGTAAAAGTGATAAACTTGGTAAATCTGGCACATTCAAAAAGAGGTGATCGACAAGGACAATCACTCAATTTTCACGTGCATGCACCAAGGAAATCATCTAGGAAAATTCAGGTGGCAGTTGGCAAAAATCGCACTGCATCGCCTAGGATGTAAAATTTTTGACTGAGTGTATTGACGGAAATGTGGATTTGCCTGAGTGCGCATCGCATCCTGGTGGTATGATTTTTGGCTTGGCAAATGAAGGCGATGGATCCAGCAAGAATAGGATACAAAAAATCAATGATCGCATCAGTATGATGCGAGTTGGCACGGGTGCGATGCGATGGGTTTCCAGATGCAATTTGGTATGGCAAGGCAGCTCCAGTTTTTGGCATAAGATACGATGCGACTTTTACTTGATCGCATTGTGGGATCTTTAATTTGGCATGGGTGCGATGCAGTAAAATGGAGGTGATATGTTGGATGCGAAGTGGATTTGGCAAAGCGCCAAAATTTTTTGGCACAACAGAAATACCATGCGGATCACTATATTTTTGCTGATCCACACATGGTTTTGGCTTTTTTCCAGGATGTGACATTTTTGAATTGTAGGATGAAATTTTTCGTATCCTACCATAAATGTGATGCGATTCTTTTACATACAACCTTGTAGGATATAAATGTCCCCAAGCTTGGCATTCAAATGGATCTTTATTAGCTTGGATTTTTGGACTTCTTGAAGCTCTCAAGCACCATTAATGGCTTCCATCTTCTTCTCCAAGGTTACTGGACATAGCTTGGACCACGAAAACGTTGCACAAATGTTTTCCATCGACACTTGGATATTCACAAGGACATTTACATTGCTTTTTGACTATATTGGATATTTCTTGGATTTCTTGGACATTGTAGCAATTTTCTAGACATAGTTGACTAAGTCAACTTACTTTTCACTCAACGAAGAAAAAGGGCATGTTAGTAGAAGTTTAGAATTAACAATCATTTTTTTGTTCTATTGTAACTCTTTGTATTCGAATATTGCCCGAACTTGTACAACAACAGTAACCGAATATTATATAATGAATGACTATTATGAAGTGGATGTAAGAATTAGTGCCGAACCATAATAAAAAGTTGTGTTCTCCCTGCATTACTTTACTTTGGATTTGGATTAATGTGTTTCCATTAAACGTACACTCGAGGGTTGTCAGCGACAATTCCCCACATCAACACTTTGGCACCCAAGGAAGGGGGAGAACAATTCTTCTTCAGATTAGATTCTCGGATTTGACTTCTACTTTGGTTTTAGTTTTCGACTTTGTTACTCGCTTTTCATCATGGTTAAGCGCATGAAGCTCGGCGTTATCACTGGAGCTTAAGGTACAGAGGGAACTGAAAGTCAAGAACTTTCTTCAACTGGAGTTCGATCGAACTGCGTCACTCGGGAAGACATCGATAGGATGATCAAGAACCTAGTTACGTATTTGAATGCTCAACTCAAGTGATAGGAAGATGCTTTCAATACCTTTCTTGCTCAGATTGAAGAAAGGATAAGGAAACTTAGAAGGCTGACTGGCCAGGAAGATATTATTGGAACTAGTACCAGTGTTCCTCAAGCAGCGGCTCTAGACTTGGGGCAACCCCGTAAACTAATCAGCAGGCTGAGGCTACTCCTCGGAATGGTGTTGGTCCCACTACACTCGGAGGCACCCCCAATCCTAACATCGCTCCAGCCAATGACGTTTTTGTTGGCCAAGTTATGGGCTTCGCTATTGATATTGTTGTTCAAGCGCCGGTGCACGCAGCTTTGGATGTAGTGCTCCAATGGTTCCAAGAGTCAAAATTGTTCCCGTTGTGGCCCCTTAGATTTGAATTTAACCAGATATTCTTCTTTCCAAATAACTGATTCCTAAACTTGACTTAAACACTAACAGCACCAGTGTTGTTTTGGACAAAATTGATCAGTTTCTTGCTTTTGGCAATGGTTCTCAAATCGTGGATGTTATTTGTCGATTCACATGAGGCGATGCCTCCTTTTCAAACTTGGATTGTGTGACTCATAGTCTATTTTTTTGGATAAGGAAATCTCATAACCCACCAGATATCTAGCTACTGGTTCTGGAACCCTATAATGGTCGAAAGGATCTGACTGCCCACTTAATGAGATATATTAAGCACATGGAAGTTCTCTCCGCTTCAGAAGGCATCATGGCAAAGTGCTTTCTGCTTTGCTTGACGGATATAGCAGCTATGTCATTCAGGAAGCTGGAGACGAACTCTATTACTTCCTGGAATGTTTTGGTTGGAAAGTTTGTGGAATAGTTCAGAGTTCACATAGCTCATCCAAAAAGTGTAATGACTCTGACTGGCATCAAGCAGATATCCAAAGAGACTCTGCGTAAATTCTTGAAACGGTTAATGTTGCGGTAGCTTTGGTCGACATACCCAACCGTCTATGGTATTGTTGGTCATAGTATTTGGAGTTCTGGATAAATCAAACTTCAAGGATTCTCTGCATAGAGACCCACCGAGGGATCTTGGGGAGTTCTATTTCGAAGATGAAAGCTTCTTTCGGGAAGATGATGCGAGGACTGATGAAAGGTTTCTTGAGACTAATGCAGTTAACGGCAGGAAACCGTCCGACTCCAGAAAAGCAAAAGATTATGCTGCTGCTAAACAACTCCTTCGGGGAATGATCGTAACACGGCTTGAAAGCAACCTAATTTCTCGACTTACTCAGAAATTACTCACACTTCTAAGGAGATCTATTTGGAAGTTCATTTCGCTGTTCCTTTCAGATATTCTCCCGCAAGAGAGTCGACCCAAAGAGAGAGGGATACTGGTTGACATTGCATATTTCATGACTTCAACGGTAATAATACCAATGAGTGTCGACATCCCAATGTTAAACGTGGAGAACTGGCATGGTTTGTTCAGAATCGGGTTATGGTTTTGGGACAGGCACAACCCACTAAAGGAAATCAAGATACGCCTAGGAGCACTTGTCTCGGTGGCATTGTTATCAATTAATCCCCTTATTGGCTCTGGTGTCTCGGATGCATGTCTCCCAGGCATCAGTATCGTGTGGATTATTTTCTTATCCCTTTGTGGATACTTCAGATACTTGGTATTGCATTTTTTTGGTTCTTCTAATATCATATTTAATTCTTGTGGTTTCTTGAATTTTGTTTTTGGATCTTGGTTTTCTGGCCTTTGGTGCTTAGGCTATGGTTTTGGTTTTCTTGGCTTCTGGAGTTTATGGCTCTCAGATAATGAGCTCCACACTTATGGATTTCTCATCTTTGGTTCTTTGGATGCTGGATCTCTTGGGTTTCTCGAGCCTATGCTCTTGTCTCTCTTGGCTTTGGACTAAGTTTATTTGGGTTCCGACCCATGGATTTGGCTTTATTGGGCTCTGACCTTTCTTTTTTCACTTTTTGAAATGTAGAAGGTTGAGTCAACCTACTCATGCACGGGAGTTGTTATAATCCCAAGGCATGCTCTTTGCTCGACAACACACCATCACCCCCTAGTATTTAATAAAATGGTATGGATTTTCTGGCTTTCCACTGTCATCTTACTCCGATAAAGCCGCTTTGGAATTTTCTGGCTTTCTGCTGCCATCTTACTCCGGTAAGGCCGCTTTGGACCTTTTGGCACTCCTTTATCATCTTACTCCAGTAAGGATGCCTTTGAAACTCTAGCTACTCTTGGTCATCTTACCCCGGCAAGGCCGCCATGAGATAACTCTGTTCTTGGAGCTCGGATGGCTAAGTCTGACTACCCATGTACAGGAACAAGCTTCCCTAGGCATGACCTTGGAAGACGAAAAACCACTCAGTCTCCTTCATAAATGAATTTGAATTCAAAAATGACTAAGCCCGCATACTCATGTACGGGACCAAATGCCCTTAAGCGTGCTCTTTACGAATGATGAACCATTAAGTTTTCCTTTCGGTTTTGCCAAAATCTCCAAACTTTTATAACTTTAATAAGGTTACCTTGCAAAGCCAATGCTTGTGGAGTATGAAATCTGAAATCGAATTACAAACTTTAAATTTTATCTAATCACATGCCTTGGTCGTCTTGCCAAAGCAAGATCTCCTTAGACAAAAATTACATCCCTTGGTTGTCTTGTCTTGACAAGATTGCCTTGGAAAAATATAACCGCCTGTGACGGTCTCCTCGGGAAAACGACGAGATTGCATACTTCTAGCTGTATGTTTTTTTTTATTATGTCGGTTGTTGAGCTCCAGTTGGTTGCAGACCATTGGATATCTGTTATTTTGGTTATCTCTAAACGATCCAAATTGATTGTCGACTTCCAACGAAGTTCTAACTAATACGATCCTATGCGATTTTGGATTTCTAACTAATTCGATTCAAATCGATTGTCGGCTTTCGTCAAAGTATAAGCTTTTAGTTTTTTGACTCATGGATGATACGTTCCATGATCGTTTGAATATTTGGCTTTCTCACAAAACACATCTTCCTTTGACAAGAAAGACATGTTTTGGGGGTCAAAATGTTCACATGCTTTTTGGTCAAAGCTGTCACACGTTAGGATTTGTAACACCCACACTTTTCTACACCCAATTTTTGACAAAAATCAAAACTTAAACACATCGAAGTATAGAGCGTATATTTGGTACCTGCAGTAAATAAGTATGAGCATAATCAGAGCACGATAAATATAACTCACAGCGGAAAAAAGATAGGATAAATTAGTATCAACTGAAGTAACTACCTTTTCAAAGTAAGTTACTTTGCCAATACTGAGCATGAGAGAGAACGAGAACTGGAGACAAACTTAATCATTTGCGAGAACCCGACCTTCTCTATGAAACCTAGAGGTTGTAATGAGGAGGGGGTCATAACAACAAGTTCTGGTGACTAAGAAATGTGTAGCACAGTCTATAACATAGATATATTCCATTTGGTTCGACCCAGGATGTATACCAAACCAGGTTGGTGATTCTAACCCAACCTAGTAAATGTTTACGCATGACTTTACTATTTAGCCCAAAGTAGTATTCCCAAATTATATTACCGAGATAGGGCGTTTACACATATTTTTGTGAAGCCTTTATACCAGAGTTTAACTGGTTAATTATATCGAGAGTAGGCCCCTAATTTCAAGGTTTCTATCTATATCCTCATTCTCTATTATTTATTATTTAATGCCTCACTATGAATGATAGATAGGGTGGATTCTCCCTGATCACTTAAGACCCTAGGCAGACCTATCAGTCAGTTATCAACCCTCGATAATATATTAAATGTTAACATAAAACTAGAGGGCACTAGCAATGGCCCTACTAGTTAAGGCTTCCGTCATTCACATATAAACCCTTACCCCGCATAAGATGAGAGTAAGTATTTTATCGTTAGTTATACCTTCAAGCTGACCTTATTAGATAACCTTCTTAGTCACTGACTACTTCCCGTAGGATAGGCAGCCATATCTGACCCTTTTAATTTCCAGGTTTAGGTAGGCCAACACACACCTGCCATTTAAGACCCCTATACTTAAAAACCTATGCCCAGGTGGACTCTTTAACCCTAGTCACTTAGCCTTTTAGGATCGAGGAAGCAGACTACAAGCAAAGGTCATTCGTTCATCCCCCATTTTCCTTTAACACCTTTCCCTTTTTGGGATAAAGTAGGCTACATTATTAAGTCATTCCCATTTAATTCCTTCACATGGAAATACTATACGTGCACCATTTATTTGTATCACGGGTTTATATGGTTAATAATGTCTTATATTGTTAACCTACTAAGTCCAACTATATTTTTAATTATAAGTTTTATTGACATAAATAAGGAAGATTATATTATCTTTACTCTAGGATATTTATTAAATTTCTTCCCTAATTCGGACTTAGTATTAAACGACAATCAATATCCATTAATTACCTTTTTGACACCCATTTCTTTTTATTTCCTTTTTATTGCCCTTTAGAACTCTAATGGTCATATTTTCATAAGGCAACTATTTATCAGTCCTAAGTTTACTATTTTTGTACCTTAATGGAAAATTTATTTGTTTATTTATTTTTATATTTATATACATATATTTTTGCATACCAGGCCTCTCACATTAAGTTGACTAACTGTGGATGCTGGATATGCCGGTCGGTTCTAGGCAGACTTCAACCACAAGTGAACTTAACCTCGTGCCTTAGTACGATTATATTTATGCATTAGACCACTCACACTAAACTGGTTACCTGTGGTTGCTGGATTTGCCGGTCGGTTCCGGGCAAGCTTACACCACAAGTTGAGTTTGACCTCATTGGGGTCCACAAAAATTATCCTAATTTATTTAAGGAATTGTAACCATTTTCCTATTCAAATTTATTTTCCCTAAATCAATATTGGTTACAATGGTTATTTCTTTATTTGTGGTCTCATTTATAGCTGTTAACTACATTTATTGCTATAAATTGTCACCACAAATATATTAATTCAAAATGGATTATATTTACACATAATACCATATTTAAACCTTATCCAATCATTCAAACATTTCATATACTTTTCGTTTCATCGTTTTATGCTGATTTGGACGGATAATATGTATACATTTATTTTTATGTTTTCGTGTGGTCAACGTGGTTATTAATATTTATTATTATTTATTATTTTGCAAACTCATTTTTAAATCATTGATTTGGTCAAATCAATTAACCAAAAATTCCCTTTTTTTAACATTCAATCTTGCCACAAATGTTTCAAGTCTCAAAAGGACCGTTAACCAAAATCATTGTAAATCATGCCTATTTTGTAATATTGACATATTTCCAAATCACAAGAATTATTATATTTTTATTTTGGAATAGTCAATGCAAGTTACATACAAAACAAATATTTATTTCTGTATGTACCTTTGCACCACTTTTCCTCTTTTAATTCTTTTTGCCATACTTCTTGTGATTTTAAAATAATGCCTCTTTATTTAAAAATGAGGAAAAGAGTATAATTTACAAAGCTTAAGCCAGAAACCCAATAATATTAAATGTAAATAAGGAATATTTCTTTTATTCTTATAATCACATAATACACAAATTCATCTTTTCTCTAAAATTTACATATTTCATGATTCATGACATAGCTTGTAGGAATATGTGAGAATATATATAGAAATCCTACAATTCATATTTATACATAATCACAACTTTATCATTTACTAATTTCAAACATATTCATAATCATATCTGATGGTTATCACAATCTCCATTATTAAAATAACAGATCTGATAGGCATACAGCATAGATTGGATTCAAACGAAATAGATGAGTCTGTATTAGTAAATTTCCCACTCAACTTATAGCTTCCAATTTCTAAATTCTGAACCTTTTTAGGCTTACAGTCCTCAAATTCTTATAAATCTACAATTTATCTAGAAAAGGGAGAATTCTAGATCTGTAGAAATATAAGAAAATGGGAAAAGAGCGAAGAAATCTATTATTGAGCACCCTCTTCCGTTGAATCTATTAATCTTCCCAATTCCATATGAATTTGATTTGATTTGATATATATGGATATATTTTTATTTTAGAGATTAGGTTACAAGAGGAAGAAAAATGGCAGAGCTCTGCTACCCCTATAAATTTTGAATGGAAAAGAATGAGACTCTACCCCTTTATTTATAGGTGTGGAAATGGTCTTGGACCGTCACTTTAGTTTTTAAGCTATATCTTTCATACTATTATATAATATTATAAACAAAACCCTATATGAACCAGCCGCCACTGAGCATCTGATCGCGCGTAGGTCAACCGTGGCGGTCGACTGCCAGTTGACCGCTTGGGCAATCTGATGCCCAGGTCTGTTGTTCATATATTGTATAATATATATTAATTTTTCTGTTTAATTATTTTCCATCCCTTTTCATATTTCTTCCGTAACCTTTTCATACGAACTCCGTTCGCGAAACAGCAAATATTAAAGTTGACCAAAATTCCGAGGCGAAAGCAACAGTTAAAGTTTCGTGATTAAATTGTATCATTTGTAGAAATTCATATTTTTGAGCTTCTAATTTAATAACTAGTTATTGTCAAAATTCCGGGTTGTTACATTCTTCCCCCCCCCCCCCCCTTAAAAGGAATTTTGTCCCGAAATTCTTACAGCTAGTTATCCTATCCTATACAACCAATTTGTGTACATCCACTTTACAACCATGTGTATATGTGCGTGTTGCACTTAATGCATTTCAACCATAAAATATGCATGCAAGATGATTCTAAATCGGGCCCTCTATATGTGTGCATTGATATTTTTAATACACTTTCAAAAACATGATGCATAACATCCTAAATATACTGGTAGTTCTATATGAATGCAAATTTTGAAAATTCTTTTTCATTCATAACCTCCACACAACTATGAACAGAAGTGTGAAGCAACCAAATTTTGCATCCAAAACCTACCATCCAAAACTTACGCAATCTAATCATTTCCTATTTAATATAGACCCAAAAAAGGAAATTGGAGCTAAGATTTTTAACATTTTTCGTGCTTACAACTTTTCCAATTCCAGTCCTATAGTGGAATTTTCACCTTTGTTACCTAAAATATTCCAAAAATTTCCATCTGTGGACTGTAAAGGAGGCTTAAAACAAGCTCTACTGCACTTCAAAAACGTGCACACAAAGCATCTAAAAATCTTCCTTACGCTATTCATGCGACCAAGAATCAAAAAATTTAATAAAAATAAATTTCCGCTCAAAAACTTCTTGTGATTATTTTGAAATTTTCCTTTGAAAACCACTTCACTTTCCTATAGAATAAGAAAATGATAAAAAGTTTTTTTTTAAAAAAAAACAATGTTTTCCAAAAACTTCAAAAATGTATTTTGCGAAAATTTATACGATCACATGTTGGCGAAAAGGAAGTCAGTTACGCCAAAAATACGAAAATTGAGATCACACATAAAAAAACAAAAATCAATTTTAACTTTAACAATGAATGGTGATTTATTTATTTATATATCCGTTATAAAAACAACGTAAAGCCGGTCCTTTGCTAAAATTTATCTAATAATGAATTCCTTTCTTTCCAGCTCTAGGACGACTGTTGGTTTAGATACAAAAAATGAGATTTTATTCATACAGGCACGCATGAATGACATAAACATCTCTATACATAGAAATATCATTAACCTAAGTCGTGCAATTTAAACAACACTTACAGTTATAAGCACGAATCATGACAAAGCCAAGAACCCGATGCTGGAAAGGGATAACAACAAAACAACACCAAGAGTCCC
Source organism: Allium sativum (assembly GCA_030737875.1). NCBI lineage: Eukaryota > Viridiplantae > Streptophyta > Magnoliopsida > Asparagales > Amaryllidaceae > Allium > Allium sativum. Next base: position 430,252,037 of record CM060923.1, read on the forward strand.
AAAACAATGGCTATAAACAACGACATGCCTTGCTCCGCGGCTGGAGCTCAAACCATTTTCATGATCTTTGATTAACGATACCATGGTAGAAAAAATGTTCAATCTCGTGTAGTAAACACTGTTGGTGTTGTTGGAGGTTTCCACATCACTATCTCTTCTAAGAGAGAATTTATGATGAGATAAGAAACCTACCACAAAACTGCTTCTCACGAAAACCCACCTAATATTATCTAAAGACAAAGTGGATAGGCGAATTGATAGAAAGTAACTCCATGAGACACAAACAAAGACAACAAGCTGAATCGAATATGATGTGGTAATAAATGATGGTTGCGCCACCGATCAAGCAAAAGATTGATTGTTGCATCATGAGACAAATCCAGTTGTAACTTCCCATTTATAGAACGATGTGCAAAATGGGTCACACGTTTACATGGGCAGTTCGAACATAGATTTCCAACACAAAATATGACATTAAAGACAAAGAGATTTGCTGCAAAATCTCCAAAGCCAGTCAAACAAGAGACCATACAAGTCTGCATAAAACGCGGGTGCCTCTAAATCCCTCATCGAGACTCTTCTCACAAAAACACCCAAAGATAGCTTATCTTTACCTCCAAAATGACGATCGTCTTTGAAAGAACCTCTTCTAATAAGGTATAGCAAATGTGGATGCAGCACAAACAATGACCCTATTCTAAGACCTTGAGAAATGGACCGATGAAGGTCCAACTGCCACGACAAGTTTTCTTAGCCCTACAGCGGTGAGACCTTTTTGTTCTTCCTAACCCAAACCAATTGATCTCTCCATAAGGGTGAGACTTAAATGGTATGAGTAAGATCAGATAGCTCAATTAGGTATTATAGGCCAAGAAATGGTCTGAGAGAAGAAACTAGATCCTGGAGTAGGCAAGATCTAATGTGCAAACAAGCACGAAAAAGAGAAGACGAGACAGCAACAAAGAAAGAGAAGAAGGATAGATATATGGTTTGGCTGGATGAGGAAGAAAGGACAAAAGAAGGGAGTTAAGGGGGTAATTTGGACGCAACTTTTACAATTGAGTCCTCAGCCCAAGTTGTACCAAAACTCATCAACTAATTGGCCGTCCTAGTATAACATCAAATAGTCAACTATCAATTGGGCTTTGCACAGTGGTTAAACCATTAACTTATTAGGCCGGATTAAAATATTATTCATCCTAGTCATCTTTTAGAATTTAACGCGATACGAAAAATAATTATACTCATCACTGCGGTATTTAAAGACTGTAGTTAAACTCAACCAACTCCAAGGGCATATAGTCTCAACAACGATGCTTAGACTACACAACAAACGAACGAATTTCAAAAATAATTCAGCTAGAAATCTGTAATATAATTTAAAATGGATTTCCCCCTTACTTAGCTTACGACAAACAGATGATAAACGAAATCAAATACCCCAAAATCTGAACGAAGGATTTTCCTTAGCCATTTTAAGGAAAATTTTAAAAAATTTCAAAAATGGAATTTTGTTGTAAACTAACGGTTTTGTATTTATAAATCTATATTATTATTACTTATATACGATTTATATTTTAAAATGGAAAAACCTTTTGGTGTTTAAAAATATTGAAGCTTTAAAACAATTTAGATTAATTTTGCTAACTTTAATAAATTATCCAATATATATAGGAAGATGGATACTAAAAATCACAAGGAATAGATATTTATTTTTCTTGAGTTTTAGTGGTATATTCCTTGTTATTTTTAATTCCTTCTTTCCTACCAATCAGACCTTATTTATTAAAATGACTAAATGGCCCCAAAATTTTTAAAACATCAATAGATTAAGAATTTAAAACCATATCTTCAAAAATCATCTTCCGAAGCCGTACTTCTAAATTGTTGATATCGATTTTTATTTTTCAAGTAGTTTTAAAAATAAATTTCCTTAAATATAAGGACAAGAACTCAATAGAATATTTCAACAAAGGTAGATTCTGAATTTTATTGAAGTAACAAATGGGTACACCTCGTATTTATGTTTCCGAAGTGGATACGACATATTAATGTGGGCTCTTTTCCTATTTTGGATCGAGTAATGTTCTTAACTAGAACTACCGACGAAACCAAACCAGGAATTACGACTATCACGGTTGTAGCTAGATTTTTATCTTGTCAACAACTTGAACCAACAGACTCCACCATATTTCGTCCTCATGCTCTTCACGACGAGATTTCCAATGTATTGTGGGGTAAGACAGAATCGGTTAGAAACCCAAACTCAACATATTTCAACTCTTAGTCGCTTAAAGCTCATTTAATATAATTAGGCCCACGACTAATTTTTATTGTCGAAATAGATTAAAGTCAAGTAATAAAGATGAAGGAAACAGAAAAGAAAATCGAATTACGTTCGCTCACGATTCCTAATTTAACTATTTCCTGTGATCATTTAACCTAAGCTCTGATACCAAATGTAATACCCCACACTTTTCTGCACCCAAATTTTAACAAAAATCAAAACTTGAACACATCCAAGCATAAAGGGTATATCTAGTACCTAAAATAAATAAGCATGAGCATAATCAGAGTATGATAAATATAACTCACAGCGGAAACAAGATAGGATAAATTAGTATCAACTCAAGTAACTACCTGTTTCAAAGTAAGTAACTTTGCCAATACTAAGCATAAGAGGGAACGAGAACTGGAGCCAAATTTAATCATCTGTGAGAACCCGACATTCTCTATGAAACCTGGAGGTTGTAACTAGGAGGGGGTCAGAAAAACAAGTTCTGGTGACTAAGAAATGTGCTACATAGTCTATAAGATAGATATACTCCGTTTGGTTCAACCCAAGTTGTATACCTAACCAGGTTAGTGATTCTAGCCTAACCCAGTAAATATTTATGCACGACTTTACTATCCAGCCCAAAGTAGTATTGCTAAATTATATTACCGAGATAGGGCATTTATACACATTTTTTGTGAAGCCTTTATACCAGAGTTTAACTGGTTAATTATATCGACAGTGGGCCCCTAATTTCAGGGTTTCTATATATACCCTCATTCTCTATTCTTTATTATTTAACATCTCACTATCAATGATAGATAGGGTGGATTCTCCCTGATCACTTAAGACCCTAGGCAGACCTACTGACCACTTCTTAACCCTCGATAATATATTAAGTGTTAACATAAAACTAGTGGGAACTAGCTATGGCCCCTACTAGTTAAGGTTTCCGTCATTCATGCATAAACACTTACGCCGCATAAGGTGAGAGTAGGTAATTTATCGTTCATTATACCTTCTAGCTGACCTTATTAGATAACCTCCTTAGTTCACTTACTACCCGAAGGATAGGCGGCCTTATCTGACCCTTTTATTTTCCAGGTTTGGTAAGCCAACACACACCTGCCATTTAAGACCCCTATACTGAAAAACTTATGCCCGGGTGGACTCTTTAACCCTAGTCTCTTAGCCTTTTAGGACCCAGGAAGCAGACTACATGCGAAGGTTTTCGTTCGTCTCCCATTTTCCTTTAACACCTTTCTGTTTTTGGGATAAAGTAGGCTACATTATTAAGTCATTCCCGTTTAATTCCTTTACGTAGAAATACTATATATGCACCATTTACCTGCATCATGGGTTTATATGGTTAATAATGTCTTATTTTATTAACCTACTAAGTCCAACTATATTTTAATTATAAGTTTTATTGACATAAATAAGGAAGATTATATTCTCTTTACTCTAGGATATTTATTTAATTTCTTCCCTAATTTGGACTTAGTATTAAACGACAATCAATATCCATTAATCCCTTTTTTGACATCCATTTCTTTTTAATTCCTTTTTATTGCCCTTTATGACTCTAATGGTCATATTATTCTAAGGCAGCTACTTATCAGTCCCAAGTTATCTATTGTTGTATCCCAATGGGAATTTTTTTTTTTATTTATTTATTTATTTATTTTTATATATATGTATGTGTGTATATTTACATACCAAGCCTCTCACAACAAGTTGACTACCTGTGGATGTTGGATATGTCGGTCGGTTCCGGGCAGACTTCTACCACAAATGAACTTAACCTCGTGCCATAGTACGATTATATTTATGCATTGTACCACTCACATTAAACTAACGACCTGTGGTTGTTGGATTTGTCGGTCGGTTCCGGACAAGCTTAGAACACAAGTTGAGTTTAACCTCGTGTCTTAATGCGGTTTTATTTAATTTTTTAATTGGGGTCAACAACAATTATCCTAATTTATTTTAGGAATCGTAACCATGTTCCTATTCACATTTATTTTCCTTAAATCAATATTGGTTACAATGGTTATTTCTTTATTTGCGGTCTCATTTATAATAGTTAACTACATTTATTGCTACAAATGGTCACCACAAATATATTAATTCAAAATGAATTATATTTACACATAATTCCATATTTGAACCTTATCCGATCATTCAAACATTTCATATAATTTTCATTTCACCGTTTTACACTAGTTTGGACGGATAATATGTACACATTTATTTTTATATTTTCTTGCGATCAACGTAGTTATTAACATTTATTTATTATTTATTATTTTGCAATACTAATTTTTAAATCAATGATTTGGTCAAATCAATTAACCAAACATTCCCTTTTATTTTACATTCAATCTTGCCACAAAGTTTTCAAGTCTCATAAGGACCGTTAGCCAAAATCATTGTAAATCATTCTTATTTTGTAATATTGACATATTTCCAAATCACAAGAAATATATGTAATATATTTTTATTTTGGAATAGTCGATGCAAGTTACATACAAAGCATATATTTATTTTTGTATGTACCTTTGCACTAGTTTTCCTCTTTTAATTCTTTTTGTCATACTTCCTGTGATTCTAAAATAATGCCTCTTTATTTAAAAATGAGCAAAATGGCATAATATAATGCTTAAGCTAAAAACCCAACAAAATTAAATGTAAATAAGGAATATTTCTTTTATTCATATAATCACATAATACACAAATTCATCTTTTCACCCAAATTTACATGTTTCATATTTCATAATTCATGACATAGCTTGTAGGAATATGTGGGAGTATATATAAAAATCCTACAATTCATATCTATACATAATCACAACTTTATCATTTACCAATTTCAAACATATTCATAATCCAGTCTGATGGTAATTACGATTTACAATTATTAAAATAACAGATCTGATAGGCATAAAACATAGACTGGATTTAAATGAAATAGACGAGCCATTATAATTGTATTAGTAAATTTCCCACTCACCTTATAGCATCCAATTTCTGAATTTTGAACCTTTTTGGGCTTACAATCCCCAAATTCTTATAAATCTACAATTTATCTAGAAAGGGGAAAATTCTAGATCTGTAAAAATATAAGAAAAAGGGAAAAGAGCGAAGAAATCTATCATCGAGCACCCTCTTCCATTGAATCTATTAATCTTCCCAATCCCATATGAATTTGATTCGATTTGATATATATATGAATATATTTTTATTTTAGAGATTAAGTTAAAAGAGAAAGAAAAATGGTAAAGCTCCACTACCTCTATCTATTTTAAACTGAAAAGAACGAGGCTCTACCCCTTTATCTATAGGGGTAGATATGGCCTTCGACCGTCAGATCAGTTTTAAGTTATATCCATCCATACGTTTATATAATATTATAAACAACACCCTATATGAACCAGCCGCCACTGGGTATCTAATCGCCCAGTAGGTAGACCGTGCCGGTCGACCGCTGGACAGCCACTTGGTCAATCAGATGCCCAGGTCAGTTGTTCATATATGGTATAATATATTCTAATTATTCTATTTAATTATTTTCCATCTGTGTTCGTATTTCGTTCGTAACTTTTTCATATGGACTGCGTTTGCGAAACTCCAAACTTGAAACTTAAACAAAATTCTAAGATTAATGCAACGGTAAAAGTTTCATGGTCAAATTCCATCATTTGCAGAAATTCCTATTTTTGATCTTCTAATTAAATAACTATTTATTGTCAAAATTCCAGGTTGTTACATGATTTTTGTTAGCAACGCGCTCAAGGGTCAATAACATCATCAGAAAACACAAAGTGATTTGGTTGAAGTGATGAAGTGTTCGGAAAAAGGATTGGAAATGGCGTCGATTCTTAAAATCTTCGTTGATGAACTGGGAAAATCTGGCACAGTGAAAATATCTTATCGACTCGGTCCAATCAGCTCAAAATGGTTGAGTGCGTCAGCCTGATCACGTGGCAAAACTCATCACGCAAAAGTATATATATTTGGTAAAAAGAAACTCGCGCACTCAAAACAGCTGATCGGCTCGGCACGATCATGAAAAATGGCTTGGGCGACTCGCGATGTCAAAATCTGGTAAGTTTGGCAAAAACTGGTTCGACACGTTAAAAGGTCCGATTGGCATTTGAAAATCATGAAAAACCATGGTAAAAACCTTGGTCGATCAATTTGGTAAAAGTGGTAAACTTGAAAAATCTGGTATGTTCAAAAAGAGGTGATCGACACGGAAGATCACTCAAATTTCACGTGCGCACACTGGGGAAATCATCTTGGCAAATTCGGCTGACACTTAGCAAAAATTGCATCGCATTACCTAGGATGCGAGATTTTTGCCTGATCGTATCGGTGGAAATGTGGATTTCCCTTAGTGCACATCGCATCCTAGTGATGCGATTTCTGGTTTGGAAAATGAAGGCGGTGGATTTGGCAAGAATAGGATGCGAAAAATCAATGATCGTATCAATGTGATGCGAGTTTAGTGCGGGTGCAATGCGATGGATTTTCGCATGTGATTTGGCATGGCATGGCGGCTCTGATTTTTGGCATCGGATACGATGCGATTTTAAGCATAGGATACAATGCATAAAATGGAGGCGATATTTTGGATGCGAAGTGGATTTGGCAGAGCACCAAAAAGTTTGGCACAACAAAAATACCATGGATCGCTATATTTTGCTAAATCCACTCATGGTTTTTTCCTGCATTTCAGGATGCAACATTTTTGAAGTGTAGGATGTGACTTTTCGTATCCTACCATAAATGAAGTGTGATTTTTTTACACACAACGTAACAACCCGTAATTTAATAACATGTTAAAATCATAAATCAAGGCAGAATTAATTTTTAAAGTAAGAATCAGGGAAAACGAGTTGCGCCATTGCATTCGTCTCAAAATTCTGCTTGGAAACGAGTCCGAGTTTTCGAGAAACGGAGTCCGTATGAGGGAGATATGACCCTCCGAAGTTTCAAGGATTTTCAGGACCGAAAAACAAGCTCGAATTCGAATTCAAACCCCAGCGCAGACTGGGCGGGAATTTTCCCGCCCAGAACCAGGTCAACCTGGGGGTTGACACTATGGTCGACCTCCCAAGGTGTAATGACCCGCATTGGCAGAGGTATTATAATTAATTAATTTAATTATATAAATGGTGATTAAAAGGATTTAATTATCGTTGAATTAAATAATGATGAATATTTAATTAAAATAGTAAACTAAATAATATATTTAATTCTGAAATAATCAGAATTGGCTGAAATGATGATATGGTGTGAACTGGAACATCTGTGATATTTAATTCAGCTTGGAATTGAATTTGAATAACGAATATATTATATAAACGATAGTTTGAAAGTAGAGTTATAATATAATTAAAAATCGAGCTCGAAATGGCGCTGCAGTTCGTAAATTGGCGATTCGAACTTCAACTGAATGTACAGTATTCGTTTTAAGTCAGATTTCTGTGAAACAAGAAACAGACGGAGCTGGTGAAGTATATCTCTCTAGTGGAAGAGAAAAATCGGGATTTCGTCGTGTGGATTTTGATTTATGTCCAAATCAAATTTTAGAAAAGTCGCTATGGGATTATTAATAATTTAATTTGATTTAAAAGGGCTTTTGACGATAACTTGAGAAAACGATCGAATTAGACCACAAAACTAGTTCCGTTGAGTACGTAACGTCAATTAGAGTCAGGATAGGTATATGGTTTTTTATTTTTAGAGACTGAAAAATTTGGTGTTCAGAATGGCAATGCGGTGTGTATAAAAATAGCGTCCCGGGAAACAGTCTCGGAATGGGACGAAGTGTGTGCCATTGGGTTCGTATTAATTAATCATTATAAGGGAAGCAAGTTTCGTCACAAACCGATAATATTTGTGACTTCGGTGGCCAAAAACGCCTTATTCTGAGTTAACCATTTATACGTTTTAAACAGGGGTAAATTTTATTGAATGGTTAACTGGTCAAACGAACTCGAAATTCAACGAAACAAGTTTCATGCGAAACCTTAGGAAGAGATCTAGTGAAATGTCAAGGCCTCATATTTTTAGGATTTTTCCTGTAATTTTAAGGAATTAATGCTCGGTGTTTTTCATCGATATTTTTTTAAAGGATTTTCGCAAACGGTGTCGGAATTCGACGAAACCTGTCCCGTTAGGTCCGGAATATTTTTCTATGCTAGGATTAGCTTAGTTTGGCAAAAACAGAGATCGTATGAACAACTTTTAAGGCAGTACTTCACAGCTAAGTTATAATATAATTAAATAAAATAAATGGACCAAATTCTCAACGCTCTATAAATATCCCCTAACAGCCTTATGACCTAATTCATTTTATTTCATCGAAGTCAACACTTCTTCAGCCGCCACTCTTCTTAACCCTTATTCAAAAGAAACTCATAGAAATTTCTATAAAACATTTAGTGAATCTATCTGAGTCTCTGAGGTGATTAGCTTCATCACAATATAAGTTTCAGAGGATCCGATCAATTGTTTTGCCGTTGGGATTTTAACAGAGAGACTCAGGGTTTCGAGTTCACCGGTGTGGGGCCTGGTGGTAGTCGACTAGCGAGGACGGGTCAGCCTCGGTGATCTGTGGTGATGGAGGTCAGTACGGGTTCAAGGTGGAAGAGGCGACAGTAGTATGGGTGTGAAATGATTTAATTGGAGTGAGGATGGTTCATGTCTTTGTTCTGCGTGTTCATAGAGGGAAGAATGCCTGTAGTGGATGGTGGTATTCGTTGTGAAAGGATGGGTGCTGACTGGTGGTTTTTAGTGTAGCCGAGAATGGAGCAGTAAGGGAAAATAGGGGAAGGGGACTTCGTTTGTATTGGAAATGACGGGTTGGTTTTGTTCAAAATAGGAAAGATGATTTCGCAGTATAAAACAGAGGAGATGGAGATGTGTTTGGGAGGTTGGCATGGTGCAAACAGTGTACAAGGGGTCGAATGTGCTGTTTTAAATTCATATGAAAAAGGTCGGTTTTTGCATTGGGGTGCTGAGGACAAAACGTGAAAAAAAGTGAAGAGAAGCAGTGGAAAGGGCTTACTGGAAGGAGGAATGAGCATCGAGCTCTGTAGCTCAAATCGTGGAAGAAGTATTGGTTGGAGTGGGCCTTGAATGAAGCGGGTTGCATTTAGCGATTGGCCGGAATAATAAAGCTAAGGCCCAAGTTTTTATTACCAATTCAAGTTTTATTTATATAAAAGTGTTCAAACTTCTTAATGATATAACTTGGTCATACGTAGACGGAATTCAGCGAAACAAGATCTGACAGGATCGTATGGACGAGAGCTCCACAATGGAACTGACCACGAGTCAATTGGAGTCCATCACAATTTATAACGAAATAAATTACCCATCCGAGTCAAATCGGGCGATGGTTATCGTTATCAACGATGATCGTCCAATGTGAGTAAATCTCACTAACTCTGAACAGTTTATAATTTCATGTTGTATTTTTAGAACTGTTAAATATTGGCTGATTGACTGTGTGCTGACTGTTTGATTGAACTGCTACTCAATTAGTTGAATTTCTATATTAATTCTGTTTAACAGGATATATCATATGGAACTGAAAGTGATGTTATCTATATTGTTTAACATCTGCGATGCAGGGAAACAGGTTGGAGGAATCCAACTGGGTTCCTCAACATTTATTTTACTGTTTTACATATATTGTGATATATGATGTGATATATAATCTGTTGTCGATTATATGTGTTTGGACGATACTTATCATAGTGATTTGATTTGTTGAATACCATAACATACCGAAATGTTGATAAGGGAATATTTTCAAAGTGATATTTGAAATAAAATATTTATAAATGGAATACTTATAAATAAGAAATATTTATAAATTGGAATATTTATAAATAGGAGATATTTAGAAAAAGGGAAAACGTTATAAAAAGGAAATTGTTATAAGAAGGAAATCATTTTAAAGTGGAGAACCATTACTAAAAGTAAATCTTTAAAATGAATAAATGTTGTTAAAAAGGAAATCTTTATAAAGCGAATAAAGGAGTTAAATCGAATATGATATTCGAAAGTAGTTAAATCGAATATGGTATTCGAAAGTAGTAAATCGAATTAGTTATTTGAAAGGGGTTAGTCGAATCGAGTTAGTTGAATAGAGTAATCGAATATTTGTTATTCGAATAAGAGTTAACCAGTTAGAGTTAAACCAGTTAGAGTTAACCAGTTAGAGTTAACCAGATGGAGTTAATCAATTAGAGTTAACCAATTAGGGCTAACCAGTTAGAGTTAAACCAGTTAGAGTTAACCAGTTAGAGTTAAACCAGTTGGAGTTAATCGATTAGAGTTAAAGCAAATAGAGTTAATCGAATATAGTTTATTCGAATAGAATAAAGGAGTTAATCGAATATAGTTTATTCGAATAGAATAAAGGAGTAAATCGAATATATAGTTTATTCAAATAGAATAAAGGAGTTAATCGAATATATAGTTTATTCAAATAGAATTAAAAGAGTTATCGAATATAGTTTATTCGATAGGAGTTTGGTGAATAGAGTTAGAGTTAAATAAAAAGAGTTAAGTGAATAGAATAAATTGAATAGAGTTATCAAATATACCTTATCGAAGGAAAGAATTATCGAATAGAAAAGATTTGAAAGAGAGTTACGTAAGGAAGTTTGTTAAAGAATTAGAAGGGTGAACTTTGTCTATTTCAAGGTTAGAAACGTTGTTCAGTTAAGGTCTGAGAGGTAGTATTACCCCAACTTGATTGACTTCATTTTTAACTAAGGAATGGTTAAGGTTCGATAGTAAAGGATGGTTAAGTGAATTTAGTAATTAAAGGAGTTGGTTTGTTTAAACATCTGTCTAAGTCCAATGAAGAAGCTTTGGAAATGTTTTCCAAATAAGAAACCAGAAATGTTTTCTAATAAAGAAAACAAGAAATGGAAATGTTTTCCATTGTTAATAACATATATTTTCCAAATTTAGAAAATAAGAAATATTGAATATAGGGAAACAAAAGATAAGTAAATTAATGAAATAAAGAGATAAATGTGGAATGATGTTTGATCGATATAAATTTCCATTTGGAAAAAATATCGTTGTTTGCATACCTGTTTTTCTTCGATAGTTAAATCACAGACTATCGAAGTTTTGACCATTTTAACGTTGTTAATATGGAGAGACCGGTTGGATTATTATTCAAGAACTACTCTGTATTTGCATAAGCGTTGCGAATCATATATGCCAAAGGAAATTGAAGACGGAGTTATAAAAGGGCTATCCTGTTTACAGAATAGTGCCTTCGGTTCATCCTGTTCCTGGATGACTTGTATGGACGGATGTTTGACAGAGTATTTCCAGACGATCACGTACATTGATTTCTCCAACCGTACCAAGAGTGGAAGCGGAGAAAGAAACTTCTTTTAGCTAACACATAATATATGGTTGAGGACGTCAATCGGTGATTTGATGGATTTGACGATGTGGCATTCAAAGTGAATCCGGTGTGATGATAAAGCGTAGCTTCTAGCCTCGCATCCGGTAAATGACAGAAATCGGGCAGGCAGCATGGCTAAGTCGGTCGCACCGAAGTAGGGTGTATAATCACCTGATCTAGAGTTTCATTTACTTCTAAAATTTTATTGTTGATGTTGTCCCATTCGGGAAACGGTTGCTGATCTCAACCGTTGGTGATATACATTCGATACACTCAAGCGAAATGAGTGGTCGGTCATGTGTGGCCGGGTTGCAAGATGTTCTTGTTGAACCCAGTGTATTCCTCTCTAGAGGTACACATGCGGAAGGTGGTCCCATACCTTGTCATTGTTCGAAATCCATTACCCAATATATGCTTGCGGTTTTGATTATATATTATATATATGTAGAACGTGAGATGAAAGCGTTCTGCTAGATGATTATTATTATTATTGTGGTTGATAGACATTATTATAATATCAAAATGTAACACCCCGTATTTCTGTTAACACTAAAGTTGCTAATTAAATAATAAATTTGTAAAGGGGAGATGTATCTAATGTGCATACAAATAAATGTGTAAAGGGGAGATGTATCTAATGTGCATACAAATAAATGTGTAAAGGGGAGATGTATCTAATGTGTACGTATTTATATTTGATGGATTGACAAATAATAATAAATGTTGATAATGTACATTAAGAAAGTAATTATGACATAATTTGAAATAGGAGTAATTTACAGCCCTTAAAATGTGAACATAATTGGCTTCTCTTTAGAACGGATGGCTTTGATTAACCCTGGCTTCATCGACGGCTCAAATTAACTTGCAATTCTATATATACACCCTAGGTCACTAGACTAAAATTCACATAAAAATAAGAACTGGAGCCGCCATGCTGTCGGGAGAAAACTAAGGAGATCCTCCACTTGAAGAGACGAACAACAAATCAATTCAAAGCTAATCTATTCAACTCATATCAAAGAACAAAGCTTCAACAATGGTTCAAACAATAAATCAGCAATGCCGCAACATTTCTACAACAAAACCAATTCTTAATTCATTAGCCGTGCTATGTAAGTTCTAGTTATTTTCAGATCTAAATACTTAATTATAATATGGCGATGAAATAAAGTGAAATTGATGTAAGTTTAGCAACATTTGTGGAATGTGAAATAAGATGAATATCATGTTTTGCGATGAAATGATAATAGTACGATGCTCGTTATGTTATTAATATATGTTTGTGATTTAATTCTATTATCATGTTGAATTGGGAATTATTAAGTATGATGTTTGTTATGTTGTATAATATTAATCTATGCCAGTGATTTGATTCTATTATTAGGTTGAATTGGAAATTATTTGATAAGTTTATTTGTATAAGTATGGACTTGGATTTGTAACATCTTATGAGGATTGTATAATCTATTATGCAAGTTTATGTTGTAAAGTCATGCGACCAATTGTCAAAATCTATATGTTTATGTTTATGCGAAACATATACCATATCTCAAGTTCACACTTATCATATGTTGTGATTAATTTGCAAGTATGTTGAATCCATGTTACCAAGTAACACATGTGTATGATGATTAGCCTATGTCGCTAACTCACATATACGTATGTTGCTTTGTCTACGTTGCAAATTAACATATGTATATGGATTAGTTCATATTGCTAATTCTCATGTATGTTGTTAATATAGCCTATGTTAAAAAACACACATATATGTTGAATTGGCTTATAATTGCAAGTTCACACCTATGACATTTTAATGTTCATATTAGTCATTTTGCAAGTTCACCCCTGTAATGTTCATGATGGTTATTTTGTAAGTTCTCCCCATTATGTTCATATTTATTATGTCATCAATGCCAAAATTATACCATGTCATGTTTATGCTAATTAATGCCAATTTGTGTACATAAATTAGGCTCTCCATTATGTTCATATTTATTATGTCATCAATGCCAAAATTATACCATGTCATGTTTATGCTAATTTACGCCAATTTGTGTACATAAATTAGGCTCCCCATTATGTTCATATTTATTATGTCATCAATGCCAAAATTATACTGTAACACCCCGTATGTTGAATAACTTGCTATAATATAAATCAGGGCAGAATTAAATTTTAAAATCTGAATCAGGGGAAACGGGCTACGCCATTGCGTTCGTCTCGGAAAAATACGCGTAATAGAGTCCGAGTTTACGAAAATCGGAGTCCGTATGACCCAGTTAAGGCTCGAAGAAGTTTTCAAAAAATTCAAAACAGATTTAAATACAAAAATTTCACATTTCAGAAGAGGCGGGAAAATTCCCGCCAGGCAGAGGGTGTCGACCCTAGGGTCGACATGGGTGTCGACCCCCTCCCTAGGGGTCGACCCAGGGGTTGACCCCCCCTGTCGGCCGGTTTTTCCTGGGTGCAGTCTGAAGGGGTTTGGGCTGTGTTTTGGAGCTTGTGACGAAATCTAACGGCTCTAATCTAAATTAGGGTTAATCTAAGGGCCTAAACTAAATCCTAATTCTATAAATACACCCTAAGACTACACTAATTCATACTAAAAATAGTTACAACGTCGTTATGCCGTCAAAATGCAACTTGAAGGAGCCTCCATCAAATTGTAGAAGAAGATAGCCTCTCAAATCAACCTCTAATCAACTCTAGCAACTTAATCTTCTTCATAGGAGTGCTAATCAACAAGTTGTGAGTTTCTATAGCCTTAATGACCAATTGTTGAAATGATTATGATAAGATATAATGAGGTTATGGCTATGAATGTGGATCAATGGTAGTTATGTTATCATATGCTATGTGTTCATGATGTTATGCAAGTTATGCAAGTTATATGCTATGTGTTCATGATGTTATGCAAGTTATATGCTATGTGTTCATGATGTTATGCAAGTTATGCAAGTTATATGCTATGTGTTCATGATGTTATGCAAGTTATGCAAGTCATATGCCATATGATCATGATGTTATGCAAGTTATGCAAGTCATATGCTAGGTGATCATGATGTTATGCAAGTTATGCAAGTCATATGCTATGTGATCATGATGTTATGCAAGTTATGCAAGTCATATACTATGTGATCATGATGTTATGCAAGTTATGCAAGTCATATGCTAGGTGATCATGATGTCATGCAAGTTATGCAAGTCATATGCTATGTGATCATGATGTTATGCAAGTTATGCAAGTCATATGCTATGTGATCATGATGTTATGCAAGTTATTCAAGTTTTAGGCTATGTGTTCATGATACTAGTTAAGCAAATCGCTATGATAAACATTAATCCATTATGACACCATGATTATGCAAGTTTGGTGTTTGATTATATGCAAGTTCATGTATGATATGTTATGCAGGTTTGGTGTTTGATTATATGCAAGTTCATATATGACATGTTATGCAAGTTTGGTGTTTGATTACATGCAAGTAACATGTGCAAGTTTACACCTTTGTATGATATGCATACATATGCAAGTTAACCCTTTTGTATGTCATACATACATATGCAAGCTTACCCCTTTGTATGACATAAGTAACTTATGCAAGTTAACCTCTTTATGACATATGTGATTCATGCAAGTTTGGGTTGATTATTTATGCTAGTTGGGTTTGATGCTATATGCATGTTGACACCTTTTAAACCCATGTTGATGCTAATGTTATGCAAGTTGAACTCATTGTATGTGTGATGAATCTTCCCTTTTAAGTATGTCATGTTAGCGAATTATGTGGGGAACGATGGGGTTAATATTCATGTTAATGAAATGGTGTGAAGTTGGTATGATTATGCATACCATAAAGTGGATGGACATAATTGAGTCAATTATGTACATCGTTAAATTTGTAATTAATTAGGGATAATTAATACAAATTATGGGGGTGATTAATTAGGTGTAATTAATCGACTAAGACACAAGGTTGGACCCTTTTGTAGCATAAGACTGCCCGGAACCGACCGACAAATCCAGCGGCTACAAATGATTGGCCCAATGTGAGAGGTCTTAGGCACAAACTAAATACGTGACAAGTGTAAAGACACGAGGTTAGACTCGGTTATGGCATAAGGCTGCCCGGACCCAACCGACAAATCCAGCTGCCATAAAAGATAGTCTAATGTGAGAGGTCTTTACAACGGTTACGTTCTTAATCAATTAAGAAACACTTAACCAGATAAGCATGTAGTGGGGCATGAGGGGTTAAGTGGGTGCCTTGGGTGGCATGTGGAGATTAAGTAAGTGCCTTTGGTGGCATGTGGAAATCTAGTGGGTTGCCTTGGGTGGCAATAGAAAATACGATTAGAATACTTAACCAAAGCGGAACATGTAATTAAACATGATTAGAGGGTTAAGTAAGTGCCTTGGGTGGCATGTGGAAATTAAGTAGGTGCCTTGGGTGGCATGGGAAATCTAGTGGGTGCCTTGAGTGGCAATTGAAATATGATTAGATGACTTAACCAAACTTTAAACATGTAAGTGGACATGATTATTCAAAAAGGGTTAAGTGGGATACACTAGAAAAAGGGACAAGCTTAGGTGGGTAGCTTGTAGGGGCCCATTTCAACCAGTAACCCATATGTATCTTATTGGGCTCGACCCATGTCGAGGACGGGACACGCGTACTGGGCTTGACTATAAGAGGCCAAAACGGGTTAGCGGTGGCAACGCAAGTCCAACGGGTTTCATATGCGTGTGTGGACCCGGGCTGGTAGGTAAGACGTTGTTGCATCGTGTAGGTATAAGCCGTGCACCATTGGTTGTATCGGGTTGCCACTTTGGGGAGTGATACACCCCACTGTGGAGCCAGCACGGGTATCTATGGTAGGGAGCCGATCGCTTGGGGAGTAATGGGTACACCTAGTGGAGATAGGGGCAGACGGCACCTATGTAGTCAGCTAGGGGTACACGAAACTACTGGGTAAATTTTCTAAGTTCTTGGGTGGGATCAACCTTTAAGTAGGAATTACCCTTGGGTGGGTAGATCTAGTGTGTTGCAGTGTAGGAATTACCCTTGGGTGGGTAGATTTGGTGTGGAGCAGTGTAGTATTTATCCATGGGTGGATAGGCGCGTCTTTACCGTTATCTTAGTTCATCCTAAGTCTAGTTGGCTGCTTAGTGTAGTCATTCATCCACAGTTGTACCGTACCAGGTTTATATCATACCCTAATTACTTTAATGATTGTATTGTTAAAGTTATAGGGCTCACTCAGACTTATGTCTGACCCCGTTGTTTTTATCTTTTTCCCAACCCTCGGGTTATCAGAGTGGGCCTTGCACTAGTGGGCTTTGATCGGATTGCTTTATCTATCTTTTGGAGCTTGGACTCTTGGAGTAAAGCTCGGTTATCTTTTCTATTATGGCTATTAGTTATGAAATGGGATTATGTACTTATGTTTTAACGAGGTGGATATTTTGTACTTGATTCTTGTTGGTTTTTGATATGTAACCAAACATGTTTACCTTCTATTGCAATGAAATGATGTTTTAAATTTCAAGTATTACTTATATCTGTCTTGTTGTAATTTTTCTGTTCTATATTCACTTAAAATACTCCACCGAAGTTAAGGCATTCCCTTAGTGAGTGACCTTAGCGGGTGTGGGGGGTTACACGTGGTATCAAAGCTTAAGGTTACCAGAACAGATAAATTTTTTAGAAAACTATTTTTCTAAAAACATTTTTTGAAGAAGTATTTTCAAAAACATGTCTTTTAAGAGAAAAGTTTTTGAAAGAAAAGAACATAATCCCCAAGAGCCATATATCCTTCCTTCGATTCTCCATTTTGAATCTCTTCCTCTATCTCTTTTTGAATTTCCCCTCCGCGTATAGATGTCTTTTTAAGATAATTAAGGACTTCCGTATGAAGGACGGAAGAACCACTTCAAGGGACTAAGAAGTTTGTCGGGCTAAGAAGTTAGTCCAAGGAGGTGGAGGGCTTATGGGTACCTTTAAGATGGACGAGGGAGAAAGGTTCAAATTGCTGTTAGGTAAATAAAGGACGAAACCTCATCGTGGCGAGAAGGTCACGAAAGGAGAATGTAAAGGAGAAGGCTAGTTGTTTTGGAGAAATAGGACACCTTATTAGGATTGTCCAAAGAGGTAAGGACAAAGTACAGGATCTTCTGGAGGGTAGATGTATTCCCTCATGGCTGGTATACCTGATGGGGGTAGGGCCGTCTAGGTTGAAAGTTGGTTCTCTCGATCATCTTGTTCGAACTTTATTCGACTCTGGCGCATCGCATTTGTTTATCTCATCATCGTTAGTTGAGTCACTGCACTTAGACACCAGTCTAGTAGATGATCCCTTGGTTGCTTCAAACCCAATTGGGGGCTCCACTTATTTGTCCATGATATGTTTGGGTTTGAAGATTTCTATACTTAGTGTTGAGTTTAGATGTGATGCTTTTGTTTTGGGCTTCACGGGCTATGGGTTGATTTTGGGCATGGACTGGTTATCCAGTAATGGTGTCGTTCTTGATTGTGAAAGGAGAGTTGTTAGGCTCATGACCCGCTTGGGGAACACTATCGAGATCTCTTGTAATCCCATAGATTCTGTTATGCTAAGTTATCTTGAATCGCTTGACGCTTCGGTCGAGAGTTTGCGATCTGTTAGAGTGGTCCGGGAATACTCGGATGTGTTTGGGGAGGTGAAGGGCTTACCTCCGAAGCGGGAGATAGACTTTCGAATATATCTAGTGGGCAATGCTAAACCAGTATCTTTGCCAGTGCGCCAAATGGCTCCTAGTGAAAGGAGGGAACTCCATAAGCAAGTAGGGGAGTTGCTTGAGAAGGGGTTCATAGGACGAAGTATATCGGAGTGGGGTGCTCCAGTAGTTTTTGCCACGAAGGCGGATGGGTCCCTCAGACTTTGTGTAGACTATAGAGAACTCAACAAGCTCACAAAGAAGAATAGACACCCATTGCCGAGGATTGATGATCTCTTTGATCAGTTGGTTGGCGCCTCAGTGTTTTCGCAGTTAGACATAGCCACGGGGTTTCATCAGTTGAGAGTGGCTGAGGATAGTATAGAGAAGACTTCCTTTAGGACTCCGGATGGTTTCTATGAGTGGCTGGTGATGCCATTTAGTTTGACGAACGCCCCTGCATACTTTGTTGATTTGATGAGTAGGGTGTTCAGGGAGTACCTAAATAACTTCGTAGTGGTCTTTGTGGATGACATCTTGGTCTTTTCTAAGAGCGAAATAAGTTTTCGTATGTGCTTAATAGGTTAAGCAAAGCCAGTTATTTGATCAAAGGCGGTTTTGGAGCGAGACTGGTAAGGACATCCAGAGTTGGACAAGTGCTTAATTATTTAGCCGTTTTTACTAGTATCATCTCACGTAGGTCGTCTGAATTCGAAGGAGGTATCCCTTGGGTGTTTGTCTGATATTGGTTTAGGCCTTTGGGGCTTGCACTTGAGGGATGTCGTGTTCGACTAGGATGGTCTGCGTGAGAGATGGATAGTTGTGACGATTTTTGCATGGGAGAATATCCTGGTTTTCTCTAGAGGTGGAGAAAAGCATGCCCTACATCTTAGGGAAGTGTTGGAGACTCTTCGAGCACATAGTCTTAAGACAACAAAGGTGGATGGAATTCTTAGCATCCTATGATTTCGAGATAGTGTATACCCCTGGCAAGGGTAACGTGGTAGCATACGCCTTAAGCAGAAAAAGGTTGTCCTTGAGTCCATTGTTCGTCGAACGACGAAGCTTGGAATTTATCTCGATGTTTGATTTTAGACCTTCTGTTAACTTTGTACCCGGTTTGCTAGCATCCTTAGAGGTCAGACCTACTCTTTTGGGACGGCTTGGCGAGGCACAGCGGGACGACCCACAGTTGGTTGAGTTGGGAGAGAGGCTCATAAGGGGGAGTCGTCCAGCCATTTGAGTAGGTACACCCTAGACGATAGGGGGTGCTTGCGTAAAGACGGTAGACTTTGTGTACCGCAAGACGAGGGTTTGAGGAAGGCTATTCTTGATGATGAGCATCGTTCGAAGATGACCATTCATCCCAGTGGGGACAAGATGTACCAAGACATGAAGCGAGTTTTCTTTTGGGCCGGTATGAAGAAAGATGTGGCCGAGTATGTCGCTAGATGCTTGGTGTGCCAACAAGTGAAAGCGGAGCAAAAGAAACCTGGTGGGTTGCTTCACCCATTGGAAGTTCCGCAATGGAAGTGGGATAGCGTCTCGATGGATTTTATTGATGGGTTACCGAGATCGAGGAAGGGTAATACGGGAATTTGGGTTGTGATAGACAGACTTACTAAGAGCGCCCATTTCATACCCGTGAAGAGCAAGAGGACTGCTCCATGGCTAGCTTCAGTTTACCTTCGAGAAATAGTTCGATTGCATGGTTTACCTTCGAGCATAGTGAGCGATCGAGATCCTATCTTCACTAGCGAGTTTTGGAAAAGTTTGCAAGAGGCGGTAGGGACTCAGTTGTGTATGAGCACCGCATATCATCCTCAGACGGACGGCCAAACCGACAGGGTGAATCGTGTTCTAGAAGACCTTTTGAGGCTTTGTATCTTAGACTTTGGAGGTACATGGGAAGAGCATCTTCCATTGGTGGAGCTCGCGTATAATAACAGTTTTCAGCCTAGTATTGGTATGGATCCTTTCGAAGCTCTTTATGGAAGGCCTTGTCGATCACCTACATGTTGGTGGGAATCTACGGATAAGATCTTGCTTGGGCCTGATATGGTTAGAGAGACTTCATAAAAGATTGATTTGATTCAAAGAAGGATGAAAGAAGCGCAAGATAGGTGGAAATCTTACGTGGATAAGAGGAGGACGGATCTTGAGTTTAATGTTGGGGACATGGTCTTTGTCAAAGTATCTCCATTACGGAATGTTGTTCGCTTTGGGTCCATTGGGAAGTTAGCACCAAGATTTGTAGGACCGTTTCCTATTAAGGAAAGGATTGGACGGATGGCATATAGAGTGGATTTACCCGAGAGACTTAGTGGGGTACATGACGTATTCCATGTGTCACATTTGAGGAAGTGCCTACATGAGACCGCAGAGGTGGTAGAGCCGAGCTTGCTTAGAGAAGTGGAGGTAGAGCTTGATGCGACTATTCGACGAGCTCCTACCCGCATCCTTGGGTCAGAGATTAGGAAGTTGAGAAACAGAGAGGTTCGACTAGTCAAAGTGCAATGGGGAGAGGATGAGAGCAATGCTACTTGGGAGACAGAAGCGAAGATGCGTTCACTGTACCCATTCCTTTTTGAGGGTATGTCTTTTAACTTCTCCTTTATCGTTTGTCTAGTACTTATCTTATCTTTAGTATGTCCTCTCATTAGTATCTTTGACCTTTAGATAGGGTAAACCTATGGTTGAAACATGTGTTTGAGACATGTTATGTTAGATGGATGCGTGTGGATGCAAGTGTTTGCTAGTGGTTGCTCGTGGATGCATATACACACACTTTGGACACTAGATCGGCTCAGTCACTTCATATTGCATATTGCATATAACTGTGTGTAGGTAGCTATATTAATGGATGTATAATGGTTGTGCTATCATATGGATGATACATTTTGGTGTATGGTTGTGCACACATGTAGAAATAGTATGTGTCGATAGGGTTCTTTCGCATACATATTGGATGCATGGCACTATCATGGTTTGCATTAAGGAGGTCAATTGAATCAGTAGACCGCCTGATTTTGCATTAGACAGGGAACATATACACACACTTTTTGCATATGTTCATACAGCATTAGAAACTTTAAGGACAATGGATGCCAGTGTTCGATGGTTTGAGTAGATGGTTGTTTGGATGGTAGGATACGTTCTTCTTGACTTAAAGATTTCGGGGACGAAATCCTTTAAGTATGGGAGAATGTAACACCCCGTATGTTGAATAACTTGCTATAATATAAATCAGGGCAGAATTAAATTTTAAAATCTGAATCACGGGAAACGGGCTACGCCATTGCGTTCGTCTCAGAAAAATACGTGAAATAGAGTCCGAGTTTTTGAAAATCGGAGTCCGTATGAACCAGTTAACGCCTGAAGAAGTTTTCAGAAAATTCAAAACAGATTTAAATACAAAAATTTCACATTTCAGAAGAGGCGGGAAAATTCCCGCCAGGCAGAGGGTGTCGACCCTAGGGTCGACATGGGTGTCGACCCCCTCCCTAGGGGTCGACCCAGGGGTCGACCCCCCCTGTCGGCCAGTTTTGCCTGGGTGCAGTCTAAAGGGGTTTGGGCTGTGTTTTGGTGCTTGTGACGAAATCTGACGGCTCTAATCTAAATTAGGGTTAATCTAAGGGTCTAAACTAAATCCTAATTCTATAAATACACCCTAAGACTACCCTAATTCATACTAAAAATAGTTACAACATCGTTATGCCGTCAAAATGCAACTTGAAGGAGCCTCCATCAAATTGTAGAAGAAGATAGCCTCTCAAATCAACCTCTAATCAACTCTAGCAACTTAATCTTCTTCATAGGAGTGCTAATCAACAAGTTGTGAGTTTCTATAGCCTTAATGACCAATTGTTGAAATGATTATGATAGGATATAATGAGGTTATGGCTATGAATGCGGATCAATGCTAGTTATGTTATCATATGCTATGTGTTCATGATGTTATGCAAGTTATATGCTATGTGTTCATGATGTTATGCAAGTTAAGCAAGTTATATGCTATGTGTTCATGATGTTATGCAAGTTATGCAAGTTATATGCTATGTGTTCATGATGTTATGCAAGTTATGCAAGTCATATGCCATATGATCACGATGTTATGCAAGTCATATGCTAGGTGATCATGATGTTATGCAAGTTATGCAAGTCATATGCTATGTGATCATGATGTTATGCAAGTTATGCAAGTCATATGCTATGTGATCATGATGTTATGCAAGTTATGCAAGTCATATGCTAGGTGATCATGATGTTATGCAAGTTATGCAAGTCATATGCTATGTGATCATGATGTTATGCAAGTTATGCAAGTCATATGCTA
Source organism: Allium sativum (assembly GCA_030737875.1). Lineage (NCBI taxonomy): Eukaryota > Viridiplantae > Streptophyta > Magnoliopsida > Asparagales > Amaryllidaceae > Allium > Allium sativum. Next base: position 430,274,799 of record CM060923.1, read on the forward strand.
TGTGATCATGATGTTATGCAAGTTATGCAAGTTTTAGGCTATGTGTTCATGATGCTAGTTAAGCAAATCGCTATGATAAACATTGATCCATTATGACACCATGATTATGCAAGTTTGGTGTTTGATTATATGCAAGTTCATGTATGATATGTTATGCAAGTTTGGTGTTTGATTATATGCAAGTTCATATATGACATGTTATGCAAGTTTGGTGTTTGATTATATGCAAGTAACATGTGCAAGTTTACACCTTTGTATGATATGCATACATATGCAAGTTAACCCCTTTGTATGTCATACATACATATGCAAGCTTACCCCTTTGTATGACATAAGTAACTTATGCAAGTTAACCTCTTTATGACATATGTGATTCATGCAAGTTTGGGTTGATTATTTATGCTAGTTGGGTTTGATGCTATATGCATGTTGACACCTTTTAAACCCATGTTGATGCTAATGTTATGCAAGTTGAACCCATTGTATGTGTGATGAATCTTCCCTTTTAAGTATGTCATGTTAGCGAATTACGTGGGGAACGATGGGGTTAATATTCATGTTAATGAAATGGTGTGAAGTTGGTATGATTATGCATACCATAAAGTGGATGGACATAATTGAGTCAATTATGTACATCGTTAAATTTGTAATTAATTAGGGATAATTAATACAAATTATGGGGGTGATTAATTAGGTGTAATTAATCGACTAAGACACGAGGTTGGACCCTTTTGTAGCATAAGACTGCCCGGAACCGACCGGCAAATCCAGCGGCTACAAATGATTGGCCCAATGTGAGAGGTCTTAGGCACAAACTAAATACGTGACAAGTGTAAAGACACGAGGTTAGACTCGGTTATGGCGTAAGGCTGCCCGGACCCAACCGGCAAATCCAGCTGCCATAAAAGACAGTCTAATGTGAGAGGTCTTTACAACGGTTACGTTCTTAATCAATTAAGAAACACTTAACCAGTTAAGCATGTAGTGGGGCATGAGGGGTTAAGTGGGTGCCTTGGGTGGCATGTGGAGATTAAGTAAGTGCCTTGGGTGGCATGTGGAAATCTAGTGGGTTGCCTTGGGTGGCAATAGAAAATACGATTAGAATACTTAACCAAAGTGGAACATGTAATTAAACATGATTAGAGGGTTAAGTAAGTGCCTTGGGTGGCATGTGGAAATCAAGTAGGTGCCTTGGGTGGCATGGGAAATCTAGTGGGTGCCTTGAGTGGCAATTGAAATATGATTAGATGACTTAACCAAACTTTAAACATGTAAGTGAACATGATTATTCAAAAAGGGTTAAGTGGGATACACTAGAAAAAGGGACAAGCTTAGGTGGGTAGCTTGTGGGGGCCCATTTCAACCAGTAACCCATATGTATCTTATTGGGCTCGACCCATGTCGAGGACGGGACACGCGTACTGGGCTTGACTATAAGAGGCCAAAACGGGTTAGCGGTGGCAACGCAAGTCCAACGGGTTTCATATGCGTGTGTGGACCCGGGCTGGTAGGTAAGACGTTGTTGCATCGTGTAGGTATAAGCCGTGCACCATTGGTTGTATCGGGTTGCCACTTTGGGGAGTGATACACCCCATTGTGGGGCCAGCACGGGTATCTACGGTAGGGAGCCGATCGCTTGGGGAGTAATGGGTACACCTAGTGGAGATAGGGGCAGACGGCACCTATGTAGTCAGCTAGGGGTACACGAAACTACTGGGTAAATTTTCTAAGTTCTTGGGTGGGATCAACCTTTAAGTAGGAATTACCCTTGGGTGGGTAGATCTGGTGTGGTGCAGTGTAGGAATTACCCTTGGGTGGGTAGATCTGGTGTGGTGCAGTGTAGTATTTATCCTTGGGTGGATAGGCGCGTCTTTACCGTTATCTTAGTTCATCCTAAGTCTAGTTGGCTGCTTAGTGTAGTCATTTAACCCCAGTTGTACCATACCATGTTTATATCATACCCTAATTACTTTAATGATTGTATTGTTAAAGTTATAGGGCTCACTCAGACTTATGTCTGACCCCGTTGTTTTTGTCTTTTTCCCAACCCTTAGGTTATCAGAGTGGGCCTTGCACTAGTGGGCTTTGATCGGATTGCTTTATCTATCTTTTGGAGCTTGGACTCTTGGAGTAAAGCTCGGTTATCTTTTCTATTATGGCTATTAGTTATGAAATGGGATTATGTACTTATGTTTTAACGAGGTGGATATTTTGTACTTGACTCTTGTTGGTTTTTGATATGTAACCAAACATGTTTACCTTCTGCTGCAATGAAATGATGTTTTAAATTTCAAGTATTACTTATATCTGTCTTGTTATAATTTTTCTATTTTATATTCACTTAAAATACTCCACCGAAGTTAAGGCATTCCCTTAGTGAGTGACCTTAGCGGGTGTGGGGTGCTACATATACCATGTCATGTTTATGCTAATTTATGCCAACTTGTGTACATAAATTAGGCTCCCCATTATGTTCATATTTATTATGTCATCAATGCCAAAATTTTACCATGTCATTTTTATGCTAATTTATGCCAATTTGTGTACATAAATTAGGCTAAGCTTTTAGCCTAATATGTATACCAAAAACCATGCGAACGTAAATTAGGCTAAGTTGGTTAGCCTAATGTTAGACGGGGTAACATTGGGTTGAAATGGTAATTTTAGGAAGACTGCCATAAATTAGTAATTAATCACATAAGTGATTGATGGCATAAATGGCGTTAATTATATACCTGAATTAATGAGATTTATTGAGAATAAATGTGTCAGTAATTTGAATTTGAATAATTTACATAAATAAAATGTAAATTAGAAAATACGAATATGCTTAGCACGAGGTTGGATTTAGTTGTGATGTAAACCTGCCCGGACCCGCCCGCCTGTCCAGTAATCACCACGATACCTATCCAATGTGAGTGGCTAAGCATTGGGCCCAATAAAGACCCGAGGTTAGACTGAGTTGTGGCGTAAGACTGCACGGACCCAACCGGCATACAGGCAGCCACAACAATATCTGTCTAATCTGAGAGGTTGGTGCTCTAATAAGACAATTAGAGTTGAGTTAGGACTGATAGGGTTAAGTCAATTTAATAAATACTTAATCAAATTCAACATGTTCACTAAATTAGTGGGTAGGGTTATGTTAATCTGAACATTTAACCAATTTAATATGTTGACTAGGGGAGTGGGTAAGGTTAAGTAAATATTTAACCATTATAACATGATTAACTGGACTAGTGATTGAGGTTAAGTTAATTAGAACACTTAACCATAGAAACATGTTTGTTAGACAAGTGATTGAGGTTAAGTAAGTTAGAAACACTTAACCAATATAACATGAATAACTAAGGTTAAGGCCGCTTAACCAGTATAACAAGATAGGTGACTGGGGTTAGGTTAACAGGAAACACTTAACCACTGTAACAGGTTAGTTAAACAGATGGTGAGGTTAAGTTAACACCAGGAAGCAACACTTAACCAGAGTAACATGATAAGTAGGAGGGTTAAGTTAACTGGAATTTATTAATGACACTTAACCACAACAACCTGAGGAACACGTGGGGTTAAGTTAACAATTAAAAACACTTAACCAATATGATATGAGGAATGGGCGGGTTAAATTAACATGAATAAACAAACACTTAACCATGAAATAAATACGATTGAATAAGTGGAAGGGTTAAGTACATATCAGGGTTGGTGGGTAATATCAGTAAATATAGGCCCACAAACTTAACCGTTAATGAACATGCCTGAATCAGTTGGAGGGTTAAGTACATCACGGGTAGGTGGGTAATATCTGTATATATAGGCCCACAGACTTAACCAATAGGAAACCCTAGTAACGAGGACCTATTTCAGTAGTATCCCAATTAGGTATCAATGATACCCTGAACTAGGCAGCGTGGGGCACGATTACTGGGATGATTGTAAGCGGTCAAAGCGACGGCGGTTAGTGCATAGTGTGGGTTCTAACGGAGTGCGGGCGTGCACACGCTCCGGAGCAGACAAGTCAGGGCACTGGGGCATCAGTAGTATACCCTATGCATTCTAGGAATTGTGTGTCGGGCCGCCACTATGGGACTTGATACCCCCATGGTGGGACCAGTATAGGTATCTACAATCGAATAGGGTCGTATGACACACGCGACACAGGCATACAGATAGGGAGCCGATCGATAGGGTAGTAAGGGTACATCTAACATCTTCATAGCAATTGGTCTGATTGAGGTGGAATCCTCATACTAGATGTATACCTAAAGGCTACCACAACTGCGGGGATTGGGATCGCGTTGCAATATTAGCATTTGATATAAATGACTAGTTAGGACACTAGTTAGGTGGTGCAGAGCAATTAGATATCATTTTAATGGTGAAGCATAAGAAACCTTGCGATGTTATTCTTGATAGAAACCATGCGATGTAATACTTGATAGGAATTATGGGATGTTATACTTGATTTATCGTGCCTGTAGCTTACCTTACCATCATGCTTATGTTTACTTTCAGTTTATTCATGCCATGTTATCTTTACCTATTTTTATGCTGAAAGTCACTAGGACTTACTCAGTCTTTATGACTGACCCATTTTGTTTCGCCTCTTTTACTTCTGTTTCCCCCCACCCCACCCCCCCACCCCCCAGGTTCACAGGGTGGGAATACAACTTAGTTCGGATCTTAACAAGCCCAAGGCTCTTTCATGTAAGGCTTGGATTCCTCTTGGCTATGGTTTGCTTTGCTTTATTGGGGAATACTACAATTTATTTTTATGCTTCTTTGTTTTTGAGCAAGACAGATATTTTAGCTATGTATTTAGGTATTGGAAGTTGATGGGCTTTTATGGTAAACAATTATACTTAATAAATGATTTGAAGTACTTTTACTTTACTTTCCGCTGTTTTATATATGTCTGTCTTGTAATATTTCTGTTCGAGTACCCATAATGCTCCATTGAAGTTAAGGCATTCCCTTTGTGAGTGACCTTAACGGATGTGGGGTGTTACATTTTGTATCAGAGCAGAAGGTTACCAAACTGGGAAAAAGCTTTTAAAAACAGTCTGAAATTATTTTCAAAACGTTTACAAAGAAGCATCTTTCTAAAGAAAAGTTTTGTTTTACGAAAGGCATATTCCCCAAAGCCACATGCACTATCTTTTGATTCTCTCTTTGAATCTTTTCGTTCCCCTCTTTTCACCATAGTTCTGTAGGCATACGACTCATGTCGAAGGGCAAAGAAGTGCCCAACCTCCATCTGTAGCCGCAGTAGTTCCATCTGCGTCTAATCTTATTTCAAGCTTTGTAGAATTGTCCTGCGATGGAGGTAGCTTCCGAGAAAACTTGTCAACAAGCTATACAAGGATAGTAAGAACATCCAAGAAGGAGGAAAAAGGTGAAAGGAGAGAGGCCAAAGTGAAAGGAATAAGTAAAGTCCATGACAAGAGAGAGTATCTTTAGTATGGTAAGAAGGGACGTGTAGTTAAGTATTATAGGACAAGGACAAGGGCAAAAGACAAGATCGTCGAGAGGGCAACTGTATGCTCTCACTACTAGCGTACCTAAGAGAGGTGGTAACGATTCTGTAAAAGGTTTAGCTTTTCTTTTCTATCATCCCACTAGAACTTTGTTTTTGTACATCGCATCCTTTTAATTATGCTTCGATAGTTGAGTCTCTGCACCTTAGTACTAGCGTAGTAGAGGATCCCATTTTTGTCTCAAATCCTGTTGGGGAATCGACTCATTTATTGATGACTTGTTTGGATTTGAGGATGTCTATGCTAAGTGTTGGGTTTAGAAGTAATGCTTATGTTTTTAGGCTATGGGTTGATTGTAGGAATGGAGTGGTTATCCAGAAATGGTACCATTCTTGAGTATGAAAAAAGAGGGTTGTTAGACTCTTGGCTTGCCTTAGTAATGCCCTCGGAGTCTCGTGTAACCCTTAGGGTTCTACCATGATTAATTACCTATAATCTCTAGATACATTTATTGATCCGCTCGAGTAGCGTTCGCCACTAAGGCGGATGGTTCATTTCGCTTATGCATGAGTTATAAAGAATCACCTTAGTAAGTACATTTGGCAACATGGTTGACATTTGTTTATTTTCAAGAGATAATTCATCTATGTGGAATACCTTCTAGTAAGTGAACAAGATCCAAGATTCACTAGTGAATTTTGGAGAGCTTGCATGAAACCATGAGTACGCAGTTATGCTTGAGCCAAGTATACTAGAAGGAGAATAAGTGAAAGTGGAACGGGGGGCAACAGTGAAATGGGTTCCAACTCATATTTTGGAAACAAGAATTAAGAAGCTATGAAATTGTTAAGTTAAAGACGGTCAAAGCACAATGGAGTTAAGCTCAAGGAAATGAGACTTAGAAGATTGAAGACTAGATTCGTGCATCATATCTCTTTTTAAGAGTATATCCTTGATCCCTCTTTTCCTGTAGAGCTTATTTACATGCTATCTTTTGTGTATATCCTCTCGGTCCTATTCTCAATCCAATTTCTGTTGCAAACCCCATAGGGAGTATAACTCATCTGTTGGTAACACATGTTGGGGCTTGAGGGTGTTCGTTGGGTTGACTAAACTTTTTGGGTTTTATAGGATATGGGTTAGTTTTAGGAAGGGATTTCCTGTGATCTAAAAGGAGTCTGTCATGCTTAGTTTCCTAGAAACATATATATATTGGTTGGGTTGAGTAATTCTTTGGGTGTCAGTCTGATGTTGATTTCGGTCTTCGGGGCTGATACTTAGGGGGTTCTTCTCCTAATCAGGATATATGTGGTGTAGATTTCCAGTTTTGACATTGCCTAATGGGCACAAAGTTTTTATTTGCTTCTGTCTTTCGACTATATCTTTAGATAGGAACAATTGGGTGTAAACATGTTTTTGAGACATGTTATGATTGATGGTTGCAAATGGCTGTAGATGGTTGCTAGTGGTTGCTCGTGGATGCATTTAAACATTAGGCACTAGATCGACTCAGTCACCTTTCATATTGCATATGCATGAGTGTTTATACTTTTTTATGGATGAATTTGAATGTGTTATCATATGGATGCTGCATTTCGATGAACGGTTGGGCACGCATGTAGAATTAATATGTATCATTAGGAATCTTTTTGCATACATATTGGATGCATGGCACTATCATGGTTTGCATTAAGGAGGTCAAATGAATCAGTAGACCGCCTAATTTTGCATTAGATACGAACATGTACACACACTGTGCATATAAACATGAAAGCATTAGAAGCCTTTAAGGACAATGGATGCATGTGTTTGATGGCTGAGTAGATGGACGATTGGATGGTAGGATATGCATTCTCCTAGACTTGAAGATTTGGGGACAAAATCCTTTAAGGAAGGGAGAATGCAACACCCCGTATTTCTGTTAACACTAAAGTTTCTAATTAAATAATAAATGTGTAAAGGGGAGATGTATCTATGTGCATACAAATAAATGTGTAAAGGGGAAATGTATCTAATGTGCATACAAATAAATGTGTAAAGGGGAGATGTATCTAATGTGTACGTATTTATATTTGATGGATTGACAAATAATAATAAATGTTGATAATGTACATTAAGAAAGTAATTATGACATAATTTGAAATAGGACTAATTTACAGCCCTTAAATTGTGAACATAATTGGCTTCTCTTTAGAACGGATGGCTTTGATTAACCCTGGCTTCATCGACGGCTCAAATTAACTTGCAATTCTATATATACACCCTAGGTCTCTAGACTAAAATTCACATAAAAATAAGAACTGGAGCCGCCATGCTGTCGGGAGAAAACTAAGGAGAGCCTCCACTTGAAGAGACGAACAACAAATCAATTCAAAGCTAATCTATTCAACTCATATCAAAGAACAAAGCTTCAACAATGGTTCAAACAATAAATCAGCAACGCCGCAACATTTCTACAACAAAACCAATTCTTAATTCATTAGCCGTGCTATGTAAGTTCTAGTTATTTTCAGATCTAAATACTTAATTATAATATGGCGATGAAATAAAGTGAAATTGATGTAAGTTTAGCTACATTTGTGGAATGCGAAATAAGATGAATATCATGTTTTGCGATGAAATGATAATAGTACGATGCTCGTTATGTTATTATTATACGTTTGTGATTTAATTCTATTATCATGTTGAATTGGGAATTATTAAGTATGATGTTTGTTATGTTGTATAATATTAATCTATGCCAGTGATTTGATTCTATTATTAGGTTGAATTGGAAATTATTTGATAAGTTTATTTGTATAAGTATGGACTTGGATTTGTAACATCTTATGAGGATTGTATAATCTATTATGCAAGTTTATGTTGTAAAGTCATGCGACCAATTGTCAAAATCTATATGTTTATGTTTATGTTTATGCGAAACATATACCATATCTCAAAGTTCACACTTATCATATGTTGTGATTAATTTGCAAGTATGTTGAATCCATGTTACCAAGTAACACATGTGTATGATGATTAGCCTATGTCGCGAACTCACATATACGTATGTTGATTTGTCTACATTGCAAATTAACATATGTATATGGATTAGTTTATATTGCTAATTCTCATGTATGTTGTTAATATAGCCTATGTTTAAAAACACACATATATGTTGAATTGGCTTATAATTGCAAGTTCACACCTACGACATTTTAATGTTCATATTAGTCATTTTGCAAGTTCACCCCTGTAATGTTCATGATGGCTATTTTGCAAGTTCTCCCCATTATGTTCATATTTATTATGTCATCAATGCCAAAATTATACCATGTCATGTTTATGCTAATTTATGCCAATTTGTGTACATAAATTAGGCTCCCCATTTTGTTCATATTTATTATGTCATCAATGCCAAAATTATACCATGTCATGTTTATGCTAATTTATGCCAATTTGTGTACATAAATTAGGCTCCCCATTATGTTCATATTTATTATGTCATCAACGCCAAAATTATACCATGTCATGTTTATGCTAATTTATGCCAACTTGTGTACATAAATTAGGCTCCCCATTATGTTCATATTTATTATGTCATCAATGCCAAAATTTTACCATGTCATTTTTATGCTAATTTATGCCAATTTGTGTACATAAATTAGGCTAAGCTTTTAGCCTAATATGTATATCAAAAACCATGCAAACGTAAATTAGGCTAAGTTGGTTAGCCTAATGTTAGATGGGGTAACGTTGGGTTAAAATGGTAATTTTAGGAAGACTGCCATAAATTAGTAATTAATCACATAAGTGATTGAAGGCATGAATGGCGTTAATTATATACCTGAATTAATGAGATTTATCGAGAATAAAGTGGCAGTAATTTGAATTTGAATAATTTACATAAATAAAATGTAAATTAGAAAATACGAATATGCTTAGCACGAGGTTGGATTTAGTTGTGATGTAAACCTGCCCGGACCCGCCCGCCTGTCCAGTAATCACGACGATACCTATCCAATGTGAGTGGCTAAGCATTGGGCCCAATAAAGACCCGAGGTTAGACTGAGTTGTGGCGTAAGACTGCACGGACCCAACCGGCAAACAGGCAGCCACAACAATATCTGTCTAATCTGAGAGGTTGGTGCTCTAATAAGACAATTAGAGCTGAGTTAGGACTGATAGGGTTAAGTCAATTTAATAAATACTTAATCAAATTCAACATGTTCACTAAATTAGTGGGTAGGGTTATGTTAATCTGAACATTTAACCAATTTAATAAGTTGACTAGGGGAGTGGGTAAGGTTAAGTAAATGTTTAACCATTATAACATGATTAACTGGACTAGTGATTGAGGTTAAGTTAATTAGAACACTTAACCATAGAAACATGTTAGTTAGACAAGTGATTGAGGTTAAGTAAGTTAGAAACACTTAACCAATATAACATGAATAACTAAGGTTAAGGCCGCTTAACCAGTATAACAAGATAGGTGACTGGGGTTAGGTTAACAGGAAACACTTAACCACTGTAACAGGTTAGTTAAACAGATGGTGAAGCTAAGTTAACACCAGGAGGCAACACTTAACCAGAGTAACATGATAAGTAGGAGGGTTAAGTTAACTGGAATTTATTAATGACACTTAACCACAACAAAATGAGGAACACGTGGGGTTAAGTTAACAATTAAAAACACTTAACCAATATGATATGAGGAACGGGCGGGTTAAATTAACATGAATAAACAAACACTTAACCATGAAATAAATATGATTGAATAAGTGGAAGGGTTAAGTACATATCAGGGTTGGTGGGTAATATCAGTAAATATAGGCCCACAAACTTAACCGTTAATGAACATGCCTGAATCAGTTGGAGGGTTAAGTACATCATTGGTAGGTGGGTAATATCTGTATATATAGGCCCACAGACTTAACCAATAGGAAACCCTAGTAACGAGGACCTATTTCAGCAGTAACCCAATTAGGTATCAATGATACCCTGAACTAGGTAGGGTGGGGCACGATTACTGGGCTGATTGTAAGCGGTCAAAGCGACGGCGGTTGGTGCACAGTGTGGGTTCTAACGGAGTGCGGGCGTGCACACACTCCGGAGCAGACAAGTCAGGGCACTAGGGCATCAGTAGTATACCCTATGCATTCTAGGAATTGTGTGTCGGGCCGCCACTATGGGACTTGATACACCCCATGGTGGGACCAGCATAGGTATCTACAATCGAATAGGGCCGTATGACACACGCGACACAGGCGTACAGATAGGGAGCCGATCGATAGGGTAGTAAGGGTACATCTAACATCTTCATAGCAATTGGTCTGACTGAGGTGGAATCCTCACACTAGATGTATACCTAAAGGCTACCACAACTGCGGGGATTGGGATCGCGTTGCAATATTAGCATTTTAAAATAAATGACTAGTTATGACACTAGTTAGGTGGTGCAGAGCAATTAGATATCATTTTAATGGTGAAGCCTAAGAAACCTTGCGATGTTATTCTTGATAGAAACCATGCGATGTAATACTTGAGAGGAATTATGGGATGTTATACTTGATTTATCGTGCCTGTAGCTTACCTTGCCATCATGCTTATGTTTACTTTCAGTTTATTCATGCCATGTTATCTTTACCTATTTTTATGCTGAAAGTCACTAGGACTTACTCAGTCTTTATGACTGACCCATTTTGTTTCGCCTCTTTTTCTTCCATCCCCCCCCCCCCCCCCCCCCCCGCGGTTCATAGGGTGGGAATACAGCTTAGTTTGGGTCTTACCAAGCCCCAAGGCTGTTTCATGTAAGGATTGGATTCCTTTGGCTATGGCTTGCTTTGCTTTATTGGGGAATACTACAGTTTATTTTTATGCTTCTTTGTTTTTGAGCAAGACAGATATTTTAGCTATGTATTTGGTTATTGGAAGTTGATGGGCTTTTATTGTAAACAACTCTACTTAATAAATGATTTGATGTACTTCTACTTTACTTTCCGCTGTTTTATATATGTTTGTCTTGTAATATTTCTGTTCCAGTACCCATAATGCTCCATTGAAGTTAAGGTATTCCCTTTTTGAGTGACCTTAACGGATGTGGGGTGTTACACAAAAGGTTTTTGATATAAAGATAATTTGGATTCTCATAAGGGAAAAACCCGTTCCGTTATACGGCGTGGTCTTATGAGATATCGATTACCTGCTTGAACTGTTTTACTCATACCAGTCCCATGACTGACCCGGAGTTTATTTGCTTGTTTCCCTAAACTCTTGGGTGCCTAAATTTGTACAGGCAGTCAAGTAGTCGGGATTTACAGATATAATGGAAGAGCTGGAGCAGGAGGCTTCAGGATCATATAGCTATAGTTTATTTCCGCTGTGTTGTAAGTGTTGTACTTTGATAATGATGTATATTCAAGTACAAATGTATATTTCAAGTTATGTTATATGAAATATATTTATTCGTTCCGTTGTGAGGTTCGTGTTACTCTGATGTTGTGTTCTTCTTCTTCTTCTATTCTAATTTTCTACCTTATCTATCCTCACCCTCTGTTTTCTTTCTATTAGTGTTCTGATTTTCCAGTGTAATTGGGGTTGGACTTGTGTTTTTGGTCAGCTCAAATTGGACCGGAATTTTGGGTCATTACACAGGGACCAGGCCGACCCTATGGTCGACATGGGGGTCGACCTGGTGCTGAAACCCTATTTGGAGCCTGGGTTCATTCTGATGTTTCTGGTCTCGTTTTCAGTCTAGGTTCCTTCGTCTAATCCTATATAAACAGCCCCCTTTGCCCCCATTCTCTTTACACCATTCTTCCCTAACCTTATGCCGCAAAAATTCTTGATGGACATGGTTACTTCTTCAATATTAAATTAAAATAAAACACGAAGACTATTTCTTGAAGACTACGGCTAGGAATTGCATATCGGGGATTTTCTTCCACAATCAAATCAAGATTCAACGATTCAACAATTCGACGACTAATTTCTAGATTCAACTTCTGCATCTCAGTTTCTTAGTCCACGATCTGCAAGTTCTAGTTACTTTGAGATTTAAACTTATTAATTGTAATTTGGACATGAGATAAAGTGAAATTGGACTTAAGGATGATAATCGATTCACATCTATTCTAGTTTTCATCTTGGATCTTGACATTAGGGAATATTTCTATGAAATCATTTTGGGCCTATTCATGTTGTAAATCAAACTCTTTCATGTCCATAACATTATCATGCCTGTGATGTTAAATCAGTCTATTATTTACAAGTTTGGGACTATCACCTTATGCCATGACTATCACCTTATTATGCTAGATTTGAAATCCTATTATTTTCTATATGCCAGTGATGTGGTAACCAATTATCTCAAGTTATATCATGCTAGTCTTGTAATCCCTTTTATCACTTTATGCTCGTCCTTTTTTCCTATCATGGTTTTGATGTTATTCCCCTTATTTCTGGATTTGGATTTACTTGTAATTTAGATCGATTCACGTTTACGTGCGATGGGAATACGATTTAGGTAGATTAGGCAAAACATGAATTGGTTATGAACATGAATCATGAATTTGATAATAGGCATAAGTTGAAGCTTGACATGAAACTTGCCATGAAACTTGACACGAACTTGACATGAAATTTGAACATGGACATGACACTAGAATGAACTTGAAAATGGCCAACTCGAGGTTGGGTTGAGCTTGCAATGTAATTCTGCTCGGAACCGCCCGTCAAATCCAGTGACTGCAAACAATAGGATCCAATGTGGGTAGTTGGTCGTATCGCGCTTGAAACCCGAGGTCAGACTGAGTTGTGGTGTAAATCTGCCCGGAACCGCCCGGCATATCCAGTGACCACAACAACAGGTCTGATGTGAGAGGTTGGGGTGCATTTAATGAATTAATGCCACATGGTAGGGTTAAGTCATGAACATGAAAGACAACACTTAACCAACTTGACACATGATTTGTAGGGTTAAGTCGTGAATTTAAATGACAACACTTAACCTGTTGGACGGAAACCCTAGTTACGCAGTCCATTTCAGCAGTAACCCACTAGATGTATCATGGTACCCCGGGATTAGGCAGGTGGGGCACGATTACTGGGCTGATTGTAAGCGGCCAGCACGACGGCTGAGTTGGTGCGCCAGTGTAGGTTCAGGCAGACTATGGTCGTGCACGTAGTCCAGAGTTGAAAAAGCAGGCATTGGGCATTAGTAGGTTTACACTGTGCATGCTTGATTCGTGTCGGTGGTTGGCACTCTAGGGCTTGATACACCCTATGGTGGACCTAGCACATGTGACTACATTTGTGATAGGGCCGTATAACACAGACACACGATGAGCTAGAACTTGTAAGGAGCCGATCAATTAATGGATCGTTCCGTAGGACCCCGAAATGCGTCATTTCATGATATTGGGCCAAGGGATCATTTCATGGTTAATATATGACATGGGTTTGGGATACTAGTGCAGTTGGTGCAGCGAATCTTGAACATGCGATGCTATACTTGATTTATACTAGAATTATCATGTTATCTTAGTCTATTTTTCTCATCTTGACAGCATCCTTATGTTTACTTTCAGTTTATACATGTCATGTTACCTTCACCTGTTTTTATGCTGAAAGTCACTAGGACGTACCAGTCTTTATAACTGACCCATTTTCTTTCGCTTCTTTTTTTCCGTTCCTCCCCCCTTAGGTTCTTAGGGAGGAAACTCTAGCACTTAGCTTGGATTTCACTTGCTTTCGGTTCTGCTCATGTACGGTTTGATCTTGAGCTATGCTATGGATGCATTTTTGCTACCTTTGGGGAATTAATCTACTTTTGTTGTTTTAAGTTTTATGCTTCTTTATTTATTTAAGGCAGAACTTGTTGTAATGGAAAATGATAGTTGGTACTTTGGATGAAAAAGGTTTTGACTCTTTTTGAAAGTAATGAAATTTTGCTTTTGATTCTTCCGCTGTTTCATTTATGTTCTGTCGTGTAATATTTCTGTGTTTGTTCACCTCGATAACGCTCGCCCCAAACTAGTGCATTCCCTTTGTGAGTGACCCTAGCAGAGGTGGGGTGTTACACTTGGTATCAGAGCCAGGTTACCAGACTGGGAAAAAGTTTTTAAAACCTTCTAAACTATTTTCAAAACCGTTTGCAAAGAAGCATTTTTCAAGAAAAGTCATGTTTTATTTAAAGGCTATTCCCCAAAAGCCGTTAGCGCTATCCTTTGTTTCCTCGTCTGAATCTTTTCCTTTTCATTTCAGCATGTCTGGGAATCTTAACCTTCCATAGGGTGTGCCAATACCTGGCTGGTTCAGGAGATACTTAGAGGCTAGGGCCAACGATGCAGGCCTAGCGGATTTTCCTCCTCCAGCTACAGCAGTTCCTCCTCCTCCTCCTTGTGCAAATGCTTTCTCAAAGATCTATAGAGATTTTAGGGCCATGGGTGGAAAGGATTTCAAAGGAACTGAATAATTCGTAGAAGCGAGGAACTGGCTCAAAGAAACTGAGGATCTGTTCGTTATCTTCGAGGTGGACGATAGGCAGAAGGTACAATTGGCAGCATGGTTGCTCAAAGACAAAGCTTCCTATTGGTGGGAAGTCACCAATGCTAAAAAACCTATTGACACATGGATGGATTTCTGGATAAGGTTTGAGATGAAATTCCTCTCACAAGCTGAACGAAGACTATAGCTGGAAAAGTTCTTATCTCTTAAGCAGGGAAGTATGACGGTCAAGGAGTACGTCAATCAATTCAATCAGCTGGCCCGGTTTGGACTAGACTTAGTGAATAATCATCATAAGAAGGCTCTCCGTTTTGTCAAGGGATTGAATGAGCTACTTCACAGCTTGGCTATGACCCACATACCTATGGGGGCTACATATGAAAGGTTAGTAGACATGGCGCTCTTAAATGAGGAAGACAAGGGCAAGAATGAGGCAAAAGCAGAAGTGCCTCAAGATAAGAAGGGGGAAGGGTCACAGAACAAGAAGGCTGATCCAAAGAAAGGCGGGAAGAACAACAAACCCCGTGAATAGAGAAAGTGTAATTTCTGTGGCACTCCTGGACATCTGGTCAAAGACTGCAGGAAGAAGAAAAGGAAGATGGGTGGCTGTTTTCACTGTGGCAAGACAGGACACATGGCTAAGGCCTGCCCAAGGAAGCAAGGGCAGGGAGCTGGACCTTCTTTTGGAGGACAAGCCCATGCTCTCACGGTACCTCCGCAAGGACGAGGTATAAATATTTATGTCGAAAGTTTAGTCAATCTTTTTGATCATCCTGTTCGAACCTTGTTTGATTCTGGCACATCGCATACTTTTATTTCTTCTGATATTGTCGAAACTCTGCACCTAAGTACTAGTTTAGTTGAGGATCCCGTTATTGTTTCAAATCCAATTGGTGCCTCCGCTCATTCATCTATGATTTGTTTGGATTTGAGGATTTCTATCTTAAGCGTAGAATTCATGTGTAATGCTTATGTTCTCGGATTTATGGGATACGGTTTGATTCTAGGCATGGATTGGTTGTCCAATAATGGAGCCATTCTCGATTGTGAACGAAGGGTAGTTAGACTCGTGACTCGCCTTGGTAATACTCTTGAAATTTCTTGTAACCCTATGGGTCCTGTCATGTTATGTTATCTAGAATCTCTTGACTCGTCTATCGATGATTTGCAATCAGTAAGGGTAGTCCGAGAATATCCCGATGTCTTTTATGAGGTTAAGGGTTTACCCCCTAAATGCGAGATAGATTTCCGTATATATCTTGTTGATAATGCTAAGCCAGTTGCATTGCCCGTTAGACACATGGACCCGCGAGAGAGAAAAGAGCTTAGTAATCAAGTTAAGGAGTTGTTTGAGAAAAATTTCATTAGGCGAAACATTTCTGAATGGGGTGCTCCGGTGGTATTCGCAACTAAGGCGGATGGTTCGCTTTGTCTATGCGTAGATTATCGTGAGTTAAACAAGCTGACTCAGAAGAATAGGCACCCACTACCGAGAATCGACGACTTGTTCGACCAGCTTGTAGGAGCATCTGTTTTCTCTCAACTCGATCTAGCTACAGGATACCATCAGCTTAGAGTGACCGAGGATAGAATTGACAAGACTACGTTTAGGACTCCGGATGGTTTCTTCGAATGGCTCGTCATGCCGTTTGGTTTGACGAATGCACCAGCGTATTTCATAGACTTGATGAGTAGGGTGTTTAGGAAGTTCCTTAACAAGTTTGTGGTGGTCTTCGTGTACGATATTTTGATCTTCTCAAAGGATGAGGAAGAACATGTTAGACATCTCAAGGAAGTCATGGATACGCTTAGAGCACACGAGTTAAAGGCTAAGTTCTCCAAGTGTTTTTTTTAGAGAAAAGAAGTTCGGTTTCTTGGACATGTATTTTCTAAGCATGGTATTGCTGTGGAGCCCGCAAATGTAGCTGCGGTGCAAGAGTGGAAAGTTCCTAAGAACACAACGGAAGTGAGAAGCTTTCTCGGTTTGGCGGGCTACTATAGGAAGTTCATTAAGGACTTCGCTAAGATTTCATCCCCTCTTACTAGGTTAATGAAGAAGAACCTAACTTTTGCATAGGACATAGAGTGTGACATTGCTTTTCAAAGGCTTAAGAGAGCCCTTACCACAGCTCCAGTTTTGACATTACCCGATGGAGGTAAGATCTTTATGGTGTACACAGATGCGTGCGGCATGGGAACAGGCGCTGTCCTAATGCAAGAAGGGAAAGTGATATGCTACGGGGGTAGACAACTTAAAGTTCATGAGAAAAACAATCCCACACATGACTTGGAATTGGCCGCGATTGTTTTTGCGCTTAAGTCTTGGCGCTACTATCTTCTAGGTGAGAAGTTCTAGTTGTATACCGATCACAAATCGCTTAAGTACCTCTTTTCGCAAAAAGATTTGAATCTAAGGCAACAGAGGTGGATGGAATTCTTAACATCATATGACTTCAATATAGCTTATACCCCTGGCAAGGGTAACGTGGTGGAGGATGCGCTAGGTAGGAAAAGGTTGTCTATGAGTCCTTTGTTTGTTTAAAGGAAAAGTCTAGAGTTTATAGCAACCTTTGATTTCACACCTGTTGTTGAGTCGTTGGCTAGCACGTTAGCATCTCTTGAGTTAAGGCCTATGCTTCTAGACCAAGTAGGGACTTCACAGAAGGAAGACCCACAGATAGTCGAGATCATGGACAAGTTGATTAGAGGTGAGTTGTCAAGTCACCTCAGTAGATATGCCATAGATGATAAGGGATGGCTAAGGCGTGATGGTAGACTATGTGTCCAACAAGTGGGAGACTTAGTAAAGAGAGTTCTCGAAGAGGCGCATCACTCGAAGATGACTATACATCCCGGAGGGGATAAAATGTACAAGGATATGAAGTGCATTTTCTTTTGGAACGGGATGAAAAAGGACGTGGCGGAATTCGTTTCTAAGTGCACGGTATGCCAACAAGTAAAGGCCGAGTCGAAAAAGCCCGCTGGGCTATTGCATCCTTTGGAGGTTTCGCTGTGGAAATGGGAGAGTGTCTCGATGGATTTCGTGGATGGATCGCCTAGGTCAAGAATGGGCAATACTAGCATATGGGTTATAGTAGATAGACTCACGAAGAGTGCTCACTTCATTCTTGTGAAGAGCAAGAGGACCGCATCATGGCTAGCGTCTATATTCCTTCGAGAAATAGTACGGTTGCACAGAGTTCCTTCAAGTATAGTTAGCGATCGTGACCCGATTTTCACTAGCGAATTTTGGAATAGTTTACAAGAAGCAATGGGTACACGACTAAGCTTAAGCACATCCTATCACCCACACACGGATGGACAAACCGAATGGGTAAATAGGGTACTAGAGGATCTTTTGAGACTATGCATTCTTTACTTTGGTGGTACTTGGGAAGATCGCCTACCTCTCGTTGAGTTCGCGTATAATAATAGTTACCAAGCTAGCATAGGAATGGCACCATTTGAAGCTTTATACGGAAGACCATGCAAGTCACCAACTTGTTGGTGGGAGTCGACAGACAAGCTCATACTTGGATCCGACATGATAAGGGACACTTTCGAGAAGGTTGAGTTGATACGAAGACGGATGAAAACAGCCCAAGACAGACATAAATCCTACGCGGACAAGAGAAGGACAGACCTAAAGTTCGAAGTCGGAGATATGGTCTTTATAAAAGTTTCTCCTTTACGCAATGTGGTTCGCTTTGGGGCGGTTGGAAAGTTAGCACCGAGGTTCGTAGGACCGTTCCCTATCATCGAGAGGATTGGACAGATGGCCTATAAGGTAGAGTTACCCGAGAGGTTGACCGGAGTACACAATGTCTTTCACGTTTCGCATCTCCTAAAGTGCTTACATGAGTCTGCCGAAGTGGTTGAGCCAAGCATCCTTGAAGGCGTAGAAGTGGAAAAGGAAGCAACATTGAGGCGAGTTCTGATTCATATCTTAGGAACGGAGATCAAGAAGCTAAGGAATCGAGAAGTCGAGCTAGTTAAAGTACAGTGGAGTGAAGCCCAAGGAGACGCAACTTAGGAAACCGAAGAGAAGATACGCGCGCTATACCCAATTCTTTTTAAGGGTACATTCTCGATCTCTTTTTCCTATAAGTTTACATATCTTCGTATCATGTACATGCTTTTGCTATCCATGTTTGTCTTGTTATCTTCTCGATCCTATCTTGAGAACCTTAGGTAGAACCCTTTTGGATGTAAACATGTAATTGAAACATTTTATGGTTGATGATTGCAAGTGGTTGCTCTTGGTTGCATAACACACATTAGGCACTAGGTCGGCTCAGTCACATATTTAATATTGCATATGCATGGGTGCTTATACTTGTATATGGATGGAAATTTGATATGTTATTATATGGATGTTGCATATGAATGAATATTTGTGCACTCATGTAGAGATTATAAAGTATGTTAGGAATTTGCATATATGTTGGACTCATTGCACTAACACATTTTGCATTAAGGAGATCTACTGAATCAGTAACCGCCTGATCTTTTGCATTAGATAAGTACATATACACACACTCTTGCATAAGTTCATATAGCATTAGAAATCTTTTAAATACAGTGGTTGCTTGTGGATGATGGTTGATTAGATGATAGGATTCATTCTTCTTAACTTGAAGATTTCGGGGATGAAATCCTTTAAGGAGGGGAGAATGTAACAACCCGAAATTTAATAACATTTTAAAACCATAAATCAAGGAAGAATTAATTTTTAAAATAAGAATCAGGAAAAACGGGTTGCGCCATTGCGTTCATCTCGAAATTCTGCTTGGAAACGAGTCCGTGTTTTCGAGAAACGGAGTCCGTATGAGGGAGATATGACCCTCCGAAGTTTCAAGGATTTTCTAGACCAAAAAACAGCTCGAATTCGAATTCGAAATTCGAATTCAAACCCCAGCGCAGACTGGGCGGGAATTTTCCTGCCCAGGACCAGGTCGACCTGGGGGTCGACACTATGGTCGACCTCCCAGGGACAAGGTTGACCCTATGGTCGACCTGGGGGTCTACCTAGTGCTAAAACCCTGTTTTGAGCCTGGGTTCATTCTGATGTTTCCGGTCTCATTTTCAGTCTAGGTTCGTCCGTCTAATCCTATATAAACAGCCCCTAGCCCCATTCTATTTACACCATTCTGCTCTAACCTTATGCTGCACAAATTCTTGATGGACATGGCTTCTTCTTCAAAATTAAATTAAAATAAAACACGAAGACTATTTCTTAAAGACTACGGCTAGGAATTGCATATCAGGTATTTTCTTCTACAATCAAATCAAAATTCAACGATTCAACAATTCGACGACTAATTTCTAGATTCAACTTCTTCATCTCAATTTCTTAGTCCACGATCTGTAAGTTCTGGTTACTTTGAGATTTAAACTTGTTAATTGTAATTTGGACATGAGATAAAGTGAAGTTGGACTTAAGTATGATAATCGATTCACATCTATTCTAGTTTCCATCTTGGATCTTGATATTTGGGAATATTGCTATGAAATCAGTTTGGGCCTATTCATGTTGTAAATCAAACTCCTTCATGTCCATAACATTATCATGCCTGTGATGTTGAATCAGTTTATTATTTACAAGTTTGGGTCTATCACCTTATGCCATGACTATCACCTTATTATGCTAGATTTGAAATCTTATTATTTTCTATATGTCAGTGATGTTGTAACCAATTATCTCAAGTTATATCATGCTAGTCTTGTAATCCCTTTTATCACTTTATGCTTGTCCTTTTTGTCTATCATAGCTTTGATGTTATTCTTCCTTATTTCTGGATTTGGATTTACTTATAATTTAGATCGATTCACGTTTACGTGTGATGGGAATACGATTTCGGTAGATTAGGCAAAACATGAATTGGTTATGAACATGAATCATGAATTTGATAATAGGCATAAGTTGAAACTTGACATGAAACTTGACATGAAACTTGCCATGAAACTTGACACGAACTTGACATGAAATTTGAACATGGACATGACACTAGAATGAACTTGAAAATGTCCAACTCGAGGTTGGGTTGAGTTTGCAGTGTAATTCTGCTCGGAACCGCCCAGCAAATCCAGTGACTGCAAGCAATAGGATCCAATGTGGGTAGTTGGTCATATCGCGCTTGAAACCCAAGGTCAGACTGAGTTGTGGTGTAAATCTGCCCGGAACCGCCCGGCATATCCAATGACCACAACAACAGGTCTGATGTGAGAGGTAGGGGTGCATTTAATGAATTAATGCCACATGATAGGGTTAAGTCATGAACATGAAAGAAAACACTTAACCAACTTGACACATGATTTGTAGGGTTAAGTCGTGAATTTAAATGACAACACTTAACCTGTTGGACGGAAACCCTAGTTACGCGGTCCATTTTAGCAGTAACCCACTAGATGCATCATGGCACCCTGGGACTAGGCAGGGTGCGGCACGATTACTGGGCTGATTGTAAGCGACCAGAACGATGGCCGAGTTGGTGCGCCAGTATAGGTTTAGGCGTACTATGGTCGTGCATGTAGTCCAGAGTTGAAAAAGCAGGCATTGGGCATCGGTAGGTTTACACTGTGGATGCTTGATTCGTGTCGGTGGATGGCACCCTAGGGCTTGATACACCCTATGGTGAACCTAGCACAGGTGACTACATTTGTGATAGGGCCATATGACACAGACACACGACGAACTAGAACTTGTAAGGAGCTGATCGATTAATGGATCGTTCCGTAGGACCCCGAAATGGGTCATTTCATGATATTGGGCCAAGGGATCATTTCATGGTTAATATATGACATGGGTTTGGGATACTAGTGCAGTTGGTGCAGCGAATCTTGAACTTGCGATGCTATACTTGATTTGTACTTGAATTATCATGTTATCTTAGTCTATCTTGTCCATCTTGACATCATCCTTATGTTTACTTTCAGTTTATACATGTAATGTTACCTTTACCTTTTTTTATGCTGAAAGTCACTAAGACTTACCAGTCTTTGTAACTGACCCATTTTCTTTCGTCCCCCTCCCCCCAGGTTCTCAGGGAGTAAACTCTAGCACTTAGCTTGGATTTCTCTTGCTTTCGGTTCAGCTCATGTACGGTTTGATCTTGAGCTATGCTATGGCTGCATTTCTGCTACTTTTGGGGAATTAAGCTACTTTTGTTGTTTTAAGTTTTATGCTTTTTTATTTATTCAAGGCAGAACTTGCTGTAATGGAAAATGATAATTGGTACTTTGGATGAAAAAGGTTTTGACTCTTTTTGAAAGTTATGAAATTTAGCTTTTGATTCTTCCGTTGTTTCATTTATGTTCTGTCTTGTAATATTTCTGTGTTTGTTCACCTCGATAACGCTCCTCCAAATCTAATGCATTCCCTTTGTGAGTGACCCTAGCGGAGGTAGGGTGTTACACACAAGCTTATGGGATATAAATACCCCCAAGCTTGGCATTCAAATGGATCATTTTTGGCTTGGATTTTTGGACTTCTTGGAGCTCTCAAGCTCCATTAATGGCTTCAAACTTCTTTTCCAAGGCTATTGGACATTGCTTGGAGCACTAAAACGTTGCACAAATGTTTTCCATCAACTTTTGGGTATTCACAAAGACATTTACACTACTTTTGGACTATTTTGGATATTTCTTGGACATTGGAGCTATTCTCTGGACATAATTGACCAAGCCAACTCATTTTTCACTTAATGAAGAAGAAGAAGGGCATTTTAGTAGAAGTTTAGAGTTAACAATCATTTTATTCTTCTACTGTAACTCTTTGTACTCGAATATTGACCGAATTTGTACAAGAACAGTAATCGAATATTATATGTTGAATGATAACTATGAAGTGGATGTAGATGTTAGTGCCGAACCACTATAAAAAGTTGTGTTCTCCCTACATTACTTTACTTTGGATTACTGTGTTTTCATTAAACATACACTCGAGGGTTGGCATGCGTTGAATCAGCGACAATTCCCTACGTGAACACAATCGATACTAATGAACTTAGTATCAATAAAAATATTGGAAATCATACCAAAGAAATGAAGAAAAACCACATGGCCAACAAACAACATAGAAGCAAATAGATTACTATTGGTACCAATGAACTTGGTATCAATATCATGTCCAAGACGACCCCAAAGTAGCACCTAGAAGCCCTGAAGCCGTTCAATACCCAGAAATACAAGCAGTATAGGACCATAACCAAAGGCAAAGTCATAAAAAGATAAAAAGCACGAGACCTATAGGGAGAAAACAAGGTGATATTGATATCAACAGGCTTGGTATCGATACTAATAATAAAGGCAATGTCAAAATTATATAGAAAGAAGCATAAAGACAGTATCCAAAAGCTCTGAAGCAGATCAATACTCTAAAATGCAAATTTAGCAGTTGTACAAAGAATAAAAGGAATTTATCTGCACCAACATACTTGGTGTCGATACACTTCATGGAGGCGACACCAGAATCACAAGAAATACAAAGTCGAGCCCGACACCCAAAGCAAAAAAGCAGGTCGATACCGATGTTGAGTAGCTACAGCCGAAGACTGCAAGCTTTCGAAACCAGTCTTTCTACTAGATCGAAACTAAAAAGGGCCCAAATTGCTTATAAATAAGAACCCAGGTGTTTATGAGGGGAATTTTCATGGATTCAACCCACGCCACCCCTCGATATGTATGTGTATCATGAACACAGTAATCCAAATCCAAAAATAAAGTAATGTAGGAGAACATAGCTTTTTATAGTGGTCCGGCACTAATGCCTACGTCCACTTCATAGTAAACATTTATCACATAATATTCGACTTTGTACCTGTTCGAACAATGTTTAAGTACAAAGTGTCACAATGGAATAACAAAGTAGTTGTTAATTCTAAACTTTGACTAAATTGTCCTTCTTCTTCGTTGAGTGAAAAATATGTTGACTTGGTCAACAATGTCCAAAATAAAGCCCAATTTCCAAGAAATCAAAGAAATATCCAAAATAATCTAAAAGCAGCGAAAATGGCCTTGTAAATGTCAAAAAATTGATGGGAAACATGTATGCAGCATTTTTGAGGTTTATGCCATGTCCAATGGTCATAGGGAAGAAGGTGGCTGCCATTAACGATGCTTGAGAGCTCGAAGAAGTCCAAAATACCAAATGGAAACCAACCCCTTTAAATGCCTAAAGGGATATTTATAGGTGAGTTTGTGATATGACAGGTCAAATTTCGTATTCCTAGGGGATACGAAATTCATATCCCAAAATCGGTGTCGAAAAATCAATGTACTGTTGAAATTTCGTATCTCTCGGTTCGAAATCTCGAATCCCATAAAAATAGCAAAAATTGTGTGTTGATCATGTCAAAAACAATGATCTGCACATAAAAAACGTTGTGCCAAGAGGATCAGCCAATTTTTAGAATGTTTGACAAGCCCAGACCTTTGAATCTCGAAACTGCATTCAAATACATGTGGATCACATAAAAATCAGTGATCCGCATGTATTCACCGTCTTCTAGATTTTCTTGGCAATTTACCAAGGCAATTTCGTATCCCACCAGGCTAGCCAAATTTCGAATCCCTTTTGACTGTTGCACACTCGTGGAAATCTTCGGATCGCTCGAGTCGCTCACCAGAATTTCAAACCTGCGTTTTTTCATTTTCGATCCTTTGGTAAACTTCGAGCCCCTGAGCGCAATTCGAAGAAACCCTTGCTGGGGTAAGGTGCGAAGAAGTATTTCATATCCCACTTAGGATCCGAAATAGAGGTTACAAAATTTGGCTTCTCCAAGCCATGATTTCTTTCCAAGTTTTTCGGTGTGATCAACCCGAGTGGGAGACGTGATTTTTTCCTGATCCACCGTGTTTTTCATGCATTTTCCAACGTGCCAAATCAGCCAAGTTGCCAGATTGATTTCCCGATGTTTTCACCGTGGATTTTCATGATTTTTCCGTGCTGATCAGGCATTTTTGATGTGCCAAATCAGCTTTCACCAATTTACCATATTTTGACGCCGTGAGTCGTGCAAACCATTTTTCGTGATCGATGCACGTCGATTAGCTATTTTTGAGTGTGTGACGATGTTTTTTACCAAATTAATATATTTTTTCTCGATGAGTTTTTCCACATGATCAGACCAATGCGCTCAACCATTTTGAGCTAATCGGACCATGTTGATCACGTATATTTACTGTGTCATCTTTTCCGATTTCGTCAAGGACGGTTTTACAAATCGATGGCATTTTCAATCATTTTTCCGAACGCACCGCAACTTCGACCAAATCATTTTGTGTTTTCTGACGATGTTATCAATGTTTGAGTGCGTTGTTAACCATAAACTTGACGTGTGGCAGCTTCAATCAAAAAGTGTGTCAACATTTTTCCTTCCAAAATATTTCTTGCTTGTTGAAGGAAGATGTGTTGTGCGAGAAAACCAGAAATCCAGAAAATCAAAGCTAGGAGAAGTTCGAAGTGAACTTTTACAACTAGAAAGCTGAAGAACCATGATCGCACCAGATCGTATTATCCAGAAATCCAAAGTCATTAAACCAGAAAGTCTGAAATCCAATAAAAGCCGATGATCGCTTTGAGAGATAACCAAAATAACCAGAGTACCGAAGTAACCAAAATAGCCAGAATAACCAAAGTAACCAGAATAACCCGAATAATCAGAATAACCGGAATAACTAGATGGATTGCCTTGTTGAGATGATCCAACAGCCCAACGAGTAGGATCCACCGAGCAGACGCTTAAGATCCTATACCCGCCACAAATCGAGGCAGTCTTGTCAAAGTAGGACAAGAGGCCAATATAGCCACAGTGAATAGTCTTATTGCATCACTGGCAAGTCCACCTGATGTATTCCAAGATCATCTTGATAGGACGACTCCATGACCAAATGAGCAGGATCCACCGACCAGGCGCTCGAGATCAAAACTCGCCACAAGTTTGGCAATCTTGTCGAAGTAGGACAAGAGGGAAAGTTAGCCAGACATTATTAACGTTCGCAATCATATTGTCGATTTCATATTCCTCAAGCAAGTGTCCTTACGTTGCGAAGTAATTTTATTAAAGTTATAAAAGTTGAGGATTTTTTAGTAAAGCCAAAAGAAAACACAATGGTTCACCGTTCGTAAAGAGCATAACTAGGCTCCTGGCCTGCCCCCATGCATAGGTAGACGAACTTAGTCGTTTCTTAGTTTCAAATTCATTTGTGAAGGAGAGTGAATCGTTTATATTTCTGGAAGAGCATGTTTAGGATTTCGCTGGTTCCTATTACATGGGTAAACAAACTTAACCATTCAAAGTCCAAAGTTGGGAAAAGTAAAAATTTCGCTAATAACCAAAGGGGGTGATGTTGCTGGGTCGAGCAAAGAGCATGCCTAGGGATTATAATAGCTCCCGTACATGGGTATGCTGACTCAACTATCTTACAACCAAAATAACCAAAATTAGGGATACATCCAAACGACCAAAGTCCTTTTAAGCCAAAACCATGGGACAAAGCCAGATTTTAGAAAGTCCAGAATGTCCACAATCAAAGGAACTAGAATGAAAGAGCCATAAGTGCGGAGCTTATTATTTGAGAGTCGTAAAATCCAAAAGCTAAGAAACCAAGAGAAAAAACAGAACCACAACCTAAACGCTGAAGGGCATAAATTCAAGAACCAAATCCAAGAAGCTGTGAAGAGACCAAAACCAAGAATCCACAAGAAACAAAATTGAGACACCACAAAAGCCAAGACCAAACATTCACAAGAATCGATGCCACATCCAGAAGACCAAGCAAATCCAAGACCAGATAACCAAAGTATCCATAAAGCCGGAAGATCAAAGCCATAAGTCACAAGTCATAAGCCACAAGATATTGATGTCGGAGAGATTTGCATCCAAGGCATCAGAGCCGATAAGAGATTTAACTGGTAGCAATGCCATTGGGACGAGTGCTAGTCCCAGGCCTATCCTGATTCCTTTGAGGGAGATATGCCTGTCCTGGCACCACAGCTCGAGCCCAAACAAATCATGTTAGCTCTCCACATCTGACACGTTCTTCAATCATATCCCTGAGATGTAGACAATCGTTTGTATCGTGACCATCAAGATCGTGAAATATGCAGTGTCGACCAGTATCCCTTTCTCTTTGAGTCGACTCCCTTATGGAAGACTTTATGAAAGGAGCAGCGGGATGAACTTCCAAATAAATCTCCTCGAGGGTATGAGTGAGTTCCGAATAAGAAGGGAACTTGGGTTGCCCCCAAGCCTTACTGTGATCATTCCCCGAGGAGGGATTACCAGCCGTAGACACCTTAACCTTTTATGAGTTGAACGTCTTCCTGCCCTTAACAATATTTGCCTCGAGAACCTTTTTGCCTACTTCGCATCGTTTTCCCGAAGGAATCTTTTAGCCTCAAAATAGAACTCGCCAAGATCCCTCGGTGGGTCCCGATGCAATGATGTCTTAAAGTCAGACTTATCTAGAACTCCAGATAATGTGGCCATCAAAAGCATAGAAGGGTCGGGTCTGTCGATCGAAGCCACCGCAGCATTAAACCTTTTTAAGAATTTTCACAGAGTCTCACCGGACTTTTGTTTAATGCCATTCAGAGTCATCATGCTTTTCAAACTAGTAATGTTGACTCTGGACGGTTCTAGAAATTGGGCAATGAAAGCATTCCAAGAAGTGATAAAGTCCACATCCAGGTGCCTGAACCACATTGCAGCAATATCCATCACGTAAAGAGAAAAGCACTTCGCCATGATGTTTTCTGAACCGGAGAGGACTTCCATGTGTAAAAAATATCTCATCAAGTTGGAAGTCGGATCCTTCCAACCATCATAAGGATCCATAATCAGTAGCTTGAAATCCGGTAGATTATGAGAATTCCTGATATCCAAAGAGAACAGAACACGAGTCACACAAACCAAGTCCGTAGAAAAGGCACCACCTCAAGTGAATCGATGGATGACATCCACGATCTGCGATACATTTCCGAAAGCAAGCAACTACTTAAGATAATCCAAAGTGACATAGGTGCCCCTAGTGTTTAAGTCCATATTAGGAATCAGTTGATTGCTAAGAATAATATCTGGTTGAATTCCAACCTAAGGAGCCACATCAGGAACAATCCTGACCCCCAAAACCATGGGAGTACTACCATCTAAAGTCGCACACACTAGAGTCTGAGAAATTTTACCAAATTGCGGAGCCCGCAACCTGACCTACCAAAGCATCATGGGATGGAGCGATGTCGTGATTAGGGGTTTCCCAGAGTGTAGCGGGACCGACACTGTTCCGAGGAGCGGCGTCGGCCTGTTGATTAGTTTGCAGGTTTGCCCCCAAGTACCGAGTCACTAGTGGAGGGACACTTATACTAGTTCCAAAATATCTGCTTGGCCAGTCAGCCTCAAAGTACTCCTTATCTTGTCCTCAATCCAAGCAAGAAAGGTATTGAAAGCATCTTCCTGTCGCTCAAGTCGAGCGTTCAAATCCATAGCTAGTTTATTTATCATTCCATCGATGTCTTCTCAAGTGACGTAGTACGATGGAACTCTAGTTGATGAAAGTACTTGACTTCCTCCTCCTTTAATACCTTGGGCTTCAGCGATATCATCGAGCTTCTTGCACTTAACGATTATGAGAAGCGAGTAACAGATTCGAAGTCGAAAACTGAAACTGAAGGTGAAATCCGAAGACAAATCCGGGAATCTAATATGAAGTAGAGGTTAAAGTTGTGCGCTCCCCTTCCCGGCGTGCCAAAGTGTTGACGTAGGGAATTGTCATGGATTCAACCCACGCCAACCGTCGATGTGTATGTGTATCATGAACACAGTAATCCAAAACCAAAAATATAGTAATGAGGGAGAACACAGCTTTTTATAGTGGTTCAGAACTAATGCCTACGTCCACTTGATAGTAATCATTCATCCTATAATATTCGATTACTATGTTGTACAAGTTAGGACAATGTTTGAGTACAAAGCGTCATAATAGAATAACAAAGTAGTTGTTAATTCTAAACTTTGACTAAATTGTCCTTCTTCTTCGTTGAGTGAAAAATATGTTGACTTGGTCAACAACGTTGAAAATAATGCCTCAACGTCCAAGAAATCAAAGAAATGTCCAAAATAATCCAAAAGCAGTGAAAATGGCCATGTAAATGTCCAAAAGTTGATGGGAAAAGTGTATGCAATGTTTTAAAGGTTCATGCCATGTCGAATGGTCATGGGAAAGAAGGTGGTTGTCACTAATGATGTCTGAGCGCTCCAAGAAGTCCAAAATACCAAATGAAAATCAACCCTTTTGAATGCAAAGAAAGGGGCTATTTATAGGTGAGTTTGCGATGTGGTAGGTCAAATTTCGTATCCCCGGGGAATATGAATTTCGTATCCCAAAATCGAAGTCGAAAAATTTGTGCGTTGTTGATATTTCATATCTCTAGGTTAGAAAACCTCGAATCTATTCAAAACAGACAAAATCGTGTGTTGATCATGTCAAAAACAGTGATCCGCACATAAAAAACGTTGTGCTATGGTGATCAGCCAATTTCTGGAATGTTTGCCAAGCCTAAACCTTCAAATCCCAAAACTACATTGAAAATGTTGGAATAATTCGATCTAATCGAGTTCCCTTTGTTCTTTAACAGCTTAAAATTAGGATCTTAGCTAGAAAAATAAATCAAAACTTATATGAATTGAGATTAAAACTTTTATACCTGGTGTGTTGATTCCAGATGAAAAAACCAAATCGATGAAGGTTGAAAGATCAAATTGTAGAGCACGTCAATCGCCGGCCTCTATTGGTTATCCACAAGAACGCTTCTCTTTTCTGATCAAAATCGAAGAAGAAAGAGGAGTTTAGGTGCTAGCCGCCATATTCAAGGGTTTTGCGAAAAAGGTAAGGTTAGGGTTTTATTCTATTTTCATCTGAGAGATTATAAAACTGACGGCTTCACTCTATCTTATAAACGGAATAGTCAAACCCTTATAAAATCAAGTATGCTCCATTAATTAAGGAACCACTTGTATACCATTTCAGTGCAATATAATATCAACAAATTTGATAATTTATTTACCCAATATATGTTCTTCCTTTACAACATTTTAAGTGTGTGACCCCATAAGTTATTATATTGTTTGCAATAATTTAAATTGTTTTTAAATTATAAACAGTGATTGACATCTAGAAATACGTCACTGCTACCCAAGTTATAATAAGATCAATGATTTGGTACAAAATTTCAGTGACCAGCGTATCAATATAATATAATCCTTTTAACCAATATATCCATAATTAAACTCGAGGCATGGATTGTATCATCCTCTTTATAATTTAATCTATTTTTCTTGATCGATGAGTAGACTATTAAAACAAATCAATATTTGAGCATGACCATGCTTTCATAGTCTCACTCAATCAAGAGGCCCATGGATATCACTGCAAATATATTGCAGGGTTAAATTCCATCTATATCATTCATAATTTTCATTCGATTCAAGATGTATCCAATAATTACCGTTATCGACTACTCTGTCACAAGTAACTTTAGATGATATCAAAACACAAGTAACCTCGAATAAAATTGTAATGATTTCAGGTTTGAGGACCATTACATAAGTATCACTATAATAATAACTTATGATATTGTTAATTATATTCCACGTGGTTATCTCACGGTGGGTCAGCCCAATACACTATTCTCCAATACATATTTATGTATTGACATTAATATCACGTATATTAATGATCAATGAGATGTGATCATTATTCAATCAACATACTAGTCTTAATGTTTTATTGTTGTCTAATATAAACAATAAAACTTGACTAGGGACATTTAAGAATTATAATACTTAATATATTATATAATCTCAAGTTCAAGTCTTACTTGAACTATATAATTTTGTATTATTATTCTAAGGACTTCTATTATGTAAATATTTATATTACGTAGTAAATATAACATAACAAAATATTTTTATTCCAAATAAAATAATAATATTTATTAATCGCATCAAACGGATTGCCTCTGGGGCATAAACTATAACAATCTCCCACTTGCACTAAAGTCAATCATTCATGTATCTTATACTCATGAAACTAGTGTGATCATTAAACTTCCACTGCGATAGAGTTTAATTCAGTAGGTTTCCAACATTGCAACTTTTGTAGCTTTGCATATATGTTTATTTCCTATTTGATCAACTTCACATAGGAACTATATTTCTTAAATATATGTTTGGACCAATAGTGAGTTAAAGGTCTTAGGCCTGAGCAATAGCCCCATGATTGTCTCAATGTAAATCATTGGATCAACAATGAATTAAGTCCAATTATGAACTTATTTATCCAAACATTAGAATTGACACTCCCACTCAACTTCTTGTTTATACAAGAATCAATAGTATTCTGTGGTGCCCGAGACAATTCAAATTCTATTTTATTCCCATCGGTATCTTAGGGATTGGCTCTTCTTTATAAATGATACCAATTCAAGCAATAAACATTTTATTCTCAGAGGATTTATACAAATCATATCCATTTGTTTCTTTTGGATATTCCACAAAATAGTTATCTGATTTGGGTCCGATCTTATCAAAGAAAGGACATTTGATAAACGCCTTACGTCCCAAATCTTAGCATGACACAATAGGACATTTCCTAGTCCATATCTTACATGGTGTCTTTAAAATCGTTTTAGTAAGATTTAATACAATTGTTCTAAATTTAATTTATTGGAAGATCTAAATGACTTATCGTTAATTGTACTATATCTTATAAGGTGTGATGTCTTCTTTCAGACACATCATTCCAGTATGATGTTCTAGATAGAGTGAGTTGTGAAACAATTTCAAACCCATATGGATAGTCATTCAATAATTGGCTTAAATATTCTCTTTGATCTGTTCGAAATGAATTTATTTTCTATTAAAATTGGTTTTGTACTTCATTTTTGAATTCTTTGAACTTTTCAAAAGATTCCTCTTTGTGTTTCATAAGACACACATATCTATATCTACTGAGATCATCAGTAAATATAACGAAGTAATAGAGCCTACCTCTAACTAATGTATTCCTTGCTCCATGTACATCATTATGTATGAGACCTAATACTTATTTACCCATTCACTGTGTCAAGCGAAAGATGATTCAGTTGTTTTGCCTTATAAACAAGATCTGCATTCTTCATATGGTTCAAAATCAATTGACATCAAAATTCCATCAATATGGGGTCTTGATATGCTTTCTTGTTTATATAGGCTAAATGGTAATGCTAAAGGTATACTGGATTTAAATAACTAAATTTAATCAACTCTTTATTTATGTCAAGTACATTATAGTTAACGATTTATAAAGTTCATTAACTATTTATGAATTTCCATTAATTATTTCATTTAAATAAAATGAATAAAAATTGTTCTTTTATTATAAATAAAATTTAAAATTGTCTGAACAAGATTTATAATAACATTTATTTTAAATGGAATTTAATAATAACAATTATTTTATTAATTTAATTAAGCTAAAATATAGAACAAGAATCAACTTCTTATGGATAATCCAGCAACATTTGCTTCATTTCCAATCGTAAGTTCACTTGTCTTTTGTCAGATTTCTACTTATTTTGCAATTACCGTTAATTTACATACATTTATGTGATTCGTATCTAGTTTCTAATACTAGAGATGTATAAGTAGACTGTTATAACATTTATAACTTATCAGTTTTTTGTTTTTTTGGAAGGCAGAAAAAATTATATTGCATATAAAAAAATTACATGGAAGAGTATTTACAAAAGCAAATTACAAAACAGGAACTAAACTGTACAAACAACACAAAAAAATAACAAAAACATATACAAGTGTGCAAAAACTAACACTACACAGTCCAGGTTTAAGAACCAGAACCCATCTTTTTCATCACCTTCTTGAGTATTATATCAAAAAGCTCAAAGTCTTGTACTCTTCTCGTCCAAATGCTCTTCGATTCCTTTTAGACCACAACTCATAGAAAAATATCTTCAAAACCTTTAATAGAGACATGGTATTACCTCTCTTCCATCTTGTAGCTTTATATATATTAAACCATTCAATTTTACTAACTTTTGAAGGCTTGTGTAAACCACCAATAGCTAAGAGTCTCGCCCATACCAAAAAAGAATAACTACATTCGAAGAACAAGTGTGTGTTCGACTCTTCAGCAGATTTACACAACAAACAAACACTATTAGACACTATACCAAGTTTAAGCAATTTATCTTTAGTGTTAATAGCATTTGCCATGACCTTCCAAAGATGAAGATTGACCTTTGCCGAACTAACAGTATTCCAAATTCTTTTTGACCATGTAAACAACTGCTTTTCCCCTTTCAATAAATCATAAACATGGTTTATAGAATGTTCTTTACTACCCCATAGAATACAATTTTCCCCATGAATATAGAAATTTGTTTCAATCTCAAACCATAGTCTTCTCAAAACAGCTGAACTAGAGTATGGAAGAATCAATTTACCTTCATGAATGAAATCTTGAACTACAGCATTCTCTGCAATACCTGAACATCTTCTCAGATTAAAATCCATGGCAGAGCTCAAGATTAATCCAGGTCTGGCCCATGGGGAGAACCAAAATGATAAATTTTTGATGCTTTTGAAATTACACTGTATGTAAGGCAAAAAAGAATTCCTTAACTTCAGAATGTTTCTCCAACTCCAGCTTGCATTTAGAGGTATATCCATTGTCCAAAACTGTTTGCTCCCTAATAAATTCCTGAATACCTAATCTAACCATAAACTTCCTTTTGAAGCAAACAATTTATCAATATAAGACGAAATAGCAGATTTATTCCAGAGAGAAATATTTGTTATTCCTAAACCACCACACTTCTTTGATTCAAACAGTTTTGAAAAGGAAATAGGAATTAAACCTTTAGCATAAGGATTACCAAGCCATAAAAATCTATTAAGAGAGGACTCAATCATTTGAACAAGCTTCAATGGCAATATATAGTGATGAGACCAATAGGTAGTGAAGGCAAGAACTACAGACTGAACAATTACCATCCTACCTGCTTGTGACAATTTACATGTCGGCCATTGTTGAAGCTTAACTATGATTTTCTCAAATAAAGGCATACAATTCAACTTTGTAATTCTAGAAATAATAAGAGGCATACCAAGATAGGTTGAATTCAAAGGTAATTCATGCAAACCTGAACTTTCAATGACACCTTTCTTCTTATCAGATGATAAACCAGCAACCAGTATATGAGACTTTGCCACATTCAATTGAAGGGCAGTTATAGAATGAAAGTGATTTAAAGTATCCAAAACACTTTGAATATTTTGTACTGAAGGCTTTGTAAAGATTACTAAATCATCTGCAAATAGAAGATGAGTTATCATAGGGTTCTTTCATTTAGGATGGAGCTCTAGTTTCTTCAATACAACCTGATCTTTCAGTAAAGCATTTAATAATTCCATGACTATGATGAAAAGATATGGAGAAATTGGATCACCTTGTCGAACCCCTTGAGTACCTTTAAAATATCCATTTAAGCAACCTTTCCTCATAATAGAATAACGTGGTGATGAAATTAAGGTATGAATCCATGCTATAAAAGGAAGAGGAAAATTCATTCGAGCTAGAATTGCTAAAATAGAATGCCAGGCTACTGAATCAAATGCTTTCCTGATGTCTGACTTCAGCATACATATAGGAGAAACATTAGCTCTATTATAGCCATATAGTAGTTCTTGAGTAAGCAAAATATTGTCAGAAATTGACCTTCCTTTTATAAAAGCAGATTGATTGGAAGCGATAATAGAAGGCAACAAAACTTAAACTCTATTTGCTAGAATTTTGGAAATGATCTTGCATACCACATTGCAACAAGAAATAGGTCGAAAGTCAGAAACAGAAGTTGGATTATCAATTTTTGGAATAAGGGTAATCGCAGTAGCAGAGAGACTGGAAGGAAGATCATTGTGCAGGAAAAAATGAAGGATCGCTTTTGTAACATCATCACCAATTATGTTCCAACATTTTTGCATAAAAAAGGTGTTAAATCCATCAGGTCCACCACAACTATTTATGTCTAATTCAAATACTGCGTATTTCACTTCTTGAGCGGAAACAATATGAATAAGATTAGCAGATTACTCTTGAGATAAAGTAGGATGATTAATATTGAACAAAGGCATGATGTCAACAGAGGAAAAAGGATTGGCAAGAATAGAAGAGAAATACTGAACAAAAGATTTGTTGATCATATCTTCATCAGTCTGCATATGACCATACATGTCTTTAATTAAGAAAACAGAATCTCTAGATTTCTGAATTTTGATTGAATTATGAAAATATTTTGAATTCCTATCCTCCTCCAATTCTCTCCTAATAAAAGCCTTTTGATGAAGACCTTTCAATTCCACATCCAAAATTTCTTTCAATTTATCCTTCAGCTCAATCTCTCTATGAATCAAACCCATATCAAAAGGATTTTTTTGAATTTCATATTGCACAGACTCTAACTCGGCTTTAATATTATTTGATTTCAGAGCTCCAGAACCAAATTTCTTTGAGAACCAAGTCTTCAATTGAAATTTAAGCATCTTCAATTTTTGTAGCAAATTTGACATTGGATTGCAATTGTTATGAGTGTTCCAGGCTTGTAGAAGAAAACTAGAAAAACCTGGATGGTTAAACCAAAAATTAAAAAGAAATCTTACCCTTGTTAAAAGAATCATCAGCCCCCCAGTAAAACAGCAAAGGATTATGATCAGAAAGGAGAGGAGGATGAGTAAAGAAAATGGATTTTGGCCATAAGTTGAGAAGAGCAGAATTTACAAAGATGTGATCAAGTTTGCATAGAGTAGGAGGACCCTGTCTAGAGCAATTTGACCAGGTAAAAGAGGAGCCAAATTCTCTAACAGGAAACAAATTAGCTGAAATGATCATATTATTAAGGGGAGCTAAGTCTTTAATAGACAACCACCACATTTTTGAGAGCAACTATACATGCAATTAAAATCAACATCTAAAAGCCAAGGCTCATTGGAAGGAATCAGAAGATTAATTTGATCAAAGAAAAGATTACGAAGAGAGATTGAGTTATGGGCATAAACAGAAGTAAGGTAGAATTAAGAATTTGAAGGTAAGAAAACACAACTATAATGAACAAGCTGGTCAGATTCAAAAAATTTGGATGAAGAAAAGAAAACAGGATTCCACAATGTTAATAACCCACCAAAAGGGGCTTTGGCAAGGTAATGATCAAAATTCCATGAAGGGGCTATGAAATTGGCTGCATTAGAAGTGGACACTACATCTAGCTTAGTCTCAGAGATACACATCAGATGAATTGAATTGTCTTTAATTAAAGATTTAATTACACATTGCTTAGAGGACAAGTTTGCACCTCTAATGTTCCAAAAGCCAATAGCATTCTTCATTTAAAGTGAAGGGGATCCACCAAACCAGTAGGATTACTCCTAGTATGTCTTGTTGAATTACTTGTATTGCCATTAAAAAGATCAACATCTTCTGGACTAAATTCTTTTCCATCATTAAGATCATCATTGTCCACTTCATTAATTTTCTTAGCTTTCTTTTTCCGACCTCTTGTTTTCTTTATACTACCACTGTGAACCTTATCAGTAATAGAAGAAATTAACTTGGTTGAGGCTGAAAGAATTGGGGCTGGTGGTGTAAGAATAATATGAGGAGGAGTGGATAGATTAGAGTAAGGTGAAGCCCCATGGATATTTTGATTGATATTATGAACAACAGATGAATTATTGATGGTGGAAATATTTTTAGAAGAAGATGGATCTGAAATTGAGGTTATAACAGAAACAGGATCTGCATTATCATGATCATTTAAAATATCAAAAGGATTGTGAGTGTGGAATTCATTAGCTACTGCTTCCTGAAGAATATCAGCGAAAGCATCATTATCACCATCAACTATAACAGCTTTACCTTTCTCTTTGACTGAATATTTGCTTTGAATAATACATTTTCCATTTTGATCGACAATAACAATGTTTTGATTATCTCTACCCAAAATTTCCTTATTGACATCAATGGATTCTTCATTATTCATCCCTTCAATTCCTTCTAAATGATCATTAACATTCAATTGAACTACCCCCTCCATAGCCTTGTCAATCTCTTCAACAACCTTAGAATTTAAGCCTTTCTCTTTCATTTTCCACATTTGCTTCTTTTTGTTCACCACCCTATTCCAACCCTGAGATTTCCTATTATTATGAGGCATTTTCCTGAACTGTGCCACACTGTTTTTACTACCAAAGAGGTTGCTTCCATATTCAACTCCCCCCTTAACAAATTTCCCATCATTCTGCTTCAAACAATTTTCAGATTCAATATGAATATCCTCTACTTGTACATTCATTTCACAATTAATAGTTGCATGTCCAAATAACTTGCAATGAGTACAGATAAGAGGTCTCCAATCGTAAGCAATTTTCACTGGTGGACATTTATCATCTAGAATTACCATATCAATATGATCAGGTAACTCATAATCAGGGGATATTTTCACTAAAGCTTTAGCATAGCTAAATCGTTGAAGCCTCTCAGAACTTGTGTCAAAACAAATCAATTTTCCAACTTGACAAGAAAGCCAATTAATACCTATTAAAGTCCAGAGCATAAGGGGAATCCTATGAATATGAGTCCAGATTGGTAACTTCTTGATTTGCGATTGAGAATCTCCAATAGAAGGGTCCCATTCAGTAATAATGAACATTCTCCCTTTGATGAAAATGGGATCTGATTTGAGAACTCTTTCAATCTCATTTGCAAATTTGAAGAAAAAATTAACTCCATCTGACTTAATATCAACATCACCCTGGAGCTTCCAATAACCAATCAGGAAGTTCACTACAGTGAGATATGAGAGAGTGTCGTCCAAGAAAAAACCAACCAAATAATCTTTCCAGTGATTCAATCCTTCAGTTTTTACAAGTTCAAGAAGTTCATTACGTTGACCATCTCTATTAATAACAAATTTCATTGGTTTGTAAGCTCCAGCATTACGAGGAAGCTTTGTAAAAAGGGAGCGATAATCAGATTTGGAGGATGATAAGTTGGAATTAGATGTGTTCGATGAATTGTTGCAACGAGGAATGGAAGAATTTTGGTTATGAGAAATCTGATTATTAATAGAAGCACAACTAGGTCGAGAGTAATCTAAATCATGATTACCAGATCTGAGAGGAGGAACTGGATTCAAAGTTTTTGATGAAATTACAACACTAGGATTCACAGATCCTTTTGAAATAACATTTGAATATGCTAGATTTGAAACAGGAATCGAACTAGACTTCGAGATCAAAAGAGGATTTGAATCAAACAACTCCAAATTAACATTTGCACAGGAAATTACGAGATCCAGATTATCAGATAAAGGATCGGGTGGAACAGGAGGAGGGAGAGGAGGTGGAATAGGAGAAGGAGGAGGAGGTGTAGGTGGAGGAGGAGGAAAAGCTGAAAGACTGGGAATGGATGATGACACCATTAACAAAGGCTACCTTCCATATCTTATTCAGTTGAATTCACATATCATCTTCGATATTTGTAAAAGCATTACGTTTAATTTGTGTGAGGACAATCCTCAAATTTCAATGTTAGTCAAGAAATTTGACTTATTTTAATTTATCCTTCTTAAGGGTTAATATATATTATTGGAGTTATTTATTATTTAATATCTACTGTAGATAATAAATAATAACTGATTCTTTATTATTTATTTAATACAGATTTTGACAATCAAAATTTATATTAACATAAATGTATAATTTTAAACTAAAATACGCTCCCACTCAAACTAACATCCCTTTGTTTACATACATATATCAAAGTGTGTGTGCGTGTATAACGGTGTTCCAAGATCCATATCTAGTCATGTCTTGACCTAGCTTTGGCTAACACCACAAAACACAACCTTTTAGGTAGACATCTTATGCAATTATATCATATATATATATATATAATTCTTGGATCACATGATGAACATTTTGTTCAATATTATTCATTTGTTCAAGATATAGAATAATTCATGCTATCGTCTCTAAAGCCATAATCTTATTATGCAGCCTTAGTTAAATCAAACCCAATAATACAGCCTAAGCACCACAATTACTGCTACCACATATAACCAAAATAAAAGGGGCACAACGCTTTGGCGTTAGTTACATCCAATGAGATTGGCATTGATGGGTGTACTATTGGAAGACCTCAACATGATTTAATGTAGCAAAATAATTTTCTTTAAGGGAACTTATAATTTGTATTAGTGAACAATATCAGAGTTATTTACATATATCAAAATACATGTATTTTATATTCGTAATATTAATAGGATTTAAATAATATATATATACATGTAGCATATATATGTACTTAAATCCAATGTTATTTAAGTGGCATGTATTTCTTTCGAACTATTCAAAGTATTGATGATTAATGCTACCATACGTCATGGTCCTATCTTTTATTTATTATAAATATCATATAAAACCTATGTCTATAAAATTCAAAATTTGTACAAGTTCAAGCCCAAATAAATTTAAGGCCTAGTTTGTTTAATAGATTTAACTTTGAATATTAATATACCAACTTACAATGCCCTTGTCATCAAGTTTGTAGTAATATTTCTCACATGGGTTATAGTCCAAAAAAATATTTGGACTCCCACTTAGACAAATATAGATATATGGGAATATTAATACATGCATCTATATGTTATGATATCAATACGCACTGCAAATTTCAGATTCCATATATATATATATATATATATATATATCAGTGTGTAATGATAAACCAGATGGCACTTTCATATACACAAAAATTAACACAAATACATAAATGTGAACTCTAGAGAACATTTTAGGTGCTTAAAATTCAACACAGAATGCTCTGTTACACGTTCTTACGTAAATAAGTGCATATACATCAAATGTATAGAAAAGAAATATTTATATGCAAACTGTCCCATGCAGTAGAGTATAAATTTTACACAAACATTTTTAAATGAAACAAGTTATATTTGATCATCATATCACATTATACTTGCGTTGTTGACATTTTGAACCCTTATCCTACTGAAACAATTTCAACAAATAAAATTATTGTCATAAAAATACATATAATTAATTCATATCATTAGTCTTAATAGCAATACATTTAAATATATGTTACAATGCTAAATAGTAATCATGCGAAGATGTGGCTTCACAAGCCAACTTTAAACTTTCAATTAAGCTATGACCAATCAAGTCAGATTGCAAAGAATGAATTAATTTACTGTTCTTCATCAGTAAGTTACATTCAACGATTTTTTTTCTTCAAATAATTACTTTTCTAGAATTGTATATATAGGTTCAGTTGCTATCAAATCTTGAAACGAAGTAATATTCAAGTTTTAGATCATGTAATTTGTTCTCAGGTGTGAAATAATA
This sequence comes from Allium sativum, assembly GCA_030737875.1. Taxonomy (NCBI): domain Eukaryota; kingdom Viridiplantae; phylum Streptophyta; class Magnoliopsida; order Asparagales; family Amaryllidaceae; genus Allium; species Allium sativum. Next base: position 430,315,240 of record CM060923.1, read on the forward strand.
ACATGTATATATATTAGACAATTCAGTGTACATGTTCATTAATAGCCTATAATGCATACATAAATACATAGCAAGTGTAATTATTCAAAATTATGTAAATATGCATATAAAATCAAGTTATGCTGTAACAACCCGCATTCTACGCATCGGAGGATCGTAGAATATTTATTTCTTTCTTATATGAAAGTCGTATGGTCATGTGGCTTTGGGAAACGACCATTGGGGTCATTTCCCATGCTCATGATTTTTGCCGATTTTTAAATGACTATTTTGCCCCTAACTGATCTTGTTTCGGTCATAACTTTTGATTGAAAAGGAATTTTGACCTGAAACCACTTCCATTAGATTTGTTTGGCGGTATACCTTTCCGTAGAGTGGTCATAATAGCTAAACGGACTAATCGTTTGGGAGATATGGCTGAAATAAGGTTTGGAAGGTGTAAAACTGCTTAACCGGGCCAAATAGGGTGATTAGTGAATGGGCCCATAACCCATTTCGGGATTAGGGTTATGGGGAGGCTGGAAAGAGTTAGGGTTTCATTCCATTTCAGTTTTCTAGCCTCCACTTATCTCTTAGAAACCACTAAAAATGGCCTCCAACCTCTAAATCACCTCCAAATCACTTTCTAATCAAGGATTAAGCTTAGCAACATCAAATCAAGGAAGATCTTCACCAAATCAAGATTAGAGCTACTGAGTTGCATTGTTATTCGCGCCCAAACGGAGACTTATTTCAGATCTAAGGTTTATTTGTGGCTAAGGTGAGTGATTTGCATAGTTTCTCACTAATTATGGTTAATTAAGGGTAATTAGTGATGTTTAGCGAATTTATACACTAATAAATTCTGGAAAAAAATATATAAATTCTTAAATAATGTTTAGACCTCTGTTAGAAATTTGGGTTAATTTGATTAAGTTTTACTAATCACATCACTAGTTTTGCTTAAACATGCTTAAGGGAAAATATGGGATTTTGGTTATGTTTGATCCATTTTAACCTATCGTATTGATGTTTTGGTGTTTGCGGTCACTTCTACTTGTTGCTATGACTGTATGATATGTTTTGTGATTGATTAGAATAGATAGAATGATCAAAAACGCCGTTGAGTGGCGTAAACAGTCGCTGGAAAGAAGTGCAGGAATTTGGCCAATCCGGATCGGATCGGAGAAAAGAGCCCGAATCGAACCGTCGTCCAAGTTGTTGTATTCACGAGATGATCTGCACCCGAACCCCGACCCGATCTTCCCTTGTGTGCCACTCCGACCCGAACCAATACACTATGGAGAAGCTCGAGAGGCTCGAACTGACCTGGAGTGCTTAGGGAGAAGGATCCGAACTGATGGGAGGAAGTCGTCCGATCCGAACCGATGGAGGAAGTCATCCGATCCGAACCGATGGGGGAGGCTATCCGATCCGAACTGATGGGTGAAGGCTATCTGATCCGAACCGATCTGGAGAGGGTGCTATGAATTGAGATGAACCCGAGCCTATATGATAATCATGAACTAAATGAAGACCGATCCGATGATGACCAATAAACCGAGACGCAAAGGCAGTCCAAATGGAAGTTAGAGCTCAGGATCTAGTTGGGAACCAATGAGTTCACTTCATGATTGGCCTTTGATGCGGTACGTGTGCTAAGGAGTTGTCAATGTTCATAACTTCGATTCGCCACTGAAAAGGGATGATAGGCTACGTATCAATGCAGTAGATTCATCATGACTCGAGGGGCAAAGTGATCGTAGCAAGGCTAAGTGCAGTAGAGTCATCATGACTTGGGGGGGGGCAAAGTGATCATATTAAGACTATGAGCCAGTGCAGTGGAGCCGTTGTGACTCCATGGGGCAGAGTGGACATAGTAAAGGATTAGTAAGGCTATGAGCCGGTGCAGTGGGGTGTGTACGACTCCATGGGGCAAAGTGGACATAGCGAAGGATTAGCGGCTATGGATCAGTGCAGTGAAGCCGTTATGACTTCATGGGGCAGAGTGATCATAGCAAAGTATTGGGTGATCGAAGTGGTGGATATCGTATACTTTACGCACTGAGTGAGAGATGTGAGGATGGTTGCTATGTTTGATTATCTGCCATCACTATGACATGCACACCCCCACCCCTGTTATCTTTACACCATTTGTTTAGTGGCACCTCAGAGTGTTGTATAGTATGTAGTGCTAACTCTTTGTTTGCAGGTCCAGGTTCAGATATGGCTTAGTATACCTGTTATTGTTCTGTTTAGCTGCTTATCGCTCATACCAGACTTTTTGTCTGACCCAGAGTTTTATGTCTCTTCTTATTACTCTGTGTGCTCTCACGAGCAGACTAGAGACAGGTTAGCTGGTGATGCACGAGTAGCTGATTCAGAGGCGAGCAGGAGGCTTCCACGTATGATATATATATAGATATAGATATTCTCCCTGTGTCGTTGGAGGTCACTACTTGGGCATTAGTAGTGTACCTCCCTTATCTTACTTTTACCTTTAGAGACAGTTTGAAAAGTTGTAATAATGATGATGTGGAACATAAGCTGTATTTGGATTTTCCGCTGCTATGATAGTTTGTTTTCAGCTTATGCACTGTCTCACCTGTTTTATGTCAAGTATGTTGTTATTATATTTTGTTCCATGCGCTTTGAGACATTCTACAAGTTCCTTGTTGATTCTTCGTCTTCTTTCTTTCCTTCTGACGACCGTTCCGTGCTAACTGGACATGTGTACAGCGCACGTTTGGAGTAAATGTCGGTTCGTGCGGGGCGGGTCGTCACATTTGGTATCAGAGCTCTAGGTTGCGTTGTTGACCTAGGGAAAGACACTCGGGAGAGATAGTACGTATATGAGAGTGCATATTTGTGATTACTTTGGTTTTCAAAAGATATATATATATATACTATTAGTATAGCTAAGGACGATGTCGCACTGCACTAGCACCACTATAGAGATGGTTAATCGTTTTCTCTTTACAGATTGAACGATGAGCCGATACGCAAGAGGTGCGGGTAAAGGAGCCAATAATGGGAATGCTGCTGACATGAGGGCGATGTTTACTAACCTCATGAGAGAAATGCTTAGGGATGTGCATGGGGCAGCTCCCAATGCCGGTAATGGTGGTGGTCTAATAGTGCAGGCGCCTAGAGCCGATTTCGCCAAGCTGTGCAAGGATTACACTAACCTTGGTAGGAAGCCGTTCCATGGAACGGAGTCGGCCACGGATGTTCAGGATTGATTGGATAGCTGTGATCGTATCTTCGACGATTTGGGTATCGAGGATGCGATGAAGAGAAGGCTAGCGTCTCGTCAGCTGCATGGGCGAGCGATGAATTGGTGGAATGCTATTAAGATAGCCACTCCGGAAGATCAGGTTACTTGGGATCAGTTTAAGGCTCGCTTTAGCGACAAGTTTATCCCAGCTGCTCGGAAGTCGGAATTGTTTAGGAAGTTCTTGGAGCTTAAGCAGAATGGTAGGGCAGTCTCGGACTATATTGTTGAGTTCGACAATTTGTCGAAGTATGGATTATCCCTTATCGATACTCCTGAGAAGAGAATGAGAAGTTCATTACTAGTTTGGATGGATACTTGGGGGGAAAGGCTTATCAACCACATCGATGAGACTTTTGAATGATTGTGGGGAAAGCTTTGAGATCAGAGAGTCTTTACCCTAAGTCAAAGACTGAGGTTGCATCTGCAGAAGGGCTGAAGCCACAAGCAGGCGGTGGAGGCAAGAACAACTCTCAAAATAAGAGGAAGCAGAACCAAACTAAGGACGGCCAGAAAAAGAGCAAGAAAGATGTTGAGTGCTTCAGCTGTGGTAAGAAGGGCCATTTTTCAAAAGAGTGTCAGGCCAAGCCAGCGGATAGGAAGTGCTACAACTGTGGCCAAGTGGGACATCATAAGGATAAATGTCCACAACCTCTTAAGGAGAAGCAGATTGTGAAAGCATATGCTATCGGTGCTATTCCTTCTTCGTCGAATGCCCCAACTGCGACGGAGAAAGGAAAGAACGTCGTCATTCGAGGTATGCTTTCTATTCATGTTGTACCTGTTCGAGTTTTGTTTGATACTGGGGCTTCCCGTTCCTTCATATCTAGTGACCTAGTAGATAGGTTGGGACTGGAACCTGAGATAGTCGATAGACCGTTGGTTGTGACGAACCCAATTGGTGGTTCGACTAACCTTAGTATGATTTGCCGAAATATGGTCTTATTGAGTCATGGATGTATGTTTGTTTGTGATTGCTTTGTTTTGGGCTTTACTATGTAATTATATTGGGAGTCGATTGGCTCCAAAGATACGGGGTGGTGGTAGACTGTGAGGGCTTTTTGGTGACAGTTAGGGCGGATGATGGGAGGAGGGTAGTGTTTGGTAGTCTACCTAGTGATGGGGTAATGGCTAGTTTCATAAATTCCCTCGACATCCTGCATGATGAGTTATCAGATGTGCCCGTGGTTGGCCAGTATCCGGACATCTTCGAGGAAGTGACCGGGCTTCCACCACACCGAGAGATTGAGTTCCGTATTGATTTAGTGAAAGATGCCAGACCTGTAGTGATGCCACTTCGTCGTATGGCACCAAGGGAGCAGCGAGAGCTCGAGGTGCAAGTAAGCGATCTTTTGAAGAAGGGATTTATTAGAAGAAGTGTCTCCGAGTGGGGAGCACCAGTTGTGTTTGCCACTTAGGCAGATGGTTCCCTTCGGTTGTGTGTGGACTATCGCGAGTTGAATAAGGTGACGAGGAAGAATAAGTATCCTCTACCGCGGATAGATGATTTGCTTGATCAACTGGAAGGAGCAGGAGTGTTCTCCTAGTTGGACCTCGCGACAGGATTTCATCAGCTCCGAGTAGCAGCTGAGAGTGTTCCAAAAATGACATTTAGGACGCCATCTGGATTCTATGAGTAGTTGGTCATGCCATTTGGGTTGACCAATGCACCAGCATATTTCGTGGATCTTATGAATCGGGTATTCAGAGATCAGTTGAATAAGTTTGTTCTTGTGTTTGTAGACGACATCCTTGTTTACTCAAGGACAGAGGAAGAACACAAGGGACATTTGAGGATATCGATGGAGGTGTTGAGAAAACACCAATTGAAAGCAAAAATTTTCTAAGTGTCACTTCTGGAGGAGGGAAGTGAGATTCTTGGGCCATGTTGTTTCAGAGAATGGTATTGCCGTGGACCCTACGAAGGTGGCTACGGTACAGGATTGGCCTACGCCCAAGAATGCAACAGACGTAAGAAGCTTCTTGGGGTCAGCTGGATATTATCGTAAGTTTATCCAGGACTTCTCCAAGATAGCAGCACCGTTGACTCAGTTGACTAAGAAAAATCAAGCCTTCGTCTGGGACGGAGTGTGTGAGAATGCATTCAAGAGTCTAAAAGAAAAGTTGACACATGCGCCAGTGTTAGTCATCCCTAAAGGGAATGAAGAAATAACGATATACACGGATGCTTGTGGTACCGGACTAGGTGCTGTATTGATGCAAGGAGGTAGGGTTGTAGCTTATGCTAGTCGGCAATTAAAGCCGCATGAGAAAAAGTATCCTACCCATGATTTGGAATTAGCAGCAGTCGTGTTCGCGTTGAAGATGTGGAGACATTATCTCTTGGGAGAGATATTTGAGTTGTTTACCGATCATAAATTGTTAAAGTATCTCTTCTCCCAAAAGGATCTAAATCTCCGACAGCAAAGATGGCTAGAGTTCTTGGCTTCGTATGATTTTGATATCGTATATACACCTGGGAAAGGAAATGCGGTAGCCAATGCCTTAAGTAGGAGACATGCCAATTTAGGGGCTATGTTTCTTGAATGGAAGCAACTGGAGTATATCGCAGGGTATGATTTCAGACCAAAGTGCGAATTGGATCCAGAGATATTAGCTAGTTTGACGATCAGACCCACTTTGATTGAGCGGATTGGTTTCAGTCAGAGGGACGATCCTAATCTATTGGAAATCATCTCCAAGTTAGAGATGAATATCGACGGTGAGAAGGTGAGTTTGTATGGGCTTGATCGAGAAGGATGGCTTTGAAAGAATGAAAGACTAGTTGTACCCAACGTGAATGGTTTGAGAGATGAAGTGCTTATGGAATGTCATCACTCAAAACTGACTATACACCCCAGTGGTGATAAGATGTATCGAGACATGAAGCAGACTTACTACTGGGAAGGGATGAAAAGAGACGTTGGGAAGTTTATATCCAAGTGCATGAATTGCCAGCTAGTTAAAGTCGAGCAAAAGAAGCCTAGTGGTTTGTTGCAACCATTAGAAATTCCTGAATGGAAATGGGAGCAAGTCTCGATGGACTTCATTAATGGTTTACCAAGGACTAAATCGGGGCATGATAGCATTTGGGTAATTGTGGATCAATTGACTAAGAGTGCATGATTTATACCAGTCAAATCGACTAGAACGGAAACTAAGTTAACTGAATTGTATATGAAGTGGGTAGTCAGATTTCGTGGAGTACCTAAAAGCATTGTGAGTGACCGAGACTCGTTGTTTATTAGTGGGTTTTGGAGGAGCTTACAAGAGGCTCTAGGTCGGAATTATATCTCAGTACCGTGTATCATCCTCAAACCGACGGTCAGACAGAGAGGGTGAATCGTATATTGGAAGATCTCTTGAGAGCTTGTATACTGGATTTTGGTGGATCATGGGATGACCATTTGCATCTAGTAGAGTTTGCATATAATAATAGCTACCAATCCAGTATCGGTATGGCTCCATATGAAGCTTTGTATGGAAGACCATGCAACTCACCATCATGTTGGATAGAGACCGGCGAGAAGTTTGTGCTTGGACCAGATGTGTTGAGGAAAACTTCAGATAAGATTAAGATCATTCAACAACGGATGAAGGCTGCCCAGGATAGGCAGAAGAGTTATGCTGACAAGAGGAGAAAAGACTTAAAATTCTCCGTTGGTGACTTGGTGTTTGTCAAGGTTTCTCCGTTGAAGAGCGTGATACGATTTGGCAGGAGAGGCAAGTTGGCACCAAGATTTGTTGGCCCATTCCCAGTTCTCGAACAAGTTGGGAATTTGGCATATAGAATTGAATTACCAGAGAAGATGGCAGGAGTTCACAACGTATTTAATGTTTCCCAACTAAGGATGTTTGTGCACGACCCAGATATGACTATTTCACCTGATCAGTTAGAGGACTTCGAAGTGGAACCTGAGGCGGTTGGGAACCACAAGCCAATTCGTATTGTCGAGCATGATACGAAGCGACTTCGAAGGAAGGCGGTGAAGCTAGTCAAGGTTCAGTGGGATGAGAATGAGAATGACTGTACTTGGGAGACAGAGGAGAGCATTAGGAAGACGTATCCAGAACTCCTTGCCAGGTAAGGTTTACTTTGCAATTTAGTTATTCCGCATGCTAGGATAAACTTGTTTTGCATGTTTGATTGTTGTTCTATGGTTCATAGGCATGCGGGACCTTTTATGTGTTTTGGTTAGGGAATTTCGGGGGCGAAATTTCTTAAGGAGGGGAGAATGTAACAACCCGCATTCTCCGCATTGGAGGATCGTACAATATTTATTTCTTTCTTATATGAAGTCGTATGGTCATGTGGCTTTGGGAAACGACCATTGGGGTCATTTCCCATGCTCATGATTTTTTTCCGATTTTTAAATGACCATTTTGCCCCTAGCTGATCTTGTTTCAGTCATAAATTTTTATTGGAAATGAATTTTGATCTGAAACCACTTCCATTAGATTCGTTTGGTGGTATGCCTTTCCGTAGAGTGGTCATAATAGCTAAACGGACTTACCGTTTGGGAGATATGGCTGAAATAAGGTTTGGAAGGTGAAAAACTGCTTAACCGGACCAAATAGGGTGATTAGTGAATGGGCCCATAACCCATTTCGGGATTAGGGTTATAGGGAGGCTGGAAAGATTAGGGTTTCATTACATTTCAGTTTTCTTGCCTCCACTTACCTCTTAGAAACCCTAAAAATGGCCTCCAACCTCTAAATCACCTCCAAATCACTTTCTAATCAAGGATTAAGCTTAGCAACATCAAATCAAGGGAGATCTTCACCAAATCAAGATTAGAGCTACTGAGTTGCATTGTTATTCGTGCCCAAACAGAGACTTATTCCAGATCAAAGGTTTATTTGTGGCTAAGGTGAGTGATTTGCATAGTTTCTCACTAATTATGGTTAATTAAGGTTAATTAGTGATGATTAGCGAATTTAAACACTAATAAATTCTGGAAAAATATTTATATATTCATAAATAATGTTTTAGATCTCTGTTAGAAATTTGGGTTAATTTGATTAAGTTTTACTAATCACATCACTAGTTTTGCTTAAACATGCTTAAGGAAAAATATGGGGTTTTGGTTATGTTTGATCCATTTTAACCAATCATATTGATGTTTTGGTGTTTGAGGTCACTTCTACTTGTTGTTATGGCTGTATGATATGTTTTGTGATTGATTAGAATAGATAGAATGGTTGAAAACGCCGTTGAGTGGCGTAAACAGTCACTGGAAAGAAGTGCAGGAATTTGGCCGATCCGGATCGGATCGGAGAAAAGAGCCCGAACCGAACCGCCCTCCAAGTTGTTGTATTCACGAGATGATCTGGACCCGAACCCCAACCCGATCTGCCCTTGTGTGCCACTCCGACCCGAACCAATACACTATGGAGAAGCTCGAGAGGCTCGAACTGACCTGGAGTGCTTGGGGAGAAGGATCCGAACCGATGGGAGGAAGTCGTCCGATCCGAACCGATGGAGGAAGTCATCCGATCCGAACCGATAGGGGAGGCTATCCGATCCGAACTGATGGGTGAAGGCTATCCGATCCGAACCGATCTGGAGAGGGTGCTATGAATTGAGATGAACCCAAGTCTATATGATAATCATGAACTAAATAAAGACCGATCCGATGATGACCAATAACCCGAGATGCAAAGGTAGTCCAAATGGAAGTTAGAGCTCAGGATCTAGTTGGGAACCAATGATTTCACTTCATGATTGGGATTTGCTGCAGTACGTGTGCTAAGGAGTTGTCGATGTTCATAACTTTGATTCGCCACTGAAAAGGGATGATGGGCTATGTATCAATGCATTAGAGTCATCACGACTCGAGGGGTAAAGTGATCGTAGCAGGGCTACATATCAGTGCAGTAGAGTCATCACGACTCGAGGGGCAAAGTGATCGTAGTAAGACTATGAGCCAGTGCAGTGGAGCTGTTGTGACTCCATGGGGCAGAGTGGACATAGTAAAGGATTAGTAAGGCTATGAGCCAGTGCAGTGGGATGTGTACGACTCCATGGGGCAAAGTGGACATAGCGAAGGATTAGTGGCTATGGATCAGTGCAGTGAAGCCGTTATGACTTCATGGGGCAGAGTGATCATAGTAAAGTATTGGGTGATCGAAGTGGTGGATATCGTATACTTTACGCACTGAGTGAGAGATGTGAGGATGGTTGCTATTTTTGATTGTCTGCCATCACTATGACATGCACACCCCCACCCCTGTTATCTTTACACCATTTGTTTAGTGGCAACTCAGAGTGTTGTACAGTATGTAGTGCTAACTCTTTGGTTGCAGGTTCAGGTATGGCTTAGTATACCTGTTATTGTTCTGTTTATCTGCTTATCGCTCATACCAGACTTTTTGTCTGACCCAGAGTTTTATGTCTCTTCTTATTACTCTAGGTGCTCTCACGAGCAGACTAGAGATAGGTTAGCTGGTGATGCATGAGTAGTTGATTCAGAGGGGAGCAGGAGGCTTCCACGTATGATATATATATATATATATATATATATATATATATTCTTCCTGTGTCGTTGGCGGTCACTACTTGGGCATTAATAGTGTACCTCCCTTATACTGCTTTTACCTTTAGAGACAGTTTGAAAAGTTGTAATAATGATGATGTGGAACGTAAGCTGTATTTGGATTTTCCGCTGCTATGATAGTTTGTTTTCAGCTTATGCACTGTCTCACCTGTTTTATGTCAGGTATTTTGTTATTATATTTTGTTCCATGCGCTGTGAGACATTCTACAGGTTCCTTGTTGATTCTTCGTCTTCTTCCTTTCCTTCTGACGACCGTTCCGTGCTAACTGGACATGTGTACAGCGCACGTTTGGAGTAAATGTCGGTTGGTGCGGGGCGGGTCGTCACATATGCAAACAGATCTCATCTGTTTGGAACGTATTTAAAAGATCATGTTTTAAGATAAACATGAAAATATTCAATTATTGGATATTACTGCAAGTATCCTAATGAAAACATTTTTCAAAAAAATTCCATAGCTTATCAAATAAGGCGTTAGCATCATTATATTTGTTAAAAGATGGATAATATTAAATCTCATGTCCATTTATGCACTCAAATATTATGCTTAGTAATAACACAGCAAAATATTCATGAATGAATATACACAACAATTTGTGTTTATTCATATGTCTACAATTAAGATATCACATATGATCATATCCTAACTAATGCATCTATACATGGTGAATTATTCAAAATCCAAATGCAATAATCTTGATACAAACTTCATGAAACTAAAGCAGGTCATACTCGTTTGAGTTTTAATTGTTTTGTAGCGAAATTAAAGACAACGAGCATCAATGAGTTAACATAAATTGTAGTATATATTCATATATTTATCAATGTAAATATACAGGCATTTTATCAAAATGCAGTGTCATTATTTGTGACATTCAAAAATTATATTTTACAAACACTCATACTGCCATATACATAAAATAAGTGTTATTCTATACACTGGTTTAAGTATAAAAAACTGCGCTTACGTAATGCAAACATATTTGCTGTAGAATTACACAAATAGGTGTAGAATATTAAAACAATGAGTAAATCATATTTAATGCTGTCAGACTTGCAGTATATACGTTTATCATCATAAACATAGAATTAGCTAATTAAAATCCAATGCATACTTTTAAATACTTATGTTAATTAAAACTAGTACATCGATCTGAATCTTGAATTACAGATTATTCATGCTTTAGATTTTAAAATCCATAATTGTATCATATACTAGTGGATGACCCAAATTGTAATATCAAAACAATATATGATTTTATAACAACTTAGCCTAATTTCAACAGGGCTAATATCTTATACTAGAAATACTAAACAATGTGGTAGACTAGTGCCATTATCTTTCTAATAAAATGAGATTATAAATCAAAATTTGTATTGTGTGTTGTATTAATAGTTTAATTATTACATATTGTATTAAATCAAATAGCAAATAATATCTGTTGTGACCAAAATGATTTCCAATATATATATATATATATTTATTTATCATTATAGATAAAATATGTATTCATAATCTTTGTCAACTAGCAAGAATAATTAAAATCCAGATGTAAGTGTACACAAGAATTAGCAACGTCTATATAAACACTTATCATCATCAATGTAAATGTTTATATATGTATAACAGTTTAGTATGCATCATCATTCCACCAGCCAATTTCATAAACTTAATTGCCTTACCATATAATATTCTGCCATGATTTAGAATCATTAGATTAATGTTGGAATGTGAATAATAATTAGATATTCGATCTAAATCAAATATATATATATATATGTATATATATATATCAGAGTCATACTCTGTATTTATAATGTTTTGTTTTCATAAACAAACCATTATAACACACCCAATTCTATAACTTCAGTATTCACATCTGGTTAATAAACATATTAAGATAACTACCAATAATAAGTTTTAACAAACGAGTGTCCAAAATGACTTGCGATTTGATCAATTAAATGTTTTGATCTAACAACATCATTTCACTATAAATAATCAAGGTAATAGCAATTTTACACTTAACTAAAATTCAAATTTAGTCAATAATAAATCTATTTCAATGTTTTTATATCAAATGTAAAACTTTGTTCATAGTAAAACGATTTTACTGATTGTATCAAATACAGTTTCAATTTATAGTGAAACAATTCCATCTTCTAAATTGAATTTATCATGATTACATGAACTCATGTTTTTTAATAATTTTTATTATCGATTATATAAACTTCGATTTCAAAACATTAATATTCATGAATTACAAAATTCATAAGATTATCAAATCTATATGGATCCAGAAACATTTCAGATCCTATATGATGAAAAAAATTCATCTTTAACTGTATCTCAAATACATATCAGGTTTCAATATGAAAATTATCAGACAAAAACCCTAAATACCATTTCGGCACAAAATTTATTTATGAAATCGTAATTCATACAACAATATAAACATCAATAACCCCGAAATCAAAGTCCACTTTATAATTTCTCACAATACCCTACGCTCTGATACACCTGTTGGAATAATTAGATCTAATCGAGTTCCCTTTTGTTCTTTAACAACTTAAAATTGGGATCTTAGCAAGAAAAATAAATCAAAACTCATATGAATTGGGAATAAAACTTTTATACCTGGTGTGTTGATTCCAAATGAAAAAACCAAATCGATGAAGGTTGAAACATCAAATCGTAGAGTACGTCAATCGCCGACTTCTATTGGTTATCCACACAAACGCTTCTCTTTTCTGATCAAAACCAAAGAAGAAAGAGGAGTTTAGGTGCTAGCCGCCATATTCAAGGGTTTCGTGAAGAAGGTAAGGTTAGGGTTTTATTTTATTTTCGTTTGAGAAATTATAAAACTGACGACTCCACTCTCTCTTATAAAGGGAATAGTCAAACCCTTATAAAACCAAGTATGCTTCATTAATTAAGGAACCACTTGCATACCATTTCAATGCAATATAAAATATCAATAAAAGTATATTAAAAAGGAATAAATATTTATTATTCATTATTTAATTTTATAAGTGATTATTAAATGGTTTTGTATTGCAAACACTTATATTAATCAAAAAGCAAACGAACAGAAATTTAACTAATGGTTAAGAGTAGATTAATGGTTTCTAAGAAACAACTGAATGAAATATATTTAAATTAATTATATAATTAATCAATTTAAAGGAGGAATTAACTAGGATTGGGTAAAGAAATAACTGTGTTTTGAGTTGATTAAGTTAACCGTTTTTAACTGGAATTGATTATTTGACTAGTTTGTTTTAAATTAACTGAATGAAATGATTAACGAATAATTGTTTTAAAAAAATTTGATAAAGGGGTTTAATATTTATTTTCAGTAAATGGGTATGTAAATTATTATTTTAATTGATAATAAGTGAATACTTTTTAAATGGAAAACATTTAAGTAAGTAATCATAGTTGTAATGAAATGGAGTTAGATTATCAAAAGAGTTTATGAATGGGTTATATTAAACCCGGTTTTTATGAATAAAAGTTATAAAAGGGATTTTTAACGAATATGATGATTTTAGAATAGATGATTACTTAATTTAAAATTAAGTAAAAAGAAGTTGAGATAAAGATGAGTATATAAAACCAAGTTTATAAATAGAGTTTACAAAAGAGGCGTGAAGCTAAACATTGGGTTTGATTTAGAAACACTTAATAGTGAAATTAATTGAACGGGATTTCAAAGCGAGGAATGGTTGAGTGACTTAAAAGTGGAATAATATGGGTTGATAAGGAGTTAAGAAAATATTAGAAACTGACTAGAGATTAGTTGAGTTGGACGACTCCTTTGGTGTCGATCTGATGTTGGTTTCGGCCATCGGGGTTGGTATTTAGGGAATTGTCCGCTTACTAGTTTTCGGTTAAGGACTAATGAATGTTGAAATAATGAGAATAGAGAGAGATTTTGAAAATATAACAATTTTTTGAGATTAAAGGAATAAATAAGAAGAGTTTGAATAAGTTTATTAAAAAGGGTAAGTGTCAGCTATTGTTTTGAGAAATGAAACAAAAGAGTTTTCGTAACAATGTTATAGGTGAAATTTGTTATAACCCAAAGTAGATATATATATATATATATGATTTGATTCTAAAGTAATTAAGAACAGTTTTAAGAATATTCTTATAATGAAATAAGAAGCAAATGTAGTGTTTCAAATAGTAAAAGATTAAGGAGTTAATTAGTTTTAATTTTAAAAGGCCAAGTGATGCTGAGTACTAAACCAGTAAACTCATATTTATTTTCATGATTGAATGATTGCTTATTTGATAGTTAAATAACCAACTATCAAATCTGGCCAATACGATTATTGGTACAGAAAGACCGGTATCGAATTTATATTCGAAAACCATTCCAAACCAGAATTGGAATCGTCAAAGATGAGATTGAAGATGGAGCAGTGAAGACCGTGGATCTTCATAAGAGAAAGAATGACTTATCGAATCTCTCTTGCGTGCATCCAGAGTTATTTGATTTGTGATTCTGACGTGATTGGAATCTTCGGATTGCAACGACTACTCGCTATTGATCTATAAGGTGATTCCTAGGATGCAGTAGGACGGTGCCTTCGGTTTGTCCAGTCCCAGGACAACCTGTATGGACGAGTGTTTGACATAGTATTTCCAAAGGGATTACGTACATTGATTTCTTCAAACGTACGAAGTTGGCGGCAAAGAAGGGAAACTTCTTTAGCCTCACAACCTGAGTATTTTTGTAGGAATTAGTGATTTTCGACGGATCTGACGATGTGGCATTCAAAGTGAATGGTGGTGTACTATCTTGAAAAGGTAATTCAAACCTCAAGCCTCACAATCGGGAAATGATAGAAATTGGGCAGGCAACATGGTTATGTGGGTCGCACCCATTAAGGTATATAATTACCTATCCAGAGAAATTCCATTTGCTTCTTCAATCTATCAATGTTGTCCCTTTTTAGGAAACGGTTGCTGATCCGAACCGTTGGTGATATACATTCGGTACGCTAAAGTGAAATGAGTGGTCGGTCATGTGTGGGTCGGGTTGCAAGACGTTCTTGTTGAACCAAGTGTATTCCCCTCTAGAGATAAACTATCGGCAGGTGGTCCCATATCCTGTCATAATCAGAATCCAATCTCCTATAAGAGTCTACGGTTTTGATTATATACTATATATGTGGAGCGTGAGATATAAGCGTTCCGCTAGATTTCTATTTATTTGTATTTAGACGTTATCATAATATCAGAATAAGATATTGATTTCGAAATGTTTTGGGTTATCGTAAGGTAAAAGTCGTCCGTATTTATGCGTGGATTTGGTCTTACGATTATCCTTTCTTTTAAAAGATTTTGAACTTTAAAATCAAGTTGGATGATTCTCATTAAAACATTGCGAGTTTTCTCACTCTGGTTCACCAGACTGATCTAGCGTTTGTAAATTTCGGGTTAGCCCGGATTTTCAGGTTCATACAAAGTTCAAAAGACGTGCTGAAGGAGTTCAGACGTATTAGTATTTATTCCGTTGTGTGTTGTATATGAGGATAGATATCTATAACTATCCAGATGTATTGGTGTACTCAGATGTTGTAAGTATTTTTCAAGCTCTTAATAAAGATTATTTCTGTATTATATTTTATTCCGCTGCTATGTGAGACTTTGTGCTGTGTTAGTTCATCTCCTTGTTATATTCTAATATTTCTTTCTTTCTTATCCCACCCTATAATTTCTATCTGTTAACTATCCGGTGATTTCGATACTTGGATTTGGCAAGTAATATGGGTTTTATGTATTATTGTCGAAATTTGGGCGTCGAACCCTCCGGGTCATTACAAGTTATAACAAAGGACTACTTAAAGAAAGAGTATCTACATGGACTAGAGTATGGGAAACTCCTTAAAATTTGGAACCACCTGAAATGGGTGAAGCTACCTACGATGGTAGAAAATCCTTGTACGTGCGAAGATGGCCAGGGCAAAGGCATCTCCTGGAGAGAGGCGATGTGTAAGTCTTTAGCCGTGTCCAATTCAGAAAGGGCCAGGTTAAAGCATCAAAAGTGTAAGCCTCCGTTCCCGGGGTGGAGAAGTTAAAACCCTTTCTCTTGCCTAAGTTGTCTTGGGTAAGGCACCCCTCAAAGGGGGTGAGTGTAAGACTTTATCCGCATCCAAATCAGACAGTGTTGGGGTAAAGCATCGAAAACCCTTATCCACGCCTACGATGGTCAAGTTAAGGCACTACTTAGAGGGGGTGATGTGTAATCCTCTATCACTGCCTACGATGGCCATGGTAGAGCATCAAAAGAGTAAGCCTTTATTCGTGCCTCTGATGGCTAGGGTAAAGCATCTAAACCCTTATCACCACCTATGATGTCTAGGGTAAGGCGCCTCTTAAAGGGAGGTCGGGTCAGTCTTTTGGGCATGCTTGAGAATAAGTTAGCCAAGCACACCAGACATACTAAGACCATAGAATGGCTCACAAGGATGAAACAGCCAAATCCCAACAGTGGTTCACAAATCAAATTGAAGCCCAGAAAGTGGCTCACAAAATATGTACATCCTCTACTTTGAAAAGTAAACCGGAAAGGGGTAACAAAATCAAAAATACCTGAATCTGGGTTTCGTTTTGGGTCTTCTATTATTACCAGATATTGATTTCTGGTGATCTATTAAATACCTAAATCTGGATTTTGGTTCGGGACTTCTATTATTACCAGATATGGATTTCTGGTCCTATTATATATCTGAATCTGGGTTTCGGTTCGGAACTTCTGTTATTACCAGATATGAATTTCTAGTCTTATATTAAAACCTGAATCAATATTTCTGTTTGGGTCTTCTATTATTACCAAATATGGATTTCTGGTCTTTTATTAAATACCTGAATCTGAGTTTTGGTTTGGGACTTCTGTATTACCAGATATGGATTTCTGGTCTTCTATTAAATACCCGAATCTGGGTTTCGGGTTGGGACTTCTATTATTGTCAGATGTGTATTTTTAGTCCTCTAACATTAAATACTTGAGTCAGGATCTCAGAATTTCTACTATTCGCCAGAAGTGAATTTCTGGTCCTCTATCATGAACGCCCGTATGTGGGCTGCAGAACTTCTATCTATACTTCCAAGAGGATTTCTGGATTCCTATTCTAATACCCTAATTTGGGTCTCGAAAATACAATTCTCATTTCCAAAAAAGGATTTGTAAAAAAAAAACCAAGTTGGTATCTCAGGTCTTCTGCACTAAAACCTTCTGACGAAAGGTTGTAACAACACGGATTCTGACAGACTGATTTTTTTTTCAAAAATCCCAATCCATCGAAACCCGAGTTGGTTTGCTCTGGTGTCCTGCATAAAAGACAAAGACATGAAACATGTCAGTGTTCGGAGAACATCTCACGACAGAAGGAATAAAATATAATGTAATTAAAACATAGTTTTACCTTAATAATACTGCTAAACCAGTATTCGAAGCTATACAGTCTCGGTCATGAACCTAACCTGCGAATGTTGTGAGGAAGGGGGTCAAAATAAAAGTCCTGTGTGACTGTATTTAAATTATACTTATGGATAATCCTACATATACCGTTTAATTACATTTTCTATTTTATTGGGTTATCTGTGTTATTAGCATTCAAGGCTTACACACGTTAAGCCTATCTATTCCCTAGCAGATTAACCTAATACAGTGTATATGTAGCTAACCCCAACTAAGGTACATCCCATGGTACTCTACTCGCATGGCCTCCACCGTATCATCGCAGGAATATAGCAGTACCTAATCCTATGCCCGAATTTCGTACGAATTTCTGTATATATGTCAATGCTACATCAGCAAAGAACCACTACATCTATATTACGTAAGCGTTCGGACTGCCATCTTTGAACCATTCGATAGAATTAGGTTCCTTGAATAATGTCCTCTAGTCTTATGATACACTACCCAGAGCGACATGAGTGTACCTAAAATTTCCCACATAAGTATCGTCAACTGTTCTCGATGTCTATTGCACATGTTCTCTATATATGCACCCGAGTCCCATAGCAAGGCTAAACAAGAAACATGAAACTTGATCAGGAGCTTTTAGATATCTGCCAATTGCAGATACTAAGGTTCGCTTTTACAGTGGTTATGGTCCCACTAGACCCCTCCCTCAACTAATGAAAGGCATTATCAAGAATGAGAACTTAACCCCGGCCCCCTATGCCCTTCAAACCTATTGGCCAACCTCATCCATAACTAGGTAGAAAAGTATATGGTCTTTTGGAGTTCTCCGCCTTTCCGCTTTACGTACTAACTGAAGATGGTAGTTAGAAGACGAGTTGCTATCACAAGGCACTAACTGGTCTCGCTGAATCACGCTGGTCCATCTTAGTCTTTTGATTGCCCCTTATTATTGCAATCAAGGCATACTCATTGGTTCACCTGCGTAAACCTAACCTCTGTGAGTACAGGCGGATCATCTGCCACTCACAAAGGAATACCAAGAGTACCCTACGTCCCCGGAAGCCGCGTGCTTCTTAACCCAGTCCGTTGGAGCCTACAAGAATATCTAGATGGACTTGCGCTCCTCTTTTTGTCTTTTGACACCCCGATGATCTACCCCTTATGGTTATTCAACCTCTAACGTATGGATTGGTCCAAGCGCCTCAGTTTTATATGTCATTAGACCCTACGTCTAACCATTAATCACACGCTTGCGCCACCTCGTGAGTTTTCTGATTTAACTTGGTTATTCTCCTTCCCGTTAACTTCCTTTTCAAGTTTATCAAGTTACCCTCGCTTATTAATTTAACTTATAACTTAACCCATTTAAGTTCATTAATAAGCCTACAACATGTTATTCTCATAATCTATTCATTATTCCATCCCATGGTTACCATAACATGTTCTACTTAATTTATAATTAAGCACATCTTAATTCACAAATACACTGGTAAGAGAATAATTTCATTTTTAACTATCATTCCTTATAACTTATCTTATTTCGTAAGTTATAATTCCCACTTGTCCCTAGGACAAGCCTACCTATTATCTTTCTTATTCAAGTTCATTCATAATAGGTTATTATCAACATTTCACATTTTGGCATTAGTTAAGATTAACTTAACCTTTCTCATTTCTTTAGCAAATTTACTTAACTCCTACTCAGTTCAACTGGTACGTAACACCACTAAAGATTTAATTAGGTTAAGTATTCCAATTTAACAAATTACCATGCTACCCATGTTACCCACTTAACCCCTTTTATTATATCCTTGTCAAACCTACATGCGTTATCTTGGTTAAGTGTTCATTATTATTTATTATGTCCGTAAACACGCAAGACCTCTCACATTAGATTGCCGTTTGCGGTTGCTGGATATGCCCGGTGGTTCCGGGAAGACTTCTACCGCATCTTAATCTAACCTCGTGTCTTGACACCATTACGGGTCCAATTTCCACCTAAGACCTCTCACATTAGATTACCGTTTGCGGTTGCTGGATATGTCGGCCGGTTTCGGGCAGACTTCTACCGCAGACCAAATCTAACCTCGTGTTTTAGGCATATAAGTTCTTATTATAACTTATACTCATAATTCAAATCTTGGATTATAATATATGTCAATTACCCATAAACCCTCAATTCACATTTATGCTTATAATCCTATCAACATATTATGCCTATAATCCCAATTTAACTTATAATCCCAATTTCATGTTCATAATTCCAATTTGACTTATATACAATTATATTCATAATTCCAAGCATAGTTATGCCTAATTTCCCATATATGTCGCATTTCTACTTACATTTATTTAACTTCAATAAAGTGAAATTATTCCAATTGTTCATATTCGTTGAAGTTATGCTCCAAAATTCCAACCTATCAGTTTTGCCCCAAATTACCCAACCTTAAGTTGAGCTCAAATTACAATCTTGTTTATTCATGTCCATTATCAATCCACGCACTTCCCAGCTATCCTAACATAGTTAATTATTCCAACTTAATTTGCATATATTTTCATTAATGTCCTAGATTAATATTTATAGTTATGCGCCAAATTATCATCATTCCCAATTTCCAGTAATTTATGAGTTATACAACAATTCCCCAATCACAGGTTTTGCCCAAAATCCATTATGCAAGTTATTTCAATTTCCCAAACGTCCTTCCACTATTACAATATTGTTCATACGTATGCCTTTCAACGAGATCTGGACTAGGCTTGAAGTTAGCCTAGTCTATAAAAATAAAAAGGAATGGGAGGAAGTACAGAATAGGCATTAAGTAAAAGCTATAAGATTTTAATTGAATTAAACATTTTAATTTGGGGAATTGCTAAACGATATGCATACAATTATTCATAAGGGTAATTTAAACCCACTCACCTTGCTAGGATTAGAAAAGAGATAAATCATTGTTGTAACACTTTGATGTTGATTAGCCTTCTAAATTGATTTTTGATGAAGAACTTGTCTCTAAAAATCTATACTTTAATTTATGTTGAAGGTGGAGGCTAGGTTGGTTGAGAATTTAGCAGCACGGAGGCTAGGGTTAAAGAGATAGATGAGATTAGGGTTGGGTTTGATGTTTATTTATAGCTGAAGTAGGTGAATTAGGGCCTTAGGATTAAAATAGAATCCATCTAAACCTTCCACCTTGCTAAAAAAAAGAAGGTTCTAGAGTAGGCTAAACCAACCCAGGTGCATTGCACCCATATGCACGCGTAGACACTGATGGTGTTGACACCTTCCTATATGCGGTTTCTTTTCTTTTTCTTTTATTTGCATGACATTAATTCGTTTTTATTTAGGTTCATGCATCTTCACATTTCTATTTTTTTTTTAGGTTCATGCATCTACACATTTCTATTATTTTTTAGTGCATGTATTATCTTCCTACAAAATTTTGAATTTCAAATAACATGTATACACATATGTCCCTTTTCATTTATTGTTGCATGCAATTTTACTAATTCACCTTTTTACCATTTACATTAATTACAATAACGTTTCTCTTTATTAATTGTTTTCTCTATCATAATTACATGCATGTACTTCCTTTTCCTTAACATTATTACATGCGCAATTGTATTGCTTACTTTTTTTTCCCTTTCATTAACTTCTTTTTAATTTACATATATATATATATATTGCATGCAATTCATTTTTCTTCATTTCAATGCACTTATATATTATTATTTTTTTATTTAAATTTTCCTTTAAATAAATCTATGCATATAATATATACATGTATGCATACTTTAATTATCACTAAAAATGCGGGGTGTTACATTCTCCCACCCTTAAGAAATTTTGTCCCTGAAATTTAGTAAAGGTAAAATCAAATGATCCCTCGCATATTATACATCCATTATGTGTGCATCCAATTTTTGTAAACATTGTGCACATGTCCAAAGTGAAATACATCATAGTAGTGCATGTATGCCTAAATTGGTACCACCTATATGTATGCAAACTTTCAAAAACTCTTTCAAAACATAATGCTCACATCCTAAATATACTTACAGTTCTATATGAATGCAATATTTTTGAAAATCAAAACACTTTTCATCCAAATTTTTCCACATTCTAACAGAATAAGAGCATAGTTCATCCAATTGTTGCATCCAAAATCCTACCAACCATCTTTAAATTTCGAATTATAGGAAAAAAAATAATTTTCTAAATTCAATTTCTTATGTCACAAAAAGGTATAAAACGGAAAATTTTACATCTACCGTTTTTCTTTTATGTTCCATTCTTAATTGCACTTGGATTTCACGTAACTACTCTATACAAAGTTTCCTATTTTCCTATCCAAGCACAACTACATAAGAAAACTTCTTTTTTTCTTTTTCTTTTCCCGTCATGTTTTGTTGCTTCTCTGAGTTTATTGCTTTCTTTTTAGTTAGGTTATTTTTCTTTCTTAGCATATTTTACTTAATCCAATTATTTAATTTTATTCTTTTCAAATAAGCCTTTCCATCATCCTACACAGCTACTACTAAGAGCCAAGAACCAATGGCTATTTCACTAATGGAAAGTCCAACCACAAACTCTCAACGCTCACTTGCCCTTTACTATTTAGTAGTCACTACTAGTCCTCGCTGTGCTTTACTAGCCTATACTTTTTTCTTTTTCGAGCAACAGTTCTAGTCTTTACAATGCCTATGCATTCGACGGGAATTTTCTACTATTCCAAGATAATCTTTGCTATTTACTTTATAGCCTCAAATTTCTCAGTTCTTTCTAGGCACTAATGCTTACCTACTCCCTTAATATTAAAACATGGTTTGGCCTCTCTTTTTTCAAACATCAAAAATACTTTTAAGATTAAAACTTGACAACATCATAAACTCTTTTGCTAAAACTTTTACAATTTCAAGTTCTTAAAAGTTAACAAGGGTTAGACTCATAGTGGGCTTCCAACTTTCCTAGGCTTCCCTAGACACCCCCACAAGGTCAATTCTCTCAACTATATATATTCCTAATCCATTTTCTTTTTTCTATTTAGTGGGCTCCTCTATGGATCTAGGTTTATATATAATATATTTATATTTATATTTTAAAATACAAATACGCTCACTCATTATCTAAATAAGGAATCCTAAACCTCGGCTCTGATACGAGATGTAACAACCCAGATTCTGACGGACTTAATTTTTTTCTTCAAAAATCCAAATCCATCGAAATCTGAGTTGGTTTGCTCTGGTATCCTTCAGAAAAAACAGAGACATGAAACATGTCAGTGTTCAGAAAACATCTCACAGCAGAAGGAATAAAATATAATGTAATTAAAACATAGTTTTACCTTAATAATAATACTGCTAAACCAATATCCAAAGCTATATAGTCTCTGTCATGAACCTAACCTACGAATGTGTGAGGAGGGGGTCAGAACATAAGTCCCGTGTGACTGGATTTAAATCATACTTCTGGATAATCCTACATATACCGTTCAATTACATTTTCTAATTTATTGGGTTATATGAGTTATTAGCATTCAAGGCTTACACACGTCACGCCCATCTACTCCCTAGTAGATTAACCTAATACAGTGTATATGTAGCTACCCCCAACTAAGGTACACCTCATGGTACCCTACTCGCACGATCTCCACCGTATCATCGCAGGAATATAGCAGTCCCTAATCCTACGCCAGAATGTCGTATGGATTTCTGTATATATGTCAACGCTACATCTGCAAAGAACCACTACTTCTATATTACGTAAGCACTCAGACTACCATCTTTGAACCATTCGATCGAATTAGGTTCCAACCTCGAATAATGCCCTCTAGTCTTATGATACACCACCCAGAATGAGTGTACCTAGACTTTCCCACGTATGTATCGTCAATCGTTCTCGATGACTATTGCACGTGTTCTCTATCTGTGCGCCCGAGTCCTGTGGCAGGGCTAATCAAGAAACACAGAACTCGGTCGGGAGCTTTCAGATATCTGCCGATTGCAGATGTTAAGGTCAGCTTTTACAGTGGATATTGTCCCACTAGACCCCTCCCTCAACTACTGTAAGGCACCCAACAATATCAAGAATGAGAAATTAACCCTGGCCCCCTATGCCCTTCAAACCTATTGGCCAACCTCATCCATAACTAGATAGCAAAGTATATGGTCTTTTGGAGTTCTCCGCCTTTCCGCTTTACGTACTGACTGAAGATGGTATGTAGACGATGAGTTGCTATCACAGGGCACTAACTGGTCTCGCCGAATCACGCTGGTCCATCTTAGTCTTTTGATTGCCCTTTATTATTGCAATCAAGGCATACTCATTGTTTCACCTACACAGACCTAACCTCTGTGAGTACAGGCAGGTCATCTTCCACTCATAGAGGAATACCAAGAGTACCCTACGTCCCCGGAAGCCGCGTGCTTCTTAAACCAGTCCGTTGGAGCCTACAAGAATATCTAGATGGACATTCGCTCCTCTTTGTGTCTTTTGACACCCTGATGATCTACCCCTTATGGTTATTCATCCTCTCACATATGGACTGGTCCAAGCGCCTCAGTTTTATATGTCATTAGACCCTACGTCTAACCATTAATCATGTGCTTGCGCCACCTTGTGAGTTTTCTCATTTAACTTAGTTATTCTCCTTCCCGTTGACTTCATTAAGTTTACTAAGTTACCCTCGCTTATTAATTTAATTTACAACTTAACCGATTTAAGTTCATTAATAAGCCTACAACATGTTATTCTCATAATATATTCATTATTCATCCCATGGTTACCATAACATGTTCTACTTAATTTATAATTAAGCACATCGTAATTCACAGATACATTGGTAAGAGAATAATTTCATTTTTTCCCTATCATTCCTTATAAATTATCTTATTTCATAAGTTATAATTCCCACTTGTCCCTAGGACAAGCCTACCTATTATCTTTCTTATTCAAGTTCATTCATAATAGGTTATTATCATCATTACTCATTTTGGCATTAGTTAAGATTAACATAACCTTTCTCATTTCATTAGCAAATTTACTTAACCCCCAATCAATTCAGCTGGTTCGTAACACCACTACAAATTTAATTAGGTTAACTATTCTAATTTAACAAATTACCATGCTACCCATGTTACCCACTTAACCCCTTTTAATATATCCATGTCAACCCTACATGTGCCATCTTGGTTAAGTGTTCATTATTATTTATTATGTCCATAAACACGCAAGACCTCTCACATTAGATTGCGTTTGCTGGATATGTCGGGCGGTTCCGGTCAGACTTCTATCGCATCCGAATCTAACCTCGTGTCTTGACACCATTACGGGTCCAATTTCCACCTAAGACCTCTCACATTAGATTACCATTTGTGGTTGTTGTATATGTCGGGCGGTTCCGGGCAGACTTCTACCGCAGACCAAATCTAACCTCATGTCTTAGGCATATAAGTTATTATTATAACTTATACTCATAATTCAAATCTTGGATTATAATATATGTCTATTACCCATAAACCCTCAATTCACATTTATGCTTATAATCCTATAAACAAATTATGCCTATAATCCCAATTCAACTTATAATCCCAATTTCATGTTCATAATTCCAATTTGATTTATATACATAAATCCCACCCTAATTATATTCATAATTCCAAGCACAGTTATGCCCAATTCTCCATATATGTCACATTTCTTCTTACATTTAGTTAACTTCAACAAAATGAAATTATTCCAATTCTACCAATTGTTCATATTCATTGATGTTATGCTCCAAAATTCCAACATATCAGTTTTTCCCCAAATTACGCAACCTTAAGTTGCGCTCAAATTACAGTCTTGCTTATTCATGTCCATTATTAATCCACGCACTTCCAAATTATCCCAACATAGTTAATTGTTCCAACTTAATTTGCATATATTTTCACTAATGTCCTAGATTAATATTTATAGTTATGCGCCAATTTATCATCATTCCCTATTTCCAGTATTTTATGAGTTACACAACAATTCCCCAATCACAGGTTTTGTCCAAAATCCATCATGCAAGTTATTTCAATTTCCCAAATGTCCTTCCACTATTACAATATTGTTTGTGTGTATGCCTTTCGACAAGATCTAGACTAGGCTCGAAATTAGCCTAGTCTATAAAAATAAAAAGGAATGGGAAGAAGAACAGAATAGGCATTAAGTAAAAGCTCTACGATTTTAATTGAATTAAATATTTTAATTTGGGGAATTGCTAAACAATATGCATACAATTATTCATAAGGGTAATTTAAACCCACTCACCTTCCTAGGATTAGAAAAGAGATAAATCGTTGTTGTAACACTTTGATGTTGATTAATCTTCTAAATTGATTGTTGATGAAGAACTTGTCTCTAAATATCTCTACTTTAATTTACGTTGAAGGTGGAGGCAAGGTTAGTTGAGAATTTAGCAGCATGGAGGCTAGGGTTAAAGAGATAGATGAGATTAGGGTTGTGTTTGATGTTTATTTATAGCTGAAGTAGGTGAATTAGGGCCTTAGGATTAAAATAGAATTCATCTAAACCTTCCACCTTGCTAAAAAAAGAAGGTTCTAGAGTAGGCTAAACCAACCCAGGTGCGTTGCACCTATACGCACGCGTGGACACTGATGGTATTGACACATTCCTATATGCGGTTTCTTTTATTTTTCTTTTATTTGCATGACACTAATTCGTTTTATTTAGGTTCATGCATCTACACATTTCTATTATTTTTATTTAGGTTCATGCATCTACACATTTCTATTATTTTTTAGTGCATGTATTATCTTCCTACAAAATTTTGAATTTCAAATAACATGTATACACATATACCCCTTCTCATTTATTGTTGCATGCAATTTTATTAATTCACCTTTTTACCATTTACATTAATTACATTAACGTTTCTCTTTATTAATTGTTTTCTCTATCATAATTACATGCACATACATCTTTTTCCTTTTTAACATTATTACATGCGCAATTGTATTGCATACTTTTTTCCCTTGCATTAACTTCTTTTTAATATATATATATATATATATATATATATATTGCATGCAATTCATTTTCCTTCATTTCAATGCACTTATATATATTATTATTTGTTTATTCAAATTTTCCTTCAAATATATCTATGTATATAATATATACATGTAAGCATATTTTTAATTATCACTAAAAATGCGGGGTGTTACAAAGGTCATGGTTTCTCATATCTCATAGAGGGAGATGTCTGAGCCTACATTATGCAAAAGTCGCTATTCATTATTTTAGCAAAATATAAAATGCGAATGATTATATCAAGCTACCGCACGTATTACCAGTCTTATGCAGAATAATGCAGAAGATGTCCCAGATGAGGATGTTCAAAACACAAGCAAGGGTTATACATCAGGTAATATCCACGCAACTCGTAAAATTATTTTGCTAGTTTATTCACAAGGTCATTCCGAAGATAGCCAAAATAAAATTGGACCTTAACATTACACTTATCAAAAGTTCTATTTAATATATATTTTTAATCAAAACAATGCTTGACGTAGTATGAGCAGAAGATTAAACACTCAATAAGTAACTAATGCAAATGGCATTAGCTATTTTTTGCAAAAAATGCAAAAGAAATTCCGGATATAGATATTTGCGACTAAGGAAAAATACATACACAACACTATGTATACAAACCAAGGATAACAACATCATGAGGATGGATAACAATGTAATATTGGTATCAAAACTCAAGTGCTTCCGTGATCAAGTACTCAGAAGCACGAATACAAGTTATCTGTGTTGTATATAACGGTGTTGTATACACAATTATATGATTTTTGTTTGATGATAACAAACAAATAAATATTATTTTAAATGTGTTTGTTACTGTACTATTCTATTTATACATCATAGACAGGAGTATAATATTTATATTTAAATAGAATACGACTGTACAGACATTCATATATTCGTACAGTATTTTATTTAAATTAAATATTATACTTCAAACATTCAAACAGTACAACAATTTATAACTCCACTATTTACAATTCAAACATTTTTGAATATTTCTGACATGACACATTTAACACATCACAGAAATTGTGCTCTTAAAATATTCAAACAAAATAAACAGATTGAATTGAACAACAAAATATATGTTATTTCAATCACATCTGTTTATTACAAATGACAGTACAATTTTTAATCATGTCTACAAACACTCTCATATACAGAAATTCCTCACTTATACAATCACTTTTATTCACTGACTCATATACACTCTGCATTCTCTATCTTCTATCAGTCCAGTCTACACAGCTTCCAGCTATCTGTCCAGTCATCGTCATACCTGTCATAGAAGAACACACATAGCAGACTACAACAAAAATAAATTCAATACAAACAAATAAAATTTATTTGAATTTTATTTGCCTCATAATTTCGGTGTGTTTCTCATCATTTTTCTAGACGTGGTCTGATATGCATGGAAAGAAAAACTTGTCTGGATGGCTGCATGTACACATGTGTGCACTGCCTCGCCAATCCAGTGTGCAACTGAGGAGTAGCCACAAGGATCGTCTCGACTCAGTGCACAGCTCAAGCCAAAGTGAAAATTAGTTCAACAAACATGGTCGAGCCAAAAAAATTCTCAGCAATTCAAATCAAACAAATATGATCAAAATGCTTTCAACAAAACAATGGTGCATCAATGCTAGCATGAAGCAAAGAAACTCAGTGGCATTTACAAGAACGGTGCAACTAAACAAACTCAGTGTGTACCCAATCAAGAAGGCATATCAAGACAAGGGTGCAGTCAAACATGGTTCAGTGTATATTATAGAAGAATGTTCAGCTTCAGATTTTAGATAAACTTGCAGGCTCAAGAATTCATGAGTACATAAATCAGTAAAAAATTCTGATGCACACAGCAACAAGCGTGGAATGAATCAGCTATGGTGTATACAAGAACAAGGTACATACAGCGATGTTCAGCAGGGTCAAGAAAATTCCAAGTTAGTTGAATGGTAAATATGTGAACACATGAAACATGCAGTGAAATGGAAAATTTCAATGTGATCAAATATATATTTGGTGTCAAAATTCATGCAGAAGATCACATGGACACAAAACATCAAGACTAAAGGTAGTTCAACTATACAAGCATAGTATATGTTCTTATCAAACACGATTATGGACGAACATATTGCAAGATCAAAATTATCACTGGGTCAAGGCAGCGACAAATTGGTTAAGGAATGATCAAGCTCACACAATGATGCATGGCTGAACAACTCATAAACAGGGTAACAATAGACATATAGTGTTACACACACATGTATAAGGTTCAAATGATAATCCAGCACATGTCAGTTTATTAAGACTACATGGATTCATATACAAGGCCAAATTTCATTTTCAAGTGACATCATTCAAAGTGCAACATAAAAAGTAGGATGCAGATTAATGAAGAACAACAAGTGTAGTATGAAGCTTAATCAAGTTCAAGTGAACATTTCATATTTAATCAAACATGGGTGCATAGACATATGGTAGCAAAAATAGCAGGAAACAAATCATGCTGCCAAGAAATAATAAATTGTTTCTTCAAGGTTTCTGATCCCAGAAATAAATGAGCAATCAATCTCAAGAACGCATGGCATGAATTCAATCAAGGTCAAAAGTTTCAATTTAATCAAGCCAACAAGGGATAGATTTGTTTCCAGTTTTTATCTTCAATTAGAATTACTGATTTCCAGAAATCTTGCATATGAATACCTATCATCAATATTTTTATTATCAGTTTCAGGAAATCAATTTTAATTTGGACAAAAGTTTTTATTTTCAAAAATCAAGCAAGAAGATTTCTAGATTTTATTCAATCAAGGCTCGACTCATTCAAGAGCAATATCAAAGTTTCAAAGATGATCAAGAATAACATATGCTCAAGTATTCTAGGCAAATCACAGTTTCAAACAGAGTTCAAAGTCAAGTATGCAAGGCATCAGCCTATAGTTTTGGCAAAACAAAGAGAATGTCTATATGAAATATCCAGAAAATCAGAGTTTAAATTTGGAGTATATATGAAATATATTAGGAAGGAATTCATCTCACAGGATTATCCCCAAATGGTTGATCAATTCAAACATAACAAATTCAAGACCGTGAAGATTCATACGCAAGCTATCCTAATATGTTTGAACAGTCCAAACATATCAAAATCCTCAAATCAACGCAAGATTAAGTCAATGAAATTCCAGAAATTAGGTGGATGTCAAGCCCAAAATTTACGCAACAATCAGGACCAAGTCTAAGCATGAAATCAGATAATTATTCGGACTTGAAACCCTATTTAACACCCAATCATCATCGGCTTTCAATCTATCCAAGTTAAAGCATAAATCAAAGAAAATACTAATCGAAAATTCTTACCAGAGCATCAGCATATTACTTGGATCAAATCAAAGCTTTTCATCTCATACAAACATCTCAAATCTAAGAACCAGATAACCACCAGAAGTTCGAGCATATCAAAGAAGCGAGAGCAACCGCCTAAAATCAAAGGAGATTACAAACCCTAGCTTGATCGCCATCGCCATTTTTTATTCCAGAGAATCCAAATGACCGGGCCAATTAAAATGAAGATGGGTGAAGCTCAAATGAAATAAGGTCGGCCAACAAACCCTAGATTTTAAAGGGAGCCAAGAAGTTATAAAGGGAAAAAGGACTTGAGTTTTTTTTAATTAAATTAAAAAAACTAGGGTTTAGCTTTGTTTTAAAGTTGTTTTTATTTCGTCTTTAGTTTCAATTTGTAATCGAGAATTTGAGTTTTCTAGTTTGTCTCTAAAACTAGGGTGACGAATTACGGGAATTGTAATTCACGGAAATCTAGTTTCGGGGATAAAAACCAGTGCAGGGTTTTGAGCGTAGGGTTAAGAATAGTTGGGAGCGAGTATCGCGAGTTTACAGGGGATTGTAAGTGTAGAGATTGTTTTAACTCCTAGTAGAAACCTTGGGGAATGCAGCAGTAGGTAGGGTTTTGCCGATGCTGGGTATATCTGTGTGTTATTTATTTTCTGCATTTATTCTGATTATTATATGTGCTGTGATTATTTAATTACTCTGTGTAAATCTGCGTTAAACCCTATTCAACCCCCCTCTAGGGTTAATTTAGATCCTACAAGTGGTATCAGAGCCAGGTTTTTTATTTTATTTTAACTCTAGGGTCATGAATCTGTCTAATAACACGTTTTCTGAGGGTCAGTCCATATCTAGGCCACCAATGTTTAATGGAACGGATTATGCATATTGGAAAGCTAGGATGAAAATTTATTTGAGTTCAGTCGATTATGATGTGTGGGATATTATTGAAACGGGTTATAGATCTCCCACTGTTATTGTTAGTGGTGTTGAAATTCCTAAATCAAAAGACAGGTGGGATGCTAATGATAAAAAATTATTTTCAACTAATGCCAAAGCATTGAATGGTTTAATCTGTGCTCTTGATAAAACAGAATTTAATCGAATTTCTCATTGTGAAACTACGCAGGAAATATGGCATACGTTGGAGGTCACACACGAAGGGACATATCAAGTGAAGGAATCTTGTCTCGCTCTTCTCAGCAACGAATATGAAAATTTCTTTATGCAACGAGATGAAGATATAAAAGAGATGTATGGACGCTTCTCGTCATTAGTTTACAATGCAAAAGCTCTTGGCAAAACCTATACCAAAGTAGAATTGATCAGAAAAATATTGTGAGTGCTACCGATGAATTTTGAAGATAAGATGACGGTGATACAGAAATCAAAAGATCTGAATAAAGTAAGCATGGAAGAGTTGACCGGAAATCTGATTACTTTCGAGATGGAGTTAAAAGAAAGAGAAGAACGAAAGGATTCTGAATCAAAGAAAAAGACGATCGCTCTAAATAATTCTGTTGAAAGTAATGATGATGATCCCATTGAAGAGCTAGCTATGGTTTTGAAAAAGTGGGCCAAAGGAAAATACAAGCCACAAAAGAAGAAAAATATCAAATCTGGAAGTTCAGATAGTTCAGACGATGAAGTGTTTTGCTATAATTGCAAGAAACCCGGACATATCAAACCGAATTGCCCACAGCTCAAAAATGAAAAGAAGAAGAAGATCAGAAGAAGGCAGAAGGCTTTTGCTGCTACATGGGATGACAAGGAGGGAGAAGAAGTTTCTGAAAGTGATGAAGAGGAAACTAATTTGTGCCTTATGGCTCAATCTAATTCGGAAGGTAGTGAAGAGGATTCTAGTGAGGTACCTAATTTTACCAATAAAGAATTAATTTTAATGTGTCACGACCTCACAAAAACCGTTGATTCTCTTGAACTAAAAGTTAAGAAATTGAAATCTGATAGGTCAAAACTAGTTCAGGAAAATAACGGTTTAGAAAGAAAACTTGAAAAGGTTAAGAATTCACCGTTTTCAGAATGCAAAAAATGTCAATTTTTGAGTAATGATCCTTTGAAATTCAAAACTGATTTTGAATTACTCAAAAGTGAAAATGTGAATTTGAAAAATGAAAATCGTGATTTTGAGAAGGGAATTGAAAAGCTTAGAGAATCTGAAAAACTTGATTTTGAAAAGCGAAAACAATTTGAAATTGAAATTTCTAAGTCCAATGCTAAAATCAAAGCACTTGAAAACGAAAATTTGGTATTGAAACAAATTGATTCTGAAAAGAGGAAAATCGCTATTAATCATTGTTCAAATTTAAAGAAAGAAAATAGTGATCTTACATTTAAAATTCAACGACTTGAGTCAACTTTGACTAAATTTTCTAAAGGAGAGAAATCATTGAATATTTTGTTAAAAAACCAATTTTTTGTTCAGAATAAATAGGGACTTGGCTTTGGATCTGATCAAGTTGAAAAACAATATTCTAATGATTTAAAAATTCTTTAAATGGTTTTGAAATTGATCAAATTGAAATTTTGAATTCTAATTATTTCAAAGGGGTTTTAAATCATGAAAGATATGATAACTCGTTCAAAAACAATTCATTTAAATCTGTTTAGATTCCAAAAAATAACAAAATGAATTTGAATAAATCTAAACGAATTTGGGTTCCAAAGGGTACGCTAGTGGATAGTAATGGATTGTTATATAAACGGGTTTGGGTACTGAAACGTGTAAACGAAGATAAGAGTGGTAAAACAACATTTGTTAGACCACTCAATCATATAGACATTTAGGTACCGTGAGAGGCTAAAACTATGCTTAAGTGTGATAAAATTCAAAATTGATTCATATTATCAAATTATTTGGAGTTCCTTAGCCATAGATTCGGAGTTGGAGATTCATTGGATCACATCGATTACGGTAAGTCAGGTATGATCTCTAAACTCGTATTTTTATTTCATTTCCTTTTTAGTTTATTTTTCATTTTTTTTCATTTTTATTTCTTTTATTTTCTTTATTTTTACTTGGCTGATTTTGAAATCATTCGTTATTGATTGTTGAAATTCTTGAATTATAAAAATTTGATTTTTTTTCAAGTGATTTCAAATAATTTCCTTCAGATTTGATCGTTGACTGATTCCTGTGCTTGTTTAAAAATTCTCAGAAAAAGTTTCATGTGTGATTCTTGCTTTGAAAATGCTCTTGTGTTGCTCTAATAAGGAAATTGATTTAATTCGTTCGAATATCTTGATGACTGGATGATGAGTTGAAAAATCAGTAATTAAATATCTTCAATTCCATAAACAATTTGAATATAAGTTGTTTTTAAAATTGTCTAGGAATAATCAGCATTAGAATTATTGGATAATTTCACATTCTACTGATTGATTTTTGAAAATGATTTTCAACCTGCATTGATATTTTCAAAAACTCCTCTTGAAATTGATATTTTTAATATTACAATCATTTTTTATTATTTATTCAAAAAAATGAAATTATTGATTAATTTGAACCATTTTGTGACTCATCAAAATTATTAATAGATTTCTGAAATTGTGATTAGTTGTGACTATGGTATAATTCATAATTAGAGGAGATGTTATTTTAAATCTCATGATGATTGGACAGATTTAATAACATCTTTGAATTAGAGCTTATTTCACGACCATCTTCTATATCTACCATATTTCTGTCATTCATCGTGGTTTTATTTAATTTGGGGAGTTCTAATTATTCTTGGAATTAAAAATAAAATAAAATAAAAATAAATAAATAATTTATCCTTGGTATCCACTCCCATTTAAAAGTCCTCGTGGTTATGCGTTGGTGAATTACCTTAATCTCTATGTGCTTCCATTCTCACTTAAAAGACCTTTGGGCTGTGCATGGATGGAATTCATCAGAGAGGATAAAGTTAAGTTACTACTATCCCCATTTAAAAGACCTTTGGGCTATGTGTGGTTAGGAAGTGCTTAACGCATTTTTGAGCATATTTAAAATCTTTAAATTCGTATTCTAATATTCAATTTTATTGAACTCTCCTTATTCAATAAAATCCATCGTAAATCCATTCATTCTGAAAGTGAAATTTTTGCGTCTGATTTAAAGATTATTATGATTTTTGTTTGATTAAATGGGTTTTACGGTATATATTATCTCTCTAAATTTGAATTTATATTTATAGTCTATATTCATCACAGTTTCAATTTCTATTATCCTTTTTGATGATAACAAAAGGGGGAGAATGGTCAAGATTTTGATTGCTGAGTATTTAATTCAAAAATATGTTAAGATTGGAAATTAAATATCTAGAGGGAGAATGGTCAACTGGATTTCATCATTAATATTTTCCACATATATAGGGGGTGTTCAGTTGTAGGGGGAGCATACAAATAGGGGGAGTAATATATTTCACGTTCAAACACATTCAAAATCTTTTATTTATTTGCCATCATCAAAAGGAGGAGATTGTTGTATATAACAGTGTTGTATACACAATTATATGATTTTTGTTTGATGATAACAACCAAATAAATATTATTTTAAATGTGTTTATTATTGTGCCGTTCTATTTATACATCAAAGACATGAGTTTAATATTTATATTTAAATTGAATACGATTGTACATACATTCATATATTCATACAGTATTTTATTTAAATTAAATATTATACTTCAAACATTCAAACATTACTACTATTTATAACTCCACTATTTACAATTCAAACATTTTTGAATATTTCTGACATGACACATTTAACACATCACAGAAATTGTACTATTAAAATATTCAAATAAAATAAACAGATTGAATTGAACAACAAAATATATTTTATTTCAATCACATCTGTATATTAGAAATGAAAGTACAATTTTTAATCATGTCTACAAACACTCTCATATACAGAAATTCCTCACTTATACAGTCACTTTTATTCACTAACTCATATACACTCTGCATTCTCTATCTTCTGTCAGTCCAGTCTTCACAGCATCCAGCTATCAGTCCAGTCATCTTCATACCTGTCACGGAAGAACACACACAGTAGACTGCAACAAAAATAAAATTCAATACAAACAAATAAAATTTTATTTGAATTTTATTTGCCTCAAAATTTCGGTGTGTTTCTCATCATTTTTCTAGACGTGGTCTGATATGCAGGGACAGAAAAACTTGTCTAAATGGCTGCATGTACACACGTGTATACACGTGTGC
This sequence comes from Allium sativum, assembly GCA_030737875.1. Taxonomy (NCBI): domain Eukaryota; kingdom Viridiplantae; phylum Streptophyta; class Magnoliopsida; order Asparagales; family Amaryllidaceae; genus Allium; species Allium sativum. The sequence goes on from CM060923.1 coordinate 430,350,157, forward strand.
ACTGACTCGCCAATCCAGTGTGCACCTGAGGAGTAGCCACAAGGATCGTCTCGACTCCGTGCACAACTCAATCCAAGGTGAATAATAGTTCAACATACATGGTCGAGCCAAAACAAAAAGCTCAGCAATTCAAATTAAACAAATATGATCAAAATGCCAATGGTGCATCAATGCTAGCATGAAGCAAAGAAACTCAGTGGCATTTACAAGAATGGTGCAACTAAACAAACTCAGTGTGTACCCAATCAAGAAGGCATATCAAGTGTAACGTCCCGTATTTTTTTTGCTGTAAAATATTTAATATATTTATTATTTAAATATCGATTTAGAATTTCAAATGGATTTACTATATATAATTTGTTTATTAAAATAAATATAGACGTATAATTTATATATATAACTATATAATGGTTTTTATATAAATAGAATATCGTTTTATAAACCCAGAACCTTAAAATGTTGAGTTCTAAACTTTTGTTGTTGGAATTGATGTTGTTGCTTTAATACGATGGTAGTAATTTGAAAAAAAATTAATTTAATTTGTATTAAGGTTATATGAGATTTAGAATATTTAACTCACATTAAGCTCGTGTGCAATATAGATAATTTATAATACAAGCCCCTCAATGCATATGCCATCAACGTTTCATTTGATTCGGCAACACATATAAAACATGAGTATACCACACTTATCAAATCAATAAAGACGTCGCCATAAACATAAACATACAAGAAAATAAATAAACTGAAACATATATATAAAAGGAGATGTAAATACAAAGAAAAACCAACGTGTTCATTCACATAACTCCTTGTACAAAGGCCAAACATACATGTTTGTCTGAACCAAGAAAGAGAAAGGAAAGAAAGAAAGGAAAATACATATTATTGTCTGTGACATAACACTTCATGTAAAATCAATTTCTGCACTTCTTCATGTCTCGATCTCCATCGGTTTTGATCTGGAAAAAAAAAGGAAAAAAAAAACCTATTAGTATAAAAATAAATAAGTCAAGAACAGCTATGAAAGCTAAAAGACAAGACAGTACATAGCTCAACAACTATATATATATATATATATATATATATATATAATCAGCTTAAATATTTATACACATCACCAATTCATATACATAAAAGCCATGAGGATGTATATTCGTATAACATCAAGTCTAAGATATGGTCTAAAAAGAAGAGAAGAAAAGAAAAAGGAAAGTAAACAGCTAAGAGTAGAGTTGGAACAGCATGACCTGTTTCATTCACTAAATAGTAAAAACAAATGGCTAGGACAGCTAAGAAAAACAAGACAATGAACACAAATCTATATATATATTCATATATCAGATCATGTGCATTAACAAGGAGCAGCTAAGGGTTAGAGCAGCTATGAAAATAGGAGAGGGACAACTAAATGTTCACATACAATGAACAATATGGAAGTAGCATAGACTAGGCACAGCTAAGAAAAATCAAACAAATTTTCTACTTCAAATCTATACAAAACAAATGAATTGACAATTTTATATTCATGTAAAGGTACGGTCAAACCCTTATTAGAATGCATACAGTGAAAGCAAGAATCCAACATAATCCAACATAAAATCCACAATACAGTTCAAAATCTTTGGATTGAATAAACAAGTCAGTGGCTAGCTATACCTAGAACAGACGGTAGCAAAGATGAAAAGACGACACAAACAGTTCATAACTTAACCTAATCTATACAGGTTCCATCACTGTTCTTTTCGAACAGACCAAATACAAGACAATACTATATCCAATGGAAATCTAGGCTAAAATCCATTTCGCAACCATCAAAACCATCACAGTACACAGTCTGAAAAGAAGAAAACCCCAATGCCTAAGAACTAGTAGCTGAACCTATGTACAACAGTGATAGACGTTGGTATTATCTAAATCTAACCACGACTATAAATATGGGTATCACGCATTGCGTTTCATCATTCCAGAACAACTCGAACCACACAGTAAACAAGAGGAAATGGTGCGAACCATTTATAAAAATCAAAACAAAATAAAAGTTTGAGTTAAAAATACTTAGCTTGGGGTGCCTGCACTTCGAAACCTTGTAGCTCGACGGATCCACCGTTGGTCAGGTCGAACCAAAGCTTAGGGATCAGGAGGACTTCGATTGGAAGCCTCGAGTGGTTTGTGGTGGTTTTCGAAGGGGTGAATGTCATCGCGATGGGATTCGATGGCTTTAGGAGGAGGCGGCGTCAGTTTAAAGGCGAGAGGCGTGTTAGTGTTTCACAGACTGACTGAAGAAGGAAATCGAAGCGAAGAGGAGGTTGCGTAGGGGGCAACGCTGCTGGATTCCGATTTGCTGAGGGAAGAAGGGGTGATGGCGATGGGGTTAGGGATTTCGGCCATGATCAAATTTCTGGAGGACGTGATTTTTTGGGGAGGCGGCGATTTTTTTTTCGTTGTTATGAGGACTGAAGGGAGACGGTAGGGTTTTGATAGGGTGATTGGGCTGGGTATGTGCGGGCCCAAAATTAAAGGTAAAACCCATCTTTAAAATTAATTTATTTATTTATGTGAAATTAAAGTACTTCATAAATTTGTTAATGCGATATATCGCGCATATGTTAACGGTTTTTGACACAATTAGGTTCGTTGGAACCGTAGAAACTAGAGGATCGTGATGGAGCAGTATCTGTCAGGATTGGAAAGACAGAAAATTCGTAATTAAATTAAACGCTGTTTAATTTAATTTAAAAATCAGCGCTGGACGACCCAAACCGGTCAAGGTGAGTTAATTCTCACACCTTCTGGAATACTGTGATGTGATACATTCACAGTTAAATATATTTTACAGTTTACATTTTAAACTGGTTGATTGGATGCGATGAGTGCAAATTTGGTTGTTATTTTCTGATTGATTACAGTTGATTATTTGTTTAACTCATATATTGTTATCAACTGACGTCTGTGATGCAGAGAAGGACAGGTTGGAGGGATCCGACCGGATTCCTCAAATAAACTGTATTTTTGTTGTTGTGCATATGTATGGATTGTTCACCTCGACTGACACCAAAACTGTTTGAGTGTTGATAGTTGAATATACAACTATCGTTGTTGTGGTTAAACTCAACTGATTGTGTTGACTGAGTAAATGGGCAGTAATGGCCTAGTCGTAGAGTTTTAACGTTGTTCTACCGTCAGGGGAGTTGACGGGGTTTCAAGGTTATAATTTATTTATAATCGAATTAAAGTTATTTAATTATTGCATACGAGTGTTTAAATTGGAAATTTAAATTAAATAGACTAAATCAAGTTATCAAGGAAATTTAGTAAAATAATTTATATCAGTTGAGAAGCAGAAATCAAGGATTTTCCATGAATGGGTAAAAAGGAAAAAATTGTTTCAAACAATTAAAAGGTGACTTTAATTAATTTAGTTAATTAATTAATTTAAGAAAGGGGAAATGACAATTTGTATTCAGTTAATAGTCAATTGATGTGTATGATTGGTAAACCCACCGTTTCGAGTAAAATATACAAAGGTATAGATATTGGTTTAAATATTCGTTAAAGTCTAACGAATAGTGTTGGACATTAGTTAATCTTCGATTTACTATAATCTAAAGAGATAATTGAATTGGTTATTGTTAATAACCTGGATATTTTTGAGTAAGCGTGAAACATGATAAAAATTCTATTTTGGGTTAAGGATAAAGTTAACTATATTTTGGTATAGTAAAGGTTAAAGAAAATTATTCTTTGATTTAAATGATTTCAAGTAGTGAATTAAATTAAATGCCAAGTAGGAATTTTATTTAAAGAGATTGTAAATCCAAGTTTAAACATGATTGGGTAAATGGGAATCCAGGTAACAAGTGATTAACTGACGATGAGGTTTAGCCAAAGAGGCGATAAAGGTTTATTAGAGAATGTCCAAATGGATGGAATAAAATCACTTGACGAGGAATTTACATCATAAATCAAAGTGTTCAAAGTGAAAGGATACTTGAAGATTTAGTGGTATTTTAGGTGATGTTTACGTAAAACCAGAAATTAAGTAAAGGACCTTAAACTAGGATTTCAAATAAAAAGATGGTTTAAAAACCCGATTGAAATCCAGAAGGAAATCCAAAAGGGAAAATGTGATCGCAACGTTAGTAGTTAAACTAATATTATTCTGAGGTGAGAAGGTTGTCGACTAAGGTCTGAGAGGTAACTAAAATACCCCAACTTAGTTGGCTTCACGATTATCGAGGAATGGTATTAGTTGGAGTGAGTTAAGGTGTGAAGTTGATTTTATCTTATACGAGAAATATCAAACTCAAATGCAAGGGTTTGGAAAGGAAATAATATGGCCATATATGTTATCAAAAGAAATAAGAATTTGGTGTTCAAATTTTATTAAATATAGAGTTGATCGAATATAGTTAGAATTAGTCAAAACAGAGTTATTTAGGAAGAGTTCCATTTTGTACGACTGCTAGCGAAATTCGCAGGGCTGCAGATAGTCTACGGCGGTCGGATGTTTCCTGAGGGAATCAGGCGTAACCATTGTGATCGCTGCGATCTAGAGTCGAGCGAATAGAGTTAGGTCAAGTGTAAATGAATCGATAAGAGTGATCAAATCAAGTTGTTCCAGTTAAGTTAAATAAGTCAAGTTAGAGTTAGTCGATTAGAGTTAAACTGAATAAGAGTTATTCAAATATCATATTTTTGAATATTAAAGAGTTAGAGTTTTAATGTAACAAAAAGGTAAATCAGTGTTAAAACCAAATGATGCTGAATACCGAACGAATGAACTCATTTGTTGTTATGTTTGAAACACTGCTTATTTTGATAGTTAAAACACCGACTATCAAACCAGACCAATACGATTGTTGGTACGGAAAGACCGGGATCGAATTTATATTCGAAAACCATTCCAACAAACAAATACGTGAAGATATCGAAGATGATCGTGATAGAGCATTAAAGACTGTGGATTTTCATAAACGGAAGGACCGCTAAAAATCTATGGATCGTAACCGGAGATAAGCTGTGATTCTGTCGTGGTTGGAATCTACAGGTTGCAAGGACTTCTCGCTACTGATCCATGGGGTGATTCCTATATGAGATGCAGTAGGAGAGTACCTTCGGTTCATCCTGTTCCTGGATGAATTGTTATGGAGGGATGTCTGACAGAGTATTTCCAAAGGAATTACATGAGTTGATTTCTCCAAACGTACCATGGTGGATGGCGGAGAAAGGGTTATTCTATAGCCTGATAGCTAGAGTATGTTTGTGGACGTCAATCAAGTGTGATCTGGCGGATCTGACGATGTGGCATTCAAAGTGTATGATGACCAGATGTTAAAGTCAAGTTCTAGCCTCAAGCCTCATCAACCGGGAAATGACAAAAATCGGGCAGGCAGCATGGCTATGTGGGTCGCTCCCATTAGGATATATGATCACCTATCTAGAGAAATTCCTATTGCTTCTTTATCTATTCGATGCTGACCCTATTCGGGTGGCGGTTGCTGATCCCAACCGTCGGTGGTATACATTCGATACACTCAAGCGAAATGAGTGGTCGGTCATGTGTGGGCCGGGTTGCAAGACGTTCTTGTTGAACCCAGTGTATTCGCCTCTAGAGATACACGTGCGGAAGGTGGTCCCATACCTTGTCAAGTTGGAAATCCAATATCCAATAAGTGCCCGCGGTTTTTGATTGTATACTATATATGGGGAGCGTGAGATACAAGCGTTCCTCTAGATTGATATTTACTTGTATTTAGACATTATGATAATATCAGAATAAGTTATGATTTCAAGAAATGGTTTGGATTATAGTAAGGTAAAAACCGTCCGTGTTTATGTGTGGACTGGTCTTACTATTATCCTTTGTTCAGAAAAGATTTCCAAAGTTAAACCAACCAGCTGTTGTTTCTGTGAATTTATCACTGATAGTATTCCAGACTGACCCGGTGTATTTTGTTTTAAATCAAATGTGCTCGGGTCAGACCAAGCATGTTTACAGGTTAGGTTGCGCTTGGAGTTTCAAGAGCTGGAAGTAGGTGGCTCCACCGCTAGTTATAGAAAGTTATTTCCGCTGTGCAGTTATATGTGTTAAACTCTAATGATTGGTATGTATACAAAATTCTTTTGTATATCTGATATTATATTATATTCGTTCCGCTGTGAGATTCTGATGTGTTCTTCTTCTTTCTTCTATTCTAATATTTCTTTCTCTCTATTCTCACCTTCTAACTTCTTTCTCATGACAATCTGGGGGTTCGATACTTGGGTTTTTGGCAAGTGATACGGGTTTTATGTATTGTTGTCGAGAACCCGATTGTCGTTTTTTCCCCGGGTCGTTACAGTGGTATCAGAGCTATTGGTTTAGTAATAACCTTGGCTCTGTGGCGTAACTCAATAGAGATGGGGTTAGTAACACCCTAGATTGAGTTTGAATGTGTATATATGAGAGCGTATTTTGTAAATTCTATATAAAAATGTTTTATATTTTGTTATTTGACTAGTTCGATTTTAAACTAGCAACTGACACAACAAGGTTTGTAAAAATGGTCAGATAAATTAATTTTGGCCATAGTATACTTTTGTATAGAAAAAGAATAAGTTTTGATTGATTTTGAGTTGAATCAAAGACGAATTAGACTATGAATTTGAAATGGTCTAATATAACTCTAATTTTTCATATATGAATTGGAAAAAGATAATGGATAATGCTTGAAATAGAAATTAAAAATTGAATTTGAAATGGAGACATATAAATTAGAGAAGAAAATAGTTAATTGAATATGATTTTGAAACTTAAACATGGTTAAGAGTTGGATATGGAAATTAAAATTTGGAGTTTGGGAGTAAAAGTTGTTTGATTTGGTTAGATAGATTATGTATGGTTGATTGGTTGTTTGTATGATGGATTGAATAAATTCATCAAATAGGAAGATAAATAAATTGAAAATAATAGAATCCAACATAATAAATGAAACTGGGAGGATTTAATTCTATAATGGTTATTATATATCAAGCTAAGTGTAAATTGAAAATGAAAAGGGCCGTAATTTCTTTGAAATTTGGATTTGGTTGCTCGACCAAAAGGTAAACATTAATTAGGTGGATTGGTGATTTGTTTTATTACCCTGAGTGGGTACTCGTTTGGTTTCTTGGATCAAAGTGGGGCCTAGAGTGGCATTTGCAGCTGGTCTGATCAAGCAGTGCAACGGAAATGATAGCGAGTACTTCCTAAAGTTATATAACATAGAAATTGTGATAATTATTTTGAGAATAATTGGAATTAGAACATTCCTCTTACTTAGCAATTTCGAGGACGAAATTATTTTAAGGGGGAAGGAATGTAACGTCCCTTATTTTTTTTGCTCTAAAATATTTAATATATTTATTATTTAAATATCGATTTAGAATTTCAAATGGATTTACTATATATAATTTGTTTATTAAAATAAATATAGACGTATAATTTATATATATAACTATATAATGGTTTTTATATAAATAGAATATCGTTTTATAAACCCAGAACCTTAAAATGTTGAGTTCTAAACTTTTGTTGTTGGAATTGATGTTGTTGCTTTAATACGATGGTAGTAATTTGAAAAAAAATTAATTTAATTTGTATTAAGGTTATATGAGATTTAGAATATTTAACTCACATTAAGCTCGTGTGCAATATAGATAATTTATAATACAAGCCCCTCAATGCATATGCCATCAGCGTTTCATTTGATTCGGCAACACATATAAAACATGAGTATACCACACTTATCAAATCAATAAAGACGTCGCCATAAACATGAATATACAAGAAAATAAATAAACTGAAACATATATATAAAAGGAGATGTAAATACAAAGAAAAACCAACGTGTTCATTCACATAACTCCTTGTACAAAGGCCAAACATACATTTTTGTCTGAACCAAGAAAGAGAAAGGAAAGAAAGAAAGGAAAATACATATTATTGTCTGTGACATAACACTTCATGTAAAATCAATTTCTGCACTTCTTCATGTCTCGATCTCCATCGGTTTTGATCTGAAAAAAAAAAAACCTATTAGTATAAAAATAAATAAGTCAAGAACAGCTATGAAAGCTAAAAGACAAGACAGTACATAGCTCAATAGCTATATATATATATATATAATCAGCTTAAATATTTATACACATCACCAATTCATATACATAAAAGCCATGAGGATGTATATTCGTATAACATCAAGTCTAAGATATGGTCTAAAAAGAAGGGAAGAAAAGAAAAAGGAAAGTAAACAGCTAAGAGTAGAGTTGGAACAGCATGACCTGTTTCATTCACTAAATAGTAAAAACAAATGGCTAGGACAGCTAAGAGAAACAAGGCAATGAACACAAATCTATATATATATTCATATATCAGATCATGTGCATTAACAAGGAGCAGCTAAGGGTTAGAGCAGCTATGAAAATAGGAGAGGGACAGCTAAATGTTCACATACAATGAACAATATGGAAGTAGCATAGACTAGGCACAGCTAAGAAAAATCAAACAAATTTTCTACTTCAAATCTATACAAAACAAATGAATTGACAATTTTATATTCATGTAAAGGTACGGTCAAACCCTTATTAGAATGCATACAGTGAAAGCAAGAATCCAACATAATCCAACATAAAATCCACAATACAGTTCAAAATCTTTGGATTGAATAAACAAGTCAGTGGCTAGCTATACCTAGAACAGACGGTAGCAAAGATGAAAAGACGACACAAACAGTTCATAACTTAACCTAATCTATACAGGTTCCATCACTGTTCTTTTCGAACAGACCAAATACAAGACAATACTATATCCAATGGAAATCTAGGCTAAAATCCATTTCACAACCATCAAAACCATCACAGTACACAGTCTGAAAAGAAGAAAACCCCAATGCCTAAGAACTAGTAGCTGAACTTATGTACAACAGTGATAGACGTTGGTATTATCTAAATCTAACCAAGACTATAAATATGGGTATCACGCATTGCGTTTCATCATTCCAGAACAACTCGAACCACACAGTAAGCAAGAGGAAATGGTGCGAACCATTTATAAAAATCAAAACAAAATAAAAGTTTGAGTTAAAAATACTTAGCTTGGGGTGCCTGCACTTCGAAACCTTGTAGCTCGACGGATCCACCGTTGGTCAGCTCGAACCAAAGCTTAGGGATCGGGAGGACTTCGATTGGAAGCCTCGAGTGGTTTGTGGTGGTTTTCGAAGGGGTGAAGGTCATCGCGATGGGATTCGATGGCTTTAGGAGGAGGCGGCGGCAGTTTAAAGGCGAGAGGCGTGTTAGGGTTTCACAGACTGACTGAAGAAGAAAATCGAAGCGGAGAGGAGGTTGCATAGGGGGCAACGCTGCTGGATCCGATTTGCTGAGGGAAGAAGGGGTGATGGCGATGGGGTTAGGGATTTCGGCCATGATCAAATTTCTGGAGGACGTGATTTTTTGGGGAGGCGGCGATTTTTTTTTCGTTGTTATGAGGACTGAAGGGAGACGGTAGGGTTTTGATAGGGTGATTGGGCTGGGTATGTGCGGGTCCAAAATTAAAGGTAAAACCCATCTTTAAAATTAATTTATTTATTTATGTGAAATTAAAGTACTTCATAAATTTGTTAATGCGATATATCGCGCATATGTTAACGGTTTTTGACACAATTAGGTTCGTTGGAACCGTAGAAACTAGAGGATCGTGATGGAGCAGTATCTGTCAGGATTGGAAAGACAGAAAATTCGTAATTAAATTAAACGCTGTTTAATTTAATTTAAAAATCAGCGCTGGACGACCCAAACCGGTCAAGGTGAGTTAATTCTCACACCTTCTGGAATACTGTGATGTGATACATTCACAGTTAAATATATTTTACAGTTTACATTTTAAACTGGTTGATTGGATGCGATGAGTGCAAATTTGGTTGTTATTTTCTGATTGATTACAGTTGATTATTTGTTTAACTCATATATTGTTATCAACTGATGTCTGTGATGCAGAGAAGGACAGGTTGGAGGGATCCGACCGGATTCCTCAAATAAACTGTATTTTTGTTGTTGTGCATATGTATGGATTGTTCACCTCGACTGACACCAAAACTGTTTGAGTGTTGATAGTTGAATATACAACTATCGTTGTTGTGGTTAAACTCAACTGATTGTGTTGACTGAGTAAATGGGCAGTAATGGCCTAGTCGTAGAGTTTTAACGTTGTTCTACCGTCAGGGGAGTTGACGGGGTTTCAAGGTTATAATTTATTTATAATCGAATTAAAGTTATTTAATTATTGCATACGAGTGTTTAAATTGGAAATTTAAATTAAATAGACTAAATCAAGTTATCAAGGAAATTTAGTAAAATAATCTATATCAGTTGAGAAGCAGAAATCAAGGATTTTCCATGAATGGGTAAAAAGGAAAAAATTGTTTCAAACAATTAAAAGGTGACTTTAATTAATTTAGTTAATTAATTAATTTAAGAAAGGGGAAATGACAATTTGTATTCAATTAATAGTCAATTGATGTGTATGATTGGTAAACCCACCGTTTCGAGTAAAATATACAAAGGTATAGATATTGGTTTAAATATTCGTTAAAGTCTAACGAATAGTGTTGGACATTAGTTAATCTTCGATTTACTATAATCTAAAGAGATAATTGAATTGGTTATTGTTAATAACCTGGATATTTTTGAGTAAGCGTGAAACATGATAAAAATTCTATTTTGGGTTAAGGATAAAGTTAACTATATTTTAGTATAGTAAAGGTTAAAGAAAATTATTCTTTGATTTAAATGATTTCAAGTAGTGAATTAAATTAAATGCAAAGTAGGAATTTTATTTAAAGAGATTGTAAATCCAAGTTTAAACATGATTGGGTAAATGGGAATCCAGGTAACAAGTGATTAACTGACGATGAGGTTTAGCCAAAGAGGCGATAAAGGTTTATTAGAGAATGTCCAAATGGATGGAATAAAATCACTTGACGAGGAATTTACATCATAAATCAAAGGGTTCAAAGTGAAAGGATACTTGAAGATTTAGTGGTATTTTAGGTGATGTTTACGTAAAACCAGAAATTAAGTAAAGGACCTTAAACTAGGATTTCAAATAAAAAGATGGTTTAAAAACCCGATTGAAATCCAGAAGGAAATCCAAAAGGGAAAATGTGATCGCAACGTTAGTAGTTAAACTAATATTATTCTGAGGTGAGAAGGTTGTCGACTAAGGTCTGAGAGGTAACTAAAATACCCCAACTTAGTTGGCTTCACGATTATCGAGGAATGGTATTAGTTGGAGTGAGTTAAGGTGTGAAGTTGATTTTATCTTATACGAGAAATATCAAACTCAAATGCAAGGGTTTGGAAAGGAAATAATATGGCCATATATGTTATCAAAAGAAATAAGAATTTGGTGTTCAAATTTTATTAAATATAGAGTTGATCGAATATAGTTAGAATTAGTCAAAACAGAGTTATTTAGGAAGAGTTCCATTGCGTACGACTGCTAGCGAAATTCGCAGGGCTGCAGATAGTCTACGGCGGTCGGATGTTTCCTGAGGGAATCAGGCGTAACCATTGTGATCGCTGCGATCTAGAGTCGAGCGAATAGAGTTAGGTCAAGTGTAAATGAATCGATAAGAGTGATCAAATCGAGTTGTTCCAGTTAAGTTAAATAAGTCAAGTTAGAGTCATTCGATTAGAGTTAAACTGAATAAGAGTTATTCAAATATCATATTTTTGAATATTAAAGAGTTAGAGTTTTAATGTAACAAAAAGGTAAATCAGTGTTAAAACCAAATGATGCTGAATACCGAACGAATGAACTCATTTGTTGTTATGTTTGAAACACTGCTTATTTTGATAGTTAAAACACCGACTATCAAACCAGACCAATACGATTGTTGGTACGGAAAGACCGGGATCGAATTTATATTCGAAAACCATTCCAACCAACAAATACGTGAAGATATCGAAGATGATCGTGATAGAGCATTAAAGACTGTGGATTTTCATAAACGGAAGGACCGCTAAAAATCTCTGGATCGTAACTGGAGATAAGCTGTGATTCTGTCGTGGTTGGAATCTACAGGTTGCAAGGACTTCTCGCTACTGATCCATGGGGTGATTCCTATATGAGATGCAGTAGGAGAGTACCTTCGGTTCATCCTGTTCCTGGATGACTTGTTATGGAGGGATGTCAGACAGAGTATTTCCAAAGGAATTACATGAGTTGATTTCTCCAAACGTACCATGGTGGATGGCGGAGAAAGGGTTATTCTCTAGCCTGATAGCTAGAGTATGTTTGTGGACGTCAATCAAGTGTGATCTGGCGGATCTGACGATGTGGCATTCAAAGTGTATGATGACCAGATGTTAAAGTCAAGTTCTAGCCTCAAGCCTCATCAACCGGGAAATGACAAAAATCGGGCAGGCAGCATGGCTATGTGGGTCGCTCCCATTAGGATATATGATCACCTATCTAGAGAAATTCCTATTGCTTCTTTATCTATTCGATGCTGACCCTATTCGGGTGGCGGTTGCTGATCCCAACCGTCGGTGGTATACATTCGATACACTCAAGCGAAATGAGTGGTCGGTCATGTGTGGGCCGGGTTGCAAGACGTTCTTGTTGAACCCAGTGTATTCGCCTCTAGAGATACACGTGCGGAAGGTGGTCCCATACCTTGTCAAGTTGGAAATCCAATATCCAATAAGTGCCCGCGGTTTTTGATTGTATACTATATATGGGGAGCGTGAGATGCAAGCGTTCCTCTAGATTGATATTTACTTGTATTTAGACATTATGATAATATCAGAATAAGTTATGATTTCAAGAAATGGTTTGGGTTATAGTAAGGTAAAAACCGTCCGTGTTTATGTGTGGACTGGTCTTACTATTATCCTTTGTTCAGAAAAGATTTCCAAAGTTAAACCAACCAGCTGTTGTTTCTGTGAATTTATCACTGATAGTATTCCAGACTGACCCGGTGTATTTTGTTTTAAATCAAATGTGCTCGGGTCAGACCAAGCATGTTTACAGGTTAGGTTGCGCTTGGAGTTTCAAGAGCTGGAAGTAGGTGGCTCCACCGCTAGTTATAGAAAGTTATTTCCGCTGTGCAGTTATATGTGTTAAACTCTGATGATTGGTATGTATACAAAATTCTTTTGTATATCTGATATTATATTTTATTCGTTCCGCTGTGAGATTCTGATGTGTTCTTCTTCTTTCTTCTATTCTAATATTTCTTTCTCTCTATTCTCACCTTCTAACTTCTTTCTCATGACAATCTGGGGGTTCGATACTTGGGTTTTTGGCAAGTGATACGGGTTTTATGTATTGTTGTCGAGAACCCGATTGTCGTTTTTTCCCCGGGTCGTTACATCAAGACAAGGGTGCAGTCAAACATGGTTCAGTGTATACTGTAGAAGAATGGTCAGCTTCAGATTTCAGATAAACTTGCAGGCTAAAGAATTCATGAGTACACAATTCAGTAAAAAGTTCAAATGTACACAACAACAAGTGTGGAATGAATCAGCTATGGTGTATATAAGAACAAGGTACATACAGTGATGTTCAGCAGGGTCAAGAAAATTCCAAGTCAGTTGAATGGTAAATATGTGAACACATGAAACATGCAGTGAACTGGAAAATTTCAATGTGATCAAATATATATTTGGTGTTAAGATTCGTGCAGAAGATCACATGGACACAAAACATCAAGACTAAAGGCAGTTCGACTATACAATCATAGTATCTGTTCTTATTAAACATGATTATGGCCGAACATATTGCAAGATCAAAATTATCACTGGGTCAAGGCAGCAGCAAATTGGTTAAGGCATGATCAAGCTCACACAATGATGCATGGCTGAACAGCTCATAAACAGGGTAAAAATAGACATATAGTGGTACACACACATGTACAAGGTTTAAATGATAATCCAGCACCTGTCAGTTTACTAAGACTACATGGATTCATATACAAGGCCAAATTTCATTTTCAAATGATATCATTCAAAGTGCAACATAAAAAGTAGGATGCAGATCAATGAAGAACAACAAGTGCAGTATGAAGCTTAATCAAGTTCAAGTGAACATTTCCGATTTAATCAAACATGGGTGCATAGACGTATGGTAGCAAAAACAACAAGAAATAAATCATGCTGCCAAGAAATAATAATTTGTTTCTTCAAGGTTTCTGATCCGAGAAATAAATGAGCAATCAATCTCAAGAATGCATGGCATGAATTCAATCAAGGTCAAAAGTTTCAATTTAATCAAGCCAACAAGGGATAGATTTGTTTCCAGTTTTTATCTTCAATTAGAATTACTGATTTCCAGAAATCTTGCATATGAATACCTATCATCAATATTTTTATTATCAGTTTCAGGAAATCAATTTTAATTTGGACAAAAGTTTTTATTTTCAAAAATCAAGCAAGAAGATTTCTAGATTTTATTCAATCAAGGCTCGACTCATTCAAGAGCAATATCAAAGTTTCAAAGATGATCAAGAATAACATATGCTCAAGTATTCAAGGCAAATCACAGTTTCAAACAGAGTTCAAACTCAAGTATGCAAGGCATCAGTCTATAGTTTTGGCAAAACAAAGAGAATGTTTGTTCATATTTCAAAGCAGATTATTTGAAGCAATTTCAGTTCAAAAGCGTCTGAAGAACAGTTCGAAATCTCCAGAAAATCAGAGTTTAAATTTGGAGTATATATGAAATATATTAGGAAGGAATTCATCTCACAGGATTATCCCCAAATGGTTGATCAATTCAAACATAACAAATTCAAGACCGTGAAGATTCATACGCAAGCTATCCTAATATGTTTGAACAGTCCAAACATATCAAAATCCTCAAATCAACGCAAGATTAAGTCAATGAAATTCCAGAAATTAGGTGGATGTCAAGCCCAAAATTTACGCAACAATCAGGACCAAGTCTAAGCATGAAATCAGATAATTATTCGGACTTGAAACCCTATTTAACACCCAATCATCATCGGCTTTCAATCTATCCAAGTTAAAGCATAAATCAAAGAAAATACTAATCGAAAATTCTTACCAGAGCATCAGCATATTACTTGGATCAAATCAAAGCTTTTCATCTCATACAAACATCTCAAATCGAAGAACCAGATAACCACCAGAAGTTCGAGCATATCAAAGAAGAGAGAGCAGCCACCTAAAATTAAAGGAGATTGCAAACCCTAGCTTGATCACCATCGCCATTTTTTATTCCAGAGAATCCAAATGATCGGGCCAATTAAAATGAAGATGGGTGAAGCTCAAATGAAATAAGGTCGGCCAACAAACCCTAGATTTTAAAGGGAGCCAAGAAGTTATAAAGGGAAAAAGGACTTAAGTTTTTTTAATTAAATTAAAAAAACTAGGGTTTAGCTTTGTTTTAAATTTGTTTTTATTTCGTCTTTAGTTTCAATTTATAATCGAGAATTTGAGTTTTCTAGTTTGTCTCTAAAACTAGGGAGACGAACTACGGGAATTGTAATTTGGGGAAATCTAGTTTCGGGGATAGAAACCAGTGCAGGGTTTTGAGCGTAGGGTTAAGAACAGTTGGGAGCGAGTGTCGCGAGTTTACAGGGGATTGTAAGCGTAGAGATTGTTTTAACTCCTAATAGAAACCTTGGGGAGTGCAGCAGTAGGCAGGGTTTTGCCGAAGCTGTGTATATCAGTGTGTTATTTATTTTCCGCATTTATTTTGATTATTATATGTGCTGTGATTATTTAATTACTCTGTGTAAATCTGCAATAATCCCTATTCACCCCCCCCCCCCAATCTAGGGTTAATTTAGATCCTACAATCTGAGTAAACCCCAGGTCAAGAAATAGCTCTCTTAACGTTGCTCAAAGAATTAGCAGTAAGAGTAAGTGTATAATCGAAGTGAATTTCAAATCCTTCGGGTGTATAAGAAGGGGGGCATTTGTAATAATCCCATTCTCCAGTCAGTGGACTATTGTAACCCCAAGTCCACTTCAAAAGGTTATGTTCGAACCTCTTTTAAGAGTTTATCCTTCTCTTCACCCATAAAACTGAGGCGAAGTCGAGACATTGAGTGTAGACCTTCTCAAAGTCTCTACTAAAATTGGGATTCGATGCTTCAAAATCAGACAGCTCTCTTTACACTGGAAACAATGACAAAACTACATATACATACTAGCTTATGTGGATGATGTTTTAATCATTCGAAACAATGATATGGAAATCAATAAGGTTGTGTAGTAATTAGATAAGATTTTTGCCATCAAGGACACAGGAGAATTGGACTAATTTTTCGGCATATACAAACCAAAAGGAATTCTAACACAAAAATGTTCTTATCCCAAAGCAAGTACATTCATGAAATATTAGAGAAAGCAAACATGGAGCAAGATAATCCATTTCCAACACTTATGCTCTTGTAACTTACCACTATCAAAACATATAGGTGAAGCAATTGATACTATCAAGCAATATAGAAGTATAGTGGAAGCACTGCAATATGTGACCATCACAAGGCTAGAGATTCGTTAGTGTGAATAAAGGGTGTCATTATATATAGAGTCCACTTAGTGATCATTGAAGAGAAATAAAGTGCTTATTAAGATATCTAAAAGACACACAGAATTTTGGTTTTTGATTAACGGCATGCAAAGAAATAGTCATAGAAGCTTACAGTGATGTCGATTGGGTTAATGACCCTGATGACCGCAGGTCAATCTCAAAGTACTGTGCATACCTTGGGTGAAACCACATTTCTTAATGTACAAAAAAGCAAATCATCATCTTTAGATCGAGCACAGAAGCGGAGTATTAATCTATTGCTAGCACAATCTTTGATTTGATTTGGATTCAAACCCTAATCGGAGAATTGTGGTTCAGATCACCTAGAAAGCCAGTCATACGGTGCGATAATTCCAGTGTCGTCTCACTCGCCATCAAGCTAATACAACATTCCTGCATGAAGCATATAGAAGTGGATCTGCATTTTGTATGAAAGAGGCTTAGAAAAGGGGAACTAGTTATTAGTCATGTTCCCGCCTTCTATCAGAAAGCAGATATTCTAACAAAGGCTTTATTAATCAAAAATTTCTAAAGATTGAGAAATGAATTAAGTGTTGTGAATGAAGATGTTGAAGGAGTGGGAAAATAAAATCCTAGTTTTATTTGAGACGAGGTATTGGAGAATGCGGCTTTTCAAAGATATGTTGTTTTATATGAAGGGCAGCGAATATTACCCGATATATGTAGCACCTTTGGGCCTAACAACACTCAAAGCTAGGGGTGAATGTTCGATCGATTTGCTTGGTTTTGCGTAAAAGGTTCAAATCGAAATTTAACCGAACTTGGAGGATATCTTATTGTTCAACTGATTAATTCACCCAAAAAAAAACATAAATTTATGTTTGGAGAAATTGTATATTTACAATGAAACTTGACCTATATTTAATATATATATATATATATATTTTTTTTTTTTTTTGTATTTTACCACTAAGCCAATTATTTAAAGTACAACAACAACATAAAATTAGATAATACGGTGATAGTTCGGTTAATTCGATTAAACCGATAACCAAAAAGAATTATATTTCAAACTGATTTAGTTTTAAAACTGAAACGAATCGGCCGAAATAAACTGGACACTCGTTCAGTTTTGGAACAATTGTATCAACATTTTCAATAAAGTCGTTTTCTTTACAAAAGCTTTTAGATATGCATACTGCTGTTAACGAACCAAGCCGTTATGAACATGATGATGAATTTTTGGTTTGAGATTGTGACATTGATATATAGCCGTGGAGGAGCCAAATTTGTCTAATGTCCTCAGTGGCAGCTTCATTAAATTCTCTGAGCATGCTCCTCAGTCCAACGTGTTACACCAATGATGACCATCGATCCATAATGTTGAACTGTCCCATTTTATTGAGTTTTAATGTAGCGATTTCGGCGTTATTTGGCTTGAAAAATTATTTAAATTTTGTGAAAATTGATAAACTTTTTTAAATAATATTTATTTGTTCAATGTTTCAATTTCGGCTGTCTTTCCATGCTTTAATTCTTGCGGGAAGATGGATATAACCAGACGTGAAATTGGTTCGGTACCAGAACTTTGTATTCGAAACCATTACCGTATCGACTTTATATGGTAATAGAAAAATCATATCATTACCAGCCAAAGAAATTGGTTACCAACAGTTCGGTTTATGGTTGGTAGAGGTCGATAATAAGTTTTTGCCGTTTACTAGTATGAGATATTTCTGTTTACAATATTTCATATTAAAATATTAAATACTAATTTTTTTTTTTTGTATTATTATATTATTATTTATCTATCTTATTTTACATAGTCAAACGTGCATGAAAACTTTATTGATGAATGAAAATATCAAATAAATTATACCGTTTCTAAGATATATGATAAAAATTGCATTCAATCTTGTATCATAATAATATTTTCCTATGTATTTTATTAAATCATTGCATATTAGAAGTTCTTGGTTATGTGATAAACATAGATGATGAAATATAATAATATACATATGTATTGTTTAAGATATGTGGTAGTTATGATAATTATCATTGTCAATGCTCAATTACCATTACCGTACCGTATATTTTCACGTGGTTTGACATTTCATACCATTCGAATTGGTTATCCATTGTTCAGTACCACTTTCGTTGGTAGCGGTTGGTAATGGCCGGTAAGCGGTAATATGGTAAAAATGTGCAGACCTAGATATAACCCTTGATTTCTATACCATTTTCCTTTTGTTTCTCTGAAATCTCTCATTACGGTTTATTAGTGAAACTGGAAGAAATAGATTTTGTTTATGTGTTTATTTTTGGTCCTGGAGAAGTTAGAGGTTATTGTTTGGGGAAGGCAGAAGGCTTATGAGTTGGGTTTGACCAGTTTTGTTGGGCTGAGCAATTGGGCTGCTTTACTTCTGCTTAAAGAACGGAATCCATGCAGTTACATGTTCCAGAAATTGTTTTTTATAGCAATGTTAATGGTAAATTTATCATTATCAATCATCGGTAACGTTTTTTGACTGGAATCGGTATACAGTAAATTTAGCATTTTTAACGGTAAATTATCGGTAATATTTATTCAATACCAACAGTAACTATAATTTATCAATAAATTTAAAACATATGTGTATTCATCTGATATGATTTATTATATGCATTTGAAACCAAATAAAATATTATATTTTGTTCAATAGACAGGTAAAATTATTTTAAATACATTTTTTATTTATCTTTTTTATTAAATAACATTACATTTAGCATAATAAAAATGCATTGTATACAAAAAAATATGTCAAGATACATACTTTGATGAACAAACGACAATTTATCATTATTAGTGTAATGGTTATCAGATTACCGGTATATCAGTCTACGATGTATTAGTCTATCGGTAATGGTAAGCAGCTCTGCCTTATCAGTAAAAATGTCAGGGTAACAATACTTGTTAAAGGAAAAAGCTACTGTATCCGAAAATAATTTTGTAAAAAATTGAGGCAGCAATCATCATTATTGATTTGCTTATCTCTCCCTGAAATCCGATGGCTTCATAAACTGTCTCAATTTCCACCTTGAATTCTAAAAAAAAAAAAAAAAAAAAGAGAGAGAGAGAGAGAGAAAAGAACTGCTTGGGTATTTTAATAAAAACAAATTCGAATACAGTAGCATCTCTCTTTGTTAAATGGTCACGGTAACCATTACCATAACAGGCTTATATGAAAGTGCAGTCTAGTGGTGTCTTATTTATTTAAATCGATAATATGTTTAATGTTTTGTAATTTATTTAGAGATTATGTTACATTTCCATTAAAAATATGAAATCGAAACGGTGAATTTTCAAAAATGATCGAAACTAAGAACATTTCAGCTAATCTAGATGGAAACTAAGCAAGGTCTTAAACGTCGATTTTTACCCTATGTAAATCACAAATGAAATATATAGCAAAGTCTTAAATTTTGACTACAAAACTGTACGTCGGTTGTCTAGCACTGTACGTTTCCTAATGGCAACGTCGTAATGAATTACAGGTGACATGAACATACAAATTTTGCAATTCTAAGTTTAAACCCATTTAAACATAGTATTCAACGTTGCTTGTTGATATAAAACTATAGTTTATGTTTAGTCGGGTAATGTGGAACGCGATTAGATGCAAATTGATTTTGATAATCGAAGTTGAGATCCATTGCAAAATTTTAGTGTAATGGCAAAGGCTTTCAGTTTTCATCTTTCGGCTATAATGAATAAAAATACTTTCTAATACCAAATGCAATTCACACTGCAATCAATTATTTTATTGTTTTGCATGACAAACAATCGTCCATTACCGTCACTTTCCACGGTCATCAACCACCGAACTACTGATTGATCATCGCGGAAAATAGCGTCGATCAGCAGGTATTCATCGTGCAAAAAGAAATTTTGTAATTTTTTAAAATGTTTGGTATTAAGAGAAATATAATATAAAATTATGTAGTATTTTTTAGTAATGATACTAAGAAGGAAAAAATAAGGTGTTATTAGCAACATGTTATTTTAAAATAAGTTAGTTGTTTATAGATAATTTGGGTATCAGGTGTATAATAAATTTCGATAGGGATAGCGATGTGCATAAATGAAGGACATACCTACACGCTTCAGACACTTCAACTTTGATCATGAAAATTTTTAGGGCTAGAAATTTTAACCATATTATCACTTACCAGCCATTACCAACCTCTACCAACAAAAGTGGTACCGAACAATTAACAACCAATTTGATTGGTACGGTATGCCAAACCACATGAAAATATATGATACAGTAATGGTACTTGAGCATTGAAAATGATAATTACCATACCTACCACATATGAGTTTATTACATAACGAAGAACTTTTAGTATGAAATGATTTAATAAAATACCTAGAAAAACGCTATTACGATACAAGAATGAATGCAATTTTTATTATATACCTTAGAAATGGTATAATTTAAATGGTGTTTTTGTTCATCTATAAAATTTTCATGCATATTTGACTACATAAAATAAGATATATAAATAATAATATAATAACAAAAAAATTAATATTTAATATTTTAATGTGAAATATTGTAAACAAAAGGATCTCAAACTAGTAAACGGTAAAAACTTATTACCGACCTCTACCAACCATTACCAACCATAAACCGAACTATTGATAACCGAATTTTTTAACTGGTAATGATATGAATTTTCTATTACCATATAAAGTCGGTATGGTAATGGTTTTGAGTACAAAGTTCCGGTACCGAACCGATTCCACCTCTAAAAATTTTTAAACAAATTGATGATTTCTAAATAATTTTTCCTTTGTTGGAACCATCTTTTATTTTTGGATTTCATCTTCATTTCTTGATCGGACAATGTGACAGAGAGGGAAAAGGACGAAAGGGTTTTCATATTTTGAGAAAAGATAAAAATTGGTAAACATACTAAATTTAATAAATTGATGTGTACCCCCTCATATCAATTTCAACTGACCAAGATCTAATTTTTAACTCTCCCAAAACTAAATCTTTATTAATAATTGTGTTTGAAACACATATTTTTATCTGACCGTAAAATACCAAAATTGTCATTTATTTAAATAAAATAAGTATCCTATAAAAATAGGATTGTACGGTTGAGTTTTTTTTTTTTTTTTTTTCAAAACTTTATTTATGTATAGGTTCCACGTGTGAAGCGTGTGCCGACTAATATGAAATTCAGTGCCGTATGTCCTTAATGATGTCATCTTATGAAATTACAAGTGATGCGAGGACCTAGATATAGTTTAGAAAGAAATTTTGGTCAGTTTTCTCAACACAATAAAACGAACTGTTGGCGGTAAACTAATTTTTTTAATTTTCTCCTAAATACCCCGTTTAATCCAATTAAATGCATATTATATTCTTAATCATACAAGATTAATCTCTCCAAGGCGCAAAAAAAAATATTATATTTCAAAAATCGTTGCTTATTATAGAATTTCGAACAGGTATAACATCAACTAAGTATGCTGTTTCTTAACCATTTTTTACTGTTGTTGTTTGAATTCAAATTTAACAATCAACTAGGTCTGTTGTTTCCGATAATACGTTGCAATCTGAGCCACACAACCTGACGGGTTAAGTGGAAAGCCATCAGATGGAGACATTGCTTGAACATTCCTCTTCTGTTAGGCGCAAATCCCCTGGAGTTATACCTGGTTAGCCAAAACATCAACAAAGTTTGAAAGTCCAACAGTGCCCGACCTAAACACTTTGCCCGAATTATCATCTAATTAGACCACCAGAATATGCTTTCATTATTGTACAATTGCTAGTGTTACAAGCTAAACTACCCTCAATGAAACAATAAAAAAAAAAAAAAAAAAAAAAAACACTAATTATTGGACTTGCGTCTTCAAACTTTAAGGAGTAACAGCTTTACAATCATCAATATGCAGAGTTTCTACATGCTTTAAAATATAGTGGGATATTATGATCCATTTGCCATAACATAATATACCAAATAAAGGATTAAATTTTTACAAATAACAAAATGTCAACCATGCCTTTACATGTTGTGTAGTCTTTGTTCATAATAATTTGTTGAACAGAAGTTCCAGTACAAAACTCCAACTAAGAAATAATTAGAAGGGTTTCATTAGGTAAAGATGTAACGTTTAGTATTATTTCATTTACAGTTTATAATACAAAATGCTGGCGTATGCAGCAAACCACAGAGCCAGCTCCAGAAAACTGAAATGAGGGTTGCTCCAGGCAAAAATGAAGAAAGACAAAAAATTGGCATGAGTATAACCACCACCGGTTGCTCCCTCACAGGGGTTGCTCCAGACGGCAGTCCCTCCGACTATCCTTGGAGCCGGCTCTGGCAAACCATAAGAAACATATATAGGCATGATCGACTTAGATACCACACTAAACACGATCATCATTTAGATAATAAATTTTGGAATCACAGAATGATTTTTGAGCCTCTATTCTCAGTGTATCCAATAAGAGAGTTCCATGCATGATAAAGTTGGTATTATAGGATTCTACTTTGTTTCCAATATTTTCCTCTAAAATTTTACTTGTTTAATATTAAAATTTATTTACCGTTATCCTTTTCTTTCCAACTTCATTATTTGTATGCTGTTAAGCTGATTATGAACCCGGAAGATAACCGCGTGGGACCAAAATAAAGAACTAGATTTCACAGAGAGGACCTAAGGAGCAAGACAACAAGCATCCCCCAAAGTCTCGGGCCCTAGAAGTACCAAGTACATAGACCTGTCCATGTCCAGTGAACCGGTACCAATCCATGGTACGGCCCTAATGTACATGCAACCAATGCCACTCTCTTTACAACCTTATCCGGAGGCTATTGGAGAAATTCAAAGTTAATATGAACTTCCTAGATGTTAATTCCCGATGGACCGAAAGGAGAGATCAAGACGGCAAAAATACGAGTTCGAGGCATCAACAGGTCAAGTCAATATAAAGCCAACTTTCATCCCAAGGCTCAACAAGGCATGTAGATCACGTTCACACGGAGTCAAAAGTGTAAAATACACTAGCTCTACAAGCTATAATGCCCCACCCCAAAACCCATATTAACAAAGAGCATTAATAAGAAATGTCGTCTATTAATATGGAGAATAGAGCTGTTTAGGAGCGACCATCTATAGTCATGTATTAAATAAGTCTGAAGCGTGTCGAAAATGTGCTATTTTTTTAGAGGCTCAACACACTTAAAACTTGTCTAATAAATTACTATAGTGGCTACAAAGATATATTCAGAACAAAACAAAATATGAATAATAGTCACAGATCGTAGAACAGTCAACATGATAATAGATGTACATATACATCAAGTACGAATACAATACATAGTGTAGTACAAAGGAGGTGATATAATCACCATATATAAATATACATCATGTCCCCATCAAAAGAATAAGTACAACTGTGTCGAAAATGTCCAAAGATACTACACAAAAACTATGCTAACAAGCCCAAAAGTCGATACAACGTCCGTAGAAAGATAGCTAAGGAAATCCAAAAGATCTAACCCAGTCTGACCCAATCTACGTAGTTAATGAATTTTTAAGTGCGGCTTCGAGGATAGGTCCAGGTGCTATTCCGAGGCTTCCTGCAAATGGATCTGGTCCAACTCCATCCTAAACACCTATTAATATCCCCTATGCTCCAACATGAAAGAGGATTGATTTTCCTTGCTATGCCAAAGCTCTACCAAGATAAATCTTCGTCCCTAGCAAGCATTAGTCATCTCTTACAGCAAAGCTTCATCTTCGGAGACATCAAATCTACGTTACCTGGGCTGGTTATTGCGATTCTCCGATAACCAATAGTACTAATGATTGTCTGTTAATCTCTATTTTGGGAAATTTTATAATCATCCATAATATAATGTACTTGGCATATGACAATGATCATAATAAAATTGTTCAAAGTGGACGTAAGCTTGATCTCAAACTGAACCACTATAAAATTATGTTCTTTTTCTTTGTTTTCATTTGTTTTTACTAATTTGTTATGTTTCCCCATCACCGGGTGGTGCTTTCATAATCAACTAGGTGTTATCGCCATTTTTGAAGTTGTGCTTTCATTGAGAACTGAATCTAAGGACTAGATCTGTGCTTCTACTATAGTTCATCAATGTTTACAAGGAAGAACATGCACATTTTTTGGCCTTAGATCAGAGGAGGAGAAACCCAGAAGGCGCCCCATGAATACATGTTGCTAATACTGCATGAACAAGCGCAGAAAAGAATGAAGGCATTGTTCCTAGAAAATTGAATATAGGAGGTGGTCAGGAGCATCGAGCTAATGCTGGCAATGATCTAGATAAGATGTCAGTTTTAAGCGGTGATCTAGGCAATAATGATGATGCTGACTATGACGGAGTTAATGATGATTGGAATGATCAGAACAACCCGTGAAACCGTCTTCTTAGTAAATCGTAAGCACAACCAGAGGGGCACCTTCGCGAATAGGAGGATCGGGATCCTAGTTAGCTAATCAAGGTCATATGCCGAGTCGATGCCTGGAAAAGCAGCCGGCGTCCGCCACGTGGAGAAGAACGGTAGTGAAGAGTGTATTTCAGAGATGATCAAACATATTATAAAGGAGAGTTTCACTAGAAAAGTAGAGGAGGAAGAATGGGGTTTTGCTCCCAACCGAACTCCATTTACTGGGAAGATATTAAAGGTTGAATATCCCAAGAAATTTATCTTGCTAACGATGTTGGCATATAATGGGATGACCGATCCCAACCTGTTTTTGTTTTAATACAATTGCCATATGAACGGTTCTGGAGCAACCAACGAACTAAAAAGCCGTAACTTTCCGGTGTGTATGGAGAGGGTCGCATCGTTATGGTTTATAGAGCTTGCATGAAATTCAGTCGATAAGTTTGAAGATTTGTCTCGGAGGTTCAAATAGTAGTTTAGATTGTATACTTAGATGGCAAAATACATCATGTCTTTGTTCGGAATGATTCAGAAGTCAGGAGAACCATCGAAATCCTTCTTGAATCGATTCAACACAGTTGTAACAGAAGTTGGCAACTCCGAGCCAAGGATGGTGCTGATGGCTCTAGTACGGGCTTTAGATAAAGAAACTGAATTTGGAAAGTAGGTGAAAATGAAAGAACCCAACACTCTTGAAAAGTTTTATAAGAAGGCCAATGAGTTCCTTAGGGGGGAGGAAGCAAATCCAACAGATGAAAATGTTATTAGTACTATGCAAAATCATCTTGTTAACAATCCGAAGGAAGGAAGAGTTGCTCAAGAAGAAGGGAAAAAGTCAGGAGGTAAGAAGGGAGCCAAAGAAGGCAAGGCCAAGGGCAAGGGCAAAAAGGACGGAAAATGTGCTTGATATTACAAGCTTGAGGACTTCACACCTCTGAATGAGATTCCCGAGAATATTTTCCTGGCTACTAATGAGCAGGAACAATACCCTAGACCACCTCCCATAAAAATGATGAAGAACCAAAAGAACTCTCGGAGATTTTTCCGCTTCCATAATTAGCTTGGACATAACACCAACGAGTGCCGACACTTGAATAATCTTATAGAAGAACTTATCAGAGACAACAAATTGCAACAGTACGTCCAAAAACCTCATCCGGTTGGGCCATTCCCAATAGCCTAGGGGCAAGTTGTTCATGCCAATCAATCGGGACCCGGCAATTGAAATAGAGGCCAGAACAATGGGAAGTTAGTCATTCATAACATTTCAGGAGGCCCACATCCAACACAAAAATTTTGGGGAGATATGGAGAGGTACTGGAGTGCTCTGAAGTATTCCCCAAAGGGTAAAGCTTGCCTTATTTGGAAGATAGAATCCTTACAAAGTAACAGAAAAAATTCAACGTTGTTGTATGAATGGTTTGTTTGATCTAATCGACAACCATTTTTCTTTTAACAATTTTAACAATTATTAGATTTAGGATCTATGCAATAATAATAGATCGAAAATAAAATTCATATCATCTATGGTCTTTAGATTCACGAATCCAATGTTAGTTGCATTGATTTGAATAACCATCTTGCGTTGCTGAAGTACCCTGCCTCTACAGGTATCCACACAAGCGCCTTCTCATCGATTGTCAAACGGATCGATGTGAAAAGGAGGGAAAATGGTACTAACTGCCATTTAGGGCTTTATTGGAAGAGATATGTTCAGTTGGCTTTTTTGTGTATTTTAAAATAAGGGAGTACCCCTTATTTTATAAAATAAATGTGAACCCTAAATCTAGGAACCAATCGTTATACCAATTCCAACATCAGATAAAATATCCATAGATTGATATTTTATTTACCGAATGAAATGTTCTCCCATTATAACATTCTAATTGTCTGACCCTATAGGTTATTATTACGTTGGCAACAATTTGAACAATATTTAAATTATAAACAGTGAGTGACATCTAGTAATGCATCGCTGTTACCCAAGCTATAATAATATCAACGATTCGATACAACCTTTTCTATTTTAACCAATATATCCAAGATTTAACTCCAGGCATGGAACATATTATCCTCTTTATAATTTAATTATTTTATCTTAATCGATGAGACAACTATATAAAACAAGTCAGTATTTGAGCACGACAATGCATTTCATTGTCTCACTCAATTAAGAGGCCCATGGATATCACTACTTATATTGTAGGGTTAAATTCCATCTAGGTCATTCATAAACTTCAATCGATTCAAGATGTATCCAATAATCACCTTTATTGTCTACTCAATTAAAAGTAACTTTTGATGATATCAAAACACAAATATCCCGAATAAAATTATAATGATTTCAGATCTGAGGACCATTACATCACTGTCACTACAAGAATAACTTATGACACTATTAATTATATTACATGAAGTTTTCTCATGTTGGGTCAACCCAACACTCTGTTCTCTAATATGTATTTATGTATTGACATTAATATCACATATATTAATGATCAATGAGATATGATCATCAGTCAATCAATATACTAGTCTCAATGTTTTATTGTTGTCCTATATAAACAGTAAAACGTGACTAGGGACATGTAAGAATTACAATACTTATTATTATATTATATAATCTCATGTTCAAGTTACTTACTTGAAACTATATAATTTGGTATTATTATTGTAAGGACTTCTTTTATGTTAATATTTATATTACGTAGTAAATATAACATAACATAATATTTTACTCAAAATAAAATATAACACCAACAGTGTTATTAGCCACATCAAATTGATTGCCTCTAGGGAATAATCTCTAACAGTCTCCCACTTGCACTAGAGATAATCAATCATGTATCGCGTACTCATGAAACTAGTGTGACCATCATTCTTCTACTACGATAGAGTTTTTAGTCAGTGGGTCTGCAACATATGGTGCTTTGCAGACATGAATATCTCCTCTGCGAACAATTTCATAGAAGAAATTATATTTCTTAAATATATGTTTGGATCGATGATGAGATCAAGGTTTCTAGGCCTGATAAGTAGCTCCATTATTATTACAATGTTAAATCATTAAATAAACAATGGATTAAGTTTAATAATTGACTTCTTAATCCAAACATTCTCTTTAGTAGAATTAGTGCCTATTTTTTGTTTTGATCAAGCATCATTCACAATAAGTAATATGTTATTAATATATAACACTTGGATTATTGAGTTACTCCCACTAAATTCCTTGTCCAGATAAGATTCAATGGTATTTGGTGGTTCCCGAGACTTTTCGAGTTCTACTTTATTCCCACGGGTATTTCAGAGACTAGTTCTCTTTAAAAATATACCAATTCGAGCAATAAACATTTTATTCTCAGAGGACTTGTAGAAATAATACCCTTTTGCATCTTTCACATATTTTACAAAACACTTATTAGATTTGGGTCCAAGCTTATCAGAGGTAAAACGTTTAACAAATGCCTCACATCCCAAATTTTCAAAACGACATATTAAGACCTTTCCCAGACCATATCTTATATGGCATCTTCAGAGTTATTTTAGTAGGATTACAATTAAATATGAATGCAATTTGTTTCAAGGGGATAACACCAAAATTTATTGGAATATCTATATGACTTACCATTAATTGTACCATATCTTATAAGGTGAGACTTCTCCTTTCGGACACACCATTAATGTAGTGTTTTAGGTGGAGTGAATTGAGAGACAATTCCATACACTTATAGATAGTCATTAAATTATTGGCTTAATTATTCTCTCGATCTGTTTGAAGAGTCTTTATATTCTTTCAAAATTGGTTCTTGAACTTCATTCTTGAATTCTTTGAACTTTACAAAGGATTCTGATTTTTTGTTTTATAAGATACACATGTCTATATCTACTGACGTCATCAGTAAATTTAATGAAGTAACAAAACCTACTTATAGCCTATGTATTCATTGCTCCATATATATCATTATGTATGAGACCCAATACTTACTAGCCCGTTCACTGTGTCAAGTGAAAGGTGATTTAGTCATTTTGCCTAATAAACAAGATTTGCATCCTTTATATGACTCAAAATCAAATAACCTCAAAGTTCCATCATTATGGAGTTTTGACATGCGTTTCTTGTTTATATTGCATAACCGATAATGTCAAGGTATGTTGGATCATTAGATTTAATCCTCCCAATATTTATGTTATAATCAAGCATATTAAAGTTAAGGATACATAAAATCATTAACTAATTGTGCATTTCCATAAGATATTTCATTTAAATAAAATGGACAACAATTGTCCTTTTATTGCAAATGAAATTCAAACTTATCTAAAACAAGATACATAATAACTGTAACACCCCGTAATTTTAAAGAACACTATAATGATAAACTAAAGAGTGCTTAATTAAATATTGGGAACTAAAGTTAAACAGACTGTACCATTGTGCTCGTCTCGGATTTCTGCTTAAGATAGACTCCGAATTTGCATAAAACGGACATTGTATGAGGAAGTTATTATGCTTAGAAATTTGTATATGTATAAGAGAATTATATATATACAAAACAACTCGGAATTTTCATACTAAATTAAACAGCAAAGGAAGCGGGAGAAATGGGGATCGACCCATTGGGGGGGTCGACCCATGACCTGGCTGGGTCAACCCAGGTCGGGTAGGGTCGACCCAACCGGGATCTGGCCGAGTGCAGAGTTTTGAACGTGGGCTTGTTCTGTGGCTTGGTTCGTTGGCAGTAAGCTATAAATAGGACCTCATTTATATTATTTTTACACTTTAAAAACAATTGAGATAATGAGATGTTGCCCTAACTTAGATTGAATTAGCCTATTTCCTTCAACAACAGCTTATACGCATTCAAGAATTTCTTCTACAACATCTGCTTGTTATTCTCTATTCTTTAGATCTAGTCTCTGTGAGTTCATGTTATTTTTAGATATAAACATTTAAAAAGTAATCCTGACATGTTTATAAATCTGGATCTGAACCTATGCCTGTTAAGAATTTGATTCATACCTAAAACAAATATGCCATTACATGTATTCCTCTGTACACCTGATCTACTGTTAAGTTCCTTTGTGCATATTTATGATATGCCTATTTCTGTTATCATATAACTATTATGTTATTATGCCCATTTTTGTTCTCTTCTCTCCCTCTTTCCCTTTTTATTTCTATAGCCTAGGCATATAGCTGAAATATGCAAATGAACGAAATTGGGAATGGTTTGAAAGATAAATTGGGGCATATCTTGTATTACGAATCATGACTGGGATTTGGGGGCATAACATATACTATGATGTATGACTAAAATTTGGGGCATATCTTGTACGATAAATTATGACTTGAGGGATGGGACACATAAATCCGCAGGCTTAATTTATAGATTAAGCGAAACATGTAATGAAACTATAAACAACATGTGAAACCTGTTTAGATCTGTGGGGGTTATATGAACCTATTAACCTGTAATACTTAACTTGTTTAGATCTGTGGGGGGTTTTATGAACCTGTTAAATTGTGGGGGTTAAGTAAACCTGTTTAAACTGTGGGAGTTAAGTAAATATATTAAATTTGTGGGGTTTACACAAACCTGTTAAACTTAACATGTTTTATCTGTTGGGGTTATGTGGGCTTGTTAATCTGTTAGGCTTAACCTGTCAAAATCCTAGTAGTTAGGGATACAAGCCTAGGTGGTGGCTTATGTCATCTGTTGCATGGGACCTATATCAGTCAGTAACCTATTTTAGTATCAAAAGGGAGGCCTTGCACTAGGTAGGGGTCACGACACACTTACTAAGCTGATTATAAGAGGTTCATATGGGTAGAGGCGTTCTGATGGCGCATTCCAACGGAGTTATATGCGTGCATGGGTCCGACTTGCTTAAGATAATAAGCCGCTATAATACCAGTAATTAGGTCTGTGTCCTTCTGAGGGTTGCCACTTTAGGAAGCGATACATCCCAATGTGGGGCCAGCACAAGGTACTTACGGGATATGGAGCCGATCGATTAGGGGTAGTAATTAGGGTACATCTAGTCCTCCCTGTGTAGGTGCTCATAGTTTCTAGTTGAGGCAACACCCGTTAAAGCTGTTTGGGTACCTGTCACTACTGTTTGGGGGTAAAACCCATTACTAAAAGTACACGTAAGTCTGCCATTAAGTTTATGTTAGGAACATATCCGTTATACTAGTATTGGTGTAGAGAAAAGTATTTCGTAAGCATAATCTGTTCAGTTCATAACATGTAACGACCCGGATTTTTGAATAGTTTATTTTAAAATTTTAATATTGTTTTAAATATTGAGTTGATAGTATAAATGGATATTTACATTGAGTTATTGATTTAATAATCAATTATGGTTTAATTTCAAGAATATTGAATTATCGTAATATGAAAATGATATATGATTAATTTCGAAATTTAAAACTAAATCAAAACAATTCAGATGATCAATATATATTCTATTCGAATATAGACGATAATAAAAATAATTTATTATGGAAGAATTTATTGGTTTTTGAATTTAAATTATATTGTATTAATTTATTTTGGTTGTTTATATTTACGTTTAAATTAAATATCAAAATATATTCAGTTAGTTCAGAATAGTGTTACACTGTTGAAACAACAGTGGTTACGTTAAAATAGCGGTTCGTGGTTTAAATTAATGGACCCCGAGATATTTGATTGTGGATAGGTACAAAATCAAATCGATATCTGTTTAAAAAGAATAGGAATCGCTTTATATCAAATCAGAATCCTTTTAAATTAAATAAAAATCGCTTTATCTCAAATCACATTAATATACTGTACTGTATTTCCGTAATGCCCAAGTATTTTTCATCTATATATTGCGACAGCCTCTCCTCTTACTTCTTCATTTTTCTCTTTTGAAAATCAAATTCAAATGTAAAGCTATAGCAAAATTTAGTCGTTCCTACTTAATTCATTTCAATCCCAGTACCACAATTTAGTCGCGACTGTTTCCCACCTCTTCTCTAGTTCTTTCCATCCATTTTCCCCATTTTAGAAATCAAAAATCGATTTCGAATTCTTACGCGAGGTTCGAGCATTGAGGAGGACACGCATCGCGGTAGTAAGTTCAACTTCGAACTCATGGATCTAGGGTTTATTGTGGCAAACGCTACACTGTGTTGAAGGGAGTTTCAACAGTAGCGTTGGATTTGGGGCGGCGAGGCCTTCATCGCGGTCGAGTTAGGGTTGCGATGGAAAGACAGAAATCGTTGGTTCGAAGTGCGATAGAAGTTGGTGATGTTGGAGGTCACTTCGACACAATTTTTGGGGCGAACGATGGAAGTGTATGGCTCTGAGGCATATCGTTCAACGTCAATAGGAGAATCTTCGATCAACAAGAAGCACAGAGCAGTCGCGTAGGCTAGGTCTTTGAATTGGATTTTGCAGTGTGATGCTTTTTCTTTAGTTCGAATTCGAAGCAGCTAATTTTGTGATCATCGGATTTGTGATTTAAGAGGTCAGAGAGGTTCAGATCTGTGTGAGAGGATTGGGTGATGCTCAGGTGAAGGGGAGGCTATAGAAATTGGCAGAACTGGATATCGAGGATGGTGGAAGTTGTCAGGACAGTGGGAAGAACACTGCGATGGTGTTTGAAGTTTTAATCATGAGTTCTGTTGGTTCGAAGGGAGAAGAAAGGTTAGTGGGGATTTAGCGATGCAAGTGCGGAAAAATCATATTGACGAAGACTACTAATTGGAATAGTAGCGTTGATCAGAGTAGTAAGGTATATTTCTTTTAGAAATTCAAAATACATAGGATGAATGATTTATTTATTTTAGTAAATGAATAATCGATAGATCGTTAAATAAAATCAAATTATCATAGGTACAAAATAAAATGTATTCGAGACAATTTGAGTAGATTTGTAGCTGTGGATTACATAAGCTGGAATATGAAATGGAAACTAGAATAGCTCGGAAAAATTACTGTGAGTAAATCTCACTCAAATTTTATTTAGAATTATTTTTATCAGTTAAAAATAATTGTTTGCTGATTGTTTGGATGCTTTAAATATTAATTGTTGCTGTTAAAAATATATTAGTTATTTAGGCTTGGTGGTTGCTATTATATATATATATATATATATATATATATTAGTGGTTGGATTTCCTGCAGTATCATTAGCGGAAGCCCGCGGTACCATTAGCGGATGATTACCCTATACGCCCCACGCTATGATAGTGGATGACCTTCTATACCGCGATATCCTGCCTGAAGTAGGATGGGTATTATTTATGTTGGCTAACGTCTGTGGATGCAAGAAAAAAGGTTAGAGGGATCCAATTGGATTCCTCAAAAATATTATTATTTGTTTGTTCTCATAGATATTATCATATATGATGTGTTAGAAAATCCATGGTTGATGATTGGGTATTTTTGATTGGTTGAAATATCACTGGGCCTAAAATGTTGATATATAAAAATATCATGAAAAGGATATTTCAGATTTTTAATGGAAACTCTATTTTTCTAAAAATAGAATTCGAATTTCGAAGGGGCTAAAGATATTAACTTGTTTTGGATAAATAAAACAAGTAGTGAATTTATAAACGTTGTTTATAAATTAATAATGCAAGATTTGAAGTGAAATTGTAAACAGGGTTTATAAATGTAGTGGGAAAAATTATCATTTGATAATTCGAATATTTAAATTCAAATGTGAATTTAAAAATAGAAATGGGAAAACGCTTTAAAGAAGTGAACGATGGAATTTATTCTGATGTTCAGAATGTAGATTGAACTGAAAATAAATCCGTATGGATTTATGATTTGAATTCGATTTGATCGAGTTAATTTAGATAAAATATTGTTCGAATATATATTAGGATTATATTAAATAGGAGTTTAAATTTAAATATTAAAATAGATTCTATATTTATATAGATAAGTTAAAATGAATAGAAATTCCCAAAATAAGATTTTGGTTTTTAAATTGTTTTCGAAATGGACTCGTTTAAATATAAAACAAGTAAATTTATAAACGATGTTTATAAATATGGCAAATAAATTATCAAGAGATAATTGGTAACTTTAAATTCAAGTAAAAATTTAAAATAAAATTTGAATTCAAGTATGAATTTAAATTATAATTTGAAATGATTTCGAAAAAAAGGAAATGACAGTTTTATTCTACAATTCGGAATATAAAAGGAATGGAGTTTATATTGGAGTTAGAAAATATTAGAACAATTTATTTCATGAATTTTATATAATAATTTAGAATTGCTAATGGAATTAGAAAATAATAACAGAAATGGAGTTGTAATTGAATTGATAACTGAGTAATGGAAAATCGACGAGTAGAGATAATTGGAAATATTAAGTTGGATTTGAAAACTGGATTTAATGTATATATTGAATATATTAGAATGAAGTTAGAAATTATATATAAACGAAGTTTAAAACGTTTATATATTAAATATAATTAGAACGAACTCACCGCAGCACGGTAGTTCGTAAATTGGCGATTCGAACTTCAATTGAGTGTATAGAACTCAATTTATGTCGAAATTCTTTGAAACAAGAATCGTCAGGATTGATTTGATAATGGTTTTCTAATGAAAGAGAAAATCTGGATTTTGTCGAATAGATTTTAAGTTATGTCCAGACCAAATTTTTAGAAAAACAGCACCATAACCATTTAAAAACCATAGCGGTGTATTTAATTTTAGAAAAGGATTTTAAGCGAATAAAATCCGAATTCTATGTAGAAAATTTCAGGTTTGAGTTGTAAAATAAATAGGAACCCCAATGACGTAAGTGAAATGATTTTTGAGACAAAAAAAAAATCAGATTTTTAGTTGTTGAATAAAACTAACTAATTTAAATAAAAATTAGTTAATCGAAATTCAATATAAAAATGGATTTTGAATAAGTAAAGGAGATTTGAGAATCCTTATTCGAAATCGAATATGTAACTTGAGTCGAAATGGAATTAAATTAATTCCTAAGCAAGATAAAATGATAATTTAACATGATATGTTCAAATATAAAGTGGAATGGGCAAAAGAGCTAATAAAGTGATTAATTAGCGAATTGAGTTAAAAATGACCGGATTGAGTTGAAATAAATTAGAAATGGACACATATGTGTAAGACAGGTATGAAGTGAAATATATGAAGATTATAGTTTGTGTTCCCAACAAAAAGGTACATGTTTGAATTCCATATGAGATTTTATGCGCCGAATCGGCAAGCCACTTGGCTTTTTGATTTTCTTTTTGAATGGAAAGGGACTAGAGAGGCAAGTTAAGGTTTGAACTATTTGCCGGTACAAAGGAGGTTATGGCGAATTTTTCCAGAAATTTAAGGAGTTAGAATATTTTTAAGAAAATTTGATAGTTAGAAGTTGTAACGAACCGGGGATTTTCGACTCCGAAAATCAACATCAAACTACCATGTTGACCATTCAGACATCGAACATTCCAGATCATTAATAGAAAGAAGTTAGAGGGTGAGATAAGAAAGAAAGAAATATTAGAGTAGAAGAAGAAGAAGAAACACCACACAGAGTCTCACATCGCAGCGGAGCAAAATATAATACAGAAATAATCTTTATTGAATGCTTTAAAATACTTACAGTATCAGAGTACATCATACCATGGGACAATTATAATGGCCTGTTCCCATATACAACACACAGCGGAATAGTAGTAATATCATACGTATGGACTCTTCCAGCTCGTCTCTTCATAGCAGTCGATAACCTGAACCTGTACAACCCGGCCTAACCCGAGCATTTACAAAACACCGGGTCAGTCTGGTGAACCAGAGTGAGAAAAACTCGTGCAGTAACAAGGGTAAATCATCCAATCATGATTTTAAAGTACAAAATCTTTTCAAAAGAAAAAGATAATCGTAAGACCAAATCCACACATAAATATGGACGGTTTTTATCTTACGATAACCCAAAACAGTTTTGAAACCAATATCTTTTTCTGTTATTATAATAATGTCTAAATACAAGTAAATAACAATCTAGTGGAACGCTTACATCTCACGCTCCACATATATAGTATACAATCAAAACCGCAGGCGCTTATTGGAAATTGGATTCCGACCTTGACAAGGTATGGGACCACCTGCCGATAGTGTATCTCTAGAGACGAATACACTGGGTTCAACAGGAACGTCTTGCAACCCGGCCCTCACATGACCGACCACTCATTTCGCTTGAGTGTATCGAATGTATATCACCGACGGTTGGGATCAGCAACCGTCTCCCGACAAGGGACAACATCGAAATAGATAAAGAATGAAATGAATCTCTAGATAGGTGATTATACACCCTAATGGGAGCGACCCACATAGCCATGCTGCCTGCCCGATTTTTGTCATTTCCCGGTTGATGAGGCTTGAGGCCAGAATTAACTCTTGACATCTGGTCGCCATTTACTTTGAATGCCACATCGTCAGATCCGTCAGATATCACTAATTGACGTCCACAAAAATACTCAAGCTGGAAGCTAAGAGAACGGCAACTCCCCGCCAACAACTATCGCACGTTTGAAGAAATCAACGTACGTGACCCTTTGGAAATACTCTGTCAGACACTCGTCCATACAATTCATCCAGGAATAGGATGAACCGAAGGCACTCTCCTACCGCATCCATATAGGAATCACCCCATGGATCAGTAGCGAGAAGTCCTTGCAACCCGTAGATTCCAATCACGACAGAATCACAACTTTACTCTGCTTGCCAGGCAGAGGATATTAGTGGTTCTTCCGTTTATGAAAATCCACGGTCTTCAATGCTCCATCTCGATCATCTTCTGAGATCTTCATGTATTTGTTGGTAGGAATGGTTTTCGAATATAAATTCGATCCCGGTCTTTCCATACCAACAATCGTATTGGACAGGTTTGATAGTCGGTGTTTTAACTATCAAAATATACAGTGTTTCAATCATGACACTCCAATGAGTTCACTGGTTAAGTATTCAGCATCACCTGGCCTTTTAACACTTGATTTACTTTTGTTAAATCAAAACTTCTAACTCTGTTAATATTTAAAAATACGATATTTGAATAACTCTAATTCGATTTAACTCTAATCGATTAACTCTAATTAATTAACTTTAACCGGTTAATTCTAATTGACCAATTCGACTTAATTAACTCCTATCGATTAACTAATATTCGACTTAACACCATTCGCTTGACTCTAGATCACAGCGATCACAATGGTTACGCCTGATTCCCTCAGGAAACATCCGACCGCCGTAGGCTATCTGCAGTCCTGCGAATTACGCTAGCAGTCGTACGCAATGGCAACTTACCTTGAATACTATGTTTGCTTAACTCTAGCTCGAGTAACTACATTCTTATATAGTAATGTCCTCAGAACTATTACTTTATAATACTTGGTAAAATAACTTATAACTATGTATAATTTCCACTAAATTCCCTTTTCAACATACTTGTCACACCATCCTTTATTGTTTAAATCGGGAAATCCATTAGTTTTAATAAGGGAATTTATAGCACATATGTTATAATGCTGTTTAGATTTTATAGCACGCATGTCATAACCATAGCGTTATAATTACTATTTAGATTTTCAAAACAACAGCGCTATAATCGCTGTTTAGGTTTACAAAACATTTACTATAACAACAACGCTATAGTCGCTATTAGATTTACAACACATATATTATAACAACAGCGCTTAAATTACTATTTAGATTTTCAAAACATATTTGCTAACGTCTCTTACGATTACCAACTAATACTATCTTCAGATAATCCCGATGTTGTTCAAGTTGGGGTATTTTAATTACCTCTCAGACCTTGATCAAACAACGTTCTTATCCTCCGATAAACATAAGTTGTAATCAAAATCAATATTTCATTCTAGTCTCAAACAAATTCCATTTAACTATTGGATTTGGTTATACAACTCTATAACCCAGTTCTTTAACCAGATTCGCTTATTTCCAATCTCTTTTGATTTCATTTCACTTCAATTACTTTTGAAAAGTAATTGTCTAAAATATTATTAATTAAAATAATAATTTATTTCAATCATTTACTACACGAGTAGTTAATTTCTTTAATAACAAAATTAAACGGTAAATCCCTTTTTTTAAACCTTGTTTAAATTTAAACAATATTTATTAAACTATTCAAATCAAAACACATCAATTTTGATAATCAAATTCCAATTCAAACGGTCGATTTAATTAACTCAAAACTCGATTATCTCGTTAATCGATTCCAATTAATCCTCACTTTAAATTAATTAAAAATATAATTAATTTAAATAATCCCATTAATTGTTTTCTTTACAAACAATTATCAAAGTTTAATCCTTCGATTCATTACTTGTTCTCATACTCGTAAATCTGATTAACGTCATCATTTACTTTATAAAATAATTTAATAACAATCAAAGTCTTAAATAAATAAAATATTTATTTAATCCCCTATTATAACTTTTATTCAAAATAATATATTCAAAATCCAACTCCAGTTATATAATAAATTTTATAACCTCATCTTTATCGATTTACCTGACGGTGAATCAATATTTATAACACGATTGATTTTATAGGCCATACACTGCTAAATACTCAACCAATACCGCTCATTGGTTTAAACACAACACAGGTTGAATTCCCAGTCCAAATCAATAATCAAATCAATCAACCAAACAGGGCAGTTCATATGTGAAAATATGAAATAAATAATATATTTGAGGAATCCGGTTGGATCCCTCCAACCTGTTCTTCTCTGTATACAAAATGGTTATCTCAAATCAGACTGTTCAGTTTTGTTTAACTGATAAACTAAATAACGACCATTTAACATCAACCATAAGCAATTCAAACAATTCAACACGTTTATAACTAAACGTGACCAACCAAGGTGAGTCACCTTTATTGGAACCAATCGTTAAAAATAACGATTTGGTATTTCACTGAAATTAAACACAGTTTAATTTCATCAGTTAAATCAACAAACAACTGTATAACTAGCAAATAAGCAACCATCAGCAAGCAGGGCACACAAAATAAAAACCCAATTTATATAAAAATATAAATGGGAAAACTGAGTGAGTTTAACTCACCTTGAGTTTCTGTCTGCGGCCAAACCAGTTTCAAAATATCGTACTTGTCCAGGCGATTCCATCTTCCGTCATTTCGTTGAATTCTGAATTCGTACGCGTAGGATATTATCAATACAAGTTCATACGTGTAAATTTTAAATAGCAAGTTTAAAATCTAAGTCGACTCGATCTAAATTTCTATCTACGTTCGTTATCCATAAACATCTAACTACGTA
Source organism: Allium sativum (assembly GCA_030737875.1). NCBI lineage: Eukaryota > Viridiplantae > Streptophyta > Magnoliopsida > Asparagales > Amaryllidaceae > Allium > Allium sativum. The sequence continues at coordinate 430,389,512 of CM060923.1, forward strand.
GAAAATTTTGTTTTTATTTATTATTATTTATTTAATACAACTCCCTTCATTTCACCCTTGAATGGACGGTAACGGCCTGGATTAAGATCTAAGTCAACATTTTGTTAACTTCAGTAGTATACAATGGTCCACGTTACTATTTAAATAGCTCCACGTACAGGTTCACATGGTCCGGGTATGTTAATTTAATAGGTCAAGTTAACAAAGTAATTAAGCACAATAACTCACCCACCAGGCCACGTGGCACATTACTGTACGTCTCTCTTCCTTGTGTATTTCTATTCCTCCCCACCATTTTGCTCGCACCCAAACCGGCTTGCACCACCAGGAACCCATGCACTTCTTCCTCGACGTACTTCTCATTTGGCTTCACCCAACACTAATCAAAACGCTGAAAATGCCCAGGCCACCGTTTCAAGTCAACCGCACCACCACCTATCGCCTAGGGTCGGCCCTGATCCCGCTGTCTCTCCCTCCCATCGGAGCACCATCCCGAGTCAGTAGCTCGGCCCATCTGAACGACCACATCGCTAGAATATTCTCCCTCTCTTCCTGATCGGACCAACCCTCTCCCCATACACGAATACTCCCCCTCACGACGTCGTTCTAGTTTATGGAGTTTGGATTTATTATAAGAATGGAGTTTCTGGGATCTTGGTTTTTAATTGCCGGAGTTTCGGGTAAATTTCGTAACGAAGGCTTACTGAAAGAACAGGGTAAACGAGATTAGGCTGAGGAAGGAAGTGAAGGTTTAGAGATGTTTATATTTATAAGTGGAAGGCAACGTGGGCATCAAGTTTACGTGGTATCCACGTTTTTTTTTCCAGATATTTGTTTATATCTTAGGTCTGCTGTATATTAATTAAGTTTACACATAGGGCTACAGGTACAGGGTACGAATTCTTTTACTTGGCGATCACGGTTTTTAAGAGGATTGGGGCGCAAGGAATAGGAGGTTTGGCGGGCAAGAAAAGAAAATGGTTTGGGGCGCACTAAACCAACAGTATGGGAAATTTTATTAAAAATATATCTATATATATATTATTTAATTCTTAACGAAACTTCACCGCGAAGTAACATGCAGAACCCACCACAAACGACTTTCGTTTACTGATAAAAAGGTTAATCTTGGTGTAAAAAGGCATTCCGGACCCAATGAGACAGGTTTCGTCGAAATCCGAGCTCGTATGAAAAAATTCCTTTATAAAACCAGAAATAAACACGCGTTTAATTTTTCCGCGATCACTAGATAAACCAAGTCAACTTGAAATTTTGATATCCTAAAATAATTGGTTGATACGAACCCAATGGCACTAGTTTTGTCGCATTCTGAGACTGTTTCCCTGATAGGTTATTTTTACCCCGAACCACCCTACCCTTTTTAACGCCAAATTTCTCGATCTCTAAAATAACAAACTATATACCTATCCTGACTCTAATCGACGATACGAACTCAACAGAACCAGTTTCACGGCCTAATTCGATCGTCTGCTCAAATTATGTTCAAATATCCCTTTATAAATTTAATTACGCGTTATAGAAAATAACCGGGCGTTTATGGCTACTATGGCCACATACGACATCGGTTTTCCACGCCACTCACTACCGTACAATAATTTAACGATACGGATCTAATGAAACTGGTTTCGCCGAAAACAGAGTCCGTTTGCAAAACGGCCATTTTCACGCGTATATTTATATAACGATTTTCCATAGCGATTATTTCAAATTTTGATTTGGCCATAACTATCAAACTATAACACGAAATCTAGATTTTTCTCTTCCGTATGAAAATTATCGTCCATACGGTCCCAGCGTTTCTTGTTTCACAGAAATCTGACTTATATCGGATCCTGTATATCCAGTTGAAGTTCAAACTCGAATTTACGAACTGCACGCCATGTTCAAGCTCGATTTATATTTATATAATTATATATCGTTCAAACTTCGTTTAAATAACGATTTCAATATTAAATTTCATTGATATTCCCAATCTAATATTTAAAACTAATTTAAATATTCATATTCAAATGGTCGAAAAACATGGGTCGTTATAGAAGTCAATGTATCGATATATATAGAATTCGATAAGGAAACGAAATTAAAATAAAATATTATAAACAAAAAGGAGATCTATAATTAAATCTGATAAAATTTGAAAGATAAACGTATACGGGATTATAAATGAATAATTGGTTTGTATGATGTTGATTATTTGAGTTAGCGGTCTTGTCTGTTTTGAAGTTAATAATATTTTCAGTCAAAGTCTAAGAGGTAATTATACCCCGACTTGATTGATTTCATTATTATCTGATAAATAGCAAGATTCACTATCGAAGAGAAATTTTTAAAGAGATTTAGTCGAATGCTGTATTTTGGGTTGTTCTAACGATGTGTTACATAACATTTGTTTTAACCCAATAAGTGGAAATTTTGGTAATAGTAAATATTTCCTAAGTCTAAAAATGAATGGTCGTGAAAGAAATAAGTAATTGGAACATTTTCCGATCATTAATAGAATATATTTTCTAAGTATAGAAAATAAATGAAGGCGATATATGGAAATGTTTTTCCAAATAGCTTAAGAGGCTAAGATGATTATCGAAAATATCGTGTTAACAAATATGGACAAGGAAATGGAGGAGTGTTTTAATTAATGAAATATTAATTATAAGGCCCAGTGATTTGTTTGATGCTTTGAATGAATGTTTGTTTTTCTTCGATAGTCAAATAACCGACTATCGAAGTGTTGTCAATATCGTTGTCAATATGGAGAGACCGGTTGGATTATTATCCGTGAACCACTCCGTATTGGCAGTAGCGTAGTGAATCAGATTATATGAAGATAATCGAAGACGGAGTAAAGTGCAAGGGCTTTTGCTATTAATAGAAATTGTGCCTTCGGTTTCGTCCAGTTCCAGAACGAACGTGTATGGACGAGTGTCTGACAGAGTGTTTCCAATGATCGCTTATGTTGGTCTGTATAGATATATATGGTGGCGGAGAATTTATTCTCTTAGCATAATATCCAGAATGTATTCGTGCAAATCAATTAGTGATTAACGGATCTGATAATGTGACATTCAAAGTGATTGTGTGATCAATGAATGATAAGAAATCGTAGCCTCGGGCCTCAACAACCGGGAAATGACAAAAATCGGGCAGGAAGCATGACTATATGGTCACTCCCGTTAGGGTGTATAATCATTTATCTAGAGAAATTCCTTTTACTTCTTTAATCTATCGATGCTGTCCCTTTTCGGGAAACTGTTGCTGATCCCAACCGTTGGTGATACACATTCGATACACTCAAGCGAAATGAGTGGTCGGTCATGTGTGGGCCGGGTTGCAAGACGTTCTTGTTGAACCCCAGTGTATTCCCTCTAGAGATACACTATCGGTAGGTGGTTCCATACCTTGTCATCGTCGGAATCCAATCTCCAATAAGCGCCCTGCGGTTTTTGATTTTATATTATATATGGAGCATGAGATGCAAGCGTTCTGCTAGATTGTTATTTATCTGATTTAGACACAATTATAATGTCACTGGAATTTCGTATCAAAGTGTTTTGGGTTATAGTAAGGTAAAAACCGTCTATGTTTATGCGTGGGCTAGTCTTGCTATTATCTTTTCTTTCGAAAGGATTTTGAAAGTTAAACAAATGGTCGGAGTTTGTTCACACCAGTCCCATAACTGACCCAGAGTTTATTTTGTTTGTTTTCCCTAAACTCTTGGGTGCCCAAATTTGTACGGGCAGTCAAGTAGTCGGGATTTTTAAGATTCACTTGGAAGAGCTGGAAGCAGGAGGCTTCACCAGTTAGCTATAGACTATCATATTTCCGTTGTGTACTGTGTTGTATCTAGAAACAGGTGTTTATAACTGTTCCAGGAATAACTATTGTCATCTGATAATGGTATGTATATACAGTTACTAATTTGTATTTCAAAAGTTATGTTATTTAATATATTTTATTCGTTCCGCTGTGAGATTTGTATTCTTCGTTTTTCTTCTATTCTAACCTTTCTTTCTTTCTATTTCTCATCCTATAACTTCTTTCTAATAATGATTCGTACTTCTGTGCAATTTGGGTTGGACGTGTGGTGTTATTAGTCAACTCAGATAGTACGGATTTGTGGGCCGTTACAGTTGGTACCAGAGCTTAGGTTGAGCGAATACCTAGGCTTGTGTGGCATGTGCTCATCCGAGATAGGGTCAGCAGTACCTTAGAATGAGTTGAGCGTATATATATATATATATGAGAGCGCGTATTTGTTAACTGATATAAGAAAAATTGTTTTATATTGTGTTGGCTAGTCTGTTGAGTGAATTATGAATTCTGGTCGAATCGTGGGACGCCACGACGTCGATAAGAGTTTGTAAATACTTGAATAGAAGGTTGAGCACGATATTGTTTTAAGTGGGTAAATGAAATAATTTTACCCAAAATTCTATTTTTGATATTGAAGGAATAATTATTATAAATGGATGTGTTGGTTGTTATTATTATAATCAAATTTGATTATAAAAAAAATTGGAATGGTTATATATAACCAAAATAAAATTTGTATATGAATTAAATATACAAATGAGATGAATTAAAATTGAATTCAAACCAGAATTTGAAATTTAAACCCTAGGAAGTTTGAAAATATTTTCTGAAGGATATTAGAACAATATAACTTTGTGTTTGAAGGATTCTGAATAGAAATCATTATGAATGGATTTTAAAAGTGGTAAAGCACTAAAATCACTTCAGTGGCTGGGAAATAACTCTGATTATGACTGCAGCATCATCAGTGTTCATTTTCGAGTTCTAAGTGATGAATTGCTACCTTAGAAAAGTTTTGATGAAAATTGAGTTGAACGAAAACAAGTTGGTTGAAAAATTCAAATGTTTTGAATTTGTGATGTAAATAAATATGTGTATATATTTATGGGATTTCAAAAGATTTGAAATGACAACCTGGGGATATGAATTCTGAAATTTAAATTAACTTAAGCAAGTTAAATGAATTGAAGTGATCAAATTCAATTTGAATGAATATGAATGGAATATGAATTGGATGCAAATGTATTGATTGTAGATCATTCAAATTAAATGAATGAAAACTAAAAGTTTTGGTTGAACAAAATTTGTTGAACGATGAAATGTTGAGTTTCAACATAAATGAGTTTTGGAAAGTTAACGAGTTTGAAGCACTTTCCTACCTTAGTAATTTCGGGGACGAAATTCTTTTAAGGGGGGAGAATGTAACGACCCAGATTTTTGAATAGTTTATTTTAATATTGTTTTAAATATTGAGTTGATAGTATAAATGGATATTTACATTGAGTTATCGATTTAATAATCGATTATGGTTTAATTTCAAGAATATTGAATTATCGTAATATGAAAATGATATACAATTAATTTCGAAATTTAAAACTGAATCAAAACAATTCAGATGATCAATATATATTCTATTTGAATATAGACGACGATATTAATAATTTATTATGGAAGAATTTATTTATTTTGAATTTAAATTATATTGTATTAATTTATTTTGGTTATTTATATTTAAGTTCAAATTAAATATCAAAATATATTCAGTTAGTTCAGAATAGTGTTACACTATTGAAACAACAGTGGTTACGTTAAAATAACGGTTTATGGTTTAAATTAATGGACCCCGATATATTTGATTGTGGATAGGTACAAATCAAATCGATATCAGTTTAAAAAGAATAGGAATCTCTTTATATCAAATCATAATCCTTTTAAATTAAATAAAAATCGCTTTATCTCAAATCACATTAATATATTGTATTGTATTTCCTTAATGCCCAAGTATTTTTCATTTATATATTGCGACAGCCTCTCCTCTTACTTCTTCATTTTTCTCTTTTGAAAATCAAATTCAAATGTAAAGCTATAGTAAAATTTTGTCGTTCCTCCTTAATTCATTTCAATCCCAGTACCACAATTTAGTCGCTATTGTTTCCCACCTCTTCTCTAGTTCTTTTCGTCCATTTTCCCCATTTCAGAAATCAAAAATTGATTTCGAATTCTTATGCGAGGTTCGAGCGTTGAGGAGGACACGCATCGCGGTAGTGAGTTCAACTTCGACCTCATGGATCTAGGGTTTATCATGGCAAACGCTGCACTGTGTTGAAGGGAGTTTTGACAGTAGCGTTGGATTTGTGGTGGCGAGGCCTTCATCGCGGTCGAGTTAGGGTTGCGATGGAAAGACAGAAATCGTTGGTTCGAAGCGCGATAGAAGTTGGTGATGTTGGAGGTCACTTCGACGCGATTTTTGGAGCGAACGATGGAAGTGCATGGCTCTGAGGTATATCGTTCAATGTCAATAAGAGAATCTACGATCAACAAGAAGCACAGAGCAGTCGCGTAGGTCAGGTCTTTGAATTGGATTTTGTAGTGCGATGCTTTTTCTTTAGTTCGAATTCGAACCAACTAATTTTGTGATCATCGGATTTGTGATTTAAGAGGTCAGAGAGGTTCAGATATGTGTGAGAGGATTAGGTGATGCCCAGGTGAAGGGGAGGCTATGGAAATTGGCAGAACTGGATATCGAGGATGGTGGAAGTTGTCAGGACAGTGGGAAGAACACTGCGATGGTGTTTTAAGTTTCAATCATGAGTTCTGTTGGTTTGAAGGGAGAAGAAAGGTTAGCTGGGATTTAGCGATGTAAGTGCGGCAAAATCATATTGACGAAGACTACTATTTGGAATAGTAGCGTTGATCAGAGTAGTAAGGTATATTTCTTTTAGAAATTCAAAATACATAGGATGAATGATTTATTTATTTCAGTAAATGAATAATTGATAGATCGTTAAATAAAATCAAATTATCATAGGTACAAAATAAAATGTATTCGAGACAATTTGAGTAGATTTGTAGCTGCGCTAAGCTGGAATAAGAAATGGAAATCAGAATAGCTCGGAAAAATTACTATGAGTAAATCTCACTCAAATTTTATTTAGAATTGTTTTTATCAGTTAAAAATAATTGTTTATTGATTGTTTGGATGCTTTAAATATTAATTGTTGCTGTTAAAAATATATTAGTTATTTAGGCTTGGTGGTTGCTATTATATATATATAGGTGGTTGGATTTCCCGTAGTATCATTAGCGGATGCCCGCGGTACCATTAGCGGATGATTACCCTATACGTCCCACGCTATGATAGTGGATGACCTTCTATACCGCGATATCCTACCTCGAAGTAGGATGGGTATTATTTACGTTGGCTAACATCTGTGGATGTAGGAAAACAGGTTGGAGGGATCCAAATGGATTCCTCAAAAATATTATTATTTGTTTGTTCTCATATATTATCATATATGATGTGTTAGAAAATCCATGGTTGACGATTGGGTATTTTTGATTGGTTGATATATCACTGGGCCTAAAATGTTGATATATAAAAATATCATGAAAAGGATATTTTAGATTTTTAATGGAAAATCTATTTTTCTAAAAATAGAATTCGAATTTCGAAGTGGCTAAAGATATTAACTTGTTTTGAATAAATAAAACAAGTGGTGAATTTATAAACTTTGTTTATATATTAATAATACGAGATCTGAAGTGAAATTATAAACGGGGTTTATAAATGTAGTGGGAAAAATTATCATTTGATAATTCGAATATTTAAATTAAAAAGTGAATTTAAAAATAGAAATGGGAAATCGCTTTAAAGAAATAAATGATGGAATTTATTCTGATGTTCAGAATGTAAATTGAACTGAAAATAAATCTGTATGGATTTATGATTTGAATTCGATTTGATCGAGTTAATTTAGATAAAATATTGTTCGAATATATATTAGGATTATATTAAATAGGAGTTTAAATTTAAATATGAAAATAGATTCTATATTTATATAGATAAATTAAAATGAATAGAAATTTCCAAAATAAGATTTTGGTTTTTTAATTGATTTCGAAGTGGACTTGTTTAAATATAAAACAAGTAAATTTACAAATGATGTTTATAAATATGGAAAATAAATTATCAAGAGATAATTAGTAACTTTAAATTCAAGTAGAAATTTAAAAAAAAATTTGAATTCAAGTATGAATTTAAATTATAATTCGAAATCATTTCAAAAAAAAAGGAAACAACAGTTTTATGCTACAATTCGGAATATAAAAGGAATGGAGTTTATAATGGAGTTAGAAAATATTAGAATAATTTATTTCATGAATTTTATATAATAATTTAGAATTTCTAATGGAATTAGAAAATAATAACAGAACTGGAGTTGTAATTGAATTGATAACTGAGTAGTGGAAAATCGACGAGTAGAGATAATCGGAAATATTAAGTTGGATTTGAAAACTGGATTTAATATATATATATATATATATACTGAATATATTAGAATGAAGTTAGAAATTATATATAAACGAAGTTTAAAACGTTTATATATTAAATATAATTAAAACGAACTCGCCGCAGCACGGCAATTCGAACTTCAATTGAGTGTATAGAACTCAATTTAAGTCGAAATACTTTGAAACAAGAATCGTCAGGACCGATTTGATAATGATTTTCTAATGAAAGAGAAAAATCTGGATTTCGTCGAATAGATTTTAAGTTATGTCCAAATTAAATTTTCAGAAAAACAGCGCCATAACCATTTAAAAACCGTAACGTTTTATTTAATTTTATATAAGGATTTTAAGCGAATAAAATCCGAATTTCTATTTAGAAAATTTCAGATTTGAGCTGTAAAATAAATATGAACTCCAGTGAAGTAAGTGAAATGATTTTTGAGACAAAAAAAATCAGATTTTTAGTTGTTGAATAAAACTAACTAATTTTAATAATAATTAGTTAATCGAAATTCAATATGAAAATGGACTTTAAATAAGTAAAGGAGATTTGAGAATCTTTATTCAAAATCGAATATGGAACTTGAGTCGAAATGGAATTAAATTAATTCGTAAGCAAGATAAAATGATAATTTAACATGATATATTCAAATATAAAATGGAATGGGAAAAAGAGCTAATAAAAAGATTAATTTGCGAGTTGAGTTAAAAATGACCGGATTGAGTTGAAATAAATTAGAAATGGACACATATGTGTTATATAGGTATGAAGTGATGTATATAAAGATTATAATTTATGTGCCCGACAAAAAGGTACACGTTTAAATTCCACATGAGATTTTATGCGCCGAATCGGCAAGCCACTTAGCTTTTCGATTTTCTTTTTGAACGGAAAGGGCTTAGAGAGGCGAGCTAAGGTTTGAACTATTTGCCGGTACAAAGGAGGTTATGGCAAAAATTTTCGAAAATTTAAGGAGTTAGAATATTTTTAAGAAAATTTGATAGTTAGAAGTCAATGTATTGATATATATAGAATTCGATAAGGAAACGAAATTAAAGTAGAATATTATAAACAAAAAGGAGATCTATAATTAAATCTGATAAAATTAGAAAGCAAAACGTATACGGGTTTAAAAATGAATAATTGGTTTGTATGATGTTACTTATTCGAGTTAGCGGTCTTGTCTATTTTGAAGTTAATAATATTTTCAGTCAAGGTCTGGGAGGTAATTATACCCCAACTTGATTGATCTCATTATCAACTGATAAATACCAAGTTTCAGTATCGAAGAGAAATGTTTAAAGAGATTTAGTCGAATGCAGTATTTGGGTTGTTCTAACGATGTTTTACATAACATTTGTTTTAACCCAATTAGTGGAAATTTTGGAAATATAATAGTAAATATTTCCTAAGTCTAAAAATGAATGGTTGTGAAAGAAATAAGTAATTGGAATATTTTACAATTATTAATAGAATATATTTTCTATGTATAGAAAATAAATGAAGGCGATATATGGAAATGTTTTTCCAAATAGCGTAAGAGGCTAAGATGATTATCGAAAATATCGTGTTAACGAATATGGATAAGGAAATGGAGAAGTGTTTTAATTAACGAAATATTAATTATAAGGCCCAGTGATTTGTTTGATGCTTTGAATGAATGTTTATTTTTCTTCGATAGTTAAATAATCGATTATCGGAGTGTTGCCAATATCGTTGTCAATATGGAGAGACCGGTTGGATTATTATCCGTGAACCACTCCGTATTGCAGTAGCGTTGCGAATCAGATTATATGAAGATAATCGAAGACGGAGTAAAGTGCAAGGGCTTTTTCTATTAATAGAAATTGTGCCTTCAGTTTTGTTCAGTTCAAGAACGAACTTGTATGGATGAGTGTCTGACAGAGTATTTCCAATGATCGCATATGTTGGTCTGTATAGATATATATGGTGGCGGAGAATTTATTCTCTTAGCATAATATCCAGAATATATTTGTGCAAATCAATTAGTGATTAACGGATTTGACAATGTGGCATTCAAAGTGATTGTGCTATCAATGAATGATAAGAAATCGTAGCCTCAGGCCTCAACAACCGGGAAATGACAAAAATCGGGCAGGTAGCATGACTATGTGGGTCGCTCCCATTAGGGTTTATAATCACCTATCTAGAGAAATTCCTTTTACTTTTTTAACCTATCGATGTTGTCCCTTTTCGGGAAATGGTTGCTGATTCCAACCGTTGGTGATATACATTCGATACACTCAAGCGAAATGAGTGGTCGGTCATGTCTGGTCCGGGTTGCAAGACGTTCTTGTTGAACCCCAGTGTATTCCTTCTAGAGATACATTATCGAAAGGTGGTGCCGTACCTTGTCATCGTCGGAATCCAATCTCCAATAAGCGCCCTGCCGTTTTTGATTTTATATTATATATGGAGCGTGAGATGCAAGCATTCTGCTAGATTGTTATTTATCTGATTTAGACACTTTTATAATATTACTGGATTTTCGTATCAAAGTGTTTTGGGTTATAGTAAGGTAAAAACCGTCCATTTTTGTGTGTGGGCTGGTCTTATTATTATCCTTTCTTTCGAAAGGATTTTGAAAGTTAAACAAACGGTCGGAGTTTACTCACACCAGTCCCGTGACTGACCCAAAGTTTATTTTGTTTGTTTTCCCTAAACTCTTGGGTGCCCAAATTTGTGCGGGCAGTCAAGTACTTGGGATTTTTCAGATTCACTTGGAAGAGCTGGAAGCAGGAGGCTTCACCAGTTAGCTATAGACTATCATATTTCCGCTGTGTACTATGTTATATCTGGAAACATGTGTTTATAATTTTTCCAGAAACAACTGTTATGCTATGATAATGGTATGTATATACAGTTACTGATTTGTATTTCAAAAGTTATATTATTTAATATATTTTATTCATTCCGCTGTGAGATTTGTGTTCTTCGTTTTTCTTCTATTCTAACTTTTCTTTCTTTCTATTTCTCATCATCTAACTTCTTTCTAATAATGATTCGTATTTCTATGCTATTTGGGTTGGACGCGTGGTGTTATTAGTCAACTCAGATAGTACGGATTTGCGGGCCATTACCTTATGCTTATCCTGTTCATACCTGCTATATGATACTGTTATCTCTCATCTAGTATATATGTCTGTCATTATGTTTTTACTTATTTATATGCTGAAGGTAACTAGACTCGCCAGACTTTATGTCTGACCCATTTTATTTCATTTCGCTCTCTTCCTTCCCTTCCCCCCAGGTTCTCAGGGTAGGAATGCTCAAGCTTGACTAGTTCTCTCTATTCCGTTTGTACTTCGATTTGGATTTGTTTAGATGTACCACTTTGACTATCTATCTACTTGTTTATGGCTACTTATGGGGACTATGGATTTTTACTTCTGTACTCTGATGGTTTTTAGTGCAAGATAGATGTTTTTATTTGATGTATTTTATTCCAATATTTCAGTTTGATGTTGTAACTGAATTTTGAGACCATGATGTTTTCTGTTGGAAAATAAAGTTTTATATTTCCATTGCTATTTTATATATCTGTCTTATGAGATTCTGTTATGTTTACTTATAATGCTTCACGAAACTTAATGCATTCTGTTAAAGAGTAACATTAACAGACATGGGGTGTCATATTTGGTATTAGAGCTAAAGGTTACAAGATCGGATAAAAGGGTTTTGAAAATTGTTTTCGAAGGCTTCAAAAAGAAAGTATTTTCAAAGGAAAGTCTAATTTGGAAAAACATATTCCCGAAAGCCATGTAAAATATCTTTCGATTCTCTGTTTGAATCGCTTTTCCTTTTCATTTCAGCATGTCTTGGGAACCGAATATTCCCGAGGTCTTTTAGATATCGGCTTGGTTCCGTAGATATCTCGAGGTTACGACACATGCCGATGGCCAAGAAAATGCCCCTCCCCAAACTGCAGTCGCTGTTCCTCCTCCTCCTCCGCAAGCGGATAATTTCTCTAAGATATTCAAGGATTTCTATACTATGGGAGGAAATCAATTCCGTGGAACTGAGAGCTTTGTGGAAGCACGAAATTGTCTAAAAGAGATGGAGGATTTGTTTAGGATTTTTGAGGTTGATGACCGTAGGAAGATTCAGTTGGTCGCTTGGCAGCTGAAGGATAAGGCTTTATTCTAGTGGGAAGTGACGCAAGCAAGGCATCCAGTTGATACTTGGGACGATTTCCAACAGAGATTGGAGATAAAGTTTCTTTTTCATGCAGAAGAGAGTATGCAAATGGAAAGGTTTCTGGCACTTAAGTAGGGAAGCATGTCTATTAAAAAATATGTCAATAAGTTCAATTAGTTGGCAAGGTTTGTGCTAGAATTGGTGAATACCCCGCACAAGAAGGCTTTGAGGTTCGGAGGGGACTGAATGAACCTTTCTAAGGATTGGCTATGTCTCATATCCCGATGGGGGCTACTTTCAGAAGATGGTTGATATGGCATTAATGAACGAAGATGGTAAGGATGAGAAAAAGGTGGATAAGGCTGAAGAGACACAAAACAAGAAAGCATGGCTCAAGAAAGAGTAGCAACAACAAAAAGAAAGGTGGAAAAAATGATAAAGCTCAAGGCAAGAAGAAATGTCATAGTTGTGGGAACGGGGGTCATTTGATCCAAGGATCGCCGAAAAAGGAAGAATGCTTGTTTCCACTATAGTGAGGTTGGACACTATTCTAGGGAGTGCCCGAAGAAGCAAGGACAGGGCCAAAGGGCAACAACTTCTGGAAGGCAGGTGCATGCTATCGAGGCCAGTGTACCAGACAAAGGTAGGAAAGTTTCTGTTAAAGGTTTGATTTCTCTTTTCGATCATCTTATTAGGACTTTTTTTTTATTCTGGCACTTCGCATTCTTTTATATCTGATTATGTTGTTGAGTCACTGCACCTTAGTACCAATATCATTTTGGATCTCGTTGTTGTCTCAAACCCCATTGGGGGCACGACTCATCTATCTATGATTTGTCGGGGTTTGAGGATATCTGTGTTGGGCATCGAGTATGAGTGCAACACATATGTGCTTGGTTTTATGGGCTATGGTTTAATTCTAGGGATGGATTGGCTAGCCATATATGGTGCCATTCTAGACTGTGAGAGGAGGGTCGTTAGACTTTTGACTTGCCGGGGAAGGACTCTCGAGATTTCATGTGACCCAAAGGGGTCGTCATGCTTAGTTTCCTATAATTACTTGATGCTTCTATCGTTGGTTTACGATCTGTACCAGTTGTCTGCGAATATTCAGACGTTTTTGAGGAGGTTAGGGGATTGCCTCCGTGGCATGATATTGATTTCTGGATATACTTGGTGGATAATGCGAAGCCAGTCGCATTGCTTGTCCGCCACATGGCTCCTAAGGAAAGGAGGGAGCTCAGCAAGCAAGTAGAGGAGCGATTTAGGAAGGCGTTTATTAGGTTAAGAATATCGTAATGGGGTGCTCCAGTCGTCTTTGCAACAAAGGCGGATGGCTTGCTTCACTTATATGTGGATTACAGGGAGTTGTATAAGATCACTAAAAAGAATAGGCACCCACTTCCGAGGATAGATGATCTGTTTGACCAGCTTGTTGATGCATCTGTTTTCTCTCAGCTAGACTTGGCTAATGGGTTTCATCAGTTGAGGGTGGCCGAGGATAGTATAGACAAGATCTCTTTCAGAACTCTAAATGGTTTCTTCGAGTGGCTAGTCATGCCTTTTTGGTTGATGAATGCACCCGTGTACTTTGTGGATCTGATGAGTAGGGTATTCCGGGAGTTTCTGAATAAGTTCATTGTGGTCTTTTTGGATGACATTCTGATCTTCTCGAAGAGCGAGAAAGAACATGCCCTACATTTAGGGGAGGTTTTGAAGACTCTCCGAGTTAATTCTCCAAATGTCATTTTTGGAGAAAGGAAGTCACATTTCTAGGCCATGTGGTCTCCAAGGATGGGATAGCAGTGGATCCCACGAAAGTAGTTACGGTTCAGGATTGGAAGGTTCCAAAGAATGCAACGGAGGTGAGGAGTTTTCTTGGTTTAGCGGGATATTATAAAAAGTTTATTAAGGACTTTGCTAAGATATTTGGCCCACTCACCAGACTGACAATGAAGAATCTAACCTTTTCTTAGGATATTGACTGTGAGGATGCTTTTCAGCGATTGAAGAGGGATCGGAAAACAGCCCCAGTCTTGACTTTGCCTGATGGGAACAAAGTGTTCACAGTATACACTAATGCATGCAGTACATGGCTTGGTGCGTCTTGATGCAAGAGGGAAGGGTAGTATGTTACGGTGGTAGACAGTTAAGTGCTCACGAGAAGAACTAACCTACCGATGACTTAGAGTTGGCTGTTATAGAATTCACGCATAAGACTTGGCGGCATTATCTGCTTGGAGAACGGTTCGAGTAAAACACGGACCATTATTCGCTCAAATATCTATTCTCGCAGAGGGATCTCAATTTGAGACAGCAGAGATGGATGGAATTCCTAGCGTCCTATGATTTTGAGATTGCTTATACTCTTGGCAAAGGTAATGTGGTGGCGGATGGGTTGAGTAGGTAGAGGATGACTTTGAGTCCTCTATTCTTAGAGAGGCGGAGATTGGAGTACGTATCGACCTTCGATTTTAGGCCATCTACAGAACTTACACCTGGCTTGTTGGCATCCTTAGAGGTGCGACCTACTCTTATGGGTCAGATATGATCTTCGCAGCGAGAGGTCACACATATAGCATACATCTTGGATAGGCTCAGTAGAGGGGAGACTTCTAGTCACCTCAGTAGATATTCCACGGATGATAGAGGGCGGTTGCGACGAGATGGAAGGCTTTGTGTTCCCCGAGTTTGGAGTCTGTTGAAGATAGCCCTTGAGGAAGCCCATCATTCTAGGACGACTATCCATCCAGGAGGTGATAAGATGTATAGAGATATGAAGAGGGTTTTAGTTTTGGTCTAGGATGAAGAAAGTTGTAGTGGAGTTTGTCTCTCGGTGTTTAGTTTGCCAGTAAGCCAAAGCCAAGAAAAGGAAGCCCGGCGGTTTGCTTCATCCTTTGGAGGTCCTACAGTGGAAGTGGGAGCGTCTCTATAGATTTCATTAATGGTTTTCCTAGATCGAGGAAAGGCAACACTAATACATAGGGTAATAGTAGACAGGCTTACTAAGAGCGCTCATTTCATTCCTGTTAAGAGTGAGAGAACAGGTGCATGGTTGACACCAGTTTATCTCCGTGAGATAGTCCGTCTACATGGAGTACCTTCTAGTATAGTGAGTAATCGCGACCCCATCTTCACTAGTGAGTTTTGGAAAATCCTGCAAGAGGAATTAGGTACACAGTTATGTTTGAGCACCGCATATCACTCTCAGACCGATGGGCAGACTGAGAGGGTGAATAGAGTTCTGGAGGATCTTTTGAGGCTGTGTATCCTAAACTTCGTAGGTACTTGGGAAGAGCATCTTTCGTTGATTGAGTTCGCCTACAACAACAGTTATCAGGCTAGTATTGGCATGGCACCCTTCGAAGCATTATATAGACGACCTTGTAGATCACCGACTTGTTGGTGGGAGTCCACAGATAGGCTTCTACTTAGACCTGAGATGATTAGAGGAACCTCAAAAAAGATTGATCTTATCCGCAGATGCATGAAGACAGCTCAGGACAGGCAGAAGTCAAACGCAGATAAGAGAATGACCGATATTGAGTATGAGGTGGGAGACATAGATTTCATCAAAGTATCACCTCTGAGGAATGTGGTTCGCTTTGGATATGTTGGGAAACTGGAGCCAAGTATTGTAGGCTCATTTCCTATAATGGAAAGGGTAGGTCAAATGGCTTATAGGGTGAAGCTACCAGAAAGATTGGCGTGTGTCCATGACGGTTTCCACGTTTCTCATCTGCGTAAGTGTTTGCATGATACCACAGCGGTAGTTGAGTCGAGCATGCTTGAGGAAGTAGAGGTAGAACAGGAGGCAACAGTTAGACGAGTTCCTACCCATATTCTTAGATAAGATGTTAGGAGGCTTCGCAACCGAGAGGTCAAATTTAAGAAAGTTCAATGGGGAGATGACCGCGAAGATGCAACTTGGGAGACTGAAGACAAGATTCGCGCTTCGTATCCTTTCCTTTCAAGTGTATGTTCTTAACTTATTTTTCCTGAGCTTTTATTCGTACTTGCTTTTGTAATTTGAGTATATCCTATCGATGGAATCTTCGACCTTTAGATAGAAACCCAATGGATGTAAATATGTGTTTGAAACATGTTATGCTTGATGGATGCAAGTGTTTGCTCATGGATGCATACACACACACTAGGCACTAGATCGACTCAATCACTTACATATTGCAAATGGATATGTGTGCATTTTAAATTTTACGGGTGGAAATGGTTGTATCATCATATGGATGTTGCATTTGGATGCGTGGTTGCGCATACATATAGAGTTTACATGATATATTAGGACTATTTGCATACATGTTGGATTCATGGCACTAACATACATTGAATTAAGGAGGTCGACTGAATCAGTAAACCGCCTGATTTTTCGCATTAGCATAGGGATATATACACTCACCTTTGCATATGTTCATGTAAGCATTAGAAATATCTTAAGAACAATGGATGCCTGTGATTGATGGATGAGTAGATGGTTGATGGATGTTAGGATATAAATTCTTCTTAACTTAGAGACTTCAGGGACGAAATCCTTTAAGTAGGGGAGAATGTAACACCCCGTAATTTTAAAGAACACTATAATGATAAAAATAAATAATACTTAATTAAATATTGGGAATTAAGTAAAACGAACTCTACCATTGTGTTCGTCTTGGATTTCTTCTTAAGATAGACTCCGAGTTTACGTAAAACGGACATCGTATGAGGAAGTTATTAATCTTAGAAGTTTGTATACGTATAAGAGAATTATATATATACAAAACAACCCAGAGTTTTCAAATTAAATCAAACAGCGAAGGAAGCGGGAGAAATGGGGATCGACCCATTGGGGGGGGGGGTCGACCCATGATCTAGCTGGGTCGACCGAACTGGGATCTGGCCAAGTGCGGAGTTCTGAACATGGACTTGTTTTGTGGCTTGGTTTGTTGGTAGTAGGCTATAAATAGGACCTCATTTCTATTGTTTTTACACTTCAGAAATAGTGGAGACAACGAGATGATGCCCCGGCTTGGATTGAATTAGCCTACTTCCTTCAACAACAGCTTATACACATTCAAGTATTTCTTCTACAACATCTGCTTGTTATTCTCTATTCTTTAGATCCAGTCTTTGTGAGTTCATGTTAGTTTTAGATATAAACATTTAACAAGTAATCCTGACATGTTTATAAATCTGGATTTAAACCCGTGCCTGTTAAGAATCTAATTCAAACCTAAAACAGATCTGCTATTACATGGATTCCTCTGTACACCTGATCTACTGTTCAGTTCTTATGTGCCTATTTCTGATATGCCTATTTCTGTTATTGTATGCCTATTCTTGTATTATGCCTAATTCTGTTCTCTTCTCTGCCTCTTTCCCTTTTTATTTTTATAGTCTAGGCTATCTTCAAACCTTGGCCTATTGCTGAAATATGCGAACGAACGAAATTGGGAATTGTTGGGAAAGATAAATTGGGGGCATATCTTGTATTATGAATCATGACTGGGATTTGGGGGCATAACTTATACTATGATGTATGACTAAAATTTGGGGTATATCTTGTACAACAAATTATGACTTGAGGGTTTTGCCATGTAAATTCGTAGGCTTAATTTATAGATTAAGCGAAACATGTAATGAAACTGTAAACAACTTGTGAAACCTATTTAGATCTATGGGGGTTATATGAACCTATTAACCTGTAATACTTAACTTATTTAGATTTGCGGGGGGAGGGGGTTATATGAACCTATTAAATTTTAAGGGTTAAGTAAACCTGTTTAAACTGTGGGGGTTAAGTAAATATATTAAATCTGTGAGAGTTACACAAACCCGTTAAACTTAACCTATTTTATCTGTTGGGGTTATGCGGGCTTGTTAATCTGTTAGGAATAACCTATCAAAATCCTAGTAGTTGGGGATACACGCTTAGGGGCTGGCTTATGTCATCTGTTACGTGGAACCCGTATCAGTCAGTAATCCATTATGGTATCAAAAGGGGACCCTACACTAGGTATGAGTCACGACACACTTACTGAGATGATTATAAACAGTTCATATGGGTGGAGGTGTTCTGATGGCGCGTTCCAACAGAGTCATGTGCGTGCATGGTTCTGGCTTGCTTGGGAAAATAAGCCGCTATAACACCAGTAAATAGGTCTGTGTCCTTCTAGGGGTTGCCACTTCAGGAAGCGATACATCCTACTATGGGGATAGCACAAGGTATTTATGGGATAGGGAGTCGATCGATTAGGGGTAGTAATTAGGGTACATCTAGTCCTGCCTGTGTAGGTACCTATAGTTTCTGGTTGAGGTAACAACCATTATTTCTGTTTGGGTACCTATTATTATTGTTTAGGGTGCAACCCATTACTAGAAGTACACCTAAGTCTCCCATTATGTTTCCATTGGGATCATATCTGTTATACTAGTATTGGTGCAGAGAAAAGTAGCTGAGAAACGTAAACTATTCGTTCTTCTTATCCTGTTCATACGTACTGTATGATATTGTTATCTCTCATCTAGTTTATATGCAGGTCATGATGCTTTTGCCTAAAAGCAACTTGACTCGCCAGACTTTATGTCTGACCCATTTTGTTTCCTTTCTCTCTCTTCCTCCCCCAGGTTCTCAGGGTGGGAACACTCAGGCTTGACTAGGGCTATCTCTTCTATTTCTTCTTGGATTTAGATTTGCTTAGATGTACCACTTTGACTATCTATCTACTTGTTTATAGCTACTTGTAACACCCCATATTTTCTGGGAATATTGAAAGAACGAATTAAAGAATAGTTAATTTTTTAATTGAGAATTAAGGGAAACGAGTTATGCCATTACGTTCATCTCGAAATTCTGCTTAAGATAGAGTCCAAGTTTGCGTAAATCAGACTCCGTATGAAGAAGTTATGGCCTTCAGAGGTTTCAAAAGATTTAAATTAATTAAAAATAGCTCAGTTCTAAATTCGAATTCAAATCACACACCCGGGCTAGACGGGAAATTTCCTGCCTAGGACCCAGGTCGACCAGGGGGCCGACCTGGGTCACATAGGTCGACCAGGGGGTCGATCTCCCCCAATTTCCAGATCCGAGACCTGGTTCATTTTTCTGCATTTGGATGCCCGTTCTGACCAGATCCGTTGATCCCTATGCTATATAAACACCCCTAAGGCTATAGTTTTCTCTACATAACTTCATTACGCCTATACTCTACCATAATTCATATCAAAATAAATCAAAGACGGGGTTATGCCACTCAAGTTCTTCGTAGAATCAAGTTAGAATTCAAGTAGAGATTCAAAGGCTAATTCAACGACTTCAACAACTATTTTCTAAGAATCAAATCTGAATTCGAGAATCGATAATCTACATCAAGGGATTGCTTTTCAGTTTCAGAAAACAGATTCCATAAATACAAGAATCATTCTCTTTTTGAAAGTTCAAGTTATTTTCAGATTTAAACACCTGATAGTGATTTTGGCATGTAATGAAATGGATCTAAGTCCATGCTTGATGATAAGACAAATCTTTTAGATTAATTCCTATATTTCTATTGAATCAACGATTTACATGCCTAGGAAGTTACCATTCAATCATGCCTATCTTTGTTGGACATCTGATATATAATCCTTTTAGGTTCATGATGTTATTTATATCAGATCTATATGTCTATAAGATTATTTCTGTCAGTTTGTTTCAGATCTATCATTGTTATATCTCAACTCTAACAGATATGTAATCCTCTTAGGTCCAAAATATTATATTTGACAGATCTACCATTTTAATGCCTATTTATGGCTACTCTCTTTTGTGTTCCTCTTTCTTCCCCTTTATCTTATGAATCTAGATTAACCTCGAATCTAGACTGAAACGTATTATACGTGCGATTGGAATGCGGTGGTATTGGGGAATAGTCTATTTTGTAATGGTGGAACATAATTTTGTAACTTATGATTTGGGGCATAATTGTCTTTGTTGCGAACTTGGGGTAATTGGGTATAACATGAAATTGACATATATTTGGCATAATTTGAAACATGTATTATGGCATGACTGTTCAAATGCAATTTGGGGGTAATTTGACATGAATTATGGAATATGTAATTTGACATATTGAACAAAGTTTTGGGAATAAACTGTAAATTGGAATATTAAATTTAGCTTGGGCTTAACTATTTGATTGGGACGCCAAAATAATGCATAGTGATTTTGGGCATGACTAGTATTGCAAGTTTGGGAAGATTGGGCCTGAACCTATTTTGAATAATAACTTGTAATTGGCTTGATCGGGCATAACTTGAGAATTGGAACATGACTAGTTTCGGTAATTAGCATGAAAAATCTAGATTTGGGTATATATGGTAAATGTGTAAATTAAAAAATGAACATGCCTAACCCGAGGTTAGATTGATTTGTGGTGTAAAACTACCCGGAATCGCCCGACACATCCAGTAACCACAATAACACCTATCTAATCTGAGAGGTTACTGCATAATGCCTAAGAAAAACCCGAGGTTAGATTGAGTTGTGGTGTAAAACTACCCGGAACTGCCCGACACATCCAGTAACCGCAACAACACATATCTAATGTGAGAGGTTGGTGCATTAATAAATCTATTAATGCTAATGAACAAGTTGAATGACTAGGGTTAAGTTCATAGGAACACTTAACCAATATAACATGAATGACCAGGGTTAAGTTTATAGGAACACTTAACCAATATGACATGAATGACTAGGATTAAGTTCATAGGAACACTTAACCAATATAACATGAATGACTAGGGTTAAGTTAATGAGAAACACCTAACCAATATGACTTGATTTATGGTAAGGTTAAGTTAAAAAAAGAGGGAAACACTTAACCAATATGACTTGATTTGTGGTAAGGTTAAGTTAAAACAACGGGGCAACACTTAACCAATATGACTTGATTTGTGGTAAGGTTAAGTTAAAACAAGAGGGCAACACTTAACCAATATGACTTGATTTGTGGTAAGGTTAAGTTAAAACAAGAGGGCAACACTTAACCAATATGACTTGATTTGTTGTGAGGTTAAGTTAAAACAAAAAGGAAACACTTAACCAAAGTAACATGGCAAGTAGGTGGGTTAAGTAACTTGGATTGATTGATGACACTTAACCAATACAACATGATGAACACGTGGGGTTAAGTTAACAAGAAACACTTGACCAATATAACTTGATGGACGAATGGGTTAAGTTAATAGGAAACACTTAACCAATCCAACATGATAAGTAAGGAGGGTTAAGTTAATAAGAAACACTTAACCAACATGACATGATGAATGGGTGGGTTAAGTTAACATGAATGGACAACACTTAACCATTAAATAAACATGCTTGAATCAGTAGGATGGTTAAGTGCATATCGGGTTGGTGGGTAATATTAGTTAATATAGGCCCACAAAACTTAACCATTAAATAAACTTGCTTGAATTGGTGGGAGGGTTAAGTACTTATCGGGTTGGTGGGTAATATTAGTAAATATAGGCCCACAAACTTTACCGGTAAGAAACCCTAGTAACGGGGACCTATTTCAGTAGTAACCCACATAGATGTATCATGGTACCCTAAACTAGGCAGGGTGGGGCACGATTACTGGGCTGATTATAAGAAGTCAAAACAACGACAGGGGTACGTCAGTGTAGGTTTCGAAGGTTTACAGGCATGCACGTACTCCAGAGTGGGAAAAAGCAGTCACTAGGTACCAGTAGTTATACACTGTGCATCTTGAATCGTGTCGAGTTGCTATCATAAGGATTGATACACCTTATGGTGGGACCAGCACAGGGTATCTACACTCAAGAGAGGTCCGATTGACATAAACACAAGGAAAAATTAATATGAGTAAGGAGCCGATCGATAGGGTAGTAAGGGTACATCTAACATGTTCATGGCAATTAGGCAGATTGAGGTGGAATCCTCGCGATAGATGTACACCTGAAGGCTACCACAATTGTGGGGATTGGGATCACATTACAATATGATCATTTTATATAGATTACTAGTTGGGACATTAGTTAGGTGGTGCCGAGATATAAAACTCAGAATAAAAAGGTAGTAGCGAAGCAGAGAAAGAGTAGAAGCGCATTCAGTTTATCTTGCCTTATCATATCTATACTAATCGTATGTTATCTTGTTATCCTTGTTCTCATGGTATTGTCTTATATTCAGTTTATTCATGTCATAATGCCCTTGCCTGTTTATATGTTGAAAGTCACTGGACTTACCAGACTTATGTCTGACCTAGTTTTGTTTTGCCTCTTTTCTTCCGTTCCCTCCCCCCCACAGGTTCGCAGGGAGGAAATGTTACCACTTAGCTCAGTTTTCTTTCTAAGCTCGAAGATAGTCGATATATTGCTTTGCACTCTCTCTTCCATTGCTATGGCTGGTTTATGATTTATTGGGGAATATCATTGTTATTTTTATGCTTCTTTTATGCTTGGAAGTTTTTAAATCAAGACAGAAGTTCTATGTATTACTTTTAAGTATGATTGAGACAACTATTGTAAAAGCTTGACTGAACCATTTTGTTTATAAAATGACTTTATTTTCCGCTGCTTTTTTTGTCTGTCTTGTAATTTATCTGCATCTTTTACCTAAAATGCTCCACCGAAGTTAAGGCATTCCCTTTGTGAGTGACCTTAACGGAGGGTGGGGTGTTTCATTTGGTATCAGAGCTAAAGGTTACCGGATCAGATAAAAGATTTGAAAAATTATTTTCAAAACGGTTTTAAAAGAAGCATTTTCAAAAGAAAGGTTTTGTTTAAAGGCATATTCCCCAAAGCCATATGCACTATCTTTTGATCCTCTATTTAAATCCTTGTTTCCTTCTTTCCTGAGTCTCCAGCGCTTCTGGCTTTCTGAGAGGTAACCTCATCGCGGCATGGTTCTGTTGGCTCGATGAGACTACGACACCTGTCAAAGGGCGAAGAAGTGCTCAACCTCTATCCATAGTCGTAGTATTTTCACTACGGCTAATTCTCTTCCAAGCTTTGTAGGGTTTCCCATGCGATGGAGGCAACATTCGAAAGGCTTGTCAACATGGTTCACAAAGGAAGTAAAGAGAAAGAGGCCAAAGGGGAAGAATCACGAACAAAGGATTGGAATATAAGAAGGGCAGAGGAAATAATAGACCCCGCATCAAGAGGAAGTATCTTTTTTGCGGTATAGCGGGTCATTTAATTATAGGAAGTAAAAGACAAGTGGTTGTTTACTGCATGGTGAGGCAGGGCATCTTATCAAGGATTTCCCAGAGGATAAGGAGAAAGGACAGGATTTTCAGGAAGGCGAGTGTATGCTTTCACCGCCAGCGTACCTGAGAGAAAGATAGTAAAGTTTAGTTTTTCTTTTTGATCATCCTGTTAGTACTCTTTTTGATTTTAGAGCTTCACATTCGTTTATAGCTGCTTCCGTAGTTGAGTCTCTGCACCTTAGTACTAGTATAATAGAAAATCTCATTATTGTCTCAAATCCGGTTGGTGGTTCGGCTCATTTATCTTTGGTTTGTAAGGATTTGAGAATAGCTATGTTAAGTATTGAGTTTAAGTATAATGCTTGTGTTTTTGGTTCCATGGGCTATGGGTTGATTGTAGGCATGAGTTGGTTAGCTAGTAATTGTGAAAGGAGGGTAGTTAGACTTTTGACTTGTTTCAGGAATACCCTCGAGATTTCGTGCGTTCCTAAGGGATCAATTTGGCTTAACTACCTAGAATCACTTGACGCATCTATCGACGATTTGCGATCCATTAGAATAGTCCATGAGTACGCAGATGTTTTTGATTAGGTTAGGGGTTTTCCCCCTAAAGTTCGAGATAGACTTCTGCATATATCTAGTTGATAATGCAAAACCAGTTATGCGATTAACGATAGTTTTGGAGCAAGATTGGCGAGGATAGCCAGAGTCGGTTAAATGCTCAATTGTTTGGTCGTTTTGCTAGTATCATCTCACGTATATTGTCTAAATTCGGAGGAGGTATTCCTTGGGTACGTGTCTGATATTGGTTTAGGCCTTTGGGGCTTGTACTTGAGGGATGTTGAGTTCGACTAGGATGGTTAGCGTGAGAGATAAATGGCTGTGGCAGGCGCCCTAAGTAGAAAAAGACTGACCTTAAGAGTGGAAAAAAGTACAAAGCAACCTTTAGCTTTAGACCCTCAGATTTGTGACATGATGGATAAGCTAAGTAGAGGAGAGACCTCTAATCATCCTAGTATATACACTTGGTATCATGGCTCACACCTGTTTATCTTGGAAAAATAGTTCGACTACATTAGATACCCTCTAGCATAGTAAGTGACCGAGGTCCTATCTTTACTAGTGGGTTTTGGAAATGGAGGTCAAGAAGCTTCGAAATCGTGAAGTTAAATTAGTTTTTGAGGGTACATTCCTTGATTTCTCTTTCCTTAAGTTTATGCATGCTTGTATCTACCTTTTTAGTATATATCCTCGATCCTATTCCTTATCCTTACGTAGAAACCAATGGATGTAAACATGTGTTTGAAACATGTTATGATTGGTGGTTGCAAGTGGTTGCTAGTGGTTGCTCGTGGATGCATATAAACACATAAGGCACTAGATCGGCTCAGTCACTTTCATATTGCATATACATGAGTGAATTTTTATATATATGAACATAAATTTGACGTGTTATCATATGGATGTTGCATTTGTATGAATGATTGTGCACTCGTGTAAAAGTTATAAAGTACGATTAGGAATGATTGCATACATGATGGACTCATAGCACTGACATAATTCGCATTGAGGAGGTCAACAGAATCAGTAGACCGCCTAATTTTTCATTAGATAAGGACATGTACACACACTATGCATATGATCATGAAAGAATTAGAAATCTTTTTAAGGACAATGGACGCCTATGATTGAATGGTTGAGTAGATGGATGTTGGATGTTAGGATATGCATTCTCCTTAACTTAGAGATTTGGGGGACGAAATCCTTTATGGTGGGGAGAACGTAACACCCCGTATTTTCTGGAAATATTAAAAGAACGAATTAAAGAATACTTAATTTTTAAAGTGAGAATTAAGGAAACGAGTTACGCCATTACGTTCGTCTCGAAATTCTGCTTGAGATAGAGTCCGATGAGTAAATCGGACTCCGTATGAAGAAGTTATGACCTTCAGAAGTTTCAGAAGATTTAAATTAATTAAAAATAGCTCAGTTCTAAATTCGAAATTCTAATTCAAATCACGCACCCGGGCTGGGCGCGAAATTTCTCGCCCAGGACCCAGGTCGACCAGGGGGTCAACCTGGGGGTCGACTTGGGTCACTTAGGTCGACCAGGGGGTCGACCTCCCCCTATTTCTAGATCCGAGGCCTGGTTCGTTTTTCTGCATTTGGACGCCCGTTCTGACCAGATTCATTGATCCCTATGCTACATAAACACCCCTAAGGCTACAGTTTTCTCTACACAACTTCATTACGCCTATACTCTACCCTAATTCATATCAAAATAAATCAAAGATGGGGTTATGCCGCTCAAGTACTTCATAGAATCAAGTTAGAATTCAAGTAGAGATTCAAAGTCTAATTCAACGACTTCAACAACTACTTCTAAGAATCAAATCCAAATTAGATAATCGATAATCTACGTCAAGGGATCGCTTTTCAATTTCAGAAAACAGATTCCAGAAATACAAGAATCATTTTCTTTTTGTAAGTTCAAGTTATTTTGAGATTTAAACACCTAATAGTGATTTTGGCATGCAATGAAATGGATTTAAGTCCATGCTTGATGATAAGACAAATCTTTCAGATTAATTCCTATCTTTCTATTAAATCAATGATTTACATGCCTAGGAAGTTTCTATTCAATCATGCCTATCTTTGTTGGATATCTGATATATAATCCTTTTAGGTTCATGATGTAATTTATATCAGATCTATATGTCTATAAGGTTATTTTTGTCAGTTTGTTTCAGATCTATCTTTGTTATATCTCAACTCCAACAGATCTGTAATCCTCTTAGGTTCATAATATTATATTTGACGGATCTATTGTTTTAATGCATGTTTTGTGCCTGCTCTCGTTTGTGTTCCTCTTTCTTCCCCTTTATCTTATGAATCTAGATCAACCTCGAATTTAGACTGAAACGTATTATACGTGCGATTGGAATGCGGTGGTATTGGGGAATAGTCTATTTGGTAATAGTGGAACATAATTTTGTAACTTATGATTTGGGGTATAATTGTCTTTGTTGCGAACTTGGGGTAATTGGGTATAACATGAAATTGACATTTATTTGGCATAATTTGGAACATGTATTATGGCATGACTGTTAAGATGCAATTTGGGGTAATTTGACATGAATTATGGAATATGTAATTTGAACCTAGTTTTGGGCATAAACTGTAAATTGGAATATTAAATTTAGCTTGGGCTTAACTATTGATTTGGGATGCCAAACATAATGCATAGTGATTTTGGGCATGACGAGTATTGCAAGTTTTGGAAGATTGGGCCTGAACCTATTTTGAGTAATAACTTGTAATTGGCTTGATCGGGCATAACTTGAGAATTGGAACATGACTAGTTTTGGTAATTAGCATGAAAAATCTAGATTTGGGTATATATGGTAAATATGTAAATTAAAGATGAACATGCCTAACCCGAGGTTAGATTGAGTTGTGGTGTAAAACTACCCGGAACCGCCCGGCACATCCAGTAACCACGACAACACCTGTCTAATGTGAGAGGTTAGTGCATCATGCCTAAGAAAAACTCGAGTTTAGATTGAGTTGCGGTGTAAAACCGCCCGAAACCGCCCGGCACATCCAGTAACCGCAATAACACATATCTAATGTGAGAGGTTGGTGCATTAATAAATCAATTAATGCTAATAAACAAGATGAATGACTAGGGTTAAGTTCATAGGAACATTTAACCAATATAACATGAAGGACTAGTGTTAAGTTTATAGAAACACTTAACCAATATAACATGAATGACTAGGTTAAGTTCATAGGAACACTTAACCAATATAACATGAATGACTAGGGTTAAGTTAATGAGAAACCTTTAACCAATATGACGTGATTTGTGGTAAGGTTAAGTTAAAACAAGAGGGAAACACTTAACTAATATGACTTGATTTGTGGTAAGGTTAAGTTAAAACAAGAGGGAAACACTTAACCAATATGACTTGATTTGTGGTAAGGTTAAGTTAAAACAAGAGGGCAACACTTAACCAATATGACTTGATTTGTGGTAAGGTTAAGTTAAAACAAGAGGGCAACACTTAACCAATATGACTTGATTTGTGGTGAGGTTAAGTTAAAACAAGAAGAAAACACTTAACCAAAGTAACATGACAAGTAGGTGGGTTAAGTAACTTGGATTGATTGATGACACTTAACCAATACAACATGATGAACACGTGGGGTTAAGTTAACAAGAAACACTTGACCGATATAACTTGATGGACGAATGGGGTTAAGTTAATAGGAAACACTTAACCAATCCAACATGATAAGTTAGGAGGGTTAAACTAATAATAAACACTTAACCAACATGACATGATGAATGGGTGGGTTAAGTTAACATGAATGGACAACACTTAACCATTAAATAAACATGCTTGAATCAGTATGAGGGTTACGTACATAATAGGTTGGTGGGTAATATTAATAAATATAGGCCCACAAAACTTAACCATTAAATAAACATGCTTGAATTTGTAGGAGGGTTAAGTACATATCGGGTTCGTGGGTAATATTAGTAAATATAGGCCCACAAACTTAACCAGTAAGAAACCCCAGTAACGGGGACCTATTTCAGCAGTAACCCACATAGATGTATCATGGTACCCTGAACTAGGCAGGGTGGGGCACGATTACTGGGCTGATTATAAGCGGTCAAAACAACGGTAGGGGGTACGTCAGTGTAGGTTCCGATGGTTTACGGGTGTGCACGTACTCCGGAGTGGGAAAAAACAGGCACTGGATACCAGTAGTTATGCACTATGCATCTTGAATCGTGCTGGGTTGCTATCATAAGGATTGATACACCTTATGATGGGACCAGCACAGGGTATCTACATGCAAGATAGGACAGATTGACGAGACACAAGGAAAAATTAATACGAGTAAGGAGCCGATCGATAGGGTAGTAAGGGTACATCTAACATGTTCATATCAATTAGGCAGATTGAGGTGGAATCCTCACGATTGATGTACACCTGAAGGCTACCACAATTGCGGGGATTGGGATCACATTAGAATGTGATCATTTTATATAGATTACTAGTTGGGACACTAGTTAGGTGGTGTTGAGATATAAAAATCAGAATAACAAGGTAGTAGCGAAGCAGAGAAAGAGTAGAAGCGCATTCAGTTTATATTGCCTTATCATATCTATACTAATTGTATGTTATCTTGTTGTCCTTGTTCTCACGATATTGTCTTATATTCAGTTTATTCATGTCAAAATGCCCTTGCCTGTTTATATGTTGAAAGTCACTGGACTTACCAGACTTATGTATGACCTAGTTTTGTTTCCCCTCTTTTCTTCCGTTACCCCCCTCCCCCGGTTCGCAGGGAGGAAATGTTACCACTTAGCTCAGTTTTCTTTCCAAGCTCGAAGATAGTCGATATATTGCTTTGCACTCTCTCTTCCACTGCTATGGATGGTTTATGCTTTATTGGGGAATATCATTGTTATTTTTATGCTTCTTTTATGCTTGGAAGTTTTTAAATCAAGACAGAAGTTCTATGTATTACTTTTAAGTATGATTGAGACAACTATTGTAAAAGCTTAACAGAACCACATTATTTATAAAATGACTTTATTTTCTGCTGCTTTATTTGTCTGTCTTGTAATTTATCTGCATCTTTTACCTAAAATGCTCCACCGAAGTTAAGGCATTCCCTTTGTGAGTGATCTTAACGGAGGGTGGGGTGTTTCACTACTTATGGGGACTATGGCTTTTTTACTTCTGTACTCCGATGGTTTTTAGTACAAGACATATGTTTTTGTTTGATGTATTTTATTATAGTATTTCAATTTGATGTTGTAACTGGATTTTGAGTCCATGATGTTTTCTATTGGAAAATAAAGTTTTAAATTTCCGCTGCTATTCTATATATCTGCCTTGTTAGATCCTGTTTTGTTTACCTATAATGCTTCACGAAACTTAATGCATTCTGTTAAAGAGTGACATTAACGGACGTGGGGGTGTCACAATAACATTTATTTTAAAGGAAATTATATAACAATATTTCAATTCTTCAATCAAGCCAGTGGTCAGGACAAGAGGTAGTTTTCAATGGATAATGCAACAACATTTGCTTCATTTCCATATGCAAGTCCACTTCTCCTTTTGCCACATTTCTACTTCTTTTGTATTTCCTGCAAATCCACATACATATATGTGATTCATATCTAGTATTAATACTAGAGATGTATAAGTAGATAACTATAACATTTATACCTTATTTGGTTGTAGTCGTACTTCAATTTTCCTTTTTAGATCTTCTATATTTGTAAAACAATTACGTTTTAATTTTGTTTGAGGAGAATCCTCAAATTTCGATGTTAGTCAAGAAGTTTGATCTAATTCATTTTATCCTTCTCAAGGATCAATTTTAGTAACAAATTATCGAAGTTGTTTCCATTTAATATCTACAGTAGATAATAAATAATAAAACAATAATAAATGATTTTGCAATATTTTTATACAAATTTTGGCAATCAAAATTATATGGGACTTTGCAATTAATATAAATGCATAATATGTACTCCCACTCAAATAAACATCCCTATATATATATCAGTATATACATATCTCAGTGATCCAAGATCCATATCTAATCATGCCTTGAGTTAGCTTTGGCTAATCCCCAAAACAAAACCTTTCAGGTAGACATCTTATGTCAATTATATCTCATATATGATTCTTAGATAGCATGATGAACAATTTTTTTCATTATAAATATTGAATATTTCATGCTCTTTATCTCTAAGCATATAATCTTATCATGGCAGCTTAGTTAAGTCAGATCAAATTATACAATTGAGTATCACATTTACTCGATTGCAAATAACCAAAATTAATAATGCACTAATGCTTTGGCATTACCGACATCTATTGATTCTGACATTGACGAGTGTATCTATTGGAAGACATCACCATGACTTAATATAAATAATTAATTTTGAAGGAATTTTAAAATTTGAGTCGGAAAGTCATATAAGTAACATTCATACATTTCGAAAAAAGTATTTTACAATGGTATTTTTAATTACATATTAATGCAATAGAATATATTTTTAGAATACAATAAATTCAATGTTTTAAAATAAACATGCCTATTATGGTTTTTGGATATCTCCAAAACACTTATCATCTAAACCATTGTATAAACTATTGTAAACGTAGCCCACACAATTTGTTCAAACCTTTTTGCAATCATAAGATAGGCCACGATATATATATTACAAACTCTTTTGTAAATATAAGATATGCCATGTAATATTATAAAAACCTTTAAACAAACATTAAATAGGCATACATCAACATAATAGTAATGTAGCAATGACGGAATAAAGAAATATAGTACGCATCCCATTTACATGTTAGTGCACATTCAAATGCATTCCATAATTAAAATTTCATGCTGTCATGTGTTAAAATCTATTACACAACAAGTTTGGCATACGAAAAAATAATTCCATGCATATCAAAATTTAAAGCCCAAATTTATTCAGGTCCAAACATAAAATATGGGAAATAAAACAAGTGGTTCGATCATCCAATATTGACACTTATATCAACTATCATATACCTATGCAATGAAAATATAAACTTTATAATCCTATTATGATGGCAATCATACACATATTCACATTTATTTCAAAACTGCAAAAACAATTTTGCATTAATCATGTCCATCAAATGTACACAATAGCATGTATTTTATATGCACAACAAATTATACATATATAATATACTTCATATAAACATTATGTATACATCAAAACGTAGACATAATAGTATTACTCATATACAATGACCCATGCAATAATATACGAAGATGTATGTGTATATATATATTCCATATTTGTAGCAGTTCCTATATGAGGATAACCCCTGGACTGGAGAACACAATCTCACTCGAAAAGCTATGGACACTCGGAAGAACAGTGTAGTGGATAAAAGGAAATGCCCGCAGATATTATGGTTTCTATCTCGGTGGATCCAAAGGATTCGACATGAATGTTAAACATTGAAATATAACTTGGTATGAGGATGCATAAGGAATTAATAATTTTCTTAAAGCCAACCTAGATGTGCTCACTTGGAGTTACAAAGATATGTGTGGGATTCCACTGAGAGTAGCAAGTCACGCTCTGAATATTGATCCTCGGTACACACCGGTAAAATAGAAAAGGCGAACCCAAGGTCCAAAAAGATCAACTACACTGAAAGATAAGGTTGGTCGTTTGATCGAGAAAGGATTTATTAAGGAGTCAACATACCCAGACTGGGTGTCCAACCCGTTGTTGGTTAAGAAAGAAAATGGCGAGTGGTGAGTATGCATTGATTTTTCAAATCTCAACCAGACATGCTCCAAGGATAGCTTCCGACTACCACAGATTGATCAACTTCTGGATGGAACCGCAGAGCATGAACTATTGTCTTTCATGGATGTGTATTTGAGATATAATCAAACTATGATGCATGAGTTTGATCAAGAGAATACCAACTTTATTACAAACCTGTGATTGTATTGCTACAGAGTGATGCCATTCAGCTTGAAGAACGCCAGAGCGACTTCTCAATGACTAGTTAACACGATGTTCAAATCTCAGACTGGCAAGACTATGGAGGAGCAGTGGATGATATGGTAGTCAAATCACATAAGGCAGTCAATCACATAGACAATCTGGCCGAGATGTTCGCAATTTTAAGAAAGTATGGGATGAAGCTAAATATGTTTAAATGTTTATTCGACATTTCATCCGGGAAGTTTCTGAAATTTGTAGTTAGTGCAGGAGGTATTGAAGCTAACCTGACTCAAGGCATGACCTTGATGGAAGTAATGACTTCTCGAAATAAATAAAAAATTTAGAATCACAATTGAAAAATTGCGGCATTGAGAAGGTTCATCTCAAAGATGACCGATAGATTCATCCCTTTCTTCGATGCCTTGAAGAAAGGAAACAAGAACTTCGAGTGGACTGCAAATTTCAGCTTTTGAGGAATTATTAAGACATATGGAACCCCACCAGTGCTCTCCAAACCTAACAACAGGGAAGATTTGTTTATCTATTTAGTGTTGTCCTCCCACGCCTTAAATGCGGTTTAAGAATGGGAGAAATCACAGATTTAGTGGCTTATGTACTATATCAACAAATGATTCACTGTGTAGAAAAGAATTATCCAAAGCTCGCTTGCTGCTTGTTAATCGCATCAAGGAAATTGCAACCTTATTTCCAAGCATATCCGATTAAGGTAATTACATATCAACCGTTAAAACAAGTCTTACTTCGTCCAAAACTCAGGGCGATTGTTAAAATGGAATATTGATCTAAGCCAGTATGATATAACCTACTATCCATGGAGATCGATAAAAGGGTAGGCCTTGGTCGATTTTATCACAGTGTTCACCTTTCGAGAGGATGATGAGGAAGAAACAGTAGAGGTGAGCGTGTATTAGAAGTTGTATGTTGATGGAGCTATGAACGAATACTGTTCAGGTGCAGCTGTAGTTCTGGCAACTCTCGAAGGATGCTCGGTTTGTTATGCATTACGATTGGAATTTACATCCACTAGTAATGAAGTAGAATACAAATCTCTGGTCGCTGGATTAAGGATAGCCAAAGAATTGAGTCCCCGAACTCTTCAGATATTCAGTGACTCACATCTTGTGGTATGTCAAGTCCAAAGAGAATTCCAGGTAAAAGGAGGAAATATGGCCCCATATTTATCGAAAGCTTGGGAACTTCTCGATGGCTTTGAGCATTATACCATTGGCCATACTCCAAAGGAGGAAAATATGAAGGCCGGTTTACTTGCAAAATATGCTAGTTCAGAGGATGCATAACTTTTGGGCCTAGTACCAGTCGAAATCCTTAGTAATCCAAGCACTGATAAGATGGAAGTCGAGTATGTAATGGAAACTTCAGAGGAACCAGAATCGTGGATGACCCCAATAGGAGAATATATGAATAATTGGAAACTTCCCACTAGTCAGATGAGACAAAAGAAATTGCTGAGAAAATCCATGAGGTTTTCCATGCAAGATAGAAAGTTGTACAGAAGGGAATTATCTATGCCATTGCTCCGATGCATAACTCGGGAGGAAGCGAAAAGAATCTTGGCTGAGTTACATAAGGGTGAATTGGGGATCATTCTTGTGGTCAAACTATAGCAAAGAAAGTGTTTTTAGTATGGTTATTTCTGGCCTAAACTAAACATGGACGCCTCAGATTACATCCGGAAGTGTGATAGATGTCAGAGATTTGCTAAAATCCCAAGAGTCTCATCTTTTGAATTGACACAAATGGCCAACCGTTGGTCGTTTGCAATATGGCGCATCAATTTGATCGGTGCGCTGCTAATAGCTAAAGCAGGCGCAAAATACGCAATAGTTGCCATAGACTATTTCACGAAGTGGGCCAAAGTAGAACCGGTGGCCACAATTACAACAAAGAAAGTTATTAACTTTGTAACTAAAAACATCATTTGCAGGTTTGGCATTCCACAAAAGGTAATTACCGAAAATGGGACACAACTTGAGAGTGAAAAGTATTAGAGCTCCTTTAAGCAATATCAAATTCAAAAAATCTTCTCAGTCGTCGCTCACCCATAAACAACGGGAAGTAGGAAGCAACTAAAAAATCACCAAATCTACCATTAAAAAGCGGTTGATCAAAGCCAAAGGTGGATATGAGTTGATGAGTTACCTCTTGCTCTATGGGCCTACCGAACCACTTGCAAATCCGCAATCGGGCACACATCATTTTCTTTGGCATTTGGTGCAGAGGCGATGATTCCAGTAGAGTTACCGACCGATCGGAGAATTCATTTTAATTAAGTTGAAACCCGAGCAGTTGTTGTTGAAGGCTCATGACCAACTAGATAAAAGAAGGGAGGAGGCAAAACTTAGTTTAGGAACGCATCAAAGAAAGGTGGTGAGACGCTGCAACTCTAGATTCCTCCATCATACTTTTGAAATCAACGATCTCATATTGAATAGGATATTGACTAACACTGGAGTATTTGGACCAAACGTGGATGGGCCCTACGTAATCGGGAAAAAGCTCCTCGATGGCACATTCAAGTTGACCACAGCAGATGGAATTTCGATTCACATGGCATTGAATAGTGACCATTTACATCATTATTTTGTGTAAAAATGGTGTTTGGAAGTTTTAATGCTTGTTTGCTTTTCTTTTTCTGTTATGAATAAGCCACCAGTCATGTCGAGGAATTGTATCCAAACTTATGCTATTTTAATTATCAGTAAGATCTGCTATTGAATGATTGTGACTATACACTTGCGAAATTCTATCTTTTAGTTGAAAGTTGCATTCTTTCAATTTGAAATAGCAAGATGCTAAAGTTAATTTATAATTTGCAGGAAACAAGTCCAAAAAATGCAAGCGCAACTCGCCAAAGCGTCACGAACTTCGAAAAAGCTACCCTCAATAATGGTCCAAGCAGCCAAAGTTCTATGAGAAATCGAATTTGTGAGGGCCAACTCGAAGAGACCACTAATGATCGTGTGATGGTAGAAAAAACACCTTACTCCTATGAGGTGCTCGATATACATCATGATATAGTCTTGGCCCCGGAAAACGCGTCCAGTACAAGCTGGTCCCGACCACAAATAAAGGCACATGACAATCGATAAACATCAAATGGGAAAGAACCTTGCTCCTATGAGATGCTCGGTATACATTACGATAGAGTCCGACCATGGGAAATGCAACCGCGACCGGCCCAAGCTGGTCCAGACCCCAAAGGCGCATGACGATCGATAAACATCGAGTCGGTAAAAACCTTGCTCCAATGAGGAGCTCGATATACATCGTGATAGAGTCTAGCCTCGGGAAATGTGACCAGCACAAGCTGTCCTGACCCCGATTAAAGGCACATGATGATCGATAAACATCGAGTGGGTAAAAAACTCGCTTCTATAAGGCGGTCGATATGCATCGTGATAGAGTCTGGCCTCGGGAAACGCAACTAGCACAAGCTCGTCCCGATCCCTAAAAAAGGCACATAACGATCGATAAACGTCGAGTGGTTAAAAACCTCTCTTCTATGAGGTGCTCAATATACATCGTGATTGAGTCTATCCTCGGGAAACACAACCAGCACAAGCTGGTTCCGACCCCGAATAAAGGCATACGATGATCGATAAACATCGAGTGGGTAAAAACCTCGCCCCTATGAGGCACATATGGATTGCGACAGAGTCTGGCCTCGGGAAACGTGACCAACACAAGCTAGTCCCAACTCTGAATAAAGGCATATAACGATCGATAAACATCGAGTGGGTAAAAACTCTCTCCTATAAGGTGCTCGATATACATCATAATAAAGTCTGGAATCGAGAAATGCGACCAGCACAACTGGTCTCGACCCCGAATAAAGGCACATAACGATCGATAAATATCAAGTAAATGCGAAAACTCACTTCAACAAGACGCTCAATGACTATCGTGAAAAATCCACTACATAAAGGCGCTCGATTAAACGTCAAATGAAGATGGCCTAGAGAAAATACAAACGACCACTAATTGACAAAACTAAACACTGCACAAAGAGACTAGTAGTCAGAGGTCATCTCAGTACTCGGACGACCCATAATATAGGAGAAATACTACTTACAGTGGCCTCACACAACATCAAGACGAAACATATCATAGTGTCGTCCTAACACTACAATGAATTAAGGACGTATGATTGAGGAGTAAAAGCTGCAGTGAAATATGGAAAATAATAAAGTGCACCAGAGAGTATCACAACAAAAATGATACAGAGATGTACAACAAGAGAATCAAATTTCATTAACAACAACCATTTACAATACTGTGTCAAAGCATTAAATAATGAGGGCCGATACTCGCACAATCATGACCAAGAAAATTAAAATACAACAGATAAAGCGTCAGCCTTTTTTCTTTCCATCTTTTGAGGTGTCGCTTGACTTAATCGTCAGTTTACTAGGCCTGGTCGATGTAGCAGTAGTGGAAACCGAGCAAGCCAGAACTTACAGGCTTCCCCTCATCATCAGTGACAGGGGAAGTCTTTGATTTCTTACGTGCACATCGCTTCCTGCCACGCTTTCCCTTAGATTATTTATTGCATAAGGGTTTCCAGGCATGTTAGGTAGCTTAGACTGTATGCGCTGGAGGTGGAAAAATTAGGGTGCGTTTTTTACAGGTCCCTGTTAAGTTTCAAAATTAGGCTCACATCCGGTGATAAATATAATTTATTATAAAATAGGTCCCTATTTTTCAAAACTAGATCAAATACTAAATTAAAAAAATAAAAAATAATTACGTAAATTAATATTAAAATAAATTATGCATTCGACAAAAAAATCAGTCCAAATAACATTAAAAAACAAGGCAAAAACAAGAAAATAGCGAAAAAGTGTAGTTAAATGCATAATATTATGCACACATATGAATTTTCTTGCATATATATGTGCTTGTATTCCAATTTTTTCATCTGTGTTAATTTACTTGCATATTTTTGCGCAATTATTGCATTATTCTAGCATAAAAATGTGCAATAATGCATAACAGTGCAACTTAGTTCATTTTTATTAGCATTCAAGTGTGCAAATAAAACAGAAAACATGCACACATGTGTGCAACTATTGGCTTTAGTTGCTTTATGCAATAGTTGCATACATGTGTGCAACTATTGGCTTTAGTTGCATACATGTATGGAACTTTTTTTTAATTGGCGTGGACTCTGGGATTATTTCCATATTTTAGATTTTTTTTTTTACTGACTACCACATTTTTTTTGGCCAGAATTGAAGGAGGCGTAACTTTTTTGAGTAGAAGGCGGAACTTTTTAATGAGCAGGCGGCACTTGATTTTAGGGGGTGGGTTTGTACTTAAAAGTTGGGAGGGATGTGGCGTGTATTAAGTTTTCTTTTAGGGATGTGTCCCTAATTTTCATGAAAAATTATCCCATTTCATTGCAGGACCAATACTCAGTGCACTTCAAAAAGGATACTCTCGTATCGAAGCTGTTGCATTGGTTTGTATATTTGGCATGCATATTTTAGGGAACTTGGTTCTATAAATGATATATATACTTTTTGCGATAGTCTTATTTATTCAACGCTGTAGCACCTCCATGCAACTACAAAATAGGAGGCATAGATTATAATATGTGTTACTCTTAGTGGATGGCATTTATCAAAAGTGGAAAACTCTTATGCAAGCTTATAAAAGGCCTAATAATGTTAAAGAGGCAATCTTCACGAAATTGCTAGAATGCTTGAGAAAAGATATTGAACGAGCTTTTAGAGTGCTTCAAGGAAGATTTTATGCGCTATGGAAAGAGGTACACTACCACGACCCTACAGTGTTATCAGACATCATGTATTATTGATTAATTTTACATGATACGATTGTCAAAGAAGAACATGGTGGATATGAGCTACAACTTTGAAACTATCCTAGCACTGTTGTTGCATTTCAAAAAAACTCATACAAAGACCCTAGTACATTTTCCCAGTACATGCAGCGAACTGGAGTTATTCGGGATCCACCGGCCGATCTCGACCTCAAAGAAAATCTAGTGGAGAATTTTTGGGAACACGTAAGAAGTCAATCATAAACTAGACGTTTTGGTTTATTTCTTATTTAAATTTTAGAATTTGTACCATTTTTTTCATTACAGTAGGAAGTTTGCGAAGTTGTTATACGTGTTGGTCGTTTGTGTATCGAATATCATTTGAATGAAGTAGGAGTTTGAATGTTTATACTACCATATAACATTAATGAGACATACACAACTCCATATAAATACAAGCATTAATAAGTAAAATATACATACATTGATAGTACGATACATGGTACTAATATATTCCATACAAATAGAAGAGGTAATACGTAACAAATACAAGCGGTGATACTAAGATACGTAGTAAGGACAAATCTCTACAGATTTCTGTCTGTTAGGGAATGCGCAATGGATCTTAAGGTAAAATTAACACTAGAGGGGTGAACAGTGTTTTTCAAGAAATTTAAGAAAATCTAAAACTAATATAATCTACTATATGAATCACACACCACAGAGATAATCACAGACGCAGAATCAAACGCAAACGAAGAAACAAACAAAATAAAATGCAGAAAAGAAAGAACACACTGGATTTTATACTGGTTCGCATTACTCCTATGTCCAGTCCCATGCAACGTTGGATTGCGCAGAGTTTTATTACTATATCAATATCCAAGTACAACACCCTTGATTTCACGACTACAAGGTTACCATCGATTCCACCACCCTTGATTTCCCGGCTACAAGGTAAAACCATTCCCTTTGATTTCACGGCTTCAAGGAACACACGGTTTCCAAGACTATCCCGAATGATTACAACAGCCCTATTACTCTTGAATAGCACTTCAAGTCAGAGAGTAACGAGTAGAGAGCGAGAAGAGAAGAAGTTTTGAATAATTAGAATTGAAATCAGCAGAGTATAAGTGTAGAAATCATAAAAATATGAAATAATAATGGATGAATGAAAAGGGGTGAAGATGGAGAAGAATAATGGTTAAAAAATTCGAAATCAACCCCTATTTATAAGATTTGAAAGGTTGCAACGCTTCTAGAACATTACAAATAGTGAAAAGACACTTCCTTTAAAATTGAAAATATGACAGTTCTCGACATGCCAACATTTGTTTGTCAACATATGTTCTTTGAAAATTGAAAATTTTCAGGTGTTTTACTGTATATATAATTGTGGATATTCTTGAATTAAAACATAGTGATATAAATAAGTATTATAAAGTAAAAAATCATATAAAATCATAAATATAAATCATATAAACATATTTATAAAATTATAAAGTTTAAAACTATATAAGTATAGAAGTATCAAAATATATAACTATGTAAATATATAAACATTTAAATCTCAAGTTTAAAATCAAAGGTAAGATAGAAAAACTAATTAAAATTAGAATTTGAAAATAGAGTTTGAAATTTGAAAAATCAGAATATGAAAATCAGAATTTGAATTTTAAACCTGGAGTGTTATTCAAAGTCTTACATATAAACTAGATTCTGTTACTATATTTATCTTGAACTCTTAATCTCTTGGTTTCTTGATTACTCATGAGTCTTGAATCTTCTCTGAATTCTGAATCTCTAAAACTCTAAAATTGTACAGTCTTCATTACTAATTCCTGTATACAAATCCTGCATATATATGTGTGTGTGTATGTATATATATATATTCTAGATAGAGATGTTAGTATATATATAATCAATTAATATTGAAACAAGGTTGTTGTCATCAAAAATCCATTCTCCAACAATCTCCCCCTTTTTGATGATGACAACCTTAGTTTACAAAATATTCATACATGTTCATACCTATTGATCCTGATCCTTCTAATAATCCCCAAGTTTATATGAATCCTATATATTCTACTTAAACTAAGTCTATATTTTATAATTTCTCCCTCTTTGGCACTATCAAAAAGAAATTCTAACAATACTCCCCGTAAATCCTATTCTACCTATATTATATTATTCTATACTAAAATACTAAGATATATATGTGTATAACTTGTGATCAAAATACTTAATGTATATGACTCCTCCTAAAATCGTGCCTGTATTAAACGACCTAATGGAATACTTATGAGAGATAAAGCAAGCATTATATTAAACATCGTTTTTCAATACAAGCGTTATACATGAAAGCAAATTACACGAATTATGATACATGTAGTACATTGAATAAACGAAGAAAAGAAACCTAAATTATATTTATTCTTAATGATTGGAGACTTATGGTTAATGAAGACAAAAATCTCCATTTCGTTCAATTATATTTCCATGTTGATCGAATAAGACTTCACCCACGCATTCAACTTGATCATCCTCGTCTGTGACTTCTTGTTGTATCTCTCTGTTTCCTCTTCTTCCATCATTTCTTCCTCCTCCTCTCCTGGTTCCTATTCTTCTTCCAATGCTTGATTATCATCTTCAGTGATTATTGAATTCGCTTGATTATCCATTACAAATTTATGAAGGCTCCTTATCATCTTTCCTTGTCTAATTTGCTCTTGACTTATTTGAATTTGGACACTTGAAT
Source organism: Allium sativum (assembly GCA_030737875.1). Taxonomy (NCBI): domain Eukaryota; kingdom Viridiplantae; phylum Streptophyta; class Magnoliopsida; order Asparagales; family Amaryllidaceae; genus Allium; species Allium sativum. The sequence continues at coordinate 430,430,363 of CM060923.1, forward strand.
CTCAGCAAGCATTTGAAGAGCGTATTCCGTTTTTTCTTCTAATTTAATTACACTTAAGAGGGTATAATGTTGGAACAGACCTTTAGATGATTCAGATTAATTTGGGTGTTATAATTGGTGGAGGCCATTATTAATTTTGGTTTTGAGTTTTTTGAAAAGTGAAATAAGAGAATGAAGAAGAAAATTCGAAGTGGAGAGTTTAAATGGTTATTGTAACTAACTTTTGGTGGGAATTAATTTTTGAAATCTGGCGGTTATATGTCGACATAGTGACATATGTATGTCGACATACTTTTGTTGCTAGTTTTATTTTTCTGATTTTTAATGTTATTCTTATATATATTAATATGTTTAATTATTCTAATTCACTTAGTGAATAAATACCTAATTCTTTTTTAAATTTAGTAAATGTTGCTACATTTAATGGTTTTGTTAATATATCTACTATTTTTTTATCCGTTTCTATAATTTGAGTGAAATTTTCTCTTTACTTATGTTATCTCTTAGAAAATGACGTCGTATATCAATATGTTTAGTTCTTGAGTGATGATTGGATTTTTAGATATATTTATAGCACCCGTATTATCGTAGTATATTGGTAATTTATTTAAATTTAATTCAAAATCATTTAGAGTTTGTTGCATATATATTACTTGTAAACAAGCTAAAGCAGCAGAGATATATTCTGCTTCAGTTGTTGACAAAGATACAGTATTTTGTTTTTTACTAAACCACGAGACTAGTGAATGTTCTAAGAAATGACATGTTTCACTAGTACTTTTATGATCGAATTTAAATCCCGTATAATTAGTGTCGCAATAAGAAACTAAGTCGATTGAATCGTCCTTGGGATAAAATAATCCAAAGTCTGATGTATGCTTTACGTACCTTAGAATACGTTTTACGGCTTTTAAATGTGTTTCCTTAAGTTGCGATTGATATCTTGCATAGAGACATACACTATGCATTATATCTGGTGTACTAACGGTTATATATAATAACGATCTTATCATTCTTCTATATAATTTTCAACTTCTTTTGACGTATCATCTTTAAATAAGGCTATATTAGTTGCCATTGGTGTTGGTCTTCCATTGGTTGTTGGTAAATTATATTTATTAATTAAATCTCTTGCATATTTTTCTTAATTAATTAATTTTCCATTTTTTAATTGACGAATTTATAAGTCTAAGAAGAATATTAGTTCTGCCGTATGACTCATCTCAAATTCTTGGGTCATAATATCTGAACATTCATTATTCATCTTATTATTCGTCGATCCAAAAATTATATCGTCAACATATATTTGCACTAATTGTATATCCTTATTATTCCTTCTAATAAACAACGAGTTATCTAGCTTTCCTATTTCAAAGTTGGATTGTAATATGTAATTTCTTATTCTATCATACCAAGCTCTAGGAGTTTGTTTTAATCCGTATAACACTTTCTTTAACTTATATACGTGATTGGGTAATTTTTCGTCTTCAAAAAGAGGTGGTTGCTCTACATATACTTCTTCTTTAACAAATCCATTTAGAAAATCACTTTTAACATCCATTTGATATAATTTGAAAATATTATGGTTTGCAAAGGCTAGTAATATCCTAACTGCTTCTAATCGGGCTACGGGGGCAAACGTTTCATTGTAGTCTATTCCTTACTTCTTGGGTATAACCTTGTGCTACTGATCGTGCCTTATTCCTTACGACCTCAATGTGTTCATTCATTTTATTTTCATAAGCTCATTTAGTTCATATTATAGTCTTATCTTCTGGTCTAGGGACATGTTCTTATATATCATTCCTAGTAAACTGATTCAGTTCTTCTTGCATGGCAAGGATCCATGAATCATCGGAAGATGCTTCCTTTGGATTCTTAGGTTAAATAGTTGAAACAAATGCAAAATTACTCATATTATTTAATTGATTACGAGTCCTAATGATGAATTCAACATCTCCTAAGATATTTTCTACAGGGTGGTCTCTTAGTATTCTAGTTCTTTTATTTGGTTGATTATCTTCATTATTTGTATCATTTTCACATTCATCTTCGTTGTGTTGTGTTGTATTTTTATATCTTTCATCAAAGGAAATGTTTAAGGTTTCTTCTATAGTACTGGTTCTTGAATTAAAAACTCTATATGCCTTACTTATCTCTGAATATCTAGTAAATATTCCTTTATCGGATTTCAAGTCAAATTTATCTAAATTTTCATTAGTATTAAGTATAAAACATTTACTTCCTAATATTTTAAAGCATGATACTTTTGGTTTCTTATTACACAAAAGTTCATATGGTGTTTTATGAGTTAAGGGTCTGGTTGAAATTCTATTTAAAATATAATAAGTGGTTGCAACTGCCTCAGCCCAAAAAATTCTCTTTAAATTACTGTCAGATATCATAGTTCTCGCACACTCTTGTATCGTTCTAATTTTACATTCAACTACTCCATTTTGTTGAGGGGCTCTAGGAATAGAAAAATTACAGGTTATTCCCTTTTTATTACAATTTTTTTCAAAATATTCGTTTTCAAATTCTCCGCCATGGTCACTACATGTAGTTTTGACTTTTAGGGATAATAAGTTATGAATTCATTTAGCAAAAGTTTTAAATTGATCAAAATCATCACTTTTAATTTTAAGAAACAAATTCGAAGTAAATCTAGAAAAATCGTCACTATTACGCAAACATATCTATTGTGATTTATCGATTGGGTTTGCGACGGACAAAATAAATCCATATGAATTAACTCTAATGGTTTCAAGGTTGTAATTTCCTCTTTTAATTTAAATGAATTTCTTTTTAATTTTCCGAACTGACAAGCGTCGCATAAATTGTTAACTTTAAATTTCATTATGGGTAATCCTCTGTTGAATCTAATTTAGAAATCCTAGAGATGTGTTTGAAATTTATATGAGCGAATCTCTTATGCCAGATCCAAGGGTCACTTGTATTGATCATAAGACATAGATTATTGCTGGAGATTTTAATACTCAATGTATAGAAATTTTCTTTCTATCTCCATCGAATATTACTTTTGAATTCCTATCTTTTATAAAGCATTTATCTTTTTCAAAGTTTATTTTATAGTCCTTGTCGCAAAGTTGACTTATACTTAGTAAATTGTGTTTTAGATTCCTAACTAATAAAACATCAATAATAGTAGGAGTTTCAGAGTTACCGACATTGTCAATCCCGATAATATATCCACTAGAGTTATCTCCTAAGTTCACCATTCCACCATCTTTATAGACTGGATTATTTAGTATTTCTGGATTTTCCGTCATACGTCTCGAACAGCCACTATCCAGTATCCATTTATCCATTTTGATTTCCACCATTTGTTTTACAGAATTTGAATTTTCAACAGTCATGTAACACTCCATTTTAGAATTTGAATTTTCAATAGTCACTTCACCCATCTTTTCAACTTTTGAATTTTCAAACGCCATATAACACTTCTTTTCCTGTATGGACAACATTCTAGTACATCACTTGAATTTTCAACATAATTGAATGCAGACTCTTTCAACATTGATGCAATGCATGAATAGACACCATTGTTAATAATTATTTCAAAATTAAACAAGTTAATATTTTCAAAAATCGGATTATGAACTTTCCGAAACACCTTGCTCTGATCCCATTTGTTAGGGAATGCGGAATGGATCTAAAGGCATAACTAACACTAGAGGGGGGTGGGGTGAATAGTGTTTTCAAGAAGTTTAAGAAAATCTAAAGCTAATATGATCTATTATATGAATCACACACAACAGAGATAATCACAGACACAGAATCAAACATAAATGCAGAAATAAAAAAATAAAATGCAGAAAAAGAAAGAACACACCAGATTTTATGCTGGTTCGGATTACCTCTTCGTTCAGTCCCATGCCACGCTGGATTGCGTAGAGTTTTATTACTATATCAATATCCAAGTACAACACCCTTGATTTAACGGCTACAAGGTTACCACCAATTCCACCACCCTTGATTTCTCGACTACAAGGTTAACACCACTTCCCTTCCTTGATTTCATAGTTACAAGGAACACACTGTTTCCAAGACTATCCCAAAACAATTCCAAATGATTACAACAACCCTATAAATCTTCAATAGCACTTCGATTCAGAGAGTAATGAGTAAAGAGTAAGAAAGAAGAAGTTTTATATAATTAGAATTGAAATCGGTAGAGTATAAGTGTAGAAATCATAAAAATATGAAATAAAAATGGAGGAATGAAAAGGGATGAAGATGGAGAAGAAGAATGGTTAAAAAATTCAAAATCGACCACTATTTATAAGATTTGAAAGGTTGCAACTCTTTTAGAACGTTACAAATGACGAAAGGACATTTCCTTTCAAAACTGAAAATATGACAGTTATATGTCGACATGCCAACATATGTATGTCGACATACGTTCTTTGAAAATTTGAAATTTGAAAATTGAAAATTTTCAAGTGATTTACTATATATATAATTCCAGAAATTCTTGAATTAAAACATAGTGTTATAAATAATTATTATAAAGTAGTAAATCATATGAAATCATAAATATAAATTATATAAACATATTTATAAAATTATAAAGTTTAAAACTATATAAATATAAAGTATAAAAGTATATAACTATATAAATATATACACTTATAAACCTTTAAATCTCAAGTTTAAAATCAAACGTAAGATAGAAAAAATAATTAAAAGTAGAATATGAAAATAGAATTTGAAATTTGAAAATCAGAATTTGAAAAACCGTAATTGAATTTTGAACCTGGAGTGTTATTTAGAGTCTTACATATAAACTAGACTCTATTACTATATTTACCTTGAACTCTTGGACTCTTGATTACTCATGAGTCTTGAATCTTCTGTGAATTCTGAATCTCTTGAATCTCTAAAACTCTAAAACTGTACAGTCTTCAGTACTAATTGTTGTATACAAATCCTGCATATGTGTGTGTATATATATATATATTCTAGATAGAGATGTTAGTATATATATATTTTATAATTGACTAATTTTGTAATAAGGCTGCAGTCATCAAAACTCCATTCTCCAACACCGTTACACCTATTAAACTCCTCAATTCATTTTTCTATGTGTTTTCTTTGCACTAGATTAAAGTTATTCAAGTTGCAACTAATCAGGATAAAATCACTTGCATTTTTTCGGAGAGTCAATTCTCGTCTCCTTAACTCTAAGTCTTCACCAAGTTCTTGCTTTAATTCAGCACGATTACGTTGTCATTCTAAATCCCTCTCAAGTCTCTTTACTTCCTTTGCTTTGATGTATTTCAACGTATTTGGTCTGCGGTGGCAAGACTTTCAATGATTTGTTCATAATGCCTAGTATAATCAGTGGATGCTTTTTTATTCCCCTTGAACTTCCCGCATAGCCTGTCCTCGCTACTAGTAGTGAATGCGGTGTCTTTATGTACATCCAAACTACCTCGGCTTGATTCATCACCCATCTTCCTAGGTTGGAACCGAAAAGTTGGGTGTTATTGTTGCACTCTTTCTCATTTGTCCTCCTTCGACAATGTATCATATATTGTTGCATGTTGAAAGGTTGGTTGTTGTACTCAGCCAAGTATAATGCATGTGATCGATTAAGCTCTATTTGACGAAATACGTTACAACTAATGCAATAAACCCCAAAATATTAATGAACTAATATAAAACATTATGATATCAATATCGTTGGCTCTTCTTTGATGTCTTGCATGTAAACCAGTCATTATTTCTTTCCAACATTGACAAGCATAATCTTTTCTTTTTCAAGACTGCTTCAAAAAATCAATCGTTTTAGGAAGGAATTTGAACGTCATTCGTTGAATAAAAATGCAAACAGAATTCCAAAAAGTACTTTCACTTTGGTTAGTATTTTTCCTGTTTCCCTTTGAACATTCAACCCAATCGTAAGAAAGCCCGGCTTGCTTGTTTGACGATCATTTATGGAGTTTTATAGAAGCAGGAGTTTGCTATCCAAATTCCTCGAGAGGAAATTTATTGATGTTGATTCCAGAAGTTTGTTGTCGCCTGGATCACAATGAAAGCATATCTGCATTACTATTATCTTCTTTTATGGCTTCCACATTTTTGAATTGTGTTTCTTCGATTCCCTATTTTTTGTACCTAAATTGATTATTCAGGTTTCTATTCAAAAACTGAGGTGAATAAGTAGTCTGTCATTGATGCTGGCTATTAAAAGAAACATACTCTTGCTCAAAACCGCATTTTTACTAGAATGAAAAATGTTAGTACTAAAATCAACATTCGAAGAAATATGGAAGTGAAGGGGTATCGGATGGCCGAAAGCTCGCGGAAGGGCTTAATAGAAAATAGAACTCGACAATGAAAAAAAAAGCGAGAGCAGGAGGATGTAATCCGGAAGGCCACCACAACCGGCGTCTTCGCCAAAGTCAGTCCGACAAGACCTTCCGGCAGCATCAGCTCGACGAAAGGCTCCGTGTAAGGAACTACTCTGATCCAGAACCAAGGAAGCCAGAAGCTAAAAAATCGACAGACAAAGCCTAAAGGGAAACCTTCAACAAATAAACTACCTAAATACCAATACACCTAAAGACGACAATCTCTGAGGCACTAACCCGGAAGAACGCGAAGGCTACCCAGAACAAGCTCCCAAAGCATCGGCTACATAAATACCAAAAAGATCATATTTGCAAAATAATAAGAGTGACACCAGAAGCCATCCTCTAATAATACAGGCTACCGCAAAGGTCCGACCGGTAGGCTAGCCGGAACCCGGACAAGAATTACAGGCTACCCATGCTAGTCTACCTTGTACCGAAATCCGTAGCGGTTTCAACCCAGCGACTATCAACATACACCACGGGATTGAGCCCCTCCATGTATTCATGATAAATCCGAAAGCCTACATCTGGAAGTTCATGTCCGTAAGCCTACATTCAGAAGCTACCCTCGAGAATCCAAGTATCATAACCAAAAGCACCCAAGACCAAGAATGAAATGACCGACCGAAAGCCCAGGCGGATCTGATAGCCATACGGCGAAAGGGGCCCAGAACCATTATAAATAGGACCCCAGGAATCATGTTTAGGGGACCTCTTTTTTCCTTTTACTTCTTGTATCCTCAAAAAGCAACTCAGAAAATAATATTAATGGAGGATTCCACTCCATGACATCTGTGTATTTCCATTAAAAGCTTAATGAAAGGAGAATTTCTTAAGAAACTTGCTCTATAAGTGTGTACTTTTATTCCACTAATTGCAAAAGTTATAGTTCATTATCTGTTCTATAGAAAAGTATGAATTTGTATCCATCAACATACTCTAATGGTGATCAGACCTCGATCGCTAAGTCTAGATCCGATCTGGTGATCCTCAGTGAGACTGCGACTTAGAGCCCTAATATCCCAATTCCCCACTAAGGTCGATCGAGGAAGAGAACCAATCCACCTGATTTTCCCTTAAGGTTTGTCCCCGACGATGCACTTCCGGTGTTGATGAAAAATATTGTTAACATTTTGGCGCTAGAAGGAGGACCTGAACCTCCGACCTTGTGGTTAATAGCCACACATCTACCTGTGTTGTTCCATCCCGGATCGGACTAGCTTTGAAGAAGCGAAGTCATGAGCAAGAAACCTAGAGTAAGGCTTTCAGGTTCTCAGGCGGATAGGTTGAGAACCACCAGCCATAGGGTAATGGAGGAGCAAGAGTTAAGGACAGAGGCTTTGCGAGTAATAAAGAGGAAGAGGAAAATGGAACTACGTGCTTACGAGATGGGAAATAGCAGCTCTTCCCAATGGGACAAACCATGGCATTCCCACCCAGTGGATCTACCCTAGAGGATATTAGCGTTTTCCTCAGCTTAAAGGACACTCTCTATAGACAAGTTAAGGGAACGATACTCGAATGCGAAATAATGGATGACTTCAATCACTTCGCTAACAAATGGACTAAAGAAATGCCAACTCGGTTCTAGTATGTCCCGAAAAGAGAGGACAAAAGTAAAGGAACCATGACTGGGATGATTCATAGGAGGATTAAACTCCATCAGCGAAAAGGGTAGTGTACGCCATAGATATCCAAGAACGCTACCTCACAACTTTGAGGGAGAATGTTTACTTCCTAACCAAACGTGAACTCAACTATTGGACCTCCACGAAGAAGATGCCTAAGTACGAAAGAAAGACAGGAGGACCTTACTGCCATTATCACCTGATGAATGGACATGAGAATAATCACTGCAGAACCCTTGAGGAAGCCATCGTCAAATTCGCCAATCAAGGACGATTACGAGAGGTCATCCAAAAATCGAGATGAATTTGAGAAAATCCTTAGAAAAAGGATTAATACACCTATACCGATGTACGGAAAGCCCATCTCTTGGAATTTTAAAAGAAAAACCCAAAAGGGGTCCATCACCAATAGATTAAATCCCTCATCATCGCCGAATTGGCCGGGACGAGGCATCCCCCAGAGAGGGATGGTGTGTTAGTCTTTCTCATGCCCAAATCAGAGGGGGCAAGTAAAAGCATCAAAAGTGTAAGTCGTCATTTCACACCAGAGATGGTAGTGGCGGTGCATCTAAAAATTAGCAGGCCCTGCCTCTGCTCGAATTAAGCAAGTCCTACCTCTGCTCGCAGAAGAGCATGTCTTACCTCTGCTGATGTTCCGCGTTACCCGCAGAAGGGAGCGCAAACCCCTATCATCGCCTATGATGGCCAGGAGAGGGAATCCCTGGGAGGGGGTGGCGTATATGCCTCTATCAGTGCCTACGATGGCCCGTGTAGAGCGTCGAAAGGTAAACCTTAGTTATGTGCCTACGATGGCCCCGTCTAAGTTTCTAATCCCTTATCATTGCCTAAGATGGTCAGGATAAGCCGCCTCCGGGAGGGAGGTCGGGTAAGTCCTTAGGCCCCGCTTATGGATAAGCAAGCCAAGCGCTCCGGACGCACAATCCCAGAAAGTGGTCAACAAAGCACGTACATCCTCTGCTTTGACATCAAAAGCCCAATAGGAGGCTTGGAAAGCACATACAACCTCTGCTTCCCAAATTAAATCTGAAGGGGATACTCACTTCTTTAATGCTGGAAGGGGTTCCGGCCACCTACATAGCAATACCCGAATCTGGGTCAATTCAGTTCTCTACAGAAGCCGGAAGGAGAGTTCCGACCACCTACCTATCAATACCGAATTTGGGTCCATTCAGTTCTTTACAGAAGCCGGAAGGGGTTCCAATCACCCGCATGTTAATGCCCAAAAATGGGTCCGCTCGGCTCTTTGCAGAACCAGAAGGGGTTCCGGTCCCTACATGTAAATATCCGAATCTAGGTCTAATCGATTTCTCGACAAAGTCCTAAAGCAAGCCGACGGTCCTACATACCACCACCTGGAGCAATTCTACAAAATTACCACTAGATATAGAGCCACCAAGACCGCACCTCACTTGTGAAGAACCCAATTCCCGATAAAAACAAGAAAGAATTGCTTTCCCCTCTTGGGAGTCCAAGTGAGGGCTCAAGGTTTGCCACCAAAGGTGGGCTCATAAACCTCCTAGGAAGGTACTTTTAACTTATATATCCATTAGTTTTTCACCTTTTGAATACATCAGTTCTTTAAATAATCTTGAGAAAATGAGGTCATATCCCCACATCAGTTCAAAGAGAAATCGGGGAGAAGATTGCGAAAGGTTTCCGATAACATCGTATGAGCGACTATCCCTTTTCACTTGTTCTAGGCAATTTTTCATTAGAAATATTTCAAGGACAATAGTTTCGGTAAGGAGTTTCCTTATCGACACGCAGTACTGGTAGGTTTCCATCCATTGCAACACCTTTTAACACAATAATATCGTTTCCAACAAAAGCATATATATATATATATATATATATATATATATACACATATATGGTGTGACACACGATCAGTTCCACCGAAATCGTGATACAAGTCATTATATAGACGCAATCTTCATTCTAAGAAATAAAATCTCCATACCCCAAACATGCGATAAAAATCTCTCATTCCAAATTGGGATTTTGCAAAGCGAACTCCAAAGAAGCTCAATCCTCTTTAGATTTCTTCAACTCATCCTCCAACTTGTCGATTTGTTGAAATAATCTACCAACCATCACGTCTGAGCTTTCAGAGAATCTCGTTGCTAACCTATACTGTAAACTGCACATAGCCTCGTCTTTCTCTATTAATTGCTTTTCCAAATAGGATACTTGTTCCTTGAAGTTAGTGATTATCACCTTCTAGAGGTAATACATCTTTTTATACCCTAACAGAAGTGCATTGTTAAAAATTTCTCTGCCACCATCGGCGTTCATACTCTCCTCCTTAAATTGTGAAGAAAGGGTCTGGAACGAATCCTCCTGGCCACAGATAAGGTGAAACATTGTAATATAAAAATCACAAGCATCTAGTGTGTGTTAACTACATCTTACGTCCAGAAGACTAAAAAAACAGTCACACTATGCTTATTGGTCCATGCAAATTATAGGTACCATGTACACACTAGCACATTATCATGACACCACGCAATACCGAGAAATCAAAAAATCAACACGAGTCACGAAACAAACCACAAGAGAATGTATACTTAATACAACAACATTCAAAATCCCATGTTAAAATCGCCCGCACTGAACCAAGCTTCTTGAATTTTTCCTTAAAATTATAAAACAAGATTCCAAAATGTAACTGCAATTCAAGTCTTTAGAGAAACAGAGGATTGTTGTAATACAGAAAACTTAATTATTAATGAAACTCAAGGGGAGAGAAAGACACCTTGAGAGCGAAAGCCATACCTGTGTGACATCAACATCATAATGACCAGGAGCCATCCTTTTCCCTGAGCCCAAAATGCTTTCATCCTCGGGAGGCAAGTCCTGAGATGTAAGGGTAGGTTTTCCAGAACCTCTTCTGGACCCACCTACTTGATGTGTGTGACCCTCTACTTCTCTGTCCGCTGTATTGGGCTCCTCCGCGTCATCTTCGTAATCCTCAACAAACTCATCAATAAACAACAGTGATGCAAGGTCAATCTTGTTCATTGGGGGAACCTTAAGCTCCCGTCCTACCCACTTAATTTTTTCTAAGACCCTATCTCGAACACAGGGATCAATTTAAGTAAAATTAAATTCCGAAAGCCTTTCATAGTTGTCCGAAAAGGTAAGGAGAAGGGCATCTTCGTAATACTCCGTAGAGATCTTGTTGAGGTGTACATTCAAGAATTTTGAAATTCTATCAGTAGCTTCGTAAATAATCCTCCTCGCGGTAGCAAGCCGGATATTCACCTTATCCATCTCGGCGGCACAGTCGACCTCCAGTTCTGTTTTCTATGCTTTGAGTACCTCAACCTGCTTTGTCAACCCCTCGTTGGCCTTCCTCACCTCCTCCAATGAAGTCGCCAGCCCCTCGCATTCATCATCTCTCTCTGTCCGCTCCTGCTGCAAAGTATCCACTTTGTCTACCAGCGCTTTATTCTCCTCCCTTAAAACATTGACCTCTGCCGTCACAGTTGGAACTGATCCTTGGGAGACATACCAAGTTTTCATCATCTAGATAAGAAGAAATAATTAATAAAAGGCGGTAGAGAAAGAGAAAAATGAGAAGGGAGAAAGTGCATATAATACCAAGAGGAAGTCCCTGATTTGTTGTCTATAAAGATCTATTGGATCCAAGGTAGCAGAAGTTGAAGCAATGTCCGCCAATTCAAGGGAAAAAAAGAACCGATTCCACAAGCTTCTCAAAATCCAAAGCAGGCGAAGGGGGTATAGGACGAGGAACATACTGACAGAAAGATGGTGCCGGCAGATTGAGCCTTCCCTCATCCACCTCATCGATAGCATCGAGAGGGGTAGGATCACTCGTAAATTTACCTTTCGGAGAGGCATCCACGGAAGCATCAATATCTACCACATGTTCGACATCTACAACGGAAGGGTCAAAAGTTCGCTTTGTTATTGGAATAACAATGTTATCCCTTGAAAAGCTACCCGACTCGTCGCACTTGGATTTCTTCGATGAGGGGCCGATGGTGGTTTGAGCAAGCCTCTTCATGGCCAGATTGTTAGACCAGCCATAAGAAGCAATGGCAGAGGTATCCTGAAAAGCTGAGGATCCTAAGCAGAAGAAAGGGTGAATTTAAAATTAAAAAAATGGCAGAGGTTTTCAAGACAAACGAATCGTTCTCGTCTAAAGATACCTGGGCGGAGAGGAGATCCTTGATTAAACACATCAGATCCCGGCAATAATCCTTTTGGACTAGGGAATTGGATGCGGGGTTCCCCTAATATCTTCTGCCCATGAGGGAGCAACCCATACTCGCGGAGTCTATCGACATTCAAAAGGAACGACCTGCACACCGCTCTATCGGTGCATTAAAGATGGTGTCAATCACTTGATCTTCCTCCGGGGTCAAAATCATATCTTCGGAGGGAGGTTCTACAACATGGAGAAGGTCAAAAAAAAGAAGGAAACCCACCTTCATCAATAAATTGTCCTGATATGTTGGATGGACATCGGACAAGGAAATATTGGTCCTCCCATGACCTAATTTTAATAATGACATCAGTGATCAACCTCTTCACCAGGTTGGCCCTCCAGAACGGCGATTCCGAGGTCTTGGAGAGCCGGATCATGTGGCAGATAAGGTTAGGACTTAAGGAACGTTGACCCGAAGCAAGCGCCAAAGCCTCCACACACAAAAGGGTCGTATATGTGTTTGGCGAAAGTTGGATAGAAGCAACTTTCAAGTCCACTAGAAGCTTATACAGAAAATAGGGAAAAGGAAGAAAACCACCATGCCAAACATGAATAGCTAAATACGCGAAGAAACCTTCTGAAGGATTCTTACGGAAGTTTGGGGAAGCAGCAACCCTGGCATCCACGCCCACAATGCCAAAGTCATCCAATATGGCGTTCACGGACTGTTGAGATGTAATCAAGGATGGCTTGGGCGCAAATGCCTTCTTGGGACGGGGGGCCTTGGAATCCTTAACCTTCTCCTTAACAGGGCTTTTATGAGACATGATCCTACGAGGTAGCATCGTTCCATAATAATACGATCAATATGAATATCTCTTACACAAATGCACATACCACTGGCATTATCAATATCACTAAGTGTCATTATACCTCGATTGACAGAGCTCATGAGGTGAAAACCTAAAACAAACCCAGATAGGGGATACAGAGAAAATCATGTCTTTTATGCCTTAAGATAACCGTCGTGACAATTTTGACGCATAATTAGGATTGCAATTTATAGGATATATGAAAACACTCACCGGTAATCAAACTTGAGTCTTCGAGAAGTAGAAGAATTTGAATGTTTTCTTTTGTGAGAACAGTAATCTTGTCTAAAAATTTGATTTGCAGATGAAAGACGGAAACGATGAAGGAGAAGGATTTAGGTTCAAATTCCAAGATCAATTTATGCCGCATAACTAAAAGGCAACCAACGCTTCTGATTGAGGGAGACCGGGGACTCTGACATGACACTTCAAAGAAAAGATAAAAATTTGATTTGAGAAGTCAAAAACACCCCTTCACTAAAGGGGGTGGGGGAGGGGGGGGGGCAAATGTTACTACTAAAATCAACATTCGAAGAAATATGGCAGTGAAGGGGTATAGGACGGCTGAAATTTCGCGGAAGAGCTTAATAGAAATAGAACCCGGTAATGAAAAAAAAGCGAGAGAGCAGGAGGACGTAATCCGCAAGGCCACCACAACCGGCGTCTTCGCCAAAGTCAGTCCAACAAGACCTTCCGGCAGTATCATCTCGACGAAAGGCTCCATGTAAGGAACTACTCTGATCCAGAACCAAAGAAGCCAGAAGCTACAGAAATGATGGACAAAGCCCAAAGGGAAAGCTTCAACAAATAACCTACCCAAATACCGATACACCTAAAGACGACAATCTCGGAGGCACTAACCCGGAAGAATGCGAAGGCCACTCAAATCCGGCTCCCGAAGCATCGATTAACTACCGAAAATATCACATCTGCAAAATAATAAGAGTGGCACCGGAAGTCACCCTTCAAGAATACAGGCTACCGCAAAGGCCTTACTGGAGGGCTAGCCGGAACCCGGACAGGAATTACAGGCTACCCATGCTAGCCTACCTAGTACCGAAACCCGTAGCGGTTTCAGCCTGACGACTATCAACATACAACACGGGGTTGAGCCCCTCGACGTATTCATGATAAAGCCGAAAGCCTACATCCGGAAGTTCATGTCCGCAAGCCTACATTCAGAAGCTGCTCTCGAGAATCCAAGTATCATAACCAAAAGCACTCAAGACCAAGAATGAAATGACTGACCGAAAACCCAGGCGGATCCGATAGCCATACGGTGGAAGGGTCCTAGAATAGGACCCCAGGGATCAAATTAGGGAAACCTCTTTTTTTCCTCTTACTTCTTGTATCCTCAAAAAGCAACTCAGAAAAATATATTAAAGGAAGATTCCACTCCATGACATCTGTGTTTTTCCATTAAAAGCTTAATGAAAGGAGAATTTCTTAAGAAACTTGCTTTACAAGTGTGTAACTTTATTCCTCTAATTGCAGCAGTTATAGTTCGTTATCTATTCTACAGAGAAGTCTGAATTTGTATCCAACAACATCCTCGAATGGCGATCAAGCCTCGATCACTGAGTCTAGATGCGATCTGGTGATCCTCAGTGAGCCTGCGTCTTAGAGCCCTAATATCCCAATTCCCCACTAAGGCCGATCAGGGAAGAGAACCAATCCACCTGATTTTCGCTTAAGATTTGTCCCTGATGATCCACTTCCGGTGTTGACGAAAAATATCGTTAACAAAAAATGTTGAGAGTAATTTGATTTTTGAGAGTTTTGGTAGTGGTTTGAATTCTGTTGGAAATTGTTGTAATTTGAATTTTGTGGGGGTTGATACGAATTGATGCTAAAGTGAGGCTGATAGTGGTTTGGATTTCGCTGTGATTGAAACTAGTTTGAATGCATTGGTTTGGGATTTGGTTATCGGAACATGATTGTGAAACAAATTTCACTTCCTATTGTTTTGGCATTATTGCTATTTGATGTTGTTTTTTTTCAGACAAAGTATGAATAATGAAGAATGTTGTATACTTTGTTAAAATATGATGTAGAACATATATAGAAGAGAAGAAGGAAAGTAGAGAGGGGTAACGGTTAAACAATTGAGCGTTGCCTTTAGCTGTCTTTTATAAAGCCGGCTAAGAGCTACGACAACCAACCAACCCTTTGTTGAGGGTTGGTTGGATCTCAACCAGATCCTAAGTTGGGAATGCCCTAATGCACCCCCTATTTGTACTACCCCCTCCAAGGAGGATAAAATTCAGTTTGACAATATATCTCCAATCGTTCGCTCATGGACAAGTCACATCTTAAACTAACTTTTTCACTTTTTAAAATATGGCATGATGTAATGTTTATCATTTAAGATAAAAATATTAGAGCAATTCTATTAACTGTCGCTCAGACGCGACTGTCCCCAATACATGGGCGAGTAGCAGTGTCAGTCGCGCCTGAGCGACTGTCAGTAGCATATTCCAAAATATTATATGCACGTAGCTCTATGTTGTTGAATCCTACGGCTTACAAATAACAAAATTAATCTGAAGTGGACCGTCCAATCCGTGTGTGCTCTGCTTTCAATCAGTCAGTTGTGTTTATTTTTAATCCCAACTTCAAGCAAATATTATTCTTTATTGTATATAAAAGGGTTATATGCTGCTGTATTGAGAAAAAGGTGAATTATTACTCACGTGGATAAATAGTCGATGCAACACGAATTTTATTGAACACACAAAAGGAAGAAAGATATGTTAAATAATCTATGTACCATGATACTGTATTATAGTTACATCAATTTAAATATGTATATCTTTTGGCCAATCGGTGTACGAAGCATGGATTCACGCTAGCAATAAGGGCATCTCCGATGGTAGGGTGTTCGGTAGAATTATTCAGCAAACGACCTTCAATCGTTGGATTAAAGCTTAATATTCAGCTTGCAATTCAGAATTTTGTATTGTTTCTTCACGTTCGTTTAATAGATGTTCAGAGTCAGACGCCTATTAAATGGACATCTGCCTCAAAAGAAGAAAAAAAAAGAAAATCTCCTACGTGAAGTTTAAAGAAAAAATAAAATCTTCAAACTCCCTAGGCATCAAGTGCCCATTAAATAAGCATCCGATGGCTGGGGTATTTTGTTTAATTAAGAGTTGAATATTCAGCCTTTAATTCCTTGGAAACGCCCTAATAATGTTTGAAGTATAGTTTCCCTGTTAAGAGATGTCACACTAACAGTTGATACGCCTTGAGAAATATGGAACGAACAACTATACATTTGGTGCTTGCTTAAGCGTATGACAAAATATAAACTAACAAAGTATATATTCACCCATCACATATAAAACCACAAGTGTAAGGTATTGTTGCAACAACACTTCAAACATGACGTAAGACCGATATTAAATCTTTTCTAATAAGATATGGTATCAATAATTCAGTTTTCATGTAGAAGTTTACGCAAAACATTCAAACAGTTTACACATGAATAAAACATGAACAGGCTCAAATGTTTTAGCTACTCAACCTTTAAAGTTGTTAACGAAGTTTAGATGAGATTTGCTTTTCTGTTCTGGAAATAAGCTAAAATCTTGGTTACCACCAGTGCTGCTATCTCCAGAGAGCAGCTTTATGTAAGAGGAGTAATCAGCCATTACTTGTGACATTTGTTGCTCCTGAACTTGATTTTGAGGTAGGATCCTCCGTCCCGATGGAGTAACTCCTTGTGATATTACTGCAGTTTGTGATGTAGGATAGAATGGCATTTGCTGAGAAGCAACAGCCGAAGATTGAGCACCCTGCATTGATAATTTAATCCATTTTAGGTTTTCTCCTTCGTTCCCTGTTTTTGAGCCCAACATTTTCTTACTTCTAGTTGACATCAAGAAAAACTTTTACCTGATTCTGAGGTAAGTTCCTCACAAATGGAGTTGGCATTGAAGATGACTGGGCAGGTTGAGGTTGTCTCTTTCTTTCTTGTCTCGATCTTAAAGTTCTTTTACCTCTAGAAGCTGATGTCTGCCAATCAACTAGCAATGAGTAGGTTGCCCAAATGCAAACACAAATCTTATAATGTTGTAAAGAAAAGTGCATTTAGTTGAGGGCTATTTTTCCTATTGAACTGTGAATATGTATTGTTGTAATAGTTTGTAAACAATAATTGCTTGCTATATTCACATACAAGATTTAATAAGTGTGCATCAATTCATTTCAAAGTACATTCCCAAATGAAATGAAAACTACGTACCCGAGACGCTGTCCCCGGTTTCTCTTGAGCTTTAGCATGAGAAAATGGTTCAGATGGTTCGACAATTTGCGGTGCAAGAGTTTGTGCTGCAGCTGGATGAACTGATGCTGAAGGTTGAACAGTCTGCAATAATTGCTTAATCCATTTTAGACTTCCATAAGCAATTAAGGTTTAGTTAATAAATTTCTAGTTGATATCAGGGTACTTCTTTTTTGTTGGACTTTTTACGTACCCACATGTTTGCTTCTTTTATTTAAAAAAAAATGTGGACAGATTGGAAGTACCTGAACTGCATGTTCCATTTCCTCTTGGGCATCAGCCAGGGAACATAGTAAACTTAGGTTAGAACGAAGTTTATCTTCATGCCTACAATTTCAGAAATTATAATGTGATTAAATGAAAGAGAGCTTTCGCCCATAAGTGAGTAATTTTTTTTTTTTTTTTTTTTTTTTTTATTTTTTTATTTTACAAATGACTATAAATTTGTCACTACAAACTGATAAAAGAAGCGTGATGATTATATAACATATACATTGGTGGGATACGCATGCATGAAGTACAAATGTGTTATTTGAGATAAATATTTATCTGTTTACACGTAAGTTTTCTAGATTATAGTACAGAATATCATGCTTACCGTCCACATTCTTCTTCCTCGCCTGTGCTACGTAAGAAAAGAATTCGCATTATCAAATCGCGATTTTCCTGTAATTTCTGCATCATCAACTTAGATTTGTAAGGTAGTTCATCAAAATGCATTGAAAAAAGAAAAGAAAAATCACACAGAGACGCATGTGTCATGCACAAATGCACATCCAATGGATAATTCATATACACCTATCCGCTAAGAGAATTTCAAATAAATTATAAGATAATTCATATCTCAAATATATCTTCTAACATCTATAACCTTCTTTCCAAGATTGAACAAAATGTTTTCGTTTTGTTGGTGTTCGTATTTATATTTTCTACAATATGAATATCAATACCCACGCATTAACGAAATTCGCAAGGAGAATTAAAAAAATTATTGTAATTTTTGGAATGTCTACAGAGAAATCGTGGTCACAGTGCCCAAATTATAAGCCTCTCCAACTAGCAATAATGATCATAAGTTAAGAGTCACTACTTCTTCGACTAGCGTGTGGTTGGTCAATTGGTGTTCTCCGCAATGAATTTAGAAGATTTCAGCGTTTTTACCATATATTTGATGATCGGGTGCTACCTACTTGGTGTATCTGTATCATGTTTAAGTGCGTATGCAGTGCGAGACAATTGAGTCACTAAATAATAGTTTGAATTAGTAAAAGTTATTATTTCGGCAAAGCTTTTATAGGTTTATTTTTTCTATTTTACTGTGCACTTTTGTTTTTAAGCAAATATTATGGTTTTATTTACGCTTTCCATGAACTATGCATTTGATTTATTAGCGCAAACTTTTGTGAACAATGAAGAATGACTAAGGCATATTAACTGTTGTAAGATTAAAAAACAACAAAAGGTTAGAATTTGGTTTTTTTTTCCGTCTTATGGCATCCTTATAGTTGCATTTTATGGAGAAATCATTTAAACTCTAAACCAATTAAATCACTTTAATGTGATAATTTTTTTAACCTTTAATTGACTTAGAAAAATTAGACAAAAAATGATCCATGAATTATAAACTCAGAACTTAGTACATATGGGAGTATGAAAGCCCCTAGGTGGGAGAGTCTTCAATATGTTTTATAAATAAAGATGACAACATCATTGGCCTTTTTACATATTGTAAGTATTTTAAATATAATGAAAAATGTTGGACAATTTGTTCTTCCCGTATGACTATTTATATTGGCAAAATCAATAGAAAAATATAGTCAATTTTTCTACAATATTATACTCTAAGAATTTAACCTTCCTAATAACTTAGATAAGAAATCCATCTAAAATGGGAAACTATGAAAGGTTCTGAAACAATTTTGAATGAGTTGTCAACTAATTATGGATCATTCCTAGCATTATTTTACATGTGTATGAATTGGTGCTCAAGTTCTCTTCAATTTTTCATTATGTCACTTAGGTATTCTTCATAGTGAGAAATTATTTTCAAGGATTTATACATGGTTTAAATACTATCATTTCGATATATTACCCAAGAAGGAGTACATAAAAAACCGTGAACCTTTCAATTTTTAGCTAATATGTTTCGTGATCAAAGACCTTAAAGATCAACTAGCAACATAAATATTGAAATCATCGAACATTTTTATTAAATAAAGATTGTTTGTGAATTTATTTTCAACATAACAAAATTTCTTTAAACTTATACTCAAGTATAGTTATTTGAAGAGGTAAATTATGAGATTCATCAACATCCACGTCTTTCAAAAGAAAAGCAAGCTCGATAAGAGTCTTAAAACATTTAGTAAAGGAACCATGAAATCAAACATCTTAAACACCTCTTAGAACAATAAAGAATTCAAGTGTAAAACTTAATAAAAATTTAAAAAAGTTCACACACATATAGACAGTTTATTGTAATAAACTAGAAAAAAATAGAACCTCTTGTATCGCTTCAGTGGTCAGCATTGTTGATGTGGCCATCAAAATAGATGAGAATTTCTAAATCTTTTGTAATATGTTAAAATGAAAATGAAAACGTAGCGTTTAGTGACTAATACTTACAACGTTAATTTATAGGTGCTAAAGAAATCAAGTTGTAATTGTATTCCTCTATTGGCCATATTATTTACTTGGTAAACATTAATTGAATTAATTGTCGAGCTGTTAATTTAGATACATTTGTATTTATTGTCTAGCTGTTAACTAGATATGTGAATTTGCTATACAAGATGGACACGATACATTCATGAACCAATTAATTCATAAAAATGTCAATTGCTATCTTAATAAAACGAAATGTCATTTATTTCATCTTATGGCATCCCTTTAGTTGCATTTTGAGGAAAAATTATTTAACCACAAAACCCAATTAAATCATTTTAACATGAGAAATTTATTACCTTTGTTTGATTTAGATATTTAATAAAATAAAAATATTCCATGAATTAGAAATTCAAAAGTTACTACATATTGGTTTATGAACCAAAAACTAACCACATATGTACAAGAGTCATCAATCCGTCTTCGTAATAAATAGAGATGATAAATGTAACTTCAATAGGGTTTTTACAAAACTTACTTGTTGTAAATAAATTTTTCATACAGTTTTCTTAAAAACTCCTACAAGAGGAGCTCTCGAACAACCTAGTCCAACCACAGATAGTCGAGGGTTTGCCAGCTCAGCACAGAGACTTGATGTACGGGGACCCTCCTCCACGCCTTGAAATGAGTGTACAGTTTTGTTCTTGCATTGAACTAGTTAATTTATCAAATTTAGTCTAGCAATTTAGTGAAAATTTCTATAATTACACTTAATGAATATAACACTTTCATTGGTTTAGATGTGAATATATACTACCAAGTCGTAAAATTCTCAAAAATCATATACTTGCAAATTATAATGATAAAACTACCAGCAAAGAGCAATAGCTAGCTGGTCAAATTAATTATTTGTTCTCTTTCAAACCAAATTGCAAAAATATCCTTCTTCCTTTTGTTGTAGTAAATTGACCTCGAAAATTAATAAAGAGAGGCCTAGTTTTTCAAATAAACCGCTCAAATTGTAAAATCTTGCTTAATTAAATCGTGATATTTCCTATACGAACCGAGAATGATGCGAAAGGGTAATTACATAGGAATATTGAATCAATACCTATATCCTAATAAAAAACTTCATGGAAAATTCGAATTGACTAAATATGAGGGTTGAACACACTCCAATACAAAGTTCATTTTATTTATACTTTGTAAAAGAATATAAAGAAGATAGTTGAATAATAAATCTTTAAAATGAGTTTCAGGTGTAGAAAACTCCTATCTATACGGATAAATTTTATAACTCACAAAGTATCAAAATATGTATACATCGATCATACTTTTACAATGTGCCAATACAACTTTAAAAATAAATTTGAGCACACTCTAACTCTATCAAATTTGATGTCAGAGCCTTGAATATTCCACTATTATCCTTGTCATATTCATCTTTTTACAGGCTTTCTCCTTTTCTAGAAATAAAAATGTAAAGTCTAAAGAGAAAATCTACAGATCATCTTTATCCCTCGAAACGTCTTTCGAAGAAGAAATCCATTGAAAATGGAAAACAGTTATCTTAAATAATTTTGAGTGAATATTCCACTTCTGAATCATCATAACATTAGTTACACGTGTACTCATGTTTAACTTACCTTCAACTCTTATTAATGTTGCTTGGATGACAAAGTAAATTATGTACAGTAAAGCTAATATTCTTAATGATACATTATTTTTATGGATTGGTACAGTGTTTCAATAATATAATATTATCTTATTAAGTTTGCTAAGATTAGCTACTTAAAAGAGCACAAGCCTAACATTTTTCAACTAATTTTTCCTGATCTATAACCTTTCCTTATGAAGTTAACTAATTACATAAACTATAAAGTAATCGAGCATTTCTTTAATAAAATTAAGAGTATTTAGAAATCTTTAAGGATATCAAAACTGCATTAAATTTGTACTTAAATTCATCATTTTTAAGAGGTATTGATTAAGGGATCATCAAGATCTATGTCCTTCTAAAGAAAGTTCAAGTTTTACATTTTAATATATTAGTAAGAGGAACCATCAAATCAAGCAACTTTAACACATCTTAGAACAATGTAGCATTCATGTGTAAAAGTGGATAAATTTATTATAAAAATTCAAGCGCGTATAAAAGTGTGTTTAATGTGATAAACTAGTAGGAATTGAAATATAACCTCTTGAATATCTTTAGTTGTTGGTAATGTTGACATGAATCCCAATAGATGAGTTGTTCTTTTCTTAATTCTTCGATGAAATGGAAACCTAACGCCTAATGCCTTATACATACGGTGTTAATTTATAGGTATCCACAAATATGTTCAAGTTGTAATTGTATTTTCAAAATAGTCATTATTTCCTAGGTACGCATTAGTTGTTTATTTAAAAGGTTATGCTTTTAATTAAATACATGATTTTTTTTTTATAAATGATGGACATAATATTGTTGATGAACAATTACTTCATAAAATTGTCAAACTAACTAAAAAAAACCTTAAATAATTTGAAGAATATTTGGTGACCAAAAACTTATGTTAGGTCTTACGTTATTAAACTTCTTTATGAAATTATTTGATCGTGTATTTCTAAATACTACAAAAAGAGATATAACTAAAAGAGGATCATCGTAATTTTTATTAACATATGTGTACTATTATCATAAAGGCTTACAAATATACATCATAACATGAACACAGGTTTTCATATATTAGTTGTTTATGCACTCATGTGCATGCACACAAATAGATGTATGTGAATAAATGTGAAAATACAAATAGAAAGGTACAAAATTACGGTATCATGTCATAACTTATGGCAATACATGACATAACTATATCCCAAGCGTGCATGCGATCTCCGCTACTTATGGATTGATTGCTTTTATTTAAGAAAACCTACATACTTCAAAAGGAAATATTTTTGTACGTCTTCCATTATAAAGTTTGCCGTTGTATTGAAATTTAAACTTATTGTTGTAGTTAATTGAACCTAAATAAGAAAGATCCAAAATGAAATGTTTATGCATTAAATTATTAAATTTAATGTCATAGTTGTAATTTTTATTAAATACTTTAATACTACACAATTAATCCAAAATAGTTTTGTTTCATATTTCATGCTACTGAAATAGATTTTATAGCAATGCCATCCATTTTAACAAAACAATATTTGGTCTTCAAATCTTTATCATGGTTTCGAAACTATTTCTGAAGACTTTGTCTAAAGCCTACACGTATTATAATGTATGCGTAACAAAGTTAAAATTATATAAAAGTTTTAAAGATGAGGTGCTATTATACGCATAAAATTTCATTAATTTATACAAGAAAAATGATACTAGTCTACCACAATGAACATTTTAGCTCTAACTAGCAAAAACTTATGAAGCCCTTATCCCAAGATAGCTTTGTCTCCATAAGTGTTGTAAGCGTGATACCCACCTCTTGAAGGAAGAGCAACTAATTTTCAAACTTGGGAATATCTAGGAAACGACGAATTAAGTCGAGCTTGAAAGGATAGATTACCTCAAGGTCTACAACCGTAACCCTACATTTGGGTGTTGACGATTTTTATCGTTAACAAGGACCATAAGTAAAAAACATTTGCTAGCTATTTGTACCATGCTTCATAAATTTACTGATGAAACATTTTTTAAATCTCAGTTTCTTTCCTTAATTTGTAATCAACATGATAAAATGAATCAAAAAAATCGACCTATTAAACTCACCATTACAACCAAAAAAATTTACAATAGTTGTTTAAAATGGACTATTATTATCATTTTTTGTTCATTTCTAAATCTATTAATTAGTATTGAACTTGTAGAGTTGAATTATTTGTTTCTTTTTGTTTCTTCTACATCTTTGTTAAATTAAAAATCCTGTCCTCAGTGTAGAAGGGAGGAAAGTACACTTAATAGCATATTATACAAATTTAACTAAAGTAGCTATAGAAGAAAATAATATTAATTTTGTTTGACCAAAAAATAGATATTTACTTTTTATCACTAAAAAGAGAATGAATGCATCAATCATATTTACTAATTGCGAAATTCAAGACTGGTCCTAAGAAAATTGATACTTAAAGCCCATTTGACCAAATGCAAAAAGTGATGTGAGTATGCCGAATTAAATCTTAAAAGTAATTTATGTCGTATAAACACAATGAAAAAAGTACAAACGGAGACTACTTTCTTAATAATAATTTTAGATTGGCATTGAAAAATACTATATATATATATATATAAAAAAAACTACATTTAAAGAAAGAGATAAAATTTTGAATTTGCATATGTGAATTGTTATCTTGATTAATTTGGTGTTATATACATGAATTCTTTCTCAAAATTTATTTTTAACTGTTGTTGGATTTATATAACATGCAATCATGTAAAGATGACAATATATGTTCTGGAGAAGCAAAAGGGTGGAAAAACAATCAGCTCACTATCTTTTACAATAAAGAAACAATTTACATCACTCCAAGATTTAATTTTCGTATTAAACAGATTCTAATTGTTTTTGGTGTATAGATAAATACCATTGACATGGAGTAATGAAGCCATTTCTCTTAGACTGATTTTTGTTTTGTTTTTCGGTACCATATTTATCATTGTCAAGTCCAAACTATTTTATATAGATGCTTGCTTTCCTTTCATGTTAAGTTGTCAACATGTAAGTTTTAGTTAGGTCTACTTATATCATATTAATATTATAGCTGTGAAAACCGAACCGTAAGTTAAAGTGTAGTTGTGCAAGGTCCAAGATTCTCGTGGTTCAACTGGTTAGACCGTGAGAACCGCGCCGGCAGGTTATTTCTATTTTTGTGAATTAAACGTAAAATTATTTTAAGATAGATAAAATTTTACCCATTATGAGAAGCACCCTTATCCAAACTGGTTGGGACACTTTGACATGATGCAATATGTCATGGGTTAAATTTCGTTTTCAATCCACTTGTCATGTATTATGATATACACTACCTAATTAGAATAATTATATAACAACTTATCATATCAAACTTGTAAATTTACTAATTTTTTATAATGAAATAGGATTAGTTCAACAACAATTTGTAAAATCTACACTACTAATGAATCATGTCACTCAAAATTTAATGACAATTGCTATGAAATTATTTTTAAATTTATTATGTCAAAAAATGAAGAGTGAAACAACTATTTTTTCTCAAAATTAAAGAACCATGAGATTCGAAGGGGTCGGTCTAGAGGTTTTTAAAGGGTTTTAAGGTTAGACCATGAGGTTATGCACATGCAACGTTATTTCATTTTAAGAGTTGTAACATCCCGTATTTTTGGTAGTAAGATATTTAATATATTTTATTATTTTAAATATCCATTTGGAATTATAAGTGGTTTAAAAATATATAATTTGTTTATATTACGAAGTTTAAACGTATAATTTATATTTAATTTATAAACGGGCTTGTAACATCGTGGTAGTTCGTTTATTACGTTTTGAACTTCTATTGAATATACATTATCCGATATAAGTCGGAATTCTTTGAAACAAGAATTGTCCGAATCTATATGAATATATTTTTCTAATAAAAGAGAAAAATCGAGGTTTCATATTATAGATTGGGAGTTATGCCCAATTCAAATTTTCAAATAGTCGATATGGAATTCATTATTAAACAATAACGTTTATTAAATAAATATAAGGATACATATGTATATATATATATATATATATATATATATATATATATTTGAATATCGTTTCATCAGGGATTTTTAATGTTAAGTTTAAAATCTATATTGGTTTATTTTGAGGTTGTATAAGATTTCATTTGGAGATATACGATAATAATAATTTATTATTATTTGAATAAAAATGTTTGGATTTAATTATATTCTATCGATATTATATAGCCTTTAAAATTATCTGTTTTTCAAATGACATCGGTTTTCAAAGCAACGATTTTATGGGAATATGTATAGCTAATCATTGCTAGATTTTCAGTTTGGAGCCAATTGGAACTATTTTATTTGTGTGTGCAATTTGAATGTGAACCGATGAATGAATTGAAATTAAAATAACGTCGTTGTGCAAACGGAGTCGGTTTTCAATGAAATTAATTTCATTGGGATCAGGACGTCAAAACATAACAGTGTGTCCATTTTTATTACATTTGGTGTTCGTGTTCGTCAGTACGAAAATAAAGTGGTCAACTTAACTTGCGGTGGAATAAATTAACTGTATAAATAAAATAAAATAAAATAAAAATTATGTAATAATATAAGACTTAAGTCCTAAGAAAAACAATACAATGTTTAGTGGATATTAAAGATCATAACCATATATACATCATATCTTGCAGTTGGATGAATGATGCTAGGTATAGTAGGATAGTAATTTCATGTACAAATCTAATATGCTTCAAAAAGTGTTGATGCAATGCAAGTTGTGTGTAGACAAATTTGTAGGCTATGTATAGTAGGAAAGTGATGTTATATGTACACACACACACACACACACACACACACACACACACACACACATATATATATATATATATATATATATATATATATATATATATATATATATATATATATATATAAAGTGGGACTTCATGCCTAAGAAACCAAAATAGTACACACCTAAGTTTAATAAACGCAGCCTACTCTATGTCTTGTATTTTCTAAACTACACAGCTACCTTACTTAAGAATTAACGCAACTATCCTTTGTTTATCCTTCCATGAAAAGAAAACACTTGATGTCCACCTTTCTTAAATTTTCACTTCGACTGCCGCTCTTATCATCGCACAACTACCAACCAAAAATCTAAAGCCTACCTCGTACATTACGAATTAACATCGTCCATATCTTATTTCCATCTGACTGTGTATATATATCGTGCCCCAAATTATGTTTTAGTTTATTTTTCTGTAAGAAACTGCATGTCTCCTTATTCCAAGGAACCGCAGGAACCTCGAAACCTGCCTCCTCAAAATCCTCACAAACCTCTAATCTAATGTAGAAGCCCTTAACTACAAATTTATTGAGGTCTTCGAGGGCTTTAATACGATCGGTTATGATCGAATCTCGATCATCGTGTTGGCCAGTTCTATGCCTGAAACGCTGGCGGTTTGAAGGCTCGTGACTGGCGAACCCTGGAGCTGGACGGACCGAGGCTACTAGCGAAGGAGGAGTGGGAAGACGCGCTTCCTCTGGTGGTGTTGGACCGTTCTCAGGCGATGGGAACGCGCAATTGTGGGTTGATATCGGAGCTTCGATGAAAGTCGGATCTGTAGCTATAAAGAACGACAAGTAGAAGCGAAGGCCAACAGTAGAAATAAAAGGAGTTAGGCACATTGTTGTCAATACGTGGTAACTTAAGGAAGAAGTAGAAATTATATAAGTCAGACAATTTGAATTGAGGAATAAGGCAGCGTGCTTGGGTTTTGGTGCATGAAGTCTTGGTGAAGATTTCGTTTTTACTATGCGAAAGGAGGTTTGATCGGAAGTAATAAACAAAGGAGGGCCAGGGTAATTTGTGTTGTGGCTTTTGAACGGAAGGTCAGGCAATTTGAAACCAACAAAGAAAGAAAAGAAAAAAAGAAATGGGTTCGAAATATATATTATTGGGAAGAAAATAAAGGGCTGAAGGGGGAACGAACAAAGGAAGCTACGGCGGAATCAAAACTAACCAGAAGAGGGGAACAAAAAGATGTATATGGCGAATCGTTATTTGATACTAGAAAGTGGTTTTACTAATACTGGAGCATGGCAGGAAGTTCGTGTATGAACAGGCCCAAACCATTTTAGCTGAATGATAACGCAAATGTATATTTTTAATTTAGTTAATCAAGGTTTAGTTAGGAATAATTAATTTTATAATTAAGATTGTACGTTGTAACTTGAATAACTTTTTATCCGGTGAACATAATTTAATGAAACAAATTGCAATGAGATCGTGGTGATATTATTCTAGAATAGTCTAGGCAGATTTGGAAGCAACAGGAATTTTCGGTTAAATTAAGTGACAGTTTAATTTAACTGAAATCGAACCATTCAACGAATAAAATCAAAGTGAGTATAACTCACTCAGTTTTCACCTACTTATTTTTTATATAAGTCTGGATTTAATTGTTGTGCTATGGTTGATAATTGTTTATTGTGTGCTGAATATTTATATATATATATATATATATATATATATATATATATATATATATATTGGATGAAATGGTTGAATTACATGTCAATTAATTTAAATAAAAATCTAATCGTTATGTTAACGATTATCTCCGAATGAGGTAATTTACCTTATTGGTTGCATTTATAATCATATAAACATATTTAATTAAAACGTCGATGTTTAGATTACAATTACTTATTTATTGTTGAATATTATATCTGTTTATTTGATTGAATTATATGATTTTGATGTAACCTATTTGGATTCAGGGAAAAACAGGTTAGAGAGATCCAACTGGATTCCTCAAATTTATTGTTTATTTTCATACTACAATTATATGAACTGTTTGACCAACCTGGTTAGATGATTTATTTGTTTATTGATTATTGTGTCATAATTCAACATTTGTTATGATATTAACCAATGGGCAGTATTGGTTGAGTAATTGGCGACAAATGGCTTAAAAATCGATCATTTTATAAATATTGATTTACCGTTAGATGAATCGATAGAAATGAAATTATAAAATTTATTTCAAAACCGGAGATAGTTTTTTGAAATCTATTAATTTAAATGGAAGTTTATTAAAAGGAAATAAATATTTATTATTTAAGTTTTGAAGTAATTATTAAATGGTTTTATAAAGCAAGTTCTAATGCTAATAAGATTTTATAAGCAAATGAGCAGAAATTAACCTAACGGTTAAGAGATTGGATTAATTATTTCCAAGAGACAATTAAATGAGATTATTTAAATTAATTATATCATAAATCATTTTAATGGAAGGACTAATTGAAACTGGTTAACGAGATAGTTATGATTTGAGTTGATTAAGTCAACTATTTTAATTGAAATTGGTTATTTGATTTATTTATTTTAGTTTAAACAAATGAAATAGTTTATCGAATATTTGTTTTAATTTGAATAAGATTTAAAAAGAAATTTAATCTTTACGTTCAGTTAATGACGATGTATATTATTAATTTAATTAATAAGAGTTAAGTGATTATTCTTCTTGAATGAAACCAGTTTAAGTAAGCAACCGATTCCGGAATGGAATTTAGTTGAGTTTTGAAAAGGGGTTATGAGCGAGTTTGTATTGAAGCCAAGTTTTTATAATGAAGTTATAAAAGAGATTTAAAGCGCTTATGATGGTTTAAAACAAAATTTTACTTAATATTTAAATTAAGTAAGAAGGAATCGAGAAAAAAAGGGTTTTATGTTGAACCGGAGTTTTATAAATAAGGTTTATAAAAGGGTGTAAGGCTAAAACGTTGATTTCAAGTTAGCGATACTAAATAATGACATTAAGTGAAATGAATGGACATGAAACGAGATTTTCAAAGAAGAAAATGGTTGAATGGAATAGAAGCATAATAATATGAATTGATAAGGAGTTAAGATAAGAAGTTAAAGCATTGGAAACAAATTAGAAATTGGTTGAGTTGCATGATTTTCTGAGTGTTAATATGATGTTGATTTCGATCTTCGGGGTTGATACTTAGTGATTTATTCACTCACTTACATATTTCCGGTCAGGGACTAATGAATGTTAAAGCAAAGAAATGCATGAATAAGAAATTGGAATGTTTCCGATGAGATAAAAAGGATTTGATAATATAAAAGGATATTTCCAAAGTAACATAAATAAAAAGGGGATTTGTGAAAATATAATGGTATTTTCTAGTTATTAATGGAAGTTATGAAATGTATTATGAACATGTTTATTCTAAAATGTTAAGTGTTGGATTTTGTTTTCAAGTAACGAAACA
This sequence comes from Allium sativum, assembly GCA_030737875.1. NCBI lineage: Eukaryota > Viridiplantae > Streptophyta > Magnoliopsida > Asparagales > Amaryllidaceae > Allium > Allium sativum. Next base: position 430,460,288 of record CM060923.1, read on the forward strand.
AAGGATATTTCATAACGTTGTTTTACGAATAATAAGTTAAACTGATTTTCCAGTTATCAATAATAAATAATGTTGTAGCAAGAGTTTCGAAATTAATTGTGAAATGAAATTTGGATATGTTTATAAGATATTTTTCTAAATATAAATAAAATGGTTTGAGAATATTCGTATATTTAAATTAAAAGTGAAAACACATGTTTGAAGTATTAAAAGACTTAGAAGTTTTAAATTAACCATTCATTAATTATATTTAATTAAAGAAGCCATGTGATGCTAAGCATTGAACCAGTGAATCTATTTTTATATTTATGTTTGCATGGTTGTTTATTTGATAGTTACATAACCGACTATCGAAACTGGCCTATACGATCGTTGGTATGGAAAGACCGGGATCGAATATACATTTGAAAACCATTCCAAACCAACGAATACGTGAATGTCAAAGGTGTTGATTGAAGATGGAGAAGGTAAAGACCATGGATCTTCATGAGTGAAAGGATTATTTAACAAATCTCTTTGATTAGCTCCTAGAGGTATTTCAACAGTGATTCTATTGTAATTGGAATCTTTCAGATTGCAAGGATTACTCGCTACTGATCCATAGGGTAATCCAAGGATGTGGTAGGAGGGTGCCTTCGGTTCATCATGAACCTGGATGACTTGTATGGACAAATGTCTGACAGAGTATTTCTTAAGTGTCACATACATTGATTTCCTCAAACGTATTTACTGTGGTTGCGGAGAACACCCTTCTCTTAGCTTAATTCCCAGAGTATTTTTGTGGATGTCAATTAATGATTTGATGGATTTTACAATGTGGCATTCAACGTTAATGTGATGTTCTTAAAAAGGTAAATCCTAACCTCAAGCCTCATTAACCGGGAAATGACAAAAATCGGGTAGGCAACATGGCCAAGTGGGTTGCTCCCAATTAGGGTGTAATATCAACTATCTAGAGAAAATCGATTTTCTTTTTTAATCTATTTCGATGTTGTCCCTTTTTCGAGAAACGGTGTGTAGCTCTCAATCGTTGGTTATATACATTCGATACGCTCAAGCGAAATGAGTGGTCAGTCATGTGTGGCCGGGTTGTAAGATGTTCTTGTTGAACCCAGTGTATTCTCCTCCAGAGATACGCTATCGGAAGGTGGTTCCATACCTTGTCATAGTCGGAATCCAATCTCCAATAAGCGCCTGTGGTTTTTGATTGTATATTACATATGTAGAGCGTGAGATGCAAGCGTTCTTCTAGATGGTTATTTATTTGATTTAAACACTATTATAATATCAGAATAAGATATGAGTTCAAAATGTTTTGGGTTTTCGTAAGGTAAAAACCATTCGTGTTTATTGGTGGATCGGTCTTACGATTATCTTTTTCTTTCAGAAAAGATTTGTTAACTTTAAAATCAAGTTGGATGTTGGTTATAAACTTAGTAGGTTTATCACTATAGTTCACTAGACTGATCTAGCGTTTTAATGCTCGGGTTAGACCGGGTTTTAAAGGTCCAGGTTATCGGATGTTGTGAAGTTCAGAGATAAGCTGAAAGAGTTCATACATATGATGCGTATTACTATTTATTCTATTGTGTGTTGTATATGAGGACAAATTATTATAACTGTCCACACATGTTGCCTATCCAAATGTATTTCAAAGCTCTCAATAAAGCTTTATTTTTGTATTATATTTTGTTCTGCTACGTTGTGAGACTCAGATTGTGTTGTATTTTTGTTTTTCTTCTTTTTCTTTTACTAATATTTCTTTCTTATCTCACCCTCTAATTTCTTTCTGTTAACTATCCGGTGTTTTCGATACTTGGGTTTCAACAGTAATACAATTTTAAGTATTATTGTTGGAATTCGGGCGTCGAACCCAATGGGTCGTTACAGTGGTATCGGAGCATAAGGTTGGGTAATAACCTTGGCTCCGTGGCGTAACTCGATAGAGATGGGGTTAGTAATTCCCTAAATTGAGTTTGAGTGTATTATATGAGAGCGTATTTATAAAATTATATATAAAAATGTTTTATATCGTGTTATTTGATTGGTTCAATTTTGAACTGGAAACAAACATGATATTGTTTTGTAAAGAGGGTAAATGAAATAATTTACCCAGATTATCTTTTTGTATAGAAAAGAAATAATTTTACGAAATTATTAAGATATTAGTATGTTTGGTTGATTTGAATAGAATTCAAATTGGATTAAAAATTTGGATTGGTTTAATATAACCAAAGAAGATTTCACATATGAAGTTACTAAAAGAGATTGAATAAATTAGGAATTGGATTCTGAAATGGAAGTAAACTAATTAGAAAATCAATTAGTTTATTGAATATGGAATTGAATCTTAACTTAGTTAAGTGGGTTAATTTGAAAATGGACATTTGGATGGAGTTAAATAAGACAAATTTGTAAATTGAATCGATAATAATGGAATGGAAATCAACTGGATATTAACCAACTAATAATTAAAGTATATTGCCAAAGTAAATATTAGTGTTGAATATAAATTCAACTGAATGATTTGATTGAGTTGATTGTGCATTGTTTGTTGATTGTTTGTTAGATAGGTAGAATATAAATTCATCAATATTTTAATAAGAGTTGAATGAATTTAAAATTGAATCCCCGTATAATAAATTTGAGTGGAATTACATATGAATTGAAATTAATGATTTGACTTTGTATTTGCATATGATTGATGCTATATGTTTGCTTTCATAAATTTGTGTAGTTAATTTGTGAATTAATGAAATATTATTTAAGAATTACATGTAATTGTTGCTTACATGTTGAATTGAGTTGAGTAAGGTACCATAAGACTTGAGAATAGACCGTGGTTGCGTAGAATGGCATATAAGTTGAGCAAGTATGCTCAATACGCTCATAAAAGGTACGCCTATGCAAAATATAAATTTTTTGGTTTTTGACTTTTATTTTCCGATCATGTGGGTCGATGTATATATATTTATTGTTCCTACGATATCGTAGAAGTCACTCCGTACAGGGGAGACCCCGCCGAATTCGGGAACTTAAAGTGTTAGAAATTATTGATATTTTTGAAAATTTTATTAACAATAATGAATTGGTTTTCGATTTAAGATAAATTGGATTTATGAAAAGTTAATGGGTCCGTAACATTTTTCTACCTTAGTAATTTCGAGGACAAAATTCTTTTAAGAGAGAAAGAATGTAACGTCCCGTATTTTTAGTAATAAGATATTTAATATATTTTATTATTTTAAATATCGATTTAGAATTATAAATTGATTAAAATATATAACTCGTTTATATAACGAAGTTTAAACGTATAAGTTATATTTAACTTACAAACCAGCTCCTAACGTCATGATAGTTCGTTTACTACGTTTTGAACATCAATTGAATATACATGATCCGATATAAGTCGGAATTCTTTGAAACAAGAATCATCTGAATCTATATAATTATATTTTTCCAATAAAAGAGAAAAATCGAGGTTTCATATTATAGATTGGGAGTTATGTCCAATTCAAATTTACAATGTTATTAAATAAATATTAAGGATTTTTTTTATATATATTTGAATATCGTTTCATCCGGGATTTTTAACGTTGAGTTCAAAATCTATATTGGTTTATTTTGAGGCTGTATAAGATTTCATTTGGAGATATACAATAATAATAATTTTTTATTATTTGGACAAATTTGTTTTGATTTAATTATATTTTATCAATATTATATAGACTATAAAAATAGCTGTTTTTCAAACGACATCCATTTTCAACAGAACATTTTATTGGAATAAGTATAGCTAATTATTGTTATATTTCCAGTTTGGAGCCAATTAGAACTATTTTGAATGTGTGTGCAAATTAAATGTGAACCGATGAGTAAATTGAAATTAAAATTACAATAACATCATTGTGCAAATGGAGTCGATTTTCAGCGAAATTAGTTTCATCGGGACCGGAACGTTAGGACGTAATAGCGTGTTCATTTTTATTACGTTTGGAGTTCGTGTTTGTCGGTACGAAAATAAAGCGGTCAGCGTAACTAGCGGTGGAATAAATTAATAACTGTATAAATAAAATAAAATAAATTTTATTAAATAATATAAGACTTAAATCCAAAGAAAAACAATACAACGTTTACTGGATATTATAGATCACAACTATATATGAGATCATATCTAGCAGTAGGATGAATGACGTTAGGTATAGCAAGAAAGTAATGTCATGTGCAATTCTGATATCCTTCAAAAAGTGCTGATGCAATGCAAGTTGTGTCTAGGCCTGTGAAGACCCGTAACTTCCCCGGTAAGGAAAGCCCGGATACTACGAGAACAATACACAAAAGAACACAGACAGAAGAACATTTCATTGTATATTTACAACAATTCCATCAGAATACAAGAATATACAGAGTATGAATAAATATTACACAGAAAATATCAGAGATTTAAATACATTACTGCAGCGGAAAAATAATACAATACACAACTGAAAGAGATATACAGTTACAGAGCTTTCCGGATGTCATTCCAGCTGTAAACCAGGATCCTGTGAATATAAATCTACAAAACCAAAACTACTAGCTGCCCGTGTCGAAAATAAGGGCACCCAGAATTTAGGTTAAAATAATAAACTCCAGGTCAGTCATGTGACTAGTGTGAGAACTAAAACAGTTATTTAAAGCTTTAAATCAGATATATCAAGGGACCAGGCCGTATAACACGGAACGGGTTTCCTCCCAAAAATACCGGTGCATATAACAAAACAGCGCAATGCTTTTTGGAAAAATGAAGCTATTATAAGACTCAGGTCCTATCACACAATGCAACGCAAGCCGGGGGATAGGGTTTTACCTTACAATAGCCAAACATGCTTGGTACGTTTAAAACAAATCATTTGATACTATTATAAGTGCATAGTGTATAAAACAACTTCAAATCATAAGTATCAATCATAGACGGCATGGGTACCATATATCATGTCACTAATACTAGGCTCTACAATCAAAACCGCAAAGTCACGTATTGGAAGTCGGATTTCCATCTGTGAACCGAGGCAAAAGATAGTCCTCTACCGATTTCGAGACTCTCTAGCTCGAGCCTCAGGACAAGTACTTAGTCAAGCCCTTGGATCGTCAGGGCCGGTCCACCGATGTGGATTAAAATGCCTGAACACTGCTTTCCCCGCCCTTTGGGGCGTAAATGAGCCAAATGACTCCATCGGCTCCACACAGTCACCGATATATCTGAGGCGCCTAGCAGCAGCAACAACTACACAGGTGAAAATAATATATGTCAGGGTTGGTAGGTCACTGACACCACCCTAGCTAGAAGGAAACGCATGCCCTCCCTGATGTCCTCTCCCGTTTCTGGTTCACAACCGGGGTGTGAGGCTCGTGAATCAACGTTACACAAAGCTATGCCACACAGGCGGTGCTTTGATCATAACCACAAGACTTTGCTTTCCAACAGAAGCCTTGATCAATTGCCACTTAGGCATGCCACACAGGCAAGTCACTCCATGCAATTGATATCCATAAATATATAACTCCTGAGCTCGTACGTCTCAGAGAAGGGCGTTAAGCAAGAGAACAAATTCTCCGCCGCCAAACAGATATATATTTAATAGAAATCAATCACACAGAAAAAAATCCAATGTTAGACACACAATCCATTTACAAGTTCGTTCTGGATCTGAACGAAACCGGAGGCACCTTGTACCTCGCATATCCATCGATCTCCAAGTACGTCTAGACGATCACCAACTGATTCCCTCCTCTTGGGTGTACATCCCAATCAAGATCATCAGTAATTTACCAAACGATGTGAAGACCTATTATTCAGAATGGGTTAAACCCGGTCTTTCTGAATAACTCGCGTATATAATAAACAAGTGTTACACAAACAAAACATACGCCTCAATCCAATTCATAATATTATTTTATTCAAATATTCTTATACTTTAGGAAAGGTTCCCATTAATTTTATCAAAGATAAATTCTTTAAATTTATTCTTTAATCTCCTTTTGAATATCAATTCAAACTAGTCGGGATTAGCGAACCACACCGAAGTAATCATTTATTTTATTTTTCCAATCCCAACCTATTCACCCCATGAAGTAAAACTGGTCATACTTTATATCTAACACTACAGTGTTATCAGTAAATTCAATTACCATTTCACGTTCAAATCTAATTAAAGATTTAACTATCGCTTGGAGCAAAACCGGTGATACTCCATTCTCTATCAAATCAATCTAATAAAAGATTCATTAAAACTCCACTTGGTTTTAATCTTCCCAAAAATCAATATTAATGATTGTTTAACTTGGGAAATCACATCCGGACTTTTAACTGGGTTTAAGAACAATGTTAACGAAGACACCATTCACAATAAACCTAAATCCCATTTGATATTAAATACAAGGCTCTGAATAGAAAATATATCGGCTTATATTCAATACCAAATTCTACGACCAACAAATATCGTATTGGAAATAACGATATAAATATATCTTTCAAATTTCCATAACAATATCTGTATAATCACGAAATCCAACATCGAAATATTACAAAGACAATTTCGATTCAAATCCATTCCAATTCAATTATTGGAAATTCTGGTTACTTTTAAAACACCTTTCAAATTCAATTTATTTATTTGAAAAATAAACTGATTTTAATTCTAGCTCAAAACTAGTTCATTTCGATAAAAATCTATTTTTATCTTTTCAAATATGAAGTTTTTCATCCTATTTCTTTCCAGATCATTTCTTATGATTTTACACAAATTATTACTATTTTTAATAATTTTATCAAGGCCCGTACAGTCGATTTCCATCAACGGCCATCGAACTGCACTTACAGCGACCTTTTCCAAATTTGATTTGGACATAATTCCAAATCCAACCGTTAGACTTCAAATCTCTAATATTCCTCAGAAAGCATTTTTCGGTACAAACCCAACGATTCTGGTTTGAGGAGAATCCAACGGTCGGATCTCCCGTAATGTCCATTTGAAGTCAATGGTCGAAATTCGCGAACTGCCGCGGCGTGTTCTATTCAGGCCATTTAATATGTATAATATATATTATATATATTTCATCGATTTCCTTTTAAAATGTATTCTATAAGTCGTTTTCAAAACAATTTCAACTTCATATTCAATTTCTAATCAAAATTGAATGTTCCATATCATTAATCTATAAATGATAATATTTTCGAAACGTTATATTTTGAAATCACTTCCTTTTCTATATTCATTATAAAAACGAATATAATCGATATAAATATCATTCGCGTTAAATGGCGCATATCTAACCAACACGACTTTATATATTTCAATAACTTCGTTATTCTATTCAATAAATGAATATTTTCTTCAACACATGAATATATATTTCTTTCAATACATGAATATTCTCAACACATGAGTATCGTCAACACATGACAATTTTTATTCTATTCAACACATGAATTTTCTTTCATTCAACACATGAATTTCCATTTTATATTATTCTATATTTTCCAAATTGAAATAAGGCCCAATCAATTACCATATAATGTTAATTATATGGATTCCATACAACACATGTATATAATAGCAACGACAAATAATCAACCATCATCCAGAGTGCATTCTACACTGTATAAGCATCAAATATAAATATTCAACGCTTATAATAGCCTGTCAATCAATCGATCGACATACAGCTAATTATTGGGATTAGTGTATGTCCAATTTCATCCCAACACCCGTGTAGGGTTTCAAACAATCAAACACAGATTTTATTTGTGTAGTAGGGTGATGTGTAAAATTGATCGTCCCAATCAATATCAGTCAAATCGGTGTACATAAACAAATCATTCGATTTGTAAATGAATATTTATTTTACATACACGTTAAAAATTATATTTTTAACTATAAGATATTTTCCACTATAAAATATTTTATTTCATTGCACATCACACAATAAAATTTTACAACACGACAATCAAACAAACAAGTCATCCATGGTCTGTGGACGATGGGTGTTGGGTGCTGCTAAGCACCGTCAGCATCCTAGTATATATTTCAACTAGAAATTAAAATAAAAGCGAGGAGTTCTCACCTTGGGATCCACTCCACCATTTCATTTCTAAATTTCTGAACTGTTCGAATTCCTTTATGATTTCAATTCGTTCCAACGCAATCTGTTTCACACAATGTTTATATTAAAAATCAGATTTTTATTTCAACGCTACATATATAAAAATCATATTTTTATTATCTCTATTATATAAAAATCATAATTTTATTCTTTCTAAAGTAAAAAAAATCATATTTTTATTCTTTCTATAATATAAAAATCATATTTTTATTCTTTCTATAATATAAAAATCATATTTTTGTTCTTTCTATAATATAAAAATCATATTTTTATGTAAATAAAAATTGCGTTTTCATGATATTACTTCATGGATAAAAATCATATTTTTATGCCACTATTTTAAAATAAAATCTAATTTTATCGCTACTAAAAATCCAATCTTTATTCCTGCTATAAATACTAAAGATCGTATTTTTATACGCTTAAAGATCATATTTTTATTAACTAAAAATTAAAATTAAAGGAGAAATCAAAAAAACCTTACTGCGCAATGGGGGGGCTGGAGGAAGGCGGAGGTGGCTCCTTGGTGGCGGCGGGGGATCGCAGTGGCTAGTGGCAGCGCCACTTCGGCCAAAGCAGTGGAGTAAAGGGAGTACTTCGTGTCTTGGGGCTTCACCGAGGGGCTTCAGGAGAAAGGAGGAGGGGGCGCGGTGCCCTGTAGTGGCTGCCAGAGGCGGGCGGCGCGATTGGAGGTCCCCCTGGTGGAGGCGGCGACGAGTCCAGGTTTTTTTTTTTTTTCATTTCATCGACTTGAAACTGAATGGGAGAGGAAGAGAGAGAAGAAGGAGAGAGGTAAGGGTAGTTGACCTAGTTTAAATAATTTAATATTTAATTATTTTAATAGTTAAAAAAAAAGTTGATTTCCCATTTAGACTCCAAACGAGACCCAACGACTGTCGCCCTCAGCTAATTACCCCTATTCCGAACACAATGGAATATGCTCGGTAAGCTGATTCGGCTGTTATGATAGGTTTTCATCAAAATTAAAATATAAATCTATAATATTCAATTTGAACGCACGTTTTAATTTACTGGGGTCACACACAAGCTCTAAGAATTCTAGAAAAATTATTTCTAGCTTCGTATTGACGATACGGTCCTAACAAAACTAATTTCGTCAAATTCTGAGGCCATTTGAAAAATGGCCATTTTCAAGTCGATTAAAATCAACTAAAACTGGTCAAACGCATTTTCCTTTGCCACACTCACATGTTGATTCAGAAAATTACGAATTTTGAAACCTAGCAATAATTAGACATCACAAATCCAACAAAAGTGGTTTCGTTGAAGACCGAAGTCGTTTGCAAAATTCCCATTTTTAAGGGCTAGAATTCCATAGCGACTATTCTGAATTTTCAACTGGGCATATCTTTTGATTCCCACTATGAAATTTTTATTTTTTGGATTCGTTGGAAAGATATTCTCAATTAGATTCTAATATTTTTGGTTTTACTAAAATCCGGTTTATTTTGCATCCTGCACATTCATTTGAATTTTGGAATCGAATTTTCGAACTACCGCGCCATTTTCAATTCCTTTTATAATTATAAATAATTATTTATTTTCTAACGTCGATTCAAATTAATATATACGTTTTAATTCTATTCAAAATAAATTTCTTGTCGTTATTATTTAAAATAATCATTTTAAATATTCAAAATTCACTAAAATTATCAAAATAAAATTTTAAATTGGCTCGGATTTCCGGGTTATTACAAGGACAATTTGCAGGCTATGTATAGAAGGAAAGTGACGATATATATATATCAGAGTGGGACATCATACTTAAGAAACCAAAATAGTACACACCTAAGTTTAATAAACGCAACCTACTTTATGTCTTGTATTTTCTAAACTACACAGCTACCCTACTTAAGAACTAATGCAGTTACCCCCCTTGTTTAGCCTTCCAAGAAAAGACAACACCTGTTGTCCACCTTTCTTGAATTTTCACTTCGACTACTGCTTCTGTCCTCGCACACCTAAAATCCAAAGCCTACCTCGTATGTTACGAATTGACATCGTCTATATCTTATTTTCGTTCGACTGTGTATAAATATCGTACCCCAAACCATGTTTTAATTTATTTTTCTGTAAGTAACTACATATCTCTTTATTCCAACGAACGGCAGGAAGCTCGAAACCTCCCTCCTTAAAATCCTCACAAACCTCCGATCTAATGTAAAAGCCCTTAACTACAAATTTATTGAGCTCTTCGAGGGATATAATATGATCGGTTATGTTCGAATCTCGATCATCGTGGTGGCTAGATCTACGCCTAAAACGGTGGTTGTTTGAAGGCTTGTGACTGATGATCCCTAGAGCTGGACGGACCAATGCTACTAGCAAAGGAGGAGTGGGAAGAAGCGCTTCCTCTGGTGGTGTTGGACCGTTCTCAGGTGATGGGAATGCGACACAATGGTGGTTGATGTTGGAGCGTGAGTGAAAGTCGGATCTGTAGCTATAAAGAACGACGAGAAGAAGCGAAGAGCAACAGTAGAAATAAAAGGAGTTGGGTATATTTTTGTCAATACGTGGTAACTTGAGGAAGTAGCAGAAATTATATAAGTCAGACAATTTGAATGGAGGAATAAGGTCGCGTGTTTGGGTTTGGTACATGAAGTCTTAGTGAAGATTTCGTTTTTACTATGAAATAGGTGGTTTGATAGGAAGTAATAAACAAAGGAGGGCCAGGGTAATTCGTGTTGTGGCTTTTGAATGGAAGGTCAGGCAGTTTAAAACCAATAAAGAAAGAGAAGAAAAAAAGAAATGGGTTCGAAATATATATTATTGGGAACAAAAATAAAGCGCGGAAGGAAGTTTCGACAAAATCAAAACTAACCAGTATTGGGAACAAAAAGATATATATAGCGGCTTGTTATTTGGTAACATAAAGTGGGTTTACTAATACTGGAGCATGGCAGGCAGTTCGTGTATGAACAAGCCTAAATCCTTTTAGCTGAATGATAACGTAAATATATATTTTTAATTCGGTTAATCGAGGTTTAGTTAGGAATAATTAATTTTATAATTAAGATGGTATGTTATAATTTGAATAATTTTTTATCCGGTGAACATAATTTAACGAAACAAATTGCAATGAGATCATGGTGACAAGCACAATATTCTAGAACAGTCTGGGCAGATTTGGAAGCAACATGAATTTTCGATTAAATTAAATGATAGTTTAATTTAATTGAAATTGAACCATTCAACGAATAAAATCAAGTGAATATAACTCACTCGATTTTTACCCACTTATATTTTACAAAAGTCAGGATTGAATTTGCGTGTTGTAGTTGATAATTTTTTGTTGTGTGCTGAATATTTATATATTGGATGAATTGGTTGGATTACATGTTATTTAATTTAAATAAAAATCTAATCACTATTTTAATGATTATTTCCAAATGAGGTAATTTACCTTATTGGTTATGTTTATAATCATATAAACGTATTTAATTAAAATATGAATCTTTAGATTACCGTTATTTATTTATTGTCGAATATTATATCTGTTTAATTTAGTTGAATGACATTATTTTGAGGTAACCTATTTGGATGCATAGAAAAACAGATTGGAGGGATCTAACTGAATTCCTCAAATTTATTGTTTATTTTCGTATTACAATTATATAAACTGTTTGACCAACCAGATTAGATGATTGATTTGTTTATTGATTGCTGAGTCATAATTCAACATTTGTTATGATATTAACCAATGGACAGGCTGTAAATTTTGTCCGAATTTTCCGATGTCTGTTTGTGTCCATGACCGAAATACGTCCGTCCAAGTCCGTCCTATTTTTATTTAGGAAACGAGTTAGGACAACAAAATTTGTACGAGAAAATATCATGTCCGGTTCGGGCTTGTCCGAATTCATCTGAATTACTAGTAATTCGACGTATAGTTGAGAGAAAATCTAAAAAAAGGTACAAGATGTGATATAAATAGCCATGTCCGACCGAGTCCGATCGTGTTCGATAATGTCCATGTCCGACTGATTTTATTTAGGACACGAATTAGGACAATGAAATTTTTCCAAGAAACTTTTTTGTCCGGTCCGTGTTCGATCCAATTTTTTTAGGATACAAACTGAACACACCTCCGTCCGATCCGGTCCGACCGATTTACACCCCTACCAACGGGCAGTATTGATTGAATAGTTGGTGGCAGATGACTTAAAAATAAATTGTTTTATAAATATTGATTTACTGTCAGATGAATAGATAGGAATGGAGTTATAAAATTTATTTTATAACTGAAGATAGATTTTTGAAATCTATTAATTTAAATGGAAGTTTATTAAAAGAAAATGAATATTTATTATTTAAGTTTGTAAGTAATTACTAAATGGTTTTATAACGCAAGTTCTTATGTTAATAAGATTTTATAAGAAAATGAGCAGAAATTAACCTAATGGTTAAGAGATTGGATTAATTGTTTCCAAGGGACAATTAGATGAGATTATTTAAATTAATTATATTAGTAATTAATTTAATGGAATGACTAATTGAAATTGATTAACGAGATAATTATGTTTGAGTTGACTAAGTCAACTATTTTAATTGAAACTGGTTATTTCATTTAGTTATTTTAAATTAATCAAATGAAATAGTTTATCAAATATTTATTTTAATTTGAATAAGATCATAAGAAGAAATTTAATATTTTTGTTCGGTTAATGAGGATGTATATTATTAATTTAATTAACATTAGTTAAATGATTATTTTTCTTAAATGAAATCCATTTAAGTAGCAGATTTTGGAATGGAATTTAGTTGAGTTTTGAAAATGGGTTATAAACGAGTTTATATTGAACCGGAGTTTTTATAACGAAGTTATAAAAGAGATTTAAAGTGATTACGATGGTTTAAAATAAATGTTTACTTAATATTTAAATTAAGTAAGAAGGAATCGAGCTAAAAAGGGTTTTATGTTAAACCCAAGTTTTATAAATAAGGTTTATAAAAGGGCGTGAGGCTAAAACATTGATTTCAAGTTGGCGACACTACATAATGACATTAAGTGAAATGAATGGAATTGAAAAGAGATTTTCGAAGTAGAAAATGGTTGAATGGAATAGAAGCATAATAATATGAGTTGATAAGGAGTTAAGATAAGAAGTTAAAAAATTGGAACCTAACTGAAGATTGGTTGAGTTGAGTGATTTTCTAAGTTTTAATTTGATGTTGATTTCGGTCTTCGGGGTTGTTACTTAAAGAATTATTCGCTTACAGATTTATGGTCAGGGACTAATGAATGTTGAAGTATAGAAATGCATGAATAAGAAACATGAATGATTCCAACGAGATAAAAAGGATTTGATAATATAAAAGGATATTTCCAAAGTAACATAAATAAAAAGTGGATTTGTGAAAATATAACGATATTTTCGAGTTAATAATGGAAGTTTTGAAATGTGTTATGTATTCTAAAAAGTTAAGTGTTGGATTTTTTTTCAAATAATGAAATAAAGGAGATTTCATAACGTTGTTTAACAAATAATAAGTTAAACTGATTTTCCAGTTATCAATAACAAATAACGTTGTAGCAAGGGTTTCGAAAATAATTATGAAATGAAATTTGGATATGTTTATAAGATATTTTTCTAAATATAAATAAAATGGTTTGAGAATATTCGTATATTTAAATCAGAAGTAAAAACACATGTTTGAAATATTAAAAGACTTAGAAGTTTTAAATTAACCATTAGTTAATTTTATTTAATTAAAGAAGCCAAGTGATGCTGAGTAATGAACCAGTGAATCTATTTTTATTTTTATGTTTGCATGGCTGTTTATTTGATAATTAAATAACTGACGATCAAATCTGGCCTATATGATTGTTGGTATTGAAAGACCGAGATCGAATATACATTTGAAAACCATTCCAAACCAACGAATACGTGAATGTCAAAGATGCTGATTGAAGATGGATAAGTTGAAGACCATGGATCTTCATAAGCGAAAGGATTATTTGTCAAATCTCTTTGATTAGCTCCTAGAGGTATTTCGACAGTGATTCTATCATAATTGGAATCTTTTGGATTGCAAGGACTACTCGCTATTGATCCATAGGGTAATCCAAGAATGTGGTAGGAATGTGCCTTCGGTTCATCATGTTCATGGATGACTTGTATGGACAAATGTCTGGCAGAGTATTTCATAAGAATCATGTACATTGGTTTCCTCAAACGTATTTTATGTTATTGTGGAGAAGACCCTTCACTTAACTTAATTTCCAGAGTATTTTGTTGACGTCAATTAGTGGTTTGATGGATCTAACAATGTGGCATTCAAAGTTAATGTGATGTTCTAAAAAAGGTAAATCCTAACCTCAAGCCTCATCAACCGGGAAATGACAAAAATCAAGCAGGCAGCATGGCTAAGTGGGTCGCTCCCAATTAGGGTGTATTATCACCTATCTAAAGAAAATCGATTTCCTTCTTTATTCTATTTGGACGTTGTCCCTTTTCAGGAAACGGTGGGTAGCTCTCAACCGTTAGTTATTTACATTCGCTACACTCAAGCGAAATGAGTGGTCAGTCATGTGTGGCCGGGTTGCAAGATGTTCTTGTTGAACCCAATGTATTCCTCTCTAGAGATACACTATCGGAAGATGTGTGACTCCCCACGTCTGTTAATGTCATCTTTATCAGAATGCATTAAGTTTCATGAATCGTTATAGGTAAACAAAAACAGAAACATTACAAGATAGATATAAAATAACAACGGAATTTAAACTTTATTTAAACAGAAAACATCGTGTCCAAAACATTGTTACACCACAAGTATGAAATACAAAAAACCCATTACATCAACTTAAAGCTTCTGTCTTGTACTAAAATCATCAGAGTACAGTAATAGAAGAATTATAGTTCCCCCATAAATATAGCCATATCAGAGAAGACAGGAAATCAAAGCGGTACATCTAAGCAGCTCCAAGCAGAATGAAAGAGAGAATCCAAATCAAGCCGGGGTATTCCCACCTTGAGAACCTCGAGGGAATGGGGCGGAAGAGAGAGAAGAGGAAACAAAATGGGTCAGACATAAAATCTGGCGAGTCTAGTTACTTTTAACGTATAAATAAGTAAAAGCATCATGACAGGCATATAAACTGGATGAGAGAAATAACAGTATCGTAAGACAGGTATAACAGACTGAGTAGGATAAACATAATAAACATGACAGAATATAGTGCGCTTCTCAAGTACTTCTCTCTGCACCAATACTAGCATATCAAGAACAAGATGATTCTAACTAGAACAAAATGGTAGACTTAGTTGTACTTCTAGTAACAGGTTTTACCCAAACAAGAATAACATGTAGCCCAACATGAATGAAAGGTGTTACATCCAACGAAAATAAAAGGCTCCCAACAAGCAATACTAGATGTACCCTAATTACTACCCCCAATCGATCGGCTCCCTACCCCGTAGATACCCGTGCTGACACCATAGTAGGATGTATCACTTCCTAAAGTGGAAACCCCGTTATTTTCAAGATGCACAGCTATATCTACTGATGTCACAACGTCTTATCTTTCTGAACAAGCGGACCCATGCACGCACATGACTCTAATGGAATGCGCCGTCAACACCCTCACTCAAGTGGCCTCTTATAATCATCTCAGTAAGCGTGCCCCGACCCCGACCTTGTCCGGAGTACTCGTTTGATACCTATATGGGTTACAAGCTGAAACGGATCCACACAACAGATGATACAAGCTTCCCTCCTAGGCTTGCATCCCCACTACTAGGATTTTAACAGGTTATTCCTAACAGTTTAACAAGGTTGCATAACCCCCACATGTAAAGCAGGTTAAGTTTGTTAGGTATATATATATATATATATATATATATATATATATATATATATATATATATATAGCCCGCCCCCACAGATTTAACAAGGTTAACTTAACCCCCACTGATTCAAGCAAGTTTACTTAACCCTTGATCAATTTAACAGGTACATGTAACCCCCCACAGATTTAAACAAGTTAAGTATTATAAGTTAACAAGTTATACATTTATGGTTGTTAATGGACCAGACCTCTCACATTAAGTTTACCACTTGTAGATGCTGGATATGCAGGGCGGTTCCGGGATGGCTTCTACCACAAGTCGGAATTAACCTCGTGTATTAGCACCATTAAGTGTACATTTAAACACTCGGCCCCTCACATTAGATTAACCACTTGTGGACGCTGGATTTGTCAGGCGGTTCCAAGCAGACTTCAGCCACAAGTGTAAACTAACCTCGTGTTTAAGTGCGGTTACAGTTTCTAATTACTGTAATTCTAGACATTTTCATTATTAATCAATTTTCATGTTTATCTAAGATTATGCCCCAAATCCCAGTTCGATTCACATTACAAGTTATGCCGTAAATTAAAGTTTTAGATCAAGATATAAATTATGCCCAAACCCCAATATGAATTATGCCCCAAATTAACATTCCCTACCGTTCCCAATTTCGTGCGCTCGCATATTTCAGCGATATGCCTAGTCTTGAAGGTAGCCTGGCTATAAAAATAAAAAGGGAAGGAGGGAGAGAAGATAATAGGAATTAGAATAATAACAAAATAAGCATAATATGTCAAAATAGGCATACTAACTGAATAGACATATAAAGACAGAAATAAGCGTAATAGAAGAATGGGCATATGATTATGAAATTAGGCATGATAACAGAACATGCATATCAGGAATAGGCATAAGAGAACTAAACATCAAATTAGGTGAACAAGTAATAGCAGATCTGATTAATTATGATTCAAGTTATTAACAAGCACTGATTTAGATCCAACTTATGAACATATCAAGATTACTTTTTACATGTTTACATCTAAAAAAAACATAGGCTCACTGTGACTGGATCTAAAGAACAGAGAAGTGATTGTTGATGTTGTAGCAGAGATCCTTAAATCCGTATAACTTGTTATTGCAGAAGAATAGTGTAACAACCCGAATTTTAACAACATGTGAAAACAAGAAATCAATGTATAATTAAAAATGGAATAAAATATATAAAAATATGTTTATATAGGTAAATAATGGTGATGCATAAGAAGAATTAATTAATATTTGGAAGAGAAGAAAAATTAGTTCGGTAACGGTGTGTGTAACGGAAAAGATAGTAAAATAAGGATAATTAATTTAAGAATCAGGAATTAGGTAAAATGGACTTCACCATTACGTTCCTCTCGAAAAAATACGCGAAATAGAGTCCGAGTTTTCGAAAAGCGGAGTCCGTATGACCAAGATATGGCCAAAACAAGTTTCAGCAGACTTTCTGGCAGACAGAACCGAGTCGACCCTAGAGTCGACCTCCCCAGGCCAGGTCGACCCTAGAGTCGACCCCCCCCCCCCTTACAGGTCGACCTGGTCGGCCTGGTTTGGCCCAGAACCCATTTTTGAAGCCCGGTATGTGTTTTGATGGTCCGGATTGACTCTGGGGTTGTTCTAATGGCCTAAATAAGTTTCCTACAACTATTTAAAGACCCTAAGACCTAGGCTAAATCATACTATTTCATTTTAGCACTCATGCAGCCGCCATTAAACCTAGAACTCTAAATTAAAAATACAAAGAACAAAAATTAAAGAAGACGAAGGATGATTCTTGAAGGCTACAACTAGAAGCTACAACAACTATGACGCTTTAGACAACAGATTTGGGGCTATTTGATTTAAAGTTTTGATTTGGATTGCTTGCTTCATATTGTAAGTTCTATGTTACTTTTTAGGCAAAAACGCTAAAATAACATGGACATGTTATGAATTGAAACCCGATTTAGGAACTATTATTAATCCATGTTTATATTGTTTAACTTTGAAATCATAATTTGGGAATTTCTCTATGTCAATGTTGCAAGTTAAACTTATCATGATTTTGATGTGGTTATGAATCACTTGGGCTTAATTGTATGGCAAGTTGGACTAATACATGTCCATGGAATCATTATGTTTATTGAAATCTTTATGTTGTTTAAACCATGCCTATGATGCTAATTAAACCATGTCTATGATGTTAATGAAACTATGCATGTGATGTTAATATACCTATCATGTTAATGACAAATTGGGAATTGCTAGGTCATGATGAAAAGTTGGAATCATTATGTTTATAATGCTAGATGAGAATCATTATGTTAAAAATACTAAATTGGAATCCACTATGCCTATTAGAATTACCATGTCTTTAATGTTTCCTGTTTATAATAAAATTATTATTATGCCCGCAATGATTATTATGCCTATGATGTAAAGTTTAATTCATCATGTTAAACTAAGTTAGAACCATTACTATGCCAAGTTATCATCACGCTAGTATTGAAACCATGAGATATGTTATAGCCTGTTTATTATGCAAGTGAATTGTCACATATGCCTATCACATGTTTGGTGTTATTCCCCTTTATCTCTTGAATTGTTTATGCTTGTGAACGAAGTACGTTTATATGCGTTGGGGATACGATTGGGTAGAATAGGCAATACTTGAATTGATTATAATCATAAATCGTGAAATTTGGCATAAGTAGAACATGAAATATGGCATGAAAAACTTGACTTGAACATTCCATAACTTGACCTAAAACATGCCTTAGTTGGGCATAAAATTGACATGTGAACATGCTATGAAAATAGCACGAATTTGATAAGAACATGGGCATGACTTTAGAAAACAAGAAAATGGCCAACTCGAGGTTGGGTTGAGTTTGTAGTGTAAATCTGCCCGGAACCGCCCGGCAAATCCAGTTGCTACAAACAATAGGATCCAATGTGGGTAGTTGGTCACTTCGCGCTTGAAACCCGAGGTTGGGTTGAGTTCGTAGCGTAAACCTGCCCGGAACCGCCCGGCAAATCCAGTGGCTACGAACAATAGGATCCAATGTGAGTGGTTCGGTGCATTAACGAATCAATTAATGCCAATTAGGGTTAAGTCATGAACATGAAAAGACAACTTAACCAACTTGAACACGATTTTTAAGGCTAAGTCATGAACTTGAAACGACAACACTTAGCCAACTTGACATGACACGTAGGCGAGTTAAGTCACGAATTTAAATGACATACTTAACCATCTTGACATGACTAGACTGGAAAAGGATTAAGTCACGAATTACATGACTTAATCGGTTAGGCGGGTTAGGTCACGAATTACATGACCTAATCTGTTAGGCGAAACCCTAGACACGACCCTTTTCAGCAGTAACCCTCTAGATGTATCAAGGTACCCTGGGGCTAGGCCGGGTGGGGCACAATTACTGGGCTGATTGTAAGAGGTGAACGACGACAGTGAGGTATGCCAGTGTAGGTTCGGTGGACTACGGTCGTGCACGTATTCCGGGGCAGACACTGGGTATCCGTAGATTTCTCTGTGCATCTTGAATCGTGTCAGGGGTTGACACCCTAGGGCTGATACACCCGAAGGTGGACCCAGCACAGGTGACTACATTCGTGATTAGCCGTATGACACGGACACTTGACGAGCTAGAACTTGTAGGGAGCCGATCGACTAGATAATCGCTCCGTAGGACCCCTTACTTGGGTCAGACCCCGTTTCAGGGTCATTTCATGATATTGGTCCGTGGGATTTATTTCGTGATTAACTAGTGACATGGGCTTAGTATACTAGTACGGTCGATGCAACGAATCTTGAACATGTGATGCTTTATTTAACTTGTCTTGACTTATCATGATCACCTTAGCCTATCTTGTCCACCTTGACACCATTCTCAAGTTTAGTTCCAGTTCATACATGACATGTTGTTTTAACCGTTTCTACACTGAAAGTCACTAGAACTTACTCAGTCTTTATGACTGACCCTTTTCCTTTCGCCTCTTTTTCTTTCGTCCCCCCCCCCCCAGGTTCTCAGGGAGGAAACACTAGCTCTTAGCTTGGATATCACTTGCTTTAGCTCAGCATGTACGGTTTGCTATGGCTGCTTCTTTTTACTGCACTTGGGGAATAAGCTGTTTTTCTGTTTTTAAGCTATTGCTTCTTTGGCTATTATTACAAGACAGTTGTAATGAAGTTATTTGAAATGTTTGTAAGAGACATGGTTTATTTTGGAATAAAATGAAGTTCTGTTTTGCTCATAAATTCTTCCGCTGTTTACTTAATTTTTTTATTAATGTTCTGTCTTGTGATAATTCTGTGATGTTATCTCGATAATACCCCTCCAAAACTAGTGCATTCCCTTTGTGAGTGACCCTAGCGGAGGTGGGGTGTTACAAATAGGCTATTTTAATCTAAGTTGGAGCAACATCTCGTTGTCTCCGTTGTTTTTTGTGAATAAAACAATGAGAATGAGGTCCTATTTATATCTTAAGGTCAATAAATCTTGCTCAGAAATGTGTCCACATTCAAAGAAATTGATCTGGCCAGATCTGACTAGGGTCGGCTCCGGGGTCGAACCATGGGTCGACACCCATAGAGGACGGGGTCGACCCCTAACAGGCCGATTTCCTCCCTTTTCCCGCTGTTTGATTTCAAATTCTGGTTTTTTTATTTATATTTAAATGGCTTATATGTATATAAACTTCAACCTTAATATCTTCTTCGTACGATGTTCGTTTTACGCAAACTCGGAGTTTATCTAAAATAGAATTTCGAGACGGATGCAATGTTGTAGTCCGTTTTACTTAATTCCCAATATTTAATTAAGTATTCTTTAGTTTATCATTATATGTTCTTTAAAATTACGGGGTGTTACAAGATGCTTCCATACCTTGTCATAGTTGGAATCCAATCACCAATAAGCGCTCGTGATTTTTGATTGTATATTATATACGTAGAGTGTGAGATGCAAGCGTTCTGCTAGATGGTTATTTATTTGTTTTAGACACTACTATAATATCAAAATAAGATATGATTTCAAAATGTTTTGGGTTACCTTAAGGTAAAAACCATCCGTGTTTATTTGTGGATCGATCTTACGATTATCCTTTTCTTTCAGAAAAGATTTGTTAACTTTAAAATCAAATTGGATGTTGCTTATAAACTTAGTGGGTTTATCACTCTAGTTCACCAGACTGATCTGGCATTCGTAATGCTCGGGCTAGACCGGGTTTTAAAGGTTCAGGTTATCGGAGGCTGCGAAGTCCAGAGATAAGCTAGGGGAGTTCAGACATACGATACGTATTAATATTTATTCCGTTGTGTGTTGTATGTGAGGACAGATTATTATAACTATCCAAATGTATTGGTCTACTCTAATGATTGTAAGTTTTATTTCAAAGCTCTCAATAAAGTTTTATTTCTATATTATTTTTTGTTCTGTTGCGTTGTGAGACTCTGATTCTACTGTGTTGTTATTCTCCTTCTTTTTCTTCTATTCTAATAATTTTTTCTTATCTCACCATCTAATTTATTTTTGTTAACTATCTCGTGTTTTCGATACTTGGGTTTCGACAGTAATACAGTTTTAAGTATTATTGTCCGAATTCGGACGTTGAATTTCCCGGGTCGTCGTTACAAGAGACTTGTCGCTTCAAGATTGAAGGTTAACCGTGGTTCAAATCGAGGTTGGGTTAGGTTTGAAAACACTAATTAATAAATATGAAATGTTGATACATTTTGTAAATATGCCTATCCATGTTTGTCAATAAGCTTATTATTTGTGCATGAAACATTTATCGAAGCACTCGACCACACCTTTATTCTCTACAACATAATTTTATTACTTCCACTTTTCAATTAATTATTACAATATCTCTCTCTATGTCAATAATTAGTAGAATTCGCCAACATGAATGTCGTAGAGGATGAAGAGATCTACTTTTTCTGTTTTAGCTGCACTTGGAATGGTGGTGTGTGGAAGTCGTGGCAGTTTGTAGTTAACGGTGGCGGTTGGAGTAGGAAGTACTAGGTGCTCTCAACATTGAGTTCAATGGTGAAGACGGCGCATGATTTGGTGAGGCTGGAAGAGAGACACAAGGAAGGGAAATTGGGATATAAGGATGGTGCATGGGTTCAGGTTAGAGAGAAAAGATGCATGCGTGAGGCAAAATAGAGCTAGTTATTCATTCATTGAAAGGAATTTGCATAAAGGTCCATTTAATCAAACCGACTGTTAGGGAGGTTTCCCTACTGTAAGAGAGCCAAAATAAAACTCTCTGAAGCCAACTATATTCGCCTAAATAATCTTAGTTCAGCGTTCTTCTTATTCCGCCTCCATGTTTTTTTTCCTATTTTTTCTACTAGATTTTGATTTCTATCCAATTCACATCATTCAAATTCCATATCTGACACCTCGTTCTTCGCTTGCAATTCCTACTTCCTCTTCTTCGCTAAAATTAACCACAATAGTATACGCGAGTTACACACCACACTCGAAACCCTAATGAAGATCTACCACCTGAACCTCTTTAAACTTCTCGGATTCTACTCCTCCGGCCCAGATCGCATCATCATCTACAAATTTATTTGAAACGGTAGCTTGGAATCCTGGATCTACGATCCGATCGAAATCCAAATCAGCTAACTTGGGAAACCCGGTTTGGCATATATAAACTCATATTATGAAAAATATATGCATTTATTTACTATCTACTACACCCTGAATTGTATAATCATTTAATAGAGTTGAAATTTTAATTCCTATTCATGGTAATAGTTCTTATAGTATTATCACTTTCTTACTTTAGTTTTCATCTTTATTCTGCATTTAGATGGTGAGATGACTTCTATCATTCTTATATTATTATTCATTATAACAGGAAGCTCTGAAAGAATTTGACTAAAATTGCTGGTTGGTTTTGGTGGTTGTCTCGAAACTGACATCTATTTGATTACACGCTCGGTTACTGTCATACGTTTTTTTAATAGACCATCTATTTTGATCTAAACTACTACTCAGGTTAGCAAAGTACAACTATCGAACACCATTTCAAACACTTGCATAATTATGACAACATCAGATTTCATATCAATTCACGGTATTATTTGTCTGGGAT
Organism: Allium sativum; assembly: GCA_030737875.1. Lineage (NCBI taxonomy): Eukaryota > Viridiplantae > Streptophyta > Magnoliopsida > Asparagales > Amaryllidaceae > Allium > Allium sativum. The sequence continues at coordinate 430,483,399 of CM060923.1, forward strand.
ACACATTTTCTATCATGCGGTAGCTAAGCATTAGTTTACAAAAAATATATCTCAAAATGATTGAAATTTCCTGGACTACAATATTATAAATAGGCAGATGTTAGTCATATAACATATTTTTGTGAAAATTTATAATAGGTTGCACCACAATATATTTTCAGAAGCTACCTTCCACTTCCTGCAAATTCAAATATTCTTCAGACATACTTTTATAAGCTTCTGCATGTATGTGTGCAATGTGCGCTTCTGGGCTAGGTTCAATATTGCTCTTTATTTAGCTTCCAAAATAACTTTTCCAATTTTAACCCCAAGTTCATAATGACACGAGAGAAACAATGAGTATGTGATCCACAGTGAAGGACCAATGAATACAACAAAATTGTAAGCAATTCGTTTCCGAATAACATGGATACCAGTGTGTAAAGATTTCGCCAGATATCCATATAAAGAGCGACGACTGCTTACCATAACCACAGCAAACGAGCCAGTTTTAATTTGGGATGACATCGATAGTAGTTCTTAGTTCTTGCTTAATAATTTTATCTTAAGTATTAATATAACATCCACAGGTCAATCTTAGATGGAAACTAGAACTAATTAATGTAGTTGTTATTTTGATACCAACCTATATGGATTTCAGTTCTGGTTTTTTTTTGTCCGATACAATACTCAATAAATTTTATGAATATCAAGCTGTATGCGGCAAGTTCTCATTTATAAATTACATAGATTGAAAATTATTGCAACAATTGAAATAAGCAAAACATATGTCCTTAGGTTATATGAATTCTTATTTTAGCTCTGTTGATCAGATAATACAAGTTTGGGTAACTGTACATCAGGCTTAACTAGCGGAATGAATGCCTCTGCCTTTTTAGTCTTTTTTTGAGAGTTGAATGACATTTTCATGATTAGGTACTTCTTTTTTATGATTATGAATTTCGCTTAAGTATGTTTCAGATTTCTTCTTTAACTTTTTTTTTGTTGCTTCGGTAACTGTGGTTGCGACACTGCTGTTAACTCTAGCTTTTTCAAGACATTTTATTGCCTGAGGACTGGTATACTCCATTTTTCTGTCATTTGTGCATGTATTTTTACTTTTATGGGTTGGTGTATTGTAGTGCCCACATTGGTTACTTTTAATGTTACTTCTACAGCTAGCTTCTTTGTCTTCATTCTTTCTTCATCACGAACTTTGTCCCTATAAAGTGAAGATCTTTCTATCCTTTGATATATTTATGGCATCTTTAACTGTGTTTATATATATATATATATATATATATATATATATATATTACTATTTTATACGCCTATATATTATCCCTGAACTAGGTCATTTCAGTTGGACAAACTTGAGCTGCTTTAACCCAAAATTTTGAAGCCATAAAGATGAGGAGCTGAAAGCGAGGAGCAGCAAGAGTGCATGAACATTCTCAAAGACTAAAGTTAATATGCTAAAACTTCGTGTTATGCTGATGTATGCCACAATTTCTTCAACCCTCGTCCTCCGATTCTTCTCTGCAATGCGTGATTTTAGCATGTATTTCTCATTGAAATTTTATTCTTTGGATCTCGTAGTAGCCACCTTACAGTTCCGTGTAAGTGCATCATCTCCGCTTTTTTTTTATCATCCCGCATTTTTTCTGTTCCGTTCATCGACTTTTACCCCTTCTAAACACGGTTCAAAAACCTAAATTTCTAGGTGAAATTAACAAGATGTCTGCAGTTGAATTCAAAGACGTTTGTGGGTAGCCCTTAATGAAGACAATAGAGCCGTTAGAGTGTGAACACGTTTTTATCATATTTATCATGCTTTGTCATTATCTACTAGCCGTTAGGCTCATGCATACTTGGTATATTTAATACTAGCCGTTATACTCATACATATTTGGTATATTTTGTACTAGTCGTTGGGCTCATAGCACTATATATATGTATACTTTGTATCATGTTTTGCATCAATAAAAATTGCAATTGTTCCTCTCTAATAACTCTCCTCCTCATCCCTTAATATGGTATCAGAGCCAAATTGCCGAAAGGCTTAATCTTCAAGCAGAAAGTTGTTTTTGTTTTATGGCCAACAACAATGAAGTAACCTCCGCTGTTTCAGGAAGCTTGGGTACACTGCTCCACCTAACCATCATGACCTGATTAAACCAAAAAGCCAAATTATCACCACATCTCTAGACGAAGACAATTACATTCTATGGAAATATCAAGTAGAGATCGCTTTAAGAGGGTATGATTTACTGCAGTACATTAATGGGACAATAACAGTCCCACCAGTGACGATAACCAATTCGGAAGGAGAAATTGTGCCTAACACAGACTACAAAAAGTTTCAAAAACAAGACAGCCTCCTCTCCTCATGGCTCCTATCGTCAGTAAGTTCGAATTTATTATCACAAATAGTTGGATGTAGCACGTCTTATGAAATATGGAAAACAGTTGAACAAATTTTCAGTTCACAATCAGCTGCTAGAATCATGCAATATAGAAGGGAATTACAAAATTCTAGAAAAAAGGAGGCAAGCATGAAAGAATACTTAGGAAAAATTAAAAATCTGTGTGACAAGCTAAATGCTGTTGGTCATAAGATCAGCGACAATGAGCAAATCCTATTTATTATTGGTGGATTAGATGAAGAATATGAATCTCTAGTAACTGTGTTAGCCACACAACAAGCTTTACCTGATTTACAGTTCGTTCGATCAGCACTCCTTGCTCATGAAGGCAGAATTGACCAAAGAAAAACAGCACAAAATAAGTTCTCTGCCAATTATACCACAGTCAGAAATAAGAAGATACAACGAGATAACAACAACTATCGTGTGAAATGTCAAATATGCCAAAAGTTTGGTCACATGGCGAACAAATGTTACTTCAGTTATAATTTAGACATAGGTAGACAACAGGCAAGACAAAATTACTTTTCACAAAGAAGAGCACAAGCAAATATGGCAACAACAGGGAATTCAACTCAAAATAATAATAACGCAAACCGAAGACATAATGCTGCAGATGACGATGAAGTAAAAAAAAGAAGACAATGGCTTCGAAGAATGGTACCCTGACTCAGGAGTGACTCACCACATAACTAGCAATCTTCAAAATTTAAACATTGGGAGCAGAAATTACTCAGGTATGAGAAATTTGCATATGGGTAATGGTAGTACTGCTAGTATCACACACATAGGCAAAGGGACTATCTTTGGGAAAAGACAACTCAAATTAAACAATCTTCTTAGGGTACCTACGATTAATAAAAATTTGTTAAGTGTATCAAAATTTGCCAACGACAATAATGTTTACTTTGAATTTCATCCTAAGTTTTGTTTAGTTAAAGATTCCCTAAATCATGAAATACTACTTCGAGGTAACCTATACGATGGTTTATACAAATTCAAGACTGCAAACTCAAGTGGAGAATTCTGGTATAATAATGTAGATGCTAGTAGTGACAATGACTGTATTAGGAATAGTTGCAATAATGTTGATTATGACAATAATAGCGATGAATGTAACGTGATTAATTCTTGGCATAAAAAATTAGGACATCCTAATCTGGAAACTGTTAAGACTGTTCTGCGTAATAATAACATTCATTATAAAATGTACCTATCAAACACACATGCACGCACTGCCAACTCGGCAAGAGCCACAAGCTCCCTTTTAGTGATTCTGAAACCAGCTATAATGAGCCACTGGAACTTATAGCTGCTGACTTGTGGGGACCCGCGACTCTAAATTCATATCAGGGACACATGTATTATCTTTCTTTTGTGGATGCTTATTCTAGATATACTTGGATATACATGCTGAAAACTAAATCAAAAGCTTGCAATACAGTTATGCAATTTATAACTCATGTCGAAAAACAAATGAACAGTACTGTTATGGTTATTCAGACAGATGGGGGAGCTGAGTTTAAACCTCTAACTAATTACTTTCTCAAAAGAGGGATCAAACATAGATTAAGTTGCCCGCATACGTCCGAACAAAACGGTTTAGTCGAAAGAAAACATCGACACATAGTAGAGACTGGTCTAACTTTGTTATCACAAAGCTCATTACCCATGAAATATTGGAATGAAGCTTTCTACACATCTGTATTCCTCATTAACAAGTTTCCAACTAAAGTCTTAAACAATAAAAGCCCACATGAAATGATATACAGTGTTAGACCAGAATATGGTTTTCTGAAAGCCTATGGATGTCTATGTTTTCCATGTTTGAGAGACTATAACAATCATAAACTAATTATGAGATCAAGCCCATGCACATTCATTGGGTATGCACAAAACCAAAAAGGTTATAAGTGCATGGACAAAAATGGAAAAATATATATTTCTAGACATGTGATATTTGATGAAAACAAGTTTCCTTATGCAGAAAAGCAAATCGGCAAAAAGGATGGGGAACAAAGCATAAACAATAACATACGGTTCGAGCCATTCATTACTGAACCACCTTCAATCGATAGAAATGAAGAGCAACAACGCACAAGCAATTTAAACACCCAGGAAGAAACTATGGATCAAACAAACAAGCAAACCAATGAGACACACAATGACTCAGAAGATACAAACATACATCAAAAATGCAGCATAGTGAAGATACAGAAAACAACAACAATGTTGACAATACCAGCAACAATGATACACAGCAGCAAACAGCACTACAATCAACTGGACATCACATGATCACCAGGTCAAAGAGAGGCATCTTCAAACCCAAAGTATATAATATTTCTGCCAATGAGATCGAACCATTGAATTTCACTCAGGCTATAAGATCAAACAAATGGAAGGAGGCAATGGACACTGAATATAAAGCTCTCATAAAAAACAACACTTGGAGCTTAGTGACTCAACCAAAACACAAAAATGTGATTGGTTGTAGGTGGACATACAAAATAAAAAGAAAAGAAGATGGATCTATTGACAAATACAAGGCCAGACTGGTTGCAAAAGGTTACGCGCAACAATTTGGTTTTGATTTCAATGAAACTTTTTCCCCAGTCATAAAACCCACAACCATCAGAATTATACTGACCATTGCTCTAAATAAAGGGTGGAATGTGAGGCAACTGGACGTCAACAATGCTTTTTTGAATGGGGAATTGACTGAAGAGGTATACATGCAACAGCCTGAAGGATATGGTACTGGTGATAAAGTATGCAAACTACACAAAGCAATATATAGCTTAAAACAAACTTTGAGAGCTTGGTATGAAAAGCTAAAGTCAACTTTGTCTAACATGTGTTTCTCACAAGTTAAATCGGACAATTCTCTATATATGAAGAAGGGCATACATGGAACTGTGTTCATTCTAGTATACGTTGATGACATGCTAATAACAGGAGACAGCAACGAAGAAATAAACAGAATCGTTCACAAGCTGGATCAAAATTTCGCCATTAAAGACTTGGGGGAACTAAAATATTTTCTTGGAATACAAGTGATTAGGAAAAACAATGGTGAATTAATATTATCCCAACAAAATTATATCACTGAAATACTGCAAAGGGCAAATATGCACAAGGCAAACTCATTACCTACGCCTATGATTAGTAACCTAAGACGATCTAAGCATAAAGGAGAAGCTATCGACAATGCCAAACAATATAGAAGCATAATAGGAGCGTTACAATACGCAACTATTACTCGACCAGACATATGCTACAGCGTCAATAAACTCAGTCAATACATGCAGAACCCTTTATCAGAACATTGGACGGCATTAAAGAGAGTGTTACGATACTTACAAGGCACAAAACATTACGGCATACGCCTAAATTCAGAAAAGGAACTTAACCTACAGTGCTTTAGCGATGCCGATTGGGCCAACGATATTGACGATCGAAAGTCTGTCTCAGGATACTGCGTTTACCTCGGTTCCAATATCATTTCCTGGTGTACGAAGAAATAACATACCACATCAAGATCTAGCACAGAAGCTGAGTATCGTGCACTGGCAAGCGCTACAGCCGAAATCATGTGGATAGAATCACTGATGGAGGAGCTTGGTTTCACTCCAAGACGAAAGCCGGTCATTTGGTGCGATAATAAGAGCACAGTATCTTTATCTCTAAACCCTATTCAACATTCAAGGACGAAACATCTTGAAATTGATCTCCACTTTGTGAGGGAAAGAACGCAATCAAGAAGACATGCAATATGTCATGTGCCCGCATACTATCAGAGAGCAAATGCTCTCACAAAGGCCCTTTCGACCAAAATTTTTATCAGAATGAGAGAGGAACTTCGCGTTATCAGTGCAGGCGGAAGCCAGAATGAGTAAGGAAACCCCAGTTCGAACTGAGGGGGCATAATGAAGACAATAGAGCCGTTAGAGTGTGAACACGTTTTTATCATATTTAGCATGCTTTGTCATTATCTACTAGCCGTTAGGCTCATGCATACTTGGTATATTTAATACTAGCCGTTATACTCATACATATTTGGTATATTTTGTACTAGCCGTTGGGCTCATAGCACTATATATATGTGCACTTTGTATCATGTTTTGCATCAATAAAAATTGCAATTGTTCCTCTCTAATAACTCTTCTCCTCATCCCTTATAGCTATGTATTTCCTCGGATTTGTGTTTTCCAGTTTAATTGTATTTTTCAACTGCAGGACTTTTAATGATTAGTTTACCCTTTCCTATATTTTATTAAGATTATTTTTCATTGTTATAGGATTATCTTCATTAACATTGAATACAAGTGATTACATTGGTTCTGTTTGGATGGTTAGTTTTTTCTAATTATTATCAATTATTTTTCAGCTTGACTTAATAAGCGAAGTTCTTTAACTTAAAGTTTTTATTATGCAAGATAATGATTTATGATCTATGTTTCGGACTATTAACATAAATATATTTATACCAAGATATTTCCTACTTATTTATGAATAAAAAGAAGAAAAAAATATCCAAACTCAGAATGAATTACTGTTTAAAACAAAATCAAAATGCCTTTATAATAGATTAAAAATAGTTGGCTTGTGTGGGCGATGAAGAAGTTTATTGGATTACCGCCTTTTCAGCTTTATATTTTAGTAGCCTGAAAAGAGAGTAAACAAAGTTACTCGCTAGAGCTAATGAATTTACTGTGAATTAACAAATAATTTTTTAAGGCTCTTAGATAACTAGCTTTTGGTGGTTTACGTAACACTGTTTTGTGATGTGCACATTTAAATTTATTCATATATTTCAAGTTTGTGTCACACATAAATATCCAAGCATTTGTACATTTAAAAATCCATCTATGTGTCCGTCAAGTTATGTTATATGCAATCGTCATGTTATTAGTAGGGTTGGACGTTTTTACTGTATTACCACTTACCAGCCATTACCAACCGCTACCAACGAAAATGCTACCGAACAATTGGTAACCAATTTGTTTGGTACGGTATGTCAAACAAATGAAAATGTGCGGTATGGTAATGATAATTAAGCATTAACAATGGTAATTACCACACCTACCACATATCTTAAACAATACATATATATTCTTATATTTCATCATATATGTTTATTACACAACAAAGAACTTCTACTATGTAATGATTTAACAAAATACGTAGGGAATTACTATTATAATACAATATTGAATGCAATTTTTATCATATATCTTAGAAACGGTATAATTTATATGATATTTTCGTTCATCCATAAAATTTTCATGCATGTTTGACTACGTGAAATAAGATAGATGAGTAATAATATAATAACAAAAAAATTATTTTGGTATTTAGTATTTTAACGTGAAATATTGAAAACAAAAAGATCTTATACTAGTAAATGGCAAAAATTTATTATCGACCTCTACCAACCATTACCAACCATAAACCGAACTATTGGTAACCGATTTCTTTGGTTGGTAATGATATGATTTTTCTATTACCTTATAAAGTCGGTACGGTAATGGTTTTCAATACGAGGTTCCGATACCGAACCGATTCCACCCCTAGTTATTAGCCTCCGTAGTGTACATCTGCGCATAACAATCTAACTAGTCATTTGTTCAACTAACGAAATATGTTAAAATTTCTTAATTTGATTTCACTGCCAAAATCTTTATATATCAAGTAATAACTAAATTCTAGAGATATGTATTTGGTAGTGAAAGCGAACGTTAGAGAGGCTTACTTATTGTTGTCCAAAATTATTTTTTCTAAAGCCTAAGTAATAGTGCTCTTTTCCTGAAATTGTTTCTTTAATGGTTCAAATTCTAATATCTAAAATTTCTTTAAAATCCTAGTTTCATTTTAAATCTGCTTTAATTCTACATTAACTTATTTCTACTACCATGTCTTTTGATAGATCTAAATAGGTTAACTTACGATGCAGTAAATTTGAAAATTTAACAAATTTTTAGATCACTGAAGTTATTGTCCAATTATGTTTTTTTTTTCCTCCTCTTCTTTTTGAATTATGTAAACGGTAGTATGTTCAATTGCACGAAAAGGCCCATTCAAAAAATGCGAAGTTAAGGAAATATACGCTTTTCCAGTCAAAACTTACCGTAAATATCTTATTTAGTTAATTAATTATATTGAGTTATTTCTTAAATCCGCGTGATATTCGCTTCTTATTCGGCTGACCGAGTCTTATAAATACACATGGCCTTTTATCAGATCAAAACAAATTTCTAGGGTTTAAGAAAAGATCAACAAGCTTCAAGTTTCCAATGGTTGAGACAAAAAAGTTTATAACTTTAGTCAGCTACGATGATGAGTCTTTCGAAATTGAAGAATCAGCGGCCAATTTGTCGAGAACGATCTCTAACCTAATCGAGGAAGGCGTCGATGTTGACAAGGGAATCCCTATTCCCATTGTGCATAGCTCTGCGTTGGCGAGAGTAGTCGAATACTGCAACAAACGTGCCGAAGAGACAAACAAGAAGGACAACGAAGCTAAGGAAGGACGTGCTTTCGCTGATTGGGAGAAGGAACTCCTGGGTACTGATTTTGACGACTTGTTTGCTATTCTTAAGGTAAATTTTGTTTTTGAATTCCTTTTATTGATGTTGTCAATTTTTTGCATTGGGAATTTTGTATTTGTGTTTGCTGATTATACTCGCTTTGATTATTATTTTTTAATTAAAATAAACATGTTTTTTGAAAAAATAAAAATAAATTGTAATTACCAAGTTCACTAATTGATGTTATAATCTGTCTTAATAATAAAAATAATTTTCTGTTAGGCTGCAAGTTATCTGGACATAAGGAGTTTAATGGATTGTACTGCCCAAACTATTGCAGACTTGATCATTGACAAATCTGTTGAAGAAATTCGTGAAATCTTCGATGTCGAGAATGATTACACTGCTGAAGAAGAAGCAGAACTTCGCAGAGAAAACGCGTGGGCTTTTGAGTGAAGCATCAAATTTAACTTTGGTTTTTTGGGGTTGAAATTTTCAAATTAGGTTTGTAAAGTTTGCTGTTGATTATATTTTAGCCTAACTAATTACATTGTTAGCTGCTTTTTGTTTCTTCTAGAGTGATCTTTATTTTTGCATTCTTCTTGGTTTGGCTTGATGATGTTTGTTTTTTGGCGTTGGTTCCTTACCATTACTTGCTCTATCCATAACACAAACTAATGCTGAATTATATTTTCTTTGGCTGTACGTTTTATGACTGCAAATCTTTGGCATACGAACATTCATTGCATGCAGCCTTGGCCCCTTTTTTAATTAGCATTATGTGAAAGTGAAACTATCCTTGAAAAACTGCATCCATTCTCTGGTTAGTAACATGTGGTATTCTTGTGTATAACCACAATTCGTCTACTAGTGTAGAACATAACATGCAATGCTTTTTGACAACTAAAGACTCCTAATTTTTCCCTTTGGTCTTAAGTTATCTGATGTTAGTCGTAACGAGTATGTTTTGAATCTATTGGGCATCGCCGCATCGTCACGATTTCTTAGTCCAAATTCCAGTATTGTAAAATACGGGCGCACAAATCTAGAGGTACAAGTTAAAGTAGTCTCTTAGCTGACATTAATATGCTGCTTGTTAAGGGCACATCCTGGGTGACCGAGATCAAATAACTGGCTGTGTAGCATGCTGTCAGTTTTTTTTTCAAAACCTTAATATTCTATATATTCACTGCCCTTGCTGTTGTTGATCTTGTAAACCTGGCCATTTGTTTTAAGGACCGATTGTGAACAATGTTTACTTTGCTTGCTACACACCGGATAAAAGAATTGCTTATTAAGGTTAGCATTCGGTGATGATTTATTAATGCAATTACTCGGTATATATTGTCAGCAATTTTATGGATTCGTTCAGCTTTGGATCATTCAAATTTTATGAGCTCAAAAACTTAGGATTCATTTCCTTTCTAAACTGTTTATTATTTTATATTTAACATGTACTTCAAAAGCCAACAGGTAAGTCTAGTTGATCTGTAGTTCAGTCTTCAGACTGCAAAATCTAGGGTTGTCAATGGATATCCGAAAAATCAGAAATTCGTCCGCATCCGCATCCGAAAAGCGGATAAATATCCGATATCCGGAGAATATAAATTTTCTGCCTAGTTGATTTGTAGATTTTCTGCCCCTCTCTCTCTCTCTCTCGCGCGCAGGCGCGCAAATCACTTCCACCTACCGCTGCAGCGCTGCTTCGTTCACAACTTCAGCCTCCATCAATTGATGACACATCTGTTTGCTTGATTGTTACGTGGTCCTCAGTACCTGAATTTTTATTCTGCCAGCGAAATTGTTGCTTGCTTGTTGACCGATGACTGAAGTACTAACTGGAAAAAGAATGTAAGTTTTTCAACTAAGAGTTAAATGTAATTCGACTTTGACTAAAGCATTCCCATTTAATTCCTCCTTTTTATGCAAGATTCAAGATGATAGTTTTGCTTATTTAATTAATACTTTTTTTTAATGAATTTAGTGCTGACTATCTTTCTTTAGCAGTAAACGACCTAAAGAAAGCTTAAAATAGAAAATTAAAGTGTTTGCAAATGATTTATGCTAGTATCATATATTTTATGGATACTTTTAATTATATATTTTTTGAATGAAAAAACTTACTCTAACATTGCTTGAGAATAAATCAAGATCAGTATGTTCCCGATGTGCAAAAAAGAATAACATAACTGGAAATTTAAACGTGCATTATCCTTCTCATATAATTAACGACCTGAGGTGTGCTCATATGAGTTCTCTTGCGGTCATGGCTGTTCAAAATAAATGGAAACAGTTGTGGCGCTTTACGTCTTCAAACCTAAATTGTATTATCATTTTTTTTTTTAAGAATACATCCATAACGGCATAGAATTTTGTCATTTTAATCTGGGAATATTCAATGGAATTTAAAATGAAATTAATGTTTTTTTTTTAAATCCCCTCTTTTAATTAATAATTAATAATATAAAATTTATTTTAAAATTTTGATTACATAAATAAATAGTTCGACAAAAAATGGGAAACGAGATCGAAAATCAATTTTGGAATTTTCAGCTTTTTATCGAATGGTAGGTTGTTAAAAAGTAGTAATCTTCATGTTAGTTTTAAAAAACATTTATGTTGTTTAACATGAGTGGTAAATGAATAATATAATAAAGTAATAAAAGTAAATTTTGTTTAAAGTCACAAAAGAAAAAAAAAAAAAACTTGAAATTGCTTTTTAAAGTGTAACGATTTTGAAAAGTACATGGATATGCTTTTATTCTAAATGCATTAAATGTTAAGCATGTAGGCATTTTGTGAAATGATGGCTTGTTGGAAAAAATGTACAAAATGGCAATTTTGTCTTTTATTCTTTGGTTTCAGTCATTAAAAAAAGGAAGTTGTTCACTTCCATTTGTTTTCCATCTCCGTCTTATTTTCATATCATCATTTTACTTCTGTCTTCCATTTTTGAAATAAATAAAAGATAAATTATAAAGATCTCATATTTAATTCAAAGAAAGGATGATTCAAAACAACATTTGAAGCTCACAGGAAATTTTAGGAGCATGGGAAAAAGGTGAGAACTTTATAATATTGTTTTCTAACTTTTGACAGATATTAGAGTATAATATTTTTAATTTGCCTATTGCTTTGTAAATGAGGATTGTAGTAGAAACTATAAATAGTTTGATTTTTTGATAAGATTCGTGTTCATATGTGGCAGTCTTAAAGTCTTGATATGCCGAGTTGTTGGAAAATAAATGTTACTAAGATATGCTTACAGTAGCAACGAGAAAAAAAAAGAATGTAGACATACACATAGGGCACATGGACAGATACCGTGAACATCTTTTTTTCCTTAATTCTCTATGTTGAATGAAAATAAACTCCCTCTTCATATTTCAAAATTCATTATCTCCAAAATCATGGAACGTTAGCTTAGGCGCCCAATTAGAAAGTCGTCCCATTTAGCGTCTAGTATTTAGAAAAAATGATCGTTGGATGTTAAGACACCTAGGGGTATCGTGGTGGCTTAATTACAGTGAGTGACATTTGAAAATTGGATTTTTGGTAAGCTCAAAATAACAAATGGATTGTGCATTCGTGTTCATCTAAACAAATCGTGAAATTTAGAGCTTGTCGCATCATTTACTGCGGTAGGTTTTAGTTGTGGTGGCTTTTTATGCGTTTTACGTTCATCTCTTGTTTTTCGGTGGTTCGGGTGACGAGAATGTTAAATTTAGGTGATACAAAATCACAAATAGATGAAAAGTAAATATTTGTTTAATATGGAAATGCATGAATTAATTGATTGCATTTACGTGAGATGGAAAGAAATAATTGCAGATATTAATTTCTTCCATCTATGCTAAGTGAAGGTGTAACGAATGCGGATTTTTGACCCTAAAAATCGACACAACACACCATGTCTAACATTCAAACATCGTTAATAGAAAGAAGTTAGAGGGTGAGATAAGAAAGAAAGAAATATTAGAACAGAAGAAGAAGAAGAAGAACCAACACAACACAGAGTCTCACATCGCAGCGGAACAAAATATAATATGGAAATAAATCTTTATAGAGAGCTTTAAATAAAAACTTATAATCATCATAATACATCAACACATCTGGACAGTTATATTAATATGTCCTTGTATACAACACATAGCGGAATAATTACTAGATATCATACATCTGAATACCTCTAGCTCATCTCTGAACTTCGCGACATCCGATAAATCTGAACCTGTACAACCCGGTCTAACCCGAGCATTACAAACGACGGGTCAATTTGGTGAACAAGAGTGAGAAAAACACACTAAGTTTAAGGGTATCACACAACTTGATTTTTTAAAGTCAAAATCCTTTTGAAAGAAAGGATGATCGTATGACCAAATCCACACATAAATACGGACGGTTTTTACCTTACGATAAACCAAATTGTTTTTGAAATCAACATCTTTTCTGATATTATAATAGTGTCTAAATAAAAATAAATATCAATCTAGCAGAACACTTGCTTCTCGCGCTCAACATATATAGTATACAATCAATTCCGCCAGCTCTTACTATAGAATGGATTTCCATGGCAAGGTATGGGCAACCACCTTTCCGACAATGTACCTCGGATATGAATATATTGGGGTTCAACAAGAACATCTTGTAACCCAGGCTAAACATGACTGACCCCTCACTTCGCTTGAGAGTACCGAATATATCATCACCACGGTTGGGGGCCAGCCAACCGAACTGATAGCATGCATAAAATTAAAATAGAAGGGACAACTGAAAGCACTTGATTTCTCCAGATCAGGTAATGATATACTCTTTTGATGAGTGCGACCCAAATAGTCATGCGACCCACCCAATTTTTACCATTTCGTAGTTGATAAGGCTTGAGGTCATACTTACTTCTTAGAACATCTAGCAACCATTCACTTTGAATGCCACATCGTCAAATCCGCCAAATCACTAATTGACGTCCACAAATATACTCTGGGTATAAAAGATGTGCCCCTCTTTGCCACCGACTCGGTATATTTGTAAAAATCAACGTACGTAGTTTTTGGGTATTGGTTTTTGGGAAATACCCTGTCTGACATTCGTCCGTACAAGTCATCCAGAAATAGGATGAACCGAAGGCACCCTCCTACAACATCCTATATAGGTATCACACCAAGGATCAGTAGCGAGAAGTTCTTGCAATCCGAAGATTTCACCCACGACAGAATAACTACCGAAATATCTCTGGTCGCTAAACCAGAGAAATTCGACAAGTGGTTTGAAGATCCATGGTCTTCAGTGCTCTATCTTTAACCTGTATATTCACGTATTTGCTGGTCGGAATGGTTTTCGAATATAATTCAATCCCGGTCTTTTCGTACAAACAATCGTATTGGCCAGATTTGATATACGGTTATTTAACTATCAAATAAATAATTATGAGATTAAATGAGTTCACTGATTCAATACTCAACATTATTTGGCCCCTATAATTAAACATCTATTAATTATTTTCTTTAAATCTTCCAATGTTCGGAGTTTATCTTTTACTTCTTATTATAAATAAGAATACTCTTAAAAACTGTTTCATTTACTGATAAACTTTTCGAACATAGATTTTAATATCATTTATGGAAATCATGACTTATGTTTCCCTCAATTACCTCTCGTTTATAAACTAATACTATTCTTGGAGAATCATGAAGTTATTCAAGTTGGGGTATTTTATTTACCTCTCAGACCATGACCAACAAACATTCATATCTTTAAAATAGATAGAAGTTTATTAACCACACGTTTTCCTTTGAAAACCTTATTTAAATCTCAACAGCGTTTACTTAACTAATTATTAAGTAAACTATTATTAAACTTCTCGATTAATCTTTAATAATTCTTTTTAATATTATAATCGAGTTTCAATTCCATTATAAATAGAATCCTTTATAAAATTTCTTCAGTATCTCTTTATAAACGTTCTTCAACTTGTTTGTAACAACAATATTATATTTAGTATTTAAACCATATATAATTGTCCTTAACAATCTAATATAAATATCTTTACAAATATTATATAAATGTCTTTGTAAATCTTACATAAATATCTTTTACGAATCCGTATATCTATTTTACCAAAAAAAAAATCACTTAACATCTGTAATAAACGTTACATATTTCATTTCAAAATTCTTACTTCATTTACAAATCTCATTTGTAAATTATTCGACAACTAATATTCGTGTACATTTCTGACTCCTAACATCCATTTACAAAATCGTTTGTAAGTCATTTACGACAACTTATATTCATTACCATTTCCAAAACCCTTTTACTTAGCTTATACTCTCAACTCCGCTTAACATTCCGAACTTCAGAATATCACATTCTGAACCTTGGAATAAATTTCTCTTCGTTATTTCATACCATTTCCCAATTTCTAAATTCGTTTTTTTAGCTTCAAATATTCAGTAAATATTTTATTTAGGCTATCATATTCACTTAATAATCCTTTTTCTAACTTTGTTATAAAAACTCTAAAACCCGTTCATAAACTCCTTTCACATTTCAATTAGATTCATTTCAACTTCGATCACTTTTAAAATGAATTTCAATTAAAAATTAATCTCCTAAATAATCATTAATTAAAATAATAATTTACTTCATCATTAACTACTGTAGTAGTAGTTAAATTCTTAATTAACTAAAATAAATAGTAAATTCCTTTTTAAAAATCTTGTTAAAACTAAAACAATATTCGTGAAACTATTTTATTAAATTAATTCAAATAAAATTAATTTAATAGTCAATCCCAGTTAAACGGTTGATTAGTCAACTCAATACACGATTAATTCGTTAATCAATTCCAATTATAGTTATTCCTTTAAATTAATTAATATAATTAATTTAAATAATTCCATTTAATTGTTTCTCACAATAATTATCAAATTCTTAACCGTTAGGTTAATTTTCTACTTTCTTGCTTGTAAATCTGATTAACATAAGCAATTTGCTTTATAAAATAAATTAATAATTAATTATAAACTTAAATAATAATAATAATAATAATAAATATTTATTTCCTTTTATCAAATTTTTATTCAAAATAATAGATTTAAAAATCTATTTTAAGTTATAAAATAAAATAAATATTTTATAACTTAGTTTCCGTTGATTCACCTCGCGATGAATTAATATCTCAAAACGATTAATTATAGGCCATATACTACCAATTACTCAACCAATGTTACCTAATGGTTTAAACAAAAACAAATGTTGAATTTCAGTTCAGCGGTCAACAACCAAATCAATCATATAATTAGAACAGTTCATATAATTATAATATAACAGATCATTTCTATAACAGTAAATAACAACTATTTAACACAAACCAATTTATTTGACGCAACAAAAAGTTCAAACAAAATACGTTTATTTTATAAACGTGGCCAACAAGGTAAGTTACCTTAATTGGGACCAATCCTTAAAATAACGATTTGGTGTTTCGCTAAAATTAAACAGCGTTTAATTTCAGAAATTCAATCCATATATGAATATATAAATAACAAAAAAAATCAACCATCAGCAACCATATCACACAAAATAAAAAACGAACTTACAAAAAATATAAGTAGGATAACTGAGTGAGTTTAACTCACCTTGGTTTTTGTTTATTGATTAATCAAATCATTTAAATAAAACTAAACATATGTTTAATTTTATCAAAAATCCTGGTAGCTTCTCATGCTGACCAACCCAGCTTCCCAAGGCAGCATACGCCGCTGCGATTCCAATATGACCAACCACATTCAATTCTATATATGTATGAACGAGTTGTTAATATTTCTAGTTTCAAACCTATTTAAAATATCATTATAAATTAATAATCTAGTGAAACCTAAATCTATCGTTACCCGTGTTTTCTTTCATTTTTATCAATTATAAGTGTAAGGCCCAAACTAGCTGTGTAACGACCCGGATTTTTAGTCGTTAATTTTAAAACATTTAAACTTGTTTTAAATGTTGAATTGGTTAATACATATGATTTTTATTAGGAATTTATTTATTAAAAGGAAGTTTTAAACGTATAATCTATAATATAATTTAAAATGAGCTTGAAATAGTCGCGGTAGTTTGTAATTTATATTTTAAACTTCAACTGAATATACAAGATCCAAAATGAGTTGTATTTCTTCGAAACAAGAAACGTTCGGATCTATTTGATTATATTTTTCTAATGGAAGAGAAAAATCGAGTTTTCATATTGTAGATTTTGTTTTATATCCAAATCAAATATTTAAATAGTCGCTGTAGAATCATTTATGGACCATAACGATTTAGTTAATATAACTGGAGATTGGATACGAATTTGGACAAGATTCTTTTGATGCGTAGTTATAATTTAATTTTTAGAATTTTACTGTAATTTTTAATTAATTAAATACACAACTTTTTACTTGGAGTAATTTGCACCCTATATCAATATTTTGGGGTTTCATAATATAAGTTAAACTACCGATATTATTATATTTTTGGGATCATGGCCCATTGCTTGACACTGTAGTATTTTTATTTATGTCCGTAGCAGTCTGTAAATAAATGAAATTCTTCATAGCCGATATCGCTCAAACTTTAAGTAAATATTTTATCTTGACTAAATATGAATGCATGTTCAAAGTCAAATAAATAGGACATGTATACCCATCTGGTAATAACTATAAAGATTAAAATAAAAAATTTGGAACTACAGAGAAAAATAATAATAATGCATCAAGTAATGAAACTGGACATGCATGATATACTCTTTACATATTTCAACCATTGGTTAGCTGTGCTAGCCTTCCCGTTAGCATTACGTTCGAACATCTAATGCAAGATGGATGCAAATACAACACATTAAAAATTCAAATGGTATCATTCAATATGACAAGACAATGTACTCCAAGCCATTTTAACTCCTTACGCTGTAAGATACAGACACCCTCTTGTGCACTACAAGCCATTTCACCTGCGTGGGTATCAGGCCATCTAATTCCCGTGCTTCCCAAGCTATTTTATTTCGTGATCCTCACGCTACTTCTCTTTTAAATACTCGTATCTTCGTTATCTCTCATCTTTCAGACAAACAAAAATCAAATTATTCTCCACTTGATATATGTGCCAGCCTTGCTTCTAAATCTCCAACACCCAAATCCATCGTTCTCATTTTTTTTATTTTCAACAGCCTTCCAAAACTCTTCGTAACCCAAAATAAAATCAGCAACAAATTTAAATCAAACGAATTATTATTCATTGGAGTCGTGAGTTTATACTCCTCACAGTGATATTTATAATATTGGGCTTTTCGAAAATATCTATCGTTGGTCCTTCACTACAGTGCGATATTTGGGTTGACGTTGCCGGAGTCAGGGTTGACGAGGAGGGGAGCGGCTGGTGGCGAATGGATTCTGGTGACATTCACTGGCGGTGTGATGTTCTAAAGCGATCGGCGGAGGAGCTCGAATTTGGGTAAACGACACTGTTGCCTGGAGTTAGGTTTTCGCAGCTTTCTAGCCGATGGAAATCGATTGAGATGAGGGTTTGTGAAGGTCGAAGGTGGGCGAGGCGGAGGACCATCGATTAGTGGTAGTCTGGTCGGGTCTAATAGCGTAAGGTGGCGGTTCTGCCTGGTTGAACGGAAACCATATTTTCGAGTTTTCTGGTAAGGAGACAAGGTAGTGGTAGCCGAGATAGTCGGGGAGGAGGTAGCTCGCAGTTGCACGTCTGATGAAGGGTGCAGGTGGAGCTCCGGTCATCAGAGTTTGGCAATGATGGCAATTTCCTAATGGTGAAGGATTTCTGTAAAATGTTGAAAGAGGGACATCGTGGTATTTTGACTAAAAAGGGAGGAAACGCGTGATAAGGAGCGGGTTGGACAAAGTTAATGACGCGATTAATTGTATAATCTAGACTAATTTATTTTGAATTAAAAATTAAAGAAGCTAATTTTCTTAAAACTTATAACCACTGTAAGTTGTTCGTTCGTGAACAGAATTGAACGCAACAAGCGGCATAGGAATCGTATTGAAGAAATCTAGGTTGTGGAACTATCTTGATTGAGAACAGATCTATTGGAATTTCGTGATAAAATCAAATGCCAGTTTGATTTTAAACGAATCAAAAGCAGAACCGCCAACTGCAAGACAAGGTGAGTAAATTCACTAACTCTACCTCGTTTATATTTTTTATATAAACGAGTTTTAAATTTATTTATAGTAATTCTTATACTGTACAATGGTTGATTTGTTGAATAGTGATAAAATTGTTTGAAATGGTTGATATAATTTCATCGTTGATCGATTATTAGTTTTGATATTTCGTATTGATGTGAAATAATATTATTGATGTTATTAACATCTGTGGATGCAGGGAAATAGGTTGGAGGGATCCAACTGGATTCCTCAACATTTTATTTATCGTTTTATTTATTTATTGTGACATATGATGTGATATATGACCGTTTATTGATTTTGTTGTGGTTAAATTACACTGGCCCGATAAATTTTGGTATTTAAATACCATAAAATAATTTAGGACATAGAAAAGAGATTTGAGATTTAAAAGGGAATTATTTCCAAAATAGAAAATAGATTTCAAATGGAAAGAAAATAGAAACTTGTTTAGTGAATTAAAACAAGAAGCTGTTTATAACGATGTTTATAAATTAAATAAAATATGTATCATAGAATGAAGAAAAATATAAATTCAAGTTGAATTTATATAAGCAAAGTGGTAATCGGTGTTGATACCGATATTCGAAGTGGGATTTGAATGCAATAGTTGTAAAAGAGATTTGAGTGGGAAAATCGGTTTCGAAAGAAACGATGGGTTATATTCCAAAATTGGGATATAAAATTTATTGAGGTAGATTCAATGAAATTTTATATAGGAATTCGGCCATGTCGAATTTTACAAATGATTTATGTCTTGGAAGGATATTTAAATTTTATTTAACATGAATCTATAATTTAATTTAAATAAGTTAAGAGGTTAATATTCAATTAATTCTATGGTTAGCAATAATATATAGAAAGGGATTTATAGAAATCAAATTAAGTTAGTTTCAGAAGTTAAAGAATGTATTGCTTGTAAAGACATTTAAAAGAGATCTTGAATTGTTTAAAATAAATGGAAAAGTGTTCATTTAGTAACAGTTCTATAAACAGAGTTTATAAATGAGACAGAATATGATGTGGTTTTAAAAAGATACTCAATAACTAAAAGTAGAACAGTAAAGATACTGATAAATAAAAATCAAGTTCAGTTGAATAAACGAGTTTAGATTACTATTAAAAAATGAAATTCATATATGAAAATGAACAATAGTTTGAAAGAAAATTTTTACGAATGAAATGCTTTTAAAAGTTTTGTAAATTATAAACAGCGATTTAAAACGCTGTCATTATAATAAATGTTTTGGTAAATCTAAACAGCAAATTTTAACGCTGCCGTTATAATAACTGTTTTGTAAATCTTAACACCGATCTTAACGCTATTGTTATAATAAGTGTTCTATAATTCTAAACAGCGAGTGTAATGCTGTTGTTAAAAGTAATGTTTTATAAATCAAATATTTGAAAACAACGATTATAACGCTTCCGTTATAATCAATGCTCTTTTTCATAAAAGATGTATGTTCTTAGATTGAATCCGGAAGTTGCATAAGCAATGTTTTGTGTAAAGATGTGAGCTTTGACTATTTCAAAGTTGAGAATATTTTTCAGTTAAGGTCTGAGAGGTAATTGTACCCCAACGTGATTGACTTCATGATTGATGGAGAAATGGTCAAGGTTCGATAATGAAGATTGGTTAGTAATATGGTTAGTTAATAAATGATTAATGGTTTGAGCTATAATAACGATGCTTTATAACCTCGCGGTAATTTAAAAAAAAAATTGAAATGTTTTTCCCCAAATAAAATGTGAAATATTTCCTATGCATTGAAAATGAAATGAATTGTTGAATAAAAATTATGCAATGGAATATGGAAATGTTTCCCGATATTAATGAAGTATATTTTCAGAATATAGGAAATAAGGATTCATGAATATTTAGAAATGTTTTATAACTGAAATAAGAGATATTCCTCGAATAAAGGAATTATCATATTGGAAATGTTTTTCCAAGAATCGAGAAAGACAATTGAATTTTGAAAGAATCTAGAAGAGGGAAAAGGGAATTTGGAATCGATAATATAATAAGGAATTAATATAAAAAGAGGCCAGTGTTGTTTGATGCTTGATTGGTAGGATTTCCAATTGGAAATAGGATCGTTGATTGTATGAATGTTTCTTTGATAGTTAAATCGCCGACTATCAAAGTTTGATTTATTTTATACCTCCGTCGTCAATATGGAGAGACCGGGATCATATTTAACATCTGTAAACCACTTCGTATTGGTATAAGCGTTATGAATCAAATTAGGTTGAAGAAATTGAAGACAGAGTAAAATGCAAGAGCTGTTTATTAACCCTAGGTAGAAGTTGCCCAAGATGGATTAATAGAACAGCGCCTTCGGTTTGTCTAGACCCAGGACAACTTTTATGGACGAGTGTCTGATAGAGTATTTCCAAAGGGATTACGTACGTTGACTCCTTCAAATGTACGAAGTTGGTGGCAATGAAGGGAAACTTCTTTAGCCTAACAATCTGAGTATTTTTGTGGGAATCAATTAGTGATTTCTGATGGATCTGACAATGTAGCATTCAAAGTGAATGGTGGCCAGATGTTCTGGAAGATAATTCAAACCTCAAGCCTCACAACTAGAAATTGACAAAAATCTGGCAGGCAGCATGGCTATGTGGGTCGCTCCCATTAGGATGTATAATCACCTATCTAGAGAAATTCCATTTACTTCTTTAATCTATCGATGCTGTCCCTTTCGGGAAACGGTTGCTGATCCCAACCGTTGGTGATATACATTCGATACACTCAAGCAAAATGAATGGTCGGTCATGTGAGGGTCGGGTTGCATGACGTTCTTGTTGAACCCAGTGTATTTGCCTCTAAGGATACACTATCGGCAGGTGGTTCCATACCTTGTCATGTTGGAAATCCAATCTCCAATAAGCGCCCTGCGGTTTTTGATTTTATATTATATATGGAGCGTGAGATGCAAGCGTTCCGCTAGATTCTATTTATTTGTATTAGACAGTATTATAATATCACTAGATTTTGATATCAAAATGTTTTGGGTTATCGTATGGCAAAAACCATCCGTGTTTATGTGTGGATCGGTACGATTATCTTTTCTTTCGAAAGGATTTTTAAAAGTTAAATAAATGGTTGGAGTTTACTCACACCAGTCCCATGACTGACCCAGAGTTTATTTTGTTTGTTTTCCCTAAACTCTTGGGTGCCCAAATTTGTATAGGCAGTCAAGTAGTCGGGATTTTACAGATTCACTTCGGAGAAGCTTGAAGCAGGAGGCTTCACCTGTTAGCTATAGATTATCATATTTTCCACTGTGTACTATGTTGTATCTGGAAACAAGTGTTTATAACTGTTCCAGGAATAAATGTAGTGCTCTGATGATGGTATGTATATGAAGTTACTGAATTATATTTCAAAGTTTATGTTATCTGATATATTTTGTTCGTTCCGCTGTAAGTTTGTGATCTTCATTTTCTTCTATTCTAATATTTCTTTCTTCCTATTTCTCATCCTCTAACTTCTTTCTATTAATGATTCGTATTTCTGTGTCATTTGGGTGGGACGTATGGTGTTTTTAGTCAACTCAAAGGGTGCGGAAATTCGGGCCATTACATTTGGTATCCGAGCAGAAGGTTGAGTGATAACCTTGGCTCTGTGGCGTGACTCAATAGAGATGGGGTTAGTAATACCTTAGATTGAGTTTGAGTATATATACGAGAGAGCGTATTTGTAAATTTGATATGAAAATTGGTTTATATTGTGATGACTGGTTTATTGAGTGGTTTATGAATTCTGATTGATACAGGATGTACAACTATATTGATAGGTGTCACTAAACTCTCGAACAAAGCAATTCGATACAATATGGTTTCAAAATGGGTAAATAAAATAATTTTGCCCAAAAACTATTTTGATATAAAAGGAATAATTTTTGAATTATTATATATGAATGTGTTGATTGTTATTACAATCAAATGGAATTATGAAATATTGAAATGATTATATAATTTGTATACGGATAAGGTGTACATCTGAGATAAACCAAGATTTAAGTTCAAATCAAAATTGGAATTTAAATTCCGGGTGTTTTGAAAATATATTCTGAAATATTATAAAATAATATAATATTACTTTAAAGTATTTTTGAATAAGAATGGTTTTAATGGATTTTTAAGGGGATTAAGCATTGTAATCACTTCAGTGGCGAGAAAATAATTCTGATAATGGATCGTGACATTATCAGTGTTCGTTTTCACGTTTCTGAGTGATAGATTGCTACCACAATAATTTGGGAATGAAAATTTTGTTTGAAAAGGGCAAGATGTTTTAGAAATTCAAATGTTTTGAATTGGGTTGATTATAAATATATGTATATAAATATATATATATATATATATATATATATCTATGATTTCAAACTAGTTTGAAATAAAACCGGGGAATTTGAATTCTGAAATTAAGATTTAACCTGTATAAGTTGAATAGATTGAAATGGTAAAAATGTATCAAATGAATTGAAATTTAACTTATAGTTAAACAAAAATTGGATTAGAAATAATTTTGAATGAAATTAAATAAAGAGAAATGTTGAGATTCAAATTAATAATATGAGTTCGACTTATGAATAAGCAAGTTGAATATTTATTGGATGTTGTTTGGAGTTAAACTGTGATGGAATTGAACTCAAGCAGGATAAGGGGGTTGATTTTTGAAAACAGAACTTAGTTGGATTAGTGAATGGGAGCGAACTAATCAGAAGTTGATTAGAGATTTAAAAACTAGAATTTAGATTGATTTGAAACCAGCTGGAAATGGATATATGTATGCTGAGCAGATATTGAATGGAAGCAAATGCAAGAGATAGAAATTTTGCCCGACAAAAAAGTACATGTTTACAATATTACTTGGGTTTGGTGGTTTTATGAGCCTATGGGGCAAGCCGCTTGACTTTTTGATTTTCTTTTGGATTGGAGAAGGCCTAGAAAGGCGACTTGTGTTTGTACCGATTGAGCTGTGCAAAGGAAATGCTGGCGAAATTTTCGAAAATTTAAAGAGTTAGAAAATTTTGAGAAATTATTGATAATTTAAAATCAAGCGTTAATTGTAATTGAAATAAGAAAACCCGATTGGTTAAGCAAGGTGATTAATTGATTTAGAATCAGTGTGGAATGCGCAGGTGAGCGTATATAGGAATGTAAGGATGGATTTTCCAAAAATGGTGGACATATTATCTGGAATAAATAACGAAGAGTTGGATGTTAATATGAGAATTAGATGTTATGGATAAAAACTGAGTATGGAAATATGGAGTATAAGATTTCACCCCAGTGGGTTATGAGGAGTTAGGGTCATAGCATATCTACTACTTAGCAATTTCGAGGACGAAATTATTTTAAGGGGGAAGGAATGTAACGACCCGGATTTTTAGTCGTTAATTTTAAAACATTTAAACTTGTTTTAAATGTTGAATTGGTTAATACATATGATTTTTATAAGGAATTTATTTACTAAAAGGAAGTTTTAAACGTATAATTTATAATATAATTTAAAACGAGTTCGAAATAGTCGCGGTAGTTCGTAATTTATATTTTAAACTTCAAACGAATATACATGATCCAAAATAAGTCGTATTTCTTCGAAAAAAGAAAGTTCAGATCTATTTGATTATATTTTTCGAATGGAAGAGAAAATTCGAGTTTTCATATTGTAGATTTTGTTTTATGTCCAAATCAAATATTTAAATAGTCGCTGTAGAATCGTTTATGGACCATAACGATTTAGTTAATATAACTAGAGATTGGTTACGAATTTTGACAAGATTCTTTTGAGGCGTAGTTATAATTTAATTTTTAGATCTTTACTGTAATTTTTAATTAATTAAATATGCAACTTTTTACTTGGAGTATTTTGCACCCTATATCAATATATTGGGGTTTCATAATATAAGTTAAAATACTGATATTATTATATTTTTGGGATTATGGCCCATTTCTTGACACGGTAGTATTTTTATTTCTGTCCGTAGCAGTCTGTAAATAAATGAAATTCTTCATAGCCGGTATCGCTCAAACATCAAGTAAATATTTTATCTTGACTAAATATAAATGCATGTTCAAAGTCAAATAAATAGGACATGTATACCCATCTGGTAATAACTATAAAGATTAAAATAAAATTTTGAAACTATAGAGAAAAATAATAATAATGCATCAAGTAATGAAACCGGACATGCATGATATACTCTTTACATATTTCAACCATTGGTTAGCTGCGCCAGTCTTCCCGGTAGCATTACATTCGAACATCAAATGCAAGATGGACGTAAATACAACACATTAAAAATTCAAATGGTATCATTCAATATGACATGACAGTGTACTCCAAGCCATTTTAACTCCTTACGCTGTAAGATTCAGACACCCTCTCGTACACTACAAGCCATTTCAGCTGCGTGGGTATCAGACCATCTAATTACCGTGCCTCCCAAGCTATTTTATTCCGTGATCCTCATGCTACTCCTCTTTTAAATACTCGTATCTTCGTTATCTCTATCTTTCAAACAAAAAAAATCAAATTATTCTCCACTTGATATATGTGTCAGCCTTGCTTCTAAATCTCCAACACCCAAATCCATCGTTCTCATTTTTTCTTGTTTTCAATAGCCTTCTAAAACTCTTCATAACCCAAAATAAAATCAGCAACAAATTTAAATCAAACGAATTATTATTCATTTGAGTCATGAGTTTATACTCCTCACAGTGATATTTATAATATTGGGTTTTTTCGAAAATATCTATCGCTGTTCCTTCACTACAGCGCGATATTTGGGTTGACGTTGCCGGAGTCTGGGTTGACGAGGAGGGGAGCGGCTGGTGGCGAATGGATTCTGGTGACGTTCGCTGGCGGTGTGATGTTCTGAAGCGATTGGTAGAGGAGCTCGAATTTGGGTAAACGACGCTGCTGCCTGGAGTTAGGTTTTCGCAACTTTCTGGCCGATGGAGATCGATTGAGATGAGGGTTTGTGAAGGTCGAAGGTGGGCGAGGCGGAGGACCATCGATTAGTGGCGGTCTGGTCGGGTCTAGTAACGTGAGGTGGTGGTTCTGCCTGGTTGAACGGAAACCATATTTTTGGGTTTTCTGGTAAGGAGACAAGGTAGTGATAGCCGAGATGGTCGGGGATGAGGTAGCTCGCAGTTGCGCGTCTGATGTAGGGTGCAGGTGGAGCTCTGATCATCGGAGTTTGGCAATGATGGTAATTTCCTAATGGTGAAGGATTTCTGTAAAATATTGAAAGAGGGACATCGTGGTATTTTGACTAAGAAGGGAGGATACGTGTGATAAGGAGCGGGTTTGACCACGTTAATGACGCGATTAATGGAATAATCTGGACTAATTTATTTTGAATTAAAAATTAAAGAAGCTAATTTTCTTAGAACTTATAACCACTGTAAGTTGTTCGTTCGTGAACAGAATTGAACGTAACAAGCGGCATTGGAATAGTATTGAAGAAACCTAGGTTGTGGAACTATCTTGATTGAGAACAGATCTACTGGAATTTCATGATAAAATCAAATTCCAGTTTGATTTTAAACGAAATAAAAGCAGAACCGTCAACTACAAGACAAGGTGAGTAAATTCACTAACTGTACCTCGTTTATAATTTTTATATAAATGAGTTTTAAATTTATTTATAGTACTTCATATACTGTGCAATGGTTGATTGGTTGAATAGTGATAAAATTGGTTGAAATGGTTGACATAATTTTATCGTTGATCGATTATTAGTTCTGGTATTTCATATTGATGTGAAATAATATTATTGATGTTATTAACATCTGTGGATGCAGGGAAACAGGTTGGGGAGATCCAACCGGATTCCTCAACATTTTATTTACCGTTTTATTTATTTATTTATTGTGACATATGATGTGATATATGACCGTTTATTGATTTTGTTGGGATTGAATTACACTGGCCCGATAAATTTTGGTATTTAAATACCGTAAAATAATGTAGGACGTAGAAAAGAGATTTGAGATTTAAAAAGGTAATTATTTCCAAAATAGAAAATAGATTTCAAATGGAAAGAAAATAGAAACTTGTTTAAGTGAATTAAAAAAGAAGAAGCTGTTTATAACGATGTTTATAAATTAAATAAAATATGTATCATAGAATGAAGAAAAATATAAATTCAAGTTGAATTTATATAAGCAAAGTGGTAATTGATGTTGATACCAATATTTGAAGTGGGATTTGAATGCAATGGTTGTAAAAGAGATTTGAGTAGGAAAATCGGTTTCGAAAGAAACGATGGGTTATATTCCAAAATTGGGATATAAAATTTGTTGAGGTAAATCCAATGAAATTTTAAATAGGAATTCGATCATATCGAATTTTACAAATGATTTATGTCTTGGAAGGATATTTAAATTTTATTTAACATGAATCTGTAATTTAATTTAAATACGTTAAGAGGTTAATATTCAATTAATTCTATTGTTAGCAATAATATATAGAAAGGGATTTATAGAAATCAAATTGAGTTAGTTTCAGAAGTTAAAGAATGTATTGCTTGTAAAGACATTTAAAAGAGAACTTGAATTGTTTAAAATAAATGTAAAAGTGTTCATTTAGTAACAGTTCTATAAACAGAGTTTATAAATGAGACAGAATATGATGTGGTTTTAAAAAGATACTCGATAACTAGAAGTAGAACAGTAAAGATACTGATAAATAAAAATCAAGTTTAGTTGAATAAACGAGTTAACATTACTATTAGGAAATTAAATTCATATTTGAAAATGAATAACAGTTTAAAAGCAAACTTTTACGAATGAAATGGTTTTAAAAGTTTTGTAAATTATAAACAGTTATTTTAAACGCTGTCGCTATAATAAACGTTTTGGTAAATCTAAACAGCAAATTTTAACGCTGCCGTTATAATAACTGTTTTGTAAATCTTAACAGCGATCTTAACGCTATTGCTATAATAAGTGTTCTATAATTCTAAACAGCGAATGTAACGCTGTTGTTAAAAGTAATGTTTTATAAATCAAATATTTGAAAATAGTGATTATAAAGCTACCGTTATAGTCAATGTTTTTTCCAAAAAAGAAGTATGTTCTTAGATTGAATCCGGAAGTCGCATAAGCATTGTTTTGTGTAAAGCTGTGAGCTTTGACTATTTCAAAGTTGAGAATATTGTTCAGTTAAGGTCTGAGAGGTAATTATACCCCAACGTGATTGACTTCATGATTGATGGAGAAATGATCAAGGTTCGATAGTGAAGATTGGTTAGTAATATGGTTAGTTAATAAATGATTAATGGTTTGAGCTATAATAACGATGTTTTATAACATCGCAGTAATTTAAAAAAAAATGAAATATTTTCCCCAAATAAAATGTGAAATATTTCTTATGCATAGAAAATGAAATGAATTGTTGAATAAAGAATTATGCAATGGAATATGGAAATGTTTCCCGATATTAATGAAGTATATTTTCAGAATATAGGAAATAAGGATTCGTGAATATTTAGAAATGTTTTATAACTGAAATAAGAGATATTCCTCGAATAAAGGAATTATCATATTGGAAATGTTTTTCCAAGAATCGAGAAAGACAATTGAATTTTGAAAGAATCTAGAAGAGGGAAAAGGGAATTTGGAATCGAGAATATAATAAGGAATTAATATAAAAAGAGGCTAGTGTTGTTTGATGCTTGATCGGTAGGATTTCCAATTGGAAATAGGACCGTTGATTATATGAATGTTTCTTTGATAGTTAAATCACTGACTATCAAAGTTTGATTTATTCTATACCTCCGTTGTCAATATGGAGAGACCGGGATCAGATTTAATATCTGTAGACCATTCCATATTGGTATAAGCGTTATGAATCAATTTATGTTGAAGAAATTGAAGATGGAGTAAAATGCAAGGGCTGTTTTATTAACCCTAGGTGAAAATTTCCTAAGATGGATTAACAAAACAGTGCCTTCGGTTTGTCCAGACCCAGGACAACTTGTATGGACGAGTGTCTGACAGAGTATTTCCAAAGGGATTACGTACGTTGACTCCTTCAAACGTATGAAGTTGGTGGCAAAGAAGGGAAACTTCTTTAGCCTAACATTCTGAGTATTTTTGTGGGAATCAATTAGTGATTTCTGATGGATCTGACGATTTGGCATTCAAAGTGAATGGTGGCCAGATGTTCTGGAAGATAATTCAAACCTCAAGCCTCACAACCGGAAATTGACAAAAATCTGGCAGGCAGCATGGCTATGTGGGTCGCTCCCATTAGGATGTACAATCACCTATCTAGAGAAATTCCATTTACTTCTTTAATCTATCGATGTTGTCCCTTTCGGGAAACGGCTGCTGATCCCAACCATTAGTGATATACATTCGATACACTCAAGCGAAATGAATGGTCGGTCATGTGAGGGTTGGGTTGCATGACGTTCTTGTTGAACCCAGTGTATTCGCCTCTAGAGATACACTATCGGCAGGTGGTTCCATACCTTGTCATGTTGGAAATCCAATCTCCAATAAGCGCCCTGCGGTTTTTGATTTTATATTATATATGGAGCGTGAGATGCAAGCGTTCCGCTAGATTCTATTTATTTTATTTAGACACTATTATAATATCACTAGATTTTGATATCAAAATGTTTTGGGTTATCGTAAGGTAAAAACCATCCGTGTTTATGTGTGGATCGGTCTTACGATTATCTTTTCTTTCGAAAGGATTTTTAAAAGTTAAATAAATGGTTGGAGTTTACTCACACCAGTCCCATGACTGACCCAGAGTTTATTTTGTTTGTTTTCCCTAAACTCTTGGGTGCTCAAATTTGTACGGGCAGTCAAGTAGACGGGATTTTACAGATTCACTTAGGAGAAGCTTGAAGCAGGAGGCTTCACCTGTTAGCTATAGACTACCATATTTTCCGTTGTGTACTATGTTGTATCTGGAAACAGGTGTTTATAACTGTTCCAGGAATAAATGTGTTGCTCCGATGATGGCATGTATATAAAGTTACTGAATTATATTTCAAAGTTTATGTTTTTTGATATATTTTGTTTGTTCCGCTGTAAGTTTGTGATCTTCGTTTTCTTCTATTCTAATATTTATTTCTTCCTATTCCTCATCCTTTAACTTCTTTCTATTAATGATTCGTATTTCTGTGACATTTGGGTTGGATGTGTGGTGTTATTAGTCAACACAAAGGGTACAGAAATTTGGGCCATTACAAGCTGAATATTGTTCACAGCCCATCTCCACTATTCTTCTTATCAAATAAAAATTGCGGCTCCGTGTATCATTTCTTCCCCATGCTTCAATGCCCCAAACACCCACGCCAACTTCCAATCCTTTTCCACTTGGCTACCATGTAGACATGCATGCGTCTGATGTGCCATACCCCACTTTGTTTTCGCTTTTTCCAGACTATTCATTTCTAAATTTTTAATGGCCCAAAGCCTATATACATTCAAAATCCCATTTGCCCACAAACCTTTCTTCTTTCCGCGTTGAGCACAATTGACCCAGAACTACATCCTCCTTCCATGTTACGGTTTCTGTTCCCTTTTTTTAATCTCTTATCTTGGTTCCTCATGGGCATGCAACAGTTCCAACTCCCCACTTCCACCGCATGCTACTTTCTCAGTCCCTCGCATGCTACCCGCCTTAAGCTCCTCTCACGTCAGCAATGCCATCCGCTCCCCATGCCAAACACCACCACTCCATCACCGGACTAACACCGTGTCAGTCGCATTTTGATACACCCAGGCTACCTTGAAATCAACAATGCCACTTCCTTACTATTGTTCTCTGACTACAACAGTACATCGTCAGTCAGTGCACCGCCCTGCTCTCTCTTCTCCTGGATGTATACACAGTACACTATTGTGTACATACAGCTTCCATCCAAAAATGTTGTTCTCCCATGTAACCACTTGCGCACCAAGCACCCGTTGACTTGAACTCGCCCTCCTTCCTGTTGTTAATCTGGAACACAACCCTATATCTCCACTATAGTAGCAAGCTACTTCGCTCTAGTTCATTTGTTTTGGTATTTTTTTTAATTCGGTTTTTAGAAATGGTGTGTGTGGTTGCCGTTTTCATTTGGAACGAAAAGCAGAAACGAGAGAGGTGTATGTATATATATATATATATTGCCAGAGAGAAATTTGTGGATAGAAACAAAGTCCCTTCGGTTGGTACGAGGAGGTTTTTGAAATTATAGGGTAGCTATGGTATAGGATGGTACGGTTTCATGTGCTTGGTTGGTTTTCCTTAAGTCTTAGGTCCCGTTCGCAATCCATTTTTGGCACGTTGGGCATTTCGCTGGCGTCCAACGCATCACATGCGTCGGACGCCAATGAGTTTTACTCCACTCAAAAGGAACGTTTTCTGAACGTTGAAAATGAAGGTGTTGGCGTCTGACGCGTCGAACGCGTCGGACGACAGTCCATATTATTTGAAAATGAATTGCCCAGATGTATTAATTATAACTCATTTTAACTATCTGGCGCCTCTTTGTTTGTAAATGAATATTTCCAGCTATCGTTTCAACCATTTTTTACATAAAGACATCCACACATTTTCTGCATTAAATACTTCCCCACATCAGGTTGCATTAAAGACATCCACACATCAGGTTGCATTAATCACTTGTTACCATTTTCCATGCAGTAAAAATACTTTCACGTGTTCCCATACTTTTTCAATTGTTCCCAACCGTATATTGTACGCATTGTTCCAATGAAACTATTCCCAACAAACAGAATTGAAAATAAAAATAAAAAATAAATTAAATATAAAATACAATTAATAAATAAATTAACAAATAAATTAAACATAAATTACAATTAAACATATAAATTAACAATTAAATACCTCGCTCAAATGCCCCGCTCAAATACCCCGTTCGCAGCTAAAAACTCATAACGTTCGCTACAGTACCACGCTCAAATACCCTGCTCGCATTGGTTAAGAACGCACCCTTAAGGGTGCGTTCGCAGTTAAAAATTGGCCCCTCAATTTTTTGGTGGCGTATGACGCATCGGACGCTAACAACTTTTACCCCTTCCAGATTCCACGATTCTTGAACGTTGGAAAAGTAGTAGTTGGCGTCGGACGTTAACGGTTAATTTTCTAATGTATCGATTCATCCCCTATAAATCCACACACCACCCTCTCATTCTCCCCCATCCAAATCCGAAACCACCCCTCTAAACCACCAAAAACCAAAATTTTCGAGTAATTTCAAGCGTCAAAAAAGGTATTTTTTGATACCTTTGTGTTTATTTTTCAATTTTCTATAGCATATGTTTTTTTTGAATTTTTCTGGATGTTTTTTTTGGTTACGCAGATGGCTTCCTCTTCCACCTCTGCTACCTCCCAACCATTTGCGAATTTGACAGAGACCGGGAGTCCTCTTTCATAGATATTTGCGTTGAGTTTCTAGCTGAGCGCGATACAGGCGTCAGTCAGTTTTACTCGATAGTCGCGACAGCAATGAATGACCATTTTAATCTGGAGTTCATAGAAATCCAGATCAAAAATAAATGGGATAACATGAAGCGCTCTTTTCGCGATTGAGACAGACTGCTAACAACACCTGGCGGTGTATGGAATGCAGAGTTCGATTATCTGGATGGTCCAGATGATTTTTGGAGTACCGGCGGTGGCAGACCTTACAGACGATTCAAGATGAAGTCGTCGTTGAAGTTCCGACAACAAGACATTGCGTTCGAGGGTTCTTTGCGCAAAGATACTTGTGCGTGTCCGATTCCTGAGGTTGCGCCTCTTACTGCACCTGCACCTCCACCAGCTACTATGCCAGCTGCTTCTTTCTCTCCTTCCGAAGCGGGTTACTATACTGGTTGGATGGCTTCGGGCGATCCCCCTTCTGGTCAGCCATCTAGGCGCAGACAGGTAGAGCGTGCGAGCTCGTTTATGACCGACCACCAGAGACAGCTTGCTGCTCTTTTCTTGGAGCTTGTTCAAGGACCGGGTACGCGTGTGGAGCTTTGGGAGTTTCTGAGATTTTCCGCAATAGTCCCCGGAATGTGAATATTGTTCAGGAGCTTACCGATGAGGGCATACGTGGATTTATTATAGCAGATTTGAGCTTATTACCTCATCGTCGTTTATTTTAGATTTTCATGTACTTGTTTTAATTTCAGTCTTGTTGTGTTCTTTATGTTGGTATTTCTGATCTTGTACTGAAAAATGTAGTCGTTTTTTTTTATGCAATTAGTATTTAATAAATTCAAAACAAATAATTTAACAATTAAATACCACGCTCAAATACCCCATTTGTAGTTAAAACACAATCCACGCTCGCTACAGTACCACGCTCACATTCCCCGCTCAAATACCCCGCTCAAATACCACGCTCACATTCATTAAGAACGCACCCTAAGTTTCTTCACACGCTGGCTTCATATAATTCGGAAAACACTAGTTTTCTCGAAGCCTATTATATATCAGAAAAATTACCAACTATTCGTTTTTAAACCATTTCGATTTTTCAGAAAGAGGGGAGTCATAGGTAGGAGCGCAGATTGTACATGGAAGAAAAATAAAATAACAATGTGCGGTTTTCTTATTTTATATAGTATGGGGTATAATTTACTATTATTTTATTGTTGGCTTAGGACTTAAATTATTTGAAGTACACAAGCTAGGTGCGTTTTTCAAGAGCTTAAGAAATAGGAAAGCTGAGTTTTCGTCCAAGGCATATGAGTAGGCTTAGACATAGGATAGGAGAAGGGTATGTGCATGTTTCAGTAGAAATATATGGTGTTGGGTATAATTTAATAACATCTTACACCTAGCTTTTCATAAAATTAACACCCCGTATGATTTCTAATTCAAGATGAAACACCTAATCCTAGCATAAAAAAATATTCCGAACCCAGTGGGACAGGCTTCGTCGAATTCCGAGGTCGTTTGTGAAAAGTCCTTTATAATTATCGATGGAAAATCACACGTTTAAAATTCCTATAATTACAAAAAAATCAAAAAAAAAAATTGAAACCTTGACATTCTACTAGACCTTTTCCCAGCGGATCCAATAAATTTTATTTTGTTAAATTTGGAGTTCGTTTGGCTATTCATTTATTTCTCCAAAGTTACCCCTGTCTAAATTGACCAAAATAATATAAATGATAAAGGCGTTTATCGTTGCCACGATCAAACGGTAAGTCCGATTGACACGAAAATTGAAATATTATAATAGTTAATTAATACAAATCCAACAGCACAAGTTTCATCGCATTCCGAGACTGTTTCCCGGTACAGTATTTTTATACGCATCACAATGCCATTTTGTACACCAAATTACCCGGTCTTCAAAAATAACAAACTATATACTTATTCTGACTCTAAACGTCGATACGAACTCAATGGAATTGGCTTTGTGGCTCAATTTGATCGTTTTCTCCAATTATACACAAATATCCCTTTGTTAAATTAAATAAATTTAATTACATGTTATAGAAAATAACTGGGCATTTACAGCTGCCGTGGTCACATACGACATCCGTTTGTCACCAAATTTAATACCATACAATAATTTGACGTTATGGTTCCAATGAAATTAATTTCGTCAAAAACGGACTCTATTTGCAAAATGGCCATTTTAACGCTTATAAAATATCGAATAAATATTAATTAAATCCCAAAATAATTCAATAAAATAATAATAAATTATTATTAATGTATTTATCCAAATAAAATTTTCATATAGCTTCCAGTATAAATTATACCACTTAATATCAGCATTCCGAGTTAAAACGGTATTTAAATTATATTTATACCCTTTTAAATATTAAATAAACGTTATAATTTAATAATGATTTCCATAGCGACTATTTTAAAATTTGAACTGGATATAACTACCAATCTATAACACGAAATCTGGATTTTTCTCTTCCATATGAAAATTATAATCAACCAGATTCCAATGTTTCTTGTTCCACAAAATTCTGACTTATATCGGATCCTGTATATTCAACTGAAGTTCAAACTCAATATTACGAACTACCGCGCCATCATGAGCTCGATTTGTACTTATATATAAATTAAAACATCGTTTTGAATAAACGAATTCAATATTAAAATCCATTAAAATTCCAAATAAAATATTTAAGATAATAAATTAAATTAAATATCTGACTACAAAAAATACGGGACATTACATTCTTCCCCCCTTAATAGAATTTCGTCCTCAAAATTACTAAGGTAAGAAAAGTGCTACAAACCCGTAGATTTTGAAAATCCAATTTATTTTAAATCGAAAAATAATTTATTATGGTAAAACAAAATTTTCAAAAATATCGAAAATCTTCTAACACATTAAATTCCCGAAAAAATTCGGTAGAGTCTCCCCTGTACGGAGTGACATCTACGATATTGCAGGAACAAATAATATATATACATCGACCATACGGTGGGATAACGAAATTCAAAACCCAAATTTTATATTTTCGCGTAGGCATACCTTTTATGAGCGCTATTGAGCATATTACCCAATTTACGTGCAATCTACACAATCAAAATCATTCCTCAAGCCATCTGGTACCTGTACTCAACTCAAATTACCTTGTAAGCACAAATACATGTAATTTTTAGATAATACATCATTAACCAACAAGCATAGCTAAACTAATTCCAAAATCAACAGGTAGCATTAATCATGTGCAAATACAGGGTTATATTATCTAGTTCAATTCATATGTAGTTTCATTCCAATTAAACTATGCTGGAATTTAGTTTTCAATTCATTCAACTTCTTATTTCAAATCATCGATGAAATTTATTCCAATCATTCAAACACCTAAAAACAATTCATAATCAACAACCATTTCACAACCAAATCAACCAAACCAATTAAATTTTCGTTCAATATTAACATTTATTTTAATTCAACATAACTGAACATCAATCGATTAATATTCGATTGATTTCTATTTAACTATTATTCACTAAATTCCAAATTTATTTAATTTAATTTCAATATTCTTATTAATTTAATTTAACCAAGTGAATTTCAATTCAAATTTTTAGTTCAATTTGAATTTCGTTCAAATAAATCAATAGACAATATCTCAATAATTTTAAAAAATTATTTATTTACTATAACAAAATATAATTTGGGTAAAATTATTTCATTTACCCTTTTTACAAAACAATATCGTGTCCATTTTTCAATGCTTCTCAACACTTGAATCGATCAAACAACATAATACAAAACATTTGTATATAAAATCTACAAATACGCTCATATATATATATATATATATATATATATATATATATATATATATATATATGTACACTCAACTCGATCTAAGGTATTACTAACCCCATCTCTATCGAGTTATGCCACAGAGCCAAGGTTATTACAAAACCAATAACTCTGATACCACTGTAACGAACGCGGATTTTCGACCCTAAAAATCGACACAACACACTATGTCGAACATTCAAGCATCGAGATCACTGGGTTGTTAATAGAAAGAAGTTAGAGGGTGAGATAAGAAAGAAAATAATATTAGAATAGAAGAAAACGAAGAAGAAACAACATAGCACAGAGTCTCACATCGCAGTGGAATAAAATATATTATAGAAATAAATCTTTATAGAGAGCTTTAAATAAAAACTTACAATCATCAGAGTACATCAACACATCTATACAGTTATATTAATCTATCCTCATATACAACACACAGCGGAATAATTACTAGATATCATACGTCTGAACACCTTAAGCTCGTCTCTAAATTTCGCAGCATCCAATAAATCTGAACCTGTACAACCCGGTCTAACCCGAGCACGATAAACGGAAGGTCGGTCTGGTGAACCAGAGTGAGGAAAACACACTAAGTTTAAGGGTATCACACAACTTGATCTTTTAAAGTCAAAATCCTTTTGAAAGAAAGGATAATCGTAAGACCAAATCCACATATAAATACGGACGTTTTTTACCTTACGATAACCCAAATCGTTTTTGGAATCAATATCTTTTCTAATATTATAATAGTGTCTAAATACAAGTAAATATCAATCTAGTAGAACGCTTGCATCTTACTCTCTACATATATAGTATACAATCAAAACTGCGGGCTTTATTTTAGAATGGATTTCCATGGCAAGGTATGGGCAACCACCTTTCCGAAATGTACCTCCGAAGATGAATACATTGGGGTTCAACAAGAACATCTTGCAAC
The DNA here is from genome assembly GCA_030737875.1 of Allium sativum. Taxonomy (NCBI): domain Eukaryota; kingdom Viridiplantae; phylum Streptophyta; class Magnoliopsida; order Asparagales; family Amaryllidaceae; genus Allium; species Allium sativum. The sequence continues at coordinate 430,520,749 of CM060923.1, forward strand.
CCAGGCTAAACATGATCGGCTCCTCACTTCGCTTGAAAGTACCGAATATATCATCACCATGGTTAGGGGCCAACTAGCCGTACCGATAGCATACATAAAATTAAAATAAAAGGGACAACCAAAGGCATTTGATTTCTCCAGATCAGGTAATGATATACCCATTTGATGGATGCAACAAGTATAGCCATGCGACCTACCTGATTTTAACCATTCCCAGTTGATGAGGCTTGAGGTCATACTTACTTCTTAGAACATCTGGCAAACATTCACTTTGAATACCACATCGTCAGATCCTCCAAATCACTAATTGACGTCGACAAATATACTTTGGGTATAAAAGAAGTGACCCTCTTTGCCACCAATTCGGTATATTTGTAAATATTAACGTACATGGTTTTTGGGAAATACTCTGTTAGACTTTCGTCCATACAATTCATCTAGGAGTAGGACGAACCAAAGGCACCCTCCTACCACATCCTATATAGGTATCACCCCAAGGATCAGTAGCGAGAAGTCCTTGCAATCCGAACATTTCACCCACGACAGAATCACTGCCGAAATATCTCTGGCTGCTAAGCCAGAGAAATTCGACAAGTGGTTCTTCCGTTTATGAAAATCCACGGTCTTCAATGCTCTATCTTTAATCTATATCTTCACGTATTTGCTGGTCGGAATGGTTTTCGAATATAATTCAATCTCGGTCTTTCCGTACCAGCAATCGTATTGGCCAGATTTGATAGTCGGTTGTTTAACTATCAAATAAATATGTAATAAAATGAGTTCACTGATTCAGTACTCGGCATTACTGTAACACCCCGCATTTTTAATATAAGTAAAAATGAAAAATATGGTTATACAAATGATGGTGACGTATAGTTTAACTAATACATACGTTAAAGGTAAGAAAATAAAGATACTTAATTTATATATCAGAACTAAGTAAAACAGACATCACCGTTACGTCCGTCTTCTGGTTCACATGGACACCAAGTTTGTGTAAAACAGATAACGTATGAAGAAGTTACAAGCCATAGAAGTTTGTATACGCACAGGAATATATATATATATATATATATGTGCATATAGCTGCTCCAGAAATTCAAAAACGTTCAAACCGACCAGATTTGGGATGAGCGGGAAAATTTTCGCTCAAAGGGGTCGACACCCCCTGTCGACATAGGTGTCGACCCGCACTAGGGGGTGTCGACCACTTATAGGGGTGTCAACACCCTTGGCCAGATTTGGGAAAACATTTTCTTCGGTTTCTGACGATTCTGACGTGCTTTAATTCAATCTGAGAGTTCTGGTTTCTCCAATACCCATATAAATAACCCCTAGACCTTACCCTAACCCCTATATCTTCTAAGGCGAGGTCGGAGCTCTACTCTTCTCCTTCTTCTTCTTCTTCCTTAAGTAAAACAATGTCTATCAGTCTATTTCTCTCCTTCCTCGCCAAACCTTTTTCTTAAAACAAATGATTAGATGAAATCAAGGATCAGTGATTCAAGAAATACAACCTCCTCTTAAAACTAATCAAAATAAGGAATTGAGAAAAAACATAGATCTGTAACAACGAATCCTAATCCTCCTCTTCTTCTTCTAATCCAATCAAGGTAAGTGATTTAAAATACATTTTTGTATAATAATGGATCCATTGTTCTCCATTCCCCATTCACATACACTTAATAAACGTACTAATGAATTGAATGGTAATTATGATGGGACTGGAACCTAAATCTAACATATGTATCTGTCTAACCTATTTTACTGTTATTCACTTCACATGTTTGTTTATGTATTCATGATAATTGCAATATTTTGACCTTCTTCCCTTCTTCTCCATTTTTACTTTTAAAATTAGGCTAACTTCGAGCCTAAATATGATACATTGAGACTTGCGAATAATGTTGGGATGATTGGGAATAGTTTGGAACATATATACATACATACATACATATACATATATATATATATATATATATATATACACACACACGCAATAAGAATGAGGGTTGACACGAATTAATTGTTCTAAGCAATAAGAATGAAGGTTAACATGAATTATTGATAACTTTTAAAAAACAATTAATTTGGGTATAATTAAGTATAACATAACATATAAAGGATTATTGGCATAACTATGTACGAGATTATGTAATCATGGTAGAATTTATGTATCCAAATCAAATTGGAACCATAAACATGAAGTTGGGCTTAGAAGCGTGAACATAAATTATTTGGATTGGGATAAATAGGCATATAAAACCGAAATTGAAATTGTATAAGCCGGTTAAAAGATGAACATACCTAAGCCGAGGTTAGATTGAGTTGCGGTGTAAGTCTGCCCGGAACCGCCCGACACATCCAGCTACCGCAACAATAGGTCTAATGTGAGAGGTTAGCACATTAAGCCCAAAACCCGAGATTAGAACGAGTTTGCGGTAGAAGTCTGCCCGGAACTGTCCGGCATATCCAACAACCGCAAGTAACATGTCTAATGTGAGAGGTTGAGTGCATTAATAAAAAGATTGATGCTATGAAACAAGCAAGTTAAGTGTGCTAAGGTTAAGTAAACTGGGGCGTATAGATAAATTTAACCAATATAACAACATTAGAGAAAAAGAAGAATGAGGAATGATAGCAACTTGTTGTAAACAAACATGGGGATAGTATAAAGATCGTATGATAAGTAAACTTGTCCTAGGGACAGGAAAAAATGAGAACGGACTAGAAAAATGGGACAACTTATAAGTTAAACATAAACGGTAAAGCGACAATAGGCAGTCTATTGATAAAAATGTCATAAGCATGTGAACCAGCTAGAAAATCTTAGTTAAGAAAACTAAGTAAATAATGATGAATTGTGGCGACATCAACAAATGGGAATATAATTGAATACGAAGATATGAGGAAATACTTATGAAAGTAATGGGTTAACATGTTGAAAACTCATTAATGAGCTAAGATATAAAGAAAGATTAATATGCAGAGGAAACTTGGTAATTGGAAACAAAAAGAAGTCAACATAGGATAAACATGTTATGAAGAAACCTGATGAGGCACAAAAAGCGAATAATTGAATAATTAGACAGAGTTCTAATAATAGGTAAGAATGAGGTGCTTGGACCAGTCCATACGTTTAAAGATGAATAATCATTAGGGGTAGATCATCTGGATGTCGAAATACACAAAGGGGAGTGCATGTCTATCTAGATATCCTAGTAAGCTCCAACGGACTGGGTTAAGAAGCATGCGGCTTCCGAAAACGTGGAGGGTACTCTTGGTATTCCTCTGTGAGTTGCAGATGATACGCCTGTGCTCACAGAGGTTAGATCTGCATGGGTGAACCAATGAGTATGCCTTTTTGCAATAATAAGGGGCAATCAAAAGACTAAGATGGACCAGCGTGATTCGGCGAGACCAGCTAGTGCCCTGTGATAGCAACTCGTCGTCTACCTACCATCTTCAGTCAGTACGTAAAGCGGAAAGGCAGAGAACTCCAAAAGACCATATACTTTGCTAACTAGTTATGTGTGAGGTTGGCCAATAGGTTTAATGGGCATAAGGGGCTGGGGTTAAGTTCTCATTCTTGATATTCTTTGGTGCCGTTCATTAGTTGAGGGATGGGTCTAATGGGACCATAGCCACTGTAAAAGCAGACCTTAGCATCTGCAATCGGCAGATATCTGAAAGCTCCCGACCAAGTTCCATGTTTCTTGATTTAGCCCTGCCACGGGACTCGGGTGCACATATAGAGAACATATGCAATAAACATCGAGAATGATTGACGATATGTACGTGGGAAAGTCTAGGTACACCCATGTCCCTCTGGGTGGTGTATCATAAGACTAGAGGGCATTATTCAATGACAGAACCTAGTAGGATCTAGAATGGCAGTCCAAACATTTACGTAACACAGTGATGATAGTTTCATGCGGACGTAGCATTGGTATATATACATATACATATATATACATAGAAATTTGTAAGACATGTGGCATTTAGTAAGGGACCGCGTACATACGATGGAGTCCATACGAGAAGAGTATATCTTATTTAGGGGTAGCTACATATACACTATATTAGGTTAATCTACTAGCGGTAGATGGATATGACGTATGAGTAAGTCTAGAGAGCTAGCACTGCAAAGAACCTAATAATAAGAAAATGTAACAGAATGGTATATGTAAGATTATCCAGAAGTTTATTTTAAGTCCAAACACACAGAGCTTATGTTCTGACCCCCTCCTCATAACATTCGCAGGTTAGGTTCACGACAGAGACGGTATAGCTTTGGATACTGGTTTAGCAGTATCATTATTAAGGTGAAGTTATGTTTTGATTATATTATATTTTATTCCTTTCGCTATGGGTTGTTTTCCGAACTCTGATATGTTTTTATGTCTCTGTCTTTTTTACAGGATACCAGAGAACCCAAGTCGGGTTTCGATGGATTGGGTTTTTCTAGAAAAAAAATCGGTCCGTCGGAACGCGGATTGTTACAATTACTTGGCCTCTTTAATTAAACATCTATTAATTATTTTCTTTAAATCTTCCAATATTCGGACTTTATCTTTTACTTCTTATTATAAATAAGAATAGTGTTAAAAACCATTTCATTTACTAGTAAACTTTTCGGACATAGCTTTTAATATCATTTACGGAAATCATGACTTATGTTTCCCTCAATTACCTCCCGTTTATAAACTAATACTATTCTTAGATAATCGTGAAGTTATTCAAGTTGGGGTATTTTATTTACCTCTCAGACCTTGACTAACAACATTCATATCTTTAAAACAGATAAAAGTTTATTAACCACACGTTTTTCTTTGAAAATCTTATTTAAATCTCAACAGCATTTACTTAATTAATTATTGAGTAAACTATTATTAAACTTCTCGATTAATCTTTAATAATTCTTTTTAATAATATAATCAAGTTTCGGTTCTATTATAAATAGAATCCTTAATAAAATTTCTTCAACATATCTTTGTAAATATTCTTCAACTTGTTTGTAATAACAATACTATATTTGGTATTTAAACCATACATAACTGTCTTTAACAATCTAATACAAATATCTTTACAAATATAATATAAATGTCTTTGTAAATCTTACATTAATATCTTTTACGAATCCTTATATCCATTTTACCAAAAAAAATCACTTATCATCTGTAACAAACGTTACGGATTTCATTTCAAAACTCTTACTTCATTCACAAATCTCATTTGTAAATTATTCGACCACTAATATTCGTGTACATTTCTAACTCCTAACTTCAATTTACAAAATCATTTGTAAGTCATTTACGACAACATATATTCATTTCCATTTCCAAAACCCTTTTACTTAGCTTATACTCTTAACTCCGCATAACATTTGAACTTCAAAATATCATATTCTGAACCTGGGAACAAATATCACTACGTTATTTCATACCATTTCCCAATTTCTGAATTCCTTTTTTTCTAACTTTAAATATTCAGTAAATATTTGATTTATGCTATCATATTCACTTAAAAATCCTTTTCATAACTTTATTATAAAAACTCTAAAACCTTTTCATAAACTCCTTTCACATTTCGATTAGATTCATTTCAACTTCGATCACTTTTTAAATGAATTTCAATTAAAAAGTAATCTCCTAAATTATCATTAATTAAAATAATTATTTACTTCATCATTAACTACTGTAGTAGTAGTTAAATTCTTAATTAACTAAAATAAATAGTAAATTCCTTTTTAAAAATCTTAATAAAATTAAAACAATATTCGTAAAACTATTTTATTAAATTAATTCAAAACAAATTAATTTAATAATCAATCCCAGTTAAAGGGTTGATTAGTCAACTCAATACACGATTGATTCATTAATCAATTCCAATTATAGTCATTCCTTTAAATTAATATAATTAATTAATTTAGATAATTCCATTTAATTATTTCTCACAACAATTATCAAATTCTTAACCGTTAGGTTAATTTTCTTCTTTCTTGCTTATAAATCTGATTAACATAAGTAATTTGCTTTACAAAATAAATTAATAATTAATTATAAACTTAAATAATAATAATAAATATTTATTTCCTTTTATCAAATTTTTATTCAAAATAATAGATTAAAAAAATCTATTTTCAGTTATAAAATAAAATAAATATATTATAACTTCATTTCCGTTGATTCACCGCACGGTGAATCAATATTTCAAAACAATTAATTATAGGCCATATACTGCTAATTGCTTATACATTATTACCCAATGGTTTAAACAAAATAAACGTTGAATTTCAGTTCAACGGCCAATAACCAAATCAATCATATAATCAGAATAGTTCATATAATTATAATATAACAGATCATTTCTATAACAATAAATAACGACTATTTAACACAAACCAATTTATTTAACACAACAAAAACAGTTCAGAGAAAACACGTTTATTTTATAAACGTGACCAACAAGGTAAGTAACCTTAATTGGGACCAATTGTTAAAATAACGATTTGGTGTTTCATTGAAATTAAACAATGTTTAATTTCAGAAATTCAATCCATATATGAATGTATAAATAACAAACAATCAACCATTAGCAACCATAGCACACAAAATAAAAACCCAACTTACATAAAATATAAGTAGGATAACTGACTGAGTTAAAATTCACCTTGGTTTTTGTTTGTTGATTAATCGAATCATTTTAATAAAATTAAACATATGTTTAATTTTATCAAAAATCCTGGTTGCTTCTCATGCTGACCAACCCAACTTCCCAAGGTAGCATAAGCCGTTGCGATTCCAATATGACCAACCGCATTCGATTCTATACGTGTATGAACGAGTTGTTAATATTTCCAGTTTTAAAACAATTTAAAATATCATTATTAATTAATAATCAAATTAAACCTAAATCTATCGTTACCTGTGTTTTCTTTCATTTTTCTCAATTATAAGTGTAAGGCCCAAACTAGTTGAATATTGTTCACAGCCCGTCTCCACTATTCTTCTTATCACATAAAAACTGCGACTCCGTGTATCATTTCTTCCCCATCCTTCAACGCTCCAAACACCCAGGCCAACTTCCAATCCTTTTCCACTTGGCTACCATGTAGACATGCATACGTTTGAAGTGCCATACCCCACTTCGTGTTTGCTTTTCCCAGACTATTCATTTCTAGTTTTTTAATGGCCCAAAACCCATATACATTCAAAAGCCCATTTTCCCACAAACCTTTCTTCTTTCCGCGTTGAGCACAATTGCTCCAGAACTACATCCTCCTTCCATGTTACGGTTCCTATTCCCTTTTTTCTCTCTCTTATCTTGGTTCCTCATGGGCATGCAACAACTCAAACTCCCCACTTCCACGGCATGCTACTTTCTCCGTCCCACGCGTGCTACCCGCCTTGAGCGCCTCTCATGTCAGCAATGCCATCCGCTCCCATGCTGGACACCACCACTTCGTTAGCGGACTAACACCGTGTCTGTCTCATTTTGATACACCCAGGCTACTTTGAAATCAATAGTGCCACCTCCTCCCTACTGTTCTCCGACTACAACAGTACATCGCCATTCAGTGCACCGCCCTGCTCTCTCTTCTCTTCTTCTCTGGATTACACTACTATGTACATACAACTTCCATCCATGAAAGTGGTTCTCCCATGTAACCACTTATGCGCCAAGCACCCGCTGACTTGAACTCGCCCTCCTTCCTACTATTAATCTCGAATGCAACCCCATATCTCCACTTTAGTAGCCACGCTACTTCGCTCCAGTTCATTTGTTTTGGTATTTTTTTAATTCGGTTTTTAGAAATGGTGTGTGTTGTTTCCTTTTTCATTTGGAATGAAAAGTAGTAACGAGAGAGAAGGTGTGTGTGTATATATAGCTGGAGAGAAATTTGTGGATAGAAACAAAGTCCCTTCGGTTGGTACGAGGTAGGCTTCTGAAATTATAGGGTAGTTGTGATATAGGATGGTTTGGTTTCATGTGATTGGTTGGTTTTCCTTTGAGTGCGTTCTTGACGAATGAGAACGAGGTATTTGAGCGTGGAATTTGAGCGGGGTATTTGAGCGTGGTACTTTAGCGAACGGGGAATGTGTTTTTTGCTGCGAACGGGGTATTTGAGCATGGTATTTGAGCAGAGTATTTAATTGTTATGAATTAATTAAATACTTTAGTGGACAAAACAAAATGACTACATTTCATTGCACAAAGGAAATACAAACAGAAATACAATAATATGATTACATGAACATCCTACTTGTTGGCAACACCTTGATTTATCATATAAGTTTGGTATTCTTTTGTGTGGGGTTTGTCTACAAGCCTTGATATCAACCAGTTTTTCGCTAGATCATCGGGAATAAGAGTGAACATCTCAGTCTTGTCAGGTTCCATAACAAATATTATAGCGTCTGCAACATTAAATTCGCCTCCTTCTCCAAGAAGTTGAATTCGAGTAACTACATTCGCAAAAGCTGTAGAATTTCCCACTAATTCCACACTAGTACCCGTATTCGGACTATTAGAATGTATGCGAGATTTTTTCATCTATCTCTCGTGCATTAGGTCAATGAGCGCAGTCATCTTGTCTTCATTTTCACCCGGTTGTCTTCTAGAATCTTGGCATGAAGTTGGTTGAGAAGGAGGATTCATTGGATTTTGGATTGAAGGAGGGATTATTGAGCTTCGTAAATTGGTGCATTCATTGACGTTTGTTGCACTGGAGGATTTGATGGCGAATTCAATTTTGGAGTATGATCATTTTGTGTTTCATCCAATGGATTAAAAAACCCATCAAAATCCCATGTTCTATCAAACGTGCTCTGTCCTGAAGGCGGCGTACTAGTCTGCGACGTTTGTACGGTGGCTGCAGGAGTGTAGGACGATTGACTAGTAGCATTAGCCCCGCGAAACAATTGTTGCATCGGATCCAAGTTTTCTAGTGGGCGTTTCTTATATTTCATAACAAATGGTCCAAGTTCCTAAAAGAAAAAAAACACATTTGTAAGAATCCATCTTCAAATAAACGGTTAAAAGTAAAGTTCATGAACCTTAACACACTACAAAAAACACTGATTTTGCAGTGGAAAACCCCATCGCTAAACCGTCACTAAAGGGCATTTAGCGACAGAATTGCAGCAGAATATGGTGATCGCTAAAAAACACATCGGTATTTTAGGCACAATTTAGCAATGGAAATTAGCGTCGATTCTTCGTCACTTTACCATCGTTTCATTTGTAAAATATTTCACCGACGTTTTACCAACAGATATATATATAATAATAAAATAGATAAATATTTATCTGTCGCTAAATGCATGCTATTTAGCAAGGGATTACCAACGAATATAAATGACAAACATTTTGCATTTCAATTATATATTGGTAAATCCTAGCTATTTAGCGACGGATTAACGACGACCGTATTTATTTACACGTGTACATCCATTTGTTATCCTTCGATAAACCATCGCTATCTTTAAAATTTCAGCTTCAATTTAGCAACGTTTTAGTGTCGATTTTTGCAAAAAAATCGTAAATTTTCCGTCGATATTCCCTTTCTGTTCTGTTTATACTAGTCGATAGTTATATATATATATATATATATATATATATATATATATATATATATGCATGCACATAAAATGAGCGACATTAAGAAAAAATAAAAATGCAATTGCTAGTTTTTTATCACAACAATATTTTTTTATTACAGCTAATATTCCATAAACAATACCGTCCACAATCATCCATCAATTTTTACATACACTAGACGAATTATAACTAACAAAACAATTCAGTTAGTGCTAGTGTTATACCATGAAAAACATCCTTACTCATAAAAGAAGCAATTACAACAAAATATATCCACCTACTATACCCGAGTAACTCATGAAGATGACGATGGTGAAGGACCTGCATAATCAGATTCATCATTTCTCTGAAGCATTGTCATCGCTTGTTTCATTTGTGCTTGAATTTCTCTATCTGCTTTTTGTTGTTGTGCAAACCTTTCCTACTCTTCCTCAAGTCTTTGGCAATTAGCTCGCTCATGCTCTCTCTCTGCCTCAATCCTAATCCGCTCTGCTATCTCATTCTCGAGCTCTAAGCGCATTTGTTCAACGGTTTTTTGTAGCTCATGAACAACATCTTCATTGTCAACACACTGATGCTTTGAAAGTTGAGAAGAGGGAAGCTGTAAAGAGATTACACAAAAATAGTGTAAAAACAACGGTATAAGAACATTGCGTTCTAAGTGGAATATACTAAACAACAGTATAAAAACAACATAAAAATATAGCCTAAAATAGAATACATTAAGCAACCAAATACAGTATAAAAAGAACAAAAATAGTGTTGCTTTGTATCTTACCAACTCAGTGCAAAAAAATGGAATCAAGATGCCGAAAAATTCAGGCAAATATGAGTCCAACTCAGCTGGCATAAATATAAGAAAGGACCAAGAAGTGTGGCTCATGCAATATATTGGCATTGAGAAAAAATGATGCATGATGTAGATAATTTTTGAAAACAAATTGTAACTTCATATTATTGACCATTCCAAATGTAAATCAATAATGATTCTAAAACACGTAGGATTGTGTTGTGATAATTTGTATTTAATTCATTGTTTCATATTATATTATTATTTTATACAATGGGATGTCATTTTTATTCACATGCCTAATATTCAGTAGTAAAACTGGAGTAGTATACATCTGTCATTTGTCATTTTCTTGAGTACAATTTGATAGATTCTTGGTACAATACAACTGAAAGTAACATATTAAACCGTATTCGTTTATTCTGAGTTTAGATAGCCTGCATCTTAGCCAAATAAGTTATGGAAATGTTTAAAAGCTAGTTGAAGTTACTGTAGTTTCAGTAGCTTTAATATATTAGAGGCAACCATGGAAGACCGGAAAAACATAATATAATAACTACACAACTACACAGGCAATATAAATTAGTGCTTTACGCCAAAATAAATGCTAAACATCAATGAAAATGCATGATGTAGCTAGCATGGTGTAGTAACTTATGCTGGGCTTTATACATTTATCTTCAAAAAAAGTGTTGATTTCTGATTCAGTACTTAAAATGGTCAAGTAAAACATGCGACTCTTTGCCAACATGCACTTATACTTGCTTTTGTTGATGCAAGATTACTATTCCAAATGCAATAATTTTTATATATAGTGTATAGATATTTGCACACAAACATGATATATGACTAATAATGCATGATTCCAAGTGCAATAGCATATGGTGCAACTTGCTGATCTACACATCTAGCGTTTATACTGTAGAAATTGAAATGCTTTACCATTTGAAGCATGGATACTCTCATATGTCATTTCTATAACATATGTAGAGATATAAATTAACATTACATTATGCAAGTTTATATTTGTTACTGATTTACCACAAATCCTAATAAGAATGTAAACAATAAGATAATCCGAGCTACTCGTTGTTTACAGAGTTGTGGAAAATGAAGCTCATAAAGATGCAAATACAGAGCTTTATGATCCTTATAGTCATAACATAAATTCACATTTTGAACCAAATATTCCTGCAAGAGTAAAAGATATATCTTTTTTTTTTTTTAAAGTTGCTCGCATATGCAAAACGATAACTTGATTGAAATAATTTAAGAAATCTGCTCACTGTTAAAGAATAAGAGAATAGAACGCGATTATTCCAATCTAACTTTCACATAATAGAACACATTTACCATCCAATTGTTTCTAAATGAGATTAATCTACCCATGTAAATAACAGTATATATATAATAGAACACATTTTGGCATTGTTTCTATCTTTGTCAAGTCTAAGTTTGTTTCCAAAAGAATAAAGATAGAAGGTAAACAACGGATTTGCAAGTAAGACTTTGATGCCTTGTTTATTTTATACTAATAAAAGTACAAGAGCTTGACATATGTATCTACGCTACTATCTAACATGGAAAAGTAATATGCAACATGATTTATATTGTCACCAACATGCATAGGTCTTGGAATATGTCTTGTCTCCGCAAAAGGGACTGTTGTACCAGGTTCATAGTTATCATGATTAGATAAGTACAAGAATTTCCTATCCCCACTAATGTCTTTCTACTCACCAAAGAATAAAATGAACTAATACGAAGATACCCATGTGGGTGGACTTGAATGGAGCTTGTCCGAGTTCTTGTAGCACCGTCATGAGGAAAGGATCGATGGCAGGACAGTTTTGCCAGGAACATGTCTCGATTTCACTTTGTGAACAATAACTGAGGATTTTGTGCAAACTCAACCCTCACTAGCAAAAAAACATCATTCTCAGGGATACTAAATAGAAGGCATATATTCTAAAGTAACCTCGCAGACAAAATCATCGGCATTTTCTTTGGTGGATTATTCAAGAGCCTAAAGCTGAAGGTAGCTGATGTATAATAAACTCAACTAGGATAATTGAGCCAAGGATTCAAAAGTCACAAGATGGCTTGGCTAGACAGGAATGAATGGTGAAGTCGGTTATGTAAAAGATCTACTTTCAAGAGGAGTGGCCCAAGTGGGCGTACCTTTACCAGACTTAAGACATGGTGATTGCTGAGTCATTCTAAATAATAAAATTTGGTGCTCAATATGGTCAGATATTTTTATTTTAAATAATACAAGCTCATTTGAACAACATCCAAAATCCAAAAAAATGTCAACAATGTATTAACCAATCAGCTTTTGAACATTGACCGAGGAAAGTTAAATATGTTAATTTATGAAATGTGTATCTAATGTCCTGCACACTGTGAAAGATCGATCCCACATTCATATCCCTCTCATGCTAGAAAACGAGTTGCATCACATTTTAAGACTATATTGTAAAACTTATCTATTATGGATGAGTAATCGATAATGGAGTCGACGTCCGACGCGACGTCGAAAGCTTTTTGTCCTATCAAAGACTGCTCTACTCTCCCTCACCAACATGCAAGTAAAAATAATCAGAAGATGGCTCATATCTCGTCTCGAAACCAACACGCAACTAACAAGACTTTCTAGTCTACCATAGGATGGATTTGTCACAAAAAGATACAACAATAATTGATGGGTCACTAATTTTAGCACGTCTATAATCCACATAATCAACATGAGCGAAAAGATCAAGGGTAATAGGAATATCTACTAGAACGATGGGTAGAGGCTTTGGCAGCCACTTTCGAAGAAACGGGCGAGGTATAGTAACTTCAAAGGCGAAGACTTCAACAAAGATGACACCTAAATCTTCTCAATATGACAACAGACTTGCATGTCGTGCAATCATCTGGTTTCCAACTATAGTGGACCTGGATTACTATAACATAAACTAATCGGTCCCAACATGCTCCATTATCAAGTCCAAGTCTGTTTCTATCTTTATCAAGTCCAAGTATGTTTCCAAAAGAATAAAGATAGAAGTCGGCTGACTAAAAAATGAAAAATATAAAATTGAAGCCCTATCAAATAATAATGTCTGTGACTCTGTGTCCTAAATCAAAATTGAAGCCCTATCAAATGATAATGTCTATGATTAATGAAAATTGTATGTAATAAATGTAATCTAGTGTATAGAAATTATATTCCGTATGTACAGAAATAGAACTATACAAAGCAAAGTGTAGGAATAAGGAAATGAATAAAAAGAGAGATATCATATTCTGTTAGTTAATCCACTTGTGGATTAACTTACAAGTAATTTGTGGATTAACTTAATTACATTATATTGTGGATTAACTAATGGAAATTGTGGATGGAAGTAAAATTGACCTATATATTATTGAACTTTGTTGCCTCAAGCCGATCGCATTCAAGTAGTATAGTTTTTGTACAAAAGTACAGTAAATCTCCCTCATCATAAATAAGTCATGTCTATTGTAAAATTAGAACTTAACTAGATGTGGTTAGTTAATATTGCACTGGGAAAACAAATCCTCGATTCAAGTGATTAAAATAACAACTATGAAAACTAGTTTAGATTCAGAAAAAATAACTACAGCGAAACATCACTGGGAAACAAATCCTCGGTTCAAGTGTTGGATTAATTAATTAATCAAAAAATAATGACATTGTAATCTATTTCGATTTTAGGGGTTCAAGTCCGCTTTGTGGAGGACGTTGATACAAACAGCATGAAATCGTACTATTGCTAATGAGCAGTGAGATCCAACTGAATAGAAGTTGAAAGTGATCGACGGGAAAAGTGAAATAGGGAAAAGCTGAAAATATATTTGTAAAAATAAAAGGGAACATTTATTAACTTTCTCATTGTCATTCAATAAATTATGGTCAATATAACCAAACGTACCTCTTAATTTTTGGTTTCTAATGTAGCTGAAGAGCGAACAAATGCAGTGCAAATATAAGTCAACCTATTCTGAGAATAGTATAAATAAAGATCAACATCGATGTTTTTTAATCTGATGGGTATGACAGATTTGAACTGGTTTATTGCAATTATTACAAAGTCAGCTGAACAGCATTGAAATATTCACATGACAAAAGCATATTTCATGAGTGCTGACATATGCATTGTCAATGAAATCTTTTTTTTTTTGCATTTTTTCCCTTGAATAAAATTTCAGTGGATCATATATTTGCTTAATTTGTTGAGGTGAGATGAAATTTTTGCATCATGTACAAAGTGTTATGACACAACATGTGATTTCTTATACAAATAGATTAACACATGACACTCATATTATTGGTTTAGTTTCAATAATGAGTATGAACTGCAACTTTTGCTTAATATTCAAATGTAAGCCTTAATGGAATTAATAACATTACAAGCTCAACCAATCAAAGGCTCTCCTTATCCGAGGTATGCTCATTCAGCCTTTTTACTCAATATCAGATAGATTTGATATTTCCCATGAACTTATAAAAAAGAGCAAGGCTGAGAAAAGTAAACGTTAGTACACTACTTCTCCGTCTTACATCTCAAAGCTTATTAGGTGTTAATTTTATTTCATAGCTAATTCATAATCATCTGTTCGATAAAAATCTATACTAATTAAAAAGATACACCTTGGTTGAGACTACAGCAAATCTCCCTTAACTAGTAAATTATATTATATAAAAAATGAAATGTGTGATTTTAGTATCACAAAGTCAGCTAAACAGCATTGGAATTTTCAGCTGCTTCACGTTTTTTTTCCTCAAAAGCATTACTCATTTTGAATAATCATGATTCCAATACAGTAACGCAAAGACAGACAAAAAAATTACCCCAAAATTCGAATGATGATGAAGCATTTAAGCAGCAAAAAGCTCTTACAAATAAAGAAAACCCACATCCATCTTCATCTATACAACATAACGAAAATTGGGGATTATGATGATTTGAGAATCTTATCAACTACGGACAATAATTTATTAAATAGAAATATAAATCGAATTCAATAACTCAAAATATTTCAAAATAATTTACACAGATTATTATTAACAACAAACATTTACTTAAAATCAAATTTAAAAAATCTAGGCAAAATCAGAGAGGTTGGTGAAGCGAACCTTGTCTGGAACGAGGCAAGCGGTTGATGAAGGCGGCTCTAGAGGGGTTGATGAGGGCGGTTCCAATTTGAAGCAGAAGCATGGAGACGAATGCATTTTTTTTTAAGAATTAGGAACATGTTTTTTCTTTTGAATTAGGAAAAGGTTAGGATTTCATGAATGAGGAAATGAACGATAAGAATTCTGAAGAAAAAAAAGGGGGCATGCTTTCTTTGGATGATGCAGATTGTTAGTTGGGTTAGAGATCAGATGGTTGAGGTTGCTTTCTTTGGATGACATAGATCGCTAGTTAGATTACAGATCCAATGGTTGAGGCTCCTTCAATTTTAGCACGTGGATTGATGAGGACGTAGGAGAAATGATTTGTACTAGCAATTGGTAAATGATTATATGTAGATTCAAGGATGGATCATTTAGAAAATACACCTCAATGCTTGTTGATAATACAATAAACTTTTTGAAGTAAATCTTGAACAATTTTTTATAGATTTGAAACTTTTGGATGCCAAACAAATAGACTTAATATAAAATCTTTTCTCAAGTTTTTGCCTTTTAAAATTCTCAATATTTCCTAGATTTTCTTTAAAATTCAGTGTTTAAAAGCGATTTTTTTTTTCATATACAACTTTTAACATCCAATATTTATATTTTCTGATTTTCAATTGTATTCTCTTTTGTGATTCAATGCTTTTATGTGTTCATGATTTTTAATGATATTTTTTTGCAGGTTGTTTACATTTTCTGACAATTTTTAAAAAGATACTTTAACAATGCTAACAATACATCGTTCAAATATGAGAATTAATAACACCAGCTAAAAGTTGTTATGTATAAAAATAAAAAATAAACACGATCTTTAATATAAATTGTGGATGTTGTAATACAAAAAATAATTTACAACTTGTCCTTTTTGTTTTTGCTTAACTTTGAGTTTACAATATTTGATAAATATCGTTGAATACATAAATTTACAATTTTTAAAAATTGCATCGTTTTTGTATTTCAATAATATTACATTATTATGAAAAATATATATAATACAATGTAAAAAAAATAAAAATCATAGTTAACAGTTGTTTCTACAACAATTATAGCATACATTGTGGATATTTTTTAATTTATAACATTTGTACAGGGATCGTGTAATAACCCGGAAAATCCGAGCCAATTTAAAAATTTTATTTCGGCAATTTTGACAAAGTTTGGACATTTAAAATGAATTAATTTAAATAATATCGACGAGAAATTTATTTTGAATAGAATAGAACGTATATATTTATATACGTCATCGTTAGAATATAAATATTTTATTTATAATTATAAAAGGAATTGAAAATGGCGCGGTAGTTCGATAATTCGATTTCAAATTTCAATTGAACATACCGGGTGCAAAATAAACCGGAATTTGGTAAAACCAAAAATATTAGAATCTATTTGAGAATATCTTTCCAATGAATCCGAGAAATCGAAATTTCATAGTGGGAATCCAAAGTTACGTCCAGTTGAAATTTCAGAATAGTCGCTATAGAATTCTGGCCCTTAAAAATGGAAATTTTGCAAACGACCTCGGATTTCGACGAAACCACATTTATTGGATCCATGATGTCAAATTATTGCTAGATTCCAAAATTCGTAATTTTTCGAATCAATATGGGAGCGTGGCAAAGGAAAACGCATTTGACCAGTTTCAGTTGATTTTAATCGACTGGAAAATGGCCATTTTTCCGACGGTCTCAGAATTTGATGAAACTAGTTTGGTTAGGACCGTATCGTCAATACGAAGTTAGAAATAATTTTTCTGGAATTTTCTGAATCAGTATGTGGCCCCATTAATTTGAAATGTGCGTTCAAATTAAATATATATTGAATTATATTTTAAACTTAACAGAAACTGTTCGAAACAGTCAAATTTGCTTATGTGGCATATCCCATTGTGTTCAGAATGGGGGTGATTAGCTAGGGACGACAGTCGGTGGGTCTCGATTGGAGTTCGAATGGAACGATAACTTTTTGAAGAATAAATTGATTAAACATATAATAAAAATAAAATAAAACAGAAGTCAACCCCTTATCTCCTTGGCCCCCCTTCTCTCCTCATATACGTATCAGTTCAAAAAATTAAAATAAACAAAAAAACCCAAACGCAGATCGTGATCACCACCCTCCACCACCCCATCGACGCCCCGCTGCCTCCTCCTTCCTCCGCCTCCTTTCTTCTCCGATCTCCCCTTCTCCCCCACCTCCTTCTACCTCGTTCAAGGACCGCGCCTCCCCAAAACCCCAAAATCGAGATCGCCACTGTCCCCTTTGACCCGCTTCCATCTCCTCCACTTTTCCATCGCCGTGTCGAGGCTCCCACCCCCTCGAAGCTGGCGTGGACCCCCCCTTTGCAGTCCAAGAAAAAAGCCCCCTCCTACCGAATGATGTAAGTTTTATCCATTCATATTATATTTTTTTATTTAAGAAAATCAGTTTTTTTCTTTTCTTTTATATTGTAGTTAAAATATATGAAAAAGAAAGAAAAGAATATGATTTTGTTTATATGCTAAAAATATAATTTTTAATGCATGAAGAAATATGATTTTTAGCGAATGAAGAAATATGATTTTTAGCTAATGAAGAAATATGATTTTTTAGCGAATGGAAAACATGATTTTTTATTTATAAAGTAACATAATAAATATTTAATTTTTATATGAAATAACGAGTTAAGAATTTGATTTTTAACATGAAAGAGGTTTGATTTTTGATTTGAAAAAGATTAGATCTTTGAAAATATAAAGACTTGATTTTTATAAAATAGAAAGGTTTGATTTTTATAAAGAAGAAAGGTTGGATTTTTATAAAGAAGAAAGGCGATATTTTTATAAAGAAGGAAGATCATATTTTTATATAGAGAAAGATCATATTTTATATAGTGTAAGATCATATTTTTATATAGTGAAAGATCATATTTTTATATAGTGAAAGATCGAATTTTTATATAGAAGAAAGCGTTTTAAAAATATATTCTTTACGATATATGAAGTGAAATAAAAATATAATCTCTATATAGGAAGTAGCGTTGTTAAAAATATAATTTTTAACATATACCGCGTGAAACATATCTTGTTAGAAGCACGGAGAAGATTCCCTATATATGAAGAGTCGTGGCGTTTGGTTTAGCTTGGGTGAGAACTTCTCACCTTTAATTTAATTTTCTAGTTAAAAATATATACTAGGATGCAGACGGTGTTTAGTAGCACCCGACACCCGTCGTCCACAGACAATGGATGGCTTGTATGTTTGATTGTTTGTTGCGATGAAAATTGATTGTGTGATGTGAAATAAAATAAAATATTTTATCGTTAAAAATGAAATTCTTAACGTGAATTTGAACAAATAAATATTCATTTACAAACCGGATGGTTTGTTTATGTACACCTATTTAAAGGATATTGATTGGGATGATAAATTTTACACGTCGCCCAACTGCACAAATAATATTCAGTGTTTGTTGATTTGAAACCCCACACGGGTGTTGGGATGATATTTGGCGTACACTAATCCCAATTGTTTAGTTGTATGTCGATCTATTGGTTGACAGACTGTGTAAACGTTAATTATTTATATTTGATGCATATGCAGTTGTGTGGTGCACTTTGGATGATGGTTGATTATTTATCGTTGCTATCTATATACATGTGTTGTATGGAAACCATATAATTAACATTATATGGTAATTGATTGAGCCTCGTTCCAATCGGGAAAATAAAGAATATTATAAAATAATGATTCATGTGTTGAATAGAATAAATAGTCATGTGTTGACGATGCAAATGTGTTGAGAGTATTCTTGAGTTGAGTAAAATATTTTAACAATAAAATTTACATCTTTATCATATTTAAGATTAGAAACTAACTGGAAACTAGATAAGATGAGTGATTTCCTAGCTATTAATCTGATGTTGGTTTCGACCTTCGGGGTTAATACTTAGGGAATCATTCTCTTACTACTTTTACGGTTGGAGTCTGATTAAAAATCAAACGATAGATACCATAATTTTATTAAATATATTAAATAATAAAAATAGTCATGTGTTGACGATGCTCATGTGTTGAGAATATTCATGTATTGAAAAAAAAATATAGATTCATGCGTTGAATAGAATAAATACTCATTTGTTGAATAGAATAACAAAGTTATTAAAATATATAAAGCCGTGTTGATTAGAGATGCGCCATTTTGAGGCGAACGATATTTATACCAATTATACTCGTTTTTATAATAATTATAGAAAAGGAAGTGATTTCAAAATATAACGTTTTGAAAATATTATCATTTGTATATCGATGATGTGGAATATTCAATTTTGATTCGAATTTGAATATGAAGTTGAAATCGTTTTGAAAACGAATTTAAAACGATTTATAAAATACGTTTTAAAAAGGAAATCGAAGAAATATATATAATATATATTATATATATATAATGTCCTGAATAGAACGCGCCGCGCCGCGGTAGTTCGCGAATTTCGACCATTTACTTCGAATTGACGTTGCGGGAGATCCGACCGTCGGATTCTCCTGAACCGGAACCGTTTGGTTCGTATCGAAAAGAGCTTTCCAATGAATATTAGAAATTTGAAATCTAACGGTTGGATGTGGAGTTACGTCCAAAACAAATTTGGAAAATGTCGCTGTAAGTGCAATTCGACGACCGTTATTGGAAATCGACTGTACGCGCCTTGATAAAATTATTAAAAATATCTATAATTTGTATGAAATCATAATATATGAATTGGAAAGAACTAGGATGAAAAATTCCCTATTTGAAAAGATAAAAATATATTTCTATCGAAATGAACTAGTTTTGAACTAGATTTGAAATGGTTTTAAAATAACCAGCAATTTCCAATATACGAATTGGAATGGATTTGAATCGAAATTATCTTCGGAATATTTCGATGTTGGATTTCGTGATTATACATATATTGTTATGGGAATTTGAAAGATATATTTATATTGTTGTTTCCAATACGATATTTGTTGGTCGTAGAATTTTATATTTAATATAAGCCGATATATTTTCTATTCAGAGCCTTGTATTTAATTTCAAATGTGATTTGGGTTTGTCGTGAATGGTGTCTTCATCAACAATGTTCTTAAACCCAGTTGAGAAAAAGATTAAATCTTTCTATTTAGATTTAATGAAGTGTACCAATTAAATAATATTAATTGGAGTTGAATTTGAATTGACTTTTTGGGTTTATCGTGAGCGGTGTTTTGAATAACACCTGTTCTTTAACCCGATTAACAATAGAAGTGATTTTGGGTTTATCGTGAACCGTGTTTTAGATGACATTGGTTCTTTAACCCAGTTAAAGACAGGATATTGATTTTTGAGAAGATTAAAACTAAGTGGAGTTTTAATGAATCTTTAATTAGAGAAAAGTGATCGAGAATGGAGTATCACCGGTTTTTCTCCAAAGCGATAGTTAAATTTTTAATTAGATTTGAACGTGAAATGGTAATTAATTTTACCGATAACACCATGGTGTTAGATATGGAGTATTACCAGTTTTGCTCCATGGGATGAATAGGTTGGGATTGGGAAATAAAATAAATAATTACTTCGGTGTGGTTCGCTAATCCCGACTAGTTTGGAAAACCATAATATGGTTTGAAATGATATCCAAAGGAAGATTAAAGAATAAATTTAGAAGAATTTATCTTTGATAAAATTAATGGGAACCTTTCCCTAAGAATGTGAAAATTTGAATAAAAGAATATTCTGAATTGGAATGAGGCGTATGCTGTGTTAGTGTAACATGTGTTTATTATATACGCGGGTTATTCGGAAAGGCCGGGTTTACACCCATTCTGAATAACCGATTCGACGGTATGTCAAAGATGAAGATGGTGGTTGAAGACCGGAAGTCTTCACATCATTTGGGTGATTACTAATGATCTTGGTTGGACTGTACACCCAAGATGAGGGAATCAGTTGGTGATCGTCCAGACGTACTTGGAGATCGATGGATATGCGAGGAAAGTGCCTCCGGTTTCGTTCAGACCCATAACGAACTTGTAAATGGAATGTGTGTCTAACATTGGATTTTATTCTTTGTTGATTGATCTCTATTAAATATACATCTGTTTGGCGGCGGAGAATTTATTCTCTTGCTTAACGCCCTTCTCTGAGACGTACGAGCTCAGAGGTTGTATATCGACGGACTTCAGTCGCTTGGCATGAATTGCCTGTGTGGCACGCCTAAGTGGCAAATGATCAAGGCTTCTGTTGAAAAGCAAAGTCTTGCGGTTGTTGATCAAAGCACGGCCTGTGTGGCGCAGCTTTGTGTATTGCGTGAATTCGCGAGCCTCACACCTCGGTATGAGTCAAAAACGGGATAGTGACCATTGGGAGAACACAGCGTTTCTTTCTAGCTAGTGGTGGTGTCAGTGCTTAAACTGGCTTACATTTATATATACTTTTCACCTGTATGGTTGTTGGAATGCGAGGCGCCTCAGATATAGGTCTGTTAGGACCGGGAAACGTGTGTTCAGGAATTTCCAATTCTTAAAAGTAAGAAAGGACCGGCCCAACCGATCCAAGGATCATAGTGGGGTCCTAGGACATTTGCTAGAGTGTCTCGAACAGAGAGGAGCTTGCCCCTTACCTCGACTCATGACAGAAATCCAATTTCCAATACGTGACTTGCGGTTTTATTTGTAGAGCCTAGTATGGCGACATGATATATGGTACCCATGCCATCTATGATTGATATTTACGATTGAAATTGTTTTGACACAATACACCTGTAATAGTATCAAGTGATTTGTTGTAAACGTACCAAGCATGTTTGGCTATTATAAGGGAAAACCCTATCCTCCGGCTTGCGTTGCATTATGTGATGGGACCTGGGCCTTATTATAGCTTCATTTTTCCAAAGAGCATTGCGCTGTTTTGTTACATGCACTAGTATTCTTGGGAGGAAACCCCTTCCGTGTTATACGGCGTGGTCCCTTGAATTACTCTCTTTTAAAGTAAAGTTTTAAATAACTGTTTTAGTTCTCACACCAGTCACATTACTGACCTGGAGTTTATTGTTTTAACCTAAACTCTGGGTGCCCCTATTTTTGACACGGGCAGCTAATAGTTTTGGTTTTGCAGATTTATATTCACGGGATCCTGATTTACAGCTGGAACGACGCTCGGAAAGCTCTGTATCCATGTATCGCCTTCAGTTGTGTTTTGCATTGTTTTTCCGCTGCTATGTAATTTATTGTAATCTCTGATATTTTTCTATTGTATAATATTTATTCGTACTCTGAATATTCTTGTAATCTGATGGAATTGTTGTAAATAACAATGAAATGTTCTTCTGTTTGCGTTCTGATTTGTCTTGTCCTCAACGCCATTCGTGCTTTCCTTCACGGGGAAGTTCGGGTCATGTCAGTTTGGTATCAGATCTTTGGTTTACAGAGCTCGAGAACAAGACACATTAGAACCGAACGAAAGAATTCATCAGATATTGGATTAGTAAGATCCAATTAGAATAACTCGTTAGAGACAGGATCAGTAGTTTCCTAGAACGAGTATGAAGAGTATATTTTTGAAATAAAATGAAAACAATATTGTTTTGAAAATTTAAATCGTTTTATACGTATTTGAATATTTATTAGTATTGAATTTGGACAATCCTATATATAAAGATTTTGCATGTACGCGTCATGAACGTATATTCGAAGTTTTAATATACTGAATAGATATAGAATCACATTCTAGACACCCGGGGATAATTCTGATGATATGGCCACATCATCAGTATTTATGTTCGTGGTTCTAAGGTGTGATATCTATATATTTCCATTAGATTGGTGTGAGAACCGAAACTATACAGATTTATTGTTGTGATTTGGCATCAAAAACATGATTTTCTGTACATATATCAAAATTATGATTTTGAAACTTTAATCCACTAATTGATTGCTGGTTGTGCTGTTTAATTGTTGGTCTCATTGATTTGAAATTTTGAACCGTTATGCCAAATTGAATCAAATATTGAACTATATGGAAAATTGTTTGAAATTGCATGCATATACATGTACTTATATTGAACAGGTCATAACAAGGAGGCTAGAGAAGAGGAATAAAATTGTTTGCCTGACAAATAGGTACATGTTTACCATAATTTACTGTTTTGTTTGGGTGATGATGATTTTATGAGCCGATTGGCTAGCTGCTTGGATTTTTCTTTTTCTTTTTGATTGAAGAAGGCCATGGGAGGATATATGAAATATCTCGAAGTCCCCGGTGAAGGGGAGGTCATGGCGAAAATTTTCAGAAATTTAGTGTGTTAGCTAAATTTTTGAAAAATTTGAAAAGTTCTTAGAAACTGAAAAGTTAAAGAACTTAAGCCGTAATGAATGGAAGTTGAGTTGGTTTGTAAAACAACTTTCGGCTTCGTTCCTTTTCGGGGACGAAAAGTTTTAAGTGGGGGAGATTGTAATAACCCGGAAAATTCGAGCCAATTTAAAATTTTTATTTCGGCAATTTTGACAAAGTTTGAACATTTAAAATGAATTATTTTAAATAATGTCGACAAGAAATTTATTTTGAATAGAATAGAACGTATATATTTATATACGTCGTCGTTAGAATATAAATATTGCATTCATAATTATAAAAGGAATTGAAAATGGCGCGGTAGTTAGATAATTCGATTTCAAATTTCAATTGAACATACCGGGTGCAAATTAACCGGATTTTGGTGAAACTAAAAATATTAGAATCTATTTGAGAATATCTTTCCAACGAATCCGAGAAATCGAAATTTTATAGCAGGAATCCAAAGTTACGTCCAGTTGAAATTTCAGAATAGTTGCTATGGAATTTTGGCCCTTAAAAATGGAAATTTTGCAAACGACCTCGGATTTCGACGAAACCACTTTTTTTGGATCCATGATGTCAAATTATTGCTAGATTCCAAAATTCGTAATTTTTCGAATCAATATGGGAGCATGGCAAAGGAAAACGCGTTTGACCAGTTTCAGTTGATTTTAATCGACTGGAAAATGGCTATTTTTCCAATGGTCTCAGAATTTGATGAAACAAGTTTGGTTAGGACCGTATCGTCAATACGAAGTTAGAAATAATTTTTATGGAATTTTCTGAATCAGTATATGGCCCCGGTAATTTGAAATGTGCATTCAAATTAA
The DNA here is from genome assembly GCA_030737875.1 of Allium sativum. Classification (NCBI taxonomy): domain Eukaryota; kingdom Viridiplantae; phylum Streptophyta; class Magnoliopsida; order Asparagales; family Amaryllidaceae; genus Allium; species Allium sativum. The sequence continues at coordinate 430,545,489 of CM060923.1, forward strand.
ATATATATTAATTTATATTTTAAACTTAACAGAAACTGTTCGAAACAGTCAAATTGGCTTACCTGGCATATCCCATTGTGTTCGGAATGAGGGTAATTAGCTAGGGACGACAGTCGGTGGGTCTCGATTGGAGTTCGAATGGAACGATTACTTTTTGAAGAATAAACTAATTAAAAATATAATAAAAATAAAATAAAACAGAAGTCAACCCCTTATCTCCTTGGTCCCTTTTCTCTCCTCATATACGGTTCAGTTCAGAAAATTAAAAAAAACCCAAACGCAGATCGCGATCGCCATCCTCCGCCACCCCGTCGACGCCCCGCTGCCTCCTCCTTCCTCCGCCTCCTTTCTTCTCCGATCTCCCCTTCTCCTTCTCCCCCACCTCCTTCTACCAATGTTCAAGGACCGCGCCTCCCCAAAACCCCAAAATCGAGATCGCCACTGTCCCTTTTGACCCGCCGCCATCTCCTCCACTCTGCCATCGCCGTGTCGAGCCTCCCACCCCCTCAAAGCTGGCATGGACCCCCCCCTTCGCAGTCCAAGAAAAAAGCCCCTCCTACTGAACGATGTAAGTTTTATCCATTCATATTATATTTTTTTATTTAAGAAAATCAGTTTTTTTTTCTTTTCTTTTATATTGTAGTTAAAATATATGAAAATGAAAGAAAAGAATATGATTTTGTTATATGCTAAAAATATAATTTTTAATGCATGAAGAAATATGATTTTTAGCGATTGAAGAAATATGATTTTTTAGCGAATGGAAAATATGATTTTTTATTTATAAAGTAACATAATAAAGATTTGGTTTTTATATGAAATAACAAGTTAAGAAATTGATTTTTAACATGAAAGAGGTTTGATTTTTGATTTGAAAAAGATTAGATCTTTTAAAATATAAAGACTTGATTTTTATAAAATAGAAATGTTTGATTTTTATAAAGAAGAAAGGTTGGATTTTTATAAAGAAGAAAGGCGATATTTTTATAAAGAAGAAAGATCATATTTTTATATACAGAAAGATCATATTTTATATAGTGAAAGATCATATTTTTATATAGTGAAAGATCATATTTTTATATAGTGAAAGATCGAATTTTTATATAGAAGAAAGCGTTTTAAAAATATAATCTTTACGATATATGAAGTGAAATAAAAATATAATATCTATATAGGAAGTAGCGTTGTTAAAAATATAATTTTTAACATATACCGCGTGAAACAGATCTCGTTAGAAGCACGGCGAAGATTTCCTACATATGAAGAGTCGTGGCGTTTGGTTTAGCTTGGGTGAGAACTTCTCACCTTTAATTTAATTTTCTAGTTAAAAATGTATACGAGGATGCAGACGGTGTTTAGTAGCACCCGACACCGGTCGTCCATACACCATGGATGGCTTGTATGTTTGATTGTTTGTTGTGATGAAAATTGATTGTGTGATGTGAAATAAAATAAAATATTTATATAGTTAAAAATATTTTATCGTTAAAAATGAAATTCTTAACGTGAATGTGAACAAATAAATATTCATTTACAAACCGGATGGTTTGTTTATGTACATCTATTTAAAGGATATTGATTGGGATGATAAATTTTACACGTCGCCCAACTGCACAAATAATATTCAGTGTTTGTTGATTTGAAACCCCACACGGGTGTTGGGATGATATTTGGCGTACACTAATCCCAATTGTTTAGTTGTACGTCGATCGGTTGATCGACAGACTGTGTAAACGTTAATTATTTATATTTGATGCTTATGCAGTTGTGTGGTGCACTTTGGATGATGGTTGATTATTTATCGTTGCTATTTATATACATGTGTTGTATGGAAACCATATAATTAACATTATATGGTAATTGATTGGGCCTCATTCCAATCGGGAAAATAAAGAATATTATAAAATAATGATTCATGTGTTGAATAGAATAAATAGTCATGTGTTGACAATGCTCATGTGTTGACAATGCTCATGTGTTGACAGTATTCATGAGTTGAGTAAAATATTTTAACAATAAAATTTACATCTTTATCATATTTAAGATTAGAAACTAACTGAAAACTAGATAAGATGAGTGGTTTCCTGGGTATTAATATGATGTTGGTTTTGACCTTCGGGGTTAATACTTAGGGAATCATACTCTTACTACTTTTACGGTTGGAGTCTGATTAAAAATCAAACGATAGATACCATAATTTTATAAAATATATTAAATAATAAAAATAGTCATGTGTTGACGATGCTCATGTGTTGAAAAAAAAATATAGATTAATGCGTTGAATAGAATAAATACTTATTTGTTGAATAGAATAACAAAGTTATTAAAATATATAAAGCCGTGTTGATTAGAGATGCGCCATTTTGACGCAAACGATATTTATATCGATTATATTCGTTTTTATAATAATTATACAAAAAGAAATTAATTTCAAAATATAACGTTTTGAAAATATTATCATTTGTATATCGATGATGTGGAATATTCAATTTTGATTCGAAATTGAATATGAAGTTGAAATCGTTTTGAAAACGAATTTAAAACGATTTATAAAAAACGTTTTAAAAAGGTAATCGATGAAATATATGTAATATATATATTATATATATAATGGCCTGAATAGAACGCGCCGCGCCGCGGTAGTTTGCGAATTTCGACCATTGACTTCAAATTGACGTTGCGGGAGATCCGACCGTCGGATTCTCCTGAAACCAGAACCGTTGGGTTCATATCGAAAAGAGCTTTCGAATGAATATTAGAAATTTGAAATCTAACGGTTGGATTTGGCGTTACGTCCAAATCAAATTTGGAAAAGGTCGCTGTAAGTGCAGTTCGACGGCCGTTATTAGAAATCGACTGTACGCGCCTTGATAAAATTATTAAAAATGTCTATAGTTTGTGTAAAATCATAATATATGAATTGGAAAGAACAGGGATGAAAAATTCCCTATTTGAAAAGATAAAAATATATTTATATCGAAATGAACTAGTTTTGAACTAGATTTGAAACGGTTTTAAAATAACCAGCAATTTCCAATATACGAATTGGAATGGATTTGAATCGAAATTATCTTCGGAATATTTCGATGTTGGATTTCGTGATTATACAGATATTATTATGGGAATTTGAAAGATATATTTATATTGTTGTTTCCAATACGATATTTGTTGGTCGTAGAATTTGATATTGAATATAAGCCGATATATTTTCTATTTAGAGTCTTGTATTTAATTTCAAATGTGATTTGGGTTTATCGTGAATGGTGTCTTCATCAACACTGTTCTTAAACCCAGTTGAGAAAAAGATTAGATCTTTCTATTCAGATTTAATGAAGTGTACTAATTAAATAATATTAATTGGAGATGAATTTGAATTGATTTTTTGGGTTTATCGTGAGCGGTGTTTTGAATAACACCTGCTCTTTAACCTGATTAGCAATAGAAGGGATTTTGGGTTTATCGTGAACCGTGTTTTAGCTGACATTGGTTCTTTAACCCAGTTAAAGACAGGATATTGATTTTTGAGAAGATTAAAACTAAGTGGAGTTTTAATGAATCTTTAATTAGAGAAAAGTGATCGAGAATGGAGTATCACCAGTTTTGCTCCAAAGCGATAGTTAAATCTTTAATTAGATTTGAACGTGAAATGGTAATTAATTTTACCTATAACACCGTGGTGTTAGATATGGAGTATTACCAGTTTTGCTCCATGGGATGAATAGGTTGGGATTGGGAAATAAAATAAATAATTACTTCGGTGTGGTTCGTTAATCCCGACTAGTTTGGAAAACCATAATATGGTTTGAAATGATATCCAAAGGAAGATTAAAGAATAAATTTAGAAGAATTTATCTTTGATAAAATTAATGGGAACCTTTCCCTAAGATTGTGGAAATTTGAATAAAAGAATATTCTGAATTGGAATGAGGCGTATGCTGTGTTAGTGTAACACGTGTTTATTATATATGCGGGTTATTCGGAAAGGCCGGGTTTACACCCATTCTGAATAACCGATTCGACGGTACGTCGAAGATGAAGACGGTGGTTGAAGACCGGAAGTCTTCAAATCGTTTGGGTGATTACTAATGATCTTGATTGGGCTGTACGACCAAGATGAGGGAATCATTTGGTGATCGTCCAGACGTACTCGGAGGTCGATGGATATGCAAGGAAAGTGCCTCCAGTTTCGTTCAGACCCAGAACGAACTTGTAAATGGACTGTGTGTCTGACATTGGATTTTATTCTTTGTCGATTGATCTCTAATAAATATACATCTGTTTGGCGGCGGAGAATTTATTCTCTTGCTTAACGCCCTTCTCTGAGACGTACGAGCTCAGAGGTTGTATATCGATGGACATCAGTCGCTTGGCATGAATTGCCTGTGTGGCACGCCTAAGTGGCATATGATCAAGGCTTCTGTTGAGAAGCAAGGTCTTGTGGTTGATGATCAAAGCACGACCTATGTGGCACAACTTTGTGTATAGTGTGAATTCGCGAGCCTCACACCTCGGTATGAGTCAAAAACGGGATAGTGACCATTGGGAGAACACGACGTTTCTTTCTAGCTAGTGGTGGTGTCAGTGCTTAAACTGGCTGACATTTATATATACTTTTCACCTGTGTAGTTGTTGAATGCAAAGCGCCTCGGATATAGGTTTGTTAGGACCGGGAAACGTGTGTTCAGGAATTGCCAATCCTCAAAAGTAAGAGAAGACCAGCCCAACCGATCCAAGGATCATAGTAGGGTCCTGGGACATTTGCTAGAGTGTCTCGAACGGAGAGGAGCTTGCCCCTTGCCTCGACTCATGACGGAAATCCAATTTCCAATACGTGACTTGCTGTTTTATTTGTAGAGCCTAGTATGGCGACATGATATATGGTACCCATGTCGTCTATGATTGATATTTACGTTTGAAATTGTTTCGACACTATACACCTATAATAGTATCAAGTGATTTGTTGTAAACGTATCAAGCATGTTTGGCTATTATAAGGGAAAACACTATCCTCCGGCTTGCGTTGCATTGTGTGATGGGACCTGGGTCTTATAATAGCTTCATTTTTTCAAAGAGCATTGCGCTGTTTTGTTACATGCACTAGTATTCTTGGGAGGAAACCCGTTCCGTGTTATACGGCGTGGTCCCTTGAATTACTCTCTTTTAAAGTAAAGTTTTAAATAACTGTTTTAGTTCTCACACCAGTCACATGACTGACCTGGAGTTTATTGTTTTAACCTAAACTTTGGGTGCCCCTATTTTCAACACGGGCAACTAGTAGTTTTGGTTTTGCAGATTTATATTCACAGGATCCTGATTTACAGCTGGAACGATGCTCGGAAAGCTCTGTATCCGTGTATCGCCTTCAGTTATGTTTTGTACTGTTTTTCCGCTGTTATGTAATTTATTATAATCTCTGATATTTTTCTGTTGTATAATATTTATTCATACTCTGTATATTCTTGTAATCTGATGGAATTGTTGTAAATAACAATGAAATGTTCTTCTGTTTGCGTTCTGATTTGTCTTGTCCTCAACGCCATCCGTGCTTTCCTTCACGGGGAAGTTCAGGTCGTGTCAGATCGTTTATGGAAATATCAAGTACGACATTTTCCCTAACAAATGTTTTGAAAGATCTGCCACTTTTACATTACTTAGGCGAATTATCCGTCCGGCTGTTGTAGATGGATCTGCTATCCTAGAATTTTATCTGGACACAATGGGAAGGCAATTTCAATTTTGATTCCCATATATTTACCTCTCAATACATTTTGAACTGCACCGATCATTGAAATTATTTAAGATACTGTTCGGCGCCTAAGACAAACTAGGGGTAATCATCAGAAATCGAAATAGATTTAGAAATTGAAAACAAGTTCGACATACAGTTAGATTTTGATTTTGAAATCGAAATCTACCCTAATTTCGAAATCGAAATCTAGATTGAAAGTGATTCTGAAATCAAAGTGAAGATTGATTTCTAAATAAATCCCTAACATTAGAAAATAAAATCAAATGATCAAAAATAGAATTGATCAATCTCTAACAAAAAAACTTAATCGACCAATAATACTTAACTGATAAAATAAAAACTCATTTAATCTTAGTCTTTTGTGTATGAAAAACGCATGAAAATTTAAGTATGGACTGAAGAAAACATCAAGAAACATATTTGGTGAGATTGGGGATGAATTATCAACTGTAATTATAAAATATAATTAGCAACTATAATTATCAACTGTAATTATTAAATATAATTATTTAAAATTGATTACTGGATACTAAATATCATTTCTTAAGTACTAAATTTTATTATTAATTAATTATTATAATTAATAAACTGATATTTTCATTATTTAGGCGAATAATTATGAAAAAACAATTTTAAATTTTGGGATTTAGCGTAAAATATATAGGCATACTGACTGAAATTTGTGACAAAAATAGAGGACTTAATTAAGAATTTAGTATTTACATTGGTTATAAGCATAGATTATTTTGCTAATTTTTAAAATGCAATGATTATAAGTTATTTATTATAGAACGTAAATTATTATTTATTATTACTTATATATCATTAATTAGAACAAATTAATTATTAATTATTGAACATTTTAATAATTATTAAAAAATAACACTAAAGTATATCTTAGAAATATAATATAAACATCTCTTGCAAATCTGCTGTCATGCATTTAGTATTAAATTAATTTCTAAAAATCCATTGTATGGTTAGCTCTTAAATAAACAACTGTAACTATTAAATTCAATTATTTAAAATTAATTATTGAGTGCTAGATATAATTTCTAATATTAAATTTTATTATTAATTATTAAATAATTATTATAATAAATTGATATTTTCATTATTTAGGATAATAAATATAAAAGAACAATTTAAAATTTTAAGATTTAGCGTAAAATATACTAGCATACTGACTGAAATTTGTGATGAAAACAGAGAACTTAATTAAGAATTTAGTAATTACATCGGTTATGAGCAAAGAATATTTTGCTAATTCTAAATAAGCAATTATTATAAGTTATTTAATATAGAATGTCAAATTATTTATTACTACTTATAAATCATTAATAGAACAAATTAATTATTAATTATTGAAAAATTTAATAATTATCAAAAAAATAACACTAAAGTATATCATAGAAAAATAATGTAAACATCTCTTGCAAATCTGTTGGAATTCCGCTGCAAAATAGCTTCTATTAATATTCGTCTGTAATCTGCTTTTATTTGCAGCGGAAAATAGAGACAAAAATTTTCTATCGGTAATTTGACGCAATTTGCGACGGATTAGTGAGGGACGATAGAATATGATGGTAATAAATAAAAGAAAAAAGTTTAAAAATACAAAAAATTATCCCTTGCAAATCACATGGAAATCCATCGCAATTTGCGACGGAAAATTCCGCTTCTAAAAATTTGACGCTAATTCAGTGTTTTCTTGTAGTGACACAATCTTCCCACCATTCCTCACTTCCAGAAATCGTTCCTTTACAAGCATCCCAACCAGCACCAGTCTTGTTCATCAGTGCATCCCATTTCATCCACTCTCATCGAAGACTATCATATTTATGTCTGATCTTGGTTTCGTCTATCGGTTCGATGTCTGGATAGTTTTGTATGGCATTGTTGTATCTTTCTGCGATGGCTTTTGTGAACACCCTTTTTGTTGCTTCCACAAGCGGTATATGCTTCAATAGCACATTGTAACATAATCTGAGCTGCGGTAAACAACCAGTGATGTGCACTTTTTCTGGTGGCCATACTGGAAAATGGAAAAACAATATTTATCGGAAATAAATAAAAAAATAAACGAAAAAAACTATGTTGAGTAATGGTAGATAACATAAACAACAAACTGAAAAAAATCTGATTTCTGTTTGGATTTAGTTGAATGAAGAATAAAAGAGTAGATGGATTGAAGAGAGCGGAAGGAAGAGTTAGGAGGGGGAAGGCGATTTATAGAGAGGAAAAATGAACGTTGGATCCCTAGCATGCCAAATTAAGACTGCGAATGGGGCCTAAGTCTTAAGTTGCTTCACACGTTGGTTTTTCAGAAAGAGGGAAGTCATAGGTAGGTGCGCAGAACGTACAGGGAAGAAAAATAAAATAACAATGTGCACTACAAGTTAAATGAGTTGTATCTTGCTTTTATATTTATAATTACATATTATGTTGAAGAATAAATTTTAACAACTTGAAGTTGTTTATATATTTTATTTGAACCAGAAGTTCAATACAGTGGAACCAGAAGTTCAACACAGTGGAACCAGAAGTTTAGTACAGTTTAACACACTTGAAATTGTTTATATATTATTTGAACAAGAAGTTCAATATGGATTAAGAACTCGAAGTTGTTCATATATTTCATTTGAACCAGAAGTTCAATGTAGTTCCAAATCAGATATTTTGGATATTATGAAATGATCTTTAAGATTCACATTGACATTGCCTGATAATCAAAAATTAATGATTGGAACATTATAAACAATTTGTTCTAAAATCAATAACTTGAATGAGAGAGAATATGCAAATCAATTACATATGTAATGCGTGGACGCACATATATACACATATATGCGAATATTTAATTAACAACCTGAAGTTGTCATGAACTCATATTATAAATTATGCATATATTATTTTGTATTTTAGAAAGTCGATTGACATCAATATTAAATGACCTGAAGTCATGTGCATATTCAAATGATAGAAAATTCCTCCAAGTCATTAGATCAATGAAAGGAAATAAGCAATACAATATGAATGCATCTTATCAACTAATAAGAGCATTATCCACCTACAATTGAAATACATCTAATGTATTTGCCAGCTATAATGTTATAATGGATCAAAAATGAACCTAAAGTAGGTTTATTATTTGAAGTGACAATATTTGTCAACATTGAGGGGGAGGATAAAGGAATCATCGATGTTAAATATTTGCTAACATATAGAATTATGCAAAGTATTAAGTAACTTGCATAAATTATCAATTACGTCCCTAATAGACTTTCTCCAACATACATTTGAATCCCCGAAGGATCAAAAGGAGCCAATGTAATAGAAATGTACACACTTGAAGTGATAGAAATAAAAGTCTCTCCCCTATCTTTTTTGTTCTCTCTAATGACTTATTATTTAACATTTGTTCTGTTTTATTTTATAACACGTTATCAACACGAAACTCTAATCGATCTAATTATAGATCTCAAAACGGTGGCTTATTTTTCTGACCTGATTGATTCGATTTTTCAAATCTCCATTTGTGTTAGATCTGATCTCATTCTAGATTTAAATCTATTGTGTTATCTTCTAAATTTTTTTGTTTAGTCTTGTAATTTTGGAACTCATATAGATCTACACTTTGAGATTTGATTCTTATTTTGTTAATCATATTTCAGACCTCACTCTATTATAGATCTGATTTTTTTTTGATGTAGTCATATTGTTGATCTCAAAATTATACTCAAATTATATACATTTGAGATCGTACATGAATTAAAAATGAGATGTTGATTGTAGTGATCTATCCTTTGGGATTCGATAAAATTTTCTTCTTCTCTATTCAAATAAATTCATCGAATTTAATTCGATTTTGTTATATAATTCATATTTTTTGGAAGAAACGTTGTATTGTTTCTTAGAGAAACAAATATAAATATAATACATATCTGGAAGATTGTATTAAGTTCATATCTAATATTGATATATCACCAAAAGTGAATTATGAAAAATAAACAAATAAAAAATCATAAAGTATATTAATTCTTTCAAACGAGGAATTTGAAGTTCATATGCAATTGACTTGAAGTTCATATACAAATTCTTTCAAATGAGGAACCTAAAGTTCATATGCGAATAAGGAACTTGAAGTTCATATGCAAATAAGAAAGATAAAGTAAAGCCTCAAAGCATGTAATTGCATTTAATATTTGCTTATAGCAAATGACCTATAAAAGAAGAGGATTTGAAAAGGCAATGTAAGGAAAAGTTTCAATAAAAGGAAAAAGACTTATATTCCAATTTTACGCTACACATAATTTTTTGAAGAAATTTATTGTTAGAAGGAGATCATTACTTATAATAAATACTATTTTCATGAAGAAAAATAGTAAAATGACTTTCATATATGAATAAAAGCATTTAGATAAATTGCTACAATTTAATATATATAATAGTAGTATATAAATTATGATAAAACTTGAAGTTTTATTATAGTGATTTTAGAGACATATCATATTTCCAAAAGAAATATTTTGATTTTTTAGGAAAACTTTTATAAAGAGAATATGCATGCTAAAGATAATATTAAGTTAAGATCAAAATATTGATCTTAATTTTGCACACCGGAAGTGAAAGCAAAAGCAATTTTTGTTATAAATGTAAAACATAGAACCTGTTGTTTCTATGATGGTAATGAGCAATTTTGATGTAAAAAGAAAGATCTAAAATATTTTTATATGGATTGTATAATTTGAATCTATAACATGTAATTTTTATGTTGTGAATTTTATGTATAGATCTGCAAGTTTATGGAATTATTCATATTAATGAATGTATAACCTCGTTATACGATTATGCACTTTTACTCAATTCTCGATTAGATATTATGCATATATTTGGTATTTTAGAAAATATGATTATTGAGAATGCAGTAAAACTATAAGTTGTGTATATTATTAGCAAGAATGCATAAGCTTCTAAATTAGAAGTTGGGACTAAACAGAATATGGCAAAAGCATATTCGCTCATATATATTACAACACCACCCTTGAATATGCGTTTGTAAAGATGATAAGATTAATGCCTCATTAAAAACTTTTTTTTGAAAACCCCTGTGGGAAAAATCATAAACAAGGAAAAGATAACAATTTTTTATTTCACCTCTAGGTAACATATTGACAATGTTCCAATAAGGGTTGATACTTCTAGATCAAAATAATGCTTCATTAAAAACCTTACTAATAAAAACCAGTGGGAAAAATATTAGTGAAGGAAAAGATTACATTACAGCATAATATATGCTCCTTCCAATTTGTAATGCATTATTCAAATAGTTTGGTGATTCAAGCGGCGCATACCAATTCTATATATCATCTTCTGCAACGTTGATTTTGGAAGTGCCTTCGTGAATGAATCTACTGGATTTTCTTGATATTGGATTTGCTTCACTTCTATCTTGTTGTCCCTTTTTGGATCTTTTGTGTGAAAAAGAATTTGGGAGAAATGTGTTTTGTTCTATCACCCTTGATATATCCTGCTTGAATCTGAGCTATGCATGTTGCATTGTCTTCATAAATTTGATCTTTGTGTAGTTGAGGGAAGTTGAAATGTGCTTCGAATATGTTCAATTTATTATCTTAACCAAACACATTCTTGACTTGCTTCATGTAGTGCTAGTATTTCAGAATGATTGGATGATGTTACTATCAATGTTTGCTTTGTTGATCTCTATGAAATAGCTGCATTGTTGTTTGTAAACACATATCCAGTTTGTGATTTTTCTTTATGTGGATCAGAATGGTAACTTTAACACTCCTACTTGAATATGTGTCTTCAAATTCTTGAATGCACTTATAGTTGCTTGAAATTACCCCCTTTGAAAGATTATTGCTCCCCCTCATAGTATATTGCTTGCAAATATCTATTCGAATGACATAGATATTGTTTATTGCCTCATGAAAAACCTTTGTTAGGAAATCCCAATGGGAAAAACCTTGAACGAGGAAATGAGTGCAACTCTTGAAATTGTAAATACCATATTAAAATGATATTTCTTCTAAGAGTTCGATACTTCAGGATCAATGTAATGCCTCATTAAAACCTTACTAAGAAAAACCCTATAGGAAAAATCTTAGTGAAGGAAAAAGAGTACAAAAACATATTTTCAATAATTTACTACATTAAATGTAGAATGATACTTCTGGATCGATATAATTCTTCAGTAAAAACCTTACAAAGGAAAACCTAGTGGTAAAAACCTTAGTTAAGGATTAAAATACAGATTAACATAAATAACATATTTGAGGTGTTATTCTTGATGTTGTGCTTGATTCTTCTAGATCAAGATAATGCCTCGTTAAAACTTTCAAATATTACTTTGAGGATGATACTTCTTGATCCATAAATATGTATCCCATTGACAATATTACTTAAATAAATCTTGTATAGAAAATAAAATCAAGAGATAATAACCTTTAGTCTTCATACTTCCGATGTTCATCATTTATTAACATTTTCCTCATTAAAACCTTCACAATGGAAAACCCTATAGGAAAAAATCAAAGTGAAGGAAAAAGAGTACAACATCACAAGATAATTCTCAATGAACTTTTCTTTAAAAACTTTTGTGCACATTTTCATGCTTCACGCATGTTTTCTTATTTAAAGCACCGTTTGTTTGCGCTTGCTTGCTATACACTTCGAGTGTTTACAATTTTGTGCTTCAATTAGGTTTGCATACTGCAATACATTTGTTATAAACAATAATAGTTTCATTACATCAATACTTAAAAGTAGGAAGTAATCTACTCATCTTGAATTATATCAAGATTTTCGTTACAACAATACTTAGAAGCGTGTTGTAATCTATATTCTAGGTTCTTTGCATTCTTTATAATTACTAAATTTATTTGTATTCTTCAGGAACCTGTACACTTCAATGAATTTTGCATATCTCAACTATACTCAAAAGTATATTAAATGTTTCATTACAGCAATACTTAAAACAAGAAAATAATCTACTCATCATAAATTATATCATGATTTTCATTATAACAATACTTAAAAGAATGTTGTAATCTACTCTCTTTGTTCTTTATATTCCATATAACCAACAAAGTAGTTTATATTCTTCAGGAACCTGTATTCTTTCATCATTTAGTGTGATTTAACAAATATTCATAACTTCGGGGTTTATTCACTACTTTGTGGACTACTGGTTCACATTTCTCAATTAGAGAAGGATTCATGATGGCTATCCATGAATTAACATAAGCGCTTTACTTCTTATAAATTTATCATCGATGATTATATATTGTCAGTTCTAGATATAATTTATTGAGATCTCTTTATTTATCTATATTAAGTACCTAAACCACTTCCGGGGTTATTTGACAATCATGTCATGGATCTCTTCAAGAGACTCATTAGGTGTTTCTTCAAGAACACTCACCTCCTTCATCTGGCATCTTTATTACTTACTTCAAAAGTATTTCGAACTGACTTTTAAACCAATCTTTAAATGTGGTTTATACATTTTGATCCTTCAGGGATTCAAATATATATTGAAGCAAGTCTACTAGGGATATTATTTATAATTTATTCGTGTGTCAATTATTTAACGCTGATACTCAAAATGAAATTGTATCCCTTTATCCTCCGCCTCAATGTCGATAAACATTGTCACACTAAATAACAACCATCATGGGATTCTCATTTTGATCCATTATCACATTGTTGCTAGCAAATATATTATATGTATATCAGTTGTATGAGGATAACTGTTTAGTTAGTCGATAAGATGCATTCATTTTTTTTATTACTTATTCTCTTTCATTGATCTAGCAATATTGGAGGAATTTTCTTATTATACAGCTCATTTGAATACACATATGACTTCAGGTCATCCAACATTCATGTTGATTGAAATTTAAATCACTAAATAATATTTATGCATAATCCATAAAATAAGCTTATAACAAACTTCAGGTTATTAGTTAAATATTTACAGATATGAATATATGAATATGTGCGTCCATGTATTATAAATTTGCATAGTCTTTCTCATTTGAGTAAGTGATTTTAGAATGAATTATTACAAAGTTCAAACTATTAATTTCAATGTATTGATCAATGTCTTTACAAATTCTTCAGGATTGTATGATAATGTTCAAAACTTCTGGTTTGAAAACATATCGAACTTTTGGTCCAAATAAATATATGAACAACTTCAAGTTGTTTACTTGATGGAGTTTTAATATCGCTTCTGGGATATTCCATAAACACCATTTGTGGAGTTTTAATACTTATTTTCTCTTCTAGGAGAAATTTATGAACTTTTCTACAAATATTTATCACTTTAATTGTAGAAATCTCTTCTGGAGATATTTTATTATTTTCAAATAAACAGATCTCTTCTAGAGGTATCTTACCATTTTCTAATATATGAATATCCTCTAAAGATATTTTGTTATCACCGCTTCTGGGATGAACTTATCTCCTCTAGAGATAAATATATATAAACTATTGAAATGTCATATCAATATACAAAAATACATACCAAACTTCAAATGCATTAACAAAATTAGATGCATTAAATAAAAATAAGATTCGAAATCACTACTTCTGGAATGTATGACATTCCTTCAAGGAACATATTTTTATTTATGTAATTGCAATGCAACAAACAAATAAAATCTCTAACATCTCTTCTAGGATGTTGGATTTGCTATATAAAAATAAATCTCTAGAACATCTCTTTAAGAGATTAATATGCATATTATATCTTCAGGATATTCAGTTAATATTAATTGTACATGAAAGATGTCAGTTAGATAAAACCCGTTTAGAGATTTTCTGTTGAATCCAATGTTATTGTCACATATTATTATGTGTGTGTCTCTTTTAACTTCTTTTGGAAGTACAATCTTTTCATGTCACAACTTTTAAGAAAGCTTCCGGCTTCAATTTTCTTTATTTCAACATATGAACTTCAGGTTCATATTATTTTAGATTCCAAAGAATTAATATACTTTATGATTTTTCATTTGTTTATGAACTTCAGGTTCCTCATTTGCATATGAACTTCAGGTTCCTCATTTGAAAAAAAATTGCATATGAACTTCAGGTTCCTCATTTGAAAGAATTAATTTACATCATGAGTTTTCAATCCCACTTCCAGTGATAAATAAATATTGTTATTGAACTTAAATGCCACATCATTATATTTTTATACCCATAATTCTGTTGGATACAAAAAAAAATCAATTTTTCTTTCAAGGGATTTTCTATCTTTGTTGGGTATACATAATTTTTTTTTCAAGAGATATTTTGTCTTTGGTCTATCCAAAAGGATTATATACGAAAAGTAATAGTAGATCGGAAAGGACAAAGCTATATCTACCTCTACATCATCAAAAATGTAAACAATACATGTATAATCAAATCTCCATTCAGATTTGGAAAACTCAAAAATTAGATCCGCAAAGAAATGAAAGAATACATCTACACATATTTAGGATCAATAAAAATAATTAGATCTAAAAAGTTAGATCCACTAGAACATAATCTAGATCTACAAAAAATATAGGAAAAGAGATCTAGAGGTTTGAGTTAGATCTAAAAGAACAAAATATATAACAAATTCATAGATCCATTGATCAAATATTCTCAAACAGAAAATAATTGTAGAACAAATATAGAAATCCATGAATTGATATCCTCAAATAAAAATTACATACATGACAAATTCATAGATGTAGATCTAAAAGATTTCAACAAATAACTATAATAGAATCTCGTGCTGATAACGTGTTACAAAATAAAATAGAACATATGATAAACAAGAAGCCATTAGAGAGAACAAAAAGATAGGGGATAGACTTTTATTTATATTTCTCAAGTGTATATCATTTCTATTACATTGGCTCCTTTATATATAGGCTTTGGATCTGATGTTAGACTTATTCCCATGATGCGGGACTAAATAGAATATGACAAAAGCATATTCACTTATATATATTACAACATGTGGTATAATTTACTATTATTTTATTGTTGGCTTAGGACTTAAATTATTTGAAGTACACATGCTAGGTGCTTTTTTTTTCAAGAGCTTAAGAAATAAGATAGCTGATGTTTTCGTCCAAGGCATATGCGTAGACTTAGACATAGGATAGGAAAAGGGTAGGATGCGTGCATGTTTCAGTAGAAATATATGGTGTTGGTTATAATTTAATAACATTTTAATTGCATGAAACTTACACCTAGATTTTCGTAAAATTAACACCCTATATGATTTCTAATTAGAGATGAAACACCTAATCCTAGCATAAAATAATATTCCAAACCCAATGGGACATGTTTCGTCGAATTCCGAGGTCGTTTGTGAAAATTCCTTTATAATTATCGATGAAAAATCACACGTTTAAAATTCCTATAATTATAAAAAAAATCAAAAAAAAATTTTGAAACCTTGACATTCTACTAGACCTTTTCCCAATGGATCTAATGAGATTTATTGTGTTAAATTTGGAGTTCGTTTGGCTAATCGTTTATTCCTCCAAATTACCCCTATCTAAATTGACCAAAATAATATAAACGATAAAGGCGTTTATCGTTGCCACGATCAAACGGTAAGTCCGATTGACACGAAAATTGAAATATAATAATAATTAATTAATACAAATCCAACGACACAAGTTTCGTCGCATTCGGAGACTGTTTCCTGGTACACTATTTTTATACGCACCACAATATATTTTTGATCACCAAATTACCCGGTCTTCAAAAAAACAAACTATATACTTATTTTGATTCTAAACGTCGATACGAACTTAATGGAATTGGTTTCCTGGCTCAGTTTGATCGTTTGCTCCAGTTATACACAAATATCCCTTTATTAAATTAAATATTAATTATGCGCTATAGAAAATGACTGTGCGTTTACAGCTGCCGTGGTCACATACGACATCTGTTTGTCACAAAATATAATATCGTACAATAATTTGACGTTACAGTTCCAATGAAACTAATTTTGTCGAAAATGAACTCTGTTTGCAAAATGACCATTTTTAATGCTTATAAAATATCGAATAAATATTAATTAAATCCAAAAATAATTCAATAAAATAATAAAAAATTATTATTAAAGTATTTATCCAAATAAAATTTTCATATATCTTCCAATATAAATTATACAACTTAATATCAGCATTCCAAGTCAAAATGGTATTCAAATTATATTTAAACCCTTGTAAAATTATTAAATAAATGTTATAATTTAATAACGATTTCCATAGCGACTATTTTAAAATTTAAATTGGACATAACTAACAATCAATAACACGAAATCTGGATTTTTCTCTTCCATATGAAAATTATAATCGACCAGATTCCAATGTTTCTTGTTTCACAGAATTCCGACTTATATCGGATCCTGTATATTCAATTGAAGTTCAAAACTCAATATTACGAACTACCACGTCATTACGAGCTTGATTTATAATTATATATATATTAACCTTCAAACATTGTTTTAAATAAATGAATTCAATATTAAAATCCATTAACATTCCAAATAAAGTATTTAAAATAATAAATTAAATTAAATATTTGACTACCAAAAATAAAGGACATTACAAAAGGGATTGGTTTACTTTCTATGTTCGCACATTTGTTGCTATTGTAATTTGCCTCCATTATCTTATTACCATATGTTGGTAATTTAATTGATGACTCACATAGATTTGCACTGGCTATATATTGAGGGGTATACTTCATTGTAAACCCATCCTGGCATTGAGTCAGTGATTCTTAATGGTGTCTCTTCTTATTAAACCTATTTGAGGTTAGGATATGTAAACTCTTATTTTGTATTCTCTTTCTGATGTGGAATAAAATCTCTCTCCTTTTGAACTGGACGTACGTTATCTCGATGGTAGTGGAACCAATATAAATATTGTGTCCCTTTTCTTCTTTATAGTTATTTACTATTTCTTTGATGTAATAGAGTAATTGCTATCATATTAGATTGATGTTCAATTGGCAAATCTAGATCTTGTTTATTGTGCTCCCGCATCTGTGCAACCATTCTGCACAACAAAGAGGAGGAACCATTGCACGGGGAGAACCGTTAATGGGAGGGAAGCTCACGGCTATCGGGGGACTTTGGAAATTGTAGGTGGTGGTGGTGTGAGGTGAAGTTAGGGTTTGGTTTTTGGTATCAAAGCTCGGGTACAGTGGATTTGGGGCTATTGGATTGCATCGGTCAGACAATGGGCGGTGGGCGAGGGCTGGGGAAAACGTGGTGGATATGGTGGCTCGGATGGTAAGTGAACGAAGTGAAGGAAGAAGAGTTTGCACAAGTGAGTCTGTTTTTTTTCTTTTCTCGAAGCTTGGTTTAGGAGGGAGGGGAAGCGGGTTGAGTTTCTTTAAGTTGGGCGGTGGTATTTGGGCTGTAAGGTGAGAAAAACTCGTGTGCCAATCGAGTCTAGCATGAGAAAGATACGAATTTATAAGTACTTCACTTTCATGTACATGTGAGAACTTTTATTTGCTGCACCAGTTTTCCCAGTCGTGCATTACCTAGCTCAACATTTCCCATTTTATAGCAATGCATCAGAGTTTACTTGCATTAACAGTTCACGCAAGCCTAATTCATTTTCCATCAGTTCATAGAAGCCCACCCCCTCTTTCACCCTTACAATTTACTGAAGATCCAAGTGTACAAGATGTTTATTTTCATATGGCGACTCCAATGCGATAAAGTGGCTCCAATTCCATGTAACAGCTAATTTCCCTTCTCCAGCTCTTCGAGTCCGCACCCTGCAGCTTTATTGTTAAGGTCAGTCAATAAAGAAACATGATGTACCTCATATATTTGATCATCATTTGGATCGGCTCGCTACTTCTCAATAATTCCTGATTTTTCTAGCAGCACTATTGTTATGGTCGCACACTGAAATTTTACTCTTAGTAGTATGGAATTAGATGAATGAGAGATTTTCCCGTTAATTATTGAACGCACAATAAATTTATGTTCTTTTGCCTACGTTATTTTGAAAGAACCTTTAGCTTATCATATCATGTATTTTTCTGCTTTACTAATAAAATTAGGCATTGTATTATTTTTTACTTTTAAACTAGTTAATTTGATGTTGTTTACATAGTGTTTGATAACGTTAAACTTGGATTAATTGTTGAAATGGTTGATTCAGGTTTATCATTGTTAAATATTTGATGTTTATTAACTATTTCTATTAAATGTGAAATTGCAAGTTTATACAAATATATAATCAAAACGCTAGAGTATGATTTAATGTGATATCCCAAGCTCTAATGTATTCTACAGGTAAAATCAAATATGTTTTAATGTAATGTTCTTCGACAATTCTAAATAATGGTGCCTTGATATGGATTGAAGGGAGAATAGTTCTACCATGCTTGATCTTTGCTATTTGGTATACATGCCCTAGTTGAAAAATTGAGTTAAAGGTTGTTAAAACACAAATATTCACATTAGTGCAGGAAGAACATCCCTAATAAAAAATATTTTTTTTGAAAATTATAAATTATTTATTATTAAATCTGATGTACTCTACAATATAAAATAAGCATCAATAAATGCAAAACAAATTATAATACAGCTAATATGTTCTTATTTGAAACAAAATATTACAACATCAAGTTGAAGTTGTTAAAAAATTGTTTCTTCTAGTAATATCTATTTATAGTATGTTTTATTTATTTAGACCTTTAATAATAAAATATAAAGGAGAATTTTACTATGAATGACAAGCTTCATAACTTTTTCAAGTCTAAGGGCAAACAACCAAAAAATTATTCTCAAGGACGATACACTGATATTTTGAATTTTTTTTGTTATTGATGAACAAATGTTTATTTTGATCTATAATTCGAATATTATTTAGCTTTTTCTTCATTTTGTTACATTATTTACATTAGATTCAATGAAATTATATTGCTGTGTTTATTTTTTATTTTTATTTTAGTTTTTAGGTATCAGCTTTTGTTTTTTAAAGTATCAATTTTTAAATTAAGAGTATGCTTATTTTAAAATTTGAAACTGTAGTTATTATTGCATTCATCATCATATTTTGAATGAAACTGCTTCCTTTTTAATCAAATATTATACGATATAAATAGTTTTTGTATTGGTTATGTATCATTTTTGTTTTAATATAATAGCAACTTTTAGGTATTAGATTTGTATTATTAGTATTAATTTATGTTTGCGGTTACTAGAATTATCTAATGTAGTTATTTGTTTTAAATATTTGTTTTGTTGATTGCTTCTTCTTCTTTTTTTTTAGTAGTAGTAGTAGTGAAAATGATCCAATATTTCAATACATTCATTGCCTAGTGGTTCTTTGCGTTCAAATAGCAAAAGTTATTTGAAAGATTGAATAAAAATAGGTTCTACGTTATCCAATTCGATTTATTGATTTTTGTTTTGGAGGAGCTAATGATTTTAGAGAATTTTTAATGACATGACAAGTTCAAAAGTGATATGATTTTATTGCTATTACACTACAAGAAAAAGCTCATTTTGTGACGGCTAAAAACCGTCGCTAGCCGTCGCCTGCCGTCGCCAAATGCCGTCACAAAAATTGTGGACGCTAAGCATATAGCGTCGGCCTTGGTGACGGCTTTGGTCACCAAATTTGCGACGGCTGGCGACGGCGAAGATGCCACGTGGACAAGCAGTTCTAATTCGTACCAACGACTATAAGCCGTCACAAACCGTCACAATCTTGCCCTAACAAGCCGTCGCCAGCCGTCACTCAGCATTGCAAATATGCCGTCGCCAGCCGTCGCCAATCGTGGTAAAACTGGGTAGAACCCCCTCGCTAGCCGTCGCTCGGCTTGACCAGATTGCCGTCGTCGGCCGTCGCTAGCCGTCGCAAATCTGTAGCATTTTTTTTATTTCACAGCAGCTAACAAACCATCAAACCACACAACTCAAAATGCAGTTCATCTGCAACTCATATACACTCAATTTCACACTCCATCAACTCAAACTCACATTCAATCACCTCATCAACACTATAAATCAACTCATGCCATCAACACGTCCAAAAAAACAAAAATAAAAACGATAAATTATCACTAAACCATCAACAAGTCCACATCAAACAATCCATGTCCAAAATACCATCATCGATCGTCTCCACAAAATACTACGAACATCTCAAATCCATCACCAAAGTTTATATTTACAAAACATGTCCAACATAAAACAAAAAAACAAGTACCTACCTACTCATCATCCTCGTCCTCATCATCCTCATCATCGGGATCACTCGGCGGCATCACGCCATGCTCCTGAAGATATGCAGCAATCCGCGCATCCAGCACGGACACGAGCGTGTTCTTCTGAAAATCTTCTAAGGCTGCAACCTGTTGTCGAAGCATGTTGATCTCCTCCTCATCCTGACGCCTCGTATAAGAGGCCTGAGTCCCCGCCATCTATAATTATATTAAAATAGTTAGAAACCATTGTCAAAAGTTTTTATATATACCATACATGCTTTATACAATTATTTTAATAGAGTTGTCAATATAAATGCACACCTCTATGTTCCCGAAGCCGTCTACCCCTAGTAGGCGGGTCGATGATTCTGTTCCAGATGCGATTGCACTCCTCCACGTCTGGCTCTTGGCCTAACTCCGTCGCTCGAGCATCTAATGCCGCCCTGTATTTGTCCTGCGAAATACAAATTATTAGAAATATATTTGTGTTATACAAATTATTAGAAATGCTAACCATTGTTTCGCAGGACTTAGGGTCCGACCATGTATATGAGGTGTTACCCTCCTGATTTGTCCGCTCGACGGCATGAGTCTGGGTAAACACTTCAGCAAGTGTAGGCTCCCGCTGGAGAGTCGACATCTGAAATGATAAAATATATATTTGGAATTAATCAATACGATTTAAAAAGTTTAGAACTATTTGTAAATGTGATTTATCTTTCGTACCAGTTCGCGACGATGCTGGGAGAAGGACTTAGACCCAGCCCGAGGCAAAGCAGGATTTTTGAGCCTGTTTGCTCGATTTCGCTCTGAAAGCTCCTGTATATTTAATTATATGATTAATTGATGGATATACAAAATAAAATTTTAAAACAAGCTTAAGTAATTTACCCTAGCAGCTTCCGTGGCCCACAATTTCTGGAAATCGGCGTAGACCTCCTCGCTCATCCACTGAGGCCTCTTTGTTGCTTTCTTTGCCTTGTATATATTGCCTGAATAATTTTTCCTCATCTTCTGGTTCCATGCGGTGAGGAAAACATCCATATCTTCATCCCGGACCCGTATAGAACACTATAAATTAACAAACAAAGAGTATTACATATTTTATATAATTTTAAAAATGAGAAATTTATTTATACTTACAAGAACCTCCGCGAGGACGACATTCCTAATCTGCATAGGAATATCATCCCAGTGAGGCCATGCCTCTGTCCACCTAGCGACATATGCTTGTCTAGACACACGTAAAACAAGCTCTCCTGGAATAATATCAAACCCCCTGCAGAAAGTACGATATTAGCATATAATAACTTTTGAATATTAAGCAGTTACGAAATTGAAAACTTACCCTGCGGACTTCGGCACGAGCTCTACGACCGGACGTGTATCTGGTGCTGTACCGCTCGCACCTGCCTCTAAACTGTGAGAAGGTCGGCGTCTAGGAGGCATATCTGTCACGAAATTAAAAACTCATATATCATTATGCACATACATTATCAAATAAACTCATACAACATATATTATCAAATGCAACTACAAGAATCATTTACATAAAAGAAGAAGAACCAGATAATAGATAACCGTAGCACATCATATAAGTTCACAACATAGCACATCATATAAGTTCACAATGTAGCACATCATATAAGTTCACAACATAGCACATCATATAAGTTTACAACATAGCACATCATATAAGTTCACAACATAGCACATCATATACAAATAATATTATTCTTCTTCATTTTCTGATTCAGTCTCGGTCTCATACTCTATATCGTTGTCCTCTGTACTCTCAAAAGCTTCTATTAATTCATTTGATTCATCGTTTAAAGACTCTAAATGGACATCATTAGCAATTATTATTTCATCGCTTTGATTTGCATCCGTTTGTTACGCTGCATCGTCTGGAATAGCAATTCCTTCAAATGTAAATCTTGCCTTTGTTTTAATTACAGCAGACCAATCTGCTTTATCTCTTTTTAAGGACGGATACGGAGCAAAGTAAACCTGTAATGCTTGCTTTGCCAATACAAAAGGATCATACTTATAGTAGTGTGATGTGTGCTTTATTTCTATAAGCTTGTAATCTTTATGCACGTTGATTCCAGTACCAGGAACATTGCTGAACCAGTTGCACTTGAATAGAACAACTTTTTCAACGGGTTGTACATAATATGTCAACTTTAAAATCTGTGTCAAGACGCCATAAAAGTCTTTTATATGCTCTTCGGGATCATCACTACCTTTGACAAATACACCACTGTTATATGTTAATCTGTCAGTACCATGGTCTTTGGTGTTGAATTTAAATCCATTGATGAAGAATATTGGATAAGTCTTAACATTTCTTTTTGGTCCAAGCGCAAGATGTTGCAAACCCTCGTCATTGACGCAGTTTATTGGATCGAAAACGTACTTCGAGAACCATTTAGCAAAATCTTTACTGAGTTCGCCATTTGGATTTTCTGATTCGTAAATACTGCAAATATAAATGATTTTATTACTAACTAACAATTGATGTACACATATAATTGTAATAAAGTTAAAAATTTAGTACCTAACAAATGGTGCAACTTCAGCACAATTTAGAAGAACATATGTGTGTGCTACATGTTGATCTCTATCATCTAACCATATTTCTACACATTTTCCAGAAGATCGTCCATGTTGTCTAAAAACAGATAGCATTGTCGGACAAAAATTGGGTTCCACGGTTTCATCATTACGAGGACCACTTACAAATGATAGGTTCACATGATCACTGAAGTAATGAGAAAAAAAGAACGAAGCTTCTTCTTCAAGATAAGATTTGCAAATCGAACCTTCAACTCGTGCTTTTTGTCGTACTTTTTTCTTCAGATGATTCAAATACCTAAAATAAAATTAATTCAATTTATATGCACTAATGTCACTTTGAATTGTAAGCATGAATTTTACCTTTCAAAAGGATACATCCATCCATATTGCACTGGACCTCGAAGAATAGCTTCGGATGGAAGATGAATAGGTAAATGCTCCATTACATTAAAAAATCCCGGAGGGAATATTTTCTCTAATTTGCAAATTAATACCGGAATTTCGACTTCAAGTTTACGGAGACGATCAATTTTTAACGTTGCCGAACAAAGTTGTTTATAGAATAAGCTTAACTCTGTTAAAACACCCCACACTTTTACATGCAATAATTCTTTGAACACCACTGGTAATAAATATTCCATCATGATATGACAATCATGACTTTTCATCTCACTCAGTTTGTTGTTTTTATAGTCAACACATCTACGAAGATTAGAAGAAATCCCATCCGGACATTTCAGTCCCTCAACCCATTTCAGTACAAGTTTTATTTGTTTGTTGTCTAGTTCATAGCACCCTTTGGGTTTTTTATTGTCATTGGGCTTCATATGAAGTTCTGGACGTTTACAATATTCTTCTATGTCACGTCTCGAATGTATATCGTCCTTTGTTTTTCCTTTGACATTCAAAACAGTATTAAACACGTTATCAAATACATTTTTTTCATTGTGCATAACGTCGATATTATGTCGAAGTTTGAGATCTTTCCAATAAGGTAGCTCTCAGAATATGTTTTGTTTACACCAATTATGAATGTCAGATTTACCCGGAATTTCTGTTTGCTCTCCAGTCTCATGGATCTTCGGATAGTCCTTTACAATATCGTATATTTCTTCACTTGTCCAAATTTTGGGTGCTTGCAAAGTCATTCCGCTGTTAGCTTTAAAGTTTTTTTTATCTCTTCTAAAAGTATGATTGGTATGCAGAAAACAACGGTGATAATCAAACCACGAATGCTTCCTTCCATACCGTAAGAAAAATGCTTGTGATTCTTCCATGCATAAAGGACAAGATAGACGACCGGCGGTACTCCAACCTGAAAGCATCCCATATGCAGGAAAATCACTAATCGTCCATAACAAACAAGCGAACATACGAAAATTCTTTTTTTTTGAAATGTCGTAGGTTTCAACTCCGTCATCCCATAGTTTTTTCAACTCTTCGATTAACGGTTGTAGATAAACATCGATGCCTTGTTTTGGATCATTAGGACCAGGAACGACAACAGTGAGAAACATATATGGAGTTTTCATACACATCCACGGAGGTAAATTATAAGGAGTAACGATAATAGGCCAAGATGAATATTTACTACCAAACTGAGAAAATGGTGAAAACCCATCTGTACATAAACCAAGTCTAACGTTACGGCTCTCTGCGGCAAATGTTGGATACGTCCTATCAAAATGTTTCCATGCTTCTCCATCCGATGGATGTGTCAATGTTCCATCTTCTTGTGTTCGCACACTATGCCATCGCATATGACATGCAGTGACTGAGGATGCATATAACCGTTGTAGTCTAGGGATGATTGGTAAATAATGCATTCTTGTATACAGAACTTCCTTACCTTTCTTCTTTCTAGGTTTATACCTTTCCCCGCCACATTTCTTACAGTTTCTAAGATTAATATCATCTTTCCAATACAACATGCAACCTTTAACACAAGTATCTATTTTTTGGTACGGCAAACCAAAAGCCGACATTAGTGTTTTCACTTTGTAATGACTATCGCACATCAGATTATCGGGTGGCATATGTCTTTTCGCAGCTTGTACAACCGCTGTAAATGCAGCTTCTGTAAGGTTAAATTTTGATTTCATGGTGATGTACTCAGCGGTTACCGATAATTCAGTTCCACTTTCACAACCATTCCACAATGGCCGCTTAGCTGAAGCCAATAAATCATATATTTTTCTGGCTTCCGTGTTCGGTACTTCTTCAATATTGACGTCATCGTCGTCAACCTGGCCGATAGGGAACATTGACCGTGCTGCATCTTCCACCATATCTTCTATTGGATTCGTCGTAACTAATTCGACCTCCGACGCTACAGGATTTACTGTAGGCGCAACAAATTCTCCATGACGATCCCATAAATAATAATTTGGTACAAAACCTGATTTGTACAAATGTACTTTAACGGTGTCTGGTTTATGAAACCTCATCAGTTTACACTTACTACACGGACAACGAAGCTCCTCGTAATTTCGATTATTAGATACTGCAAATCTAACAAATTCATTTACACCATTAAAGAAATCTTCTTTCACTGAGCCTTTCATTCCAATTCTAACGTCATACATCCACCTACGGTCAATGTAATAATTGGACATTTTTCCTGATTCAAAAATATATGTCAGTGATTTCGATAACACATACATATATATGTTGTTCAAAGAATTTATTCAACGCATGAATATTTTTAGTGGTTCATACGTATAATAAAAGTGATAGTTTTAACATATGACAATTTATTTCAAGGTCTAGCTATTTTTAATAGCTCCTACACATGTTAAAAGTGATGGTTTTAACATACTAGAATTTATTTCAAGGTCTGGTTATTTTTAATAGCTCCTACACATGTTAAATGTGATATTTTTAACATTCTAGAATTTTATCCAACACATGAACATTTTTACTAAGATATATATATTATAAAGATAAGATTTTTATAACTAGAATATTTTTATGAACCTATATAGATAATAATGAAAATATTTTTAGAAAGCTATATATATAATAAAGATGATGTTTTTATAATGAAAATATTTTTAGAAAACTATATATATATATATAATAAAGATGATATTTTTATTGTTCTAGCATTTTATCTAACATATGAACATTTTATATAAGCTATAAACAAAACAAAAAAACATATGTAAATATTTCAGGAAATTTCGGCAGCATAACGGCAAGGTAATTAAAACCGGCACCGTCCCGATGTCCTTAAACTAATCAATTTCAATTCATATCCTCACCCTACAATCTATTTTCACTCAATCACTCTGGAATAGGGTTGCCAAACCCATATTCAATCTATATTTCCATATCATGATCCTTTCATACCACTACAACCAATCATTCACAATCACATCCAATTTTATACCACTACAACCAATAATTCACATTCACATCCGTTTATATTTACTCCATTTAAAATAAATATCAGTTGATTTTTATAAATTCAACATCAATAATTGATTATTATCTATAAAATAACGGTTCATAAACACATACATACGCACAAAATCAACTAACATACAATATTAACAAGTAAACAACTAAATTCACATTTTAGGGTTTTCAATCATAACTAAATCAATAATAATTCAACAATCATAATATAATAACACAACATATACACTTAAATAACCATTAATTAATTAAATTAGGAAATTAGGTTAGAAATCATACCTAAAATTGAAGAGGATTGAGGAGTGACGGCAGGAGAGGGGGGAGGCGTCGGTCAGCGGCGGCCTGGGGCTCGGCATCGGCTGGCGTCGGTCGGCGTCGGTGGCGGGCTGGAGGTTTTTTTTTTTTCCGTCGAAGGGAGGGTGGGTTTGAGGGAAATGAAAATGATCGATCTGGACTGTAGGCTCGCGGGATATCCTTTTCTAGGCGACGGTTGGCGACGGCTAGCGACGGCCGCTTTTTTTAACCGTCGTCAGCCGTCGCCAGTATCCGACACCAAATGCACCCTTCCTTGTAGTGTTAGTTTGATAATTTGATTTGTTGATTCCATCTTGTTCTTATAACTAAATTTTAAAAAGTGTCTTTTAAGTTAAAAAAGCAATGAAGTTTGTTGTTGTCGGTATTTTCTTGAATACAAAAATTATTAATCATACCTATGACAATATTATCAATATATTCTTGAAGTATGAGAATCAATTATATTAAATATATTGTTTGTAACAATATTAAGCAAGTAATGTCCTAAATACGAATGGTATATGAATGAAAGACGTATAGAATTTACAACTACATTTTGTTGCTGTTAGACTTTGCGATGTTTAATAAATAATAAATATTGTTGAATTGTATGGAATTTACAATGTTTAAAAAAGCATAAATAATCAAATCACTAGCCATAAAAGAAACTGCTTCCCGTCGCATCCATTACTTCCGTCCCTAGTTTATTTGCCATTTTACTTCTCCTTCTGTTCACTCACTGCCTCGTTTCCAAAAATCTAGCGTCCTCCTCAAACTCCATCGTTCAGCCTACATTCCACAACTGCAGTGCATTTTAATCCCCTTAAATTATGCATTAATTTTCTCTAAAATGAAATTATGCACCAGCCATTGGTGGGGATGTAGCTCAAATGGTAGAGCGCATGCGAGAGGTACAGGGTTCGATACCCTGCATCTCCACGATCTACTGTCGACGTTGAATTTTTTTTCCCTTCCGGATTTTCTGCTCCTCCCGTCAACCTTGGCGGCCTCGTTCCTCCTTATCTGATTCGTTTTAACCCATCACCATACACGTACGCGGCTTCTTTCCCTCCTTCCCAAAGCCAAAATCGTACCCTTTTTATCAAGCCTGAAAGCCAAAATCGCATCTTTTTATCTAGCCCGACTCCGTTAGCTGCTGGAACTAATTGCAGCGTATTCCAGAAAGCTCGCGAGCCCGACGTTTGAATGGCGTCTTCTCTTTCCCTCGCCGCTGCTTCTGAGGTCACTTTCTTATTTTCGTATTTCGGTCTC
Source organism: Allium sativum (assembly GCA_030737875.1). Taxonomy (NCBI): domain Eukaryota; kingdom Viridiplantae; phylum Streptophyta; class Magnoliopsida; order Asparagales; family Amaryllidaceae; genus Allium; species Allium sativum. The sequence goes on from CM060923.1 coordinate 430,574,071, forward strand.
CTAAGATCATTTCGATTTTCCTAGTGTCTGATTGCCACAAAATTATGGGATCTTCTTTATGTATCGTACCAAGGCAAAAATAATTAGGGTTTAGCATGCTACCTGAACATTGAATTTGCAAAATATGTTATAGCCTGTGTCTTTCATGCAATTGCAACACTCACACGCATTGTACATTTCATTTTTGGTTGATGTTTGCTCTGAACACCAAAGATTGTTTTACATTGTGTTTTTACTACTAGTTAGACCGAACGTATTGTTCTTGTGACTTCTTGTAATATATGACCAAACATGTTTTGTATTGGGAATTCTTTGGTTACACTTTTAGTAGATGCAGGGCTATAAAGTGTGGGAGGAATGTCATTATATATCGATGTTCTGTTAACTTCATGAAAGCAAACCTGATTGATTGCTAGCTTGATTCAGAATGTGTTAGGGATGGCCTGTGGCTTTGCACCAGAATGATAGTTTAGCATTTTGTTGAAGCAAGCTGTAAACTTAGAACAATTTTTTCACCAGTATGATTTCTGCACAAAGAAAATATCAACCACCTATCTTTGTCATTTTTCCTTTTATGAACTGAAATTCTGAAATTTTTGAATGTGTATCTCCTTGTTTCTGAGTACAACATCAAAGAATTTGATTGGACTTAAGCTAATAAGTAACATATGTAAGTTCATCAAATGCCAATAATTAGTCGAAGTTTTTCATTTTTAGTGGCTGTAATTATAACTGGTACATCGTGAAAGAATTTGATTGTCCATGCCACTTTAGTATGCCCTTAATCTATCCAAAAGAAGGCTCAACAGATGCCTTTTCTGTCTTCCAATCGCTAGTTCTAGTAGTCTAGTAGTTTTACCCCATTGCTCACTCTTAGTGTGGACTTGTATCCTTCCACTCTTTTACTTCCCATGTCAGAGACAGAGCGGTTCAAGTTTACAAAGCTGTATGTAGGATTAAGTACTAGGGAAGATCGACTATCAGCAATATGGTAGCCCAATACAGTTGAGTTATGGTGCATCGTGTTCGTTGTCTTCTACTGCAGGTAATATTTTTTTGGAAACCATCATTAGCCACACAATGTATGGTTGTACTGAAGTATATCATCCCCACTTTGTGTCTATTTTTCTGAAAGGTATGTCTGTTTTTTTTTTAAATCTGAGTTTATGGATAATGATCAAGAAGGCAGTGTACCCCTTTGTACTCACTAAGCTGTTTTTGACACTGGAAGTAGGGTGCACTTTGCTCATTCCAGTTATTTTACCAAACGTTACTGAATATCTTAAATAATTTCCCATAAGATTAACATCCAGTTTATTCATTACAGATGTCGATGTGTATATGCCAATGTGTATTCATTAATCTATGTAAGTGGCAAGACATGTTATGAAATGCTGCATGTAGATGCCATTTACTTCAAGATTAGGAAGTTGTCTAAACTGTTTGTGTTATAAAGGGTATTTTTGACTGCTCTTTACCAATTACAGTTAACTTCCTATACTGTGATTTAATTCAAAATCGTTATTGACATATAATAGTATAGGCATGCCTTGAAATGATATAATGGAAGAAAATATGCATAATCTATTGTGAGCATAAGTTACTGGAAATGACCAATGTGCTACTTCTCGGGCTTGTTATGTTTCTTTCTATCTATGCAACTACACTGCAATAGGAGAGAATACGCGTGCAACCATAAATGCATTTGTTTCTTATATTAATTGTTAGTGCTAATGTTTTGAAAATACTGCATCAAATACTGAAGGGAAGAAGCTTTCAAGCCAAATATAAATATATTATGGACTCCTACTTCCGTTCACAGTTCAGAGAATCAGAAGATTACGCAAGTATGATATAAGTTGACAGGCTTGAAAGTACTGTCCAGGCTTCGATTGTGCTTTTTTGTATGACTCTTCCTCAGATGCAGCCATGTAGGTCATGATTCTCGTAATATGCTGGAATCAAAAATAAGGTAATTCTATTCATAATCAGTTCTTAAATATTCTCAATCATCAAATTATAGAATTTTTTGAATAAATTATAAGTGAACTTGAAACTCTAGCCTGTCTACTACATGCTACAAAAAACATTCAACAATGCAAACTTTTGGTATTTTTGCATATTAAATATATGTTTTATGTCAGTAGTGGAAGATTCATATTAGTAATAATACTTGTGTAGATTCAGTGTTATATGATTAAACATATTAAGAATAAACCTCTCACTACATAAATAAGCAAAATTATTCTTGCCAAAAACAAAAAAGAAATACAACGTTTAAAAAATGCTTTTTTTTTGCATAGTTCAAAAAATTTAACATACAAGTTATGAAAAAGTAACTATAATACAATGAAAGAAAGTCATTACCAAAATTGATTTCAACAACAAATTGGACAAACATTGTAGATAAGTTTAATTTTATGACATTTGTACAAAGAATATTGTTTGAAAAAAAAAGTATTACAACGTTTTTCTTAAAAAATGATATGGAAAAATATATTTCAAAAATGTTACCTTGTCTTTCATATTGGGGACACTGATAACTGTACAACTTTATATATACATATGCATGCCATTTATCTATGCATTTGTTAGTTTATGTATGTAAACTTGTGAAAACTGAACCAGATAAAATATGATTATTGTTTACTTACATAATTTCAGCAGCATAAGTGTGGGAGAAGTGGCTTGTTATAATTCCTTGGATCGAACATTTTGGGCGATTCCAAAATGATTATACATCTCTTATAGGTGAATTGTTACCCCTTTTCTCTTCCATTGTCAAAATTAATTGTGCTGAATTAATGGTTAATTTTTTGATGCTTAGAAAGCAGAATTTTGAATCCAGTGTTTTTAACAGAATTTCCCCCCTTAAGTAATTGTCATTGTTATTCAGGAAAACAATACACAGGGACTTAATTTATGTTTTTTAATGTTATTATGATTCTTTGATTTAATCAATTTAAGGGTCAACAATTTGCAAAATTGCTGACTCTATAAAAAATGTTGCATGGTATTAAAAGAAAATGTGATTACGCAAAAAAAATAAGAAAAATCTCTCGTAGTTTTAGTTTTATGCACATCACATGACCTACTGATATACACTGAACATATAGAAATTTTATAAAACTGTTGTTTATGTTGAATTTCAGCATTGAATCACTCCTATTGTTTATGAAACATGGAAAAATATGGAGTTTATAGACGAAACAAAGCTTTATATACATGCTTATCAATCATACATAAAAAATTATGGCATATATAACAAAAGGAGGGGTTGAATTTTTTTTTTTCCAGGTACAAGTTTAGGAGTCGCGGTACTCTTTCAGTTCTCTACTTCAAGCAACACAAGATTGATTCCGCATCTACTCGAGCAGTACACCTCCTTGTGCAAGCTGTAGTTTCAGACACCCTACCTCATAAATCATGAGTTCATGTGCAACAGACCTTCCATCCTTAGTTGATCCTCTCTCCTCAGCAGCAGGCCCGGCTTAAGCCCAAGGCAGGTAAAACATCTGCCAAAGGCATTATGATGGTACAGGGCAACAAATCTCTCCTGCTACTACTGTTTTTTTTTCCAGAAAAAGAATAACTTCAATCCTAACTCCGTCAGCCCACACCACGGTACACCACTTTCTGCCACTCTCTCCCCTTAATTGCGCATATCACTTCCACCTACCGCTGCTTCGTTCACAACTTCAGGCTACATCAACTGATGATCACATCTGTCTACTTGATTGCTACGTAGTCCTCAGTGCCTGAATTTTTATTCTGCCAACGGAATTGTTGCTTGCTTGTTGACTGATGACTAAAGCACTAATTGGAATAAGAATTTAAGTTTTTCAACTAAGAGTTTAATGTAATTCGACTTTGACTAAAGCATTCTCATTTAATTCCTCCTTTTTACTCAAGATTCAAGATAAGTAGAAACATCTGTGGCGCTTTAAGTCTTCGAACTAAAATCGTATTATCATTTTTTTTTTCGAGATTACATCCGAACGGCATGGAATTTTGTCTTTTTAATCTGAGAATATTCAATCCAAATTAAAAATGAAATTAATGTTTTCCCAAAAGAAAATACTCTTTTAATATACAATTAATAATACAAATTTATTTTGAAATTTTGATTACATAAATAATTAGTTTGACAGAAAATGGGAAACGTGATCGAAAATCAATTTTGGAATTTTCAGTTTTTTATCGAATGACAGATTGTTAAAAAGTAGTGATCTTCAAGTCTGTTTTAAACAACATTGACGTTGTTTAATATAAGTGGTAAATGAATAATATAACAAAGTAATAAAAGTAAATTTTGTTTAAATTCAAAAAAAAAAAAAATCATGAAATTGCTTTTTAAAGTGTAATTATTTTGGGAAATACATGGATTTGTTTTTATTCTAAATGCATTAAATGTTAAGTTCATAGGCGTTTTGTGAAATGATGGCTTGTTGGAAAAAATGTACTTAATGGCATTTTTGTTTTTCGTCGTTTGGATTCGGTTATTAAAAAAAGGATACTTCCATTTGTTTTCCATCTCCATCTTATTTTCATAACGTCATTTTACTTCTCTCTTACATTTTTGGAAGAAATAATTGATAAATTATAAAGATCTCATTTTTTAGTTCAAATAAAGGATGATTCAAAACAAGATTTGAAAGCTTAAAGGTAATTTTCGAAGCATGGGAACAAGGTGAGAACTTTATAATATTGTTTTCTAACTTTTGGTAAATATTATAGTGTAATATTTATAATTTGCCTATTGCTTTGTAAACGAGGATTGTAGTAGAAACTGTAAGTGGTTTGATTTTGAATTTTCGATAAAATAATCATGTTCATATGTAGTAGTATTAAGGTCCTGATATGTTGAGTTGTTGGAAAATGAATGTTACTAAGATATGCTTGCATTAGCAACGAGGGAAAAAAATGTATGTAGACATACAAACAGGGTGTATGCCCGGATACAATTAACATCTCTTTTTCCATAATTCTCTCTGTTGAATGAAAATAAACTCCCTCGTCATATTTCAAAATCCATTATTTCAAAAATCATGGAACGTTAGCTTTGGCGCCCGACTAGAAAGTCGTCCCATTTAGCGTCTAGTATTTTTAAAAAATGGTCGTTGGATGTTAGGACACCGAGGGGTATCGTGGTGGCTAAACTACAGCGAGTGACATTTGAAAGTTGGATATTTGGTAAGCTCAAAATAACAAATGGACTATGCAGTCGTGTTCATCTCAACAAATCGTGAAATTTAGTGCCTGTCGCATGATTTACTGTGGTAGGTTTTAGTTGTGGTGGTTTTTATGCGTTTTTTTTTCATCTCTTGTTTTTCGATGGTTTGGGTGATGAGAGGAAGAACCATTGCATGGGGAGAACTGCTAACGGGTGGGAAGCTCATGGATAATATTCTGGGGACTTTGGTGATTGTATATGGTGGTGGTGTGCGGCGAAGTTAGGATTTTGATTTTTGGTATGTAAGCTCAGACACAGTGGATTTTGGGCTATTGGATTGCATCGGTCAGACAATAGGCGGTGGGCGAGGGCTGGGGCAAGCGTGGTGGATGAGGTGAAGGTGGTGGCGCAGACGGTAGGTGAACGAAGTGACAGAAGAAGAGTTTGCACGTGTTTGTTTTTTCTACTTTTCTTGAAGCTCGGTTTAGGGGGGAGGAGGGAGCATGTTATGAGGTGGATCGAGTTTCTTTAAGTTGGGTGGTGGTATTTGGGCTGTAGGGTGAGAAAAACTCGTGTGCCAATCGAGTCTAGGAAGGGAAAGATACGTACTTATAAGTTCTTCCCTTTCATGTACAGGTGAGAACTTTTATTTGATGCGCTAGTTTTCCCAGTCATGCATTATCTAGCTCAACATTTCCCATTTTATAGCAATGCATCAGAGTTTACTTGCATCAACATGTCGCGCAAGCCTGATTCATTTTCTAGCTGTTCATAGAAGCCTACCCCCTCTTTCACCCTTACAACTTACCGAAGATCCAAGTGTAGCTGATGTTTATTTTCATATGGTGAATTCCATGCAATGCAGTAGCTCCAATTCCATGCAGCAGCTACATTTCCCTTCTCCAGCTCTTCGGGACAACATCCTGCAGCTTCATTGTTACGGTCAGTCGATAAAGAAACACGATGCACCTCGTCTATTTGATCATCATTTGGATCTGCTTGCTACTTCTCAGTAATTCCTGATTTTTCTAGCAGCACTATTGCTATAGTCGCACGCTGAAATGTAACTCTTAGTCGAATGAGATGGATGGGAGATTTTCCAGTTAATTATTGAACAACCACCATGAATTTATGTACTTTTGTCTGCGTTATTTTGTAAGAACCTTTAGATTTTCATGTATTTTTCTGTTTCACCGTTAAAAATAAAACTTTGTATTCTGTTACTTTTAAACTAGTTAATTTGGTGTTGTTTATGTAGTGTTTGATAACACTAAACTTGAATTGGTTGTTGAAATGGTTGTTTCGCGTTTATCATTGTTAAACATTTAATGTTTATCATCTATCGTTGTTAAATGTGAAATTGCAAGTTTATATAAATGTATGAGCAAAATGCTAGAGTATGATTTAATGTAACATCTTAAGCTCTAATATATTCAACAAGTAAAATTATATATGCTTTAATGTAATGTTCTTCAACTATTACATTCATCATCATCTTTTGAATAATGGTGCCTTGATACGGATTGAAGAGAGATTAGTTTCGCTTGATCTTTGTTGTGTGGTAAACATGTCCTAGTTGAAAATTTGAGTTAAAAAGTTATTAAAGCAAGAATATTTAAATTAGTAAAAGAAGAACATCCCTAATGAAATAATTGTTATTAAATGCGATGTACTATACAATATGAAATTAACATCACTAAATGCAAAATAATTTGTGATATTGCTAAATATTTTTGTTTGGAACAAAAAATTACAACATCAAGTGAAGTTGTTAACATTTGTTTTTATAATAATATCTATTTATAGTTTGATTTATTTATTTAGACCTTCAATAATAAAATAAAAAAGATGATTTTATTGTGAAGAACAAACTTTATAACTATTTCAAGCTCAATGATTGTATATTAAAAATTTATTTTCAAGGACAATACACTAATATTTTGAAATTTTCTTTTTTTTATTATTAATGAAGAAATATTTCTTCTAATCTTTGATTCGAATATCGTTTAATTTTTTTATTTATTTACATTAATTAGATTCAATGAAATTATATTACTGTGTTTAATTTGTTTTATTTCAGCTTTTGGGTATATTTTTTTTTTTAAGTATCAGTTTTTAAAATTAAGAGCATGTTTGTTATAAAATTTGATGTTGTAGTTATTATATGATTTGTACTATTGCATTCATCATCATCTTTTGAATGAAACCGCTTGCTTCTTTATCAAACATTATAATATATAGATAGTTTTTGTAGTGATTATGTATCATTTTTATTTTAATATAGTAGCAATTTTTGGGTATTAATTCTATATTATTATTATCAATTTTATGTTTGTGGGTATCAAAATTGTCTAACATAGGTATCAGTTTTAAATACTTGTTTTGCTGTTTTTTTTTATAATGAAAAAAGTTTAATATTTCAATACATTCATTGTCTAATGGGTCTTTGTGTTCAAATATTGTTGTACATAGCAAAAGTTATTTGAAAGATATGATGAAAAAATGTTCAACATTGTCCAATTTGATTTTATTGGTTTTTGTTTTGAAGGAGCTAATGATTTTAGAGAATTTTTAATGACATAAAAAATTGAAAACGGATATGATTTTTGTTGTTTATTTGATGATTTAATTTGTTGATCTGATGTTGTCCTTATTATGGAGAATTTGTCCCTAAAGCTAGTCGGATTTGCAAATGGATTGCAAATATAAATTGTATTGAAGAAATTTACACGAGATGAAAAAAAGTTGTATTCGAACAGTAATAATTTGTGTGGGATAAAAGATTGTATTCAGAAGAGATAAAATAACGTTGTGTACATGGGTATTTATAGAACCCGTGTACAGTGACTTATTGGGCTAAGCCTAGAACAAATGCAATAATATTTGTAGTTATTTGTACAGGTCGTAACATAATAATAAGTATCACTCACTTTACCCCCCCCCCCCCCCCAAAAAAAAATAAACATATCGAGGGTTAGGTTTTGCAGAAAAGAGCAAGATAAAATAATGGTGGCGGTGCTGCTTCGATCCTCGGTAAATCTTCCAGTCGATAAAAAATAGAGTGAGATAGCAGTGAGGAGCATTCATCAAAGAGCTACTCTAGCATGAAGACAAGTAGATCTAATCTTTTACTAGGATCTTCATCATCGACATTGAGCTCCAGCTTGAGTCTGGTGAAGTCCGCTTTTGAGAGCGGATTGTTAAGTATGTCTGCCTTTTGATTGCATGAAGGTATATATACCCTATCTCCGGTTTGTTTTGCATAACTTGCTCTCTTATGAAGTACAAGTCTAGTTCGACATGCTTAGTTTTAGAGTGAAGCACAGGGTTTGCAGTCAATGAAATTGGGCTAGTATTGTCACACTAGATTTTAGCTTGTTTGTCAAGTTTAACCCTAAGTTCGCTCAGTAGCGACTTTATCCACATTAATTCAGCAGTGGTACTTGCCATGCTTCTGAATTCAGCCTTTGTGCTAGATATAGAGACTGTGTTTTGCTTTATGGCACACCATGATACATGATTTCTACCCAAATATATACAGTAGCTTGATGTCGATTTTCTGTCATCTTGATCACTTCCCCAATTGGCATCTGAGTAGGCATTAATGTTAAGAGTCTTCTTGTATTTGGGGATGAGCCCCTATGTTAATGTACCCTTTAAATATCTGAGTATTCTTTTTAGGGCCTTCCAGTGTTGATCCAATGGGTTTTGCATATATTGGCTTTCACACTGTACGATATATTTGATCTTGTTATAGTAACATATTGCAATGCCCCAACTAAACTTTTGAATTGTCTACCATCTTGTATTACTTCACCTTTAGTTTTAGAGAGTTGTGGACTTGTGACCATAGGAGTTAGAAATGGATTTGACTTGTCCATTTTTGCTCTAATTAGAATTTCTGAAATATATTTTCTTTGACTGAGATGAATTTCAGAACTGTCTTTTCTCTTGACTTCAGTCCCTAGAAAGTAGTTCAGGTCACCAAGATCTTTTACCGAGAATTCTGAATTTAAGGCTTTGGTGACCTTACTGATTTCAGCACACTGTTTCCTGTTATGATAAAGTCATCGACATATATAAGTATATAGGTAGTTAAAACAGTGGTAAACTTTGTAAAAAAGAATTATCAGATTTGAGTGGGTTGTATCCATGTTTGACAAGTGTTGTTTTTAACTTGTCAAACCAAACACTTAGCGCTTGCTTTAAACCATAGATAGCTTTGTTTAATTTGCACACGAGCCCTTCTTTTCCTTGCTGCACAAAGCCGTGTGGCTGTTCCATAAATAATTCTTCCTACAAAATGCCATTTAAAAATGCATTATTCACATTGAGTTGTTTGATGGGCCATCTCTTGTGTAAGGAAATGGTTAACACAATTCTTATAGAAGTGGGTTTCACAATAGACGAGAAAGTTTCAGTGAAATCAAATCCGCCCTTATATGGATATCCCTTAGCCACAAGCCTTGCCTTATACTTTGAGATTGAACCATCTGGGTTCTTTTTTAATCTAAATGTTCATTTGTTGCCAATTATATTTTTATGATCTGGAGCAGTTGTTAAAGACCATGTATTGTTCCTCATCAAGGCTCTGTATTCTTCATTCATGGCAGCAATCCAATTATTAGATTGGACTGCTTCATGATAAGATACTGGCTCTTGTAGATCCAAAGTTGTGTTGTATATCTTTGGTTACCACACTTTGCCCTTGTCATCATGTGATGTTGATTTGTATTATCTCCAGCATCATTTTTTTGTTCAGTGTTACCTGTTGCGCTGCTATCAGTATTATGATTTGATTGATTTTCATCACTAACTTGCTGTTGAGTGGTATTATCAGAATTGGTTGGCGAGACTTGCTCCTCTTGACCTGGTCCATTTTAGGGCATTGTGAGTTGAGAGTTGTTGTCATTGCTGACTTGGCTTTGCTGAGTTGGCATGACTATGTCTATCACATCAGGTATGGCTAGAGAGTATTCCCTTGGATTTTGAATTTTTTGCTAGTTTTAATTTCAGACTTGTTGAATGGAAATAATCCCTCTTTAAACACAACATGTCCGGACACATAAATTCTACCTTTGTCATCTAAACACTTATACCCCTTTTTATTACTTAGGCAACCCAGAAATGGGCATGGTACTAATATAAAATCAAGTTTATGTTTGTTATATGGTCTTAGATAGGGAAAACATTGACATCCAAAAGTTCTCAAGTGATTATAATCTGGAATATTTGCAGTTAGAATCTCATGAGACTTTTGAATTTAAGAACTTCGGTGGGAAAAAGATTAACTAAGTATACTGCAGTTGCAAAAACTTTTGGCCAAAATTTGAGAGGCATGGAAGCTTTTGCTATCAGAGTTAGCCCAATTTCGACAACATGTTCATGCTTTCTCTCTATAATACCATTCTATTCAGATGTGTAGGGGCAGGTGGTTCTATGACATATACCCTTATTTAAGAGATACTGCTTGAGTGGTAGTAATTCCTTACCCCCATCTGTTTGAAATACTTTAACCTTGTTGCCGGTTTGATTTTCAACATAAGTAATAAAGTTCTGAACCGTTTTGCAAGTATCAGATTTATTTTTAAGCATATATATCCATACATATCTTGTACATGCATCTATAAAAGAAATATAGTACTTATATCCATAATCAGAACAAATTAGGGCTGGACCCCATAGGTCAGTGGCAATTAGTTCAAGTGATCTAGAATATGTGGTGTTTGAATCTGGAAATGCAATTTTATGGCTCTTTCCCATTTGACAGAATGTGCAAACATGTGTAATTGGTAGCTTATTAGCATCAACGTTATTATTTTTACTAATCACATGCTTCATAATTTTCAAACTGGGGTGTCCTAGTTTGTTATGCCACAATTCAAAGTCACTATAGTATTTAGAATCATTAGAAATAGTCAATATATGGTCATCAGAAACAGTCAACACATGATCATCAGTAATAGTCAACACTTGATCATTATTTTACAATCAGTTTTTTCAGATTTATTGACTTCAAATTTGTATAGACCATTGATCTCACTATGTGACACCCCGCGTCCGTTAATGTCAATCACAAAGGGAATGCCTTAAGTTTTGTGAAGTGTTATAGGTAAACGGACACATAATATTGCAAGACAGATATAAATAAGATAGCAGCAGAAATTCAATTTTTTATTTCAAACATAAATCATAGTGTCGTGGTTTACAATACCATAAGTCACAAAAACCATTACAATAAAATAACTTCTGTCTTGCACCATCAAAGTACATAAGTATATAAAAAGCATAATTCCCTAAATAAAAGAGTTAAGCCATACTAAAGATAAGGACTTAGAGCCATACTTCGAAAGTAGCTCCTAGCAAGATGATAATGAGTCCTGACTAAGCCTTAGTATTCCCGCCCTAAGAACCTGAGGGGGAGGGGGGAACAGAAGAAAGAAGAGGAAACAAAAAGGGCCAGACATAAATTCTGGCGAGTCTAGTTACTTTTAGCAAGTAAATAAATAAAAGTAGCATGACAGACATATAAAGTGGATAAGAGAGAGATCACTACATAAATGACAGGTGTGACAAGGTAGACAGGATAATGTGTATACGCTTTCCTAATGGTTACTCTGCACTATTACTAATATAACCAGAATGAGATGATCCCTTCCACTATGTGGTAGACTTAGGCATACATCCAAATGTATCCTAACTACTACCCTAATTGATCGGCTCTCTACTCCATAGATACTTTGTGTCAGCCCCACGGTAGGATGTATCACGTCGTAAAGTGGAAACTCCTTGCTGATATGCACAACCCCATATCTACAGGTGTCACAGTCGTCTTATCCCCTTCGGACCAGCTCATGCACGCACATGGCCCGGTCGGTTTGCGCCTCCAACACCGCCTTCACGTTGGGATCTCTTATAATCAGTCGGTAAGCGTGCCCCTTCTCCGACCTAGTTCGGAGTTCTCTACTTGATACATAATCCGGGTTACTGACTGAAACGGGTCCCACACAATATGATACAAGCTCCTCCCTTTGTCTTCTATCCCCTACTAGGTTTTCCATATGTTATATTTACCCTAAAGGTGTCTTTAATTATATAACCCCAATCTTTCTACCGGTTATGCTTACCACTAGGTGTCTTTAATTACATAACATTATCGGGCTATTTTTGTGGGCCTATATGTAAATATTATCCACCCCCTCAGAATTACTTAACCCACCCACTGTCCAATCAATTTTACTTAACCTTAACTTTAGTTCATAATCATACAATCCTTATGGATTATATTAGGTTAAGAAGTCCAATTCATTACCATGTCCATTTATGGTTTATAATGGGCTAGACCTCCCACATTAGAACTTGTGGATGCTGGATATGTCGGTCGGGTCTGGGAAGTCTTCTTCCATAAGTTGGGCCAACCTCGTGTCATAGCCTGATTCGTATTTGTACACTTAGGCCTCTCACATTAGGTTCAACATTAGTGGCCGTTGGATATGTCGGTCGGGTCCGGGCAGACTTCCACCACTAATGCAACATAACCTCGTGCCATAAGTGCAGTTACAATTTCTAATTGTAATCCTAGGCATTCGTTATAAATTAATCAATTAATTAAACCTATACCTTTATAGGTGTTAATGCCCATTTTACCCAATAATTTGAATTAGATGTCCAATGATGTTTATATTCAAATTATGCCAACATTAACCTTTTTCCCCCGTTCCCTAACTAGTGCACTCACAAAATTGGCAGCATGCCTAGGCTAGATTATAGCCTAGTCATAAACGATAAAAGGGGAAAATAATAGGGATATGACAAAAGTGAATGTTTTAACATAACTTGGCATAAACATAAACTAGCATGGGGATAAGGTGGACATATGAGCACAAATCTGATGAACTTGTAGCAATTACTAGTCTAACATAACTATAATGTCATACTGAGCATAATAAGATCTAAATTAACCATTTAGATGTCCAACTATTCAAATCTAGCATAATAGGCACAAGATGATAAACTAGATCTGATTAACAATTTAAATGTCCACACAATTTAGATCCAATAGTTTAAAAGTAGATACACACAAATAAGGTTTAAGATTCACATCATGACATGTTATAGAAGTTACAATAGATCTGACTAGAGATTTAGATCCCAATACTAACCAATTCAAATTGTCATATAATCATAATTTACAATGGGTCAGATATAATCTAGGCATATGAACAAATCCAAGTCACAGTCGTGACATATTTACTTTTAAATATTCAAATCTAAAAGCAACTAGGAACTTACAGTGTTAGGATTAGAAAATAGAAGAAGAATGGATCTTGAATCTCTAAATTTGATTTGCAAAGCTGATAGTTGTAGGAGATTAACCGATCCAATTCAGTTCAGACACCGACAGAGTTTGGCTCCCATGAATTCCCAATGAAGAAAACAAGAGAAATGGACACGTATTTATAGCTGCCAGCCACCTTGAAACCGACTGCCACGTCAGCCCTAGGGGTGTCGACACCCCTGTGGGTGGGTCGACCCTGATGTCGACACCCCTTAAGGGGGGACGACCCCGGTGTCGAAACCCCTTTAGGGGGGTCGACCCCCTAGAGCAGGAAAACTACGACCACTTTTTATTTTTCAAATTCAAACGGTTTTTGGATAAAATTCCGACTCATCTCTGACTCATGTGTATATATATAATCTTTCTACGCATATACATACTTAAAACCCTCATAACTTCTTCATACGGTGCCGTTTTATGCAAACCAAATGTCTATCTTGACCACAATTTTGAGACGGACGCAACGGCGTAGTCCATTTCCTTAATTATGAATATTAAATTAGTTATTATTTAATTAGTCCTCTTTTAGTGTTGTTAAAAATTCGGGGTGTTACATTCTTCCCTACTTAAAGGATTTCGTCCCCGAAATCTCTAAGTTGAGAAAAATGCATATCCTACCATCCATCATCCATCTGCTCATCCATTAATCACTGGCATACATTGTCCTTAAAGACTTCTAATGCTGATCTATGTTATATTAAGCGCTAAGCGAGGCGAGGCGATGGAAGCCTCGCTTCGCTTAATGGCGTTTAAGCGACGCTTAAGCACTGCTTAAGCGCTAGATTCATTTGGAGTCCAGTTGGGCCTAATGGCTCTTAAATAGCGCATAAATAGCGCTTAAGTAACAACTAAATAGTGCTGAAGTAATGCTTAATTATTATATAAGTAATTCATCACATAATACTATACATAAATGATGAAGTTTAGGCGAGGCGCTATTAAGCGTTGAAAAAAGCATGCTTAAGCGCTAGTCGCTTAATGCCTTCCGCTTTTTAAAAATTAAGCGATGTATCTGACAAAATCGCTTAAGCATGCTTTTCATAACATAGATGCTTATATGAATATATGCAAAGGTGTGTATATGTCCCAACACTAATGCAGAAATCAGGCGGTCTACTGATTCAGTTGACCTCCTTAATGCAAGGTATGTTAGACCAACTCCAACAGGATTCAGAGAAAAGATATTACGATCTGTAAGATTACGGGGAAACAGATGATTTTTTCCCAATGGTGACAAGCCGATTTTTTCGGCGCGGGAGAACTCCAGCCATTTCTCAATTTTCACATTACATGACGATCCGATTAAATCGGCGCACGCCTTTTTTTGCTTAAGAAATTGTTGCGAGCCGATAAAATCGGCTCGCGGGCCAATTCTTACTTCTGAACTGAACCCGTGATATTTCACTGAATATTGCTGCTCGTAATATTCGTTGGGGAAGATTTCTCCCAAAATTCAAGATTCAAGAGCTGAATCACTCCACCGTTGGAGATGCTCTTAGTGCCATGAATCCAATATGTGTGCAAATAATCCTATTATAACATGTGAGTTCTATATGTGTGCACACTCATTCGTCCAAATGCAACATCCATATGCTAATACATCCATTTCCATCCATAAAAGAAAAGAAAATGCACGCACATCCATATGTAGTATGAAAGTGATTGAGCCGATCTAGTGCCTAATGTGTGTATATGTGTCCACAGACAACCACTAGTAAACACTGGCATCCACTTGCATCCATCAAACATAACATGTCTCAAACACATGTTTACATTCATATGATTCCTATCTAAAGGTCGAAAATACTATGGATAGGATATACTCAAATGATAGAAACAAGTATTGACTAAACTTTGGAAAAAGGAGTTAAGAACAAATCCTCGAAAAGGAAAGGGTACGAAGCACGAATCTTGTCTTCGGTCTCCCAAGTCACATCCTCTTGGTTATCTCCCCATTGAACCTTTATCAACTTGATCTCTTTATTGCGTAGCTTCTTAACTTCTGGTCCAAGAATATGGGTAGGGACTCACCTGACACTCGCCTCCCGTTCCACTTCCACCTTTCCCAATACACTCGGCTCAACAACTTCTACGTTGTCATACAGGCATTTCCGCAGATGATAAACATGGAAAACATCATAAATGCTGGACAGATTTTCTAGGAGCTTTACTCTATAGGCCATTTGTCCAATCCTCTCGGTTATGGGAAATGGTCCCACAAACCTAGGCGTCAACTTCCCTACCAATCCGAAGTGAACCACATTTCTCAGAGGTGATACTTTGATAAAAACTAAGTCTCCCACTTCAAATTCGATGTCAGTCCTTCTCTTGTCTGCATAGGACTTCTGCCTATCTTGAGTTGTCTTCATCCGCGGCCGAATAAGGTCAATCTTTTCGTACGTTTCTCTAACCATATCTAGCCCAAGTAATGATCTTTCTGTAGATTCCCACCAACAAGTTGGTGATCTACAGGGCCGTCCGTACAATGTTTCGAAGGGTGTTATGCCGTTGCTGGCTGCTGTTATAGGCAAACTCTACTAAAGGAAGATGCTCTTCCCAAGTCCCTCCGAAGTCTAGGATACACAGCCTCAAAATATCTTCTAGAATTCTATTCACCATCTCCTTCTGCCCATCGGTCTGAGGATGATAAGCAGTGCTTAAGTACAACTGTGTACCTAATGCTTCTCTCAAGCTCCTCCAAAATTCACTGGTAAAGATGGGGTCACGATCGCTTACGATGCTGGAAGGTACTCCATGAAGACGAACTATCTCCCGAACATAAATTGTTGCCAACCATGATGTCGTCATCTTACTCTTAACTGGAATAAAGTGAGCAATCTTAGTGAGTCTATTTACCACAACCCAGATATTGGTGTTGCCTTTCTTCGATCTAGGTAAACCATCTATGAAATCCATAGAGACGCTCTCCCATTTCCACTAAGGAACCTCCAAAGGAAGAAGTAAGCCGTCGGGCTTCTTTTGCTCAGCTTTAACTTGCTGGCAAACTAAACATTGGGAAACAAACTCTGCCACGTCTTTCTTTATCCCAGCCCAAAAGAAAATCCTCTTCATGTCTCTGTACATTTTTTCACCGCCTGGATGAATAGTCATCTTAGAATGGTGGGCTTCTTCTAGGACTGCCTTTATCAAACTTGCAGTTTGAGGAACACAAAGCCTTCAATCTCGTCGTAACCACCCCTTTTCATGTATGGCATATCTACTGAGGTGACTAGAAGTCTCCCCTTTTCTAAGCTTTTCTAAGATGTCTAAAATCTGTGGGTCACCTTGCTGCGAAGCTCCTATCTGATCCATAAGAGTTGGTCTTATCTCCAAGGATGCAAACAAATCAGGAAAAATCTCGATGGAGGGTCTAAAATCAAAAGCTGATATGAACTCCAAGCTCTTCCTCTCCACAAACAGAGGACTCAAGGCCATCCTCTGCCTACTTAGTGCATATGCCACCACATTACCCTTGCCACGGGTATAAGCAATCTCAAAATCATAAGAATCCGGGAACTCAATCCACCTTTGCTGCCTTAAATTGAGATCTTTCTACGAGAACAGATACTTGAGAGATTTATGATCGGTGTATAACTCGAATTTCTCTCCAAGTATATAATGGCGCCACGTCTTAAGCATGAATACTATGGCAGCTAGCTCTAGATTATGGGTGGTGTATTTCTTCTCGTGAACTCTCAACTGTCTACCCCCATAACACACTACTTTCCCTTCTTGCATCAGAACCGCACCAAGCCCTGTACCACACGCATCAGTGTAAACGATAAGCACTTTACTTACATTAGGCAAGGTCAAGACTGGGGCTGTTTTCAAAGCCCTCTTCAGTCGTTGGAAAGCAACATCACAATCGATATCCCATGAAAACGCCAAATTCTTCATTATCAGCCTGGTGAGTGGGGCTGATATCTTTGCGAAGTCCTTAATGAACTTCCTATAATAACCTACCGACCCCAGAAAGCTTCTCACCTCGGTTGCATTTTTAGGAATCTGCCAATCTTGTACTGCAACCACCTTTGCGGGATCTATGGCTATCCCTTCTTTGGAGACCACATGCCCAAAGAATCTTACCTATTTTCTCCAAAAATGGCGTTTGGAGAACTTTGGCTTAAGCTGATCACACAAAGAGTTTTCAAAACTTCTCTCAAGTATTGGGCATGCTCTTCTTCGCTTTTGGAGAAGATCAAAATATCGTCAACAAAGACCATGACAAATTTGTTTAGAAAATTCCGAAACACCCTACTCATTAAATCAACAAAATAGGTGGGTGCATTCGTCAACATAAAAGGCATAACTAGCCATTCAAAGAAACCATCCGGAGTTCTAAAAGCGGTCTTATCTATGCTGTCCTCAGCCACTCTCAACTGATGAAACCCCGAGGCCAAGTCTAACTAAGAAAATACCAAGGCACCAACAAGCTGATCAAATAAATCATCAATCCTCGGGAGCGGGTGCCTATTCTTCTTAGTGAGTTTATTCAACTCTCTATAGTCAACACACAAACGAAGCGAACCGTCCGCCTTAGTCACGAATACTACTGAACATCCCATTCAGATATGCTTCGTCTGATAAGCCCTTTCTCAAGTAGCTCCCCTACTTGCTTACTCAGCTCTCTCCTTTCCCTCGGAGCCATATGGCGCACTGGCAATGCAACTAGCTTTGTGTTGTCCACCAATATATATACGAAAGTCAATCCCGTGCCTTGGAGGCAAACTCCGTACCTCAATAAAAACATCGGAATAATCTCGGACTACTGGAACAGATTGCAAGTCACTGATAGATGCATCAAGAGACCCTAGGAAACTAAGCATAACCGACCCTTGTGGGTCACAAGAAATCTCGAGGTTCCTCCCATGACAAGTCAGAAGTCTAACAACCTCTCTCACAATCCAGAATGACACCATACGTGGTAAGCCAATCCATTCCTAGAATCAACCCATAGCCCATAAACCCGAGCACAAACGCGTCGCATTCAAACTCGACGCCTAACACAGATATTTTCAAACTCTGACAAATCATAGATAAATGTGCCGAACCACTAATGGGGTTTGAAACAACTACGGGATCCACTACCATACTAGTAATTAAGTGCAAAGATTCTACCATAGAACTAGATTTAAATGAATGTGAAGCGCCAGAATCAAAAAGTGTTCTAATAGGCTGATTAGAAAGAAAAATTAAACCTTTCACAGAAATCTTTCTACCTCTATCGGGAGCACTGATCTAGAAGCAACTAGGAATTCACAGTGTTAGTATTAGAAAATAGAAGAAGAATGGATCTTGAATCTCTAAATTTGATTTACAAAGCTGATAGTTGTAGGAGATTAACGGATCCAATTCAGTTCAGACACCGGTAGAGTTTGGCTCCCATGAATTCTCAATGAAGAAAACAGGAGAAATGGACACGTATTTATAGCTGCCAGCCACCTTTAAACCGACTGCCACGTCATCCCTAGGGGTGTCGACACCCCTATGGGTAGGTCGACCCCGGTGTCGACCCCTGGAGCGGGGAAACTGCCGCCACTTTTTATTTTTCAAATTCGAACGGTTTTTGGATAAAATTCTGACTCATCTTTAACTTATGTGTATATATGTAATCTTTCTGCGCGTATACAAACTAAAAACCCTCATAACTTCTTCATACAGTGCCCGTTTTACGCAAACCAGATGCCTATCTTAACCAGAATTTCGAGACGGACGCAATGACATAGTCCGTTTCCCTTATTTCTGAATATTAAATTGGTTACTTTTTAATTTATCCTCTTTTAGTGTCGTTAAAAATTCGGGGTGTTACAATTACCCTGCATAATTATTTCCTTAGTCAGTATATCTTTAACTATACAAGAATTGGGAAAGAATTCAAAATATACATTATTATCTTTAGCAAATTGGGAAACACTCATTAAATTTCTTTTAGTTGGTGGAACCCTCAATAGATTTTTGAGATATAGTTGTTTGGGTCAATTAATTCTTGCATTTCCCGTGTGTGTTATGTGAATACTTTTACCATTTGCAGCATGTAAATTTTGCGTACCTTTGTACTCACAACTCCCAAGATTTAGATTGTTTAAAATGTTAGTCATATGATTTGTAGCACCTGAATCGAGGTACCAGCTATCATCTTTAGTATCTTCCACTTTTGTTGTGTCTGCGTTCTACACTTCAGCTTGTTATCATTCTAATTGTTGATTTTATTCACACTTGAATTGCTGGGTAGGAATATAGTTTGAATTAAACCTGAAATAACACTTGTTGGCACTGTGACCATATTTATCACAGATGGGACACCTAATTCTGTTGTTGTTATTCCTTCCACTACCTCTTCCCCTGTAGGACTATCCACCTCTCTAGTTGTTGGGTTGATTTCTTGATGAGTTTGCTTTTTCTTGAAATTTTCCTCTACCAAACGAGGTGTAGTTTTATTGATAGGTCAGAATTGACACTTTTCTTGTGATTAATTTTCCCTTCATGAGCTAGTAGAGTGGAGTACACATAATGCAAATTTGTGTAAGGTCCATGGATAGAATGATAGCTGTAACAACTTCGTAATCATCATCTAGACCGCTAACAATAGACAAAACTTGTTCAGATTCAGGTACTCTCTATCCTTCTGAATTCAATTGATCACATATGTTCTTCACTTTAAGAAGATACTCATTCATAGTGGAATCACCCATTCTAATACTATATAGCGGTCGTCTGTAACGTAATTCTTGCAGATGACTGCATAAAAGTTTGTTTCGACCGTAGTCCACACTTCTTGGGCAGTTTTTTTCGCTAATAAGTTATGTTAGTATGGTTGGACCAATGGATGACATCATCCAAGAACAGACAATTCTATCTTGTCTTTGATATACCATAAATTCAGGATTTGGCACAAGTTTTTCTTCACTACCTCTGATGAATTTTGGTGGCACAATTTTTGTACCATGTATATTTAGTCATCTAGATCATATCCTCTAACAGCTGTCTCTATTTGTAACTTCCACATGAGATAATTGGATTCATCAAGTTTTTCAGAGATTAATTGACTCTATGGCTTTATAATTGCCTTCATCAGATCAATTGTTGGATTGACTTGGCTGTTGAAACTCTGTTGCTCGAGACTTGACGGTTGGAATTATCACTCTGATTTGTCATTGCAGAGAACACAATCGAAAGGCAACAAATGGGAACAAGTATGAGAAATTTAACTTGATAATTTTGGATTGTGAATACTTTTAAGAAATGCTTTCAGCTGAGAAATGATGCAACCAGAAATGCTTTTATAAAATGATGATAATACTGTGTCTTGATGAAAGAATTATGTCTGAACGCTTTCTTGGACGATCCTTTAATCAATTGCTTGGTTTCTTGAGTTTTCTTGATCGGTTTTTCATACTTCAGATTTCCAAACTCGATCAGAGAAAATTGTTGCAGCCACTTTGATTGGCGGGGCACAGTTTCCTTTGAGCGAGTAACAACTCTCAAGTTATAAGATTAGAGATGGAAATTTAATCTGTGGGATGGGTACCCAAAGAGACCCACCTCTAATCAGACGGGGATTCCCCGACTTAGCGGTTAATGAGACGGTGACGAAAGATGATTTCAGTACCCGAAATGAATATGGGGCGGTTATGAAGGTGATACCATTCGCCCCATATCTGACCCAGTACATATAGTTTTTTTGCAAGGCATATATAATACATATAGTTTCTTTTTATATTTATAATGTGTATATACGTACTAAGAAAAATATATTAATTGGTGTATTAAGCATTGATTATGTTGACCATCCATTTTCCTTTATTACGTTCGATTAGAAAATATAACTAATATTATTGATGTGTTGGGTATTGCTTTGCTGAATATTGATTATGAAGTATAATTAATAATTGTTTAATTTAAATTTGTTGTTTTACCGTTTATTTTTATCTATTGTCTTTTTTTCTTCATCTTACCTTAATGGGTACCCAATGGATTTCCCATAACCGATGGGTATTCCGCTACCTGAATTCGATGGGTACTAAACGGGAATGAGACAGGGATGGATATCATAAATGGGTAGCAGGGATGGAGGCGGAGGATGCGTTTCCCACATATTACCCGCCCCATTTCCATCCCTAGATAAGATTTGAAAATCTTTGATGGGAGGAGTCCAAATGATGAAATTCCTCTGATGGACAGCTGTAGAAACACCTCTGAATGATCGTAGATGATCAGTAAACGTTGGTGATGCAATTAGCGTGAAGGCTCTAATACCAAGTTTGATTTGCAAATGGACTGCAAATATAAATTGTATTGAAGAAATTTACATGGAGATGCAAAGAAGTTGTATTCGAATAGTAATAATTTGTATGAGATAAAGGAATGTATTCAGAAGAGATAAAATAGCATTGTGTACATGGGTATTGATAAAACCCGCGTACAATGACTTATTGGGCTAAGCCCAGAACAAATGTAGTAATATTTGTAATTATATGTACAGTCCATGACATAATAATAAGTATCGCTCTCTTTTAAATCTTAAAAAGCTGTGAAATTTATACTTACCTGTATTGTCCTGAATATAAAAATTATTAATCATACTTATCACAATATTATCAATATATTATTCAAGTATGAGAATTAATTATATTGACCAAAATTTGTTAAATACATTGTTAGTAACAATATAAGGCAAATGTTACGTTGTCCTAAATACGAATGGTCTATAAAATAAAAAAATGTATGGAATTTACAATGTTTAAAAAAGCATAAATAATCAAATCACTAGCCATAAAAGAAACTGCTTCCCGTCGCCGCCATTACTTCCGTCCCTAGTTTATTTGCCATTTTACTTCTCCTTCTGTTCACTCACTGCCTCGTTTCCAAAAATCTAGCGTCCTCCTCAAACTCCATCGTTCAGCCTACATTCCACAACTGCAGTGCATTTTAATCCCCTTAAATTATGCATTAATTTTCTCTAAAATGAAATTATGCACCAGCCATTGGTGGGGATGTAGCTCAAATGGTAGAGCGCATGCGAGAGGTACAGGGTTCGATACCCTGCATCTCCACGATCTACTGTCGACGTTGAATTTTTTTTCCCTTCCGGATTTTCTGCTCCTCCCGTCAACCTTGGCGGCCTCGTTCCTCCTTATCTGATTCGTTTTAACCCATCACCATACACGTACGCGGCTTCTTTCCCTCCTTCCCAAAGCCAAAATCGTACCCTTTTTATCAAGCCTGAAAGCCAAAATCGCATCTTTTTATCTAGCCCGACTCCGTTAGCTGCTGGAACTAATTGCAGCGTATTCCAGAAAGCTCGCGAGCCCGACGTTTGAATGGCGTCTTCTCTTTCCCTCGCCGCTGCTTCTGAGGTCACTTTCTTATTTTCGTATTTCGGTCTCCTAAGATCATTTCGATTTTCCTAGTGTCTGATTGCCACAAAATTATGGGATCTTCTTTATGTATCGTACCAAGGCAAAAATAATTAGGGTTTAGCATGCTACCTGAACATTGAATTTGCAAAATATGTTATAGCCTGTGTCTTTCATGCAATTGCAACACTCACACGCATTGTACATTTCATTTTTGGTTGATGTTTGCTCTGAACACCAAAGATTGTTTTACATTGTGTTTTTACTACTAGTTAGACCGAACGTATTGTTCTTGTGACTTCTTGTAATATATGACCAAACATGTTTTGTATTGGGAATTCTTTGGTTACACTTTTAGTAGATGCAGGGCTATAAAGTGTGGGAGGAATGTCATTATATATCGATGTTCTGTTAACTTCATGAAAGCAAACCTGATTGATTGCTAGCTTGATTCAGAATGTGTTAGGGATGGTCTGTGGCTTTGCACCAGAATGATAGTTTAGCATTTTGTTGAAGCAAGCTGTAAACTTAGAACAATTTTTTCACCAGTATGATTTCTGCACAAAGAAAATATCAACCACCTATCTTTGTCATTTTTCCTTTTATGAACTGAAATTCTGAAATTTTTGAATGTGTATCTCCTTGTTTCTGAGTACAACATCAAAGAATTTGATTGGACTTAAGCTAATAAGTAACATATGTAAGTTCATCAAATGCCAATAATTAGTCGAAGTTTTTCATTTTTAGTGGCTGTAATTATAACTGGTACATCGTGAAAGAATTTGATTGTCCATGCCACTTTAGTATGCCCTTAATCTATCCAAAAGAAGGCTCAACAGATGCCTTTTCTGTCTTCCAATCGCTAGTTCTAGTAGTCTAGTAGTTTTACCCCATTGCTCACTCTTAGTGTGGACTTGTATCCTTCCACTCTTTTACTTCCCATGTCAGAGACAGAGCGGTTCAAGTTTACAAAGCTGTATGTAGGATTAAGTACTAGGGAAGATCGACTATCAGCAATATGGTAGCCCAATACAGTTGAGTTATGGTGCATCGTGTTCGTTGTCTTCTACTGCAGGTAATATTTTTTTGGAAACCATCATTAGCCACACAATGTATGGTTGTACTGAAGTATATCATCCCCACTTTGTGTCTATTTTTCTGAAAGGTATGTCTGTTTTTTTTTTAAATCTGAGTTTATGGATAATGATCAAGAAGGCAGTGTACCCCTTTGTACTCACTAAGCTGTTTTTGACACTGGAAGTAGGGTGCACTTTGCTCATTCCAGTTATTTTACCAAACGTTACTGAATATCTTAAATAATTTCCCATAAGATTAACATCCAGTTTATTCATTACAGATGTCGATGTGTATATGCCAATGTGTATTCATTAATCTATGTAAGTGGCAAGACATGTTATGAAATGCTACATGTAGATGCCATTTACTTCAAGATTAGGAAGTTGTCTAAACTGTTTGTGTTATAAAGGGTATTTTTGACTGCTCTTTACCAATTACAGTTAACTTCCTATACTGTGATTTAATTCAAAATCGTTATTGACATATAATAGTATAGGCATGCCTTGAAATGATATAATGGAAGAAAATATGCATAATCTATTGTGAGCATAAGTTACTGGAAATGACCAATGAGCTACTTCTCGGGCTTGTTATGTTTCTTTCTATCTATGCAACTACACTGCAATAGGAGAGAATACGCGTGCAACCATAAATGCATTTGTTTCTTATATTAATTGTTAGTGCTAATGTTTTGAAAATACTGCATCAAATACTGAAGGGAAGAAGCTTTCAAGCCAAATATAAATATATTATGGACTCCTACTTCCGTTCACAGTTCAGAGAATCAGAAGATTACGCAAGTATGATATAAGTTGACAGGCTTGAAAGTACTGTCCAGGCTTCGATTGAGCTTTTTTGTATGACTCTTCCTCAGATGCAGCCATGTAGGTCATGATTCTCGTAATATGCTGGAATCAAAAATAAGGTAATTCTATTCATAATCAGTTCTTAAATATTCTCAATCATCAAATTATAGAATTTTTTGAATAAATTATAAGTGAACTTGAAACTCTAGCCTGTCTACTACATGCTACAAAAAACATTCAACACTGCAAACTTTTGGTATTTTTGCATATTAAATATATGTTTTATGTCAGTAGTGGAAGATTCATATTAGTAATAATACTTGTGTAGATTCAGTGTTATATGATTAAACATATTAAGAATAAACCTCTCACTACATAAATAAGCAAAATTATTCTTGCCAAAAACAAAAAAGAAATACAACGTTTAAAAAATGCTTTTTTTTTGCATAGTTCAAAAAATTTAACATACAAGTTATGAAAAAGTAACTATAATACAATGAAAGAAAGTCATTACCAAAATTGATTTCAACAACAAATTGGACAAACATTGTAGATAAGTTTAATTTTATGACATTTGTACAAAGAATATTGTTTGAAAAAAAAAGTATTACAACATTTTTCTTAAAAAATGATATGGAAAAATATATTTCAAAAATGTTACCTTGTCTTTCATATTGGGGACACTGATAACTGTACAACTTTATATATACATATGCATGCCATTTATCTATGCATTTGTTAGTTTATGTATGTAAACTTGTGAAAACTGAACCAGATAAAATATGATTATTGTTTACTTACATAATTTCAGCAGCATAAGTGTGGGAGAAGTGGCTTGTTATAATTCCTTGGATCGAACATTTTGGGCGATTCCAAAATGATTATACATCTCTTATAGGTGAATTGTTACCCCTTTTCTCTTCCATTGTCAAAATTAATTGTGCTGAATTAATGGTTAATTTTTTGATGCTTAGAAAGCAGAATTTTGAATCCAGTGTTTTTAACAGAATTTCCCCCCTTAAGTAATTGTCATTGTTATTCAGGAAAACAATACACAGGGACTTAATTTATGTTTTTTAATGTTATTATGATTCTTTGATTTAATCAATTTAAGGGTCAACAATTTGCAAAATTGCTGACTCTATAAAAAATGTTGCATGGTATTAAAAGAAAATGTGATTACGCAAAAAAAATAAGAAAAATCTCTCGTAGTTTTAGTTTTATGCACATCACATGACCTACTGATATACACTGAACATATAGAAATTTTATAAAACAGTTGTTTATGTTGAATTTCAGCATTGAATCACTCCTATTGTTTATGAAACATGGAAAAATATGGAGTTTATAGACGAAACAAAGCTTTATATACATGCTTATCAATCATACATAAAAAATTATGGCATATATAACAAAAGGAGGGGTTGAATTTTTTTTTTCCAGGTACAAGTTTAGGAGTCGCGGTACTCTTTCAGTTCTCTACTTCAAGCAACACAAGATTGATTCCGCATCTACTCGAGCAGTACACCTCCTTGTGCAAGCTGTAGTTTCAGACACCCTACCTCATAAATCATGAGTTCATGTGCAACAGACCTTCCATCCTTAGTTGATCCTCTCTCCTCAGCAGCAGGCCCGGCTTAAGCCCAAGGCAGGTAAAACATCTGCCAAAGGCATTATGATGGTACAGGGCAACAAATCTCTCCTGCTACTACCGTTTTTTTTTTCCAGAAAAAGAATAACTTCAATCCTAACTCCGTCAGCCCACACCACGGTACACCACTTTCTGCCTCTCTCTCCCCTTAATTGCGCATATCACTTCCACCTACCGCTGCTTCGTTCACAACTTCAGGCTACATCAACTGATGATCACATCTGTCTACTTGATTGCTACGTAGTCCTCAGTGCCTGAATTTTTATTCTGCCAACGGAATTGTTGCTTGCTTGTTGACTGATGACTAAAGCACTAATTGGAATAAGAATTTAAGTTTTTCAACTAAGAGTTTAATGTAATTCGACTTTGACTAAAGCATTCTCATTTAATTCCTCTTTTTTACTCAAGATTCAAGATAAGTAGAAACATCTGTGGCGCTTTAAGTCTTCGAACTAAAATCGTATTATCATTTTTTTTTTCGAGATTACATCCGAACGGCATGGAATTTTGTCTTTTTAATCTGAGAATATTCAATCCAAATTAAAAATGAAATTAATGTTTTCCCAAAAGAAAATACTCTTTTAATATACAATTAATAATACAAATTTATTTTGAAATTTTGATTACATAAATAATTAGTTTGACAGAAAATGGGAAACGTGATCGAAAATCAATTTTGGAATTTTCAGTTTTTTATCGAATGACAGATTGTTAAAAAGTAGTGATCTTCAAGTCTGTTTTAAACAACATTGACGTTGTTTAATATAAGTGGTAAATGAATAATATAACAAAGTAATAAAAGTAAATTTTGTTTAAATTCAAAAAAAAAAAAAAATCATGAAATTGCTTTTTAAAGTGTAATTATTTTGGGAAATACATGGATTTGTTTTTATTCTAAATGCATTAAATGTTAAGTTCATAGGCGTTTTGTGAAATGATGGCTTGTTGGAAAAAATGTACTTAATGGCATTTTTGTTTTTCGTCGTTTGGATTCGGTTATTAAAAAAAGGATACTTCCATTTGTTTTCCATCTCCATCTTATTTTCATAACGTCATTTTACTTCTCTCTTACATTTTTGGAAGAAATAATTGATAAATTATAAAGATCTCATTTTTAGTTCAAATAAAGGATGATTCAAAACAAGATTTGAAAGCTTAAAGGTAATTTTCGAAGCATGGGAACAAGGTGAGAACTTTATAATATTGTTTTCTAACTTTTGGTAAATATTATAGTGTAATATTTATAATTTGCCTATTGCTTTGTAAACGAGGATTGTAGTAGAAACTGTAAGTGGTTTGATTTTGAATTTTCGATAAAATAATCATGTTCATATGTAGTAGTATTAAGGTCCTGATATGTTGAGTTGTTGGAAAATGAATGTTACTAAGATATGCTTGCAGTAGCAACGAGGGAAAAAAATGTATGTAGACATACAAACAGGGTGTATGCCCGGATACAATTAACATCTCTTTTTCCATAATTCTCTCTGTTGAATGAAAATAAACTCCCTCGTCATATTTCAAAATCCATTATTTCAAAAATCATGGAACGTTAGCTTTGGCGCCCGACTAGAAAGTCGTCCCATTTAGCGTCTAGTATATTTAAAAAATGGTCGTTGGATGTTAGGACACCGAGGGGTATCGTGGTGGCTAAACTACAGCGAGTGACATTTGAAAGTTGGATATTTGGTAAGCTCAAAATAACAAATGGACTGTGCAGTCGTGTTCATCTCAACAAATCGTGAAATTTAGTGCTTGTCGCATGATTTACTGTGGTAGGTTTTAGTTGTGGTGGTTTTTATGCGTTTTTTTTCATCTCTTGTTTTTCGATGGTTTGGGTGATGAGAGGAAGAACCATTGCATGGGGAGAACTGCTAACGGGTGGGAAGCTCATGGATAATATTCTGGGGACTTTGGTGATTGTATATGGTGGTGGTGTGCGGCGAAGTTAGGATTTTGATTTTTGGTATGTAAGCTCAGACACAGTGGATTTTGGGCTATTGGATTGCATCGGTCAGACAATAGGCGGTGGGCGAGGGCTGGGGCAAGCGTGGTAGATGAGGTGAAGGTGGTGGCGCAGACGGTAGGTGAACGAAGTGACAGAAGAAGAGTTTGCACGTGTTTGTTTTTTCTACTTTTCTTGAAGCTCGGTTTAGGGGGGAGGAGGGAGCATGTTATGAGGTGGATCGAGTTTCTTTAAGTTGGGTGGTGGTATTTGGGCTGTAGGGTGAGAAAAACTC
Organism: Allium sativum; assembly: GCA_030737875.1. Lineage (NCBI taxonomy): Eukaryota > Viridiplantae > Streptophyta > Magnoliopsida > Asparagales > Amaryllidaceae > Allium > Allium sativum. Next base: position 430,602,712 of record CM060923.1, read on the forward strand.
GTGTGCCAATCGAGTCTAGGAAGGGAAAGATACGTACTTATAAGTTCTTCCCTTTCATGTACAGGTGAGAACTTTTATTTGATGCGCTAGTTTTCCCAGTCATGCATTATCTAGCTCAACATTTCCCATTTTATAGCAATGCATCAGAGTTTACTTGCATCAACATGTCGCGCAAGCCTGATTCATTTTCTAGCTGTTCATAGAAGCCCACCCCCTCTTTCACCCTTACAACTTACCGAAGATCCAAGTGTAGCTGATGTTTATTTTCATATGGTGAATTCCATGCAATGCAGTAGCTCCAATTCCATGCAGCAGCTACATTTCCCTTCTCCAGCTCTTCGGGACAACATCCTGCAGCTTCATTGTTACGGTCAGTCGATAAAGAAACACGATGCACCTCGTCTATTTGATCATCATTTGGATCTGCTTGCTACTTCTCAGTAATTCCTGATTTTTCTAGCAGCACTATTGCTATAGTCGCACGCTGAAATGTAACTCTTAGTCGAATGAGATGGATGGGAGATTTTCCAGTTAATTATTGAACAACCACCATGAATTTATGTACTTTTGTCTGCGTTATTTTGTAAGAACCTTTAGATTTTCATGTATTTTTCTGTTTCACCGTTAAAAATAAAACTTTGTATTCTGTTACTTTTAAACTAGTTAATTTGGTGTTGTTTATGTAGTGTTTGATAACACTAAACTTGAATTGGTTGTTGAAATGGTTGTTTCGCGTTTATCATTGTTAAACATTTAATGTTTATCATCTATCGTTGTTAAATGTGAAATTGCAAGTTTATATAAATGTATGAGCAAAATGCTAGAGTATGATTTAATGTAACATCTTAAGCTCTAATATATTCAACAAGTAAAATTATATATGCTTTAATGTAATGTTCTTCAACTATTGCATTCATCATCATCTTTTGAATAATGGTGCCTTGATACGGATTGAAGAGAGATTAGTTTCGCTTGATCTTTGTTGTGTGGTAAACATGTCCTAGTTGAAAATTTGAGTTAAAAAGTTATTAAAGCAAGAATATTTAAATTAGTAAAAGAAGAACATCCCTAATGAAATAATTGTTATTAAATGCGATGTACTATACAATATGAAATTAACATCACTAAATGCAAAATAATTTGTGATATTGCTAAATATTTTTGTTTGGAACAAAAAATTACAACATCAAGTGAAGTTGTTAACATTTGTTTTTATAATAATATCTATTTATAGTTTGATTTATTTATTTAGACCTTCAATAATAAAATAAAAAAGATGATTTTATTGTGAAGAACAAACTTTATAACTATTTCAAGCTCAATGATTGTATATTAAAAATTTATTTTCAAGGACAATACACTAATATTTTGAAATTTTCTTTTTTTTATTATTAATGAAGAAATATTTCTTCTAATCTTTGATTCGAATATCGTTTAGTTTTTTTATTTATTTACATTAATTAGATTCAATGAAATTATATTACTGTGTTTAATTTGTTTTATTTCAGCTTTTGGGTATATTTTTTTTTTAAGTATCAGTTTTTAAAATTAAGAGCATGTTTGTTATAAAATTTGATGTTGTAGTTATTATATGATTTGTACTATTGCATTCATCATCATCTTTTGAATGAAACCGCTTGCTTCTTTATCAAACATTATAATATATAGATAGTTTTTGTAGTGATTATGTATCATTTTTATTTTAATATAGTAGCAATTTTTGGGTATTAATTCTATATTATTATTATCAATTTTATGTTTGTGGGTATCAAAATTGTCTAACATAGGTATCAGTTTTAAATACTTGTTTTGCTGTTTTTTTTTATAATGAAAAAAGTTTAATATTTCAGTACATTCATTGTCTAATGGGTCTTTGTGTTCAAATATTGTTGTACATAGCAAAAGTTATTTGAAAGATATGATGAAAAAATGTTCAACATTGTCCAATTTGATTTTATTGGTTTTTGTTTTGAAGGAGCTAATGATTTTAGAGAATTTTTAATGACATAAAAAATTGAAAACGGATATGATTTTTGTTGTTTATTTGATGATTTAATTTGTTGATCTGATGTTGTCCTTATTATGGAGAATTTGTCCCTAAAGCTAGTCGGATTTGCAAATGGATTGCAAATATAAATTGTATTGAAGAAATTTACACGAGATGAAAAAAAGTTGTATTCGAACAGTAATAATTTGTGTGGGATAAAAGATTGTATTCAGAAGAGATAAAATAACGTTGTGTACATGGGTATTTATAGAACCCGTGTACAGTGACTTATTGGGCTAAGCCTAGAACAAATGCAATAATATTTGTAGTTATTTGTACAGGTCGTAACATAATAATAAGTATCACTCACTTTACCCCCCCCCCCCCCAAAAAAAATAAACATATCGAGGGTTAGGTTTTGCAGAAAAGAGCAAGATAAAATAATGGTGGCGGTGCTGCTTCGATCCTCGGTAAATCTTCCAGTCGATAAAAAATAGAGTGAGATAGCAGTGAGGAGCATTCATCAAAGAGCTACTCTAGCATGAAGACAAGTAGATCTAATCTTTTACTAGGATCTTCATCATCGACATTGAGCTCCAGCTTGAGTCTGGTGAAGTCCGCTTTTGAGAGCGGATTGTTAAGTATGTCTGCCTTTTGATTGCATGAAGGTATATATACCCTATCTCTGGTTTGTTTTGCATAACTTGCTCTCTTATGAAGTACAAGTCTAGTTCGACATGCTTAGTTTTAGAGTGAAGCACAGGGTTTGCAGTCAATGAAATTGGGCTAGTATTGTCACACTAGATTTTAGCTTGTTTGTCAAGTTTAACCCTAAGTTCGCTCAGTAGCGACTTTATCCACATTAATTCAGCAGTGGTACTTGCCATGCTTCTGAATTCAGCCTTTGTGCTAGATATAGAGACTGTGTTTTGCTTTATGGCACACCATGATACATGATTTCTACCCAAATATATACAGTAGCTTGATGTCGATTTTCTGTCATCTTGATCACTTCCCCAATTGGCATCTGAGTAGGCATTAATGTTAAGAGTCTTCTTGTATTTGGGGATGAGCCCCTATGTTAATGTACCCTTTAAATATCTGAGTATTCTTTTTAGGGCCTTCCAGTGTTGATCCAATGGGTTTTGCATATATTGGCTTTCACACTGTACGATATATCTGATCTTGTTATAGTAACATATTGCAATGCCCCAACTAAACTTTTGAATTGTCTACCATCTTGTATTACTTCACCTTTAGTTTTAGAGAGTTGTGGACTTGTGACCATAGGAGTTAGAAATGGATTTGACTTGTCCATTTTTGCTCTAATTAGAATTTCTGAAATATATTTTCTTTGACTGAGATGAATTTCAGAACTGTCTTTTCTCTTGACTTCAGTCCCTAGAAAGTAGTTCAGGTCACCAAGATCTTTTACCGAGAATTCTGAATTTAAGGCTTTGGTGACCTTACTGATTTCAGCACACTGTTTCCTGTTATGATAAAGTCATCGACATATATAAGTATATAGGTAGTTAAAACAGTGGTAAACTTTGTAAAAAAGAATTATCAGATTTGAGTGGGTTGTATCCATGTTTGACAAGTGTTGTTTTTAACTTGTCAAACCAAACACTTAGCGCTTGCTTTAAACCATAGATAGCTTTGTTTAATTTGCACACGAGCCCTTCTTTTCCTTGCTGCACAAAGCCGTGTGGTTGTTCCATAAATAATTCTTCCTACAAAATGCCATTTAAAAATGCATTATTCACATTGAGTTGTTTGATGGGCCATCTCTTGTGTAAGGAAATGGTTAACACAATTCTTATAGAAGTGGGTTTCACAATAGACGAGAAAGTTTCAGTGAAATCAAATCCGCCCTTATATGGATATCCCTTAGCCACAAGCCTTGCCTTATACTTTGAGATTGAACCATCTGGGTTCTTTTTTAATCTAAATGTTCATTTGTTGGCAATTATATTTTTATGATCTGGAGCAGTTGTTAAAGACCATGTATTGTTCCTCATCAAGGCTCTGTATTCTTCATTCATGGCAGCAATCCAATTATTAGATTGGACTGCTTCATGATAAGATACTGGCTCTTGTAGATCCAAAGTTGTGTTGTATATCTTTGGTTACCACACTTTGCCCTTGTCATCATGTGATGTTGATTTGTATTATCTCCAGCATCATTTTTTTGTTCAGTGTTACCTGTTGCGCTGCTATCAGTATTATGATTTGATTGATTTTCATCACTAACTTGCTGTTGAGTGGTATTATCAGAATTGGTTGGCGAGACTTGCTCCTCTTGACCTGGTCCATTTTAGGGCATTGTGAGTTGAGAGTTGTTGTCATTGCTGACTTGGCTTTGCTGAGTTGGCATGACTATGTCTATCACATCAGGTATGGCTAGAGAGTATTCCCTTGGATTTTGAATTTTTTGCTAGTTTTAATTTCAGACTTGTTGAATGGAAATAATCCCTCTTTAAACACAACATGTCCGGACACATAAATTCTACCTTTGTCATCTAAACACTTATACCCCTTTTTATTACTTAGGCAACCCAGAAATGGGCATGGTACTAATATAAAATCAAGTTTATGTTTGTTATATGGTCTTAGATAGGGAAAACATTGACATCCAAAAGTTCTCAAGTGATTATAATCTGGAATATTTGCAGTTAGAATCTCATGAGACTTTTGAATTTAAGAACTTCGGTGGGAAAAAGATTAACTAAGTATACTGCAGTTGCAAAAACTTTTGGCCAAAATTTGAGAGGCATGGAAGCTTTTGCTATCAGAGTTAGCCCAATTTCGACAACATGTTCATGCTTTCTCTCTATAATACCATTCTATTCAGATGTGTAGGGGCAGGTGGTTCTATGACATATACCCTTATTTAAGAGATACTGCTTGAGTGGTAGTAATTCCTTACCCCCATCTGTTTGAAATACTTTAACCTTGTTGCCGGTTTGATTTTCAACATAAGTAATAAAGTTCTGAACCGTTTTGCAAGTATCAGATTTATTTTTAAGCATATATATCCATACATATCTTGTACATGCATCTATAAAAGAAATATAGTACTTATATCCATAATCAGAACAAATTAGGGCTGGACCCCATAGGTCAGTGGCAATTAGTTCAAGTGATCTAGAATATGTGGTGTTTGAATCTGGAAATGCAGTTTTATGGCTCTTTCCCATTTGACAGAATGTGCAAACATGTGTAATTGGTAGCTTATTAGCATCAACGTTATTATTTTTACTAATCACATGCTTCATAATTTTCAAACTGGGGTGTCCTAGTTTGTTATGCCACAATTCAAAGTCACTATAGTATTTAGAATCATTAGAAATAGTCAGTATATGGTCATCAGAAACAGTCAACACATGATCATCAGTAATAGTCAACACTTGATCATTATTTTACAATCAGTTTTTTCAGATTTATTGACTTCAAATTTGTATAGACCATTGATCTCACTATGTGACACCCCGCGTCTGTTAATGTCAATCACAAAGGGAATGCCTTAAGTTTTGTGAAGTGTTATAGGTAAACGGACACATAATATTACAAGACAGATATAAATAAGATAGCAGCAGAAATTCAATTTTTTATTTCAAACATAAATCATAGTGTCGTGGTTTACAATACCATAAGTCACAAAAACCATTACAATAAAATAACTTCTGTCTTGCACCATCAAAGTACATAAGTATATAAAAAGCATAATTCCCTAAATAAAAGAGTTAAGCCATACTAAAGATAAGGACTTAGAGCCATACTTCGAAAGTAGCTCCTAGCAAGATGATAATGAGTCCTGACTAAGCCTTAGTATTCCCGCCCTAAGAACCTGAGGAGGAGGGGGGAACAGAAGAAAGAAGAGGAAACAAAAAGGGCCAGACATAAATTCTGGCGAGTCTAGTTACTTTTAGCAAGTAAATAAATAAAAGTAGCATGACAGACATATAAAGTGGATAAGAGAGAGATCACTACATAAATGACAGGTGTGACAAGGTAGACAGGATAATGTGTATACGCTTTCCTAATGGTTACTCTGCACTATTACTAATATAACCAGAATGAGATGATCCCTTCCACTATGTGGTAGACTTAGGCATACATCCAAATGTATCCTAACTACTACCCTAATTGATCGGCTCTCTACTCCATAGATACTTTGTGTCAGCCCCACGGTAGGATGTATCACGTCGTAAAGTGGAAACTCCTTGCTGATATGCACAACCCCATATCTACAGGTGTCACAGTCGTCTTATCCCCTTCGGACCAGCTCATGCACGCACATGGCCCGGTCGGTTTGCGCCTCCAACACCGCCTTCACGTTGGGATCTCTTATAATCAGTCGGTAAGCGTGCCCCTTCTCCGACCTAGTTCGGAGTTCTCTACTTGATACATAATCCGGGTTACTGACTGAAACGGGTCCCACACAATATGATACAAGCTCCTCCCTTTGTCTTCTATCCCCTACTAGGTTTTCCATATGTTATATTTACCCTAAAGGTGTCTTTAATTATATAACCCCAATCTTTCTACCGGTTATGCTTACCACTAGGTGTCTTTAATTACATAACATTATCGGGCTATTTTTGTGGGCCTATATGTAAATATTATCCACCCCCTCAGAATTACTTAACCCACCCACTGTCCAATCAATTTTACTTAACCTTAACTTTAGTTCATAATCATACAATCCTTATGGATTATATTAGGTTAAGCAGTCCAATTCATTACCATGTCCATTTATGGTTTATAATGGGCTAGACCTCCCACATTAGAACTTGTGGATGCTGGATATGTCGGTCGGGTCTGGGAAGTCTTCTTCCATAAGTTGGGCCAACCTCGTGTCATAGCCTGATTCGTATTTGTACACTTAGGCCTCTCACATTAGGTTCAACATTAGTGGCCGTTGGATATGTCGGTCGGGTCCGGGCAGACTTCCACCACTAATGCAACATAACCTCGTGCCATAAGTGCAGTTACAATTTCTAATTGTAATCCTAGGCATTCGTTATAAATTAATCAATTAATTAAACCTATACCTTTATAGGTGTTAATGCCCATTTTACCCAATAATTTGAACTAGATGTCCAATGATGTTTATATTCAAATTATGCCAACATTAACCTTTTTCCCCCGTTCCCTAACTAGTGCACTCACAAAATTGGCGGCATGCCTAGGCTAGATTATAGCCTAGTCATAAACGATAAAAGGGGAAAATAATAGGGATATGACAAAAGTGAATGTTTTAACATAACTTGGCATAAACATAAACTAGCATGGGGATAAGGTGGACATATGAGCACAAATCTGATGAACTTGTAGCAATTACTAGTCTAACATAACTATAATGTCATACTGAGCATAATAAGATCTAAATTAACCATTTAGATGTCCAACTATTCAAATCTAGCATAATAGGCACAAGATGATAAACTAGATCTGATTAACAATTTAAATGTCCACACAATTTAGATCCAATAGTTTAAAAGTAGATACACACAAATAAGGTTTAAGATTCACATCATGACATGTTATAGAAGTTACAATAGATCTGACTAGAGATTTAGATCCCAATACTAACCAATTCAAATTGTCATATAATCATAATTTACAATGGGTCAGATATAATCTAGGCATATGAACAAATCCAAGTCACAGTCGTGACATATTTACTTTTAAATATTCAAATCTAAAAGCAACTAGGAACTTACAGTGTTAGGATTAGAAAATAGAAGAAGAATGGATCTTGAATCTCTAAATTTGATTTGCAAAGCTGATAGTTGTAGGAGATTAACCGATCCAATTCAGTTCAGACACCGACAGAGTTTGGCTCCCATGAATTCCCAATGAAGAAAACAAGAGAAATGGACACGTATTTATAGCTGCCAGCCACCTTGAAACCGACTGCCACGTCAGCCCTAGGGGTGTCGACACCCCTGTGGGTGGGTCGACCCTGATGTCGACACCCCTTAAGGGGGGACGACCCCGGTGTCGAAACCCCTTTAGGGGGGTCGACCCCCTAGAGCAGGAAAACTACGACCACTTTTTATTTTTCAAATTCAAACGGTTTTTGGATAAAATTCCGACTCATCTCTGACTCATGTGTATATATATAATCTTTCTACGCATATACATACTTAAAACCCTCATAACTTCTTCATACGGTGCCCGTTTTATGCAAACCAAATGTCTATCTTGACCACAATTTTGAGACGGACGCAACGGCGTAGTCCATTTCCTTAATTATGAATATTAAATTAGTTATTATTTAATTAGTCCTCTTTTAGTGTTGTTAAAAATTCGGGGTGTTACATTCTTCCCTACTTAAAGGATTTCGTCCCCGAAATCTCTAAGTTGAGAAAAATGCATATCCTACCATCCATCATCCATCTGCTCATCCATTAATCACTGGCATACATTGTCCTTAAAGACTTCTAATGCTGATCTATGTTATATTAAGCGCTAAGCGAGGCGAGGCGATGGAAGCCTCGCTTCGCTTAATGGCGTTTAAGCGACGCTTAAGCACTGCTTAAGCGCTAGATTCATTTGGAGTCCAGTTGGGCCTAATGGCTCTTAAATAGCGCATAAATAGCGCTTAAGTAACAACTAAATAGTGCTGAAGTAATGCTTAATTATTATATAAGTAATTCATCACATAATACTATACATAAATGATGAAGTTTAGGCGAGGCGCTATTAAGCGTTGAAAAAAGCATGCTTAAGCGCTAGTCGCTTAATGCCTTCCGCTTTTTAAAAATTAAGCGATGTATCTGACAAAATCGCTTAAGCGTGCTTTTCATAACATAGATGCTTATATGAATATATGCAAAGGTGTGTATATGTCCCAACACTAATGCAGAAATCAGGCGGTCTACTGATTCAGTTGACCTCCTTAATGCAAGGTATGTTAGACCAACTCCAACAGGATTCAGAGAAAAGATATTACGATCTGTAAGATTACGGGGAAACAGATGATTTTTTCCCAATGGTGACAAGCCGATTTTTTCGGCGCGGGAGAACTCCAGCCATTTCTCAATTTTCACATTACATGACGATCCGATTAAATCGGCGCACGCCTTTTTTTGCTTAAGAAATTGTTGCGAGCCGATAAAATCGGCTCGCGGGCCAATTCTTACTTCTGAACTGAACCCGTGATATTTCACTGAATATTACTGCTCGTAATATTCGTTGGGGAAGATTTCTCCCAAAATTCAAGATTCAAGAGCTGAATCACTCCACCGTTGGAGATGCTCTTAGTGCCATGAATCCAATATGTGTGCAAATAATCCTATTATAACATGTGAGTTCTATATGTGTGCACACTCATTCGTCCAAATGCAACATCCATATGCTAAAACATCCATTTCCATCCATAAAAGAAAAGAAAATGCACGCACATCCATATGTAGTATGAAAGTGATTGAGCCGATCTAGTGCCTAATGTGTGTATATGTGTCCACAGACAACCACTAGTAAACACTGGCATCCACTTGCATCCATCAAACATAACATGTCTCAAACACATGTTTACATTCATATGATTCCTATCTAAAGGTCGAAAATACTATGGATAGGATATACTCAAATGATAGAAACAAGTATTGACTAAACTTTGGAAAAAGGAGTTAAGAACAAATCCTCGAAAAGGAAAGGGTACGAAGCACGAATCTTGTCTTCGGTCTCCCAAGTCACATCCTCTTGGTTATCTCCCCATTGAACCTTTATCAACTTGATCTCTTTATTGCGTAGCTTCTTAACTTCTGGTCCAAGAATATGGGTAGGGACTCACCTGACACTCGCCTCCCGTTCCACTTCCACCTTTCCCAATACACTCGGCTCAACAACTTCTACGTTGTCATACAGGCATTTCCGCAGATGATAAACATGGAAAACATCATAAATGCTGGACAGATTTTCTAGGAGCTTTACTCTATAGGCCATTTGTCCAATCCTCTCGGTTATGGGAAATGGTCCCACAAACCTAGGCGTCAACTTCCCTACCAATCCGAAGTGAACCACATTTCTCAGAGGTGATACTTTGATAAAAACTAAGTCTCCCACTTCAAATTCGATGTCAGTCCTTCTCTTGTCTGCATAGGACTTCTGCCTATCTTGAGTTGTCTTCATCCGCGGCCGAATAAGGTCAATCTTTTCGTACGTTTCTCTAACCATATCTAGCCCAAGTAATGATCTTTCTGTAGATTCCCACCAACAAGTTGGTGATCTACAGGGCCGTCCGTACAATGTTTCGAAGGGTGTTATGCCGTTGCTGGCTGCTGTTATAGGCAAACTCTACTAAAGGAAGATGCTCTTCCCAAGTCCCTCCGAAGTCTAGGATACACAGCCTCAAAATATCTTCTAGAATTCTATTCACCCTCTCCTTCTGCCCATCGGTCTGAGGATGATAAGCGGTGCTTAAGTACAACTGTGTACCTAATGCTTCTCTCAAGCTCCTCCAAAATTCACTGGTAAAGATGGGGTCACGATCGCTTACGATGCTGGAAGGTACTCCATGAAGACGAACTATCTCCCGAACATAAATTGTTGCCAACCATGATGTCGTCATCTTACTCTTAACTGGAATAAAGTGAGCAATCTTAGTGAGTCTATTTACCACAACCCAGATATTGGTGTTGCCTTTCTTCGATCTAGGTAAACCATCTATGAAATCCATAGAGACGCTCTCCCATTTCCACTAAGGAACCTCCAAAGGAAGAAGTAAGCCGTCGGGCTTCTTTTGCTCAGCTTTAACTTGCTGGCAAACTAAACATTGGGAAACAAACTCTGCCACGTCTTTCTTTATCCCAGCCCAAAAGAAAATCCTCTTCATGTCTCTGTACATTTTTTCACCGCCTGGATGAATAGTCATCTTAGAATGGTGGGCTTCTTCTAGGACTGCCTTTATCAAACTTGCAGTTTGAGGAACACAAAGCCTTCAATCTCGTCGTAACCACCCCTTTTCATGTATGGCATATCTACTGAGGTGACTAGAAGTCTCCCCTTTTCTAAGCTTTTCTAAGATGTCTAAAATCTGTGGGTCACCTTGCTGCGAAGCTCTTATCTGATCCATAAGAGTTGGTCTTATCTCCAAGGATGCAAACAAATCAGGAAAAATCTCGATGGAGGGTCTAAAATCAAAAGCTGATATGAACTCCAAGCTCTTCCTCTCCACAAACAGAGGACTCAAGGCCATCCTCTGCCTACTTAGTGCGTATGCCACCACATTACCCTTGCCACGGGTATAAGCAATCTCAAAATCATAAGAATCTGGGAACTCAATCCACCTTTGCTGCCTTAAATTGAGATCTTTCTACGAGAACAGATACTTGAGAGATTTATGATCGGTGTATAACTCGAATTTCTCTCCAAGTATATAATGGCGCCACGTCTTAAGCATGAATACTATGGCAGCTAGCTCTAGATTATGGGTGGTGTATTTCTTCTCGTGAACTCTCAACTGTCTACCCCCATAACACACTACTTTCCCTTCTTGCATCAGAACCGCACCAAGCCCTGTACCACACGCATCAGTGTAAACGGTAAGCACTTTACTTACATTAGGCAAGGTCAAGACTGGGGCTGTTTTCAAAGCCCTCTTCAGTCGTTGGAAAGCAACATCACAATCGATATCCCATGAAAACGCCAAATTCTTCATTATCAGCCTGGTGAGTGGGGCTGATATCTTTGCGAAGTCCTTAATGAACTTCCTATAATAACCTACCGACCCCAGAAAGCTTCTCACCTCGGTTGCATTTTTAGGAATCTGCCAATCTTGTACTGCAACCACCTTTGCGGGATCTATGGCTATCCCTTCTTTGGAGACCACATGCCCAAAGAATCTTACCTATTTTCTCCAAAAATGGCGTTTGGAGAACTTTGCCTTAAGCTGATCACACAAAGAGTTTTCAAAACTTCTCTCAAGTATTGGGCATGCTCTTCTTCGCTTTTGGAGAAGATCAAAATATCGTCAACAAAGACCATGACAAATTTGTTTAGAAAATTCCGAAACACCCTACTCATTAAATCAACAAAATAGGTGGGTGCATTCGTCAACCTAAAAGGCATAACTAGCCATTCAAAGAAACCATCCGGAGTTCTAAAAGCGGTCTTATCTATGCTGTCCTCAGCCACTCTCAACTGATGAAACCCCGAGGCCAAGTCTAACTAAGAAAATACCAAGGCACCAACAAGCTGATCAAATAAATCATCAATCCTCGGGAGCGGATGCCTATTCTTCTTAGTGAGTTTATTCAACTCTCTATAGTCAACACACAAACGAAGCGAACCGTCCGCCTTAGTCACGAATACTACTGAACATCCCATTCAGATATGCTTCGTCTGATAAGCCCTTTCTCAAGTAGCTCCCCTACTTGCTTACTCAGCTCTCTCCTTTCCCTCGGAGCCATATGGCGCACTGGCAATGCAACTAGCTTTGTGTTGTCCACCAATATATATACGAAAGTCAATCCCGTGCCTCGGAGGCAAACTCCGTACCTCAATAAAAACATCGGAATAATCTCGGACTACTGGAACAGATTGCAAGTCACTGATAGATGCATCAAGAGACCCTAGGAAACTAAGCATAACCGACCCTTGTGGGTCACAAGAAATCTCGAGGGTCCTCCCATGACAAGTCAGAAGTCTAACAACCTCTCTCACAATCCAGAATGACACCATACGTGGTAAGCCAATCCATTCCTAGAATCAACCCATAGCCCATAAACCCGAGCACAAACGCGTCGCATTCAAACTCGACGCCTAACACAGATATTTTCAAACTCTGACAAATCATAGATAAATGTGCCGAACCACTAATGGGGTTTGAAACAACTACGGGATCCACTACCATACTAGTAATTAAGTGCAAAGATTCTACCATAGAACTAGATTTAAATGAATGTGAAGCGCCAGAATCAAAAAGTGTTCTAATAGGCTGATTAGAAAGAGAAATTAAACCTTTCACAGAAATCTTTCTACCTCTATCGGGAGCACTGATCTAGAAGCAACTAGGAATTCACAGTGTTAGTATTAGAAAATAGAAGAAGAATGGATCTTGAATCTCTAAATTTGATTTACAAAGCTGATAGTTGTAGGAGATTAACGGATCCAATTCAGTTCAGACACCGGTAGAGTTTGGCTCCCATGAATTCTCAATGAAGAAAACAGGAGAAATGGACACGTATTTATAGCTGCCAGCCACCTTTAAACCGACTGCCACGTCATCCCTAGGGGTGTCGACACCCCTATGGGTAGGTCGACCCCGGTGTCGACCCCTAGAGCGGGGAAACTGCCGCCACTTTTTATTTTTCAAATTCGAACGGTTTTTGGATAAAATTCTGACTCATCTTTAACTTATGTGTATATATGTAATCTTTCTGCGCGTATACAAACTAAAAACCCTCATAACTTCTTCATACAGTGCCCGTTTTACGCAAACCAGATGCCTATCTTAACCAGAATTTCGAGACGGACGCAATGACATAGTCCGTTTCCCTTATTTCTGAATATTAAATTGGTTACTTTTTAATTTATCCTCTTTTAGTGTCGTTAAAAATTCGGGGTGTTACAATTACCCTACATAATTATTTCCTTAGTCAGTATATCTTTAACTATACAAGAATTGGGAAAGAATTCAAAATATACATTATTATCTTTAGCAAATTGGGAAACACTCATTAAATTTCTTTTAGTTGGTGGAACCCTCAATAGATTTTTGAGATATAGTTGTTTGGGTCAATTAATTCTTGCATTTCCCGTGTGTGTTATGTGAATACTTTTACCATTTGCAGCATGTAAATTTTGCGTACCTTTGTACTCACAACTCCCAAGATTTAGATTGTTTAAAATGTTAGTCACATGATTTGTAGCACCTGAATCGAGGTACCAGCTATCATCTTTAGTATCTTCCACTTTTGTTGTGTCTGCGTTCTACACTTCAGCTTGTTATCATTCTAATTGTTGATTTTATTCACACTTGAATTGCTGGGTAGGAATATAGTTTGAATTAAACCTGAAATAACACTTGTTGGCACTGTGACCATATTTCTCACAGATGGGACACCTAATTCTGTTGTTGTTATTCCTTCCACTACCTCTTCCCCTGTAGGACTATCCACCTCTCTGGTTGTTGGGTTGATTTCTTGATGAGTTTGCTTTTTCTTGAAATTTTCCTCTACCAAACGAGGTGTAGTTTTATTGATAGGTCAGAATTGACACTTTTCTTGTGATTAATTTTCCCTTCATGAGCTAGTAGAGTGGAGTACACATAATGCAAATTTGTGTAAGGTCCATGGATAGAATGATAGCTGTAACAACTTCGTAATCATCATCTAGACCGCTAACAATAGACAAAACTTGTTCAGATTCAGGTACTCTCTATCCTTCTGAATTCAATTGATCACATATGTTCTTCACTTTAAGAAGATACTCATTCATAGTGGAATCACCCATTCTAATACTATATAGCGGTCGTCTGTAACGTAATTCTTGCAGATGACTGCATAAAAGTTTGTTTCGACCGTAGTCCACACTTCTTGGGCAGTTTTTTCGCTAATAAGTTATGTTAGTATGGTTGGACCAATGGATGACATCATCCAAGAACAGACAATTCTATCTTGTCTTTGATATACCATAAATTCAGGATTTGGCACAAGTTTTTCTTCACTACCTCTGATGAATTTTGGTGGCACAATTTTTGTACCATGTATATATAGTCATCTAGATCATATCCTCTAACAGCTGTCTCTATTTGTAACTTCCACATGAGATAATTGGATTCATCAAGTTTTTCAGAGATTAATTGACTCTATGGCTTTATAATTGCCTTCATCAGATCAATTGTTGGATTGACTTGGCTGTTGAAACTCTGTTGCTCGAGACTTGACGGTTGGAATTATCACTCTGATTTGTCATTGCAGAGAACACAATCGAAAGGCAACAAATGGGAACAAGTATGAGAAATTGAACTTGATAATTTTGGATTGTGAATACTTTTAAGAAATGCTTTCAGCTGAGAAATGATGCAACCAGAAATGCTTTTATAAAATGATGATAATACTGTGTCTTGATGAAAGAATTATGTCTGAACGCTTTCTTGGACGATCCTTTAATCAATTGCTTGGTTTCTTGAGTTTTCTTGATCGGTTTTTCATACTTCAGATTTCCAAACTCGATCAGAGAAAATTGTTGCAGCCACTTTGATTGGCGGGGCACGGTTTCCTTTGAGCGAGTAACAACTCTCAAGTTATAAGATTAGAGATGGAAATTTAATCTGTGGGATGGGTACCCAAAGAGACCCACCTCTAATCAGACGGGGATTCCCCGACTTAGCGGTTAATGAGACGGTGACGAAAGATGATTTCAGTACCCGAAATGAATATGGGGCGGTTATGGAGGTGATACCATTCGCCCCATATCTGACCCAGTACATATAGTTTTTTTGCAAGGCATATATAATACATATAGTTTCTTTTTATATTTATAATGTGTATATACGTACTAAGAAAAATATATTAATTGGTGTATTAAGCATTGATTATGTTGACCATCCATTTTCCTTTATTACGTTCGATTAGAAAATATTACATACGCACAAAATCAACTAACATACAATATTAACAAGTAAACAACTAAATTCACATTTTAGGGTTTTCAATCATAACTAAATCAATAATAATTCAACAATCATAATATAATAACACAACATATACACTTAAATAACCATTAATTAATTAAATTAGGAAATTAGGTTAGAAATCATACCTAAAATTGAAGAGGATTGAGGAGTGACGACAGGAGAGGGGGGAGGCGTCGGTCAGCGGCGGCCTGGGGCTCGGCATCGGCTGGCGTCGGTCGGCGTCGGTGGCGGGCTGGAGGGTTTTTTTTTTTTCCGTCGAAGGGAGGGTGGGTTTGAGGGAAATGAAAATGATCGATCTGGACTGTAGGCTCGCGGGATATCCTTTTCTAGGCGACGGTTGGCGACGGCTAGCGACGGCCGCTTTTTTTAACCGTCGTCAGCCGTCGCCAGTATCCGACACCAAATGCACCCTTCCTTGTAGTGTTAGTTTGATAATTTGATTTGTTGATTCCATCTTGTTCTTATAACTAAATTTTAAAAAGTGTCTTTTAAGTTAAAAAAGCAATGAAGTTTGTTGTTGTCGGTATTTTCTTGAATACAAAAATTATTAATCATACCTATGACAATATTATCAATATATTCTTGAAGTATGAGAATCAATTATATTAAATATATTGTTTGTAACAATATTAAGCAAGTAATGTCCTAAATACGAATGGTATATGAATGAAAGACGTATAGAATTTACAACTACATTTTGTTGCTGTTAGACTTTGCGATGTTTAATAAATAATAAATATTGTTGAATTGTATGGAATTTACAATGTTTAAAAAAGCATAAATAATCAAATCACTAGCCATAAAAGAAACTGCTTCCCGTCGCCGCCATTACTTCCGTCCCTAGTTTATTTGCCATTTTACTTCTCCTTCTGTTCACTCACTGCCTCGTTTCCAAAAATCTAGCGTCCTCCTCAAACTCCATCGTTCAGCCTACATTCCACAACTGCAGTGCATTTTAATCCCCTTAAATTATGCATTAATTTTCTCTAAAATGAAATTATGCACCAGCCATTGGTGGGGATGTAGCTCAAATGGTAGAGCGCTCGCTTTGCATGCGAGAGGTACAGGGTTCGATACCCTGCATCTCCACGATCTACTGTCGACGTTGAATTTTTTTTCCCTTCCGGATTTTCTGCTCCTCCCGTCAACCTTGGCGGCCTCGTTCCTCCTTATCTGATTCGTTTTAACCCATCACCATACACGTACGCGGCTTCTTTCCCTCCTTCCCAAAGCCAAAATCGTACCCTTTTTATCAAGCCTGAAAGCCAAAATCGCATCTTTTTATCTAGCCCGACTCCGTTAGCTGCTGGAACTAATTGCAGCGTATTCCAGAAAGCTCGCGAGCCCGACGTTTGAATGGCGTCTTCTCTTTCCCTCGCCGCTGCTTCTGAGGTCACTTTCTTATTTTCGTATTTCGGTCTCCTAAGATCATTTCGATTTTCCTAGTGTCTGATTGCCACAAAATTATGGGATCTTCTTTATGTATCGTACCAAGGCAAAAATAATTAGGGTTTAGCATGCTACCTGAACATTGAATTTGCAAAATATGTTATAGCCTGTGTCTTTCATGCAATTGCAACACTCACACGCATTGTACATTTCATTTTTGGTTGATGTTTGCTCTGAACACCAAAGATTGTTTTACATTGTGTTTTTACTACTAGTTAGACCGAACGTATTGTTCTTGTGACTTCTTGTAATATATGACCAAACATGTTTTGTATTGGGAATTCTTTGGTTACACTTTTAGTAGATGCAGGGCTATAAAGTGTGGGAGGAATGTCATTATATATCGATGTTCTGTTAACTTCATGAAAGCAAACCTGATTGATTGCTAGCTTGATTCAGAATGTGTTAGGGATGGTCTGTGGCTTTGCACCAGAATGATAGTTTAGCATTTTGTTGAAGCAAGCTGTAAACTTAGAACAATTTTTTCACCAGTATGATTTCTGCACAAAGAAAATATCAACCACCTATCTTTGTCATTTTTCCTTTTATGAACTGAAATTCTGAAATTTTTGAATGTGTATCTCCTTGTTTCTGAGTACAACATCAAAGAATTTGATTGGACTTAAGCTAATAAGTAACATATGTAAGTTCATCAAATGCCAATAATTAGTCGAAGTTTTTCATTTTTAGTGGCTGTAATTATAACTGGTACATCGTGAAAGAATTTGATTGTCCATGCCACTTTAGTATGCCCTTAATCTATCCAAAAGAAGGCTCAACAGATGCCTTTTCTGTCTTCCAATCGCTAGTTCTAGTAGTCTAGTAGTTTTACCCCATTGCTCACTCTTAGTGTGGACTTGTATCCTTCCACTCTTTTACTTCCCATGTCAGAGACAGAGCGGTTCAAGTTTACAAAGCTGTATGTAGGATTAAGTACTAGGGAAGATCGACTATCAGCAATATGGTAGCCCAATACAGTTGAGTTATGGTGCATCGTGTTCGTTGTCTTCTACTGCAGGTAATATTTTTTTGGAAACCATCATTAGCCACACAATGTATGGTTGTACTGAAGTATATCATCCCCACTTTGTGTCTATTTTTCTGAAAGGTATGTCTGTTTTTTTTTTAAATCTGAGTTTATGGATAATGATCAAGAAGGCAGTGTACCCCTTTGTACTCACTAAGCTGTTTTTGACACTGGAAGTAGGGTGCACTTTGCTCATTCCAGTTATTTTACCAAACGTTACTGAATATCTTAAATAATTTCCCATAAGATTAACATCCAGTTTATTCATTACAGATGTCGATGTGTATATGCCAATGTGTATTCATTAATCTATGTAAGTGGCAAGACATGTTATGAAATGCTACATGTAGATGCCATTTACTTCAAGATTAGGAAGTTGTCTAAACTGTTTGTGTTATAAAGGGTATTTTTGACTGCTCTTTACCAATTACAGTTAACTTCCTATACTGTGATTTAATTCAAAATCGTTATTGACATATAATAGTATAGGCATGCCTTGAAATGATATAATGGAAGAAAATATGCATAATCTATTGTGAGCATAAGTTACTGGAAATGACCAATGAGCTACTTCTCGGGCTTGTTATGTTTCTTTCTATCTATGCAACTACACTGCAATAGGAGAGAATACGCGTGCAACCATAAATGCATTTGTTTCTTATATTAATTGTTAGTGCTAATGTTTTGAAAATACTGCATCAAATACTGAAGGGAAGAAGCTTTCAAGCCAAATATAAATATATTATGGACTCCTACTTCCGTTCACAGTTCAGAGAATCAGAAGATTACGCAAGTATGATATAAGTTGACAGGCTTGAAAGTACTGTCCAGGCTTCGATTGAGCTTTTTTGTATGACTCTTCCTCAGATGCAGCCATGTAGGTCATGATTCTCGTAATATGCTGGAATCAAAAATAAGGTAATTCTATTCATAATCAGTTCTTAAATATTCTCAATCATCAAATTATAGAATTTTTTGAATAAATTATAAGTGAACTTGAAACTCTAGCCTGTCTACTACATGCTACAAAAAACATTCAACACTGCAAACTTTTGGTATTTTTGCATATTAAATATATGTTTTATGTCAGTAGTGGAAGATTCATATTAGTAATAATACTTGTGTAGATTCAGTGTTATATGATTAAACATATTAAGAATAAACCTCTCACTACATAAATAAGCAAAATTATTCTTGCCAAAAACAAAAAAGAAATACAACGTTTAAAAAATGCTTTTTTTTTGCATAGTTCAAAAAATTTAACATACAAGTTATGAAAAAGTAACTATAATACAATGAAAGAAAGTCATTACCAAAATTGATTTCAACAACAAATTGGACAAACATTGTAGATAAGTTTAATTTTATGACATTTGTACAAAGAATATTGTTTGAAAAAAAAAGTATTACAACATTTTTCTTAAAAAATGATATGGAAAAATATATTTCAAAAATGTTACCTTGTCTTTCATATTGGGGACACTGATAACTGTACAACTTTATATATACATATGCATGCCATTTATCTATGCATTTGTTAGTTTATGTATGTAAACTTGTGAAAACTGAACCAGATAAAATATGATTATTGTTTACTTACATAATTTCAGCAGCATAAGTGTGGGAGAAGTGGCTTGTTATAATTCCTTGGATCGAACATTTTGGGCGATTCCAAAATGATTATACATCTCTTATAGGTGAATTGTTACCCCTTTTCTCTTCCATTGTCAAAATTAATTGTGCTGAATTAATGGTTAATTTTTTGATGCTTAGAAAGCAAAATTTTGAATCCAGTGTTTTTAACAGAATTTCCCCCCTTAAGTAATTGTCATTGTTATTCAGGAAAACAATACACAGGGACTTAATTTATGTTTTTTAATGTTATTATGATTCTTTGATTTAATCAATTTAAGGGTCAACAATTTGCAAAATTGCTGACTCTATAAAAAATGTTGCATGGTATTAAAAGAAAATGTGATTACGCAAAAAAAATAAGAAAAATCTCTCGTAGTTTTAGTTTTATGCACATCACATGACCTACTGATATACACTGAACATATAGAAATTTTATAAAACTGTTGTTTATGTTGAATTTCAGCATTGAATCACTCCTATTGTTTATGAAACATGGAAAAATATGGAGTTTATAGACGAAACAAAGCTTTATATACATGCTTATCAATCATACATAAAAAATTATGGCATATATAACAAAAGGAGGGGTTGAATTTTTTTTTTCCAGGTACAAGTTTAGGAGTCGCGGTACTCTTTCAGTTCTCTACTTCAAGCAACACAAGATTGATTCCGCATCTACTCGAGCAGTACACCTCCTTGTGCAAGCTGTAGTTTCAGACACCCTACCTCATAAATCATGAGTTCATGTGCAACAGACCTTCCATCCTTAGTTGATCCTCTCTCCTCAGCAGCAGGCCCGGCTTAAGCCCAAGGCAGGTAAAACATCTGCCAAAGGCATTATGATGGTACAGGGCAACAAATCTCTCCTGCTACTACTGTTTTTTTTTCCAGAAAAAGAATAACTTCAATCCTAACTCCGTCAGCCCACACCACGGTACACCACTTTCTGCCTCTCTCTCCCCTTAATTGCGCATATCACTTCCACCTACCGCTGCTTCGTTCACAACTTCAGGCTACATCAACTGATGATCACATCTGTCTACTTGATTGCTACGTAGTCCTCAGTGCCTGAATTTTTATTCTGCCAACGGAATTGTTGCTTGCTTGTTGACTGATGACTAAAGCACTAATTGGAATAAGAATTTAAGTTTTTCAACTAAGAGTTTAATGTAATTCGACTTTGACTAAAGCATTCTCATTTAATTCCTCCTTTTTACTCAAGATTCAAGATAAGTAGAAACATCTGTGGCGCTTTAAGTCTTCGAACTAAAATCGTATTATCATTTTTTTTTTCGAGATTACATCCGAACGGCATGGAATTTTGTCTTTTTAATCTGAGAATATTCAATCCAAATTAA
This sequence comes from Allium sativum, assembly GCA_030737875.1. Taxonomy (NCBI): domain Eukaryota; kingdom Viridiplantae; phylum Streptophyta; class Magnoliopsida; order Asparagales; family Amaryllidaceae; genus Allium; species Allium sativum. Next base: position 430,623,822 of record CM060923.1, read on the forward strand.
AAATGAAATTAATGTTTTCCCAAAAGAAAATACTCTTTTAATATACAATTAATAATACAAATTTATTTTGAAATTTTGATTACATAAATAATTAGTTTGACAGAAAATGGGAAACGTGATCGAAAATCAATTTTGGAATTTTCAGTTTTTTATCGAATGACAGATTGTTAAAAAGTAGTGATCTTCAAGTCTGTTTTAAACAACATTGACGTTGTTTAATATAAGTGGTAAATGAATAATATAACAAAGTAATAAAAGTAAATTTTGTTTAAATTCAAAAAAAAAAAAAAATCATGAAATTGCTTTTTAAAGTGTAATTATTTTGGGAAATACATGGATTTGTTTTTATTCTAAATGCATTAAATGTTAAGTTCATAGGCGTTTTGTGAAATGATGGCTTGTTGGAAAAAATGTACTTAATGGCATTTTTGTTTTTCGTCGTTTGGATTCGGTTATTAAAAAAAGGATACTTCCATTTGTTTTCCATCTCCATCTTATTTTCATAACGTCATTTTACTTCTCTCTTACATTTTTGGAAGAAATAATTGATAAATTATAAAGATCTCATTTTTAGTTCAAATAAAGGATGATTCAAAACAAGATTTGAAAGCTTAAAGGTAATTTTCGAAGCATGGGAACAAGGTGAGAACTTTATAATATTGTTTTCTAACTTTTGGTAAATATTATAGTGTAATATTTATAATTTGCCTATTGCTTTGTAAACGAGGATTGTAGTAGAAACTGTAAGTGGTTTGATTTTGAATTTTCGATAAAATAATCATGTTCATATGTAGTAGTATTAAGGTCCTGATATGTTGAGTTGTTGGAAAATGAATGTTACTAAGATATGCTTGCAGTAGCAACGAGGGAAAAAAATGTATGTAGACATACAAACAGGGTGTATGCCCGGATACAATTAACATCTCTTTTACCATAATTCTCTCTGTTGAATGAAAATAAACTCCCTCGTCATATTTCAAAATCCATTATTTCAAAAATCATGGAACGTTAGCTTTGGCGCCCGACTAGAAAGTCGTCCCATTTAGTGTCTAGTATATTTAAAAAATGGTCGTTGGATGTTAGGACACCGAGGGGTATCGTGGTGGCTAAACTACAGCGAGTGACATTTGAAAGTTGGATATTTGGTAAGCTCAAAATAACAAATGGACTGTGCAGTCGTGTTCATCTCAACAAATCGTGAAATTTAGTGCTTGTCGCATGATTTACTGTGGTAGGTTTTAGTTGTGGTGGTTTTTATGCGTTTTTTTTCATCTCTTGTTTTTCGATGGTTTGGGTGATGAGAGGAAGAACCATTGCATGGGGAGAACTGCTAACGGGTGGGAAGCTCATGGATAATATTCTGGGGACTTTGGTGATTGTATATGGTGGTGGTGTGCGGCGAAGTTAGGATTTTGATTTTTGGTATGTAAGCTCAGACACAGTGGATTTTGGGCTATTGGATTGCATCGGTCAGACAATAGGCGGTGGGCGAGGGCTGGGGCAAGCGTGGTGGATGAGGTGAAGGTGGTGGCGCAGACGGTAGGTGAACGAAGTGACAGAAGAAGAGTTTGCACGTGTTTGTTTTTTCTACTTTTCTTGAAGCTCGGTTTAGGGGGGAGGAGGGAGCATGTTATGAGGTGGATCGAGTTTCTTTAAGTTGGGTGGTGGTATTTGGGCTGTAGGGTGAGAAAAACTCGTGTGCCAATCGAGTCTAGGAAGGGAAAGATACGTACTTATAAGTTCTTCCCTTTCATGTACAGGTGAGAACTTTTATTTGATGCGCTAGTTTTCCCAGTCATGCATTATCTAGCTCAACATTTCCCATTTTATAGCAATGCATCAGAGTTTACTTGCATCAACATGTCGCGCAAGCCTGATTCATTTTCTAGCAGTTCATAGAAGCCCACCCCCTCTTTCACCCTTACAACTTACCGAAGATCCAAGTGTAGCTGATGTTTATTTTCATATGGTGAATTCCATGCAATGCAGTAGCTCCAATTCCATGCAGCAGCTACATTTCCCTTCTCCAGCTCTTCGGGACAACATCCTGCAGCTTCATTGTTACGGTCAGTCGATAAAGAAACACGATGCACCTCGTCTATTTGATCATCATTTGGATCTGCTTGCTACTTCTCAGTAATTCCTGATTTTTCTAGCAGCACTATTGCTATAGTCGCACGCTGAAATGTAACTCTTAGTCGAATGAGATGGATGGGAGATTTTCCAGTTAATTATTGAACAACCACCATGAATTTATGTACTTTTGTCTGCGTTATTTTGTAAGAACCTTTAGATTTTCATGTATTTTTCTGTTTCACCGTTAAAAATAAAACTTTGTATTCTGTTACTTTTAAACTAGTTAATTTGGTGTTGTTTATGTAGTGTTTGATAACACTAAACTTGAATTGGTTGTTGAAATGGTTGTTTCGCGTTTATCATTGTTAAACATTTAATGTTTATCATCTATCGTTGTTAAATGTGAAATTGCAAGTTTATATAAATGTATGAGCAAAATGCTAGAGTATGATTTAATGTAACATCTTAAGCTCTAATATATTCAACAAGTAAAATTATATATGCTTTAATGTAATGTTCTTCAACTATTGCATTCATCATCATCTTTTGAATAATGGTGCCTTGATACGGATTGAAGAGAGATTAGTTTCGCTTGATCTTTGTTGTGTGGTAAACATGTCCTAGTTGAAAATTTGAGTTAAAAAGTTATTAAAGCAAGAATATTTAAATTAGTAAAAGAAGAACATCCCTAATGAAATAATTGTTATTAAATGCGATGTACTATACAATATGAAATTAACATCACTAAATGCAAAATAATTTGTGATATTGCTAAATATTTTTGTTTGGAACAAAAAATTACAACATCAAGTGAAGTTGTTAACATTTGTTTTTATAATAATATCTATTTATAGTTTGATTTATTTATTTAGACCTTCAATAATAAAATAAAAAAGATGATTTTATTGTGAAGAACAAACTTTATAACTATTTCAAGCTCAATGATTGTATATTAAAAATTTATTTTCAAGGACAATACACTAATATTTTGAAATTTTCTTTTTTTTATTATTAATGAAGAAATATTTCTTCTAATCTTTGATTCGAATATCGTTTAGTTTTTTTATTTATTTACATTAATTAGATTCAATGAAATTATATTACTGTGTTTAATTTGTTTTATTTCAGCTTTTGGGTATATTTTTTTTTTTAAGTATCAGTTTTTAAAATTAAGAGCATGTTTGTTATAAAATTTGATGTTGTAGTTATTATATGATTTGTACTATTGCATTCATCATCATCTTTTGAATGAAACCGCTTGCTTCTTTATCAAACATTATAATATATAGATAGTTTTTGTAGTGATTATGTATCATTTTTATTTTAATATAGTAGCAATTTTTGGGTATTAATTCTATATTATTATTATCAATTTTATGTTTGTGGGTATCAAAATTGTCTAACATAGGTATCAGTTTTAAATACTTGTTTTGCTGTTTTTTTTTATAATGAAAAAAGTTTAATATTTCAATACATTCATTGTCTAATGGGTCTTTGTGTTCAAATATTGTTGTACATAGCAAAAGTTATTTGAAAGATATGATGAAAAAATGTTCAACATTGTCCAATTTGATTTTATTGGTTTTTGTTTTGAAGGAGCTAATGATTTTAGAGAATTTTTAATGACATAAAAAATTGAAAACGGATATGATTTTTGTTGTTTATTTGATGATTTAATTTGTTGATCTGATGTTGTCCTTATTATGGAGAATTTGTCCCTAAAGCTAGTCGGATTTGCAAATGGATTGCAAATATAAATTGTATTGAAGAAATTTACACGAGATGAAAAAAAGTTGTATTCGAACAGTAATAATTTGTGTGGGATAAAAGATTGTCTTCAGAAGAGATAAAATAACGTTGTGTACATGGGTATTTATAGAACCCGTGTACAGTGACTTATTGGGCTAAGCCTAGAACAAATGCAATAATATTTGTAGTTATTTGTACAGGTCGTAACATAATAATAAGTATCACTCACTTTACCCCCCCCCCCCAAAAAAAATAAACATATCGAGGGTTAGGTTTTGCAGAAAAGAGCAAGATAAAATAATGGTGGCGGTGCTGCTTCGATCCTCGGTAAATCTTCCAGTCGATAAAAAATAGAGTGAGATAGCAGTGAGGAGCATTCATCAAAGAGCTACTCTAGCATGAAGACAAGTAGATCTAATCTTTTACTAGGATCTTCATCATCGACATTGAGCTCCAGCTTGAGTCTGGTGAAGTACGCTTTTGAGAGCGGATTGTTAAGTATGTCTGCCTTTTGATTGCATGAAGGTATATATACCCTATCTCCGGTTTGTTTTGCATAACTTGCTCTCTTATGAAGTACAAGTCTAGTTCGACATGCTTAGTTTTAGAGTGAAGCACAGGGTTTGCAGTCATTGAAATTGGGCTAGTATTGTCACACTAGATTTTAGCTTGTTTGTCAAGTTTAACCCTAAGTTCGCTCAGTAGCGACTTTATCCACATTAATTCAGCAGTGGTACTTGCCATGCTTCTGAATTCAGCCTTTGTGCTAGATATAGAGACTGTGTTTTGCTTTATGGCACACCATGATACATGATTTCTAACCAAATATATACAGTAGCTTGATGTCGATTTTCTGTCATCTTGATCACTTCCCCAATTGGCATCTGAGTAGGCATTAATGTTAAGAGTCTTCTTGTATTTGGGGATGAGCCCCTATGTTAATGTACCCTTTAAATATCTGAGTATTCTTTTTAGGGCCTTCCAGTGTTGATCCAATGGGTTTTGCATATATTGGCTTTCACACTGTACGATATATCTGATCTTGTTATAGTAACATATTGCAATGCCCCAACTAAACTTTTGAATTGTCTACCATCTTGTATTACTTCACCTTTAGTTTTAGAGAGTTGTGGACTTGTGACCATAGGAGTTAGAAATGGATTTGACTTGTCCATTTTTGCTCTAATTAGAATTTCTGAAATATATTTTCTTTGACTGAGATGAATTTCAGAACTGTCTTTTCTCTTGACTTCAGTCCCTAGAAAGTAGTTCAGGTCACCAAGATCTTTTACCGAGAATTCTGAATTTAAGGCTTTGGTGACCTTACTGATTTCAGCACACTGTTTCCTGTTATGATAAAGTCATCGACATATATAAGTATATAGGTAGTTAAAACAGTGGTAAACTTTGTAAAAAAGAATTATCAGATTTGAGTGGGTTGTATCCATGTTTGACAAGTGTTGTTTTTAACTTGTCAAACCAAACACTTAGCGCTTGCTTTAAACCATAGATAGCTTTGTTTAATTTGCACACGAGCCCTTCTTTTCCTTGCTGCACAAAGCCGTGTGGTTGTTCCATAAATAATTCTTCCTACAAAATGCCATTTAAAAATGCATTATTCACATTGAGTTGTTTGATGGGCCATCTCTTGTGTAAGGAAATGGTTAACACAATTCTTATAGAAGTGGGTTTCACAATAGACGAGAAAGTTTCAGTGAAATCAAATCCGCCCTTATATGGATATCCCTTAGCCACAAGCCTTGCCTTATACTTTGAGATTGAACCATCTGGGTTCTTTTTTAATCTAAATGTTCATTTGTTGCCAATTATATTTTTATGATCTGGAGCAGTTGTTAAAGACCATGTATTGTTCCTCATCAAGGCTCTGTATTCTTCATTCATGGCAGCAATCCAATTATTAGATTGGACTGCTTCATGATAAGATACTGGCTCTTGTAGATCCAAAGTTGTGTTGTATATCTTTGGTTACCACACTTTGCCCTTGTCATCATGTGATGTTGATTTGTATTATCTCCAGCATCATTTTTTTGTTCAGTGTTACCTGTTGCGCTGCTATCAGTATTATGATTTGATTGATTTTCATCACTAACTTGCTGTTGAGTGGTATTATCAGAATTGGTTGGCGAGACTTGCTCCTCTTGACCTGGTCCATTTTAGGGCATTGTGAGTTGAGAGTTGTTGTCATTGCTGACTTGGCTTTGCTGAGTTGGCATGACTATGTCTATCACATCAGGTATGGCTAGAGAGTATTCCCTTGGATTTTGAATTTTTTGCTAGTTTTAATTTCAGACTTGTTGAATGGAAATAATCCCTCTTTAAACACAACATGTCCGGACACATAAATTCTACCTTTGTCATCTAAACACTTATACCCCTTTTTATTACTTAGGCAACCCAGAAATGGGCATGGTACTAATATAAAATCAAGTTTATGTTTGTTATATGGTCTTAGATAGGGAAAACATTGACATCCAAAAGTTCTCAAGTGATTATAATCTGGAATATTTGCAGTTAGAATCTCATGAGACTTTTGAATTTAAGAACTTCGGTGGGAAAAAGATTAACTAAGTATACTGCAGTTGCAAAAACTTTTGGCCAAAATTTGAGAGGCATGGAAGCTTTTGCTATCAGAGTTAGCCCAATTTCGACAACATGTTCATGCTTTCTCTCTATAATACCATTCTATTCAGATGTGTAGGGGCAGGTGGTTCTATGACATATACCCTTATTTAAGAGATACTGCTTGAGTGGTAGTAATTCCTTACCCCCATCTGTTTGAAATACTTTAACCTTGTTGCCGGTTTGATTTTCAACATAAGTAATAAAGTTCTGAACCATTTTGCAAGTATCAGATTTATTTTTAAGCATATATATCCATACATATCTTGTACATGCATCTATAAAAGAAATATAGTACTTATATCCATAATCAGAACAAATTAGGGCTGGACCCCATAGGTCAGTGGCAATTAGTTCAAGTGATCTAGAATATGTGGTGTTTGAATCTGGAAATGCAATTTTATGGCTCTTTCCCATTTGACAGAATGTGCAAACATGTGTAATTGGTAGCTTATTAGCATCAACGTTATTATTTTTACTAATCACATGCTTCATAATTTTCAAACTGGGGTGTCCTAGTTTGTTATGCCACAATTCAAAGTCACTATAGTATTTAGAATCATTAGAAATAGTCAGTATATGGTCATCAGAAACAGTCAACACATGATCATCAGTAATAGTCAACACTTGATCATTATTTTACAATCAGTTTTTTCAGATTTATTGACTTCAAATTTGTATAGACCATTGATCTCACTATGTGACACCCCGCGTCCGTTAATGTCAATCACAAAGGGAATGCCTTAAGTTTTGTGAAGTGTTATAGGTAAACGGACACATAATATTACAAGACAGATATAAATAAGATAGCAGCAGAAATTCAATTTTTTATTTCAAACATAAATCATAGTGTCGTGGTTTACAATACCATAAGTCACAAAAACCATTACAATAAAATAACTTCTGTCTTGCACCATCAAAGTACATAAGTATATAAAAAGCATAATTCCCTAAATAAAAGAGTTAAGCCATACTAAAGATAAGGACTTAGAGCCATACTTCGAAAGTAGCTCCTAGCAAGATGATAATGAGTCCTGACTAAGCCTTAGTATTCCCGCCCTAAGAACCTGAGGGGGAGGGGGGAACAGAAGAAAGAAGAGGAAACAAAAAGGGCCAGACATAAATTCTGGCGAGTCTAGTTACTTTTAGCAAGTAAATAAATAAAAGTAGCATGACAGACATATAAAGTGGATAAGAGAGAGATCACTACATAAATGACAGGTGTGACAAGGTAGACAGGATAATGTGTATACGCTTTCCTAATGGTTACTCTGCACTATTACTAATATAACCAGAATGAGATGATCCCTTCCACTATGTGGTAGACTTAGGCATACATCCAAATGTATCCTAACTACTACCCTAATTGATCGGCTCTCTACTCCATAGATACTTTGTGTCAGCCCCACGGTAGGATGTATCACGTCGTAAAGTGGAAACTCCTTGCTGATATGCACAACCCCATATCTACAGGTGTCACATTCGTCTTATCCCCTTCGGACCAGCTCATGCACGCACATGGCCCGGTCGGTTTGCGCCTCCAACACCGCCTTCACGTTGGGATCTCTTATAATCAGTCGGTAAGCGTGCCCCTTCTCCGACCTAGTTCGGAGTTCTCTACTTGATACATAATCCGGGTTACTGACTGAAACGGGTCCCACACAATATGATACAATCTCCTCCCTTTGTCTTCTATCCCCTACTAGGTTTTCCATATGTTATATTTACCCTAAAGGTGTCTTTAATTATATAACCCCAATCTTTCTACCGGTTATGCTTACCACTAGGTGTCTTTAATTACATAACATTATCGGGCTATTTTTGTGGGCCTATATGTAAATATTATCCACCCCCTCAGAATTACTTAACCCACCCACTGTCCAATCAATTTTACTTAACCTTAACTTTAGTTCATAATCATACAATCCTTATGGATTATATTAGGTTAAGCAGTCCAATTCATTACCATGTCCATTTATGGTTTATAATGGGCTAGACCTCCCACATTAGAACTTGTGGATGCTGGATATGTCGGTCGGGTCTGGGAAGTCTTCTTCCATAAGTTGGGCCAACCTCGTGTCATAGCCTGATTCGTATTTGTACACTTAGGCCTCTCACATTAGGTTCAACATTAGTGGCCGTTGGATATGTCGGTCGGGTCCGGGCAGACTTCCACCACTAATGCAACATAACCTCGTGCCATAAGTGCAGTTACAATTTCTAATTGTAATCCTAGGCATTCGTTATAAATTAATCAATTAATTAAACCTATACCTTTATAGGTGTTAATGCCCATTTTACCCAATAATTTGAATTAGATGTCCAATGATGTTTATATTCAAATTATGCCAACATTAACCTTTTTCCCCCGTTCCCTAACTAGTGCACTCACAAAATTGGCGGCATGCCTAGGCTAGATTATAGCCTAGTCATAAACGATAAAAGGGGAAAATAATAGGGATATGACAAAAGTGAATGTTTTAACATAACTTGGCATAAACATAAACTAGCATGGGGATAAGGTGGACATATGAGCACAAATCTGATGAACTTGTAGCAATTACTAGTCTAACATAACTATAATGTCATACTGAGCATAATAAGATCTAAATTAACCATTTAGATGTCCAACTATTCAAATCTAGCATAATAGGCACAAGATGATAAACTAGATCTGATTAACAATTTAAATGTCCACACAATTTAGATCCAATAGTTTAAAAGTAGATACACACAAATAAGGTTTAAGATTCACATCATGACATGTTATATAAGTTACAATAGATCTGACTAGAGATTTAGATCCCAATACTAACCAATTCAAATTGTCATATAATCATAATTTACAATGGGTCTGATATAATCTAGGCATATGAACAAATCCAAGTCACAGTCGTGACATATTTACTTTTAAATATTCAAATCTAAAAGCAACTAGGAACTTACAGTGTTAGGATTAGAAAATAGAAGAAGAATGGATCTTGAATCTCTAAATTTGATTTGCAAAGCTGATAGTTGTAGGAGATTAACCGATCCAATTCAGTTCAGACACCGACAGAGTTTGGCTCCCATGAATTCCCAATGAAGAAAACAAGAGAAATGGACACGTATTTATAGCTGCCAGCCACCTTGAAACCGACTGCCACGTCAGCCCTAGGGGTGTCGACACCCCTGTGGGTGGGTCGACCCTGATGTCGACACCCCTTAAGGGGGGACGACCCCGGTGTCGAAACCCCTTTAGGGGGGTCGACCCCCTAGAGCAGGAAAACTACGACCACTTTTTATTTTTCAAATTCAAACGGTTTTTGGATAAAATTCCGACTCATCTCTGACTCATGTGTATATATATAATCTTTCTACGCATATACAAACTTAAAACCCTCATAACTTCTTCATACGGTGCCCGTTTTATGCAAACCAAATGTCTATCTTGACCACAATTTTGAGACGGACGCAACGGCGTAGTCCATTTCCTTAATTATGAATATTAAATTAGTTATTATTTAATTAGTCCTCTTTTAGTGTTGTTAAAAATTCGGGGTGTTACATTCTTCCCTACTTAAAGGATTTCGTCCCCGAAATCTCTAAGTTGAGAAAAATGCATATCCTACCATCCATCATCCATATGCTCATCCATTAATCACTGGCATACATTGTCCTTAAAGACTTCTAATGCTGATCTATGTTATATTAAGCGCTAAGCGAGGCGAGGCGATGGAAGCCTCGCTTCGCTTAATGGCGTTTAAGCGACGCTTAAGCACTGCTTAAGCGCTAGATTTATTTGGAGTCCAGCTGGGCCTAATGGCTCTTAAATAGCGCATAAATAGCGCTTAAGTAACAACTAAATAGTGCTGAAGTAATGCTTAATTATTATATAAGTAATTCATCACATAATACTATACATAAATGATGAAGTTTAGGCGAGGCGCTATTAAGCGTTGAAAAAAGCATGCTTAAGCGCTAGTCGCTTAATGCCTTCCGCTTTTTAAAAATTAAGCGATGTATCTGACAAAATCGCTTAAGCGTGCTTTTCATAACATAGATGCTTATATGAATATATGCAAAGGTGTGTATATGTCCCAACACTAATGCAGAAATCAGGCGGTCTACTGATTCAGTTGACCTCCTTAATGCAAGGTATGTTAGACCAACTCCAACAGGATTCAGAGAAAAGATATTACGATCTGTAAGATTACGGGGAAACAGATGATTTTTTCCCAATGGTGACAAGCCGATTTTTTCGGCGCGGGAGAACTCCAGCCATTTCTCAATTTTCACATTACATGACGATCCGATTAAATCGGCGCACGCCTTTTTTTGCTTAAGAAATTGTTGCGAGCCGATAAAATCGGCTCGCGGGCCAATTCTTACTTCTGAACTGAACCCGTGATATTTCACTGAATATTACTGCTCGTAATATTCGTTGGGGAAGATTTCTCCCAAAATTCAAGATTCAAGAGCTGAATCACTCCACCGTTGGAGATGCTCTTAGTGCCATGAATCCAATATGTGTGCAAATAATCCTATTATAACATGTGAGTTCTATATGTGTGCACACTCATTCGTCCAAATGCAACATCCATATGCTAATACATCCATTTCCATCCATAAAAGAAAAGAAAATGCACGCACATCCATATGTAGTATGAAAGTGATTGAGCCGATCTAGTGCCTAATGTGTGTATATGTGTCCACAGACAACCACTAGTAAACACTGGCATCCACTTGCATCCATCAAACATAACATGTCTCAAACACATGTTTACATTCATATGATTCCTATCTAAAGGTCGAAAATACTATGGATAGGATATACTCAAATGATAGAAACAAGTATTGACTAAACTTTG